>OX439421.1:5000-4805000 GCA_949319885.1 Mecyna flavalis | reverse complement strand
AAGGAGAAGCACTCGAGAAACTAGGTGAACCCCAGATTTGCTTGAAAGACGAACTGGTGCCCGCCTCATGGCGATTGACCGGCCCTAAAATCTTGATCGATTCATCCTAACAGCCCTTTCACACGGCATCCAGTTTTGCAGGACCGGCTTTTTACTGTATCCTGCAAAACTGGACGGTGTGTTCACACGGCAGTTCAGTTTTGCGGGATCCAGTAAAATTCGAAATTCAAAATTCAAAGTAAAAAGCCGGTCCTGCAAAACTGGACTGCAGTGTGAACACTGCTATATAAATATTTGTGCGACTAAACGGGATCCCGCTTTTTACTGGACGACGGATCCAGTTTCTAGTGACAAAACCGAATGCCGGATCGGGTTTTTGCAGTATCCCGCATGCGGGATGCTCGTGTGAACGCTATCATATAAACACATTCGCCATCAAACGGGATCCTGCAAAAAACTGGACTGCCCGTGTGAAAGCGCTGTAACCATGATCATGACACGTGACTCACCGCAGCCTCATCGTCGACGGTAGCCCGCGCCAGCTCCAAGCGCGTGAACTGCACGCGCCGCAGCAGCGCTTCGAGCGCGTCCGCCGGCGCCGCGCCTTGGAGGGAACACCCGCAAAGCATCTTCCCTACCCTCCTCCCCATCCCAGTCCGTGTCAGTATACTATAAATATAGCCAACAGACTCACCGTGCGTTTCTCCCCTATTCTTCGCAGTAACAACCCTGGACTCGTTGTATTGGATTCTTTCCGCACGCCAAACAGTTTGGTAGTGGTATGATTAAACCCCCACCCACAGGACCGACACCACGGCAACCTGCCATTCCTGGGATCCCCTTTTAGTTTCTTAACCCACGCTGGGGAGTAGATAGGGTATGCCGAAGCCCCTACTGCTAAAACTACTGCAATCTGCCAGCATGGCATTAATCGGAGCCGCGCCCAGCGTGCAGCGACAGGTTGGCTTGTAGCGAAAGGATGATGGTTCACTCCCATAGATCTCTTGTTAGAAATCATGCTACGTGACTCACCGCAGCCTCATCGTCGACGGTAGCCCGCGCCAGCTCCAAGCGCGTGAACTGCACGCGTCGCAGCAGCGCTTCGAGCGCGTCCGCCGGCGCCGCGCCCTGGAGGGAACACCCGCAGAGCACCAGCCTGGCCGCTCGCACCGACCCGCCGATAGCCGCCTCGGGGATTTCCTGGAAAAGGAATGATCATTATAGGTAATAAATAATAACAATAATAATGGCGGCATCTTTTACGATCAGCCAACTACGCAGGATGTATTATAATGCACAAGTGAGTGCGCAAGCACAGATGCACTCCCTATTCCCTTTCTCTCATAACACGGTGGGACAGCAGTCCGACACGACCGAAGAGAGATCAGGCGCAGGACCAACGGCTTAACGTGCTTTCCGAAGCACGGAATCATCATTCTTTTCAGACATTCAGGTGATTCGAGCCTGCAATGTCCTAACTGGAAACATTCACACAAAGTGATGCTCTCCGCGGGATTTGAACCCACGACCTCCGGGTATTAGAGCCCGACGCTCTTACCACTGTACCACGGAGGCAATCAAATTAGAATATTATCATAATCATAAGATCATCATAATTAGAAATAGGTATGCGACGCTTGCCGTGTTGCGTTGTGGATGTGGATGTCAACGGGCTTCGGCTAGAGCATTCGCTTCTGACACTGCTAGGTGGACCGTCTCCGTGGGACAGTGGTGCTCCCCTTCTCTTCGTCCTCCCCATCCCTATTACCCATAGTAATGCGCCTTCTGGAGGTTCTTTTTGGAGGAAGAAGTTCCTTCCTTTAAAGACGAGCAATATTTGATGTGACACTCAGTATCCTACTCGTATAGACTATACTATACACACCCGTATCTGCTGCAGCACAGAGTCGATCGCGGGCGTGTTGTGCCTCCGACACGCCTCCAGGTACTCCGCCGCCAGCTGTGCTCTGCTCGTGATGGCCACTGCAACAACACAGATGGACAAATTAATTACCTTATCAATTTTACAGAAGATAGACATAATATAAGTAGCTTTGCTGTTGCGCTCCGTTTGGTGAGTGAGAGTGGCGGCCCACCAGGCCCGTATCCCTTGCATTTCTTACTCTCTATTCCCATTTATATTGGCAGACCGTTTAAATGAGTCCTCGCCTGCGCGGTACAAGGGCGGTATGCGGTAAGCGCCAGGTGAACGTAGTGCGTAAGCGAGGACTCATTTAAACGGTCTGCCTATAAAGGCTTTCACCTACCCCTTCCTTCTATTATCTGTCGCACATAACCCACGGTCATCCTCGAGGAGTCTTAATCATAATCATAGTAAGTGCAAAATCCAATATTACATTAAAATTACTTATTTTATAATTTTTAAAACAGATAAAATTCTGTTTAAATTTTTTTTATAAAAATAATATCTTCTCAACGATTGGTAAATTAAGTACTTGATAAAGTATTCCTTTCGGGAGTTGTAGTAGTAATTACTGCAACATTGAAGAGATGGCGCTGACGTAGCGTAAAATCAATACTATAAGAAATTCAACGGGTCCCGGACGAGGGACGTGGGTTTGAGTCCCGCCTGATACAAATTGATTTTTTTCTAATATATTTACATTTATCATTCTCTTAGTGCCCTGCCTCATGAGGACGTAGATATTATTGAAATGTATAAGACCTCACTCATTTGGCGACGGATTGGCAACGTTGTTAATTTTGACATTTCCATACCATCTGAGTCAGGATACGGTAGCTGGCGACGTCGCCATGGTCCTAATGAGGCAAGGCTCTTACTCTCATCGTAAATTAAATAGACTCAACGTAGATAATACCATTATGGAGAGAAAAAAGAAAAATCCCTTCTTTTCTAGTCCTTCTAGCCCCGGATTACTAGACACAATAGAAAATCTATTGTTATGCGGCACCCGAGTGCCGGTTCGGCGTTGAGTGGCTAGTAGTAAAATGAAATACCATAAATTTAACCCCATAAAACCGCTAAGGTTTCCCATTAACATTAACCTTCAAAGGGTAACCACAGTCATAAACTTAGAACTGCAATTTTTATATTTTCATTTTAGTTAAGGTGACGTGAGTGAGACGAATGAAGTGTATCATCAATCATCATCGAAAGACACATATTTCTTTACATTTTTGTAGTATTTTTTTAAATTAGAATTATACGAGACAGTGGTATGTGCAATATACCGAAATAATCGTTTTTTTGCTTATGTTTTACTTTGACTTTACAGGATCCGTGACGCGCGAGTGATGCCTCTGGCGCTACAAAACGACGTCTATATGCGACGGTTACCGCTTGATGGCTCGGCTCAACTGAAAAAGTAATAGGTACCAATGAACTGAGGGCGGGGCGCACTCAATATCATCGGTATCCATATAATTCCCCGCCCTCGTCGGACGGAAATGGCTCGGTGTTCCAGGTTAGAAATGGTGCACAAGATGGGCGTACCTGAATTAAATTTATCACCATCTTAAATTCACCGACGTTAGGGACGGTGTCAATGCATTTCATGGCTTAGAAAAATCGATCATCTAGCGTTGAAGTAAAAGACACACATCTCTCGCTCCCTTAGACACATTCAACGCATCCCTAGTTTGAAGAAAGCTCATTTCACTGCAAGCGGGGTGATTAATGTCCGTCTTTACTGCACTATTGCAGCTATGATGTCACCGCTGACCTATTACTTGACGAGTCGTACATATAATCTACCTACATAATACAATACATAAAGATAATATAATATGTTTGTGTGTGCCTCTATGGCTATTCTTTTCAATCGCTTAAATTTTACAACAATACTAATTAAATCTGGTTGGGTTGGGTCTGGTCGGTTAGGTTGGGTCCTAACCGACCAGTCCCCAAGGACTCATTTTCACATGCTTTTATAGAACGATACGACAACTCTGCTTATATTAGCGGCACGCTATGATGGCCGTTTTGACATAATACAATACATGGTTTTTATAACGCTTTCGCACTTTTTATATTAACTATCTGCTGTGCAGTAGTTTTTGCTGTTTTTAATTTTAGAGCCGTGTTTTAAACCGTTGTTTTGGGCTTTATTATTTTGTAGAATCATGTATTGTAAATGTCAAAACGGCCATCATAGCGTGCCGCTAGTAGTAATAGTATTATTACCTCTGTCTCAATTTCTCAAACCAAAAAGTTACAGAGTAAAAAAACACCCTAGCGACAGCAATTATACGAGCGTTGGACAAACACAAACCATTCGCTGGACTATGAGTCATCCATCAAAATAAACAACTACCTATTTGTTACTATAGCTTTAGAAACGTGCCGCGAAACGATTAAGGCTCATTACAAACTAGACACGCTTTGCTTTTATAGGATAGTATTCGTAATGTGTACGTTTTTTTTTATGTCAGAGGCGGCAAACGAGCCATCGGGTCGCCTGATGATAAGCAATCACCGCCGCCAATGAACATCTGCAACACCAGAGGGTTCGCTGATGCGTTGCCGGCCTATGGGGGTATGGGGGTCGTGGGCCTCCGGCACTCTCACAAACCAGACGAAACATAGTCACTATTATTTCACGCTGGTGTTATGTGAGAGGGTGGTACTTCCCCGGACGAGCCGGCCCATGTGTACTGTAAAACAGCATGGCTCTGGTCCGGGGCTTAAACCACTAGACCACTGAGACGTTAAGTAGATATTATTTGATATTAATTCGTCCGTCGCGTTGTCTGTAGTCGTAAAGCATTGATAGCTGTTGGATCGCAATAAAGTGTCCTGGGCGCCTCCCAACTAGAGCACTGGGTCGTGTGACGTCACGGGAGGACGGGATAATGCGTTTATCGACGATATTTGCAAGCGTACTGACTCATTCCGTCCGAAATTAAAGTTCCGTAAAGAAGTTGAGTATCAATAGTATCATCTTTGGACAATATCGCTATGCCCCAAACTAAGCAATAGCTTGTACATACAAATAACGTGCCAGTTATTTTACTTTCATACTTTTTTTTGTAAAAACATACATTATATTTTACAAAGGACAGGCACGCAGCCCACCAGATGAGTGGCCATTGCGTCCTATTCCATTGAAGGTATCTCCAGAAAGAGTCCCTCAATGATCTACCACATTGTTGGCTCCTATGCTCTTTCTTGGAACCTTTGGTTTCAAGAGTACTGGTTCCCACATTGTTATTGCCAAACCATAAAAAATATTAAAAAAAAACCGAAGATTTGTGAAAACTGAAAAGCAAGACGATTTGGCGTTCAATTTGATTTAGTGGTTGAGATTTGAGAATGGACCTTATCACATTCGCAGTGCAATCAAATAAACAAATAAAAAGTTATCAAACAGACAGCCCTAAGATGTGCTTTGAAGGCCCATTGACCCACTTGGCTGGCAATTAACTGACTGCTCTGACAAAGGATACCGCATTCGATTCCAGAGTCGATTACTAGATTGTGTCACTCTTTCAGATTTATTAATAGTGCTTTATACGTTTCCATGATGTAGTCAGGGTTAACTGAATATGCATTTTTATAGAGTAGCGGCTGCCGGCGACTTCACGAGCAAAATTATTATTTATTTTAAAAGAAGAGCTCAGTGGATTTTCCACTTGAATAAGCCGTCTGGCTGGTCGTCTACTTAATAGAAGACCAGGGCGTGGTGTTAGCTTGAGGGTAAAATTTTTTTATAATGTAATATTTACTGTAAAATTTCAATCGCACTCGTGTGTCCAGCCTATGGCTATCACCGACCTTGACCGCTAGGGTCGAGGTCACGACGGTTTTTACGCTACAATTGCCTCTAATTCAGCATAGCGTTAACAAAGGATATTTCTTACTTCCACTCGTAGTAATAGTAAGCTTGCCGGTAAACAAAGACGTAGTTATGTTTCATTGAGTAAATAATTGATTGACTAATCGTTAAGCTTGATGGGGTCTTTGATGGTGACAGTGTGGTAAGCGCTAGGGGTCTTGTGTTCTAAAAACATTCGTAAGACAAACATTTGACTTGTCCAATGTTTCGAGTCAAAAAAAATTGTCGGATCTTAGGAACATATTTCTTCATTAGTGCACATACTCGTATTGTGTGCTTTATCCGCGTCCGATCGTCTCTTTGTTATTAAGGTTTATTTTATAAACCTAAGTTTATTTTATTAACATAAGGAAAATCCGTTATAAGAATAACATTTAAGAGCTGTATCGCGCTAAAACGGTAGTTGAAGACCATTTTTTATTTTGGTCCTCTTTTTGGAAAGGCAAATGTTACTTTTCCCATGAAAATATTGTCTTTCCTACCTATTTCTCTCATGTGTTTTTCTAACGGGCACTGGACACACTGCTAAAAATACACAAACAATAACCTTGAACCGTAGCACGTGCCAAATCGTCGTATCATTTACTCCATCACCCACTCTAATTAGTGTCCGACATTTTGTTTGTTTTTTTAGTAGCTCAGTACAATGGCTCTTAGCATGATGGTAAGCAAAAAGGGGGCCCAAATTACCATAACAACGGACACAACACCGAGGCGTTCTATCTAGGGTTGCCAGATTGGCTGGACTTGGCTGGATTGTCCAGCTATTTCACACGTTGTCCAGTGTCCCGGTTTTAGGCAAAATGTCCAGCTAAAATGAAGCTGAAAATTAAAAACCACCAGTATTAGTGGTTTTCCACCGAGTTGGCAACACTGGCTCCGCTGCGGTCTCTCGCTATCTATGCCCGGGACTTTCCCTTCCATCCGACCCGCCCTTCACCCACCTCCAACGTCCTGTCCTTCCCGTCCGCTATCATCAATTCATCTCACTTAGTCTTGTGCTTAATCGTACGTACCCCTTTGGGTTCGCACCGTAACAGTACAGTTCGAAAAGTGTACTAGTACACCTTATTAGTACTATTCGTACCTATTAGTACTTCGCCCTATAACCCAAGTAACCCAACCTAAACATACCTAACAATCGTTCGCGCAATAAACCAAATACAACACAGCAGATGTGGCAGAAAAAGTGATTTCATATTAATTTTGTTTGATTAAGGTTCATCTGTTTTGTAATAGTAAAAAAAATTTATGATAATGCTGATTAATGTATGTGGCAATAAAGTTATTTCATAATTATAACTAAATTATTGTTTAATTAAAGTTTCTCTGTTTTGTTATAATAAGAAATTTTGCTGAATGAATGCTGATTTTTTTGTCCAGCCAAAAATCGTAATGTCCAGATATTTTATAATATTGTCCAGAAATTTTGATTTCCCAATCTGGCAACTCTAGTTCTATCCGTAGTACTGGCCCGCAAGATGCTTCTTCACGCTACGTTTGAAGGAACCCATGTTATAGGAAGGATGGCTCCACCTAGCCTGGTGGTAAGCAAAAAGGGGGCCCGAATTGCCATGACAAGTATGACAACGGACGCAAAACGAGGCGTTCTATCCGTTGGCACCGCAGTACTGGCCCGCAAGGTGCTTCTTCACGCTTCGTTTGAAAGAACCCATGTTATAGGAAGGGAGAAATACCTACATGAACCATTCCACTTCTTTAGGTCTGGTTCGAGAAAGATAGGAATCATTCGACCACCTTTGTGGGACAATGGACCAGACCAGACGAACTTTTTTTTTTTGTGGAGGGGAATGCTATTAGGCACCATAACTCGCCTGGGGAAGGTGAGCCGTGTGTGGTACTCGTGCAATTTCATGCCCCAATCTTTATAAAGACTGGTGGACGAGGATACTTCACTAAACCCCCCCGCGCTCCTGCATCGCCGTCGGCAGTGTCTCTGGGCTGGTACAGACCCTGACAACCAGGGAGGACCAGATGAACCTAGTCTGGCAGCACATTAAGCGACGCGTCCTGGTGAAGTGTCCCTATGAATAGACCGCAGTGGCCGCTTACTATCAGGTGTCTTCCAAATGATGTAGTAATAAAAAAACATGAGCCGGCAGAGTTCCACTTCTTTATGGTTCGACAGAGAAAGGAATCATCGTACATTTTGGTACGCGATGGAATACTTTCCACGATGAAGCGATGTTTGTGTCCGGTATTAGTGTGTAACGCCTAAACCGAAGTTTCGGCTTCGGCCAAAATGTTAAACGTCACGTTGTCACGCTATGTAACCTCCGTCAAAGGCGAATGGTGGTGTGTGGAACTCCTCCACTAAAAAGAAAGCTAAAATGGCAGACTATGTGACACTTTTTTTTATACAACATCAGTTGGCAGGCAGGCACGCAGCCCACTTGATGGTAAGCGGTTACAGCGACCTATTCCATTGAGGGACACTTCACCAGGAAGCGTCGCTCAATGTGCTGCCAGACTGTAGGCTCATCTGGTCTACGAGCCTTTGATTTCAAGTGTACTGACTCCCACATTAATATTGGAATTATTATTAGCACTATTGGCGGAGGCCGAAACTGCTAAAATGGCTAAACTTCAGCAACACAAAACAGTCTGCTAAGATTCCGCATTACTCACAGCATCCAAAATAGTTCGCCCAGCGTTCGTCAGGGTCATATTTTTAAATTTAGCGGTATAGATCAGCGGTTCGAGTCTCGGGCGCTGGTTTTACTTTAGCGTAATTTATAATAACACTAGGCTATACTGAGATATTTTATCAGGTTAAATAGCCTTTGTGTTAGGTACCTAGTTCTAGTCCATGCTGATGTTAGTGAAAACCATGGGGGTTGTCCAGTTGTTGCCGAGCCCGGTCTCCTTCACTGCCTGTTAGGGTTCGACGCTTTCGACTGTGATCTCCCCCCCCCCCCCAAGCTTAGCCGGGGGGGATAGCGTTTTGCCCGGCGTGTAGGCGGGCTCCGTCCGGCCGGAGGATCGCGTAATATGCTTCGTGCCAGTCACCGTGACTCCTCCCCACTATGGACGATGAGGGAGCGTCGCAGGGGTTTTAGTGGGTAGGCCGTTCTGGGTAGCTTATTCTGTGCATCCCAGACGGAGAGCCCTACATAACCTGTCCGCCCCCCGGCGGCGGGTATGCTTGCAGCATTTCCCTGCGTCAAAGAAAAAAAAAAGTTGTTGCCGAGCCCGACATACCCTGCCCGCTCATCACAAGACAGGCGGCGATGCGGAGGCATTTACTCCACCATAAAAAAAAAGGAAATTTCCTGATTAAGTGTCCCTCTATGAAATAGGCCAACTGTAGCCGCTTACTATCTGGGGCTGCGTGTCTGTCTGCCAACTAAAATAGCACTTCTTAAGGCGAATTAACAATTGAAATGAATGGCTGGAAATTTCACGACGCACTGCATGTACGGAAGACCAGCGTCGTTGTATCTCTCGTTTATTCCGCCTAGTCCGATTAGTAGTTCGATCGTCGAACTGTTCGGACATTTTTTTTCCAAATAGTTCGACTGGAGGATCGAACTATTCGGAAACGCGTTTATTCCGCCTAGTCCGATTAGTAGTTCGATCATCGAACTGCTCGGACATTTTTTTTCCAAATAGTTCGACTGGAGGATCGAACTATTTTTTTTTGCACGACAAGACGCGACGACGCGACGATTTGAAGAGTAGCTGTCCAATTACCATTAAATGCAAATATCTGAAGATAGGTACTTCGGCATACTGCCGAGTGCATGCCTTTACAGAGACACAATATGCAAATTGTTTGTAATCGTATATTGTAAGAACTCTCTCTAAATAAACCATCTTTCTTTCTTTTAAATTGAAAAATACTTCTTGGTGTAGTTTCCCTATGCACATTGATATTATATTTATATTACTACTCTCCTCTGCCTTACCACAAGATGGGCAGCGTGCCTGTCTGCCAACTGATCTTTAAAAAAAGCGCGATTATACTCAAGTAAGCATTAAGTCACCGCAAATTCCTTTTATCTTGAAACTTATGACAGTATCTTGTCCAAACAGTTCCATGATGACTCAAGCAATGACTGCACATACGCTAATGATATTTTGCCATTTTTAGAATCATTGTCTTCCCACCTTGACTGTGGTGACGTGTTTCTGATGAATTTTGTATTTTAAGAATAACATGAGACCACTAGACATATAGGACTTGCTAATCTTCAAGCAAAGAGCGCATAGCCTTAAAGGTCATTAGCGCATTTGTGGTTTCTTCGGTGGTGCAAATGAGGCGGCTAACGAGCAACGGGTCGCCCGATGGTAAGCAATCACCTCCGCCCATGGACATCTGCAACACCAGAGGGATCGCTGATGCGTTGCCGGCCTATGGGGGTATAGGGGGTGTGGGCCTCCGGAAAACCACACTAAACACAATAGTAGTCACTATTATTTCACGCTGGTGTTATGTGAGAGGGCGGTACTTCCCTGGACGAGCCGGCCCATTCTTACTGTAAAACAGCATGGCTCTACCACTACAAAATCTATTTAGTCTATGGGCAGCGGTGGTCGCTTACCATCAGGTGTGCCGCATGCTTTTCTGCCCGCTATTTCATAGAGAAAATATAACCAGAGCATTAGGGTCGTGGCTCCGCCTTTGTGGATTGCATGACGATACCCCGCAGGAATGTGATCGGAGATTAGATGAGCCTACTACAGTCTGGCAGCACATTGAGCGAGGCTTACTGGTTAAGTGTCATCAGTGTGGAATATTTATTCTTTTTTAAACTCCACTCTCTCATTAAAAAATCGGCTATTTCAGCAGATAAAGACATCACCCAAACGCAAATTAAATTGAGAGCAACGGAAACAGCCCAGTCTTTACAATTGCTATGATTACAGTCAAATAAATACAGTATATTTAGACCGTACCGTGGAATTCTCCCATTGTGTGTTACCTGGCAGCTATCCAAGCTCTACTCATAGTGCAAAGTGTACAAAGTACGTTACATTCATGCAAACGCACCGTGCCCGGCTTGAATGTAAGCACCATTAGAATATATGCGCCGTCTCACGCACACTCAAACGAAATCTCAACCCGTTTCTCAGTGCGCCAGTCGGGGCTAACACGGCACAGACTCGGGCATCACAGCATAGTTACGCGGCACTGAATTAAAATTTAGCTACAAGTGACAACCCTGACAGTGTAGTGGTAGAGCCATGCTGTTTTATAGTACGAATGGGCCTGCTCGTCCGGGGAAGTACCACCCTTTCACATAACACCAGCGTGAAATAATAGTGATTACTATTGTGTTTCGTCTGGTTTGTGAGAGTGCTGGAGGCCTACACCCCCCCTTAACCACTCAATCCCGAACCGGCACTCGGGTGCCGCGTAACAATAGATTTTCTATTGTGTCTGGTAATCCGGGGCTCGAAAGATTAAAAGGCCGGCAACGCATCAGCGATCCCTCTGGTGTTGCAGATGTCCATTAGCGGCGGTGATTGCTTATCATCAGGCGACCCGCTGGCTCGTTTGGCATAAAAAAAAACATTAAAAAAACCTTGAGACAGGCAAGTATAGTAGGCAATTATATCACGAATTAGGACGGAGATGACCTACTTTGTACTCTTTTTACTATGCTCTACGTGTTTGTAAAATAAAGAGTTACAGTCTTGATAATGAACGCGGAAAATAGCTGATACTATAATTGAGCCTGTAATTTCAAGAGTTGCGAGATTTTCAAGACTATTTCGCACGCTTTGTTCCGATTTAGACAGGGTACGCTTCCACTAGGATTTTTTTATACCACATCAGTTGGCAGACAGACACGCAGTCACGCAGCACACCTGGTCACGGCGGCCCATTCCATTGAGAGACACTTCATCGGGAAGCGTCGCTCAATGTGCTGCCAGACTGTAGGCTCATCTGATCTTCGAGCCTTTAATTGCAAGTGTACTGGCTGTTACAGCCAGAGCTGTTATGGCGGCAGATTTCATCTGTGGGGGTGGTAGTTACAGCTAGCTAGTCGGACTCTAAAAAAGTCCTACCACCAACCAGATGGCGGAAATCGAACCCCCGACCTCCGGGTTTTATACCCAAGCGGCTTAGCCATTGTTCCACGGAGTTGACAAGTTAAGTTATAACACTGGAGCGACTGCCGAGGAGAAAGCCTTTGTGAATACCGTGTTCTTTTAGATGGAGTATGCCTTTAAGAATGTCCTCTGAGGCGTCCGATCCGAGGTTTCTATGGATTATCTACTAAACTACTATCGTATTTCTTGGGTCGCATTATGAAGAGCAGCAGGGTTCCATCTTCAGCCCCTTAGATGGAGCATGACTCAAGGAGCAAGAAAGGACTGTCGTCCTATCTCCGTAACAGGAGAACTCAACTAATTGGATCGTTACTACACAGCCATTGTGATCTGACTGTGCAGGTTTCCTCACGATGTTTTCCACCACCGCCGAGATAGTAAATACGCGCATAGTCGTATCGACTTCACTCATGTCACGTCTGAAAACACTTGACTTACTTAACTTGTAGATTTTAAACTAATAATTAGCTACTGTTTATAACTGCGAGTAAGACGCATTTTGGTATTGTCAAAGTAATTTTGCTCTTGAACAAAATATAAAACTAACTAACCAGGATGGCGTAGCGACCCAAAGTGAGTCTTGCCCTCCGACAATAAGTCTCCACATAGGTCTGTCCACATAGGACAAAGAAGCGTTCTTTGAGAAAGGACTATACAAGAGGCCACGTCACAAGTCTCAACAAAGCTCCAAGCTCCTGATAACATCTGATTCACAGAACTCATGATCACCTGGAGAGATGCCAGCTCATTACTCCGATGAACAGACGTGAGAGGTGAAAAAACAACGGTCATTGACATTGGTCTTGGCTGGCAAATGTTGGGTCAAACGTTTGGAAGACAGTACTAGCCTATTAATGTCCCATTGGAGGGCAAAGGCCTCTACATCAATCAGTGGTCTTTATCGCGTTTGAAAAATAAGGTTTGGCGATCAAGTATAGCCCGACCAATAAAATAAAAAACGTCGTCATATTGCGGAAAAACATTGGAACTTTCTTCAAGTGGCAACAATCAAATAAAAAAACAATAAGATGTCATTCAAAAAAGCTGTCTGTCAAAGTGTGATGTCAATCGTCAACCGTGCCTTGTTACTAATAGATATTGTAAGTTAATTGGTGCTCAAGCGTTTGGCCCGCCTGGTGATAAAGACTACCATCGCCTATAGACTTGTAACACCAGAGCCTGATGGTCCTAGGCCGTAAGAGACCTACAGCCGTGTGTGGAACTCGTGACTAAAGCGTCCCACTACCGACTAACTTCCCCAGTTTTAACACACGAAAAGGACGAGCCGGTTACCTGCGTTTTAGCAGTTAACCTGACCATAGTTTGACGAGACACCATAACATTAACAGCCACTGTACTTCCCCGGTCTCCCCCTTCACACCCGAAACCCGGTGACTGACTTTTGGCAGTTACCCGGTCAGTAATTTGACGAGAAACCATAACATTAGCAGCAAAAGGTTTTTCCTGCTGCCAACAACTGCTTATTACGAGCCGAGATTAAATTATCTTTTAGAAAAGTTAAGTCAGCTGTTCGTGTTAAATCCCGAAGGTCGTGGGTTCGTTTCCCGTCTTAGTCGGTGGTAGGACTTTTCTCTGCTGGACTGTGAAGTTTTCTTCCAAATGAGCATAAAATAAACTCTTTGAAAGTACCGGCATATCACAATGTCATGGTAGCATGAATTATTTACCGACAATAATTAAAGTACACACGTCATCACTGATCGTCATTAGTAGATCGCGAGACCGCGGTGATCTCACCGATCTAATGCTGATAGCGGAGCACGTGAGGAGCTGAGTGGCGGAAGGGTCATAGAGTATAAATGAAGAGATATCCTTGGGCATTATCTGCACAGCGCCGTCTAGCCCCAAAGTAAGACTAAGCATCGATTGTACTATACATACGTAGACAGGCACGCAGCCCACCTGATGGTAAGCGGCCACTGCGGCCTATTCCATTGAAAGACTCTTAACTAGGAAGTGTCGCTCAATGTGTTGCCACACCTTAGGCTTCTCTGATCTTCGTGATTTTGATTTCAAGTATACTGGCACCCGATATTAAGTAGAGGTGGCAGTTAGCCAGTCGGACTCTGAATAAGTTCTACCACCAACTACATTTAAGGCAGGAATCGAACCGATGACCTCCGTGTTACGTGACCAATTTTGCCCGATCCGTGGTGGTGGGGGGGGACTACCTATATAATCTCTCCACCATCTGTACTTCTATTATCTTTGCCAGATCAGTTGCTATGTTAATAAATGGAAGGTTTTCCTCTTAACTGAAATGTAAAAAATATCGACGAACAATCATTTCTGTATTAATCATTTGTCATCAGTCATGATGATTACAATGTTACTGTCTTTTTTGTTTCAGGAAACCACTGTAATGATTGTAAGAAATTTTCACCATGGTATGGGCGATTATCCACTGCGCCGTCGGTGATTTTTTTTATTAAGCTACAAATCGTCGTCGGACTGGCTAGAAACCCCCACAACTGAAATCAGCCGCCATTATAGCTCTGGCTACATTTCGGCATCATCAACGTGGGAGCCAGTACACTTGAAATTAAAGGCACCTTCGTAGATATCGACAGCTCTACGCATAGTCCTTCTGACATTAGGATTACGAAGTCTGATGTCACCAACAGCCCGTTTTTGCACAATCGCACGCGAGCCAATTCTATTCCGAGTGCCAAATTACCGAGAACCATTGCTCATTTGCCGACGCACCTCTCTGATTCAGACTTCAGTGTGATCTATTCTCCTCTGATAATGTCCTCCTAGACGAGCTTTCGGCTACAACGGCCAATATTTTCGATCAACTAACATAGGATGCACAAGTGAGTGCGCAAGCACAGGTAGAGTGCACTTGAGAACAGAAGCTAATAAATAATAAGGGTGCACTAGAATTTCTTATGATACGCAGATGGAGGTCCATTTATTCACAAAGTACCGCATCTGACTGCCTACGGACCAAACATTTTAGATTGAGGTTTTTATGTTCAGAAAAAAAACTTAGTGACAGTCCGGAGTCTGGAAGTTGGCAGTACAAAGTATCCCTGTGCCTGAATACTCTGAATGCACATAAAGTGTTAGTCCTGCTCCTGATATCTCTCCGGTCATGGGTCGACTGCTGTCTTATCCTAAGGAGTGCACCTGTGCTTGCACTCACTTGTACACAACAATATATCCTGCGTTGGTTTATCGTGAAGTTTGGCCGCAGTAGACAACTAGGAGGACATTACCGCCTTGACCGTGGTGACTAAAAATATTTAAAAAAAAATGTTTTCCACTACCCCGCCCACATTATTCCGTCCGTCATAGACCCACACGTGTCAAACACTGTTGTCATCGCTTCACCGTTGAAAACATTCTATCGCGCACAATGACGTTCAATTAAATAACTAGACTCACAAATCAATCACGCTCAAATATTGTCCGAAGCAAAAGACTATTGGGCAGAGTTTTCGTTTAGTTTTACACAATTGACATTAAACACTAAATGACACGAGATAAGGTGTTAATTTGAACGAATGTGTTAATGTCATCAGTGTCAAAGCCACTCGGACGTTTTTTGAGGAATTTTTCTTAGAGATTGGGTGTCTAGTTGTATATTGAACGTCATTGATCGCGCACCAAAAAGTTTGCCAAGAAGACCACAGTCGAACCACAGAAAAGCGATACCGAAACATCTGTTTTTCTCATCCATTAAGAAAGGTTCATTGATAACGTTTCGTTTAACACTTTTTGCACCTAGATGATGTATGTGCCCTTAGCAAGAAAGCAATCTCCCTGTAACCTCATAATTATGATCTTCGAGCCTTTGATTTTAAGTCCCACATTTATATTGCCAGAACACAGGGAGAGCATTTATGGCGGCACATTTCACTTATAAATGGTAATAAATAGCCAGTCTGAATCTAAAAAAGTCCTACCACCAACCAGACCCAAGACGGGAATTGAAACAACGACCTCCAGGTTTTATAACCGAGCGGTTTAGCCAAAGTTCCACGGTGGCGGTCAAATCTCCGTTAATTTTCAAAGCCTCACCATATCGTACAATGCAGTACCTCCTACATGTTTCACCGTGAAAAATTTATATAATTTTGCTGAGAATTTTTCAACCGATCATCAAAATGGTTTACAATTCATGTGGTTTCAACACTGATCTCCATAGACAACTGGATAGGCGATTGGTACCAAATATTTGATCCGATTTGAAAATCGCCATTTGGCGCTGAGAGCAGTAGTTAGTGTACCTACTTGGATTGGAACTAATAATAGTGCTGACTTTCGCAGATAAACTTCGATAATGCTGTCATTGTCAATGTCAATGGCTTTCCATTTGAAGTCATTTTAGTTCCCAGTACACTATTGAGGGCGCTTAAAATCGACAGAAAAAATAGCTGTCATTTCAATGTCTATAGCCACTCCAGCGTAATACGCTGTATTATAATGGAGATCAGTGGTTTTAAAAAAAAAGTTTAGTTTTAAAGCCTTATTTCTTGATAGATAGATAAATACATTTTCGTTCGGTCAAGCAATTCAACGGTTAGAGTCGAGTACATGTCGCGTGTGCGCAGACAGCGCGGCGTCACCGCGCGCCGCTCAATAACACACGCTACCGTACAAGTTACGTCCTGCGACTTCGTCTGCGTGCAAATAGTAAGGGCGGTAGGTCCAGAGTTGGAGTATTTTAGGGACACCACACGAGGAGACGTTCTGGAACTCATACAGTCTTTCTTCGGAACCCTTGGAGTAAGGTAAGGCATGGTAGGGGTAGGTACAATATAATCCACAGGTTAGACGTGCTTCCGGGCCCCGAACGATGAGATAAGTGCTTCTGGTCCAGAGTAGCCATTTTGGCAAATCTTGCTCCTAATTATGAGCTGGGGGTAGATTATCAGGACGATTCAGAAAAGTGTCAGATTTCAAATAGTAAAATCATGTGTTCGTCGTTGGTTCGTCGTCATATTTTATAACGAATTCAGTAAGCGTCGTTTTTTTTGTTTTTCAGTTGCTGCAAAGATTGCTGAATTGCTGCTTAGATCTAGCTAAACGGAACTCAAAGCTAATCTATCAAATCAAAAATATTGTATCCATGAAGGATAATTTTTCACTCAGAGTGGCATTTAGTTAGAGCTTATGAGAAAAAAGAGAGAATTTTAAGCGTCACGGCGATAGTAAACGCTTACCATAGGCCATCTTCGTGGTATAAAAATAAATAACAACGTGAATGAGTGGAACAATTATCTTTTTTTCTTCATTCTTTTTTTTTTTGGAGGAGAATGTTTGGCGGCCGTGTTTGGGACCCGAGACTAAAGCGTCCACTACCCACTAAAATCCCCCGGTTCCCCTCCACACCCGATTGGGAGGAGCCGGTGCCAGCGTATTGGCTATTGACCAGCCCATCCCCGGGCGATTGACTAACCCATATAAGGGGCAATCATTATCCCATTTGAAAAGAGTAAAATGCCTTTCTTTCTCTTATCTGACCTTCATACTATTTTCGCAACTTCCTAAAAATAATTTATCAATATTACAATGTTACATCTCGGCACGTGATCAAAATCATCGATAATGATTATCAAAACATACGATAAGGCTAGTTTTTTCCGTGTTTTATTGGGAAATAGTTGTATCACTACAGTTACAAAGTATTTCTCCGAACTTTTGTCTCGAATCTAAGTCAGGGGACGCTTGCACCATGATCAGTGTTGCCAGGTCTTTTTGAAATAAATACCAAACAGCGAGCAAAAAAAATAAAAACGGCAACATCGCACAAACTAAGTAGAATAGGGATGTTACACAACATCGATTGCCGATTGCGTCAAATCTGACAGTTGAATCTTTTAAGGGCTACGTTAGGATCCAAATTAGGCATAAGTTGCTTTCTTTGAGCTCTTTTTAGCATGTGATGCAATCGAAACAGCAACAGCTTACAGCATGTGATTATGGAAAAAAAAAATATGAACATAAGTACGAAGGCCTCGGTCTAGTGATATTATATACATATAAGTACCGGGCCGAGATCTCGGGGCCCTGGGTTCAATTCCCGAGTTGAGCTAAAGTTGTGTCGGTTTATTCGGACACAGCTCAGGTTTGTCATCACCAATCCGCATTTGGCAAGCGTGGTGATTAAGACAGTACCCATCTTCGTAACGATAACTTGATTTCAAGGATAGAGGCCTTTGCCTTGCAGTGGGACATTAAATAGACTGATACTTTCTTAAAAAAACTCAGCATCCCTTCTTCTTCGATGGCTAAATTTTATTGGCCCAGAATCGAGCGATCCGAATAGCGTTTTGGTCAGCGCGCAACAACTCTTCCCTTGTGCAAGTATCAGGGCACGCGGGGCAACACAAAAGGTGGGCCATTGTTTAAATGCATCCCTATGAAGACATGTTAAAAATTAGATTCCAACGAACTTCTCTGTTGAATTCTACTTCGTTTTAAAACACAGCTTCCGATGTTTCTATTTTCACTGCCCATGATATATTTAGCCTGTTGTATCTTGGTAGTTTCCAATGTTTTCCCATCCCGTTGGCACCGGTAGTCTGCCGGGCTGTTTACAGAGACGCAGAATCTCCTCATTGGCATCTCGCATGCCTTACCTTTCGTTCAAACATAATGTATCATAATAATTATCTATGCTTGTATAGGGACCGACTAGCCACTAAGTCTGTTGTCATAACTGGCTGTTTTTCGCCAAATTCGTTGTAGGATCTCTGCGAGGCAGTTATCTCGCAGTAGACCCCCTCCGTGGAACAGTTGGCTGGCTATCACACACACAGGTGAAATCTGCCGCCATAACAGCTCTGGCTGTGTTCCGGCGATATTCATGTGGGAGCCAATACACTTGAAATCAAAGGCTTGAAGATAAGATGAGTCTACAGTGTGTGTTTGGCCGCTTACCATCAGATGCGCTTAGGGCATTCAATTCGGATATCCGGATATCCGTTTTATTCGGATATTCGCCACTTTTACTATTCGAATAGTATCTATATAATTATTCAGATTTTTCGAACAATACGAATACTTTCCTATTTTGTATTGGTAAAATTATCCGATCGCGAATAAAATTAAGAAGCTTATAATATTAACTGTTGCAGTATTTAAAAAACGCGTGTATCCGATTTTACATTCAAACCACATGAATATTCAATCTACCTCTGTGACTAGGTAATTTGATAATATATTTTATGAAGAGATTGCTAGGTGTACAAAGTTACAAATTTATACTACATGCGTAAAACTGGTCAAGAATTAAAAACTAATAGAAGCGAAATTACTAAAGTTTTCGGTGTACATATTCTCATGGGATGCCTTACCCACGCTTGCGTATGTACTGGCGCACTAATATGAAAGTAGGGCTTTTTGCTGACAAAATGGTTCGTAACCTATTTATAACCATACGCAATTCCCATATAATAATAATATGTAGTTGATCATGACCAGCCACAGAAACAGAAAAACACAAACCACTTTGGAAGGTATAGCCCATGATAAATAAGGTTCAAGATACCTGCCTGGAAAGAGTTCCATCTGATTATTCAATAGATGAACACACATGATCCCTTTCAGTGGACGCTGTGCTCTATGCCAGGTGGTTAAAAATAAACCAAGACCTGTCGGATTGAAAAAAACATTTGTACTGACGACGAGTGAAGGTCTAATGCTTGATTTTGATCTACAGAAGCTCCAAAACAATGTTCGAAGGCACTCCACTAGGTCTGGACCTTCCGTGGTTTTGCATTTGACAAAAATTAGTGTCCCTCCAGGAAGTTGCGTATTCCATGATCGTTATTTTATTACAGTTCCGCTAGTGGAAGAGGTGGATCGAAGGAACATACACAGTACAGGCACAATAGTGCTCAACCGCATACCGGACCTAGTTTAAAAAAGATTTAGAAATGGCTCGTGGCGAAAGTCAGCACTATACCAGGGACTCTACCGTTATTGGTAATGGAAAGATAATAAGTTTGTGATCATGGCGTCAAACTGTACAGGATCTTCGTCCGCCACTCTTGTCAAACGGTGAGATAAAATGGTTGTGCAACTGTACAACCAATATACATAATAATATGGGCGGTGTAGATATTCTAGACCAACAAATGGAATGCTACAGAACCTTCATTAAAACAAGGAAGTGGACTTTAAAAGTCCTTTTTCATTTTTTTGGACCTGGCAATTGTTAACTCGTGGCGACTTTATAAATATGATTGCACAGCTAATGGTTATTCAAGGAAAGACATCCTGTCACTACTTGATTTTCATTTCAGCGTAGCTGACACTTTAACCAACATCACTGACAGAGACCGTCGTGACGAAGATTTTGAAAATGATCCGACTCCTGGCAAACAAACAATATACTTAGGCCTTTATGACCGACTGAAAGAAAGCTCCAAAATAACCTCCTGAGTAAAGTTTTATTGAAGAATTGTCACTATTTTTTTTCGGGTGTAAAGGGTTATTATAAACACAATAAAGAATTGTTTTTCCAAATTTTGACCACTTCAAAAAAAAATTCTTTTTTGTAATTTTTATTTAATATAATTTTGATTTTTCACTTAATAAGTCACATGATTGTGTACCAAATATGGTTCATAATTAAAACGTTTAAGTACTTATAATGTCGTTATTTTAATTTACTGACATTCACCTATCAGTATTCGAAAAATTCGTTTTATCCGAAGTATTCGAATACCACATTTTTTAATATTCGAAATGTCCGAATACCAATTTCGGGCGAATATTGAATGCCCTAGATGCGCTGCGTGCTTATCTAGTATAAAATAAAAGAAGGCGTTCGTCCTACTACCTACTAAACTAACGAGCTTTTACCTGCTTTGAGTCAAATAATATATCCTGAATTGTTCGTAAATCGCCAGAAAGTCGACCCGAAAGTAAGGAAAAAAAATGAAATTTCTTATTCAAAGCTCCATCCTTTATTCTGCAAAATACCAACCAGTCATTAACATTGACCTAGGCAGAACAAACGGCAAATTTCAAACGCAGCCACACCAAGCAAAACTCCAAGTCTAGAGAAATAACACCAGGTCTTCAAATGTCGACTCTACTGCCTTAAGAATAGAGTGCAACTGTTGTATATTAAAAGAGCATCTTCGAGATAGCGAGATACATTATCTGATATGTTATCGTGTTTGCCCTGATGAGTCGAGCGTAGGTAATAAGGGAATTGTGGATACTTTAAATTACTGGTAGAGGACGCTCAAAGAAATAGTAGGTACGTATAATCTTCCGCTTGCGGCTTCGCCTAGGACATGAAGTTGTCCCGAAGGAATATGATATTTTCCCGGATAATATCACTCTTCAACTCTCAAATGCCCATACCAAAAATCATCAATCATCAATTGCTTCTGCCTTCGCAACGAACTTAAAGAAGGACAAAAACCTTCGACTAAGCACCATCACCGCAGGCTTTTGGGGTGTTGTGGGGCACCGCTACCGTCTTAACAGCTCAAGACAACTTCACCAGCTCATGGTACATCCTGCTGATAAACGAATGAGGCAAAGACGCTAGCTCTCCCTGGGGTCTTGCCCTTGAAGTTTGGGGGACAGACGGCAGTCGCCTCAGTAAAACCCATATAACCAAATCGAAACAATGGAGCGTAATAACAGAAGTTGTTATAGATCTAGGGCGTCGCAGCATAACTACGCTCGAGCCCTCGAGGGGATCGCCTTGCTCCCCTGACCAGTTTTCTAGGGCGACTGGGTCAATTTCTAGCGGACCCTGGGCCCAGTAAGGGCGCAGCCAGGACAACACTTCATTGATGATGACCATGCTAGCGAGAACAACCTCCACCGGAAGGGAATAGCACGGTACTTTAATTCTATTCCCACCGTCCCCTAAGAGAGAAGCGCGTTGAGCCCGTATAAACGGGCAACTGCCGGGGTTGTCGGGGTTGTCCAGTTTCGGATTCCCACGGCATCAGCACTTATGGCAGCAGAGAGTATCGCGGAGGGTTCTAGTGAGTAAACCCCGCCCCCTTCAGGCTTGCGAGAACTGCAGACGTGTTTACGACTAAGAACTACCTAGAAACTATTTGATCCCCAGTCATAGATTGGGTGACCTATGGAATGCGCACATTGAGAGGCTACTGCCATACGCAGGTCAATTGTATATAATACCATCTGTACTTTTGACCTTTGTTCTACGAAATCTCTGAAACAATCTAAGAACGAGGAAAATGAAACAATCCAAGAGGAAAGATAGTTGACATGTCGTCAGATGGAACACTGTAATTATGGCTTGTAAATCTTGTAATTAATATTGTTTGTTGCGATGCGAGATCCATTGGGTTTAATCACTGCGGAAATAGTACAATGGATCTGACTGGGAGATTATGTAGCAGTGGTTTTAGTGAGTTTAAATCCCGTTTTAGTATAGGTATTTATTTTTCGGAGGAGAAGACTTTTAAGCATCTTAACCACCAAGCTAGCGAGATTGGGCTGGCCACAAAACGGGCACCGACTCTTCCTTCTTCGGGTGTGAAGGAAAAAGGGGGAGTTAAGTTTCAGATGCTTCGTTGGCTCGGACACGTGGCCTGGAGAGGATGATGCTACTACTCACATGTCAGTCATCTGTGAGGGTGGTACCCACTTCCCCTGTCGAGCTAGCGATTTCCACTTAGCAGTATGGGCCATGACAAGCAGTATGGCTCTTTAACACTGTCTCATGTCTATCAAACAGAAAAAATGCCTGTATACTAGTCTCGCACTTTGAACCAGCGCACGGTGGTCCCGCCGTAGGTCATAGAGTTGAAATGTCGATGGTCACATTATTATGTTATTGGTCACTTACAGGATAGACAAATAACCCTTCTACCCCCAGGTATAACATAAATTGCAATAACATACAACGAACATTTAATTTTGTGCACCCGAAGTGGAAACATTTCATTTGTGCTCATTGGCGTTATCGTTCGGCATAAATTTTCATTATTTTCAAAGTGTAGTTTTTCTATGAAATCGATTGTTTAGGATATTGTTGTGCCCTGTATATTTGAGAGGAAGGTGTATACAATATTTGAAGTCATGTTTTGTTAATTTTATCCCTGTCACTATCGGAAACCAGTGCCATCAAGGAGGACCTACCGATTTATTTGTTTTTTTCCGCTTTTCTATTTTCAATTAGACTTTTACTTAGGAAGGAACGAATCGCCAAAGTTGAAACATATATCAAAATAATCTCAAGTTTGTCTAGTTTCAAAATCTGTAATGTCTAGGTGCGCCAAAGTGCGCCGAGGACTGCCATAGGTCATAGAAAAGACTAGGTCATATGTAAGCAAATTTGATACTTCAGGTATTTTTGTAATTTTGCTTCTTTTTCATGCTGCAGGGGCCACCATCAAGTGTTATTTTCTTCGAATGATTGTTCTTAACACCTGATTATCTGTGAAGATTGAAAAAATGAGGTAGATAGATCTCGGTGAAGTGTTTGGCACCTGGCAGACTCTCAACCGGACACTGAAAATATCCAGATCAATTACTTGAGATATTTAACTCAAATACCAGTTAAGGGCTAAGAAGAAACTAGGGAGGTCAAAAACCTCGAAATATAAGCCCCAATATAGCGGTAGTGGTTGATTCAATGAAAGAAACTTTACATGAAAATTTCGCCTTAGTTCTGAATTTTCTGATGAAATTACAGGTATCAGAAAATACTTAATAGACAGGTATCGTCATTTTCTGCCGACCTTATCATCAGAGTGACAGGGTACAAAATAAAAATTCACAAACATAAGATACATGCTATTGATAAGGCCAAAATTCTTACTGAGGAAAATCCTTGGTATAAATTTCCTTCATACATACATACAAGGTTTTAATAAACGGATTAACGGTGATTGAAAGTTCTATATTGTCTGAAGAGGCCGCCTGATCTTGTAATACATTAGTTTAAATAACTGGAGGCTGTAACACTAGAAAATTTTCCCGAGAATTGACTTACATTGATTTTTTTAAAATAGACTTGCTTTCTCTTGATTCAGACCTACTTATTTCTAGTATGAGGACGTTAACGAGTAAGAAGAAGTCAACATTAGCAATATAAGTATTGTATTTATTATGTAGTTGGACGATATTGCAATTTTCAATAATGTAAATATTATTAATTACTATGTTTTACTACTATGTAAAAAGCCTGTGTTTTTTATAAAGTAATGTATTCAGCTATGTATTATCTAGTGTTTTTTATTATTTATATGTCAATTAAACTATTAATTTAAGAAATAAATAAATAAAACAATTTCTTTTTTGTTACCCATATACCTACATTTTTAAGTTTTAGATAAATGCTTATTTTTAAAAAATATCTGTCTTTTATATTGAAATTATATATATATTTTTACTTGTTAATAGTCCAAGAACCTTAAAACAAGAAGTTATTGGGTAAAAAGTAACTCTTTTAGTTTTAATCCGACCCGAAACGCGAATGACCGCCCTTCTTAAGAAACGGGACCACCGTGCAGCGTGGCATTCCTATTCGCTTATAATAGTTCTGTGACTATTATAGTAATTAATATTGAATTGCGCCTTGCAACCGAGATCCCTTTCATTGGGTTAATGAATACGGAAACATAACAATGGATCTGAGAGACAAAGTTTACAAATAGAGTTAAATACTACCTACTAGTGTACCACCTAGGTATATGACTTTCGCGTTAAATTCCTACTGTTGGTCTGGTTATCGGGGGGACTTTTCAGAGTTCTACTAGTTAGCTACCGCAGGTCAAAATTTAAATCACAGGCTCAAAGAATAGATGAGTCTACAGAGCAGCCGCACATTGATCGATTCTTTCTCGTATTTTGTTTATTTATTTTTTATGTCAGAGGCTGCAAACAAGTCAGCGGTTCGCCTGATGGCATGGATAAGCAATCACCGCCGCCCATGGACATCTGCAACACCAGAGGGATCGCTGATGCGTTGCCAGCCTATGGGGGTATGGGGGGTGTGGGCCTCCAGCACTCTCACAAACCAGACGAACACACTATAGTAGTCACTGTGGACCTTGTGGCAATGAATAGCAATCCCTGGGTGGTCTCAAAATCAGCATTTAAGATGCCTAAACACACTAAAACAATAAAGAAATAAGGAAGATATTACAATTTATAATATTACCCAGCCTAGTATATTTTTATCTCATGCATAAAACAAAAATAAACAATCATACTAATCAAATTAGCTTCAGTAAAGCTGGCTTAACACTTCGCACAATATACCTACCTAAACATTATTGTGTATGAATATGTCTGTCTGTTTGGTTAAAGTGTTTTCTTTACATAATCTTTTCATACCTAACTGAGCATTTAGCCAGAAGTAGTCAGGGTATGCTTGCCTCATGATCCCGGACTTGGCAAGTCCAGTTATTACACTGGAGCGACTGCCATCTGACCTTTGTAACCCTTAACAGGAGAACTAGATTAGTAGGATCATGGTTAAACAGCCAGTCAACTGTGCAGGTCTACTCAGTATGTTTTCCATCAACGCTGAGCTAGTGGTTAATATGCACATAGAAAAATCCACACATTTAACAAACAATCAAAAGAAATGTGTGGTTTAGTTTAATTTTTGAATTATGCGAAACCCCAGAGACTATTGACAAACTAAAGCCATAAAAACAAACTAAGTTGTTTTTTATGTCAGTTGGGAAGAAGTGGGAAAACTATGCTAGGAACTATAAACACAGACTGTTACAACATCGAAATCCACTCGCAGCACAGCTTGCTGCTCCTGTTCCACTGAGAAGATTAAAAAGACGTAACATTATAGAACTGGCTGATCCGGACTGAGCAGCCAATGTCCTTTGGAGTGGTTTCAGATGTGGAACGAGCTCCACAATGCCAATTTTTCCTAAAAAACATCTGCTTATAGTCCTGGGACTGATTGCATGATATCACAAAGAAAAAAAAATGTCAGTTGGTAGACATGCATGCATCCCATCTGATGTTTTTTTTTTTTTGCAATTTGATTTACCATGAAATTCTTTTGCACATCATAAACTTTTTTTTTGTTAAGCTGCTAGTGTTGCCTATTCCATTGAAGGATACCTTCAGGAAGCATCACTTAATGTACTGACAGACTGTAGGCTTTTCATATCTTTGAGCCTTTAGGAAATCAAAGATCAGAGGATGTTCTAGGCAACACTTAAAATAGTACTTATTTGTTTTTGATCTGGTAGGAAGTCTTATAAGAATGTTTTCCTTTTAGATATATTTGATAAACATTATAGGTAGTGCATTTCTTCAGTAGATAAGTTAACCCAACCTAATTAATGGTGGGAAAGCAGTTTATTCCATAGAGATTTTTATCCAAGAGGTATTATGTTGCTATTTTATAGGATTAGGAGAATAAAATATATGATATTATTTATTTAGTGAGAACTGTCATTTATTTATCTATCTAGGTATATAAATAAAAATGAATTGTTGTTTGTTAGTATCCCTAAAACTTGAGAGCGGCTGAAGCAATTTGACTAATTTTAGTCTTGAAATATTTGTAGAAGTCCAGAGAAGGTTTGAACGATGAGGTAGATAAAATACAGAAGCAGTCATAAGAAACCTGTACCTGCCTTTCTCCCTACATTAATTTTTACGTTTTCTTTGAGGTTAAAGAGAATATTCTAAATTTTTTCGGTATATTCAAATAACAATAGGACCATAAAAATAAATAAATGTGTTTGTTTTACTAACAATAAAATTAAAAAAAAAACAATCTTTAAAATAATATGCATCCTACTAATAAAAATAAAAAAAAAATATGTGAATAACATTGTACACACTTGTTTCTGAAATAAAATAACAAAACTAAGCAAAATACTACAAAAGAGCACAACACAATAACAATAAAAAAATCTTCATAACACCTTCAGAACGGAAAATAATGTTTAACGAACAGTCTAACCAGTAATTTGATTAATTTATCAATGTTTAATTGTAGAAATCGGCACGGATACAAAAGGAGACCTTCATAGTAAACATAATTATACGTTTAGAAGTGCTGGTAAGTATTTTAGCAGGTCACGAATGTACTCACCATCTTTCCAAGGGTTTGCTGGCTCAAAGTACTGGGTCACCAACTGATCATCCTTAGGAAATGATACAGAGCGAGTCTTTTTCCTTCCAATGACATTCTGTTGGCTATCCCCCACAGCTTCGGGGGTAGCCTCCGAGCTACGCGTATCACTCGAATTAGGACATTGAGTATTATTATCAGGATCGGCAGACATATCTATCGGTTGAACTGATGTCACATATTATCACCATCGACCACATTAGCAAAGAATCCCACAAAAAAAAAACACTTTTCAAAATACACTCGTATTGACACAACACGCGCGGATATAATTCTCAATTTATTCACTTAACACTGCGATAGCGATTCGACGCCGGCCATTGCGTGTTTTTATCGCGGTTTGTCGATTTTTCACTATTTTTATTGTTCGTTTAAAATCAAAACATTCCGCACCTTTCATACACCGTTTGCCGCCATATTGGATTGAACGAGACAAAAGGAAGAGTTTGCCGTAGTATACGCGAGAGGGCGCTGAAAATTGCTAATGTTGCCAGACAAATAAACCGATTTAATTACATTTTTATCTAAAAAATATTGTCATTACAATAATTATAAATGAAATTACAAAAGATAATTCGATTTCTTTCTTTTGTAATTACTATAAGGGTAAAATATGATTTAAATGTAATGTAATCATGTAAAAGAAATGGAATTATTAATGTAAAATGTTTATTATGCTAGCGACATCTATTGACCAGATGTAACAAAGCTTGAACACTTTAGTACCCTTTTTGCTCAAAAGATGGCTCTAAAAGTTGTCTCAGTTCTAAAGCACGAAAACAGATGGCGTTAAAGTAATGTTACTGATAATATTTCTACTCGTCGCTAGATGGCGGTGTTCAGTAAAATTGTTTTCATAACTACAAAACTCAGTGTAATAAAATATGTCCTTTATTGGATTGTATTTTTGTGGGGGAATGGTAAGGGGAGTATTGAGGGTAATGTGGAATTTTCTCGCCCGGAGATACACAGACAATCACTGAGTCCCTCAGTCAGTAGTAGCAAACTATGGTGGCAACGGCACGGAAACCGGCCAGCCATTTGCTTATGTAACTGTCGCAGTATCATAGTTAGAGCCGAATTATAGTTATATGCCAAGGGTTATAATTATATAACGTAAGATGGTTATAAGGAAGCGATTTATAACTATCGTACGGCCACAATCTAGTAATATGGTTATCTGACTAAACTAATCTAGTTACATAAATCTACTAAACAATTAAATAAAACGATTTAATGGTCTTTATTTTTGTTATAATCAACTTTTTGTAACCTACAATTAGTTACATTACAATACTTTTTATTAATAAAACGTGTCAGTCCGAATACGTAATTTTAAAAACCATTTCTTTCATTAATTTAGGGAATGGGTGTTAAAAAAAAATAACCACGAAGGCTAAGGCGGGAGCTCCGCTACGCTCCGCTCCCGCCTTAGCCTTCTAACCTATGTCCATCCGAGTCGATTTCCGCCTCCGGCCGTTTATACAATGTTTATTACCTCACTAATAATATTAGTCGCCAAGTTATACTTATTACACCTCATCTATAATTCCATACTATAAAATATTTAGACGCCCGTTAATTTCTTAGTCGCCCCAGTCGATTTATAACTATAGAACTAGATTAGTTTAGTCAGATAACCATATTACTAGATTGTGACCGTACGATAGTTATAAATCGCTCCTTATAACTATCGTACGTTACATAGTTATAACCCTGGCATATAACTATATTACAGCTTTATCTATCTTACTGCGACATAACTACTGGTAACTACCAGTGACTATCTATTGGTAGTTACAAATTTTAATGCAAAGGACTTGCGGACTGTCTATAATTCTTTAATAAAAAAGTCGGTTTTACGGGCGAAGATTTTACGTGACAACGTCTTTTTCTCGGTAGAATATTTATTGATATGAATAAACTATGATCGGTCTGCCGCGCGCTGCGCGCGCGGCAGACCGATCATAGTTGAGTGGGAGAGAGACGCAAGGCATTCGGCGGGCCTCTCTCTCGTTCGGTGACTCATCGTAACGTTACCGAGCGTTACACTTTTTCATAAGTGACTCCCAGCCGCAACCTAATTTAAGACGTTGTCACGTCAAAATAGAGTAGGTTTTTCCCATTTGTCCCCAGTGGTGACAAAGCCAGTGGTGATGAATGGGAATAGACGGTCACGTCGATGGCATGTCGACAGCTAGCTCTCGTCTCAAAGTTATGTACTCGTACGTTGACAGCATCTATATTATCTGTGACAGCATATTGCTGTTCGTGTGTAGGAGCTCTAAAGTTAAAAGCAATTCGAATCAACTCATATTCTATATAATATTTATTTCATTTCATTTGTAAGTTCATAAACATTTATTTCGCAAAAATGTGGTACTGGTATATTATATTCTCATTTGTATGGAAATTAGTTCGCTACTCGCCGCAGTGGCGCTAGTAAATTCTACTTTTATCACGGAAACTTTTATGATGCGAATTATTTGTATATTTATCTATCTATTATAATCTGTGGATTAATAAGTATTAATTGCAATCTATGATCTTAAAAATAAAACAATACAATTTTAGGTAACTAAAATTATTTATTAAAACTCAACATCACATATTACTCATTCTAAACAATTTGTTCTTAACCTATACAATGTATAACTACTTTTACACAATATTGTATATTTGTATAACATTTGTCATGAATATCTTCATGGCTTTTACATAACTATCAAAATTTATACAAATGGACATAACAATTTTAATATTATATACCTGGCACATTTAATTTTGACTGCAGTGACATTTATATATACTAAATAATATGTTATAAAACATTCATAGTGTTATTAAAATTTAGGCATTCTCATTAAAATATACAGTGTGATCCCCAACATCCATAGTGTTTTAATTTATTTTTTATATAAATAAAAATATATGAACCCATGGCTCATTCAAAATATACATTTTTGTTATCCAACAAGACATAATCGAAAGATAAAAAAAAATCAATTTTCAAAATATATTTTTTAAAATATTACTCAATATTACAATACCAAAACTGCGTTGTATTAAAATCTGTATTTATAAAACAGTCGCAGAGCATAGTGATAAGTAGATTTCTGCGGTAGCAAAGCGGTGCGGGGGGATGACATATTATTGTAAAGTAACAGAGCTGTCATTAACACATAACATAGTAGTAGACAAACTTATCTGTTCCGGTGGCGGCGTCGCTGCTGTCGATTTAAAACTGTCATTAAATATCGTTTTTGCATTGCATTTTACGTAGTTCCAATTTTGGCCACCGGAACAGATAAGTTTGTCGGTCTATAAATAGTTTTTATATGTTAGGTCCGACCAAAGCCGAAGGTTTTAAAATTTTTGCAGAAGCTTCTTTCAGTTTCCAAGTTAGAATTTAACGTTGAAATGTTTCGACATATTTGACTTAGTTGGCGAGTAAGTAAAGTATTTTTTAATTAATTCCTACGAATTTTAAATCAATATAACAATGATTTTTAACTTCACTCGTGGAGTTTTCTAAGCCAAACCTTCGGCTTCGGCCAAAATCTATCGGTCGGACACTATAAATATTAATGAAGAAAACTCAACTTAAGTTTCGCGAAAATATACCCCCCCCCCCACTCCAATATCGCAGAAAACTTCTCAGTTAAGAGCTACCAGTTTATATTTTACATCAATTTAATGCAGTTAAAAGTAATTAAAATATCACAATGAAATATCTGAGGCGTTAATTACAAAATCTACTAAAACGATATACAAACACACAATTAAACAATTATGAGCTAGACTATCTAAATCAATAAACAGTTTTCATAAAACTCTTAAAATAAAATGTATTTACATAGATATTCGATTGGTTGCACTTATCGGTTAGAAATAAAAGGTTTTAGCAGATTTATTAATTATACGCCTTATACAAAAATTACATTTTGGCATTCAACAGTAGAACTAGCAGTGTCGATATCGAAAAAATAAAAGTAAATCGAATCTTATATAGACCAACAAACTTATCTGTTCCGGTGGCCAAAATTGGAACTACATGAAATGTCAGTTTTTGCAATGCAAAGACGATATTTAATGACAGTACTTAAACGACAGTAGCGACGCCGCCACCGGAACAGATAAGTTTGTTGGTCTAATTTGTATGGGAACTCTATTAGTTCCGCTACTCGCCACATTGTGGCGCCACTAAAATATTGAAAGCTGGCCTTCCGCACGCGGTTTCACTCGCGCGTAATTTCTTTTTTCAAATATCCTTTCACATTTCCGGGATCAGAAGTACCATATGTCACCCGGGGATAGTGTAGCTTTCCAACAGTGAAAGAATTATCCAAATCGGTTCAGTAGTTTCAGAGCCTATTCAATAAAAGAAACAAACAATGAAATCTTTCCTCTTTATAATATTAGTATAGATTCGATTATGCTCTCAGTAAGTGATGGTTAGCGGCCACTGCGGACTATTCCACTGAGAGACATTTCGCCTGGAAGCGTCGCTCAATGTGCTGTCAGACTGTAGACTCATCTGATCTTCGAGCCTTTAATTTCAAGTGTACTGGCTCCCACATTAGTATTGCCGGCACACAGCCAGAGCTGTTATGGCGGAAGATCCCTATCGTGTGATGTAATTTTATTTTTAGATGGTCCCAATAATAAGATGATGTAAAAAAATACTACGAATTTGACATTTTATAACATATTCACCGGGGATAGTGTAGCTATCCAACAGTGAAAGAATTATCCAAATCGGTTCCAAGTAGTTTCGGAGCCTATTCAATTCAAACATACAAACAAACAAATCTTTCCTCTTTATAATATTAGTATAGATGAGTGTTTTAAAATATTTAGCATAATAATGCATGACCACAACATGATCTAGCTAATATAATGTTACAAGGATTCACCATATTTTTTCATTACAAATGAACTGTAGTGAATATTTTGTTAAGAAAACCAATGTGTGTCACTTAACTAATAATATTTAGAATATTTATACAAATTGTGATGTATTTTTTAAGTTGCAGTTCGTCATTATTTATCTGACAGACCAGTTAGAGGCTGTCTCTTGTAAAAAGTATCAGCCTATTAATGTCCCACTGCAGGGCAAAGGCCTCCATCTTTGAAATCAAGTTATCGTTACTATGATGGGTACTGGCTTAGTCACCACGCTTGCCAAATGCGGATTGGTGATCACAAACCCGAGCTGTGTCCGAAAAAACCGACACAAAGTTAGCTCGACCCGGGAATTGAACCCAGGACCTCGAGATCTCGGCCCGGTATTTAAACCACTAGACCATCCAGGCGTTGTACATTTTCAAAAAAGAAGACTAAAAGACTTAAGCCAAAATATTTGTTGTGTGATGTCAGATGCGTAGCGTTTGAAATTAAAGTACAAATCAGAGATAACAAAAATTACATAAAACTGGCCCTAAGGGTCATCAAAATATGCAAATAACAAAATATTCAAATAATATCATGAACTGAAACATTTATCTTAAAAATTAGTTTCACGACTGACAGATAAGTTTGTGAGAAACCGCATTATTGCATTTTTTTATGGATTAAAGGGGTATAAAGATTTTCTGCATGGGGACTGGCTTACCTACTACTCCCGCCAATTTGATTTTTCGAAACAGCTTTCACTTGAAATTCTTTCAAAAACGTATACTAAATATCAAAACTATGTTTGTTTTGATATCTATATTATATAATTTAGTATAATGTCATAAGACAAAATTCCGTAGAGTGTCACATTTCCAAGTATACCTAAGCAACCAAAGTTTTACTTCTCCATGTTGATTTTTTTTCAAAATAGCGTCTGAAAGAGTTTTAAGTGAACGCTGTTTTGAAAAAAATCAAAATGGCGGACCAGTAAGAGGGCCTATATAAATCTTCCATGCCCTTTGTTTTTGAAAGATAACAATGATGACACATCTATGTTATCTGCTAGATACGAACTATCACGAACTTATTCGTCAGTTTTAAACCTGGCACTTAAACAAGTATAACTAAATTGAGATTAATATTCGAAAATTATATATTATATAAAATTACATCCTGTGTCATATTTTGTTTATTTATAATCTATTGGTCGGAGTTTGTATATTTGTATACTATGTATATTTACTTGCATCAAACCGAGCTGTTTAAAATAGTATTTCAGCGATCTTTAACTTCTTCAGTAACAAGAAACACTACGTACCAAATTCCATCAAAATTGGTTCAGCAGTTTAGACGTGACAGCGAAACACAGTTATTTTCATATTTAGAATTGCATATTAGGCGCTGAGCACACGACGGAGCGGCGCGGCGCTTTTGACCGCGAAGTAATAAAGACCGCGCCTGCCCACTGCCCTCACCTACAGAAATGCCGCGCCGCCAGTGTCCGCGGGAGTCCGCGACGCGGTCTTTTTGTCCTTCCTGTGCTTTGGTTGGTGTATAGGATTCCCTTTGCGCAATCTTGCGCGGTCAAATTGTCCGCCCCTGCCCGCGCCGGTGTGCTCAGCGCCTTATTAGTAGTAAATTATTAATTTTCATAGCTCAGTTATGATGCATATTGTAGCAGTAAATTTTTTTTTTCTCGATAAAACAAGCTTAATTCAAATAGTTTTAACATTACTAGTGAACAATTTGTGTGCTGTACGCTATACCAAACACCTGATGGTTATCACCACCTCTCAATGACACCTGCGAGTAAGTCTTAGGTTTGGTGCCCGCCTTTATGGATATATGGAAAAGGGGCGTGGTAAACGGCTATAGAAATGGGGAGGGGAGAAGAAAAAAACATTTCCCTAATGTTAAACTGTCTAAATTAAACTTGTTTATATTACAATTTTTAATCATACTTTTGCCCGAGACTTTGCCTGTAATTTTTATCATTCAACATCAAAATTAAATGGTGTCAAACAAAAGCCTTTCATACCTTCGCTTTGGATTTAAAACGAGTTATAAATATTACCGTCAGATTATAATTTATATCACGAAATTGTAGTTAAACATTTTCACATAAATACATTATAACCTAACGAAAGTAATGCGTTAAATAGTAAACCGTTTAATAAATCATAATTTATAAATAAACATATTACAATCTCGCGACATTTATTATAATCTTTGAAAGTTTTTACAGTTTTGCCTTGAACCTTATACATGTTTCTTTAAAAAGTTTCTTTCACATATTAACACATTCAGCGCCGTTATTATAATCGTAATGTTACAGTTAAAACCCATTTTTCGTTAGAACGCGTTTTTCCTAGTTAGAACTAGTTTTTACGTAATGCCTTTGTTAACACTAGAATTGACTAATTTCTGAATCGAATATCAGTTAAAACGCGTTTTCCCGAAGCGAGTCAGTAAAAACTGTTTTATACGCACACTCTTGGATAAACTGGTAGGGGGAAATCGGCTCGGATGGATATAGGTTAGAAGGCTAAGGCGGGAGCGAAGCGAAGCGAGCTCCCGCCTTTAGCCTTCGTGGTTATTTTTTTTTAAACTCTGAAAACCTTTTTTTGTTTTTACTATTATTATAGTGTAAAACAAGGACTATTATTATAGTGAAAACAAGCTATTATTATAGTGAAAACAAAAAAGGTTTTCAGTGTTTAAAAAAAAATAACCACGAAGGCTAAAGGCGGGAGCTCGCTTCGCTTCGCTCCCGCCTTAGCCTTCTAACCTATATCCATCCGAGCCGATTTCCCCCTACCAGTTTATCCAAGAGTGTGCGTATAAAACAGTTTTTACTGACTCGCTTCGGGAAAACGCGTTTTAACTGATATTCGATTCAGAAATTAGTCAATTCTAGTGTTAACAAAGGCATTAAGTAAAAACTAGTTCTAACTAGGAAAAACGCGTTCTATTTAATAACTAGTTTTAACTGTAACAGTAACAGTTTTTACAGTTTTACCTTGAACATTATACATATTTCTATAAAGTTTCTTTCACATTAACACATTGAACGCCATGGGTCACTGGTGACCCCCAAATAAATTTTATATTGGGCCTGAAACTTTTGCAGTCAATATTTCAAACTAATTACAGGCGAAGTCGAAGGCTAAGTTAGTATAACAACAAGACACATGGCATAAAGATTGGACGTAAGTCGAATATCTTAAAAACTAGTTAACCCTGCGTTTGCAAAGTTAATCGCGATTCGGGCTTAATTAGAAATTATTAAGATTTTTTTCTTATGTCTTTAGTTGGCAGATAGGCACAGCCCACCTGATGGTAAGCGGCCACTGTGGCCTATTAAGGAACTCTTTAAAAAAATGGCTCAATGTGCTGCCAGACTGTAGGCTCATCTGATCTTCGAGCCTTTGATTTCAAGTGTACTGGCTCTCACATTAATACTGCCGGAACACAGCCAGAGCTGTTATGGCGGCAGATTTCTCATGTGGGGCGTGGCAGTTAGCCAGTCAGACTCCTAACCCATTATAAGACAGTGGCCAAATAGTGGCCACCATAATTTGAACCTTATGTAGTTGTGATACTGGCGAAAACCAATGAAAAATTTCCGCCTGTGCCCGCGAAAGGGTTAAAATGTTGTATTACGAGACAGAATAAATATTTTTTCTTAATAATTTCTAACTAAGTCATTCGCCTTAGAAAGTATATAATTTTTGGTCTGTACATACATGTATAATGTATAGTTTTGTCTGTGCGTGTAGTCACTGAGGCTCCTTCTTCACTTTTAAATCCAGGACGTCATCTGTTGACACTGGAAAAGAAAACAATAGTTATATTGTCTATACTAATATTATAAAGATTTGATTGTTTGTTTTTTTGTATTGAATAGGCTCCGAAACTACTGAACCGATATGATAATACTTTCACTGTTGGAAAGCTACACTATCCCCTGGTGACATAGGGTACTTTGATCACGAAATTGTGGGGGGAAGGGGGGATATTTGAAAAAAAAAACAAATTACACGCGGGTGAAACCGCGGAGGCGACCACTAGTCTTACTTACTAATATTTCAAATGCGAAAGTCTGAACGGCTGAACAGATTTAGATGAAATTTGGCACACGTATAGTTTATAACCCGGATTAGGACATAGGCTATAAAATTCCTACGGAAAACGTCTTATTTCCCGCGGGATATTTGAAAAAAGAAATTACGCGCGGGTGAAACCGCGGGCGGAAAGCTAGTATTCAATAAATATCATTGCTTACCCTCATATTCGACATAAGCTATCCTCCTAGGCGCCGACTGCTTCCTCCCATGACTTTTCCTCCTCCCCTCCTTCACCGAAAGGTTGAGAACCTCTCCCGCACCATCCCCTAAAACCCCTTTCACATCCCCTACATCCGCTTCGTAATCTTCAAACACAACCGACTTAACATCCGAATTATGTATCAAATTCATACTATATTTAACATCCGCATCCATTTTCCCATTATTTTTATCTTGCTTACGACTTTTCTCATCTGATATAAAAACTGTTTTGGCGAAAACCTTTTTTTTATCTGTCTTGAATATATGGTTAACGCTCTGTTGCACGAGCTTGTCTATTCGACATTCGAATATGTTTTTGTCTCTCTCTATCTCGCATTGTGGGAGGAGAGGGGTAGATTCGATTTTTTCTTTGGGTTTCGCTTGAGATTCTGGTATGTCGACGTCGATTTCAGGAACTTCGGTCGTGTCGTTGCGTTCTCGGAGTGTCTGGAAAAAGAAAAAAAATATTATTTAAATATAAGAGAGCATAGTGTAGCAAAATCAGTATGGCACGACTAGTGTTGCAAAAAAACCGTTTTTTTTCTGGTGTGAAAAAAAAACGTTGAAAAACGGTTTATTTTTAACTCTACTATACTTTCTGGTTGAGTGGTACTACGATTTCATGAATATATTGGCAACATTTTTACACCAACGAAAGGGAAATCCCCAAATCAATTACATTTGCACACGGAGAAATCCCCTTTAGGTTTATGTTTATTTAAACGCTTGGCTTAGCGCAGTTGGGGTGTGTGACGGACGGAGAAAGTTCAATATCACTAAAATGTAAGGCAGAAAAAAAAAACAAATTTAGAAAAAAAACAACGGTGCTAAGTTTTTTTTATGTTTTTTTTCAAAAAACTGAAAAAAAAAAAACAAATTGTTTTTTTTTTTCATTTTACATCACTAGGCACGACCACACATGGTCCACATTAAGGTGAGTATAGACTACAACATTTAATTGTATCAGAACATCGAGCATTCGCCATTTTTAAATTTACTCGAACCGCTCTTCGAACACGACGCTCGATGTTTTGTTACAGCCTTTTTAAAAACCAACAAGCATATTGGTGTAACATTTCGTCGAGCCTTTACACGAGCGCGGACGATGCGCGGGTGCGGGATGACGCGGAGGAAGAGGGACGAACATTTCAAAGAAGAATGAACGCATGTACAACGACATGTAACGGGTAAATGCACACTCGCTGTAAGCATTTACCCGTAACACAACGCCGAACATTCGCAGGCAAGTTACATTTCATGGAAATGCTTAGGCTAACTGAGCTTTTGCCTGTATTGTACCATTCTTAAGAACGTTACATCACACCGAAACGCTCGAGGAAATGTTGTAGTCTATACTTACCTTTATATTGCGTATCTCAACGACATAGTCCTTGAACCGGCAGACGGCGCAGGCTGCTGCCAAGGACGTGTGAAATAGCGATGTATGAAGACTAGTAACAAGTATCAGCCTATTAATGTCCCACTGCAGGGCAAAGGCCTCCATCCTTGAGATCAAGTTATCTTTACAATGATGGGTATTGGCTTAATCACCACGCTTGCCAAATGCGGATTGGTGATCACAAACCCGAGCTGTATCCGAAAAAACCGACACAAAGTTAGCTCGACCCGGGAATTGAACCCAGGACCCCGAGATCTTGGCCCGGTACTTAAACCACTAGACCATCGAGGCGTTAGACTAGATAGTAAGTAGTATACCTCGATGACGCAATTCCTAAGCCGGCGGCAACGCGCCCGTAGCTCCCCGCGGCGCGCGACCAGCGCCTTGCGCTCCGACAGAGCGGCGTCCCTACACGCCCGGACCGCGCGGAGCTCCCGCGTCAGCCGTCTGAGGTGCTCCATGCTGCGGCGACGGCTGTTTTGTGATGCTAGCTGTAACAATGAAAGATATTTTTAAAGTGAAAACTTCTTTAGCGGCGTTGAACACTTTTTTTGTAATGGGAAAAAAAATTTAAACTCGCGTCAGGACACGTGACCTGATCGAAAATTCGTAAGACGGATGGAGAGTAGACAGCCGGCGCGGCATAGGAGAAAAGCACAACGTTAATATTCGAGTTTTCACTTCTGCCGGCACTCCCGGAGTGCAACCCGTCGTTTTTTTTAGACTACGTAGCCAGGACCTACTAAAACATGATTGGTTTATTTTCCCGTGAAATAGAAGTGTGTCAAGCACTTCTGTGTTTCGGGGAAAGGGCACTGAAGCTAGTGAAATTACTGGGTATATGAGACCTAATAACTGTCGTCTCGGTGTAGCAGGCGCAGGGCAACCGCAGACAGTAACTGCTTAGTTGCTGTTTGGCACTGACCTGTCTAAGGGCAGATGTGGCGTTTACCATTAGGTGTACCTACGATCTGCTCGTCTTGTTACACATTGCAATAAAAAAATGGATTCGTAATCTATACTAATATTATAATAAAGAGGAAAGATTTGATTGTTTGTTTGTATTTCAAAAGGCTCCAAAACTACTGAACCGATTTGAACAATTCTTTCACTGTTGAAAAGCTACACATACATCCCCGCGTGACATAGGATAATTTTGATTACGGAAATGTGGGGGGATATTTGAAAAAAGAAATTACGCGCGGGTGAAACCACGGGCGGAAGGCTAAGTAAGTCAAAGAAATGATTTCTCAGAGTTTTTGTACATTTTTGTCGTTAAATTGGGCAAAAAATGCTCCTCCTTTTTGGTCCGACCCGAGATTCGAACCCAAAACCCCTGGCGTCATTTAAAGGTAAGTATTCAATCAAATGCATCAATGTGATAGCGGCGGTGAGGTAGCGTGCGAATGCAATCCCAAAGTATCAAGTTCCGACCGCAAGAAGCTTCGGTTACTGTGGTGGCACATTCCGTTTAGCTATAACAAACATTAGAGTGCAACTTCGAGGATTTCTAGAAAATTCAACGCGAAAGGATAGCCTTTTTTATGTAATTTCAGTTGGCTGACAGGCATGCAGCCCAGCTAATGGTAAGCGGCAATTGCGGCCTCCATTTATCGTGAAAAAAAAACTTTTATCAACCCTACTAATATAATAAACGCGAAAGTTTGTATGCATGTTTCGCGCCAAACTTGTCGTATACAAATAATAATATACACACCCTGTTTTTGATCCGTCTCCGTAGCCCCTTTAGGAAGGCGAGGTCCTCATCTCCAAGTCCTAGAGACTGCACGCGCTCAGAATACTTGGTGGTGGGCAGACCAGCCACCTCTTCCACCGTCATGCTGATGCCTCGCGCTGAAAGATCATAATATTCATATTTTTATCTGCTACTTTCTCCTAGCATCCATTCTGATCTAGTCGGACATACTTTAAAATTAAAAAAAAGATCATCAAATTTATTATTATATGTATGTACTAGAAAACAAACGAAAAAAAAAAGAAAACAACAACAATAGATTCAAAGATTCAAAAGATTCAAAGATTTATTTTTGCATAGAATAGGTGTTACAGTACAGGGTGTTACAAATAATGGTCGTTCTCTATTCTGCTAAAATACATTAACATGCAAAGTTAGTATTGAGGAATTCTTGGACACTATAGAAGCAAGAAGCTGTCAGCCAATAAAACATTCTAGCTGAATTAATAACCTCCTCCTTTTTTTTTAAGTGACAGATAATGTGGGTCATCAATCAGTGACCCCTAAATAATATTATATGGGCCCTGGAACCTTGCCAGTCAATGTGTTAAACACTTAAATTTCGTAAAAAGTACTTTTGAAAGCTAAATAGGTACCTAATTTACTTCTTTTGAGACTAAATCATAGCAAATTTTAGTAAGTGATTTCTACTAACTTCAATGGGAATAAGGTGTAACTGTATACATACTTGTATTTTATTAATTATATTTTATTTTCTCAATGTAACAAAAATAGTTATCAAGAATTTTACTAACTTAGAATGCTAATTTTAGTGAAAAACATAGAAGTTCAACACATTTAAAATATTATTATGAAAAATTACAACAATCTTCAGGTGACACTCAATAATACAAATAGACCTTAAAAATTAACAAATGGTGAAGATTTAAATAATTGGAAATTTATAATATTAAATTAATAAATATATGAGTATTGTACAACAATTAAGCAGTTAAAATGTATGTACAAAACTTTATATTTTAACTTTTGTATAACTTGTTCAATACATCTAATTTCAATACACTGTTTATTATTATTTGAAAAGCATCAAGGCAATGGTGTACATAATAAATATTTTAAATTCATTGAAATCTTTGTTCATTTCAAATTCGTATGTAAGCTAGATGATGAACATTGGTATATGAATTTAAATTCAAAAAAAATAAACATATTTTCTAATACGAAAAATGTAATAAAAATACTAGATTTATTACGAGAAATTATATTTTATCAAGTCCAATTGTAAAATGTTACGCGCAACCGTAAAATTAATAACCGATTATTATTTTTTAACTTAGTCTGTTATTCTAAAGATGAAAATTAATAATACTGTACACATTCGTAAAACAGTAAAGCTATTTAGCAGTCATTTGCTAGATTCCAATAGCGTAAACACAATAATCGAGTCATTACTTCACGAAAGAAATAAATCTACGTCATATTACAAAATACCTGTTGCATTGGTTCCCAGAACTCGAGACTCAAATTTCAAAGTTTATAAATTCCATTATAGCCACATACCATCAAGTATTTCTTGATCCAAATGATAGGAAGCTGCGTTCTTCGCATTATCGTCCATTCTTCATATTTGTAAACTTGTTTTATATTGGATTTATTCTTATATTTCTTAGAGTATTCTTATCACAAAACACGATAGGTTAGATTTCCAGCTGTCACTGTCAATTTCAACATTTTCAACAACGTTTCTTTGTATGCTATAGTTTAGTTGTAATTGTAATTTCATATCGGAAAACAAAGTAATTAAAAAAATTGTTTTATTTAAATGATTACTAATTACTTAATTAATTGAAATAGTTTTTTAAAATAAGGAAATGAATTAATATTGACAAATAAAAAAAGTTTATGGCAAAATGTCATTGATTCCATTGATTTATCTCTGCCAAGTGCCAGAAAAAGTTTAATAGTGATCCGTACCACAGATTAATCCGTACCGTATCGCTGAGAAAACGGATTTTTGTTTTTTTGTTTTTGCCGGTGTTTTATTGTTTTACGTTAGTATTACGATTTTAAAATGTAAGTATTTATTTATTATTAAACCCTGAAGGTATAAAAATGCCGTGCACAATTTTTCTTTCCCTAAATACATCGTTGCAAGGAGCTAAAATTTGACAAATTAATTTCGCCTCATGGAACCAACGAATGTTTTTTGAAACCGGTTTTTTTTTTGTTACGAAAACGAATTTATTTCTTTGTTGTTTTGTTGTACATGTCTGGTAACAGAAAATTCCATTTATAAACACAACAAGAATTTTAAATGTAAGAACTGATCTGTTATAGGTGACCACATGTGATTCTTTTGTTATAAAAATAATTTATTGTTGTCTATATGAAAAATCACATAATTACAGAAATTAAATCCTCCGAATATTATTGCATCTATTAAATAAAAAGTATACAAATATGGAACCATAAATGGCTTACATTTTTAGAAAAATCTATTGAAATAAGTATTAATTTTTGGGTGTGGACCAGGAACAAAGGAAGATACGACAATGTCCTTGAAAAGCTAGGCCCTTCATTCTAGAATAGAAATGTGCTCATTACTAGGACTTTTAAAATGGACTCCAAAGTACTTATCTTGATTTGTTTAATATGTTTTAAAAAAAGCACAAGGCAAAAATATTAAAAAAAATTAGTAATTTTAATATTTTTCGCTTTATATTTTGGATATTATTCACAGAGGAGTGTGTAAGCATACTAATTATGTAGCTTCTACTTTACAACCGAATTCACCCGTGTGAGAATTTCTGAAATCGGTTCAGTAGTTTCGGAGCCTATTCAATACAAACAAACAATCAATCAAATCTTTCCTCTTTATATTATTGCCATAGATAAATATAAACTTATGGCTGAGCGTTTTAACGTCTCAATACTTTACCAATAAAAATAAATATGATAATTCTTTCACAGAATAATGACATCACGGGGCAGGAACAATGACTGGGAAGAAGACTACAACAATCCGTATGACAATCAGTATCAAGAAGATGATCTCAGGTTTGTTTTACTAAAGCACAGTCACGGAGCAGGAAGAATTTTGTATGATGACCTTTTATACTCGTACCTGTCTCTGTCGTTACAGTGTCTGACAGAGACAGGTATAAAAGGTAGTGTCTGACAGAGACAGGTATAACAGGTTTTGGTACGAAATTCTTCCTGCTTCGTGAGCATGCTTTAACAATACTGATATGATTTATTTATTGAATACTGCTAAAAAATAATTACACATTAATTGTTTGCTTTAAAATTGACGCATGATCAAAATCTTCAAAACTCATTGAATTGCTGTAATATAAGTAACTAACATTTCTAGACGTTACAAAAACGTTTCATGTTTTTGTAGCGATGCCATTGTTTTGTTCACGACCTAGAGGATGACCTAGCCGTGAGGCTAGGTACGTTAGTAGGTAGGTAGTTGGGTAGGTTTCATGTATTTGTACCTAAACTACTAGACAAGTTTCAGTTGTTTTAAAATAGTTAGGAGTAACATCTTCTCATATAAAAAAGCACAGGCCTGGTGCTAAAATGTTGTCTCAGATTTTAGACATAATTTTTTTTAACATTGATTTTACGCTAAGTCAGCGTCATGTCTTCAATGTTGCAGAACTTACTTTTTTTTTACTTTAACTTGGCGTAAAATCAATACTAAAAGCTATGGGCACGAGTTCGATCCCCGCCTGATTAAACTGGACAAATTGATTTTTATAATATTACAACTTTATAATATTATTTTGTCTTGCAGAGAACAGTTTGACTACTGCCGTCTCTACATCGTCAACATTCCAAAAGGGTTGAGCGAAGAAGGGCTCCGTACGGCCTTTGCTAAGTACGGAACCCTCACAGAAGTATTTGTCAGCAAAAACCCCGCCAAGAAGTTTGCGCTTGTCAAATATGAGACTCCAGGGTAAGTTTTAAGTTTCTTTTATACCAAAAGACTGGCGCTTAGCTACAGCCAGCCTGATGGTAAGCAGTTACCATCGCCTATCGACGCTTGTACAGTCAGCGCCAAAATGGTCTGAGCGTTAAAACCTACAAAAAATATCTAAACATTTGACAAAAATCAATCTTAGCACAATATTTTTACGTGTAATTATCGGTTTTGTACGCTCAGATCATTTTGACGCTGACTCTTACACCAGAGGCGTCATTCGCGCGTCGTCTACCCTTTAATTTTAAAGGAAAAACGACGCTGGCAGTAAAAAAATAGGTTTATAAAGTTGGCGAGAGCCGCGTTGATTGTAGAGCCGCTGCGGATCCGCGACAGTGATCCGTGCGGCTCTAGAAATAAGGTCGATAATGTCAGCCGTCTCCCGAGCGTCTAATGAGTTACTTGCGTTAACTCACTGCCAACATCGCGCTCTTTCCAATTGTGGGCCCAACTCTTAGGCCTCTACCTCGAATTTTGCGGAAGCGGGAAGGGGGTAAGCAGGCTCACGGGCGGTCACAGCTTGACGCGGAATGTCACGAGCAGTGCGCTCTTGTCAAGCGGGGACCGCCGTGCGCCTGGTGCGCTTCACTTCCGCTTCCACGAAATTTGAGGCAGAAGCCTAGCCAACAGAAACAAGCATCACTTACCATCAGTTGTGCCGCTCGCCTGCCCCTTATCACAGAACAGCTTAGCGCGAAATTGGTCTTACCACGGTTGTAATTACAGAATAAATGTTGTTTCAGAGAAGCGAAACTTGCCATGACAAAGTTGAACAACACTGATCCGATGAAACTCAATATTTCAATAGCACGTAAGGTAAGTTTTAGAAAACGTAGAAGAACTTGCTAACTTGCAGTTAATGTGCCGCTGGAGGCGCTAGTGGAAAATGAAGTCTGGAATGGCACTCACACTGGTTTATTAACCGAATAAAAGGTTTTATAGAGGTTGACCGCCTCCGTGGAACAGTGGCTTAGCCACTCATCAGCTCGGGTATAAAACCCGGAGGTCGTGGGTTCGATTACCACCATGGGCCTTGTTGGTAGTAGGACTTTCAGCGTCCGACTGACTAGCTACCACCCCCACAGGTGAAACCTGCCGCTATAACAGCTCTGGCTGTGTTCCGGCAGTATTAATGTGGGAGCCAGTACACTTGAAATTAAAGGCTCGAAGATGAAATGAGCATACAGTCTGGCACACACATTGAGCGACGCTACCTGATGAAGTGTCCCTCAATGGAATAGGCCGCAGTGACCGCTTACCATCAGGTGGCCTGCGTGTCTGTCTGCCAACTGAAGTGGTATAAAAAACTTCATTCTTATTCAAAAAAGATTTTCTTCAATTTTAAAAAGTATGCCTTCTAAAATGTCCGTGTAAATTGGTCGCAGTGACTGTGGAAACACTAAGCCGCTATGAAAAAATAAAAAATAGGGTAAAGTAACCTAGAAACCCACCTGAGATGCCTCTATTACTCATACATAGCATTACTAACTTTATCATTTTAGCCAAAACCTAAGAATAACAACAACAACAACCAATCAAGAGACAGCATGGACCGAAGCTATACGAACGCGCCCAATCGAAACATCCTTGGAGACGGCGGAAGCGTTAGCAGTAGGAAGAGTTCGAGGTAAATCAATATTTATAGTTTTTATTATGTACTTCTTTTATTTTTCTCCACTTTTTTTACAAGCACTAGCTACTTCCTGCTTCGCCCTTTCTTTGAATGGTGGAGAATTAAGTCCGCCTTTTGTACTGTTAGGTTGTGCAATAAAAAATAAATAAATACATCATAAGTTCCCTTGGATTGATCGGCGCAACATGTTTTTTTCACCCATTCATTCTTATTACTATTAGCCGTCAACTCCTTATTCCCTCCTTTCATTTCCATGTGTTGGCAGTAAAAAGAGTTCTAGGTAAATTATTATTAAAATTCTTAGGAAAATGATGATAATGATGATGTTGCCGACCCTACTTAGCCCATGCCCCATACTTAGTAAGTAGGGTCGGCACGGTTTTTCCTTCCACTCACTCTTTTTATAGCCGTCAAATCTACATTCACAACTTTCCAATTAAGACGAAAAAATTTTAAAAATTTCTACAATTACATAGTTGCTTTGCTTCTATAAAAAGAACACACAAAAACACTTATATTAAATTTGTTATCCCATGGGAAGTGAGTGAGTATGAGTATTATCCCGGGATAGAAAGTAGCAGTCCCTTTTTACGGTTCTGTTTCTGTCTGTTACCAAATTCTATCAAAATCGGGTCGCGGAAGTTTAGGCGTAAAAGCGTACCATAAGAGTAATTCGCATAATATGAATAGATGTGCGTAGTTGCGTACTATTTCGTAATAAAAAAAGAATTTATTATGTACGAATTTCCCTTCTTTTTTTTGATACAAATTACAATAATTAACGTTTATGTAGAACGAGATGTATTTCCCGTAGGCTGCATAATGTTGATATCTTTGCACCACACGGAGACACTAAAAAAAAAAGCAATCCGACCAATCGCTGGCGAGCAATAGTTTTTATGTCAGTCGATTCTCCAATCTTAACTTTGTTGATGCTAAACTTATCCCTCATTGGTTGTTTTAACCATGTGGTCAAGTTTTCTTTCATCAAGTTTTGTGAAGTTTGTCAAGTTTGCATTTTCAAGTAATGGTGGACGAAGTATCGCAAGTGCTGAATTTTAGTTAATTTTGAAAGTTGTTTATTTAATTATTGGAAGCAATCATCTTGTGAATAAGACTATTAGTATTACGTTTCTTGTTAATTATTTAAGATGCAAGCAGATCGCTGCGACTCAGTGCTTTTGAATAAATATTTTTCATCTCTAAAGGCCGACCAGTAAGTTGAAACCAAGTTTGAACGTTTGATAAACGTAATTAACTACCTAACTACACTTTGTTATGAACAAGGCTTCTTTCATGTGGAGTTACTTGGGTTATCAGAGATTCTAAGAAATGTAAGCATCCATTATCGCAATGTTTCTTCGTAATGGATACGTTTGCAAGAGATATCATTGTTATTATGAAAGTATTGTCTTATTTAAGAAAGAAATGAGCGGTGTTTGTCTTACATACCTATTGCAGTCTTACCGATTAAGTTGATATATTTAATACACACGGTTATGCGTTAATACGCACTACACGCTTCATTCGTCATATTGTATTCACTAACAGTCGAGAAAGGAGGGTATTTGTGTATTCTTTAGGAGTGATACATTGTTTTTAACCTTGTTTTCGGCGTAATGTGCTACTAAGATCTCGGCTTTTGTTTTAACCACTCAATCCCGAACCGGCACTCGGGTGCCGCGTAACAATAGATTTTCTATTGTGTCTGGTGATCCGGGGCTCGAAAGATTAATTGAGGTGAGGTTTCACCACAAAAACAAGTGAAAATTCGTTATGAGGTAGGTACTTTAAATTAGATTCTGCCTGCAGTTTCGCACTTGTGTTGTTATTTTAAAAATGACAAAAAAGTACAAAATTCCATCCACCTATTCTCACAAACTTTTCTTTTTCTAATATTAGTAAGAAGCTAAAAATAAGTTACATTCTTTTAATTTATGTGTCTTTGTGGTTTTGCAGGGAATGCCACCTAGGTCTAAGACCAAGAATTTTGAATATGTTGTGTAATCATTACTTGTAAAACATAATGGACTTTAAAATATTTCGCTTTTAAACTGAAAAAACACACATTTTCAACTTCTGGCATAAAAGTTTTAATTTCCCAAAATTAGGTACAAATTTTGTATCTACTTTTGGGCTTGTGTATATTGGTATTTTGAATATATTTTATTTATTATTGCAGGTTGCATGAAGACACTAATGGTGACGACATCATGGAGGATTCTCTTCCAGCATTAGATGATGATGTAAGTACTTTTATTTTTATTTAATTTATATCAATTTTTTATGTGCACATTGTATCTTGTTGGATAGCCATTGATATGCAGATGTTTTTGAAAATGTTCTGCCGTCCAAGTATTTAGGTGATTTTTTGAAGAAAATGATACTTTATTGTGAACAAAATTATAAGCGTCGTAAAAAAATTCTAGTTTTTGATCTCTTATTTCAAAATTAACAAAACTTTCAGTTATCCTAGTGTGTTTTATTATGTACTAGACTAAGCTCTAACTTAATCATGAATAATTACATTAAAATATGTTGTAGTTTTTTTTTTAAATAAATTTTTAAAGTTGTACATCCCTAATTTTCCGAAAAAATATTTAAAAAAAATATCTCATTATTGGTTCACTTTTGACCTGCATTTTAATGGGTCAATTGCTAGCTGGGGACCTCTACATGCCCTTAAAAGGATCAAGACACATTACCAATAACCCTGTATAATTTGAATAACATGATATTTCGGGAAATATTGAAGTGTACATCAAAAAAATACTGAAATGTACATCATAATAACTCATTGCTCACCAATGGTTACGTTAGGTTAGCAATTCAGTATTTTTTAGATGATCAATCAGTATTTTTTGATGTGCAGTTAAATACAACCAATATGTTTCTCAGCAGGACCAAGACGTGCAGATCAAGAGTCTGCAGTTGGAACTGCAGCGGCTCCAGGTGCAAGAACAGAAGGTGCTCCTCAAGCAACAACTGGTGCAGCTCGAGGCTGCTAAGAAGAAGAATGCCAATGTAAGTTCTTTCATAAATCTATCATCTTACTGTTTAAAAGCCCCTTAATGGAATCACAGTGGCCGCTTACCATCAGTTGGGCTGAAGACTTGTCTGCCAACAGTTTTTTTTTTTTGTTTTGCTATAATCATGCAATCAGTCGTGGACTATGAGCAGATGTTTGATGTGCAGAATTAAATATTATTATGAAATATTATTTAAAAAAAACACATTTGCTATTACTTTGCGACCCTGTTAGAACAAGTGAGCAGCTCATTTAAGGTGCAAACATAATGCTCTAAAAGATTTTCTCTCGTGTTTCTTTGTAGTATTGTAGTATGTGCTACGTAATTGGTTAATTTTGACGATAGTATTCACAGAATGTATTCTTGTTTCAGCTCACACAGTCTACTACATCCAACCGCTGCATATTGCCAGATGGAAGAATCGTCGTCAGAAATGTTAACGAAAGGTAAGAATGCAGTTTATACATTATGCCGTTTATATTTTGATCTATAGATACATTTATATGTCTATAGGAATTTATGTCGTACTTAAAACTTTCGTCGTTTATTTCTTAGCCTGCGAAAAGAAAAATTCGTTACTTGGTAAGTTTTGTGTTGTGTTCACGCGACTTACCAATATTGCTGTTTTGAATTAACCTCCCATATCATAAATATTTACGTTTGTGTGTGTGATGTAATAGTGACTGTTTTATTTACATATTCATAGGCTTTTGTCTTTTAATTCTGTAAAAAAGCAGACATTTCTGTGTAGTTAGCAATAAAGCTGGCTAAACATTTTTCTGTTACATTATAGTCATTGTTAAAAATAAATTTTGTCGGTTAAACGCTACAAGGCGGGCATCGGGAAACCAGGGGAGAGTGAGTGGAACGATAGATTCGACAGAAAAAGATAATAAAATTAATATTATTAATTTTTCCAGGAATTTGGAGCCTCGTGACGTGGAAGGCAGTTTTGCGGCCGGAGCAGGCGATTCAGTAAGTTATTATTATTATTTTAACTTGTTTTTAAGTTGCCTGGTTCACTACCTCCATATAAAGGTCCCGGCAAACATCTTGAAATCGGGTGGGGATTGCGAGGAACGCAAATATTGAGATGCCTGCGCGCTTTTGGTACGAAGCAAACCTCTGACCAAAAGCGCGCGCGGGCGACGGGAGACGCGCGCTATTGGTCATTCGCAAGTGAACATGCGCGAACTTTCACCCACTCCGTCGCACATAGGTAGATTTGACCGATTTAGGCGGCCAAAAGTCGAAAAATTGAAAATCACCACACAAATAAACAACTGACACCATTATGTTCCTAACATTCCAGGGCACCTACCCTCATAATTTTTTATTTTTTGCTAACGTCTGCGCAAATCTACATGCAATCGAAATCAGGTCGTCACATGCAGTGTTACGTATCGGTTCTCGGTGCCTTCAGGTTATCGGTGTTAAAAATTGCAACAAAAAACTTCGGCGTACTTTTGTGTAGTGGAAGCAATGGATTCCTATAATTCAGGTAAGAATCTATTGATAAAATATAAAAATGTGAAAAATTTGGTCAGTTTACTGTATCTAACAAGCGTTTAAAGTTAACACCTTTTTTAATGCAAGTTTTTGTAAAAAAAATAATTTAAAAGCCATTTTGAAATATTTCCCCGGTCTTCCCCGGTATTATTTATATTACAATAATTTTGGAATATATTGAAAATTATAATAACAAGAACAGTTTCTGCCTAAAAGTGCCTAGCGCTAAATAAGAGCAAATCAAAGTTGTCAGGGTAAAAACTCTAAAAACTGTTTATATAATTTTTTTATTTAGTAATTTATTTTATTTTTGTTACAGAGTCTGCCAGTGGCTCTGGTGTTGCAGTAGTGACTCGTAGATATTTATTTCTAAAGATGATGAACCAGAATTTACCAAATTTAAATGAAAAATTGAATTATTTAGAAAATTATCTTATGGACTACTATAGGCTCACCGAACACGGTAAAAGGACACTAAAACAGAGCTTTTCCCGATTTAAATCGAACATAAAAGATAGATGGATAAAAGCACAAAGAACTGAAGATATATTCCTGAAAAACAATGCGACTTGGTTAGATGGGACTTTCGAAATTCCGGCGGAAACATCTAATCGGCCAGGACGACCAATTAAATCATTTGGGGATTCCAGTGAACGGACCAAAAGAAGGAAGACGGAGGAAATTCGTGCTACAGTAGATGATAAAATCATAGTCCATGCTGCGCAAGTTGTTTTACAAACAAAGGGAAACAGAAGTGCATCAAAAGTACTTAAGGAAATATCAAACTGTCCAGAGCAAGCTACCAAACTAAGGAAATCTAAGGAAAATGAAACAGTTGCACCACTGACCCCTTTTGAAGCCCTTAAAATGTTTATAGAAGCCGACCTTACTCGGCGACAATACGAAATAATAAGGGCAACAAACCCAAGGCACTACCCCTGTTATGACCTTTTGTTAAAGGAAAAACGAGCATGCTACCCAGAGAGTATGCTGCGAGTCACGGCTACTTGCGCGGAAGCGGGATTACAAAGCCTAATGGATCATACCGTTTTGCGCTTATGTACGTACCTAGAAAATGTGTTAATAACACTTAATGAAAATGAAAGGCAATCATTAAAGATAATATGCAAATGGGGTTGTGATGGATCGCAACAATCACGCTTTAAGCAAAAGTTTTCTCATGACGACGACTCCGATGCAAACCTCTTTTTAAGTTCTTTTGTGCCTTTGCAAATCGTTTGTGGAGAAGAAAACAAAAAGGTTGTGTGGCAAAACACAACCCCTTCATCTTCACGATTTTGCCGCCCCATAAGGTTTCGGTTCGTAAAAGAGTCTACTGATGTCACCACGGAAGAAATAAGCTATGTAAAAGCTGCTGCTCAGTCACTTTCTGCTACACAAGTGAATTTGAATGGCAATAAATTTATAGTTGAACATATTTTAAAAATGACTATGATAGATGGCAAAGTATGTAATGCTGCTACAAATACTAAATCCACCATGCGATGCTATATATGCGGGGCAACATCTTCAAGTTTTAATGACTTGTCCAAAAGCAAAGCTGCTAGTTCAGAAGCCCTAGAGTTTGGAATTTCAGTGTTGCATGCCAGAATACGCGTTTTCGAAAGCATTCTGCACTTAGCCTATAGACTACCTGTGAAGAAACACAAAGCAAAGAAAACACAGGACGAAAAAGAATTAGAGAAACAAAGAAAATTGGAAATCCAGGAAAGATTTAGGACAGAAACCGGTCTGCTAGTAGATATGCCTAAAGCAAATTTTGGCAATACCAACGACGGAAATACAAGTCGAAGATTTTTTGAAAATACTGAATTGGCTGCTGATATTACAGGCATTAACCATGAATTTATTCACAGGTGCAAAGTAATTTTGGAGGTCATTTCAAGTGGGCACAAAATTGACGTGGCCAAATACAACGCATATGCGTATGCCACGGCAGAATTATACGTTAAAGAGTATGGTTGGCACCCCATGACTCCAACATTGCACAAATTATTATTGCACGGTGCAAATATAATCGAAAACGCAATATTACCAATCGGCCAACTTTCGGAGGAGGCAGCAGAAGCCCGAAATAAACATTTTCGAGCATATAGACTGAACTTTGCAAGAAAGTTTTCGAGGGAAGAGTGCAACCTCGACATCTACCAAAGACTATTACTCACTTCAGATCCTCTTGTTAGCAGTATGAGGACTAATAAAAAAAGCTCACAAAAACCTTTTTCAAACGAAGCAATGGAACTATTGCTGCCCGCCAGTATTTGATAAAAAATATCTTAAAATGCACAGCAATTTAATTATAATTAATTATAAGTGTTTGTCAGTTTGAATTAATTTATTTTTATTATTATTATTATTTTAAATGACTTTATGTTAAATAATTATTATTGTAACGACATCATTGTATAATTATATTTTTTTTAGGTTACTTTTGTTTCAAGAAGATTTTTTTTTGTATTTAAAAAAAAAATAATTATTGAATTTAAATATATTTGACGTATTTTTATTATAAACACCAATTTAAATAACATTAGACGCTAAAATAATTTTGGCCGCCTAAATCGGTCAAATCTACCTATGTGCGTCGACCGAGCGTCAAGAAGTTTGCCGGCACCTATACCAGAGATTGATTTATGAATTTAAATTCAATTACAGACTCATGGCAGAAAGTAATTATTCTGTGTGATTTAAAACCAAATCTCGCTTTACACATATGACATTGTATTTTATTTAATTATATTTCATGATATTGAATCGCTGACGCTGTAGAAATTTGGCAAATGCCTGTTGTATACATTAAAATAATGAGTTTTTAGGGAAGTTATTCTTAAAGTGGATGTTAATTTGTTTAACGGCCAAGTTCACCACCGTAAGATAATTTTCTCGTGACTTATCTATCAGAAAACAATGAAGATGTCTTGCTTTTTCAAAATTGTCAAAAGTGACAGCAGCAGTGACAGCATCTTCAAGCATTGGTTGAGTAGTCTCAAATAAAAAAAAATATTGGATATTATTCACACAGCGCACGATAGCCCAAAACAAGGCATAGCTTGTACTATGGGTTTCAGACAACGGATAAACATTACATATATTTATGATTTTTTACTAAATAATCTTAGCAGGAGTCGCTACGATCTTATATACTCCTTTACGATCAACCAACTATGTGGGATATAATTATTATAGTGCTGTGTACTATGGGCGATAGACAACGGATTAACATTATATTTATTCTCTAAATACGTGGATATAATTATATAAATATAATAATGTAATCCTACCTAGGCGAGTTTCTTTCGGCTACAATCGATCAAATACCAGGGGGTATTTGATCGATACTCTCATAGCACGTGCAGCAACGAACCAATGGGTTTGAATGGTCAGATCATTTTGGTGCTGACTGTACAGCACCAAAATGATCTGACCATTCAAACCTACCAAAAATATCTGAACATTTGACAAAAATCACTCTTAGCACATTACTTTTTGGTGTAAATATCGTTTGTTCTCGTTCTCAAACAACAAATGACAATGCACCTTTACGTCTTAAGGTAAGGTTGATTTTTGTCAAATGTTCAAATATTTTTGATGGTTTTGAACGCTCGGATCATTTTGACACTGACTGTACTATTGATTATTGTCAATTTGATAAATAAATATAAAAAAAAAAATGTTTTCTGCGGCACGGAGGTGTAAATACACCGAAAACTTAAGCTCACAACCAAACCTTAACCATAGTTTTATTTATTAGGATATAAGTATTTAATTACATGCTGTATTATATTTATTTCTATGGCGTAAGCGACTGGAAAATACCTGCAGCTTATCCTCCGCTTGAATGATGCATTTGCATGACCTATTTAAATTGTATGTATTTGTTTGAAATTATGCAGCATTTTGGATCGAACCAGCATACATCAGTTTTTCAAAATTCATCTTTATCTCCATGCACAGAAGGTGACCGGGATGCATGAAATGCTTTCAGACTTAATACTAGGACGTGTTGTTTGAGGAGATGTTAAACAACAGATACAAAAAAGAGAATTATCTTCTGCAGAATGAAAGGGAACCTGTATGCGCCTGCCAGAAGATCAAAAGATCCTGGGACCAACCTGGGACATCCGACGGTAGTTCAACGCCCTCCACATGCGTTCTATGTTCCGAAGAAGTTAGTAGGAAGGAGAGGCACGCACAAGCTAAGTCCGTAGCGAGTAAATATACAGAGATAAGTCGGAAGTCTGATTACTCGAGTAGATTTGATAAAACAACCGATCTGAGTAAATCTGTAGTTAGTAAAACTATCGATGGTAAATCTGAGTTTAGTAAGACTTCTGGTAAGAGATCTGATGTTACTAGTAAGAAGATGGACGTCGAACCTGTTAGAAAGAGAAGGAAGAGTGAGATTACGTGCGATTTGAAGTATAGCGACTTTTACAGCGATAGTGAAGATGAAGCTGACGAAACTAACAGGCTGATTCAACTAAGAAATTGCGATTATATGGACATAGTTGGAGATTCTTTAAAAGTCGTCATAGCTTTAGCGGGGTATCCTAAGTCTAAAATGCGTCTTCGTCAAATGGAACACTTTCAACGTTGTTTAACTGATGTTATAGATATGCAGCTCAAAGCAGGACTTCTCAAAAAGGTACCGGCGTTTCTTGATTACTACTTGAATAGAGGAGCAATTGTTTGTATATGCAAGGATGTTGATACTAGAGATTGGATGGTTAGGATCTCCCCAGGTCTTCAAGAACGCATGTGCACGAATCTTATCCTACTTAAAGCTAAAGTGAAGAGGTTGTGTCTTGCTGTGTTGAAGATCCCCCAAGCCTGCTGGCCGGCGACGGCTCAAGACGCCTTTAAGTTACTCCAGTACTTTAATCCGACTCTGAAGACGGATCTTTGGAAGATCTATTCGCAAAAGAACGTTGACAATGTCGAATGCACATCGTTTCTCATTGATCGAGTGTCTGGGGAAATCATTCGCGGTCCGTCTTTCAAAAATGTAATCGATTACAGTCAGATGGAGTTTGAGCTGACGGGGTATACGGAAATATACTATGAATGCTTGCTGTCTGATCTTGAGGATTTATGTAGTGTTGCTTCGAGAGTAAAGCTGTTGGAAGAAATTAAATCTAATAATACGACACCTAGGATTGGCAATGATGAACAGAAACAAGAAGTTATCGAGAAGAAAACAGATATAGTGACTCCAGAAGTAGAAGAATACGAAAACGATGATTCTGACGGTGAAAATGAAGATGATGAAGTTGAAATTGTGCCACATGACGCTAGGAAAGAGTTTGAAGATACTCTTCAGAAGGAAGTTTTGAATAAAATCAAAGATGTCACGTATATCAGTGACAAAGATGAAGTGATTGTTTGGTCAGACGAAGCCAATCATTACCGCAGTGACCACGAGGATGAAGAAAAGGAAGAAGTGCCAGAAAGAGAACAAGAAGATTTCGAAGATAACAATGTCAACGCTACGTCGGCCGTTGCTGTGTCGGATAAGACTGAGTCTATAATTGAAAGCAACGACAATCTGATCAGTAGGAGCAGTAACTTGAACATCGATAGTAATAGGGGCATAGCATACCATCGTCGCACAAACTATCTACACGTTGAAAACGAGCTCAAAGTTGCTATAACTTTAGACGGATACCCTCAAAATAAATTGGAAGGAACACACATAAGGAGACTAAAGCATTTGTTCAAAGAATACTTGCACAAAGATATGAAATTGCAAAGATTTGCCAATTTAATAATCCCCAAATTCCAAGACATCTATTTGTCAAATGGTGCTGTGATATACATTTGTGATAGTTTAGAAACTAAAGATTACCTAACCGAAGTGTTGCCAAAGTTTATCAATTCCACTGGTCTAAAATTAACGTTTAGAGATATCAAAAATCTAGTTAGGTATACGAGAGTAGTTCTGCGGTTGCCGAAAGAGTACGCGAACGTTGAGTCTGTTGAGATTCTGCTGAAATTGCAGACGAAATACCCTGGGTTGAAACCAGATTGCTGGAAATACTATTCAGATGTAGCTGGGAAGCAGAAGAGACAATTTGGAGTCGATCCAGAATCTCTAGACGTGATTAAGAGTCCTGATTTCGACCCTGAGTACGAAGGTGAGAAGCTTAGCTTTAGAATCATTGATAGGCAGAAAAGAGATGTTAGCTTTGAAGAATCAAATAATCGAGATGATAATGTAGTAGATAGTGAAGCGAAACATGTAAGAGAGAAAGTTCTCAAGATTATGTACGTCCCCATAGATCCTGAGATTACAAACACCCCTCTGACAAGAATTAGAACGAATCACTACTCAGATTTGATTGCTGACGACTTGAAACTTTATGTAGGTCCAAGTAATTATCCAGAAACTAGAGTCGACGAAGTTCTATTCCATTCTATAAAGAGAACTTTTGAGAACGTAGTTTGCGAAGCGTTTGATAAGGAAGAATTGACAGAAGATACTATCCCGAAATTCCACGATATGTATCTTTTCGATGGAGTCATTTTTATTATTTGTCAGAATATGTATTCTAGAGAATGGATGGAGCAAGCTATTCTTGCAGTTAACGGGAAATTACACATTAATTTAAAATCAACAGAATTCAGAGGCGCAGTTGGTATTGTGAGTATGGTCGTTAAAACTGATAAAGATACTGATGATGTTATATCAGTGCTGCAGAAACAGAATCCACGGTTGCGTACTAAATATTGGAGGAAGATCAGCACAGTTCGTACTAAAACCAAGGTAGATGTAGTCCTACAGATTGACAAACTATCGGCTCAAGTAATCACACGTCCTGATTTTGATAAGTATATCGATGGGAATGCAGTACAGTTTAAATTAGGTCATCTACAAAGTCTGCTTAAACCTAAATCAAGTCTTGAGGAATTAACTAAGCTGCACATTAAAAAACTGCACGGAAATGACAAGGAGAATGCTAAAACGAAAAAGTCTAGAGCGAAAGAGAAGACTATTGAAGAATTGAAGTCTGATATCAAAAGAAAGTACCCTGATTTGAAAATTGATCAGTGGGACGTGATTTCACAAAACGATAGTGACATCAAAGTGTGTAATTACGAGATTGACGCAACATCTTGTAAGATAGTTGAGCGAGATTCGCGTAAAGATAAAGTTGACTATTCGAATGTAGAACCGATAGTCATAGAGCCAGATACGTCAGGAAAATGTTTCAGCGATATACTTTCACCTATACATAATAATATGGGAAGTAAAAAAGTCGTGCTAAAGGTTCCAGCTAACCTGCTACCAGATAATAAAGAAGATTTGAACATGATTTTCGATTTATTGGAAGATAAGAATCCTGGTCTGAACACGGAACTCTGGAAGGTTCATACTGACTCGTCTTACCCTGGCAATGGTAGATTTTCTCTAGTCATTGATAGACAGAGTGCTATGGTCATCCAAGGAAGGAATTTCGACCCTAGTGTGAGCGGGGAAAAGTTGAAATTCTTTTTCTGATACGATATTGTTTTGAAGATGTCAAGACTTGACACTTAGTGTCATATACTTATTACTCGTAATCAGTGTGTTCTATACCAGAATTGCTAGATAAACTACTATAATAAATACTAAGGGCCCGTTTCAGATGAGGATGATGCTGTCCCGTTTTTTTTAAAATGGACAGAAGAGACAGCATATAAGTTATCTGACAAAGGTGTTACCTCAATTGTATTCGCGGTAAGCGTAGCTTGACTTTATAGATGCAATGGGCATACAGTTTTCTTTGTTTTCGAAGATTTACAAAATACTTTAATAACTTTGAGAATTTTAAAAGCATTACAGTAAACCGTCTTTAATGTTAATTGTAGTCGAATGTTATTTCGATTGTCAAGTAATATATCTAGCATATTATACCTATTATATCTTATAATTTTTACATGTAATTGTGCCTTATTGTGACTTGTGACATTGTTATAATATCGTAAAATTATGAATACTCAAAGTAATTAGTTCATTCTGGGTTATCATTCCATTATAAATAATATTGTGATTTTTATGCTGTTATTATAAATATTATGATTTTTATGTAGGACACAAACTTGTCATTTTAACCAATTTTTTTTTGTCTAATTACGAATTAAAAGATAAATGTGATCTGATATTCAGAATCAGTTTTACCAGAAATAGATAAGTATGTGATAGTTTGATTGTCATAACTCTCTATTCTGCCAAATTAAAAAAACCACAGTGTTTGTCATCTTTCAAATTAATTTGTCATAAACTTTTCTGTCAGTGGTGCCAACTGGCCCTTAGGTTTGTATTTTTAAGAGAAATATCCCTGTTACAATGAATAACTAAGTATTGACATTAAAAATGGACAATAATATTAATCAGGTAATCTAAAATTTGTTGTTTGGATTTTAAGAATTTTAATAATTTTTCAGTTTATAGACAGGGCTAAGATCTTGAACTACAAGATTATAAATCAAATTATAATAAAATGTTAATATTATGTATTGTATATTATGTAATGTTAATATTATGTTTGGATGTTAGTAATTGTAATTTTACGAAAATTTTGCATGCCTGATACTGGTGAATTATGCGAACTTTACCTTGTATGTACCATCTTCTGTACCACTTTTTCGTGCAAATAAATGAATTGAATTGAATGTGTAGAACAATAAAATTATTATGCAAATTATGACTGCCATTTGTACAAACATACATATTATTTGACTTTGCATTTATCACATGACATTGATAATATTAATTATTACTAATTGCAACAAGCTTTGTGAGCTCTCTGCCTTTTCATTTTGCCTCTGCTTTGGCAGTAGGTATGTTACAATATACAAGCGTAGGTTACACTGTAAACGAAGCGAAATTATGGTTCATAAAACATAATTTTAGAAATAGCTTGTCACACAACTACAGTTAAATCTGATTATTTCTTAGGGCCAATTTCACCTCCTCCTGTTCTTCTCCTGTAAGATAAGGTCATCTTAATTCATCTGTAAGATATCATTGATGTTGCCTCAATTGTCATTTTTGAAAAAAAGAAGATAGCATCATTTATATTTAACAGATATATTGCGAGGAAATTATCTGATAGCGGTGGAAATTACCTCTAAGTAAGCTAGCCATGATCCAATTGGCCAAGTTTCTCTGTCAAGGGTTATGGAGGTCAGATGGCATTCGCTCCAAATGTAGTAACTCTTTTCATTTCGCTTCTTTTCCAGTGTATCCTAACCTCTACTGGACATGTCAATATTTTAACTTTTAGATTTTAGCTTTTACATTAATTTTAGGGTGAGTATTTTATCTAGTTGTTGCATGTTTAGTTTGTAATATTTGATATACGATAATTTGTTACGTTTAATTTGCATTATTTGTTATTATGCGATACAATTTAGTTCTGTCTTTTTAGTTTTAAAATAAAATTTGATAATTATTAAATCGTTTCATTTTACTGACTGCATCATAGTTTTATTCTATACTGCCTTCAAAAATGATTTTTTTAATGAGGCAACTGAGAACTATTTTGTTGTATAGTTTTTTTTTGCAACTTGTCAGTTATACGATGAAGCGTTTCGCTTGGTTCGTCTTGCCGGGGTACTCTCGTGCCCCCAGATGGTGAAGTTTGCATTAATTAGAGTTGAGACTGATCTGGTGTTGCCGTTATAGCGTAACCTATAAATACTAAGTAAAATTGCCGTATAGGTCTTAATGTTTCTAGGGATAATGAGTTTTTACAAAAAGAAGTGAATAAGAAATGTTTATCCGTTGTCTAAAAAAATTAGGTGTCACAGGTGAATAAGGAATGTTGCTTCTTCTTACGAGAGAATCTTGCGAGTTTGGCACCCAACGAGCTTAGTTCAGGGCTAGACGATCATTAAATTGTGTTATTTTAAAATGAGTTATTACTTTCTGCCTGTTTAACGTCATTTCTAGGTATATGTCAAATATATATCAATGTCGCTTTTCGTAGGTATTCTGTAGGTATGTGTGAGGAGTTGTAGGTTCGAATCCTATCCTATAGAAACATCGTTGGGCTCAGGTAATGTAAAATTCCGTAGATAAGTGCTCAGTTACTAACTTCGATTTAGATCTATGTGACGTTATTGATGGGAATAAAGGAAAATATTTACGTAAATAATTATTAATGTACTTTATGACAATAATAATTTTATTTAAGTATAACTTCAGAATCTCATTTTAATACTATAGAATTACCTACTAATTAATATGAGAGATTGTTTGGTTGTATTATAATTATGTTTACGTTATTATTACCTTAGATCATGGTGCGAGTATACCCACAGTAAATGAGAGATTCTGTAGTTACTTTATTAAAGGAATTCTTAACACTATAAATAAGACATATTTTCAGTCGGCAGCACATCAACCTACTTCAATCTGTCTAAATTGCTGTAGACCGATAAACTTTTCTGTTCCGGTGGCGTCGTCGCTACTGTCGTTTTAGTACTGTCATTAAATATCGTTTTTGCATTGCAAAAACTGACATTTCACGTAGTTCCAATTTTGGTCACCGGAACAGATAAGTTTGTCGGTCTATACAAGCAATTGTCAGCTTAAGGTGACGAATTGCTAAACTATAAAATCTAAAACGGAGCGTTTGCCCCCGCAACCCGCACACACCCCGACACTTTTCAAATTCAAATTCAAATTCGAACTCTTTATTGTATGTGTCACAGCGGCTTGCGAGTAGCAGTCAACCGTGTCTGACCGCGCGCTAGAACAGAGGCGTCTTAGAGTTGCCCTTAAAATTTTTGTTTTAATTTTTTTACATTTTGTATTTTGAAATGTGGACACGCGTCAGAATCTTGACGTGTCTAGGTTACGAAATAATAAATGATACTAATTTTGAGTTTCATCAATGAACCCACGTGTGTCTAGTCTACAGTTGCAAAACGTCTGTAAGATTAGGAATAATTATACTATTATATATAATAATTTCACTTCTCAGAAAGTTTTTTCTGTAAGAATTTTTCAAAATAAATTCGATTAAAAGTATTGGCATTAATAATTCTTGCAGACGTCTTGGAATAAAAGTTGTTCGATTTCATTAAAATTATTTAATGTTGCTTGCTTTGTTTTAATAACACAAGCTTAATTTAAGGATATTCTCCGGAGAATTCTTCGGAGCGCTCCGGGGAGCGGGGAAAAATCTCCGGAGGCGAAAATATTATCCGGAGCAAAGCCCTAGTGCATATAGCTACAGAAATGAAAAACCAGTGTTTAAAAATAACAAAAGTTTAATTAATTCAAAATAATGCCTAAAAAGACACAAAATAATCAACACAGATAATTTAAATCAAATAAACAAACAATGAACATAATATTGTTATCCTACTTCGGTGATTAAAAAGGCTGCTGACCATCAGCATCATTTAATTTTATAATATTAGAAATTAACATTGTTGCGGTTACGGGGTACGTTAATTCAATTAAATGCCGGTAACGAAAAGACAATTATTTATTTTAAACAAGTAAACCGAAATACAACAAAAATGGGGAAGTAATTATTAACCAAAAATCCGATTTATACCCGGCAAGTTAACATAGGTTTTGTTGGATATAAATGCATTTCTCTTGATAATTACAATTTAATAAGCTTTTACAATATTCGGCATTATACTTTGCAAGCGCGGTAAATCTATCTGTCAATCTCTCCGACTAGTGCACAGGTCACCGTACGCGGTGACCATAGTGATGTTTTAATCGAGTGAACCAAATTGGCCATTTTGCAAATTAGTCCTTTTGCGAAGTAGTCCTTTCAAGAATTAGTCCTTTAGCTAAGTAGCCATTATGCGAATTGGTCCTTTAGCGAATTAGGCATTACGCGAAGTCCTCCTTTTTGTAACAACACATTGAACAGGCAAATGTAAATTCGGATTGCAAGCCTACTAAATTTTCAGAAACTAATTTTATTGTAGCTAATCCGCAATCGAACAAAGACTTATGCTGAGAAATTTTTATAAGTTCTGTTAAAAAATGATTAACGTCTATTATTCGGTGGCCCAAATCTTGTATATCTGTCTCAATCTGAAACAAACGTAAATTTTACTTGAGATCAACGGTATTTGAAAGCGCAATATTTATTTTTAAGTTCATTACTTTTCTGTCTGTAAAAAGTTTACATGGAATAAATAATTTTATCTACATCCATATCCTAATATGTCTATTTTATAGTCAGGATCGATCAGCAAACGCCCTATATTTAGATATGAGTATCTGTGGCTGCATCTTAATGTTTACATTTTAGTATTGGTAACCGATACCTTAATTACGTTCAAATTTCGAACGTCTTCTTAAAAAGTAAAAATTAATAGGTTTTTTCGATTATCGAATTAGTTGATTAGTAATTTTATGTTCCATTCCTATACATTTAATTCGATGCTAAAATTATAACAATCGATTTTAGAATCGAAATCAACTCGAGTCTAGATTGTTTATGGATTTTAAAAACTACAAACGTCAGTCATGACATGATTTTGTAATAAGTACTAACTTTTACATACAGATTATGTTGGTAACTAGGGCGTTTGCTCATCGATCCTGACTATAAAATAGACATATTATCATATGAATGAAGATACAGTTATGTATGTGACTGTACATAATTAGGCATTAAAATACTCATGTGATCCTTTTATGAAACTCACTTCGTTCGTTTCATAAAACCACATTCGTATTTTAATGACCCTCATTATGCAACAGCCACATAAATAACTATTATATTCCAACTGATATTTCCACACAATGACAAAATTGACACAGTACCTCAGTGTCAAAATCATTACACTCGGTTTTGCTTCGCCGTCGAGTCGGGAATGACCGTGGGGCGCATGCAAAAGAATTGATGATAAATCTTACACAATTTGCCACACGTTTTTAGGATTTAAACTTCTGTATGATATCATAAATGTTTACGGAGAAATTATTTATACTTTTAGTCCGTTTTAAAAGAGTGCTTACTGGTGCTTTAGAAGTGTATTCTAATGTCATGTCTGGAGATGCGCTAGTTTCTTTACATGGTTTTTCTGTCTGAAACAAATTGAATACATTTGTATTTTTGTACATTTAAACATAAACTGAGCTGTAATCATGTAAAAAATAACAATAAACCAAATACCTACTGTAAATTTTGACATGCGTTCCACGTTACATGGAAGGTCCTTATTATTCTTATCTGCAGTTCTAAAATAAATTTATTGCTTTTAGTAAACTTTCAATCGTTATTAATAAAATTATTATACCAATATACTGATAAATATAAATAAAATCTTACGTAGGCAACACATTTTGTAACTCTGCATACATCGGCGAACTATTGTCTGGTTTTCTATAAAATACGAAAATATAAATGAAAATATTATGAACAACTTAAATAAAGATCCGATATTTGAAGGAAATAGATCTTTTAATTAGTATGTAGGGAGGGACACATACCCGTCTGTAAAATCGACTGACATTATTTTGTTTTCACCTAAATCCAAAGACGACTCCATGGTACCCTCCGAACTTTGTTCTAACAATTGTTTCCTGAAATATTTGAAGTGACGACTTTGTAAAGCCGAAATGTCAAACAGTAAATGTCAATTGTACAAATATGGTTACTCACCTTTTCTTCGTCATATTCTTACATTTCTCAATTAAACAAAGCTTCCTTTTCCTTTTAGAAGTTCGTTCACATTTTTTCCCTATTTTTAATAATAAAATAGAGTACGGTACTGTTTAAAATTTAGCGCAGCGATCTATAGGGCGCGGCAACTCGAGTGGCACAGACCTGTCGCTGACAATAGTCGAGAGCGGACTGGGGCAGACTGATTGCATACAAATACGCGAGCGCACTAGCACATTCATAAGGTCGTATACGACAAAACGGTTTTTTTCGTTTCAATTAAAAACTACAAATCATTTTTAAATATCCGTCGACATTTTTAAAGCGAGTGTGTAGACTAATCTTCTACGCAATTTTAGAGGCTTAAATCGGTCTGGTTTACCTGTAAAATGCAAATCTCTGTTTTTAAAGAGCTTTCTTTGACATTTTTTTCTCTGCTACAAAAGTTAACGAATCGTGTTTCTGCAACTATCAAAATTAAGTCAATGTAATGAAGAATTAGTTTATGAAATATCACTTTCATATGTTTTATAATTGCTGTGAAAACCCGAGATCCCTGCAGCTAATATTTCCAATTCGTCCTCTTAATGTCTATCCCGTAGAGTTCTTTTACAATTGAGATTGACAGATTAGTGTAGGTTAATCTGCCGCTGAGGCCTCTGCCTCGAATTTCGCGGAATCAGAATGTCACGAGCAGTCAATAGCGGTGCGGTCCTGTCCAGCGGTGACCGCTTCCGCGAAATTCGAGGCAGCGGTCTGACAGCATAGTGCCCGGCAAACATCTTGAAATTGGGAGGGGAATGCGCAAATCGCGAATTTAAAGATTCGTGCGCGCTATTGTTAGAAGCATACCTCTGACCAATAGCGCGCGCGGGTGACGGGAGATGTGGGCGCGCTATTGGTCATGCGTAAGTTGCACATGCACTAAGGCTGCGTCCCCAGTAGACAAACTGTTAGCGGCAGACTGAGTTTGCGGCTTATCGATTTAGTACGCCTTTCCATAATATACAGTGGTGGACATATTATAATTAAAGACACTCTTGATGCTGACTACGTACAACAAAATAAATGGTATTTAGAGACCCAGATAAGTATTAATTCCATATTTATTGGTTTTCATACGTACACTGTTGTCGTATTTTTAAAATGCGGACAGAAAAAAGGTATTAAAACAATATTTTAGTCTTATTTCCTTTTTTAAATGTAACACAAACTTTGTCGATACATTTTTCGCTGGTCAGCTAATTAAAGACAGTGCGTATTTCATGTTCTTAAGTTAGCATAACCATAAAAGGAGCACTTTAACTTTTTCTATTATGCAGATTTTATCCTGACAAGCAAAAACTAGCTTAGTTTTAAACTTGCTCTAGGTATTTATTGTGATAAAAATGAATTAGTATGGGAAAAGGAAAAAGTTGCGATTCTCCCTAGCAAAGGAAGAAAATAAAATAAAAAATTATATCAAAGGTTGGTCGGACAGTAAAAGATCACTAACGATACTCTAAAATATGGTTATAGACGATATCCGGAATTTTAAGAAGTTTTATACGGTTCACACGCCTAGGAAATTTAGACCGAGAAAAACAACCACCTCAAAAATAGCATCATTTGATTAAAAAAGACCCATCAAGTGGCTCAAAAGTCATGCGTTATGAAGTATTTGGTGTAGAGGGGTCTAAAGTAGTATCTAACAGAACGATTAGAAGGAAATTATGGAAGTCACCTTTTTTTGAAAGATCCTTCTTTTGAAGGAATAAAAAAAATAGGAGCAAAATTACGATTTGCCCAAAAATATTCACATCGGGACAGAAAGACTGAGAAAAAATGTGTTTATTTCCGAAGAACTTTAATTAATATGGTTAACTCTAAAGGAAAAGTTTACGTTAGGCGTCCCCCAAAGAAAAAAATGCATCTCAAGTACACAAAGATAACAGTCGAACGTTGAGGGGGTAATACAAAAATTTGAGGATGTATTCCTGATAAAGATGTGAGACCTAATAAAAAAAAAATACAAGGTAGCAGGAATAAATTCAATAAAGTAGTATTTTAGAAAAAGTCATGTTTCCTTACGCCAATGAACATTTGCCGGTGATATAGACTTTTTAACACGATAACGATCCCATATATACACTTCAGCAGGAGTCAAAGAATTGCTTAGGAGCCAATTAGTAACAGTTTTAGATTGGCCACCGTACTGTCCCGAGACACTAACCCGATCGAAAACATGTGATCTAATGTGAAAAAAATTAAAGGAAAAAAACATACAAGTAATGTTCATCAACTTTGCTCGACGTTTAAAACGGCATGGGTGCAGATTTCGATTCAAACCTGATAATTTGAAGGCATCAATGGCTAGGCGGGCTTGGACTTTTATTGCTGCTAAAGGACATGCGACAAAATATTATTGTCGTGTTTTTATGTTTTTAAAATACGTCCAAAATGTATTAAAATCAAGTTCGTTTCAAAATTTACTAAGTTGATTTTTTTATAGTTACTTAATGAGTCTGTCTTTAATTAGTTGGCCAGGTCTTTGTATTCGTTCGTACTGCTTGCAATAAACTTTACCAACAAAAAAAATTAATAGAACATCTTAAGTATCTTTATTTTACTTCAAACATTTTACGATAACCCTAAGAACAATTTAAGTAATATTGCAAGTTAATAAATGTAATACAATGAAAGTATAAAGGGTAGGTAAACTCTGAAAACTTAATATCTCTTCAGTGTCTTTAATTATATGTCCACCACTGTATATTAGAAATGGAGTGTCCACAGTTTTTCGCGAAACGCTGCAAACTGCGTACACTGAGCTCAAAACTATAATAGCAAACTGTGCACACTCCATTTCTAATATATGGAAAGGCGCACTAAATCGATAAGCCGCAAACTCAGTCTGCCGCTAACAGTTTGCCTACTGGGGACGCAGCCTAACTTTCCTCTATTCCGTCGACCGAGCGTCAAGAAGTTTGCCGGCACCAGACAGTTGTGTGTATAGAAACAAATCACTTTCACCTGTAACTAACAACACGATATAAACACGCAGTCAAACACACAGCTAACAATTCCCGCGCTACAGCGAGGATGCTTGTGCGTGGTGTGCGGCGCGCGCGCGGACAGCTGCTGCGCGCGCTGCGGCCTCACGCCGTACTGCTCCGTGGGCTGCCAGCGGCGTGACTGGTCGGACCGCCACCGTGCCGTCTGCCACAACCTCGCCAGGTAAGCAGAGCGTGTGGGTGACTAAAAGTGCCACTCGGATCCAGAATATGCTAAATAGTGCCAGGAAATTGTGCCAAAAATTGCTTAAAATTACAAAAAAGTGCGAAAAAATTTGCTGCGGCCTCACGTCTTACTGCTCCGTGGGCTGCCAGCGGCGCGACTGGCCGGACCGCCACCGCGCCGTCTGCCACAACCTCGCCAAGTAAGGAAGCCAAAAAAGTGCCACTTGGATGCTAAAATGTGCCAGAAAGTTGTGCCAAAAGCTGCTAAAAATATCCCTAATATTGCTAAAATTTGCCACTTTGGAGCGAAACCAAAAATGACAAAAAAGTGCCAAAAATTGCTCAGTGGGCTGCCAGCGGCGCGACTGGCTGGACCGCCACCGCACCGTCTGCCACAACCTCGCCAGGTAAGCAGCAGAAAATGCTAAATAGTGCCAGGAAATTGTGCCAAAAATTGCTGAAAATGACAAATAAGTGCGAAAAAAATTGCTGCGGCCTCACGCCGTACTGCTCCGTGGGCTGCCAGCGGCGCGACTGGCCGGACCGCCACCGCGCCGTCTGCCACAACCTCGTAAAGTGAGCAGCGTGTAGTCCAAAAAGTGCCAATCGGATGCAGAATATGCTAAATAGTGCCAGGAAATTGTGCCAAAAATTGCTAAAAATATCCCAAATACTGCTAAAAGTAGTCTGGTTCCAAGTAGGTCTGGTTTCCCTTGCATGGGTTACGGAGGTCAGATAGCAATCGCTCCATTGTAATAACCAGGCTTGTCAAATCTAGGATCATAGTCGAGGCTTGTCAAATCTAGGATCATAGTTGAAGCAGACCCTGAGCTCCATACTGGATGCAATCGGGAATACACTGGGATGATGATAATGATCTCGGCCCGGTACTTAAACCCTTAGACCATCGAGGCGATTAGAAAACTAGAGCTTAAATGATGTTCGTGTTTCAGATTGGCTGGGAAGACTGACGTCCCAGGTGCTGTGAAGGCAGGTGTATCTATTCCTGCGAAGTCAGAACCAGAACCTTATGCGGTGGAGAAGGAAATGTGAGTTTTGATTTTATTTCCGTAGAGGCTAATAATATTTCAAACAATAGACACGTCACGTCCATAGTATATTTTGTCAATTTTGGTGGGATAGATAGAGTTAAAAGGTAAGCGTCCACAGGTCCGCATCGCACGCGGCGAACGCATCTCCGCAACGGAATTTAGTTTGCCTTGTATAAAAACTCATACAACAGCGTTCACTGATCGGCATTCCGTATGACGTCATCGGCAACTCCTACCATGCGATGCGTACCGATGACGTCATACGGAATGCCGATCAGTCGACGATCAGTGGATTGCTGATACTCGCGTCGGCAATCTGCTCACTGCCGAACAGTGGACGCAGTCTGTAAAATTAATCCGTCTGATGCGATCCGTCCGATGCGTCCGCTGCGTGCGATGCTGCGGTGCGGACCTGTGGACGCTTAGCTTATATAGGAAGTAATCACTTAACATCAAGTGTCATACTTGCTCGTTTGCCTTTTTCATAAAAAAAAAAACAGTAAATCAGCAAAGATAACCCGCTATAGTCAAGACTCAACATCTCTCTTCTCTTCCAGTGTTCCACCACCGGCTCCGCTCCGCCGCCCGCACTCTCCAGCGAAGACCACGCCGCGTCGTGATGATGATCTCCCGGACCTTACTAGTCCCAAGGTAAGCTGCTATTTTTATCTACAACATGCCTTCCGTCCGCGGTTTCACCCGCGCGTAAGATATTTTTTTAAATATCCCCCCCTCCCTTCCCCCCATATTTCTGGGATCAAAAGTATCCTATGTTCACCGGGGATAGTGTAGCTTTCCAAACGGTGAAAGAATTATTCAAATCGGTTCAGTAGTTTCAAAATTGTTATTCCCACTATCTGTACTGAAGTGTTAGAGTAAAAACCTAAGTTTGGACTAGTTATTTAAGACTGCCGATTTGACAAACGGCCATGGCGCGCATAGACAATATTCAGGTGATATGTATAGCCTGACCAAGAAAATAAAAAACCTGCTTTGGAGGCGCTACTATAGTTATAGCAACACTGGTTGCTATGGTTATACTTACAAATAATAGGTACGGTTGATTCCGGCACAAGACACAAGCGTTTACGTACGCGCAGCACTTTAACGTTAATAATTATTTTACAGAAAACAACACCAACTCAGAACAACAAACAACAGACCCGCAGCTTTAACCACGGCCCGCGCAACTTCAACAACAACAACCAGACGAACAACAGGCAGAACAGATCTGGAGACAGGAAGCCGATGAGGCAGGAAAATGGAGAGGAGCAGGAAGATCGGCGTGCTAGTGAGTCTGTTGTTATTTAATAGAGTTGCGTAAATATCACCAGGTTTACCAGGTGGTAGGTTCCTGTACTGCCGTCTAGGTGGGTACCAACGCAGTGCCAGATATTTTCCCGTGAAATAGAAGTGTGTCAAGCACTTCTGTCTTTCGGGGAAAGGGCACTGAAGCTAGTGAAATTACTGGGTATATGAGACCTAATAACTGTCGTCTCGGTGTAGCGGGCGCAGGGCGGTGCCAGACAGTAACTGCTTAGTTACTGTTTGGCACTGAACAGTCTAAGGGCAGACATGGCGCTTACCATCAGGTGTACGATCTGCTCGTCTTGTTACACATTGCAATAAAAAAAATATATCGATAGTTTCGATATCGATAGTTGAAATTGTGAACCAGTTAGAATTTCTGAGTGCTGCAGGTACCGGCAAACTTCTTGAATATCGGGTGGATATTATATTATTATATGTATAAGTGAATAGAAGAACTACAATGATTATAATATTTTCCCTCTCAGATGCAAAGACTCAGTCACCCGCCCACAGCGCCCCACAACCCAAACCAGCTGAACCGACTCCTGCCAGGCCGCAGCCACCCTCAGAGCCAAGGCCAGGCCCAAGCCAACACAGGCCTCAAACAGGCCCGAGCCAGCCTGAGGCTAAACTGGCGCCTGCTGTAGCGCCTATGTCGGTGGCAAATGTGACTCCGTCGAAGAATGTTAAGAAGCTGGTACCTAAGAAGTAAGTACTTAGTTTTTGCTATCTACGTTAGGGTGTTACCAGACCAATCGGTCGTCAATCGACGGCATCAATCGATGATAAAATGGATTAGTCGACGTCGATCGATATTCTCTGCCATACCAGACCAGACGACCAACTTCAATCGACGTTGGCCGAACTCCTCGATCTGCAGTCGATCAAATGGTTTGGTACACTGATCTCTATGACACTGGATGGGCGATTGTCACCAAATGTTTGATCCGATTTGAAAATCGCCATGTTGGCGCTGAGAGCAGTAGTTAGTGTACTTGGAACTAATAATAGTGCTGACTTTCGCAGATAAACTTCGATAATGCTGTCATTGTCAATGTCAATGGCTGTCCATTTGACTCATGTTCTAAGCCATTTGAAGTCATTTTAGTTCCCAGTACACTAATGGGGGGCGCTTCAAATCGACATAAAAATAGCTGTCATTTCAATGTTTATAGCCACTCCAGCGTAATACGCCGCGCGTATTATAATGGACCTCAGTGGTTTGGTAACACCCTTATGTTTTCTCTTCAAATTATATGGTCAGTTCGACAAAAGTGATTCCTCTGGTGTTGCTTATTATAGGAGATGGTGTTGCCAGTTTTTTTTTAGCCAAGTCGAAATTTTGAAAAGTGTTCTTTCGTCTAAAGCGTGACATAGTAAAAACAAATATATAATCAGAAGTTTGTAAATATTCATCTTTTTATTTGGTCTTTAGCGAATGAGATGGCGTTTTGTAATTCTCTTTAATGTGTCCATTCCGTACGACACTGCAGTGCGTCAGGGATGCTAGCTGCAGCTGAGGTCGACAGCCTCTCGGCCATCATTAGAAAGCGCATTGCGTCCCTGATACAGCGAGTGCGGGGCAGCACCAACAGCCTGCTGAAGACGGTCGCGGCAAGACTGGACGTGGACAGTGCCATTATGCGGCACTGGACTTCCAGCTTGCCAAAGACACTTAAATTAATTATAATACCTTTTTGTACTAACATAGTTTTTAAGATTAATTGTTATTAACACTATGGACTTTGTTTCTTTACATACATACATTTTATTTTATTTATTTACTAGCGGCCGCCCGGGGTTTCACCCGCGTGGTTCCCGTTCCCGTGGGTATTGATCAAAATCCTTTCTTAGCGGATGCCTACGTCATAACATCTACCTGCATGCCAAATTTCAGCCCGATCCGTCCAGTGGTTTGGGCTGTGCGTTGATAGATATCTATGTCAGTCAGTCACCTTTGAGTTTTATATATATAGATTTATTCTGTTCAAGAGTAACACACCGGTTGACCAGCATACCATTTTATTGTATTAATTTGTTTGTCCTCAGCTACCTCATAGAACTCCTATCGATCGACGACGTGGCCCTCCTCTCGGTGGAAGCGACGGCGGAAGACTGCAAATCAGAGAAGCCTGGCCTGGTCTGCCTGAGTATGCACGAACGGTTTGAGGCGCAGTACCAAGATCTGTGCGAGGTGTTCACTGTGGACTGTGATGCTGAGAAGAAGACCGTCACGTAAGTTTCGTTAAGTGTATAGACCGACCAATAAAATAAAAAAACCTCGCCATATTGCGGAAAAATATTGGAACTAATCTCTTCAAGTGGCAACAATCAAATAAAAAAACTAAGATGTCATTCATTATTGCTGTCTGTCAAAGTGTAATGTCAATTGTCAACCGAGTCTTGTTACTATTGCATATTGTGAGTTATTTGTGAGTATATCCATAGCAACCAACTATAACCATAGCTAATTTGGCGCCTCCAGAGCAGGTTTTGGCTATTATTAATTAAATCATTTTTAATTAGAACCTTAAGTTTAACACGACAAAATATTTAGAAAATTATGTTAACCATGCTCTTTCTTCACAGACCGTCCCCAGGAGAATCATTCTCCTACCTCAACGCATCAGACGGCGGCTGGTACCGCGCCAGATGTCTGAACCCCACATCGGCCGCGCTTGTGGACTCGTCCAAGGTGGTGGCCTTGACTCCTGAGGACAAGCTGAAGCCGCTCTCGGACAAATATAACGCCGCGCCCGAGTTCTGCTGCCTGCTCAATGCTGAACGGGTTAAGGTATGAGTATGTCTTCCTACTTACTCTACGATCAACGGAGAAGGGGAAAGTTCGCGCATGTGCACTTGCGCGTGACCAATAACGCGCGCGCATCCCCCGAACGCCCGCGCGCGCTATTTGTCAGAGGTATGCTTCTGACCAATAGTGAGCAGGCGTGTCGAAATTCGTGTTCTGCGCAATCCCCACCCGATAGTCAAGAAGTTTGCCGGTACCTGCAAATAACTTCTTGGATACGGGAGTCGGCGACATCACCATGGCATCCTATTTAGAGTATTTAAGCAGTGCTTCTTACATGCTTTGCGAGGTACAGGAGTGTTATACTACACCATCAACTTACAGACGCCAGACTGTAACTAAGCATTCTAAAGAGGAAAACCCAATCACAATTTTTTTGGTCCGACCCGTGATTTGATCCAAGGACCCCAGCGCGTCCATCGCTTTAAAGTGTGACCTGCTAGCCACTGCACCACGGAGCCAGCCACAGGTAAGGCTGAAATACTCCACTCCCTTCGGCGGCTTGTACCGCGCCAGATGTCTCAACCCCACATCGGCCGCGCTGGTGGACTCGTCCAAGGTGGTGGCCTTGACTCCTGAGGACAAGCTGAAGCCGCTCTCGGACAAGTATGATGCTGCGCCAGAGTTCTGCTGCCTGCTTAATTCTGAACGAGTTAAGGTATGACTATATACACTCAATCCATCAGATTATCTCAAATGAAATCTCGACACGTTTCTCAGTGCGCCAGTCTTTTTCAGTACCGCTCATGCTGCACTGAATTTAAATATTAGGTACAAGTGACAACTCTGAGACAGGCAAGTAAAGTAGACCTATTTCCCCTCACTCTCATAACACGGTGGCACAGCAGTCTGACACGACCGAAGAGAGATCACTGATCAGGTGCACCAACTATACGTGGGTTGTTTTACACCGCCAATCTATCCAAAATCCGGACTGCGACTGAGTATTCTAAAGAAAAATCCTAATAATTAAAACCATGTAAAGCTTAACCAAGATAATAAAAAACCTGCTTTGGAGGCGCCACATTAGCTATGGTTATAGCAACACTTGGTTGCTATGATTATACTCACAAATAACTCACAATATCCAATAATAACAACAAGGCACGGTTGACAATTGACATCACACTTTGACAGACAGAATTATTAAATGACATCTCATTGTTTTTTTAATTGATTGTTGCCACTTGAAAAAATTAGTTCCAATATTTTTCCCCAATATGGCGAGGTTTTTTTATTTTATTGGTCGGGCTATACAAAAACTTCTTAAGTGACAACAACGATCATAAATCTGAGGCGTGCAAATAAAATTCCCAGTTCGCTCGCAGTCATTAGTTAAAATTTTGGCGAGTGACTTGACTTTTGTTTGGGAGGGAACCTTCTGTACTTTAGTAATGAGTATTATGTGTCTGAATGTCACCGCCCGGTATGACTTAGTATCTATGAATGTGTATAACCATTAAAGCCCATTGCTATTCCCAACAGATCGGAGACAGCCTAAGATGCAAGCTGATCTCGAAGACAGCTGACGGCTTCAAAGTGTCCCTCGAGGACGTGGAGTCCGGAAAGTCCATGGGCGAGGGCGAAGTCTGCCGCTGGCTGCCCACTGTGGAGTACCCTAGGCCTCCGCCCCCGGAGCCAGCCGCGGAGAGGATCAAGCCTGCGCCACCGCCGGTTGCTGGTAAGATATGCTAATTTATTTATTTACATTATCGGCAACTTTATCTACGCTATTATGATTCTTAAAAGACACTTAACATAGCATTTTTCTTTATTTATTTACATTACCATAAGATAAATCTAGGCTATCATATCATGCTCCTTAAAAGTATATAAATAAATAAATAAATATCTCTGGACATTATTCACACAGCGCCATCTAGCCCCAAACTAAGCATTAGCTTGTGCTATGGGTGCCAGACAATGGATAAACATTACATATTTTTTTTTGTAAATACATACATATTATACATAGAAACACCCAGACCGATACAAACAGACATGTTCATGCACACAAATGTTTGTACCGTGCGGGGATCGAACCCGCGACCTCTGGTGTAATAGCCGACTTCTCGACCATTACACCAAATGGCTCGTCAATCTGGTGGAACTGTCAGAAATGATTCTCAGTCAGGATATCTTTTAAATTATTCAGTGTATTTTATAGCACACACCGAAAATTGTTTTTTTTTCTTTATTTTTATTACAAAGGTTATTTCTTGTCCACAGTCCAGCCAGCAATCCCGGAAGTCCCACGCCCAGACGTAGTGAACAATTCCAAAGTGTTGTTAGTGGACGCGACGACTGTCGACCGAGCATTCGTGCGACCGAGCGACCCTGCTTCGCAGCGACGCTTCGATCAGATACTGGAAGACGTTGTGTTGTTCGGACGTGACGGTGAGTGCTTTGGGTCATATCATAATTATATAGAGGTCGGAATTAGGTAGAGTTATTCATGTACTTCACTGATCTCTCCATAGACAACTGGATAGGCGATTGGTACCAAATATTTGATCCGATTTGAAAATCGCCATATTGGCGCTGAGAGCAGTAGTTAGTGTACTTGGAACTAATAATAGTGCTGACTTTCGCAGATAAACTTCGATAATGCTGTCATTGACAATGTCAATGGCTGTCCATTTAAAAAGATTTGAAGTCATTTTAGTTCCCAGTGCACTATTGGGGGCGCTTCAAATCGACAGACAAAATAGCTCTCATTTCAATGTCTATAGCCACTCCAGCGTAATACGCCGTATTATAATGGACTTTAGTGATGTAGTTACACTGATTTCATACAGCGAAAGAATATAGTGGATATGTCACAAATCCCAAGATTAATTTTAAAGAGCAGAAAAATCCCGTGATTTTTTAAATAAAATGTTATTTACTTTTACACAATTTAAACTACTGCACGCGCAACGTTGCCAAACTTACATCAATGACATCGGATGTCCGAAGTTGCAAAATTCCAATACGCGCGATGTTGCCACATTTTAAACTGATAAAAATTTTATGTTAATTATCTTTGTTTGTTTTTATTTAGTTATAATATTGTTAGCCACACGGGATTGTCCATTAGAAATCCCGGGTGTCCACATTAATATCAACATTTCGATGCAAGTACATAAATAACTCTACCTAATTCCGACCTTCGGAATACACCATAGAGAAATAACAATAGAAGAGGGGGCATATGCTAGTTGTCCTCCTCCGACAACAATTCAAAAGAGTAGGAAGTTGTAGTTCTAAACACTCCACGCTAGAGGGCACTGGAATCAGTACGCGTTCAGATTTCACTACGAACGTACATTGTGTTACGGCATTGTGTATTCCCATTGAAATGAAGTGTTGCGTCGTCGGCTGTAAAAGCTACCCGAAAGATAGAAAACACATAAATGGAGTCAAAATATCTTTCCGCTCTTAAGTTTTTTTATTGTTTTCTTATGAATTGTATAAAGAATATTCCAATTGATAGATGAAAATAAGTCAACATCTGTCAGTATTTGACAAGACAAAGTAAAAATATGAATGTATTTTTTCTACTAATACTGCCATCTAGTGTCAAGTAGAATGTCTACTTTTTTATAGAGGCCGTACTCAGGAATAAAATAAAAAACCACAACATATTAAATCACAATCATGAATGAAATCTAAATATTCGTAGGATTGTTCGCTATATAGGCCGTCGGAAATAGACAAAATAAGGGGCTAAATTCGAAAAGCGTGATGTAGTTCTGCATTTTTGGTATGTTGTATGGGTCCGTTAGAGTAATGTGATTTCAAATTTGCAACTTCGAAAAACTTGTGGTAACTGAGAAAATCGAGAAAATCTTCGAAATTTTGGGACTTTTTTATCTATTTGCTCTCCAGGGCCAAAACTATGCATTTTTTGTGAACAATGTTCTCTACACTCATAAACTGTATTAAAGTACCTACAACTGGAGGCCACTCACAGCTCTATTGGCTTCGAAGGAGTCAAGCTATGGCACTTCGAAGATGACCAATATTTCTCGAAAATAGAAAATTTCAGGTTTTACTTACTTATTTCTCGAATAATTGGCAAAACCACTAGCTTCACGAAGAAAGGTCACTGAAAATATTTTGTAGTACATTTATTTAACTTTTATTAACGCCCAAAACGAAATCTGTGAGACTAGTAGTTCACTCAAAAAATCTAATAGAAGGTAAAATGGGTTAGAGACAAAATAGGCCGTCGTATAAAGACATTAAATTCGCAAAGCGTGATGTAGTTCTGCATTTTTGGTATGTTGTAAGGGTCCAGTAGGGTAGTATGAATTCCAATTTGCAACTTCGGAAAACCTGTGGAAACTGAGAAAATCGAGAAAATCTTCGAAATTTTGGGACTTTTTTTACTATTTGCTCTCCAGGGCCAAAACTATGCTTTTATTGCGAATGATGTTTTTACACTTATAAACTGTATATAATAACTTGTAAATTGAGCCTAATAACAGCGCTATTGTCTCTTTAGGAGCCAAGCTATGGCACTTTGAAGATGACCAATATTTGTCGAAATAAGAAATTTTCAGGATACTCCCACTTATTTCGTGAAATATTGGCAAAACCACTTGGCCTATGAAGAAAGGTCACTGAAAATATTTTGTAGTACATTTATTTAACTTTTATTTGAGCCTAAAAGCACCGCTATTGACTTCATAGGAGCCAAGCTATGGCACTTTGAAGATGACCAATATTTGTCGAAATAAGAAATTTTCAAGATACTCCCACTAATTTCGTGAAATATTGGCAAACCTACTTGGCCTATGAAGAAAGGTCACTGAAAATATTTTGTAGTACATTTATTTAACTTTTATTAGAGCACAAAATGAAGTCTGTGAGACTAGCTGTTCCCTCACAATCTCAAAAAAACGAAAAGAAGGTAAAATGGGTTATAGAAACAAAAGACTATTATATTGGGTAATTGGAAATTAGACAGGAATGTTATAAATAGTAATGGATGGAGGTCATTTGCGATCGTTTAGGCTCACTTGAAGTTTGATTTGGAATCTAATTTCTAGGAAAAACAGAAAATCAATGATGATTAACCGAAAAAACTGCGACTGTCTAAAAATGAAACCCTGCAAATGCAAAAAGGAATGTAGAGGGGCATGCAGTCAGATCGCAAATGACCTCCACCCACTACTATGTATAAAATTCCTGTCTAATTTCCAATTACCCAATATAAGTCTTTTGTTTCTATAACCCATTTACCTTCTTTTCGTTTTTTTGAGATTGTGAGGGAACAGCTAGTCCCACAGACTTCGTTTTATGCTTTAATAAAAGTTAAATAAATGTACTACAAAATATTTTCAGTGACCTTTCTTCAAAGGCCAAGTGGTTTTGCCAATATTTCACGAAATAAGTGGGAGTATCCTGAAAATTTCTTATTTCGACCAATATTGGTCATCTTAAAAGTGCCACAGCTTGGCTGCTATGGAGTCAATAGCGTTGCTATTAGGCTTAAATTGCAAGTAATTTAATACAGTTTATAAGTGTAGAAAACATCATTCGCAATAAAAGCATAGTTTTGGCCCTGGCGAGCAAATAGTAAAAAAAGTCCCAAAATTTTGAAGATTTTCTCGGTTTCCACAGGTTTTCCGAAGTTGCAAATTGGAATTCACACTACCCTAATAGACCCATACAACATATCAAAAATGCAGAACTACATCACACTTTTCGAATTAAATGTCTATTTCCGACGGCCTAATAGTTCCTTTTTTTAGTATAAATTGGAAAAAAAACAAATAATTTATTAGTCTCTAATAATATTATTTAACACTATAAAATATTTACTGCTTTATCGAAAAACGTAATTAAAAATAAACCGTTTCGGACGAATGTCTTATTTTTAGCAACTATTTTAAACAGACATCAGAAATGACATGTAAAGGAAAAATCGTTGAAATACTTACTTACTGCTTCGGAGGAGCGAGGCTTTCCCAACACAAGTATCATCTGATTACTTTCTGTGAATCCCCGGCAATTTATTGTAAATGATTTACAGAAATAAAATACATTTTATTTTATTTTTATTTACTTAATTATATATTAAATGTTTTTCCCAACTTATACTGAAAACAGAAAATAGCGAAAAATCAAGTTCAAATATTTAGAGTTCATTCATGTTATTGAATGTGTTGCGCATTCTGGGCCTAAGTTACTATGGCTTTCTGGCATTTCCCTTTAATTACGTGTCCATGAGGTGCAAAAATTACACCAAGTAGGTATTTATATTATTAATTGCTTAAATTTAGAATTAAAAGGTTTTGACATGAAAACATTTCCTTCCCTAGATTTCCCTCCGAAATTTCCCTAAAAAATAGGTGGCTCATTTCCATTAACCGCAAAGATTGGTCACCAAGAAAATATTCAAAAATATGCTCTCTTCATTTTGATGAAGAATAAGGACAAGAAAAGGATTAAATAGAATAAGAGAAGGCACTGTACCAAAAAACCGGTACCTGTACTTTACTTTACTTTTTTACCTTAGTCGGTCCCTGGACTCCTTGGCAAAAGTATCTTAAGTAGAAGTGCTGCCATCTGCTAGTCAGTAGGACAAATGTTAAGAAGCAGTGCTTAGCATGCTTTGGCATATCACCACTTAGTTTTAATATTCACCACTACGTACTGGTGTGGCGTTGCACATTGTGGACACATCATTCCTTATAGAAAACAAGATATCGCAAGTCTACTATTGGTATTTAGTCTGTGGAATACACTCACCGGCATTAAAACTTGGCCACTGGGCTTTTTTCATACAAACATGGTCACTTTAGCGTCTCATAGATAGAAAACTATTTGCAGCTGTGTAATGATATTACGTCATTTACAAGTATTAAAAATGCTTTCATGCTTTTTTGTTCATCTATTTTTTTTATTTCACCTTTTTTATTTTATGTTGTCCAATATTTATACGTTTGCGATTAAATTAAAATTACAAGTATTTTTTTTTTTTTATTTTTTTCCGACATAATTTGAGTATTATTTGAAGAAGTCTTTCGGTTGAAATGATTATGATATTAATCGTTCCTATTGTTTCAGCTACTCCACTCAAGGAACCGCCTACGAAAGGGCAAGTCGTTATCGGGAAGTTCACGGACGGATTATTCTACAGAGCTCTTTGCAAGCGTACTAATGTCAAGCAGAATAAGTACCTGCTCGAGTATATCGAGTTTGGTGAGTATTATGTAGTTTGGTACAGTAATATACTATAGTCAATGACGTTCAATTAAAAAACTAGACTCCCAATCACGCTCAAATATTGTCCGAAGCAAAAGTCTGCCCACCCGACTATTGAGCAGAGTTTTCGTTTAGTTGTATACAATTGACATTAAACACTAACTGCCACGAGATAAGGTGTTAATTTGAACGAATGTGTTAATGTCATCTGTGTCAACGCCGCTCGGACGTTTTTTGAGGAATTTTTCTTAGAGATTGGGTGTCTAGTTGTATATTGAACGTCAGTTGTATATTGAACGTCATTTGACTATAGTCGAGTCATTTTAATAGGCCACATTTGACAGTTCATTTATGCAAAGAAAATTGCTACTTAAGTTCATCAGGAGTAGAGTCTTATTTTCTAAATAGCTGTATTAATAAGAGCTGATGTTGTTTTCTTGAGTTTTATTCCTTTAGCGTAAGGGATATTTTTCTTTGCATAAATTAACTGTCAAATGTGACCTATTAAAATGACTCGACTAAACTTTTTTGCAGAGGAGAATTCGTGAAGGCACCATATTTTTAACTAGGTGAATACGTTTCGTACCGTCTACAAAAATAAAGTATTTAAAGTAAAAGACAATGCAAAAGACTGGGCACAAAAAATAAAAAATGTTGTGCAGATTTGGGACATAGCCTACGAAGTAGATCCTAAACACCTTCAACTTTTATTATGGCGTCGACAAAATTGGTCCTAGTGAAAAAAAAATGTTTATTATGTTATTTATTTATGTTCATATAAAAAAAAATTACCATTACTGGGACCGATTATGGTGTCATCATAATAAAAGTTGATGGTGTGTGTGGTCTTTCATATAGAATACATCTCATCTCTGCACATTAACTTAATTTTTTTGGGCCCATTGTTCTTATCATGTTTTGCATTGTCATTTGATGCTTTGTCTAGCAGCCATAGTACGAGCTTAGTTTATATATTCAAGCGCTGTGTGAATAATATTCAAGGGTATTTATAACTTAAAAAGTATATAAAAGAGATATAGTAGCTAAGTGGTTTTAAACTTCGTTTCACATGCGCCTGTCAAGGGTTACGGAGGTCAGATGGCAGACGCCCAATGTAATAACTGAACTTGTCAACATCTTGTTCATGATGCAAGCATACCCTAGACTAGCTTGAGACAAAACACTTGAATAAAGAAGAGAAAATACTGTATGTTTTTTAGTCGTTGTTTTCCCGCAGCAGAACGCTTCACCTTCAGTAGTTCTATCGATTTATGCAAGTTTTTTTTTTAATTTTTAAGTTAGATAAAGATAAAGATATTTTATTTGCAGAGAACATGGTACCCGGAATAGATGTTAAAAAAGATTAATACAAAAACGCATGTTTTGCCATCACAGTGGCATGCAAAAATAAACAAGTTCAATTTTATTGATCATGCAGGAAACAAGACTTTACACAATACTTTATTTTATAATAATATTTAGGTTACAAAACCCCAAAGGAATCAAAATACTCCTGGACAGAATAAAAACTACTCTCCACCAACCACTTTTTAAGATTTTTTTTAAAACTATTAACAGGCAGAGTTTTCATGTCGTCATTCAGCCTGTTGTATATCTTAATAGCCATGCATTGTGCATTATTAAATGGTAATCAAATGTTAGTAAATAGAAAATTATCATTTTTTTGATAAACGCGAAGGCCAATGACCCCAGCCGGTGACCGTCCGCGAACGCAGCTAGTACTATTGATTCGAGTTCCGTCTATCATAATCGTAAAAGTTTTCTAAAAAACTAAAAAAAAAACTTCATTAATCTATTGTACAGTCAAAAGCACGTCAGACGTAACACTTTGGACTTTGTACCGCTCTTATGTCGGGGGCATAAGCGCTATTATCGAACTGCAAGTGTATACCGTGATGTGCTGTTGACTGTACTACTAATTTAGAATCACATTACTTCGGGAAAACAACGACTAAAATGCCACGCAGTATAAAAAATACTATAACTTGATTCCTCCCAACAGGTAACATAGAAATAACAGCGCTAGAGAACATATACCCGTGCCCTCCATCGCTGGATCTGGCCTCGAAGCCGACGGAAGCGTCGCTTGTCACGCTTCAGTGTAACTGCGGCAATGCGTTCACGCCGCCCGCCGCCGCCTACCTCGAAACGTTGAAGGATGAGATGGTTGAGCTTACCCTGGTGAGTGTTACTAATACCCGTCCATTGCTGGGTCTGGCCTCGAAGCCGACGGAAGCGTCGCTAGTCACGCTTCAGTGTAACTGCGGCAATGCGTTCACGCCGCCCGCCGCCGCCTACCTCGAAACGTTGAAGGATGAGATGGTTGAGCTTACCCTGGTGAGTGTTACTAATACCCGTCCATTGCTGGGTCTGGCCTCGAAGCCGACGGAAGCGTCGCTAGTCACGCTTCAGTGTAATTGCGGCAATGCGTTCACGCCGCCCGCCGCCGCCTACCTCGAAACGTTGAAGGATGAGATGGTTGAGCTTACCCTGGTGAGTGTTACTAATACCCGTCCATTGCTGGGTCTGGCCTCGAAGCCGACGGAAGCGTCGCTTGTCACGCTTCAGTGTAACTGCGGCAATGCGTTCACGCCGCCCGCCGCCGCCTACCTCGAAACGTTGAAGGATGAGATGGTTGAGCTTACCCTGGTGAGTGTTACTAATACCCGTCCATTGCTGGGTCTGGCCTCGAAGCCGACGGAAGCGTCGCTAGTCACGCTTCAGTGTAACTGCGGCAACGCGTTCACGCCGCCCGCCGCCGCCTACCTCGAAACGTTGAAGGATGAGATGGTTGAGCTTACCCTGGTGAGTGTTACTAATACCCGTCCATTGCTGGGTCTGGCCTCGAAGCCGACGGAAGCGTCGCTAGTCACGCTTCAGTGTAACTGCGGCAATGCGTTCACGCCGCCCGCCGCCGCCTACCTCGAAACGTTGAAGGATGAGATGGTTGAGCTTACCCTGGTGAGTGTTACTAATACCCGTCCATTGCTGAGTCTGGCCTCGAAGCCGACGGAAGCGTCGCTAGTCACGCTTCAGTGTAACTGCGGCAATGCGTTTACGCCGCCCGCCGCCGCCTACCTCGAAACGTTGAAGGATGAGATGGTTGAGCTTACCCTGGTGAGTGTTACTAATACCCGTCCATTGCTGGGTCTGGCCTCGAAGCCGACGGAAGCGTCGCTAGTCACGCTTCAGTGTAACTGCGGCAATGCGTTCACGCCGCCCGCCGCCGCCTACCTCGAAACGTTGAAGGATGAGATGGTTGAGCTTACCCTGGTGAGTGTTACTAATACCCGTCCATTGCTGGGTCTGGCCTCGAAGCCGACGGAAGCGTCGCTAGTCACGCTTCAGTGTAACTGCGGCAATGCGTTCACGCCGCCCGCCGCCGCCTACCTCGAAACGTTGAAGGATGAGATGGTTGAGCTTACCCTGGTGAGTGTTACTAATACCCGTCCATTGCTGGGTCTAGCCTCGAAGCCGACGGAAGCGTCGCTAGTCACGCTTCAGTGTAACTGCGGCAATGCGCTCACGCCGCCCGCCGCCGCCTTTCAAGTCGGATGGCATTTATATTTCTATTCTGGAAGCATTTCCCATAGCCGTCCCGCACCGCCCCAATTAACTACGGCGTCACCGGTTAATGGAAAATCGTGTCATATAAAATAAGGATTAAAAATTCTATGATGCGTTTCTTATAAAGAAAAAAAGTTTTGTTAATATGTTAAAATACATAGGACTCATGGAGTCTACTCTGGTATTTCGTGTTGAATGTAGTAATCAAAAATGTTAATAGTTTTGAATATTATAATACAAGTAGGACATTTAAAAGGCTGTGTAATAATAATACATCATGGGATTCTTTTTTCTTTCTTATTCAATAATAATATGTTATTGAGACGTAGCGCTTACGTAGACACATTTTTGGGTCTTGTGTCGGACACTAACCACCAGTGGATTTGAAATCAGCTCTCCCTGCGTCGACGTAGACGTTTTGTGTCTAATGCTACAATGGAGTGCCTTGTCCAGCCCTCCCTGCGTCGACGTAGACGTTTCGTGTCTAATGCTACAATGGAGTAACGTGCCTTGTCCAGCCCTCCCTGCGTCGACGTAGACGTTTCGTGTCTAATGCTACAATGGAGTAACGTGCCTTGTCCAGCCCTCCCTGCGTCGACGTAGACGTTTCGTGTCTAATGCTACAATGGAGTAACGTGCCTTGTCCAGCCCTCCCTGCGTCGACGTAGACGTTTCGTGTCTAATGCTACAATGGAGTAACGTGCCTTGTCCAGCCCTCCCTGCGTCGACGTAGACGTTTCGTGTCTAATGCTACAATGGAGTAACGTGCCTTGTCCAGCCCTCCCTGCGTCGACGTAGACGTTTCGTGTCTAATGCTACAATGGAGTAACGTGCCTTGTCCAGCCCTCCCTGCGTCGACGTAGACGTTTTGTGTCTAATGCTACAATGGAGTGCCTTGTCCAGCCCTCCCTGCGTCGACGTAGACGTTTTGTGTCTAATGCTACAATGAAGTGCCTTGTCGGCAACAAAGTGTCTTCGTCTGCACAAAGCCTTAAACAAGGCTGAGCGGCTATAAACGCCTTACGAAATCACCACTGGATCAGTAACAAGAGTTTCCGTTCCAGACGCTTCCCTCGGGAGCTCAAACGGCGGCCAGCGGGAGCGCGGTCTGCCTCACGGAAGTGGCTAAGAATGAGTCGGTGAACAAGAAGGTGGAGCAGATGTGCACGCCGGAGTGGAAGAAGATGGAGGAACGAGGCGTCGACGTGGTTGGTAAGTAGACGAATTAGGCTACGTCCCCAGTAGGCAAACTGTGAGCGGCAAACTAACAGTTTGACAGTCTGCTGCTTATCGATTTAGTACGCCTTTCCATATATTACAAATGGAGTGTCCACAGTTTGCTAGTTTTGCGCTCACTGTAGAGTAATGTTGCCCAAATGCAAGAACAAGACGAGACTTAGCCAGTCTTGGTCTTGGTCTTGCGCCAATACACCTGGTCTTGGTCTTGGTCTTGGTCTTGCGCTCCCAGTCTTGGTCTTGGTCTTGGTCTTGGTCTTGCAGCAAGACTCTTGCAAGTCTTGCAATTACCTATTAGTCTATTACTATTTATTAAAGTTTACTTTAAATCTTAGAAAAACGTATTAGAATTGGAACATTGTGAGCTTGAATTATAACATAGCCATAGTAAAGATCAAGCAAATCAAAATCAAATCAATTTATTAAAATTCTTAGAACTATTCTATCAGCTAGTACAAACATTTTCTTAAGATCTAATTAACTTTATGAGCCTGAACTAGGAAATCCTGTGTTTCAGGCGAAAATATAAATTATATTCTAATGGTCTACAAATAATTATATCACTTAGTAAAATAGGCACTCTAGACACACTATAGGCACACTAGACACAGGTCACTTAGTAAGCAGATTAATAAATAACTGAAGATTTGATAAGAAATTCGAAAAATCAACTGACCTATATGTCGTTTTCCATGGAAGTCTACTACCTATCCTTACCATTTTATCCTAATCATAATACTACTTGCGTGATCAGTATAATGTATTCATTTTCATTCTAAGCACTCTGAAACTTATTTATTCTTTGGAACACCTGTAGGTACTCTTAAAATTCGAAATTATTTTGCATGAGTATACCTACGCCCTATGGCGGCAATCAAATAGTGTCAAATGTTATGATTTCGGCGTGGCGGCAACGATTGTTTTAGATTTCAAAAGAAGCCGCCGGCGCGTGTATCATAACCATGTACTTCCGAAAAGCGGCAAATTTCTTTGAGAAGTAAGTACAAAACCTTTGATGCCGCATTATCAAAGTGCCGATGGTTAAAACATAACTATACATGCACTCAGTTTGATTTTAATAGATATTTTTTTATTCGCTATGTTTATGGTATTAGTCGTAATGCGCATAGGTCCAGTTTTTCATATTCTTTGATACAGTTTTTTGCGTCTCATAGAATTCCTAAGCGTACCTACCTATACACCGAACTGTTACACCTAACTACTCAGTGAAATAGCGCTAAGTCCTAGCTGCAAGACGCAAGAGTCTTGCAGGCTATGTCTTGTTCTTGCTCAAGTCTTGCACGGTCAGTCTTGGTCTTGGTCTTGCTAAAAATACGCGGTCTTGTTTTTGGTCTTGGTCTTGCAAAAACGCAAGAACAAGACCAAGACTGCAAGACCAAGACTGAATTTGGGCAACACTACTGTAGAGCGGTCGACTCCCTTCAATATGACAGCTGTCACTAGTGATGAGGTGCAGTCGATTCGCAATTATACGAACACCGATTTTGAATCGTAAAAATTGATTTTTTCCTATTGTCAATCAAATATGATTCTATAGTTTGTAAAGTCTAGGATGATACCTGCAAAATGTGTTACAGTAACATTTTTAGAGACGTCGCACATAGGTAGATTTGACCGATTTAGGCGGCCAAAAGTCGAAATATTGAAAATCACCACACAAATAAACAATTGACACCATTATGTACCTAACATTCCAGGGCACCTACCCTGATAATTTTAAACTTTTAGCTAACGACTGTGCAAATCTACAGGTAATCGAAATCAGGTCGTCGCATGCAGTGTACGTATCGGTTCTCGGTGCCTTCAGTTTAAGTGGTGTTATAAATTGCAACAAAAAAAATTCGGCGTACTTTTGTGTAGTGAATGCAATGGATTCCTATAATTCAGGTAAGAATCTATTGATTAATAAAAAAAATATGAAAAATTAAGTCAGTTTACTGTATCTAACAAGCATTTCAACGTAACACCTTTTTTCTTAGCAATTTTTTGTAAATTTTATTCTTCAAAAGACATTTTGAAATACTTCCCCGGTCTTCCCCGGTATTCTTTATATCACAATAATTTTGGCATATATTCAAAATTAAAATAACAATAACAGTTTCTGCCTAATAGCCAACGATATTAAATACCCTAGATACACTGACAGCGCTCGAAAAATGTCCCGCAAAACAAGTGCTTAAACACGGTTTAAGCACTTGTGCGCTCCCAGTGGCGCTATCACTATGCCGAAGTGCTCCGTAAAAAAGTGCAAGAACAACACTTTAACCACTCAAAAAAAGGATGGAGTTTCGTATTTCCGGTAAGTAATAAATCCATCTTTGATAATAGAATGCATTAATGGTAAAAATTATCCTAAAACGTGCTAAAATTGTAATTTTCTAAAAAAATCTGAAGAAATCAGACACGTGGCTAGCTGTATAGTTGTCCCTTTCCCACGCGCTGCGGTATTAATGCTTCTAACACTTTCACACAGAGTAATATTTGGAACATAGTAGGTTTTGTAGAGGAATGGAGTCGCGTAGTACTAAAATTTACTATGGTATTTTTTTTATTTTGTCCAATATTACAACCAATATTTACACATCTTTTTACAAAAAAATCTGTATAACAATCAAAGAACTGTAAGAATAAAAAAGAATTTGGTGTTTAATGATTAATTACACTAGTAGATTACCATTTTGTTTTTATCTTATATATTTATGAATAATTTCATTAAAAAAGAATATGAAGATTGTTTACAATATTTGACACCAAAGAATTTTTTTTTGTAAAATTATAAGTATGCATTTTTATTAGTAGGTATCGTTATAATAAATATTTCATTTTTATTAGGTATCGTTATAATAATAAGTAAGATAATATAGTAAAGCCAATTACAAGTTTCCACCTTTAGACAGACATTTTATCTAACAGTGGGCAAAAAGCTATAGTAATAATAAATAAATATCTCTGGACATTATCCACACAGCGTCATCTAGCCCCAAACTAAGCATGAGCTTGTGCTAGGTAGACAACGGATAAACATTACTTAAATACTTTTTTTTGTAAATACATACATATTATACATAGAAACACCCAGACCGATACAAACAGACATGTTCATGCACACAAATGTTTGTAACGTGCGGGGATCGAACCCGCGACCTCTGGTGTAATAGCCGATTTCTCGACCATTACACCAAATGGCTCGTCGCTAATAATAAATCATTATGAGTTTATATTTAATAAAAATCGTTCCTTTGGTAGATAAAATTTAGTTAGTCATTTAACAAATAAATTTGTTTTTTAATCTAATACATTATAAATAAAAAAATAACATCGACGACGACTCCTCTACTAACTCTGTTCTAAATGCGACGATTTTATGATTTTCAAACAGCGCAAACTGAACTAGACCTTATTTCTATTGATTTACAGCCTACATTCGTCTTTACAGCAATAAAGCAATAAAAATTTTACGAGCTTGCTGCCTGCGTACATTCTAAATGTCGTAACTCTCGGACGTCTGCATTTAAAGTGAGATCGTATACCTGTGCATTAAGGTCAACTTTTGAATATTGAAATTAGAGTTGATATTATTTTCGTCCTTAGCGCACCCCCCACCGTTGCTATGTACTTTCGGGACACTTTTTGAAGGCGGTTTTATAGGCAATGTTGCTTCTAGGGTATTTAAATTCGTTGCTAATAGCGCCTATCGCTAAATAAGAGTAAATCGAAGTTGTCAGGGTAAAAACTCTAAAAACCGTTTATTTAATTATATTTCTTATTAGTAATTCCTTTTCTTTTTGTTACAGAGTCTGCCAATGCCTCTGGTGTTACAGTAGTGACTCGCAAATATTTATTTCAGAAGATGATGAGACAGAATTTACCAAATACGAGTATAAATGTCAAATGTAATTATTTAGAAAATTATCTTATTGAGTACTAATAATTAGGTATTTGTCAGTTTTTAACCGACTTCAAAAAAGGAGGAGGTTCTATGTTCGACTGTATGTATTTTTTTTTTTTTTTTTTTTTTTTTTTTTTTTATGTATGTCCGTCGATTTCTCCGTCAATTGTGGACCGATTTAAATAATTCTTTTTTTATTTGAAAGTGCATAGTTCCGAGGTGGTCCCATTGTCACCATGTCAGGATCTGATGATGGGATCCCGGGAAAATCAAGGGCAAACCTCAAATTTTATAGGCGCACACTACGCGTTACTTGTTTTTTCTGAAGCCATTTAAGTTTTTGCGTCCTATAGACATCACTTTATGTTGATGAGCTGATGATGGAAGGTACAACTCCTTAACGGTTAGGAGTTAGGGGATAATTCTTTCAGTATTGTAAGAATATGTGGACCGTTATTTGTATTTCATGTACTTTTGCAGCTAAGCTGATGATGGAAGGTACAACTCCTTAACGGTTAGGAGTTAGGGGATAATTATTTCAGTGCTGTAGAAATATGTGGACCGTTAGTTGTATTTCATGTACTTTTGCAGCTAAGCTGATGATGGAAGGTACAACTCCTTAACGGTTAGGAGTTAGGGGATAATTATTTCAGTGTTGTAGGAATATGTGGACCGTTAGTTGTATTTCATGTACTTTTGGAGCTAAGCTGATGATGGAAGGTACAACTATGATGATGGAAGCTAAAGGGTACGACTTCTTAATTCTTATGTCCCTCTTGCGGGCTGCATCTTTAGTTGGTCTACTGAATGGTGCTGAACACTTAATGAATACCTAATATTGTCAAATAATACAATTCTACTATTTTACTCGTATTTTCGTTATCAATATTATGAGAGAGTTTTACTCACTCCTACGTATTATTCACACTAAAAATAGAAAAATAAACAAACTTTTTTAAAAAAAAATTAAACCGACTTCAAAAAAAAAAAACCAAAAAAAACTACCTAAAAACACTGAAAAGCAAAAAATAATTTTAATAAGACATTCATCAAATGCGCTTATTGTCTAAGCCTATTTATAACATTAAATTGTATTTACGTGCTAGGTAGGTACCTACTAATCTGTTTGAAGTCGGTGCCAAGCCAAAAGTAATGAAAAATGATACATACCTAATAATTTATGTATTATACAGGGTTACAAATAATCCGCGGACGTAGGTACGTAGTCTGGGTACCTACTATTTGGCTTGGCACCGACTTCAAACAGATTAGTAGGTACCTACCTAGCACGTAAATACAATTTAATGTTATAAATAGGCTTAGACAATAAGCGCATTTGATGAATGTCTTATTAAAATTATTTTTTGCTTTTCAGTGTTTTTAGGTAGTTTTTTTTGGTTTTTTTTTTTTGAAGTCGGTTTAATTTTTTTTTATAGTTATTTTTTTTTGTGAAATGACCATATTATGTTATTTATATAATTATTATTGTAGTAAAATCATTGTGTTATTTTTTTAAGTTAAATTTTTTTTGTTTTTCTCTTTTTTTTTCTTTATTGTGTTTTTTTGAAAATAATAATTATTTTCAATAAAATCCGACGTATTTTTATTATAAACTCCAATTTAAAAAAAATTAGACGCTAAAATAATTTTGGCCGCCTAAATCGGTCAAATCTACCCGTCGATTTATACTGCAACATTGAGTAACTTTAAGAAATTGTACTTATTTTCGAATCGCATTCATATTTAGATTTTTATACAAGGCGTTATACTTTTAATCAAATTGATTGATTTTTATAATATGATAAACGAAACAATGTTTTCGAAATTTTACCCGGTTACAATCGATATAATAATTGAAAGCGAAAGATGACAGCAATGAACATCTCTAAGTTGGCGGCGCCGGCAATTATGAACGCTATTTCTCTGCATACATTTTAACCGTCAAAAATTGTGAAACATTAATGCTGTCAATGCGATGACATCTGTTCGAAAATTGTTCTGAATTTGAAATTTCAGTTCGCCCGCTAACAGTTTGCTTACTGGGGACGCAGCCTTATTATTACAGCTACTTTCTTCCTTTAGCCGACTAATGTATTAGCCCGACCATTAAAATAAAAAGCCTCGCTATATTGCGGAAAAATATTGGAACTAATTTCTTCAAGTGGCAACAATCAAATAAAAAACAATAAGATGTCATTCCTTATTGCTGTCTGACAAAATGTGATGTCAATTTTCAACCGTGCCTTATTACTATTGGATATTGTGAGTTATTTGTGAGTATTACCATAGCAACCAAGTGTTGCTATAACCATAGCTAATGTGGCGCCTCCATACCAGGTTTTTTATTTTCTTGGTTAGGCTATATAGTACGTAGTAATTTCTGCACCTCCCGCGCCACCAAAATTGGTAAACATTCTGGATCTGTTGCCTTCAGGATACAGAGGATGTCGTCAATATCCCGTAGGTTCTTCCCGTCACGTTTTCGAGACTTCATAGGCTTCGATAGGAACTCGTAGAGTAACCGTTTCGCAGTCACAATATCACTGTTAGAGAAAGCAGTAACACAAATGCGGCAGATGCTTTCCTCATCCATTATATAAATTTTATTACAAATGAAGGCAAGAACTTCTTTAAACACAATGTTACAGGTAACACATTTAACCGTTGATGACATTTTGTTAGATGTCAACTCGCTTAAATACGCACGACACCGACCGCTCGCTGCGAATATGCGGGTGTGACTGCCAAGCGGTGACCGGGCGCTCCCGCTTCCGCAAAATGCGTGGCAAAAGCATTAGGATTAACGAATGAATCTTTGTCTACAGAGACGAAACCGCTCATGTACTCTGACCTGGAGTGCCTAGAGTTGCCTGCGAACGGGTGCGCGTTAGACATCTTGGATATATCCGCGCTGGAGGCGGGCTCAGTGTGCGGCTGCCAGCGCGGCCTGCCGCACCAGAAACACGTGCGCGAGCGGCTAACTCAGCAGGTGAGTCCCAATTATTCATCCTTTCATTAAATTATTCTCCCTCTCGCTCAGTCATTTTCCCTCTCTCAGTCATTCTACCTCCCGCTCAGTCATTTTACCTCTCGCTCAGTCATTCTACCTCTCGCTCAGTCATTTTCCCTCTCGCTCAATCATTCTCCCTCACATTCAGTCATTCTCTCTGTCACTCATTCATTCTCCCTCTCACTTTACACCTCACACATTATCTCTCTCTCACCGTTCATTTTCCCTCTCACACACTCAGTTGTTGGCCATAGGCTTGGGTAGCTACATGTGGCAGTTAACCAGGTCACAGGTGAGCTGATGATGCATAGGAACCGGAGTCGCTTCGTAGACCCTTGCTTTGTGGAAGACTGCTGACGTCACAGGTAAGATGATGTACAGGAACCGAAGAGGCTACGTCACCCTTGTCTTCTGTCGTGTGACACTGCTGCCGTAACATAATATGATGTAGGCCAGAGGCTGAGTATCTACATGTAGCAGTTATCCAGGTCACAGGTGAACTGATAATGTGTAGGAACAAATCGCGCCTCACTGACCTTTAACACAGTTCCAGTTTATTACTTTTTTCTGATAACTATATTCATTAATCTATGGCATATAGGTGGAGACTTATTAGGTTAATACTATATTATTAGCACATATTTGCTGTTAGGCTTGAAAACAATACATAATCGAAACGTCTTACAAAAAAAAAACAACCAATCAGGGATAAGCTTTGGACAGTTTTGACAATTTCACTAAGGTCAGAGTAATCAAACCGGTTCAGTTTGAAAAACAAGACACCAAACTGTGAACCGTATTGTCGGATCACAATTTAACGGTTAATTACAATCACACGAGAATATATTATAATTGCAACGGATTTTGAAAGCCTATGGTGACATGATAAGCAAATCTATATGTCTAAATCTACACTAATATTATAAAGAGGAACGATTTGTTTGTTTGTTTGTATTGAATAGGCTCCGAAACTACTGAACCGATTAAAAAAATCTTTCACCATTAGAAACCGACATTATCCCTAATGAACATAGGCTACTTTTACCGCGGCAAAATGCTTCATTCCTACGGGAAAACGGGTAATAAATAGCAACACGGGTAGTAAGTTTTTCACAATAATGACGTGTCTGTGACAGGTTACCATAGCAACGCATTGTTGTTTATGGATAGTATACAATGATTTTTGGGAGCTGGCGAATAAATCCTAAAAAAAATATCACATTACTATAACGTATAGTCCACGCGAGCGAAGCCGAGGGCTTCAATGACGATGACTCTCGCTCTCGCCTATCTACCAAACGTTAATTTAATAATTAAACTAATTAGCGACCCCTGCTATTGAAGGGAGGAAAGGGAGCGCAATCTATAAACACAGTTATAAATAACCCAGACGGGGATTAAATTACGCGCATGTCTACAAAGGGACGGAACATGATATTGATTTGTCAAAAGACTAATAATAAATGTTACCAGGTGTAGGTTCCTGTACTGGGCCGTCTAGGTGGGTACCACCGCAGTGCCAGATATTTTCCCGTGAAATAGAAGTGTGTCAAGCACTTTTGTGTTTCGGGAAAATGGCACTGAAGCTAGTGAAATTACTGGGTATATGAGACCTTATACCTGTCGTCGGTGTAGCGGGCGCAGGGCGGTACCAGACAGTAACTGCTTAGTTACTGTTTGGCACTGAACTGTCTATGGGCAGACGTGGCGCTTACCATCAGGTGTACGATCTGCTCATCTTGTTACACATTGCAATAAAAAAAAGTTATTTAATGTATGGCAGGGCAAATGCCTTCATTCTTGAAATCAATCGTTCCAATGCTTGGATACTTGCTTAATCACCACGCTTGCCAAATGCGGGTTGGTGACCACAAACCCGAGCTGTCCGAAAAAACCAACACCAAGTTAGCTGGACTCGGGAAAAGAACCGAGGACCCAAAAATCTCGGTCCGGTACTTAAACCACAAGACCATCGAGGCATAGACATATTTATATTTTTAACTAGCGACCGCCTTCGCGGTTTCACCTGCGCGTAATTTCTTATTTCAAATATCCCTCCCTTCCCCCCACATTCCCGGGATCAAAAGTACCCTATGTCACCCGGGGATAGTGTTGCTTTCCATCAGTGAAAGAATTATTCAAATCAGTTCAGTAGTTTCGGAGCCTATTCAATACAAACAATCAAATCTTTCCTCTTTATAATATTAGTATAGATAAGTAATTGTATTAATGGTAGTGTTGTGCCGTTCTCGAGAACGTTCTCCCACCTGAGAATATTGCCGGGAACGCTCCCGGCAACGTTCTCCGAAGTGAGAATGGTTGAGAATCATTTTTATAAAATGGAAACGACCAACCTTTCTTAATTTAAATAGTATCAAATAAGGTCGACAGATCATTGTGTATAATACAATACAGTCTATTTGCAGTAAAATACTATATTCCCAGTATTCTCGAGAATATTCTCGGGAACTTTCTCGGCAATATTCTCAGCATTACTGCACCTATAATATTTTTTTGTGAAATATTATTTTATTGATATTGGACTATGACAGCATTTTCTTTTTATACGTAATTAGATAATAAACAGTTAAATTATTCGTTTACTGACATGAAATATAATAAATTTTGTATAGTAGAATGGTCATAATGAAACAAATTTTCGCAATCAACTATGTTTAAGTAATTTGACAAGATAACATCAACTTCAGGACTACAACATTGACTAAGAACGACTGACTGAACGCTCTGAAATCAGATTTTAAAAAATTAAAAATAATTCAGTCTTAGTAACTACTGGTTAATAACTAAAAATAAATCAACAACTATCCAAAGATAAAATTAACCGACTGATTGGAAAATATCAACTTAGAACTAAGGGCTCTTTCAAATTAGACGTACTGGGAACGCTCGACAGCAATACGTCAACCGTACTGTTACCGCACCGCGTGCTATGTATTGTTACGACGATACCCGGCAACGGAGCATGCACGCGAAAACGGACCTAATTCCTCTTCGCAATAAGGTTCATTCTCGCGCGCACTCGTCTGCTTGTTTACATCCGCGCGCGCTTGTTTAGATCCGAAGAATTATCCTGTTCGATCGCGTGCGATTGCGCGGTTTCGCGAATGATCCAAAAAATTAATAGAACGGCTGCGCCGGGTATAAATAGAGAGTAAGCGACGCTGCGTCAAGTATTAATTCGTCCTATAAAATTTGCTAAACCTTCAAGGATTCTTGGTCCTTTTGTCTCGTATCCACACTGTGCAATATTCATTATTGCCTGGCATCCTTCGGGATTCGCATTAGCAGGTAAAGTTGTACCTTGGTTACCAGGGTCCAAAATAGTGGCCGCAAAATGAACTGATTTAATGCATTGTCTTTTCTTTGCCAATAATAAAACATATAAACACTGTACATATTTATATCAGCTATAAATATACAAAAACATCAAATAATAAATTAATATTTTGTTGAGAACGTTGAGAATATTCCCGGGAGCGTTCTTGTTTCTCGAGAATATTCTCACTGGCAATATTGCCGGGAACGAGAAAGTTCTCAGCGGCACATCACTAATTAATGGTATTTCTTTCTCATATTTTTGTTCTCTTCGCGATCACCAAAATGGATTTCGATGCCCACATTTTACCTTGAAAAGTACTTCAGTTCAGTTACAAACAGAATGGAAATAAAATCTATAAAGCAGTTATAAATAACTCAGACAGGAAAATAATTTATGCGCATGTCAAAGGGACGGTTATATTGATTCGTCTGGCATTGATTGAAGGGATTCTGTGAAGTACGGACGGTAGCAGATCAAGCTACCCTAATATGTCAAAAATTCTCAATTGAAAGAGAACTGTATGTGAAGTGAATAAAGTTGAAAATTGCTTGTAGAAATTTGACAGGTTAGGGTAGTCTGATGTGCTGGCTACTGTACATTTGTACCTAGGCCGTCTAGCGAGGGTCGCTTTGTTTACAATTCAGACTTCATACAGGGTGAGTAAATGGCGATTTGGTTCTTGATTTTCGTATTTGTTGTTTTTTTTAATATAAAATTGTTTTCCACGTGTTTTTTCGTGTTTAATTTTTTTGTGTTAGTCCGCGAAAAGCGACAAAATTGTGGGTTAGTATAGCCTGACCAAGAAAATAAAAACCTGCTCTGGAGGCGCCACATTAGCTATGGTTATAGCAACACTTGGTTGCTATGGTTATACTCACAAGTAACTCACAATATCCAATAGTAACAAGGCACGGTTGACAATTTATTGACGTCACACTTTGACAGACATCAATAATGAATGACATGTTATTGTTTTTTATGTGATTGTTTCTAATTGAAGAAAGTTCCAACATTTTTCCACAATATGGCGAGGTTTTTTATTTTAATGGTCGGGCTATACTTAAATTGTAAGGCCTTAATACTAATATTGTACTATAGGTATTTGTTGATTTAGATTGTCTTTGTGGCGTATCTGGTAGAGACTTTTGTGGCGTATCTGGTAGTGACTTATGTATGGTAAGGTACCTATTAACTCGCGACTTGAAGACCGTAATATTGTACTCAATAGGAAACACAGACTCGGGCAATGAGTTCCACAGCTTTGCAGTTCTCATGATGAAGGTTGACGCAAATCGCTCCGTTCGTATGAATGAAATCTCGACTGTATTTATGTACTAGTTACTTAAAATGAAAACAGAATAAAAGTAATGTTTATCCGATGTCTAACACTCATAGTACAAGCTACGCTTAGGAGGCTGAGCACGCTGAGTGAATCCTACTTTCCTACTATTCCTACTTTCCTACTAATATTATAAATGCGAAGTCTGGATGTTTGGATGTTTGTTACTCAATCACGCCTAAACGGCTGAACGGATTTGGATGAAATTTGGTACACGTATAGTTTATAACCCGGAATAGGACATAGGCTTAAAATTCCTACGGGAAACGTCTCATTCCCGCGGGAATATCAATTCTGAAACTACTAAACCGATTTAAATAATTCTTTCACTGTTGGAAAACTACACTATCCCCGGTGAATATAGGGTACTTTTGATCCTGGAAATGTGGGGGGAAGGGGGGATATTTCAAAAAAGAGATTACGCGCGGGTAAAATCGCGGGCGGAAGGCTAGTAGTGTGTATATTTATTAGTTGGATATTTATTTATTATTTATTTACAGATAGAGGAATACTGCAACAGCGAGCTAGGCAAGGAGCCGTACCTGCCTAAGTTCGAGGAGCTTTGCATCGCGCGCTGTCCTCCCTGTGAGTAGTATTGCTAATATTTCTTCTACACTAACAAAAATAATAGTCATATTTAGTTATATTGAAATTTGATGATTCAAGCCATATTATGGTTAACGTATTAAATGTTTAGTTGTATCAAATAGCAAACGGCTACACTACTTTCAGTCGTAACTAACCATGTCATTAAACCTATTGCAAATAAATACTTCCTCCATCAGTATTTCTGAATCTAACTCCAAAGATGCAAAAAAAAAAAATATGTATCATCTTCAATGCAATATAGCTGTGATAGGATGGGGTTATTATGGTAAAGGAACATATTGAAAAACTAGCGGTCGCCCACGGTTTCACCCGCGTGGTTCCCGTTCCCGTAAGAATTGATCAATATCATTTCTTAGCTTTCTCCAAATTTCAGCCCGATCTGTCCAGTGGTTTGGGCTGTGCGTTAATAGATATCTATGTCAGTCAGTCAGTCACCTTTGAGTTTTATATATCCTATAGATGGACAAGATGGGATAGGGACCTTCTGGAACCAAGGGACATTTTGAACCTGAACACTTTACTCGTATTTATGTACTGAAAATTCTTTGTTTTTGGTTAAATCGTTTTTCAGAATTTATTATCCAGTAAGTGATTTGAGTGTTTTTTTTTAAATCGAAAGTCATCACTCGCTAGATCGGATCAGTAATGAAAATACAACAACCCTGTATAAAACGAATTAATTCTTTATATTATACAATATATATACTTATACTACCTATACACGTATATACTGTTCTCTTATGTTACACGTATTGAAAAGATCCCTTTTAGGGTGACGCTTTTGTATGCAAACTGGTTTGCACCCATTCATTGGTGCATTTAATAGCCATTTTGATGAAAGGGTCGCGAATGTGATTCCTCTCAAACGGTCGTAATGTGAATAAATCTAAATCTGTTTTTATTATGATTATACTAGTTTTTACCGCAGGTTTGTCCGTGAAATATGCTTAATGGGGATTCAGTGAGATCAATTTTGGAAGTTCGGCCATTTTAATTCCTTCAGTTTCGGCCAAAATTAGCCGAAGGTCTTACCTAACCCAAAGGTTTTGCAGACGAATTAGCATGACAATATTGTATTATTTGTTTGTAAGTAGGTACGACGAAACATTTTTAGCTGTTACCTACCTACCTATTGAAGCGCAATAGTATTCTCATACGTCGCTCTTCTGTGTTTGTCGCATACGTCATTTTATGTTAAGCCTTGTTGTCTTTATCCTGGCGCCGAGAAGTCGTATCTTCTATCCCTATCACACAGCCGAAAAAATGGGCGGAGTCGTTCCTTGCGAACACGAGTTCGATTTCGTCCGACTCTGGAATTGAAACCAGAAAAAAAATCCTTTTGCTTTTCTTTTCATCTCTTGTTGTTTCTTTCTTTCTAATAAGTGTAATAGAATTAGCACTATTATTGCGTGTAGTTGGGTAGACATTTTCCTTAAAAAAATTGCCAAAGAATTATCAGGGAAAATTTCATGCCTGCCTTGAAAATTATTTCGACACAAACAGACACTAGAATCTTATCTGTACATAAAATAACAACACCATTACAACCGGTCACCCTCTATACAGACTCAGGCACCCCAGTATCAGTACTGAACCCTCTTTAGTTCGCGCCTGCGCGGTCAGTCGGTCTAGCTAGAGCTATAGGCGGTCAGTTGCGTCGACGACGTGCGGGTAGAGAGTCTCTTAGTACGAAGTAATTTAGTTTTTGTGTTTATTTGTTGATAAGTTTCTTAATCTGAAGTGTTTATTGTGTAAAAAAAATGTTGAATTACTTTGTTGTTTATGATGTTTCTTCGAGCGCGAGCATTTTGACCCGAATTATTTTTGCCAATGGGAGATTTTCTGACAGGCCATTAAAAAAAAAAAGGTTTCCAAAAGCTTACCTAGATGGCGTTGAACGATGTATGTACTTGTCTATGATCTATTTTTACCTCTGGCACAGATAATAATATAATAGTCTGGTTTTTTAACTAGGTGCCATAATCTTAACTCATTCTTCTTCATAATATCATCTTCATAGCTTGCTTTGTGTTTTTTATTAACAATTCCGCCAATAAGTATTTTTTTCGGAAATGAAAATGACATCTGACATAAACAAAACGTTTCGTTTTATCAAAAACAGTCATGTCGAAGTAAACTTTTTAACGTTTCGTTCCTTGTGAGTGCATAGGTGGAACGGCGCCATCTATTGAGAACTAACAAAACGGGCTGTCAGAAAATCGCCCATTGCGAATTTCTGATCTTTCCGAACAGTGTCCAAAAATTCCGTTATCCGTTCCGTTATTTTTCTGTTTTCTCTCTCGGCGCTTACGCTTACGCATGATTTTGTTTGTGTAGACATTTTCTTACATGACATTGTCCATTAATCCTTCTAGCCCCGGATTACTAGACACAATAGAAAATCTATTGTTATGCGGCACCCGAGTGCCGGTTCGGCGTTGAGTGGTTAAAATTAATTATTTAGACACAAAAAGACACTCGAATCCCATCTGTATATAAGTTGCCTGTATACGATAGAAATATGAGCAATCCTTTTAAAAACTCTGAACACAATTAGAACCGGTCACCATAGAGACGCTTGAATCTGGAGTTCTGAACCCTCTTTAGTTCGCGCCTGCGCGGTCAGTCTGTCTAGAGCTCTAGGCAACCGCGGCGGTCAGTTGCGTCGACGACGCGCGGGTAACGAGTCTCTTAAACTTTCGGTTAGTTGTTTTAGTGTTTGTTTGGGTAAAATATATGAAGAAATAAAGCGTTGCTTTAAAGATTTTGGCCTTCCTACTGGTCCGCCATTTCGTTTTTTCAAAACGACGTTTATTTTCAAAACAGCGTTCACTTGAAATTTTTTCAAAAATGGATACTTAGTATTAATACAAACATATGTTGTGATTAGCCGAAAACCCGTAGTGTCACATTTTCAAGATAAGTTTTTGTGTAATGACATTTTATGTTTGTATTATAATACAACGTATCCATTTTTAAAAGAATTGCAAGTGAACGCGGTTTAGAAAAAAAAGTCAAAATGGCGGGACTTTTTTCTAAACAGCGTTCACTTGACAAAAATCTTCATAATCATCATAAACCTTTGTGCCGGATTTATCGAACACAGTTCGGGTTTTTGGACCAATCCTTGATTGAAAGCAAGCACTTAATATTGTGACGACATCTGCAGTGGGATTTATTAATAGGCTGATTCTTAATTCATTCATGATCATACATAATATTTTTCTAACTAAATCTTCTTTTGCGTAATGCAACTTAAACTTACGCCTTAAAATTGACAATACCATTAGAGATTTAGTACCAAGAACACAAGAGACTCGTAACACCCGCTTGTATGCGCGCTATACTCTAACCGATCGCTATGGGCGACCGTGGCCCACCGCGCGACCGCGCTCCGCCACCCAACGACCAGCCTAAACGAATGGTGCAGCACATGGTGTTGGTGGCGGACTTCGAGATGGGCGATGATGGCGTGGCGCGCGTGGAGGGCTGCGGCGGCTGGGACTGCCCCCCGACACCGCCGCCGAGCAGCGGCGGCGAGCGCAGGTGAGTGGTGTAGTCCACCTAAGTCACCAGGTGGTAGGTTCCTGTACTGGGCCGTCTAGGTGGGTCCCACCGCACTGCCAAATATTTTCCCGTGAAATAGAAGTGTGTCAAGCACTTCTGTGTTTCGGGGAAAGGGCACTGAAGCTAGTGAAATTACTAGGTATATGAGACCTAATAACTGTCGTCGGTGTAGCGGGCGCAGGGCAGTGCCAGACAGTAATTGCTTAGTTACTGTTTGGCACTGAACTGTCTAAGGGCAGACGTGGCGCTTACCATCAGGTGTACGATCTGCTCGGCTTGCTTCACATTGCAATAAAAAAAAGGCATGTCTGGGATCATCAGCACGGTTTACTGCGCCAATTCCAGTTCCCGGAGATCGTCTTAACGCTAAATATCCTTGCTCAGAATGTCTTTTTTTATACACGTCAGTTGGCAGACAGGCACGCAGCCCACCTGATGCTAAGCGGCCCAGTCCATTGAGGGACACTTCACCAGGAAGCGTCGCTCAATGTGCTGCAAGACTGTAGGCTCATCTGATCTTCGAGCCTTTGATTTCAAGTGTACTGGCTCCCACATTAATAATGCCGGAACACAGCCAGAGCTGTTATTACGGCAGATTTCATCTGTGGGGGTGGTAGCTAGCCAGTCGGACTCTGAAAGCCCTACCACTAACCAGACCCTAGGTTGGAATCGAACCCACGACCTCCGGGTTTTATACCCGAGCGGTTTAGCCGCTGTTCCACGCAGGCGGTTCTTTCCTCAATAGAACTCTGTTCTTTATATACTTGCATACCTATTTGCAATACAATAGAAACTAGCCTCAACCAAACTACCCTTCTATTATTTCTATTCAAGAGGGGTGCAACCCCAAAATAGTTAAAATGACTTTATCTTGCGTCAGCCCCGCCCATCGGCCCTTCCAATCGGGAAGTTAACAAAATTTGTACGTGGGATAGACCACGCCCACTCACGCCCACTTCCGCCTATTCCCTTCCCACTTGTAGCCCATAAATCAATACTGAGATGGACCCCCTTCCGCTATCCCCTTGGTATCCTATTTATGTTTTCATCAATATACAGAATAGAGTAGAAGGTTTTTTTTGTTCCAACCTTACATGGAAAAAATAATGGACTTGGTATTTCCATTGCTTTAAAAAAAGTTGGCTATTGAAAAGAGTAAGGCCCTCCGCACATGGAGCTACTCAAAAGGAACTAATCACAAACTCAAATTACTAACGAGTTCCTTGAGCGTCACCGCCATACATTGCCATAGAGGAGGCACACGACTTTCTTTCTTTCACGGACCTTTTCACGATCTTTCACGATTCTTTCACGTTGGAAAGCTACACTATCCCCGGGTGACATTGGGTACTTATGGTCCCGGAAAGGTGGGAGGAAGGGGGGATATTTAAAAAAAGATTACACGCGGGTGAAACCGCGGTCGGAAGGCTATAAAGTATAATTTGATTTGATTTAAATTCAAAATCATCGGTTTTTATGGTCTCATAAACTTGGCAGATGCCAAGTTTATTTAACTAAATGTATTCGACGGAATAATTTTGGTCCCCATGTTAAATTTGTACAAGGTATAGTAGACAAAAATATTTAGCCGGCAATAAAACTAAAAGCAAGATATAAAAACCTTTTTTTAACCAAAAGACTTTCTTCATAAAGTGCATGGAAACGCTGGTTGTATGTTTTTTGCCGTAATATCGCAGTTGAAACTTATGTAATGGATTCTGCAAACAACATCACAAAATGGCCGACGCCTCTCACGTCAACGAGATAACATCAATACTACCCCCCCCCCCCCCCCAAACTTAATTAAAATCACAGACAGCCAATCAGAACTTTTCACGACTGACTCGCCCTGCACCCTGGACCCTGTGTAGTTTAATTATCATTGCGTCCCCACCTGTCCCCTCTCTGTCCCCCCTCTAATCCTTCAACCTGACATGCGCAGGATGAATGTGAATATTGATTGAGTGCATCCAGACACCTAGGTGTAATTGCATGTATGTATGTCTTTGTTACAACTTAATAAAGTTGTCAAAAAACCTTTTATTATTATTTTTAGAAGTCTGTAGTATTCCACTGCAGAGCAAAGGAATCCCTACCCTATTTCCATTTTCTGCGGTCTTGGGGAAATACTGTGCCAGTTTGTTTTAAGTAAGTTAAGCTAATCTCTCGAGGTCGGACGCTGTTTCAAGATATCCACTCGGTGGATATTTTGACCCAAACCTATGCAGGCATCATCATCATCATTTCTGCCGATTGACGTTTACTGCTGGACATAGGCCTCCCCCATGGATCTCCAAACCGATCGGTCCTGCGCCACCCGCATCCAGTGGATTTCGGCGACCTTTATAAGATCATCGGTCCACTTTGTGGAAGGCCTAGCACGGCTCCGTTTCCCAGTACGTGGCCACCACTCGAGGACCTTTCCGCCTCATACAGTTCCATTTCCGCGCAGTTCGTATCAAAAAAGACAAAGCAAATAGTTTTCCAGTACACTGCTGGAAACAGGCTTCTCCAAATGCTCGCCACTTTGCTCGATCCTCAGCTACACGCATTCAGCTTCTGCCAGCCATCTTACCTCATCACTCCACCTGGCCTGAGGGCGTCCTAAACTATGTTTACCGAGACGCGGTCTCCACTCCATGAATCTATGCTAAAATTTACATGAGGTAAACAGGCCGTTTACCCCAACGGTTGTCGGTTCTTAAGCTGATATGACCACGTACATGGTCTCTTTGTGTTGGGTCAGTAACCCTATGTACGCTTACCAAAAACCAGATTATGTGCGGTATTATCCAGTAGGAAAGATACAAATAATAATAATAAAACACATTTTTACGACCCTGGGTATTTTGGGCGGGGACAGTACGTTTATTATTATTCTTACTGTGAGGTCCTGAGTTATCGATCATGCGCGTTGCATTCCTTTGACCACCCTTGCACCCTCTCCCTGCACCCCTTGGCGCAAATGTTGTATAGTATATAAATAATATTATGTAGCAACTGAGGGCGCAGGGAAGTTTGTGCGGAAATAGGTACTTGGGTTTTCCAATATTACTTGTATTTTTACCTTTCTATCTACGAGTATTATTTCATTGACTATGGTTCAAATTGTTTGATGTTGTTTGTCTTATCTTGCGTTCGGGTCCGATTACTAATGGAAACACGTTTAACCGCCGAGTCATTTTGTACTTATTTCGTGCCTCACCTACTCTCACCAGGGATTCTGAAGGAATGCATAAGCTCCAGAACATCACTTAATGTGGAATGCTTATAGTACTCTATCTTAGGGTAAACTAATCCGAAGAGGTCAAAACGCTTTCCAGCCATTGTGTCTCGGCTAGTCGATAAGAGCAAGTGATTTTCCTTACACTTGAAAGTTGAAATCATAGGCTCGAAGATCAGAGAAGCCTAACGGTGTGACGGCACATTGAGTGACGCTTGCTAGTCAAGTGTCCCTTTATAGGCCGCTTACAATCAGGTGGTGAGGCGCTCGTGGGATTCACTGGAGGGTAGGCGATGGGTCTACGCGTCTTTTAGTTTTAAATCTTTTTATTTGTGATCTAGTGCAGTTTGGTGTTGAAAAGTGGTGTGATTTTCATTCAGTAAAGTGTAACGAGGTGTCATAAATAAGAAAATTGAAACAAATTGACTGAATGGACGGGTATTGCGTGTAGTGTGTCTCATGGGTAGATGAGACGCTCTTACCGCAATGGCGTCCATTCCCCCGTGACCTTGAGAGTATCCTCCAGTGTTTTCATGAAGCGTTAAAACATCTTAACACCAATGTTTTAACGCAAGGAGAAACTCCCTTAGTCACTTGACATTGGCAGAATCACCGCGCCGCAAACAGGCGCGGGATTAAAAAAAAAGGCGCCCGTGAGGCAGCTGTGACAGTGGTGGTTCGTTTGCGATAACGAAAGTCAAGCTATCCACGCCGCGGTCGGTTAATTCTGACCACATATTTTAGTGACATTTATTCCGATTGTCTCCATGCTTCGGAAGGCACGTTAAGCTTTTGGTCCCGGCTGATATTTACTATAATGTAGATATTAGTTGTCAAACCCAGTCAGAGCCATTTAGCGGCTTGATAACATCTGAAATTAAGGTTGGTCACTTGCCTTACGCACCCCTCCACCATCACGCCCTAGGCCAGAGCGTGGTGGAGTATGGCCCACACTATCTCACAATTGAGATAAGGCCTGTGGCCTAGCAGATGGAACGTATATAGGCTGATGATGATGAATATTGTGGTTAGTTGGGTGCGTGAAAAAGTGATTTGTTTTGTGTCTCGGGATTTCGGATGTGTAAGGGTAACTGGGTAATAAGCGGGGTAGTAGGGCGAACGTCTTAAACCTCAAGTCACACACTGTCACAAGTTTTGCTAGCCGAGCAACGGTTCTTAAAAAAATATCCTCCGAAAAAAAAAAGTATCCTGAGCTCACACGACCCCTTAACACCTAGAACATCGACGCTTTATTAATTTACCTGAATTTACTCATCAAATACTAAACTAACTACCCCCCTACCCTCCACCGCGTTCGTTGCACCCCTGTCTAGAATATTCCCGATGCACCGCGCAGGATCAATAAATCAACCCCATCCTCTTCAGGTGAGCCCTAACACCCCCACTTCTAGGGTTGCCAACCGTTACCAATAGTATTGTACTATATTTCAACACTCTCTACTCTGTTAAAGAAGTTGTAGACTCGTATCAAATCGCGACGGACCAAACAGAATAACTCTCATTTCTTTAAATCTCATGCCACTTTAAACAAATTCATCACAACCCCCACTTAGTAAATCTGGAAGAGGACGCAAAAAGCGCGTAATTTTTTCGAAAGTGAACAAATAAAAAAATAATTTGCTAAGCCTATTTTATATTCTTCCCATAAAATATAATATTTCTGAAGCGTACAATATTTTATAGCTTTTTTGAAAGAATACTATAGGCACAATGTTTAAATGAGCAAAACCTGAAAATATGTAATAAGCGCATTTAACATTACACGTTATATGCAGACAAAACTGTTGGCAACCCTACCACCCCACCCCCTTGTCCCTCTGACCCGGTGCACCCCGGGAATTATGCAACGGATGACAGTTGTTGGTAGACCTCCATCTTGATTGGATGTGTTTGATTTATATGTGGACTGGTCTTTGGTGATTTGTGAATAATGGACGATAATGGAAGTTGAATGTGGTTGCTGTGAGGATGGCGGGTTTTAGGTAAGAGTTTTTTATAATATTTTATTTATGGTTCAGCCTCGATGGTTTAGTAGTTAAGTACCGGGCGATGATCTCGTTAGCGTTTTGTCCCTAACTAATCAGAGTATGTTTGCACCATGATCGGAATTTTGGCAAGTCCTGTTATAAAACCGGAGGGACTACCGTCAGACCTCCCGTAAGAGGCCTAGACCAGGGATTCCCAAACTTATTTTGTCTACTGCCCACTTTGAGAATAAATTAAGTTTTAGCGACCCCATTTTAATTGTTGTGAGCTATATTAGCAGATATTTCTGGATTTCTGGGTCTCTTACCCCCCTTTAGGCCTGCAGCGCCCACAAGGGGCGTTTTCGTCCATCGCCCACTTTGGGAATCCCTGGTCTAGACCAATGGGATCATGACTACACACTATTCGAGTGTATAGTTGTCCTCAGGATGTTTTTCTGCTACCATAGAGTTAACTGGCCCTAACTGCAATAGGCCGCATTGGCCGCTGAGGAGGGCAGCCGTGCTTGTCTGCTTATTGAAATTACCTAAACAGTAACTTTGTCTGCCTGCCATTCTTCCGATTATATTTGGACAGATGCTGTTGTCAATTTATAATAGAAAAAATGAATAAAAAAAATGGCTTATTCTGTGGTAGTAAATCAAACATCTTCTTCAGTTTAGAATTTAAAAAATGTAAATACATAAAGAATAGATAGGGTCCCAGCCAATAACCTTAACCTTTGCCTGTTCCTCGGGCACGGTCGATAAATCGCATGCGAGACGCATTCCTCCTTACATCCACCCGGTCCAAGAGGGGGGCACCGAGGCTGTTGCTTCCCCACACCGCTACCTCCAATTGTCGCCTGTTGCTCGGTCGATAAATCGCATGCGAGACGCATTTCCCCTTACATCCACCCGGTCCAAGAGGGGGGCACCGAGGCTGTTGCTTCCCCACACCGCTACCTCCAATTGTCGCCTGTTGCTCGGTCGATAAATCGCATGCGAGACGCATTTCCCCTTACATCCACCCGGTCCAAGAGGGGGGCACCGAGGCTGTTGCTTCCCCACACCGCTACCTCCAATTGTCGCCTGTTGCTCGGTCGATAAATCGCATGCGAGACGCATTTCCCCTTACATCCACCCGGTCCAAGAGGGGGGCACCGAGGCTGTTGCTTCCCCACACCGCTACCTCCAATTGTCGCCTGTTGCTCGGTCGATAAATCGCATGCGAGACGCATTTCCCCTTACATCCACCCGGTCCAAGAGGGGGGCACCAAGGCGGTTGCTTCCCCCACACCTCAACCATCGCCTGTCGATCGATAAATCGCATGCGAGACGCATTCCTCCCACTCGATATTCTCCCGGACCAAGAGGGGGGGCACCGAGGCTGTTGCTTCCCCCACACCCCTAGGCGCCGCATCTCCCGCGTGTGGGTGCGAGTGGAGGATGGAGGGGAGGGGTGTGTCAGCGGCTGCGCCCGGATCGTTTGATTAGTTGCATCGGCGCAGTTGCTCGTATAAAATTGGCCCTCTCTAGACACTTTTTATGACTTACATACAACATTTATATCATTTAGCGTTAGCAAATAAAAAGTCTATATCTATGCAGGCAGCGTCTTAGAGAATGATAACCTTCAACCTCCGCCTGTTGCTCGGGCACGGTCGATAAATCGCATGCGAGACGCATTCCTCCTTACATCCATCCGGTCCAAGAGGGGGGCACCGAGGCTGTTGCTTCCCCACACCCCTAGGTGGACGCCGCATCTCCCGTGTCTGGGTGCGAGAGGAGGATGGAGGGGAGGGGCGTGTCAGCGGCTGCGCCCGGACCGTGTGATCAGTTGCATCGGCGCAGTTGCTCGTTGCAGTCGTATAAAAACAACCTTGCAGTTGTACCTATTTGTGAAGATGGTTGAGAGATGTGGTTGGACAATGTGAAGTGGCTTTGTGAATAATGGGCGAAGTACTGTAAGTACTACATATTTTTAGGGTAATGACTAAATTAGAGAATTGCTTGTTCGATTTTCGCGTTTGATTGGATTGTTTGAATATTTGTGTTAGCTGCTTGTCTACCTAAAGTTTGTATTTCTGATACTTATAAGTTACTTATAATACAAGTAAATTCGGCCTCCAGATTTAAAACACAAGTTACTTCAAAAGTATATCAAGGATGGGTTCGATCCCTGCCAATAAGCCTGTTGCTCGGGCACGGTCGATAAATCGCATGCGAGACGCAATCCTCCTTTCATCCATCCGGTCCAAGAGGGGGGCACCGAGGCTGTTGCTTCACCCACACCGCTAGGAGGACGCCGCATCTCCCGTGTGGGGGTGCGAGCGGAGGATGCAGGGGAGGGGTGTGTCAGCGGCTGCGCCCGGATCGTGTGATTAGTTGCATCGGCGCAGTTGCTCGTTGCAGACTGTGAATATGGTTTGTGAGATGTGGTTGGACATTGTGAAGTGGCTTTGTGAATAATGGGTGAAGCACTGTGAGTTGATTTTTTTTTAAATTTAAAATGTCTTAATTAGACTTTGTTTAGACTTAGACACTTTTCTCTCTTGTTTCTTATACTATCCACTAGTGACGTATAAAATTGGCCCTCTCTAAACACTTTTTATGATTTACATACAACATTTATATCATTTAGCGTTAGCAAATAAAAAGTCATCTATGCAGGCAGCGTCTTAGAGAATGATAACCTTCAACCTCCGCCTGTTGCTCGGGCACGGTCGATAAATCGCATGCGAGACGCATTCCTCCTTACATCCACCCGGTCCAAGAGGGGGGCACCGATGCTGTTGCTTCCCCCACCCCTATGTGGGCGCCGCATCTCGGAGCGAGCGGTGGATGGAGGGGAGGGGCGTGTCAGCGGCTGCGCCCGGATCGTGTGATCAGTTGCATCGGCGCAGTTGCTCGTTGCAGTTGTGTGAATATGGTTTGTGAGATGTGCTTGTGGGACATTGTGAATAATGGGTGAAGTACTGTGAGTTGTTTTTTTTATATTTAAGATGTATTAATTAGGCGTTGCGCAGACTAAGACATCTATTTCTTTTGTTTCGGATGCTAGTCACCTGTCATAAAATCGGATCTATCTGCGCAAACGTGGACACTTTTTGTGTCCACTGACATGCAATATTAAAATGGTATCCAGTGACAAGAAAAAAAGTCTATATCTGTGTTAGTTCCTTGTCTTCTTACTAATATTTGTGTTTCTGTTACTTGTGAGTTATGCAAGTGCTAATATAAAACACAAGTTACTCCGAAAGTATTACGAATACATTCGGTCCCAGCCAAAAAGCCTGTTGCTTGGGCGCGGTCGATAAATCGCATGCGAGACGCATTCCTCCCTATATGCACCCGGTTCAAGAGGGGGGCAGGGGCGAGGCTGTTGCTTCCCCAACACCGCTAGGAGGGTGCCGCATCGCCCGTGTCTAGGTGCGAGCGGAGGATGCAGGGGAGGGGTGTGTCAGCGGCTGCGCCCGGATCGTGTAATCAGTTGCATCGGCGCAGTTGCTCGTTGCAGTTGTGTGAATATGGTTTGTGAGATGTTCTTGTGGGACTTAAAGTGGCTTTGTGAATAATGTGTGAAGTACTGTAAGTACTATTATATTATAGGTTATTAATTGCTTATTCGATTTTCGCGTTTGGTAGTGATACAAGGATTGCGGGTTCGGTTCCTACTTGAACCAATTCTTCGTTTTATTATTTGTGTAAGTTCCTTACCTAGTGTGTTTCCGATACTAATAATTTATAAAGTGCTCGAGTCAAATACTACTCCTAATATAAAACATAAATTAGTCCAAAAATATTAAGAGTACATTCGGTCCCAGCCAAAAAGGCGTTCGCCTGTTGCACTGGCACGGTCGATAAATCGCATGCGAGACGCATTCCTCCCACCCGATATTTACCCGGTCCAAGGAGAGGGGGGGGGGACGAGGCTGTTGCTTCCCTCACACCCCAGTGTGTCAGTGGTTGCGACCGGATGTAGGTGCTCGGCCTAGATGTCTTTGGTCCTAGGTTAGAGGGATAGCGGGGAAGAGGGGAAGGAGGGGGGGGGGGTTACAACATGGCGGTTAAAGAAGAGTAATCAATACATCGCTCCCTGCTCTCAGAACATTTCGGAATCATTTGAAAATAAACCGTCGGGTTTCTTTGCGAACCGGATTTAAACTTCGTTTTAGAAATGTTTTTGTTACTACATAATTGCGAATTGGACGAAATGCGAGATGTTATGTTACACAGCCTAGATATCCTTTGTCCTAGCCAAGAGACGTAGGCGGAGAGCGGGTCGTCAATATGGCAGATGCGTCGTCGTCGTCTACCTGATTGTGCAAGCGGCGAGTAATCGATACATTGTTCAAAGCTTTCGAATAGTTTCGGGATCATTGAAAACTTACTTACCGCCCCCTTCCAACTCTCTGACTCACTGCAGCGAATGCGAGGCGGAAGCGAAACGGAGCACTAACATCTTTATTGCGTGTGCGTTAAAGGCGTTAGTGTTCCGTTTCGATAACATCAACGTATGTTTGCCAACAGACCCCCAGTGGTTCCGAGCGGTGTTACTCGAGCAGAGCCCCGGCTCGCCGGGGGCTCGGGTGTGCTACGTGGACTACGGGAACGTGGAGGAGGTCCCGGTGAGCCTGCTGCGCAAGATGCTGCCAGAGTTCGTGCGCGGCCAGCCGGCTCTCGCGAGCCATCTGGAGATCAAGGGTGAGTCGACGAGATATCGCGTCCCGGTACAGCTGCCAACAGACCTTCAGTGGTTCCGAGCGGTGTTACTGGAGCAGATAGGCTCGTGTGCTGCGTGGACTACGGGAACGTGGAGGAGGTCCCGGTGAGCCTGCTGCGCAAGATGCTGCCAGAGTTCGTGCGCGGCCAGCCGGCTCTCGCGAGCCATCTGGAGATCAAGGGTGAGTCGACGAGATATCGCGTCCCGGTACAGCTGCCAACAGACCTTCAGTGGTTCCGAGCGGTGTTACTGGAGCAGATAGGCTCGTGTGCTGCGTGGACTACGGGAACGTGGAGGAGGTCCCGGTGAGCCTGCTGCGCAAGATGCTGCCAGAGTTCGTGCGCGGCCAGCCGGCTCTCGCGAGCCATCTGGAGATCAAGGGTGAGTCGACGAGATATCGCGTCCCGGTACAGCTGCCAACAGACCTTCAGTGGTTCCGAGCGGTGTTACTGGAGCAGATAGGCTCGTGTGCTGCGTGGACTACGGGAACGTGGAGGAGGTCCCGGTGAGCCTGCTGCGCAAGATGCTGCCAGAGTTCGTGCGCGGCCAGCCGGCTCTCGCGAGCCATCTGGAGATCAAGGGTGAGTCGACGAGATATCGCGTCCCGGTACAGCTGCCAACAGACCTTCAGTGGTTCCGAGCGGTGTTACTGGAGCAGATAGGCTCGTGTGCTGCGTGGACTACGGGAACGTGGAGGAGGTCCCGGTGAGCCTGCTGCGCAAGATGCTGCCAGAGTTCGTGCGCGGCCAGCCGGCTCTCGCGAGCCATCTGGAGATCAAGGGTGAGTCGACCAGATATCGCGTCCCGGTACAGCTGCCAACAGACCTTCAGTGGTTTCGAGCGGTGTTACTGGAGCAGATAGGCTCGTGTGCTGCGTGGACTACGGGAACGTGGAGGAGGTCCCGGTGAGCCTGCTGCGCAAGATGCTGCCAGAGTTCGTGCGCGGCCAGCCGGCTCTCGCGAGCCATCTGGAGATCAAGGGTGAGTCGACGAGATATCGCGTCCCGGTACAGCTGCCAACAGACCTTCAGTGGTTCCGAGCGGTGTTACTGGAGCAGATAGGCTCGTGTGCTGCGTGGACTACGGGAACGTGGAGGAGGTCCCGGTGAGCCTGCTGCGCAAGATGCTGCCAGAGTTCGTGCGCGGCCAGCCGGCTCTCGCAAGCCATCTGGAGATCAAGGGTGAGTCGACGAGATATCACGTGTCGGTACAGCTGCCAACAGACCTTCTGTGGTTCCGAGCGGTATTACTGGAGCAGATAGGCTCGGATGTGCTGCGTGGACTACGGGAACGTGGAGGAGGTCCCGGTGAGCCTGCTGCGCAAGATGCTGCCAGAGTTCGTGCGCGGCCAGCCGGCTCTCGCGAGCCATCTGGAGATCAAGGGTGAGTCGACGAGATATCACGTGTCGGTACAGCTGCCAACAGACCTTCTGTGGTTCCGAGCGGTATTACTGGAGCAGATAGGCTCGGATGTGCTGCGTGGACTACGGGAACGTGGAGGAGGTCCCGGTGAGCCTGCTGCGCAAGATGCTGCCAGAGTTCGTGCGCGGCCAGCCGGCTCTCGCAAGCCATCTGGAGATCAAGGGTGAGTCGACGAGATATCACGTGTCGGTACAGCTGCCAACAGACCTTCTGTGGTTCCGAGCGGTATTACTGGAGCAGATAGGCTCGGATGTGCTGCGTGGACTACGGGAACGTGGAGGAGGTCCCGGTGAGCCTGCTGCGCAAGATGCTGCCAGAGTTCGTGCGCGGCCAGCCGGCTCTCGCGAGCCATCTGGAGATCAAGGGTGAGTCGACGAGATATCACGTGTCGGTACAGCTGCCAACAGACCTTCAGTGGTTCCGAGCGGTGTTACTGGAGCAGATAGGCTCGGGTGTGCTGCGTGGACTACGGGAACGTGGAGGAGGTCCCGGTGAGCCTGCTGCGCAAGATGCTGCCACAGTTCGTGCGTGGCCACGCAGCTGGCTTTCGCGAGCCATCTGGAGATCAAGGGTGAGTCGACGAGATGTCACGTCCTGGTACAGTGATTCCGAACGGTTTTACTAGAGCAGAGCCCCATTAAGCAACATTAGGTTAGAGTCCGATACGCCCGCTCAGATTCAGTCAGCAGTTGACTTATTGTGAGCCCAATGAGGACACGGCCTTATACCATAAGTTTGTCTATCTCCAAAACCCCCCATCAAAAAGACATGTTACATAAGTAACAGTATAAATAACGTCCCACTGCTGAAATTAAATCACCACGGAATGCGGATTTTTGATCACAAATCCGAGCTGTGTCCGAAAAAACCGACACAAAGTTAGCTCGATCCGGGAATTGAACTCAGGACCCCGAGATTTGAGCCCATTACTCCAATCGAGACGAGGAAGTTACATATGACACATCAAAATTCTGACCACAAACGTTCTCCCCCAGATTTCCCTGAAAAGGTCACCCAAGAGATGTTAGTGCGCGCTGTGGAGTACATGAAGATCGACGACGAAGGCCGCGGCACCCTCACAGTCACCCGCTGTGAGAAGCAGGACAGCGGCCTGTACCTCGTCCACGCTCCCGACCTCATCAAGGCCATGTTAGGCCAGTAAGGTTCACTAGCGCGCGCTACCGGCTGTCAGCGGCCATCTTGGACAATGGCGGCCATCTTGGACACTTGCGGCCATCTTGGCCAATGGCGGCCATTTTAGTTTGTATAGACGAAGATTCATACAGAGGGGCGACTCCGTGCAAGATGACGGTAGGTGTGTAGAAGATTGTTTTGTGTGAAATGTTGTAGTTAGTATTGCGATAGGGAATATGCATTAAGACAGCCTAAATAAATGTCTTTTCTTTAAAAATAAATGCATATTCCCTATAATTATAAAAATGTATTGTAAAAGACTATTTTTGTTGTCTTTACTTTACACTTGCACACAAATTTATACAATATGAAATCATAAAATAAGTTAAATTGGTAATGTGATTTTGTTTTTTGTTATTTTAAAACCAGTGAAATAAATTACCACCAAGGGTCAGATCCTCCACCGTCTGTTAAGTTTCTGATATTTTTTCCACCTGAATATACTAATTTATTGATTTAACTATCCTTTTGTTAAGTCTCAGAAAAATAATACATTGTCATTAATACCTGATCGATAAATTATTCGGAACTTACCAGATAGAAACTGGCTATACCTAAACTTACGCAAACTAAGAAAATAGGAGTGGTTAATACAACATGTGGGCCTCTTAAGGTCTGGCATAAATAATAGCAGTTTTTATTAACCTCTCTCTGTAAAAAATGTCACTTACGCTTCAATTGAATTTTCAGTTATAAAACTTGACATTCCATAATATTTGCACGGAGTGTCCTCTCTGTATGATTCTTAATCGTATTTTGCGTATAGTAAGATATGGAAAGTTTCATATAAACAGATATTTCACTTTCGTCAATAAAAAAAAGAAGAGCATCATTGATTTTGTTTGATAAATTAGCTGATATTGGTTAAAATGGCCCCTAAAGTTCCATCATCGTCCCAGTTTGATAAACCTCGAAGAATGTAGTCCTATCGTGGATTTATCTTACAACTATCCAGCTACAATTACTTTGCTTGTGCGATGCAGGGATAATAAATAGTCGTTTTGTACAGCTCCATCTATCATCAGTTTCAAGAACTTTCGCTACAATCACAGTATATTTTTTTTTAACTGTTCATTGATAAGTTCAGAAGTAAATGCTCTAAATCAAATTCATATTTGTCATATCTTACTATACAATTAATTTAGTTTTGATCAATAAGGAATTCCCTGTGTTCAGTCCTACCACCTTTTCGGGCCAAAAATTTTGTATACAAATACATAAAACCTTTTAAAATCAGAATTACTTAAATTTTGTTGACGACCAATTTGGTCTAGTTGAGAAGTCGTCTACGACACAGGTTGGATAAACGCACATTGCAAACGTGTGAGCATGAATGTGTGTGTGTGTGTGTGTAAATGCAAAGATAAAAATACATTGTATCTGATCTTTGGCTCATAGTACACAATCGCTTGGTTTGGGGCTAGATGGCGCTGTGTAAAATATGTCCCAAGGTATTAATTTATTTTGAAAATAACATTGAATTGTAGTAATGAATGACCATTGAAGCTATAGATGTTTTATCTACGAATGCGGGTAAGCCATACTTGTATGTAATTCATGCAAACACGTGCTCCAGTGTGCGTAACTGAAGGTAAGTAGCGGATCGGTCAAGACTGCTAAGCAGCGTTGCCAGGTTTTGTAACCTTTTAGGTGATTTTTGAGACCTTCAGGTTACTTTTAGGTTACATGACTTTTTTTTTGCTTGCCTTAAAAATGGAAATGGTTACTTTTCCTACAAAAAGGTTACTTTTTTGTACACCTCAGGTGACTTTTGTCAAGACCTCGCTGGCAACACTGCTGCTGAGCGCTCTCGAAGCTACGCACACTAAAAAAATGTACATGTATTACACACAAGTATGGCTCACCAGCATTCGTGAGATAAAACGTCTATAAAATATGTATTATAGTCTGTGCTGAATAAATCTTGACAAACGGGCGTTGACGCCTGACTTCTACTGCGATACGCAGAGTACGGCGAATTAGCGATAACTTTGTATTGAGATTGCATCGTATCGTTTACAAAATAGCGTTCATTGGTAGGGGGGCCTATACTGCCGCGCAATTTATAAACGCAGTAAAGAACATGCGAACCGTTTCGAGAAAAACGCGGTCAAAGTTGAATTTTGATTTTAGGGTGTCTTCAACAAGTTATGCAAAAATTCATAAAAAAAAAAATATGGCTTAAAAGAGTAAAACTCAAAGATCGTCTTGATATTAGTTTTATGCTATTTATTTATTATTTATTATATAAAATGTGGAAAAAACAGTTTATATTTTGGCTTTACTTAGTTTACACTGGATACATACTACTCATAAATGCAGTAACATTGTTACTTACTGCGCACATCAGTAGTTTCTTGTACATACGGCACATATGTTAGGTAGTTCGAAATAATTTGAAATCTTACACCATATTATATGCGCCATATCTCTAAAACATACTGCATTAATAAGAAGGATCATGAATTTAAATAACTTACCAAACCATTTAATGCGCAGTAATATTACAACAATACTGCGCTTAAATCTTGTCAATGTCGCTTTCATGTTGAAGTTTACCAAATGACCAAGGAGTAAATGAAACACTGATTACAAATTATGGCTGAGATCCTTTTATTATGTAACTAACAAATTAAAATAACAACCCTTCAAGTAATTAATAAACCAATAAAAAACAACTCTTCTTGTTTGAAAAGAAAATCAATGTTAAATGTCATAATATTAAAGTAATTACGTAGGTACGCATGTGTAGGGCTTCCTTACGAAACAGAAAGTTGCAATAATTATTAATTAAACGTACTTAAAAATGACATAGTCGTATTATTGAATAACTAATATGAGCATCTGCGTTTCGCTTTGGTAATTATTCCTTATTAAATATGTATGATTGAGTTTCGTTTCACAGTTTTACTTACATAACTAATCAAATAATTATTAGTAGGTACCAATTTAAAAAAATAACTGAATAATTGTCAGATTAAAGCAATAACAGATTCATAAAATAGAAGCTATAAGTAATTTGAGCATCTTAGTTACGATATACTCACAGCTTTGGTATATAATTATTTCTTATTAAATAATAACTGAGCTCCGTTACACGGTTTACTTACAGCTAATCACAGCTTTAATCATTATTTCTAAATTAAAAAGATAACTGAAACATTGGCTTAAATCTATATAATTTTCAGTCTTTTTATTTTGAACACAATTTTTAGAGACTATAAAACTGATATAGAATAAAAAAAATAGTAGTAATAATCAATATCAAAAACGTTGTTTATTTATGAATCTTCATCTGAATCAACAGATTCTGAAACTGGCAAATTGCACCAGAACCGCCTTCTACTTTCAGGCATTAAAGGAACCAACTTTTGAATTATAGCGTTCTTTGTAGCTTCTGATATACCCTTCATTACTGGTTTTTGAGTTGGTTCTGGAATATATCTTTTAGATATATTCTTAGCCTTCAAGAAATCTAAATGTTGTTGATGCTCTGCATTATGATTCTTTTTTACTATTAAAGTAAAATATCCCCTTCGTGCTTCAACGGCCATTATATCTTTTAAATATAAACGGGGTTCTCCCTTTTTTAGCTTAGCTTGCGAGGATTCGTCTTGAAAATTATAAAAATCTGTTAAGTGCATTTCCTTCACAACATTTTTGTTCGAATTAGATGATTTAACGGCGTCGGAAAAGTCGTTAAAATCGTACACTTTCTTCTTTCGTTGTAATGACAATTCCACTTGATGGTGAAAACTATCAGCGGACATAAATGTGTGGCCAGGCTCAAAATATTTAATTGTAATTGTTTCAGTAGCAATTTCGTTGCTATTGATTAGGTAAACCAGGAATGTTAATAAACTCCAATTTTTATTTTGGGACGCGCAATTATCTGCCCACAGCACTACGTTCGGTGCATCTCGATAAAACAAAAAAAAGGCACGATATGCTGAAATAATGTCTTCTTGGCGTCTACCTGAAACGGTTTCGGACCATATTACAGCAAAAGGTAAATGTTTTGATTCTGAACCCAGTGGAACAAAGCTCTCATTGAAAGCTATGATTCTTGGACAGAAAATTGCAGCTTTATATTGGTCCATTCGCGGTAACATAATTACTTTTTGAAGATCAACAGAAAAATAAATTGTACCATCGTTGTTTGTAATAATTTTCTGGACATCTCGTTGATATTCTTGTCGTGAAGTAGTATATTTAAATTTATGTTCCATATAGGCTACACAGACATTACATTTGTTATCTATATTTTTAAGGTGGTTCTTATCGTGCTCCTGAAAGTAGCTGCAACTTTCGCATTCTTCGTGCCCTAAATTTGCAAAGGAAATATTTAAGTCCTTGCGAACCACCTTTCTGTAAACTTCACTGGAAACTTTAAAATCAGGATATTTGGAACAAAAGTCTTCGTACATTAATTTTATAGAAATATCACTGGGCAAATACAGGCGATTAGGAGCGTGTTTTCGTCTGTAATGAGATATGGTTGGATTGTATTTTAGAATGTGTTCTTTTATAAAATGTTTGTCTATAGTCTGCGTTCTTTTATAAGACCCCTTCTTATTTTTCTGATCATTAACTGACTTCTTCAATACTGGAAATAAAATAAAACTAACATTAATAAATAATGAAATGTGTACAAAATAATAATGAAAATAATTAGATTTCTAGTAACACGTTAAGTTAATGTATTATGTTGTTTATCTTACCTGATAAAACCCTTCTGTCATTGCTCGGCTTAAAACCTAATGTAGACAAAAAAAACTTTTTACAAACTGGTGTTCTTATTAAGTCCTCCGAAAGAAAATTATAAGCGTATGTCGCTTTTCTTTTCGGATTCAGAATTTGAGTATCTTTACGTCTTTGAACTTGTTTTACATTTATCAATCCTTTAATGAAAATTCCTTGCGCTTCCCAATCTAAATTACTGTATTCTTCGTGTATCTGTTGTCTTCTGGCCTGGCTAATATTATTAGCACACTTTTTTGTACATGTATCACCGCATGAATCTTTCATTGCAAATCTTTTCAGTTTTAATTCCTTCATATTTTGTTTCCTTTCTTCTAAAGTTTTTGCAAATACTTTCCTTTTGCTCATCTTACCTTTTTTTGTTATGTATAATTCTGGTTCATCTTTGTGGGATGAGCAATGATCATTGCAGTTGTTGCTCAAAGTAAAGTGATCGGCACATAAAAAGCAAGAGCATTTAAAGCAACAAGTAGTAATTTTATTATTACAACTTGTGTATTCACAGTGCTGAATGTCAACTTCAACTTTTTTAGTACAGGTAACAACAGTTGAGACGACCTCAACAGGTTTATTTTTTTTCTTCCTACTATTTTTACTTAAGTTATTCTGGTCAGTGAAAAATGGCCTATGGTTTAGACAATTATTATATGAGGTTGTATTATCGAAGTGCTCCCAACATAAGAAACAGAGGCATTTAGCGCAGGTACTGAAGACATCCAATTTACATTCAACATATTCACAATGCTGTGTATCGGATTGTCTACCGATACTTTGATTCTGGTTTAGAAAATCTGGTGTTTTATTTTCTAAGTCATGAAGTTGCTCTACAAAATTCGATTCTCCTTTCTCTATTATATTCGATGAATCAGAAGAACTATTTAAAATGTCTTGTCCAGGATCGTAGTCTTTATCCTTGTCGTCATCAGAGTTTGCGAAAGGATCAATGTTTTCAACCACTGATATATTCGGTTCTTGGCTAACAGATGGTGGCATCAATTCGTGACATTCCAAGTCACACTTATCTAAATTATCAATTGCTTTTTTTTCAAATGTCCTTAAACTGTCTTTTAAAATGCCTGTATCAAATGACTGAATGAATCTAAATGAATTATTGTATTCATTCCGGTAATCAAAAACGGAAGGAAAATCTTTATAATCAACGTATCTGCGCCAGACGTCTGACTCCATTGTCACCCTTTCAGTCTTTTTTTCATTTGCTTTTAAAGCAGACATAATTTTATGTCTTCTATGAGCCATTTCGATCCAATCTATAGGAAAAAATACCTTTGTAAATAAAATAGTAAATAAAGTCGGACTCAGAAAAAGCCCTACCACCAACCAGACCCAAGGCGGGAATCGAACCCACGACCTGCGTGTTTTTTTATACCCGAGCCGGCTTAGCCACTGTTCCACAGAAGTGGTCAAACTAAGTATGGAGTTTTCAAACCTAATATTTAGTAGCCCACGTAGAATAATATATAAAAATATGTCTTTAACCGCAATACATAATGTTGCGGGAACAGGTATGGTTTGAGTGTCAGTAATGTTTAAGTAGTAAAGTTGTATCTAGCCTCCTCCAACTTCAACGCCTTACACAGAGCTTATCTCTTGCGATTATAACAGTACTCATGTAGCATTACCATGCAATGCAAAACATTAAAACGTAAACCTAAAAGCATTCATTTACGTGCATTATTACCATTATTATACCACTGCCAAAATATCATCACGAGGTATACAATTCAATTGACGAGCAATAAAAGGCATTAATAAAAGCTTCTGTTTGCACATAATTCGTAATACCTTTCAAAAGATGCAATTTATTTTATTATTAGCTTTAAAACTTTTCCCTATTACTTAACAAAATATAGAATTAATTATTGTATTGTTAATAAACGAAACGTAATATCCCTTTCTTTTAATCATTTTAATAAATTAAAATGAATACGTACCACATTCGCGTCTTTACAAAGGCGTAAACTTACGCGCGCTCGTCGCTCTTCCGATCGCGATGTCGACACGTCCGTCGCGTCTCACGCGGCTTCCACGATGCGACGAGAATATTGCTTATGCGCCGCTATCCTGAACACCCCTCCCCCGCCCCCGCCTCTCATCACTTAATATAAATACAGTAAAACACTTCACTGCTTCTAAAATTTTGGTGTCATTGATTACCGTTTCTATTTCGCCGTAACATGTATGCAGTAAATAATCTTACGACATAAAAATAATAACCGTATTTGCGGTAAACAAATACAAGCACGTATCATAAATGCCGTAGTTGTTAGTTACTGCATTCATAACATGTGGCGCCTAAGCAAAATTCTGTCGAACCTTACTATGAACGCATTTTAATTGTAAATACTGCATTAATGTTAAGGATGATTCATTTGCTTTCACCATTAAAACTCATCATTAAGTGTGTAAGCGAATTTACTGCGCTTAAAATATGTGCAAGATTTTATTCATAATGGTAGAAACTTAACAAGAATTACGGAATTGGCACATACTGCACTATTGTTATGTTGTAAATAAAGTAAGCACGAGTATACACGTAATATTAAGTTATTAAGTGCTCTTACTGCTATTATATAATGGGAATAAACTAAAATCTGCTCTTTACTGCGTTTATGAAAAAATGTATTTTTGCTCAGAAGCAAGATAGAAAAAAAAGGGTTTTTAATTCTTAAAGATCGTACTGTCAGCATTTCAAATATCTTAAACAATCATAAACGCAGTAAGTGGTACTTACTGCGTTCTTAAATTGTGCGGCAGTATAGGCGTCAAAGCACTTGTCCAGATTTATTCCGCTCAGACTATAGTATACAAAAATCATTGGCTTAGATTAAGGTGGTTGAGGTAGAGGGACTGAAATTAAGGAATTACTTGATCACGTGGTGTACTTTTGAAGATTCCTTCGATGGCTGAAAATGTAACAGGATCTAAGCGTGACTAGTCACTAGAGTAATCGTTAAACTTCGGCATTTTTATCTCTACGGGCTAGTATAAGAAGGAAAAAGAGTAACCGTCTTTGTTATAGTGGCTATAATAGAAAGAGGAAACAACTTTACAGGCCCCGGCAAACTTCTTGAAAACACGATTTTTGGCACGCCGCCTGCGCGCGCTATCGGTCACGCGCAAGTGCGCGAACTTTCCCCTTCTCCGTCAACCGATGGTCAACAAGTTTGCCGCAATACACAAAATACCAATATCGTTTGCATTTTTAAAGATATTAAAATCATTATCAACAATAATTTGGCTTGAAATATGTCTGACATTATAATGTCATTGAAGACAGCATTTTTTTTAACAACCCAATGTGTTTGTCTTGCCATATTGGGGTGTCAGTTTTTGAGCCTTTATTTTCAAGTGTACTAGCCTTCAGTATGGCTGCATACTGAGCAATGCTTTTATATTCTTTGTGTTACCTTATTAGGTGAGCCGACTGAGCCACAAGTCTGTTTTCCAATTATTATTACACAAAAAAAAAACTACGAACGATATGCATTCATTTTTGTGGAGATTAGGTTGGACAATTCCTTATATGTTTCATCCCTGAAACAATTATTTTAAGGCTACAGTGTTTAAAATTAAACTTAGCCGTCTCCAAACTTCGTAACTCCAATATTTCCCCTGTGTACGTACGAGACTACCCAATAAACTCCCCTGGTTTAGCTCTCACACTCGAAGTGAGACGAGGAGGTATCCCTTTTTTTAATGTGGAGAGTGTATTTTAGCAAACTCTCGGCCAGGGTGGTTTTGGTGACAATAGCACCTGGACGAGGGTTATGTTGGAATCGCCCACCTTAAGATTTATTCCCCATAAAGGGTGGGTATTTCTACTTAACTCTAAATTTCTACACAAGCTTCATGGTGTCAGTGTCACATTATCCAAGCATAGCATTGCTTCTGTAACACTGCCGACGAATCACTTAAGTCCCCTTTATGGAGGGCTGTCAGAAGTCATATGGATGCTACCGCGCCGCACGGGAGACGTGTTTGGCCCCAGCACTCCCAGCATGTCTCATCGTGCGTTGTGGCCCAGCTTGGGCCGCTTAGCTTGGCTGCTTTGTGGCCATTAAACGGTTCATCCCTGGTTACCCTGGATTAGGCCAGGGTATACGCGTAAGAAGGACCACCTGAGAAACTAGGTGATCCCAAAGCATGGCATGCGTGACCTGTGCAATGCGCACCGAGTGAGAAGTCCCTTTTTTTCGGAGCGGAGCAAGCTAGCTAAACCTGTGGCCGTGTGTGGGACTCGAGACGAAAGTGTCCAACTACCCACTAAATTCCCTCAGTTTCCCCTTTTCACCCTTTCGATTAGGACGAGCTGGTACCAGCCAGCCAGGTTTTGGCTATTAACCAGTCTTCGTCTTCTTATCCCTGCAGTTTCAGTTCTGATATTCCTCTCAGACGAACTCGTTTGCTGTGTTCATTTACTGGACATAGCTTTTACCAAATTTCATAACTCCAGTTTTGCCCTTGGAGTCGCTTTAGCAGATTTTCAAATTCTCTCGTGATTTCTTTCCGGTCATTTAAGATCGATTTCCAATTGAGTGGCACGGAATGGAGAGTACCCTTTTCTTGTGCCTTGTTTAGCTGGTCATCGTTAAATGTATCACCTTTAACTGACGAGAAGTCGGTTAGATACTAACTGATAACCAGACGTCACACGCTTTCCTAAACGCGATCTCCACTCGAGAACTTGTCTACTTCATAAGCTGTCTGTCTGACATTTGAGACTAGCCCATTTCTAATCCAGCTAGGTGTTTCCAAGCTTATATCAGATATGATACTTAATCGATTTGGGATCATATCATTTGAAGAGTAGGAGCTTAGCGTAGCTCGCTTCATCGCTTCCTTAGCTGTTTTTAGATTCTGGGCTTGTTTCATTGTCAGTGTTCTCTTTTTGGCTCTGTAGTTCTTTGTTTGGATTTCCTGTTTAAGGATGAGCGTGATTTGGTTGACGTTTATCATCATATCATTTTGCATGGAGTTAGCTGTGTTTGCTGAGCTTAGCCCTTGGAAGGACTATTCTTTGGGTGAAAGATTATTAGAAGAGCAGTCTGATGAACCAGTTTTCGCAGACACAATCTTCTTCTTTACGTGCCTCTCCAACTAGTGAAGGTTGGCAGTCATCTCCGCATATCTAGGCCTTGTCCTGTGCGAGTCGGAATAGTTGGGCAGCCGATGAAATCCCTGTCCACTCCCTGATGTTGCGCAACCATGACTTTTTCCTGCGTCCAGCCCGACGCTTACCAGCTATCTTTCCCATGATGATGGTTTGAAGGAGGTCATATCTGTCGTGTCGTAAAATATGACCCAGATAAGCCATTTTGGTCTTTTTGACTGTTTGTAAAAGTGAACGACTTTGACCAACACGTCGCAGAACTTCCAAATTGGTCACCTTCTGCATCCAGCTAATGGATAGCATACGTCGATATGTCCACATTTCAAAGGCTTCTATACGTTTTCCGAGATTTTGCTTGAGAGTCCAAGCTTCGCATCAGTATAGACGCAATGAGGACGTAAATACTCTGGAGATCTTCTAAAAGTCTTACTTGATTTGATTAGGTCGTTTACTCAACCTCGCCAGTCGCAACCAAGACTATTTTGAGTTGGATCTTGTTAGTATAATAGTTTGTTGTGTAATTCAACAAAATGTTATGCCCAGTTGAGCTGGCTTTCCAAATTGAGTTCTTTCTTAAAGATTTTAATATCTTCTGCCTTTCATTATAAGGATTTGTCTACAGTTTCTTTATTATCACCATTATTATTAATTTATTATCCTTTGCGTAGGAAGTGGTGGTATTTGCAAGTTTCCCAATATTGTGTTATGTCCTGGGATTGTCTTAGTAATTTTGATTCCCAAGCATGTGATTAATTTCAATCATCATTTTGTCTCTTTCTCTTTTGTATTTCAAAATTTTTACTTACCTTTTTAAATATTTCAATGGTTGAAGATTTTTTTAACTGGACTTCTAGTTTTTTAGGAGATGGATTTTTTATTCTATTACAAATTAAAAAGCTCTTTAATTTCCTAATTGATAAGCCCATCGCGTCGCATTTTAAGATTTCCTCTAGTATTCCTTAATTAGAGCTTTTCCAACTTAGATTTAATGGTTGGGGTATCTGACCTGATATTATCTTTAACATTTAACAGTTTTATTACTGAAATGTTTATTTCAACGTCAAGTAGATTTACAAAGAATCTTCCATATTCTGAACTCTCCTTCTTTTTTGAGTATCAGTAATATTTTTGTATTTCTTTAAGACTAGATTAGACAGACTGAAAGCATCGCTCACTGCTATCTTCTGTTTGCTCTTCTAATGTTTGATTATTGTGCTACTTGAAATTAAAGGCGCAGCCACAAACTAGCAATCATGTTGTGTAAAATATCTGTTACGACAAAATGCATTATTTAATCTGCCATTGTGTACGAAGCGGTGAAAAACCTTCATAGAACGTCCTGAGAATGTAAATAATTGTACTAAAATACTTGTCTATGACGGTAGAAAAAGTACAGAGTACGTAATCTTCATACACCGCACTGCGCGCGGCTTGTGTGTGCGCCATGGTACAGTCAACGCCATAATGATCTGTGCGTTCAAACCTACCAAAAATATCTGAACAGTTGACAATAATAACTCTTAGCACAATACTTTTAGGTGTAAATATCGTTGGTTGTCATTTGTTTTCTAACAACAAATAATAATGCACCTTTGTGTGATGCTATCCAGCACGACCACGGATGATTATTTTAATTTGAATGTGGTACAAATTCATTTAAAAAATGTACTTTTATGTACTCCACAATTTAAAATTTGTACTCTCATACTTTCGCTAAAATAACACATAGGCCGTGGTCCTGCTAGGTGGAACATTCCTGGCATGACCACAATAGATTTTGGTATTTTTATAAACTATATGATGAAATATTATGTAGATTTAATTGTACTTAAATGTACTCCATTACATTGACCATTTTGAGCATTCTTTAGCCCGTTTTACAGCGGTTTTTGTTTTGCGAAACATCTAGGACAATGTTACTTATTGTAGTATAATTTGAATGTGGTACATATTCATTAAAAAAAATGTACTTTTATGTACTCCACAATTTAAAATTTGTACCCTCATACTTTCGCTAAAATATAAGTACAATTAAATCTACATAATATTTCATCATAAAGTTTATAAAAATACCAAAATCTATTGTGGTCATGCCAGGAAGGTTCTACCTAGCAGGACCACGGCCTATGTGTTATTTTAGCGAAAGTATGAGAGTACAAATTTTAAATTGTGGAGTACATAAAAGTACATTTTTTTTAATGAATTTGTACCACATTCAAATTAAAATAATCATCCGTGGTCGTGCTGGATAGCATCACACGCACCTTTACGTCTTAAAGTAAGGTTGATTTTTGTCAGTTGTTCAGATATTTTTGGTAGTTTTTAACGCTCAGATCATTTTTACGCTGTTTGTACCTAAGCGTCGCCACACGCACACTAATGCCGGGACTCCACCAAAAGCGGAGATGTGTGCTGTGTGCTGGGTGCTGTGTTTTTATCGCAATTCTATTGGTTGTTTAAAAACATCTCTCCGCTCGACTCGTCTCCGCTTTGGTGGAGTCCCGGCCTCAAACATAATTTCTTTGAAGAGATTCTGTTTGAGTTTTGCGTGCGGCGACGAATAGATACTATGCAAAGCCGCGGGCGGTGCGTTGTATTATATTAAATTAATTTAATGTACTGTGTAATCTTCTTCTATGTCATTGAGTTCTCGTAAAGAGAATGGAGACAAGTTTTCAACATCTATAACGACTTCGCTTTATGAGTGGAAATTAAAATTTCTTAAATTTCAGCGCGCTTCTTATCATTGTTGTACTCTGCCGAAGTTTAATGATAAACTCTAAGTATTAAGTGTGACGTCTTATGATTTAATAAAATGAAGGGTTTTATGAAATGAAATATGCACTATCTTCACAAGTCCAACGAGCTATCAATGTTGAAAATTGTTTAACACAAAGTCTGACCGCCTCCGTGGAACAGTGGCTAAATCGCTCAGGTATAAAATCCGGAGGTCATTGTTACGATTCCCGCTTTGGGTCTGGTTGATGGTACGACTTTTTCAAACGCCGACTGGTTAGCTACCACCAAAGGTGACATCGGCCGCCATAAGCTATAAGCCAGTATACTTGAAATACTCTTCTATGAAAATTCTACCTTTAAATGGTCCCCAGACTATTCCCGTTTGTATGAAGGACAATGTTTTAAACCACCATAACCGCAGGCTAGCTAGACCTGCAGTCTGTGTGGGATTCGGGACTAAATGTGATTGGGTTCAAGGGATGGGCTGGTCAATCGCCGCAAGGCTGGCACCAGCTCGTCCCTCTCGAGAAAGGAAAAGGGGAGTTTAGTGGGTAGTGGGTGGGTCGTGGGGGACTCGAGTCACACACGCGGCCGCAGGTCTTGCTAGCCTTTCTTTAGTTTATTCTGTTGCTAAAGAAATCCTATCTCTATCTAGTATGTATGTTTTGTTTTGAAAAACCTTCATAATGAATTATATTATTTGTCATAGACGTCACATATTAATAGTTTTTTTTTTTTACTTTTAGTTTGGAGCTAAATCTTATGTTCTATTAATTTGTGTTCTTTTTTTTTTTTGTAATAGTAGGCATGATGACACAAAGAAGTAAATAAATGTTTTGACGTAAATTGATGAAGAATTGCAGAACATAATTCAATTATCATAATAATTATAGATTTTTTCGGTTTTTTAAAATTAAAATATTTCTGCCATATTTGATCCAATCAGATCGATGACGTCACAAGTTAATAAACAATGCATTTTTGAATATTCTGATGTGTGAAGTTATTCTTGGTTAATCAAAACCATGACAACTTCAAGTCACAAAATCAAAATATCATTGGACACTGTTTACACAGCGCCATCTGCCCCAAACTAAGCACGGATTGCGTAATACAATAACATGGTTATTGTTTAATCATTAAAATTAAAAAACATTAATTTAATTATGTAATTGAAACATGGCTGTTTTAGACTATGTCTTGTAACTTGTACAGTTTTCTTAGTAATAACTAGTATTGGTCATCATTCCTATTACAAGTGAAATCTAATTACAAAATTTGGCTTCATTTTGTAATTAGTTTTTTTTTGTTTTACAACTAAGTTTAGTTTTATATTTTAAGTTCGCTTTTTTTTAGTTTTGTGATCATCTGTAATCAATACAATCGTACATTACTATATCAGTCATTATATATCGATTAGTAAAAATCGATATTAATCATTGTAGTTAAGATTAATTGGAATAAAAAAATCATAAAAAGCAAAAAAAAACATTTAATTTTGTAATTACTACAAGAACATTCGAAAGAAATAGTACTTTATTAGGAACTGCAGCATATTTGAAAATTTGTTACCATATTATGTAAATAGATAAAGGAAGGTTAGTAAAAAGTGTTGAAAATAAAAAAAACCTTAGATTCAGTAATTATTTTTGTAACGAAATACTGGATCTTCTACGAGTACTACCATGCCTTTTCATTTGGCAGGCTGAAATATTTCTAGCAATTTTATATTATTATTTATAGATAACCTCTAATGCAAAAAGAAAACCCTAAAAAAATCAGAAAATTTGCCATCTGTTATCAAGATTTATGAAAAGAGGGAGGTTGTGACGCGAAAAGTCACTTTCGCAAAATGTCATCTCAAAAAAATTGGTCACTTTCGCAGAAAGTCATTTTCGCAAAATGTCATTTTCTCAGAATGTCATAGTAGCAAAAAGCCATTTTCGCATAATGTCATTTTCTCAAAATGTCACTTTAGCAGAATGTCATTCAACCTAACCAATCAGTCTAACAACCAAGCAGGGTAAAAAAAACAGATCAAGTTATCACATCCTTATTATAAATATGCACATTATTGCAACACTGAAGACAAAAAAAAAAAAAATCATGATACGTTTTAATTGGAAAGGACAATGCTCACATGGGCCGGGCCTGGGTTAATTTTCCATACTAGTATATTTAGCCTGCTTGGTTGTTAGACTGATTGGTTAGGTTGAATGACATTCTGCTAAAGTGACATTTTGAGAAAGTGACATTATGCGAAAATGACATTTTGCTACTATGACATTCTGAGAAAATGTCATTTTGCGAAAATGACTTTCTGCGAAAGTGACCAATTTTTTTGAGATGACATTTTGCGAAAGTGACGTTTCGCGTCACAACCAAGAGGGAGAGATTAAAAAAAATCATCTAAGAAATGTTACTCATAACGGATATAACCTAAGAGTGTAAACCACTTTTGGAAGGGCCATCATTCTCCGTCGGGATAAATTCTAAAACTATAATAAAATACTCATATATATTTACTGTTTAATGAATTCCTGATATTCAATCCATCAAGTATTGTAGTTGTCTCTTTTGTTAATTCTAAAAAAAGAAGACATCGCAGCGTCAATGATATAATAACTGATAGATAAATTAAGTAACAGGAAGTCGTCAGTGTTTTGAACTATTAATTGAAAAGACGTTAAGGTACTTCTAGTCCTTTAAATATGCTTCAGTTTCCATAGTTTATAACTAGGTATTTAATGATTACCAAAATGATTACATTGAATGTAATCAGAATTTATTGTACTGCAGCTTTTTTATAAATTCACTGTCGTACTTATCGATAACTTAAGTAATTAAGAGGACATACTAAGGGTGAGAAAATTGAAAATTGGGTTTTTGTAAAATCTATTGCTGTCGCGCAGTGCCCGAACAACCGAACTATCAATGTGTGAGTGAGACTGTCAATGTTTGCGTGCCACGCCGCCCCCACGCCCCGCGCCCGCCTGCACACAGCTAAGAAGGAATAGAACAAAAGAAACGATTTCTGCTTACCTATTTAAAAACGATAAAATATGTTCACGGACAATGCAAAGGAAAAAACAGGTTACTAATTTCGACAGCTAGTATTAAGTCTTGCTGGTACAGTGGCTACGTACTGCGCATCGTCACCGATAGGTCCGTGGATCGGATCCGACGAGTACCCCTATCGTTTTTTGTGAATTCGCATTTGTTATTAGGAACTTTCCACGAGTAAAGTTATATGTTTAGTTCCTTTTTGTATATATTTTTAAAAGTTATATTAGTCCAGTCAACGAAGCTCTAACTTTGCCATTTTAGATGAAAAGCTGAAACTGGTGCCAAAATTTTTGTTAAAGACTCCGTAATAACATACTAAAAATGCAGGGTCGTGAGTCACCGGGGTCATTGGAAAAAAAATGGAAAAGGGTGAAAAAATTACTTTTTCCTAAAAATCTCGGAAACTAACAAAAATATGAGAAAATGTTTCAGACAAAAGATGTAGAGTATTACTTTTTCTACAGAAAAGGTGATTATCAATTTACGCGTATCGCGCACCGTTTGCTAGGAAATCGAGTATATAGTGCACTTATTGATGTTGAACCAAATAAAAATAAGACGGAAATGTCTGGGGATATCGAAGAATGCATAAAAATAATTTTTAATTGAAAAATTTGTAAAAATTCTATTGAAACGAAAAACATTGTGCGAATTTTCGCATTTTGTACGCGATTTCCTAGGGAACGGTGCGCGATACGCGCAAATCATTGGAAAAAAAATGGAAAAGGGTGAAAAAATTACTTTTTCCTAAAAATCTCGGAAACTAACAAAAATATGAGAAAATGTTTCAGACAAAAGATGTAGAGTATTACTTTTTCTACAGAAAAGGTGATTATCAATTTACGCGTATCGCGCACCGTTTGCTAGGAAATCGAGTATATAGTGCACTTATTGATGTTGAACCAAATAAAAATAAGACGGAAATGTCTGGGGATATCGAAGAATGCATAAAAATAATTTTTAATTGAAAAATTTGTAAAAATTCTATTGAAACGAAAAACATTGTGCGAATTTTCGCATTTTGTACGCGATTTCCTAGGGAACGGTGCGCGATACGCGCAAATTGATAATAACCTTTTCTGTAGAAAAAGTAATTCTCTACATCTTTTGTCTGAAACTTTTTCTTATATTTTGGTTAGTTTTCGAGATTTTCAGGAGAAAGTAATTTTTTCACCCTTTTCCATTTTTTTTCCTGTGAACCCGGTGACTCACGAGCCTGCATTTTTAGTATGCTATTACGGAGTCTTTAACAAAAATTTTGGCACCAGTTTCAGCTTTTCATCTTAAATGGCAAAGTTAGAGCTTCGTTGACCGGACTATATGGCTTTCTCTTGTGGCAAATGTAACACTCAAACAAAGGTAAAGGACATGGTTCAATGCTCGGTCTGTGACAAAAGATATCAGACATCTTCGTGGGGCTAGTGGTTTTGCCAGTTTTTTGCGAAATAAGTTAGTAAAACCTATTTTCTATTTTCGAGAAATATTGGTCATCTTCAAAGTGCCATAGCTTGGCTTCTATGAAGTCAAATAGAGCTACCTCCAGTTGTAGGTACTTTAATACAGTTTATTAGTGTACTTAGTGTGTCGTTCACAAAAAAAAAAACATAGTTTTGGCCCTGGAGAGCAAATAGCAAAAAAAGTCTCAAAATTTCGAAGATTTTCTCGATTTTCTCAGTTTTCACAGGTTTTTCGAAGTTGCAAATTTGAAATCACATTACTCTAACAGATACAATATACTTAAATGCAGAACTACATCACGCTTTGCGAATTTAGCTTCTTTTTTTGTCTAAATCCGACGGCCTAGTCGAGGCGTAGGTATATAATTCATAAAAAATTGTCAAGAAAAAGTTTATCAGTTACATAATACCTTCTAACAATAAAACATCACAACAATTTGCTAAATGCACTTCACGCAATATATTCTAACTGGAAATATCGATATCGATGAACAACACTAGGATATCGATATAACTATCGACTACGTCACGTCATAGAGAGTATACGTATTAGTCCGCGTCTCCCCAACCTCAAGCCTCCCCCGCAGAGTGCGATAGAGACAAATGCAGCTTGGACCGAAAATACCTACTAAAAGTACGTAAAATCAACGTTTCGTAGTCCCCTGATTTCTCCTCCAAAACTTGACCGATTTAACTATTTTTTTCATCAAAAATTAAAGAAAGGCTTTGACCGTGTTCCTATGTTTTCCTTTTTTTAATTAAATCTAGTTAAATTTGTTTTCTGGATGTTTAAACACAGCGGAAAATCTGGCCATTTTTTTAGGTTTTTGAAGGTTCATATCTCTCTTAATTATTAAATTATGAAAAAAAGGAAAACATAGGGACATGCAAATAATGTTCATAGATTTTTGGAAAAAGAAAATATTTCACTAATGGCATTATCCAGGGAGAAATCAGGGGACAGCGTTTGTATGGAAAAATGGCTCCGTTCTTTCCTCTTAAGCATTTTTGACCGTTTGCAATAACTAATTATTATTTCAATATAGCATAAACAAACTTTTACCTGTTTTTTTTTTTGTTTGGTTACTTTTGTTTTCGACTGTACATTAATTACAAAAATGTAATTAGTTTTTCTTTTTTTTTTACCCTTACAATTTGACTGCGTTTCTTTTTGCATTTTTTGACATAGTTAATGTAAGTTTTAGATTATAAGTAAAAAAAAAAACAAATAATATAGTAATTACAAAAATTATAATAGTTGTAAGTTATTATTTCCTTTTTTCATCCATATTTTAATATCACGTATGATTGTGATAATAGGTTTTTAGTCTAGTCTTGTAACATTTGCAAGACTTAAAGTAAATTCTTTGTATTTTTCGTAAATCTTGGTATATTAAAATTTTTATGGCCTGAAACACTAACATAATTTTGTCACAAGATTTACTTCATCATTTAAATAAATCTATCAATAGGTGTAGTCTTAGGTAATAATGGTAGTCAATAATAGTCTACAAGTGGGGGGAGGGGATTATTGAATATTTTGTAGAAGGTGGGACAGATGAGGGGGGATGCATATTTAGTTATTTAAACAACACAGATTATGAGGCTATGGTTAATCTATGAGGTCATTTCGTTGTAAAATACCAGAGAAAAAAAAGATGAACCTTTTTATTGGTCGAAAAACAAATATAAATAAATATAGGTAAACATCAAATTAATCTGCCATCAAAATACGATTACGTACCTATAGCACTTGGTATTAATATCAGAAACAACGAAGGTACATACAACAAATATATACTTAAATACAAATAAAAATCCAGACACCAGACAGTAAGTTACATTCGAAATTTCGAACCCACGATTATTGGCGCATAGGGCAGTGTCACTGCAAAATGCACCATTGGCCAGTCATTAATATATACACAGAGAAATAAGAGAAAAAAAAATTTTTTTTAAGATTGCATAGGTGGGGGAGGTCGGAAGAAAATTAATAACAAGCAACTATATTCATATGCAATCAATATATTGATGGGTGATCAAATCTCCGTTCTTAGGAAGCACGTAAAACAGATGTGCTGCAAAACATTATATGCCAAGGCTATACATTATATGTCCCAAAAATGACACGCCACAGTGACATCTACACATCATCTAACTTAATGCTAGCACCGAGCACGTTAAAAACGTGAAAATGTAGGAAAAGTTAAAATTGGCAATATCTTGAAAACCGAGCAACTTTCATTGAGGTCATGTTAGGCTTGTTCAATGCCTCTTGTGTTAGCCTAACTCCAGTGTTACTGCGACGTGTCATTTTTGGGACTTTCTGTATAAAAAAAATAACAGCGTCAACATACATCCGATACGATCCCTCAGTAAGTAGCATAAGCACTTGTGCAATGGGTATCAGAATGAACGAAGTTTCCACAAATAAAATATTCCGGTTCAAATGCTATTAGGATAATACCTTTTGGAATGGAGCGAAAAATCACGTCAACTGCGCCTGTCCGTAACGTTAGCAACGCATAATAATATCTGTGTGTGTGTAAGTCATCACTGTCGCGTAACGCAACTCCAAATGGTCCTATCCTAATAGCATTTGAACCAGATAGTATACTTGAATACAAGAGAAGAACCAGACATAGGATAAACACAACATTTTCATCACATTAGTGTTTGTCCTGGGAAGGATTCGATACCACAACCCCTGGCGTATAGGGCATTAAACCAGCCAAGCCAGCCAGCAGTTTAGTTTCAATTGTAATCGACACTTAATTGATTTTAAGCGAATTAGCAAGCAATTTGGAAATGAAGAAAATGAAAACTAGGATGTATTTTTTGGCTCAAGAGCTCAATTGAGGAGGGCAAGGTGTTAGCAGCGGGAAGAATTTTTTGCTGCCAAGGTTTTCTCTTCAGGTAATGTCCTCCTAGCCGAGTTTTCGGGTACGGCGGCCAATCTTTTACGATCAGCCATCTACTTAGGATATTATTATAGTGCACAAGTGAGTGCGCAAGCACAGGTCCACTCCCTATTCCCTTACTCTCATAATACGGTGGGACAGCAGTCTGACACGACCGAAGACGACAGGACCAACAGCTTAACGTGCTTTCCGAAGCACGGAATCATCATTCTTTTCAGACATTCAGGTGATTCAAGCCTGCAATGTCCTAACCAAACGAAACAATCACAAAGAGATGCTCCCTGGTGTCGAGTGGTGCCTCTGGTGTTATAGTAGAAGATCCGAACTAAGGTCGAATTTCCGCGAGTTGATAATAGAATGAAACTTATTTTATTATGAATTTAGCATATTAGAAAACATATTAAAAATGGGTCTCCTAAAAAAATCCTGGACCGACCAATTTTTCTTTTTTTTTTTAATGATTTTAATTATTAACTAGCTGTGCCCGCGACTTCGTCCGTGTGGAATAGTGACTTTTCGGGCAGCATATTTTAAATAACAAATACCGTCCTTTGGGTAGCTAAAAATTTGTTTACAGTATGCTTCTCTGTAGGTATACGATATGTGACGTATGGCCATCGGGAATGAAAGCATACAGGCTCCTAGGATTGCTAAACCGTGTCAGAGCCACATACAACTGACCGTGCGAGAAACAGCTGATACTTAGATCTACACCCACAACTTTCATCGTCTGACCTTGGGCTTTATTAATTGTCATCGCAAAACATAGGCTGACTGCAAAAAGTGTTAATAGTCCAGTCATTTTAGGATTTCACCTCGGAATTCGAGATACCCAGCTGTAAGCCTGTAAATACTTTCATATTGACATCCTAAAAGTTGTCTTAAAACCTACATATGGTAGGGTGTACGCAACTATTAAATTTCAAGGTCAAAGGGTCCAAAAATGGGACTTTTTTCACTATTTGCTCTCCAGGGCCAAAACTATGCTTTTATTGCGAATTATGTTTTCCCCACTTATAAACTGTATTAAATTACTTGCAATTTGAGCCTAACAGCAGCGCTATTGACTCCATAGGAGCCAAGCTATGGCACTTTGAAGATGACCAATATTTGTCTAAATAAGAAATTTTCAGGATACTTCCACTTATTTCGTGAAATATTGGCAAAACCACTTGGCCTATGGAAAAAGGTCACTGAAAACATTTTGTAGTACATTTATTAAACTTTTATTAGAGCACAAAACGAAGTCTGTGAGACTAGCTGTTCCCTCACAATCTCAAAAAAACGAAAAGAAGGTAAAATGGGTGATATAGACAAAAGACTATATAATATTGGGTTATTGGAAATTAGACGGGAATGCTATAAATAGTAGTGGGTGGAGGTCATTTGCGATCGTTTAGGCTCGCTTGAAGTTTGATTTGAAATCTAATTTCTAAGCAAAACATAAAATCATCATTGATTTTATGACTAACCGAAAAAACTGCGATTGTCTAAAAAATATAGCCTGTAAATGCAAAAAAGGATGTAGAAGGGCACGCAAATGACCTCCACCCACTACTATTTATAACATTCCTGTCTAATTACCAATAATCCAATATATATAGTCTTTTGTCTCTATAACCCATTTTAACTTCTTTTCGTTTTTTTGAGATTGTGAGGGAACAGCTAGTCTCACAGACTTCGTTTTGTGCTCTAATAAAAGTTAAATAAATGTACTACAAAATATTTTCAGTGACCTTTCTTCATAGGCCAAGTGGTTTTGCCAATATTTCACGAAATAAGTGGGAGTATCCTGAAAATTTCTTATTTCGACAAATATTGGTCATCTTCAAAGTGCCATAGCTTGGCTATTATAGAGTCAATAGCGCTGTTGTTAGGCTCAAATAAAAGTTAAATAAACGTACTACAAAATATTTTCAGTGAACTTTCTTCATAGGCCAAGTGGTTTTGCCAATATTTCACGAAATAAGTGGGATTAACCTAAAATTTTCTATTTTCGAGAAATATTAGTCATCTTCAAAGTGCCAATATTTCTCGAAAGCTTGGCTCCTATGAAGTTAATAGAGGCCTCCAATTGTAGGTTTTTCAATACAGTTTATGTATGTAGGAACATCGTTCACAAAAAATGCATGGTTTTGGCCCTGGAGAGCAAATAGTAAAAAAAGTCCCAAAATTTCGAGAATTTTTAGTCCAGTCATTATAGTAAGTTCACCTCGGAATTCGAGATACCCAGCTGTAAGTCTGTAAATACTTGTATATTGATACCCTAAAACTTGTCTCAAAACCTACATATGGTAGGGTGTACGCAACTATTAAATTTCAAGGTCAAAGGTCACAAAAATCGGTTCTTTGCGCTTTTTTTGTAAATATCTCATTTCCTATAGGTTTTTTGTAGAGTCCGACCGAAACTGGTTTTCCGGCCGAAACCGAAACCGAATGTTCGGCCATGGCTTCAGTTTCGGCCGAAACCGAAACCGAAACTCACTTGGCACTAGTCTTAATATTATTATGACATTCTATGAAAAGACAAATAACCATTTTTAATCCAAAAAATGAAGGGGTATTAAAAAAAACCGTGCTTATGCCGCACGTCTAAGATGCAGAATTGCGCTGTAAGTGTCTAGCTTGAAGTAGACTTTTTCATCATGTAAGAAGTTATTAATATTAATTAGGTTCAAATTCTCATTAACAATTCTGCAATAACATGGGCAGGTATAAATTGATACTGAATAAAAAGTGGATAGGTTAGGAAAAAATTATAAAATTTGAAATGAAAAATTGACAAATATTTATAATCATTGATTTATCGATAGTTCATCAACTATTATGGCGCGTTTTCGACCGGAGGCACCGGTTGACCTGAAGTGATGCTGTGACCGCGCGCTCTCCGCCCTCTATCTCGAAAACGGTTCACCGTATAAAAAATTTTGTTAACCTTTTCCACGCCAATGTCTGATATATCAGACAAACCATTTTCGTGCCCACCACGCCAATGTCTGATATATCAGACAAAAAAACATGATCAAGAAACGTTGTATTTTTACTTGCCTGAATGAGTTGAGTATAACCTAATAATTTTTTGGATTTTTTTTTTTTAATGGTCGTGGCGTGTGGGGCACTATTTTCGGAAAAAAGCGTGGCGGGGAAAGGGTTAAACAAAATTTGTAGAGGATTTTGTATTCTACAATATTGATAATAAATACAAATAGCATAAAACCCATAGGAAACGAGATATTTACAAAAAAAGCGCAAAAAACCGATTTTTGGCCCCCTTGACCTTGAAATTTAATAGTTGCGTACACCCCACCATATGTAGGTTTTGAGACAAGTTTTAGGGTGTCAATATACAAGTATTTACAGACTTACAGCTGGGTATCTCGAATTCCGAGATTCATACCTAATTTATGCTAAAATGACTGGACTATAAGATGTGTAAACTAAACGTACAAATTTTATGAAACAAAAGAATTGCTAGAAAAATTAATTAATAACCTGAGCTTATAAACTTGTACTTAAATAAAGAAAATCAAGAAAAGAATTGCCTAACCTATACCAAATACTTATAAATTATTCATATATACAAACCCTAAATAAAAAATTAAGATAATTATACCAAAAATCGAGGAAAGAAATGCCTAACCTATAACAAATGCTTACAATATTTATTTACAAATTTTTAAAGAAAATTAAGAAAGACAACCTAACCTACAAACCCTTAAATATAAATAAATGAAATATCCAAACTGTCAGTATTCAAGTAAATCGCAATAATCGAACGCTTTATATACGGACGCGCAGCTCAGGCGCGATAGGCGTGTACCTTTATATTGACATAACTTTTTTATTTATGAACCGATTGACATGAAATAAACACTAAATGTTAAGTGAAGCTTACCACAATATATTAGTGAAAACCGCATCTCAATCGAATAAGCCGTTTCTGATATTAGCGTGCACAAACACACAGACAAACAGACAAAAATTTTTTTAATTGCAATTTCGGGTTCGGTATCGATATAATAACAACCGCTGCTACTTTTTTTTAATATATTTCCATTGTACAGACACCACTTTTCTACAAATTTATTATATGTATAGATCACAAGATAATAAGAAAATTATGTCCTGACTTAACGTACAAAACGTATAGAATGCGCAGCCGTTGGTTTTTTAATATTTACGTGTGGGGACTACTGGGTTGTCAGGTATAAACACGTATGTGTCGATACCAGTTAATTTTACCTAATTGGATAATAGATTTTTTTTAATATCATCATGCGCTGTTTTATTATGAACACGTTGATATATGGTTGTCTGCAAAAAATTGGAATTTTGTTTAAAAAAAAATTTTAAAAGACAATTAAACATACTCTGTCTAGGATTTTTTTAGGCAACCCATTTTTAATATGTTTTCTAATATGCTAAATTTATATTAAAATAAGTTTCATTCTATCAACTCGCGGAAGTTCGACCTTAGTTCGGATCTTAGACTATTACAATCGTCCACAGTCCACGGTTACCGCTTACCATCAAGCGGGCTGTAGGTATGCTTGAAAGCAATATAAAAAATATACCTACCCATATGATATGAGGTTTAGCTTTCACACTTCAACATCTTGATGCATTATCAAAAACATTATTAGTATTGAAAAGTCCTACAAAATGAATAGTTCAAAAACGTATTAAAATCGGTTTTATCGATACCCGGTGTTAAACTTACTATTGCCAAGAAAAACAAGGAATAGTAACAACGAGGAAATAGGCGCCTAAGCATGACTGAATTTTGCCTTCGCTCAATCTTTAAATTACATCTAGAATCTTAGGTATGTACTATTTGTAACCTTGCGGAATTTTTATCTCAACTTTCGGACGGGAAGTACATTTCTCCTGTACACATTTGAATGTTCCATTCTTGTACAGGGCGTACATTTTTTCTCGTACTTTTCCACGTTGTTGACGCGTGTAAAAATGTCTACTTATTTATTCTGTGTGTTAGGGCTTAGTTCCATTCGGTCTTTACGCAACATTTTTTAGAAAGCGCTTCAAGATGTATCGAATCTACTACGAGTAGTTCGTGCCTGGCAGATATTGCCATTTGCCACAAAACCATAAAGTTACCTATCTTACTGATAGATAGGTGACTTTAAACATTAACATTTCTTGTACAGTCTGTTCCACATAAGTTGTCCTTTAGCCGCTATATTGGTAGTATTGTTTTTCAATACATTCAATCTGTTTTTTGACAGATTTACAAAGCGTAGGCAATGCTGCCAATATAGCGGCTAAAGGACAACTTATGTGGAACAGACTGTACCACAATGGAATTAAAAACTTAACTATTGTACGGGAAGTACATTTTTCCTGTACACATTTTAATGTTCCAAAAGTGTACAGGACGCACATTTACTCCCAGTTAATATGCTAAGGGCTCTCCGAGTGTAAAAATTTACTCTTAGTGATTGCAGGGGCTTATGTTCAGATTTAGGCCAATTCGCTCTTGGTCAGTTTGTTAAATGGACTTTAATTATCATAAAGCTCATTTGAATAACAAATATCAACTATACGGGTTAATAATGGTTACCTATCCACTAGACTTTGCGTTCATGGTCTTCAAGAGGGATCCTATCCACTGAACCATAACAGATTCTTCCTTCGGGTGTTTTTTTGTTATATCGCACTCCCGGTAAAAAAACTGTCATAACATAAATAAAAACAGGCAAATCCGGTAGAGTAATTTTGTTACTTAATAAAAATTGACGAAATAATCGCACACCCGCTAAAAAACTGTCATAACGTAGAGGCAAGGTTGGTCTCACTTTCTTCAGTAAAAAATATTTTTATTATCTCACTTTTTGCAGTAAAATAATATTTTACTGCAAGGGGTGAGATTTGCCTGTTTTTGTGTTATGACAGTTTTTACCGGGTGTGCGATGTCACTTTAGACCTTACCGGCTGATGGGGGCATTTACCACAACAATTTACGGGAGTACCATTCGCTCATTCTTAATCGTTAATTTTTTGTACGGAAAGTACATTTCTTTTTAATTCTTGTACGGGTGTACAATGTACATATTTTCCCGTACGTTTGTCCACTTTATTTGTTTATACGATATGGATGTATGTAGCTTAATATTCACAGAGGTTCCTGTCCACTAGACCTGGCTGCAGAGACTGCTATTATAGGTTTAGGCGCATTTGGTCCAATTCGCAGTTGGCCAAACGTTAAAAAAAATGTCCAATTCGCACTTGGTCCAATTCGCGGTTGGGCCAATTCGCAGTTGGTCCAATTCGCAGTTGGCCCAATTCGCAGTTGGGCCAAAATAGGTAATGTTTTCTAGTTTGCAAGGTGTTTCTGAAAATCATCTATGATAATTTCATAATCTAAGGAAATCGACTCGGATGGATATAGGTTAGAAGGCTAAGGCGGGAGCGAAGCGAAGCGGAGCTCCCGCCTTAGCCTTCGTGGTTATTGTTTTTTTAAACCCTGAAAACCTTTTATAATAATATTCTATGTTGTCTTAAATTAGTTAAGCCTAGGCAAAACTAGTTTGTCCTGAAATCGGGTTTGGCCGGTAACACAAACATTACAATATGTGCTTAGATTATTTGTAATATGATGATGAATATATATATAGTACATTATATACAAAAAAAATGTTATTTTGTTTAATTTTGGAAATACACTTTTTATTGGACCAACCGCGAATTGGCCCAATCGCGAATTGGACCAACCGAGAATTGGACTAACTGCGAATTGGACCAACCGCGAATAACATGAATTGGCCCAACCGCGAATTGGACCAAATGCGCCTAAAGGCTATTATAGTAAATTAGCTAAATAAGTAAAGTCAAACTTTGACCATATCGGATATTGTATGCGACTAGGTACTACTAGACAAAACCGTTTGTTCCCGTTGAGTCACACCATTTTGTGTAACACTGTTACCCATTGGTAAAAAAACTACCGATGAGTAACACTGTTACTCAATGACACATATTTTTTCCCTTTGAGTGACAGTGTAACTCAACAAAACGCTGTGTTCCCGTTAAGTAACACCTTGCGTAAAATAAATGTTGAAACTGAATATTTTTTACGAAATTCTAATAAATATTTAAACTTGTTCATAATAACTTCAACGCCAGAATCCCTTTGTATTGCAAACACATAAGAATAATACGTCTTTTTTCAATCCAATAATACGAATGTGTCGGCTTTATAATGAACTGCTGGGGGACGATCATTAATTATCGTAAACTCGATATTTTTGACCCCAAGCACGTTCGATTCCGACATATAGTAAAGCGAATCCTCAACTGAGCTTTTCCTTCTAGTGTTAATTAATGTAAGTATAGTATGTACTGTTTTTGTGAATACCATTGGCTTAAACTTTTTAATGTCTGAGCTATTTTATTGTTTACGCAATGTTTTAAACGATGCTGTGTGTAGGTACACGTTTTTGAGTAGCGATCTAGTTTTTAAGTACATCATTGTTTTCTTTTCTACTCAGTTTCGATCGTTACTTGTTGTGTATGCCATAATAAATAAATAAATAAATAAATAATGTCAAAGTGGTGGTGATCTGTCAGGAGTGGTGGGAAGTTTCCGTAAACTCGTAGAAGTACTGGCAAGTCGCGCTCTGTCAGGAGTGGTGGGAAGTTTCCGTGAACTTGTAAAAGTAGTGGAAAATCGTGGTTTGTCAGGAGTGGTTAGAAGCTGCCGTGAACTCGTAGAAGTACTGGCAAGGCGTGGTCTGTCAGGAGTGGTGGGAAGCTGCCGTGAACTTGTTGTCGAGTGGTGCCTCTGGTGTTACAATCGTCCACAGTCCACGGTTACCGCTTACCATCAAGCGGGCTGTATGCTTGAAAGCAATATAAAAAAATATACTTTATGATATGAGGTTTAGCTTTCACACTTCAACATCTTGATGCATTATCAAAAACATTATTAGTATTAAAAAGTCCTACAAAATAAATAGTTCAAAAACTTATTGAAATCGGTTTTATCGATTCCCGGTGTTAAGCTTACTATTGGCAAGAAAAACGAGGAATAGTTACAACGAGGAAATAGGCGCCTAAGCTTGACTGAATTTTGCCTTCGCTCAATCTTTAAATTACATCTAAAATCTTAGGTACTATTTGTAACCTTGCGGAATTTTTATCTCAACTTTCGGACGGGAAGTACATTTCTCCTGTACACATTTGAATGTTCCATTCTTGTACAGGGCGTACATTTTTTCTCGTACGTTTCCACGTTGTTGACGCGTGTAAAAATGTCTACTTATTTATTCTGTGTGTTAGGTCGGTCCCATTCGGTCTTTACGCAACATTTTTGGCAGATATGGCCATTTGCCACAAAACCATAAAGTAACCTATCTTACTGATAGATAGGTGACTTTAAACATTAACATTTCTTGTACCACAATGGAATTAAAACTTAACTATTGTACGGGAATTACATTTTTTCCTGTACACATTTTAATGTTCCAAAATTGTACTGGACGCACATTTTCTCCCGTACAGTTATACTAAGGGCTCTACGGGTGTAAAAAATTACTCTTAGTGATAACAGGTGTTCAGATTTAGGTCAATTCGCTCTTGGTAAGTTTGTTAATTAGCCTTTAATTATCATAAAGCTCATTTGAATAGCAAATATCAACTATACGGGTTAATAACGGTTACCTATCCACTAGACTTTGCGTTTATGGTCTTCAAGAGGTAGCAGCATAACAGATTTCCTTCAGGAGTTTTTTTTTTATTTCACTTTAGACCTTACCGGCTAGTGGGGGCGTCTACCACAACAATTTACGGGAGTACCATTCGCTCATTTTTAATTGTTAAATTTTTGTCCGGAAAGTACATTTCTTTTTAATTCTTGTACGGGTGTCAATGACGTTCAATATACAACTAGACACCCAATCTCTAAGAAAAATTCCTCAAAAAACGTCCGAGCGGCGTTGACACAGATGACATTAACACATTCGTTCAAATTAACACCTTATCTCGTGGCAGTGAGTGTTTAATGTCAATTGTATACAACTAAACGAAAACTCTGCCCAATAGTCGGGTGGGCAGACTTTTGCTTCGGACAATATTTGAGCGTGATTGGGAGTCTAGTTTTTTAATTGAACGTCATTGACGGGTGTACATATTTTCCCGTACGTTTGTCCACTTTATTTCTTTATACAATATGGATGTATGTAGCTTAATATTCACAGAGGTTCCTGTCCACTAGACCTGACTGCAGAGACTGCTATTATAGTAAATTAGCTAAATAAGTAAAGTCAAACTTTGACCATATCGGATATTGTAGGCGACTACTACTAGACAAAACCGTTTGTTCCCGTTGAGTCACACCATTTTGTGTAACACTGTTACCCATTGGTAAAAAAACTACCGATGAGTAACACTGTTACTCATTGACACATATTTTTTCCCTTTGAGTGACAGTGTAACTCAACAAAACGCTGTGTTCCCGTTAAGTAACACCTTGCGTAAAATAAATGTTGAAACTGAATATTTTTTACGAAATTCTAATAAATATTTAAACTTACTTGTTCATAATGTCAAAGTGGTGGTGATCTGTCAGGAGTGGTGGGAAGTTTCCGTAAACTCGTAGAAGTACTGGCAAGTCGCGCTCTGTCAGGAGTGGTGGGAAGTTTCCGTGAACTTGTAAAAGTAGTGGAAAGTCGTGGTTTGTCAGGAGTGGTTAGAAGCTGCCGTGAACTCGTAGAAGTACTGGCAAGCCGTGGTCTGTCAGGAGTGGTGGGAAGCTGCCGTGAACTTGTAAAAATATGTGTCATTGAGTAACAGTGTTACTAATCGGTAGTTTTTTTACCAATGGGTAACAGTGTTACACAAAATGGTGTGACTCGACGGGAACAAACGGACAAAACTAGGGTGGGTATACTGTCCACTCTACTAACCTCAGATATTGTATGCCACCCCTTGAAGGTAGTTTCAAGATCAACTATAGATAGAGTTCGATTAAGGTATTTTATCCACTAGACTAGTTTTAACCGTTTACCTGCGTTCGAAGCTACATACATGTCAACTCTCATTTTGAATTTTCAATTCTTATAAAAGTGCATGTATTCAGTTGGTCGAATTTTTACGGGAGGTAGTTACATTTTTCCTGTACACATTTCAATGGTTCCATTCGTGTACATATTTTTCCTGAATAATTTTATTAATTGGACTTAAATATTTCTGAACATTTTCCTGAACAATTTTGTCCTAACTGGATAAAATGGGTATCCTGTCCTCTATACTAACCTCAAATTGTATGCCGCCCCATGAAACTAGTTTTGTGACTAATATCAACTATACGGGATGATTATCAACTATAGATGTCCTATCCACTAGATTATGCGTGAGCGTTTAAATCCTCGCACCAAATAACTAATTTGCCACGAAACCACGGCTGGACTTTTGACAAAGGTATTTCTACATTTATGTTTTATTCGTGTATAGGGTTTACATTTTCCTATACCTATGTTTGAATTTAGCCCCATGGGGTCTTTTTCCTGCCAATTTTTTATGTCTTAAATATCACTGAACATTTTCCTTGAAAAAAAATGTCCGAGTTGGATGATTTGAGGATACTCTCACCATACTAACCTCAGATTGTATGGCACCCCTTGAAGCTAGTTTTTAGACTCAAATCAGCTATAGGGTTTGATTACGGTATCCTATCCATTAGACATGATACCGATTCTACATTCCGTGAGCTAAATGTCAACGCTCTCTTTATTTTGACGTTCCATTCTTAAAGGAGTTCATAAGTTCATTATTCATAATTTGTACGGGAAGTACATTTCCCCTGTACACGTTTGAATGCTCCATTCATGTACAGAACGTACACTTATCCCACGTCGTGGAAGCGTATAAATATTTCAACTTTCCTATATCATTTGTTTAAATTCAGTCAAATTCAGTTATTTTTCTGCCGGATTGTTAATTACTGAAAAATATTTTGCTTTAGAAGAATTTGACGGGTATATTGTCCCCTTTAGGCGTATTTGGTCCTATTCGCGGTTGGGCCAATTCATGTTATTCGCGGTTGGTCCAATTCGCAGTTAGTCCAATTCTCGATTGGTCCAATTCGCGATTGGGCCAATTCGCGGTTGGTCCAATAAAAAGGTATTTCCAAAATTAAACAAAATAACATTTTTTTGTATATAATGTACTATATTTATATTCATCATCATATTACAAATAATCTGAGCACATATTGTAATGTTTGTGTTACCGGCCAAACCCGATTTCAGGACAAACTAGTTTTGCCTAGGCTTAACTAATTTATGACAACATAATATAATAGAATATTACTATAAAAGGTTTTCAGGGTTTAAAAAAAATAACCACGAAGGCTAAGGCGGGAGCTCCGCTTCGCTTCGCTCCCGCCTTAGCCTTCTAACCTATATCCATCCGAGTCGATTTCCTTAGATTATGAAATTATCATAGATGATTTTCAGAAACACCTTGCAAACTAGAAAACATTACCTATTTTGGCCCAACTGCGAATTGGGCCAACTGCGAATTGGACCAACTGCGAATTGGCCCAACCGCGAATTGGACCAAGTGCGAATTGGTAATTTTTTTTAACGTTTGGCCAACTGCGAATTGGACCAAATGCGCCTAAACCTATTGTCCTATATACTAACAACAGATTGTATGGCACCCCTTGGAGTTACTTTAAAAACTCAAATCAACTATATGGGTTGAAAAAGGTGTCCTATCCTCTAGACTTTGCGTTTATGGTCTTCAAGAGGTATTCTATCCACTGAACCATAACAGATTCTACCTTCGGGTGCTTTGCTGCTGGTGAGCGCCACGTGTTTCCTTGGGTATATTGATTATGTATAGTAACTCAGCAGTTACTGTCTCGCTGTAATTTTACTATTAATTATCAATTAGCCTTAAATAATTCGGATCATTTCCTTTTCGGTCTTTCTTTTTTGAGCTCATTGTGCTTTTTCTGTGCCTTAGCTAGGCCTACATAGTAGAATGTCGGTGATTTTCGGCCTTCGCCTTCTTAGTGGCCTCCCTTGATTTACGGACGGGGTCTCCGAACTCGATTCTCCGCTCTTCGTAGTGCGGGTTCGCCTTCGCAAGAATTTTCGGCCACCAACTAGGGGTGAACGCGAACGTTCAGTGTCTGACATTGTCTAATTGGTGAAAAGACAATGTCTGGTCAGAAGCTACAGACATTGGATCGTTTTAAAAGTGGTTCTCCGAGGACTGCCTACTACATGTGCAGGTACCGGAGACTCCGCTCAAACCACGTTCCCGGGAGTTTCCTCAACCAGGCCAGACGACGGCAGTACACTGATCACTGTCAAAACGACACGTACATGATCTCTTTCACAAGTATCGATCTTTAAGATTTGGTCACCCATCCGACCACTAAAATACTTCATTCACACAAACTGCCTATCAAAGGACTTTTCGTAAATAGTCTATTCTCTCTATTTCTGTAATGTCACTTTCACCATATCGGCTGATATTCGACTACCACGAGATTGTCATAGATGTATTTTCAATTTTACTATTTTCCGGCGAGATGTACATTTCGTCCTGTACACATGTCTATTCGTGTACAGAGGCGAACTTTCATATTTGTCACGTTTTGGACGAGTTTGAAAAGGTCTTCTTCCAATTTACTTTATCAAAGTTGGTGATAGTAATATGGGTATACTGTCCTCTATACTAACTTCAGATTCCATGTCTGTCACCCCTTGTAACTTTTAACCAATATCTACTATACGGATTGATTAAGGAACTGCGTTACGCACCAGGTGGTTTTGGGTCCAGGGCAGATGACGAGGACGTACTGAAAGACGGTATTCACGAGATAGTCGCCCAGTAGAATTTGTTATGGTTTAGTAGATAGTAGTACTAAACCATAACAAATTCTACTGGGCGACTACCACTAGACACTGGAGCTATCAATAATACATTTTGAATTTACTATTTCGATGGGTGTACTGTCCTCTATACTAACCTCTGATTGTATGGCACCCCTTAAAGCTATTTAAATATTAAATTTTGTTCCAAAGACTTAGACTTAGACTTATTAGTCTTTTTTTAAATTTCTGCCATGTTACTGACCATATCGGGTGATGTGGGCTACCACTAGATTATCACAGATGCATTTTCAATTTTACTATTTCCGGCGGGATATTCATTTTGATCTGAACACATGTACTTTTTTGGTGAACAGGAAGTTTTGGATGCGTATATAAATGTCCGTTTTCCTAGTTAATATTTCGACAAACTGGGTGATAAATAATATACTGACCTCTATACTTAACCTCTAAATTGTATGGCACCCCTTGAAACAAGTTTTGTGTTGTGACTCATATCAAATATACAGGATAACCTAACTTTGACCAAACTCGGTGATATAATAGTGGGTATACTGACCTCTATACTAACCTCTAAATTGAATGGCACCCCTTGAAACTAGTTTTGTGACTAATATCAACTATACGGGATAACTTTACTTCGACCAAACTGGGTGATAACAATATGGGTATACTGACCTCTATACTAACCTCTAAATTGAATGGCACCCCTTGAAACTAGTTTTGTGTTGTGACTAATATCAAATATACAGGATAACCTAACTTTGACCAAACTCGGTGATATAATAGTGGGTATACTGACCTCTATACTAACCTCTAAATTGAATGGCACCCCTTGAAACTAGTTTTGTGACTAATATCAACTATACGGGATAACTTTACTTCGACCAAACTGGGTGATAACAATATGGGTATACTGACCTCTATACTAACCTCTAAATTGAATGGCACCCCTTGAAACTAGTTTTGTGTTGTGACTAATATCAAATATACAGGATAACCTAACTTTGACCAAACTCGGTGATATAATAGTGGGTATACTGACCTCTATACTAACCTCTAAATTGAATGGCACCCCTTGAAACTAGTTTTGTGACTAATATCAACTATACGGGATTACCTCACTTTGATCAAACTGGGTGAATTGGGTGATAATAATATGGGTATACTGACCTCTATACTAACCTCTAAATTGAATGGAACCCCTTTAAACTAGTTTTGTGACTAATATCAACTATACGGGATAACCTTACTTTGACCAAACTGGGTGATAATAATATGGGTATACTGACCTCTATACTAACCCCTAAGTTGTATGGCACCCCTTGAAACAAGTTTTGTGACTAATATCAACTATACGGGATAACCTAACTTTGACCAAACTGGGTGATAATAATATGGGTATACTGACCTCTATACTAACCTCTAAATTGAATGGCACCCCTTGAAACTAGTTTTGTGACTAATATCAACTATACCGGATTACCTTACTTTCATCAAACTGGGTGATAATAATATGGGTATACTGACCTCTATACTAACCTCTAAATTGTATGGCACCCCTTGAAACAAGTTTTGTGACTAATATCAACTATACGAGATAACCTAACTTTGACCAAACTGGGTGATAATAATATGGGTATACTGACCTCTATACTAACCTCTAAATTGAATGGCACCCCTTGAAACTAGTTTTGTGACTAATATTAACTATACGGGATTACCTTACTTTGTTCAAACTGGGTGATAATAATATGGGTATACTGACCTCTATACTAACCTCTAAATTGAATGGCACCCCTTGAAACTAGTTTTGTGACTAATATCAACTATACGGGATAACCTTACTTTGACCAAACTGGGTGATAATAATATGGGTATACTGACCTCTATACTAACCTCTAAATTGAATGGAACCCCTTTAAACTAGTTTTGTGACTAATATCAACTATACGGGATAACCTTACTTTGACCAAACTGGGTGATAATAATATGGGTATACTGACCTCTATACTAACCCCTAAGTTGTATGGCACCCCTTGAAACAAGTTTTGTGACTAATATCAACTATACGGGATAACCTTACTTCGACCAAACTGGGTGATAACAATATGGGTATACTGACCTCTATACTAACCTCTAAATTGAATGGCACCCCTTGAAACTAGTTTTGTGTTGTGACTAATATCAAATATACAGGATAACCTAACTTTGACCAAACTCGGTGATATAATAGTGGGTATACTGACCTCTATACTAACCTCTAAATTGAATGGCACCCCTTGAAACTAGTTTTGTGACTAATATCAACTATACGGGATTACCTCACTTTGATCAAACTGGGTGAATTGGGTGATAATAATATGGGTATACTGACCTCTATACTAACCTCTAAATTGAATGGAACCCCTTTAAACTAGTTTTGTGACTAATATCAACTATACGGGATAACCTTACTTTGACCAAACTGGGTGATAATAATATGGGTATACTGACCTCTATACTAACCCCTAAGTTGTATGGCACCCCTTGAAACAAGTTTTGTGACTAATATCAACTATACGGGATAACCTAACTTTGACCAAACTGGGTGATAATAATATGGGTATACTGACCTCTATACTAACCTCTAAATTGAATGGCACCCCTTGAAACTAGTTTTGTGACTAATATCAACTATACCGGATTACCTTACTTTCATCAAACTGGGTGATAATAATATGGGTATACTGACCTCTATACTAACCTCTAAATTGTATGGCACCCCTTGAAACAAGTTTTGTGTCTAATATCAACTATACGAGATAACCTAACTTTGACCAAACTGGGTGATAATAATATGGGTATACTGACCTCTATACTAACCTCTAAATTGAATGGCACCCCTTGAAACTAGTTTTGTGACTAATATTAACTATACGGGATTACCTTACTTTGTTCAAACTGGGTGATAATAATATGGGTATACTGACCTCTATACTAACCTCTAAATTGAATGGCACCCCTTGAAACTAGTTTTGTGACTAATATCAACTATACGGGATAACCTTACTTTGACCAAACTGGGTGATAATAATATGGGTATACTGACCTCTATACTAACCTCTAAATTGAATGGAACCCCTTTAAACTAGTTTTGTGACTAATATCAACTATACGGGATAACCTTACTTTGACCAAACTGGGTGATAATAATATGGGTATACTGACCTCTATACTAACCCCTAAGTTGTATGGCACCCCTTGAAACAAGTTTTGTGACTAATATCAACTATACGGGATAACCTTACTTTGACCAAACTGGGTGATAATAATTTGGGTATACTGACCTCTATACTAACCCCTAAATTGTATGGCACCCCTTGAAACAAGTTTGGTGACTAATATCAACTATACGGGATAACCTAACTTTGACCAAACTGGGTGATAATAATATGGGTATACTGACCTCTATACTAACCTCTAAATTGAATGGCACCCCTTGAAACTAGTTTTGTGACTAATATCAACTATACCGGATTACCTTACTTTCATCAAACTGGGAGATAATAATATGGGTATACTGACCTCTATTCTTACCTCTAAATTGTATGGCACCCCTTGAAACTAGTTTTGTGACTAATATCAACTATACGGTATGATTATCAACTATAGGTGTCCTATCCACTAGATTATGCGTGAGCGTTTAAATCCTCGCACCTCATAACTGATTTGCCAGAAAACCACACATGACTTTAGTTTTAACGGTATTTCTATTTTTGATTAAATTGATCATTACCAGTGTTTAAGAATTATCTGAAAGTGTGTCCTATCCACTAGACTTTGCGTTCATGGTCTTCAAGAGGTATCCTGTCCACTAAAGCGCCCACGGTATAATTTTTTTATGACCGATAATCGGTGACCGACTTTATTTCTATGGTATTTCTGACAGACTTTTTGTAGGACGTGTCCGTTGCTCCATTGCTATCAGTACGTTCTATTTGTCACCAACAAAAAGTCGGTCACTGATTATCCGACGTGGGCGGGCAGCCTAAACAATAACAGATTCTACCTTTGCTGTCATGTCACCTTGACCATATCGTGCGATATGGGCAACTATCACTACGCTTCGGTAGTTATCACTGATGCATAATCAATTTACTGTTTCGATGGGTATACTGTCCTCTATACTAACCTCAGATTGTATGGCACCCCTTGAAGCCAGATTTAAATACAAAATTCAGCTATGAAGGTTGCCAGTTCGATAGACTTTTTGTAAATAGTCTCTACGAGGTATCCTATCCACATAACAGATTCTTCCCTCGGGTTCTTTCTAACTTTACAAGTCACTTTGACCATATCGGGTAAAGTAAGCGACTACTACTAGACATTACGGGAGTTTTGATGACTTTATTAATCCTCAAATGTTAGTGCAGAATGTTAAGTTTTTGTCCTCTATACATTAAAGTTTATTCGTGTATAGGACGTAATTTTTCCCCGTGATGTTTTTACACGTTGTGAGTGCCTTGCCGGTTTGCTAATAATGGACTTAAATATTTCTGACCATTTTACATTAAAAGTAATTTGGACCTTACCTGATGAGATGGGAATACTGTCCACTATACTAACATCAGATTGTATGACACCCCTTAAAGTTAATTTGAAAATTAATATTATCTATACGGGTTGATAAGGGTGTCCTATCCACCAGACTTTGCGTGCATGGTCTTCAAGAGGTATCCTTTTCACTAAACAATTACATGTCACTTAAACCATATCGGGTGATGTGGGCGTCTACCACTAGACAAAACTAGGGTGGGTATACTGTCCTCTATACTAAACTCAGATTGAATGGCACCCCTTGGATAACAAGTTTTAAGATTCAAATCAACTATACGGGTTGATATAGGTGTCCTATCCTCTAGACTTTGCGTTCATGGTCTTCAAGAGGTGTCCTATCCACCAAACCATAATTCTACCCTGGCCTCGGGTGCTTTTGTCCTGTACTCATGTTCTATTCGTGTACAGGATTTAAATTTTTGCTACCCATTTTAAAAATAATGTGGGTATACTGTCCTCTACATATACTAACCTCAGATAGAATGGCACCCCTTGGATAACAAGTTTTAAGACTCAAATCAACTATACGAGTAGATATTAGGTTAATATCAAACTGACTAAGGTGTCATTCATATCCACTAGACTTTGCGTGTATGGTCTTCAAGAGGTATTCTATCACTGAATCATAACAGATTCTACCTTCGGGTGCTTTTCTATCATGCCACTTTGACCATACCGAGCGATATGGGTGCCTATCACTCGACAATACGTTCGTCGTAATTACATATTAAATTCGTGAACAGGACGTACATTTCTCTTCCGGACAATTTTCCCACGTCGTGGATGCGTGTAAAATCCACATTTTTTGTCAAATTCGGTCTTTATTCGGCCGGATTTTGTTAAATATATGCACATTTTCCTTTAAAATCATGAAAATGTTAATAATTTTATTTTCAAAGTGATTTCATCCTAACCGGATTAGGTGGGAATCCTGTCCTACAGTAACAGAACACGAATCTAAAAATAAAGTTTGTCTGTTGGAAAGAGCAAACCTCTAGTATAAATAAATAATTCGGATCGTTTTTATACTAAATATTTTTCTCAATGTCGGGTGATGAGTATGCTGTCCACTATAAATTGCATCAGATCCTCTTTTAGAATCTTTAAAAAAATATTCAGTTTCCTATCCACTAGACCATACATGCCTGTCAGTCAAAATAGTGCCACAAAACTATATCGGAAAACGTTCAGGCTCAAAATGTCCCTTTACCATAATTTTATTCGCAATATGATACACGAAGAGTACACCTTCAAAAAGTACGATCAAAAGCAGCTCATAAATTAGAAATGTCCCGCTCTATTCCACTCTAATCCACTGTTCAAATCCATTAATGGATTAGATTCCGCGGACACTCTAATCCTCGGTTTCAAAAGGTCCTGTAAATATAATAATTCTTTAATTATTAATGTTTTTTAGTAATATAAGGAAAAGTAACATAATATAATTTATTTTCTGATCACAAATTAAGTAGGTTATTCTTTTCAAAATTATCTTTCTATAAAAATCATAAGAACTACGAGTATCTGTAATTAGGAAGGGGATATTTTGGGAGAGGAATATTTAAAAAAGGGTTATTGTAGGAAGGGACATTATGGGAAAGGGACATTTTGGGAAAAGGATGTTTCGGGAAAGGGACATTTTGGGAAAGGGAGACCTTTTGAAACCGAGGGACAGTTTGGGAAAGGGACATTTTGAACCTGAACGTCGGAAAACAACAGAGATTTGCTCTATTCCACTCTAATCCACTGTTCAAATCCATTAATGGATTTTACCAATTTTACTTTGTGAGGTGCAAACACGCGCTCTAGTGTGCATAACTAAAGGTGAGTAGCGGATCGGTCGATACTGCTGAGAGCGAAGCTACGCACACTAAGAAAATGTGCATGTATGTACAGTCAAAAGCACGTCAGACGTAACACTTTGGACTTTGTTCCGCTCTTATGTCGGGGGCATAAGCGCTATTATCGAACTGCAAGTGTATACCGTGATGTGCTGTTGACCGTACACACAAGGATGGCTTATCCGCTTTCGTGAGATAAAATGATTGTAACAGCTATAATTATTCCAAGAAGCTGAAGTGTGAAGGCTAACATTGTGAAACCCTCCTCCCCCTTAAGTGGGAACTTACACATTGTGAAACACCCTTGTACAAAATGTTTAACGCCCTTGTCCTTGACCAAAAACTTCTTCTTACTGGGAACTCAGACGTTATGAAGAACCCCTATACAATATTTCAAGTTTAGTTTAAATACATTTTAACCCCCTTGAGGGGTGAATGTCCAAAAACCCCTTTTAAGCGGAAACTTACACGTTATAAAGAACGACTACGATTACTGGTATTTTTTCCTTACATGCGACAATATAGAATAACAGCTCTGGCTTATGCTGGCCATACACCATCATGCCTATCGTCAAATCGGCTTGAAGCGATCGATTGGATCAATCCAATTACAGGAAACGACAGTGCGTTCGTAGCTTGGCGTTTCTCGACAATTGGAGAAGATGATATTTTGTTCAATAAATAATTATTAGGTTTTTTGTTCTCGTCAAATTACGAGGGGATAATAATATCTACGAAATCTACGAATATACCAAGAGTTACGAAAGTTTTACTTAATGCAAACAATTTTGAAAATTTATTTAATTGGTTCACCAGTATGTTGGTTGTATATCAACCCTGCAGATGGTTGCATGCCACTGCAGCTAATGCTGAGGTAGGGACCTAATTGACCACTTTTAATATCGTTGTTTCCTACCTTCACTTGTTTCCCCGACGTTCATTGGTTTTTCCGACATTCATTTGTTTCCCCGACATTCACTTGTTTCCTCTAATTCATTTGTTTTCCAGAATTTGCACACATAATTTTTATTAAAATTAAAAAAAAATATATGTTGTTAATTTTGTTATTATAATAGAGCAAAAAGGCATGGAGTATAATTATGTAGGTACTTATGTTTTTCTTTGTTGTTGTCTTTAATAAATTAATTAAGTTATTATACCTTTTTAAATTAGTTGGCTTATACTACATTCAGGGACCACGGGTATTATGATTCCCCGTGGTACCTTCCAGGGACTATCATTTATAACTAATACTAATATTTTTTTTGTTTGATTTTAATATTACTATGTGGTCAGTAAAATTATTTCTTATTTCGAATTTCGGTTTAGCAACAAAGCTATGCAATTTTAGTATTTAAAGTTGTATTTATAAATAATCTTAAGAATGTAGACTATGTACTTAGATTGTAAAAATGACATATTATGACCAACTTGACACTAGCTTGGACAAAATAGTATATCATACAAACATAATAATATTGTTAGGGTGGTCTCACACGGGTGTTGCGGCTGCGCTGCGTCGACTAAGCGGTGACGTTCCGTTGTTTTTCATATATCTGAACAAAACGACATGCCACACAATGCGTTGAAATGACGGACGGCAACGCAACGCACGCGCAACGCTAAGGAGAGGAGAGAGACGAGGTGGGGAAGGGAGCTGCGTTGAAACGACGGAGCGCCTAAGATCAGAGAAGGCAGCGCAGGTTGACGCAGCGCCGACGCAGCGCTCATGTGGCATTCACTGCGGTGAGATAATTGCGTTGCGACGACGCAGCGCAGGCACTACTCCCATGTGGCACCACTCTTTGGGTCAGTTTCACTACTGTTAGATAAGTAGGTACCTAACCAAGCTGTCTTTTTGGTAAGTTTGCTTGGATAAAATTTTCTGGTAATCTTACTAGCAAGTATCGTTTGTTAACAGTGTGACTCGTTGGGAAAAAATTGTAAAATGATTCCCAAGGCCAACTAGTCACACTGTAACAGGTTAGAAGACCTTCTTAAATTATTCCCAACAGTCACACTCGGGCTCGTTAGGCCAACCTGCTGATAAGTATACTGTTATTGGGAAAGATCCTTTCAGTTGTACTAATGGTAAGCAACGGTTTGGGAACAGGGACATAATACACATCCCCTTATCAAAGTTCCAAAAGATCTTTCTATCAATAGAAATAATGTGTTAGCTTTAGGTAAACATTTAAATATAAGTAACATTATCTTTTTAAATGATGAAAACGTGTCTCTATATTTAGCAGTTTATAAATAGGATTACGTCTGTTCGTATATTTGTATGTATAATGTTTTAAAAAATATATATAATATAGTAAATTACATAAGTGTTATCTATTCAACAGCAGCAGATCAGCACCGCAAATCAATGTGTATATATGTATTAAAGTAATAATGGCAGATCGACTTAAGTAAGGTTATTGTATTATGTGTGTATTTTGAAGACAGATAATAAGTTAATTGTATGAATTTAAATTAAGATTTTAAATCTTGTGTGACATTATGTAATATTCAACGGGTTGTATTTAACTGTACATAAAAAAAACTGATTGTGCATCAAAAAATACTGAATTGCTAACCCAACCTAACCTTTGGTGTGCAATCAGTGATTTTGATGTACATTTCAGTATTTTTGATGCACACTTAAAAATATCCCATATTCAACTAAGTAGTTATAATAATATTGTAAGCCTTTGATAAATCAACCAAACCAACACTGTATTGAAAATTAAACAGATTTTTGTAGAAGACAAAAACTCTTCTTATATAAGATGGTTTTGTAGTTATAGAATATAAGATTTATTGGCCTAAGTGTAATAATTGTACTATATTAAATAAAACGTATTTGTTGATGTCAATATTTTATTTCTTCAAATAACCAAAATAAAAACGAAACAAAATTTTAATACTTACATAATTACATTCTGAAATCTTGACTTGACCATATTGTTAGATCCGCGAGAAAAGTGATACTAATATCATCAATATACATAACTTCAATTTATTTGGGACCAAAAGTAATCTACGTTCCTCGTTACTGATTTCGTGTCTAATCGGAATATCTTTGGATAGTCAATACAGGAATTTGAAGGAAACAGTTCTACTGTATATTTTTAGTCAATTATAATTGTAAAGTGACAACTTTATAGTTGGAGAAAACTCACATCCAAATCTAAATAGCCAATCAACTAATTTCTAAAAAAATTCGATTCTATGCAGTAAGTTATGAGTAGGTCTTGATGAGTAAACATTCTAGTGGTCAAATCATACATAGGACTTAAAAATAATTTATTCAATAGAAAAAAATAGAAGAAGATGAAACAAAGAATGAAAAATAGCAGTTAATAGAGAATTAGAAGCAATTGCTAGGCTATCCTAAACAATATGATGGTGTGTACAACAGCTTCTCATCGATGGATTAAATATAGGGATACCAAAGCTGGATAATTTACGACGACCTCAAGGGAAGTTGCGTGTATTGTAAGTAAAAGTATCAAGCAAGGTAAGTTAATTAGATTAGAACATTGACTAAGTAATTAGACTAAATATACATCGGTATGTTGCCCTAATAGGTTACTTGTATGTTTATCCCTATTAATGTTCCAATGTAAGAAAAAGACAAATAATTTGAATTACGAGTAAAATTAGAATAATCTTTCAACGTTTGCTACTCCTAATCTTAACCACAAACCCGAGACATTAAAATTTTGCAATTGCAACTAAGTAAAGGCCTGAATTCACTTTGATTAGTGATAAGTGCAGGTGTTTAGTGCAGGTGATTAGTGATTAGGAGAAAATAAGTGTGGACAGCGACTGATTAGTGCAGGTGATTAGTTGGCTGCATAGTGAAGTGTTTACAAGCGTGTTCTATTTTTCTGCGAGTGGACTGCGAGTAGCCACGTCCCGCGCGCCCGCCCTTCCCCCTCACTCGCAGCGTGCCTGCCAGTCCTGCCACTAAACACGTCTGGACAGGCAGTTTAGTGTTTAGTGATTAGTGGATGTTCGTGTTGTTGTACCAAAAATGGTAACTACTAAACAGAGCCACTAAACAAGAATTGGACACTACTCGCACTACGCACCTGCACTAATCACCCTCAATCAATTACTAAACACCTGCACTCGCACTAAACAAAGTAAATACAGGCCTTAAGAATGAGGCTCAAAAACAGAAGTAGGTATTCTCTATTTTATCAATCATGATTCGAACTTCGAAGGTAAATTTAACGAAATGCAAGTGTTACTTACGTAAAGATAAATATATCGAATTAAATATTTCCCTTCCTTTCTATTTAATTCTAATCTATTGTCAGAGATATCTCGTATAAGTCCTTACAATTCTTAAAATTTAAAAGTGTGTTTTAAAATTGGCGTTACTAGACATAATATGAATTTACCGCTGTCTCACTTTGATCTTTCCCGTATACCGCTCATCTAAGCAATTCTCGTAAACCAGTTCTGGCGTTTCTGGTCGCTCTGCCAAGGCTCTCTGAAAACTCTGCAATATATTCTGTTTTTCTAAAAACAATCTGTCTTTTTTCGAATTCTTCGAGATTGCCGCTAAAGTTGTGCTTACCCACGCCTCATAATATGGCTTTGTATGTCTATTAATACTTGATGGTGCCCATTTCGCAACTTCAGTTGGTGGTGAATAAACTCTTACCGATCCATCTGGAGATGCAACATGTCTGTGCTTTGATTTCTTCCTATCTTTCCTGATTCCTACTGGTTTATCTTTAATACTCGTCTTACTTGCTGTATTCTTGATTCTTTTTAAAACAGTATTCGTTTCAACTGCTTTAGATATCTTAGCGTTTTTAACATCACTTGGTATTTTTATTTGGAGCATTGTAGGTTTTCCCTTCTTCTGGTCAACGAATGTGACAGCTTTGAATACTTTTGTGCTGTCGTTTTTGGCAGTAACGGTTTTAATCATAGGTCTTCTGTCTCTATTCCTATCTGGTCTGTGTTCTGATGGTCTAGAGTCTATGGAAGATTCGATCTTAGTCTTTTGATCGCCAAGTGCTTTTTGCGTTCGGTCTGTTGAACAAAATTTGATTCAATACATTTACTACTATACTCTACCTGTTGAACATCAGAAACATAACAAACATTGATCGGATTTCAAAAATAGGTAGCTCTTGTATCATGGGTATTAAATCAAAAGCTACGATCATACCACAAAATACTTATAAACTTTAAATAAATCACAAAAAAAACACTAGTAGTTACATAAGTCGACCGTCTCCTATTAATTTAATTCTCGATTCTTAAATTTTTGCTTTTTGATAAATTGCTTAGACTGGCCGCTAAAAGACTGTTTAAATATCAAAATAGAATTAATTGACAACAATTTATTTAACATATATTACTAACCACTTTTCACTTCAGCAACCGGAACCCTCGCATTTATTCTAGGCTGCTCTTCCTTCTTGACAACCGGACCAACAACAGATGTAACTTTTTGTTTCAGTGTATATTTCTCTCTTATTCTCCTTCTTTCATCCTTGTCTGTCTTATTTATTGTTTCATCTGCTTTCTCAACTTTTTTAGGTAAAGTGTCTTTGGAACCATGCTCTATAATTTTGAGTTTAACATCTTCAGGCTTTCTAAAAACAATTACTTTAGGTTTGTCTAATTTGGGTACTTTTCTTTCTGAGTCTCCTCCGGGGTGTTTACCTTTCACCTATAAAAATAAATTAATATTAAAACAACATCACATACACATTATCTGATCCCAAAGTAGCCAAAACTAAGCTTAATATGATGGTATCAGAATCAACAAAGGCAGGGACCCCAAATATGAACAACAGGACAAACACAAATTTTTTCTTCTTCACGTGAATGTTGGCCCTAAGTGTACACCTGGATCCAAAGGCACCATCGGCCCATCATCATCATCATCAGCCTATATACTGCTGGGACACAGGCCTTATCTCAATTGTGAGATAGTGTGGGCCATACTCCACCACGCTGGCCTAGTGCGGGTTGGTGGAGGGGTGCGTAAGGCAAGTGACCAACCTTAATATCAAATGTTATCAAGCCGCCAAATGGCCTCTGACTAGGCTTGACGACTAATATTTACATTATAGTAAATATCAGCCGGGACCAACAGCTTAACGTGCCTTCCAAAGCACGGAGACGCTCGAAATTAATGTCACTAAATATGGTCAGAATGGTCACCCATCCATTAACCGACCGCGGCGTAGGTAGCTTGACTTTCGTTATCGCTAACGAACCACTGTCACAGCTGCGCCACGAGCGCCTCCGTCTACTGAGACATCGGCCCAGTCAACTATAATAAATCCTGAGTAATAGGTTTGCTATTGTGCTCGGTTTGGTGCGTAAGACTAGTGAGAGCCCCAGAGGCAAATTTAGGGGAATTTTACTCCACGTCGGGCAGAGCGAGAGTTTATTTGAGATGATAACGGAAAGAATGAAGTGATGAGTTTTTGGTATAGTAATATTAATTTAGTTGCCATTCGCGAATGGATACGAAGTGGTTTTACTCCACGTAAGGGTATACAAAACCATTACCAACCTCATCGGCTAAGTCCAAAGTCTTTCTAACTGTACGTTCTATTTTCTTCAAATTATCACCTCTGTCTTTTTTCTCTGGCTTGATCGGTTCTGTTTTCTTTAAATTTCTCTTATCCATGCCAAAAGTTTATTATTGATTACACTGGAAATTTTTAACTTGTTACGATGGTAATGAAACGTGAAATGTCAAATCGATGCCATCTTGATTTTTAAAACTATTTACAAAAGAGGTCTTATAAGTTGAACGGAGATTTAAGCAGAGGAAGGCCGAAAAGAGATGGATGGGATGGAGTGAACGGAAGGAAAAAACATGTTGTGCCGACCCATGCCGACTAGGGATTGCAACCGGTTCTACCCGGAACCGAAAGAACCGGGAAAAAACCGGTTTTTTTCGACAGCTTAAGAACCGGTTCCAGAAACTTCAAGAACCGGTTCTTTCGGTTCTTTCGATTCTTTCAGGTTTTGCACAATTATCATAAAGAATTGTTATAGGAAGGTATTTAGCATGAATCGAGCTTCCATAATCAGCTTACTATGAGCTGTTAATAAGACAAGAATTCACTCACAATTTTTTTCCTGAGTAGCAAAATAATTATTTTCTATAAAAATAACATCTCTACTCTTTACTACTTTGTGTGTTTTAGGATCCATCAGGCGATATCCCTTTGATGCTTTACAATAACCCACAAATATCATTTTTGTTGATTTTTTATCCCATTTATGTCGTTTTTCTTTTGGGATATGCATCATTGCTATAGTGCCAAATATTTTCATATGTGACAAATCTGGTTTCTTACCTTTCCATAATTCATAGGGGGTTTTACCTTCTAAAGACTTTGTCGGAGAGCGGTTTACAACATATAAGTTGCTAATGCTTCAGCCCAATACTGCTTCTCCAGGTTAGCATAGAACAGCATGCATCTCGCTCGTTCTACTAAAGTCTTATTCATCCTTTCAGCCAAACCGTTGTGCTGAGGAGGATAGGGAGTAGAGATTTGATGAATTATACCATGGTTAGACAAAAACTTTTCAAAATTATAGTTGCAGTATTCTTTACCATTATCGGTGCGAAGGTTGACTATTTTGCCATTTTGTACTATACATCCCTGGTTATTGAATGTAACTTTAAAACCATTCTTCACAATTGTACTAACTGAAAGTAAATTTGCAGCTAGCCCAGGCACAAATAAAACATTTTTTACTTGTATTTTATCCTTTCCATTTACTTGAATGTCCACACAACCAACTCCTTTCACAGGTAACGGTTCTCTGTTGGCTACTGTAATATTCTTGACCGTTGGTTCTGTGACATTGTACATCCAATCATCCCTGCTTGTCATGTGCATGGATGCACCCGAGTCGATATACTATTTATCACTACTGCTGTCTTTCTCAGTTGCTGAGAAAGCTGCTATAAAACTAACACTTTTATCATCTTTACTTTCCATTGGTTTCTGCTTACAGTTACTTACAAAATGCCCCTTTCGGCTGCATTTGAAACACCTAGGAACTTTCTGTTTCCTCTGCTGAGTATTACTGAAAGTTTTCTTTGTACTTGATTACAAGGCAGTTGACTTTGAAAGACTAATCTCCTTTATAAGTTTAGTTTTCACTGAGTCAGCACTTATTTTAATTCCAGAACTCTCTAGCCCCATGATCATATATTCCTCAGGTAGCCCGGCCAACATGAGAGTGCCAAGCCACTCGTCATTAACCTCAAAACCAATATTCCGCAGCTTGTGAGCTGTGTTCATAATCTTGCTTTCATAATCTTCAACACTGTTACTTGACTCCAAAGTGGTGTTGATTAAATCCTTAAGTAATCCGACTCTTCTGGTCAGGCCATTATCATCGAAAGCTCTCTGTAAACTATCCCATACTTCTTTAGCTGTCTTGCATTCTTGGACATAGACGTAACTTTGTGGGTCTAGTCGTAAAATAAGCTTTGATTACGCTTTAACATCCTTGCTTGGATTATCGGGGCGCTCGATACAGCACCACAAGTCTTCATGCTCCAGATACGTTTTAAGGCTGAATTTCCAGGTAGCAAAGTTTTCTCTGCCAACCAATTTTTCCAAATTAAACATAGTTGAGCCCATTTTTCGTGATTTTCTTCGTTAGCGTCACTTCAGATTCAAAATCGCAACGACCAATTTCACGGACTGAGTTCGACTAAACTTCCGACCGTATTTCCAACAGTACTACAACAGAACTACGCTCTGCTACCATAAAGGATATTCCTAGGTTGTTGTGGTATAGAAATAAACGGCTTTTAGATAAAATTAATTACAATTTATTCACGAGAGATCACAATGACAAGACGTTACAACGGCAAGAGAGAAAGATGGCGCCAAGCGCGCAGAAAAAAAAACTAAAATGGTTGCATTCCATTTCACTAACACATTTTGGTGTTGATTATAGTAGTTGATTTAAAAAAAGTGATCTTTTAATAAAAAAAAGGCAATTTAATTTTTTTTATTTTGGGAACCGAAAGAACCGAAAAAAGAACCGGTTCTCCCGGTTCTTATGACCACAAGAACCGAAAGAACCGGTTCTTTAAAACAGGACCGGTTCTGCATTCCCTAATGCCGACCCTACTTAGCGTTGGATAAGGGCAGGAAAATAATGATGATGATGATGATTTATTTTTTAGTTAAGTAGGTAGACTAAATCAAAGAAATTTTAGAATGAAAGGAAGGTACATTTTCCACTTGATCCTATGCGGCCGGCCACTGCGGCCTATTCCATATTACGAACTGTGACAGGGCATTGGTGGCAAATAAAGCTAATAACAAAATAACGGTCCGATCCGGGATTTGAACCTAGGTCCCATGGCGCGCGCGGCCGTCACAAAGTGCAATACTGCGCCACGGAGGCAGACAAACAAGGTAATAAAGGCCAAAGAGTAATATCATTTGATACAGGCTCTTTTCAATGTACCATTTACAAGATATGGACTGGCCATAATATACATAAATCATTAACTGTCAAACTTGTCAAACACACCCAAAAAATTTCGGCAAAAAATATGTAACTAAAAATCCCGTAATATAATGAAAGCGTCTCGTCCTTGCCAACATGGAAGGCACCCATGTGGTCAAGAGTAAGTCTTCAAACAGTGGAAAAACAGCTAAGTCTGAACATAGAAACAAGAAAAGCCGAAGCAATGCTGAACTTCCTCCTTATGTTATGAAGAAACGAGGGGTCTACGTAGAACCCAATCGATTAAGGACCAGTGAATTAGGTAAATTTAAAGGTGCTCCCTCACCGGGAGCATTCGCGTGTAATTATAGATTCGTCTTCCGAGTATTACATTACAACTACCTCCCTGACTGACGAGCGTTCGCGTGTAATGTAACATTATAGATTCTGCTGATTGATTGATTACACATTGTATCATTACAAGTTGCGCATTGTAATGCTCGGTTCTCCTTCTTCACTGTTGTAATGCTCGATTCTGTAACGTTACATTAAACGTGAATGCTCCCGGTGAGGGAGCACCTTAACGGCTATTGTTACGACCACTACGATCGATGCTACGTATATTGCTACGACGAAAACTCGTAGCAAACTTTTTATGTTGCAGGGTTTTTTTTATGTGTGACATAACTACTACAAAAAAAAATAGTTTAAAATACATACATACGTTAATGAATAAATTAGCTGCCTGTTTTAGCTACGCAAAGTCCAACATTTTACTGAATGCTTATACTTTATGTAAAGGCGCCAGAATCTTTTCACTCGAAGACTTGACAAGTTAAGATTCATCCCAAACAGCATTTGGAACTGTATAAAGCCTGTACAATAAGATATCTTTTTACTTCAGGCTGTTTAACTTCGCTGTATGGAGGCTGTATATCCGTATATACAGCCATTGTACATCCTAAATAGGCCCCAAATTATACAGCCTTAAGTGTAAATATAGCTGGACAACAGCTGTATTATAGCTGTACAGCCTAAAATATAAAGCTGACTTAGGGTGTAATGAGATTCCGTTATTCAGCTACAGTTCTTCTTTTAGAATACTTTTAGTGTTTTAAACAAACTCAGGCTTGAAATGAGTAGACATTTAAGTATAGTGTTGATTTGTACAGTGAAAGTCAGTATTTAGTTTTTCATTACAAGACGACATTTTGTTAAAGTGAATATTATAGTCGAAGTATACGTAAGTAATATTTTTTGTTTCTACATTGAATTTTTTCTTGCGACGGTAAGTTTATCGTATCGTGAATATATATATCATTTAATAGCAAAAAACTCACGCGCCCTCGAAATAATAGATAATAACAGATATTGTGGTAAATTTCTAACCACCACCTAGTTCTTTATTTGACCTAAAACCCTGTTTATGTGTTTTTCGTAATTATCTATTGAAAATGTAGCAGTTGTATTATATCTATGTCCTAATTCTAAAATAATTTACAGAATTTCACACAAAAAACATAATACGATATAAAATCATAAAATATAGGTTATGTTTTTAATGGTGTCTCCGAGTTAAACAGCTGTTGCTCTCCTAGTACACTAATATGAAGCTATTTGCTGAACAAAGGCACAGTATGAGAATACTTATCAGCTTTAAGGGTAAAACGGTCTGTATATTATAATTTAATTACTACAATAGCTGTTTAGAAGTAGATATTGAGGCGGCATTACAGTCATTTAGGGTTCAATTAAATTAAAGTTCAACCCATTTTGTATGTCTAATATGACCACATATTTAAATATAATAAGAAACGAAAAAAAGAAAAAGAAATAATTACGTTATTTAAAAAAAAATACTTTACAATTAAATTTACACCTTGCACTCAGCACTAAAACAATAATGTTATTAATAGAAAACAGTAAGACAGACACTGTAAATACCTTGCTACTTTCTTCAATATAACAGAAAAAGAACAATAAACTTTATGACACTTAATTTTGCATAGAACTAGGTAGGTGGTGGTCACAAATTTACCACAATATTTCTGTTATTATCTTATTATCTATTATTCACGATAAAGTTACCGTCGCAAAAGAAAATTCAATGTAGAAACAAAAAAAAATGTTACTTACCGTATACTTTGACTATAATATTCACTTACACAATACTTACAACATAACAAATTGTAATGAAAAACTCAATAAAACACAACTTTGGATGGATGTAAATCTGAATATTCATGAACAGCACATAAAATGGACCAAAATTCATTTTTGGAACTAATGACGTCAAAATTTAATATAATTGTTCTCAACAGTCTCTCTGTTCTGGTCAGTGTATTTATAATCCAAATTTTATTGTACGGGACCCTCTTCGTTAGTTACCAATCCAATATTTATTTAAGTTCATATTATCAGAATGTAACCAAGTTAAATTTATACAATAGCGTTAGCTTTACAATAAGCTTCTAAAAAACTTTTACTCAGCCGTCAGCATTGCATTACACTCTTGTAAAGAGCATTGCTTCAGAGAGTTTCCTAAATAACTTTTGTTCAGCTATAATCCAGCCTAATATGCTTGAGTTACAATAGACTAGGCTTACACCAATTTACAGTCATCGGCAGTAATATATACCCTTGTACAGCTACAGGTAGTACAAAGGAATAAAACAAGAGCAGCAAACAGTCGTTAGGCAGCTCTAGTAGTCTAAAATTGCTTTAAGTATTTTGTTATACTACATCCTGCATTTTTGAGTTTCGCAACACTTTTATGAAGCTAAAGGTAATGATTTCGACACTATACAGTCGTAAACCAGTTGTTCTGTATAAAACGACACAGTTTATACTCCAATTCAGCTTTAAATATATTTTTACTCTCTTTTTCAACGTTTATGAAGCCTTTGTCTGTTAATGCACTGTTTTAACCACTCAACGCCGAACCGGCACTCGGGTGCCGCATAACAATAGATTTTCTATTGTGTCTAGTAATCCGGGGCTAGAAGGATTAAAGTTTTTTTTTAACAAAATGTTTATTGGGAGGACTGATGTTAATACCTTTAAAAGAATATTTAAGAGAAAAAAACCAAATAGATAGATAGATAAACAATTTATTTGCAACAAAGGACACACATACACACAAAAAAAGCTAGTAACTCAGTAACAAAGGGAAAAAAGACAAAAAACATTACCTTATAATAACGCTTCGTCTGCATGTGTGCCGCGGCGATGCAGAATGGAAAATGGAATTTTCTGATTTTACTAAATTGACTGATTAGTATAAAATTGCCTTTAGCTACGCCAGTACATAATATTTTTATGCGTTTAGCATAGTCTACCTACGACAATGGTTACCATATACATACAAATTATTTCATGCTCGTTTTTATAGTTAAACACTTTCCTCTTCTTTGGTCAAATCCAAACATTTGAATTGTCTGTAAAGTATAAGAAGCTTTATTTGTTGAATGACTTGTTGTCCTAGCTTTTCCGGAGTTGGAAGCTGATTGGCCATGTTTAATTTTAAAGGACAACGCAAGAAGTTGTATGGGCCCTGTCCCCACCCACCAACAGACTTGGCACTAGTTTCAATATTATTATGACATTCCATATAAAGACAAATAACCATTTTTAATCCAAAAAATGACGGGGTATTCAAAAACAATAAAACCGTGCTTATGCCGTACTCCTAAGATTACGCTGTAAGTGTCTAGCTTCAAGTAGACTCGACTGTAAAATATTTTTTAAGATTACATTTTGGTTGAACACTTTTATTTAGGCCAGGGGGGTTACTCTTGATCGCCTGCACATTATTTTCACAATAAACTGTGTCAAAAAAATACTTGAAAAATACAACATTCAAATTCGATTTGCGTGGAATCCCCATTTCTACGGCGGATGTCGTCATACAAAAAAAAGATCAGTATGGCAAGAGGTATAAATAGAGATACGTTTGAAATCTGTTGGTGGGTGGGGACGCTCCTTTGCATAGTCCTTTGATAAGACCTGAAACAATTATTTTTTTAAAGTAACCACTCTGAGGACAACAAATCAGAAAGTTTACACTCGATACAAAACCGATATATTATTTGAGGGCTTTTAACGCCTCTCTAAACTCAAATTTACACTTTACAATTTCATGAAGGCTTGTACTGTCTGTCACATTTGAAGGCAACGCCTCTCTAAACCCAATAATGCACACTTTACAATTTCATGAAGGCGTGTACTGCCTGTCACACTTGAAGGCCTATAACGCCTCTCTAAACTCAATAATGCATACTTTACAATTTCATGATACATTTTTCAGAAAAAAACCAGGGCCAAGAAAGACCTAAAGCACCACCGCGCCCTCGTCCGGGCAACAAGAGGTTCCTCGCCTCGGTCCTCACAATCCTGTCCAAATCCACCGCTGGTACCCAATACCCGGAAACAGACGACCCTTCTGTCAAGAAAACAGAGAAAAGACACCGAATGAGGAGGAACATTATCGAGAAAAGTTACACTGACGTCGACACTAACAATAAAAGAGACAATAATATTAAAACAAAAAAGAAACCTAAATACAGATCGAAAGCTCTTAACAATGAGGTAGATAAGGAAGTTCATCAAAAAAAATTCGTAGTTTTACAATCACAGAAAGATTTATTACAGACTCCGTCGGTATATTCAGAAAATGATTCTTATAATTGGTCTAACCTTCCGGCTCTTGTTCAAAGAGCTCAAAGGAATAATGCAATTGAAGGCACAGTTGAGGATGTAGCTAATGTACTAGCAAAGGAAATCATGGATGGTGCAAAGTCTAGGAAGGACAGAAGAGTCAGAATTGAGGAACAAACTCCGCAAATTACAGAGATAAAACAACCACCTAAAAGTAATGTTGCAACGAATGATTCCAATGGAAAACTGTACAACTTCTTCGTAGATCTCCTTGAGACTACTATAAGCGTTTATAACGTTAAACAAGAGTTCGAGAAAGCACCTAATACGCCAAGCGAGGTCAGTTCTACGAAAATGAAGTTGGAAATCGATGAATCTGTCGCGAAGAAACTAAGTGAACCGAAAGAGAAACCAGTAAACCAAGATGTTAGCGAGAAAACATCAAACCACTTTTACTGCCTTAAAGATTTAGAGTTTTGCAACAAAATTCCAGAACCAGCATTGTATGAAAGGTCAAAATCTGCTAGAAGGAGGAAGATTAAGTCGGAGTCTTACTCGTTTATACGAAAGCCAACTAAATTAAAAGCAGAGAGTGTGATACAGCCGAAAAAGTCATTCTCTAGAAAGCAAAAGAAGAAAACCTTATTGAACCTTTTTAAAGAACAACTGCGTATGGACGAAGATGCATTTGAAGAGCCACAGAATCTATACCAAGCTTTAAAAGTGATTGCTCAAAATAAAAAGAAATGTCAAAAGGCAATACACTTTAGAGAATCGATGAAAAGGAAAAGAGCAGACTATGGGTTCCCAGAATGCATGTTCAAAGGTAGAAATGTTATTTCTTCAAGCACGAAGTATACTCATAAAGACAAAAATACTTATCCGCCATCTGTTGGTCGGAGGTCGGAACTAGGGTATAAGAGGCCCAAATCTAACTACACGACTGATTTTGAAGAAGATTCGTATCATTCTCTGGAAGTAGTGGGATATGACTACGAAACGCCGAATGTTAATAAAATAAACACGAATTATTCTCCGAAAGACTTGCTATTTACATACCATTCAACACCATCGTATAGTGAAAGAAGTTTTGGGTCAAAAGACATTTTGGATTTTTCTGAAACGGATAGTATGTATTTCTTTTAATGCTGTAGGATGGGACGCACAAATAAAAAACGTTAAAAGTAAATTAAAACTGAAAACTGTCTTTATTTTTTGTTCACCTATCAGGTTCATTCTCGCTGTCCACCCCCATGTCTGCTTCCGCCGGTGGACAGTGACACAACTTTTGCAAATATTACAAAATTAATACATCTCCAATAAGATCATGTTGCACTAGGACATACATATTTTGTAAATTATTCTCTTAAAATTCTCTTTATCCACCTCGGTTGGAGTGTCACAATTTTTTGAAATTTAGTTTCGATGTCCACCCCCGGGGGCAGTGGAACATATTTGCAAAAGTTGTGTCACTGTCCACCGGCGGGGGCAGAGCTGGGGGTGGACAGCGGGAATCGCTATCATTATAGACCCTGGTGATGATGTCGAGTCGAGAGAACCAGCCCTGGTAGTAGGCCAAGACAAAGCCCCGAGACAAGCCCGAGACGCTATCGACAGCGATGCAGGAGCGCCGGGGGGTTTAGTGGGTACTCTTGTTGTCACACACACACGGCTCGTCTACCCCAGGCGAGTTCATCATCAGCCTATACAACGTGGGGATTAGTGAACTAAAAGTTCAGAAATCCCCATTGATGGGGATATCCGATGGGGATTTGTGGAATAACCCTTTTAAATGCGCAAAACCTCCGACACCCCAAATGGTTTTTAATATAATTGACCTAATTGTGAAGGAAAAAACAATATTAAAAAAAATGAAAAGATTTTAAGTATGAGCTGTTTTAGTTTTACTTGCAATTATGATCGTTTCTTGGTTTCTTGCGTCTGCGACGAACGCTTCGTCGAGCGACGACTCTGTAGGTTATGGTTTGCGCACGTGACGGCTTGACCTATTATAATAATAAATAGACAGGGCAACATTGATAGTGTATTTAAAAAGAGGTAGATACGGCACTAGCGCTCGAAAAATGCTCCGCTCATCATAGTCCGCTCATATTGTGTTAATTGACACAAACAACTAGTTGGTTGGATTGGAATAAAACCTTTTATCGGATTCCAAACCGCACAACCAGTTGGTCCGTTTAGTTGGTCGGATTGGAAGGACAGATTTTAAACGCATAATGTCAACGGTTGGTGAAGCACATAGATTTAGTAGTATATCTCGACGGATCAAATTCTAATCGCCGTGCGTCAAAGGATGGCATATCTACCTCTTTTTTAAATACACTATCAATGCAGGGCAACATTGTTTTGTTAATGAATATTTTTTGAAAAATGTGACCTATAATAAAAAGTGGTTTAATGGATTCTACTCGTTGTTTTGATCAAACTATTTTCAGGATTTGCGCATTTGAATTAACACCGCGTTGTATATGTACGTTCCCACTGCTGGGACACAGGCCTTATCTCAATTGTTAGATAGAGTAGGCCATACTCCAAACGCTCCACGCGAGCCCAGTGCGGGTTGGTGGAGAGGTTCGTAAGGCAAGTGTTAGGTGATATCAAGCCGCCAAATGGCCTCTGACTAGGCTTGACGACTAATATTTACATTATACTAAATAGCTTGAGTAGCTTGACTTTCGTTATCGTTATTCAATTCCCGTTCGTTCCACTGGTGGGACGAAGCTTGTTGGGTCGAACGGGAATGAATCTAACGAACCACTGTCACAGCTGCGCCACGAGCGAGCTCCTTAGCCAGGCGAGTTTTGGCGCGTAAATGCATTACCTACACCAAACGGCTCGTCGAAATAGTGTGTGCACTGCTTGTGTTTTTTCCCTTTCGTACCCAGTGGGGACGACCGGGAAAAAAAGGCAAAACAGGAGGCACCAAGTAACAGTTAAAGACATTGAACTCCAATGATATTATATACATCATTGTTGAACTCATAAACATTGAAACTGGCGTCAATCCAGTTACATTATGTAATGTCAATTAAGTCACGAGATTTTGGCAAGAGAGACGATACACTTGCCAAAACGAATCGGAAATGTAAATATTGAAAATATTACAGAAGACCGAAGTGTAAGTCGCAGCTTTGCTATTAGGCTTCGTTTAAAATCAAAATATTATTTATTCATAGGTAAGCTTCAAAGATGCACCTATATCAATTACATCTCTGAAGTTACATAATGTACATTAACCCTTACAACGCCAATGTCTGATATATCAGACAAACCATTTTCGTGCCCACCACGCCAATGACTGATATATCAGACAAAAAAACAGGATCAAGAAACGTTGTTAACGTTGTATTTTTACTTGCCTGAATGAGTTGAGTATAACTTAATAATTTTTTGGAATTTTTTTTAATGGTCGTGGCGTTAGGGGCACCATTTTCGGAAAATAGCGTGGTGGGAAAAGGGTTAAAGAATATGTTGATTTCGATTTAACGACTTAAGGATCATCGGATAAGCTAAATAAAATAATATTTATGATCCTTTGATTTAATTAAGAAGCAGTAACATAGCTGCTTTTGTGATTAAGGTGCAAACCTATGGGGGTTGTAGCACTTGTAGTAGGACAGACAGAAACATGTCTCTCTCGTGGTCCTACTAGTAGGACAAAATAGTAGGACCACGAAAAACGCCCGTAGATAGACACAGGTTTAAATCTTAATAAAAAATATTGCAATTTTTATACATTTAATTAAATTAACATAAGCGGTTAACAATACATTTTGTACTTCAAAATTTTAGTTTTCAAAATTAAATTGTCTACTTACATAATTAAATCTCACTGAAAAAATAGGAAAATAAATTTAATTATTTTCGGCCATGCCAGTTTAACCACAGTCAGATAATTTCGTGATTATTTATCTCTGTCAGGTATCAACGATTGTCTTTCGTTGAAAATAGATGAAAAATACAGCATGTATGAATTTACCTAAGAGATAAGTTATTATTACAAATACAATGGTGAAACTGGTCAATAGTACTCTCACCACAGACATATAGGTATAAGTCTGTGATTCTCACTTTTATAATAAAAAAAAATCTTTGATAATTTTATTAAGGCGCTACGCAAACGTAGACACTTTTTGTGAATAGTCTGCGTCAACTTAATTGGCTTGTGTGAAGTTAACTGCGAGCGTCGTTTGCGTAGGTGCGGGGCGCGGCTGTGTTCATATTATATGGGGAATTGAATAAAGTATTTAATTTTTGTTCCCGTTCGTCCGACCACCACGTTCAGTGGGACGAACGGGAATGAACCCGGGGCCGCACCCCTCTGACACCTACATTTGGGTTCTGCGCAGTTTCTCGCACGATGTAAATATGTAGTAGAGTGGACACAAAAAGTGTCTTCGTCTGCGCAGGGATGGCTGATTTCAATTTTAATAATAATTATGATAGGTACTATCAATGATCAATAAGAAAATTATCTTGCTAATAAAAAATGTCTCAAGGCTATAGTCTAATAAGTGTAGGTATGTTGCCAATGATAAGAAGAAAAAGTAACATTACGGCGCATTTAGAATTTGCCGCAAAATTATTAAGGTCACTCAAGTTGGAGACTTGGAGAGGGCTATGTTTGAGGTTTCCATCTAAAATGATGAGATCAGAGATTTGAAATGGCAATGGGCAGGACAGATTGCTAATAAGGATTGACGGCCGTTGAGGCGGAAAGATCCTTGAGTGGTGGCAATCCGTGTGTTTGGTGCGAGGGTCACTAGTAAAAAATATTGATTATGGCCACGTACCATGGCGCGCAGCTATGGATTGTTTTATGCGCGCCTTTGGACTCGGCGGAGACGGAACACATGTGGGGAAACCTGTACAGTCGACTGGCTGTGTAGCCATGATCCGATTGGTCTTGTTGCCCTGGTAAGGTTCACGGAGGTAAGATGACAGTAACTCCAATGTAATAACTGGACTTGTCTAATCTTGGATCGTGGTGCAAGCGTACTCTAGTTTGGGCAATAAGCTCGGAGACAAGAGGTTGACGCCAGTTTTTTTTTTACTTGTAAGTTGTTGGGAAACCAAAGCTCACAGACTCCGCTGGCTTGGCCAAGTGGAACTAGGGTTGCCAGATGTGTTTAAAAAAAACGGACAAGTTTTTAATTTTTATTTATTAACATTAATTGACTAAAAACAGGGGTTGGTTATCTGTGTGGACCATCTTTTGTCCGGTTTACCAAGATTTTCTTGACTGGACAAACATAAAGAAAACTGTACTGTTTGGTCGAAAACCGGACATCTGGCAACCCTACGTGGAACGCATGGAGGAGGATCGCGCAGTGAAGCGTGCGTACATGGAGGTACCAAGTGTTCGAAGGCCTGTCAGGCGTCCAAAGTACCGCTGGAAGGATATGGTGATGAGGGTTCTGTTCGAGTTGCTGAGGCCTGTCAATTGGCAAGAGGTTGCTCAAGACAGGGAGCAGTGGCGTAATCTCGTGTTGGAGGCCAAGATCCACTTCGGGTCGCTGAGCCAGCGGAGTAAGTAAGTAAGTTGTTGGGAAGGTAAATTTTACTTTTGCCATGATAAAGCTCTCATGTGTCATTTTACTATTAGTCACTGGCAACATATGACCCCTTATATCTGCTCTCACAGGAAAAATAATCAAAGATTTACATAACCTAATGGTAATGAATTAAAATTAGCCTAAACTAAACTATATTCCAAAAAATGGCATTAAATAATAATTTAGTTAGTCAATATGAAAGCATCAACCAGGAATAAAACATTTTATGTTCTTTTCACCCTTTGGGCGCTAACTAATAATAAAGGGTTGCTAAGCAAAAATGATTCAATCCACAAAATGATCAAAAATTATGACCTGATTTTGATTTTTGGTTGTGGTAGAGCCATGCTGTTTTACAGTACAAATGGGCCGGTTCATCAGGGGAAGTACTGTCCATGGGCAGCAGTGATTGCTTACCATCAGGCGACCAGATGGCTCGTTTGCTGCCTCTGACATAAAAGAAAACTTGGCTAGACCAAATCTCAAGAACCTGTCCATAATTTTTATGAAAAGTATCAGCTTTTTAATGTACCACTGCAGGGCAAACGCCTCCAAACTGATACAAATCTTGCTTCACCCGGGAATGGAAGCTGAGGTCACGGCCACTTTAACCACTAGTCCAAGGCAGGGACCGGAACCGCTTACCCTTAAAAGGTTTTCGTTTGGGTTTCTGATAGGCTTGTTTTTAAAAACCCTATCAAATAGGTAAGCCTATTCATTGGCTTATCTCATCAATATGCTTACCAATTCATTACGGTAAGCACTACTATCACCGAAAACCCTATGATAGGATTACCCTTTGAAAAAGGGTTTTAAATTCAGTTAAGCTATTTTAGTCCCTACGCGCAAGTCATGCGACTTATTTTTGCGCACCTCACTAACGGTGGTAGCTGATTGGTTGGAGCGTGAGAGAAGTTCGCAATGTTAACACTCCAATGCGTGGAAAAGAGATAGGGAATTAAAAAGCGTAACACTAATGGTAAGGGGTTGTAACCCTTTTTAAATGATTACCAAATCAATAAGTTAACCCAATCAAATAGGTTACCATATTGAATGGGTAAACATTTGATAGGGTTACCCTATCAATAGAATTAAGTCTGAAAAGGGGTTTTCCGGCCCCTGGACTCCAAGGAGGCGTATTTTCATGCCCATTATCAAAATAATGATTCCAAAAAACTTTCAATCTTAGTGGATTGGTTCGTTTTTGCTTAACACAACCAAATAATACTAAAAATCACATGGAATCAGCTACAAATAGCAACAAAAGTAAATAATATAATTTATTGCAACTATTTACAATGTATTTGTTAGCAATATTTGTCGCTCACACCTGTCAATTAAGTTTCATGTAATTTGTTTATCAGAAAGTAATTTTCCTGCCTTCTATTGGGTTATTCCCAGTTGCCCCCTCAGGCATCGCCCCCTCAGGGGGCAACTGGGAATTCGTAAAAAATATTGTCCCGGTTGCCCCCGTGCCTCCTTTCACCCTTCAAATTTACACTCACTTCTAGCAACATATGGAAAAAATATCTAGTTATACTTTACGGCGTCTCAAGTAGGGCGGCAGACGTTTCAAAATTAAAAAAAATGTACTCCCAGTTGCCCCTTCAAACGAGGCACGGGGGCAACTGGGACATTATTTTTTACGAATTTCCAGTTGCCTCCTGAGGGGGCGATGCCTGAGGGGGCAACTGGGAATAACCCCTTCTATTAGTCAAAATTGACAAAGGATAGCATTTAAGTTATCTGACGAACAATTAGGAACTTACTTAACAGGAGTGAATCTGGCCCGTAATTTGTAAACTTGGAAATGACGCATTTCAAAAAATGTTAAGCTAAAGCTACCCCACAATGTCATCTTTCAAAATTGCATGAATTAATGCCTCCGTCCACTTGGCTCCTCGCCTGTCCACGGTCCAGCTCTGCCCCCGCCGGTGGACAGTGACACAACTTTTGCAAATATGTTACATGGGGGTGGACATCGAAACTAAATTGCAAAAATTGTGACACTGTCCGCCCGGGGTGGATAAAAATAATTTTAAGAGCCTTATTACAATATAATACCATCCGTATTATCAACCATATTACTAAATATGCTTAAATAAGTAAAATATGTTTTTACATTATTATTTAGTTGGCCTTTTTTTAATAAGGAACTTGCCGGGGTGGACAGCGGGAATGAAACATTAATTACAATATTAATGATTCAATCATATAAGATTTATAAAAGTTTCACCACTGACAGATAGGTAAGTTATTTTATTAATCTGTATGATGAATAATAAAAAAAAATTATGAGTGTGAGTAACTTAAGTGATTATTAATCTGTATTATACAGTCACTTTTATAAATTTTTTACCCATTCACTGTCTTCTTGAAAAGTAACGACATTACCCAGAATGATGCCGCGCCCACTGTTAATACAGTCCGTCCGCCGATGGGCGGGTCTGGCACGGCACTGAATGGGTTACGAGAGCATTATATTTATATCACACAGACAAAAATATTGCACACTAATCTGTAAGTGATAAAACTAGCTATACAAGCCTAGATAGTTCGAATATAATTAATATTATACATAGTTAGATCAATATGTTATTAATTTTATTATAGTCCTGTTTTTAGAAAATAAAATTTTAAATTTAATTTTTTAAAGCATTTAAAAGACATCCAAAAGAGTTTTTCACACCTATTTTTTAACACTTAGAAAAGTATTTTCTATTTTTAAATTTTTTGTGTATTTTCCATAATACGATTTTTAAATCAGTTTTTATTTTATACATATTTACAATATTTTTTTTGGTGTTTATGTAAGATTATTTTTTCAAATACATATTTATTAAAAATCTTACAATACATGAAATAATTTACTCTTCAATTTTTAAAACTTTTACCTTTTGCAAGTCGGTGTATGGCAGCATAGCGACAGACGCTGTACGCTTAAAGTTGTGTGTGAAGTATAAAACAGCAATTTTCTTAGGCATAGCCACGATGACTGTGTGTCCATCCTCCACTTCCATTACGTCAACTTGTATTATCGGGCACATACTCAAAACTGGGCAGTCATATCGTTCCATAAAGTTGTACTGCTTTATTGGATCAGCGCTGAATAGGTCAAACTCACCGTGAGAATATGGAGCGTAGTAAATCCGGAGAACTCCCCAGTTTGAACCCACAAAATACACATCTCCATATGCTCGGACCGTGACTATGTCTCGTAATGGCCCATCTGGAACGGTGTGGTTAAACACGTACATCCATTGGAAGTATATCCGCCAATCCAAACGCTCTAAGAAGTTAAACTGACGTAACTGATGCAGCAAGTTGGAATCTGCTCCCAGAGAACAAATATATTGAAATTTATCATCTTTCGCTGTATAAATATTACGCTCAAACGTTAACACATGTAGGTTATTAGTGTATCCCAAGCACATGACTCCGTCTTCGGTACGTTTAATAAGTCTGTTTTTAATATTCCTACCATTGACTGTGCAGACGTAGATTTCATCACTCAAATTCACATAATAAACGTCGTTTTTGACAAGAATGAATGTCTTCACGTTATCAAACGTCGCATTTGTGTCAGCATGCGGGTTCTTCAATACCTTATGTATTATGTACAGTTGCAGGTGGTAGCTTAGTATAACCAAAATATCATCATTCTCACTGTAACGCAGGTAGTCACCAGTGATCACGCCTCGTTTAGAAGGTTCCAACGTCTCGATATCATAGTACACGATCTTACCTCGCTTGTGGACACCAATTGCACCATCCCGGAGTATCTCAAAGTTTTTGATTTCATCGTTCACACTGCCAGCAGAGGCGAATTCGTCCCGTACCTCCCTCGAATATTCCAACTTCGGCCAGAGACTTAAAGACCTGTAGATATGGTACCACAAAATTCCGGCCCGAGCCTTAGTGCGAGCTGTCAGGTACGTAGATGGGAACCTCTCCTTGCAATGCCGTTTCCACAGGGCGTCGCTGCGAGATAAACCGTCCACAACTTGCTTGAAACGGTTGCACACTCGGCGACATTTGATGAGATCTTCCGCAGGCAAATAAGTAAATATTATGAGGATCAGTTCGGTAGGCAGGTTGTACATTGGACTAAACATCTTGCCGTAATCGGAATTGTAGCCAGCGGAAAGCCAACGTAAGTAATGCCTGACAGAAATTCGCGTTTTGCATTCGTTTGATAACTCGGTAAAGACGTAATTGTTTCTACGGCAGCAGATCCATTGCAGGTCAAACAGACCTCATAATACACATTTCTGACGCGGTTTCGCGTAACAATCAGGATACACGGCGATTTTAGCCATTCTCCGCAGTCGAGCGAACTTGCGAAAATTGCAAATATTATGACCTTTTATGACAAAAATAATCAAATAAAAATTAAAAACAAAGTTAGTGCTGTACACGTGAAGTTTCTAGAAACACTATTCACGTGAACAATTGAATTGAAAATATTGAAATTGGTTACTGAATCGATATACACCGATTGTGTAGGGACCACACCACCGAATACCAACTCGAGTTGAGTTAAGTAACGAATAATTAAACTGATCCAAACTATAATAATTTAAACAAAAAAGCTTTCGTTTTCATTGTTTTGTTTGGTTAAGTTGAGTTCTTGTTCATCACGCTGGAGAGCGTGTGCGTGCGTTTTTATCCGCTTTTTAAAATTGATGCATGTGCGTTACTCTAGCGGAAAGTTCAAAATATTAGCACGTCTAGAGATGAAACAATATAGAATAATTTGTGCATTATATGCTGTAAATGTGCACCAAATATAAAATTTGTGCCTAGTGGGGTTTCTGAGATATTAATGAAAATACGATTCCGCCAGCGTAACGCTTGAAAACGTTATCCTGGCGGAACGATTTTTACCTATTGGTCCTAGGACAATTTTAAGTAGCATAAAAGATAACTTAAATTTGTGCCCTAAAGTAGCCAAGCAGCGGCATTTGTGCCCCCCGTAGTTTTTGAGTAATTGCAAATGCCGCTGCAGTAACGTTCGGCTTATTTTCCATATCTTCAGAACAGCTGAACGTACAGAAATGTTTTTTTGTGAGAAGATGCCTTGTAATTTGTGCAAATTTGTGCCTTCATAGTTATTCCAAAGAAATACATGGTTAATGATTTAAAAAAGATTTTCTAAAAAACGAAAACCACCTCTGCCTTTTGAACTACTTACGATAGGCGCTGAATGTTTCACGTAGCTGATGCCTTTATGATACAAGGATCTTCTGACAAAATTTTATAACCCTACGTCTGATATTGACGAAATAAATCAACTTTTTGAACTGAAAACTGTTTACTCATTTCGAGCCGCAAATAAGGGAGTTTGAATAACGTAACGATTCCCATTTTTTGTCAAAAATCTGTGCCTTTATTCAAATAGACACACACTAAATTTCAACTCTCTACGTTCTGTAATTAACCGTAAATTAAATAAAATAACCAAGTAAGAACATATAGATTATTACCCGACCAAGTATGAAAGGTCATAAAAAAGCGGCATTTAGGAACATTTACCGTACCTTCTTAATTTATATACCTAACTTTTCTCTTGTTTGTACAGTGATGTAGAAAAGTGGTTAATTAAGTTAATTATTGTCGTTTCGAAAAAGTGAAAACAAATTACGAATAAGAGCCTACGTTGCTTTTTATTTAATGTTTTTAGTATTAATCTTTTCGTATTAATACTAAAAAATATTATTACTATGTAAGACTAAGACGAACAAAATAAATATTTTTTATTAAACTATAAGGCGGAAGAGTAGTTTTTTATTTCATATTATCACACCTCGACAACCACCTCTCTGATAGATAATCAAATTAAGATCACCCAATTTTTTCACCACTTGGAGTAGGTATATTTTTCTTGTTAGTTTAATTGATAATTGGGGCAGAACGGAAAGTGGACTCTCCCAAACAAAAAATAATTTTCAAAATAGGTTAATAAATGATCGAGTTATTAGAAATGAAGCATTGAAAAAAAATCACCTCGATTTCACACTAAAACTTGCTTACACGAGTGTACCGACAGTTATCCTACAAATTTAAAGATGTTGGCTTGAAGTACTGCACGGTCGGTTTTTTATGACCTTTCATACTTGGTCGGGTAGTAATCTAAATGTTCTTACTTGTTAATTTTATTTAATTTACGGGTAATTACAGAACGTAGAGAGTTGAAATTTAGTGTGTGTCTATTTGAATAAAGGCACAGATTTTTGACAAAAAATGGGAATCGTTACGTTATTCAAACTCCCTTATTTGCGGCTTGAAATAAGTAAACAGTTTTCAGTTCAAAAAGTTGATTTATTTCGTCAATACCAGACGTAGGGTTATAAAATTTTGTCAGAAGATCTGAAGATCTTATAGGCATCAGCTACTTGAGACATTCAGCGCCTATCGTAAGTAGTTCAAAAGGCAGAGGCTGTTTTCGTTTCTTAGAAAATCTTTTTTAAATCATTAACCATGTATTTCTTTGGAATAACTATGAAGGCACAAATTTGCACAAATTACAAGGCATCTTCTCACAAAAAATCATTTCTGTACGTTCAGCTGTTCTGAAGATATGGAAAATAAGCCAAACGTTACTGCAGCGGCATTTGCAATTACTCAAAAACTACGGGGGGCACAAATGCCGCTGCTTGGCTACTTTAAGGCACTTTAAGCTATCTTTTATGCTACTTAAAATTGCCCTAGGACCAATAGGTAAAAATCGTTCCGCCAGGATAACGTTTTCAAGCGTTACGCTGGCGGAATCGTATTTTCATTAATATCTCAGAAACCCCATTATGCACAAATTTTATATTTGGTGCACATTTACAGCATATAATGCACAAATTATTCTATATTGTTTCATCTCCAGACGTGCTAATATTTTGAACTTTCCGCTAGAGTAACGCACATAATTGATGCTTGTCGATGTTTATCGATTTTGGCAGTTTACGTCTAAGTCTTTGCTACATTCATGAGATTTGAAATTTTGAAAAATAATGCAATTGTCAATTTTGACTTCGACATTTGCTCAAATCTCAACGAACGATTTGTTTTGAAATTACATTTTTTTTAACATTAATTAAACAGTTGATAATCTGTGAATTAAACACAAGATTAATACAATGGCGGCATTTAAAAACTTACGGGATGTCTGCAATAATTTTGAAGCTGACTTACGGCGTCTTTCCACCGAACTGTTCTGTGCTAAAATAGGAGAAAACTTTGAGGACTGTGTAGCGAAGAAACTACGTGATATTAATCTATATAAATCAAAATTGAGCCTTTTACGAGCCAAACCTGTAGCTAGTAAGTATTTTGAATAGATTATTATTAATACCTTCTTCTTCTTCTTCTTCTTCAGCCGTTCTCTATCGCGTGGATGTAGGCCTCCTTCAAATTGTGCCACTCATCTCTGTTCTGTGCTCTTTCTATCCATTTAAAGCCGGCCACCTTCTTCAGATCATCATACCAGCGCATCTGAGGTCGTCCTCGGGGGCGTTTTTCACTCCAAGGTCTCCACTCAACGAGCCTTTTGCACCATGAGCCATGTTTGCGGGCGACATGTCCAGCCCACTCCCATTTAAGTTTGGCCATTCGTTTGGTTATGTCTGTGACCTGGCTTTGTTGGCGTAGCCATTCGTTCGTCTTTCTGTCCCTCAGTGAGATTCCTACCAGCCGTCTCTCCATTGCTCTCTGGGCTACACTAAGCCTATGCAGTGTTTCTTTTGTAAAAACCCAGGTTTATGCTCCGTATGTGAGGACTGGAAGGACACACTGGTCAAATATGCGAGCTTTTTGGGATGCCGTGATGTTCATTTTAAATGCGAAGTCCAGTTTGGAAAATGCCGCCCACCCCAGCCGTATACGCCTGCCAATTTCGTTGGTTTGGTTATCCTTGCCCATTACAATTTCCTGGCCCAGGTATACGTATTTACTCACCCTTTCAATCTCGGTCTGGTTTACCATGATTTTAGCTGTCGAGTCTCCTGAGCTGGACATGACTTTTGTCTTGTCTAGGTTCATCTCCAAACCACATTGTATAGATGCGTTGTTTAATTCCCTTATCATCGCCTGTAGATCGTCTGGATTGTCCGACAGAAGAACTATGTCATCAGCAAACCTTAGATTGTTCAGGTAAGTTCCAGTGATGTTTAAACCACGGTCTTTCCACTTCAGGGTTTTAAATACATCCTCCAGCACCGAAGTAAATAATTTCGGGGAAATAGTATCACCCTGTCTAACACCTTTTTCAATGGTCACAGGCCTGGTCTGCGGTGGTAGGTTCACCTTAATTAATACCTAAGTTACTTTTATACGCAAGTGCATATAAATTGCGTATTTTTCAAGCTCAAGCTTGTCAATCCTTTTGTAAGCAAAACTTGGAAAGATGCACATTACTTGCCTCTCACGCCCCATTACTCAGTCAGAGTATCAGCGCTGAGGAACCCTTCTCAAGCCTCTTGCAGTTTATTCTGAGCCTGAGCCTTTTGTTCACTCAACATATTGTTTATCTAGCGGCCGCCCGCGGTTTCACCCGCGTGGTTCTTGTTCCCGTGGGAATTGTTTAAAATCCTTTCTTAGTGGATACCTACGTCATAACATCTACCTGCATGCCAAATTTAAGCCCGATCCGTCCTGTGGTTTGGGCTGTGCGTTGATATCTACTATGTCATTCAGTCACCTTTGAGTTTTATATTAAATATCAAATTTTATATTGATTGTGTGGACAGTAAAATAATATTATTTCAATATACATTTTTAATGCCTTCTTTGCCTGATAAATGTTAAAATAACTTGGTCTAATGTTAGGGCTGCCATCTGTCTGGGTATTCCCGGATTTGTCCTGGTTTTTGAAAGTGTCCGGTGAAAAAACAATATTTTGCCCAAATGTCCGGGACTATTGCTGTGTTTATCCGGCATCGGCAACTTAGGTGTCTGATGTGGTATCTCTGTCTCATGTTGATGTGTATTTAATAATTTTTATTATCACACTATTTCAGATGACCCACAGCTGGGAGAACAGGTTCGCAACGAACATACCACACTTGAGAACTACGAAGACTCGGCAACCAGAAAAGTGTTAGAGCAGCAGATAGTCGAGTTCCTTACAGAGTCTCATGCCGTGAAGGCTCTTATCACAGCTCCGAGTAGCAGCTTAGATCCAGAACTTGTTGAGAGGAAAGAGTAAGTACTAGTAGTATAACTACAGAGTTGTAGAAATATTGATAGTTGAAAGATAAAGTCCTCCTAGCCGAGTTTACGGCTACGGCGGCCAATCTTTTACGATCAGCCAACTACTACGCAGGATATATTATAGTGCACAAGTGAGTGCGTAAGCACAGGTGCACTCCCTATTCCCTCACTCCCATAACACGGTGGGACAGCAGTCTGATACGACCGAAGAGAGATCAGGCAGTTGAAAGATAAAAAGTATAGGTCTACACCTATAGGCAAACTTGTGGAACATCGATCAACAGAGAGGGGGAAAGTTTGCGCATGTGTACTTGCACCCATGCGCGCTATTGGTCAACAGTATGCTTCTGACCAATAGCACACAGGCATGTCAAAATTCGTGTTCTGTGCAATCGCCACCCGATATTCAAGAAGTTTGCCTGGACCTGTAACCTTAGTATCTCCCCAACTCCAAAACTTTTTAAAAACACTTAGATCCATCCATCTGTTGCTTTGTTGGAACGTTAGAGAAGGACAGACAAAAGCACTTGTATTTTTTTTTTTTTTTTTTTTTTATGGTATAGCGGGCAGACGAGCATGCGGCACACCTGATGGAAAGTGACAACCGCCGCCCATAGACAACTGCAAATCATGTGGAATCACAGATGCGCTGCCGGCCTTTAAGGAAGGAATACACTCTTTTTTTAAACAATTGCAAGTCGTATCTGATCGGAAACACCGCTGATGACAAAGAATTCCATATCTTGGTCGTGCGAGGCAGAAAATTGCGCGTAAAGCGTACAGTTGTGGACTGCCAAGCATCGATACGGTGGGGATGAATTTTTTGTCGCGAAGATCGGTGGCGGAATGCAGCGGCAGGGATAAGCTGGAATAGCTCCTTGGAACACTCCCCATGGTAAATTCGGTACATAATGCAGCATGACGCCACATCTCTCCGTAATGCCAAAGGATCAAGCCGGTCCGAGAGTACCGGGTTATTGACGATACGAGACGCTCTACGTTGAATTCGGTCAAGGGGGAGAAGCTGGTACTGGGGAGCCCCCGCCCACAGGTGAGAGCAGTACTCTATGTGCGGCCGAACTTGAGCTTTATAAAGTTGCAGGCGATGAGCCGCAGTGAAATACCTGCTTGACCTGTTAAGCACACCAAGCTTCTTAGAGGCTAGTTTAGCCTTTCCCTCTATTTTTATTTGTATTTCTTCAAAATAGCCTATGTCCTTTCGTATTGTCTATCATTATTTCAAACTAAATACATCCACTGTAGGCCTCCTCCTAGGATCACCAAGCAGATTGGTCCAACGCCACCCACACTTGTTGAATTCCAGTGAGTCTCGGTTTATGTCTGTACTAAATTCTATCAAAATCGGTTGAGTAAGGTAGTGAAAGTATAATAGACACACAGGCAGATTAACATTCGCACTTATAATATTAGTATGGCATTTTTTCCAGAAAAATCATAGACAGCCTGACAGAATTCAGACAACAGGAATCACAACTACGCCATCTGGAGACAGTCCTGAGAGAGAAGCAGGAAGAGCTGGATGCTGTGAGGAGGGAGTGGGACGCTGAACTGGGACACCTGAGGGATGCACGGGATGACAGTAATGAGAGTATGGAGGTGGAGTTGGGACCTCTTTATAGGTAATTAAACAATGACGTTCAATTAAAAAACTAGACTCACAATCACGCTCAAATATTGTCCGAAGCAAAAGTCTGCCCACCCGACTATTGGGCAGAGTTTTCGTTTAGTTGTATACAATTGACATTAAACACTAAATGTCACGAGATAAGGTGTTAATTTGAACGAATGTGTTAATGTCATCAGTGTCAAAGCCACTCGGACGTTTTTTGAGGAATTTTTCTTAGAGATTGGGTGTCTAGTTTTATATTGAACGTCATTGTAATTAAATTTTAATTCAGTTTTCTAGCTCTCTATTTATTTATTTAGACTATATCCCGCCCCTTCCCCACACATTTCTGGGTTCAAAAGTACCCTTTGTCACCCGGGGATAGTGTAGCTTTCCAACAGTGAAAGAATTATTCAAATCGGTTCAGTAGTTTCGCATCCTATTCAATACAAACGAACTATATCACGTGTATTTATTTTTTCGGTAAACGTGCGATACTCAACCGAAAAGCGTACGTCTAAACGTTATTATTGTAGTCTTTATTTTCTTTAGATACTTTTACCTGTATTTTAAAAAGATTTTTTGAAGGTGTACTAAAAATACACGTGATATAGTGAACCTCACCATGTATCACCAAGGGGGAGGGGGGTTAAAAATGCCAAAAAAAACATCACATGATTAATGGAAGGTCCCAAAGCAAAAAAAGTCATACTCAAGATTAGTGCGTAAGCAATCAATCGTCGCATCCAGTGTGAATAAGTTTATGCTTTACTTTTGACAAAGCGCTATTAGGAAGACTATGCTTCTGTAAATTATTCTCTTAAGGTCACAGGATATTTATTCATTTTAATCCCTATTCCAGAAAGCTGAAGGTCCTAGTAGACAAGATACAGTTGATGCGGTGGCTAATATCCAAGTTGGGCACGGCGCGCAGCAGCGGCTACGACTGGCTCGCCGACCCGCGCGGCCGCCTGCGCGCGCTGCGGCTGGCGCGGCAGCCCTGCACGCTGCAGCACTTCCTCGAGACCTAGAGACCTCAGAGGATTAGCTAGACTGTCTGATTCGAGAAGCAAAACAAGTGTTTTGATAATAAAGAAGAAATTAATGTAAATAAATAAATTTTTCACACATCACACATTTTAAATTCTGCCTCGCACTAAGAATAGCTTGTGATCCTGTTGTGTCGTGCTGCCATCAGACTTCATAGTTACCGGAGACGTTGCACCCCCCAAAATTTACCCCCGTGAAGCTGCAACAATCATCTGCCAAGATGCTGTGGCCAATGATGATCCACTTTTAATTAGTAAACGGTTATTCATGGTTGTTTTTAAGTGAATTTAAAAAATTAAGCACATCATAAGTTGTATTCTTGTTCGAACAATATATTAGTTAGTAAAAATCTACATGAAATCAAATTATCTGAACAGCGCCACCTTGTGGAATGCTTCACTACTAGTACCTATTCGAAAAGTAAATAAACTAGCAAGTCATAACGTAGTTAACAGATACTCCGCTAGATGACGGTAAACAGTATATTTTGTACATAATTACACAAATTGAAACACACACATTGATGGTATTTTATACAAAGCAATGCTTTGAGTATTTTACTATTAATTATTAAATTATTCATTAATTAATGATGTGTTTTTAAATTTAGCACGTGCTAAAATTATTTAAGGGTGATTTCTTTTATTGATTAAATTGTAGTGACTCTCTGTAAAGTTATGCTTTTTATAAATTAATATTATTGGCTAAATCTTAGTTTTTATTTATCTTTGTGCAAAGTTAACTCGTCAACAATATTATAAATAAAAAAATATTAAGCTAACTTCTTATTTTAGTTATTTTTGCTTATTGGATTGTTATAAATATTAAGTATTAAGTAATTGAATCACACACCACTATGTATTTAAAACGCGATTAAATACATATAATGTTAACTTTTTTTACAAATAAATACAGGCACATTCTTACAAAAAAATACTAATACAAATAGATACTATATTTCAATGATAATTTCACCGCTACCTTCAACCGGTTCCGTGGTGTAGTGGTTATCACATCTGCTTTACACGCAGAAGGCCGCCAGTTCGATCCTGGCCGGAATCATATCTTTTGTCAATTTAAATTGTATGTTACAATATAAAAACGTTTTAACTTTTATTTCAATAGTGCTGCGTTTCAACTATGTTTAACTTTTTGTTTGATAAAAAATACTTTGTATGTGTAATAAAATACGCGTTCTTTCAAATCAGTTGTTCTGTCATAGGAATTTGTAAGTATTATAAACATGACATAAATGTATGATGTCATATTCAAACCACAAAATAATAACGAGTACTATGAACTGTTGACGCATTATAATTTAATAAAGATAACAAAATTAAATGTTAATTACTTGTTGACTAAAAATAAATCCTTTTAACAGCTGATCTACAGGTTTTTACAGTAAGCAACATTTTATAGTTATAGCCCATTAAATGGGCAGTGGGACATTTTAGTCCACTGCAGGACGAAGGCCTCTATCATTGAAAGTAAGTCATCCGCACAATGGGTAGTCACCACGTTTACCAAATACGGATTGGTGACAAACAAATTGAACCCAGAACTCCGAGATTAAGTACCCCGGTACATAAAGCACTAGGACCATTTGACTGACCCGATGGCGCATTTGGTAGTGACCCTGCCCTATGCGCCAGGGGTCGTGGGTTCGAATCCCACCCAGGACGACACTTATGTGATGAATATTCGTGTATCTTCTGTGTCTGGATGTTTATTTATTTGTGGTAGGTACCTTCGTTGGATCGTGGGTTTGAATCCCATCCAGGACCAACACGTATGTGACGAATTTTCGTGATTCTTCTGTGTCTGGATGTTTATTTATTTGTTGTACCTTCGTGGTTTTTGACACCCATAACACAAGTGCTTACGCTACTTACTTGGGATCAGATCAATGTAAGTATGTATGTGATGTCCAATATTTATTTATTTAAACTTTATTGCACAACAAAGGTACAAATTGGCGGACATAATGCCATAAGGCATTTATTATTTATTTATTTATATTTATTGAGGCGTTAAATCGCAACAACTCTACTCTTTTACAATCAGAATCCTTGGAGACTTAGCTACTGGACCAGATTCTCCAAAACTGAATAGTACCTACCTACACTTGAAATCAAAGGCTCGAAGATCAGATAAGCCTACAGTCTGGCAGCACATTGAGCGACGCTTCCTGGTTAAGTATCCCTCAATGAAATAGGCCGCGTATCAAGTGGGCTGCGTGACTGTCTGCAAACTGACGTTGTATAAGATGGCTGGCACATACGTCATACTTGTGAACAGGTGCCACCTTTGGGGACTGGTCGGCTGGGACCTAGTATGTTCTTCAAATGATCATAAACTTTAACCTAACACAAAACTGTATGACTTGGTAAAAGTATTCAAATGAAGATTGTATTTTATATAATATTGTTTTTGTCTTGGCGATTGAAAAGAGTAACTGTCGAGTTTCTTGCCGGTTCTTCTCGGCAGATGACTGCATGCCGGTGGTAGAGTCACTCTGTTACATTAATGTATGACGATTTATAAGTGCTTCCTTGTAGCCTACGTGAAAAAAAGAAGATTGAAAGGGCATAATACTCGTAACAATAAATTGGTCATTGAGTTTTATTTATATTGTTTTGCTCACACATTGATGATCTTGGTCAGAAAACTTGTTTTGCGGTACAAAATTACAAATCTACATAAATGTTGTGGTAGTAAGCGAGGTCAGTAATTTGATAAAATGTCTAAAATGTGAAAAGGAATACCTACATACAATATTCTTTTGCTTAGCCCGAAAGGTTGACTGGTAGAGAATGATATCTATTTTTTTTTGCTAAAATGTGCTTGTACATTTGGTCACTAATCTTACTTATATGACATTCAAAAGTAGTTATATTTGTGTTATTGGTATATTTTTTGTTAAATAAAGAAAATCATAGACGTAGCGCCTCTTTAGTTAGATACTAGCCTTCCACCCGCGGTTTCACCCGCGCGTAATTTCTTTCTTCAAATATCCCCCCTTCCCCCCACATTTCCGGAATCAAAAGTACCCTATGTTCACCGGGGATAGTGTAGCTTTCCAACAAAAGTTATTCAAATCGATTCAGTAGTTTCGGAGCCTATTCAATGCAAACAAACAAACAATCAAATCTTTCCGCTTTATAATATTAGTATAGAAGTTACACGATTGGCATAAAATACAGTTTGCCTGCAACATAATTATAATATGCAAGGCACATAACAGTATGTAAAATAACCAGTATGGCGATGTCTTCTCTGACAGACAGACGCTATGATAATATTATTAGATTTTAAAAACTTTCGATTTCTTTTTTGATATTATTTAATCGTGAGTGAGGAAAGTGTTTTTAAGTTTTCTTTTTTATAAGTGAAGAGTTTATAAACTTCTTTTAAAGCGGTAAGAAGGTAAAGATTTTTATTTTTAATATTTTTTCTTGTTTTTATTATTAATTCTACTACTCAGAATTATCTAGGTCAGGCACATTTAATTTATGTAGTGGTAGAGCCATACTGTTTGACAGTACGAAAGAACCGGCTCGTCCGGGGAAGTACCACCCTCTCACATAACACCAGCGTAAAATAAAAGTGATTACTATTGTGTTTCGTCTTATTTGTGAGAGTGCCGGAGGCCCACAACCCCCACACCCCCATTGGCCGGCAACGCATCAGCGATCCCTCTGGTGTTGCAGATGTCCATGGGCGCGGTGATTGCTTACCATCAGGCGACACGCTGGCTCGTTTGCCGCTCTGACATAAAAAAAACATAAACTTAAAGAAAATTGTTTTATAGCTTAGCTTTTCGTGTAGTTATTATGTATGTACTTGTACATTCAATAAATCTATTTGACCGGTCTTTTAAATAGAGGTAGAGCTTAGTGGATCTTGCATTTAGCCGCTCGTCTAAGGAGGTAACTTCGCCTTACAGAAGTCCACAGTGGAGCAGCACTGAGTAACTGTTGTGCTGTTACTGTCGGTGAGTAAGGTCTGCAGAGCTCAATTGAGAAGGGCATGGTGGAACTTTCTTTTGCTTCCAACGTTATATTTTCCTTTCAAATGACATGCCTTCTCTACACTACTCGCAAAGTTGATCGAATTTGACGAATAAAATAGTGAAGAGGGTTGCCATCTCTAAAATTTAGAAAACCGGACAAGACGCGTGAAAACAGTGGCGTAGCTAGGTAGCCAAGGGCCCTGGGGCAAATCAAAAAATGGGGCCCCACTGCTATTTAAACTGGTTCCCTCATATTACAAAACATGGTTTGAAAATGTTACGGGCTTATTAGGTACTATACTTACGCCTAACACTATTACAAAACGAAGTTTTACTTCATTTCGAGTACTAAAGTTAGACCCACGTAAGTCCGCCGATGCCCCTAGTTTTACAATGGTCTAACTAACTTTCAAACGTCAAAACGATAACACTTTTAATATTTCGCTCCGTTCTACGTATAGAAAGAATAATTTAATTTGTGAACAGAAAATACAAAATATTATGTTACTTTTTCTTACATTACCAAAACACATTTATAAATAAAGAATTATTATTTTTACTATCTTATTTAAAGATTTTAAAACATGTCATGAAACAAAGTCTTGTAAAATGAAACGCACTGAACGAGTTAGTAGTAGTACCAATAAATTATTCTGAAGTTGGTACATATTTGTTTTGTATTATGGAAGGTTTTTAAAAATAGTCCGGACTTGGTACCTGTACCAACTTGTACAGTTCTAAACCTGTTTTAGCGATGCTTTTTTGTAATAAGAGGGGTTAGGTTTTATCAAGTAAAAATATTAAATATACTAGGTAATAAGTCAACGATATTAAATACAAGTTCGTTGTAATAAGTACTTTAAAAATGCTAAGCTGTTTTTCGTGCACTGCAGAGCAGGTAATAAAAATATTAAACAGTAACAACATAAATTACAATTAATACATTTTTCACGATATTTCGCGTTATACAATGATTATTGTATAACGCGAAATATTAACCGAAATCTATAGATTTGACATGGTTTGGAGCTGCGTTAAGTGACAGTGATCACTGACAAAATAATGCGTTGTTTTCTTGTTCTGTGGTTGCTAACGTTACGGACAGGCGCAGTTAACGTCATTTGTCGCTCAATTTCAAAAGGTATTATCTTAAAAGCATTTAAATCTGATAGTTCTAAAAAGTTTATTGACATTAGCTTACTAAACTTACTCCTGATACAGCATAAATTTTTCAATCGTTCTTAAAAAAAATCTTGACTCGAATTCACAATAAAACGCACATCGATGAATAATAAAACGCACATATCGCTATCCGTCAAATTGACAACACTGCCAACCCACAGAAAGAATTTAGGGGAATTCCGAAGGCATAACTTCCGAATTTCTCTCAACTGAGTTACCATGATTAAAGTTGGGTTGCAACCTGTCATATTTATTTTGAAAATGGGAGAAATTTTTAAAAGTTCTGTTCGATCGAGATTTTCTGGTAAGAGTTCGAGGGCCCCCTGAGCTTGAGGGCCCCGGGGCACTGCCCCGCCTAGCCCCTAGGTGAAAACCCCGGATTTTAGAGTCCGAAAGCCGGAAATGTCAACAAGATCTTTTAAACATATTCAATGTAATAACAGTTAAAAAAGTGATAAATCACCTTTTTTATAAAACTCGGTCTACAAAATGAAACCTTCCCCGGACGCTCCCCGGATGCCCTCTAAACTAGGACAAATCCGGGGAAACCCGGACGGATGGCAACCCTATGTAGAGAGCACAGAAATCTGAATAATAATTATTCAGATTTCTGTGGTAGAGAGGCACTTCGGGTTACTTCATCGAACTTTATTGCGCCTCGGGCGACTTCTGTTTGTTGTCGGTTTTTGCGCCCGAGTCAAAGGGATGAATGAGCTCCTCGCGAAGTTGAACGAGTGTGACTGTGTAGTGTGTCACTTCCTAATTTTTTTTATACTAGGTCTTGAACTCTTGACACGCAGCCGACCTAATGGTAAGCGGCCACTTCGGCCTATTCCACTGAGAGACACTTCGCCTGGAAGCGTCGCTTCATGTGCTGCCAAACTGTAGGCTCATCTGATCTTCGTGCCTGATTTCAAGTGAACAGAGCTGTTAATAAATATATGATAGAAATCCGTACCTACTTAATAAATAATTAAGTACGGATTTCTATCTTAGCAGAAACATTTATTGAATACTTATACTTTTCCTTAAACTGCATTATGTCACGGATTTATATTCTTTATTTGTTTTAAGATACAACGATTGCTAAGTGAGGCTTTTTAGCACTTAGTCAAGTAGGTATTTTAGGTATATAATGGCGCTATAATATAATTGTGTCCGGGCGTTCCATTCCTTCTAATATTATTGTAATAATGTCCTCCTAGCCGAGTTTTCGGCTACGGTGGCCAATCAACTACGCAGGATATAATAAAGTGCACAAGTGAGTGCGCAAGCACAGATGCACTCCCTATTCAGGCGCAGGACCAACGACTTAACGTGCCTTCCGAAGCACGGAATCATCATTCTTTTCAGACATTCAGGTGATTTAAGCCTGCAATGTCCTAACCAAACTGGAAACATTCACACGAAAGTGATGCTCCCCACGGGATTCGAACACACGACCTCCGGGAATTAGAGCCCAACGCTCTAACCACTGTACCACGGAGGCAGAATATTCCCTCTAATATGGTTGAGTGAAACGATGGCAGACATACGTCATACTCGTGCTACAGCTACAGGTGTCACCTTTGGGGATTGGTCTACCAGGGCTCACAGATTCTTCTAGATTTAATCCATCTAGCCCCGGAAAACCAGACACAATAGAAAATCTATTGTTTACGCGACACCCGGCTTTCGGTCGGGTGTTTAAGAGTTAAGGCGCCGCTCTGTTGTCCTGGGTTTTTCAATTTAAAAAATTCCAGTTATTTTTATCTCTAGAATAATGAAAGACATTGATATCCATCAAATAAATTGAGAGGAATTCAACTGACGGGGTCAAACTGACCTATATTTTGGTAGCTATTTAAGAAACAAGTTTTGTTTTTGAAATAAGATGGTGTTGTATAAAAATATGGATTTCAACAATTATAGTAATTATTAAAATTTAAAAGTAACCTTGTATTTTCGCAGAAGCATAGCTGTGACGTCACCGGGTCTGGGTGTTTCGCTATGTTTGCAAAGGCGCTTGTCGTTTTCCTCGTCGCGTTTGCGCAGGCTACAGCTCAGAGAAGAGGTAAGTTCAATGACCTTGTGGTATTACCATAGAATTTACTTATTCTATGGGTAATTACCATAGAGAAATGGTGCATTTTGTAGTGACACAGCCCTATACGTCAAGGGGGGAGGGGAGGGGGGATCGATTCCCGTCCTATTATCACGAACGTATCTATGAGTGGTGAACTGGCCTTTGTAGTAAAACCTCTTTTTTACACAAGTAATCTGTCGATCGTGCTTGGTCAATTAATAGTTATAAATATGGTATTTTACTAGCAACTATTAATTAAAACTCGTTAAAACTTTACTAAAAATGGGCAGATGTATTTACCTAATACAAGTTTTCAATTAGACTCGCACATTAAAGGTGAATTTTAAGAACCTGGCCCCAAAGCTAAAGGAGAGATTGTTCGTGTTAGTGGTGTTAACCACAATGCGAATAAGTAGTAATAAATTAAGTATAGGTAGTTGATGTATGGTACCGTGTTCTTCATTTGACATGTAAGAACAGTTTGTTGTATGGGAAAATAAAATTGTCGTTTTTAGTATTTTCCTCGCAATTTTTCCATATTTTCTCATCGTTTAAACCTTCCTTGGACTTCCACCTAAAATTAGTGAAATCGGTTCAGCCGTTCTCGAGTTTTAGCGAGACTCACGAACAGCAATTCATTTTTATTCATATAGAAGAAGATAGATAAATAATTTTTTTTAAATAAATAGGTATTGTTTCTTTTTGTCGACAGAGGGTGACAGATGTGTCGACCAGTACACCAACACAGTAGGCAGCTGTAAGCCTGCCGAAGCTTGCGACACAGCCAGGAAAGACTACCAGTAAGTCATCCAGGTTTTGTCCCGACTCCGCGATCTGTTCAGGTTACGCTTCCACCATGCATAAACGCATTCTCCTCCAAAAAAAAAAAAAATAAAAAAAAAAAGGGTACGCTTCCACCATGATCCAGGATTTGACAAGTCCAGTTATTACATTGCAGCGACTGCCGTCTGACCTCCGTAACCCTTGACAGGGGAACCAGACCAATTAGACCATGGCTACACAGCCATCCGACTGTGCAGGTTTCTCAAGATGTTTTCCATCACAACTGGTAGATAACTATCCAGTATATAAGTTACTCTATGTAGATAACTACGCTCCAGAAAAATCCATGTGAGCCGTTTTTTTACCAGATCAGTTGGCAGACAGGCACGTAGCCTACCTGATGGTAAGCGGTCACTGCAGCCTATTCCATTGAGGAACACTTCACCAGGAAGCGTTGCTCAGTGAGCTGCCAGACTGTAGGCTCATCTGATCTTCGAGCCTTTGATTTCAAGTACACTGGCTCTCGCATTAATATTACCGGAACATAGCTATAGCTGTTATGGCGGCAGATTTCACCTGTGGGGGTAGTAGCTAGTCGGACTCTGAAAAAGCCCTATATGCACCAACCAGACCCAAGGTGGGAATCGAACCCACGACCTCCGTGTTTTATACCAAGGCGGCTTAGCCACTGTTCCCCAGAGGCGGTCAGACGTAGCGCAATAGCTAAGCTACTATAGGTTCCGCCGGCAAACTTGTTGACCATCAGTCGACGGTGAGGGGGAAATTTCGCGCATGTGCACTTGCGTATGACCAATAGCGCGGGCCAATCTTCCGACGCCCGCGCGCGCTATTGGTCGCTATGCTTCTGACCAATAGCGCGCAGGCGTGTTCCGCGCAAAGTCCACCCGATATTCAAGAAGTTTGCCGGTACCTGCAACTAATATTTGTTTTCGTTTGATTCCAGGCAGAATGGTATCAAGCCTACATTTTGCACCTACAGTGCTTTTGGAGTGACGCTGGTCTGCTGCAGGGATGGAAATATCCTCCAAACTCCAAGTTCCGTGTCTGGGTAAGAAACTAAGAACCCACATATTACAAAATGTACCTACATTGATGTCATAGATAGCATTTCTTAGTTTTTAGAGTGTGACCTGCAACTCTCCCTGTCTAATTTACCAAAATAATTATGAACACATCTTTTGTAGGGTAAATTATCTGTGAACATAATTATTATGCATTAAATAATCTGTGATGATTTTATTGTCAAATTTCCCCATATTAAAATTAGTTTACTATTTTCAGACCACCTATTTGGAGCGATTCAAATAGACAAACAGACAACAGAAGAGTCAGTGAACGCAGTAAGTTACGTCTATATAATTTTTAATTAAAATACAATAATAATTTGTTTGAACAATTGTTGCCTTAAGTCTGGTGGTAGGACATTTTCATCTTCCAGCTACCACCCACACAGGTGAAATCTGCCGCCATAACAGTTCTGACTGTGTTCCGGCAATATTAAATATTATAATGCGGGAGCCAGTATACTTGAAATTAAAGGCTTGAAGATCTGTTAAGCCTACAGTGTCCCTCAATGGAATAGGCCGCAATGGCCAATTCTCATTAGGTTTTCCAGCATACCTACTATAATGCTTGTTCGTATAGTGTTTTCTGAAAAAAAAAACCGCGGCTAATATGTTTCATTGTCGAAAAAAATGAACTTGAGCCTTAAGCTACTTTATAGTTTATTTTAAACTTTTAGTTTCTTTGTGAAAAGTGACATTTTGATGAAGAAAAATTGCGAGAAAATATTAACTGAAAATGTAAGTAAAGTTTTTTTATTTCTAGCACATGAAAAAGACTTCACCTCGTCTAAAAGTTCAAGTCAGGTAAGAATTTAAAAAATATCGAGTTTGTTCGTCTTCAAACTGATGAATATCTCTCTTTCTTTTGACTTTCTTGCTCAAGCTTCATCATCATCATCATCAGCCTATAAACGTTCCCACTGCTGGGTTGCTCAAGGTTAGTTTTAGTTTTCCCTTCTTGTATTTTGGTTTTTGATTATAGATAAAGCCATGACTTACTTTTTACTGCTGCTATTTTCATATTCATTTCTATGACAAAGGCTTTGTTAGATTTTCTGTAAGGTGGAGGTACTACCCAAGACGAGCGGCTTATGCTACTGGAAGTACTGAAATCTCTAATACCTATGCTCTTATTCTTAAAAATAACTTAAATTTTTCAGAATAACAATCAAGAAGGAGATTACGAAACAGATATTAAAGCACATCAGAACAAAAAAGAAGAAGGAATTGACCCAACGAGTTTTGTAGAAACTGAAATAGATCTTATGTCTAAAATATGGGGTCTAAAACTAAGAAAATTGAGCTCCGAGCAAAGAAGATATGCCGAGAAGATTATTAATGACATACTATTTTATGCCGAATCAAATAATTTGACGAAAGAGAGCGTTTATTTTTTTCAATCTTCTAGTTGTGATAAAAATTAGTTTATATCGAAAGATTTATTTGACGTCATGGTTGAGAAGTCGTCGTTCGATCCCCGTACGGTACAAACATTTGTGTGCATGAAAATGTCTGTTTATATCGGTCTTGGTGTTTTTATGTATAATAAGTAATAAATAAATAATAAGTGTATACGTAAGTTCCCAGTGCCAGTCTCTTTTCTCTTTGTTACATTAAAAAGTTTACACAATTTTAGAATGTATAGTTAGAAACAGTTTAGTCACTGCCAGACCAGACAAGTTCCTTCCTTCTAATTTATCAATCAGATATCAATGTCTCCGTTTTCAAATCCATAAAAGTGACAGTTTCATTGATTAAATTAAATTAAATTCATATCATTTATTTCGAGCAAAGCCCATAAAAGTGTTAGTAACAATATCTTAAGGTGCGTACAGATTATATAATAACATGTTATAAAACAATGATATATAACTTTTTCAGTACTAAATGTTTTGTTGAAAAATAATGACAGATAATTTTGACGTGTTATTTAACATGTTACTTAATCTGTACGCACCGTTAGGTCTGGTGTTAATAATCAATTAAATGTAATTGATATCTGACAGATTACTGAAACTTGCCCATAATAATAATATTGTCTAGTAATGTTTAGGTAGTATATAAGCCACCATAATAATATTGTATTACTATAAGATAATAATCCTACATTAAAATGTCTTGAATCATAAAAACGTGTATTTCAATAACACTAATATAAAAAATAAAGCTTGTATCGACCAGTATTGTTGGCATTTTACTTAAATCCCCAATGAGACCGACAAGTAATTTTGTACGTTTTTTTTTAATTTTCTGCGCAATAACTTTTCAATAGAAAGAAAAAGCCAAATAATTTTAGATCTTGCTCCAAAGTAAGCATTTAGCTTTTAGTATGGGTCAAAATTTAATTTAACAAAATTAAATTAACAATTTTTTTTTGTCCTCCCCAGAACAGAATGTGACCATATCCTAATGCTTAATTTAAAGTATGGGTCCCAGGCAGAGGCGCATTAAATGTTGAGAGCGCCGTAGGCAAGCATCTCATCGGCGCCCCTAATTTTATGCTATATTGTATATTTTTCTGCCCGCGCGCCCCTTTGTACCGTCGCGCCCCTAGGCACATGCCTACTTTGCCTTTAGGATAATCCGCCTCTGGTCCCAGGCAATGATAAAAGGATAAATAGACGTAACTCATTCTTTCTCTTTTTTTCTTTAGAGTGTGACGAGTACAGCAAAGGAGTTGTGGAAAAGGTGGACTTCATAGCGCTTCTGCCCAACCCAGAGACCATGTCGATATCTTCAGCTAAATGTGACTACACAGGAGTTGAGCTGATTGTGGGGGGAGAGAACGCCGATCAGGGGGAGTTTCCGCACATGGTGAGTGGAATTCAGTAAGCTAAAGATCGTTAAATCAGCTAAAGATCGATAGAGACCTTTGAGAGATTTAGAGGAGGCCTTTGCTCAGCAGTGGAATTATATAGGCTAATAAAAAAATGCTAGGTTGGCAGGCAGGCATGCAACCCACCTGATGGTAAGCGGCTACTGCGGCCTATTCCATTGTGGGACACTTTACCAGGAAGCGTCGCTCAATTTGCTGCAACACTGTAAGCTCATCTAATCTTCGTGATTAATGGTAGTAGTAGCGGTAGAGCCACGCTGTTTTACAGTACAAATGGGCCGGCCCAGTACCACCCTCTCACATACCAGCGTGAAATAATAGTGACTACTATTGTGTTTCGTCTGGTTTGTGAGAGTGCCGGAGGCCCACACCCCCCATACCCCATAGGCCGGCAACGCATCAGCGATCCCTCTGGTGTTGCAGATGTCCATGGGCGGCGGTGATTGCTTACCATCAGGCTCGTTTGACATAAAACAAAATATTGCTAGAACATAGAGTTGTAATGGCGGCAGATTTCACTTTAGAAAAATAGTAAACCATAATTTTGAATTTCCAGGCAGCCATAGGATGGGGAAACTTAGACGGTGGGTACGACTTCAAGTGTGGGGGGAGCCTCATCAGCCCTAACTTCGTGCTGACGGCTGGTCACTGCACCAGAGACCCCAGTTCGATCAACCCTGAACCTGTCATCGTCAGGCTTGGAGACCAGAACATAGACCCTGCTGTTGATGACGGCGCTAATCCTATTGAGGTAACTTTCTTTTTTATTGCAATGTGTAGCAAGACGAGCAGATCGTACACCTGGGGGCTTAGACAAGATGACATCGCTTCATAACTGGCGAATTTCGCTCAGTCCAATTTGTATGGATTTGACAGATGCCATAGTAAAGTCACGTGTTGAAAGTATGGGATTTGACATTCGCTATCGCAAATTGAGCTATAACGAACGTCATAAATGCCGCTTGTCTAGGGGGGCTGATGGTAAACGCCACGTCTGCCCTTAGACAGTTCAGTGCCAAACAGTAACTAAGCAGTTACTCTCTGGCACCGCCCTGCGCCCGCTACACCGAGACGACAGTTCTCATATACCCAGTAATTTCACTAGCTTCAGTGCCCTTTCCCCGAAACACAGAAGTGCTTGACACACTTTTATTTCACGGGAAAATATCTGGCACTGCGGTGGTACCCACCTAGACGGCCCAGTACAGGAACCTACCACCTGGTAAACTATAACTATACTATGTATAACTTATGCTATGCTAGATCAGTTTTTTAATATACTACATCAGCTAGCAGACAGACAGACACGCAGCTCACCGATGGTAAGCGGCTACTGCGACCAACTCCATTGATGGAAACTTCATCAGAAAGCGTCGCTCAATGTCATACCACCACAGAAATCTAAATAATAAGACAATTTAGATTTCTGTGCATGCCACACTGTCGGCTCGTATTATCTTTAAAACTTTTAAACTACTTATTTCTGCAACCAAGTTTCAGAAATGCATTTATGAATCTTCAAATATCAAGGTAACAGAGAGACTCTACCACCGCACAAATTATTATAGAATGCTTCGGAATAAATAAATAAATATCTCTGGACATTATTCACACAGCGCCATCTAGCCCCAAACTAAGCATTAGCTTGTGCTATGGGTGCCAGACAACGGATAACATTACTTATATACTTTTTTTTTTGTAAATACATACTTATTATACATAGAAACACCCAGACCGATACAAACAGACATGTTCATGCACACAAATGTTTGTACCGTGCGGGGATCGAACCCGCGACCTCTGGTGTAATAGCCGACTTCTCGACCATTACACCAAATGGCTCGTCAGAATGTTGTTATCCATCGAGAAGAACCGGCAAGAAACTCGATAGTCACTCGTTTCAATCGTCGAAGTTTACTTTTGTAACTTCTCTAACAGGAAATTCTTAATACCTAACTAGCTGGCCCGGTAAACTTCGTATCACTGAACTTCGTTTGACAGATACAGTTGGTATGGGAAAATAAAATTGTCGTATTTTCGTCGCAATTTTTCCATATTTTCTCATCGTTTAAACTTTAAACCTTCCCTGGATTTCTTCTCGAGTTTAAGCGAGACTAACGAACAGCAATTCATTTTTATTTATTAGATTTTGCTAGTTTAAAAGATTTATGTGCTTTTTTGTGTGTCTATAATGAATAAAGTCATTTTTATTTCATTACTACTTAAAGGTCCCCATCAAGAAAATAATCAAACACCCGGAATACAAGCCGCCAGCTCGCTACAACGACATAGCTCTACTGGAGCTGGCTTCTGCAGTGACCTTCGATGTGGCCATCAGACCAGCTTGTCTGTGGCTCCGGCCGGACTTCGGAGAACACCTCATGGCCCTTGCTACTGGCTGGGGAGTAACTGACACTGGTAAGTGCTGTTCAAAGAAATATACGAAGAAGTTTGAATGGGAGCGTTGGAAGGGGAAGGCATAGAAGGACATTTCATTACCAAATAAGCGAAGTCTTAAATAAACCAATTTTTTAGGTCAAAAGTATGCTAAACCGACGAGTATGTATGGTTAGAGTAATAATAATAAAATGTTTATTTCAGATAACTAATGATCCAACAGAGAATGTTAGTAACAACCCATCTTATCACCTATATGTTAGTACGTAATGTTTAATTAAGAGAATGTAAGTAACAACGAAATCTTATCACCTATGTTAGTACTTAATGTTTAATTTAGAGAATGTTAGTAACAACGAAATCTTATCACCTATGTTAGTACTTAATGTTTAATTTAGAGAATGTTAGTAACAACGAAATCTTATCACCTATGTTAGTACTTAATGTTTAATTTAGAGAATGTTAGTAACAACGAAATCTTATCACCTATGTTAGTACTTAATGTTTAATTTAGAGAATGTTAGTAACAACGAAATCTTATCACCTATGTTAGTACCTACTTAATGTTTAATTTAGAGAATGTTAGCAACAACGAAATCTTATCACCTAATGTTAGTACACTTAATGTTTAATTTAGATTTAGACTGATTTAGATTTGTAATGAATGTGGAAGGAGTAAAAGTTGTGAGCCAGAATTGTAGTATAAATGGAAGGATTTTGTTTCTACCTACCCCTGGTATTGACGTAAGTTTTGGTATGATAGACCAGCGCCTAGGGAGGGCCACCTGAGAAACTATGTGACCCCCAGACTTTTCATCTTTAAGATATCATCGATCATAGGTCAACTGTACCGTTATCATCTTTCCAGCAACAAAGACAACCTCAAAAGAACTCCAGAAGGTGTCCCTCTCGCTCCTGGACAACGACTACTGCGACACGCTGCTGCTGTCCAGCCGCAACAGGAACTGGCTGAACGGGTTCGCGCCGTCGCAGATGTGCGCGGGCGAGCTGCGCGGGGGGAAGGATACTTGCCAGGTACATTGATATTTGTCGTGGCCAGCACCCATTTTCTGAGTCTCATGGCATCAGTCTACCAGCGCATGTATTCCCTCCTTCCTATGACATAGGGTCCTTCAAACGAGGCGTGAAGAGGCACTTTGTGGGCCGGCAGAGTGAGGGTGACAGATGCTGCGTCCCTTACGTTGCACCAGTTGTCCTCGCGTCTGGACTTCACTTCCACTTAACATCATTATGAAAGATTGTGGAGAAAATAAAGATATTTATTATTATTTTGTTGAAAGAATTTTACGCTCAGTTTATTTATTATTATTATATTATTATTATTATTATCAGGTGGAGTCATTTGCCGGGCTAAGTATATAAAAAAAAACACCATTTAAGGAGTATTGCAGAGGGCTTTAGTGGGTCTTCGCTAGCCTGCGGGAACGGTGCCTAAAGAGTTCTCATTACATTAAATAAGCTGATATTTGACTTAATGCAACTTCTGACACACAAACATGTTGCTTTTTTTCTGATATTATGATGTTCTATAACTTAATAATTTGTCTTTCCAGGGTGACTCCGGGTCTCCCCTACAAGTGTCGCGTAAAGACAACCAGTGTATCTTCCACATAATTGGCATCACTTCCTTTGGCAGGTAATAAAATTTGCAATAAAATGATGGTTTTTGACGTTGGCAGACAGGCTTGCAGCCCGCATGATGGTAAGCAGCCACGGAGGCCTATTCCATTGAGGGACACAACCAGGAAGTATCGCTCATCTCAATATGCTGTCTCACTCATATATGGACTCATATATGGATGTATATGGACTCATGTGGTCTTCAAGCCTGATTTCAAGTCTTCAACTCCCTGTATGATCCCTGTGGATCACTTGAGGTGGTGGTAGCTAGCCAGTCTTCCCATTAACCAGACTAAAGGCGGGATTTGAACCCACGACCTCCTTGTTTTATACCCGAGTGACTTAGCCACTGCTTTTTTGTGGAGCTAGTTGAGATTCAAATCATCGACTAATCGACTTCAGTCATAGGAAGTTTTTGAAAACTTTTCGGTTTATGTATAGTATACGTATATTCTATTCTATTCTACACAGGAAATGCGCAGAGACTGGACGCCCCGCCGTCTATACTAGAGTGGCCAGCTTCTTAACATGGATAGAGAGTGTGGTCTGGCCAGGAGAGTAATATAGAGTTACGGGTGTATTATTAGGTAATAAATATTTTTTTGTACATCATTTGGTGTTTTATTTGGTTTGCCCTTTCTTTATACCTCGAAGGTGTCGCTCAAGCCTACAGCTCGCTTGATTGTTTATTAATTTATTTATTGATTTATCGTTTATTTTTATTTATCTTTCATTTTCTTTTTTTAATATTTTTTATTTTTCATTACCTGAAGAGTTTGTAGTCTTGGTAAGTCATGCTCGCTTAAATGTACCTGGGATTGTGGTGCTATGTGGCGGGTCGTTACATTCCGTCCAAGATGGTTGAGTAAAGCGATGGCTGACACATACATCATACTTGTGCTGCAGGTGCCATCTTTGGGTGCTGGTCTGCCGGAACTCACAGATCCTTCAGGTTGATAGTTTTTTTAAATTTACTCGAAACTGTATGACTTCGTTATAGTATAAAAGTGAAGATTGTACATTGAATTCTTGTAACCTTATTGGCGATTGAAAGGAGCTGTTGAGTTTCTTGCCGGTTCTTCTCAACAGATGACTGTATTCTGAATCTGGTGGTAGAGTCACTATATTTTTTATTTTATTTCTGACGATTCATAAGTGCCTCATTGAAGCCTATTTGAATAAGGCATATTTTGATTTTGGACGCTTGTCATCGCATTGTTTTGTGACGCCAGGAGCATCACTCGCGCCGAGCTGACCCCGTCATTTGAAGGAAAAAAAACAAAATAGCAGCGAAAAAAGATTGACTGATTTCAAGTGTACTGGCTCCCACATTAATATTGCCGGAACTCAGCCAGAGCTGTTATGGCGGCAAATATACCTGTGGGTGGTGGCTAGCTAATCGGACTCTGAAAAAGCCCTACCACCACCCAAAAGCTTGAGCGCCTCGTGGTATTAAAAAGGGGGAAATAACCTGATCCGGTTTCTATTGACGTGTTTTAAGACTTTCTCCAAGCTACCGTGACCTCTTAATTACAAGTAGGCAGGTAATTAAGTTTCTCAGGGCTCTGAGTTATGGATCACGCGAGCGTGTGGCGGGCAGACTGCGGTCAATGGCATATCAGATATATGTTGACCACAATACGCATTTACATGAGATTTTATTGATAAATGTTGAAAATAAATGTTGAAAAGAAGAATGCAAAACTTGCCATTGTTCTTGGGCCCAAAATATTTAAGTTAATGTGCAGAGATGAGATGTATTCTACGTGAAAGACCAAACACACACTATCAACTTTTATATGATGACACCATAATCGGTCCCAGGGGAAAAAGTTTTATATGAATTTATTATTTTTATATGAAGATAAATAAATAATTAACATAATAAACAAATTTTTTTTCACTAGTTTACAATTTAGTCGACGCCATAATAAAATTTAAAGGTGGTTATTGGATCGACTTCGTAGTCTATGTCCCAAATCTGCACAAAATTTTTTTTGGGCCCAGTCTTTTGCATTGTCCTTTTGGCGATTAAAAAAAATATTTATCGAGTTTCTTGGCAGATTCTTCTCGAAAGATAATATTACAATACAATGTCTGACAATTTATAAGTCTCTGCATGGCAAAAAGGTTGATTTGAGAATTCCAATCGGCAGTCAACTTCTGGGATTCCTATCCACAATGCGAATCGAAGTGCTGCTGTGGACTTAATAAGCTTAGTAAGCAAACAAAGTTTGATTCCTGGGGGAGAGCCCAATACTACCTTCGATTCCCCCATTTAGAAAAGTGTTTTACGATCATTTATTAATATTGTCAATAATTCTAATAAACATTTAATATAAACATAAATAATAAAACTTAATGGGCAATTTTATATTATAATTAATGGGCAAGTAATATATTTTTATTAAGATAGTGTATTTATTCTCGTGGTAGTCGCTTGAGGGCGACTGTCACGGCGGCATTTGCGCTCGTGCTGTGGAAATACGTTGGGTTGTGAAAAATGAGTGTTTCGAGAACAATAGCGTTTGTTTTTCTACATAATACATCCTTCTGAGGCTATCCCCATAGCTGGGAGCAACCGGAGAAGGTGAAATTTCCACAGTGCACCAAAAAATCAACACCAGGATAGTTTGTGCTGTTTAGGCATAGCCAAGTTTTGCACTGGACGGCCATTCAATTGATGCAAGTGATCAGGAAAAAGACCTGTTTTTTTTTTTTGTTTCGCTGTGGAAATGCCGCCTTCACCAGTCGTTTCTGATGAAGACGCGTACCGGCCTCACCGCGAGTTGCACGGTACCCTAAAGCACACCTTCCGACGGGGGTTCGGAAGGTAGTGTTGGGCTCTCCCCCAGGATTCGAACCTGGCGGGCCTACCAACTAAAACCACAGCGGCTCTCCCATCCGCATTAGTGGAGAGGAATCCCGGAATCTACCTAGTTATGTCCCGGAAAACCTAGACCTGTCCTACTAAGTGTTTGGTACCTTGGTAACCCTACACAGTTCTACAGAGGTCTAGAGTTGCGTGACAAGACCTTTACGCACCAATTATTAGGCCTTAGCGACTCTGAGGTTAAAGAAACATGACCAAAGCGGCTACTAAATAGTTAATTAGTGATATTTATGGACTACTAGCCTTTTCCTACGGCTTCGCGTGGACTATTGGGCGCCACGTTTGCCAAATGAGGATTGCTAGTCAAAAACTCGTAGTTTGTTCAAGTAAATTCGACAAGTGTTGTCCGACTCTGTAATTGAACCCAGAACTCTGAGATCACAGCCTGGTACATACTTAAACCACAAGACTACTTAGTCGTAGGTTCGATTTCTTACTTTTTTTGAACTGTTTCAGTCTGTCTCGGTGAAAAATTGACCGCATTAAAAGTGGCACCCAACGTGTGGCCAGGAGATATTTGGAAATTAAAGGCAGGGGTGTATATGAAAATATTTTATTTACACTAAATAAATTAGATCTTACAATAACATTAGGAATGAGTATCTAAAGGGTATCCGCCAAAATTGCCCCAGTCCCGGCGCAAAAGAATTGTATCTCAGATTTTAGATAATTATTAGTAGAAACAATATCAGGTGTCGCTATTTCCTGATTCGGTGGCTAACATGTTTTTTTTGCCCAAAGAAGTTTCATAGGCGCTACATGCAAACATGACACTTTTTTAGGAAAAACTTAATTTTAATGTACTAATTGACATTGAATTGGCAAAAAATGAATAAAAACATGATATAAACACAGTATTACATATGTAATATAATGTTCCTATACAAAGGCAATTTTTTTGAAAAACTTAATTTTACTGTTTTAATTAACTTACTAACAACACAAACGTGTAGGTAATTGCAAAAAAATGAATATAATGGTACATATGCGTACACACTGATATGTATAACATCATAATTATATACATTTTGTAGTTATCTTTTTTTTTATAAGGAAAAGATTATGCGCATACCTGTCGCCTTTAGTAACCGGTGTTTAACCTTTCTCTATAACAGGACTTATTATTTTTTTATTTTATTCGATATAAACATGTCCCTCAAACAACACAGAAACACAACATAACAAAAATAAACTCAATAACAACATTATGTACTAGGGTATGTGTGTGTTTTATTCATTTTTTGCCAATTCAATGTCAATTAGTACAGTAACATGAAGTTTTTCCTAAAAAGTGTCATGTTTGTATGTAGCGCCTATGAAACTTCTCTGGGCAAAATAACCATGTTAGCCACCGAATCCGGAAATAGTGACACTTGATATTGTTTCTACTAATAATTATCTAAAATCTGGGATACAATTCTTTTGCGCCGGGACTGGGGTTTTTTTCTATGGGATTTGGCGGAAACCCTTTAAGGTCAAGTTTTAATTAACAGTTATTTGATTTTGGTAACTCGAAAAGATTTTGTATTTTTTTTTTTCAATATTGGGGAAGACATATTGTACAGTCTGACCAGAAAGAGTAGAAATTAAAAAGTGGCAATACTGTAGTGTCCTCCCTTTTTTCTTTGATTGATTTGAAAGGGATGATGATGATTATAAAAAAAAAGTATGCTGAGAAAAAGTAAGAAAAAAAAAGTTTAGGATTATCCTGACACTTCAATTGATTTTATAACATCTTATTCTTATCCGTATTTTAACAAGACTTATCACAATTAAAGTTATATTTACAAATGTATCTATTGTCCAACTTAAAATAATTTATTGATTAGGATGAGAACAAATAGATTACGCCAGACATTATCACCACCATGTTTGCTAAAATCATTGTAGCCGATGATGCTGAAAGAAAAAGTAAATTGATTAAATTACCATTAAAACACAGCTATGGTAGTTAAGAGGTTTCAAACTTCGTTTCACATGACGTGTGCTATAACGCAATCTTCTCCTAATACCTAGAAAAAGAAAATAGGCTAGATGACAAAATTTGGAAATTCGTTTAAAACTATAGTTTAGTAGGTATCTATTTTACCCCAAATATATTATTATTTTTAGAAAAATAGGCCTTTTTCATAAGTATTTTGCTTTTTTAGAAATAAACTTAAAATTAACTTTGGAAAGGCCAAGACTGTCATGGCGTCTTGAATGACGTCTATCCTCGCGAACCAATCGAGTTTGTTGATGTCAGTCGACGAGATCATTATACAGCTGCAACCGGTGTTTTGCGAGGACTGACGTCACGCTTCTCTGATTGTTGTTTAATGTCACGTGATTAAATAAGTAATTTTGTTGATTTTAATTTCCAAAAATATTTGTAATCTTATATTATTTTAGTAAAAAAGTTGTTTTTTTGTTTATTACATATCATGATTAATCATTAGAAACTCTAAGCCATCCGATTCATTCTTAGTGGAAACAAGCCTATTATTAATATCCGAGTATCGGCTAGGGCGGCCGACCTAAACCTTCACATGAGGCCATGTGTAGGGCTCGGGACTAAAGACTACCCACTACCCATTAAACTTCCCCGGTTTCCCTATTCCACTCGAGACGAGCTGGTTCCAGTCTTGGTTGCTGGTTATTACCAACCCTAAGTATAAGATACGTATATACAACGACCTTGCCTTGCCTAATAAAATCCTGTCAAGCATATTTTTAATCACTACATAGTATAAAACAAAGTCGCTTTCTCTGTCCCTATGTCCCTTTGTATGCTTAAATCTTTGAAACTACGCAACGGATTTTGATGCGGTTTTTTTTATTAGATAGACTGATTCAAGAGGAAGGTTTATATGTATAATACATGTATAATATAGTAGAGAAACACTGATAATTTTATAGGTTTTTAATTTAAGGTCGTAAATAAACACTTACATTGCAAACGCTGGCTGAACCCTACCAGATAGATCAAAATAATGTACTACGGTATTGTTCACCTTAAAAAGGTTTACAAAAAAGTCCGCGATGGTATATGTCTATCTATTAGGGATAACCCACAATAACCATTTTTATCCTTTACTAATGAGAAAATAAGGGCATATTTACGAAAAAGCGATTTTGAGCAATACAGTATTAATCCTTATCTAATTAAGAACCTTAAATAAATTGTGCATGTAATATAGATCAATATGGCCCTTTACAGCATGCAATTTAAATGAATATTTTTGAAGATATTACAGATTTAAAATGCAGGGACATAGCGGTTGCGGCGGTACCGACCGGCCGGGGGGGCGCATGGATGATGGATGAACGTTTGTTACTTTTTCACGTAAAAACTACTGAATTGATTTTAATGAAACTTTACAATAATATAGCTTATACATCAGAATAACTCATAGGCTACAATTTACAAGATATTCCCGCGGGATAACGTCCTATAGTTCACGCGGGCGAAGCCGCGGGCGGAAGGCTAGTTAATTATATAACCCTAATTTCTGACGAATTTTTCATAGTTAATTCAAAACAACACATTTTAATTCATAAAAAGTACATTTCGTCCGGTTACTCGATCGGTGGAGCTCGTTTTATATACGGATCCTGTACTAATATATAAAGCAGACTTTGGGAACCAATTCAAATATTGGTAAGGTTTTGCTCCCACCTCATAGCCTCTCGAGCTCAAACACTGCCATCCTTTTTTGGAAACAGCACAACCGCAACGCCTGTGTGGTTCCACCCTGAGCTAGACATACTTATATAATACTTACTGCAAGTGCCAAGGTCTTCAGAATAGGGGTAATCGAAGGTACACTGACAGAGAGAGTTTCGGCAGTGGACTCTCTCCGAGTTCTGGCTGAGATAGCACTGGCTACTTCGGCTGCAGGACTCGAACAGGCCTGTGGATGAGAGGTATAATGTAGATAGATAGATAAATGAAACATTCATTTAATGTTTTCTTTATTGCGCGTAGGCTTTTTTTTTGTCTCTTTTATTATAGCTCCAAGAGCTTAGAAGACAGAACGGGGTTAAAAATATTATATTTCTGCTGCGGGTAAGGTAAGTAAGCATGATGCTATATAAAACAGGTGGTAGGTTCCTGTACTGGGCCGTCTAGGTGGGTACCACCGCAGTGCCAGATATTTTTCCGTGATATAGAAGTGTGTCAAGCACTTCTGTGTTTCGAGGAAAGAGTACTGAAGCTAGTGAAATTACTGGGTATAGGTATGGGACCTAACAACTGTCGGTGTAGCGGGCGCAGGGCAGTGCCAGACAGTAACTCCTTAGTTACTGTTTGGCACTGAACTGTCTAAGGGCAGACGTGGCGCTTACCATCAGGTGTACGATCTGCTCGTCTTGTTACACATTGCAATAAAAATAAAAAAAATTGAGTCATATATTCATATATGCATTGCCCGGGTCCGCTTTCCTACTTTTACCTCTCTACTTCAGACGATCTATTACATCCCCTGTGGTGGCATAAAGCCAATAATTTTTGGGGCTACCTCGTCTGCCAGGACTCGGCAGAGGCAGCATAGGTAGACATTCGTTTCCCACGTAGTTTGCCAGCTTTCGTAAAACATGCCCCGTACCAACGTAGCGGCACCACAAAGTCTCTCTCACAGTCACGAACTTGAAGGCTGCCACGAATGCGTAATCCAGTTGCCCGTCTGGGTTAGGGGGCAACTCGTCCCAGTCCAAAACTGGGCCCGGGGACAAGTTCTACCCTTTCTAATTTGTTAGTGGTCAACTGGTCCCATCTTGATTCTGGTGTTGGGACCAGTTGACCCCTGAATATTCTTTAGGGGTTTTTTGGTCCCAACGTGATGTTGGCTCTAACGTCTGCCTCTATATTTCATTAACCAACAAATATATACCAGTTTGCGGCCAGCAGCTACCATCGCGGTAGTGTGTCCCCTGTGGACACATGCACTGCCCCTCTCTACACTCTCTGGGTCCTCCACTGGGATCTATGCACTGTGCTGTGATGTTGCAAGGAGCGTCCAGTTCTGTAACGGCTGTTGGATGAAACAGGGTTTATGTATGAGAGAAGATATAACAACTATTTTAGGAGTGAGCATAGTGGATTTTCACTCGAATGAGCAGTTCGTATGGGAAGCTTACAGAAGACAACCGTGAAGAGCATTTCAAATTCAAAATCAAATATTAAAATTCTCAATTAGGTACACAAATATGAAGGGCCCACTGCAATAATGATGAATGTCCAAAAAATTAAATATGGTCGATATCTGCATGCAGTTATTAATCTTGTTTATAAACTTAGCAATATCGCTTAAAGTTCCGAGATAATTTCACGGCTGGTAGATAGCTACACGGCTAGAACGCTCAACGTTCAGGTGTTCGTTCATAAGTCTGAGTTTTTTCTTCACCGTTTTTAAACTTTATCTCAGAACAACGAGGGACATTCATTATTATTGCAGTGGACCCTTCATTGGTATTAAAACGGGATCTTCAGTTATGAGGCTCTCTAGAGCAAAATCTTGCGGCTAACGTTATCTTTCCCTTTAAATTGCAGAGTCGGCGACGCGCGAATAATTCCTATGGTGTTAGGCCTCTGCCTCGAATTTCGCGGAAGTGAGTGCGGAAGCGGGAGCGGAAGTGAGAGCGGGCCAGCACCATCAGGCGAATCGTAGGCTTGACTTGACTTGACCATAAACGTAGTATAAACAAAATCTTTTGTCAAATGCGGGCAACGCATTTGTGCCACTAGTCGGAAGTGTATAGGAACTTTATCAATAACTTAATTACTGGGTACCTATATGAGACCTAATAACTGTCGTCTCGGTGTAGCGGGCGCAGTGCAGTGCCAGACAGTAACTGTTTAGTTACTGTTTGGCACTGAACTGTCTAAGGTACTTACCAGTCCAGCAGTAATCCTCGTATTCCACGAACCCAGATGTACACTGGCAGGTACTGGTGATCCCAGAACACCCAGTGTTCTCGATCACGCAGTCAGAATCCGCGTTACAGGTTCCGCCCAGCACTGAGGATAAAATGAGGTGAAGAGAATTCTCAATTTGCCGCTAAATCATAATTTTAATGACAGATTAATGAAATACATCCTCAATAATACTGGCAAAGAGCATAGAAATATTATGCAAAGAGTTATATTTTCAAAATGTATATTTTTGTTTTATTGTATTGTCTACAAGTTCTAAAAACTTTCAGTTTGCCCCTTGTGTGTATTTCCTGCGTGTCACCTCATAATTTTACTCGTTTAATGACTGACTTTGATGATTCTTTTTTCATTTGAAAGCTGGTCAATGTCAATAAACGAAATGAAAAGAGTAGTTTTTGATTTCTGCTTAAAATGTGTACATATTTCATTGACTTCTTTAAAGATGATGTTTTAATCAACTTCAAAATCATTTGTTTGAAGCCTGTTTTTTATGGCTTGTATTTAACCGTTCACCAAAAAAGGCTGAACGTACACCAAAAAAGGCTGAAACGTGCACCAAAACAATTGAATTGCTAACCTAACCTAACCCTTGGTGTGCCTTTGGTTTAATTTGGTGCACGTTTAAGCCTTTTTTGGATATACACTTAAATATTTCCCTTTTTTTATTGGTGGAATTATTTATTATTTATTTATTTGAGATACGTACTGGGCGCGCAGATGTCGCCAACCTGCTGGTAGCCGGCTGCGCACGCGCAGACACTGTCTTGGCATTCGGCGTTGTCTGTGTTCGAGCACTCCATGTTTACTTGACATTCCTCGCCTAGACCTGTGGACAAACAAGTATAATTCTATTTATACTTATATTATGAGATCGCCGCTATTCGGCATAATGCTCAGCTCAGGTCCTATGATATAACCAAAATAAATGTGTTTTGTTCGTCCTTACTTCACAGTACAACAAAGTTATGGATATTAACTGATCGACGCAATTTCGTGATGTGGATATTTTCAAGCTTTTTTTTATCCCGTATATAATATGCCTCGGCGTAGGCCCAGTGTTCCCACAGGCCTCTTGCAACAGCAGAAATTCACTTAGCCGCCTTCTAGAAAGTTGACTTACCAAGTCCAAGAGTGAGGCAGAGTCCGTCGAGCTCATCGAAGCCAGGTGGACAAGTGCAGCGACCTTCACCCTCAGCGTTCACGACGCACTGGATCTCCAGCTCTCCTGCTAGACAGTCGCTGTCCACCTCGCAGGTCTCGCCCACACCTGGAAGATAGGGAAGATATTAGCATATTGACATTTTATTTTTTTCTCGGAGGAGAATGCGTTTATGCACCATAACCGCAGGCTAGCTAGACCCGCGGCCGTGTGTGGGACTCGAGACTGAAGCGTCCACTACCCACTAAACTCCAATAAAGCTTTGGTAGCCGAGTATAAAATAGCCCTTCATATGCATGGGGTCGATGGTTTTCTATTTTATTTTCCACTAGTGCGGCGGTGACGGAAAACATCGTGAGGTAATGGTGGAATTATCAGCCTGCCTTGTAAGATGCCTGTGACGGTTTTTTGAATACGTGAAGCAGTTGGTCCTACCTAAGTAAATACTGCGTAGTTGGTTGATCGTAAAGATTGGCAATTGTACCCGAAAGAACTCGGCTGGTTAACATTTTTTTAACAGTTGGCAGACAGACACCGACAAAACAACACCGACCCTACTTAGCGTGGGAAAAAAGCATGACCATAATAATGCTGATCAAAAACCAACTAACCAGCAAACAGCCTGCAGATGTGTCTGTTAGCGTCCCAGACGGTGGTATTCCTGTCGCACTCGCAGCTCCGGAGCCCCCACTCTCCGGGGGGTCCGCAGTACGAGTGGGCTCCGAAGGTTTGACAGTTCGCGTCCGTGAGGCACGCGTCTGTGATGCGTCGAACCGCTGCAAGAAAACAATATTATTTAAGTAAGCTGGTTATTAAGATGGCATAACCAATGAAAACGTATACAGTGGGGATACCGCGCGTACGACTAAGCGATTTGCTTCATCTTTCTTGATACGGACTACGCGGGAGTGGAATTCTCTGCCGGGATCTGTCTTTCCTACATAATACAACTTGGGGCTCTTCAAGGCCAGAATTAACGGGGTTTTCCCACAGATTTCTCTATGGCTTTTCCTAAGCTAGCGCGCTCCAAGACCGCATAGTGGTTTAACATCAGACAACTTTGTGGTCAAGTGCTGGCTTAGTCCAAACATAAAAAAAAGGAAAATTCCGCGAATATTTATCCTCCATGTTCTCCGTGCGTGCGATCTCTTTCACACCAGACAGCTGGTGTAAAAATACATTTCGTTTCTTATTTTTCTGACAAGGTAAACACAATTGCGTGCAACTCTGGCAGCAGTAAAGTTGCTTGTGGGGCTCCCGCAGAGTGCGGACTACCCATTAAAACCCTTTCCTTCCTCACGGTTGCATGGGAAGACATTCTCAGGCTCCTCGGGTGTTAAGGTCTTTGGAATGCCCCTACGAACGGCTGCAACTGGCTTCTCTCAATTGCTCGTGTAAATATCGACCTAGTTTAATCATGCAATATGTACTATCGAGGTCACCCGCGCGTGATCCTGTGCAGTATTTTCACGTTTACAAGCGCCGCTTCTAAGAAGTCACGATGCGCGTGCACGGTATATTTTTCGAAAAGTGATCACGCGCGGGAGACCTCAATCGTACGCAGCCCATTTCAAGGTAAGCGGCCAGTGTGGCCTATGCAAAATGCACGCAGCCCACCTGATGGTAAGCGGCTACTGTTTACTACTGTTTTTTTCTTTACGCTGGATGGAAACTCGGGCTTCCATCCTTCGAATTGGAAAAGTTTTTCAGAGTTTATTAGTCCCACACTTCTCGTTCCCTTAGCAAATACCGCATTAAAAGTAATTTACTAGCGTCGATAAAAGCATTTTACCTTTGACACAAGTCCTCATGTCCTCATCGAAGTAGAAGTTCGCCCAGCAGGAACAGATTCCGTCCCTCACTTCTGTGAATAATCCTACACACTGGTTGCTGGAGGTCACCGGTGATCCCAGTTCTGGAAAGATTGGTGAGTCAGTTCTGTGTTGTTAAAACCATGGCCTAAATATTACCAAAAAGTCTTGCAAGAATTTCATCAAAAGTACACTTTTAAGAATTTACACGGAAACAATAACAATAACTTCTAGATCTCTGATCAAGTATCTATCGAATACTTAATTTTTTTTTTGTCCATTCATCTTCAGAGATGCACTTATGAATCGTCAATTCTATCGTCAAAACTACCACCGGCTTCGGAATGTTGATAGATGGAGAAAAATTGTAAAGGCAATAAATATCGCCAAAGTTTTCAACGATAATATTGTGTTTTTATACAGTATCCATTATTTATCCCATTTTTTTCTACACACCTAGGATCTTCTATGCTTGGTTGTATCGATTAGCGATAAACAAAAAACTATGCATCGTAATAGGTAGTAATAGTTAATAAAGTAATACCGACTTCATATATAACCTAAGTAACTTTTGAGCAACTCTCTGGAGCAATAATTCAGATACTTACCCCAAAAAAAAGTATCCATTATTCTATTTCACTAAGTCATACAAGTTTTCTGTCACAGTCAAAAGATGGTCCGATACGACCTTAAGTTTTTAATTAGAAGAAAAAAATTATGCTTATGCTTAAAGGAACTTACCAGCTAAGCAGATACTGCGTTGAGCATCAGGGTAGTACCCCCTTGGGCATATACAGGTTCCAAAAGATGAGCACTCGAATTGGTCTGAACAAGGAAATTGAGTACTACAAGTAGCCCCGTACGTTCCATCATTTCTAGAAACAGATCTTAAATTACTGGAATCTTTTATTGTCTCTGAATTTCCAGTTGTCTCTGGATTCCTTGCCTCTGGATTTCCAGTTGTCTCTGTAGTCACAGTTGTCTGCGGAGGACTTGTAATCAATGGTGGGAACGTGATGGGTGGGAATGTGATGGGCGGTGGTGTGATCGGTCGGGTTGTCGATTCTGTTGTCACTGGTGGTTGCGTAGTTGGTGGTTGTGTTGTTGCTGGTGGTTGTGTGGTGGTAACCGGTGTTGTTAAGCTCGGGGGTTGCGTGGGACCTACTGGCGGCGTTGGGCCTGTTGGTTCTAGAAACAGAAATGTTTTTAGTCGTTAAATTGACTTACTCCACTAGTAAGGTCACTTACTACACCATTATGTTGTCAATAGGTAGTTACCTCTGAAGATACATGTGAATGGTGTGACTTGGTTATCGCAAACACCCCCTGGGAACTGGCAGTCATCATCCAAGACACAGGATTCTCCCACGGCTAAAATAGAACAATGGTTAAGACTTCAGAAAATTACCACAATCACACAGAAGTCCGTGGCGCTCGTGGCGCAACTGTGACAGTGGTTTGTTAGCGATAACGAAAGTCAAGCTACCTACGCCGCGGTCGGTTAATGGTTGGGTGACCATTTTGACCATATTTAGTGACATTAATTTCGAGCGTCTCCGTGCTTCGGAAGGCACGTCAAGCTGTTGGTGCCGGCTGATATTTACTATAATGTAAATATTAGTCGTCAAGCTTAGTCAGAGGCCATTTGGCGGCTTGATAACATCTGACATTAAGGTTGGTCACTTGCCTTACGCACCCCTCCACCAACCCGCACTAGGCCAGCGTGGTGGAGTATGGCCCACACTATCTCACAAATTGAGATAAGGCCTGTGTCCCAGCAGTGGGAACGTATATAGGCTGATGATGATGATGACACAGAAGTCCGACAAGTAAGTAAAGCTATCGTTTGGTGAGTGAGAGGCTTTCCTCCCTCCCTCATTTCTCGTAGCACATCCTAGTAACTCTTTTTATTTTCGGAGGAGAATGCATTTAGTAACCATTACCCAGCGTCGTTGAGGTTTACACCGGGTGAAATGGTCCCCTTCTTCTGGTGCGAGCTCTTTTCAGTGTGCGACTTGACCGAGTAAATATATAAATCCTATTCCCTTCCTGCCATGCTATTCGAGATATTCATCAAATTATTTCGATAAAGGCACCCTACTGCGCATCCTTGCTTGCTCGTCTCCGTCATTATACTTAAGTATTTAAGTCACTCTGGGTCTGGTCTGAAGACCAGCGCTGCAGCGGATCTTGCTCTGTTGCAGCACATGCTGAGACCGGTCCACTTGACCATAGGCAGTCTTTCTCGTTTTAAGTTTATTATTTTGTAAATGTTATTTGTTTTTTCTTTTATTGTGTTTGTGCACCAAACATTGGTCTGTGGTCAATAAATGTATTTTCTTTCTTTTACCGCAGGCTAGCTATCCCACTAGCCACTAACCTTCTCTATTTTCCCTTGGCACCCAATTGGGATGAGCTGTTCAAACCTCGAGGCTGTTAACCAGCCCATCTCCAAACCCCTCTATATTCCTTTATCAAAGGCGAGCAAACCCACGTGAGACCCTAGTCACAGGTGTCCATGAACGGTAGTGATTTCTTACCATGAGGTAAGTAAACAACCCACGTGAGACCCTAGTCACAGGTGTCCATGAACGGTAGTGATTTCTTACCATGAGGTAAGTAAACTCGTATGCCTTCCTCTTTTTAAGAAATACGCATTAGACATTATGTGATCGGCACGAGGATCATGGTTACTAATATACCTAGCCAAGAAAATTGCACACGAATGTGAAGTGGCAATGGGTATGACACATTGTTAGGAGAATTTATGGCCGTTGTGGAAAGGTCCTAGGTGCCACGAACTAGGAGATGCAGCCAAGATGAACCTTCTCAAGGTGGACCGAATGACTGGCTGGTCAATAGCCACCAGGCTGGCACCGGCTCGTCCCAATCGGGTGCGAAGGGGAAACCGGGGAAGTTTTGTGAGTAGTGGACGCTTAAGTCTCGAGTCCCACACACGGCCGCGGGTCTAGCTAGCCTGCGGTTGTGGTGCATAAACGCATTCTCCTCCGAAAAAAAAAAGGTGGTCCGAATGACTGGCTATCGCGGGAGTCCACTGGCTGCAGGTAGTGCACTTAAAATAATCTCCGTTTAATTCTCCATGTGTCTGTAAAATCAGTTTTGTGATATTCGAAATAGTAATCTAATCAATCAAACAAATTCCATATGTGTTTTGACCGTTAGAAAAATGTCATATTGTGCCGAAATATACACGTTTTTTGTTGTTGCCTAAACCTAACAAAAAACACATACAGAACTTGTCAGGCGCAGCGACGCAATGCTGATGAAGATTATGATTACTAATGCAATAATATGTCATTTTGATTAAATTACCTGTAGCACGCCTTCTGCATTCCCCCCTTTGCCTCATGAAGTACCCATCAGAACAAGTGCAGACCCCACTACTACAGGTCATACTGAATGGGTCTCGTAGATTTCCTAGGCACTCTTCGGAACTTGAGCAGGTGTCCCCAAGGTCTCTGATGGGCCAGCACCGGCCTCTGAAGTAGTGGTTTCCTGGAGTGCAGCCGCAGTTCCCTGGGTCAACTGGGGTAGAGAAAATAAGGTTAATTAGTATATTATAAGTCAATGGCCCTTAAGGTGAGTATAGACAACAACATTTCCTCGAGCGTTTCGGTGTAATGTAACGTTCGTGCGAATGCTCGGCGTTGTGTTACGGGTAAATGCTTACAGCGAGTGTGCATTTACCATTTCGTTGTTCCTGCGTTCATTCTTCTTTGAAATCTCGTGCAAAGGCTCGACGAAAGTTACACCAATATGCTCGTTGGTTTTTAAAAAGGCTGTAACAAAATGGTGAATGCTCGATGTTCTGATACACAAGTAAATGTTGTAGTCTATACTCACCTTTAGAGGAAAATCCTCAACTTACCTAAACGCTAACCATAAGTACCTTTATTAAATCTATACTAATACACTAATCCTACTAATATTATAAATGCGAAAGTCTGGATGTTTATTTGTTACTCAATCACGCCTAAACGGCTGAACGGATTTAGATGAAATTTGGCACACGTATAGTTTAACCCGGATTAGGCCATCGGCTATAAAATTCCTTCGGGAAACGTCTCATTCCCGCGGGAATAATAAAAAAAAAAGATATTACGCCCGGGTGTAATCGCGTGCGGAAAGCTAGTGAAGAAATATTTAAAAAGAGTGGTACCTACCTTCTGTGGCATTGTCTGGTCTTCTACATTGGAAGGTTGTGAAGAGCCTGGAACATTGGAAGTCCTCTATGCATGGCGAGAAGTGGTAGGGTGCAACTGAAGACATAAAAAAACATGTTTTTCTGGTATAGACTCCATATTAGGTTTCTTTCTCAGATCCCAGTATTCCCAGTACAGCCCCCCTAGACAAGCGGCATTTATGACGTTCGTTATAGCTCAATTTGCGATAGCGAATGTCAAATCCCATACTTCAACACGTGACTTTTCTATGGCATCTGTCAAATCCATACAAATTGGACTTAGCGAAATTCGCCAGCTATGAAGCGATGTCATCTTGTCTAAGCCCCTTGCGCTAGCACAGGCATCTATCGCCGCATTGTATGCGCCGCCACATTGAAGGCTAGCTTATGATCTTCGAGCTTTTCAAGTGTACTTACTTGCTCTTACAACAATATTGTCAGAAAATAGCCAGAGCTGTTGTGTGGCCAAGCCAGACGTACTACGAAAGAGTCCACCACTAATCCACAACTAAACAAAAAGTAACTTACTTCTGTATTTCGGGAAAAGGGCACTGAAGCTAGTAAAATTACTGGGTATATGAGACCTAATAACTGTAGTCTCGGTGTAGCGGGCGCAGGGCAGTGCCAGACAGTAACTGCTTAGTTACTGTTTGGCACTGAACTGTCTAAGGGCAGACGTGGCGTTTACCATCAAGTGTACGATCTGCTCGTCTTGCTACACATTGCAATAAAAAAAACTTACCATCAGCACACAGAGTTCCCCCCAGCACTACCTGCTTCCCGGGGGGGCAGACGCACGCCCCCCTCTCACAGACGCTGTCCACGGTGGAGGAGCAGTCTGCATCCTGGGTACAGCTCCAGATAGCCAGGGTTGAGTGGGCGTGGAGGAGGCATCCTGGAAAATAAATATTCCTGGACACTATTTGGCGACGAGCCGCTTGGTGAAATGGTCGAGAAGTCGTCTATTACACCAAAGGTCGCAGGTTCGATCCCTGCTCGGTACAAACATTTGTGTGCATGAACATGTCTGTTTGTATCGGTTTTCGGTTTCTATGTATAAAAGGTATGTATTTACAAAAAAAGTATATAAGTAATGTAATCCGTTGTCTGCACCCATAGCACAAGCTAATGCATAGTTTGGGGCTAGATGGCGCTGTGTGAATAATGTCCAGAGATATTTATTATTTTTATTATCTACTAGCCTTCCGCCCGCGGCTTCGCCCGCGTGAACTATAGGACGTTATCCCGCGGGAATATCTTGTAAATTGTAGCCTATGTGTTATCCTTATGTATAAGCTATATTATTGTAAAGTTTCATTAAAATCAATTCAGTAGTTTTTACGTGAAAGAATAACAAAAGTTCATCCATCCGCTCCCCGGCCGGTACCGCCGCAACCGCTATGTCCCTGCATTTTAAATCTGTAATATCTTCGAAACTATTCATTTAAATTACATGATGTAAAGGGCCATATTGATCTATATTACATGCACAATTTATTTATTGTACTTTATTGGATAAGGATTAATACTGTATTGCTTAAAATCACTTTTTCGTAAATAAGCCATTATTTTATCGTAATAAGTAAAGGAAAATGGTTATTGTGGGTTATCCCTAAGAGATAGACATATACCATCGCGGACTTTTTTGTAAAACTTTTTAAGGTGTACAATAGTGTAGTACATTATTTTGATCTATCTCGTAGGGTTCAGCCAGCGTTTGCAATGTAAGCGCAAAAAAATACGATTATTTACGACCTAAAATAAAAACCTCTAAAATTATCAGTGTTTCTCTACTATATTATGCATGTATTATACATATAAACCTTCCTCTTGAATCAGTCTATCTAATGAAAAAAACCGCATCAAAATCCGTTGCGTAGTTTCAAAGATTTAAGCATACAAAGGGACATAGGGACAAAAAAGCGACTTTGTTTTATACTATGTAGTGATTTCAACGCCTCGTCGGTCTATTGGTTTGACGAGCCATTTGGTGTAATGGTTAGGAAGTCGGTTGTTGCACCTGACCAAGAGGTCGCGGGTTCGATCCCAGCACGGTACAAACATTTGTACATTTTTACTAAACGATTTGCTTCGTATTTTTAGATACGGACTGTGCGGGAGTGGTCAAGTGCTGTCTTTGTTTAAATATTTAAAAAAAGTATTGTATTTTCCCACCTTACCTAAAATTAATAAAACTTTTTCACTATACATTTTTTTTAAACTTAATAACTAAATTGTCCTATTTACTATCACACACTGAACACTACTGATATAATGCCGAAAACTGACCGCTTATCAAAGATTACTAGATAATTACATTGTATGGAATTGAGTAAGGCTTATTCGGTCTAATCACTTTTGCAGGTGTTGTGAAGAGCTATGAATCTATTAGAAATGACATCCTCCATAAATCGGATGGAAGTTTTTAATCGTTAAAAGTAAAAATATGTACCAGCTTATTTAATGTCTTTTTGCGGGACAAGGGCATCATGCATCTTTGAAATCAAGTCATCGTCAAAATGATGGATACTGGCTTAATCACCACGCTTGCCAAATGCGGATTGGTTACTAATAAAATTTTCAAATTACAATAATTTATGTATACTTACTTAAAGTAACTTTAACGTAAAAACAAGTAACTTTATGGTACCCAAGAGAGGACACTAGAAAAAAGGGGCGTCCAAAAACAAGGTGGAATGACGATATCCGCCTAACCTTGGGACCTTATTGGACCAGAGTAGCAGAAGATAGGGTTCAGTGGAGAGAGCTGCAGGAGGCCTATGCCAAGAGGCACACCGAATTGCGAGACATACTGGAAATTTGTATCCTCAAAGCAATAACAATTTCGGAATAAAAGGCTTTATTATTATTATTACTTTAAGAGAAAATATTAAGAGGTTTCTGGAGCTGACCACTTTTAAAAGTTTAAAATAGATTTGATTTGAAGCTCGATTGCTTTCGTTAGATTTGTAGGTCTGTGGAATATGTCAAATTATATTATTTATCTAAGTAACGTGCAGGTGTTCGTAGACAAAGATAACAGCAACATTGGTTGCGATGCACGGTTGACTCACCACCAAACGTGACAGACTTTCAACCCTTTAAGAGATGACATTACTCACAGTACCTAAGTCTTCTTTTTTCGAACGTTTTATATCCCGATCTATATAGTCAGGGTAGCTATTATCGGATCCGAAGTCGGAATCGGAGTTTATTAATTTGATTTAACGGAATCAGAACCGGAGTCGAAACCGGAATCGGAGGCAGAGGCAGAAGTAGTGGCAAGAGACAGATTTTTCATTAAAAGAAGTAAACATTATTCAGTATTTTCTTTTCCATTTTAATTACAAGTACATTAAATAATAGGCAAAATAAGAAAAAATCATCATTTTTCTAATAAAAAAACAAATAAAAAATGCATTGACTCCAAAAGTATACTGAAATTGTACTATCATTTTATTTAACTTTAATTACATCTAATTCTACACATTTTCAATGTAGGGTTCAAGTATGTGTTGGGTGGTTACATTCCCTCTAATATGGTTGAGTGAAATTATGGTGGCACATACGTCATACTTGTGCTGCAGGTGCCACCTTTGGGCACTGGTCTTCCAGGGCTCACGGATTTTTCTCGATTATAGTCTCATTCTTATACTTTATACTGTATGGCTAGGTATTCTAAAACTATTACATCGCACTAACAAATCATCGATGTAATAAAACATCGTACTACTGAATTATCGATACAGCGTGTTCGATATAATGAAAATCGAACTATCAACTTTCGCACTCATATAGGGGACCCATTGTAACAAACAAATTGTAAACAAACATGGCGATGAAAAAGAGAAACTGTCGAGTTTCTTGCCGGTTCTTCTCGGCAGATGACTGCATTCCGATACCGGTGGTAGAGTCACTCTGTAATTGACGATTCATAAATACTTAATACCAGTTTACATGAAAAAAAAAAAAAAAAAAAGTTATCTTATGTAAATGGACAGTGATGATCACCTTCTATCAAAAAAAGAAGTGAAATCTTTGACTGCCTACGTGGAATAGTGGCTAAGCTGCTTGGGTATAAAACCCGGACGTCGCGGGTTCGATTGTGTCTGGTTGGTGGTAGGACTTATTCAGAGTCCGACTGGCTAGCTACCACCCCCACAGGTGGAATCTGCCGCCATAACAGCTCTGGCTGTGTTCTGGTAGTATTAATGTGGGAGCCAGTACACTTGAAACCAAAGGCTCGAAAACCAGATGAGCCTACAGTCTGGCAGCACATTGAGCGACGCCTCTAGGTGACAACCAATTTACTTTACAGTATAGAGATACCCGAGATGTCCTAACGTACGTAATATTAGACGAACAAACCGTTTTTCCTCGGAAATGCCGAATATTTATGCAGTAAAATGTTAATTTATTCGCTGTAATATAATATTTCTTGGTTGTCGTGTTAGATAAAATGCTTTCAGGTTGGCCTCGTAGTGCCATATGGCGAAAGGTCATTGGGTCAAAGTTGGATATATCTAATTGCTACTAGTCTTTTAATAGTTTCAAACGGTTTAGTTTCAAAACTGACTTCGTGATAATTAATCTGTCAAACGATTTTGGATTCTGACTCTTATGTCAATTTAAAAAAAGAAAAATATGTCTATTTTATAGTCAGGAGCGATGAGCAAACGCCCTACATTTAGATATAAGTATCTGTGTCTGCATCGTAATGTTTACATTTTAGTATCGGTAACCAATACTTTAATTACGTTCAAATTTCGAACGTCTTCTTAAAAAGTAAAAATTAATGGATTTGAAGCTAACATATGTAAGCAAAACATCTTGATGTATTTTCATTTCAAAGGTACCAGGAGAGCATAACCGCAGCGTAACTATTCATTAAATCAAAGAGTTTGAAAGACGCGAGCTAGCCTAGCTTCTTGTTCTTCTCTGCTCTCCTGGTACTACGGATTATATTCCACGCGGTTTCACATCGATCCTGACTTTAAAATAGACATTTATCGTATGAATGAAGATAAAGTTATGTATGTGACTGTACATAATTAGGCATTAAAATACTCATGTGATCCTTTTATGAAACTCACTTCGTTCGTTTTATAAAACCACATTCGTATTTTAATGACCCTCATTATGCAACAGTCACATAAATAACTATTATAATATCAGACTATTAATGTCCGACTGAAGATGATGCTTGTATCATTGAAACCAAGTGATCGTCACAAATTATGAGCCCTTGTCAAATGCCAATTGTTGATCACAAAATTCAAATTTTGTCAGTATTTCAAAAATAGTGACAAAAAATTTAGCACGACCAGGGAATTGAACCCAGTATCACGGCCCACCACTGCACCTCAGAGGCAGTCAAAAATGAAATGTGGTGATAAAATGAAATAATTGTCATATCATTATGGCCTTTGATAACAATTTTTATCTTAGATTATAAAACACCTGTGTCGATATTTCAACTTTGTATTTATGGACAAAACTCTTCAATTTCTATTTTGTTCTGTATAATAATTTATGGATTTTTCTATTTGCGTATTTAACACTAGTTTGGCAGTCACGGAGGACATTGTGAACAAACCTGCTTTGTAGCCATGAACCATTTGGTCTGGTTCCCCTGTCAAGGGTTACAGAGGTTGCTGAAATAATAATAAGTGGGACGAAGGACGGGGCGAAGGAGGCGGGCTTTCGATCGATTCCTGCCGCCCCTCCAAGATGGAGCCCAGCAGGTCATGGGTGCGGGGGCACCCTAGCCTGCATTGCACGGCTCCACCATCGACGGGGGGAATGCCTCAGTACTCCGGGGCACTTCCGCAGTTCCGCAAGAGGAACAGGAGGAGCTCGCAAAGGAGAGCGTTCGCTGCGGGCCGCGGAGCAAGGGCTCCGCTGATACCCATGCCCCCCCATGTTAAGGCGATGAGGGAGTACCGCGGAGTTTAGTGGGTAAACCCCTGGGCAACTTACATCTTCGGCCCAGGAACAATGCCCCTCTTTAGGGCATCGGAAGTCCTACACACGGCCCTGTCCCTCCCCCAGGACGGAGGTAGGGTGCGTAATGCATTCCCCGTGAAAAAATAATAATAAGTGGACTTGGCGAATCCTGGACACGGTAATATCAATTACCGTGTCCAGGATCATGGTGCAAACGTACCCTGATCAGATAAAGACAAAAAGAGAAGACATACCTACATTATCGACGCCTTAGAGTGAAATCCTTTTAAGTATAAAAGAAGTTTTTGACCGCCTCCTGTCAGTGGCCAAGCTAAGTGGGTATAAAAACACGGAGACCGTGGGTTCGATTCCCGCCTTGGGTCTGGTTGGTGGTAGGGCTTTTTCGGTCCGACTGGCTTGCTACCACACAGGTGAAATCTGCCGCAAGAACAGCTCTGGCTGTGTTCCGGCAATATTAATGTGGGAGCCAGTGCACTTTAAATCAGAGGCTCGAAGATCAGATGAGTGTACAGTCTGGCAGCACATTGAGGGACGTTTCCAGGTGAAGCGTCCCTCAATGAAATAGGCCGCAGTGGCCGCTTACCATCAGGTGGGCTGCGTGCCTGTCTGCCAACTGACCTTATACATAAAATAATAAAAGTAACTTCTCAGGCAGGAGGATGAAAAAACTGCGTGCTGTAAAAAAAGGAAGAAACGGGTTTTCTTCCGAAGAACGCAATAAAAAATGTTTCACCAAAGGCACAGAACATAAACTAAAGGTGCATTCCGAAGTTTTCACCCTAAGACGACGCTTTGTAAGTAGATAAATCAGAAAACACTAAATCCAACTTGATATAAACACTATTGAATGTACCTATTTGCATAAATGATTCAGCATGGTGTTATTTTTAAAACGTACACCGTACTATGGTTGTAGGTATATAGCAATGGCATTTGACGTCAGTGATACACAATGGACGATGGGTTGGGTAAAATGGTTGAGAAGTCGGCTATTTCACCAGACGTCGCGGGTTCAATGAAAATGTTTATGTGCTTGAACGTGTCTGTTTGTAGATCTATATATATAAAACTCAAAGGTGACTGACTGACTGACATAGATATCTATCAACGCACAGCCCAAACCACTGGATGGATCGGGCTGAAATTTGGCATGCAGGTAGATGTTATGACGTAGGCATCCGCTAAGAAAGGATTTTGATCAATTTCCACGGGAACGGGAACCACGCGGGTGAAACCGCGGGCGGCCGCTAGTGTAAGTATAAAAGTACTAGCTTTCCTTTCGCGGTTTCACCCGCGCGTTTCAATTTCTTTTTTTAAATATCCCGCGGGAGTGAGACGTTTCCCGTAGGAATTTTAAAGCCTATGTCCTAATCCGGGTTATAAACTATACTTGTGCCTTTCATCTAAATCCGTTCAGCCGTTTAGCCGTGATTGAGTAACAAACATCCAGACTTTCGCATTTATAATGTAGGAAGTAGGATTATCCTACTTATATTACAAAAGCGAAAGTCTGGATGTTTGGATGTTTGGTTACAGCAGCACATTAAGCGACGATTCCAGGCGAAGTGTCCCTCAGTGGAATACCTACGCCGCAGTGACCGCTTACCATCAGGTGGGCTGCGTGTCTGTCTGCCAATATAGAAAAATGGGATAAAAAGTGGTTAACGCCAATAGAGACCTTTCCCAAGGTCTATTTGGCGGTAACCATCAGGGGTATAACCCGAACAATTTAAGTAGTCTTTATTATGGTTGCATGCCAGCAGATGGCGTTTCTTGTGTTTTGATTTTAGCAGGGTTATATGCTTCGTGTTTCCCCGCACGCACGTAAACTATTTCTGTAGATCGCTATCACTCACGCTATATTGAAGAAAAGGTCTTAGTGATGTTAACAGTGGAAAATTCGATTCGAATCGAGCTTTTTTTATTCTCCTCCGCACAAAAAAAAAAGGTTACTGACCAAATATTTTTGAGCTGAAACACCCAGACCGATACAGACATGTTCATGCACTCAAATGTTTGTACCTTGCGGAAATCGAACCCGCGACCTCTGGTGTAATAGCTGACTTCTCGACCATTACACCAAATGGCTCGTCAAAACTGAGTTGTCATACAATATATTGTAAGCGAAACTCATCTAGAAAGAACATTATTAAACTACACGAGTATACCATTGAGGGATAGTTATTTTATTACTATACAATACATACTTAACCCTGCTTTCTGGTAAAGTGTATCTCAAATATAGTAATAGTAGTGGCCATAAGTTAGCCAACTGGTAGGTTCTTTTACCAGGTGGTAAGTTCCTATACTGGACCGTCTAGGTGGGTACCACCGCAGTGCCAGATATTTTCCCGTGAAATAGAAGTGTGTCAAGCACTTCTGTGTTTCGGGGAAAGGGCACTGAAGCTAGTGAAGTTACTGGGTATATGAGACCTAATAACTATCGTCTCGGTGTAGCGGGCGCAGAGCGGTGCCAGACAGTAACTGCTTAGTTACTGTTTGGCACTGAACTGTCTAAGGGCAGACGTGGCGCTTACCATCAGGTGTACGATCTGCTCGCCTTGTTACACATTGCAATATAGTTATTTATGTGACTGCTGTATAATGAGGGTCATTAAAATACGAATGTGGTTTTATGAAACGACGAAGTGAGTTTCATAAAAGAATCACATGAGTATTTTAATGACTAATTATGTACAGTCACATACATAACTTTATCTTCATTCATACGATAATATGTCTATTTTATAGTCAGGATTGATGAGCAAACGCCCTAGTTACCAACTTAATCTGTATGTAAAAGTTAGTACTGACATAATGACTGACGTTTGTAGTTTTTAAAATCCATAAACAATCTAGACTCGAGTTGATTTCGATTCTCAAATCGATTGTTATAATTTCAGCATCGAATTAAATGTATAGGAATGGAACATAAAATTACTAATCGACTAATTCGATAATCGAAAAAACCTATTAATTTTTACTTTTAAAGAAGACGTTCGAAATTTGAACGAAATTAAGTATCGGTTACCGACACTAAAATGTAAACATTTCAATGCAGCCAGAGATACTTATATCTAAATGTAGGGTGTATGCTCATCGCTCCTGAATATAAAATAGACATATTATGGTATGGATGTAGATAAAAAAATATATTAATTAGAAAGTTAAAACAAAGGTATGGATATAATTTTTCGTGTGTCCCATTCCTACCATATTAGCGATTAATAAAGTCTCCTAATATGAAAACGACCTTGGCATGCGCTGAACTGTACGCGTTCGACTGTACGCACGGTACAGTCGGCCTCATATACCCATACCTTTATGCCTTATTTTATTCATTATTGATTTGTTTTATGGTACCTCGTTGGTTTAGTAGTTTAAGTACCGTGTGTCATGAATACGTTGTCTTGGGTTCAAATCCCGGGGCGAGCCGAAAAATTTCATTGGGTCGGAAAATACTTGGTCACAAATCTAGAAGTTGGCGTCATATAATCAGACACAAATTAGGCTCGACCCGGGATTTGAAGCCAAGACCTCGATGTGCCAGATGTTTAACCACTAGACCAATTAGGTGTCATCGAAAAGGATTTATTGTAACATTTTTTTTATACTAGAACAGTTGGCAGTCCTGGGTAAGCGGCCACTGCGACCTATTTCATTGGTCCTCTGATCTTCGAGCCTCTGATTTCAAGTGTACTGGCTCCCACATTAATATTGCCGGAACACAGCCAGAGCTGTTATGGCGGCAGATTTCACCTGTAAGTAGGTGTAAGTATACACATTTAAATGTACCATACAAGACTTAACAGTTTATTAAAATGCTAATTCGTTGTGGTATGTTATTACAATATGCATTAATATACACTTGTGAGGTGCGGTCATCAAAAACGTATTAGTTCATTATCGTACGATTTTTTACAGAATCTATTAACTACGAGCTGAATTTAAATATTGAGGATACAGTACTTATAAATAACATCAATTACATTAGAGAACTAATTTATTTTAATAAAAACCCACGCCCATATAAAAGAAAGACAAAACGCGCTGACATTTTTAAAGTATCGCTAACATACAGATTATAAATTCGAATGTAATAAAATCTTTTTAATTCTCCACAATACATATTTTCCTGTGTGCTTGATTTAAACCCGAAATTCCAAATTCAAATTAACAACAAAAGGGCAGGCACGCGTGTTCAAGCAAGGACGATTAAAAAATAAGAAACACACACCACGAACTATTTTCAACTTTAAGTCTTTTACATTAACGTCCAATTTATTTTAACGATATTCAAATCGCAAGTTGAATGTAGCTAATTAACTCCGAACGGTTTTAGACGTTGACGTGTGGCAAATAAGGTTGGATTTCGCGAGTCGGTTGTAATTTTAGTTTTCTTTTTTAGAGGCAAAAGAATTTGCCGTGTTATGCCAAAGGTCACACTTTAATATGTATAAGTTGTTAGAATTTATAGGTTGCCGTACCTACGTAATGGCTTGACCGATACGTAGATCTTACACTTATTTAAATGGAAAAAATATACTAATTATAAAAGGAAAATAGACTGGTTTCCTTATGTGGTTTTGTTTAAATCCAAAGTTTTATTAAAGTCGCATAATATAAATCGATGTAACATTTATTATGTCATCATCATTTGAAATTCCACAAATATTATCGTCAATCGCTTTGTAAAATATTATAATAAGCGATTAATTTTTTGGGAGTACACTTGAAAATCTTGAAATTAAAGGCTTTATATACATAGAAGCCTACAGTGTAGGCTGCTACATGCATGTGCTGACATTGAGTGACTTTTCCTGGCCAAAAAGCGATAACAAATTGAACAAAATCAGTGAAGCACAATGATGTTTGTTTGTAATATCATTGGTGAAGCATCAATAAAATAGACCGACAAGCTTATCTGTTCCGGTGGCCGTGTCGCTACTGTCGTTTTAGTACTGTCATTAAATATCGTTTTTGCATTGCGTTTCAAATAGTTCCAATTTTGGCCACCGGAAAAGATAAGTTTGTCGGACTATAAAGTTGTACTTACTCGTTAATAATGAATAAATATTAATTCCATGTTAATAATATTCAATATACAATGTCTTATTCAAATGGGAAATCGGAAAAGAAAATTTCAAAATATTCCATTTCGTAGACGCTACGGGTAACCGCCGTGCCGTAGTCACCATTTGCTACGTAGACATTGTCGTAGCACAGTTACGATAGCAACTATGTAGTTTGGCACTAACTAAAATGGAAAGTAATTCGAATCAAGTAATTTGTATGAGATTTTTTTTTATAGTAACTCAGTTGGCAGATAGGCAAGCAGCCGCCCACCTGATGGTAAGCGGCCACTGCGGCCTATTCCATTGAGGGACACTTCACCAGGAAGCGTCGCTCAATGTGCTGCCAGACTGTAGGCTCATCTGATCTTCGAGCCTCCGATTTCAAGTGTACTGGCTCCCACATTAATATTGCCGGAACACAGCCAGAGCTGTTATGGCGGTAAATTTCACCTGTGGGGGTGGTAGCTGGCCAGTCGGACTATAAAAAGCCCTACCACCAACCAGTCCCAAGGCGGGAATCGAACCCACGACCTCCGTGTTTTTATACCCGAGCTGCGAGTGGGGGTCTTTACTTTATTTAATGCATTTGATTACTCAGTGTAACCTTCGCTTCTGTCGGGTTGAAAGATTACTCGGCAAACACTGCATCGTTCGGCAAACAGCTTTTAACGCGATTAAACACATCCCATCCATAGCCTTGTAATAGACAAGGATTGTCTATTGTTGGGTATATGGGGCAGAGGAAATTATTAGTTTTAATGGGATTAGGCCGAAGGGCAAGCTTCACCTTACATGTACAATTTTGGCCAAAAAACTTATACTTTGTATATTTCTTCTTATTACTCTGAGCGTTTTGTCGCGAAGTCAATCAATAAATAATTTTATTTGCAGAATATGGGTATAAATTAGGTCTTAAAATTAGGTATTCATTGTGCCAAAGTCAAAGTACACTTGCACTAAGATTTTTTTTTAATGGACTCTTTCCCGCTTTTGTGTACGACGCGGTGAATCTGCCAATGTCAAGTGTTTAGAGAGACACCATGTATTATTTATAAGATTTAACAGTTAAAAAATTCTAATTACAGTGTTGAGGTTTTTACTTCTAGCATCGAAAACAAATGGCAAGTTCAGTTAATATTAAATTGGAGCGACTGTGCAATCTGAACTATTAATAAAAAATATTATATAAAATACTAAGCTTAACTTGTATTATGGGACAACAGAGAAACAATAATTAGTATACTGTTTTGTGGAACTCGTACATACATATTATACATAGAAACACCCAGACCGATACAAACAGACATGTTCATGAACACAAATGTTTGTACCGTGCGGGATTCGAACTCGACCTCTTGGTGTAATAGCCGACTTTTCAACCATAACAAAATGGCTCGTCGTATTATAGTAACAATACACTTTCGTTCTTTCATTCTGACACAAACAAAAGGGATTGTTTCATTTCTTACGACGTAGGCAACGCTTTCTTTGTGTGAAACAACTAAATAATAATAGTTGGGATGCGGTCCCACTGCTAGCGAAAAACGAACAGTTTATTGCAGAGATATTAATACCTATTACATAAAAAAAAAAGAATACAAATGCAAAATGTATTCATTCACCACTTCAAACTAAAAACTTTTTGGAAAAATATTATAAATTAACATTCTTTGCTTCATTCATAACTACGACGAACAAAAACAAAATGAATTCCATGGACGTTTGAAACAAGATACAACATATATAAATTATAACTGTGTGGGCCTCAAGACTACCTACTACCAAACACTTACTCACCACTACCCACTAAACTCCCCTTGTTTCCCCACACACTCGAAGAGAGGCAAACCTTGTGGCGCTTGACCGGCTCAAGGCCCACATCCCCCTTAAAAGGACGGCAACGCAACAGCAATCCCTCTGGTGTTGCATGCAGATGTCAATGGGCGGCGGTGATTGCTTACCATCAGGCGACCCGCTGGCTCGTTTGCCGCTTATGATATAAAAAAAAAAGAGTAAGCATTTGGCCGCAACCTCACTTAATGGTAAGTGGTACCTGCTTAGCAACACTAGCGTCCTTTGAGCGTCGGCGTCTTGCCGGCGACCTCCCCACACTAGCGTTTTGCGTTTTAGCGTTTTGCCGCGTAGACGCAACGCCCAAAGATCGCTTGAAACTTGAAACAAGATACAACATATATAAATTATAACTGTGTGGGCCTCAAGACTACCTACTACCAAACACTTACTCACCACTACCCACTAAACTCCCCTTGTTTCCCCACACACTCGAAGAGAGGCAAACCTTGTGGCGCTTGACCGGCTCAAGGCCCACATCCCCCTTAAAAGGCGTCTTGCCGGCGACCTCCCCACACTAGCGTTTTGCGTTTTAGCGTTTTGCCGCGTAGACGCAACGCCCAAAGATCGCTAGTGTGGGGAGGTCGCCGGCAAGACGCCGACGTTCAGAGGACGCTAATGTGGGGTCACACTTACCCAAACAGAGCTTGTTCACTCTGAGCTCAAAGGTTCCCAAGTTATTATGGTCTGAAATACCTCTGCAGGTAGGGAGTTCCGTTCCACTGCTATCCCACCGTATTATGAGAGTGCGGGAATAGGGAGTGCACCTGTGCTTGCGCACTCACTACAGCCCTATAATCAAAGCCGAACGTTGATTTAAATATCCTGCGCAGACGGTTGATCGTAAAAGATTGGCTGCAGCCGAATCCGCGTCAAGCAAATAGTGGTATCTTTGACGAATCATTTGGTGTAATAGTCGAGAAATCGGCTATTACACCAGAGGTCGCGGGGTCGATCCCCGCACGGTACAAACATTTGTGCGCATGAACACGTCTGCTTGTGTCGGTCTGGGTGTTTGTATGTATAATATGTATGTACTTACAAAAAAAGTATACATTAAGTAATGTTTATCCGCTGTCTGGTACCGAGAAGCTAATGCTTAGTTTGGGGCTAGTTGACGCTGTGTGAATAATGTTCAGAGATATTTATTTATTTTAATTATTATTTCAGTACCCGCTGGCAGCGGCAACCCACCCCAGCTATCCGTGTTAAGCCATTACTGGCATGCAACCCTCGCTCAAGGAAATCGGCCGGCTGCTGTCTGTGTCCGCCCCGGGAATAGAACCCCGGGACCTCGGGCCAGTGCTTAAACCTAGATCATACAGTGGGGGTAGTAAATATACATCAAGTGAGTGATATAAATAGCCGCTTTCCCGTTGTATGCTTCCAAATGTACTGAGCTACAGGATGATCGGAAAATGGAGGGAAATTAAGCAATAATGAATTCGTGGATGATTTTCTTCAAATACAAATTATCTTGACTAAAGGCCGTACTATTTATTTATTTATTTATTTATTTAAACTTTAATGCACAATCAAGAGTACATAAGGCGGACCTAATGCCTAATGGCATTCTCTGCCAGTCAACCTTTGGGCCAAGCAGAAAAAATAATAGTAGGTAGTGCTAACGGGCTAAAGAGAGAGAAAGAACGAAAAATAATAATAATAACGAAAACCTAAACAAATTAATATAACATAAATACAATATAATATCAATATATACATACATAGATATATAATATATTTATCCCGCAAACAATGTGACGTCCTCCTATGGTAAAAGTGCATTCAAAGTGGCGTCCACCGTCATTTGGCGTCCGCATACCGGACGCCACTTTGTTGGAGAGCAGCACTTAGGTCCTTTCGGTCCTAGCTAAGCGTAGTACAATAATCGATGGAAGCCAAAAATCGTGTAAATGGCTGCAAATACATATTAAAAAGTTCCAGCAAAAATCTCAGTGCACCCGTGGCGCTACTGTCGCGCGTATATTCAAAAAATGTATATGTCGCAGTATCATAGTTAGAGCCGAATTATAGTTATATGCCAAGGGTTATAATTATATAACGTAAGATGGTTATAAGGAAGCGATTTATACCTATCGTACGGCCACAATCTAGTAATATGGTTATCTGACTAAACTAATCTAGTTACATAGCTATAAATCTACTAAATAATTAAATAAAACGATTTAATGGTCTTTATTTTTATTATAATCAACTTTTGTAACCTACAATTAGTTACATTACAATACTTTTTATTAATAAAACGTGTCAGTCCGAATACATAATTTTAAAAACCATTTCTTTAATTAATTTAGGGAATAGGTGTTAAAAAAAAATAACCACGAAGGCTAAGGCGGGAGCTCCGCTACGCTCCGCTCCCGCCTTAGCCTTCTAACCTATGTCCATCCGAGTCGATTTCCGCCTCCGGCCGTTTATACAATGTTTATTACCTCACTAATAATATTAGTCGCCAAGATAAATTTATTACACCTCATCTATAATTCCATACTATAAAATATTTAGACGCCCGTTAATTTCTTAGTCGCCCCAGTCGATTTATAACTATAGAACTAGATTAGTTTAGTCAGATAACCATATTACTAGATTGTGACCGTACGATAGTTATAAATCGCTCCTTATAACTATCGTACGTTACATAGTTATAACCCTGGCATATAACTATATTACAGCTTTATCTATCTTACTGCGACATATATCCAGGAAAATTTCTGACTACGGACTCGCGTATTTGGCGTCCACCAATGCGACGTTGCCACCTCGCTCTGGCCTGCGACAAGAGGTCAAAAATAATATTTAAGCAATTTAAACAATATACATCGTATTTCGTCACGTACGCGTTGCGTAATATTCGGCGTCCACTATAAATATTAAAATCTTTAAAGAAATAAAAATTTAACTCGAATGTTATTATGGTAAAAAAATAACAATGTCCGTTTGTCTGTTACATCTTGACACATAAATTGAACCGACTAGATTAAATTTATTAAAGAACATTTTTGTCTGTTTGTAGGTACACGCGAATCTCTGGGATTTGAATGAAACTTTTTTTGTTATTTAAATAGGCCTATACTAAGCCTGGGCAACAAAGGTATAGGCTATAATTGCTTCTGGAAACTAACACCTGGTGTAGAACCACAACACACCAGCTGAACCACCTCTATAAATGTTGGTAGGCTAAAAAAGACTTGACTTGCAAAAGTATTTTTTATAAATCCAATGGCAGAAATAAATCATTTTAGTTTATTTCATTTCAAATTTTCATATGAGTTATAAAAATTGCACCCTTGTCACAGAACATATACTAACCCTTCTTAAGATTGTATGTCTGATGAACTTTTTCTGCTGCAATAATAAAATCGAAAAATTGGTAGGTACATAAATTCTGATGTAGAGCTCTAAGTACCCCGCTTTACTAGAAAATGTAATTTAAAATCTACTTTGGCATGATTAAAACTCCACGCGAACGAAGTCGCGGGCACTAGCTATCATATTTTATGAGTATGCTCAGTAGCTGTATACGGACGCCAAATAGCTATATACGGACGCCCTTATGGGACGCTGAATAGCCTGGCGATCTTGAGGACGATTGTTTTCATTTTATAATAAACTAGCCTTCCGCCCGCGGCTTCACTCACGTAGCCCTATAAAGCAACATGAAACCCCCTGGGAGGTGAAGTTCCAAAAATCATTTCTTAATGGGAATTTGCACATTATGAAGCACCGCAAGTTTAGTCTCAATCCCTTTTTAACCACATTGGAGGGGGGGGGGATGACCAAAAACTCCTTCTTAGTGAGAACTTACACAGTATGAAGATCCCTTATACAAAATATCAAGCAAAAGGCTTAAACCCCCTTTCAACCCCTTTGGAGGGTAAATTTACAAAAACCCCTTTGTAATTGAAATTACCGCCGTACTTAAAATCTACTTCCCGAATTTCAAGCCTGTATCTTTTAAAATAGATATTACATAGACTATCGTGTCGTTATAAATATGAAATTTGGTTGGTACACAATCTTCAAAATATAATTAAATATTGCGTGAAAGACGGACATACATTACCATTCAATCTATTCATCTATGCTCATCCCAACACAACAGACTTTTTACTTGTGGATACAATAAATAAAATTAAATGACATTGTGGCGTCCGTATATTTAAACACTTTACAAATATTGAAATAAATTAAGTGTTGAAGGGTGCACTACAGACAAGCAATAGGAAAAGAAAGAGATAAAAAACCCAAAGGTGGCAACGTCGCACTTCCAAGTATCGTCCATCCTGTGAGGACGTCAAATAATCGATGCAATAGGTATATTACGATCAATATACCCTGGACGCCAAAAATGTATCACCATGGTTCGGAAGTCAAAAATGTTCGGGCATGACTGCAAGACGAATATCGCGAAATTTAAAATTAACGGATTACGTACCCCACGGAGCTGGAAATCAATAAACTAAGCAATATTCATTGAGACATGTCAAAAAAAGTAAGGGGAACCGGGGGACGCCGAAATGGTGCGCAATGTGCAGGACGCCAAATTGCTTCTAGGATGTATATATAATATATATATATATATATATATATATATGTATAATAATTTAATATATAATAAAAACAAAAAAGAAAGATGACGCTGGTTAATGATAGGGATAGGTGGATGACGATGCTAGGGAAGTTTGGAGATAATGTTTTCGGAGAAGGAACTTAAAAGACATCCGACTCGGATCCAATTAGCGCGGGCTCATCGAAGAAAAATCGTATTATTATAGCATTGAAAATAAAATTAAAAGATTGCTACGTTGCGTTTGTTACTAAAAGGATTAGGACGTTGACAAAATTGTTTGATGTAGTAACTAAAGTAGTTAATATTATTTCTTTACGTTTTTACTTTACCATATTATGTACTTACGATGTCCAATATTAATTATTTTCTTTTCGTTTCTTTACGGCAAAATTTAAAAATAGTAAATAGTACGAAATAATCAGAAAACACAAAGGTTCTACAAATATGAATATACTTATAAATACCAATAAACATCCAGACACAGGACAAACACAAACGTGCATCATAAATGTTTCTCCTGGGTGGGATGGGAACCGATTCCTGCTGCATTTGACAGGGTCACTAATGCCCCACCACACCGGTCAAAAAAAGAATAAATGTAAAGAACAGACTATACAACAATAAAACCAGGGGCATACGGTAGGTACGCAGCCTTAAACGTCGTCCTTACATAACGAAACTAAAGAAACACCCTGTGTATCAAGAAGCAACGCCTTCGCCTTGGCCAGTCCCGCGATACCCACCGACTCAGCAACACGAAGAAACAGTCACAGTAATTAAACAAACTAACAAAGTATTACACAAAGTGAATAATATTAACTAAAAATATCGAAACTAAAAAACTTCATACCCAAGTCAAGCTCTAAATGCGAATTTAAAAAAATAATTAATGCGAACGCACCGCTTTTTTGCACGCGCCTTTTTTATCTGTGGTATATTTTTTTAATATTTTTTTTTTGTGTTTATAAAATATTTTTTTACAATGGACTCAATATGTATTTGTTGTAATGTTTTTATAAAGCTTTGTTTTTTTTTAATGTAAGGTCCGTACGAAGTGTATGACGTGTTGTGGTATTTCGAAGTTTGAATTTTGTTTGGAATTTTGTCAATTAATGTATTCAGTGTTGGTTAATCGGATTTTTATAAATAAGTGGGCTTGTGTTTCGTTGATGGATTTTGAAGAACAATTATTAAGAGAGAAATATCAGTACATTTCAAAAAAAAACAAATTATCTTTTTTACATGTCATAATTATAATCTATTTTATTCGTATAAAATGTTAAGGCGTCCTAATATCAAAAAAATATTAATTGCGTTTTATATTAAAACATTAAATACCTATTTGAATTTTGTAAAAGAAACTTAATAAAACAATTTAAAGTATGTAGGTAATTTATTATTATTTCTATTGTTACTGATTGGATGGAAATTAATAAAATGTAAAACAATCTTCTGATTATTTTAAACTCATTAATTTTAAAAATGTTTATTTTTTTCTAATTTCTTTAGATTTCTCTTTTTGTGGAGTTTATAAATAATTTACTTTATTGTTCGAAATAACACCACGCATATATTTTTATGGACATTTTTTTTTATAATTTGTAATCTTTAAATAGGAAATTAGGTGTCAATTATATCCCACCAAAAACATTCTGTAAAAAACTAGCCAAGTCTCGATGGAGCTGCTTGTTTAACTCTAAAAAGTAATGAAATCTAGACAAAGTCGTGCCAAGTCTAAGGTTCCTTACTGCGATTTCTTTATTATTATAGTTAATGTTGTGTGACTTGGCCGTTGAAGGGCCAGACGGCCAAACGGACCTGTAACTCAACTTCGAAGGGCCAAATGAGACACTAGCGTCCAATTACCAATACCAGTATGGGCTATTATCTCGCTTAACAAACATAGGTAGTTACAACAGATATAACATTACATGTAAACAAAATTGACTTGTACCCTCTAACGTTTATAGAATGTTTAGGCTGAACATTCTTTCGTCAGTACGTTGAAATACGCAGCTTTATTAAGTCTACAATTGACTGGTTATTGAATCAACGTTTCCCAAGTGGCAATTTTCCATCGTCAATGGGTAGCGGTTCTGGCGACAGATTGGTGCAATGGAGTAATGGAGCACCTGGTTTTGTACCCTTGTGTACCCTTCAACGGCCAAGTCACACAACATTAACTATAATAATAAAGAAATCGCAGTAAGGAACCTTAGACTTGGCACGACTTTGTCTAGATTTCATTACTTTTTAGAGTTAAACAAGCAGCTCCATCGAGACTTGGCTAGTTTTTTACAGAATGTTTTTGGTGGGATTTCACTTCTTTTTGTAGGAACGTGCCGGGCATATTGATTTATTTTGTATCTATTTGGTTTCCTTTAAGAATTTAAAAGCCAATGCCCTATTCCAGGTTATAAAGAAGGAGGGGGAAGGGGGATAGGATTGATAAGGTACTACTATCCCCTCCCCCCACCTCCCCCTCCCATATACTACTATCCCCATCGCCCCCACCTCCCACTGCCACCCCCTCCCTCCCCCTTCCCACTCCCCTCCTATCCCCCTTCCCCTCCCCCTCCCCCCAACAATTCCCCATCCCCCTTCCCCTCAACTCCCCCTTCCCCCCTCCCCCTTCCATCCCCCCACCACCACCACCAAATGAAGCGGCTCACCAAGTTGAGTATTTTTTGTAAAGGCGGTAATATGTCGATCTTAATAGTTTGGTTGGGCTCTTGTGTTTTCTAATCAGGGTCACCAGGTACTCCAGATCTTCGAATATACTAGTTTTTATAGTTTTCCCTTTATGTGGCCATTAAACCCTAACTCTGTACCAAATTTCAGCTCTCTGAGTTTATGGGAAGTACTAGTTCTATTATGATGATCATGAGTGAGTGAGTGAGTGAGTGTCTATCATAAATGCGAAACTTTGCTTTCGCTTAACTTTGGAACTAAATGACTTACAGACTTGAAATTTTGGATTTTAAGTATGTGATTATAGCTTACTAAATGACGAAAATTTCTGCGTTCTGGTCTTAACCAGAGGTTCTCAAATAGGGGCCTGAAAATGCGGCGAAATGGTTCCAGTAAAGGATGGTACGGCAGTGTTTGCTTCGCGCTCGACTTGGCGGGGGCACTGCCGTGCCCCCAGATTTATTACAAAATTGTAAGCAAATTCTATTATATTTACTTAAGATTTAATTCTCTAAATAAGGAATCTGTCTGTCTCGACTCGATAAAGAGGTTTTTACATTAGTCATTAAAAAAAAAAAAACAGGGGAACTAAACCAATTGGATCATGGCTACACGGCCATTTAACTGTGCAGGTTTCCACACGTTTTTTACCCTAACATAGAAAATTTTTCACCAACCAGAATTCGAACCATCGACCTCACGCATGTGAAGCGACGTTTGAAACATCTCGGCTACTGCAACTCTAAAAAATTAACCTTTTTTTTTGTAATTTTGAGAACAATTTGACTGCGTAAAATCAGTTACATAATTTTATATATTTTTTACTAAAAAAACGCCTCAATGGGCTAGCGGTTTAAGTACCAAACCGAGATCTAGGGGTCTTAGGTTCAATTCCCGGGTCGAGCTGACTTTGTGTCGGTATCTTCAGCCACAGCTCGGGTTTGTGATCACCAACCCGCATTTGGCAAGCGTGGTGATTAAGCCAGTACCCAATAGTGTATCGATTACTAATTGATTTCAAAGATGGAGGCCTTTGCCACTAAATAATGGCCAACTACTTTAATTCGACTTTTTCTAAAAATAGTAGGAATATCTTCGTAAATATTTACTTTGAGATAACTTCCTTGAACTTATTAAACTGGTCTTGTATGATAACCTTAACATGATAACAAAAACTAATAGTTAAATTGTATCCCTTTAATAAACCAATGTTAGTTAATTATTCAGTTCGTAAAAACTTGTTTATTTTATATATAAAAAAAATCATAGGTGATAAAAATAAAATGCAACGTTGCCAGTAACCGATACTAAAATGTCACATGAGAGACCTAAAAAGGTCACATTTTCTACGTATCAAATAACAACTAAGTATCAAATAAAGACCATTAGGTAACTATACTTGGATTCTTAAACAATGAGGAAAAACATTTTTTTACTGAACGAATTTATCAAAAAAATATAATTAATTGATATAATTTAATGCTTTATTAATGGTGAATTTAATGATTTATTACTTTTATTAGATATGCTTAACACGGCTGCTTCAGAACACCGTAGATGTATGTTTAAATGTGCTTTTTATGTGTTAAATGGGTTATCCAATTCGAGTTTTTATATTAGCACCACTGAGTGGGTCAGAAGTACGGACGCCAGCAGATCAACCTACTTTAATCTGTCAACAATTCTCAATTGAAAGAGAACTCTATGTAAAGGCAATAAAGCTGAAAATTGGTTGTAGAAATTTGACAGATTATGGTAGTCTTGTGCTGTTGACTGTACTTAAAGTGGGGGTAAGGAGAAGTCAACAGACAAACATAACATGATACTCGAGTTGGATAATCTATCATGCTTTGAATGAGAAATTAATTCAGAATTTGAGGAAGAAGTACTTTCTTCGCTGTGTCTTGGTGTTTCGACTTATACTTTATTTTTTGATTCTTGTTCAGTTGGCAGTCAGGCACGAAGCCCACCTGATGGTAGGCGGCCACTGCGGCCTATTCCTTTTAAGGGGCATTTCACCAGGAAATTCACTAATAAGTAATGAGGTTAAAAAAAACTTTATTTGGACTCCGTCTTTGATCAGTCTACAAAAATTAAGATAGTTTTATATTTCTGCATCCCTCTCTAACGCATTATCTGATGGTGGGTTGCGTGTCTATCTACCAACTGATTTATCATAAAAATAAGTCCAGTGACAAATCAGTTCCTAATGCCAAGACATAAAAAAGGAGTAAAAAATGTTATCGTTCATGCTTTTATATAAAAAATCCTAGAACCAAGGCTTATATTGTAATTTTGAGAAAACTTGGTTCTAAGAAACAATCACAATTAAATTTTCATTAGCGTTAAGAAATTAAAATGTGTTCTTACACATATTTTATATTCCGTGATGTTCTGACAGTTTAAATAAAGTGATTACTTTTACTTCTACTTAATTAGATTTATTTAAAATTTACAGATTATGTATAATTGTAATCACTTTATGCAGCCTTACGAAGAAATGAAATTTGAATCAAGGTAACAACAAAAATGCTTTAAAAAGTATAAAAGTACATTTTGCTTGTAACCTCAACAAAGCATTAGTTAATAATAACATTCGAATTTCATTTCATTGCGTTTTTGTACTTTATCTGCAATTAAAACCATTGTTGAAAACTCACATACAAATCGCCGTTCCAAAATCAAATTTGACAGATTTTTTTTAACACAATCGTCGAATACTTTTTTTTAAATAAAGTTTCACAGGTTAGGATTCGAAACCCATTCATCCATTATACTCGTATCAAATATTTAGTTCCGAATTTTTCATTCGTTTCTTTTTTACTTTAAAAATGTTTGCTGTATTGGTTTCTATAATGTTACCGTAGGACTCTCCTCTCTTATAAGTGGAGAACCTATAAATTAATAAAATTGGTGACTTACCTACCTATTTTTACTTTTGACAGTTTTAACTTCATTCAAATTCTCGTTTCTTGTATAAAATCGGTTATCGTTTCTCGCTATTTTGGCTAAGATAAACTACTCAAAATAATTAATTTGACTCGACTAAAGACACGAGTGTCAATGAATAAGCATGTTTTATTTCATTACCAAAGCAAACTAACAATAAAATACCTTTTGGATTGGATTGAACAAAGGCTTGTAACACACGAAGTCGTAATAGTGGGTAGTCACGTACGTTCGTACTAATAACGAAATTAATAAGTTTCAAAACTATGCTAATTATAATGTATACGTCATTGGAGTCACGGAAAAGCTTAGTCGAACATGATTGGGTAAGAAATGGAACGTGGTAACAGCCAACGGCACTTAATACCACAGGCTAATAAATATTTTTTCTACGAGTACGAGTATACATTTCAAACAATTTTTACATTTCAAACAATAATTCTTAATCGAACGTACACATTTGTCAGCTGTCAAAGTCGCTTATATTAAAATTATGGAAATTAAAATCTTACGAGGTTGATCACAAGATTTGCAATGTTAATTTGCCTGGTAAACTGTGTTTTTCTCTTCGTTTTAAAAATAATAGTAAGTAACTGATAAAAGATACAGACACCAAAATGGCGCCCAACGTGGGGCTTGAAGTATTTAACAACACTGTTGATCGTGATAGTACCTATTTATGTTGTAATGTTTCTTGTTACTTTAATTAGTTTATCCCGAGCATAATCACAAACAGTCAAATAATATTACAATTCTAATCATCATTTTAAATCTTTTACACACTTTATTACATCTTTTGACAAAAAGTTTGATAAAATATGAAAAAATAAGAATATGAAAATGAAAATATTCAAAATTTTATATTTTCGGTCACCTATCGTTAAATATCACATTATTGGCCACCAGTCACCACCACACTCAAATTTTTTTACTGTTTTTATTATAATCATACCATTTTTTGAAAGATTGAAGAATATACATTTTTTTTAAATTATTATGAAAGATTTTTGATAGATTAAGTTATCGAATATGTTTCGGATTTTTGAGATGAACCGCAACGAAGCAGCCGGCTTGATCCTGCCTCTCCTCCTAGCGTGGCTCACAGGGGACTCCTCCGAGGCCCTCAGCACCTTCGGAGTGTCCAACACGAGGCCCCCTTCCCCGGTCTCCACTACTCCACCGGGTAAAGTAAAGATTTTCTTATATAATGGGACATGACACATTAGAAGCACGACACACGTAGGTTATTCCAAATTTATAAACACAATTATATAAAAAATTTAAAAAACATTTTCACAGTTCTCAGCAAAAATTTGACACGAAATTTTTCAGTTTTATTTTTTTTAAATTTGAGGAGATTGTTTTAGATTTCTTGTCCCATTATGTAAAGAAATGTTTACTTTTCCTACGTATACACGCCACGCACTATCTAAACTGTGTGTTAAAAAAAAAGAAAAAGTAAAATAAATAAAAAAATTCTTAAAAATACGCTGCCTTCATTATAAAACAGTCAAAGATAAGAGACATTTTTAAAATGTAAACGATTATTTCGACGTTTAGAAAATCTTAAAATAGTATTTTTTTACAACAAACAACGTTATCTATACAAAAATGGCGATCACTACTTTGCATTGGTTCATCTAGCTTTTTGGCCCCGTTTGAAGTTTATCCGACACTTTTTACAGAACCAAGCCTGTAGTAAGGTTATGTAATGGGACAAAAACTTCTAAAAAAAACCTCGTATTTGTTTTGTTACCTTCAAAATCTATACTTTCTTTATATTTTTTAATTATTTTAAAATTGGCATGTAATTATTAATAAATTAAAAGTTTTTACAGATTTTTATCCAAAATATTGAACAGGTAACGTCTATTTCTCAAAAAAAAATTCTCCAAAATTCCTTTGGTAAAACGCATTTTACTGTGAAAAAACTTCTAGAATTTCTTACGTATTGTTCCACTATATAAAAAATGTCTTTACTTTTCATCGGGGAAATAGTATTTAAGAATATTTTATCCTCTGTACAATTTCTATGGTAAAAGTTTTGCTTACTTTGGTATGGAAAACGCGCGTTTAAAAGAAGCCCCAAGTTTTATTTTTATCGCGAGTAAAAAATGGTTGGCAATCATAAGAACATATTATTTTAAAAGTCTTTAAACTTCTATTTAACCGTTCTTACAGCCACTTTCCCTTACATGCTGTAAAAAACTGCTTATCTCAAAAAACGGAATCTATTCAAAACAATCACATTTGAATTGAAACCATCTTAAAATTTTAAATTCATTTTCATATACGTACATTCTACCCATCTTTTGAGTAATAAATCTAATTTTTTTGCCTAAATCTAGGAGTTAGTGTTTAACACTCCGACCTAGTTAAAGCACATCACAGAGAACTTCGTATTTAGAGAATACGTTCTATAAAAAACTAGCAAAATCTTTTTTAGAAAAAAAATAGACGCAACTATTGCGTTTAGAGAAATTACCGCTCTGCCATTGACAAGCAGCTATTTTACTACAGAAACTTTTTTAAAAAGAAAAAGAAAAAAGTTTTATAATAATCAAAATGTGGTGGAGAATGCATATAAAAGTAACTATCATTATATCTGTATACGTCTTGGGGCTACATGTACACCTAGCGGAAGGGTTTGGCATCTCGTCCTTTGGGCGGGCGAACACGGACCCACCGAAAGCCACCACGACTGTATCTCCTGGTAAGATTCTTTATATAAAAGGACGAGCTTTGCTTTAGTTCATTCTACCACGATCACAGTCAGGGCAGTTACTCACATCATTAAGACAACATTAGCACATGGTCTTTTTGTCTCATGACGGTGCCTTTTTAATATCATCATAATTTAAATATACAATAAAAATACATTACATTTGCCAAATCACTTAGACATAATTATGTACGACTTATCTTTATGTCTGAAATTTAAATAAAAAAAATCTAAAAAAACCAGTCTGATGTTTTCAATTTAATCAAAGAGCGACTCTTTTAAAATTTTAATAAATAATGTTCAAAGGATAAAATAAACATTATTTTTTTAAGTATAATTAGTCATCATCATAATGAAATTGAATTGAATTTGATTTTTTAATTTAATTTTTGTATTTTACAGCTCGAAAAATATTTTTTTAGTTATTTTTAATCGTTTAACATTATGACATTGTTTTTGTAGTGAGTTACTGTCCCATACAACTGTGGTCATACACACATACACACATCATTTAACACAACATTAGCTACAGCAGCAAACGTGGTCTTTTGGCCGTCAAAATGAATGGCTTCATTCACTTAACCTACATTTTTGCCGCCATTTTAGAAAAAATGCAATGGCACTAAAAAAACACATTGTAGTTTATATTTTACATTTTGCGTTTTTTCAGCAAAAGACCAAATGACTGGTTTTTATGAATTTTACTGTAAGTATTTTTTTTTCGAAATAAGCTTGTGTTTTACATTGTATATATTACAACTTGAAAAGTTTTTTCATAAATGTAGGGTGTTTTTCAGCGTAAAATAGTTTTTACGACGACCACCACTTTGCTGCCAGATGTAAGTTTTTTTGTACATACAATATACATTGTAAACAAAAAACAAACTTGTCCTGCTATATAAAAAATCTTAAAAAATGGGATAAAAATGTTAAAAATCTACACCACATCTTGATCCGACGTTTGAAGTTTTTATTAAAATAAAATATTGTTTTATTATTTCAAAAATAAAAAACAACAAAAGGTTTTAGACAATTTATATTTTGGATAGGCGATTTGTGATTTTAGAAATATTAAAAAAATCTTCTAGTTTTTTGCAATTTACTATTTTTCTATTGGGACCACAAAATTCTGGATAATATGTTTTTTTTAAATATCTCCAATTACATATTTTCTTTTATTATAATATAAAATTCACTTAGAAAACACTAGACTTTTTCAAAATACTCTACGATAACATTTCTATCAAGAAGATTTGATTCCATAAAAAAACAAAAAAGTGGTACATTTCATTTTAACAGAAAATAAGTGTTAAAATTTATTTATCGAGAGTGAGATTACAACACGTACCACATAGCTGTCATTGAAACGTCAAAATTCCCGCCATTCCGTTTTTAAAAAAGTATACAAACTTTTTTCGTAAAAAAGTAAATATAAGGCTGGTTGTACACCATGCGTGTGTTTTGGCGGGTCGAGATGTGGTGCAGAAAGCAAGCAGCGGCCGCTATGCTGCCTTTACTTCTGGCTGGCTGGCTGACTGGCGAATCTTCGGAAGCCCTTACAACCTTCGGGAAGAGTAACACACAGCCCCCCAAAGAGGTTGCTCCTACAGCGCCCCCAGGTGAGTTTTTAGAGCACTACGTCCCTGTTACGAGAAGCTATTAATTTTGTTACTTTTGAGACACTATGACCGCAGGCTACAGGCTCTGGACTAAAGCGTCCACTACCCACTAAACTTCCCCGGTTTCCCCTTCACACCCGAGACAGACGGACCTGTGCCCACCTTGTGGCCATTGACTCGAAAAACTTCCCCCTGCATGCTGCTGTTTTAAAAAACTATCATCTTTAAAAGCTATTTTGCTAATATAGGGTAGACTGGGTACGATTGTGACAGTTTAAGTTTGATCAGCAATAATTTTGTTAATTTACCATTTAGCTGGGAGAAAAGTAACTTAAATGGTAATTTGCACATTTGTCTACGTAGGAATACTGTAATACTGCCCCCAAATACGATGTATCAGTCATAGAATCAAATCAGAAAAAAAAGGGAGTGTGTCACAACCGGCCACACCCCAAGGACGGTTGTGACAGCGGTTGGGGTCAGTAGTGACAGGCATAAACATGCACCAAAATGGTTTTTAATTACTTTTATTGTTAAAAAAATGTATCACAACACAACTTAATATTCTTTTAAACAAAGTTAACAAGAAATAAACCTATCTATGCGATCACATTTTAGATAATTAATAAGGCACAGTCATGGCTAATGTTATCAGTCAAAATGTTAACTAATCAGTCAAATTAATATTACAGTTACTGTATAACAACATGCTTAACAAAATACTCATTAACTTTAATGTCTTCTAGAGTCAGTCAAAACGTTAAATAAGCTTAAATTACTGAAGGTAACTGAAAAAAGTATAATAGAAGAAGAAAGTATATAATAGAAGTCCCGCGTTTCACTTCTATAAAGTCATGTTCATAATTGCTAATATCAGAGAGCCCTTTTTCAGTCTTTCGCAAGCGTTTTCTGTGCATCTAAAAGCAAAAGAAACAAAAAGAAAATGTCACAACCGTACCCACAAAATTTGTCACAACCGTACCCAACGCACACTTTTGAAAACAAAAAATCGCCATGACTGAGCTGAATTATTTACGCAAAAAGTAATTACTGGTAATTAACTACTAATGCTCAATTTATACCAAAAAAAATAACGAGGTAATCTATCTGTATACAAGTAACAGTTATTAATAAAAGAAATCGAACAAAAAAACTTACTTTTGTCTGTTTAAAAGCAATGTGGGCTCTTGCTTACGTTAATGTCGGGCGCCGATTGACGCAATACCGGGGCACGTGTTCAGACTAGCATTCTGCCTCTTTTTCTCCTAGTACCCTTCCCCGCATTCTCAATAGTTTCGCTTTTATGACGACTGTCACTACCGTACCCTGGCACAACTGTACCCAGTCTACCCTACCGACCGAATATGGTTATGTAAAAACAAAAATGCGAAATTCATAAGTAGCTTCTCGTAACAGAGACTTTTAACATTTGTCAATGCACTTTTTACTTTATTTTTATGTGTAAGTGATGTTAAATAAAGTGTGTGTGTGTCGTATATCAAGAAGGCATTGTTTACTTTGATTTTTAGGCATTTCTTTAGTTTTTGGGTTTCATAGTGACTCGTTTGTTTGTAATATTACAATAGAGCAACTCTATAAAATCGAACTAAAGGTTATTCTCAGATGTAATTTAGCGTGTCTATGACATATTAATTTAATGTGTCTTTAACATATTTATATTAAATTATAGTCCTGCAGTGAGAGCGCAAACACAGGTGCTCAATTCCCTATTTCCTCAGTGAGTTTACTCTTAAAGCGCGGTAGGACGACAATCTGACACGATTGGATTAAAAATAAATTTGCATAAGAATCTCCTTAAAAAAAGTATCTCTTCGTAACAAGAAAAACATGCCACACTACAGATCGTTCACGATAAGAAGTCCTCTAGCCGCTATATTGGTACTACTGTTTTTCAATACTTTCAATCTGTTTTTTGACAGATTTACAAAGCGTAGGCAATGCTGCCAATATAGCGGCTAAAGGACAACTTATGGTGAACAGACAGAAGACGACTTTAGAAGAGTCTATTTTAACGTTCTGTCATTTCAATTGTACTGGCTCCCAGATTAATATTCTAGGAGCTCAGCTAGAGCTGATAAAAACATCGCGAGAAAATCTGCATAGTCGAAAAGCTGTGTAGCTTGTATACAAGTTCCCCGAAATCATAGAAAAAACAGATAGCAATCGCTCCAAAGTCGCGCAGTCGTACCCTTAGATCAAGACAACACACTAGAAGAAAGAGAGGCATATATTATGCATTTGCAACGATCCATCAGGAGTTACAATCAAAGTTCGTAATTGAATGAACCTTGACATTATTATAGTTAATTATAGGTCCGACCTTTATATGAGTTTTGAACGAAAGTCCGTTACAACAACATAACCTCAAAGGTGATCCATCATGGCGACTTGACGTAAAGATTAATAACTGTAGTATTATACCGCGGTTATTATTTATTCGTGGGTTTGTGTGGGACAAATGGTAGTGTTCTGTAACCCTGAGTAAAATTATAGCCATATTTCTGTGTAAACAAAACATTAACCTATAAATCAACTAAGGAAACATAAACTTCTTTGAAAATTAGTTTTCTTTTCTTTTCATGCAACTGAAAAATTAAATTAAATTTCTCTAAGGTTTATAAAAATGTTTTATTCATATAAACAATATTTACTCGTAAACTCGCTAGGACGAAGAAGAAGATTTACTCGTAAATTAGATATTTGTTTTGAAAAAAGTTTAGATAATGTAGTAACCTGAAATCAAAACTAATGCCTTATAAGTTATAAGAGTAGTCTAACTTAAAATTGATCTTTTTTATATTACGAGTATAGGGGGGCAAACGAGCAAGTGGGTCACCTGATGGTAAGTGATCACCGCCGCCCCTAAGCAACTAAAAAGTAACTTAAAAGAAGTATAACTTTTTTTTTTTTAATATAACCTAGTAGCCTGCCTAGGCAAGACAGGTAGAGAGGGATATAAGATTTTCCACACGAATGAGCCGCTCGTGTGGGGAAGTACCTCCTCCTTACAGAAGACAGTAAAGTAGCACTTCATACTGTTGTGCTATGTTTGTGTCAGTGAGTAAGGTTCAGATTAGGTATAGGTCAATTAGCAGACAGTAACTGCTTAGTTACTGTTTGGCACTAATCTAAGGGCAGACGTGGCGCTTACCATCAGGTGTACGATCTGCTCGTCTTGTTACACATTGCAATAAAAAATATATAAAAAAATGCAAACATAAGAAGTTATAGAACCCGTCTTGGGTATTTCGAGATTATTCCGAAACCACTAAGTATAGACCAACATGACCGTTTACAGACGTAAACACAAAAGGAATAATAAAATAACTAGTTATGATTTGTTAGCATTATTTATTTAACGCATGGCAATGATTGAAAAGAAATTAATGTTTTTGTAAAGGTCGTTTGCCTTCTATACAATAGTAGTCTTCATGAATATATTGTTTGTTACAAAACGCTATAAAAAGTATCAAACAGGGCCGCATTAATTTTTGGTGATCCGACATTTATGGTTGCAGGGCCCCGAGGCCGATATGGGCTAGACTTTCAATATTATTTAATTACCTGTATTTAGAAATATATAATCAATTTTATATAATTTTGACTAGTCCAACGTGTTAGACATTATAGTATTTGGGTTGTAGTGCCATGCTGCAAACAGTCTGTCAGAAGAAAATGCCTAAACTATCGAGAACTTTGCCGGTTCTCCATAAATAGATAACAATATTCCGAAGTCCGTGGTATAATTGACGATTTACAAGATTACCTTTGATTAACGGTCTACAAGAATAGAGAATACTTTGATTTAGTCTTCTAAGCCTCGAGAAAGAAATTAGTAATAGATTATCAAAGACAAAAAAAGGGCCCCAGTCGATTGCCCCTTGTGGCCCTGTGCTCTTACCCTGTAGACTTTGGTAAAAAAAGCTTGGTTACATGGCAAAGAAACTTATAATAGTTTTGCACGAAGTCATCGGCGACCGGGCGAAATGGCGATCGATATTTCTTTTGGGGTTAAACTTGGGGTTATTATTCAAATTTATGGAGGGTAGATTATATTTAGCTGTTTTGGTTACATGGATTTTTATACAGGCTGTTTTTTGTTTTGGACACTCTTTTGTTAACCAACAATCCATTGCGCACTCGATAGTGATCCTTGCAAAAGTTTGTGTCTTACTTTTTAAACACAACACACGCCTTAAAAAATATTTTATTCCCAGTGCTACTTGGCTGTACGAACTAAGCTCTTTTGCCTGCCCGTGTTAGGGCAAAGGTTTAAAATGTTCGTACTCGTGTCATTTTGGCTCAAGTAATGAAATCAGTGCGCTAATTCAATAAGCCAGTATAAAAAAAGAAAAAACAAAGATGGCTGCCCCACATTGCCTGAAACTAACCTAAAACCATATTTCGTGAACGAAATGTTCTGATTTTGCAAATGTAACCTAAATAGACTACGAAACAATAAAACAACTTTAGATCTAGGTCTTACATCCATTATTCTTGGCTATACCAAGAAAATGGCTGACATATTCATCTTTGACATTCTGTCATGCGATATGTATTTTATGGGCCGTACCCCATCGTACTGTTTAACCTTGATTCTAGTACATAACTTATTGGTTATCTATTGAGTAACTTGAACTTATATTACATCAGTTGGCAGATAGGCACGCAGCCCACCTGATAGCAAGCGGCCACTGCGGCCTATTCCGTTGAGCGTTGCTTAATGAAGTACACTGTAGGCTTCTAATGAGCTTATTTAGGTATATATTACTAGCTGACCCGGTGAACTTCGTTTCACATCACTTACTTAAGTATTTTCCTTACAATTTTTCCATATTTTCTCATCGTTTAAACCTTCCCTGGACTTCCACGAATATTTGAACACTAAAATTAGTCAAATCGGTTCAGCTGTTATCGAGTTTTATCGAGACTAACGAACAGCAATTCATTTTTATTTACTTACTCCTGTTGCTCAGCAACCCAAATTGTGTCCTTGGCCTCCGATACAAGATAACTCCGCCGATTAAAATTTTATTTATATAAATGACTATATATTAAGATTTAAGACAAAAAAAAGAGTACATTATTGTAGGTTAGCACGATGACAAAAAAATTTTTTGTCATCGTGCTAACCTACAATTTTTTTTGAAAAAATACTTATTTAAACTTACTTGACCAGTATTTTCAAGCCTAAAGCTAGCCTGATAGTAAGCGGTCTGTTTCCTATGGACACTTATTACACCGATGGCATCACTCGCGCGCCCTGTAATTTGAAGGGAAAACATATCGATGTCAGTATATATACCACTGTATAGACTGACAAACTTATCTGTTCCGGTGGCCAAAATTGGAACTACGTGAAATGTACTCAAAAACGATATTTAATGGAAGAACTAAAACGACAGTAGCGACGCCGCCACCAGAACAGATGTTTGTCGGTCTATAAGAAGAGGCTGTTCTCGCTAAAATTATTATTTTTTATTTGTGTAAAGAACAAGCTCTTTTCAATTGAGCTCTGGAGACATTACCCACTGACAGAAACAGCACAACAGTTGTGAAGTGCTGCTTCACCGCGGTCTTCTGTAAGGTGGAGGCATTTCCCCAGACGAGCGGCTAATTTGAGTGGAAGATCCACGTAGCTTTGCAATCATCATCTCAGCGTATTCCCGATTGCATCCAGTATGGAGCTCTGGGTCCGCTTTGACTGTGATCCTAGATTTGACAAGCCTGGTATTACAATGGAGCGATTGCCATCTGACCTCCGTAACCCTTACAAGGTAAACCAGACCTACTTGGAACATAGTCGGGACCAACGGCTTAACGTGCCTTCCGAAGCACGGAATCATCATTCTTTTCAGACATTCAGGTGATTCAAGCCTGCAATGTCCTAACCAAACTGGAAACAATCACACTAAGTGATGTTCCCCGCGGGATTCGAAGCCACGACCTCCGGGTTTTAGAGCCCAACGCTTTAACCACTATACCACGGAGGCAGTTACATCCACATAGCTTTGTATCACGACTAATTTCGTCTGTAATAGCCTTTTAAAGATGCTCTTTATTTTAATTTTTTTTATGTCATAGGCGGCAAACGAGCCAGCGGGTCGCCTGATGGTAAGCAATTACCGCCGCCCATGAACATCTGCAACACTAGAGGGATCGCTGATGCGTTGCCGGCCTTTAACCTTTTAAGGGGCTGTGGGCCTCAGGCACTCTCACAAGCCAGACGAAACACAATAGTACCTAGTCACTATTATTTCACGCTGGTGTATGCTGGTGGTGGTAATTCACACGTAAAATGATATAAAATTGTATCATAACTAGAAAACGTACCTTAGGTATGTACCTCTAAGTTATTAGGTACTGTAGCTTATTATGTAAATGAAAAAACATTATTTTAAAAATACAACACAAGATTGCGTGCAGTTTGCGAAAAAGGAAAAATTGAAAGAGTTTTTATTGCTTTCTTTAACACGTTCACTGCGTAGCCATTTTTTATGGAGTTTCAGCCAGTGCGAATGAGGTCTATTCGAGACAAGTTTGAACTCCTTTACAGTGCGTATGAGACCATATCGGCCTCACAAAGTTATGTTTTGAAAAAATACCTTAATTGTAGTTCAAAAAGGACAATATCTGCTTGAAACTTCACCATTACAAACTTAAATAGTTGTTAAATCTAAATATAGCTTCGCCGGCAGTTATGACATTTCTGTATTGAGTAAATGAAAAATATATATATGGCATCTGTTCTGCCTCACATCGCACTGAAATGAAGTTCGATTCGTGTCTCGACTAGTGATGGGAGTAAAAGAAAGTTGCAGTGTCGATATATATTAATTTGTTGTAGCAGCCTACGCAACGTTTTCGATGATCACTTTTAAAGTACATGATCAACGCATCTGCCACTAGGAAATCCGGAAATAAAACTCACGTTAGATATGAACGCCATTTTTAAGATAAAGTATGTCAGTGTGTTTTTATGTTAGGGGAATGAATGTGTGCATATTTGTGATAAACTGTGAGTACATGTGTGAGAGAGAGTTTGTGTGTACTCTTACTCTGAGTATAACAGCTGTGACCATTGCAGAAACGAACTTGTATTTGCCAAAAGATAAAATTGACTTCATAACGGAAATAACCTGGAATTATAAGCCGAAAATATAAACTTAACACTTAATTTAAGTTACAAGTAGATATAACAAGCTTAAAACCACACCATGCTGTAGCAATCAATATGCATTTGGAATTTTGGAACAACTCAATCCTAGGGAAAAGAACACATAAAGTGTAACATTTAAGACATAGTATTATTTAAAGTTTACTATCGCTTTGGCTTTAGCTGTGTTGCTATGTAAATCTATTTATTAAATAAAAGTTAAATAAATTATTATTTTAGGTGAATATTTAGCAAATAGATTGTAACGTAATCTTTGCAAAAAAACAGTTGGATTAAAAAACAAACTGTGACTCTCTGTCCTCCCTGTGCTCCCGTATCGACACTTATTACAACACTAAACTAGCAGCACTTCACCCTGTGCGGCTATGAGTCCTAAAATTTATGAGGCAGATTTGACCTCAATCCGCACTGTAATTGATTAATTTTTATTCAGTGCGTATGAGACCTATTCAACCTCATGTCTTAATAACTACGCCATTGGATTAGATTTCGTAAGAGAATTGATTTTGTATATTTGTCTCTGTCATACTACTAGGAATATTATCATAATCGTCCCCCGCACAGAGTGAAAGATCGTGATTTTGACTGCCGCACCAGCAAGAAGTCACGCATGGGGCGTTTCGACCTCATAATGCACTGAACGTGTTAATGACAATGCGCTTATGACGCCTCCTTGCCATTAAATCTGGACATGAAAGAAAGAGAAATGTTCTTTTAAAATTCAATGCGCAAAGTAAAATGTTTTGGTAATTTTATTGTGTCTAGTCGTTTAAGTACCGAGTCATTAACGTGGGGTTTTGGATTTAATGGCTCAAGTAAAAAAATGTGAAAATTTGGAAAACAAATCGAAATTTCGGATCATAGGTCCGCATTTGACAAGCAAGTGAAGCCAGTACCTACAGGATGATTCTGATGATGTCACATCAATGATTGAAGTTGTTGTAGGACATTATATAGGTTATTTTAGGTACAGTCAAAAGCACGTCAGACGTAACACTTTGGACTTCGTACCGCTCTTATGTCGGGGGCATAAGTGCTATTATCGAACTGCAAGTGTTTACCGTGATGTGCTGTTGACCGTACTTTACTTACAATGATACTTTAAACCATAGGTATGTTACGTCCAAAATAATTTATGGCAGCGGGAACCTTTCTTATGCTGCCAAAGTTATGCTCTTCCACCAAACTACAGATTAGCAACGCGCAAATGATGCTCCTGGTCACAGAAAAATATTACTCCTGGTGTTACAGGCGTCCATAGATGGCGGTAACCGCTCTGGGCTCAGCTCATCTCAATCAGGTGTAAAGTGATAACCGGAAGAGTTCAGTGGGTAGTGAGACCAGTGGCTTAGCGAGGGAGCGGGGGAGGCGGTCCTCCCCGGGCGGCACTTTTTAGGGGGCGGCAAAATTTCACAATAAAGTTGAAGTGTCCCTGATGGTAAGTGGTCACTGCGGCCTATTCCATGGCCGCAGGGACCACTTACCATCAGGTGGGCTGCTTTACCAACTGGGACAGGAGCAAAAAAAAAAGGATTGTCTTCCGCCCCGGGCGGCTGACACCCACGCTACGCCACTGAGTGAGACGCTTTAGGCCTTTGCCACAATTGACGGAAATTCCGCCGCGGATCGTCCGCGACGGAAATAATTTCATATAAAACCGTGACTAACTGTCGATTCGGACACAGTTTATTCGGACACAGTGTCCGAATTGACACTTTTTAAGTCCACGACGGAGCGACCGATCTTCCGCTTAGTGTGCCCGCTGTTTGTAATTTATATGCAATAACATGTGTTGGCGTTCCGTCGCGGAAGATCCGCAACGGAGTTTCCGTCAAGTGTAGCGCTAGCCTTAGTCTCGCTCGAGTCCCACACACGGCTGCAGGTCTAGCGAACCTAACATTTAAGTGCCTCAACATTCTCCTCCGAAGAAAAAGGCTTGACCGCCCCGTGGTTTATAAATAAAAAAAGTAACTTATCAGAAATAAGAAACCTTGTGGTATTTTCCCTAGCTTAACCTTTGGCGGTCCGCTATCATTTAAGTTACCCACCTCTGATTTGCATGGCTTAACACGCGAGCGCGGCATTGAGAGGTTAACTGTAGAGCTAACCAATTTATTGTCCTGGGTCATTCTGCTCCCATGGCTAACTAAACGATACGTGCCGGTAGTCGTTAATTAACGAGGTTAACGTTAAGGGTTAACCTGGTAATCGTTAATTAACGCAGTAGGAAATATTTTTCTTTTTTTGATGTTGTCCAAGGCAGCCCCATTTGCTATCGTTTCGGGTCAAAACTTAATCACAACTGTATAACTAATTAGGTATTTAAACAACAAAAAAGCTTATGAGTAGTATGTATTTAATATTTATCCGTTATATCACAAGCTATGCATAGTTAAGGGTTACCTATATTATATGCTTTAAATGAAAATATCCAAAGAGATTTATTTAAATAAATTCTGACTGGTTAGTTCCCACAAGAAGTGCCGCCATAACAGCTCTGGCTGTGTTCCGATAACATTCATCAAATGTGGGAGCCAGTACACTTGAAATCAAAGGCTCGAAGATCAAATGAGCTTACAGTCTGGCAGCACAGTGAGCGATGCTTCCTGGTGAAGTGTCCCTTAATGGAATAGGCCGCAGTGGCCATTTCCATCAGGTGGGCTGCGCGCCTGTGTGCCTGCCTACACACACTGACTTAGTATAAAAAAGTGAAATAAAAAAAAGACAAAGAATTAGCCGCAGCGAAATGCTTTAAATATTATGACATTAGCGCCTAGTCCTACTAAATTTTATTTTTTTAAATTCCTCAAAGTTTAAAGCAAAGACATCAAGACTTATACAGCCAAGCCAAGGTCCGATGTAAATGCACCCTGATTTAAATTCTAAATTCAAAGATAGCCGGGGGCCGCACGCTACGGAAGTCCTACTGGCCAGTTTATCTTGACCCCCCTTTGCTAACTTGAAGGGGGGTTGTGCGTGGTAGCAAATGCTATTGTTGGAAAAGGACAAAAGATGTGATGACCTCTAGACTTTGTTGTTTGCAAACAACGTTTGGCACAATAGTTCTTAACTTATGATGGACAGAGCTAAAGTATTTATGTCCCACTGCAGGAAAAAGGCACGTCATCATTGAAATCAATTCATCGCTTCAATGATAGGTACTGGCTTAATCACCACGCTTGCCAAATGCGGATTGGTGATCACAAATCTGAGCTGCGTCGGAAAAACCACAAATTTTGCTCGACACGCAGGATATCACCTTACGCCTACATGGGGAGTGTTCCGAGGAATTATTTGGTTTGTTTCCTGCTGCTAAATTTCCTCACCGTACTATCCGCCACAAAATGCAGTTTCATCCAAACCACCTGGACGAGTGGCGATCAACTACCGTGCGTTTCCGCAGATATTTTCTGCTGCGTGTGACTGTTCTATGGGACCAGCTTCCCGCAGCGGTGTTTCCAAACCAATACGAAATGAAAACCTTAAAGAAGCGAGCATATTCCATGGCGGGCAACGCGCCTGTGACCCCAAGGGAGTCTCGGGTGCTCTCATCACTTACCATCAGGTGACCCACTTGCTCGTTTGCCCCCCTATAATAGAAAAAAAATGGATAAATGAAATTCGCAGTGGCATTGCGTGAAGCCCCACGCTACCCTTCCTGCTAGCTTCACATGATTCTCTTATAAACACAATACGGCAACTCTATTTAGTATTTTCTCTGTGGTCACACGGAGGTCAAGTAATAATGGTTATTGTGGGGTGTAAATCTATGCTTCCGAAACTTATCTGGCAGCGCCATCTAGCGAAGTAGGTTAAACGGTAAATGTAGGTTAGATGAAAACAAATATAAATTGTTTTACGCATACTGTACGCACGGTACGGGCACGGTTGGATTGAAACAGCGTTATTGCCATATAGAAAAAAGTAACGAAAAGTTTAGAGTCTGGAAGTTGGTGGTATAAAATACCCCCGTGCCTCAGAAAGCCATAAAGCCGTTTGTCCTGCTTCTGATCTTTTCGGTCGTGTCAGACTGCTGAGTGCACCTGTGCTTGCGCACTCACTGCAGCACTATAAAATAATTTGCAGCGTAGTTGGTTGATCGTAAATACTGTTGAAACATATCTTTTTTATAAAGGTCTCATGTAGGTAAAATTTTCGCGATAGATGCCTAGGCTTTTTAATCAAAATCAAATCAAAATCAAAATATTCTTTATTCATGTAAACTTGTATCAAGTATTTATGAATCGTCAATTACAGAGTGACTCTACCACCGCATGTTCACTCCAATTGAGGTCTGTAGCCCTTATTTACCGGCAGATACATAGCAGAACAGTTATAAAGTGCTACTTCACCGTTACGTTAACTCCTGTAAGTTGGAAGTACTTACTTGTAACCTCTGGCATAACCGCCTTGTAGCGGCCATTTTTTAAAATGGCTGCTCAATATTTCGAATGGAACCATACCAAACCAACAGAACAATTGAGTTAGAAGCTTGACTCTACACGAGATCTGATAACTTTTTGACAATGCGAGTCTTGGCAACATTTTACATGAAAATGTTTTTGGTGGGATCTTAATTTGCGGTTCCCAGGTTCCCAGGGCTCCTTAAAAGAATACTAGCAAAAGTTAACCATTATGAACGCTTTCACCTAACGTTAGACATATGCTTTCAGCTCGAGCATGCTCTAAAGTGGCGGAGTGTGCCGGGATCAGCGGTAGTTCGTGCGTGAGGACCCACTACGACGCCACCACCAGGTGCCTTTGCGGGGACAACTCACCCCCCGTGAATGGGCAGTGCGAGGCTCAGACTAAATGTAAGTAATTTAACAAATGTAATAATAAGTCGATCCTCGTACTTAGATTATAATTTTATTTTTTTCCCGACGACTTTTCTCATTTAAAATCAAAACGTCAACTCCTTTTTCTCGCGTCGGCCAATCGCGTGGCAGTGCTGCAGAGCGCTGCCGCAGTCTATCGTATTAACGCGCTGCGATTGGCCGACGCGGCACGATGCGAGCGTGGCACGCTGCGATTGGTCGAGGAGTCGCGCCAGGTCTCGAGTCCCTATATAGCGTGCGTTACACAAACTATTATATAAGTGATCTAGAAACTGTTTACCAAAAATTTTGATCACAAACCGCAAAAACTTTATCGATTTACGGATTGAGCTCAGGTTTGCGATCATCATCATTTTCCTGCCCTTATCCCACGCTAAGGAGGTTCGGCGCAACATGTTTTCCCCTTCCACATACAGTGGTGGACATATAATTAAAGACACTCTTGAAGTTGACTACGTACAACAAAATAAACGGTATTTAGAGACCCAGATAAGTATTAATTCCATATTTATTGGTTTTCATACGTACACTGTTGTCGTATTTTTAAAATGCGGACAGAAAAAAAGTTATTAAAGCAATATTTTAGTCTTATTTCCTTTTTTAAATGTAACACAAACTTTGTCGATACATTTTTCGCTGGTCAGCTAATTAAAGACAGTGCGTATTTCATGTTCTAAAGTTAGCATAACCATAAAAGGAGCACTTTAACTTTTTCTATTATGCAGATTTTATCCTGACAAGCAAAAACTAGTTTAGTTTTAAACTTGCTTTAAGTATTTATTGTGATAAAAATGAATTAGTATGGGAAAGAGAAAAAGTTGCGATTCTCCCTAGTAAAGGAAGAAAATTAAAAAAAAATTATATCAAATTTTGGTCGGACAGTACATTAAAAGATCACTAACGATGCTCTAAAATATGTTTATAGACGATATCCGGAATTTTAAGAAGTTTTATACGGTTCACATGCCTAGGAAATTTTGACCGAGAAAAACAACCACCTCAAAAATAGCATCATTTGATTAAAAAAGACCTATCAAATGGCTCAAAAGTCATGCGTTATGAAGTATTTGGTGTAGAGGGGTCTAAAGTAGTATCTAATAGAACGATTAGAAGGAAATTATGGAAGTCACCCTTTTTTGAAAGATTTTTTCTAAGATCCTTCGTTTGAAGGAATAAAAAAAATAGGAGCTAAATTACGATTTGCCCAAAAATATTCACATCGGGACAGAAAGACTGAGAAAAAATGTGTTTATTTCCGAAGAACCTTAATTAATATGGTTAACTCTAAAGAAAAAGATTACGTTAAGGTTTCCCCCAAATAAAAAAATGCATCCAAAGTACACAAAGATAACAGTCGAACGTTGAGGGGGTAATACAAAAATTTGAGGATATTTTCCTGATAAAGATGTGGGACCTAATAAAAAAAATACAAGGTAGCAGGAATAAATTTATTAAAGGAATATTTTAGAAAAAGTCTTGTTCCTTACGCCAATGAACATTTGCCGGTGATATAGACTTTTAAACACGATAACGATCCCATAAACACTTCAGCAGGAGTCAAAGAATTGCTAAGGAGCCAATAAGTAACAGTTTTAGATTGGCCACCGTACTGTCCCGACACTAACCCGATCAAAAACATGTGATCTAATGTGAAGAAAATTAAAGGAAAAAAACATACAAGTAATGTTCATCAACTTTACTCGACGTTTAAAACGGCATGGGTGCAGATTTCGATTCAAACCTGCAATAAGTTAAAGGCATCAATGCCTAGGCGGGGTTGGACTTTTATTGCTGCTAAAGGACATGCGACAAAATATTAATGTCGTGTTTTTATGTTTTTAAAATACGTCCAAAATGTATTAAAATCAAGTTCGTTTCAAAACTTACTAAGTTGATTTTTTTATAGTTACTTAATGAGTCTGTCTTTAATTAGTTGGCCAGGTCTTTGTATTCGTTCGTACTGCTTGCAATAAACTTTACCAACAAAAAAAATTTATAGAAAATCTTAAGTATCTTTATTTTACTTCAAACATTTAACGATAACCCTAAGAACAATTTAAGTAATATTGCAAGATAATAAATGTAATACAATAAAAGTATAAAGGGTAGGTAAACTCTGAAAACTTAATATCTCCTCAGTGTCTTTAATTATATGTCCACCACTGTATTCCTCTCAGCCGTCAATTCTACATTCACGTGTGTTGATTTCCATATCATACTTCACGCAATCCATCCATCTCTTTTTCGTCCTTTCTCTGCATACATATCCGTCCATATTCATATTCATCACCCTTTTGGTGACGTGTGTCTTTCCTCCTCATTATACATATATCCATGCTAACCTTGCACTCCTTACCTTACCTTATCCACTACCGGTGCCACTTTCAAACTTCCTCTTATACACTCATTCCTAATCTTATCTAACCTTGTCACACCACACATCCAACTTAGCATGCGCATCTCACTTGCATTGCATGCATACTTCTTTCTTTTTTTTAATCCAAACTAACTGGCTCCTGTTAAGGGTTACGGAGGTCAGATGTCAGTCATAACAGTAACAGTCAGTGTAATAACTGGAATCGCAAAATCCTAGTACTATACTAAGTAGTTCAGGAATAAACTACTTTTTTAAATATTTTGCTTATTTCCAAGCAACACTTCGGAATGGCATGCACTTACGTACGACCCTGAATTGTACACCTTGCGTGAAATATCCCCTCCAATTACTGCCTATACGAGTGGGGGAAACTTGTAATTGGTATGAGAATTTATGTAACTCACACAATCTTGCCGTGGGGGTTCAAAACTTATAAAATGGCTGTGCTCTGTGGAATTGGGTCATAGAATTTTTAATCGCGATTAAAATATAATTATATAATAATTGTAAGACATTTATAATTTACTTTTAGACTGTAACGACATTCTATGTCACAATGTGACCTTCATTCTCCAGCTCCCAAAACTGTCATCATACCAAAAATCACGTTAATCTGTTGCTATTTGCGACATAAAAGAAGGAACAACAAGAAATGATTTGCTATCCGATCAAAAATGGCTGCCTATCAAATGACCGCCTCCGTGGAACAGTGGCTAAGCCGCTCGGGTATAAAACTCGGAGGTCGTGGGTTCGATTTCTGCCTGGTTGGTGGTAGGGCTTTTTCAGAGTCCGACTAGCTATATAGCTACCACCCCCGCAGGTGAAATCTGCCGCCATAACAGCTCTGGTGTTCCGGCAGTATTAATGTGGGAGCCAGTACACTTGAAATCAAACTACGCGTGTCTGCCTGCCAAATGACTTAGTAAAAAAATGGATAATTGCATGCAGTGTATATTTTTTTGTGCCATAAAAACTACAAAGACGTTGGCAAAACTCAGTAGAGTTGGACTCTGAAAAGGTTAAGGGAAGAACAAAACGACCTCCGAGTCTTACACCCGAAAAAATGTCTGGTCTATAACCCCTCGAGTTTTCAGTCGGCTGAAAATTTGTAATTAAAAAACCACACGAATTAAGAGACTCCTCCTTTTTTGAAGTCGGTTAAAAATGTAACAATGTTTCACAATTGGAAAGAACTTTAGCATGGCGTGAATACCTATTAAATGAGAAGGTTGCCCTTTGTAGCAACTCATACATTTCGTGCTTGAACCAAATTAAGTAATATTTCAAGTGTTTTCGTTATCAACCATTATTAAATCAGAGCTTTGAAGTTAATACTACACGCAATATTTTTTACTAGCTTTCCGCCCGCGGTTTCACCCGCGCGTAATTTCTTTTTTCAACTATCCCGCGGGAATGAGACGTTTCCCGTAGGAATTTTATAGCCTTTGTCCTAATCCGGGTTATAAACTATACGTGTGCAAAATTTTATCTAAATCCGTTCAGCCGTTTAGGCGTGATTGAGTAACAAACATCCAAACATCCAAAAATCCAGACTTTCGCATTTATAAATATTTTTATAGCCTTCCGCCCGCGGTTTCAATTTTTTTTTTAAATATTCCCCCTTTCCCCCCACATTTCCTGGATAAAAAGTACCCTATGTTCACAGGGGATAGTGTAGCTTTCCAACAGTGAAAGAATAATTCAAATCGGTTCAGTAGTTTCAAAATTTTTATTCCCGCGGGAATGAGACGTTTCCCGTAGGAATTGTATAGCCTATGTCCTAATCCGGGTTATAAACTATACGTGTGCCAAATTTCATCTAAATCCGTTCAGCCGTTTAGGCGTGATTGAGGAACAAACATCCAAACATCCAAACATCTAAACATCCAAACATCCAGACTTTCACATTTATAATATTAGTAGGAAGTAGGATTACTGTTTACTCCCTTCCACAGCTATTCCGGTGTGTTTCGATATAAAATTTTCGATTATTTTTAAATTCAAATCGGTCTGAATTTAAAAAATAATCAAAAACAGTCACGGCTAAGTACATACCTCATTCCAATTGTTTGTGATTACAATATTAGACCAATTTCAACATGGCCGACGTAACAACATGCAATAAAATGTGAACTTCTGCTAAAATTTAGATGGCAATTGGCATTCCACCTACTACTTACTACAAGAAAGGTCAAAGCTTACAGTATAATAATTTTATACGGTCGCGTATAAATTCTCAAGGCACGGCAAGCAAGGTGGTTGAAATAGAGCGGTGGTGAATGAAATGTGTCATGTGTCTTTTAGCACATGTATATTTAAAATATATCTTTGACCTCTTCTCGTTTTGTAGTTGACAATACACTCCTGTTTCATGTAGATTTTAACGAATCAAGTGTTCTTTAAACGCCTTACGCCACACATTACAACTTAAGTTGTAAGTTGACGCATTCAAAATATTGGGAAATAACAAAGCATTCCCACCGAAACCGACGCCATCTTGGGCGCAAGTAGACAATTATCTTTGACCTTCCACCCGTGGCTACGCAAAAGTGAACTGTATGAAATTATCCCGCAGGAATGTGATATCCTTTCGAGATAATAAGAAGCCTGTATCACTTTCCTCATTGATGGCCTAGTGGTTGAAGTACCGGGTCGTAATCTCGTGCTCCTGGGGTTCGATTTCCAGGTAGAGCAAATTTGTGGTGGTTTTTCCGGACACAGCTCGTGTTTGTGATCGCTAATCCGCACTTGGCAAACGTGGAGATTAATCCACTACCTATCATTGTAGCGATAGAGGCAGCCTGCAGTGGGTCAAAAATGATACTCTAGTTTTATGTCAATTTTAGATCGACGTAAGACGTCGATCTGTTGTTCTGTCGCGACGTGAAAGAAGAATAAACAAAACCCCTTCAATTTCTGTTATTCCATACGAACTAAACTTTATCTTTGAAAAGGAGGAGTCTGTGTCCTTTGTATCATTATCATCATCATCATCATTTGCTTTGTGGTCCTTACTGGTTTAGAGAGAAGTTATTAGTGGTGACACTCCTGCCATAAAATATCCCAGGACACTATTATCGCATTAATAGTCTTACACTTAGTAATAACTCATTTTGTCAGTTGGTGTTTAATGTTCTACATAGGAGGTAGTATCTCTTCGCAATGCCAAAGAATCAAGCCGATATGAAAGCTTTTATATACATAATAATATAAATGAAAGAGCTTAAAACCTTTATCGTGTAACACTTCACAACGTGACACATTAGTTTCCAACACTAATGCAAGGCCTCCGAGCGCCCATTTCCACAGTAACCCTTATCAGATCCTACAGCATATACTTATTTGCTTAGCTCGCTCGCTCCGGGAATTCGAATATCAAATCTAGGCCAATATTTTTATGTTATAATAATTAGCTCTATTTTTGTGTTGCTTTTCTTGAACCTTAATTTTAATTCGTGGTAGTTATTTCTGAATTTTCAGAATATGGTCAATAAAATTAATATAGCGGTCGACAGATTTTAACCGTAACGTCTTGATTTTAAAAATTGAGGGAGTCCCTTGCCCTGCAGTGGGACATTAATAAGCAAATTTTACTATCTTAGTGTTAAATTCAAATATCTGTGTGTAAGCGGTCACTGCGACCTATTCCATCGAGGGACACTTTATCAGGAAGCGTCGCTCAATGTGTCAGACTATGGGCCCATCTGATATCTTCGAGCCTTAAATTTCAAATTCAGGCCTATTTAGCCTGACGGGCGGCAACGACCAGGCGCTCCCGGCCGTTGCTGTCCAGCTGGGGGCCCTCCGCTGGGGGGAGACAAGCGGGGCCCGCTTTGTAAGAGGTGGGCAGGTCGCCCTGCAGTGTCCCTGGTAGTTAGGGATTGCAACCGGTTCTACCCGGAACCGAAAGAACCGGGAAAAACCGGTTTTTTTCGTCAGCTTAAGAACCGGTTCCAGAAACTTCAAGAACCGGTTCTTTCGGTTCTTTCGATTCTTTCAGGTTTTGCACAATTATCATAAAGAATTGTTATAGGAAGGTATTAAGCATGAATTGAGCTTCCATAATCAGCATACTATGAGCTGCTAATAAGACAAGAATTCACTTACAATTTTTTTCCTGAGTAGCAAGATTATTATTTGCAGTATTTGAATTCTTGTAGGATAACCAAATAGTTCTGAAACAACTTCTAGTAGCCGAAATATTCTCATTATAATTTTACATAAAAATAACATCTGTACTCTTTACTACTTTGTGTGTTTTAGGGTCCATCAGGCGATATCCCTTTGATGCTTTACAATAACCCACAAATATAATTTTTGTTGATTTTTTATCCCATTTTTGTCGTTTTTCTTTTGGGATATGCATCATTGCTACAGTGCCAAATATTTTCATATGTGACAAGTCTGGTTTCTTACCTTTCCATAATTCATAGGGGGTTTTACCTTCAAGACTTTGTCGGAGAGCGGTTTACAACATATGCTGCAGTTGCTAATGCTTCAGCCCAATACTGCTTCTCCAGGTTAGCATAGAACAGCATGCATCTCGCTCGTTCTACTAAAGTCTTATTCATCCTTTCGGCCAAACCGTTGTGCTGAGGAGTATAGGGAGTAGAGGTTTGATGAATTATACCATGGTTAGACAAAAACTTTTCAAAATTATAGTTGCAGTATTCTTTACCATTATCGGTGCGAAGGTTGACTATTTTGCCATTTTGTACTATACATCCCTGGTTATTGAATGTAACTTTAAAACCATTCTTCACAATTGTACTAACTGAATGTAAATTTGCAGCTAGCCCAGGCACAAATAAAACATTTTTTACTTGTATTTTATCCTTTCCATTTACTTGAATGTCCACACAACCAACTCTTTTCACAGGTAACGGTTCTCTGTTGGCTACTGTAATATTCTTGACCGTTGGTTCTGTGACATTGTACATCTAATCATTCCTGCTTGTCATGTGCATGGATGCACCCGAGTATAGATACCATTTATCACTACTGCTGCCTTTCTCAGTTGCTGAGAAAGCTGCTATAAAACTGACACTTTTATCATCTTTACTTTCCATTGGTTTCTGCTTACAGTTACTTACAAAATGCCCCTTTCGGTTGCATTTGAAACACCTAGGACCTTTCTGTTTCCCCTGCTGAGTGTCACTGAAAGTTTTCTTTGTACTTGAATACAAGGCAGTTGACTTTGAAAGACTAATCTCCTGTATAAGTTTAGTTTTCACTGAGTCAGCACTTATTTTAATTCCAGAACTCGCTAGCCCCATTATCATGGGCTTATATTCCTCAGGTAGCTCGGCCAACATGAGAGTGCCAAGCCACTCGTCATTAACCTCAAAACCAATATTCCGCAGCTTGTGAGCTGTGTTCATAATCTTGCTTTCATAATCTTCAACACTGTTACTTGACTCCAAAGTGGTGTTGATTAAATCCTTAAATAATCCGACTCTTCTGGTCAGGCCATTATCATCGAAAGCTTTCTGTAAACTATCCCATACTTCTTTAGCTGTCTTGCATTCTTGGACATAGACGTAACTTTGTGGGTCTAGTCGTAAAATAAGCTTTGACTTCGCTTTAACATCCTTGCTTGGATCCACTGGCTTGCTATCGGGGCGCTCGATACAGTACCACAAGTCTTCATGCTCCAGATATGTTTTTAGGCTGAATTTCTAGGTAGCAAAGTTTTCTCTGCCAACCAATTTTTCCAAATTAAACATATTTGAGCCCATTTTTCGTGATTTTCTTCGTAAGCGTCACTTCAGATTCAAAATCGCAACGACAATTTCACGGACTGAGTTCGACTAAACTTCCGACCGTATTTCCAACAGTACCACAACGGAACTACGCTCTGCTACCATAAAGGATATTCCTAGGTTGTTGTGGTTTAGAAATAAACTGCTTTTAGATAAAATTAATTATAATTTATTCACGAGAGATCACAATGACAAGACGTTACAACGGCAAGAGAGAAAGATGGCGCCAAGCGCGCAGAAAAAAAAACTAAAATGGTTGCATTCCATATGACTAACACATTTTGGTGTTGATCATAGTAGTTGATTTAAAAAAAAGTGTTCTTTTAATAAAAAAAAAGCAATTTAATTTTTTTTATTTTGGGAACCGAAAGAACCGAAAAAAGAACCGGTTCTCCCGGTTCTTATGACCACAAGAACCGAAAGAACCGGTTCTTTAAAACAGGACCGGTTCTGCATTCCCTACTGGTAGTAGGCTGATGCAAGGCCCAGGGACGCTGCCGATGGCGATGCAGGAGCGCGGGGGAGTTTAGTGGGTATTCTCGTGAGTCCCATACACGGCTCGTCTTCCCCAGGCGAGTTATGGTGCGTAAATGCATTCACTGAGAAAAAAAATAGCCCACAACGTACAAAATAAGCGTTGTCGATTGTTTGTTGTTTGTGAGTCAATATTTACATAGTTATAGTGTCAATTCTAATGTTGTCAGACTAATGTTGTGCTACACTCAATTTGAATGTTGTCAATTTCAAGAGAACTTTACCATATTGCCGTTCTAGCAAAAAACATTGTTAATTCGTTAATGTTTAACGTTGTGTCGAAAAAAAAAACAAGTTAACAAAGTAAACATATAGAAATTGACAGAAGAAGAAATTGTACTTTAATAAATTGACAAAGTTTACTACTGAATATTAATAGAGGCACAATACGCGGGGTATGAGGCGTGAGGGGGGATGACGACTGTCTATCCCGCGCGGGGCGCGGGGGCAGGGAGCCCACGCGCCGCGCCGAGCGCTCGCATCGCCCTCTTCCCCATCCGACCACCGGACGAACTGCACGCACGCGCCGCGGGCCCGCGGCTCCGTCCCATAACCCATTGGACATTGCCTTTCTTTGTAATACCATACCAGTAAACCTATTGTAACGTATCGCGACAAGTGAACGTGTGCGCACTGCGCAGTGTGATATTAAAATAGAGGAATTTCTGGCTAAGGCGAGGTTGGCCCACCTCATAGACAATATGTCGGGTAAGTTCACCTCTTTATACCTACTAGATTAACGAGGTAAATCTGTGTTGTTTCGTATAAAGTTTTACTTCTGTTGTTTTATGTGTGTGCATGTAAGTATAGTTTCCCATTATTATTTCTATTCTATTTGCCTTAAAGTAGGTTCAATAAAGAGAGGGCATCCTTAGTTGTGTATGTAGCCAGGAATTTCATATATCTACGTAGATCGTTACTCTAGGCCAACAAGTTAGGGCCAGTTGCCTAGGTACCTACATCTAATGACAGTTGTTGGCCAGCGGTGGTGTTAAGTTTAAATTACGTATTAAGTATTTGCTATGATATGATAATGTATGACCAATGTAGTGATAGACGTATGTGTGATGCATGCCTGATCTTAGGCGCAGGCCAGACAGAAAAGGCGTCCCTCCCAAACATTTTATAAGAAGAGGCAGCGAGACACATTCGGCACGCCACGGCTTTAATGCTATTCGGGTCTATCTATCGCTATAAATTAGTACTGTTTGTGTGTCTTTATAGAAAATACCTAACGGTTGTCGATTGCGCGCTGCGGCGGCGTGGCCTTCTGTCTGGCAGACCCTCACTATCACAATGTTACTTGGTACTACCAACAAAGTTCTTTAGTCTCAGTAGATATGTTGTAGGTTTCTTGTGTTGCCAAGCGCGCCAACCTGACAATGTTTTTTTAAAAATAGTAATTTCATGAAATAATTTCATCCGTTTCGAGCGGGCCTGCCCAGATATCTCCTTTGCTGACTTTACAATCAGGGTCGCTACCTATCGTACCAATCGACTAGCCAAATCAATATAGTCTATGTGTTTGTTATACAGTTGGCGAAGAACAAGCAAACGTAGCCGCGTTGCTGGGGATCGTTGCCCTACTCCGACAGATGCCCATCATAGCTGTACCGAAAAAGAAAGTATGTAGGTTGTCAAGGGATGACAAGTGCCAAGGCAAGAAGGCAACCATTTTTTTTCTCTGTGTTAATACTTAGTTCTTTATTATATGATGTGTAATAATAAATCAAGTGTTTTATTTAATATTTAAAACCCCTCAACTGCTAACAGTATTAATCAAACCTCCAATGTTGTTAAACGGACAACTCTCTAAAAGAGCAAATTTCTTTTTAATGATATTTGCGAAATTATTGTTGTTGTCAGAAAATTTAAACAACAACAACTACACTGTTGTTTAAATTTTCTGACAAAAACAATAATTTCGCAAATATCATTAAAAAGAAATTTGCTCTTTTAGAGTTGTTCGTTTAACAACATTGGAGGAACATTGCTCCAGAGACAAAGCTCAGTCGTCAAAATGACAATAAAAGAGTTGTTAGATTGCCCACATTAAATAGTTGGATAGGCAAGGTTACATTGCTACAGAGACAACGCACAATTGTCAATGGGACAATATTAGAGTTTTCAGATTAACAACGTTTAAGAGAAGGTTTCGTTAAGTTATATTGCTACAGAGACAAAGCTCAGTCGTCAAAAGGACAAAATAAGAGTTGTTAGATTGCCCACATTAAATAGTTGGATAGGCAAGGTTACATTGCTACAGAGACAACGCACAATTGTCAATGGGACAATATTAAAGTTTTCAGATTAACAACGTTACGCTGTGACTTTTTGACAACGTTAAACATTGTTTGTAAACTATGTACTCCTGACCAAGTATAACGTTGTCGATGAATGTTGTTAATTCGGCAACAAAAATCTGACAATAAAAACGTTGTCTTATTGAATAAGTTATTTAAAGGGTTGTGTGTGGTTAATGTTTTCTTGTCTAATTGACAATAATTTTTTCTCAGTGTTCCCCTCCACAAAAAAGGCCTATTTCGCCTAGCTCGTACTAGTAAAGATCTAGGACCAAAATATTTTTTTTCATTTAGCCTCGAGCTAAGCATTAGCTTGTGCTATGGGTGCCAGACAACCAAAAAACTTTAATTATATACTCCTTTTTGTAAATACATACATATCATACATAGAAACACCCAGATCGATACAGTTCATTCGCATAAATGTACCGTGCGGGGATCGAACCCGCGACCTCGTGTAATGGCCGACTTCTCGACCAATACACCAAACGGCTCGTCGTTCCTCCTATTTCATTATTATTTTCCTCTTTCAGCGCTCTACCACTCATGCTCAAACAGCGACGAATGCAACGACGGACTGGTCTGCGGCGCGGCCAACATCACCGGCACGCCGCCGCCGCATCTGCGCATGCACTCCGCCGCCGACAAGATCTGCCTCTGCGACACGGAGAACGGCTTCAAGGAGCGGGAGCACACCTGCAGTGGTAACATAGCTTCTTTCTTTCTTTTTTACTTAGCCCGGCAAATGACCCCACTCCACCTGATGTTAAGTGGAAGTGAAGTCCAGACGCGAGGACAACTGGTGCAACGTAATACCGCGTTTACATTCAGCCCATTGCCGCGGCAACATGGGGAATAAACTGGGAAACGCGAGAATGTAAACAGGTCATTTCCATTGCCTTGACGTTGCCGTTCGCATTGCCCGGCTATCCCCCATTTGGCGGTTTTTCTAGCGGACATCAAAGCGCGGCAATGCGAGCGGCAACGTGTGTTTACATGTTGCTCTCTCGTTCAGTCGTTTAATATCTTTAAAAATACTTACATTGTTCATTACGATGAATTGCTATCATCCACCATCTCCTCTGACGACGACGTCTCTTTTGAATTCAATTTTTTTTAAAACATTTAAATAATCAATAAAACTTAAAAGACAGAGCGCCGACGCTGTGACAATTTCCACGTTATCCATGGCCCAGAGTCGAACTTAAAATACATATGAAGCGGCAATGTAAACACTCATTTCCGCTGACGTTGCCACATCATTAAACGGGGAAATATGTACGGCAAGGCAAGCAGCAACGGAAATGGCTGAATGTAAACGCGGTATAAGGGACGTAGCATCAGTCACTCTCACTCTGCCGGCCCACAAAGTGCCTCTTCACGCCTCGTTTGAAGGAACCTATGTCATAGGAAGGAGGGAATACATGCGCTGGTAGACTATTCCATTTTTTGGTGGTGCGGTAGCTAGCTCTGAAAAAGCCCTACCACCAACCAGACCCAAGGCGGGTCGACCCAATCGAACCCACCTCCGTGTTTTTATAACCGAGCGGCTTAGCCACTGTTCCACGGAGGCGGTCAAAAAGCTTGTGGTAAAGAAAACGCGTAGATTCGCAAAATGACACTCGATATCAGTTGGCTACGACAACTCTCACAGAAGTGAGGAATGATCATGGAAGGCCAAATAGCAGGCCTTTTCCCTAGGAGATTATTAACAGTAATTGAAATTATTTTCTTTTCAGACGCTGACATACTAAAGACATCAATCTTTGCTGTGATCATCGTGTCCTTTGTCCGGAAAATACTCGTCTACTGAACTATCTAACTAACTATAGTAAGGACCAGTTTCATCACCGTCTGATAGCTTCCTGATATTTTGTCCATCAGATATCCTTAGATGCTGCCACATTGATAGCTGGCAGATAAAATGTTAGACTGTGGTGAAACTTGCTCTTAATACTAATTTCATGGTATTTTTTTTTGGAATCAACTTTTAACTAACAAATTAAGTTCTAGACATCAAGAAGACGCTTCAGGTTTAACCAGAATACTTTATTTCCTAGAGCAATTTGATTTACTGATACTGAGACATTTTTAAAGATATTGTTAATTAAAGGACCCCCCACGCCATCTATTAATTGAAAGTGGAACTTTTTTGAACGTGGTCTATGGCGATGTTCCTATAAGTAATTTTTTTAATAAACCGTTTCAGTTATATAAACTCTAAATATAATTTAAACTTATTTTAAAATAATTTATTAAACCATATTCGGCAATTATTAATTTGTTTTTTACACAGTAAGTATAAACTTAGATCATAGTACATTATTGCTTTAAACTTTTAATATAATAATTCATATTATGAAAAGGCATTAATAATAATTATTATAATAGTTACATAGTTATTTAATTCAAAGGTATAATTTTGTTTTAAATTATAAAATTTTATTTAAACTATAAAATAGTTTTATCATATACATAATTCGAACTAAAATAATAATAAATAAATAAATCCTCGCGACGAAATAAACCTAATAAATTAATACGATTAATGGCATGAAGAGGCATAATTATTAATAGTACCTAGTACCTACCTAAGAACTCACATTAATTCGAATTTATATTTTTTTATAACTAATAGACATACAAATACAATTCAACTACTGGGCACCAATTTATATTATTTTCAAATGACTAATAATACATTTTTCATTGTAGGCCATTTAATTAATATTAAACGTAAATAAATCACATTAATTCACGTTATTATGAAAACCTTATTTTATTATTCATGACAATTAAAACATGGTTAATAAAATTCAAATGTATAACTTTGTTACTATTAATAGACGTTTATTGTTTGTTGGTAGTGTGATTAGGAAATGAATACGTGATAATATAGATTTTTTTGGTAGTAGCATGTAGCTTTATTTTAATACCATTAAAAGTGATGTAAACAATGATCACTTAATCGATATTATTTGGGATATTAACTTTATACAAGTATCACTTCTTATCATTATTTTTACTTTTAATCTGAATAAGTGGAATAATAAATTGATACTATTCTCTTAGAATAGTAACATCATTAAATAAATTTGTTACACACTATAAATTGTATTATAAAGTCTACAACAATGGTGTTAAACAAACCAATGATTTTCTTTTAAGACATTTTAAAGTGGCATTCAATACATCACATCACAATTTTGTAGTTTTAATAAATCACTGCATTTTGTTTTTAACAAAACACAACGTTTTAAATTCATTTGCTTTGACTAAAAATACATTTAATAAATACGTAAATATTAAATAAAATTATTTAAATATAATAATCATCTTGAAATACTTTAATTAGTAATAGTAATAGTAATTTGTGTAACAACGTAGTGGCTTTAGCTTTTAAACAATATTTTAAATAAATTAGAAAAAAGTAAATTTTCTTAACAGACAGCGTAGTTTTGTATAAATATTCCTGGACAAATATTATTATATGTATACTACTATACTATTATTATATTATGTATACTTAGATACTTAATTTATTTCTATATTTTTTAACTAAGGATTATTGTATTATAGAATATGTAACTATATAACTGATTGTTAATTATATAAATAATAGTCCAACACATTATCACAATAATAATGCACAGTTTATTTTAGACTATAAGCTTTTATTCATAAACGGATTTTGCTTGACATTTGAACCGTTACTGTCGCCTTTGGGCCTTTTAAAACCTTATATTTACAAATCTTTTAATTTAAAATGAGGAAAAAAATATGAATAGCTCATTCATTTACACATTTGAATTAAATTTAACCCTAAAGATATCAAAGAACGAACGAACAAACTATTATTACTTAAAATTGTTATTATATCGGTGATGAGGTGAAATAAAAAATGAGCACAACTTCAAACAAAGAAGATCTACGTAGTAAATACATTAAATTATTTTCCGTTTATGAATAATGGAAACTACTATTTAGAGTTTTTCAAAGTACACCGACAGATGGCGCTTATAATGATAGTACAAATTCTAAATCGCGGTATTGAAATATTTTAGTAACTGATTTTCTGATAATAATATAGCTAAGTGCCTGTGTGTAACGAATTCGTCCACTAATGATAAATACATGTAAATACATTATTTGAAATGTAATGGCACCGTTTACAAAATAAATGGATTAAATATAAACGAAGTTTTATTCCTTCCTTTAAGGCAGCTTCCTTCTGCGAGGAATTAATTATTTAGAATGAGGCAACAGAGTGGGAGCTGTAGGAGGACCCCCTCGCTCACAGAACACTTAAACAACATACAACTCGCTTCTCCCTTCTCCGACGTAGACGGCGGCTGGGCCGGAAAAGGCGTTCCTACATCATTCCTCTGTAGCCTCTAGGCTTTATGTATTTTATAAGAAGATTAGAAGACGAATTTCTGTGGGGCTTGTCGCAAGGAATTTTATTATGTTATAAATTATAAGTTAAAATTTAGTCTGGCTGTCCACTGAAGCGGAGCAAGGCAGTGGAGCGGGGAAACGGAGAAATATTCTCCCTAATAACTCCCTGCCTGAGCGGAGATATTGAGCAATCCTATTGTATATATTTCACCGTTTCTCCGCTCCGGTGCTGCCTCGCTCCGCTTCGGTGGAACAGCCTTATTGGCCATTATCAAGCGATTTTAAAAATTGCTGAATTATTGGTGCAGAATTTTAAAATTTTACAAAAATGGAACACAGCCTGTCAACATACCGAAACGTCAAAACTGACGCTGTCAAAACCTCACATTCCAGGGACCAGGATCCACATGTTTTCAAAACTATTATTTCGTAATTATTTTATATTAACAGAATAATGGCCAAGGATCCGCTTAGTGAAATCGTAGAATTCCTCAAACCGGACTCTCGGATAGACCTGAAACACATTTCAATCGACCATTTAGTGGGTTTATCGGCATCAGAAAAAGGAGTTTCGACCCTATTGAAAAACGAAGGAGTTATCCAAGCTATCCTTGAATTAACCAGTGATAAGATCGAAGAAATAGCTAAGAATGCTCTTCTAGTACTTGTGAACGTGTCAGCTAGCGTCACAGGCGCCACAGAACTTCTAAAATACCGCCCGAGCACGCACAAAAACATACTTGAATTACTCGTAAGTTACGTTCTAAATCCACAAAAAAGGGATGCTGACGCGGCCTGTATGATCCTATCTAATATAACCAGGCTAGAAGACGAGCTAGAAGTGTGTCTAAACTCCTTCATACCTCACTTAAACGACATTTTGAATGCTTTTGTAAACATCGAGTTCAACAAAAAAGGTTCTAACCTCCACTACTTAGCGCCAATGTTTAGCAATCTCAGTTGCAGCTATAGAATACGAAAATGGCTTACCGAAGAGAACCCCCACGTCCCGATCATCAAACTCCTGCCATTTTGTAACTATGAAAAATCAAGCATACGTCGTGGAGGTGCCATTGGCACTATAAGAAACTTGTCATTTGACACGGAATACCATGATTTTTTACTTAACACAGATTTGGATTTGCTCACGTATTTACTTAATCCGTTAATGGGTAATGAAGATTACCCTGACGAAGAAATGGATAAGTTACCGATAGCACTACAGTACCTGCCTAAAGAGAAGCGAAGAGAATCAGATGTTGACATACGTAAAATGATTTTGGAGACACTAAACAAATTATGCACTAAACGTAGTGGGAGGGAGTTGTTAAGAGAAAATGGTGTTTATTACGTCCTAAGAGAGTACCACAAATGGGAGAAAGACCCGAAAGCATTACTGGCTTGCGAAAACGTTGTAGATATATTAATACAGAAAGAGAATGAGGTCGGAGCGGAAGATTTATCCACCGTAGAAGTGCCAGAAGATATGCAAGAGAAGTTTGCAAAAATGGACGAGGAATATTTAACAAGTGTTTAAGATTGTACCTTTGCTGTACTTTATATTTTATATTTATTATAAAAATCTATGTTGAAATATGTTTTTACTAGCCTTCTACCTAACTATACATAATATTATCTGCCAGGAATGTGATATTTTGTCTTGAATAAAGTAGTATATTATATCATCCTGCAGCACCGACCTATCCCCATACCGAATATCGCATTGCTCCGTTGCTCCAAGTTTAGCTAATTTGTCTGTCAAATATAAATGATGCCGTCTCTTTTATCAGTTTTGAAAGATTGATGCTGCATCTATAGTCATCATCATCATCATAGCGTATTCCCGATTGCATCCAGTGTGGAGCTCAGGGTCCGCTCCGACTATGATCCTAGATTTGACAAGCCTGGTTATTTCAATGGAGAGATTGCCATCTGACCTCCGTAACCCTACAAGGGAAACCAGACCTACTTGGAACATAGTCGGGACCAACGGCTTAACGTGCCTTCCGAAGCACGGAATCATCACTCTTTTCAGACATTCAGGGGAATCGAACCCACGACCTCCGGGTTTTAGAGCCCAACGCTCTAATAACCACTGTACCACGGATGCTGCATCTATAGTCTATACTAATAAAGAGGAAAGATTTGTTTGTTTATATTATATGCTTCGATACTACTGAACCGATTCGAAAAATTATTTCACTGTTGGAAAGCTACATTATGCCCAGGTGACATAGGGTAATTTTGATCACGGAAATGTGGGGGAAGAGAGGGACAGTTAAAAATAGAAATTACGCGCGGGTGAAACCGCAGAGGCGACTGCTATCACTGAATTCACTGATATTTGTTGAATCATTTATGAGGAAAGAATTTGTATCTGACAACAGTAATGGTGGAATTGGCTGTAGTCATACCTACATAATATTAATTTCTATGGCTGTAAGGATTATCGAAATAATAAACATTCAGAACATTCATCAAGTTATATTTTTTTCAATTAGATCTTATTCTTAACAATTTACAAGATCTTAAACTAACTTAGCAAATATGAACATAATCCCTCTTATTACAGAACGTGGTTTAAAAATTAAACCGAGCTTAGTACTACACTAACTCCTGACTAAAATCAAACGCTATTACAAAATGAAGTTTTACTTCATTTCGAGGACTAAAGTTAGACCCAAGAAAGTCCGCCGATGCCCCTAGTTTTACTATGGACTAACTTTCAAACGTCAAAACGATAACACTTTAAAAATTTCGCTCCGTTCTACGTATAGAAAGACAGTTTTTGAAAAGTATCACTTAATTTGTGAACAGAAAATTAAAAATATATGTTACTTTTTCTTACATTACTAAAACACATTTTGAATTAAAGAATTATTATTTTTACTATCTTATTTAAAGATTTTAAAACATGTCATAAAACAAAGTCTTGTAAAATGAAACGCACTGAACGAGTTAGTACCAGTAAATTATTCTTACGTTGGTATTTGTTTTGTAATAAGGAATATAGTCCGGACTTCGTACCTGTACTAACTAGTACAGATCTAAACCTGTTTTAACGATTGTTTTTTGTAATAAGAGGGAATGAGTCTAATGCAATCTTATAAACAAGTATAAGAATCACAATACAAAAATGAATTCAATTGTATTTATACAAACAGGTTTTGTCAAAGGGTTAACAGATTTCAAAGAGCAATAACATTTTTTACAATTTTGATAAGCATTTAGGCTTATAATAGACTAGAGGATTGAGTAATACTCATTCTCATTTGGTCTAGATGGCGACGATGTAAAAAAAATTAACTGGTCCTGCCCTTACATAGAGATTCTATTAACTTTTAAAACAGTTAAATATGAATTTTGTCACAAATCAATACTATAGATTCTATTTACGAGATATCATTTGCAGGTAAATGCTTCATAAGCCAGTTAAAAAAGTTAACAAGACATTGCTTAAAATAACTCGATTGGTAACTTAGCTTATATTTTAGAAAAATAATTTATATCACCCAAATTAGTGCCGACCTTTAATATAAGTATGTATTTAATATAAACATTTATCTATTTTTCTAAGACACATAAATGCAATCAGAAACTATTTTAAAAACAACATTAAATATACTAACAACTATAGTATTTCAAAAGTTAGTTAACCAATTCCAGATAAGATGATAATTTATCCGTTAGCTAAGATAGCGTCTCATTTACTAATTTTCAAAAAAAGATGACTACATCATTATTAACCCATTCACATCAGTCTGATGGCTGATGGTGAGTGACTACCACCGGCCATAGACACTGGAGGAATCACGAATGCGCAGTGGCGTAGCGTGGGTGTCAGCCGCCCGGGGCGGAAGACAATTCTGCCGCCCTTTTTTACAATTCTGCCGCCCCCTTTTTTTTTGCTCCTCCAGGAAATTTTGCCGCCCCCTAAAAAGTGCCGCCCAGGGCGGATCGCCCTCACCCCGCCCCCCCATCGCTACGCTACTGCAAATGCGCTGCCGCCCTTGAAGAAAGGAATGCGCTGTTTTCTTGAAAATTTGCAAGTCTTAATTGAGTAATAAATTAATAAGAACTTATCTGGAAGAAGTTAAATTAGCTTTTTTAACAATGCCTCACTTGGCAAACGTTCAATAATTGATATATAGACACATACTGTTGTTTGTTGTACACTCCACCAACCCGCACTGGTGGAATATGGCGCACTCTATTTTACACTTGAGATCAAGCCTCCCAACTAGCAAAAATGTCTTGGGTTAAGTTACATATAAGAGTGATAGCCTTATAAATAGATTATAAGTATCTTGATTAAGAACAAACTTCTTATTAAGGCATGCATAGAGACGTTTCGAACTTAAAGGACATGTAAGCTTATTATAAACTCTTATAGGTATCTTTAAGATAGCCTTATAAAATATTTATAAGTATTAAAGTCATACAAGCGCATGTTGGAAGACTATTTACTCTTCATATAATTATATACTTAAAAGGGCACTTTATAAGGGTGTTTGTTCTTTAAAGCGTCTTTGATAAGTATGATATTAGAGTACTGCTCTTACTAAAGCATGACATACAACTCTTAAATAACTAAAAACTTATAAGCGTGAGTTGTATTAGCCAAGTCATTTTAAAGTAGAGTAGCATCTCAGAAGATGTTTATAAGATTATTTGAACTTACAAACGTCATAAGCATGCTTTGCTAAGAAGATTGCTGATCTTTATTCGTTTGCAAAGAGAATCGTTTTTGTCTTGGCTACTGTGGACGTAAAGGATTTAATAATGGATTTAAAGAAATGGAAACGCTTAAAAAGAAGTGGAACATTGCAGACGTTGCAGGCAGATTTTCGTAACATTTGACTAAGGAACCCTATTACATACGAACAATGGCCGTCGAACATTCTATAAGCAAGTGTGTATTAAGAACATTGGTTCTTAAACCTTATTTAACTAGAGTCAAATAAGAAACATCGAGCTTTATTCGCACTTAACTAAGAGCTATTGAGCTTTTAAACATCCTGATAAAGCACACTGTAAGTTACATTGGCAATTATGGAAAAATGGCGAGATTTTGTAATATTTATACTCATAAATAATCATTAAGTGATTATTCAAAACTCATCTGAGAAATGGCCCGAGTTTGTAATGTTATTAATTTTAAAATTCCTTCGAATAAATGTACGTCACAAGTAGTTCAGCACAATAATATTAATACACAAGCACAATATAATTGTCAACAATAAAATAAAATAATAATGTACTCTTCCATTCTTTAAAGATTTAACAAAAAAAAATGTGCGCACAAGAAATTTTACTATTTTCGGTAACGGATAAAAATACTCTTAAAGGAGCATCACGAAGAGACAAACAAGGGGAATCACACTTAGAACGGCATTAGTAAGACTTCACAATGACTTTTTTGCCCTTAACCTATGCCAGTATAAAGCACTCGTAAGGGTATTTAGCACTAAAGAAGCATTAAGCAGATCAATGTAAGATTGAAAACACACTCCTCAAGACCATAATGCAATAACAGTAAGGGCAAAAACCCTTATAAAGTGCGCCCAAATCGACACTTACAGACTTTTGTAAGTGTACAATAAGAGTAAAAAAAATATGGTCTTAAGATATCTGTAAGACCAAATTTTGCTAGTTGGGCTGTGTCCTTGCAGTGAGAACGTATATAGGCTGATGATGATGATGATGATGACTGTTGTATGAATACCTTCTGGGATGACTATCCCAATGTCGAATCTTGGACCTACTTTGTGCCTGTCACAAATCTGTTGTATCAGTCACAAAAAGGTGTTTCTCTTAGTCAAGATTAAATATATCACAACGCCACGTACGTACTACATATATTCAGATATTTATTTATTTATTTATCATAAATATAATCTTATATAATAAATAAATAATATATTTGAGAAAACTCTTAGACAAATGATATGAAGTAATGGTTGAGAAGTTAGGGAGTTCGTTCCCCGTGCGTGACAGAGTAAATCTGTTTTGAATAACTATGTCCAATTTGAGGACAACCTTTGCAAAAGTATTTATGGCCTGGGTCCATTTCGAATAACTACATCCAAATTGAGTACAGGCATAATTGCGGCTTGAATCTTTTTTTAATAACTATTAACTACGTCCTATATTATGAGAAAATTAACAAATGTATTTGTGTCTTGGGTCCATTTTGAATAACTACATCCTTTTTGAGAAAATTAACAAATGTATTTGTGGCTTGGGTCTATTTTGAATAACTACGTCCAAATTGAGTACAGATATTTTAGGCTTAAATTAGTTTTGAATAACTACGACAAATTATCACTACGGACCCTGATTTTACGACTATATTCAACGGAAATTTGCATTGTTAGTTTATAATGTATCTCGCGAAACTGTTATCTATCGATAAATTGCATCATATAAAACAAACAGACTTGAATTCTTTGAGTTATTCCTAGTTGCCCCCTCAGGCATCGCCCACTCGGGGGGCAACTGGGAATTCGTAAAAAATAAATTCCCAGTTGCCCCCAGTGCCTCCTTTGAAGGGACAACAGGGAGTATAATTTATAAATTTTGAAACGTCTGCCCTACTTGACACACCGTAAAGTATCACTAGATATTTTTTCCATATTATGCTGCTAGAAGTGAGTGAAAGTTTGAAGGGTCAAAGGAGGCACGGGGGCAACTGGGAAATTATTTTTTACGAATTCCCAGTTGCCCCCCAAAGGGGCGATGCGTGAGGGGGCAACTGGGAATAACCCAATTCTTTGAACCATATTGTAGGATCACAATTTATCGATAAATTACCAAGATTATAATCTAACGTTTAAACATTGTTCGTGGCATTTATTTACTGTTGTTCCTCCGGTGGTCTGTAGTTCCTCACTCCCTCCATTCTGGCTTGTCTCCTCTCGGACGGAGTTGCTCCTTTAATCTTTGTAATAACATGAGCACCCTTTTTAGACGGATCGGGCTTGTAGGAAGTTGTTGTCTCCTGAAAAATAAATAAAATTAATTTTGCAAGCTGCAGGACAAAGGCATCCTTAACTAGAATATCTTTAGAAAATATTTGTGGCTTGGATCCATTTTTAACCGACTTCAAAAAAGGAGGAGGTTATATGTTCGACTGTATGTATTTTTTTTTTTTTTTTTTTTTATGTATGTCCGTCGATTTCTCCGTCAATTGTGGACCGATTTAAATAATTCTTTTTTTATTTGAAAGTGCATAGTTCAGAGGTGGTCCCATTGTCACCATGTCAGGATCTGATGATGGGATCCCGGAAAAATCAAGGGAAAACCTCAAATTTTATAGGCTGCGCCTACGCGTTACTTGTTTTTTCTGAAGCCATTCAAGTTTTTGCGTCCGATAGACATCATTTTATGTTGATGAGCTGATGATGGAAGGTACAACTCCTTAACGGTTAGGAGTTAGGGGATAATTCTTTCAGTATTGTAGGAATATGTGGATCGTTAGTTGTATTTTATGTACTTTTGCAGCTAAGGTGATGATGGAAAGTACAACTCCTTAACGGTTAGGAGTTAGGGGATAATTCTTTCAGTGTTGTAGGAATATGTGGAACGTTAGTTGTATTTCATGTACTTTTGCAGCTAAGCTGATGATTACCCGGGGATGGGCTGGTCACTAGCCAATAAGGTTAGCACCGGCTCGTCCTAATCGGGTGTGAAGGAGAAACCGGGGGAGTGTAGTGGGTAGCGGACGCTTCGGTCTCAAGTCCCACACACGGCCGCGGGTCTAGCTAGCCTGCGGTTATGGTGCATAAACGCATTCTCCTCCTACCCATGGTGCTGAACACTTAATGAATACCTAATATTATTATCAAATAATACAATTCTACTCGTATTTTCGCTATCATTATTATGAAAGAGTTTTACTCACTACCTACGTGTTATTCACACTAAAAATAGAAAAATAAACAAACTTTTTAAAAAAAAAATTAAACCGACTTCAAAAAAAAAGAAACATAAAAACTACCTAAAAAACTGAAAAGCAAAAAATAATTTTAATAAGACATTCATCAAATGCGCTTATTGTCTAAGCCTATTAATTAAATTGTATTTTACGTGCTAGGTAGGTACCTACTAATCTGTTTGAAGTCGGTGCCAAGCCAAAGGTAATCAAAAATGATATATAATAATAATGTATTATAAAGGGTTACATAATCCGCGGACGTAGGTACGTAATCTGGGTACCTACTATTTGGCTTGGCATCGACTTCAAACAGATTAGTAGGTACCTACCTAGCACGTAAAATACAATTTAATTAATAGGCTTAGACAATAAGCGCATTTGATGAATGTCTTATTAAAATTATTTTTTGCTTTTCAGTTTTTTAGGTAGTTTTTATGTTTCTTTTTTTTTTAAGTCGGTTTAATTTTTTTTTTAAAAAGTTTTGAATAACTATGTTCGATCTTAGTATAGATGTTTAATCTTACTGATGCGGGTGAGCCATTTATAGTTTGATGTATGCAATGGAGAATGTTACTAGGTATGCGAAATAGCTTGTAACTTTGTCACAGTAAAGCCTATGTGAATATAAACACATTATTTTTTGTTTCATGCCAAAATATCAATTAGTTTAGATTTTATAGACATTTAAAAATCCCGTTCGCCGCGCGTCGGCCATGCTGGCGCTGCAGTACGATGACGTCACAGGTCATAGTACGTTGCGCGCTCCGGTACGGTTCACTACGAAATAACCGTACCGGAGCGCGCAACGTACTGCGTGAGAGTATGTAAAGTGACGTCACCGCAACGAGCTCCGGCCGGCCAACACTCGCGCCGTTTAAAATTCAATATATCGGGAACTAAGTGACATATCGAAATAATTTTTATACACACTTTTTTTATTTCATATGGACTAAAAGAAAAGTTAAAAATCGAAACTAGTGAACATTCTCCATTTAGTAGTGGTAGAGCCATGCTGTTTTACAGTACGAATGGGCTGGCTCGTCCATGGAAGAACCTCTCACACACATAACACCAGCGTATAATAGGGACTACTATTGTGTTTCTCCCGGCAACGCATCAGCGATCCCTCTGGTGTTGCAGATGTCCATGGGCGGCGGTGATTGCTTTCTCGTATGCTCGTATGCCGACTCTAACATAAAAAAAATGCAAACACGCGCTCTTGTGTGCGTAACTGAAGGTGTGTAGCGGATCGGTCTAGACTGCTTACTAAGGAAATGTGCATGTAAAGGGTTTTCCAATAAGGACTTGACAACTTTTTTTCAATATAAAATGAAAACCATTTGAGATATTTCAAAAACTTTATTATAGAGTTGAAGTACAATCAAAACATTTATCAATGGAATTCGACATCGCTCATAGGGCCACCGCGGGCACGTTTTCAGCGGTCGATTTGTTGGACCCAATTTTCCATGACTCGGCCACACATTTCCGCCAAAACGGCTGCTATTTCGCGTTCAATGTTGGCTCTGAGCTCTTCCAACGTCGTCGGCTTATTAGCATAGACCAATGACTTGACGTAGCCCCAAAGAAAAAAAAACCTAGAGGCGTTAAATCGCACGAACGAGGCGATCGCGCTGCGCCAATCAACAGGTCTATTTCTTGAGATAACACGCTCATCAAACTTGCTCTTCAATAGATCGATTGTAACGTGTGCTGTGTGGCTTGTGACGCCGTTCTGTTGAAACCTCATGCTGTCCATGTCCATATCTTTCAATTCAGGCCAAAAATAATGGATAATCTTGGCGCGATAACAATCACCATTCAAAGTAACGTGGTGACCGCTATCGTCGACGAAAAAATATGGCTCTATGAAGCTGCCGGCATGCAAACTGCACCAAACATTAAGCACATGTGGATTTTCACCCGCCCAATACCGCATATTTTGTTAATTGACGAACCCATTGAGCCAGAATGAGCTTCGCCGAATTACGACCAAAAATCGGAGTTAACGCTCTTAAAGTAGCGGCCACCGACTCCTAATTTCTGTAGTAAATTTTTAAGATTTGCAGACGTTGTTCGATCGTGAACTTCACCATGATGAAAATGTTATGTCTACTGAATAAACTGACACTGAAAGTTCGATGTTAAGTGAAAAGGTGCGTTCACAAACTAAATTCAAAATTGTCAAGTCCCTATTGGAAAACCCCTTATAATTATTACACACAGGTGTGGGTCACCCGCATTCATGAGATAAATAAATAAATAAATATCTCTGGACATTATTCACACAGCGCCATCTAGCCCCAAACTAAGCATAAGCTTGTGCTATGGGTGTTAGACAACGGATAAACATTACTTATATACTTTTTTTTGTAAATACATACATATTATACATAGAAACACCCAGACCGATACAAACAGACATGTTCATGCACACAAATGTTTGTACCGTGCGGGGATTGAACCCGCGACCCTTGGTGTAATAGGCGACTTCTCGACCATTACACCAAATGGCTCGTCGTCTATAAAACGTCTATACATATACACAAGTATTCTAAGTTTAAATTGTTTTTAAATAACTTCATCATTAAAATAATGTTTAAAACCAGTCTTTAGATGATTTACCTCGTCCCAATTCTCATCCAAATGCGAGGTGACAGGCGGGGCAGAGGTCTGCACCTCCACCTGGGGCCTGAAGTCATCGTCCATCACATACATTTGAGAGTCCAACAGAATCCTCTTCGGGCAAACTGTGACGTGATACTGAAATATACATACTAACATTTATAAATGCGAAAGAAACTTGATGTAGTTTGGTACAGGTTCGGCAAACTTCTTGGATATCGGGTGGGGATTGCGAAGAAAACGAATTGTGACACACCTGCGCGCTATTGGTCAGAAGCATACCTCTGACTAAAAGCGCGCGCTTGCATTTGAAAGATTCGCTCGCACTATTGGTCACGCGCAAGTGCACATGCGCGAACTTTCCCCCTCTCTGTCGACCGATGTTCAACAAGTTTGCCGATAGCAATACAAGTTTAGCCAGGGATATTGCTTAATTCCCATGGGATAATAGAAATCTCCCTGATGGGCCATCATCCATTGTCACCAAGCGGACGGATCATCAGAACTGATGGTCTGGCTATATAAATGTTCCTGGACACTATGTCTAGCAGTGGACTGAAGACTGGCTGATGATAAATAAATTCACACAGCACCATCTAGCCCCAAACTAAGCATTAGCTTGTGCTATGGGTGTCAGACAACAAATAAACATTACTTACATACTTTTTTTTGTAAATACATAAATCTATGTATAATACATAGAAACACCCAGACTTATACAGACATGTTCATGCACACAAATGTTTGTACCGTGCGGGGATCGAACCCTCTGGCCTCTGCGACTTCTCGAGCATTACACCAAATGGCTCGTCAAACTTACATACTTCATATGTATTGCTACTTACATCCAACTCGACGTCGTTCACGATATGAGTGGAGTCGAAGGGACAGATCACCTTGTTGCACTTTGGATGCTGCTTGCGACATTTCTGGAGGTGCAAGTGCATCCTATAATGCTCCACCTGTAAATAGAAGGCAGTATTACCTTAATTAGTCTATACTTATATTATAAAGAGGAAAGATTTGATTTTTTGTTTGTTTGTTGGTATGCTTGAATAGGCTCCGAAACTACTAAACCGATTTGAATTATTCGTTCACTGTTGGAAAGCTACACTATCCCCAGTGAACATTGGGTACTTTTGATCCCGGAAATGTGGGGAGAAGAGGTGGATATTTGAGAAAAGAAATTACACCCGAGTGAAACCGCGGGAGGAAGGTTAGTAATTCATAAATAGATACTTAATAAAAAAAACAATTCTTATTGGAAAGGTGATTTTGCCATTTGGAAATGTAATCTAGAAATGCTTTATGCCGAATTATTTGTTGGTAGTTGAGAAACAATGAATATTTACGTAGTGTTAGCAACATGCCATGACAGCAGGTCATTCCCGAGTATGATTTCAGGGTCGAGCAAAATAAGAGTCAGGTCATTTTTGACAGCTCAAGCTTTTGATCACCAATCTGTTGGCACACATGGTGGTTATGCTGAGGGTGGCGTGCGACCTTCATGGTAGAAAGTCTATGGTAAAAGTTAAATTTAGTTTGTGACAAGTTTATGACATTCTGTTCTGCACATGCGAGGCATTCAGTATTCAGCAGTCGGCTCTGCAGCCAAACTTCATGTTCAACTGTTGATATGTGTAGGACGTAGGTCAAGTTCATAAAGAGCTGTGTTGTGTACCCACTTGTTACTACCGACCTTTATAATGCTACGAAATGAATGTTAGGTGATCTTTACTTTTTTAACATTAAACACATATATTTGGCCGGTAAATCCAACTCTAATTTCGTGGCATTATAAAGGTCGGTAGTAACAAGTGGGTGATGTTGTTATAACATAATGAAGACAGTGCAATAAATGTGGTGGTACAAACATTGAACTACAATTACTAGCATGTAGAACCGACACCGCAAACAAAATTTTTGCCGTTACTATGGTTACGGCAACAACTCATTCAAGATCTATGAGATAGGCATATCGAACAAATCGCGTAAGCGCCTTGCTTTGCATGGCACTTACGACGTTTTGGTCGCCCGAAAAACATACTCTGTAATGTAAGCAACCTATAGCGCTGCAAGTTTTATAGTTTAGTTAAAAGACATCCGCTGTAGCAAATACATCACTCAGTCCTGGTGTGCCCATCATCATTTTGCAACACATTTTTTGTTCCGTATAGCCTCTCTATACGTAGTACTTGTAACTCAATGGGTACAAAAGACTCCTGGTCTGATTCAGCACCCACTAACAGGTTATGCCCCTTTATTGGTAAATCATTGTTACAACCTGTAGTGGGACATTATAAATAGCCTGTTTTTAGTTGTAAAGTTGTAAGTTACCTGATGTGCCTTATTGTAAGGGCAGGTAATAATCTGTCTTGGATCCGGATCCGCCATGATTCTGAAAAGTAAAAGAAAATAAAACAACTTGAAACAGTTGTTCGATAACCTTCTTCTAAATTGTCATTTTTTTTTCAATAACTGCTGATAATATTACCGCCAAAGCTTGATTCTTCTCAGATAATTAGAGAAAATGTTAATGACAAAACTAGTTTGTCGATTTAACGAGATGAAAGTGGAAGAAGTACAACGTTGTCAAAGATCTACCCTTCGTAATATAACATCTTTATAAAACTTAAAAGGAATTTTACTCACGTTGACTAGAACTTGAGAGGCACCTCGAAGGCTCGAATTTCAATCAATCAAGCTGAATTTGAGCTGAATCAAGCAATCACAGCAAAAAAAAATCCCCCGCCAGAACCGATCCGATCCGAGAAATCATAGAAAAAATTCACGAAAAATTTTACCGAGAAATTTAACAACTCAGTGTTGCCAGCGTGGTCTTGTCGAAAGCATAGAAAAGTTTTACTCACAAGGAGGTCGAAAGTCACCTGAGATGTACAGTCACCAGCACATCAGACTTCCCTTCCCCAATCTGTCAAATTTCTACAACCAATTTTTCAGCTCTATTCACGCCACATAGAGTTCTCTTTCAATTGAGATTTTTTGACAGATTAGGGTAGGTTGATCTGCTGCCGTCCGTACATAAAAGTAACCCTTTTGTAGGAAAAGTAACCTTTTACCATTTTTTTGGTGAAAAAAAAAAAAACGTCGACTAGATCACAGCCGTGACACTCTCTGTACGTGAGAGTTCGAGCGCCAGCGACCTTGAGCCGAGCGTGTAAACGCTAGGGTTGCTACAGAAATGCTTACAAGAATCTAAGCCGAAATGGAATTTAGACTTGTGGCAAAGAAGATTACATAGTATGTTAGAAAATATAAACTTGTGCAAGGACATGTTAATGAAAGTAGGTTTGATATTTTATAATAAGTTTTTTTAATCTTTAAATCACTACATAGTATAAAATAAAACAAAGTCGCTTTCTCTGTCCCTATGTCCCTTTGTATGCTTAAATCTTTAAAACTACGCAACGGATTTTGATGCGGTTTTTTTCATTAGATAGACTGAATCAAGAGGAAGGTTTATATGTATAATACATGCATAATATAGTAGAGAAACACTGATAATTTTAGAGGTATTTAATTTAAGGTCGTAAATAATCGCATTTTTTTGCGCTTACATTGCAAACGCTGGCTGAACCCTACGAGATAGATCAAAATAATGTACTACACTATTGTACACCTTAAAAAGTTTTACAAAAAAGTCCGCGATGGTATATCTCTATCTCTTAGGGATAACCCACAATAACCATTTTCCTTTACTTATTACGATAAAATAATGGCTTATTTACGAAAAAGTGATTCTAAGCAATACAGTATTAACCCGGATGTTACTGACATATAATTTGTGACCGAACTTGTAGATTTTTTAATATGTTGATAATAAAAAAATAAAAATTCTGGAAAAGTAAAAATAAAAATCTATTTCTAGTGGAAATTCGGAAAATTGGTGTTGTTTATAAACAACTCTAGTAAAATAAATACAACTATCAAAAATACCCACAAATCTTTTTATATTTATTTATCTTGAGTGTTGTTTTAAAACGACAGTAGTAACAAGTGGGTTAATCCTTATCCAATAAAGTACCATAAATAAATTGTGCATGATTTTGCATTGCGTAGTTAGTCCGTGCAATCAATCCGACGAGCGCCGAGCGAAGCATAACCCTTGGCCGAGGTATTCGGCAGACGGCGGCCCCACACACCGCGCGCCGCGCGCTCCCCCGCGCGACGCACACATAGCCCCGAGCAATTTTACGAGCACACATGCTTGAGTGTCGCTTCTTGATACGAACGAATAAGACGTTACGGACGGTTTAATTTGAAAAAATAATGCTTTCCGCACGCAAATTCCATAAAATCACCTAAAAGTAACCTTTTGAGTCGTGTAACCATTATTAACAGACCATCGAATCTGTGCGCTCCGCACCGCGACCTTGGTGCGGTGCGGTGTGTTTTCGATCGTATGTTGGCCCGTCCGCCGCACATTATTATTATTATTACTTGTGCGGTCTGTTCGATGGCAAACGCATCGAACTTGGTGCGATCCGGTAAAAGTTCGCTCGTATGGAGCGCGCACCGCACCGTTCGGCGCATCAGTTGAATGTTTACCTCGAATCGTGAAGGACGTATGTCGCAGCAACAATAATCCTTAAATAAATGAGGACTAATCCTTAGATATATTTTAAAGTTTGACGAGCCATTTGGTGCATAATGGTCGAGAAGTCGGCTATTACAACAGAGGTCGCGGGTTCGATCCCCGCACGGTACAAACATTTGTGTGCATGAACATGTCTGTTTGTATCGGTCTGGGGGTTTCTATGTATAATATGTATGTATTTACAAAAAAAAAAGTATATATAAGTAATGTTTATCCGTTGTCTGGCACCCATAGTACAAGCTAATGCTTAGTTTGGGGCTAGATGGCTCTGTGTGTGAATAATGTCCAGAGATATTTATTTATTATTATTATTAAAGTCTTCATCATCCAAATCTTTCAGTAGCCTTATGTGACTGTAATTATGCCTGCTTTTTAAGTAAAATTTAGCCCATTCTCTCCTTTTCTTCTTTTTTACAACGGGTACCTGTCGCTTTTTTAGTAATAGGAGCCATAATTGAATGAATCGAGTAGCGCAGCGTAAGATGTTGCCGTTTTCACGCCTCGAAAACGACTGGACGGTGCGTTGTGCGGTGCGATCGTCTGGAGCAAAAGAGCGCACCGTACGGTGCGCTGTGCGGAGCGCACTGGTTCGATCGTCTATTAATAGTATTAAAGTAACCTTAAGGAGTCAAAAATCACCTAAAAGGTTACAAAAGTAACCTTCTGGCAACGCTGCAACAAATTTTCAATCGGTTGCCAGTCATAAAATAAGAAGAGGAAGAAATTTTCAATCAAATGACAGCATTGACAAATTGACATAGACCGACAAACTTATCTGTTCCGGTGGCGGCGTCGCTACTGTCTATTTAGAACTGTCATTAAATATCGTTTTGGCATTGCATTTCAAGTAGTTCCAATTTTGGCCACCGGAACAGATAAGCTTGGTATGTGTGTTCTATGCAGATAAGTTTGTCGGTCTATACTATTTAATTTTGGCAAACCGGCAAAGATAATGTAATTATAATCAATCAAACACTCAAAAAATAAATGCACTCAATGGTTTTTTTCCGTAGCTTAAAGTTTATGTCATCTTTGCATGAACGTAATTTCTATAAAAAAAAAACAAAATGTCATAATCACAGACTAACTGACAAATGATCGTAATATCATCTATCTTTTTACTTGCTCGAAAAAAAAGGCTCGGCCGGTCTGTTGATTGACACACGTTCTACTTTATTTCCTACTTTTTACGTATTTTCTGTATTGTTTCTTTTCTTTTTTGAGTTTTTTTTTTCTGTTGGTTGTTGGGTGAGTTATTAAAACTAACAATTTATACTCATTGTTATTTATTTACTTTATTTACCTTTATATAACCTCACTTCCCTAGTGGGATATTCATTATGAATATCCCTCCTAAGCCCCCTGATCTCCCAGATGGGATTCTTATGTCACAAGACATCTTTGATAGTGAGCCTGGTCAAAGCGAACAAAGTGGTTTGGAGAAAAGGAAGCACAAGCTACCTTTGGACAATATGACTGAAAACAATCCTGACAAAAGACAACGTCACATCAATGATGACACTTCCACCTCTCAGCAGTCAGTTTACACTCACTCTAGCTTTTCTGAGTCAAGGACATATGCTGATGATGATTCTGGCCCGTTCATCGTGCACGTTTCCAGGTCTGAGCCGGATCCAGCTGCTGGTACCTCTATCCGAGCTATTAAATTTGGTCAGCTTGTGTACAGGAACAAAATTAAAAACATTGTAAAAGACGGAATTAAAAGTATTGGCAGAAATAGAATTTCTGTTGAATTTTGTACAGGTAAAGATGCCAATAATTTTATTTCCTCCCAATTCCTGACCAAGCACCAATTTGCAGCGACCATCCCAACCTACAACGTAACCCGAATGGGAATCGTTCGAGGGGTTCCAGTGGACCTTTCCTTGGACGAATTCATTGAATCCCTAGTCCTCCCAGTGAAGTGTGGCATTGTTCTGAAAGCCCGTAGATTGAACAGGAAGGTTAGCAACAACGGAAATGTCACTTGGGTTCCAACACAAACCATAGTACTGACCTTTTCGGGGCAAATCTTACCTGAAAAGATTTACTCGTTCCATACAGCACTTATGGTCCAAAGATACCAACTTCCCACAATCCAATGTCACAATTGTTGTCGATTTGGTCATGTCAAGTTACAATGCAGGTCGAAACCCCGTTGCTTCCGCTGTGCCCAGGACGGCCACATGCCTTTACTGTTCCGGCGGCCATTTTGCTACTAGTAGCTGCTGCCCGGAACAATCCAGGCAAAGACAGATAAAATCACTCATGTCTGATGAGAGCATATCATACCTTGAGGCTTCAGCTCGTGTAACAAAAGTAAGGCGACCATATAGCGATGTTGTCAAAGATGTTACCTTTACTCAGTTCTCCCCATCCCAACCGTCCCAATCTCAACCTCTCACCATTCCAACAATGTCCCAGTCTTACAGAAAGACGGTTACTCTCTCTCCACGTCCTAGGCCTACTCCATCCAAGGGTTATGACAGGTTAGCCCACCAGGCTATAGTTGGTAATTTACCATCATCCATGCCAAATGGTTGTGCCTTAAGTTCCTCTGAGAACTCACCCCAGATTACTGGAAATGACTTCCTTATTGAAAGTTTGATTAATACCCTTATTCAAATCATCTCCAAGTTCAGCGATGCTATACCGCCCAACGTTGCATTTCAACTGTCAAAATTAAATAGTTTACTTAGTCAAGAAAGTCATCCTCAAAATGGCAATGACGGAGACTTGCCAGTTTCTCCAATGGAACTGTAAAAGTATCCGTCACAAATTAAGCGAAATTATTTATCTTTTTAATAAGCACTCAATAGCCGTTGCTGCGGTCTCTGAGACATGGCTTAGACCGGGTTCCCGTTTTCGGGTCTCCGGCTATGCCTGTCTCAGAGATGACAGGGATGACGGCTATGGAGGTTGCTCTCTTCTAATAAAAAATTGTTTATCATATAATTCTCTTTCAATCCCTACTCACAGCCCAATGTTTAACATTGTGGCTGCTAGAGTTATGGATATTTCTATTGTATCTATTTATATCCCTCACCCCTCCCCCTCCCTCATACAGGAAATCCAATCCATTATCTCAACTCTCCCTAGTCCCCTTTTAATTTTAGGCGATTTCAACGCTCATCATGTTGCATGGGGTTCTAACCACTGTGACTCATTTGCAACTCAACTGTTGGAATGTTTTGAGGACGCTAACCTATGTATCCTCAATGACGGTTCTCCTACTAGGTGTACTTCACCAACTCAAAACCCTTGTTCGGCAGTTGACTTGTCTGTTTGTTCCTCTGGTTTGGCATCCTTGTTAACATGGAGAACCCTAGATCAGTCCCATGGTAGCGATCACTACCCAATCCTTATCTCCAAACCACTTCCTGTTATCCCGTCTAGCTCCCCCCCTCCCCTTCTAAAGTACAAAATTAAAAATGCAGACTGGCCCAAATTTACTCTTACAGCTGATCAATTTCTGTCTCGTTCATTAGATAACCCTCCGGGTTCAATTGATGAAAGATATTCCATACTCATACAGGCTTTATTGTCTGCAGCAGATGCTAGCATTCCTCTGAAAAAGCCAAACCGCAGGAAAATTGCTCCACCTCCTTGGTGGGACTCGGATTGCTCATCAATGGTCGCTCTAAGGAAGGAATCTGAAAAAACATATAGGGCTTGTATGAGTATGGAAAATTATATGAATTTCAAACAAATTTCTGCCCGTACTAAACGTCTTCTGGCAAAAAAGAAAAAGAATGGCTGGCTCAAATTTTGTGAAAACCTTGCTCCAAGATCCCCTTCTTCAACAGTCTGGAAAAACGTTAGGCGTTACCGCGGTTCCCTAATTGGGCCATCCCCTCCATCAAATGATCCCTCAGGTTGGCTCACCGAATTCGCAGACAGACTATCCCCTCCAACTGTCCCTAACATTGATTGCCTCCCATCCAGCACCCCTGCCCCATCGTCTGATGACAAATTTGACCAACCATTCTCTCTCTCTGAACTACATAGTGTTTTACGTGGTCTTAGAGACTCTGCCCCCGGTGAAGATGGGATTCCGTATTCCTTCTTGACCCATCTTGGCCCCATAGGCGAACAGTTTTTCTTGGACCTCCTTAACTCCATTTTCCAGACAGGTCACATCCCCCCTTCATGGAAGTCCCAGATTGTAATCCCCATTTTAAAACCGGGTAAAGTCCCATCTGATGCTTCCTCCTATAGACCCATAGCCCTCTCCTCCACCCTATCCAAGATCTTTGAACATTTAATCAAAATCCACTTAGAATGGCTAGTTGAAAACAGAGGTATTTTGGCTCGGAGTCAATTTGGCTTTCGAAAAGGAAGAGGTACCATTGACAGTCTAAGTGTCCTTACTACTGATATCCGTATTGCCTTATCATACAACAAATACCTTGTGGGTGTATTCCTCGACATAGCATCAGCCTATGATAATGTCCAACTTCCGGTGCTCAAAGAGAAGCTTCTTCGCTTGAGTCTTCCTGTGAGGCTTGTTCATTGCATTTGCAACTTGCTGATGGGCAGATCTCTCACGATAAGATCCCATGACCAAACACTCCCACCCCGTTATGTTTGGCAGGGCCTCCCACAGGGTTCAGTGCTGAGCCCCATCTTATACAGCCTCTACACGTATGATCTGGAACAATGTGTATCATGCTTTAGTCACATCCTACAGTATGCAGATGACATTTGCCTATATTCATCTGGTAAGTCTCTTGAAACCATTGAATACAGATTAAATTCAGCATTATCTTACTTAGGAGACTGGCTAGATGAACACGGCCTGTCCTTGTCAGTGTCGAAAAGTACCATTGTAGTTTTTACAAGGAAGAGATCCATACCTGATATTAGCATTTCATTCGCCAATCAACCAATACCGGTTGATATCAAAGTTAAATTTCTTGGTGTCATCCTTGATACAAAATTGTCAGGCATCCCTCACTTCAATAATGTGGTCCAAAAATGTGAAAAGAATTTAAATATTCTCCGTTCCCTCTCTGGTGTTTGGTGGGGGTCTCATCCCTACAGCCAAAAGCTTCTTTACAACGCTATAGTCCGCAGCCATCTCGACTATGGAACATTCCTTCTGGAGCCCTGCAGTAAAGAACTTTTAAAAAAACTTGATCTCATCCAAGCAAGAGCATTGCGTATTGTTCTAGGGGCTATGAAATCCTCCCCTAAAAATGCCTTGCAGGTGGAGTGTGTTGACCCCCCACTAGATCTCCGCCGTCAATACTTGTCAGATAGGTTCATTTTTAAAATCAACCAGTTCATTTGTCATCCTCTTATCTCTCGCCTTCAAGATCTATCTGACCTGATCAATGATCCTTCAAACCGTTATTGGACCCATAAAGATCCCCCTAGAATTGTCCAGAGTTACAGAAAGCTTTCTTCCTTGTCTTACCCAATGGTCCAATATGACAATATTCCATTGTTCAAGGCCAATTATGAATCCCTGATCTTTGAACCTAATGTAATTTTGGACTATGGTATTCCAAAGAATGATCCCCTAGCTAGTCAGAAATTCATCCAAATTCTTAACCAAAGCTGGCAAGAATGGACTCCCATTTTTACAGACGCCTCAAAGCTGTCGGATGAAAGCCTGGTTGGCAGTGCAGTATGGATCCCAAGTTTCAGGGTTCTTCTAGGCTTTAAATCACCAAAAGAGACGTCGGTGTTCACTGGTGAAGCATTGGCAATATTGGAAGCCACTCTGTATGTTCTTTCCCATAATTTAAAAAACTGTTTGATATTTTCTGATTCCCTAAGCTGCCTTAAGGCTATTTCTCAAAATTGTTACAAGTCAAAATTTTATTCTCCCGTAATTTTAAGAATTAAAGAAACCCTTTACCGCTGTCATTCCCAAAACTCGGAGGTGGTACTAGCCTGGATTCCAGGCCACTGTGGTATAAAAGGTAACGAGCAGGTGGACGCGTGGGCAAGAGACGCCATTTCGAGTGGTTCCATAGTTGACTCGGTTCTTGCTACTGACACCCTTACACTAGCATGTAGAGGACTTACTGAGAAATGGCAGGCCCGTTTTCATGAATCTTCGCAATCCAAAGGTCGCTTTTTCCACAGCATCCAACCCTTGATTCCCAAGAAACCATGGTTCTCTAAGCACAAAAATGTTGAAAAGAGGGTAATTTCCACGATATGTCGCCTTCGCATGGGTCATTCTTGTACCCCCGTTTTTCTTAACAAAATTAGAATTAAAGACAGCTCGTTGTGCGAATGCGGCATAGACGAAGGATCACCTGACCATATTTTTTTTAATTGTCCAAAGTATCCTATATCCCTGTATGACATTTTACCGCCTAAGATTCCTCGTCCCATAAATTTCTCTTATCTTCTAACACTCTCTTCTACAAAAAAATCAAAATATTTATGTAGGTATATCTCTTTATATAATATCAAATTATAATTATATATATATATATATATATATATACATTATAAATATGTATTTTTTTTAATATTAATTTTAACAATTTTTTTATATGTTGTGCCGTCTTGTTTACGTTATTTTTACTTATGTTTGTTTTAGGTGGTGGAAGTAAAAACCTCAAAACTGTAAATAATATTTTATTTGGTTAAATCTTTAAATTTTTCATCGTGTCTCTTTAAACACTTGACATTGGCAGAATCACCGCGTCGAACACAAACGCGGGAAAGAGTCCAAAAACAAAAAAAAAAAAAAAAAAAAAAAAAATTTACTTGCTCAGTGGACCGTATGCTCAACTTTTGTAATGAAAAAAAAGCGCGGGAAACGTCGAATAGGGCGGTTGTCTTTTTCCACTTTTCTCTAATGTAAAATTTATTTTAAGTTAAATAGGATCAGATAAGTTATAGAAGTAGTAAAACTAGTATATATATTCATTTATTTATTTAGTTTGTGTACATTTGCTGTCATCTGGTAAGTCTTTTACATTTATAAAATCTCTTCACGGTCCGATGAACGGACCAGACGATCCTGGGGGCACGAGCCCTCAGGTTGCTAGTTATGTAACTATTTCTTACAATCATCAGTCTGGAATGGATACGGAGGGTTCCATTCCCGATACAGACGGGTCTGGAGTAAGTAAAAAAAGTGTAAAACGTAAACGATACTCATCTCGAAAAGTTTGCAAACATTGCAATAAGAGAAGAAATCATAGGTCAGACGTAGCTTCAACCAGTGATTTTCATTGTCAATGTGATAATACAAATGACGAAAACAAAAATAGTTCGATTAAGGAAAATTCAATTTCTCCTTCTTTCCCTACGCAAACTAAAAATAGTATTTCTGACTCTCATAATGAGCGCACTCCCGTGAGTAGGTTATATTACCAAGCCTCGGATGCGGCACCATACGTGGTTCATGTACAGAAAATTCAGTCATCTCCGGATGAAAACTGCAACATTCATCCTGTTTATTTTGGACATTTCCTGAAAAAGAACAGGTTTAACAATGTAATTGATGGAAGTCTTAAAAAGATTGGTAGAAACAGAGTGACAATTTCGTTCTCAAATTATCAGGATGCAAATTCATTTATTTTAAGTAAACTTTTAGAAAAATGTAAATACAAAGCATTCATACCAAGTTTCAATGTTTCTCGCATGGGAGTAGTAAGGGGTATTCCAATAGATTGGTCAGATGATGACATTATTTGTAATATTACTGTCCCTTCTGGTACAGGCAACATAATTAAGGTAAGAAGATTGAAAAGAAAGCAAACAAGCAATAGTCAAACGGAATTTGTCCCCATAGGGACTGTTGTCCTTACATTTGATGGACAAGTCCTTCCTGAGAGAATCTTTATCTGCTATAATTCGATTCCTGTTGATCTATACATATATCCTACCATACAATGTTTCAATTGCTGTCGGTATGGGCATGTTAAATCTCAGTGTAGGTCCACCCCAAAATGTTATAAATGTAGCAAAGATCACTCTGGGGAAAATTGTTCTGTTGAGGAAGAGGGCGTAACCTGTTGTCTGTGTTCAGGTTCCCATTTTGCTAATAGTAAAAAATGTCCTGAATATGCAAGACAAAGATCAATAAAAGAAACTATGGCAAAACAAAACATATCCTATGCAGAAGCAATAAAAATACACCCACAAGTTAAAAAATCTTATGCTGATGTTTTAATGTCAGTTTCTACTGAACCTAACCTTTTAAGTACATCTCAAGTAGGTAATAATAAAACAGCAACCAGTTCAATGTCCTATAAAAAAACTGTGTTCCGTAAACCACGTCCTCCTCCTCAACTGGGCAAAGGATATGATCGTAGTGCACATGAGTCCATTATTAAAGGTCACAACATTATTTCTTCCCAAAATGGGTGTGCTCTTATCAACAGTGATGGTAACTTCTTCTCTAGTTTAACCACTAGAGATTTGATTTTAACTCTGATTAATTCTTTATCTCAATCTAATATTATATCTATACCGTCCAACGTTGCCCACCCCAACATTGAAAATAGTAGTATTATAAATTATGCAAACGGTAGTTCAGTGGAACTGCCGCAGTATAACGAATAAAAAAAGCGAATTAATCCATTTAATTAATAAATTATCTCCTTTTATTGTTTCCCTTCAGGAAACATGGCTTCGGCCAGATACAAACTTTAGAATACCCGGTTACTCTTGTATAAGAGAAGACCGGGCTGATGGCTACGGTGGCGTAGCCCTTCTTGTACATTCTTCTTTATCTTTTGTACATATTCAAATTCCTTCTCATAGTAGCGATTACTCAATAATTGCTGTGTCTGTAAATAATGTTTGCTATTTATCTGTATATATTCCACAACCCTCCTCCATTATTTATAATGAATTAGAAATAATAATTTCAAATCTTCCTAAACCTATTATTATAATGGGTGATTTCAATGCCCAACATCAGTCCTGGGGCAGTTCTAATTCTAATTATTATGGAAGCAGAATTTTAGATATTCTTGACAATAATAATCTTTGCTTATTAAATACAGGATCCTCAACTCGTCATACAAATCCTCATCAAGGTCTAAGTGCCCCAGATCTCACAATTTGTTCTCCAAACATAGCATCCACTTTAACTTGGTCTGTGCTGTCGTCTTCATATGGCAGCGATCATTTTCCACTTTTAATTACTTTTGAAACCAGAATAGGAAAGATAAATTGTAAACAGAAGCGCTTAAAATATAATTTAAGAGATGCTGACTGGTTAACCTATAGGGAAAAAGTTGAACAAAAACTTTCTTCACTTCCCCATATAATAGAAAACAACCATTCTTTATGCGCTGAAAAATTGGCTTCTCTCTTGATAGAAGTTGCTGATGAAGTTTTCCCGTCTATTAAACATAATTCTCCAAAAATTCCATCTCCTCCGTGGTGGGATCAAGAATGTTTAGAAGCGATAAAAAAAAGAAAAGCAGCTGAAAGAAACTATCTCCTTAATTCCACAAGTGTCAATTTTGAAACTCTTTCTGAATTAATTACTAGTACTCGTAAATTATTTAAAAAGAAAAAATGGGAAGGATGGAGATCTTTCTGTTCTTCCATATCCCCAGACACATCTCCAACCATCATTTGGAACAATATCCGTAGGTTTAGATCTATATATAAAGAGCAAACTCCATCGCATCTTCCCGATCTTATTGTTGAACAGTTTCTAGACATTCTAGCACCTCCATATGTTCCCAAACAAGAACTAGTAGATAATAATTGTCTATTACCATCTCAAACTAATTTAGATCCAGATCTTAATGCCCCATTTACTATGGATGAACTTAAAGGGATTCTTTCGTATGTAAGGGATTCAGCACCTGGTTTGGATGGTATCCCTTATTCGTTTTTTACACATTTGAGTGATCCTGTTCTTTCTTATTACTTGAACCTTATTAATTATTTTGTACGCTCCGGATCTATACCCTCTTCTTGGAAATCCCAAGAAGTTATTCCCATTTTAAAACCTGGAAAATCACCAGCTGACGCATCATCGTTCCGACCTATCGCTCTTTCTTCTATCCTGATCAAATTAGCTGAGCATTTGGTTAAGAACCGCTTAGAGTGGTATGTTGAAAGCAATGGTTTGTTATCCGAGAGCCAATATGCATTTCGGAAAGGGAGAAGCACAATGGATAGTTTGGCAATATTCACCACTGATATTAGGACTGCCTTCTTGCGTAAAGAGTTCGTTCTGGCTGCTTTTCTAGATATATCTGCTGCCTATGATAATGTTGATATATCAATTTTAAAAAATAAACTCACTCTATTAAAAGTTCCACATATGTTGATAAATTTTATAGTAAATCTGCTATCTAATAGGTCTGTTCATGTTCAGGCAGAAGATTCTATTAAATCTCGAGTAATATGGAAAGGACTTCCCCAAGGCTGCGTATTAAGTCCTATCCTTTATAATATTTACACAAATGACCTTCAGTCTTCCATAGATATAGGTGGTTGCCATATACTTCAATATGCAGACGATTTACTATTCTATTTTATAGGAAGATCCATAAATGAGCTTAGTGCCTCCCTAACATCGGCACTTAGTTCTTTGAAATCTTGGTTAGATAACAATGGGTTGAGTTTATCGGCTTCTAAAAGTGCCATTGTGTTATTTTCCCGAATGAGATTTCCTCCCCCAGTAGTTATAAAGTATAATAATGTTTGTATCCCTGTCCTCAAAGAGGTTAAATTCTTGGGTCTCATTCTAGATCAGAAACTTACTGGTCTCTCTCATTGCTACTACGTCACTGCAAAATGTGAAAAACTTCTGAACATACTAAGATGTTTATCAGGAGTATGGTGGGGAGCCCATCCAGATTCTTTAAAATTGGTGTATAATGCTGTAATTAGAAGCAGGTTGGATTACGGTACCTATTTTCTTGAACCTGGTAATACATTAGGATCAAAGAAGTTGGACAGCATTCAATCCAAAGCATTGAGAATAATAGCTGGTACCATGAAATCTAGCCCCATAATCGCACTACAAGTTGAGTGTTGTGATCCACCTCTACAATTGAGACGACAATTTTTATGTGATAAATTCTTATTTCGTACATTGCAATTTAAAAATCATCCTCTTTTCCCTAAGCTAGAATATCTATCTGAATATTTCCAAACCATAAATTATTCGAAAAATTTACCTTGTCTTATAATTAGCTTTCGTAAATTTCTAGCTCTACAAGCTCCTACCCATAGATCTCAGCACCTTCCAATTTTTGAAAGCAATTTCCAATCTTTGCTACTTTCACCAGTAACTTATTTGAACTTAGATTTATCCAAAAATGATAAGAATGCTCACATTAAATTTAGTACTATTGTTGATAGGGATTGGCCAGACTTTCATTATATCTACAGCGATGCTTCTAAACACTCAGATAATGTTGGGGTAGGAGTTTTTCACGAACAATACGGAATAGTACAAAAGATCAAACTGCCACCAGAAACTTCTATATTCACAGCAGAGTGTTTTGGAATTTTTAAGTCTCTTGAATACATATTGCTAATGAAACTTGGTAAAAGTGTAATCTTTTCTGATTCAAAAAGTGCGATACAAGCTTTGATGAAGTTCCCATTTAAATGCAATACCAACAGCTGCGCATATATATTTCATTGTAGGACGTTACTACTTAAAGCAATTGATAAGGGTCTGAGTATTAATTTTGCATGGATTCCCAGTCATATTAACATTCCTGGTAATGAGAGAGCCGACAAACTGGCAAATGATGCAGTAGTTAGCGGAGATATTTACGCCTACAAAAATTTGTGTTCGGATTTGACTGCTCTTCCAAGACATGATCTTCGTAGCTCTTGGAACGAAAATTGGTTCCAAAATAATCAGAATAAAGCTATGTATTATAGAAAAATCCAACCAGTGATTCCAATAAAACCTTGGTTCCATAACATGAGATTTGGTAAAATAGCCACTACAACGCTCATCCGTATGAGACTTGGCCATACGTGCTCTCCGGCTTTCCTTGCGAAAATCAAGGTGAGAAATGATGACACGTGCGATTGTGGTTCCGACGTAGGTGACTTAAATCATATATTCCTTTGTTGTCCTTCCTATGATCACTCCTCTTTATATAATTCTTTGATATCCCTCCGTATTCCGCTTCCGACCTCAATCATTTCATTATTACACTCCAATGATCCTGATATTTATTCCCTGTTATCCATATTTATATCTGTTAATAATATTAAACTATAATAATATACCTATATCGTATCGTATCATATTTATAATCTTACCTGATCTGATCCTTATTCCTTTATTTAAAATCCTTTTCCCGCGTTTCGTTTCCCTACCTTATCCTTTGTAAACAAAATAAACACATGGGTGGATCTACGAGGGCGGTCAAATGTCATGTCCTACGTGTTTACTCAATAACCATTCAATTTATATTTCAATAAAACAGTCATTCGGTTCTTATATAAGTAATGAACAAGGTTTTTATAAATTTACGGCTATAAAGAAATAAATAAAAACGTGATTAATAAAATATGCCCAAATATCAAGATTTTTGCCATGTCCGAAAAGCACTACTGCTCGTTCAATTAATTATATTAAATCATCATAACTGTTTTGAGCACACATTTTCTAAGAAATATATATTACGTTTATAACACTACCGATTAATAAAAAACAAAAATAGTTATCGAACCATTTAGTTCTCTAAATATTGGATCAAAAAAAGTTTACAAAATTAAGTCATTGGTCAGCGCAGTTCTTGTTTTCAAGATTATCGCAACTTTGAGACATAAGGTAGAACACTTAAGTGTGTGACCAGACATCCCGCCCTGCTCCCCAGTCGATCAACGCACTTCACCGCGGAAAAACGCACGTTGTTGGCTCTGATAAGTTTTTAAAGTTCATTCTACAACAATTGACACTTCTATAGTCATTGTTATTTCTCTATCTAAATTCAATTTATATTCATGCCTACGTTCTTTTGCAACAATTTAGAATAAAGATACAAGTGTTTAATAACGTAATCATAACATTAACTAGCTGCCACGCCTTTTAGACGTGTTTCGACTTGTCCTTTTCAAATTCATCATTTGTCTGAACGTCATTGTTCTAAATCTTGATGAAGGTGACAATGACGCTGGTTGAGAATAATGACAAATGTTGTTTATGACAATGACTTGCGTTGAGAATAATGATTTTATTTCTTTTTACAGTAATATTTCCTTGATATCGCTATGAAACTAACCTATCACGTATTGCTGCTACATGCTGATAGTCACCAAACAGGCGACCTGCATCAAAAAATAAGATCCATCACCAAAACCCTTTCTTCTAAAACATGGGCTATTAGAGAACCCACAATGCGAACTACTGACTGAAATAGATGCAATATCTGAAACCTGGAAGGACCTGGACTGTCAGTCTTTGTTTGGAGATCCTCATGCTCACAACTATTTCCTGACAGAGCCCATGACGAAGAAAAAGAGCCATGTACTGAGTACATGTATTGAGGGACGAAGTTCGGGTCGCTATCAGGCGACTAAAAAGCGGAAAAGCTACAGGAAGAGATGCCATACCAATTGAAACCATCAAAGCATCAGGGGAGTATGGTGTCGATATCTTTCATACCCTGTGTAACAAAATTTGGGAATCAGGAATCTGGCCCCGAAGTGGACTCACACAGTCTTCGTACCTCTACATAAAAAGGGCTCCACTAAAATATGCAGTAACTACCGCCTAATAGCCTTAATTTCACATGCAAGTAAAATTCTACTGCATATAAATCTAAGGAAATTTCTCCTGAACAGGCTGGTTTTGTGAAAGGGAGGGGTACTCGTGAGAAGATTCTGAATGTGCGCCAGATCATTGAAAAAGCCAGAAAGTTCAACAAGCCGACCTATATTTGCTTTGTTGACTTCTCAAAGGCGTTCAACTCAGTGAGGTGGCCAGTATTTTGGGAGACTCTCCTGGCTATGCGAACACCTAAACATCTGGTGCACCTTTCTTGGAAGCTTTATGAAGAAGGAACAGCATCGGTGAGAACGAACGACGTGTCGTCAAATCACTTTCATCCAAGTGCCGGGGTCCGTCAGGGCTGCATTTTATCACCATTGCTGTTTAACACCTACACAGAATTCATTATGAGAATAGCACTCGAGAATTGGTCAGGAGGTTATAGAATTTAAAATTTGCAGTATGCAGATGACACAACCCTATTTGCAACAAGCATCGGCAATATTAAAGATAATCCCTGTTGAGTAAAATGGAGCAAGTTGGCCTTGATATCGGTCTGAATTTTTTTTATATGGGAGCAGTCTGGATGACCTCACTCCACCTGATGGTAAGCGGAAGTGAGGTCCAAATGAAATAAAAATTAAGGCTGACCGGCTCAATAGAACAAAGTACCCATTGAGCCAGTCACCCTCACCCTGAAGGCCTGCTTAGATGCCGCTTCACGCCCCGCCTAAAAAGCCCTGGATTATAGGAGGAAGGAAACACATGAGCCGGAAGGGCATTCCATGACCTAATGGCACGGGGCAAAAAAGAGGAACTATACCTCTTGGTACGGGCCACCAGTGTCTGGATGGTATGGGGATGGCAACGCAGTCCGGCGCGTGTTGTTCGGGAGTGAAAAGGGGAGGACGGGATGAGTTGGAATAACTCTTCAGAGCATTCCCCATTATAGAGACGGTAGAGAACACTAAGACTAGCAACGTCTCTACGTAACTGAAGAGGTTCTAGGGTCTTAGTCACTTCTTGATTATCGACAATACGGATATCACGTCGTCAACCTGTCGAGGGCCTCCAATAAGTACTTTGCGGAACCATCCCAGAGATGAGAGCAATATTCCACACACGGGCGAACCTGTGCCTTGTATAAGAGACAAAGCTGCACCGGAGTGAAAAATCGTCTCATACTGTTCATTCCGAGTTTACGGGAAGCTGTTCTGATGACGCTCTTGATATATTATTCCCGTTGGTTCAAGTTGCTACGAACATCGATGCCAAGGATGCTTAGGCTATCCTGTATTGGTAAGGGCGTGATCTGAAGAGTGGAATGGGAAAGAAAAGGAGAAGATTTGCAGAAAACAAACACACCTGTCAGGTGTTTTCTTGGCATTGAACTCGATGAGATTGCTGGCAACCCATTTGGATATGCGGTCCAGGACCTCGTCAAGCTCGGCGACAAGAAGATTCCTGTTTTCCTCGGTTTCGGTCTGTTTAGCCGCAAGTCTTCCGAAATATCGTGCGTGGACAGTGCTGTCATCCGCATAGTAATGAATATTACCTAGTGATAACATGTCATTGATATGCAGAAGAAACAAAGGCGGCGACAGGCATTGAGGCACTCCGGAATTTATTGGGAGGAAGCGAGAAGCGCGTCCATCACGGAGGACACGAATCTTGCGACCCTCCAGAAATCCCGCAATCCAGTCGCATAATAAGCGAGTTGGCAGACTATATGCCGGAAGCTTGGAAAAAAGCGAGCGATGCCAAACACGGTCAAAAGCCTTGGCAATATCCAGGCTAATAGCCATAGATTCACCATGCTTCTCCATATCCTCCCCCCAGAGGTGCGATACGTAAGCTAGAAGATCACCCGTGGACCGTTTTGGTCTGAAACTATACTGTCGGTCATGTAGTAATGATCTTCTAGTTAGCGGACAAGTTGGGAGTTGATTATCCGCTCAAACACCTTTCCAAATACAGAGGTTATGGCTATGGGTTTGGTACCTGCTTGGTACCTATACTATTTGGACACAGTTCCAAACCAACGATTCAATCATCCAAGAACTCGACATCAAACAGCGTCTTTCTTCCATCGTCCAATGTCGTATTCTCACTTTCTTTGGACATATCATACGTCGAGAAGACATCTGTCTTCATAGATCTCTATGGAGCGACTTGTGGTGCAGGGGAGAGTCGAAGGCGCTAGAGCGCGCAGTAGATCACCGATGCGATGGACCGACCAAGTCAAGGCTACATTCAATGGTCCACTCCATGAATGCACAAGAAGAGCTACAGTACGAGATGAGTGGTGGCGGATTGTAAAGGTTGCTACCACCCCTGATGTGACGACCACTCTGCCAAGAGTGTGACGACAAAGAAGAAGAAGAATATAGATCAATGTGGCCCTTTAAAGCATGTAATTTAAATGAATATTTTCGAAGATAACAGTTTTACAATTACATAGCGGTTGAGGCAATAATATAGTATACATCAGAATAACACAGGCTATAATTTATAAAAATCCCGCGGGATAACGTCCTATAGTTCACGCGGGCGAAGCCGCGGGCGAAAGGTTAGGAAATTATATAAATTAAAAACAACAGATTGTTACTAGGTACTCATGATTAAAATCATGTTTCCTACAAAATTGGGTTTTATTCCTGATATTTCAAAAACATTTATAAGTTTGTCATTGTTATCAACACAGGTCATTGTTCTTTACAGAAATATCATTTTCCTAATACGCAGTCATTATTCTGAACGTATTTTTTTCTTCTTTTGTCAATATTTTGATTAGTATAGGTCGGATTTGTGTGCTTTTAATATACAATTGCTTAGAATCTTGAAAACTATAGATCCTATATTGTACTGAAGCTCTGCACGTGGGTTGATAAAAAATCTAAATTTTTTATCAAAAATAACATTCTACGTAGATCCACCCACATGTCAGTGGCTGATGCATAAGCCGTGCAAGCCAAGAAACGAAGAAAAAAAAAAAAAAAAAAAAACTTTTGTAATTTTTGGAGAAAATTCAAATTTCCTCAAATTATCTGCTTGAAAATTAAGTGATCAAAATGGACGAAGTATTCAAAGATCCCGTGCATTTCTCCAAAGGAATAAATCTGAGGTTTGTACATAAAATCATTTTTCCGATGCATTATAATTTTTATTGCTTAGTTTTGTCAAATAAGCAAAGTTTATGAAGAACTTCAGACCTTTATATAAATTTGGTCTCAAGAAAGAACGACATATTTTTTTATAATTAACTAGCCGTCCGCCCGCGGTTTCACCCGCGCGTAATTTCTTTTTTCAAATATCCCCCCTTCCCCCCACATTTCCGGGATCAAAAGTACCCTATGTTCACCGGGGATAGTGTAGCTTTCCAACAATGAAAGAATTATTCAAATCGGTTTAGTAGTTTCGGAGCCTATTCAATTCAAACAAACAAACATACAAACAAACAAACAATCAAATCTTTCCTCTAAATATTAGTATAGAAGGAGAGTATAATAGGTATATTGTTGAAACGCAAACCAATTTAGCAGTTTCTAATAGTTAGGTTTTCATTAACAAAGTTTATACTTTAGTTTTAGATCTATTATGTACTAGCCTTCCGCCCGCGGTAACACCCGCGCGTAATTTCTTTTCTAAAATATCCCCTCCTTCCCCCCACATTTCCGGGATCAAAAGTACCCTATGTCACACGGGGATAGTCTAGCTTTCCAACAGTGAACGAATTATTCAAATCATTTCACTAGTTTCAAAGCCTATTTAATACAAACAAACAATCAAATCTTTCCTCTTTATAATATTACTAGCGGGCGCCCGCGGTTTCACCCGCGTGGTTCCCGTTCCCGTGGGAATCGATCAAAATCCTTTCTTAGCAGATGCCTACGTCATAACATCTACCTGCATGCCAAATTTCAGCCCGATCCGTCCAGTGGTTTGGGCTGTGAGTTGATATCTATCTATGTCAGTCAGTCAGTCACCTTTGAGTTTTATATAATATAGATTAAAGTTATTATAGATTATAGTTATATTTCCTCTAGCCCTTGGTTTTTTTGAAACAATGGGACCTACTACCAATAAAGCAATGGATAGTAATGTTAGTAATATTTCTCTTAACCCGGATGTTACTGACATATAATTTGTGTCCGAACTTGTAGATTTTTTAATATGTGGATAATAAAAAAATCGGGTAAAATCAAAGATTAGATCATGCCAGCGAGCCATGGAAAGAAGTCTATTAAAAATTAAAAAAATTCAGAAAGTACCACACTATAAAATTAGGAATATAACAAAAGTTGCCGATGCCTTGGTCCACTGCAAAAAACTAAAATGGCGCTGGGCTGGACATATAGCTAGGCTAACAGATAACAGATGGACTCACACTGTTACGTGCTGGAAAGGGCCATCAGGTAATAGAAAGAGAGGCCGTCCGGCCGCTTGCTGGGCGGACGATATAATTCAGGTGGCTGGCAAGAAATGGATGGAGAGGGCGAAAGACAGAGATGGATGGGTCTCTAGAGGAGGCCTTCACCTTCGAATGAGGGGTTCTTACCACAATAAGCTACTTACCTCAGACAGTGAAATATTATGTGCTTAAATACATAATTATCTTGTCATGCATAAAAATATTTTCTATGTATTACTTTTTAAATAAGCATGTTATGTATTTGGTGAGAAATAAAGGGCTTTTTTATTTTTATTTTATTTATTTATAATAAAAAAATAAAAATTCTGGAAAAGTAAAAATAAAAATCTATTTCTAGTGGAAATTCGGAAAATTGGTGTTGTTTAATTATAAACAACTCTAGTAAAATAAATACAACTATCAAAAATACCCACAAATCTTTTTATATTTATTTATCTTGAGTGTTGTTTTAAAACGACGGTAGTAACAAGTGGGTTAATCGCAGGGAACTTATGAGTTCAGCTACAGAGTTCCACATCGACATGGACTTTAAGAAGAGCACAGACCTCCTGACTGATGACAACCCATTTCCTGACCTGGATGATGATGATGATGATGATGACAGGTAATTTTAAACTTAAAATTAAATACAGCCTTATGAGGAAGTGCTATATAAGAGAAGATTACTTGAATGACAGGTCTTTGTTTTTTTTTATACTAGGTCAGTTGACAGACAGGCACGCAGCCCACCTGATGATAAGCAGCCACTGCGGCCTATTCCATTGAGGGACGCTTCACCTGGAAACGTCCCTCAATGTGCTACCAGACTGTAGACTGTAGATCTGATCTTCGAGCCTCTGATTTCAAGTATATATAAAAGAAGTCTTTGTGGATATAAAAGAAGTTTCCTTCTCTGTACATCAACTCAGCTGTCTTAATTGTATGTATATTTTATAACCTTTTGCCCGCGGTTTCACCTGCGCATAATTTCTTTTTGCAAACACATTTCCAGGATCAAAAAAAAAAAAACACCCGGGGATAGTGTCGCTTTCCAACAGTGGAAGAATTTTTCAAATCGATTCAGTAGTTTCAGAGCCTATTCGATTCAAACAAACAAACAAATCTTTCCTCTTTATAATATTAGTATAGATTGCAAAATACTTTGACTTTTTGTCTTTCATTCCAGTGATTTAGAAAATGCATTGAAGAATATTGAAGAAACAGCTGATAAGCTGATGCTTGCGTCTCCGGAGTACCATTCGTTTTCAGAACTGGGTGCCAAGATGGTCGACTGCATACCTAGTGGCGATGTCAAGATTCTCATAATTGAGGAAGGTATTAGAATATCTTACAATTTTTTTTAATACTAGCGGTACTAGTGAGCGGTCACTGCGGCCTATTTCATTGAGCGATGCTTCACCTGGAAACATTAGAGGATTTTTTAGAACCAAAAATTTTTTTCAAAAGTACAGGTATAAGCATGTTTGCAGATAAAAAAAACACGTGATATATTGCTACACACCCCCTCCCCCCTTGTGATATTTCGTGATTTTTTATGTTTTTTTTTATACTATGTCAGTTGGCAGACAGGCACGCAGCCCACCTGATGGTAAGCAGCCACTGCGGCCTATTCCATTGAGGGACGCTCCGCCTGGAAACGTCCCTCAATGTGCTGCCAGACTGTAGACTCATCTGATCTTCGAGCCTCTGATTTCAAGTGTACTGGCTCCCACATTAATATTGCCGGAACACAGCCAGAGCTGTTATGGCGGCAGATTTCACCTTTCGCCCTACCACCAACCAGACCCAAGGCGGGAATCGAACCCACGACCTCCGTCTTTTTATACCCGAGCGGCTTAGCCACTGTTCCACGGAGGCGGTTAACACGATGACACGATGGTGTTAATATTGCAGGCAGTGGTCCTCTAGTGCCAGTTGATGCAGAGGTAATGATCCACTACGCCGCGTACTGGGAGAAGAAGAAAATACCATTTGATTCCACGCTCACCATGAACAATGGAGCGCCTATGGTGAGTCCACTGAGCATATACTCAAGTTGTACAGGCCCCGGCAAACTTCTTGACTATCGGGTGGGGATTGCGCATAACACGAATTTTAACACGCCTGCGCGCTATTGGTCAGAAGCATAACTTTGACCAATAGCGTGTGCGGGCGTTCGGGAGATTCGCGTGCTATTAAGCCATTACCCATCTATGTAGCGATGACTTGATTTCAAGGATAGAGGCCTTTGCCCTGCAGTGGGACATTAATAGGCTGATACTTTACTTTTTGACGTGACGTCTTATAATTCGATGGAGCCGGCTGCACGCACGAAAATACATGACTCATGCAATGACGTTCAATATTATAACTAGACTCCCATTCACGCTCAAATATTGTCCGAAGCAAAAGTCTGCCCACGCAACTATTGGGCAGAGTTTTCGTTTAGTTGTATACAATTGACATTAAACACTAACTGCCACGAGATAAGGTGTTAATTTGAACGAATGTGTTAATGTCATCTGTGTCAACGCCGCTCGGACGTTTTTTGATGATTTTTTCTTAGAGATTGGGTGTCTAGTTGTATATTGAATGTCATTGGACTCATGTGATCCAGCACAAGCGAGAGCGCGGAACGAGCGACAAAGAGGCACAATCGGCCTCCGCGTTCGGCAGCGTTCGACATCTGTCTCTCTCCTACTTGAGTGAGCGATGCGTCCGCGTGGACAGCTGCTATACAATAATACATTTACATGTTTATCTTTTGAATAGTTTTACTTTTCTTATGACGTTGTCACGTTCAACTATCGTCAGTAAACCGACTTTACAGACAACCGATTTTTTTTTTTTTATTTAATTAGATGACGTTCTTTCTTTGACGAGCCATTTGGTGTATTGGTCGAGAAGTCGGCTATTACACCACAGGTCGCGGGTTCGATCCCCGCACGCTACAAACATTAGTGTGCATGAACATGTCTGTTTGTATCGGTCTGGGTGTTTCTATGTATAATATGTATGTATTTACAAAAAAAAAGTATTTAAGTAATGTTTATCCGTTGTCCGGCACCCATAGTACAAGCTAATGCTTAGTTTGGGGCTAGATGGTGCTGTGTGACTGATGTCCAGAGATATTTATTATTATTATTATTTCTAGAAAATCCGCCTAGGCACAGGCCGTTGCTTACCCGGCATAGAAATAGCGCTAACCATGGTGAGAGGGCCTACCGCCCGGTTCTTGGCGCTGCTTCAACCACGGCTGGCTTGGGGGGAGCGCGGCGCTCCGCCCAGGATCCCGCCCGACCCGGCGCTCTTTGCCGTCTCTCTGACCCAGATCCATGACACCACTGCGGCTGCTAGGTAAGTCTGTACTCTATTACAAATTATTGTGTTGGATGCTTCGCAGCCATAGAGTGTGGGAGAAAGGAGGTTGGAGAATGGACAGAAGCGAATGTTATTGCTAATTAGGGTTGGTAAAATATCGATGAGCCTATCGATACTTTCGATTGTTCGTTATTTACTAGCATCAATATCAGTGGCGTAGGGTGGGTGTCAGCCGCCCGGGGCGGAATACAATTCTGCCGCCCTTTTTGTTTTTTTTGCTCCTCCAGGATATTTTGCCGCCCCCTAAAAAGTTCCGCTCGGGGCGGATCCCCCCGCCCCCCGCCCCCCCATTGCTACGCTACTGATCAATATTACCGATTGTTTCAATTACGATGGTTTTGACACTTTCGATATTTTTTAGTTACGAGCAACAATACAATCGCTAGTATCGATAATATTATAGCAATGTTTCTATAGTATTCATAATGTTCCAAGCTATCCTTACTATCAACATTATCAATACCACGATCAATAGTCTTGCTGTTTATTTCCTTCAGATAGACTATCGATTAATATCGATACTCCGTTATCGGTCGGCAACACTACTGCCAGAACCAATCGGTAGATGATGGTTGTAAATAAAAATATTAAGTATATGTTTACTTTTCCAGATTCAACGATTTGCCAATGTTTGAACAGGAGAAATATGAAGTTACAGTAAAAACTGTCACAGCATTGCATGTACAGGCGAAAGACAAATTCACCAAGAAGCGTTACGAAGACGCTATCAAAAATTACCAACAATCCATGAACGTCCTCAGCCTTTGTAGGCCGAAAGACGAAAACGAGGAGGCCGAAATTAAAAAACTAAAAATAACGGTGTATACAAACCTTTGTGTGTGTTATTACAAGATAAAAAAACCCAAATATATTTTCATCATGTGCGAAAACTTAGATCGCATAAGCAATTTAGATAACCATTGTAAAGCCTTGTTTTATTGTGGGAAAGCCCACGAAATGCTGAACAAACACGATTTAGCTCTAACGTATTACAAAAAGGCTTTAAGTTTGGAGCCAAAAAATAAAGAAATAGGTAAAGCGCTGGCCGAAATAGACGATTATATTAAAAAATCAAGTGTAAAAGAAAAAGAAATCTGGCAGAATGCGTTCCAATCTGAGTCTAAAAAAGAAAAAGTTGTTTTTGACGTTGACGAAGATTTCCAAAATGGCGTCCGGGATATGTGTAAAGATTTGGCGGGAAGGACTGATTACGCAAAGTTCGACTTGCCAAATGGTTTGACGAAAGATGAGGTGGATTGCATTGAAAGTTTGGCGAGCGAGTTTGATGGTTTAAATGTATACGTTGACGGGGAAGGGAAGAAAAAGAAGGTTTCGATTATAAGGAAATTGGTATAGATTTGTTTTTAAGCTTATTGTTATTTTTGGTTCTCCTGGGTTTGGACAATTCAAATTGTTCAAACTTATATGTGATAATGTTTTTTCTAAATTGTCTAAGACTAGGAGGTTTAAGATACGTCCTAAAGGGCATTGAAGATTTTGGCCTTCCTACTGGTCCGCCATTTTGATTTTTTTTTCAAAAGAGCGTTTACTTAAAATTCTTTAAAAATTGATATTTTTTGTTTTACTTCGATATCTTTAAAACGTGACCCTTTACGGGATTTCGTCTCATAACGTTTTATTTTTGTTTTGATATTAGGTACCTATTCATTTTTGAAAAAAAAAATTAAGTAAGTAAAACTTTGGTAGTTTATATTACGGGTTTTCGTCTCATGATGTTACTATTATGTATCCATTTTTGAAAGAATTACACGTGAACGCTGTTTTGAAAAAAGTCAAAATGGCGGGACTTATAGTAGGTAAGACAGCCTCTATACAAAAATCTTCATACCCCTTGTCCAAACTTATATGTGATAGTGTTATTTCTAAATTGTCTAAGACTATAAAGTTTAAGAGACGTCCTAGAACTAGATTGACAACGCAATGGACTCCCCTAGGATTAAGTTTTCCCCAGTTTTAAACTGGTTATTATTTTAACATCTATTTACTAGGTTTATTATTATTCGAACCTAGTAATTTTCATAGTGCTCTTTGAGAGCTGATTGGAAATATCTCTATCGGCCATAGACAACTGCAACTATGGTCTATGGTGCGTTGCCTTCAAAGGAATATGAATGTATAAGACCGACAAACTTATCTGTTCCGGTGGCGGCGTCGCTACTGTCGATTTAGAACTGTCATTAAATATCGTTTTTGCATTGCATTTCACGTAGTTCCAATTTTGGCCACCGGAACAGATAAGTTTGTCGTCTGTAATGCTTCCTCTACACTACTCGCAAAGTTGAACGAGGTTGACCACCTCCGTGAAACAGTCTTATGGTTATTCGCCCTTATGAGGTGCATCTGCGGGCCTCGAGCTTACGCTCATTACCCGGGCTGCTTCTCGGGTACCCTGCGGTGCCCGGTGGAGGTGTGTCCCGGCCCCATAACAAGGCCGATCTTTCCCCCTCCCTATAACGCTGCCCACTGTGCGGATGGGCTCACCAGGTGAGACCCATCCGGCCCAGCGAGCTTATCAGCAAACGGGGGACGGCTTACTGCGTGATCTAATAGGTAGGGGAGGGAGACAGGGATGGAATGTAGGGACCAGAGGAGAGGAAGGCCACTGTCGGCAGTGCTACGTAAACTATAACGTAAACAACACAACAACTACACAAGCTTTCACGCATAGTCCTACCATTGTGCCTTGATGTCGTTTCACCAAGTGATATAAATGTTCTCTAGTTTTTGCCAAACTATTTTTATGTTCATAAATGTTATGTTTTTGGTTACTTTTAATTTTTATGTTAACTGTTTAAGACAAGCTAGCTTAGGCCGAATAAAAAATGTTATATAATTATGAATTATTTTATTAGAGTTTATGATTTTTTTATTCTCTATTCTTTAATTCTGTTATTTTATAGTTTGGTGTGAAAAAGACAATGTTTAGCAATTAAAAAATAAAAGAACATGCTAATTTAGCCACGAAACTTAAAATATGGTATTATTATGTAAAAGGGAAACGTAATTTTAGTCTTTTAAAGTAAGTAAACGCCTGTCTCAAAAAATGGTATTAAATACCATGTATATTGTACAGTCGGCCGCAAAAGTAGCTGACCATTCTTTGCTATCTTATGATCTTACAAAAAGGCATTTTGACAACGTCAAATGATCATCTACGTTTGCGGTAGGCTGTACCCATAAACGTAATATTAATTCCATGGCTGCACCTTCTTGAAAATTAAAGTCATCTTACAGAAAACGTTTTTTTTACCAGTATTACAAACAGTTGACTGAATATTTTCAAGGAATGTATTTTTTGTAATAATTATTCTTAATAAATAACACGAATCTACATATCCTAATGTGTGCTTTTATTTTCAATGCCCCAAGCCTAACCCCTGCCTGAACAATAAAATATCAATAACATTTAGATTAAAATCATTTTCATTATAACTATAGGCTGATGGATGATGATGATGTTGATTAAAAAACATTAATGATGATTGTGGCAGCTGTGATGTAATTAACTACTCTTTGAGTTGTGTATTTGTAGATGAAATATATATTATTTGTTTGTGATAATGGTCCTCTTCATTTTTGCTCTGCCATAAGTTATATGATTTTTCAATAAAGACTGATATTTGGTCTTTGGCTCTGCTCAAAAGTAGGTACCATATCGCACCTCCGGTGCAATAACGTCACTTATGCATTTTTTGTCAAAATTTATAATGAGAAATTAACGCTAATTTACCTCTTTACCTGGTGCGTCATTGTCACTTTGTGTAGTGCTTAAACTTATGTACTTTAAATGTTACATATTCATTTCTTTAGACGACAAGAACTATATTTCATTATAGGATGTCGAACTTTCAAACACTTCTGCTGAAAAATTACATCAAATGACGTTATTGCACCGGAGGTGCGATATGTGCTTTGAAACTAAATAAAATACCCTCTTATTCACGTCCGTGCCCTCATACTTCTGTACATATTGGTTTTAGACCTCAACTTCTTTAATTTTACCATTTACTTTTAATTTATCTAATGTAATTATTGTAAAGATGTTCTAAAAATACAATGGAAATGGAACAAGACCACATTATCTGCGTTTTGTTCGTCACAATGGAAATATCTATTTAATTTTCGAGATTTTAAGCTATATGTGATTTAACAATATTTTTATTTTCATCAAAATTCAATCAATGGTCCAATTTTGTTATAGTTTTATTTAAAATGCTTAAGCGTTCAACAAAAGAAACAAAAACCTCCTGCACTACACGTGGCATATCACTTTTATGGTCTAACGAAACGCAAAACGTCAACGTCAGAAACGTCTGACGTGTTAGTACGCTCTCAAATCGTTTAATTTTGAAACCATTCTAAAAGGTTTAATTCTCTTTAATTTTATCAACAGATATACTCGATAAGGCATTATCATACTAGTCCACGTGCTAAGCTTACATTCGCAGGTAATAATCGATTATCCATACTTTTGTAATACAGTTTGAGTGAGAAATTCTTCAACTCGTTTAAAAGTGTTGATAAAGTATTTGCCACGGTGAATTCGCACCTGTAAGCAGTTTTGAATAACAATAAGAGTGCTGACACGCGTGTCTGCAGCCTATTTCTGTTATAGATGATTTATATAGAGTATTTTTTAGGTTCAAAATGATGCGACTAATTTTCTTCGTGGCGTTCATACAATGTGTGATTTCTCAACAATATCAGCAAAAAGTGGCTCCTGGGGTCCCTCCACAGAATTACCAGGTATGTATATTAGTTATATTTAAAGAAGATACTTAGTCTCTTTTCATAATGCATGAATAATAATATTTTGAAATCTTTCATTGAAAAGTCTATGAATACTTGACAATTGAAACATATTTTGAGACCTCTCACATGTTTTAGGCAAGCAATATAGGTTATCTAGTGAGATACAGTCATTTAAACATGTATTGTAATGGGTATGGCTTTTCCATAATAGTTGTTTTACCAGTTATTCCAGAGCAACTTTTTACAACTACCTAATTATATTTTGTGAAGTTGGTTTGTCAATGTTTCCTCCAAGCATACAATATGGATTCTTATATGAATCATTTAGAATATTTGGGCTGTTAAATCTATACTAATATTATACAATATGGATTCTTATATGAATCATCTATATTAATATTGTAAATGTTTGTTTGTTTGTTTGAATTGAATAGGCTTCAAAACTACTGAACCGATTTGAATAATTCTTTTACTGTTGGATAGCTACACTATACTCGGTGAACATAGGGTACTTTTGATCCCGGAAATATGGGGGAAATGGGGGATATTTAAAAAAAGAAATAACGAGCGGGTGAAACCGCGGGCTGAAGGCTAGTATAATATGTTTATAGGATAGCTCTTATTCCTACTTAGCTATACATATTATTGAATAGTATACAAACTTAGGTATATGTTCATTTTAGTGATAATAATTCATTAAATATAATTATGTTTATACTTATGAAGTTACATTAAATATTAGCACCTACATCAAGGGCGTCGCCAAGGGGGGGCAGGGGGGGGGCAGTTGCCCCCCCCAGAGATCAAATGTAGCTAGCCGCAAAGCGGTAATTTTTCATGCTATCGGTGTTCATATTTTTTCTTCTAAATAATATTGCCCCATTGCCCCCCCCCCCCCCCTTAATCATAAGCTGGCGACGCCCTTGACCTACATGGTCTAGTCCATTTGCATTAGTACAATGTCAAAATCTCGGGGCACTGGGTTCAATTCCCGGGTCAAGCAAACTTTGTGTCAGTTTTTTTGGACACAGCTCACCACCAATCCGCATTTGGTAAGCATGGTGTTTAACCCAGTACCCATCATTATAAAGATAACTAGATTTCAAGGATGGAAGCTTTGCCCTGCAGTGTGACACAATATTCTGTAAGAGAGATATAAATAATAATAATAAATTATAGTACAGTCAAAAGCACGTCAGACGTAACACTTTAGACTTTGTACCGCTCTTATGTCGGGGGCATAAGTGCCATTATCGAACTTCAAGTGTTAACCGTGATGTGCCGTTGACCGTACATATTTTTCTGCAGATGTTTTAAAATTAAAAACATTCATCCTTTCATCCATTAAATACAAACTTTTTTGGATAATTCTGGAACTTCAATGATATTATGTTATTATTTATCTAGGATAATGATTAATTGCATCATAAAATAATCTTTGTGTAATCCATTGATATGACCTTATGTGATTATATCTTAACTCTCAAACTTTATTTTATTATTTGGGCTGAAAAAGAAAAAAAACAGTAATATCCTTGAGCATTATTCACTTAGTAATGTTGGGTTATTCCCAGTTGCCCCCTCAGGCATCGCCCCCTCTGGATGGAAAAAATATCTAGTTGGTTATACTTTACGGCGTCTCAAGTAGGGCAGACGTTTCAAAATTTAATAATTATACCCCCAGTTGCCCCTTCAAAGGAGGCACTGGGGGCAACTGGGACATATTTTTTTACGAATTCCCTAGGGGGCGATGCCTGAGGGGGCAACTGGGAATAACTCGTAATGTTTTAGCCTCAAATTACTTAGCATAGCTTGTACTATGGGGCCAGACAATGGATAAACATTACTTATTTTAATTTTTGGTTTGATACACTTCAGCTAACACATAATTGTCATTTTTAACCGACTTCAAAAAAGGAGGAGGTTATATGTTCGACTGTATGTATTTTTTTTTTTTTTTTTTTTTTTTTTTTTTTTTTTTTTATGTATGTCCGTCGATTTCTCCGTCAATTGTGGACCGATTTAAATAATTCTTTTTTTATTTGAAAGTGCATAGTTCAGAGGTGGTCCCATTGTCACCATGTCAGGATCTGATGATGGGATCCCGGAAAAATCAAGGGAATACCTCAAATTTTATAGGCTGCGCCTACGCGTTACTTGTTTTTTCTGAAGCCATTCAAGTGTTTGCGTCCGATAGACATCATTTTATGTTGATGAGCTGATGATGGAAGGTACAACTCCTTAACGGTTAGGAGTTAGGGGATAATTCTTTCAGTATTGTAGGAATATGTGGACCGTTAGTTGTATTTCATGTACTTTTGCAGCTAAGGTGATGATGGAAAGTACAACTCCTTAACGGTTAGGAGTTAGGGGATAATTCTTTCAGTGTTGTAGGAATATGTGGAACGTTAGTTGTATTTCATGTACTTTTGCAGCTAAGCTGATGATTACCCGGGGATGGGCTGGTCACTAGCCAATAAGGTTAGCACCGGCTCGTCCTAATCGGGTGTGAAGGAGAAACCGGGGGAGTGTAGTGGGTAGCGGACGCTTCGGTCTCGAGTCCCACACACGGCCGCGGGTCTATCTAGCCTGCGGTTATGGTGCATAAACGCATTCTCCTCCTACCCATGGTGCTGAACACTTAATGAATACCTAATATTATTATCAAATAATACAATTCTACTCGTATTTTCGCTATCATTATTATGAAAGAGTTTTACTCACTACCTACGTGTTATTCACACTAAAAATAGAAAAATAAACAAACTTTTTTAAAAAAAAATTAAACCGACTTCAAAAAAAAAGAAACAAAAAAACTACCTAAAAAACTGAAAAGCAAAAAATAATTTTAATAAGACATTCATCAAATGCGCTTATTGTCTAAGCCTATTAATTAAATTGTATTTTACGTGCTAGGTAGGTACCTACTAATCTGTTTGAAGTCGGTGCCAAGCCAAAGGTAATCAAAAATGATATATAATAATAATGTATTTTAAAGGGTTACTTATTAATCCGCGGACGTAGGTACGTAATCTGGGTACCTACTATTTGGCTTGGCACCGACTTCAAACAGATTAGTAGGTACCTACCTAGCACGTAAAATACAATTTAATTAATAGGCTTAGACAATAAGCGCATTTGATGAATGTCTTATTAAAATTATTTTTTGCTTTTCAGTTTTTTAGGTAGTTTTTTTGTTTCTTTTTTTTTGAAGTCGGTTTAATTTTCAAATATGTGTTATTCATTTCAGAATTATCAGGCGCCACCACCACCTCAGCAGGTAAGTTATAACATCATTTAGATTAGAAAAGTAAGACAATCATTATATTACACTGTTATGTAGTTTTAGCAAGCCATTGTGATTGGAAATAAAAGATATATTATTATATTATTATTATTATTTTGCAATTTTTGCTAAGGGAAGTTGAGTCACAGCTGTTATGGCGGAAATTTGAAAACAGAAATTACGCGCGGGTATAACCGCGGGCGGAAGGCTAGTCTATCTATACATAATATTGTAAAGAGGAAAGATTTGATGGTTTGTTTGTATTGAATAGGCTCCGAAACTACTGAACAGATTTGAATAATTCTTTCACTGTTGGAAAGCTACACTATCCCCGGTGACATAGGGTACTTTTGATCCCGGAAATGTGGGGGAAGGGAAGGGATATTTGAAAAACGAAATTACGTGAAACCTTTTTTGAGTTGCGGCACTTCTCAACAGGCAATTCGCGTCGAAGTGCTGGCAGGACAAAAAGGCTTTGACGTGCAAAAGAATTTCATTGTAAACCAAGTTGCAAAATAAATTCATTTACTTTGACAAGGATGGTTCACCCGAATTCGTGAGATAAAACATCTATACCTGTTTGTTTTGGTGTCTAACTACCTCCTACCTCGCAGCCCCCACAGCAACAATACCAGCAACAACAACAACAGCAGTACCAGCCGCCGCCTCCTCAACAGTACCAGCCGCCACCGCCGCAACAACAGCCCCCGCAACAACCTCCGCAACAGGTGCCCCAGCCTGGACACCAAGGAGGACACGCGCATCATGGAGGTGAGTTTAAAAGAAACAATGCCCTTCTTTTTTTTCTCGTTAGAATGCGTTAAGGCATCATAATCGCAGGCTAGACCTGACTCCGTTTTTGAAAGCGTTCCACTACCCACTAAACTCCCCTGGTATTACCTTTTTAACCGATTGGGACAAGCTGGTGGTAGCCTGCCAGCCTTGTGGCTATAAACCAGCACAGGAGATCCAATGCCCTAAGGTGATGAGGGTCTTCCTTCTAGATAGATAGATACCCTTTATTGCACAAAACACTTTAGGCCAAACATGTAACATAAATTATAATAGCTGTACAATATAGGCGGACTTATCGCTAATAGCGATAAGTCCGCCTATACAGCGTGGAATTTTAGTCGTTGTTTTCCCGCAGTAAAATGATTCTATCTTAGTAGTAAAATAGATTAATAAAGTACTTTTTTTTAGACAAATCAAAAGTTTTACGATTATGATAGACGAAACTCGAACCAATAGTACTAGTTGCGTCACGGACGGTCACCGGCTGGGGTCATTGCCCTTCGCGTTTATCAAAAAAATGATTATTTACTATTAACTCACATTTGGCTTCCATTTTCCCATCAAACTTAAAAAATAAAAATAAAAAAAAATAAAAAAAATATACTTTCATAAATCGATAGTACTACTGAAGGTGAAGCGTTCTGCTGCGGGAAAACAACGACTAAAAAAACACGCAGTATATCCTTCTAGCTTGATCCAATGTGCTCGTGAGGCTAGTCAATCGCTGGAAACCGGGGTAGTTTAGTGGGTAGTAGAATGAACGTGTTTAAATTAGTGTTATTTCTTACAATACTAGCGGCCGCCCGCGGTTTCACCCGCGTGGTTCCCGTTCCCGTGGGAATTGATCGAAATCCATTCTTAGCGGTTGCCTACGTCATAACATCTACCTGCATGCCAAATATCAGCCCGATCCGTCCAGTGGTTTGGGCTGTGCGTGCGTTGATAGATATCTATGCCGCCAGTCAGTCAATCAGTGCCAGCATATAGCTCTAACAACTTACCTACTCTGGACGGCCAATGAAGGCAAGTTAGAGGTGAGAGTCCTGCAGCCCCCCTTGGGGTTCACTCCGGACGGCCAACGATGACAAACCGGAGACGGAGGGCTGACCGAATCTCGGAGGATCTCGGGTCCGTGGTGTCGCTGCTCCTCTACAGCTTACCACAACTTGCCAAATGCTTTAATTATACTATTTTTTCATTTCAGATCCTCAACTTTTGAATCCGTCGAACATTGCACATGAAAGAGAGTGAGTATATGGTTTATTTTTGTAATGTCTATTAGTTTAAAACGCCAGTTGGTTTAATGGTTTTTTATTATAATTATAAGTATTTTAACTATCAGTGACAAAATTCTTATTACCAAGTTGTTCAAAAAATCACTAAATTACAAAGTTATTCACTTTGTCACTAAGTTACTTAGTTCAAATTCTCAAGTTTATACATAAGTCTTCAATTTCACTTCTAAACCATACGTTATTTAATTATTCATACCATCTTATAGTTATTAAGTTCTTAGATACTCGTATTGAATTGTTCATACTCCCACTACGGAGCTTATTATTAAGTTGTTTAAACTCTCTAACTGACTAACTAAGTTCTCATACTCATTAAATTGTTCATACTTTAATCACACAAAGAACAATGGCAAAGTCCCATACTACGTTTTACCTGGATAAAAATTGGGGCGTCTATGATTTGAAAAATGCTTATACACTAGCAATTGCATTACTTAAACATTTCCAAAAAGAATTTTAACACACGGTGGTTGCAAAAAAAAGTTAAAAGTATTTTTGTACTTTGAGGTTATGTTGGTAATGAAACAAATCCTTGTTTATTTTCTTCTTTTAGTAATTAATAAAATTATTTTTTATTAAAATAGTCTCTTAGAAGCAGTCAGAGAAAAAATAAACAGTCTCCTAAAACATTTATAAGAAAACTGGACCTTTTAAATATCGTCTGTGGCTAAAGTACAAACCGTACAAAGCCAAAACCTATAAAAAAAAATAGACTGTCAAACAAATTGCTTTGCAGTTTCCTGCTGTCAAAATGACTTTGGTAGCAGTGTTGCAATTGGCAGATAGTTAAATATTACACGAGACAGCTTTTAAAGTTACATTTTTACCAATAAAGAAACATTACGCTATTTTATGTACGAAGGGAACTTCCACTGTGCTATTTTCAATGATATATAATTTCTAAGTTACACATTGCATTGAAATAAATTATTTTTATTTCTTTTTCTTATTATTGAAAAAAAATATAAATGTGTTATTTTTTCTAAAGCGGCAACACAAACGCGTAAGATATTAATATTGTAATCAACTGAGAGGTTTTTATAATTCATGATTTAATATCAGCCTTTAAATAAAAATGTGGATGTAAAAATCTGGCTAATTCTAATAATCGTTTTTGTTTATGTCAAGTTTTAAGACACCTTAAAAACATGCAGGTATAAAATTGCCATTGTTCTTTATCTCTTAAATTGATTTTTCATAATCTTACTGAGTTACTAAGTTCCTAATCTTACTAAACTATTTAATCTCACTTAGTTACCAAGTTCATACACTCACTAACCGTCACCCATCTTCCCGCAGACACATTCAAGAACACATGGACGTGCCAATCGATACATCCAAGATGTCTGAACAAGAGCTGCAATTCCATTACTTCAAGATGCACGATGCAGACAACAACAACAAATTGGATGGATGTGAATTGATCAAGTCTCTTATTCATTGGCATGGTAAGTTTTTTAAAAGAAAGAAAGAGAAAAAACTTTTAAAGTACGGACGAAAGCAGATCAACCTACCCTTTTTTTTCGGAGGAGAATGCGTTTATGCACCATAACCGCAGGTTAGCTAGACCTGTGGCCGTGTGTGGGACTCGAGGCTAAAGCGTCTACTACCCACTAAACTCCCCCCGTTTCCCCTTCACACTCGATTGGGACGAGCCGGTGCCAGCCTTGTGGCTATTGACCAGCAGATCAACCTACCCTAATTTATCAAAGATACTCAATAGAAAGAGAATTCTATGAGAAGTAGGTATATAAAGCCTAAAATTTGTTGTAAAAATTTGACATATTAGGGTAGTCTGATGTGCTGTCAACTGTACAAACATAATAACATAAAAAAACAAACATACAATTTTAGGCAGGCACTTAAAGGGTTTAGTACCTCTCAAAAAACAATGGGTCTGGTTTGTGGTAGGGCTTTTTCAAAGTCCAACTGGCTAGCTACCACCCCCACAGGTGAAATCTGCCGCTACAACAGCTCTGGCTGTGTTCCGGCAATATTAATGTGGCGGCCAGTACACTTGAAATCAGAGGCTCGAAGATCAGATGAGCCTACAGTCTGGCAGCACATTGAGCGACGCTTTCTAGTGAAGTGTCTCTCAATGGAATAGGCCGCAGTGGCCGCTTACCAACAGGTGGGCTGCGTGTCTGTCTGTCATGTCATCTGATTTAGCATAAAAAAAACAGTTTAACCTCAAATATGTTTAGCAAAGAGACAAAATCTATGTTTTCTAATAGATAAGTTATAACTATCTTATTTAACAGTCTTATTTATCTACGAAATCGGCCCTTACTCTTACTTATGGTATGCTCATGGGCGTTTGGTGAAGGATTTTAGTATAATATATAGTGCTTTGCGTTTGCAATGCTTTACATTTTATATGTTTCATAGGATTTTGAGATGAATGCTCACATTTTATTTATTCAAAAGTTGTACAAAGAAACAAAAGTTATACAGGTATTATGACTTGTATAACTTTTGTTCTAACGCCACTTATACATATTTTTTGCAATCATATTAGAAATTGCACAATGATCCCCGAGCACAGTCTTTGTTATGTTACATAGGCATAGAATGTGACAATTCAGCTTCATAAAGAATGTAACAAGATTGAGCTATAATATTTAAGGAAACGCGCGAGTGATGCATTTAACCTTTTACTTACAAGAGTCTTGCAAGATACGACGTGTAAGACTAGCAAATCTTTAAGAAAGAGCTAAATCCTTTCTTAAAATAATATGTATAGTCCTTAAGTTTTGCCCAATTTTGTTACAATATATAAAAATGTCTGTCCGTCATTCATTTGTGAACGTCTTTTTCTATGTGGGGATTAGAACAAGGTCACAAGCAACAGACCACTCCAGGCACACCCCCGGTTGAAGAGAAGATATTCAACGATGATGAGTTAATCAAACTCATAGACCCTATTTTAAACATGGATGACCATAATAGAGATGGGTATATTGATTACCCAGAGTTCGTTAGGGCGCAACAGAAGAGCCAGAATAAACAGAATTAGGATTTCTGAGAGTTGAAGAACATTATTAGTTTGTGTCAATCTAATTTAATTTGAAATGTGGGTACAGTACTTTGAGAAAAATAGGGAAGAAAAAATCGTAAAATATTGCAAAAACGATATCAAAGTTTCTAATTTCAACTTTATCGCAAACAAATAAATTTTAATGTCAATTCTATTTTATGGCAGTAATATTGATTTAATAATAAAATAAAATAATAAAAAGTTTATTGCCAAAAATATTACACAACATCAGGTTTTACTAGTAGCTCCCATACTAGGTAATCCTGTCTTATGGGAGCTAGAGTTTGATTTGAATTAACTGTTACTACTATGTATTAAATATTAACAATGCTGTGTGAGAAAATTTTAAATATTGGAAAACAAAAATAATAAACAAAAATGAAATTGAAAGGTGTTACCTATTGTGGCACTAGTATTGTGTGGTGAGATGAGGGATGAATTTTAGCTATAGGTACACACTAATAGTTCTGTGTCTGTGTAGTTGAGCGTGTGGAGCCAATTTATGACTTTGGTTCTAGCAGTAACAGGGTGACATTCCTTTATATCACATTTAGTCACAACCTTATTATAAATGTACGGGAACAGATAATCCCCATGTCTTTGTGCAAATTTTGTGCGGACAACAGGTGTTCTAATTTTAAAAACACGTTTTTTAAGAAGCTCTTTATAATTTTCATACCGAACTACTGCTTTGTGTGTTATTGTTACGGCGTTAAGAACGTATAACCTGCGCACACTTAGCACTTGACTATCTACGAAAAGCTGACTCGTGGGGTAACGACGCGGCTTACTCAGCATTACCTTGAGCACTGCTCTCTGAGCTCTCTCGACTTTCAGCATCCACGTTTTGTCCGTTCCGCCCCATGACGATATGCAATAGCCGATGATCGATTGACAGAGCCCAAGATAGACCATCCGAAGGATTGACGCGCTTGCCGCGCCTCTCAGTAATAACATTACGTGTATAATCTTTCTAATACGACTTGACAGGGACGATATGTGACAGTGAAAATTTAGTTTGTCGTCAATAAGAACGCCGAGATATTTGATAGTTTCTGTCCTTTCGATACTGTCACATGCACAGGATGTTGAGCTTGAACCAGATGAACTGTGGTTACAGTTATTGCTATGGATCCTGACCGGCGGTATAAGAGCAGGCTTTGAAGAGGCTGTTTTATGGAATGTCATAAATTTTGTTTTGGACGTGTTAAGGGATAAAAGGTTGTTATCCATCCATCGAACCACACTAGCCAGACCACGCTCCACATGCTGGAATGATTCCGACCAGGAAGCTCCACTGAAAATGATGACAGTATCAGATTTAGCGACCACACTTTAAAAAGAAAACTTTTTTACTTAACACTTTGACAGCCGATCACGTACTGGGTACGGGTGGCATGAGTCTTTCTTTAAAATGGCTGGCTGAAGGTTCATAATTTATTATTATAAAATAATATTTTATTTTTAAACATAAAGAATAATTAAGTAATGAGATTCTTTTATTCTTAAAAAAAAAAGAGCATTCGTTTTTTTCTCAAGTATTATTCTGAAGTTCTTATCATTCCTCTACATTTTCTAAATTAGATTGACACAAGCTACACAGACTTGTAAATAATGTGCAACCTTGTAACGTGCCTTGTACGTGTTATACACATCAATCTGGATAACTTTTTTATTGTATAACTTTCAATATTGACAAAACACTTCCTTTACTTCATTTGAAAACTTAGTAATTATATATTTATTTGTGTTTATGGTTGTAATTTTAAAAAAGAAGCAAGAGTAGCGCAAAAAACTATTTCATTATCATAACGGACCAATATTTTAATTCACTTGGTAGATAATATTCCATAGATGTCATGACATCTGACGGATATTCTATTAAAACTAAAACTCTCAAAAGATCTTTATGACGAATAATGTCATTTGAAAATGTTTTTTTTTTGGTTTTTTAAACCTTTATTGACAAAACCAGCCCAATAAAACTTCTTTATTAAAATAGTGATTGTACAGCCGGCCGCAAAAGTAGATTTTTCTTTGAGAAAAACTTCTTTTTTTTAGTTTTTGGAAAAATTATATCTTGTAAGTAATCAAATCCGTATTTTTTGGTTTAAAAAACGACTGTCAATTGTTAATAGATAATAAACGGACTACACAATTAAATACAAATCATAGTGTATATATTTTCTGTGTTATATTATAACAAATTACTCTTTTTTTGTGTGATTTGAATTATTATAAATTATTTCGGTGCTCAAAAAATGTGCTTCCAATTTTTTTCTCATCCATATTCGAAATATCGTCACTTTTTAAGTTATCGTGGTAAAAGTGAATTTCAAAGCATTTATAACTTTAACTTTACAACATTTAGTCAGATTAGTTTCTCGTGATGTATCTGTCAAATATAGTGTAGACCGACAAACTTATCAGTTCCAGTGGCTAAAATTAGAACTACGTGAAATGTCAGTATTTGCAATGCAAAAACGATATTTAATGACAGTACTAAAACGACAGTAGCGACGCCGCCACCGGAACAGACATGATTGTCGGTCTATTATGACGATTTTTTTCTAAATTGCCAAAAAAAAAAAATTAGCAAAGTTACGATTTTAAGAATATGGGTGATTCTTTGAATATTTTTAGTTAACTAATCGTACTTATTGTTGAAATAATATTTATTTATTTATACTTTTATTCTACTCTAAAAGCGATAAAAGACAATTTTTTTTAATTTTAAAACTCGAATATTTTTTTTTTGTAAAATATAAGTATTGAATATTATTTGTTTATCTTTTGTTCACTTTAAAATACTTAAGTTTTTGCCATCTCTTTCACTCCACTTTTACTGTATTATTTTTTTCTTTATTTAGTTGTTTTAAGTAGTTTTAAGGCGGTCACAATATTCCTCATATTTTTGTATTTGTTAACAATTTAAGATTTATTTTTCAATCGTCTTATTTTTTATTAAAAATCGACGATATAACAGCTCTGGCTGTGTTCCGGTAATATTAATGTGGGAGCCAGTACACTTGAAATCAGAGGCTCGAAGATCTGATGAGTCTACAGTCTGGTAGCACAATGGAATAGGCCGCAGTGGCCGTTTACCATCAGGTGGCCTGCGTGCCTGTCTGCCAACTGACATGTCACAGTAAATTTATTTATTTTTATTTATTTATTAAGGACAACTTACAAAACATACACCAAGAAAAAAATTGTCTTACAAATAATTATGTTCTTGCTATAGTGCTGTTTTAATTAAAAAAAACCACTACGTATCAAATACCAAGTCACTCTTCTATAAAAGAAATGGGCATTCTAAATAAAAGAAAAAAATATAAAACATTATATCTAATAAGACGATTGTAAAATTTTCTCAACTAGAATGTTAATTAAGATCAATAGAACTATTTTAAAGGCTCTACAATTCTACATATTTTTTTTTTTAAATCTGACCAATTCGCATTTGGCAAGTGCGCTGACTAAGCCAGTACAGTCAACAGCAAAAGTTGATGATCAAAGTCGAGAAGTTCAATACTAATAAACGTAGTTCGCGTCAAAACTGCATGGTGTCAAGATGATTCTAAAGCAAGTGATTGTATAACCAAACATTAACTACTAGGTCATTTATTTGACTTGTTAGTTTTGATGTGAATTTCGTCAACAACTTTAGAAGTCAACATTGATCAGGCATAAAATCAATTACTTTAAATTAAAATCATCTTGACACCACACAGTTAAATAATTTTGTTGTTAAAAGTATTAGGCATTGGAATTTGCAACGATTGTTATGTGCCAGTCTTGAGTAATTTGTATATTTTGGTTGTATTTTTTGGCATTTTCAAAAATTATATGTGACAAAATGAGATGATTAGTCTAGATATAATGTTAGGTTTTGAAGTGAATATGTTGCTTTTTCATCAGTCTTATTTTCTTTCTGAGATTTTAAAGTGAGGTTGCCAAATACAATTTTATTTCAAGTTTAATGATAACTTGAATATCAGAGGAGCCTACAGTGTAACAACACATTGAGCAATGAAAGGTGGTGCATAAAGGTGGTACACAGATAATATTCGCACAATTCACCAGAACCTGGCATGCAAAATTTAGAGCTTCTTCTTAATTCTGAAAATCTTACAATTGGCAACTTAACTTTAATTTTGATTTTATAGTCAATGTGGTTTTTATTTTCGTACATATTGCACAAACATAGACGCTTTATGGTGTGTCAAATTATCACTGGTATATTTAAAACAATAAATATAACCCATGTATCAAAAAAAGAATTATGTAAAAAATTGAGAAAAGGATTAAAAGTTATGTTACTAAATACTAATAATTTAATCCTTTTTTCACGAACTCTTATCGAGCATGAATTAATCATCATACAAAAATATTTTTTTATTAAATGGTTTTTATCAAAAAGGCTAAAAGACCGACAAACTTTTCTGTTCCGGTGGCCAAAATTGGAACTACGTGTTTTGCAATACAAAAACGATATTTAATGACAGTACTAAATGCGACAGTAGCGACGCCGCCACCGGAACAGATAAGTTTGTCGGACTGTACAAAAATTAAAAACATGGCGGCGACTATTTTAAAAATGTAACGATACGCCATTTTGAATCAACTGTCGTTTTGGTAAGCCATAGATAACTTGTCTTTGTCTTTGGATTTGTTTGTGTTTCGTTCTTTTTTATGTTTTAGTGGTTGTGTAAGTATAAAAGTTACAAGGTAAGAATGACTGTTGAGATGTGAATAAAATTTATATTGAATTAAAACGCTTTTTCTTTGTATTTCCATTTGATTGGCTTGGCGTGTTTGGTAAGAACTAAATAAATTGACGATATTCTGTTTAGGTATTTTAAATAAAATTTTATATATTATCGCTTCTTCTGTCACCCATAGCATCGTGCATAAGTTTGGCAACAGACTAGCTACTGAGAAATAGTTCTAATAAAAAAAATGGATAAGCTTTTGTGTCGTCTATAAAGGAATGCATATTATGGTATTTGGTGTTCCTAAACAAATTGTCGAGACAGACCACAACAAGTAAAATCTACCGTTATAATAGCTCAGGCTGTGTTCCGGCAATATTAATGTGAGAGCCAGTAAACTTGTCGTAAAGATTTGAAGATCAGAAGCCTATTATAGTGGCAGCACATTAGCGACACTTCCTGATTACGTGTGCTTCAATGGAATAGGCTGTAGTGCCCGTTTACTGTCAGGTGGGCTGCGTGCCTGTACGTCGAGACACAGAATAGTTATTATATCATTACCGTGGTCGAGACTAATCTCGCTAAAAGAAATAGCACAAAAATCTTAAACCAAAAGACTTACATACAAACGTATTTTTTAAAAATCCAATTGCAGAAATAAGTCATTTTAATAATGTAGGTAGTCTCCAATTTTCAAATTGATGAGGACTCTAAAGGTTATTGAAGATTTTGGTCTTCCTACTGGTCCGCCATTTTGTTTTTCTTTAAAATGCGTTCACTTAAAATTCTTTAAAAAATGGATAGGTACTTAGCATTCATACAAACATAAAATGTCATGAGACGAAAACCCGCAGTGTCACATTTCCAAAATAGAAGCAACCAAAGTTTAAAACCTGACCCTTTACCGATTTTTGTCCAATTTGTTTTGACCGATTTTTGTCCAATGACATTTTATGTTTGTATTAATGCTAAGTATCTATCCATTTTTTAAAGAATTTCAAGTGAACGCTGTTTTGAAAATTTGTATGGAAATTCTATTTGATGCTAATTTCTCGATTTGAATAATTGCTTCTCTTCTCACTATTGAATTTTGTGTGTGGTAATCCTATGTGCGTATATAAATATTTATCAAACCGTAATTCGACGTACGGATATTTTAAAAATGTGTTGTGTTTGTGTCTGAATGCATAGTACGACTACACCCTACTTAAATCTGGGGTAAGTACTTTCATAGTATTTGTTTGTATGTTTTAATGAATGTAAAACTACCTACTAGGTACAGGTACTCGGATTTTGACTTAATATGTCGGATGATTATTCTATTTTATTTTTTGGAGGGGATCTAAACTTAAAAAAAAAAATTACCTAAATGAAGTCGGCAAAAACTTGTTTTACGTAACAAATGGATATTACCTTGGAATTACAGACTAATGAAAATGTATAAAATGATTTTTCTATGTTCTGAAATAATAATAAATAGTCGACCCCGCCCGGCGCCCGTGGGGAATGCATTATCTACCTACCTATTACATATTTTTGACCGCCTACGACCGCAGTGTCCACGTACCATCAGATCCGTGCCTGTTTGCTAACTGATTGAGTTTAAAAAAAGCCAACTTAGTTAAAAAAATTAAAGAAATAACTTTCTTTAGCCGGTTTATTTAGCCTCAAGAATAAAGCGATGCTTCTTAACTTTCAGGGCAAGTGGACAAACATTACAAGGCATATTCAGACCAGCAGATCGAAGAAGTGATGGAGCATGCTCTCAAGCATACTGATCTAAACAAGGATGGCTATATAGACTACCAAGAGTATAGGTTTCAGGAGTATAAGGCGAAGAAGGCTCAGGAAAAGTTGGATGCGACAGAAGCTATGGCGAAAAACTAGAACATTTACCTTATAAACGAAAGGAAGTACTTCCATTCTTCCACTTTCAACCGGCGATTTTTCTGCCGCTGAATTTTTTTTTTTACATTCTACCGATTTATATATGTTTATAAATGTCACATTTAACCGGCAGTTTATTCTTTTTTGGTTCAAAAGTTCAAACCAAATTGTAGTAGGAAATTCTTAAAAGTTGCAACCTCATTGCCGGTTGAACATGGAAACTGACCGATACAAAGTGGAAAAAATATTCACCGGTAGAAAAATCGCCGATTGAATGTGGAAGTAAGTAGGTATACCCACAAAAGGGTCACAAATCAAAATTGTTACAATCATTGGTTACAATAAAATGAAATCAAAATATGTACATATGCCAAATGTTTTTGTTTATACTCGTATTTCTTTTCTCAATGATTGTCACATTTTGAACTATTAATTAAATAGGTATTATGTTTTATTTGTAAAATATTTTTTAAATAAAGTCTTAGCTGGATCGCGTATTGTTTTGTATTTTTACTGTTCGATGAGCCACGGATCAACCTTTGCAAATCTGTCAAAAAGTCTCACATGAAATAGAATTCTATGCGATGGACATTAAGCTGAAAATTGGTTAAAGGAATTTGACAGATTTGTATAAAGGTTGATCGGCAGCTTGCTGTACCTAGTTGATTTATTTTGCAACAAAACATCCAAGGAGATGTCTAAGGATTTCAAAGCTTCGACGTAATCTCGGGGTCCCGGGTTCAATCCCCGGCAAATGTTTATACTAGCGGCACGCTATGATGGCCGTTTTGACATATTACAAAAAGGTTTGAAAAACGGTAAAACGGCATTAAAATTAAAAACAGCACATAAACTGCTGCCCAGCAGATAGTTAATATAAAAAGTGCGGAAGCGTTATTTGTAATAATTATGTCAAAACGGCCATCATAGCGTGCCGCTAGTTTAAGTAAAAATGCAAAAAATAAATAATACATTTAGGTAATACCATAGAAGTAGGATTTTATTTCTTTAATCTATGGGTAATACAGAGTAGGATATATCTCAGGTTTCGTTGCATAGATAACATGATCTCAATGATCTAAGCCTTTGCCTTGCAGTAGCCATTTGTCTGCTTACTATTTTTTCATCTGCCCAGGCAGGGTATGGGGTTCGATCCCCGAACTAGACTAAAATTTTGTAATTGGGTTTTTACTTCAGAAAATGTTCAATCACAACCTGATGTCTGGAAGCTGTCGGTGTAAGTTACCCCCGTACGTCTGGAAGCAAGTGAAGCCATTGGTCCTGCGCCTTATCTCTCTACGATTGGTTCAAACTATCCATCCTTTATAAATAGTAGAGTTCCCTCTAGAGGGAATAGATCCTAGTTGTTGCAAGCAGCATCAGATAGCAGTGGTAACCTATCTTATTTTCGAAACTTTAATGTTCGAATTTAAAAAAATCGAAAACTATAACACAGATTTGAATCGCAGATATATTTTTTGACATAATATTGTATGTAATCAATTTATTTCACATGTGTTTCATTTTCCAGAAAAACTAATAGCCGACTTTCAAAACCCCTTTTTTTCTTTTTACAGTTATATTGCTTACAATATTTTTTCATTCTAGATGTATTAAAATATCGAAGTATCTGTAAAAAATGGTTTTAATTGGGTTATTTATTGGTTTGGTGCTTAATTTTGTGCTACAAAATGTATTGACAGAAGCGAATTGCTGCAAAACCGACTTCACGTAGTCTTGTCTGCCCCACCTAGGGTTCCCAACCCTCCCGGATCGCCCGGGGACTCCGGAAATAATAGTTAATCTCCCGACCTCCCGGGGAACAATAATTTCTCCGGTTTTTCTAAAAATTATACACATCCTTCGCTCGCACGTCACTACTCGCTCTCTTTGCGTGCTTTGCAATCACACACACACACAACACCATGGCCGCTGCATGTATAATACTCTAAAAGAACCAATCACATGGTCAGAAATTACTAGACTCCAGGAATTGTTAAATGTTGACTTAGATAGCGACAAACTTTACGATGAGTTTGGACTTTTGCGTGAGATGCAGCCACATCTCGTTGAAGAGAAGCGAGTTGATTTACGCTGGGTTGACTTCTTTACTAAATCGAAAGATAGAAATCCTTGTTCTGAATTGAAAAAAATGGTCACGTTTGTTCTTTCCATTCCTGTCTCTAATGCTTCTTGCGAACGTATATTCAGCATAATGGAACAAGCATGGAGCAATGAAAGAAACCGAATAAGTATTTCTTTAATAAAAACAGAATTACAAGTACTCACAAACTTCGATTTTACATAAAAACTTTTACGATTTTGTAATGAAAAACCGTAAAATATTAGATGCTGCTAGAAAGCAAAATAAATATAAATTTAAAAATTAATTGAGTTTTTCTTTCCCCAAAGTCTCCCGGGTTGGTCCTTTCAATAGTTGGCAACCCTAGCCCCACCCCTAGAGTGTAGTTCAAGCCCGCGTGGGACCGCCGGAGCCCCGCAGCGCCGGAGCCGTGACAGAAACAATGCATGCTGAACTTGAATTATTAGAATTTGTCTTTTTATAATATAGAAAACGATTTTATTAAAACTAAATCGTCTAAAATATGTATATTTATCAAAGGTTGAGTAAGATTTAAAAACGTATAGATTTAAAAAAAATGGTTATTTGAAAATTTGATAATCAGCTATATGTCATGTCAATAGTTTTTTCGGTAAAATGAAAATATGGAAAACAAACATGTGACAAAACGATTTCGGTATAATGAAATTCGTACTTAAAACATTCGGATTTAAGATAGGTAACCGATAGCAGTCGCTAAAATAATAATATTTTTTTTATATTATAATAACTGGACTTGCCAATTATGCGATGGATCAGTTGTACCATTGACTAGAACCATTGATGGTACAAGTGATACAACATTGTATCAAATGGTACTACTGACCCGTTGTACCTTGACCAGAAAATCAAGGATATTGCAAAATCGTCTTCACATTTATTGTACGTGTATTTTTCTTCGATTTATGTTGTTATACTTTAAGAAAATCATAGAAGCTATGTATGCTTGGTTTGGGGCTAGATAGCGCTGTAATTATATCTAAGGATATTAACTATAACTTGTAAGTATATTTCAGGGCACGCCTTGATAGTGTATTGGTTTAAGTACAGAGCTGTAATCTCGGGGTCCTAGGTTCCATTCGAATCGAGTCAACTTTTTAGGGTTCCTTATGGATTCGTCATGTCTGTCTGTCTGTCTGTCCGTCCGTATGTCACAGCCACTTTTTAACGAAACTATAAGAGCTATACTGTTGAAAATTTGTAAGTAGATGTATTCTGTGAACCGCATTAAGATTTTCATACAAAAATAGAAAAATAATAATAAATTTTGGGGGCTCTCCATACTTAGAACTGAAACTAAAAAAAAAATTTTTTCATCCGTCCCTTACGTGTGGGGTATATCTTTAATATAGGATAGGTCTTTAAAAATGATAATAAGGTTTCTTATATCATTTTTTTCTAAACTGAATAGTTTGCGCGAGAGACACTTCCAAAGTGGTAAAATGTTGGTCCCCCCCCCTGTAACTTCTAAAATAAGAGAACGATAAATCTAAAAAATATATATGATGTACATTATTATGCAAACTTCCATTGAAAATTGGTTTGAACGAGATCAAGTAATTAGTTTTTTTTTAATACGTCATAAATCGTAAACGAACCGAAACTCAAAAATATTTTTTCATCAAACCCTTACGTGTGGGGTATCTATGGATAGGTCTTTAAAAATGATATTAAGGTTTCTAATATAATTTTTTTCTATACTGAATAGTTTGCGCGAGAGACACTTCCAAAGTGGTAAAATGTTGGTCCCCCCCCCCTCTAACTTCTAATTGGTTTGAACGAGATCAAGTAATTTTTTTTTTAAACGTCATAAATCGTAAACCGCAATTTTCCTCTCATTCGATCAACTCAAATATAAAAAGTCGATCAAACTTACAAAGAACTACAAGAACTTTTATATTATGATGATACTGGCTGCTACGGAACCCTTTATGGGCGAGTCCGACTCGCACTTGGCCGGTTTTTGTCGGTTTTGTGGTTCACAGCTCGGGTTTGTGATCACCAACCGGCACTTAGCAAGCGTGGTGATTAAGCCAGTACCCATCATTGTAGCGATGACATAAAAACATAATTACAATGATAGAGGCCTAGTGCCCTGTAGTGGGAAATTAATAGGCTGATACCTTAGATATAGCGACATTAGAACCATAGTGATCCAAGTCACATTTTCAACTTTTTGAAAAAACGAAGGAAACGCGTTTGGATTTGTTCCTGAAATTGTCCTATTCCAAAGTGACCGATATGAGTTTCCTTATGAAAATTGCTATAATAAGCACTTGGATCAGTGTGGCATGAAAAATATGTCTTTTTTTGGGATGTTAATAACAAAATATCGATTTTGACAAAAATGTCACTTGGATCACTATGGTTCTAACGTCGTCTTATTCTAAGGCTGATACTTACTTACTTTATTATTATATTTCAGAGACTGGCGAAAACGCAGCTAAAAAGGAGAAACTATATGAAGATAAGGATCTGATAGAGATCGTAGAAGGAGCATTGAAACAGACAGACGTAAATATGGATGGCTATATAGACTACTCGGAATATAAATCAGTGCATGGATAACTAAATAAATAAATACAATTTTAACCACTCAACGCCGAACCGGCACTCGCGTGCCGCTTAACAATAGATTTTCTATTGTGTCTGGTGTTCCGGGGCTAGAAGGATTAATGGTAGAGTTGTATTGAAAATAGTAACAGCTCATTCACACTGACGAATGACGATTCGTGTTTTTGAGGAATCGTCTTTTTTTTACGAACCGTGATAGTGTGAACATGGACAACATTTTAATTGTCCAAAAAAAAACCCGGTATAAAACACGAATCGTCATTGACTGATCAGTGTGAATGAGCAGTAAGGTAAGGCAGTAATAGGTATATGTTACAGCCAAAACTCATAGCCGGTCAAAACTACTTTTAACTATAAATATCGGGCAAAAGTAGTTTTGACCAATGCCCTTGGTCAAAAACAGTTTTGACTGATTTTCGCAGTCAAAAGTGGTTTTAACTAAGGGCGTTGGTCAAAACCACTTTTAACTTCAAAAATGCGGGTTCGAATCCTACGGGGAGCATCACTTTGTGTGATGTTAGGTTAGGTTAGAACTGCGACTACAAAACGCCAGAACCGAATTCACTACTTTTGACTGCAAAAATCAGGCAAAAGTAGTTTTGACCGATGCCCTTAGTCAAAACCACTTTTGACTGCGAAAACTGTTTTTGACCAAGGGCATTGGGCAAAACTACTTGATAAATATAAAATACATGTATCAATTAACGTGTTTATTTATTCAATGACAAGTGAAATCGTGAAATCAACAACGTTGCTAGGTAACTATCTGACATCTACTTTTGCTCGATTTTTGCAGACAAAAGTAGTTTTGACCGGTTATGAGTTCTGACTGTAACATAATATACAATTGTTCCTGACTAAGAATATCTATGTGACAACAGAGACTCATTTTCATTGACTGATATTTTCATTTGTGACATTTGTTCTAAATTTTTCTTGTTTTTGAATGTCTTGAGTATTACATGACAATACTAAGAACCAGATTCACCCTGACAGATAACTAATTGCATGTCTTTTGTAAATTTAAAAAAGAATTGGACAAGTAAATTATTGGTAAATTTTATCTAACAGTGCAGTGGTGAACGGGCCTTAAATAAAAAAAAAACAAATATTTTTTAACACATAGTTTTTTATTACACACACTTTTATTAAATAAACATATCTAAATTAAAACATCTTTTACGTAGTAGTTATCCCCGAACGTGTACATTTGTGAGGATGAACTCGTCTGTTTGTATTGATCTGGGAATTTCTATGTATAATATTTATATATTTACAAAAAAGTATCTACGTAATGATTTATCTATTGTCTGACACCCATAGTACAAGCTATGCTTAGTTCCAGGCTAGTATTTTTTTAAACATATTTATTAGAGTAAGTATGAAGATAGCAGATAGCTAAAGGGCAATGGTGAAGGCTATGCTTGGGAACTCCTTGATGAGATCCGAAGAAGGACCAAGGTTACTGACATTTCCCGAAGAATTGCGAGCCCTAAGTGTGCCCGCCCACGTCAGACTTTTTGTATGACCGACAATCGGTGACCGACTTTATTTCTATGGTATTTCTGACAGACTTTTTGTAGGACGTGTCCGTTGCTCCATTGCTATCAGTACGTTCTATTTGTCACCTACAAAAAGTCGGTCAACGATTATCCGACGTGGGCGGGCAGCCTAAGTGGCAGTGGGCAGGGCAAATTGCAAGTAGGACTGACGGCCGTTGGGGTGGTCCTCAAGGTCCTCAGGTGGTGGCCACGTACTGGGAAACGCAGCCGTGGTGGGCCTCCCATAAGGTGGACCGATGTTCACATAATGATCGCGGGACTCCACTGGTTGCGAATGGCGCAGAACCGATCGGTGTAGAGATCCTTGGTGGAACATCTTCCGATACAAATGATGATGATTTATTTATAATTTCATTGGTTATTTTGGTGAACCATCACCAGTCTAAAGGATGCTGCAAAGCATCCCTGAAGCTTCTACTATTTTCGCTGTAGAACTGGGAGAACCAAGTCCTGAAAGCTCTGATTGTCTTGTCTGTTCGTACGTACGCTGGAGCCCCCATGAAGATCTTACTGTTCCAAATGGCGACGTCTCTTTCAAACTGAAACAGGAGATACTTACCAAGATTAGAGACGGAAAATACCGTGATGAAACCAATCTACACAGTTGCTGACCAAATATTAATATATTTAACTTATAACTTTTAAGTTCCGTAGCTGCAGAATAACGAGACCTGCGAACGTTTGTGGGGCTCGTGACCTAAAGACATTCTTACAGTCCGCGTCACGAAAAAAGAGAACAGAAGGATCAAGTGGTTCGACCTGCGCAGTAGCGATTTCTTATAGGTAAAGATAAGAAATCGTCTACTGCGTAAGTGCGCAAGTCAAATCAGTGGGTACTATTATATATTCTGTGTCAGTGGTGTCCAAGGTCTCTTCTTTTGTGGCGCACATTGTACTACCCACTAAACTCCTCCAGTTTCCCCGAACACAAGAAGAGGACGAGCCGGTGCCTGTTTTGTTGCGATTGAGCGGCCTTCAAAAACCTTGCAAAAGACTTGGATTCTTAACCCTTAAACTAGTAGTGGCAGAATAGTGGCAACAACGAATTTAATTATATCGTTGAGTGGCAACCATAAAATAAATTTTATTCCATTATGAATATTATGAAACAGGCCTAATTAATGGTCTAGTGGTTTAAGTACCGGGCTGAGATCTCGAGGTCCTGGATTCAATTCCCGGGTCGAGCAAGATTTCTGTCGTTTTTTTTTCGACACAGCTCGAGTTTGTGATCGCCAATCCGCATTTGGCAAGCGTGGTGATTAAGCCCGTATCATTATAGCGATGACTTGATTTCAATAATGGAGGCCCTACAGTGGGACATTAACAGGCTGATACTTTTCCTTTTATTTATTTATTTTAGATACATTCAGTCTTCATTCTTACCATATACGCTTCAGATTTCACCATCATAGCAGCCAATGGGGCATTGTAGAATGGCGAGTAAATCCGATGCACCACTTTCTGCAGGAGTGGCCCTATAGGCGTCACCGATTGCGAAACCAGGAGGGGGCCTACTGGCGTTTTCAGAAGCAGACTGACGTGGCCTGGGCCTATCTGAGGATGAGGAACAACATGATATTGATATTAACGAAATAAACCGCGATGCTTCGATTGTCTTGTGTACTATTCACAGTTCGGGTTTGTGATCGCTTCCGCGTCTGGCAAGTGTAGTTGACTAAGCCAGTGCCCAGCCTACCTATTATTGTGAGGTATTTATCCTGCAAAGAGGTTTAATCACACATTGCTTAATACGAACTGGTGATCACAAATCCGAACTGTGTCCGAAAAATCTGACACAAATTGATAGACTGTAATCTATGATCGAACTACTAGACTCGTATACAGTGGAGATACCGCGCGTACACGGACAAAGCGATTTGCTGCATCTTTTTTGATACGGACTGCGCGGGAGTGGGACTCTCTGCCGGGATCTATCTTACCTACACAATAGGTACAACTTGGGGCTCTTCAAGGCCAAAATTAACGGGCTTTTCCTAAGCAAGCGCGCTCCATCGTAGACCGCATAGTTGTTTAACATCAGGCAACTTTGTGGTGAAGTGCTAGCATAGTGCAAAATAAAAAAAAATTGAACCCAGGACCCCGAGATCAAAGCCAGGTATTTAAACTACTAAACCATTGGAATGAAGTCGATTAAAAATATAAAAAGCTTACCTGTTTGACAGTGATATCTATGTGAAACAATTCGAACTTCATAATCTTGTAATCGTGTGTGAGCGTCAGGCTGGCTGTGTGGTCTTCACCTTTCGTCCAGTTTGCTGCCCAAATGTGGGACCCTGCAAAAGATGTATTTATAATTATGAAAATCTCATGTTTAACCAAGTTAAATCTGAAAAGGCATTCAATTTAGTCCGTACTAGCCAGGCGCGGTCGCAGCCTGAAATTTTGGAGGGGGTCACTCATTACCTTTTTTTTATTTTTTTGGGGAGAATGCGTTTTTGTACCATAACTGCAGGCTAGCTAAACCTTTGACCTGCGGGCGGGGGTAGCCCCCCAACGCCCGCATTGCACAGGTCGCTCTAGCCAAGTCTGAGGGTCACCTAGTTTCTCGGGTGGCCCTCCCTAGGCGCCACCCTGACTTGAGGCCTCTCGAGTCGGGGTACCCGGGGATGGGCTGGTCAATAGCCATAAGGCTAGCACCGGCTCGTCCTAATCGGGTGTGAAGGTGAAACCGGGGGAGTTTAGTGGGTAGTGGACGCTTTAGTCTCGAGTCCCACACACGGCCGCGGGTCTAGCTACCCTGCGGTTATGGTGCATAAACGCATTCTCCTCCGAGAAAAAAAATAAAAAAAAGGCTAGCTAAACCTGCGGCCGTGTGTGGGAAGCGTCCACTACCCACTAAACTAGCCAGCCTTGTGGCTATTGACTAGCCCGGGTCACTCACTACCTCAGAAAAAGGAAACCTATGAAAGTGTTACAAAATCATACATCTATACTAATATTATAAAGAGGAAAGATTTGATTGTTTGTTTGTTTGAATTGAATAGGCTCCGAAACTACTGAACCGATTTGGATAATTCTTTCACTGTTGGATAGCTACACTATCCCCGGTGAACATAGGGTACTTTTGTTCCCGGAAATGTGGGGGGAAGAGGGGGATATTTGAAAAAAGAAATTACGCGCGGGTGAAACCGGAAGCGGCGGAAGGCTATGCACCATAACCGCAGGCTAACTAAACCTACTGCGGCCGTGTGTGGGCCTCGAGACTAAAGCGTCCACTACCCACTAAACTCCTCCGGTTTCTCCTTCACAACCGATTGGGACGAGCCGGTGCTTGCCTGGTGGCTATTGACCAGCCCATGATTGATAGAAGTGGCCTTGCTTTTTGCGCCGGGGATCGTGATGTCATATTTGTGATACCTTTTTTTGCGTCAGGAAATGCTATTACGCACCGGCGTCCCTGACAAAACGGACGCCGGACCCCCCCTGCTAAAGCCGGGGGTCACTTAGGGACGGAGGTTCGTCCCGAGCGGTGTATCGGACTCGCACTTCGGCCCTACCGACTAAATAAAACCTGACGATAAACCTCTCAGCTCAGCGCTGTGAGGGGGAATTCTTTCACTGTTGAATAGCTACACTATCCCCGGTGAACATAGGGTACTTTTGATCCCGGGAATGTGGAGGGTAGGGGTGGGATATTTTAAAAAAGAAATAACGCGCGGGAGAAACCGCGGGCGGAAGGCTATATACGAGAAACGCGAAAGTTTGTAAGTATGGATGGATGGGCGTTTGTTACTCTTTCACGTAAAAAATACTGAATTGATTTCAATGAAACATTACAGTAATATAGCTTATACATCAGAACAACACATAGGCTACAATTTATAAAGATATTCCCGCGGGATTACATCCTATAGTTCACGCGGGCGAAGCCGCGGGCGGAAGGCTAGTAATTAATAATTATACTTATGGAATTACCACCATTCACCACCATTATTATTTGGCAAATTTTTGAGATTTTTCAATTTGACCTTAGATTTTGGGGGGGGTCATGTCCCCTGTGACCCCCCCCTTCGGACCGCGCCTGGTACTAGCTCTACCAATTGAAGTACTTACCAATAATGTTAAGTAAGCTTGGATATTTCTCTCCCAAACTGGACAGCAAAGATGGTGAGTGTACAGCGTTTAAATGGGCCACATCGGCTCCGTTTTCTGGTATTTCCTGTAAAATATTATGTAACTTTGACGTATGAAAGAGAGTGATTAGGTACCGTCCTAGATATCCTTGAATTCCTTACCACAAAATAGTGCGTAGAAGTGCTTACAATATTTTATCGGTTTTGAATTTTCTTTAGGATATTACGGACTTTTTTTAATACTAGGTCAGTTGGCAGACAGGCACGCAGCCCACCTGATGATAAGCGGCCACTGCGGCCTATTCCATTGAGGGACGCTTCACCTAGAAACGTCCCTTAATGTGCTGACTCATCTGATCTTCGAGCCTCTGATTTCAAGTGTACTGGCTCCCACATTAATATTTCTGCCAATGTTGGCTTCATCATCATCTCAGCGTATTCCCGATTGCATCCAGTATGGAGCTCAGGGTCCGCTTCGACTATGATCCTAGATTTGACAAGCCTGGTTATTACAATGGAGCGATTGCCATCTGACCTCCGTAACCCTTACAAGGGAAACCAGACCTACTTGGAGCATAGTCGGGACCAACTGCTTAACGTGCCTTCCGAAGCACGGAATCATCATTCTTTTCAGACATTCAGGTGATTCAAGCCTGCAATGTCCTAACCAAACTGGAAACAATCACACAAAGTGATGTTCCCCGTGGGATTCGAACCCACGACCTCCATGTATTAGAGCCGAACGCTCTAACCACTGTACCACGGAGGCAATGTTGGCTTCATTCAAGTTAAGTGGTCGGTGACGTGCGAGCGATGCCTTTGGTGTTACAAGCGTCCATAGGTGCACCATCAGCCTGGCTGTCTTAAGCGCATTTATTAATGAGGAAGCCACTTGAAATTAGAGGCTTTAAGATCAGATGAGCCTACTGGGTGGTAGCACATTAACACTCAGTTGCCGAAACGTCCTTAAAGTTAATGTGTCATTAAAGCTATTGCTGTCACTTTTTATTTCATGACAACGAAAAGTGACAGCATTAGATTTAATGAAGCATTAACTTTAATGGACCTTTCTGCAACAGGGTGTAAGCGACGCTTTCTTGTAAAATGTCCCTCAATGGAATAGTCCGCAGTGACCGCTTACCATCAAGTCCGCTGTGTGCCTGTTTGGCAACTGATCTAGATTTAAAAAACTGAATTAGCATAAATGGTACAGCCACAATTCTCACCTGTACATGAGCGCTGACGACAAACTCATTCCTCCCCCGGTACCCCCACTTCGTGATTTCCGGGGAGCTCTCCATTCTCCACAGTGGGGGGCGACCTTCGGCGTCATGCCATATCCACACGGCGCCGTCAGCTTCTGCAGTCGGCCAGGTCTTGATGGAGACACCACGAGGAGCTGGAAGTAGAAGGACTTGAAAATCTAGCGCGGGAACGTGCCAAGATTCCTAGGGATCATCATCTTTTTTATTACATTGCAGACTTGAATCACCTGAATGTCTGTAAATAATGATGATTCGGAAGGCACGTTAAGCCGTTGGTCCTGCGCCTGATCTCTCTTCGGTAGTGTCAGACTGCTGTCCCTCTGTGTTAAGGAAGTGAGGGAATAGGGAGTGCACCTGTGCTTGTGCACTCACTTGTGCACTTTAATAAATCCTGATAGTTGGCTGATCGTAAAAGATTGGCTGATTATGTTTTTATTTATAATCATGTAAACCTTTTTCTTTTTATTCTTGTCATTAATTCTCTGCATAAAATGCAAAAATTTTCAGTTTAAAGAACTAAATTAAAAAGAGAAATATATACGTTTATTTAGTGCGTATTATAAAAAGTAAAACGATTCTAACATCCCGAACCCAGTGGTAGAGTCACTCTCAATTTGATTCATAAATGTATCTCTGAAATATAAAATATTTATTATATTTCTCAGGCTCTACGATTATAGCGGACTCTGGGCTCCATACTGGATGCAATTGGGAACACGCTGTATATTTGTCTGAATGCAATTATTGATTTCAGTTGTACCTTGTTCGACTCCCGGCACGCTCACACACGTGCCATCAGCTCCGAACCTCCACTTGTGGAAGGGGCACTGGATCGAATCCCCACAGACGGAGCCCCCTATCGCCAGGTTAGCCCCCAGGTGGGGGCAGTACGCGTGCACGCAATGGGGCGTGCCATCTGCCCCTCGGTAAACGCAGAGGTTCTCGCCTAGAAATAAAATATGTAAATATTAGTACATTAAGCAAAGCGTGTAAGTGGTTGATGGTACTCTTTTAATAGTTATATTATAAGAGCCAAGAGGCGAAAAAAACTCTCTGTGGAGCCCATGGGAGCGAAGCATGGGATCCAAGTGGACTGAGAACTTATTCAGAGTCCGATTTGCTAGCTACAACTCCCACAGGAAATAACTATGGCCATAACAGCTCTGTCTGCATTTCGGCAATATTAATGCAGGAGTCTACAGTGTGCCAGCACATTTAGTAGTCTCTTTACGGCTAAGGCCCTTCGTACAAAGCTTCGCAAATCTTTGATACTCGACGAATTTAGTGTCCAAGCGACTACCGCCGAACTAATTCATTGAGGCTCGTAAACTAGTTGCGTCGCCGACATTCGTCCCGCGACTCGCGTTCAAGTATGGCGGTAGTCGTTTGGAGACTAAAATCGTTGAGTATCGAAGATTTGCGTAGCCTTTGTACGGTCAACAGCACATCACGGTTAACACTTGCAGTTCGATAATAGCACTTTGTACCACTCTTATGAGTGGTACAAAGTCCAAAGTGTTACGTCTGACGTCTTGACTGTAAGTACGAAGGGACTAAGAGTCGCAGTGGCCACTTATCATCAGGTGGGTTGCGTGGGTTAGCTAGCCAGTTGGACTCTGAAAAAGTCCGCCAAAAAGGAGTCAGTGTTTTTGTTAAAATTAATTGTTTTAAAATAGTAATAGGAGGCGCTCGTGGCGCAGCTGTGACAGTGGTTCGTTAGCGATATCGAAAGTCAAGCTACCTACGCCGCGGTCGGTAAATGTATGGGTGACCAACTGACCATTCTGACCACATTTAGTGACATTTATTTCGAGCGTTTCCGTGCTTCGGAAGGCACTTTAAGCTGTTTTTCCCGGCTGATATTACTATTGTATATATTAGTCGTCAAGCCTAGTCAGATGCCATTTGGCGTCTTGATAACATCTGACATTAAGGTTGGTCACTTGCCTTACGCACCCCTGCACCAACCCGCACTAGGCCAACACTATCTCACAATTGAGATAAGGCCAGTGTCCGAGATGGGAACGTATATAGGCTGATGATGATAAATAATAATAAATAATAATAAATATTTCTGGACATTATTCACACAGCGCCATCTAGCCCCAAACTAAGCATTAGCTTGTGCTATGGGTGCTAGACAACGGATATACATTACTTATATTATATACTTTTTTTTTGTAAATACATACATATTATACATAGAAACACCCAGACCGATACAAACAGACATGTTCATGCACACAAATGTTTGTGCGTGCGTGATGAAAATAGTTTATTTAAGACTTACCCAAAACATCAGCAGGAAGTACCCCACCAACCCTCAACTCCTTACTTTCGGCGACCGCAAACCATCCGTTAGGGTACGGTGGGGGTATCTTCGACCCGTACCTTCTGGCCTGCTGCGCGCGGGTTATGCGAGCGGGTCTGTCCGGCCCCTGGATGTGATCGAAGCCGATGTCTGACAGCTCCTGTGGAGGGTTAAATACACCGTTATGTACAAAACTACTACTACTTTTGGTGAAATTTCTGGGTATATGGGACCTAATAACTGTCGTCTCGGTGTAGCGGGCGCAGGGCGGTGCCAGACAGTAACTGCTTAGTTACTGTTTGGCACTGAACTGTCTAAGGGCAGACGTGGCGCTTACCATCAGGTGTACGATCTGCTTATCTTGTTACCACATTGCAATAATAAAATAATGACTACAATAAAAATGCGGGCTTTTATTTCATTTATTTTAGTTATCCGTTACAATGATGGTTACTGCCTTAATCACCACGCTTACCGAAGGCGGTATTGGTGAACACAAATCTACTACAGGTACCGGCAAACTTCTTTAATATCGGGTGGGGATTGCGCAGAACACGAATTTTGACATGCGCGCTATTGGTCAGAAGACTCAGAAGCATACCTCTGACCAACATGGCGCGTGGGCGTCAGGCGATTCGCGCGCTATTGGTCATGCGCAGGTGCACTCATGTTGTGAAGTTTTCCGGCACGTATGTATGACAAAGCTCCAACAAAAATATGGTCAAAATTACCCCACAACCATGTGACCAATATAGCTGGCTACTAATGATGACTATGGACTTTTAACCTACAATAAAAGTGTGATTGATAAAATAAACAATTCCGGAACTCACAAAGTTTGTTAAATTTCATGATCATAAATGATTAAGTGATGCTATAAATTATTTGATTCGGCGTTAACGTTTATGTACAAAATGACATACAAAAATCTGACCCACAAATATGTAGCACTTAAATACAAATAAACATCCAGACACAGAACAAACACAAAAGTTTGTCCTGTGCGATCCCATGACCTCTTGCGCATACGGTCGAGGTGAGTCCTGCAAAGTCGAATGGCTGTGTAGAGTACACACACACTCTACACTTTGCTCTACACAGCCATGATCCAATTGGTCTGGTTCCCCTGTTAAGGGTCAAGATGGCAATCGCTCCAATGTATTAGCTGGACTTGTGAAATCCTGGATCATGGTGCAATTGTTACCTAGACCAGAACAGAGCTCGGAAGAAGAAGACAGATTTTATTGACTCACCTTTACATAAAGCGTAGGACACCAAAAACACTTAGTCAACGAGTAAACTACTAAAACTAATATCACAGTTAAAACTAAAACAAAACTATTTTCGTAAATAAAATCAGCCGCAGACCGCACAAGGCTTAATGTCAAGTTCACGTAAAAAAATAAAATGTCACTTTTGAACTCCGATCTCAAAATGGCGTCATGACATTTGGCGTACATCAGCTGTGTCGCCATTTTGTTCTGGCACGACGGCTGGGCGGGAAATGTTGTATTAAACATGGCGGTTTCTGAAACAATAAGAAATAGTTGTGAAGTACAGTGTTCACACATTACAAACTGTGCTAATTTTGAGATTGGATGTCGCCGTAAGAAAAATGTTCAATATAATACATTAATATGTAAAAATAACATGTATTATTTATAACCTTACTTGTACAGACATCTACAGACATAGACAAGACCTAAAAGGACAAAGTCTACTTTTTATTTCTGAATAATGCTTAGGGGTAACCTAAAGACCTTCAAGAAACGAGAGCGTACTCTCTTTATAAGGCCGGCAACGCATCAGTCAGGTGCCCACTGGTGTTGCAGATGTCCATGGGCGGCGGTGATTGCTTACCATCAGGCGACCCGCTCTGGCTCGTTTGCCGCCTCTAACATAAAAAAAAGAAATGTTTTTCAATCAACAGATCGACGTTAGACCATTGTTAGACATTATATTTGGTATGGGTATAGTTTAAGAGCTGGAGAGTGACTTAAAATGACTTTTTATCCCGGAAAAAAATATGACATTCCTGTTAAAAATAGTAGTTTAGGCAGATCAATCTGCGGGCGGCAGGCTAGTAGGTATAACATGATTAGGTACTTAAAAACTTCCAGACACAGGAAAATCACAAATGTTTAGCACATAAATAAATATGATCCGGCGCATAGGGCACTACTATAGGCGCCATAGGCTAAGCAAATAAAAATAAAACATTATTAGTCATTACTTACTGACCTAATACACCCACATTGACTTGAACGATTTTGTTAAAATATATTTTCTGTTTGCAGTTCTGGCTTTAGGTGTCGAATGTCATTTCCGTATTTTGTTAAAGTAAAATTATAAACTAATGTTGACCTCCAAATAACAACGTAAGCAATCATTGTATAACAAATACAACGTTAATTTTGTTACTGTGTGACCCGAATTTTGTTATTCGCACGTGCCAAATAATCTTTTTTTTTAACCCGGGGAATACGTTTCGTACCTGTCATCCTCAGTCGGCGGGCGGACGGTTGTGTTTTTTATATATTTTTTTATTGCAATGTGTAACAATACGAGCAGATCGTACACCTGATGGTAAGCGCCACGTCTGCCCTTAGACAGTTCAGTGCCAAACAGTAACTAAGCAGTTACTGTCTGGCACTGCCCTTCGCCTGCTACACCGAGACGACAGTTATTAGGTCTCATATACCCAGTAATTTCACTAGCTTCAGTGTGATTTCCCCGAAACACAGAAGTGCTTGATACCTACACTTCTATTTCACGGGAAAATATCTGGCACTGCGGTGGTACCCACCCACCTAGACGGCCCAGTACAGGAACCTACCACCTGGTATTTTTACTAAGCCTGAACTTGACCACAAAGTTGCGGTCTACGATGCATGGAGCACGTTTGATTATTATGTTAGGGTGTATGGAACTTTCACACCCTAGAAAGAGCAGAGTTTATCCACTAATGAACAGTTACACCAGAGGCATCACTCGCGCGTTACAGACCTATAAGTTTTTTTTTATGTCAAAGGCGGCAAATTAGCCAATTAATAGCAAAAAGATCTTCTGTGAGAAGGTGGCACTTTCCCGGTCAAGCCAGCCATTTCTCTAGAGGTACTTACAGACTAGAGCAAGGAAATGATCAGCCCCCCTAGACAAGCGGCATTTATGACGTTCGTTAAAGCTCAATTTGCGATAGCGAATGTCAAAACCCTACTTTCACCACATGACTTTTCTACGGCATCTGTCAAATCCATACAATTTAATGTTAGCGAATTTCACCAGCTATGAAGCGATGTCATCTTGTCTAAGCTCCCTGAGGCTTCTTTTTTTTAGTTTCGACGGGATAATAGAAATAGCATTTCGAAGCCGCGGCGGTAAAATCATGTTTTTTTTTTCTTTTGTCGATGGTCTAGTGGTTTAAGTATCGGGCCGAGATCTCGGGGTCCTGGGTTCAATTCCAGGGTGGAGCTAACTTTGTGTCGGTTTTTTCGGACACAGCTGTGGAACTCGTGCAATTCCATGCCCCAGTCTTTATAAAGACTGGTGCACGAAGGATACTCCACTAAACCCCCCGCGCTCCTGCATGAACGTCGGCGGTGTCTCCGGGCTGGGACAGACCCTGACAACCAGTGACACCGGAGGGCGACCTGCCCGCCTCTTACAGGGCGGGCCCAACTCTCAGCCACAGCCTGGAGTCTGGAATTTGGCGTCTAAAACAACCCCATGCCTTTTATTTATAGTGGAGAAATCTTTTATGGATACCTCAGCCGCTTGGAGGAGCAGCTAATTTTGTCAGAGTTGCCCTATGTTAGGGGGTACTGACTAAAAGTCCACTGTGGCCTCTCAAGCACAGGCTGGGGGGCCGGGTCGCTCTATGCAGAGATTCACACGATTGCCCCCCACCAGCTGAGCTCTGTTGCTTTAGTGCAGTGCTCCTCAGGGGAAGCGAGCATAGCCTCCCCCGTTTCCTCATGGCGCTTCTTATTAACTGACGAAATAATTATAACGTTCTTATCTAAGAGGTGATACTGGCTCTAAAAAACTTCAATATTTTTTTATTTAAATTAAAATGTTAGCTAGCTTTATTTGTTATTTTTCGGCCAAGACCTCAGAGTAAGTTAGGTTTTCTGAGGCCAAGACCACTGCCATTGACCTTAAAAAATAAAACTCACCTAGCTGTCACATTGTGAAAACGAAACTCCTTGGTAAATTCGCGCCAAAAACAAATTAAAAAAAAATAGGCTAAGACATTGAGCTTATACAGCCACCTACCTCACACTGTGCGCCATCCGAACCGTATCACTGATTTTATATCGGAAGACAGTCTACAGTATGGCACCATCTTTTTTTTCGAATTCATTAGAAATTGTAATATCGATGCATATTGCATGGGGTTTCTCATATTATTCAGGATCATTTTAAATTATTTTAAGAATGATTTTAAATGTTAAGTCTCTGATTTTTTATTTTGGGATTTATTCTGCTAATACAAAAGTTTTTTTAATGCTGCTCGTGTTAGCAGATAGGAACGCTGCCCGCCTGATGGTAAGCGCCCACAACTCTAAGTGTCGCCGCACACGGGCCACACGCCATAGCAGCAAAAGCGGCCACCACCACAGGTGGTGTCCCTCAGTGGAATAGGCCGCAGTGGCCGCTTACCATCAGGTGGGCTGCGTGTCTGTCAGCCAACTGACTAAGTATAAAAAAAAATGCTGGTGGCGGCGTTTTGTGGCTGTGGCGTGTAGCCCGTGTGCAGGGACTCTAATGAGTCGTATTCCAATAGCAGTTAAAACTCTTGATTCAACATAGTTTTCGAACCCCTACGAACACCTCCGAGACAGCTTGTTAGAGTATCTCGGAGTTCAGTGGGCAGACTCCCCCGTTTAAATTAGGGGGAATTATCACCCACCAAACTCTAACCACTTCATAACTTCATAACACTTCACACTGTTTCTGTCGGGGAATAAGGTCTTCAGATCCTAATTATTGGGTGAACATTGAAGAAATTTTTTTCTTCCCGCTGCAACGTAATGGACGGAACGGACGAGCCATTTGGTAGTCGAGAAGTCGTCTATTACACCAGAGGTCGCGCCCGAACGGTACAAACATTTATGTGCATGTACATGTCTGTTTGTATCGGTCTGGGTGTTTCTATGTATAATATGTATGAGTTTACAAAAAAAAGTAAATAAGTAATGTTTATTCGATGTCCGGCACCCATAGCACAAGCTAACGCTTAGTTTGGGGTTTAATAGCGCTGTGTGAATAATGTCCAGAGATACTTATTTATTTATATTATTAAGTTTTTACTAAAAATGTTAGCTCGCTGAATCGCATAGTGATGATGACCTTTGGTCATCGGAACAGACAAAATTATGTTGCATGCGTGATGTATACAAACTTTTATTATTGTGTATTTGTTTGCCAGTTTGCCAATCAAGATCGAGGACGCCACAAGGTTTTTTTTTTGTATTTTTGTGTTTGAAGAATATTATTCAAAAGATTATTTTTAGGAAAACAATATCAACATTAAAGATTGCACATAAAATCAGTACATTATGCATAAAACCGTCCAATCATACCTGCATAATTCTATTGACAATTGCATCCTTTTTTTTGAAAAGCAACTTTATTCCCATATTTTAATGTCGAATATCCTTAAGCAAATTTTGAGAATTTAAATTTCATACAAGATGTCAACATTAAATCTTAAATATTTATAAGATCTTATTCTTGTGAAAATAAAGTTAAAATTTGAATGAACATTTCAAGTTGTTGTTTTACTTAGGTTGTTACTGTGAGAGTTGTGAGTGTGAAAAAAGGTTACTAATATTTTTGGAGGTCCGTATTTTCGGGACCGAATTTTTATATTTATTAGTGTACTCCATCCATCAGTTAGCACTGTTAGCAGACAGACACGCAGCCTACCGGATTGTAAGCGGCCTGTTACACAAAGGGACACTTCACTAAGAAGCTTCGCTCAATGGGGGGCTTCGTCGTTTGACCCCGGTCCCGAATACACCGCGGTGTCAAACGCACAAGGACTCTTTTTGAATTGGCCGTTTGACACCGTTAATAATATCGCGGTTCCAAGCGGGAATAACTTTTTTCGACTTCGTCATTTGACACCGCCAATAAAAATCTTATTTTTTATTTTTGTACAGTTGAGTACACAAGTAAGTTGTAGATTTGAAGGATCCTACTCAAGGTTATTTTTTTTTTTTTGAAAAGTTACTTGTTTTTAGGAAGCATTAACGTGTCGTGTATTGGTTTTTGCATGGAATACGTTTTCGATATCGGAATCGTTAGAAGTTTGTATCTTTTGCAAAAGAAGTAATAAACGAGTAGCTATTACAATAGCCTTATCGCCAAAAGGGTAAGATGGTTCAATTAGTAAGGTCACTTGTTCCTGCATTTCCTTGTCGGTATTTTTTTAGTGGTAGTTTTAAGTATTTGATGGTTACGTGTAAATGAAAGCTGCAGGAGTCGTGCACTGCTTTGTTTGTAAAAAAAAATAGAAATAACGACATAAGACGCTTATTTTTGGTCTGAATTAAATTTTATGTGTATAATAATATGAACGAATTTAATGTTTCAATAAATGAATTTCTTGTCGCTTTGTGTATTAACGAAAATTTAACTATCTTTATTATGTATAAATAGCTAAATACAATATAAAAACATAAAAATCATTAAGTACTGGTGGTGTGTGCGGCCACACCGAAGCGGCTGCCTTGATCACACGTTTTGTGTTGGGGCGCACAGTCGTATGGACATTTTTGCGCACGCATCAAACGTGTATTGCCGCACTGGAGCTTGGAGTTGCAATTTTAAAAACACAGGGGTGTGTCTTTGCCGCAGTCAACGTGTTAACAAGCTGAAATGAAGCTAGATGAAGTGACCATATCCCAAAAAGTGGCTGATAGTGGTTGGAAGTAAAGAGCTGAAATACGAGCGTTCTATTGGTGTGGCCTATGGGACAAAGTTGTCATTACAAAAAACGGATACTTATATTGGGATATTTTTTTATGCAATTTTGTCTTTAACTGTACATAAATATAAACAGCGGTGTCAAGTGACGAAGTCGAAAAAAGTTGTTCACCACTTGACACCGCGGTGTCAAACGGCCAATTCTAAAAGCGTCCTTGTGCGTTTGACACCGCGGTGTATTCGGGACCGGGGTCAAACGACGAAGCCCCCGCTCGATGTGCTGCCAAACCGTAGGCTCATCTGATCTTCGAGCATATGATTTCAAGTGTACTGGCTCCCATATTTATATGCCAGAGCTGTTATGGCGGCAGATTTCACCCATAGGGATGGTAGCAGTAAGTCGGACTCTGAAAAAGTCCTACTTACCACCAACCAGACCCAAGGCAGGAAACGAGCTCTGCTGTCTGATATTTTAAGTTCCTCGTAATTTATCTTTGATATGTAAATGATTTCTCCTTCTTCTTCTTAGCGTGTCGATGGCAATATCATTAGATTTTTGACTCCCAATATTGAGCAACACGGATTGCACTCTCGGCAGACAAGCTCTTCCTGAGTGCAGGTGTCCGGGCAGTTTAGGCAAGATATTAAATGACCCATGGTCTGAGGGGTAAAACCACACTCACAAGCCACACCCAAACCATCAGTGAACCCCCACTTATGTATGCTTTCTTTGCTTCTGCCGACCTAAGTACGCAGTCTATTTAGGGATTTGCAGGTCAGCCACAGTAGATCATGCCATGAGGTAGGACAAAGGAGCCAGTCGGGGCAAATTCATTCGTCCACAGGCAAAGTCGGAAGGTTGGTGCATGATTCCTCCTTGTGGCAAGCCTTCCAGAAGGTGCGCCCTTCGGTTGGGGGCCTAAGAATACCGAGGTATTCCCTGCCTGTTGTAAGAGGTGACTAAAAGTGGCCTTCGAATCCGGGAGCGGCGCGGGAAGTTCCGCGTGCAGCCCCGGCAACGGGGTCGGAGAAGACGGCCACACCATGGCCCGTGTGGTTCGTAATGTGCCGCACATCGGCGGTGGGGGTTCCGTGGCGTTGCCTCCGCATGGAGGTTCTCGGTTCCCCCTCACTGCGCAGAGAGGGTCATGGTCAGGTTTTAGTCGGTAGGGCCGAAGTGCGAGTCTGGCACATCGCTCGGAACGAACCTCCGTCCCTTGAGTGACCTCCTGCTTTAGCAGGAGGGGTCCGGCGTCCGTTTTGTCAGGGAAGCCGGGCCGGTGAGTAACAGCATTTCCTGACGCAAAAAAGGCTTTCCACAAGGTAAACTGATGATATTATAAAGATCGTTGGCATCCACTGGTTGCAGGAGGCGCCGGACCGATCAGTTTGGAGTTCATTGGAAAGGCCTACTTATGTCCAGCAATGGACGTCAATGACTGGCCCGATGGCGCAATTGGTAGTGACCCAGTCTTATTCGCCAGATTCAGAGGTTCGAACGAATCCCACCCATGCAAGACTAACATTTACCTATGCATGTGCCACAAAAGCAGTTAACCTTTTGAACGCCAAGCTACGAATGCACTGATGATGTCGTGTCCTGTACGCTAGAGCTGGGTTATTCTTTATTATCGAATGTAAGGAAAAAATACCAGTTATCGTTTTAAACATAACGTAAAAGCTCCTATTAACGACCCATCAAAATGTGACTCTATTACCGACCTAATTTTTAAATCACTCATATTAGACATAATATAGGATTCCAGGAGGTCATACCTTAAAAATTAGTTACGTATTTTTGTTTGACAACAAATAGAGTAAATTTTGTGTGTTTAAATAGCCAGTGAAAGAAATAATTTGACAATGAGTGAGACGTGCCCGAAGCGGACGCAAGTTTCATAGTGTCGCGTCTCCAGACACGTAAGTACACCTAAATATTACTTAAGGAAAATAACACACTAAAAATGGGTTTGTCTTCTTGCTATTACATTACAACTTTAACGTACATATATATTCGTTTTCTAAACTAACTCTTAATATAATACTTTTATTGGTTTTTGTGTGATAAAATCATGTTTTAATTTAAGGCGGTAATAGAATCCAAATTTCAAAACTTGATTCTAATAACGACCCATGGCGTTGTTAGATTTTTAAGAACATTTCGCACACCCGGTAAAAAACTGTCATAACACAAAAACAGGCAAATCTCACCCCTTGCAGTAAAATATTATTTTACTGCAAAAAGTGAGATTATAAAAATATTATTTTACTGAAAAAAGTCAGACCAGCCTTGCCTCTACGTTATGACAGTTTTTTAGCGGGTGTGCGATTATGTCGTCAATTATTATTAAGTAACAAAATTACTCTACCAGATTTGCATGTTTTTATGTTATGACAGTTTTTTACCGGGTGTGCGATTTAGTATTTTAAAATAATATCTACTATAAACTACCTTATTTGATTTAATTTTTTGTTGTTCAATTCTTAAAATTATTTTACTACGTTGAGATCTATTAACGACAAAGCTATTTCTTCAAGTTTTTGTGTAAAACTCGATTCAACGTTAGACAATATTCCTATTATTATAATGAAAATAACCTTTATTATCTGAATTAAAGACTAACTGACATTAAAAGAAATAATATAGCAATAAGATCGAAATTAACAGTATTCCATAAAACGGATATTTTATCTGTTTATTTTTAATTTTATTGGTCGCTAATAGAATACTGCAACCTTCATACTTAATTCTATTACCGACTCACAGCTGTGACGATATTATTGGTTTTTTGGTATTACAGTACACAAAAACAAAATGTATATTTTTGAACAAATTGGCTTATTTTTTGCATACGTGACGTTTTGAGAGATTTTGTCACATTATTAATGTAAAATAAATCCAGTTTCATTCATGGCTTCATGGCATTGGCTATAGGTAGGTATTTTATATATTTTCAAATCAAATAAAAATTACAGGACAGAATAGGGGCCATGTAGCTTTTTAAAGCTTCTTTCGAAGAATTAAATTCTATAATATTGTGTTCTTTTATAGAATCATGGAGCCGCAGAAGCGCAAGCAGTACGCCTCTCTGCTCAACTAGAAGCTGCGCTTCTAGCTATAAATGAAGGTATCAGCATAGGCATACGAAGCTTCAAAAACATGGCATACCGAGGACAACTCTGCGTGATAAGAGAAATAATAAATATACATATAAATTAATATTGTGGAAAACAAACAGTTTTAACGAAGGAGGAAGAAATGTTATAAAGGTATTTTGTGATTGTATTACAGGTAAAAATATTTTTGTTACTGATTTATAATATCTAATTAGTATGTAGGTAATTAAAAGACAAGCGTTTAATTATTTGAAGACTGTTTTCTGAGGCTATTTATATTTTTTATTAATTAAAATCAGTGCTCTAAGCGTTGCAATAAATAATTATGTTCATATTGTAATAATGTTGATCTCATAACTATTGTTATTATATAATAAAAACCTTAAAAACGGTTTTTTATTTTATTTAATAGTATAGAAAAAGTGACAACTTGGTAGCGGTCGGTAATAGAAGTAGAAAAATCGTTAATAGAATCTTGCCGCATTCTATGGGTCGGTAATAGAATCAACTACTCTTTTAGATTAAATAATTATTAGTAAATATTGTGTTATTGAATATTGAATTTAATTACTGAATTGCAAAGAATACTTCATTGAGATTAATTATAAATTATAACATCTTTTCTAACATAACAGCTTATATCTATTTTTTTAAAGTGAATCCCAAGACAGCTTAAACTGGCGGTAATAGGAGCATTTACGTTATTTATTTTATATTTTAAAGGGAGAGTTTTTGTCAAGCCTATAGACGTCGTTGGCGCACAGGGCCGGCATGTGCTTGTCAATTATAGACGACTTTGGCGTCCAAAAGGTTAAAACCTCCATGAAATAGTTTCAGAACAGATATCTAGTAACGAGCTTAATGCATTAAGTTCCATTGTAAGCTATTAAGATTAACTCATATTCAAGGGCATACATACACGATACTAAACTTGATCTATATTACCTAGAGGCGCCACCTAAAGTACTTATTTAAATGTTGAAATACGAGACACTGTCTAGAGGTCAAGGCAATGGCGTAAATATTGTACCATCTTAGGGCCGTGGATTTTTTTCTAAACCTATGTACTAGACTTCCGCCCGCGGTTTCACCGGCGCGTAATTTCTTTTTTCAAATATCCCCCTACATTTCCGGGATCAAAAGTACCCAATGTCACCCGGGAATAATGTAGGTTTCCAACTGTGAAAAAATTATTCAAATCGGTTCAGTAGTTTCGGAGCCCACTCAATACGAACAAACAAACAATCAAATCATTCATCTTTATAATATTAGTACAGGTATCGGCAAACTTGTTGAACATCAGTCGACGGAGAGGGGGGAAAGTTCGCGCGTGCACTTGCGCGTGACCAATAGCGCGTGCGAATCTTCCGAACGCCCGCGCACGCTGTTGGTCAGAGGTATGGTTCTGACCAATAGCGCGCAGGCGTGTCAAAATTCATGTTCTGCGCAATCCTCATCCGATATTCAAGAACTTTGCCGGGATCTGTATACAACGTGTTATGTTAAATGCGCAATACCTCAGACACCCCAAATGATTTTTAATTCAATTGACCTAATTGTGAAGGAAAATATAACATAAAAATAATTCAAAATGTTTTTTGAGCTGTTTTTGTTTTACTGGCAATTCTGGGGGTCTAGACAAAGTAACATTTTGACAGCGATAGCGAAATTCGCTAACTTTAAACTGTATGGATTTGACAGAGGCCATAGAAAAGTCACGTGTTGAAAGTATGGGATTTGACATTCGCTATCGCAAATTGAGCTATAACGAACGTCATAAATGCCGGGGCTTATCGTTTCTTGAATCTGCGACGACGCTTCGTCGAGGAACGAGTCGGTAGGCATGGTTTGCGCACGTGATGGCTTGACCTATAAATAAATAGAAAAGGCAATATTCTTTGCCAAATGCAAGTGATCACTTCAATGTTAGAATAAATTAAAACGAACTTTGTTCTACCTACAATTGAACGAAGGGCACTAAGATCACGGCCGGTTATTCATCAGTAGTTCTTGAAACGTCCTTGATGAAATACCTATGAAAACTTGTAAAAATAGAAGATTTAATTTACACATAATACCTTTTTTTTATACTACATCGCGGTCGCCTTCGCGGTTTCACCCGCGTAATTTCTTTTGTCAATTATCCCCCCTTCCCCCCACATTTCCGGGATCAAAAGTACCCTATGTCACCCGGGGATAGTGTAGCTTTCCAACAGTGAAAGAATTTTCCAAATCGGTTCAGTAGTTTCGGAGCCTATTCAATACAAACAAACAAATCTTTCCTTTTTAAAATTTTACTATAGATTAGTATTAGTATAGACACAGATAATATAATAGTATAGATTAGTTGCCAGGCAGGTACGCAGTCTACGGAGCGGGAGCGAGAGCAGCCCTCACGCTCCCTTGCTCCGAAGAAGTCGGAGGGGGAGGAGAAGACGGGTTTATAACCAATCGTCTCTTCTTCCTAGCAATGGCCTGCGGGATGGAGGTGTGGGGATACCTCCTCCTGCATTGCACAGGCTACTGCTCCCGACGGGTAACAATGACCAGGCGCTCTCGGCCGTTGTTGCCCAGCCTCCTTCCTCCGCCGGGGGGAGGCAAGTGGGGCACGCCCTGTAAGAGGCGGGCAGGTCGCCCTGCGGTGTCTCTGGTTGTCAGGGTCTGTCCCAGCCCAGAGACGCCGCCGACGGCGATGCAGGAGCGCGGGGGGGTTTAGTGGAGTATTCTTCGTGTACCAGTCTTTATAAAGACTGGGGCATGAAATTGCACGAGTCCCACACACGGCTCACCTACCCCAGGCGAGTTATGGTGCCTAATAGCATTCCCCTCCATAAAAAAAATGGTACGCAGTCTACCTGTTGGTAAGGAGTTGGTTTTGAGTCCGACTGGCTAGCTACCACCCCCACAGGTGAAATCTGCCGCCATAACAGCTCTGGCTGTGTTCCGGCAGTATTAATGTGGGAGCCAGTACACTTGAAATCAAAGGCTCAAAGATCAGATGAGCCTACAGTCTGGCAGCACATTAAGCGACGCTTCCTGGTGAAGTGTCCCTCAATGGAATAGGCCGCAGTGGCCACTTACTATCAGGTGGGCTGCGTGTCTGTCTGCCAACTGATGTGGTATAAAAAAAAAAGGAAATCTTAGAAAGAAAGAGTCGCTAATTGTGCTGGCATGGCACACACCGGCAACGCACCAGCGATCCCTCTGGTGTTGCAGATGTCCATGGGCGGCGGTGATTGCTTACCATCAGGCGACCCGCTGGCTCGTTTGCCGCCTCTGACATAAAAAAAACACTGTAGGCTCCTCTGGTCTTCAAGCCTTGGATTTTAATTTAAAGGTGAGGTTTAATGAGTCACTTTTTCTATTTTTTTATACTAAGTCAGTTGGCAGACAGACACGCAGCCCATCTGATGGTAAGCGGCCACTGCGGCCTATTCCATTAAGCGACACTTCACCAGGAAGCGTCGCTCAATGTGCTGCCAGACTGTAGGCTCATCTGATCTTCGAGCCTTTGATTTCAAGTGTACTGGCTCCCACATTAATACTGCCGGAACACTGCCAGAGCTGTTATGGCGGCAGATATCCCCTGTGGGGGTGGTAGCTAGCCAGACGGACTGAAAAAGCCCTACCAGACCCTAGGCGGGAATCGAACCCACGACCTCCGGGTTTTATACCACTTAGCTTAGCCACTGTTACACGGAGTCGGTCAATTCTATGTGCGTATTTACCACAGACGGTGTCAAAAAACACCGTGAGGGAATCAGAGACATGATCCAACCGCGGTAATGTGGTTATAAAGAAAAGTCGAAAATTGTGCTATTTTTTTATACCAGGAGGCGCCTGGTGGTATGCGGTTACGGACCCTGTTATTTTAACTTAATTATTTCAAAAAAAACATAGAGCTGCAAAATAAAATAAATATCCCTGGACATTATTCACACAGCGCCATCTAGCCCCAAACTAAGCATTAGCTTGAACTATGGGTGCTAGACAACGGATAAAAATTACTTAAAAACTTTTTTTTTTTAAATACATACAAATTATACATAGAAACACTCAGACCGATACAAAAAAACGAGGATTCAGGCGACTGGGACCACTACATAACTGGGACCGCGGTCCCAGTTGCCTGATTAGTTTTTATTTATTTATTTCGTCAGGCGAGTGGGACCACCCGTAATTTTTAACCACAAATCCATTGTTGAAATACAAGATTTGGTACAGTTAGCAGAAAAGGAGTCATAACAAAGGTATGGTCCCAGTCGACCGATTCAAAAATGTTATCAGGTAACTGGGACCGCGGTTCCAGTTTCATATGGTCCCAGTCGCCTGAATCCTCAAAAAAACATGTTCATACACACAAATGTTTGTACCGTGCAGGGATCCAACCCGCGACCCTTGGTGTGATAGCCGACTTCTCAACCATTACACCAAACCAAACGGTCGTCGTAAAAGGATGGACCTTTAGTTTACTTAATGTTATAGAAAAATAATAAAAAACATTTCACACAGCTTCCGTTAAATTATTTACGTAGGTAGGTACACGTTGCTAGCCGATGCCTAAATAAGCAGTTAGTTAAATAGGTATATGTTGCTAAATATAAACTAAATGTCACGTTATATCAATATGCGGCCGTAACTGTACCTTTCCCGTATAAATACATAAAGAAATTGACGGGAATTTGTAAAACATCAGGGATAGTGTTTTCGAAGTTACCGTTAGCAACTGACGTGCGCCATCTTGGGGTTTTGGGTGCGTTCGGATTCGTCTTCGGATCGGGATGATATTTTTAAGATGAAAGGACAAATTGGCATATTGGCACAATCCTCAATAGCGATGACATCTTCGTTGAATAGGTATTTTTAGTAGAAAAATATTGACTACAGCGGCATTTTTCAATTCGTTGTACAGTCAACAGCACATCAGATCAGACTACCCTCATCATCATTCCCGATTGCATCCAGTATGGAGCTCAGGGTCCGCTTCGACTATGATCCTAGATTAGACAAGCCTGGTTATTACAATGGAGCGATTGCCGTCTGACCTCCGTAACCCTACAAGGGAAACCAGACCTACTTGGAACATAGTCGGGACCAACGGCTTAACGTGCCTTCCGAAGCACGGAATCATCATTCTTTTCAGACATTCAGGTGATTTAAGCCTGCAATGTCCTAACCAAACTGGAAACATTCACACAAAGTAATGCTTTCCATGGGATTCGAACCCACGACCTCCGAGTTTTAGAGTCCAACGCTCTAACCACTGTACCACGGAGGCAGTTCATCAGACAACCCTAATCTTTCAAATCTCTTCAACCAATTTTCTGCTTTATTTACCTACTTCCTATAGAGTTCTTTTTCAATTAAGAATTTTGGACAGATTAGGGTAGGTTGATCTGCTGCCGTCCGTACTTTCGGACTTATGGTAGCAAATGTGAATATATAATGTTTTGGCTATTTATACATATAAATTATAATGTTTTTTTTTTCAATTCGTGTTATTAATATAACATAAAGATATATTTCTTAAAAAAATGAACGAGGACGTGTTGTTGTTACGTGGATGTATTTAATCAAGAAAATGGCGATGAAGAATAAATACTAATGTTTGAGTAAATAAATATTCCCATATTTAGGTACTATAAGATTTCTATATGTACTTTAGAACTTCTTCATTTAATAATTATTTTTTTGAAGACTGACAAAATGTAAGGAAAATCGATAAACAATGTGGGTTATCTATAACTCCGAAAGTACAACGAAAATAAAAACGCCGCCGTAATAAATATTGTTCTGCTAAGAAATACCTATCCAATGATGTAGCCCATTGTCCTTTTATTATTTTTCATTTTAAAGTTAATAAATGAAGTATTCGTATGAATATTCAAGCATCACTGTCAATTTCAGACAATAAAGTGTTAATCTTGTGTTGTGATGCTTTTACTCTGACAATTTTGTTTTGAATTTATAATAGGCTGATGGCTAAGTCAATACTTTGACTCCGTAGTGGACCCACCTACCACTGCGGATCTACTTACCTAAGTAGATCGTACTTTTAAGGTCAGGATACTTGTTAAATTTTTAACACAAATTTAGAATCAACGAAGGTACCAGAAACCCAGGGGGTTTTTCTGGTACCTGGTTATTTCTGGTTTAGTGTGTGTACCTACCCCTCGCGTAGGAAAGTCCCACATAACCCTCTGTCCAGTGGTGTTGTAGAGTCACGCCAGCACCACCCGGCCGAGGGTAGGTACACGTAAAAAAAGCGAAGGTACCAGAAGCATATACTTAAAAACATATTATCAACATCCAGACACACGTTTAATAGCGTTTCTCTTGATTTTATTGATAATCTTATAAACATTAGACTGAGTAAATGACGTTGGGGGTAGCTCCCCAACGCTCGCATTGCACAGGTCACCCGAGCCAAGTCTGGGAGTAACCTAGTTTCTCAGGTGGCCCTCCCTAGGCGCCACCCTGACTTGAGGCCTCTAAAGTCAGGGTACCCGGGGATGGGCTGGTCAATAGCCACAAGGCTGGCACCGGCTCGTCTCAATCGGGTGTGAAGGGGAAACCTGAGAAGTTTAGTAGGTAGTGGACGCTTTAGTCTCGAGTCCCACACACGGCCGCAGGTCTAGCTAGCCTGCGGTTTGCAATTCTCTTTCGTTGTTAAACGAAATGTAATGATGTATTCTGTTGCTGTTCCTAATAAAATCTTTTTTATCATCCTACCCAGGATTTTACAAGGTGGTGGGTTCCTGTACTGGGCCGTCTAGGTGGGTACCACCGCAGTCCCGTGAAATAAAAGTGTGTCAAGCACCTCTGTGTTTCGGGGAAAGGGCACTGAAACTAGTGAAATTACTGTGTATATAAGACCTAATAACTGTCAGCTCGGTGTAGCGGGCGCAGGGCAGTGCCAGACATTAACTGCTTAGTTACTGTTTGGCACTGAACTGTCTAAGGGCAGACGTGGCGCTTACCATCAGGTGTAAAATCTGTTCGTCTTGTTATGTTACACATTGCAATAAAATAAAAACCCAGGATACAAATCCGAACGTAGCCCCAACACCTATCCTGAATGTGTTAATCTGAATACAATATGCATGCGGCATCTGCGTCAGCACATTACAATAATGTTTACGGTCAGTTTGAATTTAGAACGAGATCCTCGCTAGCTTTGCGAAATGCTGGCCGTGAATTTTTGTTTAGATATTGTTTTACTTTTTAAAATGTTATCCTACCTATATTATTAAAAAAAAAAGGCTTACGACGCTTACCTATTATGTTTTGGCGCTAGATGCAGGCCCTGATTAAGAGTTCTGACCGCCCTAGGCTAATTATGAGGACGCGCCCCCTCCAGGTGTGTTACGGACGGGTCTAAAAGTAGGAACTGAGTAGAGTAGTATTATGAAAATTTTAACATGGTTCATACTACCTATAAAAAACCTATACCTATAAATCGATCTGCAACCTCACGCATTATAAGACCAAAACCATGACAAGTGACTGCAGGCTACCAAGTAGTAAACCAAATCCATCTCGTGTTTGGCAGCATGACTTGTATTGGCTTAGTTTCTATAGACCCCTTATGCCGCGTGGTCCGATCGGCTTGTCCGATCGATCGGACCACCATGTTTTTTATTTCCTTTTGGTTCGATTGATCGAACTCTAAAGTTCTCGTGGGCCGATTATCGAATTACTGGGACTATTCATTTCCCTATAGACCGATTGATCGAACAATTAGATCGTTTTTTTTCCTGTTAAATCGATTGATCGGGCAACGATATTTGACGATCGTGACAAAAGAAAGTAAAAAGTATTTTTTTAGTCATGTATTTTTTTAAAACAAATTAATATTATAAAAACATAAGAAAGAAAGTACTGATGGTTTAAAGGTTTTTTTTTTTGTTTTTTTTTTAATTAAATTAATCCTACTATTAACAATTATAAATGCGTTTGGAAAATTCTTAAAATCATTTTTTTTTGGGATTTTTTTAATAACAAAGGAAGATCATAAAATCCATATGAAGTTGCAATTTTTTTTATTTGAAAATCGTGTAAGTTTGTTAGTTACGTCTTGTTATTTATTTACGTAACATAAAAAATTGTAATGATTATTCAGAACCAAAATACGGTAGGGCTATTTTCACTACCTTCTGATAAGTGGCAAATAGCCGATCCGTCAGTATTGTAACAAGTTTTTCACAAAAATATCATGTCAAAAATCTGTCAGATAAACTATCTGCTTAACAGGAGGTGGTGAAACCGGCCCATATTGTCGTACTAATCCAGCTTTCCTAATGAAAACAAAGCACAAACTCAACTCTTGTTTGCTTTATTGTTGTTGAAGTTGTTTGTACTCACAAATTCGCTATGGTCTCACAATTTGAAATCGATCGGACCAGTAGGAAAGATAGAAGAAGTGTGGTCGGACTAAGAGGATTTTTAAAAGTCTCGTGGTTCGAGCGATCGGACAAGATGAACTTTTAAAATGACGTTAGTCCGATAGTAGGACTACAAGGATAAGATAAATCCGATCAATCGAACCATCAGGATTTTTCTAATCCTTGTAGAACTGTTGTTGTTGAACTTGTTGTACTATTGTTGTAAATAGGGTAGATGCAATGATGCTAGATTAGTGCATACGAAGACACGATTTCAGCGCCCCCCTCGATCCTCGCGCCCTAGGCTGCAGCCTAATTAGCCTATGGGTAAATCAGGCCCTGGCTAGATGGCCAAAGTCCAGACATAAACTGTTGCCCCTAGGTAGTGAAATTACTGGGTATAGGTATGAGACTTAATAGGTAACTGTTGTCTCGGTGTAGCGGGCGCAGGGCAGTCAAGTGCCAGACAGTAACTGCTTAGTTACTGTTTGGCACTGAACTGTCTAGGGGCAGACGTGGCGCTTACCATCAGGTGTACGATTTGCTCGTCTTGTTACACATTGCAATAAAAAAAAAACGCTACGCTTGAAGCCACTCGGCACCGCAGTTCAAAAATATAAACAAACTGACTAATTTAAGTTCGGTCGTATTACACAATTCCCTGATATCCAGATCATGGGGTTACTCGGAACCCCATACATTATGCAAGGACATTGCATTCTGCGAACGCAGCTATTACTCATAATAATTATTCTGCAAGTGAAACAAGCGAAGCGATTTTGAGAAAATTATGTTGAGTTCCGTAGAGTTTAAAAAATCAATAGATCTATACCAATATCTAAGTATGTATGGTACAAAGGTGACTGACTAACTGACTTACTGACTGACATAGTCATCTATCAACGCACAGCCCAAACCACTGGACGGATCGGGCTGTTTGGCATGCAGGTAGATGTTATGACGTACGGAGGCATCCGCTAAGAAAGGATTTTGATCAATTCTACCCTCAAGGGGATAAAATAGGGGATGAAAGGTTGTATAAATCTTCTTAGATTTTAGATTCCCGCGGAATAACGTCGTGTAGTCCACGCGGGCCAAGCCGCGGGCGGCAAGCTAGTGTAATATAAAGAGGAAAGATTTGTTCATTTGTATTGAATGGGCTCCGAAACTACTGAACCTTTTTAGAAAATTCTTTCACTGTTGGAAAGCTACACTTTCTCCGGGTGACATAGGGTATTTTTGATCCCGGAAATGTGGGGGTAAGGGGGGATAATTGACAAAAGAAATGACGCGCGGGTGAAACGGCGGAGGTGACAGGGTTTTCTTGGCTATGCTTGGAGTCTCCCTGCGTGATCGCATCAGAAATAATGAGATCCGCAGAAGGACCAAGGTCACCGACATTGCCCGAAGAATTGCGGGCCTTAAGTCAGTACCCATAATTATACTATACTTATGTGGCAGTGGGCAGGACACATTGCATGGAGGACTGACGGCCGTTGGGGCGGAAAGGTCCTCGAGTGGTGGCCACGTACCGGGAAACGAAACCGTGGTAGGCCTCCCACAAGGTGGAGCGATGATCTCATAAAGATAGCCGGAATCCACTGGATGCGGGTGGCGCAGGACCGATCGGTTTGGAGATCCTTGGGGGGGGGGGGGCTATGTCCAGCAGTGGACGTCGTTTGGCTGAAATGATGATGATGAGGGTTTTCTTACTAACACAAGGATCTCTAAAATATACTTAAAAACAGCAATAAAGAAAGACTTATTAAATATGAATTGTATTGACAAACGAAATTGAAATCACTTTCGCAGTAGGCGTGCGTGTGAGCAAATCTTATGTTCATTTTTACTTTTATAAGCATTTGATTTATTTGGCCCTGTTTCTCTGGACGTTACGGGTCTTCCAAATGAAATCCAAGTGTTGAACTGGTTTGTGAAGAAACTCATTACAGAAATAAATAATAAATCCTATCCGGACTAATGTACAGAGTTATTTATTTATTATTTATTATTCACACAGCGCCATCTAGCCCTAAACTAAACTAATTAGCATGTGCTATGGGTGCTAGCACAGAACAAGATTTTCTCTGGTGCTAGACAATGGTTACATTATTTATATACTTTTTTTAAATACATACATATTATAAGTAGATAGAAACACCTAGACCGATACAAACAGCAGACATGTTCATGCACACAAATGTTTGGACCGTGCGGGGGTTCGATTCCCGCCTTGGGTCTGGTTGGTGGTAGGACTTTTTCAGTCCGACTGGCTGGCAACCCCCACAGGTGAAATCTGCCGCCATAACAGCTCCGACTGTGTTCCGGCAGTATTAATGTTGGAGCCAGTACACTTGAAACCAAAGGCTGAGAGACCGGATGAGCCTACAGTCTGGCAGCACATTGTGCGACGCTTCCTGGCGAAGTGTCCCTCAATGAAATAGGCCGCAGTGACCGCTTACCATCAGGTGGGCTGCGTGTCTGTCTGCCAACTGTAGTAGTAATATTATTTTGAGTCACGTGACAGTTACATTAAGCAGTAGGTAAGTGTAACAAAATGTCACGTGTTAAAGAATTGAGAGCAGTTCCCAGTTTATAATAACATAAATATTTTGTGGCGCAGCTAGTGATGTCATCGAAGACGCCTTGACACCGTGTTTAGAGCGCCATAGCGACTTCGTATCTAAGCAATTCATAGCCCAAATATTAGAATAAAAAAACCTCGCCATGTTGCGGAAAAATCCCTGGACACACACACATTATTCACACAGCACCATCTATCCCCAAACTAAGCATGACCTTGTGCTATGGTGCTAGACAACGGATAAACATTACATAAAAACTTTTTTTTTGTAAATACATACATATTATACATAGAAACACCCAGACCAACCAGACCAGAAAAATATTGGGACTAATTTCTACAATCAAATAAAAACAATAAGATGTCATTCACAACGAATTTGTCATTCATTATTATTCTGTCAAAGTGTGATGTCAATTGTCAACCGTGCCTTGATACTATTGGATATAGGTATTGTGAGTTATTTGTGAGTATATAACCATAGAAACCAAGTGTTGCTTTAACCATAGCTAATGTGGCGCCTCCAAAGCAGGTTTTTTATTTTTTTGGTCCGGGTTTACAAAATATTTTTTTTTTAAATATTAGGGGGAATGGGGTTGGTTTATAATGCCAAAAAAAAATCTCGTGAGTAATGCTCGGTCCCTAATATGATAGAAATGGAGCAGGGAGTCCATCGCAACCAACAAATTCACACATTTTAAAATCGTATTTAAATGCAAAATGGTGATTTTCTTCTCCCTTTTTAGTTTTTGATGTCAGTTTATTTTAATAAGCTTTGCTAAGTTTGAGGGCTGTTACTTACTCATTGATAGTGTATTAAAAAAGTGTACCGATAATGTAGAGGAGGTCCCCAGCTAACAATTGGCCCATGAAAATGCAGATCAAAAGTGAACTATCTATGAGATTAATGAGATATTTTTTTAATATATTTTTTTTAGGAAAATTAGGGATTCACAACTTTAAAAATTTATTTAAAAAAAAACTACAACATATTTTAATGTAATTATTTATGATTAAGTTAGAGCTTAGTCTAGTTCACAATAAAACACATTAGGATAACTTAAACTTTGTTAATTTTGAAATAAGAGATCTAAAACTAGAATTTTTTTATGACATTTACAATGTTTACAATAAAGTATCATTTTCTTCAAAAACAATTCGTTCACTTTTGACCTGCATTCTCATGGGTCAATTGTTAGCTTCTCTACATTCCCTTTAAAAGATCGGTGTACATTACCAGTAACCCTGTAGGTATAATGTCCCAGGATATTTACTTTTGTGAGGAACAAATCGTAAATTATAATTGCAAAATCCTGTTACCGGGAGCGACGAATAAAAAAAAGCACCTTCACACGACCTCTGCCACACCCAAAACTTTGTACTTACAAAACAATCCCAAAAAACCCCATAAATAAAATATAAACTCATTTTTTTTCTCTGTCTGCCCCTGTATATGTAAAGGTCACAGTAATTTATATACGCCAAACCAACTTCCTGATGTTTTTGGGTGAATAAATTGGGTCACGAAAAAAAATGGTGGCTGTTTTCCGAAGTATGGCGTCGTTAAGAGTCTGCTTAGCATAGGTTTATTATTTATGGCATACTAGCGACCCGCCCCGGCTTCGCACGAATGCAATGGTGATTCTCTACTATATTATGCATGTCCTCCTAATGTCCTCCTAGCCGAGTTTTGGCTACGGCTGCCCATCTTTTTTTTACGATCAATTAACTACGCAGGATAATTATTATAGTGCACAAGTGAGTGCGCAAGCATTATGCATGTATTATGCATATAAATCTTCCTCTTGAATCAATTTATCTATATAAAAAACAGCATCAAAATCCGTTGCATAGTTTTAAAGATCTAAGCAAGCATACATAGTAACGGACAGACAGCGGGAAGCGACTTTGCTTTATACATAATTACTACTATGTAGTGATGCAGTGAATACCGAATGGAATTATACATAGCACACCACACGTGACATCGTCTGCGTAAAATCAATGTTTAGAAATGCGAAAATGCTCCTAAATGTTCAATTCTCAACAGTATCTGACGAGAACGCATGTTTTTTGGCAAAACATTGCAATCCCAGGAAAGCAGCTAAAACCTCTAAATAATTTATGTGATTCTCATTATCTTTTGAAATCTAAAAATCATTTGCAACGTTAGACAACCTATTCCCTTTTTACAAAAATTTTATTCCCCTCTGCAACACCAGAGGGATCGCTGATGCGTTGCCGGCCTATGGGAGTATGGGGGGTATGTGTCTCCGGTACTCTCACAAACCAGACGAAACACAATAGTAGTCACTATTTTTTCACGCTGGTGTTATGTGGGGTGGTAGGTACTAGTGATGTAACGAATATTCGTATTCGCATTCGCATTTGCGAATATTCGCATATTTTTTACACATTCGCATTCGTATTCGCATTCGCAAAAATACTGCGAATGTTTTGCGAATATTACAAAAAATTTTTTTTATGTAATAGTTGGTTCATAAAACCAAATCCATTAATTTCCTTTGTTTTTTACCTTGAAATTCATTTGTTTTGTTTGTCACCTTAAAATTGGATGAATTCGTATTATAGTTCGCAAAATGTAAGATGATCAATGACTTAGCCTTTCGCCCGCGGTTTCAGCCGCGCGTAATTTCTTTTTTCAAATATCCCCCCCTTCCACCCACATTTCTGGCATCAATAGTATCCTATGTTCACCGGGGATAGTGTAGCTTTCCAACAGTGAAAGAATTATTCAAATCGGTTCAGTAGTTTCAGAGCCTATTCATTACAAACAAAAAAAAGCATAGTTTTGCAATGACGTAGATTACTTACGTATAGATTTTTTACCATTTGTTTTAAGACAAAACTACGTTTCCAAAAATGTCACTGTGACACCTGTCGCATGTATCATCCTAAATTTTAAAAACTATATAACTGGGATATTCTCTAAAACAACAAACGGAACGCACTTCGTTCGAACAGGCCTGCCGCCAAGGTCACCAAGCTAAAGACAAATGGCGCTAAATTAAAAAAAATACTGAATATTCGCATTCGCATTCGTATTCGCGAATGTTGGCAGCAGATATTCGCATTCGCATTCGTATTCGCGAATGTCCGAAATATGACATTCGTTACATCACTAGTAGGTACCTACCTACTTCCCCGGACGAGCCGGCCCATTCGTATTATAAAACAGCAAAGCCTACCATAGGGTTGCCAGATTGAGAAATCAAAATTTCTGGACAATAATATTGTCCAGAAATTTTGATTTCTCAATCAAAAAATCAAAAATCCTTATGTCCAGATATTTTATAATATTATTATAAAATATCTGGACATAAGGATTTTTGGCTGGACAAAAAAAATCAGCATATCTATAAAAAATTATTGTTATAACAAGACAGAGGAACCATAATTAAACAATAATTTTGTTATATGAAATAACTTTTTTGCCACATACATTAATCAGCATTATCATACATTTTTTTTACTATTACAAAACAGATGAACCTTAATCAAACAAAATGAATATGAAATCACTTTTTCTGCCACGTCTGCTGTGTTGTATTTGGTTTATTGCGCGAACGATTGGTAGGTATGTTTAGGTTGGGTTACTTGGGTTATAGGGCGAAGTACTAATAGGTACGAATAGTACTATTATGGTGTACTAGCTAGTACACTTTTCGAACTGTACTGTTACGGTGCGAACCCAAAGGGGTACGATTAAGCACAAGACTAAGTGAGATGAATTGATGATAGCGGACGGGAAGGACGGGACGCGAGAGGTGGGTGATGGGCGGTTCGGATGGACGGGAAAGTCCCGGGCATAGATAGCGAGAGACCGCAGCGGAGCCAGTGTTGCCAACTCGGTGGAAAAACCACTAATACTGGTGGTTTTTAATTTTCAGTTTCATTTTAGCTGGACATTTTGCCTAAAACCGGGACACTGGACAACGTGTGAAATAGCTAGACAATCCAGCCAAGTCCAGTCAATCTGGCAACCCTAGCCTACCACTACAAAAATTCTTTGATAGTTACTTGTGACATGTTCGCATCCTAATGATCATATATTTCGCGTATTCATTTTTATGTATAAAAATACTATACCTACATAGATTAGACGCGTACTACCATTCATAAAAATGGTGTTAGTTCGATATTATGAAATCGCATAGATATTGCGAACGGTTCAAAACATGGCCTACATTCGCCGACACATGTCGTCTGCCTCTGAACTGCACACGTTTTGATACATGAGGTGAAAAAGTACTAGAAAAGTTTCACTTCGGCCCATCGCACACTATGGATAAATATTCTTTAGTAGTTTCCCACCCCGGGCTATGTACGAGTGTAAATTCTATGGTTGATGGTTAAAGAGGGGAAATTTATTGGCAATAAATAAAGTTGAGAGCAAAAACGTATTTCCTGTACTTCTCCCCATTTTTTTTTATACTAGTTCAGTTGGCAGACAGACACGCAGTGGGGGTGGTAGCTAGCCAGTCGGACTCTGAAAAAGCCCTGCCACCAACCAGACCCAAAGTGGGAATCGAACCCACGACCTCCGTGTTTTTATAACTGAGCGGCTTAGCCACTGTTCCACGGTGGCGGTCAAAATGATGATGATGAATAATAAACATATTCTTCAGATCTTGCAGGGGCCTCCATGGCGTTATTATTGTGTGGAAAGCCTTAGTCGGTTCTATTTCTTTGTCCGCCATAATCTATGCCGACCTCAAATATGTGGAACAAGAAAACAGGATAAGGTGTCCGAATGTTTTGAGAATCAGCAGCCTCTTAAATAGATTAGAGTTTTATACAAGAGACGGTGCGTAAAACACTACATCAACTACATGACATAAACATACGACTTAGGAATCAAACGTTTATAAGCTCCAGTTTAACCACAGCCAAAAAGTAAGTAGGTGATATCCCATTGCAGGGCAAAGGCCTCTCCATTCATCATCATCATCTCAGCGTATTCCCGATTGCATCCAGTATGGAGCTCAGGGTCCGCTTCGACTATGATCCTAGATTTGACAAGCCTGGTTATTACAATGGACCGATTGTCATCTGACCTCCGTAACCCTTACAAGGGAAACCAGACCTACTTGGAACATAGTCGGGACCAACGGCTTAACGTGCCTTCCGAAGCACGGAATCATCATTATTTTCAGACATTCAGGTGATTCAAGCCTGCAATGTCCTAACCAAACTGGAAACGATGACACAAAGTGATGCTCCCCGCGGAATTAGAACCCACGACCTCCGGGTTTTAGAGCCCAACGCTCTAACCACTGTACCACGGAGGCAGTCTTCTCGCTAGCTACTTTTATGGTGCTCAAATGCATCAATCCTCCGCAAATTAATAAAGAATCGAACTCTGTACCTACAAAGTGCGACCAACTATCAACTACAGTGATACACCATATCATACACGACCATACATGCATAAATAATGAAGATCTTTGGTCTTTGCACCCAAGTAGCTCCTAAAACGGGACTTATCTATAAATAGCTCACCTCGGCTGCGTAACATGTCCCATTTAAGAACGTGCGGGCTTCAGTAGAAGGCTGTATTATTAAACAGGTAAATGACCTAGATAATTTAAATTCTAAGCTCAATTTTGTTTATGTTGAGAAAGTATTAGCCTATCAAAGCGATTGGTGCCGTCAAAGTGGCGCCCTTATCAATGATATTATAATAAAAAAGAGTTAGATAGGTTGAAGCGAAGTCAAAAATTGTCCACGGCGTACGTATAGACATATTAATTCCATGGTATAGACTAGACCGACACTTATCTGTTTCTGGTGGCGGCGTCGCTACTGTCTTTTTAGTACTGTCATTAAATATCGTTTTCGCATTGCAAAAAAACTGACATTTCACATAGTCCCAATTTTGGCCACCAGAACAGTTAAGTTTGTCGGTCTGTCAATGCTTTCGCTTAGGTTTGCTACTACTTAGTTTTTGGGTGCCATTTTTTTAGCACAAGTAACCTATCTACCTCTTTTTTATTATAATATCATGGCCCTTATTGAATAAAATCATCTTTACTAAATTATTATAAAGAGGAAAGATTTGATTGTTTGTTTCTTTGTTTATTATTGAATAGGCTCCGAAACTACTAAACCGATTTGAATAATTCTTTCACTGTAGGAAAGCTACACTATCCCCGGTGAACATAGGGTATTTATAGGCTTTTAATCCCGGAAATGTGGGGGGAAGGGGAGGATATTTAAAAAAAGGCTAGATAAAGATTTCGTATTTAGGCGTCGTGTAGTTTATCTGACCTGCCCCCCTAGACAAGCGGCATTTATGACGTTCGTTATAGCTCAATTTGCGATAGCGAATGACAAAACCCATACTTTCACCACGTGACTTTTCTATGGCATCTGTCAAATCCATACAATTCAAAGTTAGCGAATTTCGCCAGCTATGAAGCGATGTCATCTTGTCTAAGCCCCTGATCTTCGAGTCTTCGATTGCAAGTATGGCTCCCACGTTAATACTGCCGGAATACAACTGGCAGATTTTACCTCTGAGGAGTGGTAGCTAGCCAGTAGGACTCAGAACACATGCTACCAACAACCAGGTGCCCAAGGCGGGATTCAAACCCATTGTGGCGATCGATCTGCCCAACACCTCTTACAATCTTGCGTTTTTTTTATGTCTGAGGCGGCAAAAGAGCCATACGTCGCCTGATGGTAAGCAATCACCACCGCCCATGGACATCTGCAACACCAGAGGGATCGCTGATACGTTGCCGGCCTGTGGGGATAAGGGGATGGGCCTCCAGCACTCACAAACCAGACGAAACACAATAGTAGTCACTATTACTTCACGCTGGTGTTATGTGAGAGGGTGGTACTTCCCCGGACGAGCCTGTTATACAGTACGCTGTAAAACAGCATGGTACTACCACTACTAGACTTACTATTGCGTCATGTTGTAACTCCAAATGGTTTTTTACCACTCATTTGACATGAATGGATGTCATTGATAGAATTCAAAACAATATTTCAACGTGTCCTTTCTAATCCAGGAATGAAAAGTAGGACGTCACTGAAATATTCATGAATAACAGAGAACTGTTGAGAAAACTGAAGCGGACAGGATAACGGGAAAGTTCGGTATAAATACGAGTGAAAGAACTATTTATGATTGCGTAAGAACAGTTATGACACTGAATTATTTTCTAGGTATTTGTGTCCGTATTTTTGCGTCTATAGATTTATTATCATTGTTGTATAAATTTCTTTGGCGATTAAAAAGAGTAACTGTCGAGTTTCTTGCCGGTTCTTCTCGGCAGATGACTGCATTCCGAAGCCGGTGGTAGAGTCACTCTGTAATTGACGATTCATAAATACTTGATACAAGTTTACATGAATAAAGAATATTTTGATTGATTGATTGATTGTATAGAAACTGTATACAGGGTCGACGACACGCCAGTGATGCCTTAGGTTTCACAAGAGTCCGTAGGTGACTGTAAGGCCTCGGCCTCGAATTTCGCGGCAGCGGCAGCGGCGAGATGTTTTGTATGGAATCCCATAGACCCGTTCTCGAACACAGCGAGGCATCAGCGGGAGCGGTGGCGCACACAGGCGCACTGCGGTTCTCCGCTTGACAGTATCTTACCGCTATTGACGGGCCGCGTCAAGCGATGATGCGTGCGCCCCAAATGCAATGACTCTTAAAATGCGTTACTGCTGTTGATATTGAGGAAGAGGGGAGAAGAGTGGACCTTTGGCACTCACCAAGCTTACAAGGCTACTATTTACTCAAACTTCGGTCTTCTGGACTTACTATGTCGAACTGGCTCAATTAATTTGACTGACAGACACGAACTGTTTGCAAAATGACTTTACCACATTTAATCCTTCTAGTCCTGGAAAACCAGACACAATAGAAAATCTATTGTTAAGCGGCACGCGAGTGCCGGTTCGGCTTTGAGTGGTTAAGCCATAAATGAATAAATATTCTTGTACAAAATTCACACAGCCGTCTGGCCCCAAACTAAGCCTTTTTTTTATTATTATTATTACTAGCGGCTTCGTGTTTCCACAGTCACTGCGACCAATTCTGATCTATTGTGAACGCCACTTAGATTACAGTTCCTCTCCAAGCCCAACCTCTTCTACGAAGAGGAGGATATTCTTGGGGAGGATATCTTTAGCCTCGTCTGGTTCTAGAATGTGCTTCCCCAGAATAAGGCTACGTTCGTGCATCAATGGCTCGCAGTCCGTGAGTATATGCAGAGGTGTTTCGTCGCTAGTGTGACAGAATCTGCATTTCCTCGACTCGCGTAGACCCATTACAGTCATGTGCTTATTAAGACAACAGTGTCCTGTAATGGTTCTAACCATGATGCGTACCTGCCGCTTACTCAGTCCTAAGATCCGTTTGGAAGTTTTCGGATCAAAGGCCTTTGTAAGTGATTTTGCGTGTTTAAGTCCTGCTGGCAAACTAAGCCTTACTTTAAACAGAACTTTTTCGATTTGTGTAGGTAAGTACTATATTATGTCATAATCCAAACCTCGCCAGCCCGCAGTTGTGGTTCTTGGTTCTTAAAATTATACTCTAAATCTCTACGGCCAAAAAAAATTTGGGTTTAGGTGTCTATGAATAAAACATACTATGTAATAAAGTCAGCCTATTTTGAAATAAAAACGTGACTGCTTCCATGGCGCAGTGGCTAGTGGGTCGTACTTATAAGAATCCCAAAGATTCTGTCATAATGACTCAGTTTTGACCGCCTCCGTGGAACAGTGGCTAAGCCGCTCGGGTATAAAAACACGGAGGTCTTGAGTTCGATTCCCGCCTTGGGTCTGGTTGGTGGTAGGGCTTTTTCAGAGTCCGACTGGCTAGCTACCCCCACAGGTAAAATTTGTCGCCATAACAGCTCTGGCTGTGTTCCGGTAATATTAATGTGGGAGCTAGTACACTTGAAATGAAAGGCTCGAAGATCAGATGAGTCTACAGTCTGGCAGCACATTGAGCGACGCTTCCTGATTAAGTGTCCCTAAATGGACTAGGCAGCAGTGTCCGCTTACCATCAGGTGGGCTGAGTGCCTGTCTGCCAACTGATGTTGTATAAAAAAAACATAATTATTTTGACTTTGAAGGCGTTGTTTTACATTATTTCTGAGCCTAATGTATCGATCAAGTAAGACTTGAGTAAATAGTAACCCTTAGGCTGCGTGGTCCGATAGGCTTGATCTTGCGCACACTTGTGAAAAATTTATCTTAAAGGCTATGGGCTATGGCCTATGGCCAATATCCTGCTCAGTGTGACAATTTGTAAACTTTTTTGAATAATATTTTTGATTTAGATTTTGAGTTGGTTGATGGTAATTTTGAAATAAAAATAAACCATTAAAACATACAATTACGTATGGGAGTAAACATCTTAGAATCAGTTGGTATACCATGAATAAAATATTTAGTCATATCGCCATTAGCAACTGCGTCATACATTTGGAGAAAGAGCAAGCTTTATTTGAATTAAACAACATGCATGCAATATTGATAACGAATATATGAATGTAAATTGAAATAATCGAAGTATATAATAATGTTAATGTTACCTAGAGTTTTGGCTGGCTGTGGGCAGCAGAAGAAATAGATGATTGATTCAGTGTACGGGTCTGACAATAAAAGTCGCGGGTTCTATTTTTTTATATATTATAGGGGGCAAACGAGCAAGTGGGTCCCCCTCACCGCCGCCCATAAGCACCCGAGACCCCCTCGGGGTCGCAGGCGCGTTGCCCTCCTTAAGAGACGACAGTTATTAGGTCTCATATACCCAGTAATTTCACTAGCTTCAGTGCTCTTTCCCCGAAACACAGAAGTGCTTGACACCTTCTATTTTACGGGAAAATATCTGGCACTGCGGTGGTACCCACCTAGACGGCCCAGTACAGGAACCTACCACCTGGTTCGATCCCCGCACGGCAATATTTATAAACATTCGTATGTGCATTCTTGGTCTATGTACAAGTGCATACGTGTGATATCTATACTAATCTTATAAAGAGGAAGATTTGTTTGTTTGTTTGTATTGAATAGGTTTCGAAACTACTTAACCGTTTTGCAAAACTCTTTCACTGTTAGAAAAATACACTATCCCAAATGTGTCATAGGGTACATTTTATCTGGTCTAGCTAGCCAGCGGTTATGCTGCATAACGCATTCTCCTACGAGAAAAAAAAAGGCGGGCCGTAGGCTTCAGCGCCACCCTTGTTCTATAGATAAGCTTGAAAAAGTTCTGCTATCAACTAAACCCAAGTCGGGAATCGATCCAGTGAAGCCATTTGTTTCACGTAACGATCTTCCCCGGAAATAAAACCTCTGGTAACTAAAATGTATTTCATTCTTCCGTATAAGACTGAATTAATTCTTCCATTCCTTTCAATAAATCATATCCCGTGATCATATCAATGAAAAATCCAAAAACCCTAACCGAATTCACAAAAAAACTTATCATCAATTCTAACACTCTAGGAATAAGGCCCGAATTGCAAAAAATCGAAGCGGGAATCACAGAATATGTAAATTAAATATGGCCGCCTATAAAATGGCGGGCGAAGTTGACAGCGGCACAGTGCAGGAGCGTTTCCCGCCCAGACACCTGTCAAACCGGTGTGGCCACTCAAAATAAGTTTTCTTTATAGAAATCAAAAATGAGTGCTATCCTCTTCATTGCTGTTATCGCTTTATGCGTATACAAACTTTTTTCTCGAAAAACTGTGTCTTGGAGACAAGATGGCGGGGAAAAGGTTTATGAGACCGCACCGGGACCAATGTCTTTGCCTATAATAGGGAACTTGCACCTTTTAGGCAAATTTGAGTCGCCTTTTCAGGCTTTTACAGCGTTGTCTAAGACATACGGGGACATCTTTAGTATGAAATTGGGGAATACGCGATGCCTAGTTGTAAATAATTTGGAGTTGATTAAAGAGGTTTTGAACCAAAATGGAAAGTTCTTCGGGGGAAGGCCAGACTTCATCAGATTCCATAAACTCTTTGCCGGAGACAGGAATAACTGTGAGTATTTTTTTAAATATTTTTTGTTTTTGAAAATTTTTTTATACTAGCTGGCCCGGTGATCTTTGTATCACTTTAGTATTTTCCTCGCAACTTCTCTATACTTCGACGAATATTTTAAGACTAAAATTAGTCAAACCGGTTCAGCCGTTCTCGAGCTTTACCGAGACAAACGAACAGCAATTCATTTTTACTTATAAAGATTTAATGTATGGTAACACTAGGGATAATTACCAAAATATGAGACCTCTTCTCATCGTTATGACCGTCTTGGCTATGGGTTCAATTCCCGAGTGTGGCATTTTTTTTTAATTTTTATAGTTGCTCAGATTTGTGATCACAAATTCGCGATTGGCAAGCTTGGTGATAAATAGTAGGTGGTTTTATACATATATTTTTTTTATACTTTTATTTTTTTCTATAAATATTTTATGCTCTAAGTTGTGCTTAAACTTTTTTTTTAATATTTAATAATAAAATTTTGATTGCAATAATAATTAAAAAAGTAATTTACAATTAATCATAATACAGTTTTATCGACAAAAATTAAAGGAAAAATATTTTACTTTATAACTTATATAAAGTTGATTAAAAAAACACATAAATTCTTCGATTATTTAAATATTTAAGTTTAATCTAGAGTTGACTGGTAGAGAATGCCATGTGTCATTAAGTCCCCCTTTTGTACCATTGTGTTGTGTTATAAAGAATAAATTAATAAAAAACTTTCTTTTTACAAAATCTGCATCGTCTTTTAACAAACTTAAACAAATAAAAAGAAAAATAATATTATTTTTATAAACTAACCTTTTGAGCCACGGCATTGTCATAGGCATTATTTGAAAGCCCTTGACAGCGTAACAAGACACTAGCCACTTAAACTTTAGGTATTTTAATTTAATCAATTAAATTATTTCACTTCCGCACAGCACCACATATTTTGCACTCTATCCATAATTTGATACTGATTAATTAACTATGTTTTAAGTTTATAAGTTGCATTGATTTGTTGACTATTAGCTTAATATACAGGGTTACAAAAAGCTTACTCTGACTTGAGGCCTCTCAAGTTCGGGTACCCGGGGATGGGATGGTCAATAGCCACAAGGCTGGCACCGGTTCGTCCCAATCGGGTGTGAAGGGGAAACCGGGGGAGTTTTGTGGGCAGTGGGACTTAGTCTCGAGCCCCACACACGGCAGGCGTCGCTAGCCTGCGGTTATGGCGCGTAAATGCGCTCTCCTCCGACAGAAAAAAAGGGTTACAAAATGTTTGAGCTAAGGTAGCCGAGTATAAAACGACACTTCACATGCGTAAGGTGATTTGAATCTCGGCGCGTACCATTTTTTTTTCTTACCAGCCCGTTGTTTTACCCGCGCGTAATTACTTTTTTTTAATATCCCTCCCTTCCCGCCACATTTCCGGGATAAAAAGTACCCTATGTCATCCTGGGATAGTGTAGCTTTTCAACAGTGAAATAATTTTTCAAATCGGTTCAGTAGTTTCGGAGCCTATTCAATACAAACAAACAAATCTGTCCTCTTTATAATATTAGTATTGATTCATGTGAGAGTTAACCCTGTATAACTAAAGTAAGTAGGCTTACCTGACCCCCTGTCATTACATCATGTTCATATTACACATGGCTTGGACTAAAGCACTTGTATTTGACACTTATGGCTTTAGTGACACAGTAGTGGTTCAAAGTGTCACCTAGATATTATCCGTTGGTTAGACGGGTCTACAGTATACATGGAATTAATATCTATATATTAAGTCTATGACAGTATAGCACCACGTAGAGCGATCTAAATAACCATTCGGCGTATAAATTTTAGTAGTGGTACAGCTATGCTGTTTTACAGTACGAATGAGCCGGCTCGTCCGGGAAAGTACCATCCTCTCACATAACACCAATATTTTCATGCTGTTTCTAATAGTGACTACTATTGTGTTTCGTCTGGTTTGTGAGAGTGCTGGAGGCCCACACCCTCCATAGGCCGGCAACGCATCAGCGATCCCTCTGGTGTTGCAGATGTCCATGGGCGGCGGAGATTGCTTACCATCAGGCAACCCGCTAGCTCGTTTGCCGCCTCTGACATAAAAAAAATAATAAGACACAATTTTTGTTTGTAGTGTAGGCTCCGAAACTATTGAATCGATTTGGAAAATTCTTTCACTGGTGGAAAGCTACACTATCCCCGCGTGACATAGGGTACTTTTAATCCCGAAAATTTGGGGGGAAAGGGGGATAAGTCTAAGTCAAACCGTGGAGGCGGCCGCTAGTATACATATTATAATAATAATTATAATATGTATACTAGCGGCCGTTATACATAGGTACTTATTATTTTTTCAATAAAACCCTCAACACAGCTGGCCAATTAAACGGCCTACAATCCGACGCCACTAAAATTGCAGAAAAATGCACTCAATCTGTGACATAGTTTCAAAATGCATATAAATGCATAAGAAGCGTAATATGATCATAATACATTACTAAAGGTCAATTAGGACTTCCGTAATCTACACACTTATTTTGTGACTTTCGATTGCTGATTGTGTTTTTTTTATTTGTGAATGAAAACTTCATATTTTCTATCGTAATCTATGTAAGCGTTTGACCTTATTTAGACATTCAGAGTAAATATGTATTTTTTCTATACTAATATTATAAAGAGGAATGATTTCATTGTTTGTTTGTATTGAATAGGCTCCGAAACTACTGAACCGATTTGAATAATTCTTTCACTGTTGGAAATCAGCACTATTCCCAGGTGACATAGGGTACTTTTGATCCCGAAAATGTGGGGTTAAGGGGAGGATATCTGAAAAAATAAATTACGCGCGGGTCAAACCGCGGAGGCGACTTTTTTTTATACTAGGTCAGTTGGCAGGCAGGCACGCAGCCTACCTAATGGTAAGCGGTCACTGCGGCCTATTCCATTGAGAGACGCTTCACTTGGAAACGTCCCTCAATGTGCTGCCAGACTGTAGACTCATCTGATCTTCGAGCCTCTGATTTCAAGTGTACTGACTCCCACATTAATATTGCCGGAACACAGCCAGAGCTGTTATGAAGACAGATTTCACCTGTGGGGGTGGTAGCTAGCCAACTCTGAAAAAGCCCTACCACCAACCAGACCCAAGGCGGGAATCGAACCCACGACCTCCGTGTTTTTATACCCGAGCGGCTTAGCCACTGTTCCACGGAGGCGGTCAAAAGGCGGTCTGGCTTTCACAGACAGAATGACTGTCTGCAGAACTGTAAACTGTCGAGCCGTTTGGTGTAATGGTCGAGAAGTCGGCTATTACACCAGAGGTCGCGGGTTCGATCCCCGCACGGTACAAACATTTGTGTGCATGAACACTTAGAATAAATAACATGAACATGTCTGTTTGTATCGGTCTGGGTGTTTCTATGTATAATATGTATGTATTTACAAAAAAAAAGTATATAAGTATTGTTTATCCGTTGTCTGGCACCCATAACACAAGCTAATGCTTAGTTTGGGGCTAGATGGCGCTGTGTGAATGATGTCCAGAGATATTTATTTATTTATTTAAACTTAAAAGCCTAAGCTTAATATTAATAGATTCTCAATCTTTTGTCCACAGCACTGGCGCTATGCGACTGGTCGAGCCTCCAAACCCGCCGTCGGAACCTCGCCCGACGCCATTGCGGACCCAAACAGCACACTGAGAACTTTGCTCGCATCGGATCCGTAGCCACCTTCGAATCCATCGAACTGGTTCAGACGCTGAGAACTGTTGCTCAGTCCACTGAGAAAGCGGTCAACTTGAAGCCAATCCTGCAGTCCACGGCCATGAACATGTTCTGTCATTATATGTGCAATATACGGTTTGAAGAAACCGATCCGGAGTTCAGGTAATTTTTCATCATCATTACAGCCTATATACGTTCCCTAAGACACAGGCCTTAGCTCAATTGTGAGATAGTGTGGGCGATACTCCACCACGCGGGCCCAGTGCGGGTTGGTGGAGGGGTGCGTAAGGCAAGTGACCAACCTTAATGTCAGATGTTATCAAGCCGCCAAATGGCCTCTGACTAGGATTGACGACTAATATCTACATAATTATAGTAAATATCAGTCGGGACCAAAAGCTTAACGTGCCCTCCGAAGCATGTTTGGGAATATTCTCTTGTTGCCAAATCGGAAAAAATTGTTTTTAATGTTTTCGAAGATTGATTTCCCAATCAATTATTTTACAAGCATGGTTATCATTTTAAGCTCATTCTAATTATAATAATGACATGCAGATTTTTTATTTATTCATTAGCTGGCCTCTTATAAACATCCAGTTGGTCTAGTGGCTTAAGTACCGCGCCGTGATCTTGGGGTCCTGGGTTCAATTCCCGGGTCGAGCTAACTTTCTGTTGGTTTTTTCGAACACAGCTCGGGTTTGTGATCACTAATCCGCATTTGGCAAGCGTGGTGATTAAGCCTGTACCCATCATTGTAACGATAACTTGATTTCAAGGATGGACGCCTTTGCCCTTCTTAGGGACATTATTAGGCTTTTTTTGACCTCTTATTTCTTTTTTCCAGAAAAATCGTGGACCACTTCGATGAGATCTTCTGGGAAATCAACCAAGGGTACGCCGTGGACTTCCTGCCTTGGCTCGAGCCGCTATACAAGAAGCACATGGACAAACTCTCCGGCTGGTCTCAAGATATCCGTACCTTCATCTTAAGTCGAATCGTCGAACAACGCGAGATGACTCTCGATACCGAAGGCCCTGAAAAGGATTTCCTTGACGGTCTGCTCAGGGTCCTAAAAGACGACCCTTCAGTTGATAGAACGACCATCATATTCATGCTTGAAGATTTCCTTGGAGGCCATTCTTCTGTCGGCAATTTAGTCATGCTCTGCCTTGCAGCTATGGCAAGAGATGCAGACGTTGCGAAGAGAGTCAAGGCTGAAATTGACAGTGTCACTAAAGGCAAAAGAGCTGTCACTCTCTCCGACAGAAGCTGCCTCCCATACACTGAAGCAACAGTCCTTGAATGCCTTCGCTACGCCTCTTCGCCGATTGTACCTCACGTTGCTACAGAAAACGCCGTCATTTCAGGCTACGGAGTCGAGAAGGGTACAGTTGTCTTCATCAACAATTATGAACTCAACACATCAGATCAGTACTGGAAGGAACCGGAGAAATTCGACCCAAGCCGTTTTCTAGAACGCAGCAAAATCCGTGTGAGGCGGAATTCTCAATGCGATTCTGGTATGGAATCTGACGGAGAAAGAAGCGGACCTATCAACAAAGCTACAGAGTATGAAAAGGAGGTTGTATCTGTCAAGAAGAATATCCCTCATTTCTTACCTTTTAGCATTGGAAAGAGAACTTGCATAGGACAGACGTTAGTCACGACAATGTCGTTCGTCATGTTTGCGAGTATAATGCAAGAATTTGATGTTGCTGCGGAAAATATTGAGGATCTAAGACAAAAGCCAGCGTGTGCTGCGTTACCCAAAGACACATTCGGGCTATATTTAATACCGAGGAAACATTGAAGTCTGTAAGTTAATGTTTTTTTTTGTAAATATTTCAAGCGGTGTGACTAGTTTCTCTGTTAGGCAAAAATTCAGGTGGGCCGTATGCTTGATTGCCAACTTTATGGCATAAAAAATCCCAAATAGTTTGGCAAGTCCAGTTATCACACTGAAGCGACTGCTGTCAGAGTTCCGATAATCTGACTTTGACGAATGCTACACGCTCGATATTTATCGTGCCAAATATCGCGATAAAATATCGAGTGTGTAGTATTCGCCTTTGTCAGTTTCTTGGTTTCATCACAATGCATGACTCAGTGATACATAGAAAAATCTAACGGTGCGTACAGATTAAGTAAAATTTCTCGCCTAACTTGAGCGTTTATTTATAAAATAAAATAGTCACGCCGCTAGGAACGGCTCAAACTATTTATTTCTCAAACATAGGATTAATTTGTTTTTGGGTAACGAAGAAAACTTGGTTAACATTTTTGTGAAAACTCGAAGCTGAACTGACAAAGAGATTTTGTCTAATTGTGATATCACAAAAAGAGGAATATTTTTAAAATAACGACTGCATTTGATTCGCGGATAATCGATGTTAATTTTAAGTCTTTTTTCTTTTTTTCTTCATCTCTAACCGTGAAATTAATTTTTAGAAAACATTGTAGTAACATGAAATCTTTATGTCACAGCTATGCAAGAATTTTGAAGATAAATAAACGTTTTTTATAATAGCAACTGTTAGATGTTTTGCACATAGATTTAAAAATAGGGACTTTTTTTGTATTAAAGTTTTTCATATTTATTTATCATTATTTTTGTACTTAGGCTGTATTTATAATTTTTTTGATATCTTCACTTTTCTAGATTTTTCGAATAACAATTTCATACACATAAATACATAAAGTATTTGTATTGAGTTTGAAAAAAAATTAAAAGGTGTGTATTTTATATATTAGTAAACATTTACAAAATGTTTTTCATAATTTTATAGTGACATAAAGTTTTCGCAACTATAGACTTAGTTTAGTACCAAATGAAAATGGTTAGATGCATTTATTTAGCAAGAAAGACGAATAGATTAGATTTAGTTTATTAGTATTCTTATCTTTTAATTTTCTTAAGCTCGTTTTTGGAAACTTTCATAAACGCTTAATCGAATCAATTGAATGAATTGGATTCTAAAATGATTTTAGAGTAATTTATTTTGCGACAATTTTAATTTTTTCGACTAGAGTAGAGTAAAACAAAGTTGTGAATATTTTAATTAAAATTATTTGATATGTCACTATTACAAGAATATTTTCAATTTCAAAATGATGTAACTAGTTTCTTAATACGAGCTAAGATAATTTTTATGTAGAGAGCAATTTAAGTTCCTATAAAATAGTAGAAACATCTTTCCAGTGAACTTTGTATTAGTTTAGTTTAGTCAAATAAATTATATTTTAGTGGAAGTAACTCAGTTTAGTAGTTGGTTTATGATCTATTTTTCTTTCATCAATGGCTGTATTGTGTGCCAGTGCTATGATTTTTAGAAAAAATAAAATAAAAAAGTGTGATTGTACTGAGGAAATTCGAAGACCATTTTGATTTTTAAATCTTAAATTATCTAATCAATCATTAACAATTTGTGTGTTTTCGATTAAGATTTGATCATTTATACAGATTCAAAATTACTGTGTGAACCTCATTTCCTTGTTTAAATGTATGAAAATAGCAAAAAAGTCTGTTAGGTTATTAGTTCAATGCCATTGTGATTTTTAGTTGGTGAATGTACTAGAATTTGAAATTATAGTGTTTATTTGCAAAGGAGACTATGTTTTTTTATACCCTTTAGTTCAATTGGACTTCATCTATTTATATTTTAGGCGAGCTATTTAGTGTAATGGTCGAGAAGTCGGCTATTACACCAGAGGCCGCGGGGTTCGATCCCCGCACGGTACAAGCATTTATGTGCATGCACATGTCTGTTTTTGTATCGGTCTGGGTGTTTCTATGTATAATATTATGTATGTATTTACAAATAAGTATAAAGTAATGTTTATCCGTTGTTTGGCACCCATATAGGGTTGCCAGATGTCCGGTGTATAAGCGTACAGTCCGGTATTTTCGAGGCCTGTCCGGTAAAAAATAAATGGTCATACCGGACAGAACAATGGCCGATATTTTGAGGAAAGTCAGTACTACTGGTCACAAACGCCTACAAAAATAGGCATATGAAATCCCTATTATTGTCTTTTGCGACCTAGCAAACTTACAACTCGTTCAACTTTGCGAGTAGAGTAAAGCCCCCTCTACACTACTACCACAGTATTACAAAAACCCTACTACACATAACTAGTTACCTACTAAGTATCAGACAGACTGTAGCTTAGTTACCCAGGTATAAAACACCTAATCTTGGCGAGTCAAAAAAAAAACTATCGAGATTCTTGCCGGTTCTTCTCGATAGATACTCAACATAACGAACTTAGTGGTAGAGTCACTTTGTAAGATTGATGTTTGACGATTCAAAGTGCATAGATCTCCAAAACTTAAATAGTTATTTATGTGACTGCTACATAATGAGGGTCATTAAAATACGAATGTGGTTTTATGAAACGAACGTAGTGAGTTTCATAAAAAAATCACATGAGTATTTTAATGACTAATTATGTACAGTCACATACATAACTTTATCTTCATTCATACGATAATATGTCTATTTTATAGTCAGGATCGATGAGCAAATTAGTACAAAATCATGTCATAATTTGTAGGTCAATTTGAATAAATGACGTTTGTAGTTTTTAAAATCCATAAACAATCTAGACTCGAGTTGATTTCGATTCTCAAATCGATTGTTATAATTTCAGCATCGAATTAAATGTATAGGAATGGAACATAAAATTACTAATCGACTAATTCGATAATCGAAAAAACCTATTAATTTTTACTTTTAAAGAAGACGTTCGAAATTTGAACGTGATTAAAGTGTCGGTTAACGACACTAAAATGTAAACATTTCAATGCAGCCACAGATAGTTATATCTAAATGTAGGGCGTTTGCTCATCGCTCCTGAATATAAAATAGACATATTATGGTATGGATGTAGATAAACGTTATTTTAATTTTATTAGTATTTATTGTAACAACGCACATTGGTTTGCGGGCGGCAAAAAGTCCAATTTTAGAGTAGATCTCTTTAGAGAAGTTTTATATTTTATCATATAGAAGACACCTATTACAACGTATTACAGCATGGATTAACCATGTAACTATTTTAAGTACTGCGTAAACGATACAGAAAAGAACACTAAACGAAAATAGTTCTTTCTAAGCGAATTTTTGTTTTTCTTTGATCGTGACATACTCAAAACCTATATGATTTTGTTTTAATTCCGGTATTTTCTACCCTTTTTCATACCTTTGTTAATATGAAAACAATATTCTAACACAATTTTATTTAGATTTTATATTTATTTGAATTAGTTACATTCTGTACGATTTTTTTTTCACTTTTTATGTCTTTTAACGTTCATAACTATCTAGCTCCCGGCTGCTCCTGGCTAATTTATACATTGTATTAAAGGTACAAGTCTCCTCAAGAAATAAACACCAAATCCAGCTGCCACCATCTGCCCCCTTATGATTATGACAACATTTACTAGCCTAACGCAAAAAAGACAAGAAATTGGGGTATTGGTAATAAGTTATGAAATCGTTATTTAATGAGACAATTGTTATTTAAATGCATAAGGAATCATTTATTAAGGTGTTTTGTATTATTTAAATATTAAAAAATCATATAAGTAGTGTCTTTTTATATTTTAAAAGAAAAATAATTAAACAAATATTGTCTTTAAATTTATTTATTACCTACCCTTAATGAATAGGTGTCTTATGGTAACTATGATCTATAAATCTAACAGAAATGATATTTAGTCTCGTTAACCTTTTTGGACCTGAGAAAGTAACTACAAACCATGTCAACCGTAACATTGTTATATTTGGAACTAGCCAAAATCGCGTCTTGCAATGAAGACCCGAAAAGTGTATATACTTAAAAAGTAAATACTTTTACATAACTGAGTTTGCTCTTGAGAACCTCTAAAACAGAGCTGAAGAAAAATTTTATCCCAAGATTGGCTCAAAAGTGGCAAGCAGCTAATCGTACCAAAATCCGTTTCCTTATTATTTATAAAGAATGATTGGCATTAAGTCTAACAATTCCTACAAGTGCTTCTATTATAAGTGATGATGACGATGAAAATAATTAGCCAGGGCCTTCCAGAGGATCACAAGCACAACTAACTAACAGGACGACCAAAAAATGCCATTTCAGGAGTGTTTTTCCCGCATAAGACTCTATAAGATAACAAAGGAGAAAGAGATAAGATTTAAATATGACTGCTGCAGAAAAACTAAATTCATTTATAAGTAGCCTACTAAAAGCCAAGACAAAGAACACACTGTCTCTTCATAAAGATGTGCTAGCTTGTTAGTTAGTAACAATAATTGGTTATTTTAATTTTTTGTTGTCAGTTTTAACTGTACTTTTACATTTTTAAATTTAGTATGACTTATGTTCATAAAAAACAAGTATTTGATAAAAAAAATTAGTAGGAAATACATTGTACTAATTTTATTTCTTTGAAAACGTTGTTTAAATATATAATATATGTTTAGTACATAAATATTACCATTATGCCAAAAGAACATTCAATAATAAACAATAATATTATGATAAAGTAGACATTAGATCACATATTTACTCAAAAAATAATATTTTCCGCCCGTCCATACAAAGCGTCCCACTGTGCAACGCCTCGATGGGCTAGTGGTCTAAGAGTCAGACCATAATCTCGGGGTCCTGGGTTCAATTCCCGGGTCGAGCAAAATGTGTGTTAGTTTTATCGGACACACCTGTGATCACTAATCCGCAATTGGCAAGCGTGGTGATTAAGCCACTACCCATCATTGTAGCGATGACTTTATTTTAGTAATGGAGGCCTTCGATACTTTATTTTATTTATTTATTTTTATTTATTTATTTATTTTAGGAAGACCAGGATTTACAAAATTTATGTATGTTAGAAAAATGGCAGTTATACAAATCACTAATAGGTCCTCACAGATGGAACCAGAATAAACATGAAAAAACATTATCCGACAAATAGATCCACATTAGGTACTTAACGATGCAAGATAACACTGTTACTATTACAATCATATAAGTTAATTATACATCTGTTTACATATCCTACCTATGAGTAAGTTACATATTAGGTTCGAAGAAGCGCCTACCTAGTAGCCGTTTCACCGCCGGTATGCTCGTATAGAAAAGATCTAAATCGAGTTCTTTGGTAAGCTTGTTATAACTATTGCATACTCGCCAGAGATAACTATTCTGCCTATAATTTGTTGTCGCCTTCTGGAGGGAGAACAATGGGTTATATCTCATGGGTATGTTAGGGGTCTTAAAACACAGTTTGCTCAGGAGTGATAACGAGTCTGATTTATTGGATACTAATCCGAATAGATATGCGATATCGGCTATTTAGTATGTCTTATCAAAATAATTATATTTATGTTGCACTTGTGTGCATGACTCTACATTGAAAATAAAATCGCTAAAGCCGCAATTCAGTATAATTACAATTAAATTCCGCTCCGTGGAACAGTGGCTAAGCCACTCGGGTATAAAACCGGAGGCCGTGGGTTCGATTACCACCAAGGGTCTGGTTGGTGGTGGACTTTTTCAGAGTCCGACTGACTAGCCTACCACCCTCACAGGTGAAAGCTGCCGCCATAATAACTCTGGCTGTGTTCCGGCAGTATTAATGTGGGAGCCATTACACTTGAAATTAAAGGCTCGAAGATCAGCTGATGAGCCTACAATCTGGCAGCACATTGAGCTTCCTGATGAAGTATCCCTCAATGAAATAGGCCGCAGTGGCCGTTTACCATCAGGTGGGCGTGTTAATTTTGTCTTTTTGAGAACACAGCCATTATTTATCAAAAAATACCACTTGGTAGATTATAATAATTGTATAAATCTACGCCTATCAGAATGATATTTTATTTAAAGACTTATTATAATTTTGCCCTTCAAAAAGCACAGGCGTTATACAATGCCTGGAAGTCTTGTCATCAATAAAAAATGTATTTACAAGGTTTTAATGAAGGCACTGGATGCGGGTGGCGCAGGACCGATTGGTTTGGAGATCCTTGGTGGGAGCCCTATGTCCAGCAGTGGACCTCAGTGGGCGTGCTGTTCTCCTCCTCATTTCTTTGGTCTGAAATGATGAATACACTTCGGCCGTCATATATTTTTTCTCTAAAATATTGTGACCAAAGTCATCTTCCCATAAACACCTTGATGCTAATACATATATTTATTCAGTGTTGTTTGTCCCTGAATACAAATTGTGAATCTGTTTTCTGTAAAACTAGTTACAGTATGTGTATAGGTCCTGTCTCTAAGCATTTTAAAGCGATGGCTGCGCCAGGGGTCCTGGGTTCAAAAAATTCAGGACTGGACCAAAAATTATGATTGGTTTTTTCTGTTCAGAAATACCCAGTGACAGTCTGTTCGTCGGTCAGTCTTTACGATCGAGCAACTGCGCAGGAGTGTGAAATCACAAGTGCACTCCTTATTCCCTCACTTTAGTAACACAGTGACTGTAGTCTGACACGACCGAAGAGGGATCAGGCGCAGGACCAACGGCTTTCGGAAGCACGGTGATGTTTTATATCGCCAACTTCCAGACTGACTAAGTAAGTCAGTAGTAATAATTTAAGTTTCCTATTATAATGTTTTTTATGCCAGAGGAGCAAACGGGCCAGCATGTCGCCTGGTGGAAAGCAAACACCGCCACCCATGAACATCTGCAAAACCAGAGGGATCGCTGACGCATTGCCGGCCTTTTAAGAGAGAGAACGCTCGTTTCTTGAAGGTTTTTAAGTCGTAACCGTCAGGAAATACTTACTGATGCAGTGAGATTGAACACAAAACTATAGTTCGAGGTAGGGTTGCCATCTCTAAAATTTGGAAAACAGGACAAGACGCGTGAAAACCCCGGATTTTAGAGTCCGAAAGCCGGACATGTCAACAAGATCTTATAAACATATTCAATGTAATAAAAAACAGTTGAAAATCTCATAAATCACCTTTTTTTTAAACTCAGTCTACAAATGAAACCTTCCCCGGACGCTCCCCGGATGCCCTCTAAACTAGGAAAAATCCGGGGAAACCCGGACGGATGGCAACCCTAGCTCGAGGTAACAAGTTTCGGGAAAAACGCACAGTAGAAGACCGCCATCCATCCATCTAGATGGTGAAGATGGAATTTCAGTCGATTGCTTAATCTATTATGTGTGACACTCAAAATACTTACAAACAGACAAGATAGAATACTCTCGTATGTTAGTATCTACTTTAGCAATTGTAATTGTTTAGTGACGCACGGATAAACGTTTTATAAAGAATTATTCATTAATATCAATGTTTTTGTTGGGATAGGTCTGGAACGAGAAAGTAGGTAGCTTAGGTGTTAGTAACAAATGCACATATTGCACTTTAACGCTCGCAAAATATGCAGCAGATTAGCCTTTTTTGGAGGAGGATGCATTTATGCCATTATGCACCATAACAGGCTAGCGAGAGCTGCGGCCATAGGACTCGGGAGTCAAGCCGTTCATTCCACTACTCACTAAATACTTATCTCTGGACATTATTCACACAGCGCCATCTAGCCCCAAACTAAGCATAAGCTTGTGCTATGGGTGCCAGGCAACGGATAAACGTATATACGTTTTGTTTGTAAATAAATACATACAATATATAGAAACACCCAGACCGATACAAACATACTGTTCATGCACATCACAAATGTTTGTACCGTGCGGGGATCGAACCCGCGATCTCTGGTGTAATATGTTTGTATGTTTTCGAACATTACACCAAATGCCTCGTCAGTCAAATAGTGGGCAAACGAATAACGTAAAAAATCTTTCTTCTCTTTTACACAAACGCAACATAGGATAGGATTTAATAATCTTTGTATTACCTAATATGTTTTTTTTTTTTCAATGATAGCGCCACTTTGACGACACCAATCACCAAGGAATGCGCTCTTTTTAAACGCGTGACGTGAATAAGCAAATCTGGATTTAACTATATGCATTATCTAAACATATTGCATCTGTCCCGAATTACGATTCCATGTCATAAAATGAATGACTAGACGGCGCTAAAACAGAAATAGTTTTAGTGCTTTTGTCTGGTCTAGAACTTTTTGTATCTACATAGTTGATTTAAAATGTATTCTAGATGTGTTGCCCAACTTAAAAGTTTAGGCTGACTGGCTCTGAATGATCATCATCACCAGTCTTTCACATGCATGCAAAATTGTAGGTATTGTAGCTAAATCGTTAATCGGGAAGTCCGCCTCCGTGGAACAGTGGATAAGCCGCTCGGGTATAAAACCCGGAGGTCGTGGGTTAGATTCTCGCCCAGGGTCTGGTTGGTGGTAGGGCTTTTTCAGAGTCCGCCTGGCTAGCTACCACCCCCACAGGTGAAATCTGCCGCCATAACAGCTCTGGCTGTGTTCCGGCAGTATTAATGTGGGAGCCAGTACACTTGAAATCAAAGGCTCGAAGATCAGATGAGTCTACAGTCTGGCAGCACATTGAGCGACGCTTCCTGGTGAAGTGTCCCTCAATGGAATAGGCCGCAGTGGCTGCTTACCATCAGGTGGGCTGCGTGTCTGTCTGCCAACTGACAAAGTATAAAAAAAAAGTGAATTACTTACTTAATATGATTTGCAAGATTTGATTACATACATACATCACAGATGAAACTAAATAAAAGTTTTAAGTTAAAAACTATAAATAATATGTTTTCCCGTCAAAGTAAACATTCACCAACATTAGAAAAGCAACATTTACGATGTGTTAATGGATTCCTAATCTTACAAATGGCTCATATCAAGTCTGGCAGAACTATGATCTAAATGTTGGCACGGGTGCAAACATTAGGTTCAAAGAAAAAACGTGCGAGTATAATATACACACATCAACACTGTCTAGGGATATTTTGTATAAACTCAATTAACATAAAATTTATTAAAAATAACATACAACATATATATATTTTTATAAAGCTTACTTATTAGGCTATACTTTAGAATAAAAAAAATACTGTTTTCTTTGGCATAAAAAAATTTCTTCAAATAAAGAAAAAATGCGAAATAATGGTAAACTAACAATGAATGTTTTTCTCAAGGAAAAGTAAAAAATAAGAAAAAAATATTCTGTTTTTAACAGTAATGTGAAAAATCAGTAGTCAGTAAAACCACCCATGACGTTAATAACGGTCCTGCAACGGTTTTTCATGCTTTGGATTAAGTTATCAAAGTCTGGCTGCAGCATATTGTCCGATCTGGCTAAGATGCGTAAAAAGTTGCTCTTCCGTCGCAATGTTTGCAGGAAAATTCCTCAAAGCCCTTCTTTGGAGCATGTCCCACGCGTGTTTTATGGGGCTTAGATCAGGCGATTGAGCGGGCCAGCCTAAGACCGATTGGTCGTGCTCCTGCACCCAGCTCGTCACCACTCTCGCTGTGTGAGGACGAGCTTTATCGTCCATGAGCGCGAATTCTTGGCCCATCTGTAGTCGATGGGGGTAGATTATTGGTACTAGCACCTCTTTACGGCATTTTTCACCCGTCATGGTGTTTCTGATTCAAACGTGGTCTGTTCTCCCATCAACATGAATTCCTGCCCAAACCATAATTGTCCCGCCGTAGTGTGGATGGACTTCCTGGGGGTGTTGGGGGCGGCTCTCACGACCAGGAATTCGCCAAACACGTACTCTATGTGTATCGGGATGGAAACCGAACCGAGACTCATCGGTAAACAGCACCACAGACCACTGGTTATCTTCCCAGAGCAAATGTTCACGAGCCCACTCTAGTCGTCGTCCACGATTTTTTTTGCGTAGGGCTGGAGTACGAAACGGTCTGCGAGCATGAAGATTAGCTTCATGCAACCTATTTCTTACAGTTTGGTCACCCACAAGCAACTGGTGCTCTGACTGGAGCCTCTGAACCAATTGCATGGCCGTAACATTTGGTTGTCTTCTCGCGGCAACTTGCAGAAATCAGTCTTTTCGTTGAGTGGTTATGCGCTTTCCGCCTGGGTATCTTTTAGCCACTTCACCAGTAACACGATAACGTGACCATGACCTTGATATCACCTTTTGCCTTGTGTCAATCTCCTCAACAATGCTCTGTTGAGCAGCCCCAGCTTGGAGCATTACTACTGCCATTAAAATCTCCTCTCTCGATAAATGGCGCCGCTACATGATGCAAACAATAACATAAATTCAAAATTAATCAATAACTAGTTAAAAAACTAAAATTTGCCACAAAAAATTTGCCAAAAACTACTGTCGGTAATTTAAACCTACGGACTTCGCTACCATTATTCCGCGTAAATCGTTTGTTTTTAATTTATTTTTTCGAATTCAAATTTAGAATCGTTCAAAATGGCGGACGAAATAAGCTTTCTTCACAAGATTTTAAAACTGACCAATATTTTTTGATTTAAAGAACTTTATACAAAATATCCCTAGACAGTGTTGATGTGTGTATTTACAGCTTTTAAGCCGATATTTTTTGAATAGCTTTTCTGATTCTGATTCACTGACTGACTAGCAATTTTTTTTTATATAACATCAGTTGGCAGACGGGCCCGCAGCCCACCTGATGGTAAGCGGTCACTGCGGCCTATTCCATTGAGGGACACCTCACCAGGAACCGTCGCTCAATGTGCTGCCAGACTGTAGACTCATCTGATCTTCGAGCCTTAGATTTCAAGTGTACTGGCTACCACATTAATGTTGCCGGAACACAACCAGAGGCTGTTATGGCGGCAGATTTCACGTGTGGGTGGTAGCTAGCCAGACGGACTCTGAAAAAGCTCTACCACTAACCAGACCTAAGGCGGGAATCGAACCCACGCCTCCAGGTTTTTATATAATTATTGATGCTGCCTTCTGCGCCAGTAGAGAAGAGTTTCCTGGAATGGGTTGTTTAATAGCCCCAAGGCTGGGACCAGCTCGTCCCAATCCGGTGAAAAGGGGAGTTTAGTGGGTAGGGAGACGCTTAAGTCTCGAGTCCCACACACGGTCACAGGTCTAGGTAGCCTGCGATTATGGTGTCTTAACGCATTCTCCTCCGAATAAAACAGACGACGAGTAGAGAGAAGGACGAGCTGGTTCTAGCCTTGTGACTATTTACCTACCCCTTGATCTCACACGAAGCGATATTTGCAACTTCTCTATAAAATGGTTTGAAGTCTATGTATAGACATTATTTATTCTGTGGTATAGATCTCACTGCGCGATATTCGATAAAAAGATTAAGGAAAATGTTGTAATGTGTAAATGCCATGCATGCTGTCTGCGCTCTTAATGTGAACGCGGTTTGTTTCAGAGCTGATTTTAATCTTTTTCCTCACACAGTAATTATTAGCGAGGGTGTAGGGGTACCATCATTGGTGTTTAAACTACGGACTTTATTTACTAGAGTCAAAATTAAAATAAACCTTTTTTTACTCATATAGGCTAATTATATTAATATTGACATAAATATTAAATTATTAATATTACTGAGTGACTCTACCATCGTATTATGAAATATGTTTTTATTTAAGTTTTTGTGTGTGTATCACACTCGAACGCTACACAAAGAAAATAAAATATACTCGTAAAATATAGAGGTCAATAATTTAGAGATGAAGAGCATATATTTTCATTCGAAGGAGCCGCTCGTGAATATAACCATTGCAACCAAGTGTTGCTATAACCATAGCTAATGTGGCGCCTCCAGAGCAGGCATTTTATTTTCTTGGTTAGGCTATATGACAAGGTCAGGTCTTCGCAGTTGATGCCTCTGGTGTTACAAGCATCCATAGGTGACGGTAACTGCGCACCACCAGGAGAGCCATAATTGAGCGCCAGCCCAAATGGTTCAAAAAAAGTTCCCATTCAAAAATTCAAAATGTGCTCTATTTTTTACCGAAAAAAAAAAGATATTAAAGTATTTTTATAACATATTGGCAGCAGTTGCTGCTTAACTATCACAATTTGAAAGAATTATTTTGACAATAATTTAATAAGTGTACATTCACAAATTGTTGTTACTACTTAATATTCTTTTTTACTCTTATTTACTTAACTCAAAACATTTAATATGCCGCCCACATGATTTGAGACTAATTTTTATTTTCGCACTCATTTGCAATTCAAATACAGTTTCTCCATTTTTATCTAGATTATAAGATTTGACGTTTTTCCTGCGTAATATTTATTCACACACAAACAAATCTTATAATTTATCTCAGTCAAATAAAAGTCTAGGAATGTCCCGCTGAAATTACATCGTGGTCACAATGTGTGACATTGAAATATTGACTCACGATTCACGAACTATATCAACGGGGTTACCATGTTGGCAAGATTTCTGCCATTTTAGCACATTTTATTCTTTTTAGGGTGGCATGGCAGATTATGCCATTCCATGAAGCATGTAACGGCTCGTCCTTTTAGGGTGTGAACGGGAATCCGGGGGACTCATGTGGGTAGTGGAATCAGCTCCTAGAGTAATGTTCAGTTCCCAGGGAATAACTTAAATAATGATATATTTTGGTCCTTTAACTTAACAACGCAGCAAGAATAGACATAGAATCCCACGCATTTACAACTCAAGGTAACACAGGGTTCTGAACTTAGAATTACATGAATTTAGTAAAATGTCAGGTTTTAAGTTTGGTAGCGCTTGGCAGAATATTACTCAACTATGTAGCAGTTTTTCCACTTATAAGGTGGTCACCCTGAACATCAGTTTATTTAGTAACCGCTCGATCGCGCGGCCGAAAAGACGCAGAGCACGTACGTAATTTTTTCCTCCATTATTTACGTTTTAAGAGACACTCGAACCTTTTTTCGCGGTATAAATAAAAACAACACACGTCAATCAAAAAGTGACATTTGTTTTTTTAAACCTCGACCGCCATTATGGAATTTTAAAATAGTTTTTAGTTAAAATTTTGGTTACTGTTTGGTTTGTCACTGATATGAATTTTAAAAGGAAATAAATGATGCTGTGTTGCAATGTTTTGTAGTTTTTGTAATTTGTTGTTTTTGCCGTGCGGACACGTGAAATATTTGTGTAACTTGAGCATTCTGCATTCATAAATGTAAAATTATTACGGATATAGGCTACTTACTCGTATTTTTTAATTGCATTTAGTCATGACTGTTTATTTGTTATTGTATAATTTATTTTATACGTTTTGTGATTGCTAGGTACATTATTCTTATTTATTATAAACAGTTGATTTATACTTTTTTTACAAATACTCAATATTTTTTAACGTTTTTTTTGTTTTTTTTTTATTAAATAATTGTTTTTTATTGACGAAGGTACATACATGATTGTTTTTATACAAGTTGGTATAAATACTTTATAATAATTTTACCATTTGGAGTAATGGTTGAGTCGGCAAATACACCACAGGTCGCGGGTTCGATCTCGGAACGGTACAAATTTTGTATGCATGTGAATATGTACATTGGTTTTGTATCGGTATAGGTTTTATTAATAATTTTTAATTTACAAAAAAAAATTGTAAATTCTTATAATGTAATGTTTTTCCGTTGTCTGGCCATTCAAAAGAATTGAAGTTAGCTACTTACTATGTAAATGAACTTGTTGAATAAATTATCTCTTTCATTTCATAAAAGTTATGCTTAGTTTGACTGCACTGTCTAGAAAATATCCAAGGATAATTATTGTATTTATTATTATTTACCTTCATCCAAAGCATTTTTTGCCAGTAACCAACTTCCCTATGTTCCGGATATATTCTAAGCTCACATTAATTTTATAAAAAAAAGATCCTTACAAAATGTTCAACCCCTAATTATTTAATTTTACTTTTTTAAGAAAAAACCTCTTTACTATAAATTGTGTTAATAAATTTTTATATGAGCCTTTAAAGATTTATATGATCATGAACATCGACACTAGTTTAATTAATAAATAAATAAATAATAAATAAATCCCTGGACATTATCCACACAGCGCCATCTAGCCCCAAACTAAGCATTTGCTTGTGCTATGTGTGCCAGACAACGGATAAACATTTATATACTTTTTTGTAAATACATACATATTATACATAGAAACACCCAGATCGATACAAACAGACATGTTCATGCATACAAATGTTTGCACCGTGCGGGGATCGAACCCGCGACCTTACCAATTTCATACTTTTTTATTTACGGAATTTATTCCAAACAGGAAAAGCCTACTTCTTTACTTGTACAACTATGTATCATTATCATCATCAACTATAAATTAATGTTAATTAAGTAATTACAGGTAATAATTAACTAGTTAGTATTTCCCTACAAGTGATTCATACCAATGCATCCTTGCTCTAGGTACATACCATGCCGTGATATTATTGGGTCGTGGGTTCAATTCCTGGTCGGGTTAAATGTGAAATATATTTCGAACACCACTTGACATTTTTAACCTCTCTTAATCTAGAATTTAGTCATTAGAGTCCAGAAAAGGGTTAGGTAAGGGGTAAAGGGTAGTTTTGGAGCCTATTCAATACAAACGAACAATCAATCCTTCCTTTTTTTAATATTAGTATAGACTATTTTGCTTAAGAGTACCTATAAACTCTTCAAACAAGTGTATTAAGCTACTTATAGATGAAATCAATGTAAGTGATGTTTTCAGATTACTATCAATACAAATTCCTTGTAACTTTTATCTTATCACTCGTTATCAGATATCTGTTAAGAGTTAAGATCTATTGAGTGGCAAGAAGAATCTATTTATAGTTTTTCATAAAACCCCGTATTAAAAAGTTGTCTATGTTCTTTACTAGGCTTGCCAGCTCCTATAATGAAAAAGCCGGACTCTCTTCTTTAGAAGGCCGGACATTTTGCCTCAAAAGCCGGACAAGGACGGGCCGCCCATATTGGCGACCTTTTTAGGGTTCCGTAGCCAAATGGCAAAAAACGGAACCCTTATGGATTCGTCATGTCTGTCTGTCTGTCTGTCTGTCTGTCCGTCCGTATGTCACAGCCACTTTTTACCGAAACTATAAGAGCTATAATGTTGAAAATTAGTAAGTAGATGTATTCTGTGAACCGCATTAAGATTTTCATACAAAAATAGAAAAATAATAATAAATTTTGGAGGCTCTCCATACTTAGAACTGAAACTCAAAATTTTTTTTTCATCCAACCCTTACGTGTGGGGTATCTATGGATAGGTCTTTAAAAATGATAATAAGGTTTCTTATATCATTTTTTTCTAAACTGAATAGTTTGCGCGAGAGACACTTCCAAAGTGGTAAAATGTTGGTCCCCCCCCCTGTAACTTCTAAAATAAGAGAACGATAAATCTAAAAAAAATATATGATGTACATTATTATGCAAACTTCCATTGAAAATTGGTTTGAACGAGATCAAGTAATTAGTTTATAAAGGAGAATGACCGGTTTTGGACCAAATGCTGCCCAAGCATGGGAACACTTTAATTTGTTTCCTAACATGAATAGTTATAAAAAAAATATAAAATAAAAAAAAATCCTGCCACGGATTTATAAATAAATAAATAAATAAATCCTGGACCACTCATTTATTTATTGCTCGTATTACAGGGATCTAAATAACGGATTAGTGCCTAGTTTGGTTTTTGGGGTGGGCTAGGCACCAAGACGTTGTGAGACGCTCTGCATTATTTTTAGATAAAAAAAATCTTAGACTTACCTAGACGACATGTTAGTGCCTACATGAGGTATTATAACATAGGGTAATTATCATTTTTGTTATGTTTATCATCTCTGTAAACCAATTTTTTTTTTCAAATAAATCCATTGTTTATATTATACACTCTTAAATTTTCAAAATAAGCTGTTGGTTATGATTTTTGTTAATGTAAGACCTCTACATTCAATATTTTTTTTCTTAAAACTCCTGGGATAGATTTTGAAGCGCTTTGAGTTATCTACTAGTATTAATCTAAGGAACATTGTGCACTATGTCTCAATGTTGGGCGGCACTTGGTCCAACGTCCATACATAGATGGTCAATGTCCTTTTTGGGGCTTCCCATACTTAGAACTAAAACTCAAAAAAATTTTTTTCTTCAAACCCTTACGTGTGGGGTATCTATAGATAGGTCTTTAAAAATGATAATAAGGTTTCTTATATCATTTTTTTCTAAACGGAATAGTTTGCGCGAGAGACACTTCCAAAGTGGTAAAATGTTGGTTACCCCCCCCTCTAACTTCTAAAATAAGAGAACGATAAAACTAAAAAAAATATATGATGTACATTACCATGCAAACTTCCATTGAAAATTGGTTTAATTAGTTTTTTTTTAAAACGTCATAAATCGTAAACCACAATTTTCCTCTCATTAAATCAACTCAAATATAAAAACGTCGATCAAACTTACAAAGAACTACAAGAACTTTTATATTATGATGATACTTGCTGCTACGGAACCCTTCATGGGCGAGTCCGACTCGCACTTGGCCGGTTTTTTTAGCTACGTTACTGGTCAGACGATTATTTTAATTCCCCTCCCTGCTCTCGTCTCCTCGTCTCGTACGTAACATTTTGCGCATCTACAGGCGCATGTTATCATGTTTAATCACTAACAAAATGCCTAACAAAAGCCGGACAGATCGGACACACAAAGATTTAGCCGGACACAACTCACCAAACATGTCCGGCTAAAACCGGACACCTGGCAACCCTATTCTTTACCAAGTTCTAGTCTGTCGCTGGACCTTTCATTTAAATCGGATAAATTTGTTTGTCTTGTCTCTGAAATCTGGATGTTTGTATTTTTAAGTAGTATACCAAAGAAGGTTCAAGAAGGTACCTTCGTTGTTTCTGATACCCATAACACAAGTGCTTACGCTACTTTTTTAGGTCAGAATAATGTATGTAACGTTGTCCAATATTGAACTTATTTATTACTTTCGCATTTAACCCCGTCCAGCCCCAAACTAAGCATAAAACTTGCATTATCGGTGACAACGGATAAACATTACTTAAATAGATACTTTGTTTTTGTAAAGACCGTGGTAAAGACATACCTCCATTATTATACATAGAAATACCCAGACCGATACAAACAGACATTATGTTGCCAGGTCGCCAAACATAAGATATTTGGCTATTTTTTTTGTCTCACTATTAATAGGTATCCTACGACAAAAAATTGTGTGTAAAATCTCGCTCGTTTGCGAAATGTAAAAAGCCTAAGAAAAGCAGGGCAAAACGGACACCTTTTATTTTTGCCGGACAAGCAATCAAAAAGCCTATCTTTGTCCGGCTTTCTCTGGACGCTTGGGAACGCTACAACAAAAGTTTGTAAGAGTCCGAAAAAAGGAGAGTCAGATCAATGTATGTGATGTTATCCGATATATATTTAGTTGTATGTCTATATTAGTTTATCTGGTTATCTGTGAGCGGATGTGTGAAACATAAAAAGGTTTGTTTTAGAGTTTATTACAACAAGTACGCGAGAATGACGTAGGCGCAACCGGGAACTTCGGTTTATTACATAATATGTCTGTTCCAGGGAAGAATATTTAAACAAAAAGTATATTAAGAAAAAGAACCCGCCCTAGTATTAATATAGGAGCCAGTACGCTTGAAATCATAGGCTCGAAGATCAGATGAGCCTACAGTCTGGCAGCACATTGACCGACGCTTTCTGGTGAAGTGTCTCTCAATGTAATAGTCCGGAGTGGCCGCTTATCAGGTGGGATGTGTGTCTGTCTGCCATCTGATGTGATTATATACATATTTTTATACTAGATCAGTACACGTGATGGTAAGCGGCCACTGCGGCCTATTCCATTGAGGAACGCTTTACCTGAAAGCGTCCCTCAATGTGCTGCCATTGTAGAATCATCAGATCTTCGAGCCTCTGATTTCAAGTGTACTGGCTCCCACCTTAATATTGCTGGAACACAGCCAGAGTTGTTATGGCGGCAGATTTCACCTGTGAAAGTATTAGTTTGCCAGTCGCAGTAATAAGACTAAAAACGACCGTTTGACCGCCTCCGTGGAACAGTGGCTAAGCCGCTCGGGAATATAAAAACACGGAGGTCGTGGGTTCGATTCCCGCCTTGGGTCTGGTTGGTGGTAGGGCTTTTTCAGAGTCCGACTGGCTAGCTACCACAGGTGAAATCTGCCGCCATAACAGCTCTGGCTGTGTTCCGGCATTAAGAATGTGGGAGCCAGTACATTTGAAATCAGATGAGTTTACAGTCTGGCAGCACATTGAGACACGTTTCCAGGTGAAGCGTCACTTATGGAATAGGCCGCAGTGGGCACTTACCATCAGGTGGGCTGCGTGCCTGTCTGCCAACTGACTTAATATAAAAAAAAAGTTTTTATCGTCTAGCGGCTTTACCACCCAAACCTTTTTGCCAAATTATACGTTGCAATAACTGGTGCTATAAAAGGGTAGTTCCCATTCAATCCATCAGTTGATAAGGTTGATAACGTCAAATGTCACGGCTATTCGTGTCAGGGACACACCCCGTGGTGAGGTGGCATGCGCTGGCATTTCAATACCATTAGCCCCATAGATTTTAGTATTTAGCCCCCATCTGCCCCCATATACTTTAGGGTTACGTAAAATATAAGTACTTATGTTAGTATAGCCTTCTTTTTCTGCTTGGACTTTTCAGTACAATTTTTGTTTTTGGAAACTTTTTTTTATTTCTCTAGACATAAGACATTATTCACACAGCGCCATCTAGCCCCAAACTAAGCATTAGCTTTGGGTGCTAGACAACAGATAAATATATATTACATAAATAGTTTTTTTTGGAAATACATACACTGATAGTATCAATAAACACCCCGATCGATACAAACAGACGTCATGTTTATGTACACAAATGTTTGTGCCGTCCAGGCATTGAACCCACGAGCACGACCTCTTGGTATAATAGTCAAATTCTCAACAAACATTACATTAATTTATTGATCTGATCTACGATTAGGTAAATCTGGGGCTTATACAAGATGACATCGCTTCATAGCTAGCGAATTTCGCTAAGTCCAATTTGTATGGATTTGACAGGTGCCTTAGAAAAGTCACGTGGTCAATCGATATTGAAATGTATGGGATTTGACATTCGCTATGGCAAATTGAGCGATATAACGAACGTCATAAATGCCACTTGTCTAGGGGGGCTGATTCGTAGAGTAGTTTTTTCTTAATTCCATTAGACATTTCTTTACAGCCCTGGACGTCGATAAAATTAGCCATAGATAAACATCGTTAATGTTGGCATTGCTGTTTGTCTATCCCCAGCTGGCCGTCACACGTACGCTATTATTTTTACATCATGTAATTAACCATTAGGTAATTGGGTATTAAACTTTTTCGGCCACTGACGTCAGTTATTTTTAACCGACTTCAAAAAAGAAGGTTATCAATTCGAATGTATTTTTTTTTATGTGTGATCGATCTCATCACAACTTTTTACACCATGAACTTTTGATGAGGTAATGAAATGAAATAGTTTATTCAGCAAATAGATTTTCTATACTAATCTAATACTAATATTATAAAGAGGAAAAATTTGATTCTTTGTTTGTTTGTATTAAATAGGCTCCAACATTACTGAACCGATTTAAAAATGCTTTCACTGTTCAAAAGCCACATTATCCCCGGGTGACATAGGGTACTTTTTATCCCGGAAATGTGGGGGGAAGGGGGGGTTGTTTGAAAAAAAGAAATTACGCTCGGATGAAACCACGGGCGGAGGCTGTCTGGTCTGTTATAATGTTCTTGGGATTATGTTTATAATGTTTTTTGTTGTTACAGGTAAAATGTCGGAAATACTGCACGTCGCGTTCAAAGAGGCCGGCAAACAGGCCGGTTTAGAAATATGGAGGATTGAGGTAAATATTAACTATACTATATAACTAAGTAACGCTACCGCTGGTTTGCTATGTATAGCCCATATTAAAATAGCCGGAACACAGCCATAACTGTTATCCTACCTTAGATCTGGTTGATGGTAGGTGGTAGGACTTTTTCGGAGTCCGACGGGCATAAAGCTGCCACAGGTGAAAACTTTCGCCTAGCTCTGGCTGTGTTCCGGCAATATTAATGTGGGAGCAAGTACACTTGAAATTAGAGACTCGAAGATCAGATGAGCCTACAGTCTGGCAGCACATTGAACGACGCTACCTGGAAGTGTCCCTCAATGGAATAGGCCGCAGTGACCGCTTACCATCAGGTGGGCTGCGTGTCGAAGCGCTGCGCTTGAAGATACCACGAGCTTACGGTGTGGCAGCATAGGTATTCAGCGACGCTCTCTGGTCAATTGGCCTTCAATGTAATACGAGGAAGTGTCCGCTTACCATCAGGTTGGCTGCGTGCCTGTTTGCCGACTGTTCTAGCATAAAAAACACACTAGTGTTGTCAAGTTTGAAGATTTTTTTCGGAGGAGAACGCGTTTATGCACCACTAGCGGGCGCCCGCTGTTTCACCCGCGTGGTTCCCGTTCTCGTGGGAATATCGAGATATCCTTTCTTAGCGGATGCCTACGTCATAACATCTACCTGCATGCCAAATTTCAGCCCGATCCGTCCAGTGGTTTGGGCTGTGCGTTGATATCTATCTATGTCAGTCAGTCAGTCACTCAGTCACCTTTGAGTTTTGTGTGGCCGTGTGTGGGACTCGAGACTAAAGCGTCCACTACCTACTAAACTCCCCCGGTTCCTCTTCACACCCGATTAGGACGAGCCGGTGCCAGAGTTGTGGCTATTGACCAGCCTATCCCCGGGTACCCTGACTTGAGAGGCCTCAAGTCGGGCTGGCCTCTAGAGAGGGCCACCCGAGAAACAAGGTGACCCTCAGACTTGGTTTATCAGTCTAAGTTTGAAGTTAGATTCCGCTACTCATAGTTCAAGTGTAAAATAATATTTTCTAGTAATCTTCAGATAATAAACATGATACAATGGGACCTTAACGCATACAATTAAAAGTTTTATCATAAAGTGGCTCTTATGCAAACAGTGTATGAAGTTCAGTTTATCTGATAAAATCATGATTAGTGTATTAAGTGTGCTAGTGACTTCGTTCGCATTGTCTCCTAAAGAAAATTTTAGTATCCACTCACGTCAACTATGTTTTTTTTATACTAGGTCAGTTGGCAGACAGACGCGCAGCCCACTTGATGGTAAGCAGCCACTGCGGCCTATTTCATTGAGAGACACTTCACTAGGAAACGTCGCTCAATGTGCTGCCAGACTGTAGACTCATCTGATCTTCGAGTGTACTGGCTCCCACATTAACACTGCCGGAACACAGCCAAAACTGTTATGGCGGCAGATTTCACCTGTGGTAGCTAGCCAGTCGGAGTCTGAAAAAGCCCTACCACCAACCAGACCCTAGGCGGGAATCGAACCCACGACCTCCGTGTTTTCTATACCCGAACGGCTTAGCCACTGTTCCACGGAGGTGGTCAAAATGTAAACATGTATAATGTGACCATAAATTGTATAGAAATAGTAGTTTCACATTCGATTCTAATTAGACCAATAAAATAACTCGAGAAGTCTGCAAAATTCCGACAGACTTCAATGTTAGTAAAAAAATATAGTGATAAAATCTGTCAGTTTGACTTGTACATTTATTCTCGAGTATAAATCTGCGGCCAAAAACAACATTTCACAACAAAAATAGATTAATGCTTGTCTGTTGGTTGCTATTTCTAACATCCACTGCGATATAAAAAAATCATTCAGTCAGAAGTTGTGGTACCTACTGAGTGTTGTCAAGCTTTACATGCGTAAGGTCGATGGTACAGGCTCCGGCAAACTTCTTGAATATCGGGTAGGGATTGCGCAAAACACGAATTTTGACACGCCTGCGCGCCATTGGTCAGAAGCATACCTCTGACCAATAGCGCGCGCGGGCAATCGGGATATTCGCGCGCGCTATTGGTCACGCGCATGTGCACATCCTCTAACTTTCCCCTCTCCGTCGACCGATGTTCAAAAAGTTTGCCGGTACCTGTACATTTAATAATCTCCGCGCACACCTCTGAATTTATCTATATTTGCGCGTTTACCACTAGCTTAGCGGTAACAATAAATCATCATCATCAGCCTATATACGTTCCCACTGCTGGGACACAGGCCTTATCTCAATTGTGAGATAGTGTGGGCCATACTCCACCACGCTGGCCTAGTGCGGGTTGGTGGAGGGGTGCGTAAGGCAAGTGACCAACCTTATTGTCAGATGTTATCAAGCCGCCAAATGGCCTCTGACTAGGCTTGACGACTAATATTTACATTATAGTAAATACTCGTATCAGCCGGGACCAACAGCTTAACGTGCCTTCCGAAGCACGGAGACGCTCGAAATTAATGTCACTAAATATGGTCAGAATGGTCACCCATCCATTAACCGACCGCGGCGTAGGTAGCTTGACTTTCGTTATCGCTAACGAACCACTGTCACAGCTGCGCCACGAGCGCCTCGAGCCACGAGCGACAATAAATATCGGCAAGAAACCTGCACAGTCGACTGGCTGTGTAGCCATGATCCAATTGGTCTGGTTTCCCTGATAAGGGTTGCGGAGGTCAGATGGCAATCGCTGGACTTGAACTCCTGGGGGCCTAGACAAAGTAACATTTTGATAGGTAGCGAAATTTGCTAACTTCAAATTGTATGGATTTGACAGGTGCCTTAGAAAAGTCACGTGGTCAATCGATATTGTAAGATTTGTAAGTACGGGTTTTGACATTCGCTATTTCAAATTGAGCGATAACGAACGTCATAAGTGCAGCTTGTCTAGGGCCTCTAGATTGTGGTGCAAGCACAATTAAGGCCCTTATCCCATTACGATACGCCCGCGCGACTCTATCTCGGAGACTAGTCGCCGCGAAGTATCTCACATACATTTATATGGAGACTAGCATACTACGATACTGGTATTCTACTTAAAAATGTATGTGAGATACTTCGCGGCGACTAGTCTCCGAGACTAGAGTCGCGCGGGCGTATCGTAATGGGAGAAGGGCCTAAATGAAACACCCCTGGTTTCATTGATAGTGTATTTAAAAAAGAGGTAGATACGGCACTAGCGCTCGAAAAATGCTCCGCTCATATTGTGTTAATTGACACAATTTATTTTAGACGCATAATGTCAACGGTTGGTGAAGCACCATAGATTTAGTATATCTCGACGGATCAAATTCTAATCGCCGTGCGTCAAAGGATGGCATATCTACCTCTTTTTTAAATACACTATCAATGCCTGGTTTCCCTTTCACACAAGAGTAAACCGATGCCCCATGTGGCGATTGACCTGCCCTGATTTAAAATTCCTGTTTGTTTAATGACCTAGAACTTGACCCATTAAACTAACAAGTAAAAACATGAGTAATGAGCTTTTTTGCTAATTATTTTACCTATTAATGAGATGACGTGATAAAATATTATCGTTTTAATAATTACTTATTTATACCTTATCTCATTAGTATGATGTTAAAACGTATACAATATATAAATAGTTTTTAAACGAGGAAAAGTAAAATACTAATAAAGGCTGGCAATTTACACAACAACATTTTTTATACAACATCAGTTGGCTGACAGGCACTCAGCCCACCTGATAGTAAGCAGTTACTGCGGCCTATTCCATTGAGGGACGCTTCACCAGCGCCGCTCAATGTGCTGCCAGACTGTAGGCTCATCTGATCTTCGAGCCTTAGATTTCAAGTGTACTGGCTCCCACATTAATATTGCCGGAACACAGCCAGAGTTGTTGTGTAATATAAAAAGCTGGGGACCTCCTCTTCGTTCTCTTAAAAGGTACACATTACCAGTAATCGGTAACCCTGTATCACGGAAGTTGTGCTTAAGCCTACGGCCTGATGGTACGCGGTTACCATGGCCTAAGACGCTTGTAACACCAGAGAGGCATAGCTCGCGCGAGCCGACCCTGTTTTGAAGGGAAAACAAAACTTTAGCAGCAAAAAGGCCCACTAAGGCAAACTCTGTAGAAAAGGATTACCCAACACTTTTTGATTCGTACTTGTAAATAAGGCGGTGAGAATAACTGTGGAAGTAAAAAAAAAGTTTGGATTTTTTTTCTTAAATAAATTGAATAACTATTGTGAAAAATAAAAGGTTTTTTTAAACATTAGTGCTGAGAAACGATTTAAAGTACACCTGTTGTATTTTTAGAATAAAGTTTGAAAAAAAATTATCTAAATGAATCGATAAAAACTATCGATTTATTAACGTCACTAATGTTTGTCTGAATCGAAACCGTTGTAAATCTTATAATGAACGGGTTTGTTCATTCCTTTTTAATATCATGGGAACCAGACTAATGGGCTGGTCAACAGCCACAAGACGGGCACCGACTCATCTGTTACGGGAGTGAACTGAAAACACGGGGAGTTTAATGGGTAGTGGACAATCTTCTTTAACTCTTCACTCTTTAGTCCCGACAAACATCCCCGTACTTCGAAAAGCACGTAAAGCTATTGGTTACTCCTGCGCCTGATCTCTCTTCGGTCGTGTCAGACTGGTGTCCCACCGTATTATGTGAGACAAGGAAATTGGGAGTACACCTTTGGTAGTTGGTTTATCGTAAAAAAAAAATTATGTCAGAGGCGGCAAACGAGCTTGCGTATCGCCTGAGCAATCACCGCCGCCCATGGTCATCTGCAACACCAGAGGAGTTATGGGGGTGTGGGCCGGCACTCTCACAAACAAGACGAAACACAATAGTAGTCACTTTTATTTCAAGCTGGTGTTACTCATAGAAATAGAAAAAAAAAATCTTGTTCTGTGTTGTTACTTAGATGGTGGTACTTCCTCGGACGAGTCGGAGCTGGCCCATTCGTACTGTAAAACAGCATGGCTCTACCACTACAAAGAAAATTTGGCTAATAGGACATTATTAATATTATGGTGCTGAAAATCATTGACAAGAATACAGACTCTTGCTATATAGTCTATTCGCCCGCACAATTTTGGAATGAGTAAACCTTCATTTGTGAAAACAAGTTTACCTAATTACAAAAAATGTACTGAGTTTCATTCAAATTATTCTCCATACGCCAAGTCTATTTAGTATAATATACTAAAGATTCGTGTTATAGGAATAATCACAGATCATATTATGATCTGTGATTATTCCTATACTTTGCTAGAATAGCAGTTCATGGACGGCCGTCTAATCATGCGAAACTTCAAACACAATGAAATTATAGAGGACTTGACAAAGAGTGACCGTGAACACATAATAACTACTATGAGTATCATTGGAATCATTACACGTATCTATAGGTAAATGATATTTTTAAAGAGTTGTTGAACTTGTAGTAACCGCTTTACATGTGTAAGTTCCATAGTCGTAATCTGAATCTGTGATTTTTTTTTATACTATTTAGTTCAGTTGGCAGACAGGCCCGCAGCCCACCTAATGGTAATGCGGCTCTTTTGGCCGCACGATCCTCCCCCATCCTCTCCACATATAATGCCCCAGCCAGCGAAGACGAGACGATCATTCATAGTAGGTAGTATCACTTCATATTTGGTGCCACTTGGTGTAATGGTCGAGAAGTCGGCTATTACACCAAAGGTCGCGGGTTCGATCCCCGCACGGTAAAAACATTTTTGTGCAGAACATGTCTGTTTGTATCGGTCTGGGTGTTTCTATTTAAAATATGTATGTATTTACAAAAAAAAAAGTATATAAATAATGTTTATCCGTTGTCTGGCACCCATTATCACAAGCTAATGCTTAGTTTGGGGCTAGATGGCGCTGTGTGAATAATGTCCGAAAAAAAAGTATTTATTTATTTAAATATTTATATTTACTATTGTTCCAGGATATGGAGCCAGTCCCGGTTCCCAAGAATCAGTATGGCAACTTCTACACAGGAGATTCATATATCGTTTTAAAGGTATGTAGCCGCTTACATCGCCAATCATATTTATTTTGAACAAAGATTCGTGACACAACAAGCATTGAAAAATAATTCTAATCTAAAAGTAAAGAATTTTTGGCTAGCATAACATAAGGGTGGATCTTCAGAAAAGTGCTCTCCGCGTAATTTCCGCGGCATTTTTGAAATCGCTAAATTATGGTGAATTGTACAAATATTCCGAAAGCATGTGCAAATTTAAACAACATATCAAAATTCGCCACGTACGGGATCTATACTTTTGCTAAAAAAAAAATGGCGAAAATTGGCGGCCCATGGAAATTACAATAAAGGCCATGGAAAATACCCAGCAGATTAAATTTAGCTAAAAACCATGTCAAATATGAAATTAAGCTGTCATATTAGTTAGTTAGGGTAGTTTAAAGATCTACATTGTATTAAAACAATATTTAGCTTTATTTCAAAACTTACTTATGATACTCAAAGTAGGAACATGAAAGTGATAAAACTGTTATCATTTAACTTCTTATACATTAAAATTGTTCCCATAACATTATACTTATGGATAAACATAATAGTAAACATAAAAAAATAACAAATTGAATTTTTATAAGTAAAATAAGTCTTTTTATCAATCAGTTTGTCTTCAATTTAATTGTTGAAATTCTTTAAAAGCGTTGCTTAGCTTTAACTATGAGAAAGTCTTTGATTCAATCGAGACCTAGGCAGTGCTGCAGTCTCTAAAAAGGTGCTAAGTGGACTACGTGTATATCTACGTATTGAGGTACTTATACCAAAACGCTCCATATCGGTTAGATTGCAAAACCAGAGCTCAAATCCTATCCAACTAGAGCGAGGTGACAGGGAGACGTAATTTCTAAACTGTTCACTGCTGTGCTGGAGGATATTTTCAAGCCTCTGGATTGGCAAGGATTCTGTATTAACATCAATGGCGAGTACCTTACACAGCTACGCTTTGCCGACGATGTAGTTCTCATGGCCGAGACCATGGTGGATCTGAACACAATGCTCGAAGATCTTAGTAACGTTTCCATAAGAGTTGGTCTTAAAATGAATATGGAAACGACGAAAATTATGTCGAACGTCCATGTTGCACCCGCTCCAGTTAGCATTGGAAACGTTACGCTTGAATTTGTTGACCATTATGTTTACCTGGACAGGCAGTTCAGTTAGGTAAGTCCAACTTCGAGAAAGAGATCCCTTGACGAATCCAGCTCGGATGAGCAGCGTTCGGGAAGCTACGGGATATATTCGCATCCAACATACCTCAGTACCTCAAGACGAAAGTCTTTGAACAGTGTGTGTTGCCAGTGATAACATATGGAAGCGAAACTTGGTCATTCACTATGGGTCTCATAAGGAGCCTCAAGGTCACACATTGGGCAATGGAGAGAGTTATGATTGGTGTTTCTTTGTGCGATAGAGTCAAAAATGAGGAGATTCGCAAAAGAATGTAGGTAACCGACATAGCTCGAAGAGTTGCTCAGTTAAAGTGATAGTGGGCGGGACACTTAGCCCGCAGAACCGATAGCCGTTGGGGTAGAAAGGTTCTGCAATGGTGTCTTTCAGTGCGACCGCGCACTGGAAGACTTTCAGTGGGAAGGCCCTTTACTAGCTGGACTGACCACCTTGCCAAGGCCGCCGGAAACCGCGGGATGTGCGTGGCGCAAGGACCGATCAGTGTGGAGATCCTTGGGGGATGCCTATACCCAGCAGTGGGCGTCGTATGGCTGATGATGATTAACTTAAAAGAAATAAGGTAATTTCCATGGGTCTTACGTAATTTCCATGGTGTTTTATCCATGGAAATCACACCATGGAAATTACAAAAAAACATATATTTTGAAATAACTTTTCATTGAAAAGACATAACCAGCTAGTTTTTTACTGTCCATCTACATTAAGGAGCTAGGTATTTCACCTCAAAACCCATTTACTAAAAGTAGTACAATTACATTGAAAAAATGTGACACGGGAATGCCGGAAAACTGAGAACCAAAATTTTTAAAATTGAAGAACGTACTCTAGCATCCAAAGCGCGGGAACCAGCGACATGGCCACCTCACCTGCTAGCTGCGGGGTAACTGACGATTCGAATACACCTATCAGGGTTCGTCTACGCCTGGCCAGCCCTGAGCAGTGCCCCTCGAAAGGCGCGCTGCGAAAATCTTGCTAAGCGTGTGACATATATACTTATGACCATAAAATCAAAAGATTACTTCCAATTAACTTAAAATTTGACCAGTATGTAAACTGATTTATCTATTTTAAATGTGTGTAGAAAACTGGTTAAAAACGTGGGTGGTTTTAAAAATATGTGCGATTGTTCAGAAGTCGGCGCTCGTGTGACACGTAAAAAACGTGCAAAATTCACCGGATTTGAGGTGTTGATGGTGAATTACTCAGATCTTCGTAGTTTTTAATCAAAGAAATCTATATGACCTGATGCTTAATGAAATGAAGAAACGTTGTAATAATAGTTTTTATCGTTATAATTTATTTTAATAGGAGATATGAGTCTGTGACACTCTGAAAATGCTTTTCCAAGAAGTAGCCATAATAACTTCATAAAACACTAAATACATCACTATACTAATCTATACTTATAATAAAAAGAGGAAAGATTTGTTTGTTTGTTTGTATTGAATAGGCTCCAAAGTACTGAACCGATTTGAATAATTCTTTCACTGTTAGAAAGCTGCACTATCCCCGGGTGACAATTTGATCCCGGAAATGTGGAGGGAAGGGGAATAATTAATAAAATAAGTTATGCGTGAGTGAAACAGCGGAAACGACCGCTATATTTTATAATTATAATTTTGAATGCAAATACGTTTATTTCTTTAATTCTTTACTCAAATGTAAATATTTTATACCATATCGAAAGCATACTTCTTTCATATCATTATTTCTTTCAAAATTAAGCCCGGAAGTGCAACAGTAATACGAAACTACAGTCTGTTCACCATATTAAGTTGTCCTTTAGCCGCTATATTGGCAGCATTGCCTACGCTTTGTAAATCTGTCAAAAAACAGATTGAAAGTATTGAAAAACAGTAGTACCCATATAGCGGCTAGAGGACTTCTTATTGTGAACGATCTGTAACCTATTTCACCTCGGTGTCGAATCGCTCTGATTAAAAAATAGACTAGAGTACAGGTTTTCATCAGAGATATTTCTGTGCAGCCCCCCTAATGTTGGCAAGCTGCCAAAGCCGGCTTATGTCATCTCATTCTGCTAAACAAACGAATAAAATTGGCATCTCTGATCCCCGAACGCGAATTTATTAACTTTGGAAACTAGCTGTGAAGATATTGGATAAATATTTAGATTTATAAGCTTACATGTTTAACATTGGTTTTTGATATACTCGATTACTTACTCAATAGATAAAAAATGATTGAACGCGTGTTTTAATAACATCTGCGTTTTTTTTTTCTTTTTTTATACTAGATTTTGTTGGCAGACAGGCACACAGCCCACCTGATGGTAAGTGGCCACTGCGGCCTATTCCATTAAGGGACACTTAGGTAGAGACGCTCAATGTGAAATGACGAGCCATTTGGTGTACCTAATGGTCGAGAAGTCGTCCATTACACCAGAGGTCGCGGGTTCGATGCCCGCACGGTACCTACTAAACATTTGTGTGCATGAACAATGAACATGTCTGTTGGTATCGGTCTGGGTGTTTCTAATGATATGTATGTATCTATAAAAGTACCTAATGTTTATCAGTTGTCTGAAACCCATAGCACAAGCTAATGCTAAGTTTTGGGCTAGATGGCGTTGTGTGAATAATGTCCAGAGATATTTATTTATTTATAAAAGATTTATTTTTTATTGGTTTCAGACAACAGGTGCCGAACCTCGTCTTGCCTGGGATATCCACTTCTGGCTGGGGTCGAAGACCTCGTATGATGAGCAGGGAGCGGCGGCCATCTTGTCTGTCAACATGGATGACCACCGCTTCGATGGAGCTGCCATACAGCACAGAGAGACTCAGGGACACGAGTCGAAGCAATTCCTGGGATATTTTGAACCAGGTAAATAAATTAAGAAATGTTTCTTTAGTTTACCAACATTAATTAATCCTTCTAGCCCCGGATTACTAGACACAATAGAAAATCTATTGTTATGCGGCACCCGAGTGCCGGTTCGGCGTTGAGTGGTTAAGTACAAGTACTTAAGTACCAATTAAGTACTTTACCAGGTGGTAGGTCCCTGTACTGGGCCGTCTAGGTGGGTACCACCGCAGTGCCAGATATTTTCCCGTGAAATAAAAGTGTGTCAAGCACTTCTGTGTGTTTCGGGGAAAGGGCACTGAAGCTAGTGAAATTACTGGGTATATGAGACCTAATAACTGTCGTCTCTTAAGGCGGGCAACGCGCCTGCGACCCCAAGGGGGTCTCGGGTGCTTATGGGCGGCTGTGATCACTTATCATCAGGTGACCTACTTGCTCGTTTGCCCCCCTATAATACAAAAAAAACAACATAAAGTAAATTAGGTAAAGTAAAGTATTTAGCCTTTAAAATCAAGTATCGTTACATGATGGCTGCTGGCTTAATCGCCGATGTCAGAGGCGGCAAACGGGCCAGCGTGTCGCCTGGTGGTAAGCAATCACCGCCGCCCATGGACATCTGCAACACCAGAGGGATCGCTGACCCGATGTCCTAGGTGAACGACAAACGCGGCAACGCGACGCGACGCGACGCGACGCGTAAATGTCAAATGGTCGTTGTGTATGATAGTGGCCTACGTTGTCGCATTAGTCAGTGCGCGACGACACGCGACGTAATGCGGACTTGTTTTTTGCGCGACGAGACGCGACGACGCGCGACGGCTTGACATTTGCAAAGGAATTTTTGTAAAGGAGTATGAATACACTTTTGACAGATTTATTTCGCTCTAAATATATAATATTTGTTGTCTTTTTTCTATGTTTACGAAGTTTCTGTAGGGCTAAGTATTTAAAATATGAATTTTCTAGTAATAACGCAGTATATTTGCCCATGGTTAAAACACTACTGCCGCGTTTGTCGCGCACGGACATAGGACACACGTCGCGTGAAGTATTGGTCGCATTACGTCGCATTGCGTCGCGTCGCGTTGCGTCGCGTCGCGTCGCCCACCTAGGACAACGGGTGATGCGTTGCCGGCCTATGGGGGTATGTGGGTGTGGGCCTCCGGCACTCTCACAAACCAGACGAAACACAATAGTAGTCACTATTATTTCACGCTGGTGTTATGTGAGAGGGTGGTGCTTCCCCGCACGAGCCGGCCCGTTCGTACTGTAAAATAGCATGGCCCACTACAAATGCAGATTGGTGATCACAAACCCGATCAACAAAGATAACTTGACCTGGGAATTGAACACAGGACCCATTACGATTTCACGAGCCATTTGGTCTAATGGTCGAGCAGTCTGCTATTACCTAGAGGTCTCGGGTACGATCTCCGTACGGTAAAAACATTGGTGTGCACGAACTTGTCGGTTTGTATCGGTCTGGGTGTTTCTATTATATTATGTATGTTTTCAAGAAAAAAGTATATAAGGGTGGATCTTCAGAAAAGTGCTCTCCGCGTAATTTCCGCGGCATTTTTGAAATCGCTAAATTATGGTGAATTGTACAAATATTCCGAAAGCATGTGCAAATTTAAACAACATATCAAAATTCGCCACGTACGGGATCTATACTTTTGCTAAAAAAAAAATGGCGAAAATTGGCGGCCCATGGAAATTACAATAAAGGCCATGGAAAATACCCAGCAGATTAAATTTAGCTAAAAACCATGTCAAATATGAAATTAAGCTGTCATATTAGTTAGTTAGGGTAGTTTAAAGATCTACATTGTATTAAAACAATATTTAGCTTTATTTCAAAACTTACTTATGATACTCAAAGTAGGAACATGAAAGTGATAAAACTGTTATCATTTAACTTCTTATACATTAAAATTGTTCCCATAACATTATACTTATGGATAAACATAATAGTAAACATAAAAAAATAACAAATTGAATTTTTATAAGTAAAATAAGTCTTTTTATCAATCAGTTTGTCTTCAATTTAATTGTTGAAATTCTTTAAAAGCGTTGCTTAGCTTTAACTATGAGAAAGTCTTTGATTCAATCGAGACCTAGGCAGTGCTGCAGTCTCTAAAAAGGTGCTAAGTGGACTACGTGTATATCTACGTATTGAGGTACTTATACCAAAACGCTCCATATCGGTTAGATTGCAAAACCAGAGCTCAAATCCTATCCAACTAGAGCGAGGTGACAGGGAGACGTAATTTCTAAACTGTTCACTGCTGTGCTGGAGGATATTTTCAAGCCTCTGGATTGGCAAGGATTCTGTATTAACATCAATGGCGAGTACCTTACACAGCTACGCTTTGCCGACGATGTAGTTCTCATGGCCGAGACCATGGTGGATCTGAACACAATGCTCGAAGATCTTAGTAACGTTTCCATAAGAGTTGGTCTTAAAATGAATATGGAAACGACGAAAATTATGTCGAACGTCCATGTTGCACCCGCTCCAGTTAGCATTGGAAACGTTACGCTTGAATTTGTTGACCATTATGTTTACCTGGACAGGCAGTTCAGTTAGGTAAGTCCAACTTCGAGAAAGAGATCCCTTGACGAATCCAGCTCGGATGAGCAGCGTTCGGGAAGCTACGGGATATATTCGCATCCAACATACCTCAGTACCTCAAGACGAAAGTCTTTGAACAGTGTGTGTTGCCAGTGATAACATATGGAAGCGAAACTTGGTCATTCACTATGGGTCTCATAAGGAGCCTCAAGGTCACACATTGGGCAATGGAGAGAGTTATGATTGGTGTTTCTTTGTGCGATAGAGTCAAAAATGAGGAGATTCGCAAAAGAATGTAGGTAACCGACATAGCTCGAAGAGTTGCTCAGTTAAAGTGATAGTGGGCGGGACACTTAGCCCGCAGAACCGATAGCCGTTGGGGTAGAAAGGTTCTGCAATGGTGTCTTTCAGTGCGACCGCGCACTGGAAGACTTTCAGTGGGAAGGCCCTTTACTAGCTGGACTGACCACCTTGCCAAGGCCGCCGGAAACCGCGGGATGTGCGTGGCGCAAGGACCGATCAGTGTGGAGATCCTTGGGGGATGCCTATACCCAGCAGTGGGCGTCGTATGGCTGATGATGATTAACTTAAAAGAAATAAGGTAATTTCCATGGGTCTTACGTAATTTCCATGGTGTTTTATCCATGGAAATCACACCATGGAAATTACAAAAAAACATATATTTTGAAATAACTTTTCATTGAAAAGACATAACCAGCTAGTTTTTTACTGTCCATCTACATTAAGGAGCTAGGTATTTCACCTCAAAACCCATTTACTAAAAGTAGTACAATTACATTGAAAAAATGTGACACGGGAATGCCGGAAAACTGAGAACCAAAATTTTTAAAATTGAAGAACGTACTCTAGCATCCAAAGCGCGGGAACCAGCGACATGGCCACCTCACCTGCTAGCTGCGGGGTAACTGACGATTCGAATACACCTATCAGGGTTCGTCTACGCCTGGCCAGCCCTGAGCAGTGCCCCTCGAAAGGCGCGCTGCGAAAATCTTGCTAAGCGTGTGACATATATACTTATGACCATAAAATCAAAAGATTACTTCCAATTAACTTAAAATTTGACCAGTATGTAAACTGATTTATCTATTTTAAATGTGTGTAGAAAACTGGTTAAAAACGTGGGTGGTTTTAAAAATATGTGCGATTGTTCAGAAGTCGGCGCTCGTGTGACACGTAAAAAACGTGCAAAATTCACCGGATTTGAGGTGTTGATGGTGAATTACTCAGATCTTCGTAGTTTTTAATCAAAGAAATCTATATGACCTGATGCTTAATGAAATGAAGAAACGTTGTAATAATAGTTTTTATCGTTATAATTTATTTTAATAGGAGATATGAGTCTGTGACACTCTGAAAATGCTTTTCCAAGAAGTAGCCATAAGTGGTACCAATGGTACAAGCTATGCTTAGTTTGGGGCTGGAGGGCGCGCTGTGTTTGCGTATAGTGTTTTTTTTATTTTATTTTTTTAAAAGATTGACAAAACTCCCATCGGTTTCAAATGTTCGCGCGCCGGGCGCTGTCATTTGCTAGTCGCTGGTTTATTCTACCAACCTAACAAACTAATAAAACACAACGAATCGTCAAACAAACGAAAACAGACTTTAAATACGGGCGATAAGGAATTGCCTTCTAAAGGTTGCCCATCAATCGTCAACCATCATGGCGCTGCCTTTAGAAGGCAGGCCATCAACTGAGGGGTTATCAAATGTTCTTTGGGGGTTATACTAGCTTAGTTGGCAGAAAGACACGCGCAGCCCACCTGATGGTAAACAGTCACACAAGTAGTGTGCTGCCAGACTGTAGGCTCATCTGATCTTCGAGCCTTTGATTTCAAGTATACTGGCTTCCACATTCATACTGCCGGAACACAGCCAGAGCTGTTACGGCGGTAGATTTCACCTGTGGAGGTAGTAGCTAACCAGTCTGACTCTGAAAAAGCCCTACCACCAACCAGACCCAAGGTCTGAGGATATTTATTATTATCTTAATTTTTTTTATCTGTTTCAGCTATCAGGTATGTGGACGGAGGCCATGCTTCGGGCTTCAACCACGTCACTATCAACGCAGGAGTGGAAAAACGCCTCTTCCAGATCAAGGGGAAGAGGAACGTTCGCGTCAAGCAGGTTAGAATCAACACATAATATTCACTCCCCTAGCACAGAGCTGTGATAGCCTAGTGGTATAAACGTCACTTCACAAGCGTGAGGTCGACCGATCGAATCTGCCTCGGGTTTATAAGCACATAAAAAAATCCATGGGTGCACTATAGACTAAAGCTACTGTTACACATGCTTATTTCAAGCAAGGAAGCATGCTTCCATCAAGCAGTTGTCACTTAGAAGCATGTGTGTCAGAATGTTGCTTGAAATCAGCATGCTCATTTCGAGTATGCTCGAAAATCGACAGGCGTGCGATTTTTGCGCATGCTACCTGCGGCGGGGGTGGAAGGGGTCGTGCTTTAAGCGCGTCTAAACAGGTTTGCTTATTGAGCATGCGTGTATCGATCTGTCGTTCGCAACAGACAGAGAGATAGATAGTTGTTTGAACTCAGAGAGCGAGACAGCACTCTATAAAATGGCATGTGGATGTATGACAGAAGCATACTTAAATCCTTGCATGCCGATTGCCAGCAAATGTAAACTGCTCATAAGCATGCTCGTATGGAGCATACTTAATAAGCATGCGATTTTAGAGCATGTGTAACAGTAGCATAACTCACGTTGCGGGCCCGAAGCCTCTGTAGAATGTTGATTTGTATGAAAAAAGTCAGAGCAGTTTTCACAACCCCACTACGGTTACACTATTCCATTTCGGAATACGTTTCGTCGAATTACAATTCGTCGATGACGCCTCGTCGAAAGTATGATAAGTCGAACGTTAAATTAATCGACTACGGTTCTCAATGATTACCGCCCGCAGCCGCGGCGGGTAGCGAGTGCCGGAAGCCCACACCCCCATACCCCCCACAGGCCGGCAACGCATCAGCGATCCCACTGGTGTTGCAGATGTCCATGGGCGGCGGTGATTGCTTGCCATCAGGCGACACGCTGGCCCGTTTGCCGCATCTGACATAAAAAATATATGTAAAAAATAATATTTTTGATAAGTGTTACTTTACTTCAGGTTGACGCCTCCGTATCTTCGATGAACAAAGGCGACTGCTTCATCCTGGACGTAGACCACTCTATCTTCGTGTTTGTGGGCGAGAAGGCGAAGAGTGTGGAACGTCTGAAAGCCATCACGGTTGCAAACCAGATAAGAGACCAGGATCATAATGGAAGAGGAAGCATTGAGATCATTGGTAAGTGTTTTATATTTAAAAAAAACATTATTTTAATAGCCTAACATTATTCTAACTGCAGTCCACCATTTTTAATGGCATATCAGTTGGCAGACAGGCACGCAGCCCAACTGATGGCAAGCAGCCACTGCGGCCTATTCCATTGAGGGATACTCTAGAAGTAAGCATTGCTTTCGGCAACATCTTGCTGCAATATTAATGTTGAAACTTTCGATTCAAGCGTTCTGGCTGCCAGTACACTTGAAATGACAGGTTCGAAGATCAGAAAAGCCGGCAGCTCGTTGAGTTACGCTTCCTGATTATGTGTCTCTGAATGGAATAGACCGCGGATGGAATGTGTTTCGGTCTTTTAAAATGGTCTAAGTAGCTTTAAAAACACCAGAATAATACAAAGGCTTCAATTTTTACGCGGCTAAAGCTAGTGCAAATCTTATACGAGTAGATTAGTCGAGTAGTAAGGTCAAAAAATGACCACTGTAAGTTTGTACCTAACTTTTTTCCAGACCCGTACTCAAAGGAAGGAGATGTGGAGAAGTTCTTCGAGGCCTTGGGCTCTGGCGACATCGAGTCTGTCTCCGAAGACTCTGAAGATGACGAGGTTAGAATTATTGATTTATTAATTTTTTTGTGGCCGTCAATGAATTTTCGGAGTTCTTTTTTTTTGTCGCACGCGAAATGCCCCTGCCCCGAAGTGCAATGGACCGACATCCTTCACATACCCACCACCGAAGGACGGACGGGTTATGTGGGGTTCTCCGTCTGGGATGCACAGAAGAAGCTATCAAGAACGGCATACCCACTAAAAAAAACCCTGCGACGCTACCTCATCGCCCACGGTGACTAGCGGACTAGACTGTAGGCTCATTTGAATTTTGTGACTTTGATTTAAAGTGACATGACTCCCACAACGTAGCAAGCAAGTTGGGCTCTGAAAAAGTCCAACACCAACCAGACCCAAGGCGGAAACTTGAACTTCTCTGGGTTTTTATACCCAAGCGGCTTAGCGACTGTTCGACGGAGGCGGTCAAGGTTTAGTGGGTAAAATCCGTTTCTCATGGGGGTTGAGCAGCATCCTTCTGGCCGGGAATCCCAAACACCACTGTATCCCCTGGCAGTTGTCAAGGCGTTACCCTCCGCTAAAAAAATAAATATTTCGGACCCCAAGCGTGGATCCTCCACGGAACCAAAAAAACTCAGACACCCAGAGCGGATCCCGATTGCCATTTCGGATTTTCGGCCCTCCCACTCCAAACAGCGTGCGGTAGCAAAGCTTACATACGCACACGTCGGCCCATTGCGATTTTAGACAGGATACAAAAAAAACAAAAGAACTAGTGACTTTACGTCTGCCTGCATTTTTTTCCAGGAGTTTGAGCGCGGTGACGTGAAGGAAGTGAGCTTGAGCGAGATTTCTGACAGCACTGGAAACATGAAGATCACCAAACTACCAAAGCCATTCACCAAGGAACAACTCAACACCAAGGTAAGGAATAGAAATAAAAGAGACCCAAGTTAAGTCATCATCATCTTCTCAGCGTATTCCCGATTGCATCCAGTATGGAGCTCAGGGTCCGCTTCGACTATGATCCTAGATTTGCAAGCCTGGTTATTACAATGGAGCGATTGCCATCTGACCTCCGTAACCCTTCAAAGTCAAAGTCAAAGTCAAACAAGGGAAACTAAACCTGCTTGGAACATAGTCGGGACCAACGGCTTCACGTGCCTTTCGAAGCACGGAATCATCATTCTTTTCAGACATTCAGGTGATTCAAGCCTGCCCTAACCAAAGTGGAAACAATCATTTCGAACCCACGACCTCCGGGTTTTAGACACCACCTCTCTAACCAGTGTACCACAGAGGCAGTAAAAAATCTTTACTCGGATTTTCTCGGATCCAAAAGAGATCCAAGTAAAGTATCAGCCTATTATTGTCCCACTGCAGAGCAAAGGCCTCCATCCTTCGTCACAATGATGGAGTATTTACTCACCATGGGCTTAATCACCACGCTTACCAAATGCGGGTTTGTGATCACAAACCCAAGCTGTGTCCGAAAAAACCGACTCAAAGTTAGCTCAACCTGGGAATTGAACCCAGGACCCAAAATCTCAGCCCGGTACTTAGACCACTAAACCATTGAGGCTCCAAAAAAATGTTTCTTTCTTTCTTTAATTTTTTTTTATTATCTACAGGAATGCTACATCTTGGATACTGGAAGCAGTGGAATTTACGTCTGGGTTGGCAGGAATTCCAATGAAAAGGTAAAATCTTGACTCTTACTCCAAGCATTTTGCCCTATCTAGTCAAGCACTATGATCCATGACACAGTTGTCCATGATTTGACAAATCCAGATTGCGCAGCACACGAATTTTGACACGCCTGTGCGCTATTGGTCATAAGCATACCTCGGACCAATAGCGCGCGCGGGCGTCGGGAGATTCGCGCGCGCTATTGGTCATGCGCAAGTGCACATGCGCGAACTTTCCAGCACTCCTTCGACCGATGTTCAGCAAGATTGCCGATAGCAATACTAGTTTTCGAGGTCAACTATCGATAACAAAACTATGGACAGTTGGGCAACTCTACTACATAGGGGCCGTTCAAATATTACGTAAGCAGATTTATTGCAAATTTTTACCCCCCCACCCCCCTTGTCAGCAAAAGTAAGCAAAGCTCTTACCCCCTCCCCCTATGCTTACGTAAACATTTTTCAATTATAATTTTTTTATATACTATAATTATAATGTTATAATTATAACTTTATAAATAAGAAAATAGATTTAGCATAGAGATTAGATTTTACTTATACAGTATTCAACGTAGAGTAAGGGACAAAAATATTATATTCCTACGAACATAACAAATTTATTTTAAAGTTTTAGTACACATCATCATCATCATCAGCACAGGCTGATCCACTGCTGGACATAGGCCTCTCCAAATGCTCGCCACGCTGATCGATCCTCGGCCACTCGCATCCAGCTCCGGCCAGCCATCTTGCGCAGATCATCCACTCCGCTCCACCTGGCCTGAGGGCGTCCTACACTACGTTTACCGAGACGCGGTCTCCACTCTAGAACCCGTTTACCCCAACGGCTATCGGTTCTGCGGCTGATATGGCCAGCCCACTGTCACTTCGATAGACGTGGCTTAGGAAATGGTTCGATAGTTCTTCAACATGCTTTTGTCACTCTTTTTTAAGAACAGGACGACCACACTCTTACTCTACGCCTTTGGAGTTCCCTCCAGCCTTTAGCAGCTCAGTAGTAACGCCGTCCTCTCCAGGGGCTTTTCCATTTTTAAGCTGCCCAAGAGCAATCTCGATTTCGCCAACGCTCACTTTTGGCAGGTCTTCAGTGTAATAGGGATTTAACGTGGCTCTAGAGTCCTCATTTTCGGGATCAGGTCGACATGCATGCGAAGCGTATAACCGGCCATAAAAGTCCTCTACCTCCGAACGGACTGCCGGCTTTGAGGCAACAACTTCTCCACTTGCTGTGGTCAGCTTCGTCAGGTGGCTTCTTCCGAGAGATTGTACGATCACCTTAGACCCCCGATTTTGCTCTATAGCTCTTTCGATCGAAAGAGTATTAAAGCACCGGACACATATTAAACATTGGTACACATATTAAATAAAAATTAACAGTCTTCAGTCCATGAAACCCGAATCCATGATTCTAAGTTTTCGCTGACATTGGATTGCTTAGATTGCTGCTCAGTGTTGTGAGTCTGCTAACTTTCATCCGATTTTGGAATGTCTACGTCTTCTCACATCATGGTGCTCTAACTAAAATGTAATCTTGCTTTGGTTTACTTACAATACGTCTACTACTCGCTATAGTATCCAAACGAAACAATACACTGACAGAGGAAATTTAGACAACTGAGTAGCGCACGGTAATTCCCCTAATCGGTTCTAAAGCGAGTGCCTAAACGTATGCATTATTTGCGGGAATCCCCGAAAATGGGTTTCGTTTTCAAGCATAGGCAATGTGAGGGTTGCCATTGGTGTAAAAAAGTAAATAACTACCGATGACGTAATCATCATCTAGACCCCCCTACCCCCCATGTCATCCAAAATAAGCAAAACAAAGACCCCCCCACCCCCCCATAGTGCTTACGTAATACTTGAACGGCCCCATAGGTGCGCGGCGAGCTTTAAACCTTAAGGTGCTCCCTCACCGGGAGCATTCGCGTGTAATGTAACGTTGCAGACTCGAGCATTACATCAGTGAAGGAGGGGAACCGAGCATTACAATGCGCACCTTGTAATGATACAATGTGTAATCAATCAATTACACGCGAACGTTCGTCGGTCAGGGAGGTAGTATTGTAATGTAATGCTCGGAAGACGAATCTATAATGATAATTTTACATTACATGCGAATGCTCCCGGTGAGGGAGCACCTTAAGGGTGTTACCAGACCAATCGATCGACTGCAGATCGAAGAGTTCGATCGACGTCGAATAAAGTTGGTCAAATGGGGGCTTAGACAAGATGACATCGCTTCATAGCTGGCGAATTTCGCTAAGTCCAATTTGTATGGATTAGACAGATGCCATAGAAAAGTCACGTGTTGAAAGTATGGGATTTGACATTCGTTATCGCAAATTGAGCTATAACAAACGTCATAAATGCCGCTTGTCTAGGAGGGCTGGTCTGGTTGATCGTCTGGTATGGCAGGGAATATCGATCGACGTCGACTAATCCATTTTATCATCGATTGATGCCGTCGATCGACGATTGATCGATTAGTCCAGTAACACTTAAGCTTGTAAAGCGACGCTGGAATGAAGTTATCTTATCTAACTATGCATTATGTTATAATGCTATTTTTATTTGACAGGAGAAAGCAGAAGCGATGAACAGAGCCCAGCAGTATTTGAAAGCTCATCACTTGCCTCCATGGGTAAGATATTTTCTTTTCATGCCTTTTTTTTTGATTTTTCAGATAGACAGGGACTACGCTGATAATTTTTATTGGTTGCTAATTTAATTACTAAGTGTGGTGGCCCCCAGATTATTTCAAGGACATTTCACACAGACAGATTATGACGATGACAGAATGATTTCACCTGTAGGGGTGTTGGTCAATTGGGCTATCAAAAAATACGTTCCATCAACCTGATGCGAGATATTAATAAATAAATAAATATAAATATTCCTGTACAGTCAGCGCCAAAATGATCTGAGCGTTCAAACCTACCAAAAATATCTAAACATTTGACAAAAATCAATTTTAATTCAAGACGTAAAGGTGCATTTTCATTTGTTGTTTAAGAACAAATGACAACAAACGATATTTTCACCTAAAAGTATTGTGCTAAGAGTTACTTTTGTTAAATGTTCGGATATTTTTGGTAGGTTTGAACGCTCAGATCATTTTGGCTCTGACTGTACAATAAAAGTATGATAGACAGATTTATTTGTGCTTATCTATTGCATCATTAGTAATTTACTGTAATTTTGTTCGCAGGTACACGTGTCAAAAGTTCCTGAGGCCATCGAGCCAACAGCGTTCAAACAGTATTTTGAAGGCTGGAATTAAGAGTTTAACTAAATGTACTATCTGGTTCAAAATCTATTAGGATACGACCTTTTGGAGTTGCGTGACGCGACAGTGATGACTTACACACACACAGATATATAATGCGTTGCTATTGGTTGCTAACGTTACGGACAAGCGCAGTTGACGTCATTTTTCGCTCAATTCCAAAAGGGATTATCCTAATAGCATTTAAATTGGAAAACACTGACAGTTTGTGCCAAGACATAATATTTTCGCCTGACCAGAGAATGGAATTTAAAGACCCCGAAATTACCAGGCCAAAGTTACTTACTCTGAATCTCTTTATATACTTTATAGGCACAAACTAATTTTACACCAATTTTACACTATACACAGAACTAAATTAATAATAAGAAAGAAATGCGCCTATTTTTAAACTTGAATAGTCTCAAATTAGGAGCTTTTGCATTGTCATTAATTATTAGTACGTAAAGTAGTGTAAACGCACAATTGACAAATGCCTTTTACTGAGAAATACAATAATTATGTACAATTGTACACTGGGCCATACATCAAGCTTTACAAATGTGTCAAAAAGTCTCAATCGAAATAAAACTTTATGCAATAGACATTAAGCTGAAAATTGGTCGTAGGAATTTAACAGAAAAGCTTGATGTATGGCCCACTGAACATTGTACATTGGGCTTTTCCTAAGCAAGCGCGCTCCATCGCAGACCACATAGTTGTTCACATAAGGCAGTTTTGTGGCCAATTGCTGACTTAGTCCAAAAAATAAAAAAATGCATTTTTTTAGATTCTTACGATATAAAGGATGAGGATAGCGAATCGATTCTTTTATTTTCTTCTTTATAGGGAAAGTGCCGTTCAGAAACTGACAAATAATATTATCATAAGTAAACAATAAATGGATGAAGAATCGATAAAAAAACAAATAATAACATTTCTATTTTCGATTGATTTGGTTCTGTGTTATAAACATTAAGTATTGCACAAAATACAGACGCTTTTATTCAATTAATTATTTAATGCATTTCGAGCTTAGCTCTAGACATAAGGACATAATTTTATTGTTAATAGGAATTGCATTTTAGAATCGTGTTCAATCTGGATTCATCTGGTTATGATTGATAGTCTTCCGCCCGCGGTTTCACACGCGTGTAATTTCTTTTTTCAAATATCCCTTTCTCTTTCCCCCATATTTCCGCGATCAGTACCCTATGTCACCCGGCAATAGTGTAGCTTTCCAACAGTTAAAGAATTATTCAAATCGGTTCAGTAGTTTCGGAGCCTATTCAATACAAACAAACAAACAAATCTTTCCTCTTGATACTATTAGTATAGATATTAGTTAAAAAGATCGGTGTTATAAATAGTAAAAAGAGGAATTACTATTCTATCTCTGGTTAGATGTAGTTTGGATGATTTTAGCAAAGGTTCCACCTTCACCTGACTGAAAACGGTGTGCAAATGGAGCACTTAAGGTCCCAGGTTTGATACCCGTGTGAAAAATACAAGATTTCATTTGCCAAAAACGAGAAATGAATAATGGATGTGTGACGTTGGATTCGGTTCGGATTGCAATTCCTAATTGTTATTTGTATAACCAAATGTTATTTTTTAATTTTTGTATTATTAATGTCATTAAATAAGAAAATATTGGATATTTACGTTTGTTTAATTTATGGACAGTAAGCAAATCAAATTTCCTTTATCTTGCCTTAAACCGCCTCCGTGAAAGAGTCGCTTTACTACTCGGGTAAAACCTGGAGTCCATGGGTTCGATTCCCACCTTAAGCAGATGAGCCCTGCTAAAGGTACACTTAAAACTTTAATTTTAATATCGACTAACATTAACTTAACATTACATAATTAATATAAACTTTAAAAAGGACAGTATTATGTTTATTTTGGAGTCTGTCAATTGGTGGAGTAAAACACCAAAACCAAACTAAGCATACATATAGACCTACAAACTTATCTGTTCCGGTGGCCAAAATTGGAACTACGTGAAATGCAATGCAAAAACGATATTTATTAATGACAGTTCTAAATAGACAGTAGCAAAGAGTAAAATAATCTATAGGGACAGCAGCGACGCCGCCACCGGAACACATAAGTTTGTCGGTCTTTAGCTTGTGATATGGGTGCCAAAGAACAGAAAAAAATTACTAATATTACTTACTTTTTTATAAATACATTTATACACAGAAACACCAAGACTGATACAAACAGATATTATGTTCACACAAAGGTGTGTACCGTACAAAGATCAAACCTGTGACCCGGTTAACAAACTTGTATCACCTCATTCAAAAAAAAGTTTGTACAGGCTCCGGCAAACTTCTTGGCTATCGGGTCATCGGGTGGGGATTGCGCAGAACACGAATAAATCCCTGGACATTATTCACACAGCGCCATCGAGCCCCAAACTAAGCATGAGCTTGTGCTATGGGTGCTAGACAACGGATAAACATTACTTATATACTTTTTTTTTTGTAAATACATACATATTATACATAGAAACACCCAGACCGATACAAACAGACATGTTCATGCACACAAATGTTTGTACCGTGCGGGGATCGAACCCGCGACCTTTGGTGTAATAGCCGACTTCTCGACCATTACACCAAACGGCTCGCTAGTGAGCCGGGTAGGCTTTATGGAACAGCCATTTTCACATAAAGGAACGCTTCCAGGTGAAGCGTCCCTCAATGAAATAGGCCGCAGTGACCGCTTACCATCAGGTGGGCTGCGTGCCTGTCTGCCAACTGACATGTATAAAAAAACAGCCGGCCTTTTGACTACACCAAATCAGTCGAACGAACATTATTATTGCAATTGTTACAAGGAAGTATTCGAAATAAATTAATCCAAGTAAATATGGATTTATTAGTAGCACAATTAAGATAAATTTTCAAGAAACGCCTGCGGTTTCTCGTTACTCGCTCAAAACACTCTTATCACTTAGGAGAAGTTACTGGGGTCACTCTGAAATTATCTGAATTATAAGTAATTAATTAATTCATCATAACTATGGGTACTATCACCACGCTTGCCAAATGCGGATTGGTGATCACAATATTGGTGATACAAATCCGAGCCACAGAATAAATAATGTCCTCCTAGCCGCTTCGGCTACGGCGGCCAATCTTTACGATCAGCCAACTACGCAGGATATATTATAGTGCACAAGACTTGTGTTCCCTTAGGCCCTTCGTACACAACGCTACGCAAGTCTCCGATACTAATGTTGTATACTACTTTAGTATCCAGTCGCGAGTATCGAGTACACGCAGAGAAATCGGTGACAAACAGAACTACTTAATCGAATAGTTAAAATAGGTTACAACTTTTCTAGTTTGAAATACTTGATCCTTGTTAGCTCTACGACTAATTATTCACTCTTACTAATTGTATGTTTCATTGTATTATTTGATTAATGTAGCTCACAAAAAAATATTATTGAACTAAAACATCAATAATTATTGCATCTTTTACAATAATTATGATCATATGTATTTAATGTATTGTATGTACTAAGAAACAGGAATTCGCAGTTACTAAATGATCTAGTTTCAGTTACTGATTTACAATGTTACTGGTAGACTACGGGTGTATCTGTAATCAAAACAATAATCTTTTTATTACAACTACATTATTGTTTGCAATACATATCGTTCTAAGTGTCGTATAATATTCGTTTAGTTTGGTTTACTTTTTAAGTAGTGTTATTAGAATAACAAGAATATTATAGTAAAAACCACACCGGAAACAGTAAACGGTACAATGTATGTATTAATCATTGCTATTCTGTTAGCGTGTTTTAAAATATTTAAAATAATAATGTTACAATAACAATCAAGGTGGTATTCATAGCTAAGCATCTTGTTCTGTTTATGAAAAACTGTGTTTTTTTAAACAATCAAAAAACTTGCATGACAAAACGATCAGTTGACAGTCCGTGCCGCGACTCCCGCGCCCCTCCGCCCTGCCAGTACAGCACTATAACCCGGCCGCCCGCGGCGCCATTGTGTTTTCCACTATTTTACTATCATATTTTGTCTCTTGGCGTTGTCGAACAGTATATTCCTGGGGCTCTATATTACATAATATTATGTACCAAGACGTTTGAAGTAAAACAGCCTATTCAAAATCTTTCATTGACTCATTTCAAGATGCAACTCTGTTATGTAGTCTGGAACATCAGTCCTCTTTTAAGGTATACCGGGCTTAACAAAATTCACTATGTAGTGTTTTGTTAATTTGAGAGTTTGCTATACCTATTTATTTGAAGAGATTCACGGGATGTCTGATGACGTTGATGGAGATATCCCACAGTATTTGCAGCAGTGGGGTTAACCTCAATATATTAATACTTTTCAAGGTAAGTTGGTACCTCTTCATCTCTATAGTATTTAAATTTGTTCTGTACTCGCATGTGGCTGATGTAGTCAATCTTCTTGCTGTAGTATATATAGCTATTATTCAAATTAAATAAGTTGTTGGTACTCTAACTTAATTAATTTGATTGAATAAGTGCTATGAATACTACAACGAGAAGATTGATTGATTGATCAGCCACATGTACATAATGACTTTATAAGTTTATAGTAAAAAGTCTTGAAACGCTATAAATTATTAGTACATGAGGTTGACACGGTCATTTTATATTAATCTCTGCAGTTCGGCATTTAAGTCACCGAATGTGTCAGCTCAGCTCCAAAACAGGCGAAATAGGTAAATAGTCAATAGGCTTGTTTTATAAAACGTAGATTACCAAGACAAGTGTTTGATTCCTCCTAGGTCAAAAATTATGCTTTTTGCGTTGGGACTTTGCATGAGTTATAATTAATAATCTTTGTTTTTATGATTTTTCAGTAAATAATATAACAATATGGACACTGTCGATGCTAGACAGTAGTCTAGTTAAAGAACTAATCCTTCCAATTAGAGAACGAGCCAAATTTTTAAAAAACTTGGACAACTGGAACAAATTAACTAACCCATTATAGTGGCTACCACTAGTGAGGATCAGGTGGCTACCAAGAGTGAAGATCAGGATATGACCATCTATAATGAAGATGTATGTTTGGTAAGATGAATACTTTAAATAAAGTAACTATTTGACCTAAAAATAAAACAGATATAGAACTAAATTATATAGGTAGATGGCTTTAAAAAAACTTTATCATATATATACATCATTATAATACCTACTTAATTATTTTAATAAATATTTTGTGTTTTTTCCAGTCATTGAAAAATCTTCTTTTAAAATCAAACGAAGGATGGGGCCTGCTAAATTTATATTCAGGACAAGGCTTATCAAATAATGGGCGAAGAAAAAATTGCAATATAATTATAAAATATCTAATGGAATCAGACCCAAATAAAAGAATAGACAGTTCTATACTACTTACAAAAGCACAAGAGATAACTTAAGTATTCAAAAAGGAAAATATAAGTACATTTTTCATTCCATGCATTAATGATACTAAACTTAAAATTAATCCTTCTAACCCCAGAAAACCAGACACAATAGAAAATCTATTGTTAAGCGGCACTCGCGTGCCGGTTCGGGATTGAAGAGTTAAAAGATGTGCAAAGGAGAAATTATATGATTGTCTACAAAATAGGCGCTGCGAACTTAGGGAGGCTAAGGTTATTAATCCATCTAGCCCCGGAAAACCAGACACAATAGAAAATCTATTGTTTACGCGACACCCGGCTTTCAGTCGGGTGTTTAAGAGTTAAAAAGAAAAGTTGCAGCAACATCGACAATTACAGCAATGAACCACTAGAAGTCGATGAAACAGGCAAGTATTAAATTACCTACCAAGGTATTCAATTTTTTTTAAATAGCCAATAGTGATCCCACCCCTCTGCTGGACTAGGGCCTCTCCCAAATAGGCAGAGAGGTTGTCAATCAGCCCAGGTAGTATAGTAGGTATTCTGGTTATTAATGGTTTTAGGTAAAATTATGATTATTTAAAGATGTGTTTTTGCACTTTTCCTCCTTTTTTGTTCTTGTTAGTGACCTCAACCTTAAGTTTGTCTCTTTTTTTATAACTTGCAACTTATTTTAATCTATATTTTATGATTTTTTATTAGTTCATGTATCTTTCCAGAAACTGGTTCAGATGAAGATATCCAGTGGCTCCAAAACTGTACGGAACCCTGGCATTCAGTGGTAGAGAAGTGGCACAAAACAGAAATAGAGACTTCTGAAATGACCATAGAAACATAAATTAATAAATACCCAGTGTTAAAAACGTGGCATGAGCTTCTTACTGATGATTTTCAGTTTTTACATTATATCCATCGTCAGGAAATGAAATATTTGAAACATTCCCAAAATAAAAAGAAACATTTTCAAATTAGCTCTATCTAAAAGCCAAATACCTGAAGTAAAAGACATACTGGAACAACTTCAGCTTCTAAACAAAGGTGAGTAGTACCACTAGGTTTTATAATTAGTATGTTCCATATAAAAATGTTAATTACTTAAAATTATTTTGTCTTCTTGTTTCTTATAGGTAATAAATCTACGAATTATTTCAAATTATGGTTATTATAAGGTATATTGTAAATATTTTAATTTTATTTACTTAACGTCTTTTGTTTTTTTAGATGATGACAATTACCAGGAAATCCAATCAATATTAGCATTTATGCTTTTGCCGCTGCTTCTGGGAAACCCAACACACAGGATGAAAAAGCAAGTATGGCGGCCTTCCAAAGCTGAAGTGAAGGATAACTCCATTACACACGTGCTGAGACCAATAGATGTGCAGGTCGCAATAGCTCACCGGCGTGAGAAATATTTAAAATACAACTTAACGCTCCAACCGGTAATTGTGAAGTACAAATTATTTTAATTTTATGTTTAAAACATTTATGTCTATGTAGTATTCGTGAAAACGCTCATTAGAATACTTCTAAGATGTGTAGGAATGATAGGTATAGATATTGCACTAATGATTGTGATGGTTATAAAATAAATGACATTTTTCTATGTACTTGACATTTTTATTTTTGATTCCAGGAAACCTAAACCTGCATAATGAGCCTCAGCGCGTGCGACGTCTTAACAAAAATGCCGATAATCTAAATTTCTAAGATTCTAGCACCTGTTGAACTCTGTGTTCGACTTTATGATACTAGATAGTCGTAGTCTTTGGATATTGTAATGAAAAATGCATTTTTTTTATAAATTTTAAAAGACGTCACACTTACTGATGGTTCTATGAACTGCGTTTAGATGAAGCGTCTGCAATCCAGTGGACTGACAGCACCAACAACGGATCCCTCTTAGGCTTTAATGGAGAAAATAGTTTTATTTACTCATACTAAGACAAATAAAATTGTATTTTTGTCAACTAAAAGCCTGAAAGGATCCGTTAGTACTGTAATTGCACTAGATTGCAGGCTTCATCTAATAGTTCGTATGCAGTAGCTACTGGGCTGGTTTATGCTGCCAATACACCATCCTTCTTATCGTCAAATCGGCATGACGCGATCGATTGGATCAAATCGAATTGACCGTATATGGGCGTAGATTGGCATGACAAAAAGATTTGACATGTCAATTCACGCCCACATACGGTCAATTCGATTTGATCCAATCGATCGCGTCATGCCGATTTGACGATAAGAAGGATGGTGTATTGGCAGCAAAAACCAGTCCAGTAGCTACTGCATACGAAATAGTAGCTGTAACAATACCTAGGATGCTAGCATTACAATGTGTATTGTACTTGTTACAAGAACATAAAGCTAGCGTTACAATACGAATAGTTATCATTAATGTTCACGTCGTTATGTACACAAATTAATTAGTAGATACAGCAAAGTATTTAGTAAACCCAAAAAAAAAGTGTTTATTTTTATGTGAGCATTACAATGAGTATTGTACTTGTTACAAAAACAAAAAGCTAGCGCTGCAAAACGAATAGTTATCATTAATGTTCACGTCGTTATGTTACACAAATTCATTAGTAGATACAGCAAAGTATTTAGTAAACCCAAAAAAAAAAGTGTCTATGTTTACCAGATTTGCATAGTAGTCCTTACAATCGATCTAGTAATGTCTACTTGACGTATGGTTACAATTACATGGTATTGTAAGAGGCACGATATTTACCTTGTAGTGAGTATTATATTGTTTGGTCAGATACACTAAACATCTAGTTGTCATTAAAAACCGATAGGTAAAAATACAAACAGAATGGCTTTTGTAAAGTCAACAAGCGAAGTCTTGCTGTCACGATTGCTAACAGAAGTTCTAGCTACAGTAGCGTTTTTTCTCGTATAGGTTGCCAGATATTTCTCTGCGTGTAGCGCACGGTCCGTACACACGGCGACGTGAATTGCCTATCTATATATTTATAAATGAATTGCTGTTTTTTAGTCTCGCTAAAACTCGAGAACGGCTGAACCGATTTGAGTAATTTTAGTCTTGAAATATTCGTGGAAGTCCAGGGAAGGTTTAAACGATGAGAAAATATGGAAAAAAGATAGGGTTTAAATAAATATGGTTTATATTAAGAGGTATGTGATACGAAGTTCACTGGGTAAGCTAGTTCAGTATAGTTATATAAACAAGGATATTTCTCCACCTCAAAAACAAATTTTACGAAGTAATTTGTACGAAGGGGCTTAGCCCCTTCGTACACAAGGCGACGCAAGTCTCCGATACTCGGCGACTTGCGTCGCCTTGCGACTACCGCCATACAAATCCATTGAGGCTCGTACACTAGTCGACGCGACTCGCGTCGCCGACATTCGTCGCGCGACTCGCGTCGCGCCACTCCCACGATACGGCCTGGGCGCGTTTCGGGCGTCGTGAAATTTTGTAAACAAGCAAGTCAGTCGCGTTTCGGGCGTTTTCGAAAATTTATAAAAAATGCCTACACCGAATGGTCGCGATTCGGGCGTCCTATTTTTATAAAGCGCCCGAAACGCGACTATCTGAAAGAGCTAAATAAATAGGACGCCCGAATCGCGACCATTCGGTGTAGGCATTTTTATAAATTTTCGAAAACGCCCGAAACGCGACTGACTTGCTTGTTTACAAAATTTCACGACGCCCGAAACGCGCCCAGGCCCGATCACGATACCTGCCTGCCGAAGTCGTCGCTACTTAAGTCGCGGCGATTTTCAAGATGGCGGAGCAGTTATTGAATATTAAATTTGTTTCTGAGGTGGAGAAATATCCTTGTTTATATAACTATACTGAACTAGCTTACCCAGTGAACTTCGTATCACATACCTCTTAATATAAACCATATTTATTTAAACCCTATCTTTTTTCCATATTTTCTCATCGTTTAAACCTTCCCTGGACTTCCACGAATATTTCAAGACTAAAATTACTCAAATCGGTTCAGCCGTTCTCGAGTTTTAGCGAGACTAAAAAACAGCAATTCATTTATAAATATATAGATTAGGCAATTCACGTCGCCGTGTGTACGGACCGTGCGCTACTCGATACTCGCGACTGGATACTAAAGTAGTATACAACATTAGTATCGGAGACTTGCGTAGCGTTGTGTACGAAGGGCCTTACTCCCATAACACGGTGGGACAGCAGTCTGGCACTGAATGTAGTTCTACAAAATGCCAAGAGATGGCGCTGTCCTTAGTTAGTTCGCGGTATCGTTGCGATTTTCCGATTGTACTTAGGGTCGGGTTCCTATAAAATGTAATATGTTAACACGTTTACTTTATTGAATACTGGAAACTACTTACTTAAAATACTTTTTGAAATACTGCTTTTTACCGTGAGGTAAATAAGTAGTTTAAAATATTATGAACTTTATAATCATCGTCATAATCCCAGTTCCCTATTGCACACGACCGAAGAGAGATCAGGTGCAGGACCAACGGCTTAACGTGCCTTCCGAAGCACGGAATCATCATTCTTTTCAGACATTCAGGTGATTCAAGCCTGCAATGTCCTAACCAAACTGGAAACATTTACACATAGTGCAGATGCTCCCCGCGGGATTCGAACCCACGACCTCCGGGTATTAGAGCCCAACGCTCTAACCAATAAATTAGTACTAACGTATAGCGTAATACCTTCGACTATGTATTTTTTTAAGATCTCTATTTCTGTACGAAATTTCATTAAAATGAGTCCAAATGAGACTTTCGCATTATTAGTATGAAAGACAATAGTCTCAATGGTCTAGGTACTCCGCAGCGATCTCGGGGTCCTGGGTTCAATTCCCGGGTCGAACAAAATTTATGTCAGTATTTGAGGCACAGCTCGACAGAATAACCCATTAAACTATTGAATCGGTAGATTACGAGTACAAAAAAATGGACAACACAAAACATCAATACAATTTCTGTTGTTGTTTGTCATTTACTACATACATATAAAATATCAGTTTGTCCGGTTTATGCGTGAGAAGTAACTGATTTTTATAAGATTGTTACGTGGTTCTTTGGATAAGCGGCCACTGTGGCCTATTCCTATGATCTGCGAACCTTTCGAGCCTTTATTTAGTTTAAGCTTACTTGTTTCATATTTACGAATCTGTATTGAGATTAATTATTAGGTATGTAGTTATCTGGGAGTTATTTTATGGTTGTGTTTGTCGTACTACGTTATGTCATGTGACGTAATATAGACCGGAAAACTTCTTGCAATGAATTTTGGGTGGGGATACCGCAGAACACGAATTTGGACACGTACCTATGTGCGAACTTTCCCTGAGTGGGAGTTGGTTGTGTAAAACTTCCCCGTGCTTCGGAAAATCGAACCCCTTCTCACGCCTTCCCATTCCCTATAGATTTTCCCTTATAAGCCCCTACCATAATTGTAGTTCAATGTCCCCTACGTCCCCTAAGTCTACCAATAGCTCGCACCATTAGATGCACCTATTATACCTACTTGTTAGCCTATTTACCGATTTATACCAATTACATCTCGTAAAAAAATTGAAATAAAAGCAAGTAAAGTCAGAAGTAAACACCAAGCTAAATATTACAATCATTTCGACCGCTTTATATACCGGTAGCCATCTTGTAAGTTTGACATTCACCTATTATCCAATAGTAAGACGCAAGCTGTGGTCTTGCGCACTCGTCTCAGTTTGAATTACGAACAACTAGTGATTTAAAAACGTGAGTGGAATATTTTTTTAAATTTATTTTTTAATGATATCAGTGTAAATTTTTAAATCTTATATTCAGTGTCAAAGATATTTTGTAATATAAGGTCTATGAACCTTGATTTGATCTAGTTTATATCTGTGTTTTGATATCAAAGTATAATTTTGCAATTAAATTACCATAATTACATCTCAGGTCTAGAAATTATCATACAATGAGGCAGATTTTTTGCTTTCACAAGAAACCGGATTTCAATATGAAATAAGTAGTAGTATTTTTAACCTGCCTACAGTGCCTACCTACAAAATATTTATTTTTTTAATTGTTAATTAACCAGCCAATTAAATGTCCCACTGCAGGGCATGTGGTGATGGGTACTGGCTTAATCTCACGCTTGCCAAATGCGGATTGGTGACAGACAATCGATTACAAACTCGAGTTGTATTCGAAAATTATGACACTATTGCCTGAACCGGAAATTGAACCCTGTTCCCTGAGGTCACGGCCAAGTGCTTAAACCACTAGATTATTATCGGGTCGGGTATTTATTATTCTTTTAACCGACTTTAAAAAAAAGATAGTTCTCACCTTTTTAGGGTTCCGTAGCCAAATGGCAAAAAACGGAACCCTTATGGATTCGTCATGTCTGTCTGTCTGTCTGTCTGTCTGTCTGTCTGTCTGTCCGTCCGTATGTCACAGCCACTTTTTACCGAAACTATAAGAGCTATAATGTTGAAAATTGGTAAGTAGATGTATTCTGTGAACCGCATTAAGATTTTCATATAAAAATAGAAAAATAATAATAAATTTTGGGGGCTCCCCATACTTAGAACTGAAACTCAAAAAAAAATTTTTCGTCAAACCCTTACGTGTGGGGTATCTATGGATAGGTCTTTAAAAATGATAATAAGGTTTCTTATATCATTTTTTTCTAAACTGAATAGTTTGCGCGAGAGACACTTCGAAAGTGGTAAAATGTTGGTCCCCCCCCCCCTGTAACTTCTAAAATAAGAGAACGATAAATCTAAAAAAAATATATGATGTACATTATTATGCAAACTTTCATTGAAAATTGGTTTGAACGAGATCAAGTAATTAGTTTATAAATTTTTGGGGCTTTCCATACTTAGAACTGAAACTCAAAAAAGAAAATTTCATCAAACCCTTACGTGTGGGGTATCTATGGATAGGTCTTTAAAAATGATAATAAGGTTTCTTATATCATTTTTACCTAAACGGAATAGTTTGCGTGAGAGACACTTCCAAAGTGGTAAAATGTTGGTCCCCCCCCCTGTAACTTCTAAAATAAGAGAACGATAAAACTAAAAAAAAAATATAATGTACATTACCATGCAAACTTTCATTGAAAATTGGTTTGAACGAGATCAAGTAATTAGTTTTTTTTAAAACATCATAAATCGTAAACCGCAATTTTCCTCTCATTCAATCAACTCAAATATAAAAACATCGATCAAACTTACAAAGAACTACAAGAACTTTTATATTATGATGATACTTGCTGCTACGGAACCCTTCATGGGCGAGTCCGACTCGCACTTGGCCGGTTTTTGTTTAATGATGGCTTTGACAATGCCAACTTTAGCTACATAATTATGCTTGGTTTGGGCTGATTGGGCTGGAAGGCGCTTTGTAAATACAAATCAAATCAAATCAAATGTTTTATTGCATGTCACAGGTAACAAGTGTTAAGTACATCGATGATAAGTGCCTATGTGACGCCCTGCAAGGGCATAGCAACTTAAATAAAAAGTGGTCCAGAAATTATATTTAACATGTTTTTATTTATAAATACATAATAATATTATATTGTCTCGAACTACATTATGTAGGTACACGTTGTTTCGTTTTATAATAATTATGTTGATCTTCATTATCAGCTAGATTCTGTTTATTTGACCCGTACATTTACATAACAATAATTATGTCATATTTGATAAGTTTAAATATGGCCATGTAATCACAAATTATGCTGAATTAAGTGTAAACGCCTCGATGGCCTAGTGGTTTAGGTACCGGGTCAAGATCTCGGGGACCTGGGTTCAATTGCCGGGTCGAGTTAACTTTGTGTAGGTCTTTTCGGACGCAGCTCGGGTTTGTGGTCATCAAATCGCATTTGGCAAGCGTGGTGATTAATCCAGTACCCAATTACCCATCATGTAACGACAACTTGGTTTCAAGGATGGAGGCCTTTTTCTGCAGTAGGACATTAGGTATACCTAACCTAAATACAAATTACTATAATAGGGATAAAATACCTATTATCTTTGTGATTTACTGTACCTAATTATTACGATAATAATATGTCTGATTATTAATTGTACTATAACATTGTTTAAACTAACCTACTCGTTAAGTAGTTTTTGATGTAAAGTTGTAAACTCATTATAGCCCAAATTCATAGCTCAGGGGTTATTATTACATAATTAAAATATTGTTGGTTTAATTAAAATATAAAAAAATACAACATAAGTATTTGTAACATAATAAATAAGTTAAAACAGCTACAAAACAAAATAAAATAAATATTTAATTGCGCTCCAACTGCGACCTATACAGCGTGGAATTTTAGTCGTTGTTTTCCAGCAGTAAAATTATTCTTTCTTAGTAGTAAAATAGACTAATAAAGTTCTTTTTTAGAGAAATCAAAAGTTTTACGATTATGATAGACGAAACTCGAACCAATATAGTACTAGCTGCGTCACGGACGGTCACCGGCCGGGGTCATTGCCCTTCGCGTTTATCAAAAAAACTATTATTTACTATTTACTCACATTTGGTTTCCATTTTCCCATCAAACTTTAATGAAAAATCAAAAAAAAAACAAAAAAAAAATACTTGCATAAATCGATAGTACTACTGAAGGTGAAACGTTCTGCTGCGGGAAAACAACGACAAAAAAAAAAACACGCAGTATAAGTACTTCTATATACGGAACCCTTCGTGCGTGAGTCCGATTCGCACTTCACAAGTTTTTATAAAGCGGAACTTTTCTTTAGTCTACAATTAATCATAACAAGTTAATGTTTAGTTTTTCCTTCTCACCAAGGCAAGTTCTTGTTCTCATGCGTTACTTAGTCATAGCATTGTGTAAACTAAGTGAGTCAGTTCTGATTATAGAGCATTATACTAAAAAGAGTTGGTGTAGAATGTTATAATATGTAGTCTACCTTCCTTTAATGTGTATGTTTGACTCCGTAAAACAGTGCCTAAAATACATTATTTAAGTCTCTTTGCAAAAATAATCTAGTAAAAATACTTTGATAAAAAATTGGTTACGCTATTTTCCAAAGTCAATTTGAACTGTAGGTATGTACCTGTAGGTACTGTAGGATTTTGTTTATATCAACATAAGGGTTGTTGATTTAGCATTGGAAACTTAAAGGCTAGTGAGCTACTAAAAAGCTGCTTGTTTCTTTCATAAATAATAATAAATAAAATAAATTTTGGGGTCAATCCCTGCTATAATCATAATAAAGAAGTCACAGTCTTTTAAGGAATAATATTATGCTTCAAGACTACATAAATAATTCCTTTTTTGGTAAATAAGCAGTTTACTCAATGTCACCGTGATTCATTCATCTTGGGTTTTGTCGTCTTTGAATGGCTTAGTACGTGAACTGTTTTTATAATGTTCATTAGCAATAGGTCATCGAGGTATAATATACTCCCACTGCTTACACATTCGTATGTACCTATATTTGAATAAAAGATGCGCGTGGTTTCACCGAATAACAGAATATTATTGGACGGGTGGTAGCTAGCCATTTTGACTCTGAAAAAGTGCTATTGCATTTCCCGCCTTGGCTCTGGATGGTTCCAGAGCCAAGGCGGGAATTGAACCCACGATTGGGCTTTATACCCGAGCGGCTTAGCCACTGTTCCACGAAAGCGATCAAAATCTTTTTTTTCTTTTTTTTTTATAACTTACACACTTACACATCGCCATCTAGCCCCAAACTAAGCATTAGCTTGTGCTCTGGGTGCTAGACAACGGATAAACATTACTTATATACTTTTTTTTTTGTAAATACATACATATCATACATAGAAACACCCAGACCGATACAAACAGACATGTTAATGCCCACAAATGTTTGTACCGTGCGGGGATCGAACCCGCGACCTCTGGTGTAATAGCCGACTTCTCGACCATTACACCAAATGGCTAGTCATAAAATGGTGACTATAAAGCCAAGAAGAGTTGAATAATGTGGTGCCAAACTGTAGGCTCCTCTGTTTTTCAAGCTTTTGATTTAAAGTGTGTTTCAAACCCAGTTTTTTGTATTTTAGCATGAAGATCGCCATAGTGTTGTGTGTGGTGGCTCTAGCAGTCACTGCCCATGCCCGAGTCACAGCTACCCAGAGCCCAGTGTCTACACACATAACCTCTCTTACTGACAAGGTGGGTAAACTCGTTCTTCGAGCGTTCTGTCCCGAACTTCCTTGCCGGCCTCTGTTTTTCCAGAAAAATATGACCTTGGCGTTTTTAAGGCCAGAGTAAATAGGCTATTAATAGGTGAGTATGCTCTACCCTCGACCGCATCGTCGCTTTCCATCAGGTGAGATTGCGGTCAAATACTCACTTATTCGTCAATAAAAAAAAAAAAAAAGAACTAGTCAGGGTACGCTTCCACCAAGATTAGGCTTGCCAGCTCCTAAAACAAAAAAGCCGGACTCTGCTCTTTAAAAGGCCGGACATTTTGCTCTAAAAGCCGGACAGGGGTGGGCCGCCCGTTTAGCGACAATAGCGACCCTTTTTCTTTTTTTTTTAGCTGGTCGCCACTGGTCGTACGGTTTTTTTAATTCCCCGCGCGTTGTGTTCGTTTTACAGGCGCAAGTTATCATGGTTCATCGCTGAACAAAAAGCCTAACAAAAGCCGGACAGGCCGGACACGCTAATATTTAGCCGGACACGACCCACAAAAGCCAAACATGTCTGGCTAAAGCCGGACTCCTGGCAACCCTAGACCACGATCGTAAATTTCCATCTGACCTTTTTTTTTTAACGCGGGGAATGCGTTACGCGCACCTGTCACTCTGTCTTGGGGGCGAAACAGAGCCGTGTGTGCGACTCCCAGTTTTAGGTTTACCCACTAAACCCCGCGGTACTCCCTCATCACCCTAATGGACGGCCACGTGTATCGGCAAAGCTCATGCTCCGCGAGACTACCATCTGACCTCCGTAACCCTTGACAATCGGACCAATTAGATAATGTCTACACAGCCATTAGACTGTGCAGGTTTCCACAAGATGTTTTCCGCCAATGCCAAGCTATTAGTAAATAACTTCACGATGTTTTCCACATTTCCGTCAATGCCAAAATAATTCGTCCCCAGTAGGCAAACTGTTAGCGGCAGACTGAGTTTGCGGCTTATCGATATAGTACGCCTTTCCATTTATATTAGAAATGGAGTGTCCACAGTTTGCTAGTTTTGCGCTCACTGTACGCAGTTTGCAGCGACTATCTCAGTGAGCGGCTGACTCCCAGCAAAACCTGTTCCAGTACGAAAATTGACCTGAGTCTGAAATTTCAGTTCGCTACTTTGCGGCTTACTCAGTCGGCCGCTAACAGTTTGCCTACTGGGGACGCAGCCTTAGAAGGGTTTGAATTCTGTGTTACATTAAAACTACTCGGAAAATAATCAGTCATACTCAGTTCCGAGTAAAACATTCCCGCTCTTCCGAAAGCACGTAAAGCCGTTGGTCCTGCTCCTGATCTCTCTCCGGTTGTGTCAGACTGTTGTTCCACCGTGTGAGAGTGAGGGAATTGGGAGTGCATCCGTGCTTGCGTAGTTGGCGGATGAAGAGGAAGAGGACGTCCAAAAAAGAGATGAATGGATTGCGTAAAAGAAGATATGAGTTAGATACCTCGTTGACTAGTGACAGGGATGAATGGAAGCGAAAAACTTATTGCGCCGACCCCAAATAAATTGGGAACAGTGCAGAAGGAAGAAGAAGAAGAGTTGGTAAATCGTCAAGATTGACTGTTATAATCAGTATTTACAAACGTGGTCTTATTTTTGATTTTGTTTCAGGATGCCAAAAGCAAAGCGAAGGTGCATCCAGCATTCGCCAATGCTGGAAGAAGGGCAGGAGTTGAAATATGGAGGATTGAGGTACGTTACATCTCTCAAACTCTGATGGAAAAGTTAAGGGGGGGTGGGAGTACATAAAAGAGGTATATAGACCGACAAACTTATCTGTTCCGGTGGCGGCGTCGCTACTGTCTATTTAGAACTGTCATTAAATATCGTTTTTGCATTGTATTTCACGTAGTTCCAATTTTGGCCACCGGAACAGATAAGTTTGTAGGTCTGTATTATGCGACGTCCAAATATGGCGCCGCGCTCGCACATTTCGTAGTTTTTTAAACATAGTAAACGAGACACTAATTTTATCAAGTCAAACTCTGCGAATTTATCTGTAAATATTTAGTGGCTATAATTGAGTGAAAATTCAAATCGATACCTCCAATGAACACTACGCTAACTTCAAAAGTGCAGGTTTACAGGAGGAGCTCTTGAAAGAAAAAAGTTGATAAAATCTTTATTTTTGTAGTTATTTTCTTGATATTTTTTGTTTGAGTAACTAATTTACTGATGCTTAAGATCCGCATAGTAACATTTAAAAAAACTTATGGGTTTTTTAATTAGCCTCACTTAGCGGGATGTAACGCAGAAAGCTCTAATTTAAGATCGGGATACACTACGCCAATCCTAAGTTAGCGGAATATATTCGGGAATATTACAGGCTACAAAATAATAAATTAAATGTATACTACATAAAATAAAATTAATAATTACATTTAAAATTGACTTCATTACCAATTTAGAGTATTTTGAACAATGTTTTTATTATAATAAGATCGTAATTTATGAAAAAGAAAAGTTAGCGTTTTGTAGTAGGATAAGCCGAAAATCGTTGAGCCGTTATACAAGCCGCTAACAAATAAATAGCGTAGAGTATCTTAACTGTGTCATTACTTAGCGGCCTTTCGTCCATATTGGTAACTAAGCTTATGTAACCAGTTCCAAAAAATATTATTTTTTCGTTGGTGTTTTAAGTAGTTGTGAGGGAAGAATTATTTTTCCACTTCGTAGATTAAATTATTTCCATTATAGTAACCCGAGACACTGTGCAAAAAATCCCGAGATGATGTGGGATTGTTGTGATATACAACTGGCTCGGTGTAGTTGATTTGAATTAAAACGTACTATCCAAAACACTTTGAAATCATTTATTAATTATTATTAGGAGCCTGTACTGTCCCACTGCAGGGCAAAGGCCTCCTTACCCTCTTTCCATCTTTTGCGATCTTGAGCAATGGTGTGCCAGTTGGCGTCAAATGAGTCAAGCTCATCTCGCCATCGCCTTTTGGGTCTACCGCGAGGACGGACTTTGTTGGTAGGTATCCACTCGGTGGATATTTTGGCCCAGAGTTGATCGGGCATGCGGCAGACATGACCGGCCCAGTCCCATTTCAGTTGTGAAGCCTTCTTTGAGACGTCTGTCACCAAAGTCCTGGAGCGTAAAATTGTGTTGCGGATACGGTCTGTCAGTTTGACACCAAGCAAACTACGTTCCATGGCCCTTTGGCAAACTTCGAGGTCGGACTTTTGACGATTGGTCAAAGACCAAGTTTGAGCACCATAAGTGAGAATGGGGAGAATGCACATATCCATGATTTTGCGTTTTAGCGATATTGGAGAGTCGCTTTTAAAAAGGTTCTTGAAGGACCAATATCCCTTCCATGCGTTTTCGATGCGTCGAGTAATTTCTTTTTCTTGACGCGATTGGAAGGAGACTATTTGACCTAAGTAAACATATTCATGGACATATGCAATCTCCACACTATCCGCATATATTCTGCGCTTGACGCTATTTGTCATTACCTTGGTCTTATCCATATTCATCCGAAGGCCGACCTCTAGACTCTCCTCGCTCAGTTGGTCGAGCATTTCTTTCAACTGCGCGGCCGAGGATGCAAAGAGAACTACGTCATCGGCGAAACGAAGGTTTGTCAGCCTTTTTCCGCCAATGATCACACCCTTCTCTTGCCAACTAGTTGCTAGATTTTTGAAGACTTCCTCTAGAACGGCATTAAACAATTTTGGCGACAGCGGATCACCCTGCTTAACTCCTCTTTCTATTTTAAATGTTGGACCGGTTGCTTGGCATTTAACAGCGGCTGTACTATTGGCGTAAATAATTTTAAGCAGATTTATGTAGGTGTTGTCAATATTTTGATTTTGTAGTGCTGTAAAGATAGACGAGTGATTTATGCTATCGAACGCTTTCGAGTAATCTACAAATGCTAAATATAATGGAATTTTGAATTCGCCATGCTTTTCGATGATTTGATTTAATGTATGTAAATGATCAGTGGTTGAGAGGCCTCGGCGAAATCCTGCTTGTTCAGGTGGCTGGTGTTCATTGAGCTTTTGTGATATTCTGTTTTCTATTATTTTTATAAATGTTTTATATAAATGGGAAATAAGGCTTATGGGACGATAATTTCCGATGTTGGTTTTGTCGCCTTTTTTATGCAGCAAAATAATGTTGGAATGGCAGAAAGCCGTAGGGAAGGAACCGGATTTTAATATAGAATTGAAAAGATTGGTGACGTATGGTAAAAGGACTGGTTCACCCAGTTTTAAAGATTCTGTGGTTATGCCATCTTCACCAGGACTTCGACGGCATTTCATGTCCTTGAGGACCGCTCGTACTTCAGATTCTGTAATCATGTCAATATTTTCGGAACATGTATACCCGTTATTCGGATCAGAAATAGCCTCACCTGTGTATAGTTTTTTATAAAAATCTGTTGCAATCTCCATAATTTTCGCCCTATCGGTCTGTTTCACCCCATTTCTATCTTTCAAGCAAGTTATTGAAGATTTACCTGCTTCTACCCCTTGTTTAGCTGATTTTAATGAAATCTTGTTTTGTAGTGCTGCTTTATATAAGTTTACGTTATACTGTCGGATGTCTTTGCGAATAGATCGTTTTACTGCTCTGTCTTTATTTCTGTATTCTAAAGTATAGGGAGTTAACTTTTGTCTTTCTGCTATTAAATTTTTTGTTGTATAACTCAGTTTTTGTTTATTCTGTTTGTGTGACTTGATTTGATTACTTGCATACCTAATACAATTTCTAATATTATTATATTGAGATTCAACACTTTCGGGTTCTGCTTCTACTAAAGAAAGTCCACTGAAACTGTTCTTTAGTTCTAGTAAAAATTGATCATTGTTTGCTATAAGTGATAATTTGTCCAGTCGTTTAATTGATTTTTGTATGGTTTGGAATCTATGGATTTTCAAATTAAATGTTAACTTAGCTCTGAGAGGTCTATGATCGGAATGAAATTGAAATTTGCTTAGTATTTCTATATTTTTTACTATTTGTTTAGAAGAGGATAAGCAGTAATCTATCTCGTTCTTTGTCACGCTATCTGGCGAAAACCATGTCCATCTGCGCTGGGGTCTTTTAAAGAAGTAGCTGTTGGACACACTAAGGTTCTGGCCAAATGCGAACTGTAAGAGACGTGTTCCTCGCTCGTTACGGGTGCCTAATCCGAAGGGTCCTAGAATGTTAGGGTTGTCCAGCTCTTGACGAATGCCAACCTTAGCATTAAAGTCTCCGATGACTATGGTCCATGTACCTCTATGTTCATCGCAAGCTTTGTTTAGGAGTTCATAGAACTCTTCAACTTCGTCGTTACAGTGTGCTGTCGTTGGAGCATAAATTTGAAAAATGCAAATAGTTTTCTTTGGCGTTATACGAAATTTTAGTGCAGCAATTCGATCCGAGTACGAGACAAACTCTACAATATTGTGTTTCCACTTCTTTGCAACTAAAAATCCAACACCAGACCTGCCACCTGATTCTCCATTAAAGTAAAATATGTTTTCTCTTCGTTCTAATGTATGTTCGCCTTCTCTTCTAACTTCTGAAAGTCCTACTATGTCCCAGTTAATGGTTTCTAATGCGTTCTCTAGCTCCACAAGTTTTTCTTCAGTTCTTAGGGTCCGTACGTTGAATGTCAAAACGTTTAACTTATCATGGTCCATTTGGTTCGCTTTAGTCGTGTGACGGTAAGAGTTTGCCGCTCGGGGATTTTGAAGCCCCGAGACTCCAGAGATATTCTGCATACCGTCAATAGCAGCGTCTCCGCTGGAGTCGCCGAGCACTTGGGGCATGCCATTATTTGTATTTGTCATGAGGGTAAGGGTTTGGACATTTTAACCCATCACGCTAGTCCACTGCGGGTTGATGGGTGCTCAGTAAACCTTACTCGGTCCGAGAGCGCCGCCGTTGACGTTCACGTTAGCTGAACGTTCCTCCGCCGCCGCCCTAAGTTGATATCCTGCGCTAATACCAACTGTACCATCTAGGCCTCTAGAAAACCTTACAATTTTTAAGGTTTCCTAAGCCCTAGGATGGCGTTATACACCTAAGGTGCACGACAGTTTAACGTCTTATCGAGGACGAATTTATTAATACTTAGAAAAATTTTAGGCCGTGGCCTAATGTAATATCTTAAATTTTTAATTGCTGAATAGTTGCACTTATTTCTGTGTCAATTTCATGATAATTATTTGGTATGTTTTCGTTTTTAACTGCTGAATTTATTTATTAAATTTTTGTTTCCTTCATTAGAATGCCCAACACGTCTTATGCGATGGATGGGTTATTATTTTCCACAAAACGATTAATTCTAGCATGCCATCCTTCCAAATGGCTGCCACCCTTAATACTGTTTAACTGTTCCCCTTCACAACACCAGATTTTAATGAATCTTGTAGCCAGTTACGATCGAAGTAAAAATTTAATTGTGCTATTAGATCAGCTAATATATTTTATAAGCAATTGGGCCAAACCTGCACACCTTGCAACATGCCGCCTCTGAGCTGGCTTGATACTTAGCTGTTCCGCTTTTTTAAAAAGACTTTAATTAAAGTGGTTAAAACAATCTTTTACATCTGTTTGAGGATATGGTTTCTGAATGCCATTAAAAGCAAATCTTCAAAAGCAACAAGCATTTTACGTGGTTTCCAGAGAGGAGTTTTTCTTGTCTTGGTTTTGGAGGATGGCAAAAAACAATGGTACTATTTTTGGGTAATAACAATCTAGCTGTGAATGGTAAAGTAAAAAAAATCAAAAGTGCAAGTAACAACTTTGTCGTCAAAATTCTAACGTCATTTATTTAATCAGCCAATAAAAATCTGAAAAACAATCGTTTTCTCCATAACTAATAAAATTCACAATTATAAATATTTGGTTTCCTTGACACCCAACACATAGTATAATAAACAATCATTGTAATGACTGTAAGTCATTATACTAATAATTATTTTCCGATAGAAGTGGCCAATCACAAACATTTAACGTTCATAATAGATAGCAAAAAGTTACAAAAATGGAAAAAATATTCTTCTTCCACAACTAGGTAGTTACCAAACAGCAAAAAAAAAATTATTTTGTAACTAGTTACATAAGCTTAGTTACCAATATGGACGAAGGGCTAAGCGGTTCATTTTATACTAGAAAACAAAACTCTTGTATTATAATTGTAGCATTTCATGCAGCTATTTTCGATTTTAATTTACTACAAGTTAGTGAAAATTATTAAACTTAGTAATGTTTAACTCTGATTAACACTACGTTATATAATTATTTGTTCAAAAGTGCATTCAACGGGCGACACACACCGCTAACTGTCACATGAACAAATACTTTCCCGCGCAATACCCCGCCAACTCCTAGTTGGCGGCGTATCTCCCGCGGGCTGGCAGTCGCGTTAGCCGAATACACACCGCTATATTAAGACAGCGGCTTGTCCACCCCGTAATTGAAGAAAGTACCTTTACTTGGCGTTATGTAAATCTCAAAACTTTTTTGTTTTTAAAGATATTGTCATGAAAATTTGGGGGCATAATATTAGTAAAAAAGTGGGTCGATTTCTATAAAAAACGAAAAATGGCAAATTTTGAGTTAGCGTAGTGTTCATTGGAGGTATCGAAATGTTAATTGGCAGGAGCTTAGACATAAAATACGAAAATAGTTAAAAAAAGGGGTAACTTTGAGATTTTTTTTTATCAAGTGAAGTTTATAAAAACATGTAATTGAATGCGATTTTAACTAGATCAGATCCTTAACTGATACATATATTTTTTTCAGAATTGAAAACACTGATTTGTATGTCTCAGGTGGCTTTTAAAAACCATACGCGCGGCATCTTTGGAACTACACAGCCTTAAGCAACCTTTTTTCAGTCGGAAACTGGATGAGTTATCGTTTTAGTTTTTTTAAGTAACTTAAGTAGTATTTTTGGAAAAAAATTCTTCTTTGCACTTATTTATTGTAAAAAATATCTAATATGCAATTTTAATAATTTTATTGTTTTTGTTTCAGAACTTCGACCCTGTGCCTGTGTCACAGGCTGACTATGGCAAATTCCACAAAGGAGATTCATACATCATTTTGAAGGTAAATATTGCATACCCTACAAAAGTCGTAAGAGTAGTAGCTTTGATATATCTTTCCCTCTCTTTTCCCGTCCTATCACCCATAGCTATTTCCTTCTCTCTCTTTCTTTCCCCCATCTTGCAACTTATTAGCCTTAGCCCTTCCCTCCATATTCTTTCTCAAAGGCCGGCCAAAACACCTGAGAACGTAGTCGCTGGAATCCAAGGGCATTAGTGACCTTGCTGACCTACAGTTACTTATATGTGAAACCCATCCCACTACCCTAAAGACCCCCAGTTTCCCCTTCACATCTGAGAGGGACAAGCCGGTTCGCTAAGGCGATTTACCGCCAATCCATACTTTCCTGCTATCAAATATGGCTCGGAACATAGTTGTCCAACGAACCGCCAGTTGCCAACTATGCTCCACTACCATTTTTTTTATGTCAGAGGCGGCAAACGAGCCAGAGCTTCGCCTGATGGTAAGCAATCACCGCCGCCCATGGACATCTGCAACACCGTCAGAGGGATCGCTGATGCGTTGCCAGCCTATGGGGGTATGGGGTGTGTGGGCTCCGGCACTCTCACAAACCAGACGAAAAACAATAATAGTCACTATTATGTACCTATTTTACGCTGGTGTTATGTGAGAGGGTGGTACTTCCCCGGACAAACCGGCCCATTCGTACTGTAAAACAACATGGCTCTACCACCTAACTAACGCCTCGATGGTCTAGAGTTTTAAGTACTGGTGGTTCGAGCTAACTTTGTGTCGGTTTTTTCGTACACAGCGCGGGTTTGTGATCACGAAACCGCATTTGTCAAGTGTGGTGATTAAGACAGTACTCATCATTGTTAAGATAACTTAATTTCAAGGATAGAGGCATTTGGCCTTTGTGAGACATAAATTAGCTTATACTTAGTACTTACTATAGTCAAATTACTGGGTTTAGGAGACTTACTGGGTTTAAGAGAACTGTCGTCTCGGTGTAGCGGGCACAGGGCGGTGCCAGACAGTAACTGCTTAGTTACTGTTTGGCACTGAACTGTCTAAGGGCAGACGTGGCGCTTACCATCAGGTGTACGATCTGCTCGTCTTGTTACACATTGCAATAAAAAAAAACTTACCCTTTCTTCTTCATCAGACAACAGCAGACAAGAGAAACAACTTAGCCCACGACATCCACTACTGGATCGGCAGCCAATCGTCTCAAGATGAGTCGGGAGCGGCGGCCATTTTGACTGTGGGTCTGGATGACAAGTTTGGAGGAGCAGCTGTTCAACATAGAGAACCTATGGGCTACGAGAGTGCTATGTTCCAGGGATATTTCCCCAATGGTGAGAAATTTATCTTTTTTTTTAAACCACATCAGTTGGCAGACAGATACGCAGCCTACCTGATGGTAAGTGGTCTCTGCGGCCTATTCCATTGAGGGGCACTTCTTCAGGAAGCATCGCTCAATGTACTGACTGTAGGAACATCTGATCTTCGAGCCTTTAATTTCAAGTGTACTGGTGTTTATGTGCCAATCATAATAATTTCACCCATGCAAAAGGATTATTCTCGCCCGCCCCTACCAATTCTGCCATCACTGGGGCCAGACGAAACTTTTTACTTCCGTCTGCCCCCACTGTTGGTAAACGGAACTAAAACAGTTTTTTCCACCCCCACTGGTAATCGAAATGAATTTACATATCCCCATCGCCTTCTATTATAGTTCAATGCCAGGGTTGGCAGCTTGTCTCTAAATAAATAAAGACAATTTGACAATTTACGAACTTGACAATTTGCGAATTGACAATTTGCGCCTTTAAACGTTTTATTCTTCGAAAGAGGTAAATAGTTTAATAACTAGTAAACAGACTAGTCATGCAATGACTCATGTTTCATGGTTAAGGTCAACAATTATCGGTGTTGTGTTCTAGCAGGAACATATTAATTGATACAATTAGAGCGATCTCGCTAATTGACCGGCGAATTGATCAATTCTTTGTGTTTATAAATGGCGTCCGATCTATGTTTACTTAGGTACCATAAGGAAGAAAATAAGAAATCTGCCGCCAACTCTGGCTGTGTTCCGGTAGAATTAATGTGGGAGCCAGTACACTTGAAATCAAAGGCTCGAAGATCGGATGAGCCTACAGTCTGGCAGCACATTGAGCGACGCTTCTTGGTGAACCGTCCCTCAATGGAATAGGCCGCAGTGGCGACTTACCATCAGGTGGGCTGCGTGCCTGTCTGCCAACTGATCTAGTTTATAAAGAACCGGCCGCCCGCGGTTTCACCCGCGTGGTTCCCGTTCCCGTGGGAATTGATCAAAATCCGTAGCGGATGCCTACGTCATAACATCTACCTGCATGCCAAATTTCAGCCCGATCCGTCAAGTGGTTTGGGCTGTGCGTTGATAGATATCTATGTCAGTCAGTCAGTCAGTTAGTCACCTTTGAGTTTTATATGTATAGATATAGATTATAACAAAAACATTCTTTCTCAGTTTTTAGTCAGGGTATACTTTCACCGTGATACAGGATTTGACAAGTCCAGTTATTTCATCGAGGCGCTCGTGGCGCAGCTGTGACAGTGGTTCGTTAGCGATAACGAAAGTCAAGCTACCTACGTCGCGGTCGGTTAATGAATGGGTGACCATTCTGACCATATTTAGTGACATTAATTTCGAGCGTCTCCGTGCTTCGGAAGGCACGTTAAGCTGTTGGTCCCGGCTGATATTTACTATACTGTAAATATTAGTCGTCAAGCAAGCCTAGTCAGAGGCCATTTTGGCGGCTTGATACCATCTGACATTAAGGTTGGTCACTTGCCTTACGCACCCCTCCACCAACACGCACTAGGCCAGCGTGGGGGAGTATGGCTCACACTATCTCACAATTGAGATAAGGCCTGTGTCCCAGCAGTGGGAACGTATATAGGCTGATGATGATGATGAGTTATTTCATTGGAGCGACTGCCATCTGACCTCCGTAAACCTTAAACAGGGGAACCAGACCAATTGGATCATGGCTACACAGCCATCCAACTGAGCAGGTTTTCTCATGTTTTCCGTCACCATCGCGCGTGGTGTCTTATCTTGCGGTGAGGTCCGGAAACACATCTAACCTGTGGGTTATATATACCCCATGCCTTAACTACCCACCTCAAGGGTTCCGAAGAAGGACTGCATGAGCTTCAGAACGTCTCCTGGTGTGGTGTAGTCCTCCGAGAAGGGCTTTCCTGCCATGAGTCGCAGCTACACAAGGTGTATCGCATTGTCTCCTCTGTTTTACCACATGCCCTACAGAGAGGGTCTTAATTTGTCCTAATCCTGTTCTCGTGGTAAAAACGCTCATAGAAAAATCTGATTATTCTCACTAGTTCCAGTTAAAAAAGTTGCGGCGGAACTAGTGATAATTTTTCACGGGTACAAAAAGTTAACCGTAGAACACCTAGGTGAACCACTTTGGTGTTCCACGGGTCAAAAGGCTTTTTTTCTCACTAGTCCCTTGTCATTTAACACTTAGTGCCGGCGGAACTAGTGATACTTTTTATTCTCATTAGTCCCTTGTCAATTTTGACACTTAGGTAGTCCCACGGAACTAGTGATACTTTTTATATATCCACATAGTTGCCTAGGCTGAAGTTTAATTTAACTTATTCATTACAGGTATAAAGTACTTGGATGGTGGTGTAGCCTCAGGGTTTAACCACGTGACGACCAACGCTGGAGCAGAAAAGAGGCTGTTCCAGGTCAAAGGAAAGAGGAATGTGCGAGTCAGGCAGGTGAGAATAGAGGACCTTTTATCCAACGCATGAGGCTTTCAAGCCAACGGCTCGACTGATGGTGCTTTGTTACCGTCGCCTATGGAAGCTTGTGGAATACCAAGGGCATCACAAATACGCTGCCTATACAACATCAGTTGGCAGACAGAAACGCAGTTCACCTGATGGTAAGCGGCTACTGCGGCCTATTCCATTGAGGGCATTTCACCAGGAAGCGTCGTATTGGACTTTAGTCTCGTCCTGAAATCCTTTACAGCGCGGAGCGTAAAAGCCTCCGTGGAACAGTGGCCGTTTGGGTATAAAACCCGGAGGTCGTAGGTTCGATTCCCGTCTTGCAGAATCTGACTGGTTAGATACGAGTACCCCCACAGGTGAAATCTTTTTTTTTTATGCTATAAAGTTGGCAATCAAGCATATGAACGCCTGCAACACCAGGGATATCACGTGCGCATTGCCGACCTAAATCTGCCGCCATAACAGCCTCTGGCTGTGTTCCGGCAATAATAATGTGGGAGGTAGTAAAGTTAAAGTCTAAGGCTCGAAGATCAGATGACCCTACAGTGTGGCAGCATATTGAGCGACGCTTCCCAGTTAAGAGTAGGCCGCAGTAGACATCTTACTATCAGGTGGACCACGTGCTTGTCTGCCAGCAGACACCTGGTAGGGGTAGTAGCTAGTACATGAGGTATACTTACCTAAGTTTTTTTTTTATACCCAGGTGGATCCACTCATCTCTTCAATGAACGAAGGAGACGTATTCGTCCTGGACGTAGACCAGAGCATCTTGGTGTACGTAGGGAAGAAAGCCAGGAATGTGGAGAAGCTGAAAGCAGGCTCCTTCGCGAGTCAGGTCAGGGATGAGGACCACCACGGGAGGGGACGCGTGGAGACTATTGGTTAGTATTCGACGAGCCATTTGGTGTAATGGCTGAGGAGTCAGCACTGAGAGATCGCGAGTTCGATCCCCGCACGGTACAAATATGTGTATAAATAATTAAATATGTCTTGTTGATACAAACTGACTTAGAGACTGATGTCTGTGTGTTTCTAAGACAGTAAAGGAGGGAAAATCGTTTCTTGGAAGCATGGAAACCTCTGCTTTCGGCCATTTTTTTAACTGGTAATCATGGTGGATCATCGTAATCAGAAAATAGGAAACCTTCATTTTGTAATAAAATAAAAAAACAAATAACTAACTGCAAATAATTAGACAAGCGGAAAATATGACGTTCGTTATCGCTCAATTTGCGATTGTCAAAACCCGCACTTTAAATATCGATTGACCACGTGACTTTTCTAAGACACCTGTCAAATCCATACAATTTGAAGTTAGCGAATTTCGCTACCGCTGTCAAAATGTTACTTTGTCTAGGCTCCCTGGTGACCCTAATGAGCTGACTGAGATTATGACATTCGTAATTTATTTCATCAAAAAAACCGACACGCAGAACCTAGCAGTGAGATCTTAGACTATAAAGTTTTGTTCGTATTTCCAGACCAGTACTCCAGTGAAGTGGACGTGCAAAAGTTTTTCACAACCCTGGGCTCAGGGGCTGCTAACATTGTTCCTGATGAGTCGGCGGGAGGAGATGACCAGGTAAACATTACTTAAAAAAATTCAGCTTTAGGATTATGACTCATAACCAGCGTTGCCAGACGTCCCAATTTTGGCGGGACGTCCCGATTTTTAAATCAAAATTAAATGTCCCGCGCGGGACAGGCTCAGTCCCGCTTTTCGGGGAGAACTCGACCGTACGTCACAGAATATACAATAGTACTCGTACGTGCAGTGCTGAGAAAGAAAGGCGCGTAATGAAGATAAGAGTGTGGGAGAGAGAGGCTACTTGAGATGGCTACTTTTGCTATCTATTGTCACGTAAATGTAATTTTATTCAAATAAAAAGATAAATATTTGATTATATACGTTTTTTTACCATGTCCCGCTTTTAGCGGAAGAGTCCCGCTATTTTCACTCAAAAAGTACCAAAGTCCCGACTTGGCAAAAATAAAAACTGGTAACGCTGCTCATAACTCATAATTAACCTTCCTTGCTTTCTTATTTCTTCCACAGGCTTTTGAGAAGAAGGAAGAGCAATCAGTAACTCTGTCAGAAGTGTCAGACAGCAGCGGGAAGCTGAAGATCACGGAATTACCGAAGCCTCTTCGCCAAGAAGCACTGAAACCACAGGTGAGCACTATCACAGTTTTATGTTACCATGGTTACATAATTATCCGCACCTTAGAATTGCTTCCAGAATTATTCGTAGGAAACTCTTATCCCACCAAAAACATTCTGTAAAAAACTAGCCAAGTCTCGATGGAGCTGCTTGTTTATCTCTAAAGAGTAATGAAATCTAGACAAAGTCGTGCCAAGTCTAAGGTTCCTTACTGCGATTTCTTTATTATTATAGTTAATGTTGTGTGACTTGGCCCATCCCCCCACCACCACCAAATAAAGCGGCTCACCAAGTTGAGTATTTTTTGTACAGGCGGTATATGTCGATCTCTAATAGTTTGGTTGGGCTCTTGTGTTTTCTAATCAGGGTCACCAGGTACTCCAGATCTTCGAATATACTGGTTTTTATAGTTTTCCCTTTATGTGGCCATGAAACCCTAACTCTGTACCAAATTTCAGCTCTCTGAGTGTATGGGAAGTACTAGTTCTATTATGATGATCATCAGTGAGTGAGTGTCTGTCATAAATGCGAAACTTTGCTTTCGCTTAACTTCGCAACTAAATGACTTACAGACTTGAAATTTTGGATTTTAAGTATGTGATTATATCTTACTAAATGGCGAAAATTTCTGCGTTCTGGTCTTATCCAGAGGTTCTCAAATAGGGGCCTGAAAATGCGGCGAAATGGTTCCAGTAAAGTATGGTACGGCAGTGTTTGCTTCGCGCTCGACTTGGCGGGGGCACTGCCGTGCCCCCAGATTAAAATGAGCGGCGGCGCTCGCAGGCGCACTGCGGTCGCCGCTTGATGCGGGCCCTCAAGAGCGGTATGGTGCTGTCAAGCGGTGAACCGCAGTGCGCCGCCGCTCCCGCTGTCACCCCACCGCGCTGTATTCGAGAACGGGTCTATGAGATTCCATACAAAACATCTCCGCTGCCGCTGCCCGCGAAATTCGAGGCCGAGGCCTTAGAGATGAGATGAACTTATAAATTAGAAAAATAAATTAAAATAACAAAATCATCATTAATACAGAATACCAAACCTGGTGGTAGAGTCTCTCTGTAACATTAGTGTTTGACGATTTCTAAGAAAAATAAATAAATAAAGTTCTGACCATATATATTTATTTATAGATATGAGTACGATGCCAAACTTAGGTACTTATATTTTATTATTTTCAGGATTGCTATGTTTTGGACACCGTCAGTGGCAGTATCTACGTGTGGATTGGAAAACAATGTACTGAAAGGGTGAGTGTATGAAAATACTGGCTGTTGAGTACCACAACACATTGAGCTATGCTTTCTGGTGACGCATCCCTCAATGATAGTCTGAGTGCCCGCTTACCATCAGGCAGGCTGCGTTCCTGTTTGCCAACCGATAAAGATAGATATAACATTTATTTGCATTATTAGACACGCAACAAAAAGTACAAATATATTAAAGGAAAAAAATAAAATTAAAAACAAAACATTTACACATAAAAAAGAGAAAATTATTGTGAGTGTGTGTGTCACAGTAATGCAAAAATAAAGCTATAACAAAATAAAATCTGTTTTTGTTACAGGAAAAAACCGAAGCCATGACCAAAGCCCAACAATTGTTGACTTCAAAGAATTACCCAGCTTGGGTAAGTATATAAATAAATAAACATCCCTAGAAACTATTCACACAGCGCCGTCCAGCCCCAAGCTAAGCATAGCTTGTATGGGTGCCAGAGAACGGATAAACATTACTTATGTACTTTTTTTGTAAATCTATACTAATCTATACTAATATTATAAGGAGGAAAGATTTGATTGTTTGTTTGTTTGTATTGAATAGGCTCCGAAACTACTGAACCGATTTGAAAATTCTTTCACTGTTGGAGAGCTACACTATCCCCAGGTGACATGGGATACTTTTTATCCCGAAAATGTAGGGGGAAGGGGGGGATATTAATTTGAAGAAAGAAATTGCCGATAGTATAGCATTAAAAAAAACTCATAGGTGATTATTTATCCATTGCAGGTCCAAGTTGTAAGAGTGATACAGAACGCCGAACCAGCTGTTTTCAAGCAATACTTCGCTACGTGGCGTGACACTGGCATGGCGCACAACAGACTTGTTTAATACACGTATGTAGCCTTTGTTCTATGTTAAACTTGGATAACGTCACCAAAATGGTGATGAATATGAATGTGGATGGATATGTGAGGATGGCCGAAATAGAGATTGATGGATGCGTGAGTATGATGAAATGAAAGATGTGAATGTAGAATTGACGGCTGATAGGAGTGTTTCCACACACTCCTATCAGCCGTCAATCCGGCCCGCCGGATAAAACATGTTGCGCTGGCGTGGGACAAGGGAGGATTCAGGCGACTGGGACCATATAAAACTGGGACCGCGGCCCTTTGCGAAATAAAGAAATAAAAACGAATTAGGCAACTGGGATCGCGGTCCCAGTTATGTAGTGGTCCCAGTCGCCTGAATCCTCGGACAAGGGCAATAAAATGATGATGATGATGAATTTAAGTGTAGTATTATTAACATTTTCATATCTTTTCAGACCATGCAGTTGTATGAACACTGGAGGCTGAAAATAAGTAAAAATCTAATAAAATGTGATAATTAATTAACAATACTCATTCTCACAAAATAATTATGTAACGTAACAATTTTAATACAAAATGTGATGTTTATTGACATGTATAAAAAAATAAAGAAATATTTTTTCAAACCTTTTTCTTATTTAACGCACTAGGTACGGCAGCAGCGGTGATTGCTTACCATCAGGCGACCCACTGGCTCGATCGTTTTCCGCCTCTGACATAAAAAAAACAAACGTCCAAGGATTATTTTTTATAATTTTAAAAGCATTTTGCCTGCTAAATGGCGATATTGATTTAAATATATTAGTAAAAATCAATTTGTCCAGGTATCAGGCAATATATTATTTAAATTAATCCTTCTAGCCCCGGAAAACCAGACACAATAGAAAATCTATTGTTAAGCGGCACGCGAGCCGGTTCGGCTTTGAGTGGTTAAACGTCCAAGCAATTCTGATCGCCAAAACCAAGCTACTCTTTTTTTATTCGAGTCTAAAGCGTCTCACTACCCACTAAACTCCGCCCCCGGTTTCCCATTTTACACCCGATTGGAAAGAGCTGGTTCCAGCCCTATAACCCAGCTCAAGCTTTGCCTAAATAACCTCCTACTTTTTGATAGACTTGAAAACGATTCAGTAAGGTCGTGGGTTCGAATCCCACAAATATATCGATCCTACGAATAACAAAGACTATCGTCAGTATAAAAACAAAAGCTACCGATGACAATTACAAAAATGGACGTAAACCTACAGATCGTTCACGATAAGAAGTCCCCTAGCCGCTATATTGGCCATTGCCTACGCTTTGTAAATCTGTCAAAAAACAGATTGAAAGTATTGAAAAACAATAGTACCAATATTGCGGCTAGAGGACTTCTTATCGTGAACGATCTTGTAAACTAATTAGACTATAGGCACAGAATACAGTTCTTATGGGCCAGCAATAACAAAATCGACAATATTTTGACAAGACTAACAAAAAAAAAATTGTCTACTAGCTGACCCGGTGAACTTCGTATCACTTTGTTTGAAATGTAAGAACAGTTTGAATAAAATTTCTGTTTTAGTATTTTCCTTGCAATTTTATTTTCTCATCGTTTAAACCTTCCCTGGACTTTCACAAATATTTCAAGACTAAAACTAGTCAAATTGGTTCAGCCGTTCTCGGTTTTAGCGAGACTAACGAACAGTAATTCATTTTTATTTATAAAGATGAAAATAAATTAAATATTGAACAAGAATTTTAGAATTCATTTATAATTTTGTATGGCATTCCTAAAATTTGTATTATGTAGTTTAGTTTGCTTGCTGGCAACTCGCAACTTGCAATTTTTGTAACTTATTTAATTGGAATCAATTAAATCTAGAAATACAGTCTTCCTAAAATAATCCATTGTTTTATTTAACATCGTACCTACTTACAGTACACTTAAAATCAAAGGCTCGAAAATCAGATGAGCCTATAGTCTGGCAGAACATTGTGCTACAATTCCTGATTTACACCATTGAACTACAATTACTAACTCAATGATTTACACCATGAAATAGGCCGCAGTAACCGCTTACGATCAGGTGGGCTGCGTGTCTGTCTGTCAACTGATGAACTATATAAAGAATGTACGACACTAAAATTATCGACAGTCATTCAAAACAACACTACTCGTAGTAACAGGTTTATGTCAAGCACAACTCGTTTCGCACACACAAACAAACAAAATTCCCGTTTACTTATATTAAGGAAAATACTGAGTTGATGTTAATCTCCATTTATATTAATTTCATATTATTAAGATCCATATCTACTTGACATTTTTATTTTCATACCATATATTTTATATGCGAAAGTGACTGTGCGGTCATTCTGGTAAACATAAACACCTAAAAGTAAACACTGAACAAACGTAGAGATGAAACTAGATGGATGGCGGTCTTGCACTGTGCGTTTTTTCCGAAACTTTTTACCTCAAACTACAGTTTTGTGGAACAATCTCACTGCAGCAGTAGGTATGTCCTGACGGTTACGACTTAAAAACCTTCGAGAAACGAGCGTAGGTACTCTCTTAAAAGGCCGGCAATGCATAAGCGATCCCTCTGGTGTTGCAGACGTCCATAAGCAACGGTGATCACTTACCATCAGGCGACCCGCTTGGGTCGTTGCCACCTCTGGCATAAATAAAAAAACCTTAACAAAATTGGGATAGACGTAGACTTGATTTAAGGAAATAACATAGGCTACTTTTTGTCGAACGCTGTGAACTTTTATACATTTATATATTTTACCTGCATATGCACCATGTTGTGTTGTATGTTTTTATAATTTAATTTAATGCACATAGGTAAATGATTGCGAACTCCTAATAGCCTACGGTTCAACTGTACTGATCTGTACAGGCCCCGGCAAACTTCTTGACACGGGTGCGGATGACGCAAAACACGAATTTTGACACGCCTGCGCGCTATTGGTCGGAAGCATACCTCTTCGGGAGATTCGCGCGCGCTATTGGTCACGCACAAGTGCACATGCGCGAACTTTCAACCTCTTCGTCGACCGAGGCAAAGTTTGCCGGCATGTATAAGTGTTCTAAGCAATTTCCTTTTTTTTATTATTGTAGGTAAAGATAAATAAAAAAACACTGTATAGTAATACAACCACAACACAATTTAAAGCATGAGAAACTAAAGAAACTGTATAAAATCGTAATAAGGGTACCTTTTTTTATAGCTTCAATATCTTTCATAGCTTTTGTCCGCATTATCTCTAGACAGTGAGGGTTATGTGCCTTGACCATTTATTAAAGGTTATCCGAGATCATAGCATTATTTTGTTTATTGACAATGCAGTGGAAGGTTGTGTCTTAAAAACGAAATTTTATATTTAAAAATGTTTATTTTAAAATGAAATAGTGTTTATATAAAATTAATTATATTTATTGAGACTTACGAAAGTGCAATTTTAAAGGTAGGTATACATTTTTATTGTTAAAGTTATAAGTGATGCTCGAAATACTTACTTAGTTAGGTACGCGTTTTTTGTTTTTTTAAATAAGACAAGTTTCCTGTTATGTAATGTGATGTTGAATTATTAGTTGTTATTTTAAGAAAAGATTACCTACTTATAATATTAAGTTCGTGTAATTTTTTAGGTAGGTACTTACATTTTGTTATTTTCTAAGCAAGGTAATTTAATTTCCCACTGCACGGCAAACTAAAGGCCATCCATTCCATGTCCATTATTGAAATGAAGTAATCGCTACAATGAGAGGTACATACTGGCTTAATCACCATGCTTGCCAAATATGGAGATGTGGTCACAAACACGAGCTGTGGGGGTGGTAGCTAGCCAGTCGGATTTTGAAAAAGTCCTACCACCAACCAGACCCAATGTCCAATATTTATTTATTTTACCACGGAGGTTTTTGCCCTGCAGCTTTAGGACATTTAATGAGCTGACACTTTACTCGCTTCTTTCGTCTCACACACTCGTTATTCCTTTTCACTCATCATTGTGTTGTTTTCCTCCACAGCTCCTACAGAAGCGTGATGGAGAAGCTAATAAGTTTTTTCGTGCTTCTAAGCGCTTCTCTTTCCGAGTGTAAGTCTTGGAATTATGGGTCTCAGCCTGGAATATTCCAATGGAAGCAAATGGAATATGACTTCGATGGAATTTTATGTGAGTTTTTTTTATGTCAGTTCAGTTGGCAGAGAGACACTGCACTCTGCCCCCCTATTTTTTTTTTTTTTTTTTTATAATGGACTATCCCGCGCCTTTTTGTGGCGCGGTGATTCTGCCAATGTCAAGTGGATGAGGGAGATTCTCCTTGCGTTAAAACATTGGTGTTAAGATGTTTTAACGCTTCATGGAAACACTGGAGGATACTCTCAAGGTCACGGGGGAATGGACGCCATTGCGGTAAGAGCGTCTCATCTACCGATGAGACACACTACACGCAATACCCGTCCATTCAGTCAATTTGTTTCAATTTTCTTATTTATGACACTTCGTTACACTTTACTGAATGAAAATCACACCACTTTTCAACACCAAACTGCACTAGATCACAAATAAAAAGATTTAAAACTAAAAGACGCGTGGACCCATCGCCTACCCTCCAGTGAATCCTCTGCCCCCCTAGACAAGCGGCATTAATGACGTTCGTTATCGCTCAATTTGCGATAGCGAATGTCAAAACCCGTACTTTCAATATCGATTGACCACGTGACTTTCTAAGGTGCTTGTCAAATCCATACAATTTTAAGTTAGAGAATTTCGCTATCAAAATGTTACTTTGTCAAGGCCCCCCTGGTGGTAAGTGGTCGCTGGAGTCTGTTCTATTGAGGGATACTTCACTAGGATAGGAAGCATCGCTCAATGTGCTGCCAAACTGTAGGCTCCTCTGATTTCAGCCTTAATTTAGGGATACAACAATACGGCTATTAGGGTGTTACCAGACCAATCGATCGATCATCGATCGACGGCATCAATCGATGATGGATTAGTCGACGTCGATCGATGTTCCCTGCCATACCAGACGATCAGCCAGCCCCCCTAGACAAGCGGCATTTATGACGTTCGTTATAGCTTAATTTGCGATAGCGAATGTCAAATCCCATACTTTCAACACGTGACTTTTCTATGGCATCTGTCAAATCCATACAATTTAAAGTTAGCGAATTTCGCTATCGCTGTCAAAATGTTACTTTGTCTGGGCCCCCAGAGAGTCTAGAAAAAGTTGCATTTTGACAGCGATAGCGAAATTCGCTAACTCCAAATTGTATGGATTTGACATATGCCTTAGAAAAGTCACGTGGCCAATTGAGCGATAACGAACGTCATCAGTGCCGCTTGTCTAGGGGGGCAGGGGACTTAGAAAAGATGACATCGCTTCATAGCTGGCGAATTTCGCTAAGTCCAATTTGTATGGATTTGACAGATGCCATAGAAAAGTCACGTGTTGAAAGTATGGGATTTGACATTCGCTATCGCAAATTGAGCTATAACGAACGTCATAAATGCCGCTTGTCTAGGGGGGCAGATCAGTCGACCAACTTCAATCGACGTTTACCCACTAAACCCCGCGGTACTCCCTCGTCGCCTTGTTGGGGGGCCACGTGTAACAGCAAAAAAAAAATGAAAAAATCTTTATTGCTTTACATTTTTATGTTTACAATATCCGAGTTTGGATTCTCCTTTTAAGTGTATGAAAACACTTGTGCCAGGAGCAAAGCCCTTGCTCCTTGAGCCTTCCGGCGAAAGCCTGCATTTGCAGGCTCCTTGAGCCTCCCTTTCTGTGGGGGGCTGCGGGAGCGACCCGGAACTTCAATCGACCCGCGTTGACCGAACTCGTCTATCGATTGGTTTACCAATACGAATGACTAAACCGTCGTTATGATCCAATGCGATAACGAAATACGATACGATTACATTACGATTTTTGTTTATTAGGATTTTATTGAATTTGTTTGAAGTTTTCTTTGCATCAATGTTATGGTTGAGAAGTCTGCTATTACACTAAGAAATCGTGGGTTCGATCCCCGCACGTTACAAACATTTTGTGTTCATGAACATCTCTGTTTGTATCGGTCTGGGTGTTTCTATGTACAATATTTTGAACATGTCTGTTTGTATCGGTCTGGGTGTTTCTATGTATAATATAAAAAAGTATATAAGTAATGTTTATCCGTTGTCTAGCACCCATAGCACAAGCTCATGCTTAGTTTGGGGCTAGATGGCGCTGTGTGGATAATGTCCAGGGATTTATTTATTATTTTATTTATTTAATATGTATGTATTTACAAATAACGTATTCATTGGCCAGCACCCATCCATATTCAAGCTATATGCTTAGTTCAGGGCTTGATGGCGCTATGTAAATAGTGCCCAGAAACATTTATTTTTCTATTTATATTAATTTCTACCTTTCAGACCAAAATGACGCAGACGTAGAATACAGTGCACATGCTATCTACTTCCCGGAAGAGCTTGATAATTCTCATAAGTTCTTCATCCAGCGCAACAACGTCCCAATCGGCTTGGAGGTCTACGGAGACAGAGTATTCGTTACCATCCCTAGGAGGAGATATGGTAACTATTTCTACCTTTTTTTATACCACGTCAGTTGGCAGACAAGCACGCAGCCCACCTGATGGTAAGCGTTCGCCGTTCAGTGCGGCCTATTCCATTGAGGGACACTTCACCTGGAAGCGTCCCTCATTGTACTGCCAGACTGTAGGCTCACCTGATCTTTGAGCCTCTGATTTCAAGAGTACTGGCTCCCACATTAATGTTGCCGGAACACAACCAGAGCTATTATCGCGGCAGATTTTACCTGTGGGGGTGGTAGCTAGCCAGTCGGACTCTGAAAAAGTCCTACTACCAACCAGATCCAAGGTGGGAGTCGAACCTACGACAAGATGTTCGAAGATCAGATGAGCCTACAGTCTGGCAGCAAATAGAGCGATGCCTTCAGGTGAAGCGTCTACACCGAGACGACAGTTATTAGGTCCAGATACCCAGTAATTTCACTAGCCTCAGTGCCCTTTCCCCGAAACACAAAAGTGCTTAAAAGTGGAAAGTGGGAAAATACCTGGCACTGCGGTAGTACCCACTTAGACGGCCCAGTACAGGAACCTACCACCTGGTAGCTTTTCTTCGGTATGGTGCCTAAACGCATTCTCCTCCGTTTTAAGTTTTCCCTCTTTTTATAGGAATTCCATCGACCCTCAACTATGTAAGGATACCTTCCGAAGCAGGAGGCACCTTCTCCAGGTCAGAATCTCCCCTGCTGAAGCCATACCCCGACGTGAAGAGGAGTAGGCGGTTCATCTCCGTCTACAGGCCTCGTGTGGACGCCTGTCATCGGCTGTGGATGGTCGACACTGGCCATTTGGAAGTGCCTGGTAAGTTTTTTTTTTTTTTGTAGTTGGACCAAGCCAGCACTAGACCACAAAGTTGCCTGATGTTAAACAACTATGCGGTCTACGATGGAGCGCGCTTGCTTAGGAAAAGCCCATTAATTCTGGCCTTGAAGAGCTCCAAGTTGTATTGTGTAGGAAAGACAGATCTCGGCAGAGAATTCCACTCCCGCGCAGTCCGTATCAAGAAAGATGAAGCAAATCGCTTAGTTCGTACGCGCGGTATCCCCACTGTATACGGATGGATTTTTCATTGTCATAACGCCACGGGCAAAGGCCCATCTTTGCAATCAAGTTATCGTTACAATGATAGGCACTGGCTTCATCACCACGCTTGCTAAATGCGAATTGGGTGGTCACAAACCCGAGCTGTGTCCTGAAAATACCGAAAAATAGTTCGACCCGGAAATTGAACCCAGGACCTCGAGGTCTCGAATTTAAACCACTAGATGACCCATCGATGCGTGTAATATTTATCTGTTTTAAATATTTTCAGGTGTAAGGATGCAACTTCAGCCACCAGCGATCATAATATACGACTTGAAGACTGATCAAGAAATACTTAGACAGGACTTGGATCCCTCCATATTGGTCAATAACCGAACATCTGCTGGTAAGAAACCCTTAACATTTATGATAAACTAGCCTTCCGCCCGCGGTTTCACCCGCGCGTAATCTCTTTTTCCAAATATCCCTCCTTCCCCCCACATTTCCAGGATCAAAAGTACCATTATGTTCACCGGGGATAGTGTAGCTTTCCAACAGTGAAAGAATTATTTAAATCGGTTCAGTAGTTTCACTAAATATATTCCCGCGGGAATGAGACGTTTCCCGCAGGAATTTTAAAGCCTATGTCCTATTCCGGGTTATAAACTATACGTGTGCCAAATTTCATCTAAATCCGTTGAGCCGTTTAAGCATGATTGAGTAACAAACATCCAAACATCTAAACATACAAACATCCAAACATCTAAAAATCAAAACATCCAGACTTTCGCATTTATAATATTAGTAGGATTAGTAGGATATCTTCAATTGTACAAGCACGCGGTCTACCTGATAGTAAACGGATAATGAGGCCTATGCAAAATCTGCTTCCTGATTAAGTGTCCCTCAATGGCATACTTACCATCAGGTAGAATGCGAACACCTTTTTTTCTGGCGGGGAATGCGTTACTCCTTAACCCCATCCTAGGAGAAAGACAGGACCGTGTGTGGGACTCCCAATGCCCTAAAAATAGCATTGTTCCTGGGCCAAAGATGGAAGTGGCCCAGGGGCTTACCCACTTAACCCCGCGGTACTCCCTCATTGCCTTAACATGGGGGAGGAGGCACGGGTATTAGCAAAGCCCTTGCTCCGTGGGCCCCCCACTGAAAGCTCACCTCTGCGAGCGCCTCCTGTTCCTTCCGCCGTCGGGGTGAACTGCGGAAGTGCCCCGAAGTACTGAGGCACTCCCGCCCGTCGATGGTGGAGCCGTGCTATACAGGCTAGGGTAACCACTCTGCTACTAACTGAAGTGTCATAAAAAAGACTACTAACCCCTGTTCGAAACTTACCAATGTTACACCATGCTTCCAGGCCTGACGTCAATAACAGTAGACGTCGATCCTCACGCCTGTGGCGATGCCTTCGCGTACATCAATGACTTGGCCACGGAAGGTCTCGTGGTCTTCTCCCTCAAAACTAAGGAAAGCTGGAGGGTGGAGGATCCATCCTTCAAGCATGATGAGAATGCTAGGAACTTCACAGCATCAGGTAATGTCGATCTTCTTACATGAAGCGTTTTGCCTGGATATATACTTCGTTAACCTATAGCATTAGAAATTAAAAAACAAAGAAGTACCTATCTATACAACGTGTTAAGTTAAATGCGCAAAACCTCAGACACCCCAAATGATTTTTAATACAATTGACCTAATTGTGAAGAAAAAAACATCATAAAAAAGAATTAAAAGGTTTTATGAGCTGTTTTAGTTTTAATGGCAATTCTGATCGTTTCTTGTGTCTGCGACGACGCTTCGTCGAGGGACGAGTCGGTAGGTATGGTTTGCGCACGTGACGGATTGATCTATTAATAAATAGACAGGGCAACATTGTTATTGAATATTTATTGAAAAATGTGACCTATATTAAAAAGTGGTTTAATGGATTCTACTCGTTGTTCTGATCAAACTAATTTCAGGTTTTGCGCATTTAAATTAACACGTTGTATATCGTTAAACTTTGACGTTTTGGCAAATGGCGGCCATGATAAATATGCCCATTTAAAAAGTCACGTAACGTAGTACGAATTTTAACATTGACGTGCACTTTTTCATTTTGTCTTATTATACTAAATACGTTCCGTTTCATGTTTGGAATCTCTGCTTCTTGAGGTCTTTTTATAGTGTAAACTTTTCACAATGATTAGTTTATTTTATGTGCGTTAACCGAGACGCGGTCTCCGCTCCAGAACCCGTTTACCCCAACGGTTCTACGACTACTTAATTTGCATTAGCCTACTAAAATTCTCTAAACTATAATACCAGGTCACCTCATCAACTGGCAAGATGGTCTCTTCAGCATCGCCCTCTCTGGACTGGATGCTAAGGGGAAGAGAACGGCCTACTACCATCCAATGGTGTCAACCCAGGAGTTCTCCGTCGATACTGCTGCTTTGAAGAGGAAGGGAGCAACTCTTGAGGGTCTTACCAAGGTAATTAAGTATCTATATCTCTAGCAGTCGCTTCCGCGGTTTCACCCGCGCGTAATTTCTTTTTTCAAATATCCGCCCCTTCCCCCCACATTTCCGGGATCAAAAGTACCCTATGTCAATCGGGGATAGTGTAGCTTTCCAACAATGAAAGGATTTTCTAAATCGGTTCAGTAGTTTCGAGCCTATACAATGAAAATCGAACACAGCAGTCTGACACGACCGACGGGGATGTGCTGGTCAATAGCCACAAGGCTGGCACCGGCTCGTCCCAATCGGGTATGAAAAAGGAAACCGGGGGAGTTTAGTGGGTAGTGGACCCTTTAGTCTCGAGTCCCACACACGGCCACAGATTTAGCTAGCCTGCGGTTATGGTGCATAAACGCATTCTCCTCCGAAAAAAAAAAGTCTGACACGACCGCAGAGTTACGTAGTAAGCTTATAGCATATTTATATATGTCAATATGTCTGGCAATAATAATTAATCTTGTTGTTTTTTTTATTGCAATGTGTAACACTGAAACTGATGGTAAGCGCCACGCCTGCCCTTAGACAGTTCAGTGCCAAACAGTAACTAAGCAGTTACTGTCTGGCACCGCCCTGCGCCCGCTACACCGAGACGACAGTTATTAGGTCTCATATACCCAGTAATGTCACTAGCTACAGTGCCCTTTCCCCGAAACACAGAAGTGCTTGACACACTTCTATTTCACGTGAAAAAATCTGGCACTGCGGTGGTACCCACCTAGACGGCCCAGTACAGGAACCTACCACTGTTTGTTTCTTTCCAGTTACTCGGAGACCGAGGTCCACTCTCCCAGAGTGGGTCCCACGCCATCCACGAGCCCACTGGGGCCATGTTCTTCGCGAACTTAGCCCGGGACGCCATAGCTTGTTGGAATATCAATTCCCCACTTATTCCAGAGAATGTACTCGTCAGTGTGACCGATCCTGATGAGTTGGGGTATATTTCAGGTACGTTGAAGAAAGAAAGAAAGAACTTACTCAGTTTATTTTAAAAAGTCTATGCCTCTCCGTATTTGATAGACTTCACTTTGGTGAGTGTGCTGCTCAGCTACACGATTTGGTTCCACCAGCTCCGTTCCATCATCAAACTACTAGACTCGGTCAGGGACTCCATCCGTATACAGTGGGGATACTAAGTGATTTGCTTCATCTTTCTTGATACGGACTGCGCGGGAGTGGAATTCTCTGCCGAGATCTGTCTTTCCTTCACAATACAACTTGGAGCTCTTCAAGGCCAGAATTAACGGGCTTTTCCTAAGCAAGCGCGCTCCATCGTAGACCGCATAGTTGTTTAACATCAGGCAACTTTGTGGTCAAGTGCTAGCTTAGTCCAAATAAAAAAAAAAGTATTTCTATAAAAAAGTTATGTTATCTGATTAAGGAATTAGGTACTAAATACCTCATTCATTAAAAATATTGAATACTAGCGGTCGCCTTTGCGGTTTCACCCGTGCATATCCCCCCTTTTCCCCACATTTCCGTGATCAAAAGTTCCCTGGTACCTGGGGATAGCGTAGCTTTCCAACAGTGAAAGAATTATTCAAATCGGTTTAGTATTTTCGGAGGGTCCGGCCGTTATGCCCCCATTCCGGGTTGCCCCCGGCCGGTATGCCCGGTATACGGTTTCACGGCAAACTGGAACAAATTTTCTTTAAATTGGGGGGCATGCCGGCCGGGGGCAACCCGGAATGGGGGCATAACGGCCGGACCCGTTTCGGAGCCTATTCAATACAAATAAACAAACAACAATCAAACAAAAAAAATCAAATCTTTCCTCTTTTATTAGTATAGAGTATTAGACGACTTTCGTATGTAATGTATACCTACTCCAAAAATGAATTCAAAGCCAGTAATTTTAGGGAAATAATATTAGTCCCGCTACTTTTTACCGTAGTGGCGCTTATGAAATTCCCCTACTAATCTCGCGATTCGAATTATATTTTTCCGATGTATAATATAAAATTATTTGAAATTGTTATAAGAAATCATTTGTTTTTTTACAGATCTAAAAGTGTCGGGGAAGTACGTATGGGTCCTAACCAATGGAATACCTAAGTTCGTCTACAACACACAGAAGACTGACGAAGTTAATTACTACATACGTCGGTAAGACACTTATTAGTACAGTCGACAGCACATCTACCCTAATCTGTCATATTAATACAACCAATTTTCGGCTTTATTCACTTCACAATAGAGTTCAATTGAGAATTTTTGACAGATTAGGGCAGGTTGATCTGGCTGCCGTCCGTCCGTACTCGTAGTATAAAGCGTCACTTCATATGCGTTAGGTCCATGGTTCGAGTCTCGACCTGCACCTATGGATATTTCTATGTGTGTTATTACAACTACTCGGCGGTGACGGAAAACATCGTGAGGAAATGCCAAACCCTGGATCATTGACTAGTTCGGGACAAAACACTCAGAGAAAAAAAACGTACCGTAAATGCAGCCTGGTACGCCTTCCACCAGTAGCGTAGCGATGGGGGGGCGGGGGGGGGGCGGTCCGCCCCGGGCGGCACTTTTTAGGGGGCGGCAAAATTTCCTGGCGGAGCAAAAAAAAAAAGAGAAAAAGGAGCGGCAGAATTGTAAAAAAGGGCGGCAAAATCGTCTTCCGCCCCGTGGGCTGCTCTGCCGACTGGAGGAGCAAAAAAAAGGGCGGCAGAATTGTCATCCGCCCCGGGCGGCTGACACCCACGTTACGCCACTGCCTTCCACATAGATTTCTAAGAAATCTAAGAAATTATACCTAAGACTAAACGGCAGCAGATCCCTAATCTGTCAAAAAATTATCTATTGAAAGAGAACTCTATATGATGTGAATAAAGCTGAAAATTGGTTGTTGAAATTTGACAAATTAGGGTAGTCTGATGCAAAAAGAAAAATAAGGGTAAGCGACGGGGTTATAATATGGGAATCTACACTCAAACCACCCCCTGTAACGCCTTTTGTGATCTGAAGCACCTGGGCATTGAACTGCTGGTCTGATGTGCTGTCGACTTGTTGGCTGTACATTTTTTTTTCTTTTCCAGGTACAAAGTAACGGAATTAATAGAGGGAACTGTCTGCGACTGTAGAAATATTAAACATGGAAATAAAAATTAAAGCTATGACAATTTATTAAACGATAAAGCTTAAAATGTTTTTTTCCAACTTCTAATACCTTTAATGAATAAATCACATTACTAAATTAACCTGTAAGTAGGTATAATAATACAGATCGGTAATACCAAATGGCTCTTAAAAAAATATCAGTCTATTAATACATACATACCACTGCACTAATACGTATTTTTTGTAAATACATAATACTCGTATACATTTATCTATATAAATAAAAATGAATTGCTGTTCGTTAGTGTCGCTGAAACTCCATAACGGCTGAACCGATTTGACTAATTTTACTCTTGATACCTATATTCGTGGAAGTCCAGGTTAGTAACTATTTAGTAATCTGTGGTCCAGGGAAGAGTTAAACGATGAGAAAATACGGAAAACATGCGAGGAAAATACTAAAAACGACAATTTTATTTTCTCATACGAACTGTTATCTGCCAAGCGTTTGATGATCGTTAGGGTTTAATTTAATAAAATATGGTTTATAGGTATTAATGTTACGAAGTTCACCGGGTCAGCTAGTAATACATATAAATAAACGTGGGGAACGAATGCATTTTCCAACATTACATGAAATCTGCCATTAATTACAATAGATTTATTCGGCCAATAACTTTATTTTTAGTATCATAAATACAAAATACAATTGAACGTATTTACCCGTGATTATTAATATGGAAAACCTGACAATTATACAGAGATTGCACGAACAATTACCTCACTGAGTGTCATGGCAACACGATATCCTTTTACCCGACTTCAAAATAGGAGGAGGTTATTTATTTTTTTATGCTAGATCTGTTTTTTTTTCTCTGGACATTATCCACACATCGCCATCTAGCCCCAAACTAAGCATTAGCTTGTGCTATGGGTGCCAGACAACGGATAAACATTACTTTTATCCTTTTTTTGTAAATAGGTACATACATTTTATATAAACACCCAGACCGATACAAACAGACATGTTCATGCACACAAATGTTTGTACCGTGCGGGGATCGAACCCGCGACCTCTGGTGTAATAGCCGACTTCTCGACCATTACACCAATCGGCTCGTCATCTGTTAGCAGACAGACACGCAGACTACCTGATGATAAAAGGCCACTGCGGTTTAGGGGCAGCGCAGACGGCACACTTTTTGTGCGAAAGAGTCTGCCGCGGATTTTTCACAGACTCAACGCACAAAAAGTCTGTCGCGGATTTTTCACAGACTCAACGCACACGACGCACATCTTCGATCATTTTGTCGGCAGAACTGTAGGGACGTAGACGCTATGAAAATCGTGCAGAGATTAAAGATCGCGAAGTATTATTTTGTACTTGATGTAACAGACAGAAAAAGACGAAGAAAATTTTGGGTACATCCTATACTTTCGGAAAGATTACTGAAGGGAGAGTTCTATATTAAACATTCAATTCTGAACAACACCGGATTTTTTTTAAGTTTTATAAAATGTCTGTTACTACATAATATGATGAGTTGCTATTTATTTTAAGACCTGCTTTGACTCATTCAGACACAACAATGAGGAAGTTAATAATAAATAATAAATATCTCTGGACATTATTCACACAGCGCCATCTAGCCCCAAACTAAGCATTAGCTTGTGCTATGGGTGCCAGACAACGGATAAACATTACTTTTATCCTTTTTTTGTAAATAGGTACATACATTTTATATAAACACCCAGACCGATACAAACAGACATGTTCATGCACACAAATGTTTGTACCGTGCGGGGATCGAACCCGCGACCTGTGGTGTAATAGCCGACTTCTCAACCATTACACCTGTAGCATACGCACCAAGCCGAAATAGGAGTGGCTAAATGCTACCCTTGGGACAATACGATTACGATATAAAACGATGTTCAAAAACTCGCATGAACCGGAACAGATACAGTGCACGTACGTACCTTGGACTGCTCCAGCTCTCGAGGGTTCCACCCGGCGCTCCAGAATCACTCACAGAGGTTTTCGAGTCCGTTTTAGAAAGCGCAAGCGCACACGCGGTATATAGCTTCGATTAATATCGACCGACAGAGGGCGCGCGCGTCGCGTTCTTGATCCCACCGTACATGACCACTCGCAGCAAGCTCTCGCTCCGAATTGTGACGAGATACGTACGGCACGGTAGTTGTATCCAAAACTACCCTCCGCTACGGTATCGCGATTTGAACATCGATGAATTATAAACTACCCACTCATCGATAACGAAACATCCCGCCCACCAAAATGCCTATGGTATTTTCTGGTCAGAAAAAATAATAATAAAATAAACGATCATTTTGTGAACAGGATCGATATACAAACGATACATAAAACTAGAATAAGAGAAAGTACATTTTACGATAACGATTCAACGATCAAGATGACCGTGATACTAGGCTAAATACGATACATAAGTTTAACAACTAAAACTAACATGATAGAGTACAAACAAGTATTGATTCGATACGATAAGCTATGTGATCCGTTATAAAAATACTTATTTGGTACGATATTTTTTGATTTGATACGATTTAAGTTAGTCCTCTATAGGTAGAGGGCATAGCTTAACCAACGGTCTTTGAAAGGTATGATTATTTGCGGTTTTAACTACTGCAATCCGAGCTTTCCCATCAGCACCAGGCAAGAGATCCACAACTCTGGCTAAAGGCCATTGAAGAGGCGCGCGGTTATCATCCTTGATAATCACCATCGAACCTATTTGCAACGGTTTAGAATCTTTGGTCCATTTAGCACGTTGCATCAAAGAATTAAGATATTCATGTTTCCATCTGGACCAGAAATTCTGATGAAAAGCTTGTAATAACTGCCACCGATGAAGCCGATTTACGTTAACATTGGTGAGATCTTCATCGGGAACAGCGGTCAAAGGCTCTAATGTTAGAAAGTGTCCTGGCGTTAAAACTGATAGATCGTTAGGATCCGAACTGATTGGACATAGTGGGCGCGAATTCAAAACGGCTTCGATTTGAGCGAACAGAGTCGTGAGCTCCTCGAAGGTCAAGACCTGGTCACCGACTACCCTGTACAAATGGGATTTTGCCGCTTTGATTTGAATTTCCCACACACCACCGAAATGTGGAGCCGATGGAGGGTTGAATTTAAATTCAATCTTCTCCGAAGTAGAAGCCTGCTGCATCAGAGACGCAAGCTGGTTTCTACAACCGATAAAGTTGCGTCCACAATCGGCATGCAAAGTGCTACAACGTCCCCTACGTGCTACAAAGCGTCTGAGCGCTGCTATAAATCCGTCCGTTGAAAGCGAAGAGACCACCTCAAGATGCACCGCTTTCGTCACAAGGCAGACGAATAGACAGAGATATGCCTTGTCGATTTTAGCACCGCGATGTGTTCCAACCTTTACCCGGAACGGCCCACCTATGTCGACTCCGACCACCGAAAACGGTTTGACTTGGTTGACGCGATATGCCGGAAGATCGCTCATAAACGGCTGCAGCGGCTTAGGATTCGTGCGATAACACTGAATGCACTTTTCGATGCGACGTCGAATAGCACGTTTCGCGGAAATGATCCAAAATTGTTGCAAAAGCAAAAATGCGTAGTATTGATACCCGGATGCAAGTAATTACGATGTATAAAGTCAATGATTAAAACCGTGAGTGGATGATCGGACGGTAGAAAAGCGGGGTGCTTTTGCTCGTTCTCTAAACCAGATCGAGAGATTCTACCGCCCACCCTGAGTATACCTGACTCGTCAAGGAAAGGGTTTAGTTTACGAAACGGTTTCGATAACGGTTTGTTTGACTTTAGATTGCTAATTTCACTCGAAAATGAATTACTTTGAACGTGTTTAACGATACACAATAGTGCGTTATGTCGTTCAACGTTGTTAAGAAATAGGTTACGATTAGATTGACTTCTGTCACGACAATTTTTAATAAAACGATAAATGTAACCTAACACGTTGACGATTTTAGGCAAAGAAGAAAACCTGCTCAACAGATTATCAAAAATTGTAGGTTCAACTTTCGCGTTTGCGGTAGACGTTAATACGATTTGTTTTCGCGCTTCGGCTTGCACGATAACCTCATCCTCGCTCGATAAGTTTGCGTTAACTATAGGCCATGATTCGCGGTTTTCTGATAACCATGATGGTCCCGCCCACCATAAGGAATTGTTTAGAATTTCACCAGGAAATTGACCACGCGAGCAAATATCCGCAGGGTTGTCACCTGACGATACGTGATGCCAGCACTCGATAGGGGTGAGTTCTTGTATGTGACTGACACGATTGGCGACAAACGTGGCCCAACGCGAAGAATGGGAACGTAACCACGACAGGACGATTGTGGAATCTGACCACAGAAAAAGCGCGTCGATTTTAATACGAGAAAGGTAGGTATCGCAAACGAATTTATAGAGATCCGAGAGGAGCACAGCTGCACAAAGTTCGAGTCGCGGCAGAGAGGTACGTTTGAGAGGCGCAACCCGAGCCTTTGAGCATATCTGAAATACACGAATGTTACCGACGGCGTCGGTAACACGCAAGTATAGCACGCATCCTAACCCGATCTCAGAACTATCACAGAATCCGTGTAATTCGCATGATTTAACGTCTTGGCAAGTAAGTTGACGAGGTATTCTAAGTTCCGTCAATAACGATAATTGACTTCGATATGTGTTCCATGTACGAACGATCTCAGGAGGGGGAGTCTCATCCCAGCCGACACCGAGGATCCAAAGCTTTTGGATTAAGCATTTCGCTTGAATTGTGATCGGGGAGAGAAAACCCAACGGGTCGAAGATACGAGCGATTTCACTGAGAATCGAACGTTTAGTACATGGCCGATCTGAAGGTTTGATTTCGAAAAGAAACGAATCCGATGTGGGATCCCACTTGAGACCCAGAACCTTCAACGTTGGAGTTTCCGTGTTGTCGAGCGATACGGAACCGGTTAGACAGTCTTCGGGAGGTAAATCTGATAAGAGATGCGGATGATTACTAGCCCATTTTCTTAATTCGAAACGTCCGAGTTTAAAAAGAGCAACGGTTTGTGATTTTGCTTCTTGCGCGATTTCTAATGATGGAAATCCGGTAGTGACGTCATCAATATAAACGTCCGACAAAATTATATTTTTCGCGAGCGGGTAAGCATCTCCCTCATCCTCAGCGAGCTGTCGCAGAGTACGGCAAGCGAGATAGGGAGACGAAGATAATCCGTATGTGACCGTGTTAAGGCGGTACTCATGAAGGTCCTCGTGAGGCGAGGCTCTCCAGAATATGCGCTGGTAATCACGATGTTCGGGCGCGATTAAAATTTGACGGTACATCTGACGTGCATCTGCCATGAACACCACGTTATGTTCACGGAAGCGCAGAAGAATACTCAAAATGTTTGGCTGTAATTTCGGACCGGTAAGTTGCGTATCATTGAGCGATTGATAATTTAAATCTTTCGCGGAGGCATCGAATACGACACGTAGTCGCGTTGTCGAAGACTCGGGACGTAAGACGCAATGATGAGGTATGTAATATTTACCGGTGGTCATCTCATCAGCAGGTACCAAGGACATGTGACCGCTTTCGACATAATCGGACATGAAGTCCGCGTATTGTGATTTAAGATCAGGGTCACGTGACAGTCTACGTTCGATAGCGTGGAATCGGCGCAATGCTACATCGCGAGATCCCTCGAAAATCGGTTCAGTCTCGTTCTTGAACGGGATACGAACTGTGTATCTTCCAGACGAATCGCGAGTATGATCGCTGATGAACTTGCGTTCGCAAAGCGATTCGTCCGGTGTTAACATCGATGAACTCGGCACGGAGTCGAGTTCCCACAAGCGTTGAACTAATGAATTTAATTCATTATCGATATCTGGCAACGTATGCAACAGATTACTAGAAGATAGGCTCACTTTACCTAAGAGAAGCCAACCGAAACGAGAATTGAACGCGGTAGGTTGGTTGACATCTCCTTTTATATGTTCATTTAACACGGAGTCAGCGAAAACGTCGGCCGCGAGAAGAATATCGACGGGGCTCGGTATGTCAAATCCAATGTCAGCTAAGGGTAACGATTTAATATGTGACCACCCCGATGTGTTAAATTTCGCTAGTGGTTGGTCGCCACATATTTTGGAAATGACGTGCATGTCGAGTTTGTATAAGACTCGACCGTTCGTACCTACAGAGCAAGTGACGTCACCTATGATAGGCGCCGCCGCCTCTCCGAGCCCGCTAACGTTCGCGATTGTCTTAGTCGGTTGTAAGTTTAAACGATTTACCGCAGCTTCGGTAATAAAATTACTTTGACTACCCGTGTCAAACAAAGCACGTAACGATTGCATATTGCCCGAAGCATCCTGGACCTGCACGATAGCTGTGGCCAGCAACACGGTGGTATTCGATTGTGACCTTGACACCAACGACGACCCGATGTGATTAGATGCGATAAGAGATTTGTCGTGATGGAGTAAGGTGTGATGTTTACGTTTACATGTGCGGCACGAAAAGATTGAGTTGCAGTCCTTTAAATGATGGGATGATTTTAGACAATTAAAGCACCAATTTTTATCTTTTGCGATATTCATGCGTTCATCAAGCGATTTATTACGAAAATCTTGACACGCGGAAATTGAGTGTGATTTATTACAATAAGAACACTTTCCTACATAAGAATTGATTTTACTATCACTTATATTCTTTTGTTGACTATGTTGATTATGTTGATCACGTTGATCATGTTGATCAGAAGAAGCTACCAACGCGTGAGACATGATAACCCGTTTGGATTGAAAAGGCGCAGGTGTAAACTTGGACGCGGACTTGTTCACTTTGTTAGATTCGGTAAAATGTGTATCACGCAATAAAGCTTCGCATTTTGATCGGAGAAAACCCTTAAGTTGATCATAAGAAGGTAACTCGACATCCGAGTACTTTTCTTCAAAATCGCGGCGCACGTCTTTGTCAAGTTTCGATAAAATATGATAAACTAAAACAAAGTCCCAGTTGGCAACCGGCAATTCAATCGTTTTTAAAATACTCAAATTCTCTTCTAAATGATCAAGCGATTTTTGAAACTCGCGCGCATTGTTACATTTAAAATCAATGTTTATAATGTCCTTCCAACAAGTAAAAGCTAAGGTACGTTTACACTTGTAACGCGCGACGAGCGATTGATACGCATCGTGATAATGCTCGTGAGTCATGGGATACGCTCTGACTACTGATAATGCGTCGCCGGTCAAAGAAGAAATCAAATAATGAAACTTCTCAGTTTCCGAAAGAGAGGTGGAGTTATGTATCAACGCATTAAAAGTATCATAATACTCGGGCCATTGCTTAATGTCACCACTAAAACTCGGCAATACGATTTTTGGCAACCGAATATTCGATGTGAAACTACCTTGAGATTGGGATGATTCACCCTTTTTTAACCTACGGTGAATAGATAACACTTCATAATACATCTCATCAAAATGATTTTGTAGTTCATTATCCGCATGATCCGAATCATCCATTAATTCTAAAATCGTTAAATGCGCATGCTCAAAATTCGATGCTATTTGTTTCAATTCCTGATGATAAGATAAGAACAAGTCGCAATGTGAACGGTCCTTTAAAGATAAAGTTCCAATTTCCAAAGCCTTTGCTAACCGGTTATAAGCGATAGTACGTTTTCTACGCAACGACGATAAGTCTTTAACTGTATATTCATCAACGTCTATAGATTTCGATTTCGCCCTAAGACTCGGTATCTTACGAGCCGAATGTTTCCGAAGAAGCGACATTTTCACTAAGTTATAAAACGTTCAGTACAGTAATACTTATTAAAACCTAAAACAATAAAATTCCAAGTCACTAAATAAAACTTTAAAAATAATGTCAATTTTAAAATCGACCTTATTCCTTAACGTATAACGACTCGATTATTACGAACGAACATAAACGAATGAGTGAACCAATACAATATAAGATCGGAACTCTTCGGAACGGATCGGAAAAATCTTAGTACAAGTTGCGTTTTTATGTTCGAACAAAATATGAATAAAATTAAACGTTGTAATTTGTATGGCGATGGAATGTTCGATGGCGGTTCTTTCCGATCTACCTTCGATTTTTAAGAATTACTGTGAAATGGAATATCTTTGTAGTTTTATGATTTTAATCGATTATTTTAGTGTTACGAAATAGATATTTAGATACTTCACACAATTATAAATATGATCTACGATTTGTATGATGAAATTATTGTAAGCCGATAGAATTAAACACCGATATTAATAGATTGAGATTGTTCAATTAGATCTTACAATAATTTCCGATGGTGGGATTCGATTATAGAAATAAAACCTCTGTTCGATGGTGACTATTCTAGAACATTACGATATACATACACTTAAGTATTATAGGTACGATGATTTTACAAAAAGATGATGCAATAACTTAGAATGCAGTAGGTAACGAGAGATTCAATGAACATTGACCGATGGTTTTACCTATGTATTTAAGCTAATGCCCGACGATTGACCATTAATACCATAAGCATACTGATGTTAGGGGTGAAACTCCCGGGTTTCGGCACCACAAAAGGGATGTAGCATACGCACCAAGCCGAAATAGGAGTGGCTAAATGCTACCCTTGGGACAATACGATTACGATATAAAACGATGTTCAAAAACTCGCATGAACCGGAACAGATACAGTGCACGTACGTACCTTGGACTGCTCCAGCTCTCGAGGGTTCCACCCGGCGCTCCAGAATCACTCACAGAGGTTTTCGAGTCCGTTTTAGAAAGCGCAAGCGCACACGCGGTATATAGCTTCGATTAATATCGACCGACAGAGGGCGCGCGCGTCGCGTTCTTGATCCCACCGTACATGACCACTCGCAGCAAGCTCTCGCTCCGAATTGTGACGAGATACGTACGGCACGGTAGTTGTATCCAAAACTACCCTCCGCTACGGTATCGCGATTTGAACATCGATGAATTATAAACTACCCACTCATCGATAACGAAACAACACCTAATGGCTCGTCAAATTAGTCATCATCATCATCATCCCAGCGTTATCCCGGTTGCGCCCTTGCGGGGCCCGGGGTCCGCTTTCCTACTCTTCCTCCTCCACTTCGGACGGTCTTGTGCATCCCTTGTGGTGAGCCCATTGACACGCATGTCATCCGCCAAGACGCCAAGCCAGCCCTTTTTGGGTCTTCCTCTCCTGCCGGGGCCAGGCGGAGGCGGCATAGCTAGGCATTTGTTTCCCACGTAGTTAGCCGGTTTCCGTAAAACGTGCCCGTACCACCGTAGGCGACCCTCTTGCAGTTTGTCTGCTATATCACGGACATGAAGGCTGCCGCGAATGCGGGAGTTTCTAATGCGGTCTTTCCGCGAAACTCCGCACATCCAGCGCAGCATATTCATCTCCGTGACTCGCAGTTCCTGCTTGTGTCGCTCAAGTACCGGCCACGTTTCACAGCCATATAAAAGGACAGGCCTAATGATGGTTTTATAGACCTGTCCCTTCAGCTTAACCGGCATTCTTGGGTCGCAAATGACGCTAGACACCTCCCGCCATTTTGCCCACGCTGCAGCTATGCGTGACCTGACGTCACAGTCGATGTCGCCGGATGCGTGGAGAACAGATCCCAGGTATTTAAACTGGTCGGTCCGCTCGACCATGTCTTCGCCTATGCGGATGGGTGTAGGATCCGTTGTGTTGCAGGCCAGGTACTCGGTCTTCGCCACATTGAGTTTCAAACCGCCGTTCTCAAGCGAACCTCTCCACTCATTCACACGTCTAGCCAGGCGTCCCCTATCCGCGTCTGCAAGCGCGATATCGTCAGCATACATAAGCAGCCATGGAGGATGCTCATGGTGGTCTCTGATATTGTCCGACACAACGTCTAATATCACGCTAAACAGAAATGGGCTTAGGACGGACCCCTGGTGGACTCCAACGGTGATGGGAAATGGTTCGGTGTCGCCAACAGCGGTTCGAACCACAGAAACTGAATCGCGGTACATGTCACGGATGACTTCGACATAAGCCTCAGGGACCCCCTTAGATCGCAATGCCCACCAAATGATCGCACGAGGGACACAGTCGAATGCCTTCTCCATGTCCAGGAACAGGAGGTGTAGAGGCGTATTCTTCGATCTGTATCTCTCCATGACGATCCTTAGCGCAAAGACGGGATCCATGGTTCCAAGGCCGGGGCGGAAGCCATATTGACCCTCCGCGATCGTGCACTCCTGCCGTATGCGAGAGTCAATTATGCGCTCAAAGAGCTTCATGGTGTGGGACATGACCTTTATACCGCGGTAGCTGCCGCACTCCTGCACAGATCCCTTGCCTTTGAAGACTGGGGTGATGACGCTCAGCCTCCACTGATCAGGCATTCTACCGGTAAGCAGTATGCGGTTATAAAGGTGGGTTAAAATACCCACACCACGAGGACCCAACGCCTTCCATGCCTCGATGGGGATCCCATCGGCACCAACGGCCTTTCGGTTCTTCATGTGACGAAGAGCTTTGAGTACCTCCTCAGGTGTTACAGGTGGCACTAGTCCCTGATTAGGGGGGAGGTCAGGTGGATGTACCTCTTTGTGCTGTTTATTTAGGAGCTCGTGGTAATACGAGCGCCATCTCTCCTTCACCGCGAGGTCCTCGCATAACAGATTGCCGCGGAGATCTTTAACACAGCGGCATTTGGTAATGTCCTGTGCGGCTTTAACCCTAGAACGTGCCAACTTGAAGATAAACTTTTGCCCCTCAGTCGATTCCAGCTTGTCATAAAGCGGATTTAATTGTTCTCGCCTGGCTCTGGCTACAGCTTTCTTAGCGGCACGTTTAGCAGCTTTGTACGCGTCGCGATCTTCAGGAGATTTGGACGCTTGCCACTTCTTAAAAAGTTCCTTCTTCCCCCGAATCTCCACCTGCACTGAGTCGTTCCACCACCAAGTCTCCTTGTCAAATTTGCGTCCACCCTTAGACGTGCCAAGCACCGCCCTTGCCGCTTCAGTCATGGCGGCTTGAATTCTGTCCCAGTGGCTCTGAACTGGTTCACTGTCGACTCCGGTGCACTTGTCACCAGTGAAGGAAGCGAACATCTGGGACGTGTCTTCATCAAGCCGCCACCATCTGATTTGGCGTCGGCAGCGCTCAAAGCGTTTTGCTTTGGGTTTAACGCACAGATCCATTGCAAGTAGACGGTGTTGTGCAGTGAGACTCTCACCCGGTATAACCTTGCAGTTGGCTACTTTGCCGATGTGGTGACGCCTGGTGAGTAAGAAATCGATCTGGGTGGCATGCCTCCCGCTTTTGTAGGTGATTAGGTGCTCGGGCTTCTTTTTAAAGAACGTGTTGACGATGGCCAGGTCTGCAGCCGCACACGTCCGGAGAATATCTCCCCCTTCCGCGTTGCAACTACCATACCCAGAGCCACCATGAACACGTTCGAACCCCTTCCATGTTTCACCCACATGCCCGTTCAGATCCCCCCCCAGAACGATATCCTGAGATGGCGGTATGGCACGTAGCACCTCACCGAGCTTGTCCCAAAACGCTGTCTTATCAGTGTCACTGCAACCAGGCTGAGGTGCGTAGGCACTTATCAAGTGGGTCACAACCCCTTCGATAAGGACACTCACGGCCATCAACCGGTCGCTGAAGCGTTTCACCTCCAAGACATCGCCCTGCAACTCGCCCGAGAGCACCACGGCGACGCCGTTCTCCCCATTTGGTGCGCCCGTGTAGATCAGCTTGTAGCCATTCCCGATGGCCCGGGATCTGCTGCCTTTCCATCGAGTCTCCTGCAAGAACGCTACGGCCACCCTCCGCCTGAAGAGCACATCGGCTAGCTCCCTCGCACGTCCGGTCAGCGTCCCAATGTTCCACGTCGCGAAGCGGATCTTTTTAGTTGGTCTTGGTGCTAACGTCTTTGGCCGGGTCCGCACGTGACCCGGTAGCCCTAGCAAACTTGTCACGGGAGCAGGGCGATCCTCCCGCGCGTCGTTACGCGGCGACGCCCTAGCCCTATACCAATTCCTGTATCTACACACCATATTGATTTGGCCGGTTTGCTTTTACTGAGGCGACTGCCGTCTGACCCCCAAACCTCAGGGGCGAACCCCAGGGAAAGCTAGCGCCATTGCCTCGTTCGTTTGTCAGCAGGATGCACCACTTGCAGGTGAGGTTGGCTTGGGCACCTAGGATGGTAGGGGTGCCCCGGATCATCCCGGCTCGTCAAATTAGTATTTCGGTTAAAGAAACTTTATTCTCAAAAAGAAATTACATAAACACTTACATGAGAACATTAAAATTTATAATAAAACAAATTATCCGGCAACAAAAAATAAATAAATAAATAAATAATAATAATAATACTACCAATTACACAAATACAAAAATTTTCTTATACAGAATATTACCAAGAAACAAGTTTTAATGTTTAAACTCACTGCGGACCGAGTTTTAATGATTTTACATAATATATGTATTAATATCTATATTCTGCCATAGAAGTATCATAAATTATTGGTCTATTTTGTATTTCATTAATTAGCATCGTTACATCGATGTCTGGCGCCATAATAGATCGCATACGTACGTTACGTCCCACCACTAGATTGCAGACTAAAATGTACGCCAATGTGCGCCGTCTGCGTTAGCCCGTGTTGAAGCAAACGTTCCATTTTTTTCGCACACTTTTTGTGCGGAGCGGTGTGGCGCGGCGCGGCGCGGTCTGCCGGAATCACACGGATTTTGTGCGCGCCGGACTTTTTTGCGCGTCGTCTGCGTTACTCCATACAGTTGCATACGTTCTATTTTCGCAGACTAAAAAGTCTGTCACGGATAGTCTGTCGTCTGCGCTGCCGCTTATTCCATCGGCACTTGACCAGGAAGCGTCGCTCAATGTGCTGCCACACTATAGGCTCATCTGGTCTTCGAGCCTTTGATTTCAAATGTAGGCACCCACATTAACATTGCTGAAACACAGTCAGAGCTGTTATGGCGGCAGATTTCACCTGTGGTAGGTAGCTAACCCGTCGGACTCTGAAAAAGTCCTACTTACCACCAACCAGACCCACGGCGGGAATTGAACCCATGACCTCCAGGTTTTATAGCCGAGCGGTTTAGCCACTGTTCCACGGAGGCGGTCAAAATTTGATTTAAATATTCCTAGATGAATAAATAAAAATTTGTGGAATATCCACTGTTTGTATGTTTGCTGTATGTATATGTGTAGCCAAAATAAACTTTTTTATCTATCTAATAGCCGTATTCTTAGACATTACAACAAATGGTTCATTCCTGCTGTCCACCCCCAGCTCTGCCCCCGCCGGTGGACAGTGACACAACTTTTGCAATATGTCGCATAGTCACCCGGGGGTGGACATCGAAACTAAATTGCAGAAGCTGTGTCACAGTCCACCTCGAGTGGATAAAGAGAATTTTAAGAGAATAATTTACAAAATGTACTAGGACAAGATGAGCTTATTGGAGACTAGCGGCCGCCCGCCGTTTCACCCGCGTGGTTCCCGTTCCCGTGGGAATTGATCAATATTCTTTTTTAGCGGATGCCTACGTCATAACATCTACCTGCATGCCAAATTTCAGCCCGATCCGTCCAGTGGTTTGGGCTGTGCGTTGAAATCTATTTATGTCAGTCAGTCACCTTTGAGTTTTATATACTCGTATATAGATTTATTACGGTCATTTCATATCACACATTTTTCGGGATCTGAACCTAGAACCTACTTGGAGGCAGTAAGATAAATAACACGTTATTGTTTATTTACATTAGATCACTTCTCATTGAAACAGGCTATCATACGTTCGTGTCATAGTTCACATGAGCGATTATTATCTTTGAGGTTTGAGGTGAATGCAATCCTACCTCCACTATATAAAATCAGTTTACTCCCAAACATAGCATTGAACAGTCGTGACATCCATCGTAATTTAAATCCGTATTTAATGAAACAGTGTGTGATGTTATAGTGAATCTATTTATATTTTTATTATGTAAGTAAACCATATGTTATGTATATGTGAAGTTGTGAACACAAATATTTTCTTGATGTCTGTGTGGTGTTAAAAATCGCAGCTTTTTACTAAATGCATACAATCTGTACAAATGGATGTTTTTTGGAATAATTACACATATTTGAACTTGCCAGCAGATTCTTTTTAAAAAAATGGATATTCACAAATTTAAAAAAAAATTACGTTAAGATTCAGCTACAGCCACCCTCATTCGTGAAATCTGCCACCACATCCAGGATTTGGTAGTACGGCCATCTGACCTCCGTAACCCTTAACAGAGAAACCAGACCAATCGGATAATGGCTACACAGCCATTCGCCTGTGCATGTTCTCTCACGATGTGTTCCGTCTCTGCCAAGCTAGTGATAAATAGCTCAGCTAGCATAGATCCTAAGTGACGTATAAAATTGATAATAGCATTATCTGTTGTGTAAAACATCCTTGTGCATCTTAAAGCACGTGAAGTCGTTGGTCCTGCGCCTGATCTCTCTTCGGTCGTGTCAGACTGCTGTCCCAGCGTGCTATGAGAGTGAGGGAATAGGGAGTGCACCTGTGCTTGTGCACTTTTTTTATACTATTTCAGTTGGCAGACAGACCCGCAGCCCACCTGTTGGCCGGTGGACATCAGCCTAAGCGGCCACTGCGGCCTATTCCAATAAGGAACACTTCACCAGTTATTTGATCTTCGAGCCTTGATTTCAAGTGTACTGGCTGCCACATAATTATGTACTTAAGTTAATTGTTAAGATTATTTCCATCGATCATACTTACTTAATTACTGTGTTTTTTTCTATTTATACACGTAGGTATTTTTTGCGTTTAACGCAAGAAATACGTGTACATTCTGAGCTAGTAAATCTATTTACACGAGTAATTAAATACAACTATACGAGTACTTTGTACATCAATAGTAGTATCTATAGTATTTGTGGTCAATGCTTTAACCGTTTCTTTTTTTCCTGTTTGTCTTGAAAAAAATATCTTACTAGAATATGATGCCTCGATGGTCTATTGGTTTGAATACCTGGCCACGATATTGGGGTCCTGGGTTCCATTCCCATATCGGGAAAGTTTGTGTCAGATTTTTCGAACCTAGCCCGGGTTCGTGGTCACTAATCTAACACTTTTACAAGTCCAAAAAGCTAACTACCCCCACACGTGAAATCTGCCAACATCACAGCTTTTACTGTGTTCCAAGTAGTGATGGGCAGTGGATAAATTCGTTTTTTCGCTTGTGGCAACACTCGGGTTGACAGCTGATCTGCTGTGCTCCCGTATTTAAATTAATTATTAATTAGATTTTTCGCATATTTACGGCTAAATAACGCTCACTAAACATAACTAAGTGTATAACTAATTATAATACATGTTAATTAGTGCGTAAGTTGAGTGTAAGTGCTACTAAACCAGTGTAATAAAGGTAACGAAATTTCCTAACGGTTATTTCGACACTTTGAAAATTGTTAATCATTATCTTCTCTTCAGGTAAACATTGTATATTATTACTAAAATAAAATATTATAGATCAATTTAGTTCGTTAAATCTCAGATAGTCGTACGCGCAAAGGTTAATTTTATTACAAAATACCTTCATAAGTTGTTCGATCGACGCTTTGGGAATCTTTGTTTACATTCCGCTTTGCGATTAGTTTTAACGTAAATAAATACCAAAATGCAGACCCGCAGTGCCTTAGCTCGCCAACTTGACCTAGCTTTAAAAGAATTAAAGGTGTCTAAGGAGTTGATCGACCAATTTCACCAGGAAAGAGACGATAATGAGAAAGAAATGTTAGAAGTTTTGAACAGAAATACTGTTTTAAAAAAAGAGATGGCTGAGTTGCACACACAGTACATTATAGCTATTGACGACCGGGATAGGTTACAAGGCATAGTTGACGAATTTGGCGAGTGCAGCGAGGACTACGTGCGTGGCCTCAGGCGCATCACCATGCTGGAGCATGAGCTACAGGAGGCCCACCACCACATATCGCACATGGAGTCCGAGAAGACAGACGCCCTGGTCGACCAAAGCCAGAGCCTATTCAGCGAATTAGTTAACAGTGCACCCAGCCTGGTTTCTGCTGCTACTGACATACCTACAATTGATTTAACAAATGAATCAAAACTAAATTCCTTGCCCTCAGTAGGAATAGTCAAATGCAGCAAAAACAAGTATAAAAAATATGTAAAAATCAATAAGTTTATAAAAAAAACACAAAAATTAATAAAGAAACAAAAATGTTTGTTTAAAAGTGTAAAATATATTAATGAGAGGAGACGTTTAGGCGACGAATTAGATGTTTATTCTATAATGTTAGAGAATAATAAAGTGTCACATGAAAAAAGTGTAAAATTGTTCCAACAAGAAATATACAGCCTTCAGGAAAAATTGGAAACAATTACAAGTAGATACAATTATAATAAAAAAGAGTATGAGGAACATGTTTTGGCCTTGAAGAAACTCATGGACAATTCAGATTCAAACCATCATATTATTAGTAAAAACAATTGTCCACTGAGTACTCGGTTAGAAAATGAGTCCTCATCCTCTCACTATCCGTCCAACTTGGATAGTAATAAAACCAATTATGTTATGTTTAGTGATGACGTTGGTAAACATATGGGCCAATTATTAAGTACCCAATTAATTGAGCCTGTTATCAATTACTGTTCACCAGAATCTTCTTATGATTATATTATTAATAAAATAATTAATTATAAATTTAATCCTAATACTACCTTAATAATATTAATTGGTAACAGGGGTAATCTGAACAAAGGAAAATTAATAAATCATTTTAATAACTTATGTTCTCTAAATGTAAAGAAAATTATCTTGTTCACATTACCTTATTTATCAGGTGTGCCACAAGTAGAAAACGACCTTAGATATAAATTAAATATGTGCTTTGACACTATGACATTTTCTAATGAAAACTTTCATTTAATTGACATTAATAAAATAATTAAAAACTATAGTATACATGCGACTAAGGATAAATACTATCCTACTAATTATTGTAAACGACAGATAGCTGTGTCGCTATCTTATTTTATTATTAATTCAGCCAAGAACTTGGCTAACAAGCCTGCTTCTATTGAGCAGAGCAGTAGATCTGACATCAATCAGACTTTGGATTTTAATCCAAGTAATTTAAATTAAATCATAAGACAAAAGAGGACATCTCTTGCAAACCTATTACAGTGACGAAGGATAAGTCTTGTAATTTTTTTAATTTAGTTCATCAAAATATACAAGGCTTCTCTGGTAAAGAACTTGAAATAGGTTTTTTCTTAGACTGTATGAATATACATGTCTTATGTTTAACCGAACACTGGTTAAGACAAGAAAATTGTTTAATAAGTATAGATAATTTTAGGCTAATTAGTTCGTTCATGAGAAAATCAGCTATTCGTGGTGGGTCACTTTTATTGGTACATAACAAGTTAAAATGTAAAGAACGTAAAGATATAGTAGCACTTTCAATTGAGCGAACTATAGAAGTAGCATGTGCAGAGCTAGAACATTATATTATTGTTTGTGTGTATAGACCCCCGGCTTCAGATTATAGTTTATTTGAAACCACAATGGAGGAGATACTCAAGAAAACCTGTATGTCAAATAAAAAAGTTGTTGTATGTGGAGATTTCAATGTAAATATTCTGGAAGGTTCACAATTGGCCGTAAGATTTGTTAACCTGTTTAAATCATTTAATTTAGTAAATCTCTTTACTGAACCTACCAGGATCACACCCACTTCTGCCACCTGCTTAGATAATATATTTTGTAATAATAAGGTAATTGATAAGAAAATTATTAACTGTATCCAATCAGATCATAGTGGCCAGCAAGTCAAATTTGAACACTGTGCTGCCTCTAAATCTGTAGACATCATTTGTAGGCCTGTCACTGAGAGACGTAAAGATAAATTTAAAAGCAACATTGATAGAAAAATATCTGATATTTCTCTTTGTGGTGGTGATGTAGATACTCTTTATGAAAATTTATTTGGCTTGCTAACTTCTGAGTTTGACTCAATATTTACTAAAAAGACAATAAAAACGAATAATTCTAAAGCTTCATTCAATGACTGGGCAACTACAGGTATTTATAAGAGTAGACATAGATTATATGAACTGTATGGTTTAAAAGCATGTTCTAAAGATCCAAAGGTCATAGAATATGTTAAAAACTATTCAAAGATTTTTAAGAAAGTATGTTATAAAGCAAAATCTATTTACTTGCGTAACAAAATAAATAAGTCAAGTAACAAAGTCAAAGCTACTTGGAATATAATTAATAAAGAGACATGTAAATTAAAGCCATACGAAAGCGACTATTCCTTAAAAGTTAACAATGAAATTCTTAAATCTGATATAGAAGTCGCTAATGCCTTTGAAACTTTTTTCTCAAATATACCTATTATAACAACTAGTCAATTAAATTCTAGCTCACACCAAGCTCAAATTTTATTAGCTTCGAGTGTAGCTGAATGTCAGATTCCGTTTAAATTTAATTATATAAACCCAAACACAATTTTGAAAACGTTCAAAGAACTGAACATGAAAAAAACCGAAGACTTATGGGGCATCTCTACTGATATAATGAAAACAGTAATTGATGTTATTTCACCCCATTTAGCATACATTTTTAACAAATGCATTGATGAAAGTCAATTTCCCAATTTGATGAAGTACAGTAAAATAATACCTTTATTTAAATCGGGCAATAAAAGTGACCCATCCAACTTCAGGCCAATTTCTATTTTACCATCTTTAAGTAAAATTTTTGAAAAAATTATGTTTAATCAATTACTTGAACATTTCAACATCAATAATTTACTTCATAAAAAGCAATATGGTTTTACTAAGAACAAAAGTACAACCGATGCGGGAATTGAACTTATTAAACATATCCTGGATGCTTGGGAGGGTAAACAGAACGCAATAGGTATTTTTTGTGATTTATCAAAGGCATTTGATTGTGTTGACCATACAATATTACTTAATAAATTAAAACATTACGGTGTCTCCAACGCTGCCATAAAACTAATTGAATCGTATCTCACTGACAGGATACAGAGAGTCAATATCAACAATATTAATTCGTGTGGTGCTAAACTGAGAATGGGCGTGCCACAAGGCTCTATACTGGGCCCTTTGCTATTTTTGATTTATATAAACGATCTACCATACTACACCGGGGACCTCTGTGAGATAGTTCTGTTTGCTGATGATACTTCTTTGATATTTAAAACAGATAGAAATGAAAAAACATTTGACAAGGTGAACAGGGCTCTTTCGCGAGTGTCACAATGGTTTAACACAAACAACTTATTACTAAATGCAAAGAAAACGAAATGTGTTAAATTTATGATGCCTAATGTAAAACAGATGGATACATTCATTATTATGAATGATGAGCAATTAGAAATAGTTAATGATACTTTATTTTTAGGAATTAATATTGATTCCAAACTTCAATGGGGTCCTCATATTACTGCATTAGCAGCAAGACTTAGCTCAGCTGCTTATGCAGTAAGAAGAATAAGATATATCACTGATGTTGAAACGGCAAGATTGGTTTATTTTAGTTATTTTCATAGTGTCATGTCATATGGTCTACTGTTGTGGGGCTCTGCTGCTGACATCGAGTCTATATTTATATTACAGAAAAGAGCTATTCGTGCAATCTACAACCTTAGACCTCGTGACTCGCTCAGAGATCTATTTACACAAATTAACATTTTAACCGTTCCTTCACAATACATTTTTGATTGTTTAATGTATGTTCGGAAGAATTACAATAATTTTCCAAAAAAATCCGACTGTCACAAATTTAACACAAGGAATAAGCACAGACTTGCCGTTCCTAATGTCAGGCTTCATAAAACAGGAAAGTCATTTGTTGGACTGAGCATTAAACTATTTAACAAAGTACCACAACGTCTTGTAGAATTACCTTTAAATAAATTTAAAGTCATAATTAAAGATTACCTCATGAGGAAAGGTTACTATAAAGTAGAAGATTACTTAAATGACAAGACTCTGTGGACATGATACACATTTGTTTCTCTGCACATCTACTCTTATGCTTATTTATTGTACTTATTATATTATTATTAAGTTGACATTATATTGTTATTAATTTGACATTATATTATTATTAAGTTTTTATTGTACAACACAAAATGGTTTAAAAAAGGCTATCATTATGTAACTGTTGAGTTTCTTGCGGCACTTCTTCTCAACAGCAGGCCATTCATTTATTCACGTCGAAGTGCTGGTAGGAAAAAAAGTTTATGACGTGCAAAAGAATTTCTTGGTAAATCAAATTGCAAAATAAATACTTTGACTTTGACTTTGACTTTGAAATACTCAAAAAGTAAATACTCGGATATTTATCCAAAATGGATAAATACTCATATTTATCCATTTTTACCCGATATTTACTCAAATTCACGGATAAATATCTTTTTAGCTGTATTCACACACGACTTTTGTTTCACTTGACCACATTTGACAAAAGCTTAGTATTTTGTGTCCGAATACTATGGCATCAAAATAATTACTTTATTTTAGCACGGTTGGGTGTTATATCAAGTCTAAGGGTAGTTGTACCTATTATACTGTAGCATTGCTTGCTTTTGCAAATGTTGCGCACAAGTCCGCGCGAGAGCGAGAAAAGTATATTCGGTTGTTACAATAATTGTATAATTATTATTCGCCGCGCAATATTAGCAAGCGGCCACGACTAGACTCCCCGTCATGCCATGCGCGTCCGTCAGTCTGTTGTGAACTGCGTTGCAGTGTTACATTCGTGTGATTGTTTTATCTCTCAAAAGAAAGTATTAAAAAGGTTCGATAATTTTGGTGATTTCGGTTACATATACGATACCATCAATTAATTCGTCATGTACATAAGAGGCACTCCGTGCGGTTGACACATAGAAGAACTACCGTGTCTATGAGTGGACGGCAGAGCAGAAAGCCCTTGGGGGGCGCCCAGCGCCGATAGAGCGGGCCGCTGTGAGGATGCGCGCGACATTATGGTCCTCTGCTGGCAAGAGGACATGGCTCGCGCGCAACATGGTCGCAGGGCGCAGGCGCAGGCGGGTCGCAGGGCTCACGGCGTTGTGCCTGCTAAGACACAGCCAGCCCCGTGGGAAACTGTGCGGTAAGCCCGCACAGCCCGAGTCGCGATGACCCTCTGCGGTCTCCGCAAGAGGAGATTTAGCGATAGGGTGAGGCTCTCCGCCCAAACAGGGGCTCCGTAAAGTGCCATTGACCCTATCACCCCATGATAAAGCCGACGGCACCCAGGTCCTGGACGTTGGGGAGGACCCGCCCGAGGAGGAGCGAGGAGCTTAAAATGCTCCTTGAAACTCCACCGGAGGTCCAGGTGTAACAAATTCCTAGAAATCCCATGCAGACATTGCGACTGACGTCGGCCGTCCATTATACCCCCGGCGCATGCCCGCGTTACATGGCGAGCCCCACATGCCCTCGGCTGGGGGGCTTATGGGATTAGCCGGGAACACCTGACTAATCCCATCCGACAGAGGTGGTGACCGGTGCAATGCAGGCCTCCACTGGCGACGAGAAGAGAGCGATTGTACAGCCGTCTTCTTATTCCCCGCCTACGTCTTCGACACGGAGGTGCGAGAGGGTCATTTTCCCTCTCCCGCTCCGCAGCCTCCTTCTGCGAGATGACTTCCTCGCAGAAGGCGGCCATTGCCCTCCAGGCTCCTTCGCTTCCAACCATGGAATTGACCACGATTGGTAGCGAAAGGTCTGGACCTACTTCCGCACACACTACCTGTACCGTGTCCCCCGTCGGAAGAGACGCCGCAGTGTCATCACTGCTACGCTCCCGACGACACAGCCGAGCACACACTCATCGAGTGCCCGGCCTGGCGACACGAGCGCCGCGAACTGATCGCGGCGCTAGGCGGTGGACGCCTCTCGTTGGCGACCATGGTTCGTGCCATGGTCGCCAACGGAGTGCGTGGGAGGCGGCCGCCTCCTTCTGCGAGCAAGTAATGTCGCAGAAGGAGGCAGCGGAGCGGGAGCGCGAGGAGGACCCCCTCGCTGCTCCCCTCCGGCGTAGACGGCCAGGCCGGAGAAGGCGTGCTCACTTAGCACGCCACCTCCGGCCTGAGGGTGGACCTGCGGGCGGGGATAGCCCCCCAACGTCCGCATTGCATAGGTCACCCGAGCCAAGTCTGAGGGTCACCTTGTTTCTCGGGTGGCCCTCCCTAGGCGCCACCCCGACTTGAGGCCAGCTCAAGTCGGGGTACCCGGGGATGGGCTGGTCAATAGCTAACGCTGGCAACGGCTCGTCCCAATTAGGTGTGTAGGGGAACCGGGGGAGTTTAGTGGGTAGTGGACGCTTTAGTCTCGAGTCCCACACACGGCCGCAGGTTTAGCTAGCCTGCGGTTATGGTGCATAAACGCATTCTCCTCCGAAAAAAAAAAAATTTTTTTTTTTACAAATGATTCATTGAAAATAATCGCCACACCTGAACACGGCGTTACAACCAAAGTTACATCCAAAGTACTACGAAAAATGTTGTACTAAAGTATACTTTAAATTCAAGGCACTTAGTTTTAACGTCGCTGTAGCCAATTGGTCCCTAGGCTACAACCAAGGTCGTACGTAATAAATGAATTCTAATCTACCTACACTAAAAATATACTTTATACTTTAAATACTTTAAAAAATTAAAGAAAAATGTTTTAAAAGTATTTATCCGCCTTTTTGGATAAATACTCAAGTAAAAATGGATATTTATGAGTATTTATCCATTTTGAGTATTTATCCGGATAAAAACCCATCACTAGTTCCAAGTAAATTAAGGGGGATGAGCCAGTGTACTTGAAATCAAAGGCACGAAGTTCAGATGAGCCTACAGTGTGGTAGCACATTGAGCGACGCTTCCTTTTCTATCTGTCTGCCGGCTGAAATAAAAAAAAAACTTTTTTTATATACGTCAGTTGGCAGACAGGCACGCAGCCGACCTAATGGAAAGCGGCCACTGCGGCCTTTTCCATTGAGTGACACTTCACCTGGAAGCGTCGCTGTGTGCTGCCAGACTGTAGGCTCATCTGATCTTCAAGCCTTAGATTTCAAGTGTACTCGCTCCCACATTAATATTGCCGGAACACAGCCAGAGCTGTTATGGCGGCAGATTTCCCCTGTGGTAGCTAGCCAATCGGACTCTGAAAAAGCCCTACCACCAACCAGACCCAAGGCGGGAATCGAACCCACGACCTCCGTGTTTTTATACCCGAGCGGCTTAGCCACTGTTCCACGGAGGCGGTCAAAATAAAAGAAATAAAAAAGATCTCTTTTTATATACAACGTCAGTTGGCAGACAGGCACGCAGCTGACCTAATAAGCGGTCACTGCGGTCACTCCCACATTTATACAGTATGACAGGAAATGCGAGGGACATATTTAAACCCCAAATAGTTCATGCTTCCATATAACACAATAAATATAAATCAATAAAAACTCTGGTAAGTATCTGCCCATAACATTAGTCGAAACCTGAAAATCCGCATAACGATCGGGCACTCTTCCCTTCACAGTACCTATTTCGTGCACTCGTTCAAGTACGACTTATATTGTATTCGCGTACAATTTGAGTTTGCGGCGTAACCGGCCGCTCAGCACACGGGATTCTTAGGTAGTTCATGCATTACATTATTAGGATAATTATGAAAAAAATTAAGGATATATTTTTTATAGCGAATTGGACTCTAAATCGGATTCTGAACACTCTCCTTATATATGTCCCTCGGGTTACCTAACACGCTGTATTACTGGAACACAACCAGAGCTGTTACGGCGGCAGATTCCACCTTTGGGTGGTAGCTAGCCAGTCGGACGTAAATAAGCTTATACTAACTTCTCCACAGAACGAAGGCAACAGAGAGATGTTCTCCAAACTCCAGTTCTTCTTCATCATCGGCCTGGTACTGCCTGCCGTAAGGACCCAGGTTCAGAGACGGGTGTCCAACTTCAATGAAGTCTTTGCGTGGAGACAACTGACCTTCAACATAGATGGAGTATTAGGTAATGAACATAATTATATCTAAATATCAGAAATAGTTTTGGGTCCGGCCGTTATGCCCCCATTCCGGGTTGCCCCCGGCCGGTATGCCCCCACATTTTAAGAAAATTTGTTCCAGTTTGCCGTTAAAACGTGGGGGCAAACCGGCCGGGGGCAACCCTGAATGGGGGCATAACGTTAAAACGTGGGGGCACACCGGCCGGGGGCAACCCGGAATGGGGGCATAACGGCCGGACCCATAGTTTTCACCCAGCGCCCTCCAGTCGCAAACTAAGGATAGCTTATTTAAGTTATATAACGGACAAACATTACTTTTATACTTTTTTGCAAATAACTACATACATTTTTACATAGAAACACCTAGACCGATACAAACAGACATGTTCCAACAAATGTTTGTACCGTGCGGGGATCGAACCCGCGACCTCTTGGTTGAATAGCCGACTTGTCAACCATTAGGACACCAAATGGCTCGTCATAAAAAACAAAATCAAAATCCTACGCAAGTTAATATAACATAAATAAACAAAAATGATAATTAACAAAGAGTTTTTACAGAACCATTAAAAAAGTTCTATTAAATTCTTTCGTTAAAAGTCCGTTGTATTTCCTGTTTTATTACACCTGGGAATTTTATTTAAAAAAATTCTAGTTAGGCATTTTCCAAATTATATTATCTTTGGTTAACTCGCAAATAAAAAAAGTTCCACATTTGTTTACTGATAATTATGATAACAATCTTATATCTGGTATTTTTTGTAGCATCTGTGAATCATTACATTATTATAGAATAAGTAATTAAACTAATTAACATTTTTTTCAATATTTTGCCGGTATTTTTAGCGATCATGACCTTTTGTTCTTATATTATTCGCTACTATTTTTAGAAGAAACATATCTGACATCTTTCGTAAAACAAAACCTCTATGGTCTAGTGGTTTAAGGTGGAATAGTACCGGGCCGAGATTTTGGGGTCCTGGGTTCAATTCCCGGGTCGAGCTAAATTGTGTCGGTTTTTTCCCACACACAGCTCGGGTTTGTGATCACCAATCCGCATTTTGGCAAGCGTGGTGATTAAGCCAGTACCTAATTGAAATTGAAAACTAACGATAACTTGATTTTAAGGATGGAGGCCTTTGCCCAGAAGTGGGACATTAGTAGGCTGATAAAAAAAAAATGGAAACACAAAAATAGCGGATTTTAAAGTATAATAGCCATGATAAATTGAGGTAATTTAGGCATGCATAGGCGTGTACCTAAACCTCAGGGTCAAAATACTTACAGTGGTGTTCTATAGAAACTTCTAAGAATCGTTTGTTCGTTTTATTCAACTAATGATCGCGGAATCTACAACAAAAAAGAAAATATAATTATCGTTACTATGCCTTATAGGTAGGTCTAATAATATTAGGGTTAAAAACCGTTTTGGGCTGGTCAATAGCCACAAGGCACCAGCTCGTCCCAATCGGGTGTGAAGGGGAAACCGGGGGAGTTTAGTGGGTAGTAGACGCTTTAGTCTCGAGTCCCACACACGGCCGCAGGTCTAGCTAGCCTGCGGTTATGGTGTATATGTCGCAGAGTCGCAAGGATTTGATAAAAACAGGGATTTGGTCAACTCCCTAAGGGATTTGATCAAATCACAGAGAATGTTAAAAATAACGTTACAACACGATTTTTATCATTTCCCTAAACAAATATAGTGATTTGAAAATATCCCAAAATAACTAATAACTAAGGAGGAAATCGACTCGGATGGATATAGGTTATTAGAAGGCTAAGGCGGGGGAGCTCCGCTTCGCTTCGCTCCCGCCTTAGCCTTCGTGGTTATATTTTTTTAACCCTGTAAACATTTTTTGTTTTCACTATAATTTTGTCATTTCACTGAACCAATTTAGGGATTTGTTCAAATCACTAGTTTTTTAAGGAAATGATAAAATCGTGTTGTTATTTTAACATCCTCCTCCTTTGATTTCAAATGTACTGGCTCCCACATTAATGTTGCCGGAACACAGCCAAAGCTGTTATGGCGGCAGATTTCACCTGTAGGGGTGGTAGCTAGCCAGTCGGACTCTGAAAAAGCTCTACCCAAGGCGGGAATCGAACCCATGACCTCCGGGCTAACAAAGACAGAAAAAAAACAACAAATCGCTAAATGTTACTAGTCGTTAATATGTGATAGCAGGAAAACAGCTATATGACGTAATTACGCGTCAAGGCTATGATTGTCTGTAAATCTATATCTAAAATCTGGCTAGCTAGACTTGACCTTAGGCAAAGTCATATTTACCGTTCGGATTGCACCAAAAGGTAATAATAAATATTAAACAACGTTGCTTATATTGATCATTTTTATCATGTCTATTTATTGTATCGGTCAGGGTGTTTCTACTGTTTCTATAGAATGTATAATATGTATTTACAAAAAAAAACATAAAGGTAATGCTTATCCGTTGTCTGGCACCCATAGTACAGGTACCGGCAAACTGGGTCCGGCCGTTATGCCCCCATTCCGGGTTGCCCCCGGCCAGTATGCCCCAACATTAAAAAAAAATGGTTCCACCGTGGGGTCATACCGGCCGGGGGCAACCCGGAATGGGGGCATAACGGCCGGACCCGGCAAACTTCTTGACTATCGGGTGGGGATTGCGCAGAACACGAATTTTGACATGCCTGCGCGCTATTGGTCAGAAGCATACCTCTGACCAATAGCGCGCGGGCGTCGGAAGATTCGCGCTCACTATTGGTCATGCGCAAGTGCACATGCGCGAACTTTCCCTCACTCCGTCGACCGATGTTTGCCGGGACCTGTACGCTATTGCGATAGTGGTCAAAAACTGATTTTTATCTAGATTTTACTAAGTTCCTAATTGTTTTGTTCCAGTGACTGAAGACAGAGACGACAATCCAAGTAACTCTCGATTCAAGAGGCAAGATGATGGAAACTGGAACTGGGGCATCAGTAAGTTACGTTTTTCGTTATTATGTGCTTTTAAATAAATAGATCTTCAAAAGCATTAAATTAAAAAATTTAAATAGAATAATGGACATGCCTATATCCAATATATTTTTTCTTTGATTTGGTGTAATGGTCGAGAAGTCGGCTATTACACCAGAGATCGCGGGTTCGATCCCCGCAAGGTACAAACATTTGTGTGCATGAACATGTCTGTTTGTGTCCGTCTGGATGTTTCTATGTAGTTATAATATACAACGAGTTATGTTAAATGCGCAAAAACTCAGACAATCCAAATGATTTTCAATACATTTGAGCTAATTGTGAAGGAAAATACAACATAAAAAAAAAATTAAGGTTTTACGAGCTGTTTTAGTTTTACTGGCAATTCTGATCGTTTCTTGCGTCTGCGACGAACGCTTCGTCGAGCGACGAGTCAGTTGGTATGGTTTGCGCACGTGACGGATTGACCTATAAAAAAATAGACAGGGCAACATTGTTAATGAATATTTTTTGAAAAAGTGGTCTATAGTGGTTTAATGGATTCTACTCGTTGTTCTGATCAAACTATTTTCAGGTTTTGCTCATTTAACTTAACACGTTGTATATTTATTTAGAAAAAAAAGTATATAAGTAATGTTTATTCGTTGCCTGGCACCCATAGCACTAGCTAATGCTTAGTTTGGATGGCGCTGTGTGGATAACATCCAGAGATAATTATTTATTTATTTATCTTTTCAGTGGAACCTGGTTCACAATTCACACCATCTGGGAATACAGGTAAGTTAGTTCCATCCAATTCGTTTGATTCTCCTGTCAAGGGTTACGGAGGTAATAGGGTCTGTCCATTTATCACGTGATTCAAGGGGGGGGTCCATAAAAACACGGAATATCACTGGGGGGGTTGTAATTATAATTAACATGTGTATTAATTTTTCCGGCAGACGCACGATAATCAACCAATAAGCGGCGTACCTTTAAACTTGAATATTGTAGTCATTAATTTTCTATAATAAAATAAGATGACGCTTACTTACACTCGGGGATAGTGTAGCTTTCCCACGGTGAAAGATTTTTTTAAATCGCTTCAGTAGTTTCGAAGCCTATTCAATACAAACAAACAAACGATCAAATCTTTCCTCTTAAATTAGTATAGATTTAAAAGTAATGTTAATAACTTAATATTAATGTAAGAAGATATCGGACAGGTGGTGCAACGGTCCTTTTATGTAAGTAAGTAAGTAATTCTTTATTGTGGAAACGGGTACCTACACATTTTACAGGTGACAAGTCAATATTAAATAAACAACATCCTCCGAGTCCTGCTCAATAATGAGCTTAGGTACAATTTACCTTTTTGTAGGTGTTTCATTACTAATGTTAAAATTAATTCAATATTTAATCATGGTCAACAAATAATAAAATTAAATATAAGTATAAATTAGATTAATGTCAATTTAGATTTTAATCTAATATTTAGTAGCTATATACTATTTATTATCAGTTGACCTCTTGATATAGTTTTCTGACCTCTTATATTATCTGTCCTACTAGCCAGGTTAAACATATGTATATGTAGACATACGTACCTACATAATACGACTAGTAAATAAATATAGGTAGTTTCCACACACGACTATAAATACAATATCGATGGACATAATCAACCCAGCCAGGCATTCAAACCACTAGATTAACGAGGCGTGTTAATATAAAAAAAAATATTTTTATTTTGTGTCCCGATAAAAAATACCTATATAAATGTTAGAGTTTCGCCATTTTTTGAAAACTAGGTACTGTTAGAATTAAATGCATTTCTCTTGATAATTACAATTTAATAAGCTTTTACAATAATCGGCATTATACATTGAAAGCGCGGTAAATCTATCCGTCAATCTCCCCGACTAGTGCGGGGCACCGCCCGCGTTGACCAGTGATGTGTAAATCGATTGAACCAATTTTTTTCTTCTAACACTACAAAATCCATATTTGTATTATTAAACCATATTTTTATTTATTCAGGATTTACGCGACCTACCAGACCTACAAGTACTACAACTACGCAAGCATCGAATAGCAATAGTAAGTATGTCTGTTTGTAGCCACCGACCTAGTACTTGGAAAAACAAAAGTCCTTAGACAAAAAAAAACATATAAGAACATTGCAACTTCGATATAAAAACATGAATTTGCACCATTACCGCAGGCAGCGCAGGCTAGCTAGACCTGCTTCCGTGTGTGGGACTCGAAACTAAAGCGTCCACTACCCACTAAACTCCCCCGGTTTCCCCTTCACAATCGATTGGGGCGGGCCGATGCCAGCCTTGTGGCTGTTGACCAGCCCTTATATGGATCCCTGTAATTTAATTCTTTTAACGCTTTTTTTCAGGTGACGAGGAAGGGCGTTTCTTCATCCAGTACAACAATGTTCCAATGGGGTTAGAAAGAGTCGGCAGTAGGCTCTTCATCACCATACCTAGAAGACGATGGGGTAAGAGGAACTTAATCGTCATCATCATTTCAGCCAAAGGGAATCCACTGCTGGACATAGGCCTCCCCCAAGAATCTCTAAATCGATCGGTCCTGCGCCACCCGCATTCAGTGGATGCCCAAATCATCGGTCTAGAAAAGGGGTTTACTATTCCATTTCGAAAAACGTCTCGTAGAATTACAATTCATCGATGACAACTATAGTCGATTATTTGTTTCAACGATTATGTGTTGAAAGTTGTAATATCGATGGTTCATTTCATCGAATATCTTTTAGTCGACACGGTTTAAATGATCGGAAAAAAGGGGTTTACAATCTATAATATAAAAATGAATCGCAAAATGTGTTGGTAAGCGCATAACTCAACAACGCCTGGACCAATTTGGCCATTTTTTTTTTAAATGTTCGTTGGAATTTAAGTATGGTTTTTACGGCGAGAAAAATTGAATTGATTGATTGATCATTTCCCACGGGAACGGGAACCACGCGGGTGAAACCGCGGGCGCCCGCTAGTAATTTAATAAATATTACGTCTATGGGCTTTTGGGGCTGCACACTCGATTGGCTGTGTGGCGATGATACAATAGTCCTAGTTCTTCAGATAAGGGTTACGAAAGTCTGATCTTGCGGCACTCCGGACCTACCTTATCCTGGATCATGGTACCGGCGTACCCCGACTTGATGGGAACAAAGGCTCTGGAATTTTGTAGGAATGTCGCATTCACTGTGCATTCTTTGGGCCCTGTCATGGGGTGGGGAGTGTTATTTATTACCTACTGTTATATTTGACCATCGTACTACTCGTCACAAACAGATTTTTCATCCGTATCATCTGGAAGAGTGGCGGTCTTACCCTCCCGGATTCGTCTTTCAACCATTATAACATAGAGCTCTTCAAGGCCAGAATTAATGGGCTTCTTCTAAGCAAGCGCGGTCCATCGTAGGCCGCATTTTGTAGGCAATAGCTGGCTATTATACCTATTTAAATACAAATAGGTATATTAAGATTAATATACATACTATTTATTCCAGGGATTCCCGCAACCCTGAACTACATAGATTTGGATAGAGAGATCAACAACCGCTCACCAGCTTTAAAACCTTACCCGAACGTACGAGACTCAGCCGCCCTTACGTCAGTGTACCGGACGCGAGCTGACTCCTGCGGCAGGCTCTGGATGGTGGATACTGGACGAATGGAACTGCCTAGTAAGTGCATTTGCTACCTCTAGGATGGCCCTTAAGCTTACAGCCCTCAGAATTGAAATGCTACATGTAGGGATGGCGATCTGAGATCGATTAATCGAAGAATCGATTTTTAGACCCAAAAAGATCGATTTTTTAAATCGATATGTATACTGAATCGATTCAATGAATCGATTAATCACCCTTGAAAATCGACGTTCGATTTTTTTGTTTATTTTTGGTATTATTACCATACAAATATTTGCAATTAGTTGAATGGGACCCGTATTATTGACTGGACCCGTATAATAACCGGCTAAAGAGTTAATAACTCAAAAACTCCGTTTTAAAAAATGTTACGTTTGTAATCTTTGACTTTTCGTATCAGTGACTGATATTGCGATACATCGTTTTTATTTGATTAACTAATACAACTTTACCACTATTATTATATTCTGTGCTTATACTAACTAATTTATACTTACATTGTTAACGCAAACTTAAAAAACAATTTTTTTTTTTTAAATAGTAAAAAAGATCAATTTTTTGGAAATCGATCTTTTAGAACTCGATTTTTTTGTGAATCGATTCATTGGGTTACGATTCGAATCGATCTTTTTAGGAAAGAATCGCCATCCCTAGCTACATGAGCTCTGCGTCGGCGCTGCGTCAACGCAGCTATTATGCTATTAAATACTGCACTGCCGCTCCGCAGTGGCGCGATGGCGTAGCCATGGGGGGGCCCGAGCGACACTTTTTAGGGAGCGGCTGGTTGCGCCCTATTTAAATAATAGCTAATTGATTGTTCATCTTTCCCGCGCGCGCTTGCTTAATGTCTGTCTGTCTACGTAATTGATGCATTTCCCATATTCCCATCCTTTTCCCGCACGTACGGTGACAGAAGAAACAATGACGTCACAGAATGGCTGTCAGCTGTCAGTTTGGTGCAACACAGTCGCATTCGAACTCGCTTCTCGCTAAGGAAACCGCCGGGCGCCATTGATTTTCGTAATGGCTCCCTTGAATATTATGCTTTAATTGAGTTGGTGAAGAAATCGAACTACCACGTAATATAAATATTAGTGAAGTGCCGTTGATGATATGAACATAGTGTTTTGAGAAGAATTAGCTGCTCCGCATCCGCGCCGACGCACGTGCTTTTGAGTGCATGACCCAGAGGCACCTGCAGGGGGAGCCTGGACTTCAACCCACCGCATCCAGCTTTGAAAGGTACGTGCACTCCCTATCCTAATCCCCGGGCTGTCTCCCTTGTTGTTTTTTCCCGCTCCAGCCCGGCTTCATCCGCATCATAATTACGTGGTAAACCGACCGCCATTTTTGCTATCGCCGCACCCGCACGCACCGCAACCAGCTCGCTTTGGTATTTTGTTTGTCCATCAGACCAAGTCTGATCCGCTAAGAAATATACAGTCCACTTAACCGCTAAACCATTTTATGGTCCTTCGAGCCGGATCCATTTTTGGTCACTTCGTGCCGGATCCATTTATGGTCACTTCGTGCCTAGGATTCATTGTTTGTGGTTATTTAGAATCTAGGATTAGTTTAACGTTCCATACGATTGTCGATTTACCCACATTGTTAGGGAAAAATCTGTTCCATACTCGTATTCGTATACCTACCTATTTGTTTCGTAACCGCACCGCCGACCGACATAATAATAACTTTTGATTGATTAACCCGCAATTATTATGTCTGTTAGTTAGGTACTTTTATATCTATTTTATTGATTGTAGTAGCCCGCAGTAGTTTATTTAAGTACCTAATTATTGTCAATTGATTTGTTTGTACAGTAGGTATAACAGGACGTTGAAACCCCGCAGATATCATTCGGTTTAGTTGATAGCTATAAGTACAAGTTGGTATACTTGTATGGTTAATGACCCGCTCCGCTCATAATAGTTTATCAAGATACCTATTTTGTTTCGTAACATTTGTTTGTAAACCACGCAGGTATCGTCCGGTCATAGTTATAACTTATAAGTACAAGTTTATATACTTGTATATAAACCCGCGCCGCTCGATAGGTATTGTGTTAGCAGGTGTCCGTCTCGCTTCTGTTTACTTGTTTGTTAGGTATAGATTGCCTATTGCATTTAATTTAAAATGGCACCTATTGATCCACCTAATGTCGAAATGCAGTTAGCGTTGCTGCGCGCTAAAAGCCAAGCGATATATTCGCGTATGCAGACAATTAGTGACCACGGGAAGAATGTTGATAAGGAAAATATTAAAGAATTATTTTTGTTAGAAATAAAAACGGTTGATGATTTACGCTCGCAGTTTTCAAGTTTGTTAGATCAAATTAACGCTTTAGAATTACAATTGAACCCTAAGTGTGTAATCTCTTATCAGTCGCTTTTTTCTTTTGAAGATTTGTATTGCCACGTCAAATCGATATCTGATGAGTTTGTGATTACGGATGTTAAACCTCATATGCCATCGCAGTCGGATGGCAATATCAAGATTAGTAAGCCTAAGTTGCCACCTATACAGTTACCTGAATTTAATGGTGACATTAAGAGCTGGCCTCTTTTCTTTTCTTGTTTCGAGAGCACTGTACACAATAACCCTAACTTGTCAGATTCAGATAAATTGTATTATCTCTTAGGTAGACTCGTGGGAAAAGCGCAGTCAGTTTGTACAGGCATTACGACATGCTCCGAAAACTACCTGTTGATTTTAGAAACGCTAAAAAAGAAATATGAAGATAAACGTTTATTGGCCAACGCTTATTTACAACAAATATTGGATTGCAAGGCCATTAGTACCGCAAATTCTAGTAATTTAGAATATTTTCTTGACAGTTTTGTGTCATCAGTCGCCGCGCTAAAGAATTTGAAATTAGATGATCCGCTGGATTATTTGTTTTTATCTCTCGCTTTGAAAAAAATGGACCCGGAAACTGTCCGGTCATTTGAAATGGATAAACGAGGTACGGAAATACCTACGTTCGCTAGTTTTGTAGATTTTATTCGCGATCATATGCGTATATTAAATAATAGTAATAATGGCACATCGGATCGCTCGGCGAAGCGCACCACTAAGCCTTCGCCCTCGGGATCGCAGAGACTAACGCAAAGTTACGTCATAGCATCACCGCGTATTGATAACTATACATCGTTATCGCGCGGGCAGTTTCGGGGCGACGCGTGGATACTGATGAATAGGGTTGCCACGCATGGATCTTTTTTTTTAAATTATATTTGACCAATAAAAATATCGATTTTTAAATCGATATTATGCATTGAATCTATTTGTAATCCTAAATCGACCACTGACACAACAATGTTACCTTACGATTTTTTTCGGTTTCAATAACTTAACCAATTTTATGAAAATGTTATTTTTATCCTAATTACTCATTTATAGCTGTATGATGTCAATTTCTGACTTACTGGACTGAATCAACCCTCAGAGAAAGTGTTGCTAACTTAAACAACGCTTCTACACTACTTTGTCCCAATTTTGAATACAATATCAAAATAGTAATAATATTCTATTTATCCTCATAAGGTATTTATCCTCATAAGGAATATACATAACATGAAAGGCTTTAATTTAAAGAATAAAAAAACATGCAAATATTCTAATACTCGTTATATACGTGTGACAGCCCTTCGGTCATCTATGCGTCGCCCCCAAACTGCCCGCGCGATAACGATGTATATTGATAACAATACAAGTTGCATTTTGTGTACAGATAAACACGATCATTTGTATCAATGTCCTAAATTTAAAAATTGGATTACTAAGGAACGCTTCGATTTTGTGAAATCAAATAATTATTGTTTTAATTGCCTTAGTGAGAAACACCGCGCGAATAGTTGCAATTCGAATAGTAGATGCCGTCAGTGTGGGGGTAAACATCACTCAATGCTTCATTTGGATAACCAAGGTAAATATAATGTCACTCCCGCGCGAACAGTTACTTCCGCCCCGGCTCTTCCGCCGAGAGCTGATGTTCCGGTGCCCGAGACGTCGAGCGCCGCCATGTGCAGCAGTTCTATAAATAAACCGGTTTCGCACGTGCCTACTACCACCGTGTTGCTCGCAACTGCTCGAGTTGTTGTTTTAGATTCACGCGGTAAGGAACATTGTATTCGTGTTTTGTTGGATAGTGCTTCACAAAGTAACTTTTTAACCCGCGAATGCTGTCAACGCTTAGATTTACAATTAAATAATAGTTCAACGCGCACTATTGTAAAGGGAATAGGAGGTTCCAGTAAAACCTTACAGCATACCGCTACGATTAAATTCTTTTCGCGATTTAATCGAAATATTTATTTTGATGCGGACACTTTGGTCGTAGACAAAGTGACCGACCGCTTGCCCTCTGTTGAGGTTGATATGTCTTTGTTGTCAAGTTTTGAAAACTTACCGCTTGCTGATGATACATTTGCCACTCCTGGCAATATTGATATGTTGATTGGGGCATCGATTTTCCCGCACCTATTGTTACCTAACAAGGTACTAGGCCACCCCAGTCAATCACCCGCTCCCGCACCCCTAGCACTGGAGACAGTGCTGGGTTATGTTATTGTTGGTCCCGCTCCCGTCAGTGTTGCATCGCACACTACGGTTTCTTGTTGCTGTGCAGTCGAGCCTCTCGAGTCGGTCGTTCGCAAGTTTTTCGAACTGGAGGAGCTGAGCGTTCCTCCCATACTTAGCCCAGATGATAAGATCTGTGAAGAGATTTATAGTAGCACGACTACCCGTGATGAGAGTGGTAGGTATATCGTAGCGCTCCCCTTCAAGGGTAATGTTGGTTCTCTCGGCGACTCGAGGCGGTCAGCTGAAAGCCGCTTTATATGTTTGGAACGCAAATTGGAAGCGTCCTCCAGGATGAGAGGAGCTTATGATGCTGTCATTAGAGAATACCTGGAAAAGGGTTATATCTCACCCGCGCCCCCTGATATTGAGAATGTTGAAGATGTCTCGCCCTCATATATTATACCGCACCATGGGGTTGTTAGAGAAGACAAGCTTACTACAAAGCTTCGAGTGGTCCTCGACGGTAGTGCTAAGACGAGTACTTCTGTCTCGCTTAATGACCTTTTGTATAGTGGTCAAAACCTACAAGGTAATTTGCTAAGTATCATTATTAATTTTCGCTTGTTTCGCATCGCGCTCTCTGCTGACATACGGCAGATGTTTCTGTGTATAGGGGTTCGCCCGTGTGATCGCAGATTTCAGCGTATTTTGTACCGCTTTTCGCCTGATGAACCGCTGCAGGTATATCAGTTTAACAGAGTCTGTTTTGGACTTAAGTCTAGTCCATTTCACGCATTACGTACTGTCAGACAGTTGGCAGTTGATGAGGGTGGCTCGTTTCCCAAGGCTAGGGAAACAATTGAAACAGGGTTGTACATGGACGATTACGTCCACTCTGTAGACACGGAGTCGGATGCTATCTCCACCGCCGATGAAGTAATAGGCCTTATGAAGGCTGGTCAGTTTGACCTCGTCAAATGGACGAGCAACTCGCAAGAGGTTTTGGAACATATTCCTCCGTCGCATCGCCTTTCGTCTGTAAAGGAATTTGATGATTCTGATTCACATAAGGTTTTGGGTTTATGTTGGTCCCAAACAACTGATTTATTCTCTTTGAAGATTGGCAAGTCTAACGAAGCTTGCACAAAACGCATTATTCTTTCTTGCATCGCTAGGATTTGGGATTTAATAGGTTTAGTAGCACCTGTTGTGCTATTCGCAAAATTGATAGTCAAACAAATGTGGATGTGTGACTGTGATTGGGACGATCACCCACCAGAGGAGATAGTTAAGCTGTGGACTCGCTTCAGGGATGAACTTCCTTTGCTTGAGCAGATCAAGATTCCGCGCCATGTGGGCATTACTAAAGGTAGTGTGATAACTCTAATGGGCTTCGCCGATGCTAGTGAGAAGGCATACGGCGGCGTTGTTTATTTGCATGTACAGAATTCTGACGCAATAACGGTCAGTCTCTGTTGTGCTAAGTCAAGGGTTGCCCCTAGTAAAGTTCAGTCTCTTGCTCGTTTAGAGCTTTGTGCGTTATTAGTACTTACTAAAATTATGCAGTTTGTAATTGAGTCTTGTAATACCCGGATCCAAATTGATCAAATATTCGCATTTTCTGATTCCACGGTCGCACTTTGTTGGGCTCACTCCTCGCCTTATAGGTGGAACACATTCGTCGCTAATAGGGTGACCAAAATTCAAGAGGGAATATCACCGCAAAATTTGTATCACGTTTCTGGCCGTGAGAATCCCGCCGATTGCTTGTCACGTGGTCTTACACCCGCTCAAATTATAGAACACCCGCTTTGGTTTAAGGGGCCATCATGGGCACAATCTCGCCCCTCTGAGTGGCCAGTCACCGCTTTTAACCCTAAAACGCTTTCGGAACCGCCTGAGGAGAAGAAACTTGCAATGGTCTCTTCAACTCATAACGAAGATTATATCATTATCGGCTTAGCCAAGCGCTTATCGTCTTGGTCGAAACTTCTTCGTTGTGTGGTTTATCTTTGTAGATTCACTAAATTGTTGTCACCGCGTGATCATATTTCCGCTTCCGATTTAGAGTACGCTGAATTGTTAGTGTTTAAGGAAGTCCAGCGTTTTTATTTTGCTAAAGAAATAGCTGACTTGCAAGCAGGCAAGACTTGCAGTCGCTCGTTTCAACGCCTAAGTCCGTTTTTAGTTGACGGTTTGATTAGAGTGGGTGGACGTCTGAGGAACTCGGATTTGGAGTTTGATCAGAAACACCCAATTGTTCTCCCGCGTAAGGATCATATTGTCGAATTGTTGATCGATTACTATCATAAGGTTAATTGTCACGCTGGTCCAGATTTGCTGATGTCGCTTCTGCGGCAGAAATATTGGATTCTTTCTGCACGCAGCCTTATTCGTCACAGGGTGCACAAATGCATCCCTTGTTTCCGCTTACGTCCTAAGCCAATCTTTCCAATGATGGCTGACCATCGCACTTGCCGAGTTGTGGCAACCGCTAAACCTTTTGTACACACAGGTACGGATTACGCTGGACCGTTCAAGGTCACCGTATCTCGTGGTCGTGGAATTCGCTCCACGAAGGCTTATGTCTGCCTATTTGTCTGTATGACAACCCGCGCAGTTCATGTAGAATTGGTGGGAGATTTGAGCACCGCTAGTTTTTTAGGCGCTTTTAAACGTTTTTTGTCTCGTCGTGGTCCGGTAACCCATGTTTATTCGGACAACGGGACGAATTATATAGGAGCTAAGCGAGCTCTGTCCGAGTTGCACGCGTTCTTAAGTTCAAAATATCATCGCACTGAGTTTGCTCACATGTTATCTGAGAATCGTATTAGTTGGATATTGAATACACCCGCCGCTAGCCATTTTGGTGGCAATTGGGAGACTAATGTAAAGAGCCTTAAGTCTCATTTGTACCGCGTTGTTGGTGAGCAAATTTTAAGTTTCGAAGAATTAAGTACCGTGCTTGCGCAAATCGAAGCTGTAATGAACAGTAGACCGCTTTGTAGAACGCTCTCTAGCGATCCATCGGAGCCTTTAGCTTTGACGCCGGCTCATTTTCTCACTTTGACGCCGTTAAAGTATCTTCCGGCTAGAGATATTGATGAAGATAGACTACATCTTCTGTCGCGTCATTCGCTTTTAGATAAATTAGTCCAATCATTTTGGAAGCGTTGGAGGGCTGATTATTTGCATACTCTGCAGTCTCGACAAAAGTGGGACACGCCTGCTAACCCTATCACTGTCGGGACAGTTGTGGTTCTCACCATCGAGAACGCGCCACCGCTTCATTGGCCTTTAGGGGTAATTGAGGAAGTTTTCCCAGGTTCTAATGGGGTTACACGCATTGCCCGCGTTCGAACTTCAACCGGATCGTATCTGCGCCCGGTTGTACGTCTCTGTCCTTTACCTAATTAGTAAGCCTTGGTAGTGTGGGCTATCCACGTTAGGTTAAGATTTTAGTTTAGTTTGATACCTCGTCAGAATCTGTTGTTTTGTTTTGAAGGTGACCCTTCAAGCGGGGGGGAAATGGTTGCGCCCTATTTAAATAATAGCTAATTGATTGTTCATCTTTCCCGCGCGCGCTTGCTTAATATCTGTCTGTCTACGTAATTGATGCATTTCCCATATTCCCATCCTTTTCCCGCACGTACGGTGACAGAAGAAACAATGACGTCACAGAATGGCTGTCAGCTGTCAGTTTGGTGCAACACAGTCGCATTCGAACTCGCTTCTCGCTAAGGAAACCGCCGGGCGCCATTGATTTTCGTAATGGCTCCCTTGAATATTATGCTTTAATTGAGTTGGTGAAGAAATCGAACTACCACGTAATATAAATATTAGTGAAGTGCCGTTGATGATATGAACATAGTGTTTTGAGAAGAATTAGCTGCTCCGCATCCGCGCCGACGCACGTGCTTTTGAGTGCATGACCCAGAGGCACCTGCAGGGGGAGCCTGGACTTCAACCCACCGCATCCAGCTTTGAAAGGTACGTGCACTCCCTATCCTAATCCCCGGGCTGTCTCCCTTGTTGTTTTTTCCCGCTCCAGCCCGGCTTCATCCGCATCATAATTACGTGGTAAACCGACCGCCATTTTTGCTATCGCCGCACCCGCACGCACCGCAACCAGCTCGCTTTGGTATTTTGTTTGTCCATCAGACCAAGTCTGATCCGCTAAGAAATATACAGTCCACTTAACCGCTAAACCAGCGGCAAAATTTCATAATAAAGTTGAAGTGTCCCTTAATGGAATAGGCCGCAGTGGCCGCTTATCATCAGGTGGGCTGCGTGCCTGACTGTCAACTGATCAATTATTAAAAATAGCCCGCCTGAGTGTGCATTTTCGTCGCCTATTGGGCGCTTGTAACTTTCCCCCTCTCCGTCGAACGATGGTCAATAAGTTTGCCGAAAGCATACCTTCACCTTACAGAAGACCACGGTTAAGTAGCGCTTCATAACTGTGGTGTGGTGCGGTGTGCGGGCATCCCGCTGCTAGGGAAGAATCTTTCTTTGCTGCCAACGTTATGTTTTGTCTTCCAAAGGGTCAGTTCGGCGCAATTGATACTTCTGGTGTCTCAAGCGTCCATTAGCAGCGGTAACCACACACGTAGGCCTGATCGCTACTCTTGCGGTATAAAGAAAACCTTTTTATCTCTGCGTAAATATCTTGTTCGATATACGATACTTAAATTGATGTCCCACAGATGTGCAAAGACAGCTCCACGTGCCAGCCATCGTGGTGTACGACTTAAGCACGGACACAGTCATCCGAAGATATGAGCTGAAGCCATCAGACTTGCCCGCAGAGAATACCCCCACTGGTAAGTTTACAACTTTCATTCTTTACTAACCCATACTATGGCGATTTTTTTAACTGTCTGCAAAATACGAGGAGGTTCTCATTTGACTTCTTGCCTTTTTTATGTAACCTCATTATGATGTACCTACTGGTGAATCGATTATGATGATTCTTTTTTATTTGAAAGCTGGTCTGTGGTGATGTTATCATATTGATCGAGATCCTAAATAGTCCTACATTATGATGTTCTCTAAATACTTGTCGATGTGGAAGGTCTCTCAACGTTTAATAGGTCTACCTATATTTACATATGTATCTAAAGATCTAGACAAACTTGTGACTGCCTCCGTGGAACAGTGGGTAAGCCACTGAGATAAAAAAACCGAAGGACGTGGGTTCGATTCCCGCTTTTGATCTGGTTGGTAGTAGGACTTTCGCCCGACTTCCTAACGCCACCATAATAGCTTTGTCTGTGTTCCATCTGGCAATGTTTATGTAACCGGTACACTTGAAATCATAAGCTCGAAGATCAGATGAGCCTGCAGTGTGGTAGGATGTTGAGCGAAGCTTCTTGGTGAAGTGTTCCTCAATGGAATAGGCCGCAGTGGCCGCTTACCATCAATTGAGCTGCGTGTATGTCGTTTTTTTATAGTACCTCAGTACATTGGCTCCTCTTAGACTGATGGAAAGCAAAAGGAACCCAAATTACCATGACAATTTAACGGACGCAACGCCGAGGTGTTCTATCCGTTGGAATCGCAGAACTGGCCCGCGAGGTGCTTCTTCACGCTTCGTTTAAAGGAACGGAAGGAGGAAATACATGAGCCGGCAAAGAGTTCCACTTCTTTATGGTTCAACAAAGAAAGGAATCATCGACTTTTTCTCTGCCAACTGATATACCAATACAAATATTTTCTTCCAGGGTTAGCCTCGATCACGGTGGACATCACAAACGGCGACTGCGAGGACGCGTACGCCTACGTCCCCGACCTGACCACCTTCGGGCTGGTGGTCTACTCGCTGCGAGAGAACGACAGCTGGCGGCACTCCCACAACTACTTCTCCTTCAACCCTGTGGCTGGGAACTTGAATATTGCTGGTCAGTATCCTGTAGATGACGCCGCGGTCGGTTAATGGATGGGTGACCATTCTGACCATATTTAGTGACATTAATTTCGAGCGTCTCCGTGCTTCGGAAGGCACGTTAAGCTGTTGGTCCCAGCTGATATTTACTATAATGTAAATATTAGTCGTCAAGCCTAGTCAGAGGCCATTTGGCGGCTTGATAACATCTGACATTAAGGTTGGTCACTTGCCTTACGCACCCCTCCACCAACCCGCACTAGGCCAGCGTGGTAGAGTAAGGCCCACACTATCTCACAATTGAGATAAGGCCTGTGTCCCAGCAGTGGGAACGTATATAGGCTGATGATGGTCATCTCTTGGTACATGTCTGTTTGTATAGGTCTGGTGTTTCACTTTTTATTTTTATAGTGGCTCAGTACAATGGCTCTACTTAGTCTGATAGTAGGTACACAGGGGTACGAAATTTTCTAGAACTGGATCGAAATCAGGACTCCAAGTAAAGTATATCATCATCCTAGCGATGTCCCGGTTTCTTCCTTACAAAACGGAGACCGCTCATTTCTGTTTTTACACTTAATTTTTAGATTTGGCTAGTTTGGCTTACGCGATGGCCGTTTGTCCCCCAAAACTCAAAGGCAAACTCCAATGCAATGCCATCGCCATAATTTCTTTTGTTTTTAGGTGTAGGCTTCTCGTGCAGGTGAGGTACTATAATGGTAGCGGAACCCCACAACCAGCGTTGCCAGACGTCCCGATTTTGTCGGGACGTCCCGATTTTTAAATCAAAATTAAATGTCCCGCGCGGGACAGGCTCAGTCCCGCTTTTCGGGGAGAACTCTACCGTACGTCACAGAATATATAATAGTACTCGTACGTGCAGAGTGCTGAGAAAGAAAGGCGCGTAATGAAGTTAAGAGTGTGGGAGAGAGAAGCTACTTGAGATGGCTACTTTTACCTTTGATTATATACGTTTTTTTACTATGTCCCGCTTTTGGCGGAAGAATCCCGCTATTTTCACCCAAAAAGTACCAAAGTCCCGACTTGGCAAAAATAAAAACTGGTAACGCTGCCCACAACCCCTAAATCCTTGAGCCATCATAAAAACTTTATCACAAAATTAGTACACAAAAGGCAGACTTAGCTTTAATAGAAATCTGTACCAGCTAACCTTCGAAAAAAAAATGCTTTATTGCGGTAAACAGTGACAAGAGCAAAACTAAATAAAACTTTTTAAGATACGTGTTACGTTAAATGCGCAAAACCTTAGACCCCAAATGATTTTTAATTCAATTGACCTAATTCTAGTTCAGTACTCAAATCATAAGACCATAAGACCATCAAAGCTGTTTAAATAGTGTAACAATATAAAAATTCCTGAACCACCCGTAACTTCCAATTCTTCCAGACCAAATGTTCCAGTGGAGTGACGGCGTGTTCAGCGTGGTTCTGGTGCCAGGGTCAGGGTCGTGCAAGACGGCCTACTTCCACTCGCTGATCGGCACCCACGAGTTCGCCGTCTCCACCTGCGTCCTGAAGAACCGCACTTCTATCAGCGATAGGAACTACTTCGCTCAGTACTCTGTAAGGGATCTAACAGACGAAAGACCCATCGTTTGCGACCCTTGACGACTACGGTGAGCGGCTGTCGTTCGGGGCCGCAATGACAGCCGACGACCCTCTGCGACTGTCGCGCGGGGCCGCAACGACCGTCAACGACAGTCGACTCTGCGACTGCAGAGGGTCGTCGGCTGTCGTCGAGGGTCGTCGAGGGTCGCAAACGATGGGTCGTTCGTTTGTTAGATCCCTAAGTCCGGATTATTCTAGATCAGGGATCAGCAACACTTTATTTATATATGCAAGTATGTAGTAATAATTGCTTGCAACATAGTTATTGTGGTTTTGTATATTATAATTTTAACTCATTCGACTCAAAAGGTTGCCGACCCCTGTTCTAGAAGAATAGAATAGGGTAGTTTACTTTGTTTTATTTATTATATTACATATTTCAAACTTACTCAAAACAATTATCCGTGAAATCACAACCGAGGAGGGATCTGGCTCAGGACCACCAACAGCTTCCGCAAAATCACTTACAAAAGCCTTTGATCCGAAAACCTCCAAACGGATTTTAGGACTGAGTAAGCGACAGGTACGCATCATGGTTAGAACCATTACAGGACACTGTGACTGTAATGGGTCTACGCGAGTCGAGGAAATCAGATTCTGTCACACCAGTGACGAAACACCTCTGCATATACTCACGGACTCCGAGCCATTGGTGCACAATCGTAGCCTTATTCTGGGGACGCACTTTCTACAACAAGACGAGGCTAAAGATATCCTCCCCAAGAATATACTCCTCTTCGTAGAAAAGGTTGGGCTTGGAGAGGAACTGTAAAACTAAGTGGCGTTCACAATAGATCAGAATTGGTCGCAGTGACTGTGGAAACACTTAGCCGCAATTAATAATTTAAAAAAAAGTGCTTTCCGAGGCACGGGGTTGGTTCACATTGCCAAATTCCAGACTCCGGACTTTCTGATGTGGGATTTGAACCCTGGCGCGACCTAAATTTCGGCCTACTACTCTTAATTTCTACAGTTCGCATTATTTTCACTTTTTAGACCGTTAGCACTACCCACAATTTTTTTGCTGCTTGAGCCAAATTTTGACTGGCAGAGAATGCCATTTGGCATTAGGTCCGCCTTATTTACTCTTGATAAATAAATAAATAAATTTCCAGGTAGTAGGAGACCGCGGGGAGATGTCTCAGTCCACGATGCACGACTACCACCCGGCCACCAGTGTGATGTTCTATGCAGAGATCGGGAGGGACGCTGTGTCCTGCTGGAACACTGGGGAGATCCTGAGGTCCACCAGCGTTGCTGTGCTGGCTCGGGACACGAGGAGGTTCAGCTATCCTTCTGGTAAGATTAGCAAGATTTTTTTATTGCAATGTGTAACAAGACGAGCAGATCGTACACCTGATGGTAAGCGCCACGTCTGCCCTTAGACAGTTCAGTGCCAAACAGTATCTAAGCAGTTACTGTCTGGCACCGCCCTGCGCCCGCTACCTACACCAAGACGACAGTTATTTAGGTCTCATACCCAGAAATTTCACTAGCTTCATTGCCCTTTCCCCGAACCACAGAAGTGCTTGACACACTTCTTTTTCACGGGAAAATATCTGGCAAGGCGGTGGTACCCACGTTCCGCCGGGACTAAGTGTCAAAATTGACAAGGAACTAATGAGAATAAACGGTATCACTAGTTCCGCCGGGACTAAGTGTCAAAGTGACAAGGAACTAATGAGAAAAAATAGTATCACTAGTTCCGGCGGAACTTTTTTGACCGGAACTAGTGAGAATGATCCACCGTTTACAGTACGAATGGACCGGACCGGCTCGTCCGGGGAAGTTCCACCCTCTCACATAACACCAGCGTGAAATAATAGTGACTACTGTTGTGTTTCGTCTGGTTTGTGAGAGTGCCGGAGGCCCACACCCCTTTTAAGGCCGGCAACACATCAGCGATCCCTCTGGTGTTGCAGATGTCCATGGGCGGCGGTGATTGCTTACCATCAGTCGACCCGGCTCGTTTGCCGCCTGTGACATAAAAAAAAATCTGATCTACGAGCCTTAGATTTTAAGTGTTAGCACAGATTTTACTTGCTACATTATGTATTATTGTTTTTAGATCTACATGTCACTGGAGACGACGTGTGGGTGATGGCAAATACTCTTCCCAGGTTTGGATATTCCAGACTAAACACTAACGACTACAACTTCTATGTGTACAGGTAATATCAATTTAATTATTCAAATATCTTTAATATCAATCATAAATTCCCTCTGAATTTATCATCATCTCAGCGTATTCCCGATTGCATCCAGTATGGAGCGCAGGGTCCGCTTCGACTATGATCCTAGATTTGACAAGACTTGTTATTACAATGGAGCGATTGCCATCTGACCTCCGTAACCCTACAAGAGAAACCAGACCCACTTGTAACATAGTCGGGACCAACGGCTTAACGTGCCTTCCGAAGCACGGAATCATCATTATTTTCAGACATGCTGGTAATTCAAGCCTGCGATGTCCTAACCAAACTGATTTCCCCCCGTAGCCAAAACCTTGGTTAAGACATTGAACTACAAAATTTACACTTGTAAATGAATGGGTTAAGAGGACATTATTAATATATCATAATATAAATATGTAATATATATAATTTATCTTTTCAGGGCAAACGTATACGATTTGATAGCTGGGACAGTCTGTAGCAGAAACACTTACCCATACAGAGCAGGATTCAATAGCACTGACGATTAAACTAACCGCATCGTGGCGCCAAACATCTAACACCCGCAACAAACAGCTCTTCAAACTGACAACAGATGGCGCTGAATACCGATTGTCAATTAGAAGCAATCTTGCATCTCGCAAGCGATTTGTCTCCCACAAACATAATATAAACACAAAATATGGTATATTGGACTATGATTCCCGAGTACAATCAATTTTGCTAATGTAATTTATATTAATTTTAAGGATAGTACAGTAGGCAGCACATCGGCTACCCTTATATGACTTAACGTATTGAAATAGGTATGCTATAAACATTATGGCCCATAAATTCGCTAAGTGACACCCTCGTTGAATTAAAAATATATTTTAGCATATACAGGGTGTTAGGTAACCCGAGGGACATATTTAAGGAGAGTGTTCAGAAGCCGATTTAGAGTCCAATTTGCTATAAAAAATATATCCTTAATTTTTTTCATAATTATCCTAATAATTTATGTATGCATGAACTACCTAAAAATCCCGTGTGCTGAGCGGCCGTTTACGCCCCAAACTCAAATTGTACGCGATTACAATTTGAGTCGTACTTGAACGAGTGCACGAAATAGGTACTGTGAAGGGAAGAGTGCCCGCACGTTACGCGGATTTTCAGGTTTCGACTAAGGTTATTGACAGATATTTACCAGAGTTCTTATTGATATACACTTATTTTGTTATATGGAAGCATGAACTATTTGGGGTTTAAATATGTCCCTCGCATTTCCTGTCATACTGTATATTATTATTGTAATTGCGAAAGTAACTCTGTGAATCTGTTTATCGTTCTGTCTAAGATGATAATTTATGATTGCTTATTTTTTGAGAGCGCCACTTGATAGCTGAAAATGGGCTATATTTCGGATTTTTACAGAGTAGAGTATGTTGATGTGCAGCTGACTGTACACTTGAAATTCTTGATCTTCCTACAGTAAGACACAGTAAGTGATGCTTCCGGGCGAAGTTGTACTTAATAGAATAGGCTGTTGTGGCCGATTCCAACATGACAAGTACACGAATAAAAAAATGGCTGGACCTCTTTTGAAATGTGTTTCAATTAATGTAGTGAGACTCTTAATTGCTTGTCTAATTAAAGATTTACTTGTATCACATAGTAACAGAGAGACCAATTAAAACGAATTGCCATTTCTGTTCCGCACACATTTACACTAAGGGCCGGTATTTCAATGTAACCTTATCTTATTGCTTAAGTTAAGTATAACATTTAAGATAAGTATTACTTTTGACAGGTAAAAGTGTATGACTTTAGTGCCGCTTAACTTTAATCCTATAATGAAATACACTTAAGTCATACTTATTATCAATCCCGGATTAAGATCAAGATAAGTATATATTGAAATACCGGCCCTAAGGCACTCAAGATAATATAATCCTACCAAATTAATAAAATGTCGAGGCATCAAAATGTCATGACAACTGTTACTTCAATTTGTACTTTATTAAATAAATGGATAAAAATTGTTTACTTATTATTTAATACCTAAACTATTATTATTTCTACATCCGTTAAAATATTATATAAGCCAGTATCTATCATTGCCATCGCTACAATGACAGCTAACGTCATTGCAGCTACTGGATTCATCTTAGAGTGTTCTACTCTAAGGGATTCATTCATCACTACGCTTGTCAAATGTGGATTGGTGATTACAATCAGAAACCCACAGGGCTTTATAGGAAGAGTAAAGTAAAGCAACTTTTAGTTGTGTAGCATGACAAGTAACATGAAAGGATCTAAAGTAACCTAAATGGCCTCCTATCTGTCATACCTTTCCTGTGCGAGCATCATCCAGTTGACACCATTTTTTTGTGTGGAAAGGAATGCTATTAGTAGACGCCATTACTCATCTGGGGTAGGCGAGCCGTGTGTAGGACTCAAAGCCCTAGTCTTTATAAAGACTGGTGCACGGCACGGAGGATGCTCGCTAAACCCCCGCTGCATCGCCGTCGGTAGCGTCTCTGGGCAGGGACAGACCCTGACAACCAGAAGCACCGTAGGGGGGCCTGCCCGCCACCACTAGGCAGGTTCTTAAGCCTACGGCCTGCCTGATGGTAAGCGTTTACCGTTGTCTATAGACGCTTGTACCACTTAACAGTGAAATTATGGCTGGCACATACGTCATACTTGTGCTGCAGGTGCCACCTTTGGGCACTGGTCTTCCAGGGCTCACGGATTTTTCTCGATTATAGTCTCATTCTTATACTTTATACTGTATGGCTTGGTATTCTAAAACTAATCAATAATTGTAACAAACAAATTGTAAACAAACATGGCGATGAAAAAGAGTAACTGTCGAGTTTCTTGCCGGTTCTTCTCGGCAGATGACTGCATTCCGAAGCCGGTGGTAGAGTCACTCTGTAATTGACGATTCATAAATATGTACTTGATACAAGTTTACATGAATAAAGAATATTTTGATTTTGATTTTGATTTAACACCAAAGCTTTCTCTCGCGTCACCCTGTAATTTGAGGGAAACAACGTTGGCATCAAGTTGTTCTTTCCGCTGACAACACCATGCCCTCCCTATTATTGTTCTGCATACCTTAATCACCGACAGAAACAGCACAACAGTTATGAAGTACTGCTGCTTCAATGTGGTTTTCTGTAGGTAAGGTTGAGGTACGGACGGCAGCAGATCAACCTACTAATCTGTCAAAAATTCTCAATTGAAAGAGAACTCTACGTGAAGTGAATAAAGCTGAAAATTGGTTGCAGTACTTAATTTGACAGATTATGAAAATTGGTTGCAGTACTTAATTTGACAGATTAAGTCTGATGTGCTGTTGACTGTACTTTTCCTCACTCAAGTGGAAGATCCACCATACTCTATAGGTACCTACCTCCCTTACAAACCGCTATCCAGTTGAAACCAGTGGATCTGACGATATCATCCGACCATTGGGCTTTTGGTCTGCCCAATGATCAAACTGACGCATTATGCAAATGCAATTTATTGCACCGCAAGGAGGAAAATTGCCATCCAATATGTTTCAAACAAGTTAATGATTTATATTATACCTAACTCATCTAAATTGATTGAAAACTGGTTAAGCCCATGGGTTCTAAAAACCCAAGGGTAGTGATTTCCATAGTGTATTGGTTCTTCCTGGGTACCGGCTCGTCCCAATCGGGTGTGAAGGGGAACCGGGGGAGTTTAGGAGGTAGTGGAAGCTTTAGTATCGAGTCCCACACACTGCCGCGTGACTAGCTAGCCTGCGGTTATGGTGCATAAACGCATTCTCCTCAAAAAATAAGTGTACTCATATTGGTCCTTCGAGCCTATAAAATTATGAGCACTAAAACCTACTCGACTTTTCCTCATCACCAAAAGAACCGTTGTCAAAATTGATTTCTGAAGTCATTGACCAGTCATTTTACTTTTAGTTTTATTGTCGGAATTCCATTTCAAGCCTTGAAAAGGAAAAACCATCTTTGGAAAGGAAAAATAACGAAGACTATATTTTCATGCCTAAGGGTCGTTGTCATTTAAGTTCTTGCTAATTTCTGTCAAATAAAATAGATATTTATATGGTTTCTTTTGTCAACTAAAAAAGAAGACATTTTTGACCGCCTCCGTGGAACAGTGGCTAAGCCGCTCGGGTATAAAACTCGGAGGTCGTGGATTCGATTCCCGCCTTGGGTCTGGTTGGTGGTAGGGCTTTTTCAGAGTCCGACTGGCTAGCTACCACCCCCACAGGTGAAATCTGCCGCCATAACAGCTCTGGCTGTGTTCCGGCAGTATATTAGGAACCAACACTTGAAATCAAGGGCTCGAAGATCAAATCGAGTTTACAGTCTGGCAGCACATTGAGGGACGTTTCCAGGTGAAGCGTCTCTCAATGGAATAGGCCGCAGACTGGTTTGATCGAAATATTTTTTACTAAAAGTCAACCCTTAGAATAAAAGGTATTTGATATACGTATGAATAATTAAAAAGTTATTTCTCTAAGGAGTCATTCATACTTCTACATATTATAATATTTTAAATGCGTAACTAAATCTGTCTGTTTGTCTATTTTACACCTTTACCACTAATGTGTTTTATGCAAATCTATAATTAATACAAAATATTCATTCATGGCAAATTCAAATGTTATTCCTGGTTATTAAACCTGTACGTGTCCTGGGTCTAATAACCGACATTCTCTAGTCAACCCATCCCTTGCATTACTAAAATAGAACACGCAAATAAACAAAACAGGATTTTTCATACTAGTTTGTACCTACACGCGTTAGTAAACAAGAAATCAAGCCGGTTTTAGTACCATTCTGGCTGTAAATAGGACAGGACGTGCTTCATTACGCGTTCGTAACAGTTATTAAATGTGCTAAAATAATTTAAAACTATTAACGGGAGCCATTTTGTTTCGATAAAAATGAGTGCGAAAACTTTTTGGTGATTAGTGTTTTTTTTCTGTGGAAATTTGAAAAAGGAATTTTCGAATGATGCAGTATTTTTAGTTATTAAGACTCCTTGGTATGATTTTTCGTTTAGTTTATTTTTAAGTTTAGTCATAAACCTCTCAAACATCGTCAGTGGCTAAAGTACATATACAAACCGTACAAAGCCAATAAAAAAAAATTACTATACTCGTATAATGTAAAATAAAATTCAGCTTATTATCATTATTATTTAATTATAAGTAAGTATGCAGGTGCACCAGTATAATGCTCTTATGACTAAATTGATTACTTGTGAAACATTTTTATGTAAGTTTAGTTAACAAGTGATCATCAACAACATGTTAGCAAAGACATTATATTGTAACTAAACAAATGTCTAGATACATACAATTTGTACATAAATTAATCACTTTTGACTGGTTTATTAGTTATTACAAATACCTAATGGAAAACAGAATAACATTGAATCAAATACCTCTTACGAATGACTGCTTCATGTTTTTATGAACTAGGCGAAGTATCTTAATTCAATTTTATACAGCAGGATAAACCTTAATTACCTTATACACAAGGCTGGCACCGGCTCGTCCCAATCGGATGTGAAGGGGAAACCGGGGGAGTTTAGAGGGTAGTGGACGGCTTAGTCCCAAACCCCACACACGGCCGCAGGCGTCGTAATGGCGCGTAAATAACTGCGTTCTCCGCCAAAAAAAAAAGGAAATACCAACCATAATACATAGAATAATATCATCATCATCCCAGCGTATTCCCGATTGCATCCAGTATGGGGCTCAGGGTCCGCTTCGGCTATGATCCTGGATTTGACAAGCCTGGTTATTACAATGGAGCGATTGCCATCTGACCTCCGTAACCCTTACAAGGGAAACCAGACCAACTTAAAACATAGTCGGGGCCAACGGCTTAACGTGCCTCCCGAAGCACGGAATCATCATTCTTTTCAGACATTCAGGTGATTCAAGCCTGCAATGTCCTAACCAAACTGCTCCCCGCGGGAATCGAACCCACGACCCGGGTTTTAGAGCCCAACGCTCTAACCACTGTACCACGGAGGCAGAAAGGATATAATACACAAAATGCGTAAGGTAGCTGGTTCGAATCTCGACCCGCACCTCGTGGTGCACAGAGAATGACGGAAAACATCGTATTTGTTTACATTCTATAATTTGATGCTTGCATTATAAACCGGTTATAAGATTATGACCTTCATATTATGCAAATCACATGGTTATGATTAACAAATTAATAGTTTTGTTCTTTACTCTGTATCTAATGTCAAGGCCGTAAAGTAAAGGAAGTCAGCCATAATTATTAAAGTTACGTGAAGACTCCACAAAGCTGATTTCTGACGCGTACGCCATTGTTATTTTAGAATGCAGTTTTTTTTATGCTGTATCGGTCTGGAACTGATGGTAAGCGGCCACTGCAGTCTATTCCATTAAGGGACACTTCACCAGGAAGCGTCACTTAATATGCTGGTACACTGTAGGCTCATCTGATCTTCGAGCCTCTGATTTCAAGTGTACTGGCTCCCACATTAATATTTCCGGAATACAGCCAGAGCTGTTATGGCGGCAGATTTCACCTGTGGGAGTGGTAGCAAGCCAGTTGGACCCTGAAAACGTTAGGACGTAGGGTCTGTGATAGGTCACCAACAGCACGGTGAGCCTGGACGTTGTCACCCATCGGGGAACTCACATACTCCTGGGTTATTGGATCCAAGTAGCTAAAAGTTAGTAAGTAGGTAAGTAGCACTGTTCGAAATTGTCAAAACGTAATCGGCATTCATAATTTCAGATCCAGTGGATCCGGCCAGTGAAAACAAGATTATGTAATAATGCTTTTGAAACTTCTGCTGCTGACGTATCTGGCTTTATTATGTGAAGAGACCGCATCGCAAAAAAATGGTAAGAATAATTACATTCTATCAAACAGAATCATGACCATGGGTCACCTAACATCTTGCCCAAACTGCCCGGTCACCTGTACTCAGGAGGAGCTTATGTCTGCCACGGAGAGTGCAATCCGTGTTGCTCAATATTGGGAGTCCAAAATTTAGTTTTATTACCATCGACACGCTAAGAAGAAGAATTCTATCAAACAGCCAAAACTCGTCCACTGCTGGACATAGGCCTCCCCCAAGGATAATACTGGAGGGTGTGGCAGGCCGAATGACAACTAACGGGAAGTAACGATATTAAACTATGAAAGGCATAGGCTAAAACCGGAAAAAAACTGCCTGACCCGGAAATCGAACCCAGAAGTCACAATTCTCGGCCAGGTATCAACGAATCGCTACGTTTAGAAAACAAAAAATTTCGGAGGAGAATACGTTTATGCACCATAACCGCAGGCTAGCTACACCTGGAGGCCTACCATAAACTTTTAGTTAGCGATTCATTTCATTTCAGATGCAATTCATTTTTCCATGTGTGGGACTCGAGACTAGTGTCCACTACCCACTAAACTCCCCCGGTTTCCCCTTCACACCCAAATCGGGACGAGCCAGTGCCAGAAATTTAGAAAATCTAATTTTATGTATTCTTGTTTTTGTCAGATGGGGATTCTTGTGTGGACGAATACACGAATACAGTAGGCGTGTGTAGACCATCAGAGTCCTGCCAGAGAGCTAAAACTGATTATGAGTAAGTGTATTCTTAATTTATGGGCCATATGGGCCGAATATGGGTCTCACCGATTACGAACATTCGGCCGGATCATCGTCATATTTCTTCCCTGAATGTTCCCACAGTAAATAAGTGGCTCATCTAACTTTGCCAAAATGTAACTTTTATCACAATACATTTTTCCTCATGTCACACATCTTAAATGCTGATCTTTTACCTACGTTATCTTTTACGTACGTGCTACAAACAAAAAATAGATGGGTATCGCAACCAAAAATGCGTTTTTGGCCGTAAATGTTGGCGCACTTGAAAATGTTGGTGCGAAAATAAGAAATAGGTATATGACGACCTTCGTTTTTGCTCCTCAGCTGCTAGATATTTTAGTCCCTTAGTCCACTAAAATCCATTGCAAAGATCCATTGATGGATCTTTGTGCACTTTCATGTCCACTTTAATCCTTGATTCAGAATTCTCAGCAAAGTGGATTTTTGGCGGTGTGGCGGACACACGTAATCTTCTTTTATCAAACATAACTGTTCTGGATAACGTAAACTATTAAAATAACTTAACTAAGGTCATGTTGCCCTAGACCAATATTCCAGTATGCGTACTCGTAAAGCTTGGAATGCACGAAGACGATCCAAGATGTAATATAGACTAGAATGGTCTTTATTAAATTATTGCGACTCTCACCACAGTTGAGTTCTACCACCAGACCCAGCGGGAATCGCACCCACGACCTCCGGATTACCCGAGCGACTAATTAAGGACTGTTTCACGGTGTCTCCGTGAAACAACCCTCAATTAGTCGCTCGTTCACCTCCAAAAATAGGATTTCGCGATACTTGCCCAACTCTCTTAATTAATTATATCATTCGCAGGTTGAACGGCATACGTCCTACCTTCTGTGAGTATAGCGCTTTCGGAGTCAATCTGGTTTGCTGCAGAGATGGGACTACTATATTGCAGACTGCCAAGCCAAGGACCCCTGAGTAAGTCAATAAGTATATTCCTATCTCCGAGCCTTTTGTCCCTACTAGTCAGGGTACGCTAGCTTCATGATTCATGTTAATAAATAAATAAATAAATATCTATATAGTATATAAATATAGTATATGTGTAATTATTAGAGGAGTCTGGAGTCAAATATATTATACATAAATATTTTCTTTCTCTGTCTTGCACTGCCCTTTATTCTGTTCAATCAATCTATTTTCATACTTTCCTCTTTCCTAAGGTTGACTGGAAGAGATCGCTGTTTAGCTATAAGTCCGCCTATATTGTACAGCTATTATATGTTACATGTTTGTCCTAAAGTGTTTTGTGCAATAAAGAGTATCTATCTATCTATCTAATATCTCTACTCTCTAGACATTATTCACACAGCGCCATCTAGCCCCAAACTAAGCATTAGCTTGTTCTATGGGTGCTAGACAACGGATAAACATTACTTATATACTTTTTTTTGTAAATACATACATATTATACATAGAAACACCCAGACCGATACAAACAGACATGTTTATGCACACAAATGTTTGTACCGTGCGGGGATCGAACCCGCGACCTCTGGTGTAATAGCCGACTTCTCGACCATTACACCAAATGGCTCGTCGCATGTAGCAAGTCAAGCATGCATTACAGCGCCTACCGAATCGGATAAGAGCTACAAAGCCATTCGTCTGTGCAGGTTTTCTCACGAGCTTTATAAAAGTAGCTCAAGCATATGGGTTATGGGGATCAGAATTAAAGAAGGTACAGTCAACAGCACGTCAGACGTAACACTTTGGACTTTGTACCGCTCTTATGTCGGGGGTATAAGCGCTATTATCGAACTGCAAGTGTATACCGTGATGTGCTGTTGACTGTACCACAAATATATGCATAAATATAAAAACATCCCGACACTACAAATATTCTTCACGTAACCTCTTACCACAAGCCGGACTTTAATTAAGTAAACGCCATCCACGTAATATAAAAAAGAAATCTTAATCGCTGTCTATTTACAGCAAAATGATTGCTACATAATTTGACATTTGACATAAAATGATAGCGATAGGTCGACCTTATAAATATTACCGCCACATGGGCAGATAATAATAAACTATTATACCTAATGTCATAATAGTAGTTATACCTAGAACAAAATAGATGGCAACGAAAACCATAATTATCATTATAATTTTATTAATACAAAGAAAGAAATAGTACTTGCTCATAATGCAATATTAATAATGCATTATTTTTTTATTTGTTACAGTCCTCGCCCAATATGGAGTAACCCGAATGACAATAGAAGAATAAGCGAAAAAAGTAAGAGCCATGCATGATGTTATACACAATAGACGATAAAATATAATTAATTATGTAACGTCCCATAGTAATTTGTTTCGGAATAATTAGCGAGTTTTAAGCTCTAACCATTAAAAATGTCGTTAATATCGGATATTCTACTTATCCCACCTAGCCATCCCACCCGGGTGGGAAAAGTGGATTTTTTTCCACTCTTCCCACCCAGAAGGGATAAGTGGAAAAGTCGCATGAACTTATACGCACTCGAAATAGAACTCCGATGTAAAGCTAAAAATTGATTGCAGGAATTTGAAAGATTTGCAAAGGTTGATCCAAGGCTTAGAAATAAAACTTTTTTTTGTTAAAACATTTGTTTTTCATATTTCCCTGATAAGTATTGCTTTCTTACCAGAGTGCGACGCTTACAGTCGTAGTGTCATCTCCCGGGTGGACGTGTCAATTCTGTCCACGAGTGAAGATGGCGGCACCTCACAACTGGCTTCTAAGTGCAAGTACACTGGTGTGGAGCTCATCATTGGAGGGGAGGATGCGAACCGTGGGGAGTTTCCACACATGGTAAATCATCAGCCTACTAAGTAGGTATCGTGTCGTATTTATTTCTTGCTCTTGAGTTTTGCGCTGCCTACTTTTTATAATTAATTTAGACTTTTCCCCTACCTACCTAAAGGTTGACTGGAAGAGATCGCTATTAGCGATAAGGCCGCCTACATTGTACCATTCAATTATGTAACATATTTTTCTTTTATAATATTTTGCAATAAAGCAGTGTTCTATTATAATATTGTGTAATAAAGTCACCTGAGATGTACAAAAAAGTAACCTTTTTGTAAAAAAAATAACCTTTCCCAATTTATTTTTGTAAGCAAATAAAAACGTCGACAAGATACGAACGAAAACGATTGACCTGGCGAGCGAGACGGACGGTTCAATTTGAAAAATGCTTTCCGCACTCAAATTCCAAAAAATCACCTAAAAGTAACCTTTTGAGTCGTGTAACCTTAAAGTAATCTTAAGGAGTCAAAAATCACCTAAAAGGTTACAAAAGTAACTTTCTGGCAACACTGCAATAAAGAGTATATCTATCTATCGTGGCTTTTTTATACGTGATCAGTTGGCAGACAGGCACGCAACCCGCCTGATGGTAAGCGGACACTGCGGCCTATTCTATTGAGGTGCACTTAGCCAGGAAGCGTTATTCAATGTGCTGCCACACTATCTAAAATATAAAACTCAAAGGTGACTGACTGACTGACATAGATATCTATCAACGCACAGCCCAAACCACTGGACGGATCGGGCTGAAATTTGGAATGCAGGTAGATTTTATGACGTAAGCGTCCGATAAGAAAGGATTTTGATCAATCCCCACGAGAACGGGATCCTCGCGGGTGAAACCGCGAGCGCCCGCTAGTGATACCATAATCTTCGACTCTTTGATTTTAAGGGTACTGGCTCCCACATTAATATGGCCGAAACACAGCAAAAGCTGGTATGGCGGTACCACCTGTAGGGGTGATAGCTATAAGTATATGCCAGTCGGACTCCGAAATAGTTCTACCACCAACTAGACCCTAGATGGCTGTGTTCTCCAGTACACTTGAAATCAAAGGCTCAAAGATCAGATGAGCCTACAGTCTGGCAGCACATTGAGCGACGCTTCCTGTTTAACTGTCTCAATGGAATAGGCCGCAGTGACCGCTTCCATCAGGTGGGCTGCATACCAATCTGCCAAACTAATCTAGATTAAAAAGTACTTATATATTTTTTTATTGCAATGTGTAACAAGACGAGCAGATCGTACACCTGATGGTAAGGGCCCGTCTGTCCTTAGACAGTTCAGTGCCAAACAGTAACTAAGCATTTACTGTCTGGCACCGCCCTGCGCCCGCTACACCGAGACGACAGTTAATAAGTCTCTTAATTATTACCCAGTAATTTCACTAGCTTCAGTGCCATTCTCCGAAACACAGAAGTGCTTGACACACTTCTATTTCACGGGAAAATATCTGGCACTGCGGTGGTACCCACCTAGACGACCCAGTACAGGAACCTACTTACCACCTGGTAAAAAAATATTTATCTTCCAGGCAGCCATCGGCTGGGCGAACTTCGACGGCGGCTACGACTTCAATTGCGGGGGGAGTCTGATCAGCACCAGGTTTGTCTTGACCGCCGGCCACTGTACGAGAGACCCTCGGGCCAGAGACCCAGCTCCAGTCCTCGTGAGGCTGGGAGACCAGAACATTGATACTCAGATCAACGATGGAGCTGACCCTGTTGATGTGAGTTTAACTATTCCGTGTATTCCCGATGTAGCCGTCATTTTTCCCCATGATGAAAACAACGGAATGTCATAATGTCATAAAGTTTCAGCCCCCCTAGACAAGCGGCATTTATGACGTTCGTTATAGCCATAAACGTAATATAACAATATTATTTCCATGGTTATAGCTCAATTTGCGATAGCGAATGTCAAATCCCATACTTTCAACACGTGACTTTTCTATGGCATCTGTCAAATCCATGCAAATTGGACTTAGCGAAATTCGCCAGCTATGAAGCGATGTCATCTGGTCTAAGCCCCCAGGACCGATGCCCTCCCAACTAGCACACAAGCTCTATAACAAGCCGTACAATGGCCGGTTAGAAGTGCCTACTATTACGAATAAACTAGTAAATAACGGGGACAACGGGCAGGCAACATTCCACGTGTCGTTAAACACTCAACAATTTTAATTCCTTCTGAGTTTAGATACTAAATGTAAATTACAGTATTTCTTCATGTGAATACCGCACCCATTATTAAGCCACGATTATGTATAGGTGTAAAAATCCTGAGGTCGTAGATATTCAGCTGTCAGGTTCGTTGTAGGTAGTTTTTCTCACAGATAATGTACATAGATGCTGATTGCTGACTCTTTTGATATTAAAAAAAAGTATTCAAATAGATTTTTTTCTTTATCCTTTCTCCGAGCGTTCTGTCCCGAACTACTTTAGTTATAACAGATCGACTGCCATCTGACCTCCGTAGACAGGTCAACAGGGAAACCAGACCAATTGGTACATAGTCGAATGGCTGTGCCATGCCCCGCAATGATCCAATTGGTGTAGTTTTTCTAGTGTTACTGAGGCCTTAGTCTCGAGTCATACACACTCGAATGCAATTCTTTCAGGTGCCAATCAGGAACATACATAAACATCCGAACTACCAGCCTCCATCTAAGTATGATGACATAGCGCTTCTAGAGTTGGCCACAGACGTCCAGTTTGAAGATGCGATCAGGCCAGCTTGCTTGTGGACTCAGCAAGGCTTCGGAGGGTATGATAAGGCTGTAGCTACTGGCTGGGGAGTTATTGATACTGGTAATTTTTTTTTATACTAGGTCAGTTGGCAGACAGACACGCAGCCCACCTGATAGTAAGCGGCTACTGTGGCCTATTCCACTGACACACACACACTTCGCCAGGAAGCGTCGCTCAATATGCTGCCAGACAGTAGGCTCATCTGATCTTCAAACCTCTGATTTTAAGTGTACTGGCTCCCACAGTAATATTGCCGGAACACAGCCAGAGCTGTTATGGCGGCAGATTTCACCTGTGGGGTTGGTAGCTAGCCAATCGGACTGAAAAAGCCCTACCACCAACCAGACCCAAGGCGGGAATCGAACCCACGACCTCCGTGTTTTTATACCCGAGCGGCTTCTACTTCTAACCACTGTTCCACGGAGGCGGTCAAAAGGTAATACTCCTTTATAATCTTTGTTTTTTCTTATGAAAGTTCAGTTGGCAGACAAGCATACAATCTTCCTGAGCTTCACACTCTCGTGGTATAAAAAAAATGCGACGACTCTGGTGTTGGGTCTCAAATTTTCACCAAATTAGTCGTCCTGAAGAAACTTTAATAACCTTGGCATCTATTATTGTCTCTTTTAGTGACGAAGAGGACGTCAAAAGAGCTGCAGAAAGTGTCTCTTTCACTCATGGACAATGAGTACTGTGGCACCATGCTTCCCACCAACCGGTTATGGCAGGGTTTCCGTCCCTCACAGATGTGTGCGGGAGAACTAAGGGGAGGGAAAGACACTTGCCAGGTGAGGAACCTTATTTTTATTTTATACTAGCCTTCCGCCCGCGGTTTCACCCGCGCGTAATCTCTTTTTTCAAATATCCCCCCTTCCCCCCACATTTCCAGGATCAAAAGTATCCTATGTTCACCGGGGATAGTGTAGCTTTCCAACAGTGAAAGAATTATTCAAATCGGTTCAGTAGTTTCAAAATTGATATTCCCGCGGGAATGAGACGTTTCCCGTAGGAATTATATAGCCTATGTCCTATTCCGGGTTATAAACTATACGTGTGCCAAATTTCATCTAAATCCGTTCAGCCGTGCGTGATTGAGGAACAAACATCCAAACATCTAAACATCCAAACATCCAGACTTTCGCATTTATAATATTAGTAGGACTATATCGTTTGGTCTAGTGGTTTAAGAGCCTGGCCGTGATCTCAGGGTCGTAAGTTCAATTCCCGGATCGAGCAAAATTTGTGTCGGTTTTTTAAAAATTAAAACACAGATCGGATTTGTGACTACCAATTCGCATTTGGCATGCGTGGTGATTTAGCCAGTACCTATCATTGTAGCGTTGATTTGATTTCAATGATGGATCATGTAGGCCTTTGCCCTGCAGTGGGACATCAATTCGCATACGTGAGATAAAACGTCTTTAATAATATATTATTATTTATTATTTCAGGGTGACTCCGGGTCTCCCCTTCAAGTATCTTCCAAGGATAACCCCTGCATTTTCTATATCATGGGAGTGACGTCTTTCGGCAAACAATGTGGGAAGAGTGGCCAACCTGCAGTCTATACCAGAGTGTCGAGCTACATAGATTGGATTGAAGGCATCGTGTGGCCTGGGGAGTCTTAATAGCTTAAAGATTTTGGAGTCACTAGCTACAAAATCCCTCATTGGATAAAAATAATATCATAGCTTAAAATAAATGAAATGAATAGTAACAAAATTTTCATTTTTAAATTACATGTGCTGTCTTACGGGATATAAGAATTGTGAATAAAGCCTTACATAAGTATTATGGCTATTTAAGGCACATGTATGTAACACATGGCACATTTGCCTGGACTGCAAATTCGAATTCCGTCTGACACCTGGAGAGATTTTTTTATTATAATTTAATTACTTCTAACGTCCCTTACGTTGCACCAGTCGTCCTCGCGTCTGGACTTGGAAGTGGAGTGGGGTCATTTGCCGTGCTAAGTATAAAAAAAAGAAGTGAATTATTAATAAATAAAACAATATTTAAATTTCAATCAATAATTCATGTTTATTATAATAGTAGTCAAATATAAATAAAATCATAATCACAGTTCACAAGTTCGTTTTTTATTGCACTGGCCACACTGAAGGCTCTTCGAACCTTTAATTTTGGTGTACATGTACTTTTCCTAATGTTACCTGAAGAAATCAGTAAGGCAAGCAAAAACCAAATAAAAATGTGAAAATAAACTCCAATCGATAAATTAGTAGGTAGTAGCAGAAAAAAGAATTCCTGTACAAATCATTATTCCTTTTTTGTATTATAACTGGCAAACCCATTTCTTTTCATGAGAATTGCTACTGCCATTTTCAATACTAGCGGCACACTATGATGGCCATTTCAAAACGGCCAACATAGCATGCCGCTAGTATTATAAAGCCCAAAACAACGGTTTAAAAAACGGCTCTAAAATTAAAAACAGCACATAAACTGCTGCACAGCAGATAGTTAATATAAAAAGTGCGAAAGCGTTATAAACACCATGTATTGTAATATGTCAAAACGGCCATCATAGCGTGCCGCTAGTATAATTTCTTACACACACATTCTTAAAACGCTGCCGTACAACGTACGTTGTAAATCGACGCAATTATTTATAAAAATATCGTCAAACACACACACAAATTTGCGATAGTTGTCTTTGCTTGCCTTAGAGAAAAAAAGGAAACTATAGTTACATGGACTGTTCTGAGGTATTGTCTCTGTACCTATAGTTACAGTGGACGATCAGACCAATCGACCCATCGTTGAGCGACAGCATCGATCGATAATAGAATAGGTAAGTCGACGTCTATCGGTAGTTTCTACCATACCAAACGATCAACCGGACTAGTCGATCAACTTCGATCGACGTAGACAGAAGCCGTGTTGATCGGAGGTCGATCGATTGGTCTGGTTACACCCTTACAGATTTGGACCCGAGAGTTGGTCAAATAAATAATATATTTCCTAGATTCTAAGTCATATCAATAACATTTTTCACTGTCTCAAACAGTTTGAAACTATAACTTATAAATATAATTTGGATACATAATGTAACAAAATTGTTTTTAGGAAATTTACATAAATCTATGAAGTGTAAAAATGTATATAAAAGAGTATTAAACTATACATAACATAATAATGGTGTATCCACACATACCACAGGTTTGTGCCGTCGTTATGTGTGGATATGCCTTAACATTAGTGCTTTAATAGTTACAAGTACCTACCTATTACATTTTAAAAAATTACATTCTATGTCAACATTGTAAAATCATAAAAATAAGTAATTTGTATAAAATAAAATAAATAAATATTCAATAACCATAATTATAACAAATAAAATAAAGCTCTAAAACCTAACAAATAAAATACTCAATATTTTTCACTGGCTTCATATAATTACAGGTAATCGAAAACAGATGTGGCAATGTTGCCAACAGTACTACGTACAAATGTTTACTCAACGCTGGGGTGTGGCCGAATGGATACATCCAAAGACCTCGTCTGTTAGCGTCTCGTATGTGGTGGCTCGTGAACGCTACAACAAGCATCCAGACGCTGATGTACGTATTGATCTTTTTGTATATGTAACTGTATGAGAGTAACGTTAACGTTACGAGTAGACATAATGTGGTGCAGTGGAATACTCCTCTTTGTTTCAAGTCGGCGATATCCTGAAAATATAAGATTGCAGAATTTAGAACAATCATCACTCATTTAATATAAGAATTATGTAAATAATTGTCACATAAGTGAATTGTATTGTGAGCAAACACATTATTTTCTATATTTTTTTAAGCACAGACAATAATATAATACTAGAACTAATAAAAATTTGTTTAAAACAATATTATCTTACAAATAAACAGTAAAGACTTAAATGTGTACGCACCTTCAAGAAAACTGACTTGGCCACTATAAAGTGATCAATATCGATTAAAGAAGACACCGCAGTGCACAAAATTACATTGTAAATACACGTACTATTGAAAATAATTGGTTCCCTACTAAAAAAGAGTAAAGATGAAAAAAATCCAATTGTGGCATGAACTAGGCTGTCGGAAATGGCACGGAAGGTAAGTGAGCTAGAATATTTCGACTGAAACACTATATAATCTCCCAATAAGGCTGTAGTACATAAAAACACCGTAAAAATAACTTTTAGTAATTTCATATTTTATTTCATCAGATTTCGAGTTTCAGAGTTGGAATTGTCACTGAGTTTAGTAATGTTTTGAATTTTTTCAACTAGGTGGGACTATGTGTAATCCATGGTTATTTAATAGTTGGCTTTTTTGGTGATATTACACCAGAATTAAATCACAAATTTAGACGCACCCATGGTGATGTTTTCATTGAACACCGACCGATTTTGACAGTAACAACTTGACTTGATTGACAGCCGTGTTTTCGTTTGAAAACCGATTGTCGTAAAGTTAACAATTTATTAATAATATCGATGATTAAGGAATGATGGCTGCAAAATTATCGCAAGTTAATTACTTATTTCTCACTTAATATGTTTAATATTTTATTTTATTTGTAAATTAATATAGTAGAATACCTACAATAAAATGTTAATCTAAGTTTTTGAACGTAATCATGTGAAGTAACTTTAAAATAGACAATATTATTTCCATGCTTTAAAAATACTTCCTTGACTTGACTTCCTTCCCTTCCTTCAGACAAAAAAATATACTACTAAAAATCCAAGCCTTCAGACGATGATATCATTGCTCTGAGAAAAATAAAAATATAACAAGATTTTAACTGAAAAGTTAAAAGACCTTTTAACTTATTTTACAAGCAATACTAATGAAAATATTCCTTAGTTTAATAGTTTTATTTCTGCTATCGCTATAATGTTTTAATTTATTTTAACTCGTACGTAACACTCATAACAGTCATAAGTTAACGGATTATTTTAGTTATCCCTCCCCAAGGACGTAAAAAAAAACTCTTTTTTTTAACGTCCTTGTCCCTCCCCTTACATTTTGTTTTTTTACTTGCTCAGTGGTTTGTTCATTGACTGAAAGGCATTCGTTGACGACAGTGTCCCATAATCCCAACAAAAACCACACCTAGATAGGTATTAACACGTTGACATTCGACCAAAAGAAATGACCATTAAATTCCTACAGATAAATTCCAACTAAAAGTCCTCCTGAAAGTGATATCGTAATAATAATCTGCTATCGTATCGTAGTTATCAGTAAATGTACTGCATTAGCTATCAGTTTAATAAGGAACGTGATAACATGATAAACTGTGGGCATTAAATCACCTTCGGACTGAAATTTGTTTCTTAAAACCTCCTTTTAGTGTTTTTATATATTATTTTTTACTCCGTGACTGTGAACTGTGTTTTATATTCAAAATGCGTGAGATTGTGCACGTTCAAGCTGGCCAGTGTGGTAACCAGATCGGATCAAAGGTTGGTGGTTTGCTTGCCGGCTTCTCTTTTGAGGTTATGTTAAGATTACGGTATGCGTCAGATATACTTAGCCTGACCAAGAAAATAAAAAACCTGCTTTGGAGGCCGGAGGCGCCACATTAGCTATAGTTATAGCAAAACGTCTTGGTTGCTATGGTTATACACACAAATAACTTACAAAGTAACAAGGCACGGTTGACAATTGACATCATCACACTTTGACAGACAGCATTATTGAAAATATTTAATGACATCATTGGTTTTAAAGACCGACAAACTTATGTGTTCCGGTGGCCAAAATTGGATCTACGTGTAATGCCAGTTTTTGCACTTAAACGCACTATCAATGCTTAAACGTTTTTGCAATGCATCTGAGCAAAAAAATATTTAATGACAGCTCCGCCACCGGACGGAACAGATAAGTTTGTCGGTGGCGGCGTCGCTACTGTCGTTTTATTGCTGTCATTAATTAGCGTTTTGCCTAGATAACCTATTCTTGTTTAAATCTTTGATGATCTCTGCGACAGCTGTCATCGATTTGACAGCTGTTAAATTTCACAATTTTTGTCTGACAAATGTATGAAGAGAAATAACGTTCATGATTGTGGGTTCCCGCCCACTTAGAGATGTTCATTGCTTTTATCATTTGCGTACGTAATAATCGATTATGAAATTTTAAAACATCGGAAAATTTTCATTTTGTTTATCTCTTAAAAGTCTTAAAACGTACATACAATTTTATAATAAAAAATCAATTAATTTGATTCGAAGTAAGTCGGTTTGGATAAAACAATTTGAATATGATCGAAGTCCGAAATTCGAAAATAATAATTTGAGATTCTCCGACAAACAACCAAACTAACCTAAATGTTTTCGCATAGTCAAAGAGCATGCCATGTGTCCTTTGTTTAAAATTACTTTTATTAGAGGTCCTCAATCGTTCAGTGTAGATCGATAGAAGAATCGATTACTTACGAATCGAAATTTTAACATTCGTTCATGGTAAGACTACGTCTCTAGAAATGTCACTGCGACAACTGTCGCAGAGAGAGATCATCAAAGATTTAATAAAGTATAATTTCACTTTCACGTAGCAGTTCCAATTTTGGCCACTGCCATCACTATGAAAATATTCCATAATATATACTAGTTATTTTATTTCTGCTATTTAAACTAGTTTTTTTATTTCATTTATTTTAACTCGTACATAACTTATCGGATTATTTAGTCATCCCTCCTTACATGTTGTGCTCAGTGCATGTTGTTTGTCCTTGAACGCCTTGAGTTAAAGGCATTCGTTTCGTTGACGACAGTGACCCATTTATCGAACAAAAACCACACCTAGATTTAAAATTTTAAATTACTAGTCGTCGACATTCGCCGTTCATTCATTCGCCCAAATGAAATGACCGATAAATTCCAACTGAAAGAAGACCACAGAATACATTCCTGAAAGTGATATCGTAATATTCTGTTATCGTATTGTACTTTGTAGTTATCAGTAAATGTACTGCATTAGGCTATCAGTTTATTAAGAAACGTGATAACATGTAACTGTGAGCATTTAAACACCTTCGGACTGCAATTTGTTTCTTAAAACCTCCTTTTAGTGTTTTTAAATTTTATTTTTTACATTGTGACTGGACTGTGTTCTATATTCAAAATGCGTGAGATTGTGCTCGTTCAAGCTGGCCAGTGTGGGAACCAGATCGGATCGAAGGTTGGTGCTTTGTTTTTTGCCGGCATCTTTTGAGGCATAGAGATAAGTAATTTTTGATGTTTTTGAGGTTATGTTAAGATTGCGGTCATGCGTCAGTTTCAAATAGTTTCAATGGCGGATTATTGACCCAAAAGTTTTATTATGTAAACATCTTAACATTAATATAAAATGAAATTCATCATTTCTATGCCTCATAAATGTATGAATGCTAAATCCTTTTTATTTCTTAAAATGGGGAGGCAAAGGACACTTACATACGTTGTCTTTCTAGTGTAGGTAGGTACCCAGTACCTAATTACCTAATAAAACAAATTAATTCAGTGATTTCATTCATGCGTCATTGAATTTCATCATAATATGTTTACAAAGCTTGAATCAATAAATTTGGCCTACTAGCGTCTTTGTGATTTAAGTAGGTTAAATAGTACTTGGTGGGAAATGGGACTCTGTTCAAATCCCGGTTTGGGTAAATCGTATTTCCTTCGTAGGATTTCGCACTTTGCGAAAGTACAAGTTAATCTAAACATCATCAAGGAAAGCTACACTATTCCAGGTGATCATAGGGTACTTTTGATCCCGGAAATGTGGGGGGAAAGGGGGGATATTGGAAAAAAGAAATTACGCGCGGGTGAAACCGCATGCGGAAGGCTATTATTAATAAATTGTGGTGGTGGATAAGATCAATCGATTTGTTGAAATAGTTCAGACGTTAGCTATTACAAAATAGGTCGCGGGTTCGATTCCCGTACGGCACAAACATTTTTTTGCGTCAAAGTCTGATTGTATTGATCTGTGTTTCGTTGAATAATAATTAAGCCGTAAAAACAGCCCAAAAACAAAAGTTTTTGTAAGCACTTTTAAATATGGGTACTTATCGTCACCTTTTGGAATAGAGCGAAAAATTACGTCAACTGCGCCTGTCCGTAACGTTAGCAACCATATAGCAACGCATAATATTAACTGTGTATGTGTAAGTCATCATGACGTAATTTTTCGCTCAATTCCAAAAGGTTTTATTTATCCTAATAGCATTTAAATATTCTGATAATAGTTATGTAATTAAACATCAAGACCTTGAAAAAATACAAATGTCCTTCACATGATTTTTTCCTGGGCGGAATTCGAACCTACGACGTCTGGCATAGATAGCAGTGTCACCAATATGCCATTGAGTCAAGGAATAAAAATGTATTTAAAAAAATGTGTATAACTACCTCAGACACTTTTACTCACCAAATGGAGCGAAATAGCACAGCTTCGCAAAGAGGCGCTATGGCGCAGCTGTGACAGTGGATCGTTGACGATAACGAAAGTCAAGCTACCCACGCCAAGGTCGGTTAATGGATGGGTGACCATTCTGACCACATTTAGTGACATTTATTTCGGGCGTCTCCGTGCTTCGGAAGGCACGACAAACTGTTGGTCCCGGCTGATATTTAATTAGGTATTTAAGTGAAGATATTAGTCGTCGAGCCTAGTCAGAGGCCATTTGGCGGCTTGATAACATCTGACATTAAGGTTGGTCACTTGCCTTACGCACCCCTCCACCAACCCGCACTAGGCCAGCGTGGTGGAGTATGGCCCACACTATCTCACAATTGAAATAAGGCCTGTGTCCCAGCAGTGGGAACGTATATAGGCTGATGATGATGATGATGAAGTAAAGATACTACTCACTTAGCGGGCCAGTACTGCGATGCCAACGGATAGAACGCCTCGGTGTTGCGTCCGTTGTCATGGTAATTTCGGCTCCCCTTAAGTTACCATTATTATTTATTACCATCAGGGTAAATGGAGCCATTGTACTTCGCTACTATAAAAAAAATACGGACGAGTAAAAAAATAGGGACTCCGCGCCGTTAAGAGCCAGGTGTGAATCTGTGTGTGCGTGTGTGGGGTTAAAAACACGAAATAACTTAATACATTCCGGCTTACCTGGGAAAGGGATCTTCTTGACACTTTTTTTTGAGGTGTCGTGTTGTTTTTACACCATTTAACACCGCATGAAAGGTTTATAACTAAATTAGACTTCCGCCCGCGCGTAATTTCTTTTTTCCGCGGGAATGAGACGTTTCTATAGCCTCCGGGTTATAAACTATACGTGTGCCAAATTCATCTAAATCCGTTCAGCCGTTTAGGCGTGATTGAGTAACAAACATCTAGACTTTCGCATTTATAATACAGCTTTCCGCCCGCGGTTCCACACGCGCGTAATTTCTGTTTTCAAAAATCCCTCGGGAATTAGACGTTTCCCGTAGAAATTTCACATCCTATGTCCTAATCCGGGTTATAAACTATACGTGTGCCAAATTTCATCTAAATTCGTTCAGCCGTTTAGGCGTGATTGAGTAACAAACAAACATCCAAACATCCAGACTTCGCATTTATAATATTAGTATTAGTAAGTACCTAGATACCGGACAATGGCGCCCGATTGCTTGTTTTGGTGTAAGTGTGTGAGTGCACGTATTTGCGTGCTTCACTTTTGTGTACCTAGGCGGCGCGAAGTCCTGTTTTTTACTTGTCCGTGAAAAAATAACTCTTCGATCTTCTGTAAAAGAGTAATGCTTAATCGGTTGAGCCGGCCCATTTCGACAGACAGGCACTGTCTGCTGCATAAACTTAATTTGGTTTGTGAGAGTGCCGGAGGCCTACACCCCCCATACCCCATAGGCCGGCAACGCATCAGCGATCCCTCTGGTGTTGCAGATGTCCTGGGCGGCGGTGATTGCTTACCATCAGGCGACCCGCAGGCTCGTTTGCCAATCACCACGCTTGCCAAATGCAGATCACAAACCCGAGCTGTGTCCGAAAAACAAACACAAAGTTAGCCCGACCCGAGAATTTAACGCAGGACCCCGTGATCTCGGTCCGGTACTTAAACCACAGCCACCAGGCCGAGTGGTTTAAGTATAGTGCCCGGCAAACATCTTGAAAGCGGGTGGGGATTGTGCAGAACGCGAATTTTGGAGATGAACGCGCGCTATTGGTCATGCGCAAGTGCACATGCGCAAACTTTCCCCACTCCGTCGAACGAGCGTCAAGATGTTTGCTGGACTCTGTATCATCACTAGACCATCATGGGGTCAGCAAGTATAATAATTACTTATATATTTCTTTCCAGTTCTGGGAGGTCATATCTGACGAGCATGGAATCGACCCCAATGGAGTCTACCGAGGGGAGAACCCCCTACAACTGGAGAGGCTCAACGTGTACTACACTGAAGCATCAGGCGGTAAGACATTTTTTTTATTGCAATGTGTAACAAGACGAGCAGATCGTACACCTGATGGTAAGCGCCACGTCTGCCCTGCCCTTAGACAGTTCAGTGCCAAACAGTAAGCAGTTACTGTCTGGCACCGCCCTGCGCCTGCTACACCGAGACGACTGTTATTAGGTCTCGTATACCGCGTAATTTCACTAGCTTCAGTGCCCCTTCCCCGAAACACAGAAGTGCTTGACACACTTCTATTTCACGGGAAAATATCTGGCACTGCGGTGGTACCCACCTAGGCGGCCCAGTACAGGAACCTACCAACTGGTAAACCTGGTAGGACCCTGAACCCCCTTTTTCTTCCGGAGGAGAATGCTTTCACGCGCCATAACCGCAGGCTAGCGACGCCAGCGGATGTGTGTGGGACTTGGGAATAAAACGTCACCCACTAAACTCCCCCGGTTTCCCCTTTACACCCGAATGGAACGAGCCGGTGCCAGCCCGGCGGCTATTGACCAGCCTTTCCCATGAGAAGCCTCAAGTCGGTGTAACCTGGGTGTTGCGGCAACAAATTATCTATGGCGTAAACACAGCGCCACCCGCTCTCATTGGCTGAAGATGAATCAGAACTAATGGCGCGAACGGCACGCGCTCCTATTGTAGTTACTTTACTATTTAGTAATCTGTGCTATTGTCTGGAGTTGACGCGGGATAATCGTCGGGACGCGGCAGGCCAATCGGAGAGCGTCAACTCCACCACCAATCGGAACGAGCGAATCTAATTTTTTGCATTCCGAAAATTTCTCATCAAGAAGCGCTGATTTTTTTTACTAACTCGCAAAATTTATTATGTAAAACCACTAGCTAAATATTTTTTTCTTACATTTCCCCAGGTAACTACGTCCCCAGAGCAGTTCTGGTGGACTTGGAGCCAGGGACCATGGACGCCGTGAGGGCCGGTCCCTACGGCCAGCTGTTCAGACCAGACAACTTCGTCTTCGGCCAGAGCGGAGCAGGTAATGTCACATCTCTCTCTTCTTCTCTCTCCGAGTTTTTTCTCCTGAACTATTCAGGGTCCGCTTGCACTAGGATTTGGCAAGTCCAGTTACTATAGAGAGACTGGCATCTGACCTCCAGACCAATTGAATCATGGCTACACAGCACTGATTTCCATTGACAACTGGATAGGCAATTAGTACCAAATATTTGATCCGATTTGAAAATCGCCATATCGGCGCTGAGAGCAGTTAGTGTACTTGGAACTAATATTAGTGCTGACTTTCGCAGATAAACTTCGATAATGCTGTCATTGTCAAGGTCATTGGCTGTCCATTTATGCGTAGACAGAGAAAATTGAAGTCATTTTAGTTCCCAGTACACTATTGGGGGCGCTTCAAATCGACAGAAAAAATATCTGTCATTTCAATGTCTATAGCCACTCCAGCGTAATACGCTGAGCGAATTATCGTAGAGCTCAGTGGATATTATACAGAAGTGACATAATAGTTATTTATGTGGCTGTTGCATAATGAGGCTCATTAAAATACGAATGTGGTTTTATGAAACGAACGAAGTGAGTTTCATAAAAGGATCACATGAGTATTTTAATGCCTAATTATGTACAGTCACATACATAACTTTATCTTCATTCATACGATAATATGTCTATTTTATAGTCAGGATCGATGAGCAAAGTTAGTACTTAGTACAAAATCATGTCATAATTTGTAGGTCAATTTGAATAAATGACGTTTGTAGTTTTTAAAATCCATAAACAATCTAGACTCGAGTTGATTTCGATTCTCAAATCGATTGTTATAATTTCAGCATCGAATTAAATGTATAGGAATGGAACATAAAATTACTAATCGACTAATTCGATAATCGAAAAAACCTATAAATTTTTTACTTTTTAAGAAGACGTTCGAAATTTGAACGTAATTAAGGTATCGGTTACCGATACTAAAATGTAAACATTAAGATGCAGCCACAGATACTCATATCGAAATATAGGGCGTTTGCTCATCGATCCTGACTATAAAATAGTCATATTAGGGTATGGATGTAGATAAAAGTCATTTGTTACAAAGAGGATTTGTTACAGGCAACAACTGGGCCAAGGGTCACTACACAGAAGGAGCTGAACTGGTCGACTCCGTTATGGACGTCATCAGGAAAGAATCTGAGGGTTGCGACTGCTTGCAAGGTAAGACCAGCATTCCTTTTTATAGTGTGAACTTGTGTAACGTCATCGTTATTAGAAATAAAAATCCTCGCCATATTGCGAGAAAAATATTGGAACTAATTTCTTAACTATGTATATCGTTTACTAGCCTTCCGCCCGCGGTTTCACCCGCGCGTAATCTCTTTTTTAAATATTACCCCTTCCCCCCACATTTCCAGGATCAAATGGAACCAAATGGATCTTGATCACTGGATCTACAGAGAGTAATCGATTCCCGCGGAAATGAGACGTTTCCCGTAGGAATTTTATAGCCTATGTCCTATTCCGGGTTCTAAACTATACGTGTGCCAAATTTCATCTAAATCCGTTCAGCCGTTTAGGCGTGATTGAGGAACAAACAAACATCTAAACATCCAGACTTTCGCATTTATAATATTAGTAGGAAGTAGGATGTAACTAGTTATCAACATGTATCTCATTAAGTGAATGTAATTCTTTTAAGAAATAAAGATCTTTAACCACATACAAAGTCCAAGCTGATAAATGCTCAGTTTTCATCAATGTCAATATGTTTCATCATCAATGTTCTCCAGGATTCCAGCTCACTCACTCCTTGGGCGGAGGCACTGGTTCTGGCATGGGTACCCTGCTCCTCAGCAAGATCAGAGAAGAGTTCCCCGATCGGATCATGAATACTTTCAGCGTTGTTCCTTCACCCAAGGTAAACTACAGTCGACGGCACTTCTATAGTTTGTAAATTCCAGCATGAGCTCTGGGACAGGTGTCACGGTGACATTTCTAGTGACGTCGTCGTATTATAAACAAATGTAAAATATTCGATACTTAAGTAATCGATTCTTCTATCGATTAACACTGCAAGATTGACTACCTTTAAGAAATTATTCTTATTTTCGAATCGCATTCATATTCAGATTTTGAAATGCACTACACAAAGTGACTCGAAAGGACTATTGAAGTACTGAGCCAAGTGAATGTATTGGTTTGTACCAAATAAATAGACGACTTTTTTTTTATTTAATTGGAAAACAGACAGCTTATTATAATGCATATAAATAAACAAAACAGTTTAAATATTAAGGAGGGTCTATTACGAGCCGAGCACGAGCCGCGCACGAGCGGAGCACGAGCCGATCCAAAGTTCGTGTACTGTGGACCGACTTGGAGCCTCGAACGAGCGCGCTTCGAGCATTCGTTTCGTGTTCGACTGTGCTCCGCCCGTAGACAGAGAAAACAAGAAAAATTGATAGTATCTATCGCATCCAAACAAGAAAAAGAGGGCGATACGGATAGACCATGTAAAAGAAAGAGATAGAACTACACAATTTTTTTGTCTCGCGTGCCGGTTTTTCTACTAGCTGTCTATAGTTTTCTCTGTCTACGGCTCCGCCTAATGTCGGGTTTTTGACGAACACAAAGAGGTTTGCATCGCGCTCGCAGTGCAGGCTCGTTGTGCGTCCACACTTGTCACGCGAGCAGAGCGGCTCGACTCTTGCTCCGCTCGTGCGCGGGTCGTGCTCGGTTCGTAAGCATAGACCCACCTTTACATTGAGCCAAATCGTTTCCACTACTAAATTAATACATGGGTAGCTTAATTGTTGAACTATATACATCATTAAATATTTTTTTTAGCAGACAAATCAATTTTATTCTATGATGAAAGTGATGCTATACATTTTTTTAATTTCTACTTTAAATTTTTCTGGCTTAAGGCCAAAAATATCAATGTGGCAATATTTAGTGTTGTATGACTTCATAGCCCTTAGGATAAATCGGTTGCATGCATAATAATAATAATAATAAATCGTTTATTTCAAGTATCATAGACTCATTTACAAATTATTGAATACAATGTCATAGGTTTATAGTCACATTACACGGCAAGCTGAGATAAAAAAATATATCTGGAGCTCGCAAATTAGCTCTTGGACACTTCAGAAGAACTTTGCTCAAAATACTGGGGGAGTCAACAATACCATTTTATGATGAATTAGATTGGCTTTTATTAAAAGACATTTAGATTTAATTGGATTTAATACAGAGATTCCCCGGACCTGCTTTCAGTGTCCGTGGGAGATACGACGCCATCTTCAAGTGTAAGTGACAGTGTTGCGAGTAATTGACAGATGCCTTACATAAATAGAGATGTCACATACATGCTCATAACAGTGAACTAGATGAACTAAATGAGTGATATACTTCATCTAGTAGTCCAGTCAATGAATGCTCAAAAGGGGGGTGTGGATGGAAAAGTCGAAAGCAGAAACTTTGACTTAGGTACTTTGTTTGGACTAGCTAGGAGATAAACATACTAAAAGTCCCCACCCCTCCGGGGTGAGCTCGAGGGGGGGGGGCACAAAGAAGGTCCCGTTGTTGGGTTTTTTGCTTACTTCTCGAAAACGGTGCTTCGTACAAAATTTTGTTGTACTACATAATAAAAGCTAATTAAATTCTCTACAACTTTGTCTTTTACACTTTGTATCTATCTCCAATCATTGCCTAGCTATAAGCTTCTAAAAGTGGTCGATTTTCAAAAATGTACGTTAGTTTTTCCTACTATAAGGCAGTGAGTCAATACTAATTTTTACGACTTTTTCACCTTCATATCTTCATAACCGTTTGAGCTAGCTTCATGAAATTTGGGCTTCTAGGTGTCCTTATGGATCTTATTAAACACGTAGTTTTATGTGTTTACGTTAAATAGGTTTTAAGTTATAGAAGGGTCAAATGTGACACCAAATGGTTCGTGTAAATATACATTTGGCGCTGGCTAGCCCGTTCCTTTGCTTGAACTTGGCTTGACACGCTGCCGCGTGTATATAGATCTACGGTAGCAGCTGAGAACAAATATATGCCAGAAAATGTATAAGAGTGTAAAACACATTTTTGAAAATCTGCCACTTTTATAAGCTTATAGCTAGGCAATATTTGGAGATAGATACAAAGTGTAAAAGACAAAGTTGTAGAGAATTTAATTAGTTTTTATTATGTAGTACAACAAAATTTTGTACGAAGCACCGTTTTCGAGAAGTAAGCAAAAAACCAAAAAACGGGACCTTCTTTGTGCCCCTCCCCCTCGGGCTCGACCCGGAGGGGTGGGGACTTTTAGTATGTTTATCTCATAGCTAGTCCAAATAAAGTTCCTAATTCAAAGTTTCTGCTTTCGACTTTTCCATCCAAAATTATTCGTTGACTGGACTATAGTCCAATTGAACTATATCATGCTTTACACTTCAGTGAACTATTTTGCGCATGTCTACTATTGACCAGCCCAATTGTAATCTGTAGCCTACACGAAATAATATTTCTGATTCCAGGTGAGCGAGGTGGTCCTAGAGCCATATAACGCGACTCTATCTATGCACCAGCTCGTAGAGAACACGGACATGACGTTCTGCATCGACAACGAGGCGCTCTATAACATCTGCTTCAGGACTCTACGTCTCTCTAGCCCCAGCTATGGTGATCTGAACCATTTGATATCGGTAAGCTCTATCATCTATATAAAACTCAAAGGTGACTGACTGACTGACATAGATATCTATCAACGCACAGCCCAAACCACTGGACGGATCGGGCTGAAATTTGGCATTTGGTTGTTATGACGTAGGCTTCCGCTAAGAAAGGATTTTGATCAATTCCCACGGGAACGGGAACCACGCGGGTGAAACCGCGGGCGGCCGCTAGTATCTTTATATATCTTTAAATATATAAAACTCAAAGGTGACTGACTGACATACTTAGATATCTATCAACGCACAGCCCAAACCACTGGACGGATCGGGCTGAAATTTGGCATGCAGGTAGATGTTATGACGTAGGCATCCGCTAAGAAAGGATTTGGATCAATTCCCACGGGAACGGGAACCACGCGGGTGAAACCGCGGGCGGCCGCTAGTATCACTACATAGTATAAAACAAAGTCGCTTTCTCTGTCCCTATGTCCCTTTGTATGCTTAAATCTTTGAAACTACGCAACGGATTTTGATGCGGTTTTTTTTAATAGATAGAATGAATCAAGAGGAAGGTTTATATGTATAATACATGCATAATATAGTAGAGAAACATTGATAATTTTAGAGGTTTTTAATTTAAGGTCGTAAATAAACACATTTTTTTGCGCTTACATTGCAAACGCTGGCTATACCCTACGAGATAGATCAAAATAATGTACTACGGTATTGTTCACCTTAAAACGGTTTACAAAAAAGTCCGCGATGGTATGTGTCTATCTATTAGGGATAACCCACAATAACCATTTTTATCCTTTACTAATGAGAAAATAAGGGCATATTTACGAAAAAGCGAATTTTTGCAATACAGTGTTAATCCTTATCCAATTAAGTACCTTAAATAAATTGTGCATGTAATATAGATCAATATGGCTCTTTACAGCATGCAATTTAAATGAATACGTCAGGGGGGCAGTTGCCCCCCCCCCCACCCCCCTAGAGATCAAATGTAGCTAGCCGCAAAGCGGTAACGCTTCATGCTCTCAGCGTTCATATTTTTTCTCCTAAATAATATTGCCCCATTCCCCCCCCCCCTTAATCATAAGCTGGCTAACCGATTTTTCAAATAGAAATAAAGCACTTACAGGGTTGGTTCTAGATTCAAAAGTTAGGTCTTTTTTAGGTCTAAGATAATCCGCAAACTCGTTGGTTCTATCTTTTATACTTTTCAAAATATTCAAAATTTTCATTTCAAATTTACTTAGGCGAAGCCTGACTACCTGCGGAAAAAAAATAGCAAAATCACTCAAAAGTCGAGGTTTCGGAAAAAATTCCCAATAAATTCATTTTTGGACTTCCTTTAAAATTTCTTTTTGTGTTTAATAGTTTAGTAACCGGACCAACTCTGTACAAAATTTCAACCCCCTAAATCTACCCTAACATAGTTAAAATCACCCCTAAAAATAACATAGCAAAATTTCATACTAAAAAATTCGGACCTTAAGTAAACTTTTCGAACAAAATTTCATCTAAAATATTTTTTAAAAAATTCATAAAAAATTCATCTTTAAACCAACATTAAAACTAAAAACTGTTATATATCGATAAAAATTAATACTTTAAATTGACATTAAAATAAATTCTAAAAAGTTTAAAATTTGATTAAAATAGGCTAAAATTAATTAAAATTATTACATTTTCATACTAAAATGGACTCAAAGAAGCACAAATCATCCTCCGCTTCCTCCTCTGCTTCTGGGAAACCAGTTCTACGGATACAGACTCAAATAAGGGCCGCTCATCTATCTGAGTCAGGGTCCGTGACCGCGAAGGAGCCAGAGGACACGGAAGGGTCAGACGGCTCCTTTATGTCATCTGCGGGAGCGGAGGGGGGTGGAGCCTTGCACGAGATGCCGCGATTGGCGGCTGCGCTTCTGCAGAGGACCAAAGCCCGTTTAGAGCAGTCTCGTAACACCAGCCGCGAGATATCGCAGGATATAAACGATGGCCTGCACGGCCTATACGAGATGGTCCTCAGATTGGCGGATTCGCGCAACCGTCACATCGCTGAAAAGGAGCGCTCCAAAGCCTATTATGAGAAGCTTCTGGCGTCCAGAGAGAGGAAACATGTGGAGGCGATGGAGCGAGGGGTGGATCAAGTGAGGAGGGATCAGGAGCTACTGGCGGAAACGGTCCGTAAGGGAATTCGAGAGACGGAAGGTGTTCGAGGATGGCTGGAGTTCGAGTTGGGGGTGGATTTCTTAAAGAAGGAGGTCTCCAATATGGCGAAAATGCTAGAAGATATAAAAGCGGACATAAGACCTGGGACCTCCATTCCTACAGAAATCGAACCTAGACCAACAGATGTGCAGACCCGGCGACCCGACGCAGTGAGCGTTTCCCCCGCTCGATCTTACGCCAGTGTGGCGGCTGCCCGTCCGGAGCCTGTTCACACTATAATAATTTCTCCGAAAAACTCAACGTCCACAAGTCAGGATATGGTTTCACACATTCGAGAGACTGTGGACGCTAGGAAATTGGGTGTCGGTGTGGACAGGCTCCGGATGGCCAGAAACGCCAAAGTGGTCTTGGGATGCTCCAGCAAGAAGGGTCTCGAGACCATCAAGGACGAACTGGAGAAGACCTCGAGATACAATATTCAGGAGGCGAAACTTAAAAATCCGCTTGTGCGACTGAGGGACGTCCTCAAGGTCAATCAGGAGGAGGACGTGGTTATCTCTCTCGCTAAGCAAAACCCGGACTTGACGAAGGGACTGGAGAAGAGTGATCTGGTCGTTAAAGAGCTGTTTAGGAGGAGTGCCCGGAACCCCTTGGAGGCGAATCTGGTCTACCAAGTCTCACCCATTTTGTACAATCGCTTAATGGCCGCAGGCAAGATTTACATAGGCCTACAGAGGGTGAGAGTGGAGGACCAGTCGCCTCTCATACAGTGTTCCAACTGTTGGGGCTTCGGGCACACCAAGAGATGGTGCACAAAAAAGGAGCCCACTTGTCAACATTGTGGAGGGGACCATTTAGTTAGGGACTGTAAGTCTGGCGCGTCCCCACCCACATGTGTGAATTGCCCAGAGGGAGGGGCCGACCGTCATAGAGTGACCAGCCCTACTTGCCCGGTTAGGGAGAGATGGGAGCGGTTGGCACGTAGTCGAGTGGCATATTGTTAGCTAAAGTCCAATTACGGGTAATCCAAGCCAATCTGGCCCGGTCAAAAAATGCCACCGACGAGCTCCTTCAATTGGCGTCCCAGGGTAAGGTCCAGCTGGCCCTCGTACAAGAGCCATACGTGGGGGCCCTGGGCGAGGTCAGGATGCCGGGACAGGTACGGATTTTGCAGCGTAAGATGAACAATGTTCCCGTTAAAGCCGCCATCATTGTTTTTGACCCACATCTGAACGTAAATGAGTTGGCATCGGAGTGCTCTAGCTGTGTGTCTGCAGGGCTTCTTCGAGTGGGAGCAACAGAGACACTCTTATTATCTGTCTACTTGGACCCGCAGCTGGAGACCTCCGAGGCCAACGCCAGACTTGAGACTGTGGGTCAAATTGTAGAGCGTTTCTGCCCAAAGGGATCTCTTCTATCTATGGACGCCAACGGCTGGTCGCTCTGGTGGGGCAGCCAACGTTCAAATGAGCGGGGCGAAATAGTCGCCGACTTCTTGGCCCAGGCGGATCTCGCGGTCCTCAATGTAGGTACAGTCCCAACTTTTGAGACTGTGAGGGGGACTCGCGGGATCAGCAGCTTCATCGACGTAACGGCCTGTGGTCCGGATCTTCTTCCGTTGGTGGGGGGCTGGAGAGTTTGCAGAGGACTGATTCCCAGCTCGGATCATAATGCAATAGCGTTTGAGCTGGGATCGTCTAATGATCCGGCCCCGTGTAGCCAAACGACACGCCGTTACAAGACGGATGGAGCGGACTGGGCGAAGCTAAAGGAGTCTATACAGTTGGGGTTCGTCGGGGGGGGATTGGTCTCTGCTGGGGGTGGCGATTGGGACCTTGAGAGCGCTGACCAAATTGATAAGTTTGTGGCTAGCTACACATCGTGCATTCGGACTGCTTGCGAATCACAGCTCCCTTTAAAAAAGCACGGAAACAAGCCCAAGATATGCTGGTGGAACGAGAACCTTACAAAGCTTAAGAAAGAAGTAAATAGAAATAGAAGAAAAATTAAAATTGCACGAGAAAATAGAAAAGAATTAGTTTACGAAAATTATAGAAAAAGTCTGGAAAATTATAAAGAGGAATTACTAAAAGCAAGAGTAGAAAGTTGGAAAGATTTCTGCACAAGGCAGGACAGAGAAACAGTTTGGGACCAGGTATATAGGGTTCTTCGTTCCACCAGCACAAACAAAGGAGACGCCTTGATGACCGATTCCGCAGGCCGAATGCTCAGCGCCCAGGAGTCGGCCAATTTACTCGCGGAGACGTTTTATCCCCCCGACGATACCGTCAATGACACCCCTGAACAGTCCGCTCTGCGTTCCTCTTCTGACAGAGCGGGCTTGTCCGCCGATGAGCCCCCCCTCACTGAGGGGGAAATATGGTCAGTGGTCAAATATATGAACCCCAAGAAGTCCCCCGGTGTGGACGGGCTCACGGCGGACATTTGTGCGGTGGCGATCGGCGCTAATCCGGCGTTGTTTTGTACGCTCGCGAACGCCTGCCTTCGGGTAGGCTACTTCCCACGGGCATGGAAAGAGGCTCGTATAAAAATAATCCCCAAACCCGGCAAGGAGACTTATGATCAGCCTAAAAGCTATCGACCTATTGGCCTCTTGCCGGTGTTGGGGAAAGTGGTTGAGAAGACCATAGTATCACGGCTGCAACATCATCTTGGCAAAGGAGGGTATCTGAGCGAGAGGCAGTATGGTTTCACCCCGCAGCGTAGTACGGAGGACGCCCTGCACGACTCCATTTCCAGAGTGAAGCTGGCATTGCAGGCTAAAAAGATTGTTGCCTTTGTTTCACTCGACATTGAGGGGGCGTTCGATAACGCATGGTGGCCCTCCATCAAGAAGCAGCTACGGAGCTATGGGTGTCCCAAAAACCTATACGACCTCATATGCAGCTACTTCAGTGATAGGAGGGTCACCTTGGGTTATGCGGGCGCCACCATCACCAGAGATACTGGAAAGGGATGCGTGCAGGGCTCGACTGCGGGGCCCGTGATGTGGAATATCCTCCTCAACTCTTTGCTGATGGAGTCGGAGTCCAGGGGCTTTTACGTCCAGGCCTTCGCTGATGATATCTTAATTATATCTGAGGCGGAGGATTCTGGGCCCCTGGAGTCCGAGGTCAACACCATACTGGAGTTTGTGTCCAATTGGGGAGATACCCACAAATTGCGTTTTGCCCCACATAAAACCCAGGCACTGGTGATCACCCGGAAAATGATATATCGGGAACCGGTATTTGAAATGCGCGGCGTTCAAATCAGAGGGGGGGAAAGTGTGAGGGTGTTGGGCTTGACTATAGACCGCAAACTTACCTGGAGGTCCCATGTTATCTCGACTTGTCAAAAAGCTGCAGACCTATTCAAGCGTATGAGTAGAACAGTTCGAGTGACATGGGGCCTTAGTCCACAAGTGGTCGGATTATTATATGTGGCTGTGGTCGAGCCCATCGTCCTCTACGCTGCGGGTGTCTGGGGAGAGGCTTCCTCAAAGGCTTACGTCCGTAAAAGGCTTTCTGCCCTACAAAGGGTATTCGCTATCAAGGCGGCGAAGGCCCATAGGACCACGTCGTATGTCTCAGCAGTTCTCCTGGCCAGAATGCTGCCCCTTGACCTTAGGGTCAAGGAGGCGCATGACTTCTATCTGGCCAGGACAGTGGGCGAGTTTGACGAGGTCCCTGGGCGTCCCCTGGAGGGCAGAGTGTCCTGGAAGAGCCTTGAACACCCGGCTGAGAGGACTTACCTCAGCTACACCAAGGCGGAACCGGACCTCAGTAATGTCCCATCGGATCTCCCGGTGATTTATACTGACGGGAGCAAGTTCGAGGGTAAGGTGGGAGCAGCTTTTTCCTACTGGGTTAATGGAGGGGAGCTGAGAGGAGTTAAGTCTAAATTGGCCGACTACTGCACCGTCTTCCAGGCCGAGCTTTGGGCCATTCACAGGGCCCTAAAGTTTGCTAGTCTTAGGGGGTGCAGTGTCAGCATACTAAGTGACTCTCAGTCCTCCCTCGAACTTCTAACTAACCCAGCGACTTCCCACCCGATTGTGGCTCTTGTGCTTGCCTCCGTCAGGCAAATTAGGGGAGAGGGTCACGAGGTCAACTTCTTTTGGGTAAAAGCCCATGTTGGTGTGCCGGGCAACGAAAGAGCGGATGAGCTCGCCAAGTCCGCCACCACAAAAAAGACAGTCCCGGAGTATGACCTCGTGCCCCTCTCGTATGTCAAATATCACCTCAGACAGCGCACGATTTGCTCCTGGCAAGACAGGTACAATGCCAGTATTTCGGGGGCCCTAACCAGGACTTTCTTCCCGGATGTGCGGAGAGCCCACAAGTTCCTCCAAGAATGGCAGCCTAACGCCATCAGAGCGCAACTTTGGACGGGACATGGCGGGTTCTCTGCATACCTGGCTAGGTTTAAGCTGAAGGACTCCCCGGCTTGTACCTGTGACCCAGACTCAGAGGAGACGGTGGAGCACGTCCTCTGTCGCTGCCCAATATATGCCTCGCTGAGACATGATGCGGAGGCTAAGCTTGGAGTGGCGATAGGGGATGTGTTCCGCGGTCAACTGACTGTGGAAGTTCGGGGTGCCAAGATCTTTATGGAGTTCGCGGAGGAGGTTGTCCGTAGGGTGACAAAGAAAAATAAATAGAAATAGGAACAGTATATAATATTTGAGTGGGAATAACTGTCAATGGGTGGGTATAGCATATATTATAATCGTTATAGCAAAAGAAGAAAATTTAAGTCGGAAAGATCGGTTCAATCGTTGATTAGTTTATTAGGAATTAAGTCCAAATTTAAAATCAAATTAATCAAATCAATAATAATAAATAAATAAGTCCCCCCGAATTCAGATCGGGGAAGCTGATTATCAACAAAAAAAAAAAAAAAAAAAAAAAAAAAAAAAAAAAAAAAAAAAAATCATAAGCTGGCGACGCCCTTGCTTGACCAATTCTTCCTTAAAGATTTTTTTACAGAAAAACTTCTGGACTGGTGAAATTATAAATATGCGTTTTCTTCCATCAGTTGACAATGTCGGGTGTGACCACGTGTCTGCGTTTCCCTGGACAACTTAACGCGGACCTCAGGAAGCTGGCCGTCAACATGGTGCCATTCCCACGGCTGCATTTCTTCATGCCAGGTTTGTTTAACTTTTAATATTTTATCATTGTATGGGTTGTTTTCAAATTAATTGTACCATAACTCACATGGCGTTTACATGTAACGTCACTCACATGTTGAAAATGTTACTCACATGTAACATAAAGGTGAATTCTCACAACATAACATTCTCCCATCGTATTAAAACTAGTGGCTGCCCGCGACTTCCTCTGCGTGGACCATAGAGAACCATGGACAAGGGTAAAAAGTCATAAGTTTTAATCCATTTGAGTGCCAAACATCTAAAACCGTTTAGGCGTACCTAAATTTTACGGTTTTATCCCTGTAAATGACGATTTCAAACAAACGTTCATCCCCTATTTCCACCCCTTCCATTGCTCCCCTTTTTCCGGGATTGAAATGAGACGACACGGCAGGCACTAGCTGTCAAATAAAAAAAGAATCATCGAAATTGGTCCACCCAGTAAAAAGTTATGAGGTAACAAACAGAAAAAAAATACAGTCGAATTGAAAACCTCCTCCTTTTTTTTTAAGTTGATTCAAAACGAACATTGTGAGTAACGAAATTGTGAATAACGAACCCCAATGTGGACGAGTCTTTACCATGGTGAGACATGTAACGTTATTCACATGTAAGTAAATATTGACGTTTTACTACATCTCAGTAAACATAACATCATAACCACAAAGCCTGCAAACAATGTAATTGCCATTTTACAATCACAACAATTAGTTCTTTCGAATACACTTATATTAATATACAACTTCACTTACCTTACATATTATAATCCTGTCGTTTTTCACAGGTTTTCGATGTTAATTTTACGACCTCATTTACATAACCTCATGTAACTCTGGCAAAGACAGGCGTTTTGTTTTTTTTTTAACACCAAATGGAAGTCCGGGAATGCCAGAACCGAAAAAAACATTTCAACGGTAGTTATTGCAATTTTAAAGTCCCAAATACCGTTACTCACGCATTGTTACTCACATGTTACAAAACCTTGGACATCTCTTTAAATCAATGTAAAAAAACAAACAATAAGCTGAATACGACCTCAACGCAAGTCACGGTTAGTCTGTCCTTTAATCTAAAGATCAAAGTTCATAATTTGCCTGTACGTGTATTTACGAAAGAGTTGTTCACATTTTTCTAGACAAAGGTAGCAAATGGACATCCTTATTTTGTATGAGATGAAAAAATAATAGTTTGTTTTCTTAGCACATATTCCATAACTATTTGATTTAATAACAAAATTATAAGCTTAAGTATATAATAAGTAAACCAAGCTGCTGGAAAAATATTTATAAAACAGTTCAGAATTGAAATCTTTCTCACAATTACGCAATGAAGGTGTTGGACAAAAATTTTGACTCTAGGTAGGTACAATTATTTTGATTTTTACCCGTATCGACGAGCCATTTGGTGTAATGGACGAGAAGTCGGCTATTACACCAGAGGTCGCGGGTTCGATCCCCGCACGGTACAAACATTTGTGTGTATGAACATGTCTGTTTGTATCGGTCTGGGTGTTTCTATGTATAAAATGTATGTATTTACAAAAAAAAGTATATAAGTAATGTTTATCCGTTGTCTGGCACCCATAGCACAAGCTAATGCTTAGTTTGGGGCTAGATGGCGATGTGTGAATAATGTCCAGAGATATTTATTTATTTTTTTATACTAGGTCAGTTGGCAGACAGACACGCACGCAGCCCACCTGATGGTAAGCGGCCATTGAGGGACACTTCACCAGAAAGCGTCGCTCAATGTGCTGCCAGACTGTAGACTCATCTGATCTTAGAGCCTTTGATTTTAAGTGTACTGGCCACATTAATATTGCCGGAACCAGGGTTGGCTATTATCAAGATAATTATTTTTACTGATAATTATTTGATAATTGTCCGATAATTATCCGATAATTATCTGATAATTATCCAACTCACATATCAAATAACATTGTATAAATTAAAGGTATTTTTGTTTTTTTACCACTATTTTTAGTTTTAATGCAGTCGGACCTTATTGGATTAAGTTTTCTAGGCATACATAATGTTTTTCTTTATTTAGTTTCGCAGCGCACAAACTTTAGTTCACGAAAAAAATAACAGTGAGGGGAATTCCCCTGTAGATGAATGATATTTGGCGTTCGTTTGGATGCATGTTTAATATTGTGACGAAAAAACATGCGTTGGGATTTGGATTTCAATTATTTTGTTTTGTTTGTAAATAACAGTTACTCGTTATTATCAACGATAATTATCAAACGTAATTATCTTGATATATATCAACGATAATTATCTTGATAATTATCACGATAATTATCCAGGCCAACCCTGGCCGGAACACAGCCAGAGCTGTTATGGCGGCAGATTTCACCTGTGGGGTTTGTAGCTAGCCAGTCGGACTCTGAAAAAGCCCTACCACCAACCGGACCCAAGGTGGAAATCAAACCCACGACCTCCGAGTTTTTATACCCGAGCAGCTTAGCCACTGTTCCACGGAGGCGGAAAATAATTATTAATATAAGTAATAATATAGCCCAAACTAGGCTAAGAGGACATTTGCTTTACCTAGATTAAAAAAAAAAACATCTTTATTTATTTCAGGTTTTGCACCTTTAACTGCCAGAAATTCCTTCAGCTACCGCCCACAAAATGTATCGGAGCTTATGAGCCAAGTAAGTTTTCTATAACCTGACAAGGAAAATAAAAAACCTGCTCTGTAGGCGCCACATTAGCTATGGTTATAGCAACACTTGGTTGCTATGGTTATACTAACTAACAACTCACAATATCCAATACTAACAAGGCACGGTTGACAATTGACATCACACTTTGACAGACAGCAATAATGAATGACAGCTTATTGTTTTTTTATTTGATTGTTGCCACTTGAAGAAAATAGTTCCAATATTTTTCCGCAATATGGCGAGGTTTTTTATTTTATTGGTCGGACTAGACAATGGAGTAACATTAAAAAGTTTAAGTAAATGGTATTTACAAAAACAGTACAATACTTTCATTTATCAACGCTAGAAGGAGAAGCTCGGGTTAGGATTCGCTTTACCTTATTTACCTATCGCTTTACATTCAGCAATCGTTTTTGATCTGATATAAATGAATTTTATTTTGAATGACGAGCCATTTGGTGTAATGGTCGAGAAGTCGTCTACACCAGATGTCGCGGGTTCGATCCCCGCACGGTGCAAAAATTTGTGTGCATGAACAAGTCTGTTTGTATCGGTCTGGGTGTTTCTATGTATAATATGTATGTATTTACAAAAAAAGGATATAAGTAATGTTTATCCGTTGTCTGGCACCCATAGCACAAGCTAATGCTTAGTTTGGGGCTAGATGGCGCTGTGTGAATAATGTCCAGAGATATTTATTTAATACCCTCACCATAGCCTTTGTCACCCCCAATCTATACTAATATTATAAAGAGGAAAGATTTGATTGTTTATTTGTATTGAATAGGCTCCGAAACTACTGAACCGATTTGGAAAATTCTTTCACTGTTGGAAAGCTACACTATCCCCGGGTGACATAGGGTACTTTTGATCCCGAAAATGTAGGGGGAAGGGGGGGATAATTGACAAAAGAAATTATGCTCGTGTGGAAGGCTAGTCCAACATAAATATGTGTTTTCCCTCACAGATGTTTAACCCAGCGAACATGATGACGGCGTGCGACCCTCGCCACGGGCGGTACCTCACCGTCGCCACCATGTTCCGAGGACACATGTCCATGAGGGAGGTCGACGACCAGGTCATGGCTATACAGAATAAGAACTCCAGGTTTGTGCAATATACCTCTACTATATACTCTTTTATGAATGAGAAAAAGATATAAATATATCTTATTTGAGAGGTCATAAGTCGGAGTGGAGTCTAATTTTTTTTTGATACCACTAAGTTGCCAGACAGACTCGCAGCCCACCTGATGGTAAGCAGCACTGCGGCCTATTCCATTGAGGGACACTTCACCTGGAAGCGTCGCTCAATGTGCTGCCAGACTGTACACTCATCTGATCTTCGAGCCTTTAATTTCAAATGTTCTGGCTCCCACATTAATGCCGAACCACAGCCAGAGCTGTTATGGCGGCAGATTTCACCTGTGGTAGCTAGCCAGTCGGACTCTGTAAAAGTCCTACCACCAACCAGACCCAAGGCGGGGACCGAACCCACGACCTCCGGGTTTTATACCCTAGCGGCGCATGTAACCAAAAGGCTATCAGAGCTTCCCTAATGGAGAATGTTAGCTAGTTTCGATTTTTAACTTTTCTTATAGTCCATATGAAATAAAAAAAGTGTGTATACAAATTATTTCGATATGTCACTTAGTTCCCGAGATTTTGAATTTTAAACGGCGCGAGTGTTGGCCGGCCGGAGCTCGTTGCGGTGACGTCACTTTACACCCTCTCACGCAGTACGTTGCACGCTCCGGTACGGTTATTTCGTAGTGAACCGTACCGGAGCGCGCAACGTACTATGACCTGTGACGTCACCGTACTGCAGCGCCAGCATGGCCGAAGCGCGGCGAACGGGATTTTTAAATGTCTATAAAATCTAAACTAATTGATATTTTGGCATGGAACAAAAAATAATGTGTTTATATTCACATAGGCTTTACTGTGACAAAGTTACAAGCTGTTTCGCATACCTAGTAACATTCTCCATTCTAACAGAGATTAGGCCTTAAATCTCCCATTTCCTCCCACCAGCTACTTCGTAGAATGGATCCCGAACAACCTGAAGGTTTCGGTGTGTGACGTGCCTCCCCGCGGACTCAAGATGGCGGCCACGTTCATTGGCAACACCACAGCCATCCAGGAAATATTCAAGAGGATCTCTGAACAGTTCACTGCTATGTTCAGGAGACGGGTGAGTAATAAAAAATACTTATAGTCTGACAAACTTATCTGTTCCGGTGGCAGCGTCGCTATTGTCGTTTTATTATTGGCCTTTGTAGGAGATCTAATGCTTCCTTAAAAGTGGAAGATCTTCCTCCGAGCTAGATCGACTGTGCTCGGGGACCACGGTCCAATGTACCATCTTTGGTTTGTTGTATATATGCTAGCGGGCTGAAATAACTCTGCTAGCGCGATGCAGGATCCCATACTAATTCGTGTTCGCAAGTCAGCGCCTTCTGTCATCAGTTGGTAGAACTGTAAGTGGCGAGTTGCTTGATGTCTGTTGAACGGGCGTAGGCGTCGCCACAGCCTTGAATGTCATTTTTGAATTTTTGGGAATAAAAATAATTTTATTGTACTAGTAAGCAAAAAGTTTATGCACCATAACCGCGGGGTAGACCTGCGGCCGTGTGTAAGACTCGAGACTGAAGCGTCCACTAACCACTAAACTCCCCCGGTTCCCTTTCTTACCCGATTGGGACGAGCCGGTGCCTTGTGGCTATTGGCCTACCGGGCACAATCCGACCCGGTCACAGACATTAATGAAAATGGTGTAAAATGAAAGAGTAGATATTTACTTGAGACTATAGATTGTTATTTTATTTAAAATCCATGGGAAAACAAAGATTGGGCAATAATATTCTTATAAATAGTCTAGTGGTCGTTCAGTTAAATACGCTACTAAAGTGTTTTAAAGAGTCCTGTGCATCTATCATGTCAAAATACTTAATATCTGTAGCTGTAGATTACAGCACTATAATCTGCGAAGTTAGTTGATCTACAAAATTCAGCCACTAGGACATTGTAAGGGAAATATTTAAGTGTACTATATCCAAAAAATACTGAAATGTACATCAAAATAACTAATATTGCACACCAAAGGTTAGGTTAGGCTAAAATTAAATTTTTTTGATGTGCAGTCAAAAGCACGTCAGACGTAACACTTTGGACTTTGTACTACTCTTATGTCGGGGGCATAAGAGCTATTATCGAACTGCAAGTGTATACCGTGATGTGCTGTTGACTGTACATTTCAGTTTTTTTTGGTGTGCAATTAAATACAACCCATTGTTTACGCCCTACTGTTAACTTTTCAGGCTTTCCTCCACTGGTATACCGGTGAGGGAATGGACGAGATGGAGTTCACCGAAGCCGCCAGCAACATGAGTGACTTGATCTCCGAGTATCAACAGTACCAGGTAATTATTATTATCCGATTCAAATGCTATGTATTAGGATAATATCTTTTGGAATTGAGCAAAAAATTACATGAACTGCGCTTATCCGTAACCATTAGGTTACTAACGTTATACAGTAAAAATAAAACACGATCATCTTAAATATTCGTTACACATGAGTTTTGCGAGTGGGTGTGTGGCCAATAAGGTCCCAACTCAGCCTTAACTGCGAGAAAATTAAGTAAAATTTTGACGTATAGCCTGACTAAAAAAAACTGCTCCGGAGGCGCCACATTAGCTATGGTTATAGCAACACTTGGTCGCTATGGTTATACTAACAAAAAAACTCACAATATCCAATAGTAACAAGCCACGGTTGACAATTGACGTCACACTTTGACAAAATAATAATGAATGACATCTTATTGTTTTTTTATTTGATTGTTGCCACTTGAAGAAATTAGTACCAATATTTTTCCGCAATATGGCGAGGTTTTATTATTGTATTAGTCGGGCTATACAGTATGACAGGAAATGCGAGGGACATATTTAAACCCCAAATAGTTCATGCTTCCATATAACAAAATAAGTGTATATCAATAAGAACTCTGGTAAATATCTGTCAATAACCTTAGTCGAAACCTGAAAATCCGCTTAAGGCGATTGGATTTCTCAATTCCTGAAAATGGGCAATTGGTAAAGCCTACTCCTCATTAAATACTGGTCAGAAAGAATTGAAAAAAATATATGTTAAACATCAGTTCTTACACTACATTTGAAACACTGGATATTTCTTTAAGTCTTTATTTTGTACACTAAAAAAAATATCTACGAAACGTCGATTTTTATATTGAAATGCCTACTGCTCCTAAACGGCTATGTTATTTGGAAATATTTTTACACAATCATATAAAAAATTTCTTAATCTCAAAATGAAACAATGCTTTTGTAAATCGAATAAATATTTTCTGTATAAATATCAAAATAAAGCAATTCCGAAAGAGTGGTTGCAGAGGGTGGCCTGTGCGGGCGCGGGCGGCAGTCGTCCGCTGGCGTTCAGACGGGAAGGCTGTGTCGCTCGCTGCAATTTTTTTATGACTGCTCACGCGTGTTTGTCCTTTGTTTGTGTGCGTATTTTTCGTGTCAGTGTGTTCAAAGAATAGTGCAGTCAGAGATAGGCAATACGATTGCGTTGTGATTTGGTGCGTGCGGGGACGGTGTATAATTATTAGTGTAAAAATATTTATAAACCTTGTTTTTAATACTACATGTTCGTAATATTTTATAATTTAGAAGTAATAAACAAGCAAAAACAAAATTAAAAACCACAGAGGAAGAAAATAAAAATGAAGAGATATGCAAAACATAAAAACATACAAATCTCAACATAATATCAAAAAGACAGCACAACGAAGCTGAAGGACAAAATAAAAAGCAGAAGATAATATATTATGTGCTATAGAAAATTTTAATAGTTAGTGTTTGAGAATTAAAGTTTACATAATTTTTAATTTACGTGTTTTACTTATTGATATCGGGACCTCTTAGTAATTTTAGTTTAGTCAGCACCCTCAGAAACCTAGAAATCACATCAAACTTCCCAAACTTTATTAGCTTTTTTTTTAAGCGGTGAATGCATGTATTTAGGTTTAGGGGCCAGACGGAACTAATTTAGATTCCGTCTGCCCCCACTAGGGGCAGACGAAACGAAAAAGTTTCGACTGCCCTTACTGGTTATTTAGATGGGGAGGTAGGTAGACTGTCCAATTACCATTGAATGCAAATATCTGAAGAGCGATGTATTTAATTTGTATTTGTATTTCAAAAAAGAAGAAGAGCAAATACATTTATTAAAATATGTAAAAATTTCGGAAAACAAATGAATGTCGGGAAAACACTGTTTATTGATCTGAAGTTAAAAAGACAGGTGTAAACGATTTTCGACCTTATCGACATTTACCAAAATAACGGATTTTAATGAACCAGCAAAGATAGTCAACAAGCGTTTGCGAAAAAGCAACAAAATTTTGAATGTCAATAAGGTTGAAAATCGCTTGCACCTGTTTTTTTTCGTTCAAATCAATAGACAAACAATAAAAACAGGTGCAAGCGATTTTCGACCTTATCGACATTTACCAAAATAACGGATTTTAATGAACCAGCAAAGATAGTCAACAAGCGTTTGCGAAAAAGCAACAAAATTTTGAATGTCAATAAGGTTGAAAATCGCTTGCACCTGTTTTTTTTCGTTCAAATCAATAGACAAACAATAAAAACAGGTGCCAGCGATTTTCGACCTTATCGACATTTACCAAAATAACGGATTTTAATTAACCAGCAAAGTTAATCAACGAGCGTTTGCTATATTTTTTTTTATTGAACGAGGACAAGGAAAGTATTGTGCGTTCAATGGTTCACACGGTACTATAGGCATCTACTGGGGTAGCTAGTAGCTACCTACCTACCTATCCAAATAACCAGTAGGGGCAGTCGAAATCTTTTAGTTACGTCTGCCCCTAGTAATCCGAGCAACTCATGTCATCCCAGTGTCCACCAGTGGGGGCCAACGAGAAGATTTCAGTAGCGTTGGTGTCCCCACTGGTGGACAAGTCAAGTAGTTACAAATTTAAATGTATTGGCTAAAATACATTATCTGCATACGTACTCGTATATATTTATATAATTATATATATTTTTATGCATAATTATTCCATAGACATCCTCTTATAATCACAATCACATCTTATGATGCATTTTAAAAGTAGAACCAATCACATTATTCTGTTAGGCTCTGATAATAATTATAGTAGTGTACAAAAGTGCGCTTCTGTACGCTACGCCCGTGCATTCTTTGATAAGTGTTTTCGTGCGGGGTGCGCGGTTACGGGCGCGGGGAGATAGACTCAAACGTCCAAGGTCGTTGAGAACTATAATCGCCTTAACGTGCGGGCACTTTTCCCTTCACAGTACCTATTTCGTGCACTCGTTCAAGTACTACTCAAATTGTAATCGCGTACAATTTGAGTTTGGGGCGTAAACGGCCGCTCAGCACACGGGATTTTTAGGTAGTTCATGCATATATAAATTATTAGGATAATTATGAAAAAAATTAGGGATATATTTTTTATAGCGAATTGGACTCTAAATCGTATTCTGAACACTCTCCTTAAATATGTCCCTCGGGTTACCTAACATGCTGTTCATATAGTTACATTTATCTATTGTCCCACGCATAGTATACAGGCAACAGTACATCCGACTACCCTATTCTGTAAAATTTGTGCAACCAATTTTCAGCTTTATTCAGTCCACATAGAGTTTTTTTCTATTGAGAATATTTGACAAATTAGGGTAGGTTGATCTGTTGCCGTACGTACAGTCAACAGCACATCACGGTATACACTTGCAGTTCGATAATAGCGCTTATGCCCCCGACATAAGAGCGGTACAAAGTCCAAATTGGTTACGTCTGACGTGCTTTTGACTGTACAAGCGATGCTAATCTGGGGCTAGACGGCGCTGTGTGAATAATGTCCAAGAATTATTTATTTTATCTATTAATTTATTCTTCTAGGAAGCCAGTGTGGATGATGAAGAAGTGGAATTCGATGAGGAAGAAGAAGAAGTGGAACCTGCTATGCCGTACTCAGCAGAACAAATTTAGACTAAGATGTAGATTTTATGCTTGGTAAAAGATAAGGCAATGGACGCAACAGATGAAAATAAATAAATGTCAGTTTAGAGCCGCAAACTTATCTGTTCCGGTGGCCAAACTTGGAACTACATGACATGGCAATTTTAAAAACTGCTACAGGATGGTGTTGCCCATTGTTGCTGTTACAAATAAGCCATTAATTTTTTTGGTTAATCCAAAGTGAATTTTTAATATTGAGAAATGGAATTAAACTATAACAAGATGTTTTAAATATTATTCAACGTTTTTCTTAACAATAACAATTATTAAAATATCAAATTAACATTTTTGATCACTTTTTGCACTATAGGACAATAAGATTATTTTATTCCCAAAAGTGCAAAAATTATATTTAATGGCAATACTAAAACGACCATAGCGACACCGCCACCGGAACAGATAAGTTTGTCGGACAATACTTTAATGCACCTACAAGTAATAAACACTTCAATGGTCTAATGGTTTAATACCAGGCCGAGATCTCGGGGTCCTGGGTTCAATTCCCGGGTCGAGCCAACTTTGTGTCGGTTTTTTAGTGTTTGTCACCAATCTGCATTTTTCAGCAATATTAATCATTGTAACAATAACTTGATTTCAAGGATGGAGGCCTTTGCCCTGCAGTGGGACATTAGTAGGCTGATACTTTAGTGTCCCACTGTTTTTCTTTTTTATATTGCAATGTGTAACAAGACGAGCAGATCGTACACCTGATGGTAAGCGCCACGTCTGCCCTTAGACAGTTCAGTGCCAAACAGTTACTAAGCAGTTACTGTCTGGCACCGCCCTGCGCCCGCTACACCGAGACGACAGTTATTAGGTCTCATATTATACCCAGTAATTTTACTAGCTTCAGTGCCATTTTCCCGAAACACAGAAGTGCTTGACACACTTCTATTTCACGTGAAAATATCTCGCACTGCGGTGGTACCCACCTAGACGGCCCAGTACAGGAACCTACCACCTGGTAACCTAGACGGCCCAGTACAGGAACCTACCACCTGGTAACCTAGACGGCCCAGTACAGGAACCTACCACCTGGTAACCTAGACGGCCCAGTACAGGAACCTACCACCTGGTAACCTAGACGGCCCAGTACTGGAACCTACCACCTGGTAACCTAGACGGCCCAGTACTGGAACCTACCACCTGGTAACCTAGACGGCCCAGTACTGGAACCTACCACCTGGTAACCTAGACGGCCCAGTACAGGAACCTACCACCTGGTAAAAACCCACTGCAGGGTAAAAGTTCCCTTTATTAAAAACATCGTCACAGTGATGGGTATTGAGGCTTAAGAGCTGTGTTTGATATTTCCTAGAAAACCGATAGGTGCGCGCCGGGAATCAAACCAATTACCTTACGCTTTTAGAACTGTGTTTGAAACTTCTGCTTTAGAATGACTGGCCCGATGGCGCATTTGGTAGTGACCCTGCCCTATGCGCCAGGGGTCGTGGGTTCGAATCCCACCCCGGACAAACACTTATGTGATGAGCATTTGAGTTTGTCCTGTGTCTGGATGTATATTTGTATTGAAGTATATATTTTGTAGTACCTTCGTTGTTCCTGACACCCATAACACAAGTGCTTTCAAATCAATGTATGATAATTATGTTGTCCAATATTTATTTTTATACTATATAAACTCACCGGCAATAAAACTTGGCCACTGGGCTTTTTTCATACAAACATGGTCACTTTAGCGTTTCATAGATAGAAAACTATTTGCAGCTGTGCAATGATTATTACGTCAATGGAGAGGCCAAACGCCCAATTGTCGAATCACAGTTTCAAAAATTGCCAAAAACCGCTCAATTTTCTCAAAAAGGAAAAACAATAAACCGAACTCAACGCTCCATACATCGTAGTGTGACTTCGGTTTATTGTTTCTCCTTTTTGTGAAAATTGTGTCCTTTCTGTGATTCGACAATTGGGCGTTTGTCCTCTCCATTGATGTAATAATCATTGCACAGCTGCAAATAGTTTTCTATCTATGAGACGCTAAAGTGACCATGTTTGTATGAAAAAAGCCCAGTGGCCAGGTTTTATTGCCGGTGAGTGTATTTATTACCATATAATTCGTTTCAACAAGTATTATTTTCCATACTGTTGTTACTTGCCTAATAAGCCTTTTGCTCATAAAAATTGTGTGTTGAAATATGTATGCTTAGTTCTTAATTTTGTTACTTTGTACAACTTTAAGATTTTATTGCGATTCCAAAAGTTGAGTTTTTGTATTAAATTATTATTAATAGCTGTAAGTGAGAATGTTGCTAATAATATTATTAAAATACTTTTTTCTTTACGCCTTTTGTCATTTCATAAAAGCTCTGCCTCACTAATCACTATGTATGAGATGAAACTGCTCGATTCTGCAGGTATCTGTTTTTTTGATACAACTCATTTTAAATGAATGTTAAGGAAGTATGCAAAGGATTAGGGATAGGATGCCTATAAAAAATTAGCCGCAATAAAAAATGGTTTAATTAATTCGCTATAGACCAACAAACTTATCTGTTCCGGTGGCGGCGTCGCTACTGTCGATTTCAAACTGTCATTAAATAACGTTTTTGCATTGCATTTCACGTAGTTCCAATTTTGCACACCGGAACAGATAAGTTTGTCGGTCTATAATACTTTTGAATTTTACGACATTTCAAAGATAATAATGAAACAAATTGAAAAAAAAAATGGTTCCCAGCTCTCAGTCAGCCGCAGCGTTAGGGTTGCCAGCTGTAAGCAGGTATGAGACGATGGCTGACTGAGAGCTGGCAACCATTTTTTTTTTCAATTTGTGACAATATTCGCCCTGTTGCAGAAAGCTCCATTAAAGTTAATGCTTCATTAAATCTAATGCTGTCACTTTTCGTTGTCATGAAATAAAAAGTGACAGCAATAGCTTTAATGAAACATTAACTTTAATGGACGTTTCTGCAACTGAGTGATTATCTTTCAAATACAATAAAAAAAACAGATATCTTTGGACGCCTTGCGTTGTCGCTTGCTACCGTATCCTGTCAGATAGTATGGATATTAATATGTGCCCCCGCGCATTAGGCGGCCTGGGGGCTTAGACAAGATGACATCGCTTCATAGCTGGCGAATTTCGCTAAGTCCAATTTGTATGGATTTGACAGATGCCATAGAAAAGTCACGTGTTGAAAGTATGGGATTTGACATTCGCTATCGCAAATTGAGCTATAAGTATAACGAACGTCATAAATGCCGCTTGTCTAGGGGGGCAGGTCGCGGTAGCTGCGGTTCATCTGCGACCAGAATTATTCCGATCTGTCACCCTGCTTTGTCCCCCTGGGGTGACAGTCTCTGATTACAAGTGTACTGGCTCTCACATTAATATTGCCGGAACACAGCCAGAGCTGTTATGGCGGCAGATTTCACCTGTGGGATTCACACCTACATAAATATGTTTGTATCAATAAACATAATAATTATATAATGTGATTAGGTCTAGATGGATGGCGTGGCGGTCTTCCACTGTGCGTTTTACTTCAAACTACAGCTTTGTGGAACAATCTCACTGCATCAGTATTTCCTGACGGTTACGACTTAAAGACCTTTAAGAAACGAACGTTCTCTCTCTTTAAAGGCCGGCAACGCATCAGCGATCCCTCTGGTGTCGCAAATGTCCATGGGCGGCGGTGCTTGCTTACCATCAGGTGACCCGCTGGCTGTTTTCCAGCACATCAATATTGCTGAATAACAGCCACATCTGTTCTGGCGACAGAATATCAATACAAAAAACAATACTTATAATAGTATAATTTTAAATAAAATACTTACATAATAATGCAATAAAATAACGAAATTCTTTTGATATTTCAACTGCAATCACTTCATTGCAATACTTGTAATAATTACGTGATACAAGAAAATTATTATGTCAATTGGTTCCGGTGCCATGAAGTCACCGAGTTTATCCAAGGAAAATGTGAAAATCACAAACACAATGAAAATGTTTAAAATATGCCTGTTTTGTAAGTAATTTATTATTTATTTATTTTTAACTGAGAGTTGTGTGCTAGGAATTGTACAAGTGGGTGGAAACTGTCCAGTTCGGCTTCGAAACAGCCCTACCACCAACCAGGCCCAAGACGGGAATCGAACCCATGAACTTCGGGTTTTATACCGGCAGTTTACCCACTGTTCCACGATGGCAGACAGGCCTCCCAACGGATCTCCAGAGTAACTATAAATCTTTGTGTATATCTATTATTTTAACCCACAGGTACCCTAACTACCGTTGCTCAGTCTTACTACTTCGTCGATGCAAAGGCGAATACGGTATGGAAGGGGGACAGACGCCCCTTCCCCACGTATTACTCCCGAGAGTTGAAAGACTCATCGGAAGATACGACGAAGGAACCAGATCAGAACAGCTTGTATAATAACTTGGCACATTTTCTGGGTACAGACCACAGGTACTAAAATATTTTTCACTCCACTCTACTCCTGGTCATAGGCCTCAACCAAGGATCTTTATTCTCGCAATTGGCCGTCAGTACTTTTTATTTCACTGGCGGCGCTTGCCGACAACAGTTAACTTCCCCTGGTCTCTACATTCCATCCCCTACCTATGCTTACGAGCCGAGCACGAGCCGCGCACGAGCGGAGCACGAGCCGATCCAAAATTCGTGTACTGTGGACCGACTTGGAGCCTCGAACGAGCGCGCTTCGAGCATTCGTTTCGTGTTCGACTGTGCTCCGCCCGTAGACAGAGAAAACTATAGACAAATTGATAGTATCTATCGCATTCACACAAGAAAAAGAGGGCGATACGGATAGACCATGTAAAAGAAAGAGACAGAACTACACAATTTTTTGTCCCGCACCGCGTGCCGGTTTTTCTACTAGCTGTCTATAGTTTTCTCTGTCTACGGCTCCGCCTAATGTCGGGTTTTTGACGAACACAAAGAGGTTTGCATCGCGCTCGCAGTGCAGGCTCGTTCTGCGTCCACACTTGTCACGCGAGCAGAGCGGCTCGGCTCGTGCTCCGCTCGTGCGCGGCTCGTGCTCGGTTCGTAAGCATAGACCCACCTTTAGATCACGCGGTTGTCGTCCCTCGTTTGTTGGTAAGCTCGCTGGGCCTCCCGCAAGGATCTTACCTGGTGTGCCCTGTGCCCATCCGCACAGGAAGACGCAGCGTTATAGGGAGGGGCAAAGATCGGCCTCGTTATGAGGCCCGACACACTTTCACCGGGCACCGCAAGGTGCCTGAGAAGCAGCCCGGGTAATGAGCGTAAGCTCGAGGCCCGCAGTTTTGCCCCTTGGGTGAATAACCACTGACATCCGTCAGTACCCTCGTATGTGCCCTGACTGCATTTTCGTTCACCGCCTGCCCACCATTTATTAACTAGACATTAAAAAAATAACAATAAAAATGAAATGCATTAAAAACCAATGATATTATATACAAAAAACTAAACGAAAATACAATAAATATGCGCAGAACCCCAGACACCCCAAAATGAGCTTTAATTCAATAATATTTGACCTACATGTGAAGAAAAAAACAAACAAAGCTTTTATGAGAATGGACCTCAGTGGAGCTGTTTTAGTTTTACTGGCAATTCCGATCGTTTCTCGCGTCTGCGACGCTTTGTCGAAAGACGCGTCGGTAGGTTTGCGCACGTGATGGCTTGACTTATTAATAAATAGACAGGACAATTATTTTTTTTAAATGTGACCTTTATTTAAAAGTGGTTTAATACATAGATTCTACTCGTTATTCTGATCAAACAAATTTCAGGTTTTGCGCATTTACCTTAACACGTTACAGCATAAAAAAAAACTAATCAGTCTTAGTACCTATAGAAATTCCACACTTCCATAAAAACCATTACAATTTTTCAGCCTTAATCAAGTAAAAGAAAAGTTGAAAAATCTTCCATTTAAAGATTTTCAAAACAAACGTCCGAATGTGGTTGACAGGGGCAAGCAATTGAAGAAAAACTTTACTAATAATAATGTAAAAATGATGGCGAACCATACAGTACCTTCTTCTGTGAAAAAAGAAGTTTACAATAATTTTATGGGCAAAAGTGAAGATTTGAAGAGTGTAAAAGATAAAACTCCAGATCATTTGACAGGTAAGTAGGTTGTGTTGTAAGCCATTTGGTGTAATGGTCGAGAAGTCGTCTTCTACACCAGAGGTCGCGGGTTCGATTTCCGCACGGTACAAACATTTGTGTGCATGAACATGTCTGTTTGTATCGGTCTGGGTGTTTCTATGTATAATAATTATGTATTTATTTACAAAAAAATATATAAGTATTGTTTATCCGTTGTCTGGCACACATAGCACAAGCTAATGCTTAGTTTGGGGCTAGATGGCGCTGTATGAATAATGTCCAGAGATATTTATTTATTGTTTTTGTCTTTCATTTTTTTTTTATTTATGTCCACAGACAATCTAATCCACAAAGACTCTGACAGTCAGCAAGTTAAAAATAAAATAGTGTCTCTAGCAAATGAAACAATAGTGGATCTAGATTCCCAGTTAACTCTTGTAGATAAAGTACAAGAGGCTTTTAAAAGTAACGAATTGTATAGACTAGGATATATTGTTAGTTTTATTAATAAAACTAATGAAGAAGTTACTAATTTAATGAGGTATATTGACAAGAATAAAGACACTTGGAATGTGCTGCAACTTTTAAATGCATATGAACAGGTAATTTTTGCTTATTCTTGAGTAGAGCAAATAATTGGTTAAACTTCCCTAAAGATTTTTTTAAAGAGCCTGAATTAGGTACAGACGGACAAGACAAATGTATCTGTTCCGGTGGCCAAAATTGGAACTACGTGAAATGCAATGCAAAAATTATATTTAATGACAGTTCTAAATAGACAGTAGCGACGCCGCCAACGGAACAGATAAGTTTGTCGGTCTGTACCTATTACACAGGCCGCCATTTTGTTCTCAATCTTCTTTTTTTTTTTAATTAGCAAACGCTATTCTAGGAAAACACCTAGAATTCTTTAAAAAATGGACCTTGTTATAATACACACATAAAATGACAAACGAAAACCCGTAGTGATATGTACATTTTGAAAAATAAGCAACCAGTTTTACTTTTTAAATGTTTCAAATATTTTGATGAGATAATTTTTTAATAAGTCTTTAAAATTTTATTAATCGAAATCTTTATTTTTCAGATAAAAAAGGCGAAAGATTTTCTATCACAATCGCTATTAGTACTACAACAGTTTATTCCTTCTCCCGTCACAACTCAAAAATACCCCCACTCTGATCCTCCCCGCCACCATGACAAAAGTAGGGGGGGCATTAATCATGACCAGATAGCATGGTCTTATTACGATGACAGTATATAATAATGTTACCGGCCAAACCCGATTTCAGGGCAAACTAGTTTCGCCTAGGCCAAACGGTTTATTCCGGAAATCTCCACTGACAAATCCCTACCAGTGGGGATCATAGTTCTTCTTTTAAGCATAATTGCATAAACCCTACTTATTCAAGTGACAAGAAAAAAATAACCATGAAGACTTAGCCTTCTAACGTATCGCTCATTAAATGCAAAAGGGCCGCAAAACAAAAAATCAGCAAACCAGTTTTATTACAAAAATGTGATCTAAGCACTCGATATTTTATAGTGTGAAAAAGACTCCCGCAATTTTAGCTATTATAATTGAAGAACAGTAATGGTGATACTTTTGCATTAACGCGGTTTGACCAGTAATTTAGTGCAAAAGCGCCATTTTTTCAGTTGCGACCCGACCAGCAGCAAAGACGCACCTCAGTTTTGTGCAAAACAGCAACAATCCAAAAAAAACAATGAGTTTTTTATAGACAACATTTTGGATTGCAACTGCTTTGCACAAAAAATCACGTAAGTTATCGTTGTTTTTAGAAAGTTTTTTTTTTTCATTTAAATTTTAAATGTAACAATTATGCTTTCTAAGTCTGAAACTCTTGCTCTGATAGGCCTAATTTTGAGTTGTTTTTTAGGATTAGTATTTAAAAAAAACTTGATTTATGTAGAAAAATTGTATTTTTTAGAGAAAAAACACGTAATTTTGGAATAAAAGTTTTATGCAAAAGAGATATTTGTGTTATTTTTTCCACAAAAATAAAAATTACAAAAAAGTATGTATTTGTAAAAAAACTATTAAAAAAAGATGCATCCAATGATGTATAACACTTATATATAATCTTTAAAAATATAGAAAAAATACATAAATTCGTTTTTCAAATTTTGTTTTGGCTCTCCTGTAAAAAAATGATATTTGGGATTGCGTCCCTTTTGCATTTAATGAGCGGTATGTTCAACCTAGTACTTAATAAATCGCAGCTTAGACAAAACTATGTCCTGAAATCGGGTTTCGCCGGTAACAATGATAAAAAATAAATAAATACCTATGTACTATGATAATAAAAAATAAATAAACTAGCACAGATAAAATATTTTTTTATATTTTCTGATTTTATTTAAACAGCGCCATCTAACGGCAAATTTTAGGTATACGATAACTGATTTTTAGTTTTTTTTGTGCTTCTAAATGTATTTTCACGTCATTATATAAATGTAAAAAACCTGCACCAGTGTAATGAAAAAAATATAAACACGCTGGCATGGAAATAAAATAAAACAAATAATAAAATACCAATGTCGTTTATTTACATTAAATAAATAGTAAGATAGAATAAGAAAACTAACAAGATCTAACATTTTAGTTTCTTTATATAAAATTTAATGTGATTCTGTTTTTCCTGTTAAAATATTTTTTAAATACACAGTTAAACTCAAGGAACGATATCTTCGAGATTGGTTTAGTTTAGGGGTTGGCAACCATTTTTAATCGAAAAAGTAAAAATATTAAATTTCAATGTTTTTAAAGAGCCACAATTTTGTTTTCTTGTTAGTAATAAAAAGTTATATATATAATTTTGATAAAGAATTAAGCACAGATCCACAAAGCCATTCAAAAAACCGCATATGGCTCGAAAGCCAGAGGTTACCGACCCCTGATTTAGTTTTTAGACACTGGATAGCGCGAATATTACAAAAAAGAAAACATTTTACAAGTTTCGAGGGGACACTTTAAAAAATTCTTAATTAAACCCAATTTTTCACTTTTGACAGAACTTTAAATATAAAACTATAATATAACTATCATAAGAATTATAAATATCTCCCTATCTTAGTATAAAACGTAGTTAAGTCACTTTTACTATGTCTAAATTCAATTATTGCTTCAAATTACAGCTATACTATTCGAATCAAATGCTATTAGGATACCTTTTTGAATTGAGCGAAAAACGACGTCAACTGCGCTTGACCGTAACGTTAGCAACCAATAGCAACGCATTATATTATCTGTGTGTGTGTAAGTCATCACTGACGCGTTACGCAACTCCAAAAGGACGTATCCTAATAGCATTTTTATATTGCAATGTGTAACAAGACGAGCAGATCGTACACCTGATGGTAAGCGCCACGTCTGCCCTGAGACAGTTCAGTGCCAAACAGTAACTAAGCAGTTACTGTCTGGCACCGCCCTGCGCCCGCTACACCGAGACGACAGTTATTAGGTCTCATATACCCAGTAATTTCACTAGCTTCAGTGCCCTTTCCCCGAAACACAGAAGTGCTTGACACACTTCTATTTCACGGGAAAATATCTAGCATTTGAACCAGATAGTACCTACTTTTATTTCTTATTAAAGAGCATGAGCATAATGTTTCAGAGCAAGGCATCATTGAAATCATGTCATCATCACAATAATGGATACTCACTTAATCACCAATCTTGACAAAACCAAGCTATGATAGAAAATCCGAACATAATTATCCCTTACCCGGGAATTGAACCCAGGACCATAATTTACGAACAAGCTATACAGGGTGATTTTGAAGTCATTGGCATCCATTTGGCCCATTAATGTACTCATATGAAGGTATGTTTCTACACAGTGGCGGATTAACACATTTGCCGCCAGTAGGCTATTCAAATTTTGCCGCCCCTTTTGACCTCTGTATTTTGATACCCATCATAACTTTTGAAAAAATAAGAACTATTATAATGACAGTCATTCTAAACCTGTCCAGTAAATTTTCTAAACTAATAACATTTATTCTAAACCAGTTTAGTAAATTTTCTAAACTTCGAAATAATGTAATCCATGAAATCAATAAATACTAGGGGGCTTGCAGTACCGGAAGCGAACTGGATTTTCGAATTCCCGGGAATTTTCGATACTTCGGTACTGATTCTTTTCAACAATTCGTTATTATTTTAAGGATGTTTGAACTAAGCCAGCACTTGACCACAAAGTTGCCTAATGATATATTATAAGTTAAAAAAATTGGTTGCCTGTAAAGTCGGTATACGGGCGAAAGTTTTACGTGACAACGACTTTTTATGTCTGTCTCTCTCGCTCTTAGGCGGGACGCGTGCCTCTCACTCGCTCTCATTGTGAGCGCATAACGTGAGCGGAGCGTAACGCAGTTTCTTGAAGTGTCACCCGGCAAACCAATTTATAAGACGTTGTCACGTCAAAATCAACGATGAAGCGCGCTTGCATAGCAAAATCCCGTGTAGTCCGCCGCAAAAAAGACGAAGCAAATCCGTCTCTCGTCTCGACTGCATACGGATGGAGTCTCTGTCTGAGTCTATTCGTTCGGTTGTAACGGAGCTGGCGGAATCAAGTCGTGCAGTTGAGAAGCACACTCGCCATAGTGAAGTCTGTAAAAGACGGAGAGGCAAGCAATCCTCCTTCGATGATTGAGGCTCTGTAAGCTCTCAATCAAAGCATCGTCACCGATAAGTCTCTTTGCACGCTGCTAGAGTTCCACGTTGCACGCAATAGAGTCCAAGGCAGCTAACTGGTAACAAGCAGAACCATCCCAAAGATGGCAGCAATACTCCATGCAGGAAAGAACTTGAGCTCTGTAAAGGTTTAGGAGCTGTTCCGCAGTGAATTAGTGCCTGACTCTGGAATGGATGCCGAGCTTTTTAGACTATATACAGCTCCCAAAATTAGGTAGATATTTCCATATTAAGGAGCTGTAGTCGCTCTAATAAAGGGACCTATACACCACGAAAAAAGAGGAAGGCAGCTTAAATGCGCTCTTTTTGGTGGAAACTAGACAAACCTACGTTTTAGTGGATTTAAAGCTCAACAAATTGGCAGGTTATGGCTATTGTTTGATAATTTGAGGGGACAGCACGGGTACCTTTTTAAAGCACATGCTGCACCATAGCAAGTTTCCAGTTCCACGATTTTGGAACTAACACTCAGATTGGAGACAGCTCGGGTGTACTACTCCGCAATACTCTCGCTGATATCCCATCTGGACCACTCGCTTTGTTCACCGAACCTAAGCACCTCTCGTTGACGAATTTTAGTTAAGAGGGTTAACTAAAAATGCGTCGCGTCGAGTTTTCGAATTTCGGGTTTCGCGCATGCGCGCCAGGTCAAGATAAGCAATGTCTTGCTGTAGTCAAAGTAATCACTTTGATCCTTTTTATTTAATTTTAAATATTGTTTATTTTTAACTATTTATATTAGTCAATAGTATATTATATCCTTACATAATCATAACAGGGCATAAGTAAGTGTGTGTTGTTATATAATGGGTAAAATATTTATCAATGTAGTAAACATTGACAATATCTTACTGTTTACATGAAGTACCTAGATTTTTTAAGAGTAGCCAATTAATACTAATAAGATAATCCTTCCCAAATGTGTGTGTAAATACTTACTTACCTAATGAAAATTGTTGACATATGTAAGTCTTTTAAGTATGACCATTCGATACGTAATTTAGAAATAAAATACCGATTTCAGAATACCATTTTTATAACAATCTGATTTAGACCTATAGACCGTTTAAAGTCAAATGTTAACATCCCATTTGAATAAAGCACATCACATTTTAAGTGTGCCTACTATGTATTACAAAATTGTTCTGTTCAAATTTCGTTTACAAAATAAAAGTAAATATTTTAATCAAGTAACAACTATGTATTACAAATGACATTATGTACACTAATCAAAATGTGTGTTACCTGTTTATATGAATAGAATTACATTTTAATTTAAAATGAATAACTTTTATTCAGTTTAGGCTGATACAGCACTTGTGAATGTCAAAGATGCTATGCCACCGGTTTGCAAACCCTAAGCCGGGAGGGTTTACTATTGTCTGACAAAAAACGTATGACAAAAGATAATTTTACAAACAACGTTTGAAAAACTAATCATTTGACAAACTTTCATTTCGCAAACATATTACTTTAAAAACAATGATTTCCGACGTTTGGCACGCGGCTCGTTTTTGTTTTAAATCCAAGTGAGTAGTTGACAATTTATTGAAGGTCATGCATTGTTTTTAGTGATATCCTGTGAAAAAAATGTCATCTCAACGCTGTAAAACATTTACAATTGAGGGGGAAAAATGGAGAATCATACTCATACAACCGCATCAAGGAATCGTTCAATTGAACCCTTTTGGTTTTAAAACATTTACGATTCGAAAACCGCGACAAGAAATTAACGCATTAATTCTTAAAATATGTAGTTTTAAAATCATGAGAAACAAAAAATAAACTTTTTTTTTACAAAACGCTTTGTATGACGTCCACTTATTATGACGCGTTTGTCAATTCCCATCGATGTCATTATAAACGGATTCCACTGTAGTTTAGCTTTATTTCCCACTAGCAGTTGCCCTCGCGGTTTCACCCGCGCGTAATTTCCTTTTTTAACTCCCCCCCCTTCCCCCTCCTATCCCCCTACCCCTCCTATTCCCCTACCCCCTCATATCCCCCTTTCCCATCATATCCCCCTTCCCCCTCCTATCCCCCTTTCCCATCATATCCCCCTTCCCCCTCCTATCCCCCTTCCCCATCCCATCCACCTTCCCCCTCCTATCCCCCTTTCCCATCATATCCCCCTTCCCCCTCCTATCCCCCTTCCCCCTCCTATCCCCTTTCCCCCTCCTATCCCCTTCCCCCTCCTATCCCCCTACCCCCTCATATCCCCCTACCCCATCATATCCCCCTTCCCCCTCCTATCCCCTTACCCCCTCATATACCCTACCCCATCATATCACCCTTCCCCCTCCTGTCCCCCCTGCCCCTACTATCCCCCTTCCCCCTACTATCGCCCCTCCCCCTCCTATTCCCCTACCCCCTCATATCCCCCTTTTCCATCATATCCCCCTTCCCCCATTAAAGTATCCTATGTCAGTCTGGGGTCTAAGCTACCCCTCCACTTATTTTCAGCCAAATCGGTTCATCCGTTCTTGAGTTATGAATAGTGTAACTAACCCCACTTTCTTTTATATAATAAGATATCGACGGTGAAGAACCAATAACGGCTAACTCGCATTTTTGCCGAAAATGACCTTTGAATGTAGTTCGCTTTAAAGTTGTAATTTGCATGCTATGGCAAGATCACTGTAGTAAAAAGCCTTTAAATTGCCGAGTTATTCAGCTGTGGCATTAGCGGCTAAGACGAATTGCGTATTCTTTTGCTTATTTTTGCTGCCAATTCCATCTATCTCGCTACGTCGACGTGCTTACTCCACCGCTGTTTGTCGTCCACTGCTGGACATAGGCCTCTCCAAATGCTTGCCACGCTGATCGATCCTCGGCCACTCGCATCCAGCTCCTGCCAGCCATCTTGAGCAGATCACCACTCCTCCTGGCCTGAGGGCGTCCTACACTATGTTTACCGAGACGCGGTCTTTAACCCCAACGGTTATCGGTTCTGCTGATATGGCCAGCCTACTGCCACTTCAGCTGGCTAATCCGGCGAGCTATGTCGGTGAGTTTGGTTCTCTGCCGAATCATCTCATTTCGGATGCGATCCCGCAGTGAAACGCCGAGCATAGCTCTTTCCATAGCCCGCTGAGCGACTTCAAACTTGTGGACTAGCTGTGCCATAAGTGTTCACGTTTTGGCTCCGTGTGTCATGACGGGTAGGTCGCACTGATTGAACACTTTCGTCTTTAGGAATTGTGGAATCGGCGATAAGAAGACTCGTCGTAGTTTCCTAAACGCTGCTTAACCCAACTGAATTCTTCTATTCACCTTGTCCCAAGTTGTTTCGATCCAACTGCAACGACTGCCCAGGATACCCATATTTTTGAACAACTTCAAGGACGGCGCCGTGAATCGCAATCGGTTCCGGTAGAACATGTTCATTGAACATGACTATGGTTTTGTCCAAGTTCATGCGTAAAGAAAAATCAGCCAGGTCATTCAGCATCTGTTGTAGGTCCTGCAGCGTCTCCACCATTATGACAATGTCATCTGCAATTCGCAAGTGTGAGATGTATTCGCCATTTATGTTAATGCCACGTTCTTTCCAGTTCAGCATCTTAAACATATCCTCCATTGCATTTGTGACCAATTTCGGGGAAATAACGTCCCCCTGTCTCACTCTTCGATGCAATGGTACAGAATTTGTCTGCTGATTTTGTACTTGGACGGACATGGTGGCCGCTTTGTACAGATATCTCATCACTTGGATATATCGCCAGTCTACTTGGCAACGCTGCAGGGACTCAAGAACGGACTAGATTTCAACAGAGTCGAAGGCCTTCTCATAGTCCACGAATGCTAGACACAGGGGCTGATTATACTCTCCGGTCTTCTGTATAATCTGCCGCACGGTGTGGATGTGGTCTATGGTGCCGTATCCGCTCCAAAACCCAGCCTGTTTCGGTGGTTGAAACTCGTCGAGTCTTCGCGCAAGACGGTTCGTGATCACTCTTGAGACTAGCCGGGAAATATAGACGGGAAAAAGGTGTTCGTACAATCTCTCGGAAGAAGCCACCTAACGAAGCTGACCACAGCAAGTGCAGAAGTAGTTGCCTCAAAGCCGGCAGTCCTTATGGAGGTAGAGGACTTCTATGGCCTTGTTATTCGCTTCGCATACATTGTCGAACTGTTTCCGAAAATGTGGCTCTAGCCACGCTAACTCGCCATTACACTGAAGACCTGCCAGAAGTCAGCGTTGGCGAAATCGAGATTGCTGTTGGGCAGCTTAAAAATCGAAAAGCCGCTGGAGACGACGGCGTTACTACAGAGCTGCTAAAGGCTGGAGATAAACCCGTACTGAGGGAGCTCCAAAAGTTTTTTAAAGCTGTCCTGTTCGAAGGGATTCAAAATCTTTATTATTATGATTGGCAACTGTAAAGAATTTAATAAAAATAGGGAATTCTTATTTGTGAATAAAACTCACGATAATAGGAAGGTTCAGTTTATTATCGTGAGTTTTATTTACAAATATGAATAAATTTTAACTATTTTGCTATGCTATTTCGCGGCTTTTTTATAGGTAGCAGAAACAGCTATCTGACACAAACAAAATAATATAATCACGATTCGGACCAATACCATCTAACTAACACTATCTTTGTAAAACAGGTAGTTACATCGATAACGTTTTCATGGTTTGATTTCTTCAATTTTTATATTAGATTACTGATACAACAGTTTTTAATAACTTCACATCCAAAAGCATAAATCATTTTTTTCGTCTCCTGTAAAATTTGTGTTTTGTTAGTTAGCCGTTATTGATTCTTCACCGTCGATATATAATATATTATATAGATATAGATATTACATTTTTTATCCAATTAATGTAGTGTATATAATATTAACATAAATTCATAACCATAGTCTTATAAAATATTTACTCAACATAGTACTAAGAAGTGTCGGTTGCGCTTTAAACTGTACCACGCTACGCAAATCAGCGATGTTTACGGCACATCCGTTTCTGGGTACGAGCGACATACGTCCTACCTCTGAAGAGCCCGGCGGCTGACTAATTTGAAATGTTTTGCGCGGAGTGTTTAATAGCAGTTTAAAAAAATGTCTATAAAATAAATTGTGCATCATTATATAGGTTTTATGTATTCAAACTTAAGATAATATGTTCTTCTTTTAAGTTAGACTAAAAACTTTCTGTAAATTAAAGAAATTAATGGTAAATTTTGCATGTTTACAACAGTGATTTCTTTGTAATTTCGCTGTAAATGGATTTGAATTTCGTATGAAAATAATCTCAAATTTAACTCATACCCCATCTAACTATTTGCGTAATGATATGTAGACTTGCATAATAAAGTAAAATGTCCTATTTTTACAATGGTATTAAAACAATTGAGCTTCGAAATCGATGTTAAAAGTGAAGTTTATAAAACACTGCTCGGGTAAATTGTCAGTATTCACAAATACTCCATAGAAAGAAAAGTGGTATGGGCTACGATTTTAGACAAAGATACTGTTTATAATAATTTGTGAGTCGCATGTTTCTTAGATCACGTTTTCATAGAAAATATCTCGTTGAAAACTGCCTATTTTGAGTCAAAACGGCAATCGAATCGTTTAACAGTCTTAACTCAAATGTTGATTCACAACGAGGAAGATGGTGGCACATGGTTAGCAGCATCCAGATGTAAATAGTTGGCAACAAAATTAATATGGACCTAAGTCTACTGCTGGATATGGGCCTCTACAACACTCGCCTATATTATGGATCTATAAGCCGATTTTTTTCAAATCACCCCCCGGACCACGGAAAAAGAGGGGGTTGCAATGCGACCCTCGATTTTCTCCCCTTGTCGCATGATTTTTGTACGGCGTTGCGGGATAATGGTTTAGAAGCTGTAATGAAACAGTATGAAACTGATGCCGTACCGTACAGAATGAAATGACCAAATTTTACCTCGAAATTTTCAGAAAAACAAATAGAAATACCGACTTTGTGGCGCACTATTTTTTTCGGCACTGCGCGCTTTCTTATTATTTTTCATGGATCTATCGATGGTAAAAATGCCGTACAAAAACATATGACCAAAATGTACTCACTCTACCTGCACTTTTGAATTCTCACTATTTCTCACCAGCACTCAGTTGGACAGCTTACAAGTGACGGCATAGTGCTGAATCTTATTATTTTATGCTCTTAAATCGTCCTATATACGTCACCTGGTGGTTCATATGACCCATCCATTTTTGGGGTGGGACTGTAGTCTATAATATTTTAAAAGGTGAAGAACTGTGTTGATGGACTAGTAATATTAGTAATATTAAATATTTGTAATAACTGCCTTCGTGGTACAGTGGTTAGAGCGTTGGACTCTAAAACCCGGAGGTCGTGGGTTCGAATCCCACGGGGAGTATCACTTAGTGTGATTGTTTCCAGGTGGTTAGGACATTGCAAGCAGGCTTGAATCACCTGAATGTCTGAAAAGAATGATGATTGCGTGCTTCGGAAGGCACTTTAAGCCCTTGGTCCCGACTATGTTCCACCAAGTAGGTCTGTTTTCCCTAAGGGTTGCGGAGGTCAGATGGCAATCGCTCCATTGTAATAACCAGGCTTGTCATATCTAGGATCATATAGTCGAACTCGAAGCGGACCCTGAGCTCCATACTGGATGCAATAAGGAAGGAACTGACTGGGTGGGTGGGATTATTTATGACGATGATTAAAAAGTTAATAATATTATATTAAACTACTTAAACTACTTATTTACCTCACGGTAAAAAGCAGTATTTCAAAAAGTATTTTATAGCCTATTCCATTTTATAGGAACACTTCACACTAGTAATCACCTAGCCGACCCTAAGTACAATCGGAAAATCGCAACGATACCGCGAACTAACTCAAGACAGCGCCATCTCTTGGCATCAGGGTCTTTTCACTTCTATACTTTGAAATTTTCTATGGAGGAGGATTAGCTCTCTTTAGTAGTTTCCTATATCGCTAGATGGCGTTAGCGACAAATTTGCGAGACGTTTTACGCAATTTCTTATTTCATTATTATTCTCAAAACTTAAAAATAATAGATAAACTAAATTTACAGAACACATTGTATCGCATATTTTATTTATAATTGTTACTTTAAATTCTTTTGTTTCCTTTAATACATAAGAAATTTCAGTAAATTTATTTAAATAATGCAGAATCTGGGGGGAACGGAACGTAGCGGAAAAATCATGGATGGCTATCTGTCAATAGTGTCAATGTCAATACCGTTTGTTTACGTTACGTGACGTGACACGAATGTGATATTTTGCTTTTTCTTGTGGTTTTTTCTATTTAACGACCCTGCTTTTTCACCTGGACGCCGATTTATCTATTCCCTCGCTGACCAGTGCATTGAATTTAGGACTCCGATCTCTCCGGCGCCCCATACACTCTGACCCATCGCCTCGTTTTCCGGACTTCGATTTCTTTGCCTATCGACCTTTGCCTTGTGTTTTGAACTTAGATTCTTTGTTAAATAAACATTATATTAGTTAGATGTGTTGTTTTATTTATGCCTATTTTAGTTTAAAATATAACAATAAAAATTAAATCATAAAATACGTATACCTATATACAGGCACGTAGGTATAGTTTAGTTATATAAATATTAGTCATTGGTGTAGCTATAGTTATAGATATTGAAAAATGTAATTTCTTCCGGTTTCACGAGATGGCGCTGAACGGCGATCTAACTGATGGCTGTACTCTGTGCTTGGCATTTTGTAGAACTACATTCTACATATGATCGACTTTGCCTTGCTTAGCGATTGTTTGTGGTACTAAGTTCCAATAGCCCCACTGAAAGAAAGGTCGTGATAATTATTTATCAATTAGATAAAAAATTAGACAGCAGTAATCACAACTTCTTCTTCATCATCCCAGCGTATTCCAGATTGCATCCAGTATGGAGCTCAGCGTCCGCTTCGACTTTGATCCCAGATTTGACAAGCCGGGTTATTACAATGGAGTGATTGCCATCTGACCTCCGTAACCCTTCCATCCCATTCCTTTTTGACATTTTTATAAGTAGACATTGTATAATTTTTTAAATTCTTAAAGAGTCGTGGTCAAAATGGGCGTAAGACCAACAGCTTTAAAATATATTTTATGTGAAAGCTAATGACCATTTCTTAATTTTATTCTATGAGGGCAATCACCTAAACAACCGGAGAACAGAGATATTCATGTTCAAACATATACGTTTCTCGTTATTAATATAACATATTTATTTGTTATAGTATTCAAAACAATCGCTAATACAACGGAGATAACACGACAGGATATTGTGCAGAGCTATAAAGCCAAAGAAACCAATCCATCGGTCGGTACCTAACCTAAAGCACAGAGCTGCAGAGGACGCGGCGCGGGTCGGGTCGGGTCGGGAGTACGCACACAGTACTGCGCCTGACCCGCGCCTTTCGTTGCACCCGCAGAACATTTATTAGATGTTAAACTTGATGAAAACCTTTGATATTTGAATAAAAAGTATTAATAAATAGTAGTTTTAACTAATATGTGTGTTTTATGTAACCAATCTTTGGATTTTTTTGCAGTTAACCCGGTTTATATTGAGGTTAAAAAGTATTTAGGGGGTATTTAGAAGTACAATGAAGTAAATTACAACACATTTTATTTCTGTTGGTTTTACGCCCAGCTCCCATACAAAAGTGCCCCTCATCCTTTTTCTTTTTATTTGTATGGTTGTGTTTTTGTTATTTCTGACATAGTATTCATTTTTGACATTTTTGATTAGTTGACATTTTCTTTCTATTTGTATGGTTTGGTTTTGTACTTTTTAAATGATTTTTGTGTTGTTATTAGTAGGCCGTCGGAAATAGACAAAATAAGGGGCTAAATTCGAAAAGCGTGATGTACAGCCCGTTCCACATAAGTTGTCCTTTTGCCGCTATATTGGCAGCATTGCCTACGCTTTGTAAATCTGTCAAAAAACAGATTGAATGTATTGAAAAACAATACTACCAATATAGCGGCTAAAGGACTTCTTATGTGGAACCATTAATATTAATTCCATGTGTGGAACAGACTGTAGTTCTGCATTTTTAGTATGTTGTATGGGTCCGTTAGAGTAATGTCATTTCAAATTTGCAACTTCGAAAAACTTGTGGAAACTGAGAAAATCGAGAAAATCTTCGAAATTTTGGGACTTTTTTATCTATTTGCTCTCCAGGGCCAAAACTATGCATTTTTTGTGAACAATGTTCTCTACACTCATAAAATGTATTAAAGTACCTACAACTGGAGGCCAATCACAGCTCTATTGGCTTCAAAGGAGTCAAGCTATGGCACTTCGAAGATGACCAATATTTCTCGAAAATAGAAAATTTCAGGTTTTACTTACTTATTTCTCGAATAATTGGCAAAACTACTAGCTTCACGAAGAAAGGTCACTGAAAATATTTTGTATATAGTACATTTATTTAACTTTTATTAACGCCCAAAACGGAATCTGTGAGACTAGTAGTTCACTCAAAAAATCTAATAGAAGGTAAAATGGGTTAGAGACAAAATAGGCCGTCGTATAAAGACATTAAATTCGCAAAGCGTGATGTAGTTCTGCATTTTTGGTATGTTGTAAGGGTCCAGTAGGGTAGTATGAATTCCAATTTGCAACTTCGGAAAACCTGTGGAAACTGAGAAAATCGAGAAAATCTTCGAAATTTTGGGACTTTTTTTACTATTTGCTCTCCAGGGCTAAAACTATGCTTTTATTGCGAATGATGTTTTTACACTTATAAACTGTATCTAATTACTTGTAAATTGAGCCTAATAAAATTCGAGTCGAAATAAGAAATTTTCAGGATACTCCCACTTATTTCGTGAAATATTGGCAAAACCACTTGGCCTATGAAGAAAGGTCACTGAAAATATTTTGTAGTACATTTATTTAACTTTTATTTGAGCCTAAAAGCACCGCTATTGACTTCATAGAAGCCAAGCTATGGCACTTTGAAGATGACCAATATTTGTCGAAATAAGAAATTTTCAAGATACTCCCACTTATTTCGTGAAATATTGGCAAACCTACTTGGCCTATGAAGAAAGGTCACTGAAAATATTTTGTAGTACATTTATTTAACTTTTATTAGAGCACAAAATGAAGTCTGTGAGACTAGCTGTTCCCTCACAATCTCAAAAAAACGAAAAGAAGGTAAAATGGGTTATAGAAACAAAAGACTATTATATTGGGTAATTGGAAATTAGACAGGAATGTTATAAATAGTAATGGATGGAGGTCATTTGCGATCGTTTAGGCTCGCTTGAAGTTTGATTTGGAATCTAATTTCTAGGAAAAACATAAAATCAATGATGATTAACCGAAAAAACTGCGACTGTCTAAAAATGAAACCCTGCAAATGCAAAAAGGAATGTAGAGGGGCATGCAGTCAGATCGCAAATGACCTCCACCCACTACTATGTATAAAATTCCTGTCTAATTTCCAATTACCCAATATAATAGTCTTTTGTTTCTATAACCCATTTACCTTCTTTTCGTTTTTTTGAGATTGTGAGGGAACAGCTAGTCCCGCAGACTTCGTTTTGTGCTTTAATAAAAGTTAAATAAATGTACTACAAAATATTTTCAGTGACCTTTCTTCAAAGGCCAAGTGGTTTTGCCAATATTTCACGAAATAAGTGGGAGTATACTGAAAATTTCTTATTTCGACAAATATTGGTCATCTTAAAAGTGCCACAGCTTGGCTGCTATGGAGTCAATAGCGTTGCTATTAGGCTTAAATTGCAAGTAATTTAATACAGTTTATAAGTGTAGAAAACATCATTCGCAATAAAAGCATAGTTTTGGCCCTGGCGAGCAAATAGTAAAAAAAGTCCCAAAATTTCGAAGATTTTCTCGATTTTCTCGGTTTCCACAGGTTTTCCGAAGTTGCAAATTGGAATTCACACTACCCTAATAGACCCATACAACATATCAAAAATGCAGAACTACATCACACTTTTCGAATTAAATGTCTATTTCCGACGGCCTATAGTGTGTAGGGTGATATTTGTAATTTGTTAATTTTAAGCTTGTGTGCGTTTTGGTTATACTGTGAGCCACAAGTGTATGTATGAATAAATAAAATAAATAAATAAATAAACTCTTACAAGGGAAACCAGACCTACTTAGAACATAGTCGGGACCAACGGCTTAACGTGTCTTCCGAAGCACGGAATCATCATTCTTTTCAGACATTCAGTTGATTCAAGCCTGCAATGTCCTAACCACCTGGAAACAATCACACTAAGTGATACTCCCCGTGGGATTCGAACCCACGACCTCCGGGTTTTAGAGTCCAACGCTCTAACCACTGTACCACGAAGGCAGTTATTACAAACAAAGATTTAAATCTTTGATTGATTACAAATAGGTACCTATTATACAGTCCGCCATTTTGTTCTTCTTTTTTTTTCAAATTAGCAAACGCTATTCTAGGAAAACACCTAGAATTCTTTAAAAAATGGATATATTGTAATAATACACACATAAAATGACAAACGAAAACCCGTAGTGTTACATTTTGAAAAATAAGCAACCAATTTTTTTTTAATGTTTCAAATATTTTGATGAGATAATTTTTTAATAAGTCTTTAAACTTTATTTTTCAGATAAAAAAGGCGAAAGATTTTCTATCTCAATCGATATTACAGTTTATTCCATCTCCCATCACAACTCAGAAATACCCCCACTCTGATCCTCCCCACCACCATGACAAAAGTAGGGGGGGCATTAATCATGACCAGATAGCATGGTCTTATTACGATGACAGTATATAATAATGTTACCGGCCAAACCCGATTTCAGGGCAAATTAGTTTTGCCTAGGCCAAACGGTTTATTCCAGGAAATTCCCCACTGACAAATCCCTACCAGTGGGGATCATAGTTCTTCTTTTAAGCATAATTGCATAAACCCTACTTATTCAAGTGACAAGAAAAAAATAACCACGAAGACTTAGCCTTGTAACGTATGTTTAACCGAGTACTTATAAATCGCAGCTTAGACAAAACTATGTCCTGAAATCGGGTTTCGCCGGTAACAATGATAAAAATAAATAAATACCTACTATGATAATAAAAAATAAATAAACTAGCACAGATAAAATATTTTTTTATATTTTTTGATTTTATTTAAACAGCGCCATATAACGGCAAATTTTAGCTATACGATAACTGATTTTTAGTTTTTTTTGTGCTTCTAAATGTATTTTCACGTCATTATATAAATGTAAAAAACCTGCACCAGTGTAATGAAAAAAATATAAACACGTTGGCATGGAAATAAAATAAAACAAATAATAAAATACCAATGTCGTTTATTTACATTAAATAAATAGTAAGATAGAATAAGAAAACTAACAAGATCTAACATTTTAGTTTCTTTATATAAAATTTAATCAGTGATTCTGTTTTTCCTGTTAATTTTTTTCTAAATACACAGTTAAACTCAAGGAACGATATCTTCGAGATTGGTTTAGTTCAGGGATCGGCAACCATTTTTACTCTAAAAAGTAAAAAAAAAAGTTCAATGTTTTTAAAGAGCCACAATTTTGTTTCGTTGCCAGCAATAAAAAGTTCTATAAATAATTTTGATAAAGAAGCACAGCTCTACAAAGCCATCCAAAAAGCCGCATATGGCTCGAAAGCCAGTGGTTACCGACCCTTGATTTAAATTTTTAGACACTGGATAGCGCAAATATTACAAAAAAGAAAATATTTTACAAGTTTCGAGGGGATACTTTAAAAAATTCTTAATTAAACCCAATTTTTCACTTTTGACAGAACTTTAAATATAAAACTATAATATAACTATCATAAGAATTATAAATATCTCCCTATCTTATTATAAAACCTAGTTAAGTCACTTTTACTATATCTAAATTCAAATATTGCTTCAAATTACAGCTATACTATCCGATTCAAATGCTATTAGGATACCTTTTTGAATTGAGCGAAAAACGACGTCAACTGCGCTTGCCGTAACGTTAGCAACCAATAGCAACGCATTATATTATCTGTGTGTGTGTAAGTCATCACTGACGCGTTACGCAATTCCAAAAGGACGTATCCTAATAGCATTTTTATATTGCAATGTGTAACAAGACGAGCAGATCGTACACCTGATGGTAAGCGCCACGTCTGCCCTTAGACAGTTCAGTGCCAAACAGTAACTAAGCAGTTACTGTCTGGCACCGCCCTGCGCCTGCTACACCGAGACGACAGTTATTATACCGCGTTTACATTCAGCCATTTCCGTTGCTGCTTACCTTGCCGTACATATATTGATGTGTCAACGTCAGCGGAAATGAGTGTTTACATTGCCGCTTCATATGTATTTTAAATTCGACTCTGGGCCATGGATAACGTGGAAATTGTCGCAGCGTCGGCGCCTTTTAAGTTTAATTAATTATTTAAATGTTTAAAAAAAAATAGAATTCAAAAGGGACGTCGTCGTCAGAGGACATGGTGGATGATAGCAATTCATCGTAATTATTAGAACAATGTAAGTATTTTTAAAGATATTAAACGACTGAACGAGAGAGCAACATGTAAACACACGTTGCCGCTCGCATTGCCGCGCTTTGATGTCCGCTAGAAAAACCGCCAAATGGGGGATAGCCGGGCAATGCGAACGGCAACGTCAAGGCAATGGAAATGACCTGTTTACATTCTCGCGTTTCCCAGTTTATTCCCCATGTTGCCGCGGCAATGGGCTGAATGTAAACGCGGTATTAGGTCTCATATACCCAGTAATTCCACTAGCTTCATTGCCCTTTCCCCAAAACACAGAAGTGCTTGACACACTTCTATTTCACGGGAAAATATCTAGCATGTGAACCAGATAGTACCTACTATTATTTCTTATTAAAGAGCATGAGCATAATGTCTTAGAGCAAGGCATCATTGAAATCATGTCATCATCACAATAATGGATACTCACTTAATCACCATTGTTGACAAAACCAAGCTATGATAGAAAATCCGAACATAATTATCCCTTACCCGGGAATTGAACCCAGGACCATAATTTACGAACAAGCTATACAGGGTGATTTTGAAGTCATTGGCATCCATTTGGCCCATTAATGTACTCATATGAAGGTGTTTCTACGTGGGCAGGGTGCCCGGCGTCAGCGCGGGCGCAGGGACGCGTGCAAAGCGGGTATGAAGCATGGGTGACATTGTTTGTTTAGGTGAATTCCGCGCCCGAACTTGAATAAATTCATGTTATAGCAGAGCCCGCTTTGTTGAGGCCAATGAAGTAGTTTCAGGCTTGTATGTTACTTGAATAATAAATTTTAAGGTATTTTAAAACCATAATTTTATATCTTGGATTTGCCTTATATTTGGGGAAAGGACTCTATATCATGAGTATTTTCTTATTTTAAAAGGATGATAACGACTTCAATGTCACCCTGTATAATCCACTAGACAGGCCATCAAGGATTTAAACTTTTGCCCGACTCCACGCCAGCCACTAAGCTTGAGTGTAAAAATATATATATTTACAGTGACTATAGTTCACATCTTCATAGCATAATAAGGTGGTTTGTCATGGCCATGTTGCATTTTCGGATCACAGGCCGGCCAGATAGGCTGTAGGCCTATATCTGCTTGTGGAATTGTAGATGAAGACTGCATTGGTACCTGTAAATATAATTAAAATATTATTTCACAAATAAACAAAAGACACTTGGTCACCAAGTCTTGGTGTTACCCAATATTGAAAACTAACGGCCGCCTCAGCGGTTTCAGCCGCGCGTAATTTCTTTTTTCAAATATCCCCCCTTCCCCCCACATTTTCGGGATAAAAAGTACCCTATGTTCACCGGGGATAGTGTAGCTTTCCAACAGTAAAAGAATTTCTCAAATCGGTTCAGTAGTTTCGGAACCTATTCAGTACAAACAAACAAACAATCAAATCTTTCCTCTTTATAATATTAGTATAGATATAAATGCTAAGTTTCATTTTTCACATGTGTTATAGCTGCCGGGAAACTTCTTGACGCTCGGTCGAAGGAGTGGGGGAAAGTTCGGGCATGTGCATGACCAATAGCTCGCGCGCATTTCAAAATTCGCGTTCTGCGCAATCCCGATTTCAAGATGTTTGCTGGGCACTATAACATTTTCGTTTATGAATATATCTGTATATCTATACTAATTAAGAAAGATTTGATTGTTTGTTTGTATTGAATAGGCTCCGAAACTACTGAACCGATTTGAATAATTCTTTCACTGTTGGAAAGCTACAGTCCTCGTGTGACATAGGGTGCTTTAAATTCCGAAAATGTGGGGGGAAGGGGGGATAATTGAAAAAAGGAAATTGCGCGCGGGTGAAACCGCGGAGGCCACCGCTATCTATACTAATATTATAAAGAGGAAACTTGTTTGTTTGTTTTTGTATTATACTGCGTGTTTTTTTAGTCGTTGATTTCCCGCAGCAGAATGCTTTACCTTCAGTAGTACTATCGATTTATGCTAGTAATTTTTTTTTTGAATTTTTTTTTTGAAATTTTTTTAAAACTTTTTTTGAAATTTTTTCTTAAATTATAATGGGAAAATGGAAACTAAATGTGAGTAAATAGTAAATAATCATTTTTTTGATAAACGTGAAGGGCAATGACCCCGGCCGGTGACCGTTTGTGACGCAGCTAGTACTATTGGTTCGAGTTTCGTCTATCATAATCGTAAAACTTTTGATTTAACTAAAAAATGAACTTTATTAATCTATTTTACTACTAAGATAGAATCATTTTACTGCGGGAAAACAACGACTAAAATTCCACGCTGTATAAAGCAGTAAGTAATACCTGTCTTGGATCGACTCGTCTTTTCCCCCGGCTTCGCTTGGGCCAGGGTTTCTTAAGATGCACGTATGTTATGTGAGCTCTCTTCTCGCTAGCATGCTTGAAACCTTTGCCACACATCTCACATTTGAACGGCTTCAGACCGGTGTGAATCTGAAACAAAATAAAAACATTTATATTTAGCCCGACCAATAAAATAAAAAACCTCGCCATATTGCGGAAAAATATTGGAACTAATTTCTTCAAGTGGCAACAATCAAATAAAAAAACATTTTTTTTATACTAAGTCAGTTGCAGACAGACACGCAGCCCACCTGATGGTAAGCGGCCACTGCGGCCTATTCCATTGAGGGACACCTCACCAGGAAGCGTCACTCAATGTGCTGCCAGACTATATAAATAAATAAATATTTCTGGACATTATTCACACAGCGCCATCTAGCCCCAAACTAAGCATGAGCTTGTGCTATGGGTGCCAGACAACGGATACACATTACTTATATACTTTTTTTTTGTAAATACATACATATTATACATAGAAACACCCAGACCGATACAAACAGACATGTTCATGCACACAAATGTTTGTACCGTGCGGGGATCGAACCCGCGACCTCTGGTGTAATAGCCGACTACTCGACCATTACACCAAATGGCTCGTCTATGACTGTAGACTCATCTGATCTTCGAGCCTTTGATTTCAAGTGTACTGGCTCCCACAATAAGATGTCATTCATTATTATTCTGTTAGTGTGATGTCAATTTTAATCCCTCAATGGAATAGGCCGCTAAACATCAGGTGGGCTGCGTGTCTGTCTGCCAACTGAAGTTGTATAAAAAAAACCGTAGCTCTCTAGTCACCGCGATGTAGTCTACAGCCAGCGCCATCTACCGCCAGACACTCACAAACATTATGCCTGCGTACTGAACTGCTTCCCGCACAGACTGCAGCCGAAGCTGGGCTTGTGGGCGCTGTGCAGGCGACGGTGCGCCACCAGCCGCTGATGCCACAGCCATGGCGACGTCGTTGGCTACGTCGCCAAACATTTGGCGACGTTGCCAAACCGTCGCCAAGTGAGGCAGACCTATGTTTTAATAGGACGCCATGGCAACGTCGCCGGCTAAGACGCCAAGCAGTTACTGTGGGATCTAACTCACATGGCGACGGGTCGGCAACGTTGTCAATATTGACATTTGGCGACGTAGCCAGCTACGTAGCCACAATCGTCGTCATAGCGAGCGTTATAATGAAGCAGGCCGAAGTTTGATAACGTTGTCAATTTTAACATTTGGCGACGTAGCCATAGACGTCGCTAAGGCGTCCTAATGAAGCAGCAGTCTATCTCACTTGGGGACGGTTTGACAACCACATATTTGGATATAATCATCTTGGCGACGTAGCCAGCGACGTAGTCAATGACGAAGCCAAAGCGACCCAATAAAGCAAGAGTTAGTCAGATAGTATGGAAATGTTTTGGCGACGTCGCCAAATGTTTGGCGACCTCGCCAGACACTTACAAACATATGCCTCTGCCGGTTGCTCTGCGTGCTGAACTGCTTCCCGCAAAGACTGCAGCCGAAGCTAGGCTTCTGGGCGCTGTGCAGGCGACGATGGGCGACCAGTCGTTGCTGACGCCATAGCCATGGCGACGACGTTGGCTACGTCGCCAAACATTTGGCGACGTTGCCAATCCGTCACCAAGTGAGACATACCCGTTTCAATAGGACGCCATGGCGACGACGCTGGCTACGTCGCCAAACTTTCGCCAAGTTTTGATCCTATACACTTCAATATTCTCTGCTTGGCTACGGTATCTGGCGAAGTCGCCAAGCACTTACTATTGAAATGTATGGGATCTAACTCACATGGCGACGGGTTGGCGACGTCGCCAACACCCAGACACTCACAAACATATGCCTCTGCCGGTTGCTCTGCGTGCTGAACTGCTTCCCGCACAGACTGCAGCCGAAGCTGGGCTTCTGGGCGCTGTGCAGGCGACGGTGGGCCACCAGCCGCTGCTTCATGCGGAAGGACTTGCCGCACGCGTCGCAGCTGAACGGGCGCTCGCCGGTGTGGACCCAGCGGTGGTCTTTCAGGAGCGCGTAGCTCTGGAATTAAAAAAATAAAATAAAAGAATAAAAAAAAAAGAAAAAGAAAGAAAATAAAAGAAAAGAATAAAAAAAATAAAAAAATAATAATAAAAGAATTAAAAAAAAAGTATCAGCCTATTAATGTCCCACTGCAGGACAAAGGCCATCCTTGAAATCAAGTTATCGCTACAAAGACGGGTACTGGCTTAATCACCACGCTTGCCAAATGCAGATTGGTGATCACAAACCCGAGCTGTGTCCGAAAAAAACGACAAAGTTAGCTCGACCCGGGAATTGAACCCAGGACCTTGAGATCTCGGTGCGGTACTCAAACCACAAGACCATCGAGGCGTTAGTTCTGGAATAATAATAAATAAATAATCTATACTAATATTATAAAGAGGAAAGATTTGATTGTTTGTTTGTATTGAATAGGCTCCGTAACTACTGAACCGATTTGAATAATTCTTTCACTGTTGGAAAGCTACACTATCCCCGGTAAACAAAGGGAAATTTTGATCCCGGAAATGTAGGGGGGAGGGGGGATATTTGAAAAAAGAAATTACGCGCGGGCGAAACCGCGGGCGGAAGGCTAGTATAAAATAAAAATATGTAGTTTTTTATTAAACCAGGAAGCGGCGCTAATTATGATTTTACTAAAATAATACTTTATTACACTAAGCTCATTTTGTATTCGATCCTGTCATTTAAAATGTGTTAATATTTTATTGTTATTCATCCGTACTTATTACAGGTACCGGTAAACTTGTATTGTAGCGCATGTGCACTTGCGTGTGACCAATGGCGCGCGCGAATCTCCCGATGCCCGCGCGCGCTATTGGCAATAGCGCGCAGGCATGTCAAAATTCGTTTTCTGAGCAATCCCCACCCAATATTCAAGAAGTTTGCCGGGGCCTGTACAACGTCCAAAATAATAATAAAACTAGCGGCCGCCCGCGGTTTCACCCGTGTGGTTCCCGTTCCCGTGGGAATAGGCTTGTTTCCACTAAGAATGAATCGGATGGCTTAGAGTTTCTAATGATTAATCATAATATGTAGTAAACAAAAAAACAACTTTCTTACTAAAATAATATAAGATTACAAATATTTTTGGAAATTAAAATCGGCAAAATTACTTATTTAATCACGTGACATTAAACAACAATCAGAGAAGCGTGACGTCAGTCCTCGCAAAACACCGGTTGCAGCTGTATAATGATCTCGTCGACTGACATCAACAAACTCGATTGTTTCGCGAGGATAGACGTCATTCAAGACGCCATGACAGTCTTGGCCTTTCCAAAGTTAATTTTAAGATTATTTCTAAAAAGCAAAATACTTATGAAAAAGGCCTATTTTTCTAAAAATAATATACAGGGTGGAAAGTTTCAATGGGGCAGCCAAGGGAGGTACCTTAATCGCAGTGTTGGGCAAAATGTAATTAATTACTAATTACAAATTACAATTACAAAATGTAATTGAAAACTTCAATTACAAATTACTGGTAATTGTTAAAAGTAATTCAATTAACAATTACAAATTTGTAATTGTAATTGGTAATTGCAATTACTCAATTATTACTTTTTCGGTACTTTTTAAGTTTAGGTAGTATACAGGGTGGAAAGTTTCAATGGGGCAGCCAAGGGAAGTACCTTAATCGTTGCAGCTACAAGAAATTGGTCTTAGAAGACTATCCATAATTTTTCAAGAAAATTACATTCCCATTCACAGATTTTTAAAAAAATGTACGGTTGGCAAGAAAATTACCATTTTTCACAAAAAAACTTTTTGATGCTAATCGGTCCAATTTTGTACGCTGATCAAAATCTTCTATGGGACCAACTGAGGTTTCAGTACTAGAAAAGTCACAAATCAAAAAAAACTTTTCCCATACATTTTATAGTACTTAGATTTTTTGTGAGGCCATAAGAAGAGGTAACTTTTTGTCGTAGCTACAAAAAAATAATTAAGAAGATGCATATGCAATCAAACAATAAAATTATTTAAAAATAATAATTATTTTTATTAAGTAATTTTACTTTAAGGTGCTTAAAATGTTCTCCATTTTGATTAACGCATAAATGTATTCGTTTTTGTACTGACCGCGTGGCGGCCAATAATTATTTGGATGAATTCCATATAAAATTGTACAGAGCGAGTTTTTTAATTCTTCGACACTGTCATATTTCTTTTCATAAATTTCATTTTTTAAATAGCCCCACAGAAAGAAATCAAGCTCATTTTTGCAAAAAAAAGAATAACTAAAAGCATCTACTCGCAAAAGCACACCACACGCAATCAGATTTTGATACAAGCAGCAAAAGAAGTACCTACGCATTATAAAAAGAAAACAAAGTTCGAAATTTAAATCTTATTTGAATTTGAACTAGGTAGGTAACTAAATCTTTTTTCAGAAAACTATCGAGGTTACGTAAGTTCCAATTGAAACAAAATTAATTGACTGATGTATGGGAAAAGTTTTTTTTGATTTGTGACTTTTCTAGTACTGAAACCTCAGTTGGTCCCATACAAGATTTTGATCAGCGAACAAAATTGGACCGATTAGCATCAAAAAGTTTTTTTGTGAAAAATGTTAATTTTCTTGCTAACCATACATTTTTTTTAAAACCTGTGAATGGCAATGTAATTTTTTTGAAAAATTATGGATAGTCTCCTAAGACCAATTTCTTGTAGCTGCAACGATTAAGGTACCTCCCTTGGCTGCCCCATTGAAACTTTCCACCCTGTATAAATAAAATAATTAGGTAATGATTCATCAAAAGTATATTTACGGAAAACAGATCAAAAAAGAGTTATGTATTTAGAATTGTAAAGGCATAAAATAACGTGCAAAATACATTATCCAATAGGTACATAATAGGTTATAGACACAGAAATCTATCTCTGTGGTAATAGGTGATTTTATATCGTCAACAGATGATTATTGGGTATTAACCTTAGGAGGTGTTCAGGGTACCAACATAAGGGGGTGTTTCTTGGGTATTTATCAGGAGATGTTTTCCGGGTAGTATTACCAGGGGGTGTTTTCAGGGTATTAACATAATGGGTGTTCTCCAGGAAGAATCATCAAAGGGGTGTTCACCAGGTTGTTGCATCGGGGGTTGTTTTCAGGGAAGTCACATCAGGGGGTGTTCTCCGGGTAGTATTACCAGGGGGTGTTTTCAGGGTATTAACATAATGGGTGTTCTCCAGGAAGAAACATCAAAGGGGTGTTCACCAGGTTGTTGCATCGGGGGTTGTTTTCAGGGTAGTCACATCAGGGGGTGTTCTCCGGGTAGTATTACCAGGGGGTGTTTTCAGGGTATTAACGTCATAGGTGTTCTCTAGGAAATATCATCAAAGGGTGTTCACCGGGTTGTTGCATCGGGGGGTTTTCAGGGTAGTCACATCAGGGGTGTTCACCGGGTTGTTGCATCGGGGTTTGTTTTCAGAGTAGTCACATCAGAGGGTGTTCTACGGGTAGTATTACCAGGGGGTGTTTTAAGGGTATTAACATAATGGGTGTTCTCCAGGAAGTATCATCAAAGGGGTGTTCACCGGGTTGTTGCATCGGGGGTTGTTTTTAGGGTAATCACATCAGGGGGTGTTCTCCGGGTAGTATTACCAGGGGGTGTTTTCAGGGTAATAACATCATGGTTGTTCTCCAGGAAGTATCATCAAAGGGTCTTCCCAATCTTACCTGCCGGGCAGAAACACTTTGCCCATCTCTAAATATCAGTTATAGTATCATAGTAAAAAATCTGACAAACATGAAAATACACAGTTTGGTACTCCGTTGCATGGCGAATTCGATAATCTAATGCATTCTGAGTTCATATTAAAAAAACACTGTTTCTAACCATAAAAACCGCAAAAACACCGTTTTAAACCAAAATTTTGGTTTTATACGGCATGGTTTGATTCGTTTTAAACCGACCTTACAACCATAGTTGGGAAGTAACATTCATTTTGGTCGGGTTATAGAGGTTACCCGGTCAAAAAAAAAAAAAAGATTTGTTAAAGTAATTGAGTAATTACAATTACAAATTAATGTAATTATAATTACCAATTACTTATGTAATTGTTGCATTGAAAACGTTTTAATTTGTAAGTTGTGACTGTACGGGGCGTCCGTCGTAACTGACTGTTATGGCGTCGTTGCACTCAGGGCGAGTCCATTTTTTTACCGTTGGAACAAAGATATTGGCGCCATCTTACGAAATTTTGTTGAACAGTAATAATGAGTTTGTAGCACCAAACGTATTGACAATTCCGTCTTTGTAGTACTAGATGAGCGATATATACAGCGTGGAATTTTAGTCGTTTTCCCGCAGTAAAATGATTCTATCTTAGTAGTAAAATATACTAATAAAGTTCTTTTTTCAGTCAAATCAAAATTGTTACGAATATGATAGACGAAACTCGAACCAATAGTACTAGCTGCGTCACGGACGGTCACTGGCCGGGGTCATTGCCCTTCGCGTTTATCAAAAAAATGATTATTTACTATTTACTCACATTTGGTTTCCATTTTCCCATCAAACTTTTAAAAAAAATTCAAAAAAAGTTAAAAAAAAAAATTCAAAAAAAAATTCAAAAAAAAACTTGCATAAATCGATAGTAGATACTACTGAAGGTGAAGCGTTCTGCTGCGGGAAAACAACGACTAAAAAAACACGCAGTAGATAGTACCTGGAACATTCTCCCACAGACTTCACACATGCAGGGCGACTTCATAGAGGGGTAGTTGGTTCGGTTCTTGTCCGGGTGCATCCGGCGGAAGTGGTTGTGGTAAGTCCGCGAGTCTTCAAGCTGTAGTCCGCACTAAAATTTTAAATAATGTTATGTTAGGTTAGGTATCCAATTATCCATCTATTTTTAAAGAATTTTTTTATACTAAATCAGGTGGTGGCAGACAGGCACGCAGCCCACCTGATGGTAAGCGGCCACTGCGGCCTATTCCATTGAGGGACACCTCACCAGGAAGCGTCGCTCAATGTGCTGCCAGACTGTAGACTCGTCTGATCTTCGAGCCTTTGATTTCAAGTGTACTGGCTCCCACGTTAATACTGCCGGAACACAGCCAGAGCTGTTATGGCGGCAGATTTCACCTGTGGGGGTGGTAGCTAGCCAGTCGAACTCTGAAAAAGCCCTGCCACCAACCAGACCCTAGGCGGGAATCGAACCCTCGACCTCCGGGTTTTATACCCAAATGGCTTAGCCACTGTTCCACGGAGGCGGTGCGGTAATTGCGAAAAATCACGAACTTATCTTACTAATACAACATACAAATGTATAAAACTATTTCAAACCACCTATTAGGGTAATTTTTTTCAATGACAGATAAATGTAAAGTAAAGTAAATTATCAGCCTATTAATGTCCCACTACAGGGCAAAGGCCTCCATCCTTAAAATCAAGTTATCGTTACAATAATTGGTACTGGCTTAATATTACGAACTGACCAACATTTTAAATGAATAAATATGTTTATTAAATTATGAGTTACGAAACTAGAACATCATCATAAATGATAATTCAGCAAGCTCGCATATAATTTTAATGTTAAAATCTTGATTATTGATTCACCCGCGCGTAATACCTTTTTTTCAAATATCCCCCCTTCCCCCACATTTCCAGGATCAAAAGTACCGTATGTTTACCGGGGATAGTGTAGCTTTCCAACAGTGAAAGAATTATTCAAATCAGTTCAGTAGTTTTAAAATTGTTATTTCCGCGGGAATGAGACGTTTCCCGTAGGAATTTTATATCCTATGTCCTATTACGGGTTATAAACTATACGTGTGCCAAATTTCATCTAAATCCGTTCAGCCGTTTAGGCGTGATTGAGTAACAAACATCCAGACTTTCGCATTTATAATATTAGTAGGAGGATAACCACTTTGGGCTGGTCAATAGCTAACGCTGGCACCGGCTTGTCCCAATCGGGTGTGAAGGGGAACCGGGGGAGTTTAGTGGGTAGTGGACGCTTTAGTCTCGAGTCCCACACACGGCCGCAGGGCCCGCAGGTTTAGCTAGCCTGCGGTTATATGGTGCAAAGCTTTCTCCTGCCTGCTTTTAATTAACAATGTGATTATTAAACAGTCTTTTCAATTAATTTTTGACTTTGTAGACTTGTAGTATTTTTATTTATATTGTTTGACATTGTTTTATTTTTATAATGATTTTCTATTATTTATGTTATGATGAATTTATTGTAGATTGATAACCATAATATTATTAGGAATTGTATAGACATCCACAAATGCCTTGAGAAGGCGAATGTGTTAACCAGCATTACAAACTGCTCAATTTATGTACGGTTACAAATCAAATTTAAATTAATTACGAATTCTACCACTATCTACATATATTGTACGTCCGAAATGGGCAACTGTTGATTCTAAGATTATGATTTGTAGCAACATTAGTAACACAGTAATGACAATTAAATAAAGGTCTTGCTACAAAAAAAGATTTAAGCAATGGTCCAACACGTGTTTAGCTAAACACTTGTCAAAGCGGTAAACACTTGTTTAATTTTCGTTACCACAAAACCAAGTTTAAAGCGTGCCTTCTTAAACAACGTCTATCTCATAATTTATTTTTGTTTTTGGTAACACAGCAAGACATTCGTTCGTCCGTTCCATTCTATGCAGATCACTTAGAAATAAGTGCATACTTTTTGGAGATTATTTAATTTTAAATAATGTTTTTAACACTTGGATATAATGAAATGAAGGTATTTTTGTAATTCGTATAATAATTGAATCGACAATTTCACTATTTTGGAGCAAAGCCGTCTAAAAACAGAAACGGAAAGTCAAATGACGTCGAACGGAACGCTTGTCACTCGTATTGTCTCACTTACCTGTATGATGGTATTCCCGCGAGAATCGCCAGGAAGATCGTCTACAACTAGATCCAATATTTTATTAGCAAAAGCTTTGCTGAATCTGTATTTTTTTTTAAATTGCACATTGTCGTATTTTTCGATCGGATTAATTCTCACACAGTTTATAGTATTCTCATGAAAAGTTTCCATGTATTCAACATCCATTTCGTCGATAAAGTTTACAGAATCTACAAAATCCATTCTTCACATTAAGTATTAAGTATTATTGGTTCTGTCAAAAAATTTTGAGGTTAGACACTTGCAAAACAAGAGTGTTCGGGTGTTTAAATTTAAACCACGTTTAAAGCGTGTCTATCTCTAAGCAATCGTTAAACGCAGTTTGGTGGTAATACTTTTTTTAAACACGTGCTCAACAGATGCTTAACTTTTTTGTAGTTATCTTATTATCCTCCGGAAAAATAAAACAAAGGCAATAATAACCACTTGGTTACCTTTCGGTAACAGCAAGTAGTGTACAAAAATAGAAACTACATTATTACTACCGCCTGGAGACCCAGGTCGGTAGCTACACTATCCCAAACAAAATAAAGATAGGCCGACCCTAAGTACTTTCGGAAAATCGCAACGCTACCGCGAACTAAGTCAGGATAGCGCCATCTGTTGGCAGTTTATATTATTATAAAATAAATAAAAGATTCAGTTCTTTCTACATATTAAGTAGAAAGAACTGAATCAAGGATCTAATATTTTAAAAGGTGAAGAACTGTGTTGATGGATTCCAATATTTTAGTAATATTAATTATTAAAAAGTTGTAATAACTGCCTTCGTGGTACAGTGGTTAGAGCGTTGGACTCTAAAACCCGGAGGTCGTGGGTTCGCATTCCGGGGAGCATCACTTTGTGTGATTGTTTCCAGTTGGTTAGGACATTGCAGGCTTGAATCACTTGAATGTTTGATAAGAATGATGATTCCGTGCTTCGGAAGGCACTTTAAGCCCTTGGTCCCGACTATGTTCCACCAAGTAGGTCTGTTTTCCCTAAGGGTTGCGGAGGTCAGATGGCAATCGCTCCATTGTAATAACCTGGCATGTCATATCTAGGATCATAGTCGAACTAGAAGCGGACCCTGAGCTCCATACTGGATGGATGGATGCCATTGAACTACAATTACTATACTTGTAACTCAATGCTGGGATGCAATTAGGGCATCGAGCCCGGGTTTACCCGGACCGAAAAAACCCGGGTTTTCCCGTGTTTTAGGATTACAAAAAAACCCGGGTTTGATTTTTTAAAACTCGGGTTTTACGGGTTTTTCGGGTTTTTATTTAATAATAATAATAATAAATAATAAATATCTCTGGACATTATTCACACAGCGCCATCTAGCCCCAAACTAAGCATTAGCTTGTGCTATGGCCATGGGTGCCAGTGCCAGTTTTTTGTTTGTAAATACATACATATTATACATAGTAACACCCAGACCGATACAAACAGACATGTTCATGCACACAAATGTTTGTACCGTGCGGGGATCGAACCCGCGACCTTTGGTGGGGGCTTCGTCGTTTGACCCCGGTCCCGAATACACCGCGGTGTCAAACGCACAAGGACTCTTTTTGAATTGGCCGTTTGACACCGTTAATAATATCGCGGTGTCAAGCGGGGAATAACGTTTTTCGACTTCGTCATTTGACACCGCCAATAAAAATCTTATTTTTGATTTTTGTACAGTTGAGTACACAAGTAAGTTATAGATTGGAAGGATTCTTTAGTGAGTAGATACTTATTAATAAGGTAGCGCGAGTGATTTTTATGATGTCACGTAAAATATGCTACAGTAACTCCTTACAATCTGGTAAAGCAAATTTTTGTTCGCCAGCTTTCATTATAAAATAAATCTGATGAAACAAACAGAATGTTAATAAAAATATTTATTTTGATAATTGAAAAAAAAAACAAGATCATCTATTACAAATTGCAGATTGATTAGAGTTAAGAGTTGTACAAGCACAGTTTGATTTGGCTTGTTATTTGAAATCTTAGTTTAATCATGCATTAATAAATTCCAAACAAGCATTACTCTTTTTATAAAACAAGAAGAAGATGTGCATAACATTTCTTTACAATCACAGTAAGAGTACAGACTATTTAAAAAAAATCTTTATAATTAAATCACAGATCGATTTGGTTTATTTTAAATCGAGTTCCACGTCTTATAATTAATAATAATACTGTACTAAGTCATTTAAAATGGTTATTTGTCTTTTTATGGAATGCCATAATAATATTGAAACTAGTGCCAAGTCTGTTGGTGGGTGGGGACAGAGCCCAAATAATTTCATGCATTGTCCTTTATGTGTATAATAATATGAACGAATTTAATGTTTCAATAAATGAATTACTTGTCGCTTTGTGTATTAACGAAAATTTAACTATCTATATTATGTATAAATAGCTAATAATACAATATAAAAGCATAAAAAGCATTAATCGGTGGTGTGTGCGGCCACACGCGAAGCGGCTGCCTTGAATGCACTTTTTGTGTTGGGCCGCACAGTCGTATGGATATTTTTGCACTCGCGTCGAACGTGTAATGCCGCACTGGAGTTGCAATTTTAAAAACACAAGAGTGTGTGTTTGCCGCAGTCAACGTGTTAACAAGCTTAAATGAAGCTAGATGAAGTGACCATATCCGCAAAGTGGCCGATAGTGGTTAGAAGTGAAGAGCTGAAATACGAGCGTTCTATTGGTGCGGCCTATTGGACAAAGTTGTCATGACATAAAACGGATACTTATATTGGGATATTTATTTAGATGCAATTTTGTCTTTAACTGTACATAAATAAAAACAGCGGTGTCAAGAGACGAAGTCGAAAAAAGTTGTTCACCGCTTGACACCGCGGTGTCAAACGGCCAATTCAAAAAGAGTCCTTGTGCGTTTGACACCGCGGTGTATTCGGGACCGGGGTCAAACGACGAAGCCCCCCTTTGGTGTAATAGCCGACTTCTCGACCATTATACCAAACGGCTCGTCAATTACTTTTATTTAATACTTTTATTTTTGTTATTTATTAAGTTCAAGCCACTCGGATCCTCACTACAACAATTGTTAGTCAGGTTCAGGCACAGTAATGATGTCGAGTTCGTTGTCAAACACAACTATCGCCGCCTTGACTGTCCCATCTCCTACTTGGACTTTGCAAGACTCTCGCTCCACGGTAATCCTCCATCCTTCGTACCCCTCCCACAGATTGCTCCTGGACCAGCGCGACGAACGCCCATTTGCGTACGCTGGCTTCCACCGTGAGTTCGGCCGATCTTTCGGTTTTCCTCTGGAGGTTGGCTTGGACCCCTGCAAATCCTCTGGTAAGGTTGCCTGCCTGTGAACGATTTGAAACCACCTCGTCAGCAGAATGCCACCTACGCACGCGCCAGTGCCTCTCACCTTCTTCGCATTTGGCACTCTGAGCTGATTACGCTGTGGTTTGTGCCGTCATGCTTGTCCGCAACGCAGTTGTCCACATTTCGGGGTCTGTTCTTTGCAAAATCGCCGCCCGTGGCCATATCCCAAACACATTGAGCATAAGACCAGGAGCGACTGAACCTCGACCCTCACCTTCTGCAAGTCTATGTACGTACCCCCTGTGCACCAGTCTGTTGTAAATCAAAGGTGAAATCTTAAGGACCACATGGTTATTATGGGGGCTGTGGGCTTTCCTCCTATACTTGACCTCTGCCCTATCCTCCTGTTTTTGCAACCCTCCAAAGATTTCCGTGTTCTGAGACCTCAGATCTGCCAAGATGTCCTCGTTGCCGTGTGCTAGCACCACATCTTTGACTACCACCAAGGGATCTTGATTGTGCACTTCGTCGAATGAGGGTTAATTCCCCGCGTCTTTTAGCCGTTCTTTGATTTTGTTGCTTGCCTTTTGAGTTCTGCACTCAACTATTACTTAACGGTCCCTCATTTTTCGGACCTTACCACAGTTACCACGCCGTCTTTTGCGTTCACTGCTTTACGCACCTTCTCGAGCACTTGATCGCATGTTTCAGTATCAACTGTGGAGCTGATAACTAAGGAGTGAAGTCGAGTTGCTCTTTTTTTTGTGTCCTTGGGCGGTGGTGCTGCTACTACGCTTGCATAATTATGTCATGCTGGCTTAGTGGGTCACTATCGTCTCCTTCAGTCTCTCCATCTCCTTGAAGGTGTTCTCAATTTTTTCCTCTTGTTCCCTAAGCATCTCTATCATCTACTTCCCTTCCGTAGTTCCTAACCCTTCGTCAATTTTTCTCCCAATGTTCCCAATGTTCCCGCAAAACTAATCTCTGCAAGTCTGTGATTTACAAAAATTAAATTACTTACTAAGTTTTAAGATATTCTGAAGAAAAAATAAATCTTCATGACTTTTTCAAACATTAAAACTAATTTTGTAATTTGCAAAGTACTGTTTCATTTATCTTAATTCTTCCTGATTCTTTATTTTTTGTACTCATTGTAGGAAATCGATAAATAAACGCAGATTAGTGTATTTAAAAAAAAATACAATAAAAAGCTCGAAATGCTCGAAAAAACCGGTCTACCCGGGTTTTGATTACTCTAAAACCCGCAAACCCGGGTTTTCAAAATTGGACCGGGTTTCGATGCCCTAGTAGTCCAGTCAAATTAGGTCTTAAAATAGAAGTAAGGTTACAAAAATTCCCATAGAGCTGAAAATTGGTATGAATGTTCAGAATACTATTATAAATGAATTGTGAAAAGTCCTCATCAATCCTCCTTGTGCATTTTTTTTTATAGATGTTGAAAGTTTGCAAAAATAGGTTTTTCGCGTTTTTCAGCTAAACGGTGAGTTTTACAGCAAAATAGTTAAGACAAAAATTGTAGATCATCCGATTCTCTACAAAAAATGTATCCACACTTTTTTCATAAGTATTGCCATTTCCGTGATATAGCGATTGAAAAATTTAAAAAGAAATATTTTATTCGTAATATGCACGTTAAATACTTTTATATTCATTTTTGAACCGTTTTACGAGTAAAAATATGAGTCCCTATCTATGTCATAAACCTACATACAAATTATAAAATTCTTAGAATATAAATGAACGTCAAATACTCTGCCCCTATTTTCATATAACAAAGATTGTTAATTTTACTGCTTTTAAAAAAAATGTCGCAATTCTGCTTTATTTGTAGTCAACCTTTGACTGAAAGTGGAGTTGTTACTGTTAATCGCGGCATGAAAGCATTAATTGATGCAAGTAGGTATTGAAAGAGATGATGGGTTTTCGGAGTACCTGAAAGATCAGACATCTGTAAAAAATCATGGGCAGTGTCGAAAAAAGTATACTCGAAAAAGTAGCATTGATGCCGTGAAAAGACGGCGCCAAGAAGAAGAAGCTGGTTCATCAAAAATAAGTCCTCGTACTAGAGCAAGAGTAAGTGAACATTTTGCTTCAATCAGTGATGTTTATTTTGCGGCAATGAATTAAATGAAGAGTTGGAGAAGAAAAAAGCACTGCAGTACTGTCGTAAGATTTTTAAAGTGACTACACTTTCGTTCAAAGACAGTATTCTAACTATAGCTTAAACTCGTGATGATGTAGCCAAAGCTGTTACTGCTCGAATTGAATTTGAATATGATTTAGTTGCTGCCGAGGCATAACGAGTATCATAACGATTGCTACAATTCTTTTTTGAAACCGACCACTGGGGGTAACGTGGGTTGTCCTCAAGATGAAGCTACAAATATACTCTCACCGGCAATGAAACTTGGCCACTGGGCTTTTTTCATACAAACATGGTCACTTTTGCGTCTCATAGATAGAAAACTATTTGCAGCTGTGCAATGATTATTACGTCAATGGAGAGGCCAAACGCCCAATTTTTGAATCACAGTTTCTAAATTTGCCAAAAACCGCTCAATTTTCTCAAAAAGGAAAAACAATAAACCGAACTCATCCATACCACGATGTATGATGGTACTGCAGTACTTTTTTCTTCTTCAACTCTTCATTTAATTCATTGCCGCTTAATAAACATCACTGATTGAAGCAAAATGTTCACTTAATCTTGCTCTAGTACGAGGACTTATTTTTGATGAACCAGCTTCTTCTTCTTGGCGCCGTCTTTTCACGGCATCAATGCTACTTTTTCGAGTATACTTTTTTCGACACTGCCCATGATTTTTTACAGATGTCTGGTCTTTCAGGTACTCCGAAAACCCATCATCTCTTTCAATACCTACTTGCATCAATTAATGCTTTCATGCCGCGATCAACAGTAACAACTCCACTTTCAGTCAAAGGTTGACTACAAATAAAGCAGAATTGCGACATTTTTTTTAAAAACAGTAAAATTAACAATCTTTGTTAAATGAAAATAGGGGCAGAGTATTTGACGTTCATTTATATTCTAAGAATTTTATAATTTGTATGTAGGTTTATGACATAGATAGGGACTCATATTTTTACTCGTAAAACGGTTCAAAAATGAATATAAAAGTATATTAACGTGCATATTACGAATAAAATATTTCTTTTCAATTTTTTCAATCGCTATATTACGGAAATGGCAATACTTATGAAAAAAGTGTGGATACATTTTTTGTAGAGAATCGGATGATCTACAATTTTTGTCTTAACTATTTTGCTGTAAAACTCACCGTTTAGCTGAAAAACGCGAAAAACCCATTTTTGCAAACTTTCAACATCAATAAAAAAAAATGCACAAGGAGGATTGATGAGGACTTTTCACAATTCATTTATAATAGAGAGTTTTAACTAACAATAAAACTTACCTATTATTTTTCCTGAGATATCCGGAATCCATATTGAGTGAAGCCTTCCGTTTTTCTTGTGTTCTTCCGGTCAAGCGAGTCCCTCTCTTACGCTAGTGGCGCCACCTTGCGTCCAATGCGACCGTTTCCGGTCGTAGGTAGCTATAGTTACCTCATGGATCGCGCCACCTCCTTTTGTCATTATACGTCGTTGGTAACAGGTAGAAATTACCTGGATTCCGGATATCTCAGGAAAAATAATAGGTAAGTTTTATTGTTAGTTAAAACTCTCTATTATTTGTTCCGTCTTCGATATCCGGAATCCATATTGAGTGAAGTGTTTGATATCTCCTGGTACTGCTGATTGATGCTATAATGTGTATGAAGTTAGGAAGTAAAGTAAGAGTTAAGGCATTACTGTACTTAATACATAAGGAAAAGCTTATGCCAAAAAACTATACGTCTGTTTCCAAAAGTATATGGTCTATAGAATACCTCTTTAACAGTTTCATGAGGAAACAGCTTAACATCCAGGTGACGCCACGGTACCTGCTTCGCGAAGTACTAATTTAACCTAACTACTTTTGACGGTCGTAGTAGAGGTTTTACAGTACTTTACTAAATAACTAATAATCTTACCAGGTACCTTCTTCACGACGCGACGTTGCAGTGCGGCGATACAATCAAAAAGACTAATCTATATCATTCCGGCTGTTGTCTCCTCTACAAGCCCGACTTCCTATGATTTGTAGTGTCATTTCTATAACCCAAAACTCGTGACATAATTATTGCCTTTATATATCAAGTTTTCTGATGAGACTTGATAGGTTTAGGTTGTGTTCGGCCAGAAGAAATCAAAAGTAAAATTGCAACACGTTTCAAAACATCATAAAAATATTCTAGATCTTAAACATTTTAGTGCTTAGTATTGTTCTCCGTTTCAATCCGTAATTTTCGCAACAGACATACATAGGTCATAAAACCTAGTAGCTTCATGTTCACTACGTCTTGGGAAAGGTAGATAAGGCCGAGTGAAAAAATAAGGAACAAAAGCGATTTCAGCTTATTAATGTACCACTGCAGGCATCATGGGCACAGGCATAATCATCACGCTTGTATAGTGCGGATAAGAGATCATAGAGAAACAGCCAGAAAATCCGAAACAAAATGCCTGATCCGGGGACAGGACCCAGGAATCCTTGATTTCTGTCAAGTACTTAAACCACTAGGACAGCGATGCGTTTTAAAAAGATTAGATTCTAGAATTGCAGATCTGATAATTGTCTAATACTCATCTACAGGTGGTTCAGCACGCTACCCGGACCCGGCCCGGAGTGTGCAAATTAGTTCAATATTATACTGATCCTAGGCTGTGTTCGGGTGGATCAAAATTTGTGAGCTATATTTAGGCGGGACAGCACCTATTATGGTTGTGAAAACAAGCAATACAGACATGAGACATCTGCAAGTCAACTTTGAAAAATAAAATAAAAATGCATTGTAAGAGGTTAGTTCCTTCTTATACCCAATAAACAAGTAGCGTGAGCAGTTCTGAATGGGAACAGGCCGGTTCTGGTTTTCCCTACTGACTGGAATGTCACTAAACTATTTAGTGTGTGATAGCGCATCTACCCTCAGGCTACATAGATCTGGAACGTACTGCGTTGCCAAATATATTTTTAGGACTTTATACGACTTCGTGCCTATTTTATAATAATGTATCTTAGGCCACGACTGTGCAATTGCCCCTGTGGAGAAAAAATGTGTATTATTCTTACCTGCCGTCGTTCGTTATGGATCACTGCTTGAACAACATACAGGTCCTTGCTTGCAGTTGATGTGCAAGGACCATTGGAAATCTGTCCATTTCTATATGTGCTCCATCAGTTGCATCGATCGTGTGCATGTGTGATGTCGGCTGTGCGCGGCTCTGCGTGTAGCGTGAATGAGCTGCGTGCAGCCATGACCAACCAACTCTTCTCAGACTTGTACTAGTTTTGGATCTTTGATTTGTTGGTGGAGCATGGATCTAGGCATTTCTTGAGTTTTATATTGCGTTGATCGACAAGTAGCCTTCCTTTTATGAACGATGAACAAGGCAAAGCTGCGTCTCCCCATTAGGAGCTAGGCCTGTCTGGGGGACTAGCTGCCTAGCGAAATCTGTTTTAGAAATGCTCTGCGGAGCGTGGCATTTCGGTTCCGACAAGGGCTTTGGGTTAGTTCCAGTCCTAAGCGCAAGCGCAGCGCCAAGCCCGGTAACATTCCCAAACTATGTCTTGTAATGAGTGGGGTATGAGTTTAGGTCGGAACCAGAACAGATCGCTAAAGTCCAATAAATTTTTCCGGGCACTGCAATGAAGAGATTTCAAATCTAACATTCTCCTTACGTACCTTTGAGACTGATGATAACGATCTCTGGGAATGACGAACGAGGCAACGCTAAGTCTCCCCATTAGGATCTGGGCCTGTCTGGGGGACTCACTGCATATGCTCCAAAACGAGGCAACGCTAAGTCTCCCCATTAGGATCTGGGCCTGTCTGGGGGACTCACTGCGTATGTTCCAGTAATTCTCCAAATAATGTTAGGTCATTTCGGTTCCAAAAGGGACTTTGTACTGGCTTGTGTGTCCCAGGTAACGTCAAAACTCGGAACCAGAACAAAGCGCTGTGGTTCAATATTTATTTCAGGTACTGCCTAAAGAGATTGCAAATCTTACCTTCTTTTACAGCTCAGAGAGTTTCAGAAATATAGCATTATATATAGGCATTGCGGTTCTGACAGGGACTTTGTATTGACTTGTGTGTCCCAGGTAAACCCCTTACACTCTAGGGATTGTGTCAGAGCCAGAGCCAGAGCCACTGCTGAAATTAATTGTTTAGCCCAGGCAAGTGATTACAAATTTACCTCCTCCTGAAGTTGTGATATTTATGGGAGGCCAACTCAGAGAACAACGAACGAGGCTGTCTCCCTGTTAGGACCTGGGCCTGGCTGAGGGATCTAGCGAAATCTATTCTAGAAATGGAATGGCATCCATTTGGCAAGTCTCACTTCTCCTGAAGCTCTCAATCTGAATGGGCCAAACGGGAGCCAAGGTCCACACAACCACAGCAAAAAGGGTAGTGGAACGATTAAACAATTAAATAATATGCCATCAATATAAGGATAGTATCAGCTAATTATTGTCCCACTGCTGGGCAAAGGCCTCTACGGAAACCAGGAATTCGCCACAATGACAGATATTGGCTCAATCACCACGCCCGCCAAATGCGGACCGGCGCGGCGACCACAAACCCGTGCCCGACAAATTATAAATCGACACTAGTTTTTAGCTCAACCCGGGAATCTAACCCAGGATCCCGAGGCAATGGCCAGGCACCACAAGCACTAGACCAACGAGACCATTCAAAGAATTCATGAAAATGTTCCTTTGAAAATTGCTCTTTCTAATCCGGTTTAAGTATCAATAAAGGTAGAATTAATCTTATAATTATTGCTATTAACAATAAATTATTGCTTTTATAAACGAGTTACGGTTTGATGAAAAAAGCAATGATATCTTACAAGGCTTTCAGACTATGCCTTGTATGTTGAAATTACCTTAAACAGCTGCCGTAAAATTTGTGTCGTGGCATGGCTGCTCAAAAGATTTTAAGCTTGTAATCCATGGTTGTAAATGCACGACCCATAACAGTACCGAATGCATCTGGGTTGGGTCTGGTCATGTGTTCCAAGCTGCTACGATAGATACTTGGAATACTTATTCAAACAAATAAACAGAATTACTTAATTCAGTAATTGCTTAAGGATCAGGTCACTGCGTAAAAAAGAAAATAAAATCCGCATCCCTACACGTGTAATTTGCGGTGCTTTTTAACAATGTGTCATCGTATCGTACTCTTCGTCCAATGTCAAGATTTCAGAACCCTTACTATTATATTTACCTAATATTTTCAATAGAGGTTAATACTACTATTATTACTTGTATAATCATTGCATTCGCAAGAGCACTACAAGAGACTTGACAACGATACCTTCATTTTGTAGGTACGAGGTTCAAAACCTAACTCATAATTCAGTTTAAAGTTTGCTAAAGAATAAGGAGGGTATATTTTAATATAGTAGAAAAATAAATTGTTTGTCGATTTTGTTCTGTACTTGTGGCGCGCGCCGCCAATAACACCGGGTACTATTGCAACATGCAAAAAAAGTAATTGTAGACTTATATGATAATGATCCCCAAGTGCAGGATTGTTACTTGGGTTTTTCGAGTTTGGGTACTTTAACTCTTTTAAAACAGAACACGTCTTGTTGCGTAGAAATAAAAAATATAAATCACTTACATGATCTGCCCGCTTAGGTCATTACTTATAATCCATACCAGTATACGATTCCTTAGCCGAGCTTTTCTTCTCACTTTTGGAACTCGAAGTAAAGAAAATAATCCGCTTCGTCACTTGCCGACAGCGTAACTTTCTCTATATTTTTATATTCCATTGCGCAAGAGAGTTAAAATAAAATTAATTCCAAGCAATGTACATGTACGAACTTTTCAAAAATTTTAAAATCGAAAAATTAATATTATTATTAAAAAAAAGAAAAATTTAACTATTTTTAACTATTTTAGAAATATCATGGGATATTCTAAAATATTTGCTCGCTTCGACGTCCGAACGCTACGAAAAACGACGCTATAATGGAATAATGACAAAAGGAGGTGGCGCGATCCATGAGGTAACTATAGCTACCTACGACCGGAAACGGTCGCATTGGACGCAAGGTGGCGCCACTAGCGTAAGAGAGGGACTCGCTTGACCGGAAGAACACAAGAAAAACGGAAGGCTTCACTCAATATGGATTCCGGATATCGAAGACGGAACAAATAATAGTATTCTGAACATTCATACCAATTTTCAGCTCTATGGGAATTTTTGTAACCTTCAAAGTCTTATTTGACTGGACTATAGATGCAATAGGGAACTGGGATTATGACGATGATTATAAAGTTCATAATATTTATAACTACTTATTTACTTACCTCACGGTAAAAAGCAGTATTTCAAAAAGTATTTTAAGGAAGTAGTTTCCAATTTAATAATTACAAAAGTTGTCAACATATTCCATTTTAAAGGAACCCGACCCTAAGTACAATCGGAAAATCGCAACGATACCGCGAACTAACTAAGGACAGCGCCATCTCTTGGCATTTTGTAGAACTACATTCTACATATGATCGACTTTGCCTTGCTTAGCGATTGTTTGTGATACTAAGTTCTAATAGCCCCACTGAAAGAAAGATCGTGATTATTATTTATCAATTAGATAAAAAATTAGACAGCAATAATGACAACTTCTTCTTCATCATCCCAGCGTATTCCTTGCATCCAGTATGGAGCTCAGGGTCCGCTTCGACTATGATCCTAGATTTGACAAGCCTGGTTATTACAATGGAGCGATTGCCATCTGACCTCCCCTAGTAACCCTTCCATCCCATTCCTTTTTGACTTTTTTATAAGTAGACATAGTATAATTTTTATTAATTCTTAAATTTTTCTTTCTATTTGTATGGTTTGGTTTTGTTCTTTTTAAATGATTTTTGTGTTGTTATTAGTGTGTAGGGTGATATTTGTAATTTGTTAATTTTAAGCTTGTGTGCGTTTTGGTTATACTGTGAGCCACACAAGTGTATGTATGAATAAATAAAATAAATAAATAAATAAACCCTTACAAGGGAAACCAGACCTACTTAGAACATAGTCGGGAACAACGGCTTAACGTGCCTTCCGAAGCACGGAATCATCATTCTTTTCAGACATTCAGGTGATTCAGCCTGCAACAATGTCCTAAGAAAACTGGAAACAATCACACAAAGTGATGTTCCCCGCGGGATTCGAACCCACGACCTCCGGGCTTTAGAACCCAACGCTCCAACCACTGTACCAGAGGCAATTAACAGGCGCTGTGTGAATACTGTCCAGGGCAATGATATTATAATAAAAAAGCGGTGGATATGTTATGTCAGTACTGAAGCGAAGTCAAAAATTGTCCACGGCGTACGTATAGACCGACAAACTTATCTGTTCCGGTGGCCAAAATTGGAAATACGTGAAATGTCAGTTTTTGCAATGCAAAAACCAAAACCGATATTTAATGGCAGTACTAAAACGACAGTAGCGACGCCGCCACCGGTATATAAGTTTGTCGGTCACTACCTATCAAACTGTCAATGCTTTCGCGAGACTGAGCTCGGGTGTGCTAATTAGCTCAGTTTTCTGGTGCCACTTTTTTAGCTCAAGCAACCTATCTACCTATTTTTTATTATAATATCATTGGTCCAGGGATATTTATCTTATACGAACCTGTTCACAAGGTATAGGTCCTTCAGCCCTCCTAATTTGACTAGGATAAGACGTCCTCTGCTCTTCATCTTTTGTATCTCTTTCCCTCCGCACTCGCTTCTCTTTCGTTGGCTTGTTCGGCGCTCTTGCGTCCTTGTCTAGCGTGCTATGTCGAGCTGAGACAGATATATGTCGTTTGAGGGCAGATGCGTCTATGAAGCGGAGATTGCATAGTTCGCAGTAGGGTCCATCTTCTGGTATCTGGAATATTTTTTGTAAAATAACTGTTAACCCTTTCCCCGCCACGCTTTTTTCCGAAAATGGTGCCCCACACGCCACGACCATTAAAAAAAATTCCAAAATATTTTTAGGTTATACTCAACTCATTCATTTAATACAACGTTTCTTGATCATGTTTTTTTGTCTGATATATCAGACATTGGCGTTGAAAAGGTTAAAATATATTTTATATTTCGCCAAGGTCATTATTTCCGACCAAATACCAATTCGTTTATCTGTTGCTTTATCTATTTTATAATGCTTTTTATGCGGCCATTGCAAGTTATTGAGAGACACTTTACCAGAAAGAGCCGCTCAATGTGCTGCCAGACTGTAGGCTCATCTGATCTTCTAGCCTCAGATTTCAAGTGTACTAGCTCCCACATAAATATTAAATAAATAAATAAAAATTAATAAAATAATGATTAATTATTATTTATTTATTTAATACTAGCGGGCGCCCGCGGTTTCACCCGTTCCCGTTCCCGTGGGAATTGATCAATCAATCAATTCAATTTGTATCGCCGTAAAAACCATCCTTGAACTCCAACGACCATTTAAAAAAAAATTTGGCCGAATTGGTCCAGGCGTTGTTGAGTTATGCGCTTACCAACACATTTTGCGATTCATTTTTATATTATAGATTACCTGTGTTGTACCTAGCTAGTCGGGCTCTGAAAAAGTCCTACCACCAACCAGACTCAAGGCGGGAATCGAACCCACGACCTCTAGGTTTTATACCCGAGCGGCTTAGCCACTGTTCCATAGAGGCAGTTAAGATGTTCATATTTTTTGATAGATAGAATAATATAGATATACCTGTACATCTTGCCGATGTTTTAGTCTCTTATGAAGTGAGATGCCCTTCTCACTGACGAAAGAAAACCCGCACAGTTGACAGACGAAGTCAGATGGGTGTTTGATGCGAATGTGGCCCATATATGTTGTAAACTTACTGGAAATAAAATACAAATGTAATTAAAAATCAAATTAATATTTATATAAATGTAGGCTTCAGAGGCCTCTTGAATTAGAAGTAAATAAGCCCAAAAAAAGGGGTACCCTGGCATTATTTATGCTTGTTTTAGTTTTGACGAGCCATTTTGTGTAATGGTCGAGAAGTCGACTATTACACCAGAGGTAGCAGGTTCGATCCCCGCACGGTACAAACATTTGTGAATGAACATGTCTGTTTGAATCGGTCTGGGTGTTTCTATGTATAATTGAATGAATAATTTAACGAATCAGATGAATGATTAAAAAAATAATCGGATCAGATGAATGACCGAGTGAATGACTGAGTCATTCATTTAAAGCTGCGTGTGGCTGGTTACGTGTCACACACGGTACCCGGCGGTACCGAGGGTACTCACACGAACATGTCCGGGCAGTGCGGGCACTTGTAGGTGGTGCCGTTGTGCCAGCGCTCGTGCATCCTGGCCGACTGCCGGTGCGTGGTGGTGTACGCACTGCTTGCAGCTGAAGCGTGTGGTGCTGGTCATGTGTCACACACGGTATCGGTACTCACACGAACATGTCCGGGCAGTGCGGGCACTTGTAGGTGGTGCCGTTGTGCCAGCGCTCGTGCATCCTGGCCGACTGCCGGTGCGTGGTGGTGTACGCACTGCTTGCAGCTGAAGCGTGTGGTGCTGGTCATGTGTCACACACGGTATCGGTACTCACACGAACATGTCCGGGCAGTGCGGGCACTTGTAGGTGGTGCCGTTGTGCCAGCGCTCGTGCATCCTGGCCGACTGCCGGTGCGTGGTGGTGTACGCACTGCTTGCAGCTGAAGCGTGTGGTGCTGGTCATGTGTCACACACGGTATCGGTACTCACACGAACATGTCCGGGCAGTGCGGGCACTTGTAGGTGGTGCCGTTGTGCCAGCGCTCGTGCATCCTGGCCGACTGCCGGTGCGTGGTGGTGTACGCACTGCTTGCAGCTGAAGCGTGTGGTGCTGGTCATGTGTCACACACGGTATCGGTACTCACACGAACATGTCCGGGCAGTGCGGGCACTTGTAGGTGGTGCCGTTGTGCCAGCGCTCGTGCATCCTGGCCGACTGCCGGTGCGTGGTGGTGTACGCACTGCTTGCAGCTGAAGCGTGTGGTGCTGGTCATGTGTCACACACGGTATCGGTACTCACACGAACATGTCCGGGCAGTGCGGGCACTTGTAGGTGGTGCCGTTGTGCCAGCGCTCGTGCATCCTGGCCGACTGCCGGTGCGTGGTGGTGTAAGCGCATTGCTTGCAGCTGAAGCGCTGTGTGTGGTGGGCTGTTATGTGTTTGCGGCGGGCGTGGGGGTGCTTGAAGTAAGTCTTGCAGATGTTGCAGCGGTATTCGCCGCTTTCCTGGAACATATTGTGATCATTGAACTACAATTACTAGCGTATAGAACCGACACCGTAAACAAAATTTTTGCGCGATGCTTGTTGCCGTTACCATGGTTACGGCAACAACTCATTCAAGATCTATGAGATAGGCATTTCGAACCAAACGCGTAAGCGCCTTGCTTTGCATGGCGCTTACGACGTTTTGGTCGCCAGAAAAATATACTCTGTAAGCAATCTATAGCGCTGCAAGTTTTATAGTTTGGTTAGACGACATCCGCTGTAGCAAATACATCAGTCAGTCCAGTCATCATTTTGCGACACATTTTTTGTTCCGTATAGCCTCTCTATACGTAGTACTTGTAACTCAATGATTGTGATATGTTACTACGTACTGTTAGACGAATAATTGGTTCACTCGATTAACACATAACTATGGTCACCGCGTACGGTGCCCCGTACTAGTCCGGGAGATTGACAGCTAGATGTAATAATAATGTAAGACGTAAAAATGTAATTTTAGGAAATGTTTTTTATGGAAATAAATGTTATTATTATTATTTTTATTATTAGATTCACCGCGCTTTCAATGTATAATGCCGAATATTGTAAAAGTATATTAAATTGTAATTATCAAGACAATGGTTTTTATTTACTAACAGTACTAAAGTCCAAGATACCTTAGGGACCCCGCAGGGAAAAATATTCCTTACGCTAAAGGAATAAAACTCAAGAAAACAACGTCAGTTCTTTTAATACAATTATTCATTTAGAAAATTAGACTCTACTCCTGATGACATAAGAAGCACTTTTCTTTGCATAAATTAACTGTCAAATGTGGCCTATTAAAATGACATGAAATAGTAATTTATTATAAAGTGTACTTACATTAGTATGTCTAAACATATGAGAATTGAAGGCATCTTCGTCCAAAAACCCTTTGTAACATTCTTCACATTTAAACACGCCATTTTTATAATTAGAACTTTCCTTCCTCTGCTCAATTTCTGCCACTTGTTCTTCAAACGTCAAATCACATATAGAAAATAACGTTTCACTCAAATCATTGTTGAAGAATGGCTTTCGCCTTCTGTCAATTTTAGGTTCACTCGGATCTTTTTTCTCTTTCTTTTGCTTTATCTCTTTAATTTTGTCTTTTTTCCTCTGCTCTTCAAGTCTCCTTCTTAATATGCTTCTAGGTAATTCGTCATCTGTTGATGATTCTACATCATGATCTGTATTTGAATTGTCAATTTCTAAATATTCCTCTTTCATTATTTCTACATCACCATCTTTTACTTCATCACAAGTTGGTTCTACCTCAATATCATTTAGATCTGCTGTTTTTGGTAAATATATATAATCATGTTCATTCAACGAAATACTGTCTTTATCATTTTCATTTTTTACTTCTATATCTGTTTCTGTAAATGGAACCGGTTTTCCACATTCAAAATCATTTATATTTATATCAACTTCTTTGTCATGTTCATATACTTCAGTAAATATATCATTATCTTTGTCGTCATCTGTGAATTCATCCGAGTGTAATTGAGATAATACTTTATTAATTTCATCGCTAAATAAATGGTCGTAATGGTTAGGTGCAAATATTTTTGAAACGAGGGATGATTTCAATTGGTTATTTTCTCTATTTATTTTCTTTAAGTTCTGTGTTGTTAACTGAAAATATAAGTTTTATTAAAAATGGTTATCAATGTTATATTATACCAGAGATCGCGGGTTCGATCCCCGTAGGTACAAACATGTTTGGATAGGTCTAGGTGTTTCTATGTATAATATCTATGTATTTACAAAAAAAAGTATATAAGGACTTTTTATCTGTTGTCTGGCACCCATAGCACAAGCTAATGCTTAGTTTGGGGCTAGAAGGCACTGTGTCAACTATATAGCTATATATAACTAGCTTTGCGCCTGCGGTGTCACCCGCGCCGTTATTTCTATTTTCAAATATCCCGCTGGAATGAGACGTTTCCCATAGGAATCGAACGGGAAAAGTATCCTATGTCCGTCTCCTGGTTCTAAGCTACCTCTCCACCAATTTTCAGCCAAATCGGTTCATCCGTTCTTGAGTTATAAATAGTGTAACTAACACCACTTTCTTTTATATAATAGAAGATATAGATTTCTGTATCATGGCTCTACCACACGTAAATTAAACAAATAAAAAAACTTACAACATCATCCTTCTTCAGTATCTTATCGAGCAGTGAATTAGCTCGCAAAGCTTTTGTCCTAAATCGGGAACAGTTGAGCAGCCTCTGAGCGCATTCCACACACAGTTCCTGAGGCAAACTATCATCAGCACAAGCCTGGAAAATGTCATGGATAACATGATTAAATAAAACACAAAAAAATGTCCATTCACATTCATCATCAGCCTATATACGTTCCCACTGCTGGGACACAGGCCTTATCTCAATTGTGAGATAGTGTGGGCCATACTCCACCACGCTGGCCTAGTGCGGGTTGGTGGAGGGGTGCGTAAGGCAAGTGACCAACCTTAATGTCAGATGTTATCAAGCCGCCAAATGGCCTCTGACTAGGCTTGACGACTAATATTTACATTATAGTAAATATCAGCCGGGACCAACAGCTTAACGTGCCTTCCGAAGCACGGAGACGCTCGAAATTAATGTCACTAAATATGGTCAGAATGGTCACCCATCCATTAACCGACCGCGGCGTAGGTAGCTTGACTTTCGTTATCGCTAACGAACCACTGTCACAGCTGCGCCACGAGCGCCTCACATTGCATTATTTATTTCCAAGGTCTTGTTTATATGTTTGACATGACAACGTCTTATATATAGAGGCGCTCGTGGCTCAGCTGTGACAGTGGTTCGGTAGCGATAACGAAAGTCAAGCTACCTACACCGCGGTCGGTTAATGGATGGGTGACCATTCTGACCATATTTAGTGACATTAATTTCGAGCGTCTCCGTGCTTCGGAAGGCACGTTAAGCTGTTGGTCCCGGCTGATATTTACTATAATGTAAATATTAGTCGTCAAGCCTAGTCAGAGGCCAATATTGGCGGCTTGATAACATCTGATATTAAGGTTGGTCACTTGCCTTACGCACCCCGCATTGATTATGATATGATGATGAACGTCTTATGATTTGATGGAGCCGGCTGCACGCCAGAAAAAACATGACTCATGCGGCGTTCCATTGTGCAAGCGAGAGCGCGGAACAAGCGACAAGGAGGCACAATCGGCATCCGCGTTCGGCAGCGTTCGACATCTGTCTCTCTCATACTTGAGTGAGCGATGCGTCCGCGTGGACAGCTGCTATACAATAATACATTTACATGTTTATATGACGTTGTCACGTTCAACTATCGTCAGTAAATCGACTTTACAGACAACCGATTTATTTTTAAATACTAGTTCAGTTGGCAGACAGGTACGCAGCCCACCTGATTGTAAGCGGCCACTGCGGCCTATTCAATTGAGGGACGCTTCACTACGAAGCGTCGCTCAATGTGCTGCCAGACTGTAGGCTCATCTGATCTTCGAGCCTCTGATTTCAAGTGTACTTACTGGCTCCCACATTAATATTGCCGGAACACAGCCAGAGCTGTTATGGCGGCAGACTTCACCTGTGGTAGCTAGCCAGTCTGACTCTAAAAAAGCCCTACCACCAACCAGACCCAAGGTGGGAATCGAACCCACGACCTCCGTGTTTTTTATACTAAGCGGCTTAGCCACTGTTTCCAAGCCAAGTGTCCCTCAATGGAATAGGCCGCAGTGACCGGTTACCATCAGATGGGCTGCGTGCCTGTCTGCCAACTGACCTAGAATAAATTTATGTTTTTTTTTTATGTTAACGTCAACTCTATGGGTCCTGAGAAGCCTGAAATAAACATATTTTATTTTATTTATTTATTTATATATATAAAAAATATGTACTTACAGGCACTCCGGTGAGATGTTCATAAGCTTCCTCTAACTTATGGTTTCTTATGTGATACAATTTACCATTCTCTGTTAAACATATTCTGCACACCTGGAAAAAACCATGGAATCTAGTATAAACACACTGCGAAATGGTTATTAGCCTAGACCAATGACGTTCAATATACAACTAGACACCCAATCTCTAAGAAAAAATCATCAAAAAACGTCCGAGCGGCGTTGACACAAAATCAAAATCAAATCAAAATCAAAATCAAAATATTCTTTATTCATGTAAACTTGTATCAAGTATTTATGAATCGTCAATTACAGAGTGACTCTACCACCGGTATCGGAATGCAGTCATCTGCCGAGAAGAACCGGCAAGAAACTCGACAGTTACTCTTTTTCATCGCCATGTTTGTTTACAATTTGTTTGTTACAATTACTGATTAGTTGTAGAATACCAAGCCATACAGTATAAAGTATAAGAATGAGACTATAATCGAGAAAAATCCGTGAGCCCTGGAAGACCAGTGCCCAAAGGTGGCACCTGCAGCACAAGTATGACGTATGTGCCAGCCATAATTTCACTCAACCATATTAGAGGGAATGTAACCACCCGACACATAGCGCCACCACCCCAAGCACATTTTAGCGAGCATGACCACCAAGGTTACAAACTCTTCAGGATTCTTCGAATGAAAAATAAATTTAATTTTACTGAATTTTTCACAGATGGCATTATCACATTCGTTCAAATTAACACCTTATCTCGTCGCAGTTAGTGTTTAATGTCAATTGTATACAACACTTGCCTTACGCACCCCTCCACCAACCCGCACTAGGCCAGCGTGGTGGAGTATGGCCCACACTATCTCACAATTGAGATAAGGCCTGTGTCCCAGCAGTGGGAACGTATATAGGCTGATGATGATGATGTATACAACTAAACGGAAACTCTGCCCAATAGTTGCATGGGCAGACTTTTGCTTCGGACAATATTTGAGCGTGAATGGGAGTCTAGTTGTATATTGAACGTCATTGGCCTAGACTGATCAATATCATATAGGAAGGCACCAGTTTGTCCCTTTTGGGGGGTGACGGGAAATACAATTTATTCTTAAACTGGTTGAAATTTGATGCCGAGACTACATGTTCACTACATTTTTATAATATTCTCTTAAATGATTGTATAGACAATAGCGCTTTGTAAATGGTTTCAATTAAAAAAATAATTGTATTTCGATCAGGGTTGGCCTGGATAATTATGTTTTTTCGTCACAATATTAAACATGCATCCAAACGAACGCCAAAAGTCATTCATCTTACTTACAGGGGAATTCCCCTCACTGTTATTTTTTTCGTGAACTAAAGTTTGTGCGCTGCGAAACTAAATAAAGAAAAACATTATGTATGCATAGAAAACTTAACCCAATACGGTCAAAGTTTGACTTTATAGGATTAAGTTTTCTATGCATACATTAAAACTAAAAATAGTGGTAAAAAAACAAAAATACCTTTAATTTATATAATGTTATTTGATATGTAAGTTGGATAATTATCAGATAATTATCGGATAAATATCAGATAATTATCAGAGAAAATAATTATCTTGATAATGGCCAACCCTGATTTCGATAGATTACACTCCCAAAGTTTCCGGGGTCTCAGTCTCAGTTGCAAAGAATGTAATGAAACAACATGTAGCGAGGCTTGCGGGCCGTGTGTCTTACCCACTAACTTTTACTATATTAAAATATATTAACTGTGCCATCACAATATATACTGGATTGTGTTATGTATGTACAAAAGGGCATTGAATATTTTGGCCTTCTTACTGGTCCGGCATTTTGACTTTTTTCAAAACAGCGTTCAGTTAAAATTCTTTTAAAAATTGATACTTAGTATCATATAGGGTGGAGATTGCGCAGGCCACGAATTTTAACATGCCTGCGCGCTGCCAAGCACATGCGCGAACTTTCCCCCACTCCAAGTTTGGCGGTACTTATACCAACCTTATAAACTCACTTTTCTCATCAAATGATTATGATGCTTCATATGCGTAAAGGTGAGTATAGACTACAACATTTCTTAGAGCGTTTTGGTGTAATGTAACGTTCGTACGAATGTTCGGCGTTTTGTTACGGGTAAATGCTTACAGCGAGTGTGCATTTACCCGTAACATTTCGTTGTACCTGCGTTCATTCTTCTTTGAAATGTCGGACCGACGTTGCTCGTGCAAAGGCTCGTCGAAATGTTACACCAATATGCTCGTTGGTTTTTAAAAAGGCTGTAACAAAACATCGAGCGTCGTGTTCGAAGAGCGGTTCGAGTAAATTTAAAAACGGCGAATGCTCGATGTTCTGATACAAGTAAATGTTGTAGTCTATACTCACCTTAAGGTCAATGGTTTAAAGATAAGGCAGATTAAAAAAATAACATAATTACCTTAAGAGCTGCATAATCCCCATCATCGGAGTTTTCGGTATCCTGTAGAAATCAGTAAAGTTCAATGAGAAGGGCTGATTGCCGAAGCCATAAAAAAAAATTGTTAATTAGAATAATGACATGCGTAGTTGGTTAATCGTAAGATTGGCCGCCGTAGCCGAAAACTCAGCTCGTCATATCAGCCAAACGACGTCCACTGCTGGACATAGGCCTCCCCCAAGGATCTCCAAACCGATCGGTCCTGCGCCACCCGCATCCAGTGGATTCCGGCGATCCTTATGAGATCATTGGTCCACCTTGTGGGAGGCCTACCACGGCTGCGTTTCCCGGTACGTGGCCACCACTCGAGGACCTTTCCGCCCCAACGGCCGTCAGTCCTCTTTGCAATGTGTCCTGCCCATTGCCACTTAAGGCTCGCAATTCGAAATGATGAGATCCGCAGGAGGACCAAGGTCACCGACATTGCCCGAAGAATTGCGAGAACTCAGCTAGGAGGACATCAATACCTCTTCTTTTTAATTACATTAAAATATGATTAACCAGTGGCCACTTACAATGTGCCGCATAAGAAGGCTCAAAATCGCGCAGAGGGCAATGGAGAGGGCTATGCTTGGGCTCTCCCTGCGTGATCGCAGAAGGACCAAGGTCACCGACATTGCCCGAAGAATTGCGAGCCTTAAGTGGCAGTGGGCAGGGCACATTGCAAGAAGGACTGACGGCCGTTGGGGCGGAAAGGTCCTCGAGTGGCCACGTACTGGGAAACGCAGCCGTGATAGGCCTCCCGCAAGGTGGACCGATGATCTTATAAAGGTCGCCGGAATCCACTGGATGAGGGTGGCGCAGGACCGATCGGTTTTAAGATCGTTTGGGGGAGGCCTATGTCCAGCAGTGGACGTCTGTCGGCTGAAATGTTCTATCTTCCCCCTTGGCAAATACCTCCCCTAGTGCTTCCCTATCGCTTGCTTTACTTATGCATGTAAGACCTAGCTGATTCTTTAGGGCATCTTCCCATATACAATGCTGTCTTCCTTGTTTTTTTTTTAGTTTGTCCTTCCTATCACATATTCACGCATCATATGACCTGCCAAGACAAATATTGCTTACCTATAGTTTAACCATTACAGGACACTGTTGTCTTAACAAGCACATGACTGTAATGGGTCTACGCACATCGAGAAAATGCAAATTCCGTCACACTAGTGATGACACACCTCTGCATATTATACTCACAGACAGCGAACCATTGATGCACAAACGTAGCCTTATTCTGGGGAAGCACATTCTACAACCAGACGAGGCTAAAGATATCCTCCCCAAGAATATACTCCTCTTCGTAGAAAAGGTTGGGCTTGGAGAAGAATTGTTATCTAACGTTAACAATAGATCAGAATTGGTTGCAATGACTGTGGAAACACTAAGCAATTATTAATAATAAAAAAATACCTGTAGAATAATAGGCAGAGCTCCGGGCCGAACTTTCCTTCGCCGCCCATACTTTGTCTCATAAAGGTCTTCTAACAAGAAATGGTCTGAGCAGACTGCGCTTCTCTCCCTGGGCTCAGAGGACTCCTTCCCCAGGGCCTGGAGCCACGCGCTGCGTAGCGAAGGCTCCAAGGGGATACTGGAATCATTAATATAAAATATATTATACACTGGAACTTTTTAATGTTGAAACCAAAAAATTAAAAACCAAATTAATGTGTCTTTTAAATTCATACTCCGAAAACTCTCATACTCCCCAGAATTTGCCCTCGGTAGAGGGTATATAATATTGGTCTGTGTCAAGACAGTCACCTAGTACATTGTGCTAAAATCCCATTAGAATTTAAACATGATATATACAGGGCGTCCCATGGCCATGCCACACGGAGGAAAAGTATATTAAATATTGAAGGTAGGATATTTTACTGAAAGAAGACATCATTTTATTTTTAATAATAAATAGAACTGCATTCACAGATTTTTTAAAAATCACCTGCCTCTACCGGGAATCGAACTCGCGTAATGTGAAAATAAAAACACCATGTATTTTATGATAACTATCGAAAGGGTTAATCATAAGGATTATTTTTTCCTAAGGAACATGGCATCTGTAATGAAAGGAAGATCATAAAAATGAATATTTTATTTAAAATAAAGGAAGATCATAAAAATTAATATTTTATTTAAAATAATTAAACAACGAAATTTTACTGACCAAAATTTCAATAAAATATTAAATTTCATGATCTTCCTTTTATTACAGATGCTATGTTCCTTAGGAAAAAATAATCCTTATGATTAACCCTTTCGACTGTTATCATAAAATACAATGGTGGTTTTTTTTTCACATTTCGCGAGTTCGATTCCCGAAAGAAGCAGACGATTTTTAAAAAATCTGTGAATGCAGTTCTTTTAACCCCTCAATTGATGGCCTGCCTTCTAAAGGCAGCGCCATGATGGTCGACGTTTGATGGGCTGCCTTTAGAAGGCAATTCCTTATCGCCCGTATTTAAAGTCTGTTTTCGTTTGTTTGACGATTCGTTGTGTTTTATTAGTTTGTTAGGTTGGTAGAACAAACCAGCGACTAGCAAATGACAGCGCCCGGCGCGCGAATATTTGAAACCGATGGGAGTTTTGTCAATCTTTTTAAAATGTTCGCGCGCCGGGCGCTGTGACTGTATGCAGAAATTGTTGATTTACTTGATATTTTATTATGTAAAGGTGTGAATGTTATTTAATGTGTTTATTGCTTAATAGTAACAGGTTAATTTAAAGTGGACAACTAAAGCAACAAGTTGTTTATTTTTTTTAATTTGATTTTTTAGTTTTAATTACCCAATTTCATTCCACTTGTATTTTCCCTCGCATACAGTTCGAACACAGTAGAATATAATTTAAATTATATAATTTTAACTTGTAGACCATTTAATAATGACTTTATTGATACCAAATGACTGGTATTTGCATACAGGAAGGATTTAAAATATTTTTTTTTAAAAATTAAAAATCAAAAAATAATCAAAATGGCGGCCATTTTGTTTTTCCTAATCAAAATTAAGGAAAATGGACGCCATGATGTCATCAATTGAGGGGTTAATTATTAAAAATAAAATGATGTCTTCTTTCAGTAAAATATCCTATCTTTAATATGTAATATACTTTCCCTCCGTGTGGCATGGCCGTGGGACGCCCTGTATACTATCTGGTTAAGATGCTATTAGGATTCAACCTTTTGGAGTTGCGTAACGCGAGAGTGATGACTTACACACACAGATAAACAATGTGTTGCTGTTGGTTGCTAACGTTACGGGGACAAGTGCAGTTGACGTAATTTTTTGCTCAATTTTAATAGTTATTATCCTAATAGCATTTAAATCAGTTAATACCTTTATTTCTAAAGATTCTAATAAATATTAGAGATGGAACGGGTACCCGGTGTGGATCCGGTAATTGCGCCGGATACCTCGCACTGCCGGTTAATTAGGTCTAGGACCAAATTAGGTCTTAAAAAAACAAACATACAGCTTTCTCGAAAAAGGTAAATTATGGTGAAGAAATATTAGCTGTTCAGCACAATCTGGGTTGTCTGTTGCGATTTTTCTCAGAGATATTACTAGCCTCCGAAAAGAGGCATTCACTATCTATGGAGCTGGCGAGAGTTGTTAAATATCTAATCGCGAGACTATGTATACGAGGGTAGTGAGTGACCAATATTATTGGCACATCACTATGGGTTTATATCTTGACTTGACCGTCAATCGCGCCCAAACAGGGAAATGGAATGTACATCTTTTTATGCCAGGTAATTTTGCTGGGTACCCGGCATAAGTAGGTTCTGGAACATCTCTAATAAGTATACTTATCAAAACAATAAAAAAATGTTTGAATACAGACTTTCTTCACAGTTTTATCATTGGTTACAAAAGTAAAATTTATTTTTGACATTAACTTTCCAACTCTAAGCTATGAAAACAGGAGCCTGAACTCACATCCAGTACCCAAAACAAAATGTAATTAATAAGACATCCTGTAAGTATTTTAAGCAGAAATAGAGCTGATACCAAATTGTACCATATGAACGGATCTTTTCTCCATTATCTTGACTATCAAAGAGCTCCAGACCGTATTTATCACCTAACTTAAAAAATTATATGATGGTTCCTCAACTTTATGAAAAATTCGTAGTAACTTACACATGAAAGGTGATTCCTTGGGACTTGGTTTTACGTCTAGAATCATTCTTGCAGCCGGTGACAAAGCATCTCATTTTTATTCAGTTATTTAGTAAATTTACGCGATTAATATATTGGCGCTACACAAGCACTTCGCGACATAGTAAAATGTATTATATTTTAACATATATCTTTACCAATTACGGCCTTACACAGCAAAAATTTTACAGCTGAAGCGTTGGAACACGTTGGAATTTTAAATTACATTCTAAAACAACTTCATTTATTGATATTTTCGGAATAATTCATCGACAACCAAACCGAAACCACGCACAAACCACGAACGAAACGAAACCATAGTAGGGATGGCGATCTGAGATCGATTAATCGGAAAATCGATTTTTCTGGCCGAAAATATCGATTTTTTAAATCGATATGTAGAACTGAATCGATTCAGTGAATCGATTCATCACCCTTGAAAATCGACATTCGATTTTTTCTGTTCGGTCTTGAAAAAAAAAACCCAGTTCCAATCTACTGGCTTCCACATTAATATTGCTGAAACACAGCCAGAGCTGTTATGGCGGCAGATTTCACCTGTGGGGGTGGTAGCTAGCCACTCGGACTCTGAAAAAGTCCTACCACCAACCAGACCCAAGGCGGGAATTGAAGGAGGCGGTCAAATTTACAGTTAAATTTAAGATAATAAGCATTGACAATAAGCTAAATGTCTATTTCTATATTTATTCTTGTTTTTTTTTTATAAAATTCATTTATATTTTCATTGTAAATGCAAACTTGAAAAAAAGATCGATTTTTGGAAATCGATCTTTTTTACCTCGATTTTTTTGTGAATCGATTCTTCAGGTTTCGATTCGGATCGATTTAAAAATCGATCTTTTTCGCAAAGAATCGCCATCCCTAAACCATAGAAAATTTTTACAACGAAACTGATTACCACAGATTAGAAATTAGTGCAGTACAGTGTTGCCGCTGGTCATTTGTAGGATTGTACGATTTGTACGGTAAACAAAGGATCAAATTGCCGTATTTTACCAAAAATTACCAAAAAATTGCCGTACATTTTAATGTTTATATGAAAAGTATAATTGCCTGATTGCCGTATTTTAGCGTAAAACAATGACTATTCTGGCGTACGTATGCTGTACAATTCATCTAAAAAGAGCCGGATTGCCGTACGATACGGCAATTGCCGTACAAACGGCATGGTGCAGTAGTGTAATAGTGTTACCAGCGTGGTCTTGTCGAAAGTCACCTGAGATGCACAAAAAACCGGCCAAGTGCGAGTCGGACTCGCCCATGAAGGGTTCCGTAGCAGCAAATATCATCATAATATAAAAGTTCTTGTAGTTCTTTGTAAGTTTGATCGATGTTTTTATATTTAAGTTGATTGAATGAGAGGAAAATTGCGGTTAACGATTTATGACGTATTAAAAAAAACTAATTACTTGATCTCGTTCAAACCAATTTTCAATGGAAGTTTGCATGGTATTGTACATCATATATTTTTTCTAGTTTTATCATTCTCTTATTTTAGAAGTTACAGGGGGGGTGACCAACATTTTACCACTTTGGAAGTGTCTCTTGCGCAAACTATTCCGTTTAGAAAAAAATGATGTAAGAAACCTCATTATCATTTTTAAAGACCTATCCATAGATACCCCACACGTAAGGGTTTGATAAAAAAATATTTTTGAGTTTCAGTTCTAAGTATGCCCCCAAAATTTATTATTATTTTTCTATTTTTGTATGAAAATCTTAATGCGGTTCACAGAATACATCTTCTTACTAATTTTCAACAGTATAGCTCTTACAGTTTCGGTAAAAAGTGGCTGTGACATACGGACGGACAGACAGACAGACAGACAGACATGACGAATCCATAAGGGTTCCGTTTTTTGCCATTTGGCTACGGAACCCTAAAAAGTAACCTTTTTGAAGGAAAAGTAACCTTTCACCATTTTTTTGGTGAGCAAAAAAAAAAACGACGACAAGATACGACGAGCGAATACGATTGAAAAAACTTTCACCATTTTTTTGGTGAGCAAAAAAAAAACGTCGACAAGTTACGAACGAATGAGACGTTACGGACGGTTTAATTTGAAAAATGCTTTCCGCACGCAAATTCCAAAAAATCACCTAAAAGTAACCTTTTGAGTCGTGTAACCTTAAAGTAATATTTAGGAGTCAAAAATCACCTAAAAGGTTACAAAAGTAACCTTCTGGCAACGCTGCCAGAGCACGAAACGATGGAAACACTGAGCAAGTAATCACTACGTTAAAAAGGAAAATTGGAAAGAGAAGAGAAGCTCGTGCCCCAGTCCGTCTCGTCGTAGTCGTCGTCTCCAGGGGGGGTCAACTTTGTATGGACAAAAGGCGACATACCTATTGGGGATTGTTCTGTGTTGCAAATAAAAGTAGTTTTTATTGAAGAATATTAGTAGCTTCAATTTGATTTCTTTCGCGTTAATGTTTATTAATTTAAATTAATTTAACCAGGAAATGAAATGATTTTATCGGACTTTTACATAAATTGGTTTTAAAACAAGTATTTTCAATATTATTTACAATATTGGTTAGTAGCTCCCGTAGTAAATAAATTTTATAGTACAGTCAGCAGCACATCACGGTATACACTTGCAGTTCGATAACAGCGCTTATGCCCCCGACATAAGAGCGGTACAAAGTCCAAAGTGTTACAGATCGTTCACGATAAGAAATCCTTTAGCCGCTATATTGGTACTATTGTTTTTCAATACATTCAATCATAAGCCCGCTCTACACTTAGCCCGCGAATCGCGCGCGAACGCCGCGAAAGGGCGCGAACGCTAAGTGTGGAGCCGTTTCGCATATTCTTCGCGGTTTCGCGCTTTGTTCCCCAATTTTTGTCGGTTTTTTGGTCCGCGTCAAAGGGAGCGCGAAGCGCGAACGCGACGCGAACGTGCATAGGGTTACCATATCTCAGGATTTGTCCTGAGATTTCAGGATTATTCGACTCTTCTCAGGATTCCGGCCGGATTTAGCAAATCTAGTGATAACTCAGGATTTTTAATAAAAAACAGGTTACATTTTAAAGATCTCTCTTATTAAACTACTAAAAAAAATCTTCTTTTGGTAACAATTGCAGTTAAAATCAATACTTATGTATTAATTTAAAACAAACTTAAAATAATCTTCTTTTGGTAACAATTGCAGTTAAAATTAATACTTAAGTATTAATTTAAAACAAACTTAACCCACCTTGTTACTACCGTCGTTTTAAAACAACACTCAAGATAAATAAATATAAAAAGATTTGTGGGTATTTTTGATAGTTGTATTTATTTTACTAGAGTTGTTTATAAACAACACAAATTTTCCAAATTTCCACTAGAAATAGATTTATATTTTTACTTTTCCAGAATTTTTATTTTTTTATTATCCACATATTAAAAAATCTACAAGTTCGGACACAAATTATATGTCAGTAACATCCGGATTAAAAGATCAAGCAAACAATCAAAATCAAACAAACTTAAAAGATGCGCAAGATCCGCAGTGTATACAACGATAATAATACGTTTTTGAGAGAAAATTCTCATCTGTAGAAAATCTCAGGACTTTTCCATGGAAATCAGGCCTTCTCTCCGGACTTTTGATTTTTTCATCTGGTAACCCTAAACGTGCATGACTCCACACTCGCAGTCCGCGACGGTCAGTATCTATACTAATATTATAAAGAGGAAAGATTTGAATGTTTGTTTGTTTGTTTGAATTGAATAGGCTCCGAAACTACTGAACCGATTTGAATAATTCTTTCACTGTTGGATAGCTACACTATCCCCGGTGAACATAGGGTACTTTTGATCCCGGAAATGTGGGGGGAAGGGGGGGGATATTTGAAAAAAGAAATTACGTGCGGGTGTCAGTGAAATAAATATTCAAAATGGCGTTTTGTTGTTTGTTTGTTGCGGTTCGCTGTATTTCGTTCTGAAATCAATCAAGTAACCCACTTTTTGCTGTATGTAGCAGTTTCCAATTTACTTCATTACATTATTACATTATTTGCGTTAGTGTCGAGTTGTGGATAAAGTCGTGCGTGTACTGTTTGCTTATTACATGATATCGGCTCACTGCTCTGACGTCACTCGCACGTCCGTCCCGCTCCGTGTCCACCAATGAAGTGCCTCGGCGTAGTGATGTTCGATATCGATTCGACTAATCGATTAATCGATTAATCGTTGGTAAACATTTTGAAACTAGATCGATTAATCGAAGGTTGTAATAATCGGTATAATCGATTAATCAATGCCGATTAATCGATATTTATAGATTTATTTATTTCGGCCTATGTCTAACTGTGGACGTCTCTGGGCTGAAATGATGATGAATCGATATTTACGATATTTGATAACTTTGGCTGTATGATGACAGTATCTTTGCCTTTTGTCAGACATACTGGCGTTGAAAAAAAAAGACAGTCAACAAACAATAATCTGATATCCGTTGGCTTTTTAATTTGTTTTTCTGGCATTATTTTTGGCGGTAAGAGTCAGTCTGGAGTTTGGTAATTTCTGGTGGTTTGGAGATTTTAAAGGATAAAAAAATGTCGGGGCGAAAGAGTGATATATGGGCTCACTTCACAAAAGATTCACGAGACAAAGTTCAGTGCAAACAGTGTTAGTGAGCTCAAATATTGCAACAATTTTTTTGGGCCCAGTATTTTGCATTGTCTTTAAAATATAAATATATTCATACTTTTTAAAAATTGTTGCTTTTATTTGTAGAATAATTTTATTCTATAAACTTACCGAGAATACAGTATTTCGCACTTTTTTCAACATATTAACGAAAAGCCTAAAAAAAAAGCGTACTAGTAGAACAGTTTTTCTTCAATTAATCGATTAATCGATATCGCAAATGCGATTAATCGATTAATTGATATCGGCAAAATAGAAATAATCGATTATCAAATAATCGATTATTTGGCGATCGATTAGCATCCCTACCTCGGCGGGCGGGCTGTATGCCCTTTTATAGGGAGAGGCCCCCACTCGCCGTTACCCAGGTAAGCGGCGTGTGGGCATGAGACGATCGTTCTTTTACGTATCATATTCACATACACTACATCTCTTCCTTATTTTAATGAATTTGAATTAATTGCATGAGTTTGTGGTTTAAACAGGAGATCTCTCGTTCTAATTCCGTTTCAAAATGGAGATGAGCGTGATATCGCTGGATGTATTCACTCGTCGGTGATTGGAAATAGAATGTCCGCAAAATGGGTTATATTCTCAACTCAAAAAAAGAAACTAAACTGACTTCCGTTTAGATATGCAATAGTGTTGCCCCTCAAATTAAAATCAAAAATGAACGGACGTCCTCTTTCTTATTTTAATTAATTTTAACGACGTCCGGCAAGCCAATACTACCATTAAAAAGAATTTAAACTTTAGGTTAGTGACTACTAGTTAGTACTAGTGCTGCCACCATGAAGTTAAAAGGGAATTACACTGGCTTCCGGTTACTGTCAGTTAAAAAGAACTAAAAGTAACGATTATCACGCCATCTTTACAATCGAGTTGGAACTAAAATAAGAAATCAAATCGATTATAGGATTAAAATTTTAACGGTCTTGTAATCATCAAGGTGGACGTTCTCCGACACGGCCATTCTGACAGCGTCACGCGTCCTCGCGTTGGTGTTCAATCTGAATAAACCACAACCTCCCTGCCATGCAGCGACGGACTGCTGCGCTACCGCAGCTCGGGCAGCGGCCTTTCTCTTTGGCCTCGTCAGGAACGGGGCATAGGTGTCCTCCGAGGTCATCCCCCGCCTGCCGCACTGCAGAGGTGGACGACAGCTCGCTGGCCGGACTGGCAGGAGCAGTCTCTCGTCCTTCTCCAGCACCTCGAACCGGACGTCGAGCACGGCCCCGATCTGGGACACAATGCTGGACTGCTCCGTGGGCGCCTCAGACACGCCGACATCCATAAGCATGTGCCCGGACGGAACCTCTGATCGGATGGCCTTAAAGGCCTCGACTTCGCGGCAAAACTTCTGATACTCCCTCTGGAGCCGCATTCAGCTTACGGACTTCATTGTCCGTGGTACGAAGCCGCAACTCCTCTACGGAGGCCCACTGCACGATGGTGTTGGTGGCGGCTGTGACGTTCCGCACGATCTTGTAGTCTCTTAATCAGCGATTATTTTAAAAACTTTACTTGACCAGCGATACCACATAACCAGTAATAGGTTGTATTGTTGGACTTATTTATTTATTTATTTATCAAACATCCTAAAGCTAACAGAATTAATTCCAAAATGCTTAAAGATAAATGACATTACAAATTAAATTAAATTGAATTAAATTAACAAATTAAATTAAATCAAATTAGAACGTATATTACAATTGAAATTAAAATAAATATAATAAGTACAACGTCAATCAAAATCATTTCAATTAATTTCATGTTATACAAATATATATCGATACCAGAAATATGAATTAACGTAAGGGACAAAACACTGTTTTTCAGGAGAGCCAAAAAACGATAAAAAAAATTTAAATCTCTCTATAACTTTTTACTGTCTGCTCCAATTTTAATTGTGTCTAGAGCAAAGTTTCTTAGAATTTTCTCTTCTTTCATGCTATGAAAGAAAAATTTAGAAATACCCAGTGGTTTAAGAAATAGCATTTCCCTTACATTAAAAAAATACGTTTTGTTGTACCTTACGTTTCTAATATTTTATGTGTAAACCGTCAAGCATAACGTAAGCAGCAAGAGAAATAGAAAATTATACGAAATTCTATTGTAAAGGACGTTTACAGTGTTGCAATTTGATGTAACTGTATAGATTATCTACTAAATTTATAGTATTTTAATACCATGTAAATAGGTTATTTGCATGATTAAATGTTAGTTTCAGCCCAGCTTTCACAGATTTAAATAAAAATTTAAGGATACAAAAATAAAACGATTTATTGTTAATATTTTTTTTATGTTTGACTTTTATGTCTGCGTAATTATTATAAATTCAACACACTAATCAGTCTATTAAACTTTTTGTTGAGTTTAAATAAATGTTCTTAATTATTAACAGTCTTAGACACCTTTTACTTATCAATTAAAAATAATAATTATGTATTTGACTTTATGATCTCTTTTAATTAAGAGTCCTATAACACTCTGTCATTTAATGATTACGTTTCATTGGCTATAAAATCAGAAATTAATTTTTTTTAAAATCTCAGACTTAATCAAACAGTATTTTAATAAGTAACTGAATGAATGTACTGAAAACGAAAGACAGATGAAAAAATATTATTTGTCTGAAAGATGAATGAATAAAAAATTTAAGTGATATTAATATTAAATATTAATATTAGAAATATATATTACTAGAGTCGCCCTCGCGGTTTCACCCTCGCGTAATTTTTTTCAATTATCCCCCCCCCCTTTCCCCCATTATGTCTGTATCCTGGTTCTAAGCTACCTCTTCACCAATTTTCAGCCAAATCGGTTTATCCGTTCTTGAGTTATAAAACTTTCTTTTATATACATAGATAACAAGATTAAATAATTAGGAATGAGCAGACAGATTACGATGATAGTATAACTATTGGTAAATTAAACTTTTTTAATGGTGAAATTGATGTGGTTAGAATATGTAACTTTTTCTATTTAGTGTTTTATCTAGTTATCATCATCAGCTCTCATCACATCTTAACCGTTCGTCGGTGTCATTTAGGGTATCTTTAACTGGGGTTAAATTAAATTCTTAAAAAACTCTAATCACGAATTAAAGTAAGGGACATGTTATTTGATTCGACTGATTTGAGATTTAAGGTAAGGGTGTTTGATGTATAATGTAATATGTAAACGTCTTTTACATCATTTTTTTTGGCATAAAACGTTTTACGCAGGCCAAAAAATCTTACTGTAAGGGACATTTTTTTAACGATAGAACTGTTTCAATAACACCAATCGATAGAGCAGAAAATTCTGAATCCAATGATATATATAACTCATTTTCGCCAAAATGTCCCTTACGTTAATTCATATTTCTGGTATCGATATGTCAAAAGTATAAATTACATTACAATTGAAATTAAAATAGAATAAAATATAATACTTAGGCACAATGTCAATCTAAATCATTTCAATCAATTTTCATGTCATACAAATAAATATGTCAAAAGTATATAATAGTCAATAATTGTCATTTAATATTTTCCAAAATTGATAAAAGAGATGTCCTAAACTATCTGCAAACAGATCGATTGCATAGTGGATGTGCGCCGCACACTCTTCGTTTGTACCGGAGCTACGACTACACACCAACATATGCAGCTAGAAGTTATGAAACCAGGTTGAAGAAAGGGACAAATAATTTTGACATTAGGCATTAAGCCCTTTACGCTCAGCAGCTTCAGGGGGTCACTAACCGGTACAGACACCCCTCGAAAATTCAGAGTTAAGTGTAAGGTACTCCGTTTACCAACACTGTTAACCATGGTCTCTCTCTCTCTGGGACTGGATCTCAGCCACGCTGGCTCAGGCAGTGGATAAATACTGCAGAAGAACAAAATCACCTACAGCAAAACGTTGAACTTTCGCCTTTGTGCTGTCAATATGAGACTTGTCATAGCTAGAGTTTTTATCCATGCTAGTAACAGCTTGTTCGCGAACAGCATCGGTGTCTACGATAGGCTCGTCGTTAAGAAGTTCCAAAGGCCTAGCAACTTTTCCTATAAACAGTTCAAGGGGACTTGACTTAGTGACCCTGTTGATGGTACAACTAACTCCACGCAAGCTGAACATCAGGGAGAGTATCTTGCCATAACGCTCTTTGCTGGACTCGACAGCGGTCGGCGTTTTTTTTTTTTTTTTTTTTTTTTTTTTTTCAGAGTGCTCATGACCCGTTTGACCTGACCTTTCGCACAAGAGTTACCACTAGCAATGAAATGCAAGGTGATACCATAAGACTTACAAAACTCCTTGAAAACAGTACTCGCAAAACACCGGCCCTGATCGGCAATGATACGCTTAGGGGCACCAAATAAAAAAGGGTGATTTTTCCTAACGACTTCATGTACTTGTGGACTCCACTTATACGGCATACGATACACGGTCTTATTTGTATCTACTAGTCGAATCTCTAACGGGTTCACGTAAGCATGACCATAAGGTGTTCCAGAGACGAATATTCCTGAAACTCCTTTAGTAGGTTCACAAGTTTAGGCTTGGACTCTATGGGAACACCCGTGCCTATCTTATTAAAATCAATTATACTAGAGCTAGAAGTAACACAAAAGTTAACTATCAATGATAGTAAAATGAAAATGTCAATAATCGAACATAATTTGTCGTAAGTATTTGTCCAGAAAAACGTGAAAAAGAACATCCTCTTGGTCTTATCTCTCCACTACTGATAACGTATCCTAAGTATTCTACCTCCCGTTTTAAGAAGGAACACTTCCTCTCAGTAGGAATCGAAAGAACAGTTGAAAGACCCTCAAGAGCTTCTTCAGCGGTCGTGGCCAGCACTAACACAGTAGTGAAGTAGCCCACCATGCAAACGAGCTATCTGATCGGAAATTAAGGACAGCGGAAACCTATCGGGAACTGTGTTATCGTTGAGTTTTCGATAATCGACACAGAGTCTATCACTTCCATTATTTTCCTTTACAAGGAGAATGGGGCTCGCAACGGCGATAAACTGAGGCGAACTACACCGGCCTGCGGCATCAATACGTTCGCGTACCACACTCCGTTCTTCAGTCGACAAACGGTTTTATTTGGATCCCTTAATTCATTCTGCATAGGTTTAGTCTAGCCACGGTGATTAGGGATACCGGAAGCAAAGTGGTGTTAAATTTATCTGTAATAGCATCAAGTTGAGGTCTTACATCGGGGGAAACATCTGTGTCTATCAAAACTAAACCACTATCACAAAAGTCTTGAACTTGACAGGTATTTAACAACATTCACTTTCGCAAATGACCAAACGCCAAACGACGACCTCCGTCCAAGCCCGACGATCAACATCTATGTACATACATATATCAAATATTAGCTGGGACCAACAGCCCAACGTGTCCTCCGAAACACGGAGACACTCAAACAAATGTCACTAAATGCGGTCAGGATGGCCACCCATCCCTTCACTTTCCGCGGCGATACAGCTTGAATTTCGCTATCGCAAAACATCTAACCACAAAACGGGCACCTGTAAATAAAATATCAATGGTTAATCAACGGGCGTCACCCGGAACTTGCAGTCATAACCGGGTATTACCCGCGTTATGCCGCTTTAACGGGCGTCACCCGCGAACATGCAGTCATAACCGGGTATTACCCGCGTTATGCCGCTTTAACGGGCGTCATTCGTGTTATGACAATTCAACGGGCGTCACCCGGAACTTGCAGTCATAACCGGGTATTACCCGCGTTATGCCGCTTTAACGGTCGTCATTCGTGTTATGACACTTCAACGGGCGTCACCCGGAACTTGCAGTCATAACCGGGTATTACCCGCGTTATGCCGCTTTAACGGTCGTCATTCGTGTTATGACAATTCAACGGGCGTCACCCGGAACTTGCAGTCATAACCGGGTATTACCCGCGTTATGCCGCTTTAACGGTCGTCATTCGTGTTATGACACTTCAACGGGCGTCACCCGGAACTTGCAGTCATAACCGGGTATTACCCGCGTTATGCCGCTTTAACGGGCGTCATTCGTGTTATGACACTTCAACGGGCGTCACCTGGCAACATCAAATCACAACACGGGCATCATCCGTGTTATGACACTTCAACGGGCGTCACCCGACAACATTTAGCCATAACACGGGCATCATCCATGCTATGACTGATGTTTTTTTTTTTTTTTTTTTTTTTTTTTCTATTCCGTATTATTAAAAGTTGAACGAATCCGGGCCGCGCCCCAGAAATTAATATACTGGTTTACTTGTAGTAATAGTAATTTTACTGTTAAATTACAAAGCAATATTTACATTTTAATTTTAATAAATTCAGTGGTATAATTTTTCTTTACCCGCAATAAACACGGAATTCGAACTATTTATTGTTCTAGTTCACATTATGTATTTTAGTCAATGGACAACCGACAGTTTGTTCCATATCATAGTAATTAGCAGGTTGGTGGCCTATTCGGGATAAGAGTTAGGTTCAGTTTAGATCAAAACGAAGTGAAAGTTGACAGGGGAAGCTTCAGCAACTTTTTGTTTACATGACTTTGATCTCTCCCGCAGTTTATGCTTACATAACTTTGTAATATTCCGTCTTTCAAACCGGCGCATTGAGACTGGAGTTGAACAGTAACTGTAACTTTCTTCGTTATTTAGTACTTCTTTATAATTGTACACCCAATTATTTTTACATACGTGAAGCCAATCTTAATCGATTACTCACAAACTACAAAATTGAAATTGTGTTCCAGTTTTTCATTACTTTTATACGTCATAATTATGCAACATAGAAATAACTACGTTTATGTTTTATACAACTTGCGCTTCCAATTCTATGTGATAATTAATTATTTATGCAACTTTGATACCGATATATTGTAAACGGAGAGTAATTACACGCCACACACAAATCGAGAGTGAATTCGCAACTTATTCCCTTGGTTTAAATACCGCTTATCGGGCGGGAAAGTATACAAAGCAAAATGTACTTCAGGTACGTTTTAGTTAATAAATTATTTTACAAAAAAAATATTATTATATAAATTGCATTATAATAGATTATATTCTGTATATTTATTAATTTTTTATCGAACATCTATTATAGTTTCAGATTACTCAAACATTGAAGAATATATTATTTACTCCGTACCGGAAATAGCCGCCATTACAAAAATATTTTAAAATCAGAAACATTAATCATATATTTTTCTATCAATTCTTGAGAATAATTAAATAATCCTATTTACTTTAATATTTTATGACCTTATAACAAATAAAATACTAGCATTTGCTATGTAGTGATTTCTGATATTTACACGGTTACTACTCATATACGCGAGTTTTCATCCGTTTAAAGTTGTTTTTATTTAATGAGCATTCGCTATGACTTTTTTTTTTTTTTTTTTTTTTTTACGGGTATTTCTGTTTTAATATTTTTCAGTAATAACATAAACCCTGGGTACTCACGGACTCGTCGCCAAAATGTACTGTTTGCTTATTACATGATATCGGCTCACTGCTCTGACGTCACTCGCACGTCCGTCCCGCTCCGTGTCCACCAATGAAGTGCCTCGGCGGGCGGGCTGTATGCCCTTTTATAGGGAGAGGCCCCCACTCGCCGTTACCCAGGTAAGCGGCGTGTGGGCATGAGACGATCGTTCTTTTACGTATCATATTCACATACACTACAGTGCGTCTTGCCGGTTGTGAATGTGACACACACATATTAGTCTATGACACACACAGTGACTCTTGTTAAAGTAATTTTCGTCAAGTTTAATTTATGATTACATTCGACGAAAATGTTTCAAATGTGGCCGATCACCAAAGGAAGACTCGGACATTGGGCTGTATAGATTTCATTGTGAATAACGTGTTTTTTATGTGTTAGGAGGTTATGTACATAACCTCCTAATAAAAAACACGTTATTCACAATGAAATCTATACAGTACATTAAAAAATTAATATAAACATATTATGTAAAATTTATGTGCACTTGTTTCTTTTAAACCTTAAACGTTATAGTAATTTATGTTTTTCTAGACTTTCAAGTGTTTCTTCCGTTACTATTCTTCCGTTTGAGGTACACATATCGTATAATAGTTACCATTATACGTTATAAATACCTCAAATAGAAGAATAGTAATGGAAGAAACGCTTGAAACTAATTTAATAATAAGCACCTTGTTCCAACCAAAGCTCCCGCCTTACTAGTTTCGTTGGGGACTACGAGAAATGGCGGTAAGTTTTAGAGTCTACCTTTTTTTTGTATGGATTTGACATTCTTCTCCTTGGAGTATTATTATTCTATGGTCGTCTCGTCCAGTCTCGTCTGTCAATCTCGACTGATCTCCACCCACCACAGACTGCACAAAGAAAAGAAGAAGTGTCAATAATTAGTGATTCTGTGAATGAATGCTGCCCACATAAAAAATATACTAAATCTATGTGCCCACAGAACACAATTACTCGGGTATTTAATTTTTTCAAAAACTTTTTGTTTTTCTTATACTGGATTTTTCTTTTTAATTGGCAATTTTTTCTTAAATATCTTACATATGACCCTTGGTGTTTAGCCACTACAGGCACTACAGAAGGTGCATTTGCCCCTGAAGGTCCAGGTAAATGCACTGTTGATGTTGAAGGGTTGTTAGTCACATCATCTAATATATTACGTGACGAATCTACTCTTACATCTGTGACATTATCAGCGGCAAGAAATGGTAGAATGATTTCCTGCAAATAAATAAAGATTTTTAAACTTCTTAAACCTACTATGTGTATTTCATTGCACATGCTGGATTTATTATAGCTACAAAATTAGTTTCAATTCAGTACAATTATATTAACAAAGATTGATTACATTAACTATGAACTCAGTGCGTAGGCACTGAGTTCATAGTTGTTGTAATGTAACTTTAAGAACAAATTTGTAATTTTACTTTAAGAACAAGTTTAAATCTACATTAACCTAAATCTACATTCATTTAGCAACACACACAAAATACAGTAGGACATTAACAAAGGAAAAGAGCTGGTGAACATAAAAAAATAATACAATATTAACAAGGAACAAATGAGGAACAAACATAATTAAAGTGTGTTGCTAAATGGGCCCCATCGCAGCAAAGATATACCCCTGAGTCATTTATAGTGTTCGCCATTGTCAGAAAGAGGTTTGTATATAGGAAATTAAAAAAAACAACACAAAATCATTCCCGAAACATAAATGATGGTATAAAGTTCAAGTCGGCTAATGATTATGAAAAAAAATCCACACACCTCAACATCTGGAGAAGCGAAACGTCCCAATTTTTTCGTAGTCAAATCCACAAAGGCAGATGCCTTAAAATGACGATGACATAACATTCTATGTTCGGAGTAGATTTTTGTTTGAAATTCAATTGAGGACCATGGTTTCTCCGGAAAACAGTATTTGGCCCACAATTCACAACTGAAATACAAATTAGAAAATGGTTAGTTTTCATACACAACAGCTGTACCTATTAGCATATTATGATAAAAAAAAGTTTTATTTTCAACTTTATAAATTGCTGCATATTTGGCGTACAATACAATAAATACTTGCTCTCGCAATTTCGCTATACAAAAGAATTATTCAGTTTATTCAATATAATAACTTATTGGAATATTTTAAGGTGACACACAACGATATTTTAAATTTGTAATGGACGAACAACACTTGTGTGAGCAATATTTACCGAGAGATATTCAATGGACCTGGTTTTGGAAACCTAAATAATGTGGTATCAGGGTCATCAGCAGGTGAAGCCCCACATTTTAGGCATTTTCTCTTATTCTCCTTCATCGTAGTCAGCAAACTTACACAAACTCAAGTTCACACAAAGAGTCACTGTCTCGTATAAACACAACACTTAAAGTATTCACACTACGGAGGAATCTACTGACTCAACTCAACGTAAGGTAAGAATACCTAAAAGATTGTGGAACTCACTCAGAGAAGCTGATCACAAAAACAGAATTGTTTGAAACTTTCTGACAAATTGACAATGACATAAGACATGGCATTTTTCAACTACAGAAATAAACTACCACGATGTCGCCAGACCACAGAAATAATTTCGTAAATAATAAATTTGTTTTTCCTTAGAATTACATATTTTATGTGTCATAAAATATGTAATGTCAATAAATAAATATTAAATTAACATAATGATACCATTAGAGGTTTGCAAACGCCGGGATAATAAAATGTAAATTAAAATATATGATTAATAAAAACTACGAAATGGTAGTTAATTTTACTACTGGTCAATTTTAACTTTATAATGTTGCCTGGTTTAAAAAAAAGATCTTTATAAGTAAAAGCTATGGCAACATTTTTCTAGCCCCCGTAGGTATACAAAACTTTTCATAGAGTCGACCCCACCTGATGCTGCACCTACAAAACTCAGTGCTACAAAAAATAAAAAAAACAAGTAAAATGGCGAACGAAGCTTGACAATTATGTACTGTTTGTTTGTGAAATAATTTCCGAAATATTTTTTACCTTATTCCCAAAACTATTAGATGAGATTTTAGTTTCTATGCCTTCGATAACTATAAATATAAGGTTCAACGAAATTTTTCCATGCAATAAACATTGTAGTAATTGGAATTTTTCATAAATATTGCAATATTAAAAGAATGATTTTTCGATGTGATTTTCGTGTAAAATAATAAGTATTCTGTGTGAAAACTTGTTCAAAATGCGGTGCAGTGTACAGAGCTGTTCTAATGATACTAAACGGAGAACAAAAACCCATGCAATAACCTTCCACCTGTAAGTTTAAAACTTGCAAATTTTTCTAATAAAATCGCTAGATTCTCATTTGGAATAAATAAATAATTTATTTTTTAAATTTCCCCTTGCAAAAGTAATCGTTCGTTTCTTTACTGTTGGGTACAAAGCAATGCTCCAGTTTGTATATCTTAGTTTTATTAAAATAGCCTGTTAGGTGTGTTAAATTTTTGTGAGCAGTTAAATGTGATTATAAACTTACCTTTGGTGGGCTGTGTGTTTGTCTGTTGGCTGAAGTGACATAAGAACCACTGATGAGCATAATGTTTAAGAAGTGCTATTACATCAAGAGGTTGCAGGTTCGATCCCCGCACGGTAGAAACATTTGTGTGCATAAAAAAAAAGTATATACGTATTGTTACCTGTTGTCTGACACTCATAGTACAAGCAATGCATAGTTTGGGGTTGGCCGGAGCTGTATAGTCCTTTAACTGTCCAGGGATGTTTAATTATTTATTCAAATAAATACTTTGTATTCCAGTTTTCCCCGAGAACCCAACCTACGTCAGGCATGGCTGGAGGCCCTCGGCATGCCAGACTGGGAGCCGAAGGAGCGCAGCACGATATGCTCAGAGCACTTCCGGACTGAAGATATTTACCAAACGAAGGGTGGTTTGAGGAAAATTAAAAGCAGAGCTGTTCCTGTCTTGGGGCTTGTGAGTTTGTATCAAGTTTTATTAAAGGTGGGCTGTAGGCTGTGTTCTCATTAGGCTCAGTGTGAGCGACTGACTGTGAACGGCGTATTAGTCGCTAACTCAATGTCGAGTTGTCAACCGTGAGCATCAATCGCTGCAACTCAGCTGCTCACCTAATGAGTCGGCCAGTGAAACGCCGCAAACTGCTTACAGCGTGCGTGGAATGTACACTCCATTTGAATAGGATTAGGGGGGCGAAATTTGAGGGTTTTGGTCTAATTCCCCACGGGGACCAGCCGGATTGGGGAATTTTATGTTTTTATTGCAGTTGTCTTTATTTGCTGAAATAGCGAAATAGCCAAAGCCAAAGTGGACCCAGTTAGCAACAGTATGGACACCGAGATATAAAGCCAAAAGAAAAAGAGGCGGGCAGTTAAAAAGATGGGCCGGTGACATACGACTGACTGCAGGACCGCTTTGGCAAAGGCTGGCCAGAGACAGGAAAAAATTGCACGACTTGGAGGAGGCCTATGTGTCAAATGACACGCCAAGTAATGTGTAATGTGAAGAAGAAAATCATTAAATTATTTCAATATTAAGTTAGGAATAAGTAATATAATATGTATTTTGTAACCGTCTATTGTAACTTTGGCAATAAAGGCTTTCAATTTCAGGGGGGTGAAATAGGTGCAAACAGTCAGCCGCTCACTGTTAGCCTAAAGGGGACACGACCGTAGGTTTAAGTGGCCACACTGGTACAAAAAGACGCATTGTTATATGAATAACTATTTTCCAATTGGCCAAATTTTTCTATAAACATCTATATCTTATTTTCAGGGTTCAGAGGATATGGACGCACCAGCAGCTTTACGGGTATGTAAGAATCTATATACATAAAAGAAAGTGGTGTTTCACTATTATAATAAAGCCCTTTATTCCGTATTGTTACATCTTTGTTAATTAACCGATTCAGTTATAATATGTCTCTTAATTCGGAGTGCCTCTTGGCATAGGCCTCCTCCAGCTCTCTCCACTGAACCCTATCCTCTGCCACTCTGGTCCAATAAGGTCCCAAGGTGAGGCGGATATCGTCACTCCATCTTGTTTTTGGACGCCCCTTTCTTCTAGTGTCCTCCCTTGGGTACCATAAAGTCACCTGTTTGCTCCATTTGTTAGTTTTGCAACGTAGCATGTGTCCTGTCCATCCCCACTTTAAATGATCCATACGTGTAATTATATCTGTAACTTTAGTTTTTCTTCTTATTTCGGAGTTTCTGATTTTATCACTAAGTCTGATTCCCAACATGCTCCTTTCCATTGCCCTTTGTGTACTAGCCAGTCTTTCCCTTTGCTTGTCTGTTAACGCCCATGACTCACATCCGTAAGTCATGCACGGGAGGATGCAGGTATTGAAAGTCTTTTTCTTAATATGCATGCTTAAGTCTTTGTTCTTCATTATTTCTCTTAGGGACCAGTATTTTTTCCATCCGCAGGCTATTCTTTTATTAATTTCCTTTGACATAGAGTCCTCGGGAGATATAATTTGACCCAGGTAAACATATTCCTTCACATATTCTAGCTTTTTTCCGTACACCTCTATGTTGACTTCTGAAAAGTTGGTCATCAGTTTTGTTTTGTCTGCATTCAATTCTAAACCTACATCTCTGCTTTTTTCCGCCAAGGTTTTTAGCATGTGTTCTAGCTTTTTGGGGTCTTCTTCTAGCAGGACAATATCATCAGCGAACCTCAGATGATTAAGGCGGTTTCACTATTACACTATTTATAACTCAAGAATGGATGAACTGATTTGGCTGAAAATTGGTGGAGAAGTAGCTTAGAACCAAGAGACGGGCATAGGATACTGTGATGGGGGAAGGGGGGGATAGTTGGAAAAGGAAATTACGCAAGGGTGAAACCGCGAGGGCGGCCGCTAGTATTCAATAGAAAAGAGATATTATTGGTGTAGATACTATCATTATTACGATACTGTTTAGTAGAAACAAAAATCTTGAAGTGGATGTTCTATCCTCTTTATGACTATTTTTCAACTGGCATCAATACAGTCAAAAACCGACTTCAAAAAAAAAGAAACAAAAAAAACTACCTAATAAACTGAAAAGCAAAAAATAATTTTAATAAGACATTCATCAAATGCGCTTATTGTCTAAGCCTATTAATTAAATTGTATTTTACGTGCTAGGTAGGTACCTACTAATCTGTTTGAAGTCGGTGCCAAGCCAAATAGTAGGTACCCAGATTACGTACCTACGTCCGTTAATAAGTAACCCTTTATAATACATAATATTATTATATATCATTTTTTTTACCTTTGGCTTGGCACTAGGGAATGCAATCTCGATCTCGCGAGATCTCGTTTTCGCGAGATCTCGGCCTTTTTTTGCGAGATTGAATCTCGGTCGAAAACAGGACGAGATCTCGCGAGATTAACGAGATTGCACTCGAGCACAAAAACCTCTTCGAAGCCCGAACTGACACGGTCGGACTTGCGATCTGTCGGTTTCGTTTGGTGCGGGTGAGGCGGCGGCTTGAGATAGTGGTCGTAGGAGGTGGTTTCTCTCAGTTTCGTTCGTGTCGGGCGTGCAACAATGAGGCTCAGACAATGTTTGAGCCTTGATCATCGAAGGAGGATTGCTTGCCTCTCAGTCTTTTACAGACTCAACTTTGGCGAGTGTTTTTCTCAACTGCACGACTTAATTTCGCCAGCTCCGTTCCATCACTAAACGACTACACTGAGAGACTCCATCCGTATGCAGTCGAGAGAGAGTCAATACCACGGACTAAGCGATTTGCTTCGTCTTTTTTGACACGGACTGCGCGGGAGTGGAACTCTCTGCCTGGGTCAGTCTTTCCTACCTATCCATTATAACTTGGGGCTCTTCAAGGCCAGAATTAACAGGCTTTTCCTGAGCAAGTGCGCTCTATTGTAGACCGCGGTTGTTAAACATCAGGCAATTGTGTGGTCAAGTGCTGGCTTAATTCAAACATAAAAAAAATATATTGAAAAAATTGTAAAAATGAATACTGGTTTCTGATGTTTACGCGGTTACACTCATTAAATAAAACAACTTAAAACGGATAAAAACTCGCGATATATTCTACATTTTAAATTTAAAACCCGACGTTTCGACCACTTTTCAACAGTCGTGATCACGGATTTTAAATGTAGAATTTATCGCTAGTTTATATCCGTTTTAAGTTGTTTTATTTCGTGAAAATAAATGTTTATCTTATAATACTTATGATTTTTATTATAATTTTATCCTAATGTAATCAAATATTGTGATTATTTGCAAAAAACACACAAAACTGCCAATCTCGCGAGATCTCGATTTTAGCGAGATCTCGCAGCACTGATATTCATAATCTCGCGAGATCTCGCTTGACCCCTTATCTCGCGAGATTTGCATTCCCTACTTGGCACCGACTTCAAACAGATTAATAGGTACCTACCTAGCACGTAAAATACAATTTAATTAATAGGCTTAGACAATAAGCGCATTTGATGAATGTCTTATTAAAATTATTTTTTGCTTTTCAGTTTTTTAGGTAGTTTTTTTTGTTTCTTTTTTTTTGAAGTCGGTTTAATTTTTTTTTTAAAAAGTTTGTTTATTTTTCTATTTTTAGTGTGAATAACACGTAGGTAGTGAGTAAAACTCTTTCATAATAATGATAGCGAAAATACGAGTAGAATTGTATTATTTGATAATAATATTAGGTATTCATTAAGTGTTCAGCACCATGGGTAGGAGGAGAATGCGTTTATGCACCATAACCGCAGGTTAGCTAGACCCGCGGCCGTGTGTGGGACTCGAGACCGAAGCGTCCGCTACCCACTACACTCCCCCGGTTTCTCCTTTACACCCGATTAGGACGAGCCGGTGCTAACCTTATTGGCTAGTGACCAGCCCATCCCCGGGTAATCATCAGCTTAGCTGCAAAAGTACATGAAATACAACTAACGTTCCACATATTCCTACAACACTGAAAGAATTATCCCCTAACTCCTAACCGTTAAGGAGTTGTACTTTCCATCATCACCTTAGCTGCAAAAGTACATGAAATACAACTAACGGTCCACATATTCCTACAATACTGAAAGAATTATCCCCTAACTCCTAACCGTTAAGGAGTTGTACCTTCCATCATCAGCTCATCAACATAAAATGATGTCTATCGGACGCAAAAACTTGAATGGCTTCAGAAAAAACAAGTAACGCGTAGGCGCAGCCTATAAAATTTGAGGTTTTCCCTTGATTTTTCCGGGATCCCATCATCAGATCCTGACATGGTGACAATGGGACCACCTCGGAACTATGCACTTTCAAATAAAAAAAGAATTATTTAAATCGGTCCACAATTGACGGAGAAATCGACAAAAATACATACAGTCGAACATTTATAACCTCCTCCTTTTTTGAAGTCGGTTAAAAAGCTAATTGAATGCTGATAAATTATTAATATTTCCACAGGTGTGCAGGATCTGTATGACAACAGACACGAGGATGTACGATACGAGGGATTACCAGCTTGGTCAAGTGTACCAGCAGATCACTGGAATGCAGGTGACTTCCTTCTTCTATAATGTCCAAGTTACGAATTTATTGAACTGACAAATGAATTTGTGAATTTGTCTTCTTGAATAAGTTAGTATTCGATCTTTTGAAATTATGATGCTATCATTGATAGATATATTATTTACAATTGGTCAATAGCGCGCGCGATCTCCCGTCGCCCGCGCGCTCTGTTGGTCAGAGTTATGCTTCTGACAGTTCTGACCAATAACGCGCGCCCATTTCAAAATTCGCGTTCTGCGTAATCCCCTCACGATTCCAAGATGTTTGCCAGGCACTATACGTATTCCCCGAGTTAAAAAAATCCTTACCATTCATAATAGTTGAATACTGTTCCATTTTCCCCCACAGTGGGACGAGAAGGACGACCTCCCACAGAAGCTATGCTGGGAGTGCGCCGGCCGCCTGGTCTCCTGCTCCCGTCTGCGATCCAGGGCGCTGACCAGCCACCGGCTCATGACTGACATGCTTCTGTCTACTGCCTACGTGAGTACTCGTGACCAGGGCTCGGTGGGACGAGAGGTACGAGCTCCCTCAGCCGTGCTGGGAGTGTGGTCACCGAAGAGTGGGAACACCGTTTTGTAGTCGCAGTCCTAACCTAACCTAACATCACACAAAGTGATGCTCCCCGTAGGATTCAAACCCATTTTTTAAGTTCAAAGTGGTTTTGACCAACGCCCTTAGTTAAAACCACTTTTGACTGCAAAAATCAGTCAAAACTGTTTTTAACCAAGGGCATTGGTAAAAACTACTTTTGCCTGATTTTTGTAGTTAAAAGTAGTTTTGACCGGCTATGAGTTTCGACTGTAACATATTTATGTACGGTCAACAGCACATCACGGTTAACACTTGCAGTTCGATAATAGCACTTATGCCCCCGACATAAGAGCGGTACAAAGTCCAAAGTGTTACGTCTGACGTACTTTTGACTGTACTTAGATATCTTTATTGTTAACAGCTCAAGATCAAAGACGTGAAGTCTGTCAGCAGATCGCACAGTGAGCTACAATCCAGTTTAGTACAAAAACTAAAGGAACCAAATGAGTGTGATATGTACTACCAAGACACGAGCGAGCCTGTCTTCTTGAGAGAAGAGATGGATGTCAACGAGGGAGAAGAGATTAAGGTAACTCTCACACTTCCACCCTCTTTTCTCCCCTCATACATTTCCCGTTTTAGGGTAGAGGAATGGAAAAAACGGAATCCTTATAGAATCACTTTGTCGTCCGGCCATCCGTCTGTCAAAACCCCTTTTCTCATAGAAAATTCTTTCAAAATTAATGCATATTAGGAATATAATTTTGAAAGAATTTTAATTTAATTAGGCAGACCTCTTAGGAAGGCCAAAATCTTCATTGCCGTTTAGATTGTCATTTAATCAATTGTTTAGTCTCAGATTATTTTATTTGATTTGAAGTGAAAATGTATTTATTTTTTAATGTTTCAGGCGGAATCACCAGACGCGTCCTTAGGGGAGGCTCCCATAAGCCCACTTCCTGAACCAGACATCACTACAGATATACACCCCATAACCGCTGTAGAAGGTGAGTAAAGTATGCGTTCGAAACTAGGGTTGCCAAAATTGTATACAACAACAGTAACTCATTAATATTATTAAGTGTGATAAATTAGTTTTTTATTTACAATATTCACTTTTTACAACATTAAAAATATATACAAAAAAGAACTAAACATAATTATAAATAAAAAATTTGGCCGAGGTCTCCGTCCATGGGAAAGGTACCCAGGACACTAGCAACGTTTCCACGCTGGATGGCTAGGCTGATACGCTGCCCTAGGTACAGACCAGCTTTGGGATCGTGAGATGACTCCAACAAACGCTTAGATATCTCACGATACACCCTGCGAGCGCTTGGACCCCAGGGCCCCAGCGTTTCAACCCCAAAAGGCTCAAATATATAGGCATCACTGATGACAGAATATTTGCGCCTTTTGAGGTCTTCAGCCGAACCAGCCGCAGAACCAGCCCTGCCAACCGACAAAGGAAGATGAGACGGCGCCAAAGTATCAACACAAGTCGCGTCCCAAACAAGGGGTCGCCCCATCTTCCAGGGGACAAGGGTGTGATAAGTTGCCACAAAGTTTATTGACTTGCCTTTGCATAAATTTAAATTTAAAATTCAAGACTGCCTTGTAAAGAAAGGATATTTATAAAATACTTACTATAGTGTAATTATTATCACTTTGTGTGATTGTTTCCAGTTTGGTTAGGACATTGCAGGCTTGAATCACCTGAATGTCTGAAAAGAATGATGATTCCGTGCTTCGGAAGGCACGTTAAGCCGTTGGTCCCGACTATCATGTTCCAAGTAGGTCTGGTTTCCCTTGTAAGGGTTACGGAGGTCAGATGGCAATCGCTCCATTGTAATAACCAGGCTTGTCAAATCTAGGATCATAGTCGAAGCGGACCCTGAGCTCCAAACTGGATGCAATCGGGAATACGCTGGGATGATGATGACTTACTATAGTGTAATTATTATTTGTAAATTATTTAGTCTTATAAAATACAGTCTTGTCGAGTTTGTCACAGTGCTATCAGGTATGTATGATCTAAAAATTCAAAAGACATTGTTCTCGATCTAGATGTTGAACCCAGGACACCAAGACCTAGTACGCGAACGAGGCAACAAAAAAAAGAACTTAAATCACCACTTTTTATTTTCAGTGAAGGACGAAAGAACGGATGACATATTCTTTGATGAATATAACGACAATTTCAACGAATCAGATGACAATGTGAAGTTAAGCGAAGTGGCTACAGAAGTTGTAGAGAAGAAAACAAAAGTCAAAAAGAAGAAAGTCAAAATAGAAAAGGAAAAGAAAGTTAAAGAGAAGAAGAAAGAGAGGAAAAAAGAAGATGGAGATAAGGAGGAGGATCCCAATGAGACTATGGATAAGTGAGTATTTTGTAGATTAGTGATTTTTTTTCAGTACGACCCGGGATCTGAACCCCTTCTGATACAGTTATCGCTTTAAAGTGCGACCTGTTCTCTCTGAGAAATGGAGGCACATCATGTAGGTATAAAGAGTTTAGGACCAAGAGTGCTGCCCTGTGGAACCCCTTTACTGAAAACCACTTTCTTATTCTTTGAATCTTCGGAATTGTTCTCATACCACAAAGTAGCTCCTAAACTAATACAAGGCAGTTCCACGAATACCTATTTATTCTAGCTTCTTAATAAGTAGAGAACTGGAAACAGTGTTAAAAGCCTTGCTGAGATCTAGAAAAACTGATATTCGTAAAAATTTTATAAAGATTTGGTCTTTTGAAGCAAGTGGATCTGACTCTTAGCCAGGAAGCGTCGCTCAATGTGCTGCCACATTGTAGGCTCTGATCGTCGAGCCTATGATTTCAAGTGTACTGGCTTCCACATTATTATTCCCAGAACTTCGGCTGATATTTACTATTGTAGATACTAGTCGTCAAGCCTAGTCAGAGGCCACTTGACGCCTTGATAACATCTGACATTAAGGTTGGTCACTTGCCTTACGCACCCCTCTACCAATCCACACTAGGACAGCGTGGTGGAGTATGACCCACACTATCTCACAATTGAGATCAGCAGTGGGAACATATACAGGCTGATGATGATGATTCCCGGAACACAGCCTTCCTCTTCTTTACTTTTCTTACTTTAGTTTTTCTGCAATTTTCAGGTACAAAACATCAGACGTGAAACGTAGAAAGACCAGCGATGGTCTAGACGAGTCTCTCTTCATCATCAGCGCGTTATCTTACGAGGAACAGATAGCCGAGATACAGAAACGGCAGGAGAGCGCTGCTTACAAGACTGCGCCGTATAAGTGTGGAATATGCTATAGAGGTTTCCTGGTCGGAGAGCGGTACAGCGCCCATGCTGTGAGGCATAGTGATGTGAGTAAATATATTATTTTTACTAGTCCTCTAAAACCTCCGATTTCATCCGTGTAAACGTAAGTTTGAACCATCAAAAACAACAAATAAAAAATAAATCAAATCCTAAAGGATCGGCTTTTGCAATATATCCCATTTTAATGAGCACCTGCGTCCCAAAAAGAACGATGAAAAATTTGAGATGCCTAGAACCTGTAATAATAAGGTTTCATACAAACTAATAAAACAAAAAAATTTTATACTTCTCGGCTAACACAGCTCTAAACAGCGTCGTCCTTAAAAATGTCCCAATGCTGAAATCATGGTTGGTAAAAAATAATTGAAATAGGTAAAGCCTGATCAGGAATATAAAAAACCTGCTCTGGAGGCGCCACATAAACTATGTTTATAGCAACACTGGGTTGCTATGGTTACTCTCACAAACAACTCACAATATCCAATTGTAACAAGGCATTTTGACAGAATAACAATGAATGACATCTTATTTTTTTTATTTGATTGTTGCCACTTGAAGAAATTAGTTCCAATATTTTTCCGCAATATGGCGAGGTTTTTAAATTCCTAGTCAGGCTTTATATTATATTCTTTCAGCAAAGCGGTGCGTACGAATGCTTTATATGCAAGACTCGCCTGAAGACCGGGCGTGCCTTGCGAAAACATCTCACCGCCCAACACACTGAGAACTTTAGTTGTAAGGGATGTCCGTTCGTCACTAGAAATAGGTTAGTGGATTTCCTATAATATAAGAAGATCCGAACCTAAATCGACCTTCACCGGGTTGATAATAGAATGAAACGTATTTTATTAAGAACTAGCCTTCCGCCCGCCTTTTTTCAAATATTCCCCCTTCCCCCCACATTTCCGGGACCAAAAGTACCCTTAGTTCACGGTGGATAGTGTAGCTTTACAACAGTGAAAGAATAATTCAAATCGGTTCAGTAGTTTCAAAATTGTTATTCCCGCGGGAATGAGACTTTTCCCGTAGGAATTTTATAGCCTATGTCCTTATCCGGGTTATAAACTATACATGTGCCAAATTTCATCTAAATCCGTTTAGCCGTTTAGGCGTGATTGAGGAACAAACAAACATCCAAACATCCAGACTTTCGCATTTATAATATTAGCATTTACAGTAGGATTTAGTATATTAGAAAAAATATAAAAAATGGGTTGCCTAAAAAAACCTGGACAGACTATTTTTAATTAGTAAGATAAAATATTTTTAACAAAATATTGCAATATTAAGATAATGTACTTTTATTCCAGAGGAGTGGCGAGAGAACATGAAAAATGGCATGCGGGCACCAAATACCAGTGTCCACATTGTCCTAGCGAATTTGAGTAAGTTTATTTATTTATTTTTTGTCCACCAACAGCTTTAGTGCCTAAACATTTTAAATTAATAAAGGCTGGCTTGGCATTTAACTGTACGAATTTAATGTAAACTATAGTGGAGTCATTTTAATAGGTCACATTTGACAGTTTATTTATGCAAAGCAAAGTGCTACTTATGTATATCAGGAGTAGAGTCTATTTTTCTATCGTATTAAAAAACTGATGTTGTTTTCTTGAGTTTTATTCCTTTAGCGTAAAGTATATTTTTCTTTGCACAAATAACTGTTAAATCTGACTTATTAAAATGACTCCACTATAATTTTATTGTGCCTTACTTGCCGTATGCCCCGATAAGGCTAAGGTAGTAAATGCACCAATATATGCAGTAATATTATAATATTTTTGGATTCCGGCTTGAGAAGCCAAAGGAGACCAAGCGGATTAATTTGTTGTAATTGAACATGTCCCATCCCTAAACCGTCTCAATTAAATTGATACTAATCTATGGTTGCATCCCTGCACTATTGTTCTCTTCCATTTCCTCCCCGCTCGTGAGCTTATTGTACCTTTGTAATATCTCTAAATATCAATTAAATCTCAAAGTAAAATTTCTTCTAAAGTGTTTAATTTACATCAGGTTATGGGCCCAGACCCGCTTAGTAAAAGTTATATAGTTTTTTCCGTAAAGTATCGCGAATTTCAAAAAAGTGTGGTTAGGTCGCCGGTTCCGATCTCCGTAAAATCATTCTTTTCAGCCTCTTTTCAGCATAATAATTACTTCATTAATAATGTCGACGGTGCAAATCGACAAATTAACCGGAAGGGATAATTATAATGAATGGAAATTCGCAGTTAAATCTTATTTAGAACACGAGGAGTTGTGGTCGTGTGTGGACCCAACCAGTGAGGAAACCGTGGACAAGAGCAAAAACATCAAAGCAAAAAGCAAAATAATTCTCCTAGTTGACCCCTGTAATTATCACCACATAGAAGATGCCACGAGTGCCCGAGAGGTGTGGGTCAAACTTCAGTCAGCATTTGAAGACTCCGGTTTGGAAAGGAGAGTGGGTTTATTGCGTGACCTTATAAATATAAATTTGGATAATTGTAACAATATTGAGGATTATGTAAACAAAATTGTAACGACGTCTCACAAACTCCGGAATATAAATTTTAAAGTGGACGACGAATGGCTAGGCACATTAATGCTAGCAGGCTTGCCAGACCAGTACAAGCCCATGATTATGGGACTTGAAAGCTCCGGTGTCAAAATTAGTGCGGATTCAATAAAAACTAAATTACTTCAAGAGGTCAAAAAAGAATCTGACACTACCGCATTGTACACAAAGCACAAGTACCATAACAAGAAGAATAATTATTATCCTCCGAAGAATAGTTACTCCCCAAATAATAATAATCACTATAAGCCCCGAGGTCCCCGTTGCTACAATTGTAACCGTTATGGACACTTGAGCAAAAATTGTTTCTTTAATAAAAAGGAATCATCAAATACTAATAAAAATTATGCTGCCGTTTTCTCAGCATCTGCTTATGCCACCACAGAAGATTTGAACTGGTATGTAGACTCAGGAGCGTCCATGCACATGACTCGAAGATCCGATTGGTTGTATGACATGAAACCATCTCCGATAGATAAAATTAAGGTGGCCAATAATTCTTCAGTCACTGTACATAACATGGGAAACATGGATCTTCATCTCAGCTGTAATGAGGGTAAAGTAAACACAGTCCAGGTGAGAGACATTTTATTTATTCCGGAACTGAGTAGTAACTTGCTGTCTGTAAGTCAATTGGTGAAGAATGGCTGTCAAGTGAATTTTCATAATACTGGGTGTGATATTTATAATAAGCAGAAAGAATTAGTAGCAACGGCAAGGCTCATAAACAACATGTACAAATTGAATACTGTCAAAGGGGATGCTTATGTAACTACTACTGATAGTTCTGAAACATTAAATGTTTGGCACCGTAGAATGGCCCATTTAAATTACAATGATGTAAAAAAGCTTGAAAATTGTGTAGAAGGGGTAAAAATAACTAAAGGTGATAATAATAATACATGTATACCCTGTGCAGAAGGTAAACAAACCAGGTTGCCTTTTAAAAATGAAGGATCAAGAGCAACTTCACAATTAGAGATCATTCACTCTGATGTTTGTGGCCCGATGGAGTGTGCATCACTTGGAGGAGCCAAATATTTCATAACATTTATCGATGACTTTTCAAGAAAAGTTTATGTATATTTTCTTAGTAACAAATTAGATGTGAAGAATGTCTTTCATGATTTTAAATGTGAAGTTGAGAACGAGTTGGGCAAGAAGATTAAAATTATTCGCACAGACAATGGCACTGAATACTGTAATCGAGTTTTTTCAAAATATCTTGCAGACTGTGGTATTAAGCATCAAACAACTACGCCCTACACACCCGAGCAGAATGGTCTCAGCGAGAGGAAGAACCGAACGCTTGTGGAACGTGCTAGAAGTATGCTCAGTGATGCCAATCTGCCCAAAATGTATTGGGGTGAAGCAGTATCTACAGCAGCCTATATAATAAACAGATGTCCATCTCGAGTGCTCAATGACATGACACCAGAAGAGGTATGGTCTGGAAAAAAGCCTAACATTAGTCACATGAAAATATTTGGATGTAAAGCCATGGTACATGTACCGAAGCAACAAAGGCAAAAATGGGATGCCAAATCTACACAAATGATATTTGTTGGTTACTGTCAAAATACAAAGGGATATAGACTATTAGATATGAAGAAGAAAATTATTATGAAAAGCAGAGATGTTATATTTATAGAAGATTCTACCACACAACAGAATACTCAAAATTGTTCAAGTTTAATAATCAGTACACCATGTGTACAGACAGAACCATCAACTCCGGATGAATCTAACTTGACAAGCGAAACAGTTGCACCAGACACTGATGAATCTGTCTCCGAGGATGTTTCTTTTTCAGATGGGAATGACAGGACTTATACTCCAAGTAGTGATGAATTAACTGATGACAGCACAGGCAAACAGGTATATTCCAAAATGAATCTCAGACAAAGGCAGAGGAATCCTACGAGAAGAGGTATGTCTAATAATAATCTTCACCATGCATGCCTGGCTTTATGTGATGATCCGATGAACTTGGAAGAAGCTCTAGCATCTGCAAATGCAAAAGAATGGTTACAAGCCATGGATGAAGAATACCAGTCGCTGATGGAGAATGAAACCTGGATCTTGACGAAGCTGCCACCTGAAAAGAAAGTAATACCATGTAAATGGGTGTACAAAATAAAGCAAGATGAAAAAGGAAACATAAGTAAATATAAAGCAAGATTAGTAATAAAAGGTTGTGCACAGAAAAAAGGAATAGATTACAAAGAAGTTTACTCACCTGTTGTAAGGTACTCATCACTTAGATACTTACTTGCCCTGGCTACGAAGTACAATCTTGATATTGACCAGATGGATGCAGTTTCTGCATTTTTGCAGGGTGATGTTCAAGAAGAGATTTATATGGCTCAGCCCCCTATGTATGAAAATGGCAATAATACAGATGTTTGTCTCCTGAAGAAATCTCTATATGGGCTGAAACAGGCAAGTCGAAACTGGAATAAAAAATTAGATGGAACACTGAGAGAAATAGGTCTCTCTCAGTCCTGTATTGATCCTTGCATTTATTACAGTATTGTTGGAGAACATGATATAACATTTATAGCAACATATGTGGACGATTTGATTTTGATTACAAGCTGCATGACTACAAAAGAATTTATAAAACAAAAATTATGTGAAACTTTTAAAATGAAGGACATTGGGAAATTAAAATACTGTCTTGGTTGGCATGTAACAAGAGATAGAAGCAATGGTATTATGTATATAGACCAGAAGAAATACATACAGGAAATATTACATAAATATGGCATGTCAGATTGTAAACCTGTAAAAACACCAATTGATCCACAAACAAAATTAAATTCAAGTGGCCAAGAAGAAACTATACTGAAGGACATTCCCTACCAAGAAATTATTGGATGTTTATTATATTTATCTCAAGGCACAAGACCAGATATCAATTATGTTGTTAACTACTTAAGTAAATTTAATAATAAACCAGAAATGAAGCACTGGCAAGCACTGAAACGAGTATTAAGATATCTGAAAGGAACTGAAAATGTGTGTCTTACCTACAAACAAAATAAACATGAAGATATGGTTCATGCTTACTGTGATGCAGATTGGGCTAACTCTGAAGATGACCGACGCTCCTATACTGGCTATACCTTTATCTTTCAGGGAGGATCAATCTGTTGGAATTCAAAACGCCAACCTACTGTTGCTCTTTCAACAACAGAGGCAGAATACATGTCCTTGTCAGCATGTACACAAGAAGCAGTTTGGCTAAAACAGTTACAAGAACAGTTGTGGCCACATCTCAAGGATCAGTCTATTGTTGTTTATTGCGATAATCAAAGTTGCATTAAACTTTCAGGTACTGATGGTTATAATTGCAGGACAAAGCACATAGATGTCCGTCATCATTTTGTGAGGGATATGATAAACAAAAGGAAGATTGAAGTTCGCTATATCCACACTGAAGAGATGGCTGCCGACGTGTTAACCAAAGCAACTCCGCAAGCCAAGCTGAACTACCTATGCTCCAAGATGGGTATATGTTCAAGGGAGGATGTTGTAATTGAACATGTCCCATCCCTAAACCGTCTCAATTAAATTGATACTAATCTATGGTTGCATCCCTGCACTATTGTTCTCTTCCATTTCCTCCCCGCTCGTGAGCTTATTGTACCTTTGTAATATCTCTAAATATCAATTAAATCTCAAAGTAAAATTTCTTCTAAAGTGTTTAATTTACATCATAATTAAAACCATTATTATTTAGGGCTTAAAATGGAATTTGGTGCCTTTTTTTTTTTAATTATTGCAGAACAATGTATGTGATGGATGACTGATGATGTCCAATATTTATTTATTTGCTTACACGGATATTCATCTGTTTCAATCTTTTTTTTTACAGTAAGCTTACAACGTACATGGGTCACATACGGATCAAGCATGTTTCCGACTTCGTCTGTGAATTGTGCGGGTTCACATTCGTCAGTAAAAAGGGTATTGATGTCCATAAGAAGAAGAAACACAGGCTCTCTGATAAGACGGTAAGTTGTTTTCAAATTAATGTGAGGTGGGGGTGCTGTTGCACCCCAAGTAGTTGGAGATGGGGCGCTTTTGTGCCCCAAGTAGTTAGAGATGGGTGCTTTTGTACCCCACGTACTTGGAGATTGGGTGCTTTTGTACCCCATTTTTTTAAAGATTTATTTTTAGTAGAGTAAAATGTGTTTAAAGTATGTTTTTCTTGTATTATGTTTGTTTTATATTTTTTATGATATTGATATTTTGTCATCAGGTACCGCTAGAAGGCCCATACTGTTGCGTTTGTGATGTCACGTTTGTGTCAGAAGAAGCTCACGCAAGGCATCTGAAGTTATCTTCGAGGCATAGCAGTGATAGTGATCCGTGAGTGTATCTTTAAAGATATTTATTTATTATAGGACAGCCAACAAGTTTACACTAAATAACAGCTTATTTTTATATTAAGTCTTATGCTAAGTGCTTATTTAAATAAATGTTGTTTTAATTTTTCTAGGCGATATCATTATTGTTTTTAATAACTTTTGACAGTAACCGCATAAGGAACGACTCCCAAAGCATAAACACGGAACGCAACGGGCGAATTATGAGGAAGATTGAGCGACGACCGGTCATTCATCCTCGGGACCCTTCAGATAAAGACCGAAGACCCGAGACCGGGGGACCGGTTTCGTGCGAACAGGTAAGATATAGAGGTAGTGCATTCCGTGTCAAACTTACTTAGGATACGTCGAAACCCCAAATAGATTGTATAAGTGGGGTACTGGTGTACCCCAAGTACAACTAAGTGGATTAGTATTGTGCCCTAAGCAGTTGGTGTGGGGTACAGCAATCCAGTTTCTTGGGTAGGCTAAACTGGCCACACCAATTGTACCCCATTCAAAAGTAGTTATCATTTCATTTTAAATATTTTTTGCTTATGAATGATGGTTTTAAATTGTTTGACAAAGTATTTTTAAGAGTATTTTGGTAATTGGTTAAGTATTTTATTTTCCAAGTGCGGCGTACAACTCCGAGACCTGCGGTTATACGCGCAGCACTTCCGCCGAGCGCATCCGGACAAGAATCGAACCAAGTACCCTGCAATGAAGACGCCGTGCATGTGCGAGCAGTGCGGAAGGATATTCCAGGTATTTGAAATATCTTACCATATAACCCATTTATAAAAATCGATAGTTGATTTTTTGTTCTGTGAGAGGGTGGTTTTTCCCCGATCAAGCCGGCCATTTGGGCTATCAGACAGGACCTTTTTTATATGCTTAATTTGTTGGCAGAAAGACATGCATCCCACCTGCATTTCATTAAAGGGATACTCATTTATACAGTAAGCATCGCTTAATTTTCTGCCAAACTGCAGGCTCCTCTGATCATTTATTTCAAGTGTGCTGCAAAGCTATTATGGTAGATTTTAGACTGCAAAGGTGGTAGCTACAGCTAGCCAGTCGGACGAAGAGTTGGTTTACAATGTCTTAGTTGTAAACTGTAAATCTACCTTACACAAATGAATGAGTCCTACCACTAACCATATCCAAGGTGGGATAATTAATACCACCCGAAGAAAATACCCACAACCTTTGGGTTTTATAACCACTTACTACCACTCTTAAATATAAATAATTATACATAAATAAATCTCTTTCCATAGAGCATGGCCCTCCTCAAAGACCACATGTGGGTCCACACCGGCGAAAAACGCTTCAAATGCGACAGATGCGAGAAAAGCTTCACCCAGAAAACGAACCTGGTGTTCCACATGCGAGTTCACAGCGCGACTCGTCCTACGTACGAGTGCCCGCTGTGCGGGAAGCACTTCGCCTTCTTCAACAACCGGAGGCGGCATATGTTTGTGAGTAGCTAATACCTGTCGAGAGATGGCATTGGTATCGTTTTGCGACGCGGTATTGTTGAAAGTGTTTCAGATGTATAAGTGAAGTGTACTGAATCAGCCTATTTCCGCTGATTTAACAAAGCCAATGCGCAACAAAATGAAACGCGCCAAGTGAGCAGCAAAACGCTCGTCAAACTCACGACACGCTTGTATTGTTGATGTTTTGTAATAATTGTAATGTGACTTAGGCTCTGCGTAGACACTTTTATTTCTTATGTCGGATACTAGCCATCAGTGAATATGAAGTCACCCTCCTCCACACACTTTAGGTGTCCACTTGGTATAATAAAGGCAACAAAATGGTGTATCTTTTTTTAATAAATGAATGTTGTTTTTCCCCCCAGATCCACACCGGCCTAAAGCCCTTCAAATGCGAAACATGCGGAAAGTGTTTCACCACAGCGGGTGAGCAACGCGCTCACGTAGAACACGTTCACCTGAAGAAGCCCTGGCCGAAGCGAGCGCGCGCGCAGAGGCACCAGCGGGACCTGGCGCCTTGGCAGAAGGGCGCGCTTGACCATGAAGATTAGACTTGGGTTGCTGGTGTACCCCGGAGGAAGATGGTATTGGGGTGCGTGTGTACCCCAAAGGAAGTTTGTGTTTGGGGTGCTGGTGTACCCCAGAAAAATATAAGGATGGAATGTGTGTGTATCCCAGATAAAGATAATATGGTGTGGGTAAACTCCAGGTTATGGTAGCGATGACGTGGTTCTTTACCCCAGAGAAAGTTGCCGTCGCGTTGGGGGTGCAGATGTGAATAGTGGAAGATTGGGATGGGGTGTGAGTTTCATGTCATAATTTGTTTAAATTATTAGGTGAAAGAGATGTGTAACTTCGAAAGTGAATAATCTCGCTAGTAAAAATAGCTCTGGGAGTTTCCCGTACATTTGGTACCTATATACAAGCGTAATTTAAACTTCTTCTTCACACTCCGGAACATCCACATTCCACTCCTTAAGTCAAAGTTAAGTCAACTTAGCCTGGGGGTATTACCGCACCCCAAGACAGGGAAACACCAATTTAAATGTAAAAAAAATATATAATGTATATTTAGGAGAGAATCTCAAGAGGCGTGCAATGTTATTATAAGCAACCTCTTACATTGGGGTGCTGGTGAACCCCAATATTATTAGAGGTATTTTACGCAATAAAATGTGATAAAATCATCATCACAAAACTATGATATTATAATGTAAGGAGTGTCTATAAAATTAAATAATGTAGAAATAGACTGTAAGACTAATCTGGGGTATGTTCCCCAATGAATATGAATCTCATAATGTTTATTTAATTTAAATAAGAACAAAAATTATTTATTACATTGTAAATTATGATACCTACTATCCGGTTCAGATGTTATTAGAGATAATACCTTTTGAAGCTACGTTACGCGACAGTGATGACTGACACACACACTGACAAAATAATGCGTTGCTAACGTTACGGACAGGCGCAGTTGACGTCATTTGTCGATCGATTCCAAAACTCTGATAGTACTGAAAGTTTTGTTAGTCAAGTGGTTTCAAACAATGCCTCCGTAAGGTCGATGGTTCAAATCTTGTCGGGTACCTATGGATTTTTCTATGTGCGTATTTGTGCTAACTTCGGTGGTGACAAAAAACATCGTAAGGAAACCAGGGGGCCTAGACAAAGTAACATTTTGGCAGAGTTACTTTGTCTACGAACTTTAAATTTTATGGATTTGACAGATGCCATAGAAAAGTCACGTGGTGAAAGTATGGAATTTGACATTCCCTATCGCAAATTGAGCTATAACGAACGTCATAAATGCCGCTTGTCTAGGGGGGCTGCACAGTCGAATGACTAGTTCCCTTGTCAATGATTACGGAGGTCAGATGTCAGTCGCTCCAATGTAAACTGAACTTGGCAAATCCTGGATCATAGTGCAAGCGTACCCACACTAGATCAGGAGAAAACAGTTGGAAAAAGAAATAGTGAATTATGAAACTGAAAATAAATCTCCTTATTTAAATATTTTTATATTTTTACTAATTTATTTATTTTAATAATCACAATTTATCCATGTCATAATAATAAAATGGCTTCCAGTCGAATAAATTATTGATATATAAATTATTTTTAGATCAAATAAGTAAGTAAGATGTAAATAAGTATGTGTGATCTCAAAATATTCTGTATAATGGATTTAGATTTCTTATATAAACTAATAAGTGCCCAGACTTAGATGAGAATGACGAACCCCAACCGGCAGGTATCATACCTAAATTAATTTATTTCCAATGTAGTTAATAAAAAAATATATTTAAAGAACATTAAAAATGATAAGGTCCAGTTTCGCCATTGTCATATTATTTGTATACGTGCGCCATAATTTATCTTACAGCTAATTAAGATGCTGCTCGTTTGTCAATTTTAAAAAACATGAAGGTATATTTTTTGTCCGACGCGAGACCTAATACGAACTTATCTGTCAGTGAGAAATTGACCTAAGAGTTATAGTTGAATCTCTGGAGAATCTGTGGTGATGTGTGTGGTGAACTGGCTACTTTGTGGGGTGTGTGCATACCCCTATGGGGTATTCATGTACCCCAAAATTCAATGTAAATATTAAATGATTTTCTAATGTAAAAAACCTTATAATTTATTCTTTTATTCACAATAATATTTTAAACAATAAATTATGTTTATAAAGCTGTGTGTATGTACAGTAACCACTCCAAAGTTAAATATGCCCATTGGCTTCAGAAGACTATCGAAAGTAATTGTCAAATATTACAAACATTATTAAAAGAAAGTAATTAATTTAATTTGTGTGTGAGATTATAAAATGTATTGTAAGAATCACAAGCTAGTTTGTATTGTAGTGTATGAATAATTTTATATGTAGACGAATATTTATTTAATTGTATGAATTTGAAATACAAGATTCAATAATTCAATGTTGTGTTTATTAAAAAAATACCATTTTTCAACTATGGAAGTCGTGGGTTCGATTCTAACGATTTGATTTACCATAAATCCTTTTTAGTCTTAGTGATATTCATGTGTGGTGAATATAATAGTAACTGGAGCTATGTTACGAGTTTACGACCCTTTACAATGTGCAGATGAACAAAGTGTTACAGCAGAGGATCGAACGAACAAAGTGGCCAGTGTCGTCGAGCGTTTAAAGAGACACGTCAGTCATTGCCCATGGTCCACCTTCGTAGTTCACCCAGGTGATGTTATGACCTTAAAGTATTAATAAACTTTGATTTAAGGTTTAACAAAGAGCTTTTAAACTACCTGGAGGCCAGGCAGCAAACATAATTTTGACTTTATCGAAAGAGTTTCGTGACGAATCTTCCCATCTTTGAATTCTTTAGAAAATTTTTCAAATAAAAAAACCGTTACGGTCATGGAGTACCGTCAACGTCGTATTTGAGACTACAGTTATTATTATACTTAGGACATCGAAAATATGTATTTTCGATGTCCTAAGTATAATAATAACTGTAGTCTCAAATACGACTCTGACTTCCGTGATGTTGACAGAAGTCAGCAACTTCTCTGCTCCAGCTGGCTCCAGCAGTTCCAGCACTATTGTATGTAAATGTTGCCATAATAAACATTATCTATCATACGACAATGTCCTTTCTATATATCTATAAAAATATTATTTTCATTTTATTTTCTGTTGTTAAATCATAGACGGTGGCTGTCTGTATAGGTTAAGATTTCTTTGCCTGTTCTCAAGGACAAGATGACAAAAAAAAAAAAGTGAGGTTAGAATTGATTGTCAAAGATTTTACTTTTTATTTATTTTAATTTTAAATATTAATTAAGAAAGAGCTGCATAAACGAGCATAATAATCGTATTTGGTAAGAAAAATAATAATTAAACTAATATCCCCTGTTAAAGAAGAAAATTACTTGCACTTTGCAATCCTTCTGTAATTCTGCTATAATTTTACCATTGCCTCTACTTTTTCATCTATAAACTACGAGATATAATCGATTCTTTGTTGATAAAATTAAGACTCATGTAGAAAACAAAATATCCTCTCTATGTAGACCTTTTTTGTTGACATGTTGAAATGATTTTTCAACTCTATGAGATATAAATATTAGTTTTTGATCACTCTTCTACTTCTTAATTTTTTCTACATATTATATGACTCAAGGCCTTTTACTGTTCATGTCATGACCAGAACAATGTTTGTTGTAGATGGTGTGTGAGAGGTGTACCATCTAAGATTGGAAAAGAAACTTTGAAACAAGTGATGATTTTATTGAAGAATTCTTATTAGTCAACATGTTACCGGTACGTATAAAATCTTTATGTAAAAGGGAGGCAACAAGCCTGTGGGTCACCTGATGGTAAGCAATCACCGCCTCCCATAGATACTCGCAGCACTGGAGGAGTCAAGTACAAAGACAGCCTTTAAGAAAGGAATATCGACGGTTAAAAGGAAATAGGGCATAAGCGACATTTTGGTCAAAAATGAGTTATATATGCCATTGGACTTAAAATTTTCTGCTCTTTCGAATGCGCTTACTCCCATGGCTCTACGATGACTTTTTTGGCGTTTATGCCCAGGCAAAAAAATACATTTTCATGGTGTTATTTTTGCTAACCGACGAAATGTCCGGTCATTTTTGCTATAAAGGTGATTGTACCCCTACAAAAATGATTTAATTTGGGTTTGTTGTCGGTAATACCTTTTTACTTCACAAGGGTGCCAAGAAGCTATGGCGCTTGTGCCCTATATACGCACTGCATACTTATATTACTCTGGCGGTTATCCCCTATTTCCATTCAGTTCTTAATGACAGCCAAGTCGGTTATGCCCTATTACCTAAATTGATTTTCAAATGACACTGGTGGTTATACCTTACTTCCGTTTACTAATATAAAAACGATTGTCGCTAATTCCATATTACTTAAATTAGATTTGGTATCATGGTGTCGATTATAACATATTTCCACGTTCTACAATCATACGTAAACGTCGCTTATACCGCAATACCAAATAAGTATTTAATAACGAGTCGGGGCTTATGCTATTGAATACCACAAAAACCAGTTTTAAACGCGTCGCTTGTCCCCCCGCAACACTCAGCCGCGCGCTGTGACAGCGTGAACAAGCGTGACTCGTGCGCTCCTATATTTAATAATATCGGGACCCACAGGATTGGTATGCGGTCCCGGTATGCGGTGCGGTCCGGTCAAAAGCCCGTTAATTCTGGCCTTGAAGAGTCCCAAGTTGTAATGTGTAGGAAAGATAGATCCCGGCAGAGAATTCCACTCCCGCGCACTCCGTATCAAGAAAGATGAAGCAAATCGCTTAGTTTAGTAGTTCGATAATGGAACGGAGCTGGTCGAACCAAATCGTGCAGCTGAGCAGCACGAGTGTGATATCTCCGTATTTTACAGACTCCACTTTGGAGAGTACCAATGTGGAGTCTGTAAAATACGGAGAGGCAAGCAATCTTCTTACGATGATCGAGGCTCTTCAAGCTCTCGACCAAAGTATCGCCACTGATAAGCCTCTTCGCACGCCGCTCAATAGAGTCCAAAGCAGCCAGCTGGTATCGAGCAGAACCATCCCAAAGATGGCAGCAATATTCCATGCAGGAACGAACTTGAGCTCTTTAGAGGTTTAGGAGCTGTTCCGCAGTGAATTAGCGCCTGTCTCTGGAAAGGATTCCGAGCTTTTTATAGGAAGATGCTGCTACAGACTCTATGAAGCTCCCAAACTTTAGGCTGGAAGATAATTCCATACCAAATATCAGAGAGAGTCGGTCAGATCGAGGGACAGATACGCCACGAAAAGAGGGAGCCATCTCAAATGCGCTTTTTTTGGTGGAAAAAAGACACGCCTGCGTTTTGGTGGGGTTCAAACTGATCAAATTGGCATCTCCCCAGTCTGAGACAACTTGGAGAGACTGATTCAACTTGTTCACCATGTCTGATCTTAAGGCCTCAGTTTCACCGCTACCTGTATGTACATAAGACAAGTATCTCTCGACTGCCGCCCTATCGTCAGCATACCCCTGAATTCCGGGAGTAGCCAAAATATCATTAATGTGCAGCAGAAAGAGTGTAGCCGAGAGTACAGATCCCTGAGGGACGCCAGCATTTATTTTTCGCGAACCGGAGGAGAACCCATCAACAACTACTCTGATGCGACGTCCAGTCAGAAAATCTTTTATCCAAGCACAAACTGCAGCAGGGATCCCATAGGAGGGAAGCTTGCCAATAAGGGCATCGTGGCAGACCTTGTCAAAGACCAAGTCCAAGGACACAGCAATGGCCTCACCATGGTTTTCAATAGCCTCACTCCATAAATGCGTTGCGTATATAAGAAGGTCCCCAGTGGACCTACCTCTTCGAAGCCCGAATTGTGAATCACTGAGGAGATCGTTACCTTCTAAATACGCAAGCAAGCGGTTATTGATTGTACGCTCCATTACCTTACAGAGAATGGAGTTTATGGCTATTGGTCAGTAATTTGAGGGACAGCTGTACGGCTGCCTTTTTTGAGCAAAGGCTGCATGTTAGCAAGTTTCCAGGAGTTCGGAACTGATCCCACAGATTGTAATAATACAAAAATGTCTTTGAAAGATATTATTTTTATTAGCTTTTTAAATACAATAAGTGAACGGAAAAACCAAACCGTTTGGTCGGATGATATAGTCAGGTTCGTCGGTGTCAACTGGATGAATCTTGCACAAGACCGGAATGCTTGGCGTGACAAAGAGGAGGCCTATACTCAACAGTGGGTGTATACGGGCTGATTAGATAGATAGATAGAAGAGAATGTTACCAAAATAATTCATTTAATGTTAAAACAAATCTCTGCAAGCCTGTAATTTAAAAAAGACTAGATTAAGTACTTACTAAGTTTAAAGATATTCTGAAGAAAAAATAAATTTTCATCACTTTTTTAAACATTAAAACTGTGTTTGTAATTTGTAGACTGTTTAATTTATTTCAATTCTTCCTCATCCTTTATATATTGTACTCATTGCAGGATATCGATATATAAACGAAGATTAGTGTATTTTAAATAATTACAATAAAAGCTCGAAATGCTCAAAAAAACCGGCCTACCCGGGATTTGATTACTCTACCCAAAAACCCGGGTTTTCAAAATTGAACCGAGTTTCGATGCCTTAATAGATAGAAGCGTTCTTAGTTGTAAGAGAAAACAATGTTTTTTTATAGTCCTTTGTGGGAACAAAAGACCTATTTTAGCTAAAACACTGTTTTGTCTCTTTCTTTCATAACGCTGTCAACATTTGACAGAAAGTGTAAACATTTAAAAAAGTAATAAACATTATACAAAAATAAAAATAGCTTCGCAACTTAAAATTAAAAGGCACCGTTAAACAAAACATGGTATCTTTGTAAAACAACAACGTTTCAGGAAACATTTGATATATATTTGATATATAATGTCCAGAGATATATAACATGCGATTCGTGTTTTTATGAGTAAGGGGGTTAATCTTGATTTTCTTGATTAAAAAGTAGTAGGTAACAAAAACTCCTTTTTTATTTCAATAAAAATCGTACTATCTGCTCGTTAGTAAATACCTATGAAATGACGAGCTATTATCTTTTAAATCTACCATTTAGTGTAAAATTATAGCAGGGTATACTGTAATAGGCCTCCTATTAAGATAGATCCTTAGTGTGTTTCTGTGAAATTTTACTCCCAAGCAATTTCACCCTACTTTAGAAGTTAGAGACTCAATTACGGTGTCGTGTAATATCTGTTTTAGATATTTTCATGAAGGATTGTGTTGGTTGCGCTACTTCATTAGCGACATTGTGTGTAACTTATGTCTTATATCCTGGTATTGTTTTGAATGCCGACTGTTTCTTGTGCCCTATTATCTTTTATACAACCACTATGAAAAGTACCTTATCCTTCTTTTCCTATAATATTGATTGAACGGTCTAGTCGCTTATACCCTTTTACCTTGTGAAATGATAAGTTGGAATGTCGCATATGCTTCTTATCCTTTATTATTTGATTTTGTCATTTGTATCTTATGCCATATTTCCTCACTCAAAAATTAAAAGCTGTGGTCAGCTGTGGTTATAAGCGACAAAAACTACTTTAAATAACGTCAAATCACTAAAACTAAGAATACCAGTAACTGTGCCATGTCTATGTGATTTTATATCTGTTTCACTTTTCACAATATCTTAATAAATGACAAAAATACGTCAGTTTTTCTAAAATTTAAAACTTTGAACGGCTCTCCTGAACATTTCATCTTTTGTCGCTTATCCCCTATTTCCTTTTAACCGTCGATATGCTTGTTTCTTGAAGATTTCAATGGTTGCTGGCTGGTTCCACATACTGTAATATTAATAATAATTATCTTCATATCAGTCAACCAACAATTATAATGATTTAGGTTTAGGTTAGCCGGGGATTTACCGCACTTGGCCTCTAAAATGGGCCATTGTCTTCGATCACTAATAAGAACTAGATACACAATCAGCGGCCAAAAGTGTCCTTACCGAAAGAGCTCCTAAAATCAACATTTAGGTGGACTTTTATCTTAGTAGCATTCGAACGCTCCGACAATAAACATGCCTAAATGCTCCTTTTAAAAGTGCAAAAATCACCCATCCAAGACGAAAAAAAAGGATGGACTTTCATATTTTCGGGAAGTATTAATATTATCATTAATTATTATTATCACTTTTATTAAAAAATCATCGTAATATCATTTTTAAAAATTAAATTGAAATAAATACCAGTAGTTATAACGCAACTCAATTGTAAAGACCTCAAGCCCACTTAAATTGTTTGGGTTATGTTCGTTTACTCGGTTCCATTAATCCGTGGAGACGCTATTGGTTGTAATTTTTTATTATTATTAAAATACAACTGTATTGTTTTTTTGTTTAATAAGACTTTGGTACTTTTTTAAAAGTAAATATTATACAAACATATTATAATAAATTAAATTTTTAGTGGATGTAATAAATTTAACATGTGAGATTTTATTGGAGTTTATCCCATATGAGTCGATATAAGAGGCCCTCCTTATAGAAATTTTAATGAGGAGGGGAAATACAAAGGATTATGTTACAAATGTTCATCATTGTATTAATGTATGTTGTGGTGCTTAAAGTTCTGAAATAAATTTATTATAATATAATTTATATAAATTGAGTTTACATTATTCCATCTAGAATTTTGCGAGAAAGAGAAAGAACTAGATTTTCGACCGTTTTGAGGCGACTTTTGCATGGCATTGTGTATCTAGTTCTTTACTAGTGATCGATGGCCATTGTACGTGAAAATACGTTACCACCACCGTCACTCAAACCATCTGAGCTCAGTCCAGAGCTCCAGCACTGCTGTGATGTTCTGGAGCACCTCCCGCAGGGTGCCGCTGTTGGGTACCAGGCGCGCTCGATGATGGTCCACACCCTTTCAACAAGTTATAACGATATTTATTGTTATTTGTTGACCTATTGTAAACACCACTAAGGTAACAAACAGTTCCTCCCAAGCTCTTCTACGGAGAGTAGAATACGGGATGAAGGTTAGTCTACTATACTAATATTATAAAGAGGAAAGATTTGATTGTTTGTTTGTATTGAATAGGCTCCGAAACTACTGAATTGATTTGAATAATTCTTTCACTGTTGGAAAGCTACACTATACCCGGTGAACATAGGATACTTTTGATCCTGGAAATGTGGGGGAAGGGGGGATATTTGAAAAAATTAATTACGCGCGGTTGAAACAGCAGGCGAAAGGCTAGTTAATAATAATGTCTTTATATCAATCAACCAACAAATATAATGATATTCATTGTTATTTGTTGACTTATTGTAAACACCACTAAGGTAACAGGTAGCAGTTCCTCCCAGGTTCTGCCTCTTCTACGGAGAGTAGAATTTGGGATAAAATTTAGTCTAAATATAAAAATATTGTTTCAGGTATGCCGGATATGCTTAGCTACTGAAATTAAGCTTTACAAGATCCAGAATGCTTTGAAAGGAATATATGAAGAAGCAACAGGATTATGTGTGAGGATCTTACCATAAATATCTTTACCAAAAGAGGTGGGAAGGGGTAGCAGTTAAAGTATGGTAGAAGTGCCCCTAGGTATATAGGTATTCTGGTATTCTGGGGATTTTCTGCACTTGGCCTCTAAAATGGGCCATTGAACATGATAGAGCGTACCCTAATGTATAGCCCGACCAATAAAATAAAAAACCTCGCCATATTGCGGAAAAATATTTTAACTAATTTCTTCAAATGGTAAAAATAAAATAAAAAAATAATAAGTTATCATTCATTATTATTCTGTCAATGTGTGATGTCAATTGTCAACCGTGGCTTGTTGCTATTGGATATTCTGAGTTATTTGTGAGTGTAACCATAGCAACAAAGTGTTGCTATAACAATAGCAAATGTGGTGCCTCCAGAGCAGGGTTTTTATTTTCCTGGTCAGCTATAATAACCCTGTGACCACATACCATTGTGGTCCTTATACTAGCCACCCGTTTGAATACTATTATACTCTCTTTTTATACAATTTTTCTGCCTGTACTGGAGATCCATCCTTTAGACCAGGGGTTCCCAAACTTATTGAGTCTACTACTCACTTTGAGAATAAATTAATTTTTAGCGCCCCCATTTTTTCACCTACTTATAAAGTACTAAAACCACAAATTAAATTAATTAATTGTTCTGAACTATATTAGCGGAGATTTATGGATTTCTGAGTCTCTTACCCCCTTTAGGCCTGCAGCGCCCTCAAGAGGGCGTTATCGCCCACTTTGAGACCCCTGCTTTAGACCCTTGATCCCCCACTGCGATAAAGTATCTTATTGATGCGGTTCCTTATAAGCATAATTTTAATACAAGCACTATCGTCATACAGGTGAACTCGAAAGACAGTCTACCCCAGCGGGTATGTTGGGAGTGCCGAGCGCGGCTGGTGGCGGCGTCTCGCCTCCGCCGGAAAGCGAAGCGCAGTCATCAACTTATGCTAGACCTTCTTCATGCTTCCTGTGTAAGTGATAGTTATAAAAAAGTAATTCGCCACAAAAAAACTGACCTAAAACATAAATGGAAGGCTCAAATGAAATCTCTGGCTATAGTGTGAGACTCCGTGAAAGGACGACTCAAGACTCTGAGTGTATTTAGTCCACTGAGTCTTGGAAAATTGAGTCTAGTCTACGAATTTAGACTAAAAGGCTCGAGTTCTTTACAACACTAGGGAGGTTCGAACCACCGACCTTACGAATGTGACGTTTGAAACCGCTTGGAGACCACAGCTTTTTACCCTGGTGGTATAAAAAACTATTAAAGTGCTCCCTCACCGGGAGCATTCGCGTGTAATGTAACATTATAGATTCGTCTTCCGAGCATTACATTACAATACTACTTCCCTAATGACGAGCGTTCGCGTGTAATGTAACATTATAGATTCTGCTGATTGATTGATTACACATTGTATCATTACAAGTTGCGCATTGTAATGCTCGGTTCTCCTCCTTCACTGTTGTAATGCTCGAGTCTGTAACGTTACATTACACGCGAATGCTCCCGGTGAGGGAGCACCTTTAGGTAAGTGTTACAATTTCTAATGTAAGATCATTGCAATATAATTTTTTTTCCAGCTATCAACAAAAGCATTAAAAAGAATAGATCGCACCACTGCCTGTCTAAAATCAACCTTATGCCTCAAGACTTATGAACCAAATCACAGTGATTTACAAGTAGAAGAAATAGTAACGGATACATTAATGGATGTAAAGGAGGAAGATGACCCAAATCACAGTGATTTACAAGTACAAGAAGTAGTAACGTATACATCTGTGGACGTCAAGGAGGAAATTGAACCTAACGACATTGACTTTACAGGTGATAATAGCTCGTCGAGTGACGAGGTTTTAGCTAAGCATAAGGTAAAGAAAAAGACGAAGGATACGGTTAAAAAGAGGACGAAAGATATGTCAAAAGTAAAGGAGAAGACGAAAGATATGTCAAAAGTGAAGAAGAGGAAGAAAGATATGTCAAAAGTAAAGAAGAGGAAGAAAGATATGTCAAAAGTAAGTATTAGCCTTCTTCTATGAACTTTGCTATTTTGACGTCTTTTAACTTTGACCTTGAGAAGTCAGCTGTTATACTGGAGGTCGCGGGTTCGATCCCCACACGGTACACACGTATTTGCACTAAAAGGTATAAATAAAATTTGATTTGACTAAAACAAAACTTCATTAATCTATTGTACTACTAAGATAAATAAATAATAATAAATAAATATCTCTGTAAATTATTCACACGGCGCCATCTAGCCCCAAACTAAGCATGAGCTTGTGCTATGGGTGCTTGACAACGGATAAACATTACTTATATCCTTTTTTTTAAATAAATACATATGATACATAGAAACACCCAGACTGATACAAACAGACATGTTCATGCACTCAAATGTTTGTACCGAGCAGGGATCGAACCCGCGACCTCTGGTATAACAGGCGACTTCTCGACCACTACACCAAATGGCTCGTCGAAGATGAAATCATTTTACTGCGGGAAAACAACGATTAAAATGTCACGCAGTATATTTTATTATGGGAACTATTTATGTGTATATCCAAGAAGGTAGAACGTGCACCAATAAAGGTGGAACATGCACCAAAATAAACCAATGGTTAGCTTAGGTCAGCAATTCAATTTTTTTGGTGCACGATCAACATTTTTTGGTGCACGTTCAACCTTTTTTTGGTGTACGTTCCACCTTTTTTTGTTGTAGGAGGTACGTTCAACCTTTTTTGGTTAAATACAAACCTTTTAATAACCTAAGCGTATCTATACAGCAGCTTAGCAAAGTGGACAAGCGCAGAAGGCCAGTACAGGAGGTGATTAACGAGGACCTCTTCATCATCAAAGAACTGACCCTGGAACAGCAGATAGCTGAAATACAGCAGAGGCAGTACAGCGGTAATTATTAAAAAAAGATTTTATTTATTTTCTATAATATAATGATAGTAAATACACTTATCAACCACAAGTTTTTACAAGTAATACAATATGATGAGAAGGAACAACATTTATAGCCTGACCAGGAAAATAAAAACCTGCTCTGGAGACGCCACATTAGCTATGGTTATAGCAACACTTGGTTCCCATGGTTAACTCATGAATAACTCACAATATCCAATAGTAACAAGGCACGGTTGACAATTGACATCACACTTTGACAGACAGCAATAATAAATGACATTTTATTGTTTTTTATTTGATTGTTGCCACTTGAAGAAGTTTCCAATATTTTTCCGCAATATGGCGAGGTTTCTTATTTTAATGGTCGGGCTATACAATTTGATTTCCATTTTTCCTTCAAACTTTAAAAAAAAGGAAAAAAATTAAAAAAGACATTTTTTTTTAATTAATAAAAGAAGTAATTTACATGCATAAATCGATAGTCCTACTAAAGGTGAAAAGTTCTGCTGCGGGAAAGCAACGACTTAAAAAAACACGGGGTACATATGTATATTATTTATTCATTTTATATTGCTCTTTAATGTTACAGCAAAATTAATGACATACTTCAGGGCAAACGCGTCCATCATTAATCAAGTTATCGCTACAATGATAGGTACAGGCTTAATCACCACGCTTGCCAAATAAATTGTTTATCACATTGTTACAGATAACTACAAGAATTCAGCGTTCAAGTGTACCAATTGCTTCAAAGGATTTTCTGATGAAGATGCTTACAACACTCATATTGTGAGGCATACTAATGTAAGTCATGTATTTATTAGCGGTAGTAACTTTGCTGTATGAGCCAGGGGTCGTGGGTTTGAATCCCACCCAGCACAAGCATTCATGTGATGGATATTTTTGTTTGGTCTGTCTAGATGTTTATTTGTATTTAATATGCCTATACTAGCGGCACGCTATGACGGCCGTTTTGATATTTTACAATTCATGGTCTTACAGTATAATAAAGCCCAAAACATCGGCTCTAAAATTAAAAACTGCACATAAACTGCTGCACAGCAGATAGTTGATATAAAAAGTGCGAAAGCGTTATAAACACCATGTATTGTAATGTGTCAAAAACGGCCATCATAGCGTGCCGCTAGGTATAGTTTCTCGATTGCCTTCCTTTGACAGACAATAATAGTGTTATATGTCTTTTTTAAATCCCTGTCTTCTTCCTTGCAAAGTACTTGATGCTTCCAAAATGCTAAACCAATTTTTATAAAACATAGCCAAGAACCATCGTGATGAAAACGGCTTTGATAAAAAAACGCACTTAATTCAGTTCATTTTTTTTATTGCAATGTGTAACAAGACGAGCAGATCGTACACCTAATGGTAAGCGCCACGTCTGCCCTTAGACAGTTCAGTGCCAAACAGTAACTAAGTATTTACTGTCTGGCACCGCCCTGCGCCCGCTACACCGAGACGACAGTTATTATAGGTCTCATACACCCAGTAATTTCACTAGCTTTAGTGCCCTTTCCCCGAAACACAGAAGTGCTTGACACACTTCTATTTCACGGGAAAATATCTGGCACTGCGGTGGTTCCCACCTAGACGGCCCAGTGCAGGAACCTACCGCCTGGTAAATATGGTTTTATGAAATAAAAGATGTATTATTTATTTTATATATTCATCAGCAAATCGGTGCATACGCGTGTGAAGTGTGCCGAGCGCACTTCAAGACGAACCACGCGCTGCGCACACACGCCGCTATTCACGTGTACCAGTTCCGGTGCATCAAGTGCGAGTATCAGACTACTAGGAGGTAAGTAGTACAAGCCCCGGCAAACTTCTGTACTATCGGGTGGGGATTGCGAAGAACACGAATTTTGACACGCCTGCGCGCTATTGGTCAGAAGCATGCCTCTGAACAATAGCGCGTGCATGCGTTCGAGAATTTCGCGCGCCCTAGTGGTCTTTTTCTCTCTCCGTCGACCGATGGTCAACAAGTTTGCCGATAGCAATACTCTAGTTAGCCTTGAGTAAGCTACTGCTTATCCATGGCTCTAGGCCACAAGGAGATAAGCATAGTAGCTCACTCATGGCTCCAGACCAATAACGTTCAATTAAAAAACTAGACTCACAATCACGCTCAAATATTGTCCGAAGCAAAAGTCTGCCCACCCGACTATTGGGCAGAGTTTTCGTTTAGTTGTATACAATTGACATTAAACACTAAATGCCACGAGATAAGGTGTTAATTTGAACGAATGTGTTAATGTCATCAGTGTCAAAGCCACTCGGACGTTTTTTGAGGAATTTTTCTTAGAGATTGGGTGTCTAGTTTTATATTGAACGTCATTGCTCCAGACCAATAGAAGGTATAGCCTGACTAAGAAAATTAAAAACCTGCTCTGGAGGCGCCACATTAGCTATGGTTATACTCACAAGTAACTCACAATATCCAATAGTAACGAGCCACGGTTGACAATTGACATCACACTTTGACAGACAGCAATAATGAATGACATCTTATTGTTTTTATTTGATTGTTTCCACTTGAAGAAATTAGTTCCAATATTTTTCCGCAATATGGCGAGGGTTTTTATTTTATTGGTCGGGTAGCTTGTTCTAAGTAGTAGACAACCAGGAAGTAAGCAAAGTAGCTTACCTATAGTACTAGATTTCTATGAGATAAGTAGTGTGGCTTACTTAATTCACAAGACGCTAAGATGTTAGTAGAGTAGCTCATCCATGCCTTCAGACCTATAGGAGGTAAGTAGAGTGGCTTACCCATAGGAAAAGACCTCTAGAAGGCAAGTAGAGTAGTTACCCAGAGTGTTAGACCACTAGGAGATGAAAAAAGAGTGACTTACCCATAGCTCCGAGCTATTAGAAGGTAAGCTAAGTAGCTTACCCATGGCTAGGAACCATTATGAGGTAAGAAGAGTAGCTTACCCAAAGCTTACCGTCTGGTGCCACCAGAAGGTAATTGTTATATTCTATATATTTTTATGATGCATATTTACAAGTCGAGATCTCGGGGTACTGGGTTCAATTCCCGGGTCGAGCTAACTTTGTGTCGCCTTTTTCGGACACAGCTCGGGTTTGTGATCACCAATCCGCATTTGGCAAGCGTGGTGATTAAGCCAATACCCATCATTGTAACGATAACTTGATTTTAAGGATGGAGGCCTTTGCTCTGCAGTGGAACATTAATAGGCTGATACTTTGTTTTATATTTACAGACACGCCGCCAAGCTTCACGAAAAGTTCCACGATGGGACAAGATACCAGTGCCCCCACTGTTTAGAAGACTATGGGTGAGTAAAATAATAATACCACTGCTTAGAAGACTTTGGGTTAGTATCCTACTTCCTACTATAATATTATAAATGCGAAAGTCTGGATGTTTGGATGTTTAGATGTTTGGATGTTTGTTCCTCAATCACGCCTAAACGGCTGAACGGATTTGGATGAAATTTGGCACACGTATAGTTTATAACCCGGAATAGGACATAGGCTATAAAATTCCTACGGGAAACGTCTCATTCCCGCGGGAATATCAATTTTGAAACTACTGAACCGATTTGAATAATTCTTTTACTGTTGGAGAGCTACACTATCCCCGGTAAACATAGGTTACTTTTGATCCTGGAAATGTGGGGGGAAGGGGGTATATTTGAAAAAAGAGATTACGCGCGGGTGAAACCGCGGGCGGAAGGCTAGTAATAATCATAAAACACAGCAATAAGGTAGTCAGTTCACATTATTCGAAGCACTACGACGATTACTGCTAAGTGTCCCTCAGTGGAATAGGTCACAGTGGTCGCTTAGCAAGAAGTGGGCTATGTGCTTGTCTGTGTCCGTAAATTGCATTAAAATAAATAACGATCATCATCACCGGCCTGTCTCAGTCCACTGCTAGACTTAGAGCGTTTGTCCACCGCGCGCCGCCGTCACCGAGAACCGAGTTTATTTCTGACCAATTTCAAGATGACGGCGCTCGGGTGACGGGCGTGAGGTGGACGAACGGCTCTAGTAAATGTATGTACCGCTACCTCGGCGCCGTCCGTCCATCTCGATCTCGGTGACAGTCCGGTGACGGCGGCGGTGGACAAACGGTGGCTCGCCAATCCTCGCCACTTAGTCCGATTATATTATTGGCTCCTCGCATCCAGCTCCTGCCAGACATCTTGCGCCAATCGTCACTCCAGCAGACGCCCTTGGAGTGACAAGTGAAATATGATAAAATAAATATTATACGAAAATGCTTGAACTTAAACATCGGCTTCAAGATTCGTCACTCGCACGTCATTGTGACAGCCAAATGTTCAGATATTTTTGGTAGGTTTAAACGCTCAAATCATTTTGGCGCTGACTGTACAATACACTAAGTTAGTAACCTTCATACAATACAGATCTTACAGTGTACCAACAGGGGCTGAAATATTTGTTCATCGTTGTTTTAGAAAGTTGTCAACCTACATGAGCCATATACGGATAAAGCATTCCACAGACTGGGTGTGCGCGCTCTGCGGGTTTTCCTTCGTCAGCGAGAAGGGCCTGGGCCTACATAAGACGCTGAAGCATCGCTTCGATGACCGTGAGGTGAGTAGGGGCCTTAAAAATCATGGGGTATGTGTGTACCCCAGTGTGAAATAATGGGGTGTGTGTACCCCAGTGTGAAATCATGGGGTGCGTGTGTACCCCAGTGTGAAATTATGGGTTGGGTATATACTTCAGTTTAAATTATGGATTTTAGTGTACCAAAGGGTGGAATAAAAGGTGGCAAGTTACTCCAGTGCGAAATTATATTCTTCCAGTTTACCCCAGTGTGAAATTTTGGGTTTCTTGTGTACTCCAGTCTGATATCATGAAGCTTATGTGCACCCCAGTGTGAAATTATAGGGTACATAAATATAAATACATCCCAGTGCAAACCCCATAATTGTATAATTATGGGGTTTTTATATACCCCCGTCTAATGTTATAGGGTGTTTTCAGATACAACCGGACGGGCCTCACTGTGACAAATGTGATGTCAGGTTCGTCTCAGAAGATGCCTTAGAGACGCATATAAAACAGTCAGCTAGGCACAATCAATCGTAAGTATTTAAAACAGCATAGCATGCATTATATTATATACGATTGTTACAAATTAATGCGAATAAATGACTATGACTATACTGCGTGACTTTATAGTCGTTTTTTACCCGCAGTAAGATGATTCTTAATACTACAATAGATCAAAAGTTTTACGATTGTGATAGACGAAACTCGAACCAATAGTACTAGCTGTGTCGCGGACGGTCACCGGCCGGGATCATTGCCCTTCGTGCTTATCAAAAAGATATTTATTCACTATTTACTAACATTCGTAAAACCCGTAAAACTTTTAAAAAATCAAAATAGTTAAAAATCGATAAGTGTGTGTACTACTAAAAGTGAAGCGTTTTGCTGTGGGAAAACAACGAATAAAAAAACGGGGTATATTCCCTGTTTAATTATTATTTCAATGTAAATACTTGATTAAATACAAACATTTACAATTAAATAAGTGCTGTAGAGCAGATTCTATGTCCATGTGGGCATAATAGACACCAATTCTTAGGTTCTATTCCCAACAGTATCGGGTCTCGGAAGAGAGCGCCTCCGCAGAGTTCCAACGATAAAGACCCCGACGGAAAACAGAAGAAAAGCAGACAGCGACGGTCAAAATCGGAAGGACCTTTTGATTGCGAACAGGTGACAATTTACTTATAATAATAAAATAATCCTACTCACAATTGAGATAAGGCCTGTGTCCCAGCAGTAGGAACGTATATAGGCTGATGATGATGATGATGAATCCTACTTCCTACTAATATTATAAATGCGAAAGTCTGGATGTTTGATGTTTAGATGTTTGTTTGTTCCTCAATCACGCCTAAACGGATTTAGATGAAATTTGGCACACGTATAGTTTATGACCCGGATTAGGACATGATTAAAATTCCTACGGGAAAACCTCATTCTCGTGGGATATTTAAAAAAAATAGTCAAAATAGTACTGCCTAATACAGGCGTAATCCCAAAGCAGATAATAAAAAATACAGTTTTCCCTTCCACCAGTTATAAAAGATGTATAACTTACATATATTTAATCGGGATTTTAAAAATGTTTCTGGTTTCGGTTACAGATAACGTTTTTTTTAATGGAATAATAAAAAAAATCAGTCCCACATTGTAACGATGACTTCATATATTAAATTACTAAACTAATTTTCTTTAGTAATTAATATACTATTTTTAGTGCGACATGCAACTCCCAGACGCACTGTCATACTTCAGGCACTTCAGGCGAGCGCATCCGGACAAGAATCGAACCCAATTCCCTTCGAAGAAGCAGAACAGCATGTGTGAAGTGTGCGGGAAGATGTTTCAGGTATTTATAATAAGATTGCTTTTGAAATCCAATTTTATTTAATAAAAAAGGGCTTAATATGGGACCTTGTGGAACTCCTTAATTAATTTATAGTTATTTATGTGACTGCTGCATAATGAGGGTCATTAAAATACGAATGTGGTTTTATGAAACGAACGAAGTGAGTTTCATAAAAGAATCACATGAGTATTTTAATGACTAATTATGTACAGTCACATACATAACTTTATCTTCATTCATACGATAATATGTCTATTTTGTAGTCAGGATTGATGAGCAAACGCCCTAGTTACCAACTTAATCTGTATGTAAAAGTTAGTACTGACATAATGACTGACGTTTGTAGTTTTTAAAATCCATAAACAATCTAGACTCGAGTTGATTTCGATTCTCAAATCGATTGTTATAATTTCAGCATCGAATTAAATGTATAGGAATGGAACATAAAATTACTAATCGACTAATTCGATAATCGAAAAAACCTATTAATTTTTACTTTTAAAGAAGACGTTCGAAATTTGAACGAAATTAAGTTTCGGTTACCGACACTAAAATGTAAACATTTCAATGCAGCCACAGATACTTATATCTAAATGTAGGGCGTTTGCTCATCGCTCCAGAATATAAAATAGACATATTATGGTATGGATGTAGATAAAATTGGTTTTGTTCTGAATAGCAGCGATTTTCGTAATACGATAGCGATGTTCTTTCTTGAAACAAGAACATTTTATGGGCATTGCCACAGATAACTAACATTGCAAGTTTTCTTAAAAAGATTGTATTGGTTTAGGACATCAAATGCCTTTCGTAGACTTGTGAATATGGTCAGTAAAATTTATGTTGTCAATATAGGGTCGTGTTCGTTTGGCCCGATGGCGCATTTAGTATTGACCCTGCCTCAGGGGTCGTGGGTTCGAATCCCACCCAGAATAAAATTAAATATTTATGTAAAGAACATTCGTTTATCAGGTGCCTTCGTTGTTTCTTTTTACCTTACGTTAGGATCACATCAATGTACAATGTGCTATCTAATATTAACGTATTTACGTCTTTCTCGCCTCGATGGTCTAGTGGTTTAAGTACCGGGCCGAGATCTCGGGGTCCTAGGTTCAATTCCTGAGTCGACCTAACTTTGTGTCGGTTTTTTCGGACACAGCTCGGGTTTGTGATCACCAATCCACATTTGGCAAGCGTGGTGATTAAACCAATACCCATCATTGTAGCGATAACTTGATTTCAAGGAGGCTTTTGCCCTGCAGTGGGACAATAATAGGCGGATACTTTACTTTACGTCTTTCTCTCCATCAGAGCCTGGCCTTACTCCAAGACCACAGTTGGACCCACGATTCAGGCCATCAGTTCTCGTGTTCCATCTGCAACAAGCGTTTCCAGCGCCGCTATCGACTCAGAGTGCACCGGCGCTTGCACGCAGCCTCCGGCCCGTCCCGGCACGTCTGCATGATTTGCGGCAAGCGGGTCACGACTTCGAGTAACCTAAAGCGTCATATGTTGGTAAGACATCGTCAAGAATTTATCTTAAGATCCTTTGTCTAATCCTATACTCCATTTTATTTAGCATTAGAAATTAAAAAAAACAAAGAACGAGTGGTCGTCAACATTGACGTTTTGACAAACGGCCGCCACGATAAATACGTCCACATAAAAATCACGTAACGTAGTACGCATTTTAACATTGACATGCACTTTTTCATTTCGTCGTATTATACTAGATACGTTCCGTTTCGTGTTTGGAATCTCTTCTTCTTGAAATCTTTTATAGTGCAAACTTTTTACGATGATTAGTTTATTTCTGTTAAATTATTAGTTTTGTTGTAGAAATCTAAATTTTAGTATTTTTACAGAAATAAACTAAAGTATAATACAATTTAACTTTGTTTCAGATCCACACCGGTCTGAAGCCAGTCAAATGTGAGATGTGTGGTAAAGCATTCAAGTATGCAAGTGAGAAGAGAGTCCATGTAACATACGTGCATCTTAAGAAACCCTGGCCGAAGAGAAATCGCGGCGAGCGACGAAACACCGCTCTAAAGGTCAGCTTATATGTACGAGTATAATAAAGTCCGACAAACTTATCTGTTCCGGTGGCGGCGTCGCTACTGTCGTTTTAGTATTGCCATTTAAAATCGTTTTTGCAGTTTTGAGAATAAAAATAATTTTATTGTCCTAGTGTGCAAAAAGTGATCAAAATGTTAATTTGATATTTTAATAATTGTTGTTGTTGATAAGTTATGTTATGTACTCTTGATTGTGCATTAAAGTTAAAATAAATAAATAAATAAAATAAGCAGAATAATAAATTAAAACACGTTTTTTATTTTTTTATTCCATTTCTCAATATTTCCACTTCACTGTGGATTAACCAAAATAAAATTTATGGCTTATTTGTAACAGCAACCACTGGCAACACTATCCTTTAGCAGTTTTTAAAATTGACATTTCATGTTGTTCCATTTTGGCCACCGGAACAGATAAGTTTGTCGGTCGATAATATTATAAAGAGGAAAGATTTGATTGTTTGTATTGAATAGGCTCCGAAACTACTAAATCGATTTGAATAATTCTTTCACTGTTGGAAAGCTACACTATCCCCGGGTGTCATAGGGTGCTTTTGATCCCGGAAATGTGGGGAGAAGGGGGATTGAAAAAAGAAATTACGCGCGGGTGAAACCGCGGAGGCGACCGCTAGTGTGGTATAAAAAAAACGGATCAACTACACATATTTTTTAAACAATAATACTGTTTCACTTACAGAACCAGCAAACGAGTGAAGAGCCATCCACGAGTGCGAGCGAGACGGAGATAGTCCAGCCACTCTGGCCAGCGGACAATGACCCCAAGATACCAGAGGCACTGGATCATGACAAGCAAGTGTATTATAATTAGACAATGTTAAATATAGACATAAAAAATAAATGACATTCCCAAAATAACTATTATTTTTATTTTTAGTAACCCAGTGTTGCTATAACCATAGCTTATGTGGCGTCTCCAGAGCAGGTTTTTTTATATTCCTGGTCAGGCTTTACCAATAATATCAGCCAATTAATATCCCAAGATTCTTATTGCTGGAGGCCAAGACTCATTTTGGGTCGCTGCGCCATCTTAGTAAGTAAGTAGTAAGTAATTAATATCCCACTGCAGGGCAAATGCCTTTATCCTTAAAATCAAGTCATTGTGACAATGGACCCACCATTTCTGATCCGTCAAACTGGCTTGGGATTCTTACATTTTACATAAACCTAATCTCTCACAGAAATTAATTCAATTGCTTTTTTAGATTGTTTGGATTTGTTTAATTGTAATATTTGGCGATTATTTCGGATGTTTTCCGATGTCCATCATTTATCTTGATGTAATGTCTGACCAAAAAGAGTAGAAATTAAAAAGTGGCAATACTGTATTGTCCTCATCAGTACATAATATTTCTATGATTGTCCTCCCTTTTTTCTTTGAATGATTTGAAAGGGATGATGACACTACAGTATTGCCACTTTTTAATTTCTACTCTTTTTGGTCTGACTGTACTACAGTTTTTAGTTTATTGTTAAAAATATCATTGAGTACATAATAGAATTAATGTTTAAAATCTATTCTTAATAAAATCATTCAATGTTTACACATAATAATAAAATTTATTTTAAATACAAAATACACACACGCGCATTGCTTTTAATAGTTAAGTTTAACCAACTGAATAACCCATCATAGGAGTATGCATAAAAGACACATTAAATAGGCACTCCATGGCACTTACGGTTATTTTTATTGAAAAAATTCTCTAAATAATTCAGATGTAGAATTAAGAAACTCTTTCGTCAAAGTCACCAATGAAGAATTCCCGGCCTCCAGGTAGAATATAAGCTCCTTGTTGGTTACATGAAAGAAGCGGGAAAAATGAAAAACTTTTTGTAATTATGTATAGCATTCAATTTAGTTTTCCATTATTCGTCAATGAATTTATTCGCATAAAATATTTCAGGTTAATTTATTATAATGTTCATTTTGGAAACAATTTATAAAATATTTATTTCAGTCACAAATTAAAAGCTGAATAACTGTTTGCCTTAGTGCAGAACCAAAATATAAAAAAAAAACCTAAATGCGCGGGTAGATTAAACATTTTATTTAGATATTTTTCATGAAACTGAAGTGTTACAAAAGATTGAGCAAAATGAAACTGCGAAAAAGAATACCAATTAATTATTATGAGCATGAAGAGCCAGCCTTTGACGAATATATTTGTGAGTAGTTGAGTACCTACAACTTAAAGTTTAATCTAATGTGTTGGCCATTTGATATAATTAATATTGTTTAAAATCAGTACAAAAATTGGTTTCTGGCTAATTTGAATGGATCTTTTCGGCCCACTACCGAGTAAAGTCTTAGCCTAAATATCCCACGGCAGTACAAAGGCCCCCAACAAAACGCTTGTCAAAGCGCGCATTATTAGAAACTCAAGCTGTGTTCAAAAAATCTGACAGAATTTTTTTCCGAGCCGGGAATCGAACACAGGGCTCCGCAATTATGACACGGCACGTCATCACTAGGCCGTATCGTACGTAATCGTTGCGTTCTACAACATACCTATTATTCCAATTAAAAAGCCTTTGATCACAAAAGTGATGTGTCCATACTCGTAGAACGAATAAAATTAGGTATTCATTTTATTTTGTGCAAGTTACTTTTTATACGAAACTAGCAGGCGCCCGCGTTTCCCCTTCCCGTGGGAATTGATCAAAATCCTTTCTTAGCGGATGCCTACGTCATAACATCTACCTGCATTCCAAATTTCAGCCCGATCCGTCCAGTGGTTTGGGCTGTGCGTTGATCTATCTATGTCAGTCAGTCAGTCAGTCAGTCACCTTTGAGTTTTATATATATAGATACTTAGGTTCTTTTATGTTTTTTCTTAGATTGTGATAAATGCGGTGATTTTGTGTATGAGTACTGCTCCATACACGGACCTCTTCTAGTCATACCGGACGACAAGGTAATTCACAACCCCTATAAATTGCTTTGGAAAATAGTGTTCCTAGTTTGTTCTTATTGAATTACATATTTGTAAAAGCTACATGCCCCCCGATGGCTTCACATGATTCCCTAAAAACACAATACAGCAACACTAAAATAATTGCACCGAGATTACAATAGATAATGTAATTTCAAGTAATATTACATGCAAAATCTTTTACTCAGTTATTTTAATTTAATGGAATCTGGTAGCCGAGTGGTTTTAAACGTCGCCGCTCAGGCGTCGCGCAAGGTCGATGGTTCGAATCTTGACGTGCATGCACCCATGGATTTTTTTATGTGCGACTTGCGTTTTTACCACTCTCACTCAAGCTCAAATGGCTGTGTCCAATTGGTCTGGTTCCCATGTAAACAAGACATGTAAATATGAGAAACAAAATTCAATTAACCATTTTATTGGACCAAAGGTGCCAGAAGACACAGGGTTACCATCTTTCGTCCCGCGCTCTGCCCTCACCATACCTCACACGTTTCTGCACCTAGCTCCGTCTACTATACCAGGTAAAATACTTAATAAATTATTTTACCAAGAATAAATCAACTTAATCATCAACCACAACTCGCTTCGAATAAAAAAGGAATCACAAAAATTTGAATTTAATAAAAAATATAGGTACTTACCACGGGAATTTTTACCAGCGTCAATAAACGGGACATAATGTATAGGGTTTAAAAAACACAGTCGAGTTTATACTCAGTCCAAAAAGCCTTCTTCAGACCTAAAAAAAAAATCGGTAAGAAAAGAGTTCTATTTTGACTGTAATTTTGATTTAGTTATATTTTTTTTATTTTGAATAGAAATAGAATTTTTTTATTAGGTATTTTTTTTACAATATAACTAATGTCTAGTGTTGACTTATACTTAAGGATTTACTATACCTAAAAGGTTTTAAATCGGTTAGAACTGAAACATATCCTCAGCTTAGAGCATTAGTTAACTAAAACTCTCAAGATCTGTAAAGCTATCTTTCATTTCCTAGGCGCAGGATTGGGTGTGTTTAGTTCCCTGACGTTGCCACGCGGTGTGAGATTTGGCCCTTACCGCGGGGTGAAGAGACACCAAGCAAAGTCCATGTATTGTTGGCAAGTAAGTATTTGTACCTAGTAAAACACTTCACTTTACAAAATCTTAGAATCAAGTGCTAGGAGTTTAAATTATTACGTGGGGCTTCTCGTTAGGTCACAGGTGTTCACTAAGACCGAATTTGAACTGTGTGTTACCTACTAGTAAAGTAAAGTATCAGCCTATTAATGTCCCACTGCAGGGCAAAGGCCTCCATCCTTAAAATCAAGTTATCGTTACAATGATGGCTACTGGCTTAATCACCACGCTTGCCAAATGCGGATCGGTGATCAAAATTCGAGCAGTGTCCGAAAAAACCGACACAAAGTTAGCTCGACCCGGGAATTGATCGCAGGACCCCGAGATCTCGGCCCACTTAAACCACTAGTGTCTAGACCATTATTGTGTGTTACTACTATATAAATTATTTTAGACTGCTGCCCCATCCTGGGCCCATGTCTGCCCCACCTAAGCCCATTGCTGTCCCACCCTGAGCCCATTGCTGCCCCACCCTGAGCCCATTGCTACCCCACCCCTGAGCCCATTGCTGCCCCACCCTGAGCCTATTGCTGCCCCACCCTGAGCCCATTGCTGCCCCACCCTGAGCCTATTGCTGCCCCACCCTGGGCCCATGGCTGCCCCTCCTGGCTTCGCCCATGACTGTATGTTATAAATATTAGTATTATTATACATAAAGATTAAATAATTACAGATCCACAATGAAAACAACAGACCATCCCACGTAGTAGACGCATCGGACGCTAACACGTCCAACTGGCTGCGCTACGTGAACTGCGCGCGGCACTGGCGCGAGCAGAGCCTCGTCGCGTACCAGCGCCGCGGGCAGCTGTACTACAGGTGCGTTACGAAATAGGGTGTGGAGACTTCTGTCAGATACTACTAGTATTCGGCTGATTTTGAAATCATTCCTCCCTGTGCAGTCGTAGACTGCTTAGACACTTCCTTACGCAGACTTCTTAATCTGCGTAAGGAGTTACACTTTTCTCAGACTTAGACTTAGACATGTTTGCTCAGTGGAAATTCGCCCTTATGAGGGGCATCTGCGTGCCTCGAGCTTACGCTCATTACCCGGGCTGCTTCTCAGGCACCTTGTGGTGCCCGGTGGAAGTGTGCCCGGCCGGCCCCATACCGAGGTCGATCTTTCCCCCACCCTATAACGCTGCGTCCCCCTGTGCGGATGGGCACACCAGGTGAGACCCTTGCGGAAGGCCCAGCGAGCTTACCAGCAAACGGGGGACGGCTTACCGCGTGATCTGATGGGGGGAGGGGGGGGAGACAGGGATGGAACGTAGGGACCAGAGTGAGGGGAAGGCAACTGTTGTTGGCAAGAACCGTAAGTGAAATAAAAAGTCACGTTTGTGTCTCTCTTATGTCGCAGACGAAACCTCCAGCGACATGAAATCAGCCCTCCCTACGTAGACGTAGAGACTTTTTGTGTCCACTTACGACACGTTTATTCATTCATAGCGATTGACCGACCCACCACATTGCCTGCCACCGGCGGGAACCGAACCCTCCGGGTTTTAAACATGAGCGGACACGAGCGGCTTATAAGTTATTGCACAATAAGCGACTTATCCACGATCATATGAATCAAACCATATTATGGATTAATTCTTATTGATTTTGTGTAAAATAATTAAATTTTTGTATTAATATCAGGACTATAAAGATAATTCCTCCCTTCACCGAGCTATTGGTGTTCTACGGCAACGAGTTCGCTATGGCTCTCAACATCGACCTTCGGATGTACAATTCCGATGAATTTTATGCAAATAATGGTAAAATAGGTAGGTACTTTTAAATACACTTAAAGAGGAGTCGGCAATTTAATTTCGGTAATTTCCTAGCCATTTTCCAGATTTTCTTATCGCTTTAAACCTTCCCTGGACTTCCTCGAATATTTCAAGACTAAAATAAGTCAAATCGGTTCAGTCGTTTACGAGTTTTAGCGAGACTAACGAACAGCAATTCATTTTTATTTAAAAAGATTCTAAGATCCATTCATATTTCTAGGTGCTCCTAAGAAAACGAAAAATGTACTGGACACACCACAAATAATGCATGAACTAAGTCAGAAAATGGTTACAAACACAAATAATACTAATGAAGATACATTAGAAAGTTTCGATTACGAGATTCCAATAGAAAAGTTTGTTTTCATCGACGAAATTGAACAAAATGACACATCTCAAACTACCCTCATTGATAAACAGATGTGTCAAAGTTCAAACGAAATTGAACAAAATGACACATTTCGAACTACCGTCATTGATAAACAGACGTTGTGTCAAAGTTCACACGAAATTGAACAAAATGAAACATTTCAAACTACCCTCATCGAACGTCAAAATTTAAATTTGGAAGCGTTACCGAAGAACTTCTGTTACATCTGTCAAAAACAGTACATAACGGCGTACAATTTGAAACGTCACCTGCTTACCCATAAGAGTTTCGACAGCACAAACATAACAAATAAATATATATGCGATGTGTGTTCTTATCCGTACGATACGAAAAACAATTTGATTCGCCACATGTATAAAATGCATACAAAAAATATAAAACTTCCGGTACGAAGTGACGTGAAAACACAAAGTTTTGAAAAGGAATGTCAAAAAAATGTCCAGGAAATTCAAAAAAATGTCCATGAAATTCAAAAAAATAACTGCCAAATCTGTCAAAAACAGTTAGCATCTCTTTACAGTTATAAAAGGCATTTGTTAACTCATACAAATGTTCACACAATAATCTTACCACAGAAATATTTATGCAAAATATGTTCATATCCTTTCGAAACAGAAAATAACTTGTACCGCCATATTCAAACAATACACAAATAATGATTTTATTTCAACTTTTTTCTTTAATTTTGCTTGATATGACACTTGTTTATATTATTTTAGACTGCTGCCCCACTCTGGGCCCATGGCTGCCCCACTCTAGGTCTATAATATGGCTGCCCCACCCTGAGTCCATGGCTACCCCACCCTGGGCCCATGGTTGCCCCACCGTGAGCCCATGGCTGGCTATGCCCATTCCTTTATCCTCTTTGTAATAACAAACATAAATTATACATTGAATCCTTTAAATTTTATATGCATAATTTAAAACATGAATATATAATATATTAGATATCCGTTAGTATTTATTTTTTAGGAAGAAAAATATAGGTTGTAAGTTTGATTAAGAATAATATTTACGAGAATGTGCTATACTTAAATGAATTATTTGAGAATGACTATTGAATTGATTATGAAAATTAAAAAAATATTTAAAAAAACCATTTGCTTCTTATTTCTCCATTTAAATCTTTCCTCAACAGGCCATTGACATCCCTCGATTTCAAAACCTGGAGATTGTGTGTCGCCTAGGGATCGGTTTATTTTATTTTTTATGTCAGAAGCGGCATACGAGCCAGCGTTTCGCCTGCTGGTAAGCAATCACCGCCGCCCATGGACATACGCAACACCAGAGGGATCGCTTATGCGTTGCCGGCCTTTTAAGGGGAGGACGTGTGGGCCTCCGGCACTCTACCAAACCAGACGAAACACAATAGTAAAAAGTAAAGTATCAGCCTATTAATGTCCCACTGCAGGGCAATGGCCTCTTGAAATCAAGTTATCGTTACAATGATGGGTATTGGCTTAATCACCACGCTTGCCAAATGCGGATTGGTGATCACAAACCCGAGCTGTGTCCGAAAAAACCGACACAAAGTTAGCTCGACCCGGGAATTGTACCCAGGACCCCGAAACACAACAGTAGTCACTTTATTTCACGCTGCAGTGTTAAAGAGGGTGGTACCTACTTCCCCGCACGAGCCGACCCATTCGTACTGTAAAACAGCATGGCTCTACCACTACAAACTTTGTAGTGGTAGAGCCATGCTGTTTTACAGTACAAAGTATTATGAAGTAAGTATTCCCTTCTTCCTATGACATAGGGTCCTTCAAACGAGGCGTGAAAAGGCACTTTGTGACTGATGCTACGTCCATTACGTTGCACCAGCTGTGCTCGCGTCTGGACTTCACTTTCACTTAAAATCAGGTGGAGTGGGGTCATTTGCCGGGCTAAGTATAAAAAAGATTTATTTATTTATTTATTTAAAGGTACACCAACAGCAAAGCACACAGTAAAAAATGTGGTAACAAAAATGTATAAAAAACATTTAAATGCTTGTATGAATGCCTATGAAAAGATGATTCTTATCTTAAAAATCAAGTAAAAAGTGCATAACCTAGCAAATAAAAGAGATGCAAGCCCTACAGAATTGATGTACTAATAGACAAATAGTCATCAAGTACTTTCTCGTAAGGGGAGGGTTCTACCAACCCTATGTACGGACCAACTGTACGGTTGTTAATCAAATCAAATCAAATAGTTCTATAAGTTACATGGTTTTACAAAGTAAGTACATAGTTGATTGATGGGAGCCTCCTTTAACGTATAACACTTATATTAGGAGCCCCCCGCTCTTTCTAGTAGTACATACAATACATGTTTTTGATAAAATCGTAGAATAATAATTTAAACACCTTTTTTATTTATGAATTCCATTTTTCAATATTAACAATTCACCAGATTAACCAAATAAAATACGTATAAGGCTTATTTGTAACAGCAACAATCTTTGAGCCTTTGATTTCAAGACGTGTAAACACAGACACAGCTGTTATAGCGGCAGATTTCACCTGTGGGGTGGTAGCTAACCAGTCGGACATATTATTACTTAACTCTTTGAGTCGGACTCTGAAAGAGTCCTACCATTAGCCAGACCCAAGGCGGGAATCGAACTCACGCCCCCCCGGGTTTTATACCCAAGCAGCTTACCACTGTTTCACGGAGGTCCATAGAGTAATAAAACGCCTCTTATTACTCTTTGTGGAGGTCAAACAAAATTCAAAACTGCGAGAATCAAGGACTGATAAATTTAAAAAAAAAACAATAAAGTGTGATTTGGGTCCTAATTTTTTTAAAGCGGATCTCAAATGTGGTTACAACAAAATATATTATTAAACCGTGAAACTACAGAGGGTTTTATTACTACACCGGAATCGCGTAAAAAAATATCGTTGACATGTTAGGCTGTATACAATAGTCCTTTTGCCTGTAAAACAAGATCGCTCAAATTTAAAAATAAACAACTGTCATGTCAAATGTCAAATTTGCGAAAAGTAACGAACTTTGTGTTTGTTTGTTGTGAAATGTGAATTATTTTTATCTGATTAATTTAATTTCTAATAATAGATCCTAAATTCTTTTAAATATTTAGTAGTGTATATTTATATTTGAGTCACATTTGCCACTGATTTTTGTGACCGCTATGTTTCCGTTCGTAATAGTATAACACAAAAAAGTTATTGGTTCTGGTTCTTATTATTTAATTTTGTCAATTAAATAAGAAACATAACAATAAACAAACCAATATGCAGGCGGCTACGAAATCCAGTAAGTAAAGCTTTCTTTCATTATAATTTAAAATTAATTACGTGGTTTACCTATATTTGAAAGGCGTTCCAATCTATGTCGTCCTTTTGTGTAGAATTTACTGTATCTTGGGCCTCGTTTATTATGGTTTCATGTTACTGATTCAGTAAAATAGATGAGATGTTAGAGAACTTTCCCCAAACAAAAACTTGTGTCTATGCACAGAATAATAGTTAACAGGTTCCCTGTCCGATGAATCATTTATGATACATTGTAATTTATGTCCCAATTTTTATACGTTCATGAATCACATAATGATCAAAGTTAGAGGTAAATTTTTTGTGGATGTAGCGTAACAAATTCGATTTTTAGATAGGGGATGTGTGGGATATATTGTATAGATTAGAAAAAGTGGAAAAAGTATAGATTTATCTTTTATTGAATTTTTTGGAGATTTTTTTTCTAGAAAAAAGAAATACAAACTGAATATAGGCAGGACGTAGTAAGTCAAAAAATTTTTTTGTATGCGGACAGGGAACCTGTTAATTGTAATTCTGTGTATGTACATGTCTGTTTGAATAACATATTATTGGTTTCCTACTGTGTCCTTGACACAAAAGAGTTGGGGCCCCCCATCAAATAACAAGTTTCCCATTCCAGGAATATCGGAGCTTCAAGCCATCATGACCAAAATGACTCTGGAGGTGTGTTGTGTCGCAGCTCTGCCTGAATTCGGGGTATGATTATGATTTTTTCTAATATCCAGACTTATGTATTAGGATGCCAATCCTGGTCCACCCCTTCAATAGCTTTGTGTGTTACATCGCTGGATAGATATTTTTGAGCTGAATAAAAGTTACTATGGCGCCAAGTTCCAAATCTTAGTCTGTTGAGAGTAATTCCTTTTTTAAACATAGTAGTTTTACAGGATCCAAAAACAATGTTTAATGTTTTATTTTACAAAATGATGGTATAAACCAGATGTTATCGTTAACAATGTTTTTTTATAAAATAAAAAAACGATAAAATATAATTTTAAGAATAAACATTTATTTAACACAGCCCGTCCTGTCCCTTTGTGTCAGTTTTTTCAGTCTCAGCTTGGGTTTGGAATCATCAGTCCGCATTTGGCATGCACGGTGATACCAAGGTTTTTTATTTAGAATACCTTTAAACTTTATTCACCACCCAACTTGCACCCCACACCAATATTGCCAGCCTTTGCCCTGCCGTGGGATATTAATAGGCCAATACCGCTACATTATATACTTATAAACGTTCCAGGTGCGATGGCGCGAGGTGTCCCGCGCAGTCCGCAACGCCCGCCTGCCCATGTCGTCTGCGAGCGTGGCGCGAGTCATCTGCCGGCACGTCGCCAAGTCGCTGGACGCTGACGATGTAGAGGACATTGTGGCACGGCTGAGGCTTAAGTGTAAGTTTGACTGGTTTTTGAAGGATGTACCTGTAATGACTGCCTCAGAACAGTAGCTAGGGCTAGTGGCAAAAAAAAACTATTTTGTTTTGTTTCCAATTATTAACTTGACCAAACATTTTGCGCATCGTTTCATCGATAGGATATTATTCTTTTTTATATTAGGTCAGTTGGCAGACAGGCACGCAGCCCACCTGATGGTAAGCAGCCACTGCGGCCTATTCCATTAAGGGACGCTTCACCTGGAAACGTCCCTCAATGTGCTGCCAGACTGTAGACTAATCTGATCTTCGAGCCTCTGATTTCAAGTGTACTGGCTCCCACATTAATATTGCCGGCATATGTTGGCACTAGGGAATGCAAATCTCGCGAGATTAGGGCTCAAGCGAGATCTCGCGAGATTATGAATATCGGTGCTGCGAGATCTCGCTAAAATCGAGATCTCGCGAGATTAGCAGTTTTGCGTGTTTTTTTGCAAATAATTACAATATTTGATTACATTAGGATAAAATTATAATAAAAATCATAAGTATTATAAGATAAACATTTATTTTAACTTAAAACGGATAAAAACTAGCGATAAACTCTACATTTTAAATCCGTGATCACGACTGTTGAAAAGTGGTCGAAACGTCGGGTTTTAAATTTAAAATGTAGAATATATCGCGCGTTTTTATCGGTTTTAAGTTGTTTTATTTAATGAGTAGTAACCGCGTAAACATCAGAAACCAGTATTTATTTTTACGTTTTTTTTCAACTTTTTTTTTTAATGTTTAAACTAAGCCAGCACTTGACCACACAGTTGCCTGATGTTAAACAATTATGCGGTCTACAATAGAGCGCACTTGCTCAGGAAAGGCCCGTTAATTCTGGCCTTGAAGAGCCCCAAGTTATAATGGATAGGTAGGAAAGACTGACCCAGGCAGAGAGTTCCACTCCCGCGCAGTCCGTGTCAAAAAAGACGAAGCAAATCGCTTAGTCCGAGGTCTTGACTCTCTCTCGACTGCATACGGATGGATGGAGTCTCTCAGTCTAGTCGTTCAGTGATGGAACGGAGCTGGCGAAATTAAGTCGTGCAGTTAAGAAGAACACTCGCCAAAGTGGCCTGTAAAAGACAGAGAGGCAAGCAATTCTCCTTCGATGATCAAGGCTCAAACATTGTTTGAGCCTCTTTGTTGCACGCCCGACACGAACGAAACTGAGAGACACCTCCCAAGACCACTATCTCAAGCCGCCGCCTCACCCGCACCAAACGAAACCTACAGATCGCAAGTCCGACCGTGTCAGTTCGGGCTTCGAAGAGGTTTTTGTGCTCGAGTGCAATCTCGTTAATCTCGCGAGATCTCGTCCTGTTTTCGACCGAGATTCAATCTCGCAAAAAAAGGCCGAGATCTCGCGAAAACGAGATCTCGCGAGATCGAGATTGCATTCCCTAGTTGGCACTAATATAATTTAAGAACTTGTATGATCATATTCTTGCAAATAAATGATAGATTGATTGTTATGATGCTATGGTTTAGAACCAGGATGTTGTGGGTTCGATTTCCGCCTTGGGTTTGGTTGGTGATAGGACGTTTTTGGAGCTACCTACCTCACAGGTGAAATTTGCCACCATAACAGCTTTGGATGAGTTCAGATAGTATTAATGTGGGGGCCAGTAGGTACACTTAATATCCAAGGTTTGAATATCATGACAGTCTGGCAGCACATTGAGCAACGCCCGGTGAAGTGTCCTTTAATGGAATGGCCGCAGTGGCTGCTTACCATCAGGTAGGCTGTGTCTGTCTGCCAACTGGTATAGTATAAAAAAATCTATAAGGAAAATACTAATGATTCAGATTAGACTGAGCTACTAAAAAAAATCTGAGATTGGGGCTGAGAATAGGGTCCAGGAATATTTATTTATCACACCAGGAATATTTATCTGGACCCCCTCCGTGGAACGGTGGCTAAGCCGCTCGGGTATAAAAACCCGGAGGTCGTGGGTTCGATTCCCGCCTTAGGTCTGGTTGATGGTAGAGCTTTTCAGAGTCCGACTGGCTAGCTACCACCCCCACAGAATCTGTCGCCATAATAGCTCTGGCTGTGTTCCGGCAGTATTAATGTGGGAGCCAGTACACTTGAAATCAAAGGCTCGAAGATCAGATGAGTCTACAGTCTGGCAGCATATTGAGGAACGCCTGGTGAAGTGTCCCTCAATGGAATAGGCCGCAGTGGCCGCTTACAATCAGGTGGGCTGCGTGTCCGTCTGCCAACTGAATTAGTATAAAAAAAAATCGTTGTTATTTGCAGTGGTAGCAAGTCAAGCCCGCACATGGCATCTCATCAAGCTGTCGGGGCGGAGGACGGAGGAGCCCCCAGCGGTGCAAGCTCGGTGCCTGCCGTCCAGGGTGAGACAGGCTCTCAAGGAGGGACGGACTAGGATGCTGCGGTCTGAGGTATGTCCTTTTTTCGTGCGTTTCGACCTAATTTCTTTGTTATTCTGATTAGTTACCAGATATACACCCAGCCCAATTGATGGTAAGGCGATTACCACACTGCACCGCGCTCCGTCGCGGTACGCGGGACGACAGATTTAATCATTATATGCAAGTACCTCAGTTTGTATAGAAAACACGCGCGGCACAACACACTGAAAAGCCCGCGTGCGAAATTTATACTATGCAGCCCCGCACTCCGCGACGGAGAGCGGCTCAGTGTGATAACCGCCTAAGTGACCTATTCCATCGAAAAATTCTTAGCCATGAAAAATCACTAAATGTGCTATTATACTGACTACATACATACATAACTGATAATGACTCTTTTAATGTTCGAAATTTTGACTAAAGCTAAGCGTCCACAGGTGCGCTTCGCACGCAGCGGACGCATCGGACAGATCGCATTAGACGGATAAATTTTACAGACTGCGTCCACTGTTCGGCAGTGAGCGTATTGCCGACGCGAGTATCAGCAATCCACTGATCGTTGACTGATCGGCATTCCGTATGACGTCATCGGTACGCACCGCATGGTAGGCATTGCCGATGACGTCATACGGAATGCCGATCAGTGGACGCTGTTGTTTTTATTCAAGGCAAACTAAAATCCGTTGCGTGCGATGCGTCCGCTGTGTGCGATGCGGACCTGTGGTGTGGACGCTTACCATTAAAGTTCAATAAAAGCGCAATCTTGCGTTGTGTTCTGGCACCATGATCCATGATGCGAAGTCTAGTTATCCATTGCAACAACTGTATAAAAATAAATAAAAAAAAATGTTTATTAATTTCTTATAAGGTTATAACAAATAAGTTGTTGACCTCCTCTATTAGGTACAAAAGCACCTGTGCCAGAGGGGGCCACTCTTCCTTAACTTAAAATCATAACTAAATACCTTACATGCTGTTAGGTACATATATCGCAAACAGACATAACATTTAATGTCCGATTTAAATTAAAATAATTTGATTGATAATATTGATTTATTATCAATCACTTGCAAAGCGGACTGTATTGCATTTAAATACCTGGAATGGACACTATTCACGCAGTGCTGTAATAATTTTCCTTATTCTAAAGCCTCCTTCCTTCCTAGGTGCAAACAGTAATGATGGGTGACCTCATCTACCTCAGTGTGCGTGTATCCTCCGCCAGTCGCGAGGGCGCTCCTCTGTACGTAGCTGTTCCTCCCGGACACGACGCAGCTTTGGTCAGCTCAGTGGGCGCTGCTACGCTTATTAAGGCTGTTGTTAAAGGTAATTAAGATATATTGTAGAGAAAAAAGATATTTTATTTTTACGTATAAATCAAGCTCAAGTGTATTGGCTTCCACGCAGTGGCGTAACTACAGGGTGGTAAGTCGCCAAAATGCCATGTGCCCCCATCCGGAAAGGTCCACCAGAGGAGAATCCCAACTTCTAACATTTATTATTTATCATACATGTTTTTGTTTAGTAAACAAAAGTTTTGTTTTGTTACCTACTCAGTTGCATTCACAAGTAATAAAATAATGTATTAAAAATTCAAAGCACTTGTAAAAAAATGTTTGGGGACTTCTTGCTGTAAGTTTCGGTCAACAGTGCTAAAAAATTGGCGTATAATTACCCCAAAACCCCAGACCAATTTGCCAGGGGCCTCGAACGGTCTTATTTTTTTAACACAGGTCTCAGCTGAACCCCAATGACCTAACCTCTATTCCATATTCCAGGTCTCGGCTACGAAGACTACACAGACGCGAAGCTCCACGGAAGCGACATTCCGTCTCTCCTCCGCATCAACGCGCAGGGCTGCGTCCGCGCGGACCACCTCGCGCGGCCGCCGCCGTACGTCCCACGCCCAGCGCTGGCCGGCGGAGGCATCGACTACACGAACAGGGCTTATGATGAGCAGTACGTGGATAACCTTATAGGTGAGTGCTTATATTATACAGATACTGTGTGGAGTGTTGTTATGCTTCCCGTGGCTGCCCCACCCTGAGCCCATGGCTGCCCCACCCGGAGCCCATGGCTGCCCCACCCTGAGCCCATGGCTGCCCCACCCTGAGCCCATGGCTGCCCCACCCTGAGCCCATGGCTGTCCCACCCTGAGCCCATGGCTGCCCCACCCTGAGCCCATGGCTGTCCCACCCTGAGCACATGGCTGCCCCATCCTGAGCCCATGGCTGCCCCACCCTGAGCCCATGGCTGCCCCACCCTGAGCCCATGGCTGCCCCACCCTGAGCCCATGGCTGTCCCACCCTGAGCCCATGGCTGCCCCACCCTGAGCCCATGGCTGTCCCACCCTGAGCACATGGCTGCCCCATCCTGAGCCCATGGCTGCCCCACCCTGAGCCCATGGCTGCCCCATCCTGAGCCCATGGCTGCCTCACCCTGAGCCCATGGCTGCCCCATCCTGAGCCCATGGCTGCCTCACCCTGAGCCCATGGCTGCCCCATCCTGAGCCCATGGCTACCCCATCCTGAGCCCATGGCTGCCCCACCCTGAGCCCATGGCTGCCTCACCCTGAGCCCATGGCTGCCCCCCCTGAGCCCATGGCTGTCCCACCCTGAGCACATGGCTGCCCCACCTTGAGCCCATGGCTGTCCCACCCTGAGCACATGGCTGCCCCACCCTGAGCCCATGGCTATCCCACCCGAGCCCATGGCTGCCCCACCCTGAGTCCATGGCTGGCTACGCCCTAACTATGGCGAAGCTACAGCCAATTATTATTTCTTTAGTTGAAAATATTTTAAGATCTCGGGGTTTTGGTCCTGGGTCGAAGTAACTTGTTGTTTTTTTTTAACACAGCTAGGATGTGATCACCAATCCGCGTTTGGCAAGCGTGGTGATAACACACACCACCACTGGGTACTGTACCCATCATTGTAACTTGAATTGAAAGATGGAGGCTTTTGCCCTTCTGTGGATATTCAAAGGCTGATACTTTACTTTTTTTTAACACCATTAAACATCGAATTTAATCCTTTTTCAGTTGTTTTAACTTGCAATTTTGTAAATAATAAAAACCTCTTTCTTTTATTACAGGTCCGGACCCCCCACTACTGACCCACCTGCACATAACCACAGCGAAGACATTCTTCGATCCCTCACGCCTGAACAAGCAGATGAACCTCGTGGTGGACTTGAAGAGTGAGGACATAGCCCGGAGTCTTCGAGCCTGGGTGTCTAAGGGAGCGCTGGCTCCCACGTCAGATTTCTTCAAAGTGTATCATCAGCTTAATGCCAATAAGATTACTTACACTAGAGAGGATTCTGACTAAATTGTCCCACTGCTGGGCAAAGGCAGCAATCATAGATTCATCGTCACTACAGTGGCTGCGTTTGGCAGAAAAAAGCGCTAGCAAGCGCTTGTAAGCAAAATGGCGTATCTATTTCAAAACAAACAAATTAAATAAGCATAATGGCGGATAATGTTCGGGCTATGAAGTTAGCAAACGTGTCCTAGCCAAAAACTCTTTTTAGTGCTAGTAACAGTGTTGCCAGACGTCCCGATTTTTTGATCAAAATTAAATGTCCCGCGCGGGACAGGCTCAGTCCCGCTTTTCGGGGAGAACTCGACCGTACGTCACAGAATATAATAATAAGTAGTTACTCGTACTTGCAGAGTGCTGAGAAAGAAAGGCGCGTAATGAAGATTAAGAGTGTGGGAGAAAGAGGCTACTTGAGATGGCTACTTTTGCTATATTGTCACGTAAACGTAATTTTAAGTTAAATAAAAAAAAATATTTGATAACCTTTGATTATATACGTTTTTTTACGATGTCCCGCTTTTGACAAAAAGTACCAAAGTCCCGACTTAGCAAAAATAAAAACTGGTAACGCTGGCTAGTAAGCGCTCGCTAGCGCTTTTTTCTGCCAAACGCAGCTATTGACTGACAAACTATAGCTACGCTTGAAAAAGCTATATAACTTGAGCTACTTCAGACCTGAAATCAAACTCAGGTTCTGATATCTCAAATTTTATCAGTACACGGACCAAACGGAAAACCACTATTTTCAGAATGGAACCTGAGTGGCAATACCACTTTTCCATAGAGACTAACAAAGTATTTGAATAAATTAAAATAATAATTAGTTTGTTAAAATGTTCTTGTTTGTTTTGCATGTATGTCATAAAATATTAAAATTGGTCGGTGAATCGTTGACTTTACGAAAATGGGGGGAAGGTAGGGTTAGGGCCTAGATGGTCTTCTATCTATGTGCGTTACTCTAGCGGAAAGTTCAAAATATTAGCACGTCTAGAGATGAAACAATATAGAATAATTTGTGCATTATATGCTTTAAATGTGCACCAAATATAAAATTTGTGCCTAGTGGGGTTTCTGAGATATTATTGAAAATACGATTCCGCCAGCGTAACGCTTGAAAACGTTATCCTGGCGGAACGATTTTTACCTATTGGTCCTAGGACAATTTTAAGTAGCATAAAAGATAGCTTAAATTTGTGCCCTAAAGTAGCCAAGCAGCGGCATTTGTGCCCCCCGTAGTTTTTGAGTAATTGCAAATGCCGCTGCAGTAACGTTTGGCTTATTTTCCATATCTTCAGAACAGCGGAACGTACAGAAATGATTTTTTGTGAGAAGATGCCTTGTAATTTGTGCAAATTTGTGCCTTCATAGTTATGCCAAAGAAATACATGGTTAATGATTTAAAAAAGATTTTCTAAAAAACGAAAACAGCCTCTGCCTTTTGAACTACTTACGATAGGCGCTGAATGTCTCAAGTAGCTGATGCCTATATGATACAAGGTTCTTCTGACAAAATTTTATAACCCTACGTCTGATATTGACGAAATAAATCAACTTTTTGAACTGAAAACTGTTTACTCATTTCGAGCCGCAAATAAGGGAGTTTGAATAACGTAACGATTCCCATTTTTTGTCAAAAATCTGTGCCTTTATTCAAATAGACACACTCTAAATTTCAACTCTCTACGTTCTGTAATTAACCGTAAATTAAATAAAATAACCAAGTAAGAACTAAAGATTATTACCCGACCAAGTATGAAAGGTCATAAAAAAGCGGCCTTTAAGAACATTTACCGTACCTTCTTAATTTATATACCTAACTTTTCTCTTGTTTGTACAGTGATGTAGAAAAGCGGTTAATTAAGTTAATTATTGTCGTTTCGAAAAAGTGAAAACAAATTACGAACAAGAGCCTACGTTGCTTTTTATTTAATGTTCTTAGTATTAATCTTTTCGTATTAATACTAAAAAATATTATTACTATGTAAGTCTAAGACGAACAAAGAACAAAATAAATATTTTTTATTAAACTATAAGGCGGAAGAGTAGTTTTTAATTTCATATTATCACCCCTCGACAACCACCTCTCTGATAGATAATCAAATTAAGATCACCCAATTTTTTCACCACTCGGAGTAGGTATATTTTTCTTGTTAGTTTAATTGATAATTGGGGCAGAACGGAAAGTGGACCCTCCCAAACAAAAAAGAATTTTCAAAATAGGTTAATAAATGATCGAGTTATTAGAAATGAAGCATTGAAAAAAAATCACCTCGATTTCACACTAAAACTTGTTTACACGAGTGTACCGACAGTTATCCTACAAATTTAAAGATGTTGGCTTGAAGTACTGCACGGTCGGTTTTTTATGACCTTTCATACTTGGTCGGGTAATAATCTAAATGTTCTTACTTGTTAATTTTATTTAATTTACGGGTAATTACAGAACGTAGAGAGTTGAAATTTAGAGTGTGTCTATTTGAATAAAGGCACAGATTTTTGACAAAAAATGGGAATCGTTACGTTATTCAAACTCCCTTATTTGCGGCTTGAAATAAGTAAACAGTTTTCAGTTCAAAAAGTTGATTTATTTCGTCAATATCAGACGTAGGGTTATAAAATTTTGTCAGAAGAACCTTGTATCATATAGGCATCAGCTACTTGAGACATTCAGCGCCTATCGTAAGTAGTTCAAAAGGCAGAGGCTGTTTTCGTTTTTTAGAAAATCTTTTTTAAATCATTAACCATGTATTTCTTTGGAATAACTATGAAGGCACAAATTTGCACAAATTACAAGGCATCTTCTCACAAAAAATCATTTCTGTACGTTCCGCTTTTCTGAAGATATGGAAAATAAGCCAAACGTTACTGCAGCGGCATTTGCAATTACTCAAAAACTACGGGGGGCACAAATGCCGCTGCTTGGCTACTTTAGGGCACAAATTTAGGCTATCTTTTATGCTACTTAAAATTGTCCTAGGACCAATAGGTAAAAATCGTTCCGCCAGGATAACGTTTTCAAGCGTTACGCTGGCGGAATCGTATTTTCATTAATATCTCAGAAACCCCACTAGGCACAAATTTTATATTTGGTGCACATTTACAGCATATAATGCACGAATTATTCTATATTGTTTCATCTCTAGACGTGCTAATATTTTGAACTTTCCGCTAGAGTAACGCACATCTTCTATCTCACCAGCTCTTTCTATGTTTACCGTTTTGCCGAACACTCTAAAGTAATATTTGCTTAGCTGATCAAAGATTTAAACAACAAAAAACAATCACGGCGGACCAATAAAAAAAAGTTATTCAATAGTGATGGGAACAAATTGAATGAACTGCTGAATGATGCACTATTTTTAGCCATCCCAATATAAATATATTTATAAAATGAATTATGTTTTAATATAAGCGGTATTCTTTCTTCAATTATATTGATCATTAAAGCAATTTTAAATACAATGAACTTTATTGCTTAATTTTAAATATCAAAATATGTGATTGCAAGGTGAGGTTATGTTGTTTGTTTATCATTCCGATCAGCTAAGCAAAAATAGACCGTAGACATCTATGTATAGTACTAAAGTGCTTTATTTGGGACCAAATCATTTCTGATGTTGTCAAATTTTTGTAATAAATGATCATGTTTCTAATACTAATTGTTTCTTTTAACTTCTGGACCAACACACCTTTGTCACACTATGGCTGCCCGCCCACGTCCGATAATCGGAGACCGACTTTTTGTAGGTGACAAATATAACGTACTGATAGCACAATGGAGTAACGAACACGTCCTACAGAAAGACGGTCAGAAATACCATAGAAATAAAATCGGTCACCGATTGCGTGTTCTACAAAAAGTCTGACTAAATATTATGATGTTGCCAACAGGCACGCAGCGCGCCTGATGGTAAGCGGCCGTTTCGGCTTATTCCATAAGGGAACCACAGACACAGAACACTATTACAGGCCTACAAACTTATCTGTTCCGGTGGCCAAAATTGGAACTACGTGAAATGCAATGCAAAAACGATATTTAATGACAGTTCTAAATAGACAGTAGCGACGCCGCCACCGGAACAGATAAGTTTGTCGGTATATACTCCTAGCGGAGTCCTGCACAGACGTACCTAACTGGGAAGCGTCGCTCTGTGTTGCCACAATATTGCTATATTTGGGAGTGGACACAAAATAAAACACAAAAATTCATAAATCGCATTTTATTTCTGATCACAATCAAAAAATTGGTTTTTCTTAACCGTTGTACATCGACTAACAAGTTTAGGGCTTGGCCGAAGTCTTAACATTATACAGCCTTGGAAATAGAGAATTATATCTTGGAACACACAAGTATTTACTTCTGAACTAGTGGATTGTAGTAATCCTTATGAAAAGGAGTGGGTTGCCTGCCAGTCATGAAATAAGAAGAACTAGTGGACGACATTTTGGCAAAATTAAATAAACACCATTCCAATTTCTATAATCGATATTAATTTGACAAAGTTACTTTACAATCCGTTAACTCTATTTAACTTCTGTTGGAAGACAGGCGCGCAGCCCACCTGGTGGTAAGCGGCCACTGCGGCCTATTCCATTGAGGGACGCTTCACCAGGAAGCTTCGCTCTTTGTTTTATCTCTTTGGACAAGCTAAATTTTAGATCAATTCTTAAATACCTACAAAATTAACCCAATGCTCATTTTATGGTTCAAACTTGTCATGCTATTAAGAGGGAAGACCTTTACAAGTGATAAATAATATGACATTTGTATTATCCACTTTTCGGAAATCACACATCTATTTTATATTATACCTAAATAAAAATGAATTGCTGTTCGTTAGTCTCGCTAAAATTCGAGAACGGCTGAACCGATTTGGCTAATTTTAGTCTTAAAATATTCGTGGAAGTCCAGGGAATATTTAAACGATGAGAAAATAATTATGGCAAAATTGCGAGGAAAATACTAAAGTAAGTTATACGATGTTCACCGGGTCAACTACATAGTTTAGTAAATAAAAGCAATTTGTTCTCACAGAAATAAATCAGTACAAAGGTAATAATTCTCCATTTCCAAGACAACCTTAATTCTCAAACTTTCTTATCTATTTAAAATATTAAAAACGGCAAGTGAATTTATCTACTTTTAAAATGTACCTATCTAACATCTTACATCTCAACTCGAAAATCTTTCCAAAAATTTTGCATAATTTTTCGAAATTAGGAACATTAATGTGCGCACAAAGCTGGTTTGAAAAATAAACATAAATACAATTATTTATTATTATGTTATGTAATGTATTTGATAAATTGTAGCTTTATTTTAAAGAGGGACAAACTTATCTGTTCCGGTGGCCAAAATTGGAACTATAATGACATTGTCAATTTTAAAAACTGCTACAGGATAGTGTTGCCAATTGTTGCTGTTACAAATAAGCCATTAATTTTATTTGGTTAATCCAAATTCCAAAGTGAATTGTTAATAGTGACAAATGGAATTCAACAATAACATATGTCTTTTCATTATTATTCCACGTTTTGTCAACAACAACAATTATTAAAATATCAAATTAACATTTTGATGACTTTTTGCACACTTGGACAATAAAATTATTTTTACTACCAAAAGTGAAAAAAATGTTCAAAGGCAATACTAAAACAACAATAGCGAGCGACACACCGCCACCCGAGGGGCAATTCTCGCGCGTTTGATAAAATATGGAACCTGATATTTATCGAAAAAACATGGCGGATAATATGGAAATTAGTTGACATCCGCCATGTTTTTTCGATAAATATCGGGTCTGATATTTTATCAAAAGCACTAGAATTGGCTCCCTGAACAGATAAGTTTGTCGGGCACTAAAACAGAGCGTTTGATAAATGCAAAATATTTTCAAACATTTTGATATTTTCAATTCTTCACTGAATAGACATAAATAAAACCATCATAATTAACTAATTATAACGCACAATTAACAGACACAGATAAATATAACAAATCGACGTTAGATCAATATTCGACTCGCTTATCTAATATTTGTATATCTAATGACGTAAAAATCAATATTATATTACTAAGAACATAATTTAGACTAGAATATGATTATATTTATGCTGTGGCAACACCGGTTCATACAGCTACTGTATCAATATGGGCGTAGTAGTCATCTGAGAAACTTATTATCTATTAAAATGATTATTCCATATATTCAGGCCCAGTATTTCACTGTCAAATAAGTTTAATTTAATGTATTTGATCAAAATGCTGCTTTAATTTTTAGAAAATCACCATCGAAAGTCAGGTAATTCGACAATGTTTCAAACAGGCCCTTAGTATGGCAACATTATACTAGCGGCACGCTATGATGGTCGTTTTGACTTATGAGCATATGACAATACATGGTTTTACAGTATAATAAAGCCCAAAACAACGGTTTAAAAAACGGCTCTAAAATTAAAAACAGCACATAAACTGATGCACAGCAGATAGTTAATATAAAAAGTGCGAATGCGTAATAAAACCATGTATTGTAATATGTCAAAACGGCCCTCATAGCGTGCCACTAGTAAAATATTATGATGTCAAACTGCTTTATAATTATTATGGTTTCTAGCCAGAATATGGCTATCTGAACTATAGAGGAAATCCACTTCTGGGCAAAGGTCTCCCACTGTGCCTTGTATTTTGGCTAATTAAGGCCTTTTGGATCGTACTTTGTGGTCTAATATACATTTGCCAAGTTTTATCTCTTGATAAATAACACAAGAAAATACCTGTCAAATGTATGGAATATTCCACAAAGTTAGTAACAGACTCACATTTTATAGACTGTTTAGCATGACTAAAACAGATGGCTTGCAAAATATATCAAGCGTTTAATTCAAATTGTATTACTATTAACCTTTTGGACGCCAAAGTCTATACTTGACAAGCACCTGCGGGCCCTGTGCGCCAACGACGTCTATACTTGACAATAAACCCTTCCTCTTAAAGTATGAAATAAATATTATGTCTAAAACGATTACTGCTATTTTTTCATTACATTCGACAATAAAGAATAACCCAACTCTGGCGTACAGGACACGAAGACAGTGCGTTCGTAGCTTGGCGTTCGAAAGGTTAAAAGGAAATGTAATTTAATCTATTGCTTTAAGGTATTAATATTTATCTAATATAAAAATGAAAAATGTCCACTTTTTATTGTTTCAACTTATTTCCGAATACAAACAACCCGGTGCATTCGAACAAAAAAGAAAATAATAAAATACCAAATTGAATAACAAAGAAAAAAATAGTAAAAATATTTCCCTAAATTACTTTCTAACATTAAGAAATTGTGATAAAAATATAAAAATGTTAACTTTTTAAAAATTGCTGACAGATGAATAAGTTTTTGACAATTTATGTATCATATAGCGGCCCCGCGCAATTCTTTTGTTAATTATTCCCCTTCCCCCCCACATTTCCTGGATCAAAAGTACCCTTTGTCACCCGGGGATAGTGTACCTTTCCAACAGTGAAAGAATTTTTCAAATCGGTTCAGTAGTTTCGGAGCCTATTAAATACAAACAATCAAATCTTTCCTCTTTATAATATTGGTATAGTGAAATATGCTATACGCGAACGCTAGTTTGATCATATTTTTATCACAATTTCTGTTGTTTTATAACAATAATATCAATAACCTAAGGATTTATTCTATAAAGAAAAGGAACAATAAAAAGATTGCAAATTATTTATAATAATTAACATTAATAGCACAAATTAAATAACAGTATTATTTGGAGTTTGGAACGCAATAAACATGTTCGTTTATTTCGCCAAACATTTTGTAGTGACTTTGCCAGAAATCGTGGGTTCGACTCCCAAGCAGGATGAACATTTATGTCATCTGCATTTGTGTTTGTTTCGATACCCATAAAACGAGACACTAACGTAGAGATCAGCAATAATAAGTGATGTTTTCAAGACGTATAGACCGATATTATAACTGTATTTTAATCTGTTGTCATTGTTGTTATATCTACACTACGTCCTACAGTTATAATTTTTTTCTTTATTATTATTATTATTTCTACATTTACACGAAAAACTGTATGGCTTAGTATAGATAGATTTATTATTAATGTTGTATAAAGGGGTTTGAAGATTTTGGCCTTCCTATGCGTCCGCCATTTTGATTTTTTTTCAAAACAGCGTTCACTTAAAATTCTATGAAAAATCGATACCTTACATTAATACAAACATAATATGTTATTAGACAAAAACCCGTAAAGTGTCACATTTTAAAGATATAAGCAACCAAAGTAAAATTTCTTTGTTTTGAGTTTTTTTTCTCAAGTGATAGTTCACATAAAATTCATTCAAAAATATATACCTGTTATCAATACAAACATAAAATGTCATTAGACGAAAACTCGTGAAGTATCACGTTTTAAAGATATAATGCAACTAAAGATTTATTTTGAGTTTTTTTTTGTCTCAAGTTATAGTTCACATAAAATTCATTTAAAAATGGGTACCTGACATCAATACAAACATAAAATGTTATTAGACAAAAACTCGTAAAGTGTCACGTTTTAAAGATATAAGCAACTAAAGTTTTACTTCTTTATTTTGAGTTTCTTTTTCTCAAGTTATAGTAATAATGACATCTTATGACATTTTATGTTTGTTTTGATGTCAGGTATCCATTTTTGAATGAATTTTATGTGAACTATAACTTGAGACAAAAAAAAACTCAAAATAAATCTTTAGTTGCATTATATCTTTAAAACGTGACACTTTACGGGTTTTCGTCTAATAACATTTTATGTTTATATTGATGTCAGGTATCCATTTTTAAATGAATTTTATATGAACAATAATTTGAGACAAAAAAAAACCACAAAATGAATCTTTAGTTCCTTATATCTTTAAAACGTGACACTTCACGGGTTTTTGTGTAATGACATTTTATGTTTGTATTGATGTCAGGTATCCATTTTTTAAGGAATTTTATGTGAACTATCACTTGAGAAAAAAAAAACTCAAAACAAAGAAATTTTACTTTGGTTGCATATATCTTTAAAATGTGACACTTTACAGGTTTTTGGCTAATAACATATTATGTTTCTATTAATGTAAGGTATCGATTTTTCATAGAATTTTAAGTGAACGCTATTTTGAAAAAAAATCAAAATGGCGTACCACAAGGTAAGCCAGCCTCCATACAAAAATCTTCAAACCCCTTTCTTTGGCGATTAAAAAGAGTAACTGTCGAGTTTCTTGCCGGTTCTTCTCGACAGATGACTGCGTTCCGAAGCCGGTGGTAGAGTCACACTGTAATCGACGATTCATAAATACTTGATACAAGTTTACATTAATAAAGAATATTTTGATTTTGATTTTTTGATTTTGATCATTAAAAAAAAAACTCGCCATATTGCGGAAAATTATTGAAACTAATTTCTTCAAGTGGCAACAATCAAATAAAAATCAATAAGATGTCATTTGATGTCTGTCAAAGTCTGATGACAATAAATTGTCAACCGTGCTTTGTTATTATTGGATATTGTGAGTTTTTTGTAAGTATAACCATAGCAACCAATTGTTGCTATAACCATAGCTAATGTGGCGCCTCCAGAGCAGGTTTTATATTTTCTTGGTCAGGCTATAAAATATTGTAATTTTTAACCACATTTAAGAATAGTTCAACTGTTATCATATAAGCTCCTGAAAAAGGTTTCAAGGATGCTCTCTCTTTTGTCAACTAAGAAAATAAAGGAGACAGCATCATTCTTAAATAATCAACACATAAATTAAAAACAACTTCGCTCATAGCACTGAAAATTACCCTTAATCACAATTGTTCAGAACAATCAAGCAATTATTATTAATTAATCATTCCAAACTCCAAACAAACAAAGGTAGCACAGCTACAATATCTCCGCTCCCAAGATCATTAGGAAATTTATTTTCCATAGAAATGACGCAAAGATAGTTTGTTTTAGTTCCGATTTCTAACAATAGATGGCGGAAAATTGGACTATAGACCGACAAACTTATCTGTTCCGGTGGCGGCGTCGCTACTGTCGATTTAGAACTGTCATTAAATATCGTTTTTGCATTGCATTTCATGTAGTTCCAATTTTGGTCACCGGAACAGATAAGTTTGTCGGTCTATACATGACATGTCAATTTTAAAAACTGCTACAAGATAGTGTTGCCAGTTATTGCTGTTACAAATAGGCCATTAATTTTATATTATTTAATATTCTATACCACAAGGTAGCGTCCTGGGATGCCTAATGTTTTTATCCTATATCAACGATCTTCCCTCCGCTGTGACCAGTAAGCTCAATTTATTTGCTGACGATGCTACTGTTATCATCTCTTGCGAGTACAATAACCTGGACCAAGTACGTAGTTTACTGGAAGACTCACTTACTAAAATTGCGAACCACTTAAAGGACATAAATCTCATACTTAATTATAAGAAAACAAAAATTATGCAGTTTAGACCATACCAAAGGGTAGGCTTATGCCTGAACCTTAGACATGAAAGTCATCAAATAGAAGAGGTTGACACATTCTCATTGCTGGGAATCATAATGGATACGCACCTATCGTGGAAACCACAGGTACAATCAGTTGTCAACAAGCTGAGCCGATTCTCATATGCACTACGCGAGCTTAGAAAGACAACTAACGAGGAATGTGCCCTCACGGCGTACCACAGCCATGCTGCGGCTTGGATAAGATACGGCATCGTACTCTGGGGCAACTGCACTGATATCTCGACTGTGTCCATCCTACAGAAGCGTTGCATTAGGATCATTGCTCTTGCAGGACGTAGAGAAACATGTAGAACGTTATTTGTTAGATTCCGCGTTCTCACTGTAACTGGCATCTACATATTTGAATTATGTCGATTTGTCAAAAAATACCCACACTATTTCCAATACTTCAGGGATCAACAAAGGCGCTACGCCTCTCGCCGGGTAAATAACATAATTGCACCCTGCGTTAGGCTGAGCTTATATAAGGATGGATCTTATTATATGGCTATTAAAGTATTTAACCATTTGCCAAATTCTTTGAAAGCCCTCCAAGGCACAGAATTCGAAACTAGTTTAAGGAATGCATTGATTATCCACCCATTTTATAATTTAAAAGAATACTTTGAATGCAAATTTTAGATCGTAATCCATGTTTGACAGGCACTTATTATAATAATTATCTCTTAATTTATAAATGTACAATTAAAATATATTATGCATTATAATTTTTAGACATATTTGTGTTTTTTCTGTAAGTCAATTATTATGTTCACAATACCTTGAAGAGGTTTTGTAATATTTCTAGACCATTGTATGTTTTATGTGTGCGTGTGTACTGAAATGTTGCAATTTAGTGAATAAATGAATATGAATATGAATATGGTTAATCCATAGTGAATTTTTAATGAATGAGAACTGTAATTCTACAATAAAAAGGTATTTTATTTTAATTATTATTCTACGATATTGTCAACAACAACAATTATTAAAATATCAAATTAAACATTTTGATTACATTTTGGACAATATAATTAGTTTTATTGCTAAAAGTGTAAAAAATATATTTAATGGCAATACTAAAACGACAATAGCGCCACCGGAACAGATAAGTTTGTCGCACAATAGTTGGTGATTGTGTTAATCAAGTCCAAAATATGCCTATTTAGTATTTTATGTCCCACTGAAGGTCAAAGGCCTCCAGCATTAAAATGAATAAACTAACCCGGGTCCCAATACATTCGGGACTTTAATTTTTAGTGACAGTGGTAGTAAATATTTCATTTTAAAAACGCTAAAAATTTCTATGGAAAACAATTTCCCATCACTTAAAAAATATGGCAATGCAAGATTGCACAATCAATGACACGAATAGAGATCATTGCGTTCAAACATCATCAGTCATCATGAAATACTAGATGACTGCGGCAAAAGGTCTCAAGTTTGACCCTCGGTCAAACTAAAAAACATTGTCAACATATCGTCAACCTTTTTTTGTGATGGAGAATGCATTTATTCACCTCCTCAGCCACAGGGATGACTGAAGGGGGGTGGGGGGACTCCCACAGAGTGCGGACTACCCACTAAACCCCAATGGGTACAACCCACTAAACCCCATCGGGTCCCTCGTGGTCGCATTGGTAGAACCTGGTCCAATGCCTGAGGCTATTATTCCAGGAAACAAATTGTCAACTGGTCATCTTTAATTATTCTTATAGCCGCATTACTAGGGAATTTTTTTACTGAATTGACCCTCACGAAACAGGCCTGCCTAGTGTGAGAGTTAATTTTTTTGTAATTGTATGTTTAACGTATGTTGGTAAATAAATATTTTCATTTTTGATTTCATTAATAATAGCCACAAGGTTGGAAACCAGCTCGTCCCAATCGGGTGGAAAAGGGAACCAGGGGAATTTAGTGGGTAGTGGACGCTGTAGTCTCGAGTCCCACACACGGCCGCAGGTCTAGCTAGCCTGCGGTTATGGTGTTTAAACGCATTCTCCTCCGGAAAAAAAGGTATCTAAAACTTCTCTTTTTATGACCGAACAGGCCTCAAACCTGAGACTTTCCACTAAGAACACCTCGTATTTCATGGAAACGTACTGAAAAACAGTTTCTGTAAATTTAATTGGCAAGCATATAAAAAATAATGTATGTTTTCCTAAAAGAATAACCGTTTAAAATTTAATTTTAAAAGCCAAATATTGAGTTTTTATTTTTAGTCTAAATAGAATCCCAGTGTTGCCAGGATTTTTTTCATGTTTTTAGGAAAACATATCTTTTTTTCAATTGAAATTATATCAATGATATGTTGCAGACATTTTCAATATGTTGACGTGAAAAAGTTAACTATAGACTGATTTATTTATGTATAAGATTTTATATACATAAATATTTGACAATATTTTGACGGATCGATGGCAGATTGATTCTAGCGGTCACGGGTTCGAATCCCAGTTAGGTTAAAAATCACATAGTCAAATATCGTACATTATCATTCATTTCGATATTTTACAATTAAACCTAATTTTGAGTAATAATAATTAATGTTTTTAAAAAACTTGATTATTACAAGGCGTCCTTCAAGAACACCCAGACCCAAGTAATTTTTTTTAGTAATTTCCTAAATTCTCCAAACTGAGAATCGAAGTTTGGACCTTTTGCGCTTTGATAAACGTACCATCGTAGCCGTCATAATATTATAGTGAATAACTTATAAGTGACCCCTTGAAATACCCACAACTCCCACAAGAACCCTTTTGACCCACCAGGTAGGGGTATTTCAGGGTATTACACAAGTCTCAAGTGAACTTTTTCACATATTACACGCATAGAATGAATTTAACATATTTTTTGACTAGTCAAGTTTTATAAATGGCTTAAAGAATTATATTACATTAAAAATATAAATAAAGGAAAAATATACTCCATAATATAATATACAATTAAAATAACGTCCAATGGACATAAAATATATCTATAGTACACTAAATCTTAGAACAATATTTAATAAAAATCCATTTTTTTTAAACTGAGCACCTTTAAAAAAAATACTATCTAGCAATTTATTATACCTTTTCGATAGCAACACAGCAACCATAGAGTTACTAAAACCATAGATCACACCTCCAATTAACCGAACCCTTACAACTAGAAGACATCTATAACTCGTTTTAAATTTTAAAAAACTTTTTAAAAGTGACTAATTTTTTAAATCGAATTTTGTACTCAAAAAACTTCCGAAACAACCGCTATACCCTAACGCACCCATAGACAATTTTTTTAAACACGGAAGTCTTGTCTATGGTATGACTTCCGGTTTTCGATCTATGCTACATCACATTAATTTCCACTCTCAACAGATCACAGACTTTTCGACCCTGCCTTTGGCAAGATTTCTACTGTCATATCATATTCCTTACTTAAAAGTTAAGCAACTTCGTTAAAAACTATACAATGATGGGTGACCGCTGACTACAGCTTTTAGATAAAATCTTAGACGAGAATTCAACAAAGATGAATCATTGTCTAAGTGTTATAGAAAGTTCTAGACTCCGATTTGAAACTAAGGCCAACATAATTTAAATATATGTAGTTATTTATAGACCGACAAACTTATCTGTTCCGGTGGCGGCTTCATTACTGTCTATTTAGAACTGTCATTAAATATCGTTTTTGCATTGCATTTCGCGTAGTTCCATTTTGGCCACCGGAACAGATAAGTTTGTCGGTCTCTATATTGGCTTAATAACCACACTTGTGGTGACCTCTTAAAAAGCACGCTATCAAATTTTTTCGATTCTTAAATTTAAATGGACCCCTCTGAGTTCCGATCCTTTAGTATCAAGTGTACTTCCACATTAATATTGCCAGAACACAGCCAGAGCTATTATGGCGGCAGATTTCTAATACTCATAAAGATGTTTACCCAGTTTTCATTGACTCGCAATGTTGCATTAGTATCCAGAATATTTGTTTTAAAATTAGTTTCTAAATACAATATGACAGTAGATAATTATCAAAACATCACACAATGCTTTTAAATTCCTTCTTCCACAGGAGTCATTCATTTATTACGTCACAAGATTTCAAGGTATTTTTAAATGACATATGACTAGGCAGACAGGCACGCAGCCCACCTGACGGTAAGCGGTCACTAAGGCCTATTCCATTGAGGGACACTTCACCTGGAAGCGTCGCTCAATGTGCTGCCAGACTGTAGGCTCATCTGATCTTCGAGCCTTTGATTTCAAGTGTACTGGCTCCCACATTAATACTGCCGGAACACAGTCAGAGCTGTTATGGCGGCAGATTTCACCAGCTTGACTCCGACTCTCCCACCAACCAAAATTGTCTAAAAAGACTATCTTAACATGTGACGTAATGTATGAATGACCCCCAATATGTAAACATACAAAACTCCCTTCTCCATACAAAATTCATACAAGATCTACATTTATTGGTTTCATGCCCAAAGGTTTATACTTACATATAGAGGACATATTGTGTCTTTGACGTTTCACTCAACAGACAGACATACGGACAATACAGACATGCATGAACATGTCTGTTTGTATTGCATTGCCTGTTTCCTATGTTTACAAAATGAATTTGTGTTATACCATTGTCTACTTCTCATTGCATAAACTAGATTGCGCTGTGTGGAAAATTGCCGATGATATATGTACATGTACTTTTTAAAAAACGCAGTCCTATATCCATAGACAATACCATAGTAAATTGTGATGTAATTCTAAACATCAAAGACACAAATCCCTCATATTTTACAACAAATATAACAATGAACATCCCAATGACACATCAATATTTAAAAACCAGAGAGCATTATACCACATTCAACATTCAAAAACATCACCCAACCACCAAAAATTTAAACGCATAATCTCAATCTTTGTCCACATTATTTTAAACATAAAATATAATTTCTCAATCAAAAATAAAGTAATATTTATTTATATAAATATTTTTAAGACTTTCTGAAAACGAAAATAACCCTTTACGAACATCAAGACAAATAATAAAGACTGACCATACACGTAAATAATAATATATTATACTCCATAAAACGTAACATGATTAGAATGAAAGCTGTCAAAGTGTTGTGGCTCTCTCGCTCGCTCTCAATAAACCTCTATCGATGTGTCTCATCTCTAAGTTTTTTTTTTTTTCGTAGAGTGAGACACATCGATAGAGGTTTATTGAGAGCAAGCGAGAGAGCCACAACACTTTGACAGCTGTCATTCTAATCATGTTACGTTTTATGGAGTATATAACATTTTTATATTGACAAAGTTATTTTGTTTGCTAATATTTTGCAACAATCAGTAATAATTGTCATTATATTTTTTGTCAAAATAATTCATCAAATAATAATATAATAAATAACATTGCCATTATAATGAAAAAGAAAGTTTTTTCCGTACGACATCAGAGTACCGCTGTGTGTGGTTCGATTCCCGATTGAGATTACGCGCCGTGTGTATAACTACCGTTCTAGGCTGGTTTCGTGGTCCTCTCTTCCTTGGCAGACACAATGTGCGACATTGTCATGTGGCGTCTGGAAACAGAACATGTAAATAAATGGATAATACCATAACCTATATTACTACCAGTCTATACTAATCTATAATATATGTATATGTATATAAAAGAAAGTTGGTGTTAGTTACACTATTTATAACTCAAGAACGGATGAACGGGTTTAGATGAAAGGACATCGGCAGAAATGGGCTCGATCTTAAGCGTTCGTTCCACTATTCAAAATATAATTAATATTCGTTACAAGATTTTTAATATTTAAATTCAATTTTAATTAATATTTTTACCCCGGGATAAAAATATAATCAAATAAATGAAAATACTATTGGTTTTGTAGTGCATCCGGTGTGTTATGTGCATAGTGCATAGTACGTCCGGTAGAATAATAATAATGTTGCTAGTTAAGATACTTAAATAACATAGATAATATTCCGGTCAGATCCCATACAAATGACAGCTTAGAATAGAGGCACGATAATTTTCTGAAAAAAAAAAGGGCAACAGAAAAGTCAAAAAAAAAATCAAATGTCATACAACGTCTGTCAATCATTCGTTTCTGTTTGTTTTGAATAACATAGTTTCACTGGAGGGTAGGCGATGGGTCAACGCGTCTTTTAGTTTTAAATCTTTTTATTTGTGAAGTTTGGTGTTGAAAAGTGGTGTGATTTTCATTCAGCAAAGTGTAACGAAGTGTCATAATTAAGAAGATTGAAACAAATTGACTGAATGGACGGGTATTGCGTGTAGTGTGTCTCATCGGCAGATGAGACGCTCTTACCGCAATGGCGCCCATTCCCCCGTGACCTTGAGAGTATCCTCCAGTGTTTCCATGAAGCGTTAAAACATCTTAACACCAATGTTTTAACGCAAGGAGAAACTCCCAATCATCACTTGACATTGGCAGAATCACCGCGCCACAAACAAGCGCGGGAAAGAGTCCATTAAAAAAAAAAAAACGGTTTCAGCTAAAACAAACGACCTAAGCTTTTCTTACAACGGATCCAGTGAACTCGACAATTGGGGTTATTTTTGTAGAAATCAAAATCATCCCATAACTATTTTTTCCCAGGGAGTGGATTTATAAATTGTGGTGTATTTGGAATATTACTTCATTTTCTACATAATAATAGTAAATCGGTAAGTGTAATTCATAAAAAATCAAGGCCCAACGTTCTATGGATGTTCGCCCGTGTTCTTTGGCACACGTATAGTTTATAACCGGGATTAGAACATAGGATACTTTTTATCCCGGAAAAGTGGGGGGAAGGGGGGATAGTTGAAAAAGGAAATTACGCGCGGGTGAAACCCCGAGGGCGACCGCTAGTATATTATAAAGAGGAAAGATATGATTGTTTGTTTGTTTGTATTGAATAAAATAAATAAATATAAATAAATATCTCTGGACATTATTCACACAGCGCCATCTAGCCCCAAACTAAGCATTAGCTTGTGCTATGGGTGCCAGACAACGGATAAACATTACTTATATACTTTTTTTTTGTAAATACATACATATTATACATAGAAACACCCAGACCGATACAAACAGACATGTTCATGCACACAAATGTTTGTACCGTGCGGGGATCGAACCCGCGACCTCTGGTGTAATAGCCGACTTCTCGACCATTACACCAAATGGCTCGTCAAGCGTGAATAGGCTCCGAAACCACTGAACCGATTTTGATTCTTTCACTGTTGGAAAGCTACAATATCCCCGGGTGACATAAGGTACTTTTGATCCCGAAAATGTGGGGGAAAGGGGGGATGTTTGAAAAAAGAAATTACGCGCGGGTGAATCCGCGGGCGGAAGGCTAGTATATTATAAATAGGAAAGATTTGTTTGTTTGTACTGAAGTGCCAGTCTTTGTCTTAATAATATAACTCGGTAGTTATAAAGTACATTTTCCTTTACCGTACCAAATAAACATGTATTCTATTCTACATACCTCAACCCTCTTTCGCCGCGGAACGTCAAGCTGCACATAGAGCACTGCTTCACATTCACTCCCTTCTCCTTGCCGCTCGGTCCCAGGTTTGAGGTCTTGTCCGCCTCCTTCTGTGGCTTAACTTGAGGTTCGTCTGCGTCTGTCTTCGATGGCTTCTCGTCTGATGGCTGAATTTTTGGTTTTAATTCTGGAAATAAAAATGGAGGTGATATCATTATAGTATGTACGCAATAAGGTTATAATACAAATAAATAAATAGTAAATATTCCCATTCCCATTGACACCTACTGAAAAATCAGGGATGAAAAATGCAATATCCACCAGTGGGGAATATTGATACCAAGCGGAATACTTTTTTGGTGTTTTGTCCATAAGTATTAGTTAACTAGGGATAATAATATTTCTTTTTTAAATACCTTAAATAGCTGGTGGGCATCAAATAAAAACTAAAAACCATAATATCTTAGTACAATTTATAAAAGAACTGCCCCTCTAGACAAGCGGCATTTATGACGTTAGTTATAGCTCAGTTAGCGATAGCGAATGTCAAATCCCATACTTTCAACACGTGACTTTTCTATGGCATCTGTCAAATCCATACCAATTGGACTTAGCGAAATTCGCCAGCTATGAAGCGATGTTATCTTGTCTAAGCCCCCTGGTACTTTCCTTGTGGGGTTCGGCAGCGTCTACTATACAATGTATGTTTTATTTATGACGCTAAAAATAAAAAGTAAACTATAAACGTAATGTAATCGCCTTACGCCTTCTCCGGCCCAGTCGTGTACGCCGAAAGAGAGCGACAAGAGTATCTGCCTCCCACTCCCTCTCCGCTGTCTCCTTCAGCAAGATACCGCACCCGCCTTCTGTGAGATGACTTCCTAAAAGGAGACAGCAAAAGCCTCACCTTTCGCTAGCACCTTGACGAGCCGCACAACGGGCACCAGTGGCACGCCCATGACGCGGTCGGGCGACTCGCTGCCCCCCTCCTCGCGCTCCCCTTTCCTCCCTTCTACCCCCACCATCCGACTTAGGGGGAGTGCCTCGTCGCTCGACGCATCTGACTCACTATGGTGTTTGGATTGGCGTTTCTTGACTCGTTTTCTGAACCTACAAAAAGAATTAAAGAAAGAAGGCATTTATAACATCATTCGTGACACTGCTCAGATAGTCATATAGTAGATTGGTGAGTGATAGTGCATTGAAAGATACTTTCAAACGGAAGCGCTGGTCCACTGAAGGCAACTTTAATTGATTTGAACAGAAGAAATGCCTCACCCGTTTCCCCTCCCAGACGGGTTATAAGGTGTTAGGTCAGGGGTAGCAGGATAGGCATTCGTCTACTGGGACTTTTGGCAAGGGCACCTATAATGACGGATAGGTACCGTGGGTGGTTTTGTGGGTAAGGCTTGGGGTCTTTTCCATAACCTAGAAACTACGGTCCTGAAAGAGTGTTTAGATAAAGTGGCCTCAAAGTCATCAAACCCACCTCTTCCTCGGCCGCTTACACACGACCGCAGTCTTCGGCTTCTCTTCATTGTTGTTGTTGTTGACGAACTTGGCCAGAGGCGGCTCCTTCCTCTCCGGCTCACTACTCGAGATGCTGGTCTTGTCGCACGCGAACAGGTCTGTTTCGTTGCTCAGTTCGTTGCTGTCGATTTGATCACTGAAACAAGTGAATATGATTGACCGCCTCCGTGTAACAGTGGCTAAGCCGCTCGGGTATAAAACCCGGAGGTCATGGGTTCGATTCCCGCCATCCATGGGTCTGGTTGGTGGTAGGACTTTTTAGAGTCCGACTGGCTAGCTACCACGGGTGAAATTTGCCGCCATAACAGCCCTGGCTGTGTTCCGGCAATATTAATGTGAGAGCCAGTATACTTAAAATTAAAAGCTTGAAGATCAGATGAGCCTACAGTCTGGCAGCACATTGAGTGATGCTGCCTGATGAAGTGTCCTTCAATGGCATAGGCCGCAGTGACCGATTACCATCAGGTGGGCTGCGTATATGCCTGCCATCTGATGTGGTATAAAAAAAACAATGATTAGGAAGTCTTCAGCAGTGTTTCCGATAGGATACGAACTAACGACTTTTGAGAAAATTGCATATTCTGGTATACGTGCATGTAAACTTGTTGACCATCGGTCGACGGAGAGGGGGAAAGTTCGCGCATGTGCACTTGCGCTTGACCAATAGCGCGCGCGAATCTCCCGACGCCCGCGCGCGCTTTTATCAAAGGTATGCTTCTGGCCAATAGCACGCAGGCATATCAAAATTCGTGTTCTGCACAATCCCCATTCCCCACCCGATATTCAAGAAGTTTGCCGGGGCCTGTATTGCAAATGTCGATGGACGATGCTGAGACCTTATAAAAAACCATTTGGTCTGAAGGACAATGACGATGATCACTTTGATCGTTGACCTCCTTTTTATATTAAAAAACAAGATATATTACAGACTAGCCTACCGCCCGCGAATTTCCTTCGTCTTTAATACAGTTGGAAAAATAAGTAAATAATTGAATACAACTAAGTTGACTAGTTTATCTGAAAAATCTAAGGTGAATCTTAAAATTTTGATACATTGTATATAGCCATGAAAATGATTTTAACATTTCCTGAATAGATAACAATCGCACATAGATAACAAGTGCGGTAAATCCCCAGCTAACCTAAACCTAAACAATTGCACATTTTTGCAGAAAACACTTCACAAAATTAATCTTTAATAAACAAGCAACAATGAATGTATTACAAAGCACTAAATTAAGATAAAACTTGTATTGACGCATGATTAATGAACCGTCAGTCTACGTAATGTTTGATACATATCCTTCGAAATAATGCCTTTTAACGTCAATTCATTCATCAATAAGCGATATGTTATTTTGTTAATTTTGTGCATAAATCTATCTTTCTTCTCATCTGTTTGTATCGGTCTTGGTAATATTATTTATTTACAAAAAAGTTTTTAAGTCATATTTTTCTGCTGTCTGGCACTCATAGTACAGGTCCCAGTAAACTTTTTGAAATCAGGTGGGAATTGCACAGAACTCGAATTTTGAGATGCCTGCGTGTTATCTATATGTATAGATATAGTTCAATCCAAATATTGTTTAAACTGGCTTTTGACAATGGTGAAGACAGCTATAAATGTTGTTGTGATGAAACTACAATTATATAGCAGCATGAAATGTGCTGGAGCTCTGGACCGAGCTCAGATGGTTTGAGTGACGATGGTGGTAACATATTTTCATGTACAATGGCCCATTTTAGCGGCCAAGTGCGGTAAATCCCCGGCCAACCTAAACCTAAAAGCATCATGAAAGCTATTTTATTGTGGTTACATCCAAATATGTTTAATCGTTTTCGCATCCATCCATACATCCTTACAAACATCGTCACATATAATATGGAAAAATAATCCCAAACGAAGGAATTATTCAACATTCCAAACTGCCAGAAAGACACAAAATAAGCCTGTTTATTTTACAAGACACCTTTACAAGTAAATGGCCTTGACTATATTCAAATTTTATTTAAAGTGTGATATCACATGGAAATTGCCATTTTGCTCAAAATAAAGTTGACAAATAATGTTAAGTGCTTACCTGTGTTCAGAGACGTCGCTCTGAGCCGCAGTTTCAAGCTGTTTTATTTGAAATGTTATATCAATCCGTTTGTATATTTCTTCAGTAATATTCCTACATTTCTCATACTTTGAATCATTTTCTTTTATCGCCCATATGCCCGTACTGTCTTGAACTGCAGACATTTTCATATAAGATTCTTATTGGATCACCAGAATTTCCTTTTTCGCTAAAAAACGACGATTACATCGACGAATATTGAGGATCTCTGCCATTTTACGAAAACTTGTCTTCGTTCTATTTTAACACGGTAAATTCAACATTAAACCGTTTGTTAGCGTGTCCTCGAGCTAGTTTCGCAGCAATGTGTATTTAAAACTGATTATGTTCGTGTTTAACTCACGAAATTCACGCTCAAAGCTCAAGGAAAACTGAATTAACAAACAAAGAACAATCAAACCTATATTTTATGGCACTATTTATGTCATTGTATAGAATCACAAGCGAGTTCGACTACAGGACTAGATAAAACAATGGTGGAATCCCAACTGTAATACCGCGTTTACATTCAGCCCATTGCCGCGGCAACATGGGGAATAAACTGGGAAACGCGAGAATGTAAACAGGTCATTTCCATTGCCTTGACGTTGCCGTTCGCATTGCCCGGCTATCCCCCATTTGGCGGTTTTTCTAGCGGACATCAAAGCGCGGCAATGCGAGCGGCAACGTGTGTTTACATGTTGCTCTCTCGTTCAGTCGTTTAATATCTTTAAAAATACTTACATTGTTCTATTAATTACGATGAATTGCTATCATCCACCATGTCCTCTGACGACGACGTCCCTTTTGAATTCTATTTTTTTTTAACATTTAAATAATTAATTAAACTTAAAAGGCGCCGACGCTGCGACAATTTCCACGTTATCCATGGCCCAGAGTCGAATTTAAAATACATATGAAGCGGCAATGTAAACACTCATTTCCGCTGACGTTGACACATCAATATATGTACGGCAAGGTAAGCAGCAACGGAAATGGCTGAATGTAAACGCGGTATAATGGAAAATAAATAACAATAAAAACAAACTAAGTGATAACAAGCCGATGCGGCATTTTTTCCCTTATATTTTTGACGTTTCTGATTTAGTGTTGCTCAAAAAGTGTCCGCCGTTGATTGCCCGTAATTTACATCAAAAAGTACTTATTTTCCATAGACAAACAGCTTTCCCCTTAGAGTAGAACATATGGAGATGCCCTATTGATCTATACAAAAAATTGCTTATATGAATATACATCGAATCGACACTTGCCTTACAAATATATACTTATCTCTTTTCATCTAAGTGATTGTTGCGTATGAAAAAAGAGACAGATATCTTTGCATTGTACCCATTTTGGCAACACTTTTTAGTGACGTCACACAGTTATTGACGCGTGCCGGTTTCGCCATATTGTGTTCCAGCTAGTGATGTGGCACAATATTTTTATGTATCGATACGTTTTAGATAGTTATATTCTGCAATGGTATATTTCTGCAGATTTCCTGTAAGTGAAACATTAAAGAAGAAATAGATAGAGTTAATAGGTGGGGAAAATATAAATCCGCGACTTATAATAAGGCACGTTTGCTCGCTACACTTCAACGAAAACTGGTTTTACAGAACTCTCGACATAACAAGATTACGTGATGGTAGTATGAAACAGTACAGAATCTTCACTTAATCTTCTGTTTAGGATTTTTGGAAAAATGTAATAGGTTTATTAACCATGTGAAGTTGAAATTTCCATAATAATATATATAACTAACCTATTGTTATATTAAGGCACTGCATCATCATTATTTTGTGATAGGAAAATAAGAAACTATTTATAGATTTCTAACAAAATATGTGCATTTATGATCGACACGTAAACTTGTATCGATAAATATATCGATATACAATATTGGTTGCAAATGACAAATATTTAACTTACTTTTTATCAGTTCAATTACGTTTTTTCATATTTATAATACCTAAATAATTAACGAGTTCAAACATTTTAAACAATATATTATTCAAAAAATATTTCAACTAGACATGTTTGATTCGTTTGTGAATTTGTAAAAAGAAACAATCATGACAGCTATTGGTCTGTCAACAATCATCATCTGGATCTGTCATTGTCACTCACTTGTGTTTTGGCTTGATTTCGTCTCGATTTTCTTCTATCTTTTTTGTGATTTTCTGTGTTTTTACTGACTATGCATTGACCCCGGGCCCCGAAGATTCTGTTTTGACTGTGAACCCTGGTGTTACTTACTGGACCTTGAACTTTTCTATCGTAATTTCTATCGTATTTATGTAATTTACTGTTTCTCTAAATAATCATATGAAATCTGTATTTTATAAACATGGATTATTTTTGTGCTTAATAAAAGGGGAAATTGCATTCGTTTGTTTTCTTTAAATCTCTCCCTTTTGACTAAGATAGCATTTAAAAATATGAAAAATACAAAACTATATATATATGTAGGTATGTACCGCGTAAGGTGCATTCTATATATCTACGTGATACATCAGGTTATATATATCATCGCATTAGTTACAGTTTTTAACGCCGTCAGCGCTAGTAGTACGATTTTTAGCTGATAGCTCCCGCGCGTATTATAATTGACCTCAGTGCTCTATCTCCATATATTCAATATACTCTATGGTAGCGACGCCGCCACCGGAACCGTTATGTTTGTCGGTCTGTATGTATCGTGTTTTTTACGGCATTGGAATTTAGCCACAGAGCTATAGTAAAAAAATAAATTGGTAAAAATTGTACGTATTGATTATTAGTAATTTTCCCTATGTATTATTTAAACAATACCTTACATACATACATATTGAATGATAATAAAATATAATTCTTCTTTAAAAAAAATTAAACCCGTTTCGTTTCCACCACCAATTTAAAACAATCTGTGTAAACCATGTGTTAACTCAAATCATTAGCCCCTTTTTGGAGCAATTTTAAAACAATAATTTTGACATTTATGTCTTGTTCTGCCATAAACTTAATAAATAAAGATAATATTAGTTCCATGTGTTCTGCTCTTAGAGTAGAACATATGGAGATGCCCTATTGATCTATACAAAAAATTGCTTATATGAATATACACCGAATCGACACTTGCCTTACAAATATATACTTATCTCTTTTCATCTAAGTGATTGTTGCGTATGAAAAAAGAGACAGATATCTTTGCATTGTACCCATTTTGGCAACACTTTTTAGTGACGTCACACAGTTTTTGACGCGTGCCGGTTTCGCCTTATTGTGTTCCAGCTAGTGATGTGGCACAATATTTTTATGTATAGATACTTTTAGATAGTTATATTCTGCAATGGTATATTTCTGCAGATTTCCTGTAAGTGAAACATTAAAGAAGAAATAGATAGAGTTAATAGGTAGGGAAAATATAAATCCGCGACATAAAATAAGGCACGTTTGCTCGCTACACTTCAACGAAAACTGTTTTTACAGAACTCTCGACATAACAAGATTACGTGATGGTAGTATGATACAGTACAGTATCTTCACTTTATCTTCTGGTAAGGATTTTTGGAAAAATGTAATAGGTTTATTAACCATGTGAAGTTGAAATTTCCATAATAATATATTTAACTAACCTATTGTTATATTAAGGCACTGCATCATCATTATTTTGTGATAGGAAAATAAGAAACTATTTATAGATTTCTAACAAAATATGTGCATTTATGTCCGACACGTAAACTTGTATCGATAAATATATCGATATACAATATTGGTTGCACTACGGTCGGACGCTATCATTGGTGGCGCCATTTTGTGTTCCAACTTTAGGTATACACGTTTTGTACCTACTTAGGGCATCTCCATGTGTTCTACTCTAAGGCTTTCCCCGTAAAAGTACGGCCGGCACGCACGTGACAGTTAAATTAAGGCGCAGACTGCCATCGAAGTTATAATCAAAATGCATTATATTATGTATTGGTTTCTTAGATTGGTTTGGGTTTCATTTTGGACGTCTCTCCTTTATTTTCTCTACTTGGTCTATTTTATGACTTTCAAAAAATTACAAAATTGTAACGTTAACGTTATTCTAACTTATTATAAAAATATTTTCCAGTGTGTTTCCGAACGAAAAAAACAAATCTTAGTTTCTCCCGCTCAAATTTTTTTTGACAACCATTTTTGTTTTGACGTTTTACGTTTTACGCTTGGTATTTTTTAGATTTTACAAAAATCAGCAAATATTATGTGAAAAAGTGTGTTTATTATCTCTATGTGCTTCAGAATAAATTGATCCACATTTTTTACGGATATGTAATACAATAATAAAGGTGTTACGTCTTTCGTTTAGGCCCAAAAATGTCTAAAAGAAGTGGTAGAGATAAGACGAAATTCTTGGCTAAATTAGTGACTGAAAATCGAAAACCCTGCGCTTTCTGCAAACGAGAGGTGGACGATGAGATAATATACGGCAAATTGTACGCCATCGGTGATATCCAATGTCATTACTTTTGTGTGGTGAGTTGGTTTTATTCAATTATCTTATTTCAACACAATCAAAGGTAATAATCAGGAAACGCCAATTATCAACCACTGAAAATGTTCTAGGAACCTATTAAAGCCTAAATAACTGTTATTTATTTTGGTATTACATGATGAAGTAAGTAAGCAAGCTCCAAATGAGTTATTTTACTTTCACTATTTAATCTATTCAAGTGACCTCTTTGTGTTTGTTTTTACATTCAGAATAGTTTCTACATCATTGGTACAGAAAGTACTTGCTTAAAAGTATTTCTCTTAAGTGCTGAATGCTTTCCTACTAGAATATGTTTTTTTTTTATGTTAGAGGGAGGCAACGAGCAGGCGGGTCACCTGATGGTAAGCAATCACCGCCGCCCATAAATACCCGCAACACCAGAGGAGTCATAAGTATGTTGCCGGCATTTAAGAAAGAGATACCTATGCTCATCTCTTGAAGACATTACTCTCTCTTTCTCTTCACTGAAACAATAATAAAATGGATCTCAAAAGTTAAAAAAAAACTCAAACCTAATAAAATGAAATGTATCTTTCGGCCTTGTGTGTTCAGAAAGTGAAGCTAATATTTATTTCAGTTGCTGTCCTGTTGTCTGGTGCAAAAGGGCAAGGATGAGGAAGGTCTGTTTGGCTTCCTCTATCATGACATCTTGGCAGAAGTGGAGCGGAGCAAGAAACATGTAGGTCAAATGGTACAACGTTGACATGATACAGAAATGAGAGCCTTCTTGATATACATTTTTCCAACTATGTATTATTTAGCAACTTCTTCAAGAAATTCATTCTAATATTATAAATTTCAAATTAACTTTTGCTGTATGTCTGTCTGTCTGTTACACTTTTACGCCTAAACCACTAAACCAAATCCATAATATGTATCTAAACCTTGGGAAAGGAATCAGGCCCTTTTTTTTCGAATCCTTATCCAGATCTACCTGGTAAGAAAAATCAGAAATCAAGATACCCCAATACGGAATTGAACCCAGGACCCAGAGATCTCCGCCCGGTACTTGTGCCTTGTGTGTCATGGTGTTGACGAGACTAAGCATTTGTCATTATTGTTAAAATCCTATATTTAAACTTGCAGCGCTGTTCGTATTGTGGTAAAGATGGCGCAACACTGGGCTGCTGCGTCAGCCAGTGTCGGAAGCAGTTCCACCTGCCGTGCGGGAGGGAGAGGAATGCCGTCTCGCTCTTCTACGGGACGTACAAGTATGGATGATTTGTTTAATAAGTAACTATTATTTAACTTAGTAAATCATGAAACTGACTTTAAAATGTGATTGAGCTTTATTTTGGTATACATATTTGTTGATACATTTGTTGCAAAACATGTGTAGATTAGTAGTAGTAGTAGATTGCTCCAAAATAAATTCAGTGGTATATAAAATAGTATTTCATTGAAACATACAATAATTGTAGCCACATTACATTACACACAAGAATGTTTAATATTTCTTTATTATTAGGTTTTTACTAAATTAGTGTTAAAAAGGAAAGTAATTTAATATGTAACAAAATTGTAAAGGGTCAATGTACGAAATTTTCTCCGACATTTTACAGATGCACTAAAATTTAACTAATTTCCAGATCTTTTTGCAAGAATCATGCTCCTAAGCAAAAGGTGACAGACAATGTTATGGCTAAAGCTAGGCAGAGGATGCGAGTTAACAGGAAGTCTGGCAAACCAGTAGTTGTGAAGGAATGTCCAGATGATGAAGGTAAGAATAAAATAGAGTAGGTAGAGCTACTATCGACTTTCTAGCCACTTCTACTTGATGAATAGCAACATTCCAGAGCCCATGGCAGATTCATTCTTTAACCTTGATAAATTGACTATTCATAAGTGCATGAATCGTCAATTATCATTTCAGGATCGTGTATCGAGAGATGATCTATTAAGAAGAACCAGCAAGAAACTAGATAGTTCGAGCCATTACTGAGTTCATTACTGTCCTGATAAGTCAACAAAAATAATAATAATCAAAATCTTTATTCATGTTAACTTGTATAAGTTAGGTTAAACGGGTTCTAGAGTGGAGACCGCGTCTCGGTAAACGTAGTAGGACGCCCTCAGGCCAGGTGGAGCGATGATCTGCGTAAGATGGCTGGCAGGAGCTGGATGCGAGTGGCCGAGGACCGATCGGCGTGGCGAGCATTTGGAGAGGCCTATGTCCAGCAGTGGACTGTTACAGGCTGATGATGATGATGATGAGATATGAGATACAACTTAAATATCTGACATTGGCAAAATAGGAAATGCATCTGCTTATGTCCGAATGTAACGCGGCTTCGATCCCTGCCTGACACCTAGACTAACACATTTTTTATTGGTATTATAACAATTATATAAGGTCATCTTTGGTTTCAGACTTGAAAGCGGAGACAGTGTGCGTAATATGCTATGAGGAAGTGGACTGTTTCCCCACTGCAGATACCTTTTGGCCGCCGTGTTGCGCTCGAGATGCTTGGTTCCATAGATCCTGTGTTCAGGTACATTGAGTTACAAGTACTACGTATAGAGAGGCTATACGGAACAAAAACTGTGTCGCAAAATGATGACTGGACTGACTGATGTATTTGCTACAGCGGATGTCGTCTAACCAAACTATAAAACTTGCAGTGCTAGATTGCTTACAGAGTATATTTTTCTGGCGACCAAAACGTCGTAAGCGCCATGCAAAGCAAGGCGCTTACGCGTTTTGTTCGAAATGCCTATCTCATAGATCTTGAATGAGTTGTTGCCGTAACCATGGTAACGGCAACAAAGCATCGCGCAAAAATTTTGATTGCAGTGTAGGTATAAATATTTTTGAACATGTTACATGTTAAAAAGCCATATAGCCTTTTTTAAACACCTTAACTGCAAGCTGGCTAGATGTGAGCTGGTCAATCGTAGATGGATATTAGCATGTCCCCGTTTCAGTTGTAAAGAGGAAACCAGGGGGCTTAGACAAGATGACATCGCTTCATAGCTGGTGAATTTCGCTAAGTCCAATTTGTATGGATTTGACAGATGCCATAGAAAAGTCACGTGTTGAAAGTATGGGATTTGACATTCGCTATCGCTAATTGAGCTATAACGAACGTCATAAATGCCGCTTGTCTAGGGGGGCTGGGTGGTTTATTTGCTAGTGGGACCATAGTGGGACAAACATCTTTAGGCTGTGTCCCCAGTAGGCAAACTATTAGCGGCAGACTGAGTTCGCCTTTTCATATATTAGAAATGGAGTGTCCAAAGTTTGCTAGTTTTGCGCTCACTGTATGCAGTTTTAAGCGTTACGCGCGCCGACTATCTCAGTGAGCGGCCGACTCCCAGCAAAACCGGTTCTCTCACAACACTTTGCTTGCGACGCACGAAAATTGATCTGTTTTTGCAGCTAACTCAAAATTCAGTTCGCCACTTTGCGGCTTACTCAGTCGGCCGCTAACGGTTTGCCTACTGGGGACACAGCCTTAGTCCCAAGCTCGCCAGTGCCGGTTATGCTTCCTCTTTTAGCTTGTGTTATAATAATAAATAATAAAGCCTTTATTTCCGAACATTTTACTTAGCTTGTGTTACTAGCTTACAAACATTTCTTTTGTTAACATAAACTTTATGGTTATTATTTTACAGAGAATGTCTTTAAGTGCTGGCATGCATTACATAAAATGTCCTCTATGCAATGACAAAGAAAACTTCTATCAAGCAGTTTTAAGTCAAGGATTCTATGTGCCAGACAGGTGAGCAAATATATAACTTTTCCAGAGTACGACTGGCTAGCTACCACAGGTGGTATCTGCCGCCATAACAGTTCTGGTTGTGTTTCGACAATGTTAATGTGGGAGCCAGTACACTTGACATCAAAGGCTCGAAGATCAGATGAGTCTACAGTCTGGCAGCACATTGAGCGACTCGCTGTGGTAGTCTCCCTCAATGGAATAGGCTTCAGTGGCCGCTTACCATCAGGTGGACTGTGTGCCTGTCTGCCAACTTATCTAGTATAAAAAAAAATAGCTAAAGTACAAGCTTTGGGGTTAGTCGACGCTGAGTAGAGTTCAGGTATATATAAGGACAATGAAAAGACTGGGCCAAAAAAAAAATTGTGCAGATTCGGGACAAAGCCTACGAAGTAGATCCAATTAACACCTTCAACTTTTATTATGGCGTCGACAAAATTGGTCCTAGTGAAAAAAATATATGTTTATTATGTTAATTATTTATGCTCTTGTTCATTTAAAAATAATAAATTATTATGGACGATAACTTTTCCCCCTGGGACCGATTATGGTGTCATCATAATAAAAGTTGATGGTGTGTGTGTGGTCTTTCACATAGAATACATCTCATCTCTGCACATTAACCTAAATTTTTTTGGGCCCATTGTTCTTAGCGAGTTTTGCATTGTCATTTAAAAGACAAAGATAGATAGATAGATATACTCTTTATTGCACAAAATTATAAAAGAAAAATATGTGACAAAATTGGATGATACAATGTAGGCGGACTTATTGCAAATAGCAATCTCTTCCAGAGGAAAAGTTTAAATTATAATTTTACATATTTTTTGTTTTTTAAATAATTACATTAGTAGAATACCTATTATTAATCTTGAAGTACTTTATGAACTTCGGATATCCTTGGGGGAGGCTTATGTCCAGCAGTGAACGCATTCTAATGGTTGACGACTGATGATGATGGCTGCATGATCTTATTGCAGAGACGCAGCATGGGAGTTAGAACAGAATGCATTCGCTGAGATATATGAGAGGGAGCTCCGCTGCGGTCTTGAGACTTGCAGCTGTCCCTCTGGCCGCGACCACGATAACGATACTGGGTAAGTTTATTTAGGTTGTGGCGGCTCACCTCGTGTAAATACTTTTTACTATTTGTTTTTCGAAATGTTTCTTTTTGATAATGTCAAGTGTTCTGTTTTTTGAATTGTCCGTTTATTGTAATATATTTTTGGTGTGTCGTCTTGTAAATAAATCTGTACATAGTCACTCCTTCTGAATATCATTTATCCTCCACTTCATTTGGTGACCCCTGCTGAACACATTGGCGACCACCACATTGGTGAACATCAACATCAGCCTCCAGCATGTCAACGCATCTCTTCAGCCACGTCTCACCTCCAGAAAGACTTCGACTGTCAGTCAGAGCAAGCCAGCATTCAGCCACACGGAACCACCGCAGCTACGCAACAGCTTCCTGGTTTCCGGCAGCTACTTCGCGACACCAGGACTTCACCGCCCCACGTCCGGACTCTCTGGGCGCACATCGGTCGTGGCAGCCATGGAGCCTACATCGCACGACTCTTCATCACTCGTCCCGACTCACCGCGGACTAGAGTATGTTCCCCACTCACACCGACTGACTACGGACTTGAGTATCATCTCACCCATCCCGACTCACTGCGGACTTGGGAATCACCTCACTCATCCCGACTCACTGTGGACTTGAGAATCATCTCACTCATCCCGACTCACCGCGGACTTGAGAATCAATTCACTTATCCCGACTCACTGTGGACTTCAGCACCTACGCGCTCGGCCCGACTCACCGAGGCCTCGAGCACAAGCTCTTCCCGACTCACCGAGGAATCGAGCAACTTCTACTTTCTCTTCCCGACGCACCGTGGAATCAAGAATCTCACTGGCACTTGAAGCTCTTTCGTTCAGGCAGCCGAGCCTGGGTCAACATTCGACCCCTGGTCTCTGGAGGGGGGTGATGTGGCGGCTCACCTCGTGTAAATACTTTTTACTATTTGTTTTTCGAAATGTTTCTTTTTGATAATGTCAAGTGTTCTGTTTTTTGAATTGTCCGTTTATTGTAATATATTTTTGGTGTGTCGTCTTGTAAATAAATCTGTACATAGTCACTCCTTCTGAATATCATTTATCCTCCACTTCAAGGTTATTCCCAGTTGCCCCACTATTTAATAATCTGTGCTTAAGCGTTCTGTTTCGAACTAGCCTGGTGCAGTCAAAGCCTTAGAGTTTAGAGCAAGAAAGAAACAATTTTTTTAAAGTTATAAAAAACCTTTAATTGATTGTAATTATCTATTGTATCACACGTTTAGAAAGTGTTGTTAATTAGAGGGATATTTTTAAGGTGTACATAAAAAAAAATCTAAAATGTACATCAAAATAACTGATTGCACACCACAGGTTAGGTTAGGTTAGCAATTCAATATTTTTTTGATGTACAATCAGTATTTTTTTATGTGCAATTAAATACAACCCTTAATTAAATACATATTGTAAAGGATTATGGCAGCAAAAACAGGAGATTCGCCTGGATAACGTTTAATCAATTTCCTCCAACGACATTACAATTTAAAGCTAGACGTCCCCTCACTGTCTCGCGTCGGCCAATCGCGTGGAAGCGCTGCAGAGCGCTGCCACAGTCTATGACATGAACGCGCTGCGATTGGCGGACGCGGCACGGTGCGAGCGTGGCACGCCACGATTGGTCGAGGAGTCGCGTTGGGTCCTGAGTCCCTAATGTGGATTACAATATTGTATTTCTATTTTATCCCGCAGGCCGTGGGACATAAAACTGTGCCTGCTCTGCGGCGGGTCGGGCGCGCATGCGCAGTGCCTGCTCGAGGCTGGGTGTACGCAAACACGGTATGTCTGTGCCACCTGCGTGCCTGCTGCGCCTGAGGACTTGGATAAACTCGCTAGCAGCATTGAAAATGGTGGGTTGCGTATTAATTATTACAGTGTTACATTATATACACAAAATTTTAAGTTATGTGTCAAATATCAATAATTCTGTCTTCTATTTTTTTAAGTCACAAAAATGTAAACTTATACAAATTTTGTCAAATAATTTATCATGAACTTCGTCCGAAGTCGAATGTTCGGTCGGACTATTCATAAGTGCATCTCTTTAGCCTACATCAATAAATAATAGTATGTTTGTTTGTTTGAGTGCAGTGATCCTGTCGGAGCAGACTCGAGCGCAGGTGAACAACAGCGGTAGGCGCATCATGCCGAGTCGCATGTCGCTACGGAGGACCAAGCAACGCCAGGAGAGAGTGTATGTATAATAATACAATTTATACACCTATTAACTAAACTGGAAGATACTTGTGAACTCCTTAACTTGAAATATGATTTATACAAAACAATAATCTAAAAAAATAATCTGGTAGGGAAAAAAAGATTGACGTGCAAAAGTATTTTTTAAAAATCTATTTGCAGAATAAATGATTTCATTTCATTTCATTTCATTGATTTCATTTCATTTCATTTCAAATAGTTGACAAGCCATTTGGTGTGATGGTCAAGAAGTGGCCTATCGGGTTCGATCTACATAATTGCATTTTCAATTATAATTATTATAAAACTTAAATTCGAATTCACAATTGTTTATTTGCATATTGAACACTACAACAAACTAAAAAACCAAAAAGGCTACAACAATATTTTATTGATGATTATAATAGTTGATTACATTTATTAAAATAAACGTTTTTTCTTTTTCAATAAAAATATAATAGTAACATACATAACTTGAACTTACCAAAATTTTTCAGAGGTTCCCAAAATTTAATTTAAACTTGTTTGTCATTTGTATAATTTTATTGCATATAATTTAGTTCGAACAATACAGAATATATAGGTTTTAATATTATATTAACAAGATCTTGACACTGTTTTCATAATTATATTATAGACTTTAGCTAAAATAAATGTAATGATTTCTGTATTTTTTTTCAGAATCCCCAGTTCCTCATCACAAAGTAACAATCAAAACAATAAACAAGGTAAATAATAATATGTTTTTTGTAAAACCAAATGAAATACAGATCATCGCCGCTCCCTCTTCCCGCCTTGGATATATTTTACGATTACGATTTCATTCTTTCATCTTTGATAAGAAGTTTGTCTGTCTTTTTATTATTCTATTTGAGGTTGCCTACGCGGTTTCAACCGCGCGTTATTTTTTTATGACAGTTATCTCCTCAGAATAAGGACTATAAAGTCCTTATTCTGAGGTTATCTCCCCCTTCTGTTAGAAATAGTATAAACCAAACAATGTAAATTGTCATAGTTGTCTAAATAGCCCACCAGTTGGAGCTACTGTCTATGCCATGATATTGTCATTCTGTTCGGTCGGTTTATATTCACTTTCTCTTGTCAACTGTGTTGTACTGCTAACTGGATTACAAATCTCATATTATCAATATAATCCGTTTTATTTACCGCCCAATCCCATCAGGTTATGGGCCCAGGATACGCGATAAATAAGTGTGCGTAAAAATTATTGTTCTACAAATCGTAAAATACGAGAAACCCGATACCGATGACTCGTCACAACGCGGCGCCATCAGCGCCGGCGGTGGCGGCGGCGCCATCATCTTCAACAGCAACAAGTTCCGGAATTACAGTCAATTTCGAGAAGCTTAGTGGAATATCTAACTACGGAAACTGGAAGTTCATGATGCGGATGTATCTAGTTCATGAAGATTTATGGGATTGTATCGAAGAATCTGCACCGGGTGTTCCCAAGGTCAATGACAACCGCAAACAACTACGGGCGCTCGCGAAGATATGTTTGATGGTTCAACCCTCGTCTTTTTCCCATGTTAGAAATGCTGCCACTGGTTACGAGGCATGGAACAGCCTAAAGACAGCCTATGAAGACAGGGGGCTGTGTCGTCGTCTTGGACTTTTACGCACGTTATTTGGATTAAAACTGGAACAATTTAGTGACATGGAAGCGTATATCTTGAGAATCACGGACTTGGATCAACAATTACGAGACATAAACGCTCCATTAGAAGATGATTTTCTATCAGTGTTAATGTTAAGCGGTCTACCCCCAGACTATGATCCGCTTATTATGGCTCTAGAAAATTCGAACATTAAATTGTGTAGTGAAACAGTGAAAAGTAAATTATTACAAGAAAATTTACGAAGAGATTTTGACAAGAGTGAAGGTGCAATGTTTACGAACAAGTCCTGTACAAAAGGTGTCAACCACAAACCAAGAAAAGTTTGCTTCATTTGCAAGAAACCAAATCACTTTGCTAAAAACTGTCCAACTAAAATGAACAATAAAAATAATAATAAACGGGGTGAAAGTGAAAGGTGTGAGAAAGCGTGGAACGGAACATTATTGACAGCACTAGCTGTGAACATTAATTCGAATGCCTGGTATGTCGACTCCGGCGCTACTTGTCACATGACAAACAACAAAAATCTATTGAAAAACTATGTTGTGGACACTCCGCGGTTAGTTACAGTTGCCAATAATCAGAAAATGCATAGTGAAGGTCATGGTGAGGTGGAATTATTGTTGAAAGGACAAACTCAAGTTACAAAATTAAGTGAGGTTATTTTTGTACCAGGACTGTCAACAAACCTTATTTCCGTAGGGAAAATGGCTTCTAAGGGACTTGAAGTTCATTTTGACACTGAAAAGTGTAATGTTTATTATGGAAAAGTACCAGTTGCAAGTGCTACAAAGGTGAATGGTGTCTATGAACTGGACACAGTGAGTCAACAATCAATACATGGTCATGAGGTGGCTGCGACATGTCAAGCAGAGGCTTTAGAGGAGCCACAAATCCAGTACATGGATGAAGCTGTGAATTTGTGTGAAGCGAATCAATCACAGGAAATTTGGCATCGGAGACTCGGACACCTGAACAGGCGAAGTATGGATTTACTGAAACAAGGTATGGCAAGTGGAATTAATTACACTAATATTAAAAATAATCCTTGTGCAGCATGTATTGAAGGAAAGCAGAGTAGAATACCATTCCCAAAACAATCCTTTAGTCGAGCCACTGAGAAATTAGGTCTCATACATTCTGATTTATGTGGGCCCATGTCAGTTTCCTCATTTAGTGGTGCCAAGTATCTATTAACATTTATAGATGACTACACTAGGATGACATTTGGTTATTTTATTAAAAGTAAAGACGAAGTTCTATCTGTATTCAAGATCTTTAAAAGCTTTGTAGAAAATCAAACTAATTTGAAAATAAAGATGATAAGAACAGACAATGGCCGTGAATATGTGAATAAACATTTTCAGACATTCCTTCAAGAGCATGGCATCGTGCACCAAACGACTATACCCTACTCCCCACAACAGAATGGAGTTGCGGAAAGGGCAAATCGCACAATTATGGAGGCCGGACGATGTATGCTACAAGATGCAGGTATGGACCAAAGATTCTGGGCTGAGGCGTTGAATACAGCAATCTTCATTAAGAATAAATCACCAAGTAAAGCGGTAAGAGGAACCACACCTGAAGAAAAATGGTCTGGTTGTAAGGTAAATTTATCAAATTTAAGAATATTTGGCTGTGTTGCTTATGCAATGATCCCTGATGAGAGGCGTAAGAAACTAGATGCAAAGAGTAAACAATACATTTTTGTAGGATATTGTAATGAGTCAAAAGGATACAGACTAATTGATCCTCTAAATCCTTCCAAATGTATTAAATCTAGAGATGTATGCTTCTTAGAAAGAATGATGTATAAAGACTTAAAATTAAATCAGAATAATACTACTACTGATTGTCATATAAATTTTAATAATGAAATAGAAAATGTTGTAAGAACAAATGATGATAATGATGTCAATCCCTTGCCTACCGTAGAGTTATCTGGCTCCATTACACCTAATTCACCTGTTTCTGACTCCAGCTCTGTGGATGATCCCAATGATGTCACATGGAATCCAGACATGACTCAAGATCAAAATTCTAGTTATTACGAAGATATTGATGAAAGCATAAATACTGTAATTGCAATGACAGCAACAAGTCATGATGGAGAACCACAGACAATTGAGGAAGCATTATCAGGACCTGAAAAGGAACACTGGAGGGAAGCTATTGAAGATGAATATAGATCATTTGAGAAGAATAAGGCTTGGAGTTTGACATTACTACCTGAAGGCAAGAAGGCTGTGCGCTGTAAGTGGGTTTTCAAGAAGAAGCTGGGACCAGAAGGTCAGTTACTTCGCTATAAAGCACGGCTTGTAGCAAAAGGTTATACCCAGGAGTACGGGATTGATTACAAGGAAACCTACTCACCTGTGGTACGATATTCTACTATACGTACATTGATTGCCCTGGCAGTAAATCTAGACTTACACATTGATCATATGGATGTGAAGACTGCATTCTTGAACGGTGATTTGCAAGAGACTGTTTACATGGAGCAGCCAAATGGATACAAGATAAATGGTAAAGAAAACCATGTATTTAAACTTCATAAGGCTATATATGGGCTTAAGCAAGCCTCAAAGGCATGGTATGACAAGATAGATAATGCCTTGACAGATCTTCAGTTTAGAAAAACACTCACTGAGCCTTGTGTTTACATTAAATCAGACAACTCAGGAAATATTATTATATTAGCATTGTATGTCGATGACATTTTAATTTTATGTAAAGATACAGCAGAGAAGAAAGCACTCAAGGAGGAACTAATGAAAAGGTTTGAAACAAAGGATCTTGGCCGAGCTACACATGTATTAGGAATGAGAATAAATCAAAGACAAAATCAAATTACATTGGATCAGAAAAACTATATACAGAAGGTATTAGATCAATTTAATATGATTGACTGTAAGCCAGTAAGTACACCTCTGGAATGTGGCATGAAGCTTGAGAAAGGGGACCAAACAGATATGGATTCCAAGTATAGAAGTCTAGTTGGATGTATTATGTACATTGCCATTTGTACAAGACCAGACATTATGCATGCAGCAAGCTTACTCAGCCAATTTAATAACTGTCATTCTGATGCACACTGGAAAGCAGCCAAGCGTGTATTGCGCTATTTAAAAGGAACTATTAATTATAATATAGTATATGAAAAATCCTCATTATGTGTTACAGGGTATGTAGATGCTGATTGGGCGTCTGATAAGCTAGATCGTCGCTCATATACTGGCTATGTATTTAAATTAGGAAATTCAGCAGTGTCATGGGAAAGTCGAAAACAAAGAACTGTGGCCCTATCAAGCACCGAAGCTGAATACATGGCATTGTGTGAAGGAGCAAAGGAGGCTAAATTCCTTAGAAGCTTTCTTTATGAATGTTTAGGTAAACATTTATCAGTAACTTTGTTTAATGATAGTCAGTCAGCACAAAATATTTGTAAAAGTCATGTTAATCATAGCCGTAGTAAACACATTGATATAAAACATCATTTTGTACGACAAATTGTTGATGATAAAATTGTAATGTTGAAATACTTATCTACTGAAAATATGCCAGCAGATGTTTTAACTAAATGTTTAAGTAAAGATAAACATTTTAATTGTGTAACAAATCTTGGATTACAGATTGTTTAGTTTAAGGGCAGGTGTTAGAAATAGTATAAACCAAACAATGTAAATTGTCATAGTTGTCTAAATAGCCCACCAGTTGGAGCTACTGTCTATGCCATGATATTGTCATTCTGTTCGGTCGGTTTATATTCACTTTCTCTTGTCAACTGTGTTGTACTGCTAACTGGATTACAAATCTCATATTATCAATATAATCCGTTTTATTTACCGCCCAATCCCACATTTCCGGGATCAAAAGTACCCTATGTCACTCGGGGATAGTGTAGCTTCCCAATAGTAAAAGAAGTCTTAAAATCGGTTCAGCAGATTTGGAGCCTATTAAAAACAAACAAACAATCAAACAAATCGTTCCTCTTTATAAAATTAGTATAGAAGAATTTGGCTCCGATTCACTTGTGTTCCCTTCTAGTCCACCTATTTTATTCCACTAAACAATTGTTGACTGGTAGAGAATTCCTTATGGCGTTAAGTCCGCTAATTGTACTTTTTAATTTTTGTGTAATGAAGTATAAATAAATAAACATATACCTATTTAATCTATAAATTTTCACAATCCTCTTCCAGAATCATCAAACACATCAATGAGCCGTCTCGACCTGAACCTGAAAACTCCTCGAAGGTCCTCACAAGAGCCCCCAGGTCGGCAGGGCTCCCCGGGGAAGCTGCTGCAAGCGCTGAGGCAGAGAGCGAGCAAGCCAGCCCCGCTCAGCGAGAAGAACAAGATTGAGTAAGTTGTTTTGACCGCCTCCGTGGAACAGTGGCTAAGCCGGGTATAAAACACATGATCCACAGGATATGGCAAATTCAGGCAGTTCCAATTTTGGCCACCGGAACAGATAAGTTCGTCGCTCTATAAATTGAATAAATGAATTTGATTCTTGACCTCACACATCGCCAGGTGTACCACTTCACCACCACTATATAGCATAAAAGAATTAAAATTTTTCTCTTGTTGCAGGAATTTATTTAACGACTTAGTTAATAATATGCTGAAAGAGAAGTCTAAAGTCAAGGAACCTATAAGAGCCTGGAGCTCTCCGAAGAAGGAAAGTGTTCAAGAAATACAGCAAGATGTACAGGTAAGAAAATAAAGTGGTTAAATGTGAGAGAGACAGCCTTTTTATTTTTCCAATGTAATGCAAGGGCTTCCATCAAAAATAATAAACATGCCTCCTTCTTTTTATAACCATTTCTGTCTATTTTCCAACAGGAAGACGAGAATCCAAGTCAAAAAGAAGATCTAGATATGAAACAAGAACTTTTAGACAGCCATAAAAACTCACCTGAAAAGACTCTGACAAATGAATGTAAGAAATCTGAAGATAACACTGACTGTATGATTCAACCTGAAAATATTGAAACTATTTGCATAGACTCCGATGTAGATGAAACTATAGATAGTGTGAAGAAATCTAAAGAAAATGATATTAATATTACTCCTACAAATGAACTAAATGAGACAAATTTTAATAAAGAAGAATCAGATAAAACTAAAGAACTCAATACAGAAGTTATTGATGATGATGATTCTTCTAGAAGCACATTTTGTTTACCACCAGAATTTATCGCAGAAGACAGCGACAACCCCATCTTTGATACACCTAAGAAATTAAAAACTGTAGACATTCAAAAGGATTCAAGTATGGAAATATCTGAAAATAATGACATCGTCAATATAGATTTAGTTGAAATTAAGAATGCAGAAAAAAGTGACTTTCTAAAAAATCTAAACTTACAAAGTCCAGAGGTCAAAGAGAAATGCTCTTTAAAGTTCAGTCCGAGAGACAAAGAATCGCTTGAGACTAATAAAATGGATATTGATATAGAAAGCTTTAAAAACCACTATTTAAATGAGGTTGATAGAGGTTTTCAGTGTAATTATAGCCACAAACATAAACACCAAAATAATGAGCGCAAGTTCAAATTGCGCACAGCTATAGACTTTGCTATAGACGCAGCTAAGACTGAAAATCGAGAGAGAAAAGTTAAAAATACTAAAAAGAAAGCTAGAAAGCGGAAACTATCTGGAATCGTGTTAAAATATGAAAACATTGAAAATAAGAAGAGGAAAAAAGACAAAATAGAAACAGAAGTATCGATTCAAAATGAAAATATGAGAGTGAAAATAAGCCTTAAAAAGCAAAAGTTCAGGTTAAAAATAATGCAGTCTAAAGTTGAGAGTTCTCCGAAGAATTTGAAACAGTATGTGTTAAAGTATTCCGATGGGAAGTCAAATGAAATTATTGGTAAACCAGAGAAAGATGTGACTCCTATTAAAAGAAAGTATATAAAACAGGAAAAGTCTCCAGACAATCTTGTTCAAACTTCTATTCAGAGCTTTTTCAAAGGAAAATCTAAAGAATAGTGAAACTTTAAGCGACCTGCCTGTTAGGCTTCTTGTACACGCTAAGAAATTTCACCGTGTCTGCCGCAGACAAGACAAAGTCAGTGCGCATCCGCCACGTGACGTATCTAGCGCAGACAAGAATTATTTCTTGGTCAGCGCCGGAGCAATGTACACGGTTCGTGTGTAGAAGCGACACGAATTCTTGCGTAGGCCCGGCGACTTTTCTTAGCACGTACAAGCGGCCTTAAGGACGCCATGGCGGTATCGCCAATATAATATTATCTGCTTGGATACGTACTGGCGTCCTATTAATGAGGCCGGACAGAATAAAATTGTCCCGTATTCAATTATGTTATATAACAGATATTATGTTTATCTATGCTATTTTGAAACACCAATTTAGTGCCTTAAGCTGTTTGCTTTTTCTCTTTTACCTTTCGCTCTACTTATCATATCAATAATAATAATATAAAACCAGAGATAAACCTGGCAGATGTACCCACTACAAATTAGATAAAATGGTATCAAGTATGTAATCTGCATGATGGCTTTGGCCCCACGCAAGCTTCGAAGGACTGGATACCCATAGGCCCGAGATCTTAAAATTCATTATAACGGTACACCGTTATAACAATTCCAAAATACGGCCTATAAAAAAATTAACACGCGGGAACTCCTTTAACCAATCAACTTTTTTAAAAGTTTCAAAATGGCCGATATCTACTAATTAAACAAGGCAGTTGACTGATTAGGTATTCATCAACATTGATATTGTTAATTTTAATTTAAGTCATTGTTATACGTTGAAATGTATACGTTTTAAAATCTGCCAATTAACTGATAAAAGTGATTTAATTAATGATAAAACAGCGAGGAACTTGAATTTCCCGCGCTTTTGTAAAATGTTGCTAGTTAATAACAAAGTTACTTTTGGTAGTTTTTGTATTAAGTTTATACTGAAGTTATTTCGAATGTTTTAAAATTTTAGAAATAATTTTTATCATTGTTTCTAGTATAGGTATTTTTTAAGTTTATTATTATAAACATGTCTGTTCATACAATGTTTATGCATAATTACAAGAAAGTGTCTGCCACCGTAATAATGATAGTCTATTAAGTTTAAGTTTTAGCATATTTACAATGCCTCGTCATGTAAACGCTATAAAATGTTTATTATCATTTTTATTAAGTTGAATAACATTAATTATCAAACAATATTCGAGTATTATTTTTAACCCTAGTACTTAGTAAGTTGCGAAAGAAAACTACAATCATTATATTCTATTTAACCATGATAACCATCATTTGTGTCACTGACTCACTGTTCAATGTCTGACACGACAGTGGCGACATTTTCAGCTACTATTTTATTGCAAGCTGGCATTGACAGCTTACGGATGCTAATCCGAAGTAGACAATTTATAATAATTATAATATTCTCTTACCTTTATGTACCTGTGTAATTTTGCTAGGACACTAAATCTGGTTTTCAGTAAATTTTGAAGCTTTAACACAGAAAGCAAATTGTCAAAAAATGTATATAAATATTAATATTGTAAAAGGTTCTGTAAGAGGATTTGTAAGAATTGATTGATTGAAGAAGATATAAATATTCTATAATTATGTAAATAAGTTATAAAAAAAAAGGGTATATAATAATAATAATATTGAAAAAATATATATACATATATATATAAAAAAAAAAATCAAAAAAGAAAAAAAAAAAAAAAAGAAATAGTTTATAAGACGAAGCTCTAGCGCGAGCAAGAATTACTGTATATAAATGTTGATTTTCTAAAATAGTAAATAAATAATAGCAAAGAACTATCTCTGACCATGTCAGAGGAACACAAGAGGAAAAAAAAAAAAAAGCATTGACAGCATGAAACAAGAAAAGTGAATGTATCTGCTAAAATAAAATAGTTGTACATAGTATGTATTATTATATTATTGAAGTAGTAAATAAAAGCTGAGTAAAATGTTGAGCTAACTTGGACTGAGGCAGGCAGGAAGAAAAAAAAATTAAGTACAGGATTTTTTTCACTTTTGTAAATGATAAAAATAAATATAACATTAGGAAATGCAAAGAGGAGAAACATACTCTATAGAGAAAATAAAAAATATTAAATTGTACATTTATTGTAACAGACTAAAGTTTTGTGGAAGAAATACATTATAATATATTGTAAAAAAATCATGATATTTATTTTATCATCACAATAAAAACAATCACAAGCTTGGCCGTAATTAAAAATTATGAGAAATATGACCCTGACAAAAAACCAGTAGGCCAGCCTGAATCACCGCTCCCTGACGAGAGGGAGCAAGAAGTTTCTTTTTTATATGACGTAGTCTATTATGTATGTATATTATTATTCCCGGTATCAAAAGTACCATTTATGCAGCTTTCCAACAGTGAAAGAATTATTAAAATCGGTTCAACAATCAAATTTTTTCTCTTTTTAATTAACCGATTTCAAAAAAGGAGGAGGTTCTATTATATTAGTAAAGATTCGGTGCTCGAGGCCCGGAGTCGCAAAAAATGGCTTATGTATCACTTAATCGGAGTCGCAAAAAATGGCTTTTGTATCACTTAATTACTTACTTATGACTAAGCGACTCCAAGTGTGTCTTGGCCTCCAGAATGAGAGCACGCCACCTTTCCCGATCTTTAGCAGTTTGGCGCCAGTCCCCAGCCCGAAGTTCACGGAGATCTGACTCGACTCCGTCTATCCAACGGTATCTAGGACGGAATATCTCCATATGAAACGCTATAAAGATACCCGTACCCAGCGTCAGGATCTACATGTTAGAGATATTACAAATAAGGGAACCGCAAAGTTCAAATACCTGGGTTGCACAATCAGCGATACAAGCACACGTGAGGAGGAAATCGAGATCCGCATCCAAAATGCTCTGCGTTGTAGCGCTGCCTTACATAAGGTATTGGTTTGGTGTCCAAGCTTTTTAGCAGGAAAACTACGATCAACATCTACAAGACAGTGATTAGACCTATTCTGATGTACGGATGTGAATTTTGGACACTAACACTTAAGGAAGAACAAAAACTCTTGGTAGCGGAAAGAAAGATACTGCGTAAGATGTTCGGTCCCATGAGATCCTCTGATGGAAGCTGCAGAGTAAGGAAAAATTCCGAATTGCAACAACTTCTGGCTGACCCAGATATTATTGGAGTGACGAAAGGGCACAGGCTCCAATGGCTGGGTCACCTAGAGAGAATGGGTGAAGATCGTGGTGTATACAGAGCTTAACTTGCCAAACCACAAGGCCGACGCCCTGTTGGCCGCCCTAGATTACTTAATTATTATTACTATAATATCCCTGTTTCTGTATTACGATTTTGGCGAAATTTAAGTTACCAACCGATGCTAAAAAATTCAATAAAATTAATAGTTTATCACATAATATATATTATCATTAAGGTAATAGGTACTTTAGTTTTATAGTAGTTTCAATGCTATAGTAGTTTTAATTTTTTACAACTGGCTACACCTTTTCTTTGTTTACAACGCGATCACGAAAGGAAGGAAACCAATAAACCAAAACAAGGTCCAAGCAAGTCAGTACAATTAATTTTTTGTGGCTTCCCCGTTTTGTTATAGTTAAAGTTACGCGTTTATACTTTTAGAAATTTGTTCACATTATCGAGTTGTTTCGTTATTGTTGTCGAAAGAAAACAACATTTTTATTCATAGTTCGTCCTGTTTTGGGAGCAGTTCTTTGTCCCAAAGTGAAAAGCTACGCGACGTTGCCGCTCTTCTATGGAACTTTGTTGAATAGTTTTTCGGAATTTAAGTTATTTGACCTACAGTTAAGTTGATTTGCAAGCCTTACAAGTTAGGTAAAAGTTATTTAGACAAATAGTTATGCTTCAGTGCATTGAAATGTGTGCATTTGAACGATACTCCATTTCTGACGCAACATCAAACGGTCACCAGCACACGGAATCTGAATGAATTCTATGTCACTAATGTGTTAAAAACCCCCATCGGATACCACTCCGCTTGGCACACACATCTCTCTTTATGAGGTAAGTTATTTAAAAAAAAGATTTTTTTATTGCGTGTTGACGTATACTCCTAAATCTATGGCTGTCATTATTGCGAATTAAAGCCAAGTTCTGTTGGTGTCTGTCTTTCATTTATCAATTTAATTCGCAATAATCGAACAAAATGCCCAGAGAAAGCTGCGACGAAGCATCGCAGAAACCAACGAGTTCATTTCTTTCAAAATATCTACGCCCTGACCGTTTCGAGATCGAACCTACGAGTGATCGGGCCGATCTACAATGGACGCACTGGAAGTATACGTTTGAAAGCTTTGTTAATGAAGAAATTCCAATAACTACGGAAACAGCTGATTCAGTGAAACTTAAACTTTTAGTGCATCATTTAGGCCCAACGGTTTATGCCTATATAAGTGATTGTCAAACTTACAATGAGTGTTTGAAGAGATTAGACGATACATATATAAAACCGAAAAACGAAATTTTAGCCCGCCATATTTTATCTACTCGTAAGCAACAATCTGACGAGACGATTGCAGAATACTCGAGAGCTTTAAAGCTCCTTGCAAAGGTTTGTAACTTTAAAAATATATCCGCGCGAGAATACGAAGATGAGTCAATTAGAGGCGCGTTTATTGCGGGGGTAAGCTCCCAACGGATTAGAGAGCGGCTTCTGGAAAATAAAGAACTCACGCTAGATAAAGCTGTGGATCAGGCGTTAGCTTTAGAGACGGCAGAAAAAAGCTCTAATATAATTGCCGGTACAACAAATTCACTACCGGTTAATGCTGCACTAGAGGCAAATGACGGCCATCCCACTACGGAGAATCCTAGCCTTGCATTGTCTACACCGTCCAGGAAGCGCTGCTTCTTTTGTGGTGGAAATATTCACCGAAGAGCCTTATGTCCGGCAAAAGAAGCTACTTGTCAATTATGCTCCAAAATTGGTCATTACGCAAAGGTTTGCCGAAACAGTAAAGGACGGAATGCCATCAACGCTGTGGAGGGTATCGAATCAGCTAGCATCCTCGCTGCGGCGCCTTCAAGTCTTAAAAAGGCTACGATACCCGTTACGATCAACGGCTTAAAAGCTGATGCTTTAATTGACACTGGGAGTTCCGTAACCTTTATAGATAAAAGGCTTGCTCGGATGCTAAACTTGAAAAGCAAGATCTGTAAACAATCAATCACGTTGGCATCTACAAGCCATATAACCTTTGTAGAGGGTGTATGTCAAGCAACCATAGAGATTGGCCGTCATCGGTATAAACAAGCTAAATTACTGATTGTCAATAACCTTTGTTCTGATGTCATAATAGGACATGACATCCTAAAAACTCATTCATCTCTGGTACTGAATTTCGGTGGTGCTAATGATGCTCTAGAAATATGCAATGTAATGGAAGCTGCAGTACCTCCTGCGTCGATTTTTACTAACCTCTCACCTGATATAAAGCCTATTGCAATAAAGTCTAGACACTATACTAAAAGTGATATACAATTTATACAAGAAGAAGTGTCAAAACTTTTAGAAGATGGTGTCATAGAACCTAGTATTTCTCCATGGCGAGCTCAAGTCCTTGTGGCGGGTGGCGGTTCTCATCGAAAACGCCTTGTCATAGATTATTCCCAAACTATTAACAAGTTCACATTTTTAGACGCATATCCCTTGCCCAAAATTGAGACTATAGTCGGGGATGTTGCAAGATATAGATATTTTAGCCAGATTGACCTGAAAAGCGCGTACCATCAGGTGCCTATCCTTTCGAACGAGAAAATTTACACCGCATTCGAAGCATGTGGTAAACTCTATCAATTTACAAGAATTCCTTTTGGTGTCACTAATGGAGTTGCCGCTTTTCAGCGCACTCTTGAATATATCATCCAGGAAGAGAAATTAGATGGAACATACACATATTTAGATGACGTAACTGTTTGTGGGCATGATCAGGCAGATCATGACAAGAATCTCGAGAAGTTCATGAACGCTGTTGATAAGTATAAACTTACTATTAATGTCCAGAAGTCAGTTTTTTCACAAAAGTCGATTAACCTTCTAGGCTACACTATAGAAAATAATATAATAAGACCTGACAGCGAGAGACTAAGACCCTTAATTGAATTACCAACCCCAACAACTTTACCTGAATTAAAACGAGCTATGGGGTTATTTGCGCATTACGCAAAATGGATCAACAATTTTTCGTCTCAAATTCAGCCTTTAATCAAAGTTTCCAAATTCCCACTAGACGAAAAAGCTAAGAAATGCTTTGACATAATTAAAGGAGAAATAAAGAAATCAGCGTTAATTGCTATAGCGGAAGATGAAACTTTGACTGTTGAAACTGATGCATCTGATTTTGCACTTGGAGCTACACTTTCACAGCGAGGTCGACCTGTCGCCTTTTTTTCGAGAACCCTTTCTGAAGCTGAACAAAGACAATCTTCTATTGAAAAGGAAGCAGCTGCCATCGTAGAAAGTCTCAGGAAATGGCGACATTATCTTATTGGTAAACATTTTATTTTAATTACAGATCAACGCTCCGTTGGGTTCATGTTTAATCAAAAACATGGCAGTAAAATTAAAAATGAAAAGATCGAGCGCTGGCGTTTAGAACTGTCATGCTTCAAGTATGATATTATATATCGTCCCGGCTCCGAAAATACTATTGCTGATACCTTATCGCGTGTATGCGCTAATATATGCACTAATAAATTACGAGAACTACATGAATCGCTATGCCATCCCGGCATAGTAAGGATGATTCATTGGATTCGTCTTAAAAATTTACCATATTCTGTTAACGAAGTAAAGGATGTCACACGCTCATGCCTAACCTGTGCGGAGATTAAACCACGTTACATAAAAAGTCACGGTCAGCTGCTAAAGGCTACATCACCTTTCGAAAGACTAAACATTGATTTTAAAGGACCTTTACCAGGACCTAATAAATATCTTTTGACCATCATTGACGAGTATAGTCGCTTTCCATTCGCTTATGCATGTAAAGACATGACAACGACCACAGTAATTAAGTGCCTTAAGGACTTATTCAGTCTCTTTGGTACACCGTGCTATATACACAGCGACAGAGGCACTTCATTCACATCGGAAGAGTTGAATAATTTCCTTAGCTCATTGGGAATCGCTCAGAGTCGCACGACACCTTATAATCCCAGTGGAAATGGACAAGTCGAGCGATTAAATGGGACTCTCTGGAGAACTATAAAATTAGCTCTTCACTCGAAAGGCCTGATGCTAGATCATTGGGAAGTGGTTTTGCCTGCAGCACTGCATTCAATAAGATCTCTTTTATGCACCACAACGAACGCGACTCCGCACGAGAGATTTCTGTCTTACCCGAGAAGGTCTGTTAACGGACAATCACTGCCTTCTTGGCTGACTCCTGGTCCCGTGTTTGTGAAGAAGCACGTGCGGAATAAAAACGATCCCTACGTTGAAGAAGCGGAGCTGCTTCAGAGTAATCCTCATTATTCATTTATTCGCTATCCAAATGGTCGGGAATCGACTGTCTCCAATAGACATCTCGCTCCCCGGCCTTCATCGGACATTAGTTTAAGGAATGAGGACTTTTCGGAAGTTGATTTGAATGAAGGCAGGGATGTTGAGGAGCCACCATCATCTTCACCACCTTTGGGGAACGACCCTACTGCGGCGGAAAACGAAAGAGAGCCTACGAATGATGTCTTTGAGGTAGTTCCTCAAACTCCCAGAGGCGAGGACGTGCCTCGGGCTTCCGGAAGGCCAGTTAGAGAGCGGGTGCCTCCCAGGCATCTATCCGATTATTATTTATAATTTAGTTCGTAAGAAAAACCTAGAGGGGGTGAATGACGTATACTCCTAAATCTATGGCTGTCATTATTGCGAATTAAAGCCAAGTTCTGTTGGTGTCTGTCTTTCATTTATCACGTGTTAAATAAAAAATAATGTGAAATAGCAGTTTCAATTTTCCCGCGGAATGACGTAATTTCGGCGATGACCCACCATCTTTGATTTCAACAATCAGTCATCTGTCATTTGGTTTTGTTCGTACGAGGTGCAAAAGAAAATTATCCTCATATAGGGTGGTTTTCATAAACGAAACCACCACGGAAGCATCCGGGTAAGTCTGAAACTGCTATTTCTAGTTTATTTTAATGTTTTTACGATATTTTCCCGTAATAATAGTTGCTCCACGAACATAACCTAGCAGCCACTTATAATACCAGTTTGAGGTCATCCAGTGTGTTCTTCATGGCAATATTCCGTATATACGTATATATATTTGCATATTCGAAGTCGTTTGTGCCTTATTTGCTGGAGAAATCTTGTTTTCCACATATTGAGCAACCTAGAATCGTATAGAAAGTCGTAGGACTGACTGGCTGCCTTTAACGGCAAATAATATTGAATTCCATGTTCTAGATCCTTCATAACTTATACTTTAGTTATATTATAGGATTATTACATTCTATTACTTAAAAAAAAAACTTAATTTTTTTGTATTCATTTCATTAAAATTACGAATTACGGTAAAAAGCGTTATGAAACTTCTAAAAATAGGTCGTTCGTTAGTATCGTCATCTTACATTTGAAGTACCCGTTTAATTAAAATTTTACATTGTGGGTATATTTTTTATTCCTAATAAAGGTTACCATAAAAAATTTCACATTTGTGAACCATTTACATGAATTATTATTAACCTTGAGACAGTTTATATAATACCGTACAGCTTAGTTAAAACCTATTTATTCATACAGGTTTTTACACAATTTTTTAAAATTATTAATAAGTTATTACGTTCACAAATCATGATCTTCCATTCCTATATAAAACATGCTTTAGACAAAATTATTTCAGACAATCCTTTCTGGTCGTCAACCCACATTAGTCATTGATTCAGCCTGGTATTAATCAGTTATGTTCTATTGTATTTCAATATTGCAGGCCTTGCCGAAATAATGATTAAATAAAACATCATGAACTGATTTTAAAATCATGGTTTCATTAATGCTACATTTCAAAAACCCAATTTATTCATTGGTAGCAACAGTGATAACGGAGTGACTTAAATGAGTAATAAGTTAGAATTTCAACTCTCAAAATATAAAACAACTCTAAATATGTATTTCTTCTTCTCTCTCTCACTTCAAGGCAGAATAGACAGGCTCTTTCTAAGCTAGCTTACTCCATCGTAGACCGCATAGTTGCGTAACATCAGGCAACTTTGTTGTCAAGTGCTAGTTTGGTCCAAAAATATAAAAATCATATTTTTTTTAATCTATTGTTTGGTTCAATACATTTGATGTCTAAACATAATTTTATACAATAATGCAGCGTGCAGACAGATATTAAATTTTATACAGTGCAGGAATCTCTGGTGTCAGATTTGTTCTATCGTGGCACTTTGTAAGAAATATAAGTAAAGCTTCTAATGTATATACTATACGCACACAACAAAAAGCACACGTGACAAAATATAAATTGTACCTACTTGTAAAACTAGTTTTTATATAGAAATTAGCATGAATACAATGTTATTCTATTTCAATGCATTCAAGTTGCTACAGGTATGGTAATAATGCATATTTGAATTACCATAAATACATACAAACTTAGTATTATAATTAGAACTAGGTTTTGTTTAGGTAAAACCTGCTCAGTACAAACTAAATTCCGGTATACATTACACGGGGCCATGTAGCCCCAAACCAAGCATAGTGTGCACGATGGGTGCAGCGCTATTTAGCTTGAAACTAAACTCCATGGGTCTTGTGCCAGACAGCACTCATGTACACATTTTCATTATGCCCTATACCCAGAAAAACCCAGACTAATATGTATAAACGGATCTAAATATATATAACTCAAAGGTGACTGACATAGATATCTATCAACGCACAGCCCAAACAACTGAACGGATCGGGCTGAAATTTGGCATGCAGGTAGATGTAATGTCGTAGGCATCCGCTAAGAATTTGATCAATTCTCACTTGAACGGGAACCACGCGGGTAAAACTGCGCCGCGGGCGCCCGCTAGTATATTCATAAACACGAATGTATGTACAGTGAGGGAATCGAACCTGCAACCTCGCGTGATAGCTGACCTCTAAATCATGACACAAAATTGGTCATTGCTTTTTAGTAATTTCAACACTGTGCAGACAGACGTTATTGCGAAACACATTATCAATTGGTGTGCCCTAAATTCTTATCAGAGAACTAGGCAAGTGCGTTGTAGTGAGTACTTTTTTAATATCTTCCACACCATCTGTAGCTTTTCTAATATTTATATCTGTATGTATTTTAAATATTTATTAATCTATAAACATACTTACAAAAAATAATGTTTTAATTATTTGCAATGACAAATTAGATCAGCAAGGGTAACAAAGTTTTACTGACTGTAGCCTACTAATATTATAAATGCAAAAGTCTGGGTGTTTGTTACTGAATCACGCCTAAACGGCTGAACAGATTTAGATGAAATTTGGCACACGTATAGTTTATAGCCCGGATTAGGACATAGGCTATAAATTGGATCTTGCTCTGATTGACATGATTCTTGGTATGACGAGGATAGTCTGAGAGCTAGCGAGTGACAAAGGTCAACCTGGAAAATTTATCAAAGTCAGTCTTAAAGGTATATTGTCAACGTTCACTGATTTTATGTGATTGATAATGTTGTATCTATGTTATTGATGGATTTTGTACTTCGGCATAAATGATGATAATGATGGCATAAATAATGATAGGAAGGAAACGTTTTCGTCACGCGTGATCCCAGACTGAAACATGTTATATGCACATGTTTGTGTGTTAGCATTAGCACTGGTGTACTCCCTATTCGTATCAGTGTACCAGTGATAACAAGTTAGCCTATATCTTTTCCCAAAGTCTAGTCTAATAATTTAAAGAGATACCTACCAAATTTTTTTTACCAAATTTCATAAAATCAAAAATCAGTTCAGTGGTTTTGGTGTGAAAGCATAACAGACAGACAGACAGCTTCTTTTGCATTTAAAATATTAGTTTGGATTGGCTGCTTCCGTGGTGCAGTATAGATCGCCCTTTAAAGTCGCCAAGAAAATTTCTGTTTAGGCTTTTCTGTCACTAATTCCAAAATCTAAAAGTTGGCGGTGCAAAACATCTGTGTGCCTAAGAGTGAGGGGATAGGGAGTGCTCTTCTGCTTGCACACTCACTGCAGCACTATCCTGCGCAGTTAGTTGATCGAAAAAATTCATACTTATTAGTACGGATAAGCGATAAAGTACAGGCCCCGGCAAACTTCTTGACTATCGGGTGATTGTGCAGAACACGAATTTTGACACGCCTGCGCGCTATTGGTCAGAACTTCAGAAGCATACCTCTGACCATTAGCTGGCGCAGGCGTTTGGGAGATTCAGGCACGCTATTGGTCACGCGCAAGTGCACATGCGCGAACTTTCCCCCACTTCGTCGACTGATGGTCAACATACAAGTTTGCCGGCACGTTTATATGAATTGTTTTAGTGAATAATTATACCTACTAGCTAGTAGGTTTTCAAAGTTTTAATGCGCACTCACTTGTGCACTATAAAATATCCTGTGTAGTTGGTATCGAAAACAAAAGAAACGCCGTAGCCAAAATTCGGTTTGGAGGACATAATTACTAGTATGGATTAGCGATAAAGTAAATAAATAATTAAATAGGTACTTATGTTAGACGCGCAGTAGGTTTCGCACGTTTTCTCAAAGGCTTACTGAAATTCGCTATCAACGTGCCTACCGTCCTTGTATAGAGATACTGCGTAGTAACTGCAACTGTGTAAATAAATACATATGTTGTATGTTATCGGTAATTTTGGACATAGGGAATTTGAGGAGCTGGGGAACAAAAGCGGACTTGTCCAGTTTATTAAATTTTACACTGCGTGGAGCAAAAAAACTGAAATCTTTTGTTATACATATAATAGTTGAAGTTTATTTATTTGCATAATAATGTAGTCTAACACATAAAAAGTCCATTGGCTTTACTATTGTGAGCAAAAGAAAGACCAATGGATTTTTTAATTTTTTTTTTCATTTGGACAAGTCTAATTTTGTTTGAAAACGGTGGACAACTATAACTCCGGTTATGATTGAAAATCTACCAACAAGATTTGTCATGCCAATCCACGCCCACACACGGTCAAGTCGACTTGATCCAATCGATATCGCGTCATGCCGACTTGACGATAGGCAGGATGGTGTATGGCCAGCATAATATTTATAGGGGCGATAGATATGGACTAAAAAAAAAACGCGAAAAAAATAATCGGAATAATTGGACAAGTCCGCTTTTGTTTCCCAGCTCCTCATTTATTTTTTGTATGAGACGTAATGTCTTAAAATAAAAATACATCCTAATATTATAAATAAATAAATATAACTTGTGCGCGCTATTGGTCACGCGCAAGTGCACGGTTTAGCACATGCGTGAACTTTTCCCCTCTCCGTCGACGGATGTTCAACAAGTTTGCCGATACCTGTACTGGCTTAGTCATCACAATTTGAAGCTTTGTCCGAAAATACCTATCGACATAAAATCCCCAGACGAGAATCGAATTCAGGACCTCGAGATCATCGCCCGGTACTTAAACCACTAGACCATTACGGATTGACGACATACCTCAATATACCCAATTTTATTGGCTACGCGAGTCACTTAAGAATGACGTCATCTGGCACTGCCAGTTTGGGTGACGTCACACGCTTAAGCATAGGTTAAAACAAAAAATATCGGAACTTTTTGTACGTTAAAGTATGTTACAATATCTTAAAATATTTTTTTGGCCATAACCTTTGTAACCTGTTTGTAGTAGGTACTTATTGAATACTAAACTTGCTTTTGTATCACAGTCACATTAATCCATCACTAATATTATAAAAAGTAACTATCTGTCTGTTACGTTGGTTTGGTACAGACTTGGATAAGACCTTGAGAAATAAGCAAATTTTTCCCCGAGTCCCCACGTTCGCTCAGGTTAGGAAAAATATCACACATAGGTATTATCTACGGAATAACGTCATTCTCTAAAATTTTCCTACGCAAAAAAATACTCGTAATACTATTAAACCATGGAGCCAAATGTGGGTAATTTCTTACTAACATCGATAAGAGTGCATTTTTAATTTTGCATTAGAAATTTCTAGTAAAATCCGAGTATTATGTCAATAAAATCACATACATACGAGCTCGTTTCAATTATAAACCTTATAGTGTGCACATAAGACCTTACATGTACCTACTCTCTGTTTATCGTTGCGAATCTTTGATGTTAAACTCAAGGCGACTAATAATCAGCAAAAACTAGCTCGCCTTGTGTGATTTTTTTATACGGCAAGGAGTAGTAGGTATTTGGCCAATCGGATTATGGAGGATGTGTAGGACAGGGTGCCCCACACGTGAATTGATTAATAAATAAGAACGTCATTGATAATAATACATAAATATCTCTGGTCATTATTCACACAGCGCCATCTAGCCCCAAACTAAGCATTAGCTTGTGCTAATGGGTGCCAGACAACGGATAAACATTACTTATATAAGTTATATACCTACTCTTTTGTAAATACATACATTATATAGAAACACCCGGCGCGATACAAACAGACATGTTCATGTCATGCACACAAATGTTTGCACCGTGCGGGGATGGAATCCGCGACCTCTGGTGTAATAGCCGACTTCTCGACCATCACACCAAATGGCTCGTCAAATTAGTTTGTCTCTATGTACTGATTCTTTATTGAGTGATGAATAGTGATGATACTTAACCTTTTGAACGTCAAGCTACGAACGCACCGGGCGTGTCCTGTACACCAGAGCTGGGTTATTCTTAATTGTCGAATGTAAGAAAAAAAATACCAGTAATCGTTTTAAACATATTTATTACATAATTTTAGAGGCAGGGTTTTTGTCAAGTATTGACAGCCAGTTTTGAACCAGTCTTAGGCCCACAACCATTGTTCCACGGAGGTAATTAAAAAAAAGCTCTAGCCTATAATATGTGATCCGCAACCCGTGTGCGCGGTCACGTAGCGATGCGCCCGCGCAGCCTCGCCGAGGTCAGCGCGACACTCGGCAAGGATACGCCGGAATTGGGTCACGAGTCTGAAGCGTGATTACCCGTATGTTATTATAGCTAATGTGTGATATAGTGTCCATTGAAAGGGGTTGTATTTAACTGCACATCAAAAAATACTGATTGGTAGGAAACACTCCAACTTGTCCACTTTTTTTTTTTTTGTCGGGGGGAAAATGCCATTATGCATACCCTGTAGCCGGGGGGCTACAGGGTTATGTGGGGCTCGGACAATATGACCTCTACCCACTAAAAACCCACCCGGTGTTCCCACAGCGCCTTGAGTGGGGGTGTAATGGGCATCCGGCAAGAGCCTTTACTTCCATTATACCCCCGGCGCATGCCCGCGTTACGTGGCGGGCCCTACATGCCCCCCGGTTCCAACTTGTCCACTAGGTCAAATATGTCGAAGATTCACAACGTAGCCTCGCATTTTATTTTATTAGTAAAGTAGGATAAATCTCTTACAATCCAATAGGTTAGAACGAAATAGAATATTGTTTCGCAGTAGTAGGTACGAACAATACAATGTACAGTTCGTCGTGCCAATTCGACCCCATATGGGGCCAAAGAAACCTATGGCTTCGGTCACTTTCGGCTCATTTAACCGAAGCCAAAGTTTCGGTCAGACTAGTGATACAGGATTAGTCAAATTAAAATTGAAAAAGAAACATTTAGACCAAAAAAATTGAGAAAAATGTTTCCAATTTCTCAAAAATATTTCGTGTTTCTGATATTTTTTTTAAATTCACAAGTTTTCGGTATTATCGATCCGAGTGGCATGTCATACACTTTAAAACTAAATCCAACCAAAACGAAACATTATTCCATAGAGGAAGAAATCCTCAACATGTTTAACACATGAATGTGAATTGTGATGATGTTACTACTGTGTCGAAATTACCGGCGACCTTCGATCGCGTCTCGCCTTGTTTACCATATAAGAATGTTATGAAACTTGGGATTGAGACGCAATTTGCGTATTCACTGTTTTGCACAATTTCTGCTTTTGTTTGCTGTTCCAACATAGATTCGACGGCTATTACAATGACTGACAGATAATCAACTTTACTGGCTTGATGAACATCGTGCCCAAACCTGCGCAGAACTTAGTATATATTATTAAGGTGCTCCCTCACCAGGAGCATTCGCATGTAATGTAACATTATAGATTCGTCTTCCGAGCATTACATTACAATACTACCTCCCTGACCGACGAACGTTCGCGTGTGATTGATTGATTACACATTGTATCATTACAAGGTGCGCATTGTAATGCTCAGTTCTCCTCCTTCACTGATGTAATGCTCGAGTCTGCAACGTTACATTACACGCGAATGCTCCCGGTGAGGGAGCACCTTTATGTTCTGTGACAGAACACAAATGTAGGTGTCAGAGGGGCACAGCCGCGCCCCGCACCTGCTTCTCGATACGCACGCAGCTAACTTCTAACAAGCCAATAAAGTTGACGCGGACTATACGTCAAACTTGTGATCAAGTGCCACCTTTGGGCACTGAAGGGAGAGTACCTCTAACTAAAGGCACGTAAAGTCGTTGCTTCTGCGCCTGATCTTTCTTCGTGTCATATTTTATAGATTTACACCGAGTTATAAAAGTCAAGATACCGAGGTTCTCCCTGTTCGAATGCTATTGTCATCAATTCTAGTTTCTTGCCGTTTCTTCTCTATTGGTAGAAACATTCCAAATGCTATTGTAGTTACTATGTAACATCGATATTGACGATTCATAAGTGCACTTTTAAGCCTTTATGAGTAAAGAATATTTGTTTTTTTTCTATAGGCTATAAAGGATGAATAAAACAGGCGTCAATACCTTGAAGGACACCCAACTCTTTCTAGTACTGTTGTACGTTGACTCTCGCTCACGGCCGCAATTATCTAATGCTTACGTTAGATCTATAAAAATCTGGGCAAACGTCCATGGCTTTGACAAGATCGTTAAGACTTGTTTTTGTTTACGAATTTTCTAGAATATGTTTATTTTTCTAATTGATAGGTTTGGTGGGTAGTTTAGTTTCTGTTAGTTTCTAATAGAGAGTGTTTATATTGTTAAGACACTTAACTCTACTAGTTTTAATTTTTCTTTGGAAGTCTTGAGTTACAATTACGGTAGCTTTATTGATAGTACCAACTTCATTTACCAATTTTGACCGCCTCTGTGGAACAGTTATTAAGCCGCTCGGGTATAAAACCCGGAGGTCGTGGGTTCGATTCCCGCTCTGGCTGTGTTCCGGCATGAATAATGCGGGAGCCAGTACACTTGAAATTTAAAGGCTCGAAGATCAGATGAGCCTACAGTCTGGCAGCACATTGAGCGACGCTTCCTAGTGAAGTGTCCCTCAATGAAATCAGCCGCAGTGACCGCTTACCATCAGGCGGGCTGCGTGCCTGTCTGCCAATTGCCGTAGTATTAAAAGACACTCATGATTTCAGGGTCGTGACTTTAATTCCCGGGTCGGGCCTTTGTGTCGAAATTTTGAAACACAGCTCTCGTTTGTCACCAATCCGCATTTGGCAAGCGTAGTCATTAGGCCAGTACCCGTCATCGTTATTGCGACCAATACTTTTAGTCCAACTGTGATACAAATCGATGAATTCATATTAAATGAACAAATGTTGATAGTTTCTATGAATAGAATCGCAGTGGCTTTATATTCGAAGGTCAACGACTATCTATATAATATGCATTAGGCATATACTATACTCGCCATTTGCAATGTTGTCGAGATTTTCTTTATATTCGTAAGCGGTCGAATCCGCGGTTTCACTCGCGCGTAATTTCTTTTGTCAATTATCCCCCCCATCCCCCCACATTTCCGGGATCAATAGTACCCTATGTCACCCGGGAATAGTGTAGCTTTCCAACAGTGAAAGAATTTTCCAAATCGGTTTAGTAGTTTCGGAGCCAATTAAATACAAAGAAACAAACAATCAAATCTTTCCTCTCTTTCCTCTCTGTTTTTTTAACGTCGATCTATGGAAAAGTGAAAAGTAATACGGACTAACTGTCGTTTCGGACACATTTTATTCGGACACAGTGTCCGAATTGACACTTTTTAATTTTAATATTTTTTTACTGTCGATTCGGACACCGCGATATAAATAGCTGTTTTGTACAGTCAGATAAAAATCTTCCTACGATTTCTTTTCATTATTAAAATAAAGTCTCAACGAAGCCTTCTACACGAAGCTATCGGTAATGTTTCTAAAGATGACTGGGTCAAATGTGTGATGCATGCAGAGGAATTACAGGATCAGGATTTAGCCAAGGCAATTTTAAAAGATCAGAGAATACAGCCTCTGGTAATAAATTTACTCGAAGATGACAGCGCTCCTCACCCGTGGTACAACTGCGATGTCCAACTGGTTGTACCACGGGGAAGTAAAGTTACCCATAGTTCACCCCTTTTTATTGATATTTATGATTATGACCCGTGGTAAAACGGATGAATTATGTCCAACTGGTTGGACCACGGGGACCCGCTCCCGACCTGTGATACAACTGCGATGTTCAATTGGTTGTACCACGGGGAAGTAAAGTTACCCATGGTTCAACTGGTTGTTCTATGATTGTTTTGCGTCCCCATGATCCATCTCCCTGATATACATGATATGTATTACAGGGAGTTGGACCAAGGAAAAAACAACTCACCCTTGATTCAGAATTCTCAGCAAAGTGGATTTTTTTGAACTAATGCGTGTCTGAAAATCTATTAAGGAATGGCGGACAAATGCAATCTTCTTTCATCAAACATAACTTTTCTGGATACGTAAACTTTTTAAATAACTCCACTAAGGTCATGTTGCCCTGGTACCCTTTGCGGAGAATTCTAAATCAAGGATTAAAGGGGGACAACCACAACAATCATAGAACAAACAGTTTAACCATGGGTAACTTTACTTCCCCGTAGTACAACCAGTTGAACATCGCAGTTGGACCACGGGTCGGGAGCGCATTTTATAACTCCACTAAGGTCATGTTGTCCTGGTACCCTTTGCTGAGTATTCTGAATCAAGGATTAAAGGGGGACAACCACAACAATCATAGAACAACCAGTTGAACCATGGGTCACTTTATTTCAGCAGTTGGACCACGGGTCGGGAGCGAATCCCAGTAGTAGGTACAACTAGTTGGACCAAGGAAAGAACAACTCACTCGAGTTGAACTATTGGTAAAGATTTTTCCCCATAGAACAACCAGTTGAACCATGGGTAACTTTACTTCCCCGTGGTACAACTAGTTGGACATCGCAGTTGTACCACGGGTGAGGAGCGCTGTCATCTTCGAGTAAATTTATTACCAGAGGCTGTATTCTCTGATCTTTTAAAATTGCCTTGGCTAAATCCTGATCCTGTAATTCCTCTGCATGCATCACACATTTGACCCAGTCATCTTTAGAAACACTACCGATAGCTTCGTGTAGAAGGCTTCGTTGAGACTTTATTTTTATAACGTAAAGAAATCTTAGGAAGATTTTTTATCTGACTGTACAAAACAGCTATTTATATCGCGGTGTCCGAATCGACAGTGAAAAAATGTTAAAATTAAAAAGTGTCAATTCGGACACTGTGTCCGAATAAAATGTGTCCGAAACGACAGTTAGTCGTAATACGAATTGAGTAATATGTCTTAAAAATTTTTGTTAGTTACGCTACTGATAAGGGGGCTTCGTCGTTTGACCCCGGTCCCGAATACACCGCGGTGTCAAACGCACAAGGACTCTTTTTGAATTGGCCGTTTGACACCGTTAATAATATCGCGGTTCCAAGCGGGAATAACTTTTTTCGACTTCGTCATTTGACACCGCCAATAAAAATCTTATTTTTGATTTTTGTACAGTTGAGTACACAAGTAAGTTGTAGATTTGAAGGATCCTTTAATGAGTAGGTTATATTTTTTTCTGAAAGTTACTTGTTTTTAGGAAGCATTAACTTGTCGTGTATTGGTTTTTGCATGGATCTTTTGCAAAAGAAGTAATAAACGAGTAGCTATTACAATAGCCTAATATAGTACAATAACCTATCGCCAAAAGGGTAAGATAGTTCAATTAGTAAGGTCACTTGTTCCTGGAAGCATTGCCTTGTCGTTATTTTTTTAGTAAGTAGTTTTAAGTATTTGATGGTTACGTGTAAATGAAAGCTGCAGGTGTCGTGCACTGATTTGTTTGTAAAAAAAATAGAAAATAACGACATAAGACGCTTATTTTTGGTCTGAATTAAATTTTATGTGTATAATAAATGAACGAATTTAATGTTTCAATAAATGAATTACTTGCCGCTTTGTGTATTAACGAAAATTTAACTATCTATATTATGTATAAATAGCTAATATTACAATATAAAAGCAGTAAAATCATTAAGTACCGGTGGTGTGTGCGGCCACACGCAATGCGGCTGCCTTGATCACACTTTTTGTATTGGGCCGCACAGTCGTATGGACATTTTTGCGCTCGCGTCAAACGTGTAATGCCACACTAGAGTTGCAATTTTAAAAACAGGGGTGTGTCTTTGCCGCAGTCAACGTGTTAACAAGCTGAAATGAAGCTAGATGAAGTGACCATATCCCAAAAAGTGGCTGATAGTGGTAGGAAGTAAAAAGCTGAAATACGAGCGTTCTATTGGTGCGGCCTATGGGACAAAGTTGTCATTACAAAAAACGGATACTTATATTGGGATATTTTTTTCGATGCAATTTTGTCTTTAACTGTACATAAATAATAACAGCGGTGTCAAGTGACGAAGTCGAAAAAAGTGGTTCACCACTTGACACCGCGGTGTCAAACGGCCAATTCAAAAAGCGTCCTTGTGCGTTTGACACCGCGGTGTATTCGGGACCGGGGTCAAACGACGAAGCCCCCTAAAGTTTCAAATAGTGATACCTACTTGTTTCTGATACCCATAACTCAAGCGCTTTACTAACTTGAGTATACAACATAACATACTACAGTTAAATATGTAGGTAAATAAAACATAAAGCAAAAGGTATTTACTATGAAACCGACCGCAGTAGTTTTATTTTTAGTACATATCGGTACAAATAGAATTTTTATTAATAGCTTGTTAATATTGGCAAGTCTAATTAAAAATAGTAATTTAAATTAGTTCATTATTAAAATATCATTCGTGCATTGCTGATTAGATAGTGCAGTTTCCGAAACAAGTCGTTTCTTCCCCACTGCTCAACTAGATTGCTCAACTCCATAAAGTTGAGCAGTGGGTATTTTACCCACTGCTCAACTGGTCATTGCTCAACTACGACAGTTGAGCAGAGGGTCATACCTTATTGCATACCCTATTTCCTAGGCAGAGATCAAATCCTTCCATTTACTACGATCCTTAAAACTTTTGCTTCATACCTACATGGATTCTTGATCTAAAGAAGGAGGAGCACTAAAAGTTAAAAGATTTCTTTTTCGGTGAATATTGCGTTGATAAATCCAGTAGGTTAGCGAGAACTGTGTCCGTGTGTAGGACTTAGGAGTCTTAGGACAAGTGCCACTACCCACTGAACCCCCCCATTACTATAACCGAAAACTGAGAAGGTATGAGCCAGGTGCCCGCCTTTAGGTGATTGTCTGTCTCATTTTGGGTAAGTTACCAATCTAGCTTGACCTCTCGGGCCTTTGCTGTGCTGAAGGCAGACATGCCAAACTGAAGCAACGTAAAAATAAGTAATAATTTATTACAAACCAGTTTTCTAGACGGCAAAATACCTATGTTTTCTCCTTACACTGTTAGATTTATTAGCTCGCCTATAAACAATATGGCGGCCAATCTACGCGTTCCAATTTCAAATGTCTATTTCTGTCGGTTATTGGCGGGAAAGTGGAGCGATGCCCGCCCCAGCGCCATTTTGAGAAATTGACAAAATTGTTATGTTGTGTAATTTCTGTTATTCACTTGAACTGATTGAATAAAATTATAATGTAAATTGAGTGTAATTTTAAAACTTTTTATTCGTACCGCCTCAGTTGGAACAGCAGCTAAGCCTCTCGGGTATTTATATAACCCAGAGGTGGTGGGTTCGAGTCCCGCCTTTGGTCTGGTTGGTGGTAGGACTTTTCCAGAGTTCGTCTGACTGGCCACCACCTGGGTGAAAGCTTCCGCCATAACAGCTCTTGCTGTGTTCCGGCAGTACTAATGTTGGAGCCAGTACTCTTGAAGTCAAAGGCTCGAAGATCAGATGAGCCTACAGTCTGGCAGCACATAACAGTTCGGTTGCGTTCCGTCCCTGTTTATATTCTTATGTAATAACTAGCTGTGCCCGCGACTTCGTCCGCGTGGAATAGTGACTTTTCGGGCAGCATATTTAAAATAACAAATACCGTCCTTTGGGTAGTATGCTTCTCTGTAGGTATACGATATGTGACGTATGGCCATCGGGAATGAAAGCATACAGGCTCCTAGGATTGCTAACCCGTGTCAGAGCCACATACAACTGACCGTGCGAGAAACAGCTGATCCTACTTAGATCTACACCCACAACTTTCATCGTCTGACCTTGGGCTTTATTAATTGTCATCGCAAAACATAGGCTGACTGCAAGCAAAAAGTGTTAAGATGTGTAAAGTAAACGTACAAATTTTATAAAACAAAAGAATTGCTAGAAAAATTAATTAATAACCTGAGCTTATAAACTTGTACTTAAATAAAGAAAATCAAGAAAAGAATTGCCTAACCTATACCAAATACTTATAAATTATTCATATATACAAACCCTAAATAAAAAATTAAGATAAGTATACCAAAAATCAAGGAAAGAAATGCCTAACCTATAACAAATGCTTACAATATTTATTTACAAATTTTTAAAGAAAATTAAGAAAGACAACCTAACCTACAAACCCTTAAATATAAATAAATGAAATATCCAAACTGTCAGTATTCAAGTAAATCGCAATAATCGAATGCAACTACCTATTCGCCATAACTTCTCTCAGCGCGCTTTATATACGGACGCGCAGCTCAGGCGCGAGGCGTGTACCTTTATATTGACATAACTTTTTTATTTATGAACCGATTGACATGAAATAAACACTAAATGTTAAGTGAAGCTTATCACAATATATTAGTGAAAACCGCATCTCAATCGAATAAGCCGTTTCTGATATTAGCGTGCACAAACACACAGACAAACAGACAAACAGACAAACAGACAAACAGACAAATTTTTTTTTAATTACAATTACAGGTTCGGTATCGATATAATAACAACCCCTGCTACTTTTTTTTAATATATTTCCATTGTACAGACACCACTTTTCTACAAATTTATTATATGTATAGATTATAAACGCGGAAACATTCAAGAATACTATAAAAGTTGTTCATATGCAAAATAAAGTTGTTTACGACCGACTCTCAAAGGGCGCTACGACCACAGAACATAATGTATGAAACAATAGATGAAACACGTGTAAAGATTAAGTATCAAAGAGATATCACTTTTCTTTAAGCAAATTGTTTAATAAGCATAAGTAAACAGATTATTCTTCTATTCAGAGAACTACTTACGTTTCAAAGTATTTAATTTTGCCGGTTTATCAAGTTTCATTTCTTTTTTTTCCTCCGAGCGTTTTATCAGTCAGGGTAGGTATCGTTATCAGCCTATATACGTTCCCACTGCTGGGACACAGGCCTTATCTCAATTGTGAGATTGTGTGAGCCATACTCCACCTCGCGGGCCCAGTGCGGTTGGTGGAGGGGTGCGTAAGGCAAGTGACCAACCTTAATGTCAGATGTTATCAAGCCGCCAAATGGCCTCTGACTAGGCTTGACGACTAATATCTACATTATAGTAAATTATATATTATAGATATCAGCCGGGACCAACAGCTGAACGTGCTTACCGAAACACGGAGACGCTCGAAATAAATGTCACTAAATGTGGTCAGAATGGTCACCAATCATAGTTTGGTCAATTGGTCAAACTTCAAAGGTATGCTTTCTGACCAAAGCGCGCAGGCATGTCAAAATTGTGTTCTGTCCCCCCTACCCAATTGTCAAGAAGTTTGCGGAGCCTGTAACCGCTTACCATAGAAGGATCGCAGGCCTATGGTGCCACCTTTGTGGTTTAGCAAAATAATAAAAGATATGGATGACACAAAGCTGGGCTGCGTGCCAATCTCTCAACCGAATATCTACGCAAACTATTTTTTATTAATAAACAAAAAATGAAGGCGATTTATCAAAGAACCTGTCTCTTACACATTTAGGTTAAAAGTCCTTGTAAAACTAACACTGGCCTCAACCCAAGTTCAATGGTGTGACTCTTATTGCAACGAGTTAAAGTTGTCAATTGAACAGTTAGCTGACCAGTTCTGTTAAAAATAGCCTGTGGAACCTTGACCAGTATAATACGTATAGTACATACAGTGGTGGACATATAATTAAAGACACTGAGGAGATATTAAGTTTTCAGAGTTTACCTACCCTTTATACTTTTATTGTATTACATTTATTATCTTGCAATATTACTTAAATTGTTCTTAGGGTTATCGTAAAATGTTTGAAGTAAAATAAAGATACTTAAGATGTTCTATTATTTTTTTTTGTTGGTAACGTTTATTGCAAGCAGTACGAACGAATACAAAGACCTGGCCAACTAATTAAAGACAGACTCATTAAGTAACTATAAAAAATTAAACTAAGTAAATTTTGAAACGAACTTGATTTTAATACATTTTGGACGTATTTTAAAAACATAAAAACACGACATTAATATTTTGTCGCATGTCCTTTAGCAGCAATAAAAGTCCAACCCCGCCTAGGCATTGATGCCTTCAAATTATTGCAGGTTTGAATCGAAATCTGCACCCATGCCGGTTTAAACGTCGAGTAAAGTTGGTGAACATCACTAGTATGTTTTTTTCCTTTAATTTTCTTCACATTAAATCACATGTTTTCGATCGGGTTAGTGTCGGGACAGTACGGTGGCCAATCTAAAACTGTTACTTATTGGCTCCTTAGCAATTCTTTGACTCCTGCTGAAGTGTTTATGGGATCGTTATCGTGTTAAAAAGTCTATATCACCAACAAATGTTCATTGGCGTAAGGAACAAGACTTTTTCTAAAATACTCCTTTAATAAATTTATTCCTGCTACCTTGTATTTTTTTTTATTAGGTCCCACATCTTCATCAGGAAAATATCCTCAAAATTTTGTATTACCTCCTCAACGTTCGACTGTTATCTTTGTGTACTTTGGATGCATTTTTTTATTTGGGGGACGCCTAACGTAAACTTTTCCTTTAGAGTTAACCATATTAATTAAAGTTCTTCGGAAATAAACACATTTTTTCTCAGTCTTTCTGTCCCGATGTGAATATTTTTGGGCAAATCGTAATTTTGCTCCTATTTTTTTTATTCCATCAAACGAAGGATCTTAGAAAAAATCTTTCAAAAAAGGGTGACTTCCATAATTTCCTTCTAATCGTTCTGTTAGATACTACTTTAGACCCCTCTACACCAAATACTTCATAACGCATGACTTTTGAGCCATTTGATAGGTCTTTTTTAATCAAATGATGCTATTTTTGAGGTGGTTGTTTTTCTCGGTCAAAATTTCCTAGGCATGTGAACCGTATAAAACTTCTTAAAATTCCGGTTATCGTCTATAACCATATTTAAGAGCATCGTTAGTGATCTTTTAATGTACTGTCCGACCAACCTTTGATATAATTTTTTTTAAATTTTCTTCCTTTACTAGGGAGAATCGCAACTTTTTCACTTTCCCATACTAATTCATTTTTATCACAATAAATACTTAAAGCAAGTTTAAAACTAAACTAGTTTTTGCTTGTCAGGATAAAATCTGCATAATAGAAAAAGTTAAAGTGCTCCTTTTATGGTTATGCTAACTTTAGAACATGAAATACGCACTGTCTTTAATTAGCTGACCAGCGAAAAATGTATCGACAAAGTTTGTGTTACATTTAAAAAAGGAAATAAGACTAAAATATTGCTTAAATAACTTTTTTTCTGTCCGAATTTTAAAAATACGACAACAGTGTACGTATGAAATCCAATAAATATGGAATTAATACTTATCTGGGTCTCTAAATACCGTTTATTTTGTTGTACGTAGTCAACATCAAGGGTGTCTTTAATTATATGTCCACCACTGTACATATATCGTATTTTGATAAAGTATTTTGTATGACCTGGTTTTATATTTGGGACGGTTGGAAATGGAATTTGGTATAAATATCTTCAACGGTTTAGTGGTCCGCGGTAGGTTCCAGATTCGATTCCCCGTTAAGGTATAAATAAATTCCCTAGACTATATTCACACAGCGTTGTCTAGCCCTAAAATAGCATAGCTCGTATCCAGACAACGGATGCTCGTGTACGCAAATGTTTGTACCGTGCGGGATCGAACCCGCGACCTCTGGTGTATAGCTGACTTCTCGACCATTAAACCGTTCCGTCATTTCGTTTTAGCCGTATTTTGGCTGCAGTTACCAGACTCAACGTTTATTCAACGCAATCTAGAATACAGTTTTACGTAATTATCGCGAAAATTAAAAATAATTTGATGTTTTAATATTTCCGACTTGTGAATGTATCACACATCGTCCTTCAAATGTCAATGTTAAAATGTTTGACATTGTTAATATTAATCGGATTCGATAGTGTTTGTTTTGCACGTTTCGTAAATCACCTGTCCCCCTAGACAAGCGGCATTTATGACGTTCGTTATAGCTCAATTTGCGATAGCGAATGTCAAATCCCATACTTTCAACACGTGACTTTTCTATGGCATCTGTCAAATCCATACAAATTTGACTTAGCGAAATTCGCCAGCTATGAAGCGATGTCATCTTGTCTAATAGAGGATTCAGGCGACTGGGACCACTATATAACTGGGACCGCGGTCCCAGTTGCCTGATTAGTTTTTATTTGTTTATTTCGTCAGGCGAGTGGGACCACCCGTAATTTTAACCACAAATCCATTGTTGAAATACAAGATTTAGTACAGTTAGCAGAAAAGGTGTCACAAATAAAACAAAGTTAATTTTTGCAAAGGTAAGTTAGTTTTTGTATTACCTACTTAAACAGTATAACAGTCTTAATTATGTTTTAAAAATTACGTTGGCTCATATGCCTACTTAACTAGTAATTCTAAGTAAACATTCAACAGAAATCTCCTCAAAACATTTAATAAAAATCAGTCTTAATGTCTCTTAACTTTATACACCATAAAGTAAGTACTCATTACTCCTATTATATATTTATAATAAAGTCAGAAGATGCACATATCGTGGTGTAATATTTATTTGCAATGACAATCATCTCCTCATAACAATGTTACTTAGCAACCGAATGTCACTTTTATGACAAATCCATACTGACACAACGCCGCACCGCCTGTCTACTCTCCATCCGTCTTACGAATTTTCGATCTACTCTTTGGTGTTTATGGGCGCCTGGTACTTCAAATAGAAGTTTTGCATCACTTCGCTTTTATTTTACATGAATTTTATTCACCACGCTGCCATTTTAGGATGAAATATTCCGTGTGATTACTCTTCGGTACTTATGGGCGCCTGGTACTTCAAATAGAAGTTTTGCATCACTCGCTTTTATTTCCATGAAATTCTACTCCGCCATTAGATATTCCGTGTGACTTCTCTTTGGTGTTTCTGGGCACCTATAACTTCGACGAGCATGGCGAATCAATCTTACTAATCTGTCGGATTTTAACATTTTTTCCCCATAAAAAAAGTGTAGTCAGAAGTTTTCACTTCAAAAATACTTGACCCTAATACTAAATAAAATAAAATCCTGAGTTATAACTGGATTTTTCTGTTAACTGTACATTAAACGAAATTAGGTATATGGTCCCAGTCGACCGATTCAAAAATGTTATCAGGTAACTGGGACCGCGGTCCCAGTTTTATTTGGTCCCAGTCGCCTGAATCCTCGTCTAATAGTCCAGATTTGATAAATAGTAGGTATTTCTATTGTTATTGTCAAACGAAATAAAAACAAGAAATGTCTTGACTTGATACACACAAGAGCATAATATTAAGCAACTTTGGAATCAGATCAATGTAAAATAAATAAATTTGACCGCCTCATTAGAACAGTGGCTAAGCCGCTCGGGTATAAAACTCGGAAGTCGTGGGTTCGATTCCCACCTTGGGTCTAGTTGGTGGTAGGGCTTTTTCAGAGTCCGACTGGCTAGCCAATCTGCCGGCACTCTATCGGCAACATTAATGTGGGAGCTAGTGCACTTGAAATAAAAGGCTCGAAGATCAGATGAGCCTACAGTCTGGCAGCACATTGTGTGACGTTTCCTAATGAAGTGTCCCTCAATGGAATAGGCCGCAGTGACCGCTTACCATCAGGTGGGGTGCGTGTCTGTCTGCCAACTAATATGGTATAAAAAATCTACCGATGGATGGCATCTGCATCTGAGTCGCAGGGTGTAGGCCGTTTGCCTCACTCTTCCACAAAAAAAAAACATTCGAAAAATAAATATACACAATAATACAGAAAAAATAAATAATTGTATTACTTTACACATTCACGCAGTGTGAAAGTGTTAACAAATAGAAGTCATCGACCCGCGAGTTTACGTAAAGCCACGATTACTGGCCACATGATGCGAGTGCGCTGGTAGATAACACGATCGACGCGATTTAAAATAGACTAAACTGTTTATCAGTTTGAGTGTAAAAAATAAGCGCTTGAAAATTATCAACGTTGTATTTTTATAATTATAAAAAAAGTTTTTTGTATACTTTATGTCGAAAACTTTTTTTAAAAGAGAGCGCTTGGCTAAAAATTGTCTGATGTTGGAGCGCGCTTGCTTAAAAGGAGTCCGTTCTGGCCTTGAAGATCCCCAAGTTATAATGGTTAGGAAAGACGGATCCAGGCAGAAGTTCCATTCCCGCGAAGTTCAGGGCCCGTGCGTTAAACTCGAAATGTATGAAGGGAAGTTAGGGTTTGGCTCCACCTCAAGCCCAGAGCAATGCAATCTCAATGCAATGCAATCTCCGAGCCTTTCAACTAAAATGTTTTCTCACAATAGAAAAACTCGCTATTTTTAATATCTGATCGGTCAATAAGAAAAGCTAGGATCCAGATATAAGTCGATTGACGTCAACAAGGCGAAAGCAAAACATCTAAAGCATTGGTAAACATTCTTAACCTCTAACGATAAATTATATTTGATATCGGCCAACCACCGCCATTGCAATTTAGATTATTAAATACAGCAAAATAGTGTTATCTAATACAATACGACGCACAATAAACATTAACCAAGAAACGTAAAATGCGAATTACGTTGTGTTTGTGACAGAGAAATGCAAACGAGCTATTTCGACAATCGAAGATAAGTGGACGCTACTGGCTGTGGCTATGGACACCTTTTTTGTGGAGGGGAATTCATTTACGCACCATAACTCGCCTGGGGTAGACGAGCCGTGTGTGGGACTCACAAGAATACCCACTAAACTCCCCCGCGCTCCTGCATCGCCGTCGGCAGCGCCCCTGGGTCTTGCATCAGCCTACTACCAGGGACACTGCAGGGCGACCTACCCACCTCTTACAAGGCGGGGCCCGCTTGCCATATGGATACCTGCGACTAAGGTCTGAGATGCGTTGCCCGCAATTGAAAGAATGCGTAGAAGGTAAAGAATTATATAGGGGATAGGGTTTGGGCCTTTGGAACTTTGGCACACAAATTGGCCAATCGGAGCGCAATAGAAAAGTCACTACTCTTATATCGGTCTTCTGTGAATGGGGGGTGCTTTCCCTGTCGAGCCGGCCCATTTGAACTGCCAAACAGGAAAGCGGGTCCCACGACCGTGTGTGGGACTCAAAACTTTTTCGTCCCATTGCCCACTTCAATCTTCTGGTTTCCCCTTCACACCAGAAAAGTGACGAGTCCGCCTTTTGGCGTTGACATATCTTGTAACCTGCATAGATAGAGAGAACAAAACACTTGTAGAAACAATCTCACTTTAAGACCTTGCGTATTATCACGGAAACACTATTAGAGCAGGATTCGTGCTACTATCATATACGGAGACGCGTTAGATTTAAAAAAAAGTGTGATCAGAACTCTTTCCACATTGTATGTAGGGTGACTGTCGATGCGAAGAAATATCTTCGGCTTGGCTTTTTTCTCCTCGTGGGAACTGAATAGATGCGTTCAGGGTTGTCAATTACTTCACATTCGTGTATTCATTGATGCAGGGATTATGCATTACATAAATGCCTTCTTACATACGCACTTTAATGAATCGTCATAATTTATTAAACTGAAACACAAACTGGTCTGTCTGTATTTTTCTTTTCATGAGGATTATCTTCAGACCTCGCCGAGGTTAGGATTCAAACACCATCCACGATTTGTCAAATCCATTTAGAACAGACATCAGTGTTGCCAGCCACATTGCGCAAATTGTCACTCCACCTAGCTGAAGCTGGCAGGAGCTGGATGCGAGTGGCCTAGGATCGATCAGAGTGGCGAGCGTTTGGATAGGCCTGTGTACAGCAGTAGACTGATATAGGTGATAACTTGTATGCCTTACTGGTAACCCTGCATATGCATTGTTTCCCTGCAAGCATATGTGTTACTTTCACTAGTAAAAACGCGACCACCCGACTGTGTAATTCTTCGCATATCTTTTGGTAGCGGAACGATGTTTTCTTTGAAGTTGAAGATAGGTTATTTATTGCGAGATTGTAGAAATGTGCAGGTTGCACCGCTGTCTGATAGTTTCTGGTTATTTGACCTACGGGAAACTTAGATGGGGTAATTTTTGTTCCAAACAATTTTTATCTGTCATAATAACTCATATAATTAATCTGATTTATTTCGTAAAGCAGATATTATTGTAGGATTTTAATTTGTTTCGGAGAAGAATGCGTTTAATCGTCTTAACGCGGGCTAGCGAAACCTGCAGCCGTGTGTGGAACTGGAGCGTCTCACAAAACACATACCCGATTTCCCATTCAAACCCGAAGAGAAGCCAGTGGCCGCTTTGTTGCGATTGTCTGGCCCACGTAAACGTAAACTTGTTGAACATCGGTCGACGGAGAGGGGGGAAAGTTCGCGCATGTGCACTTGCGCGTGACCAATAGCGCGCGCGAATATCCCGAACGCCTGCGCGCGCTATTGGTCAGAGGTATGCTTCTGACCAATAGCGCGCAGGCATGTCAAAATTCGTGTTCTGCGCAATCCCCACCTGATATTCAAGAAGTTTGCGGGTACCTGTAGTCTGTACCACGAGTCCATTACAAAGCGCTAGGAAAAATTGCGTAGGCAAAATGGACCTTGAAGACTTTTCTAGTTTAAAGTGAGTTACATCAAACCAAACCATAGACGCGGTTACATCAAATTCACGCGCCGGTGCGAATATGAACGAACATAATTGCGCAATTAGTCGGTCAGTTAAACAATCGGGTATGGATGCGCAGACGCAGGTGTCTTGTGAAACGTTCGCACGCGTCGACAATTGGCGCTTTCTAAACATATACACATTGCTAATGAGATGTGTGACGACGATAATGATTTTAACCGAATTTTGGATACTTTTATCATTTTAAGTTCTTGCCGAGAGGAGGGTTACAAAACTTCCAGATTTTGGGCTTGAACCAAAATTTTCTTTTGGTCCAATCCAAATTCATGAACAATAAAAACTGCTCCCAAGCAATTAATTTTTTCTGAATAATATTATATATTTTTTGGATAATTCTTTTGTTAGTGTATTCTTAATTTTCTTGCTTACTTATTCTATTACGTATTAGTACGGGAAATTCGTATTAAAAAACCCAATGTTGGTATGTAAGTAAAGGGTGCCCAATGTTAGGTAAAGGGTTATTATGAAAAACATTGTTAAAAACTAGAATAGTTATTAGGTAATTAACTAATCGCATATTTTCTTAATAAATCAACATATTCAATACTCTAAATAAATTCGCGAAACATTAGACGGACAAATTCTAACAGTGAAAAAGTCCAACAATCACTATAGTTAACGACCCTGTCGTTTCCGCTGTCTGTTTGTCATTTTATGGTAATTTTCTAGACAACGGTTAGGCCGACCGGCGAAGACATTAGTACAGTTACTATGTGGTAGTTTTATGCCTTTATCTGTATCTATGGTATTTCGACTGCCTTCGTGACACAGTGGCTAGACTGGCTAGCTAGATCGCACTCAAAAGCGACGATCACGCTAGGGTTTTTTTCGTGTTGTATTTAACTGCACATCCAAAAATACTGGTTGTGAAGCCATTATAAAGAGAAAAGATTTGATTGTTTGTTTGTATTCAATAGGCTCCGAAACTACTGAACCGATTTGGAAGATTCTTTCACTGTTGGAAAGCTACACTGTCCCCGGGTGACTAGGGTACTTTTGATACCAGAAATGTGGGGAAAGGGGGGGGGATAATTGACAAAAGAAATGACGCGCGAGTGAAACCGCGGAGGCGACCGATAGTCAGAAATAAAAGTACAGAAGTAATGTTTATCCGTTGTGGTATCTATAGACCGACAAACTTATCTGTTCCGGTGGCCAAAATTGGAACTACGTGAAATGCAATGCAAAAACGATATTTAATGACAGTTCTAAATAGACAGTAGCGACGCCGCCACCGGAACAGATAAGTTTGTCGGTCTATACATGACCCAACCAGCGTAGTCTGGCTGAATGCATTTATTGAAAAAATAGTAAAACGTAAGTATCTTTACATACTCGTAAGATAAGAAATCATTTGCCTAATTTGATATTATGTTTTGATAATTTTTCGATATCGATTCGTGTATATAAGTTGTATACTGCGTATTTGCTATAGTGACATTGCAGTAACCTATAGATACGGTGTGAACTTGACTCATCATTTATTTATTTTCACGTGCGCAAACTGCGCTTTAACATCGACGTTGACGAAAAAATTGACAAAATTGACGAAAGTTCGCGCTGACTGCTCTAAATTAAAATGAAATCTTGTAATTGTGCATATCCACATTGTCCACACACTCCTCTTTATAAGGATCTCTATTGCCATTTTCATGTTTTCTACGAGTACGACACAAGTGCTCTTAAAACATCTCACATTCGTTTCCATCACTCTTCTAAAAAAAATATTTTCTTGTTTGACCATAGTCGAAAAAAAGTCTTCCGAAGATTTTTTAAATTAAACCCTAGCACAAAAATGGTTCTGTCGGTAGCTCACGACATTAAATTATTATTTTTTAAATATTTATCAACATGGTAATGTTTAAGATAAATTTTGCTCATTGACACTATATTTTCTTATTTCTATAGCATTTACACCCTGTATATATTGGACTATTGCATAACGGTCATTAACAGAAGTAGATAAGCATTGAAGTTTTTAAAATTAGTCTTTGTTTTTTTATTTATTTACCCAAAAAACATGTCATACTAGTAATAAGCACATAAATATTATGACAGCTAAATAATATTTGCAATTTATTTTTCAAGGATTTTGGTTTTTAAATTCCAAATGTCATGGGATTCACCTTATGAACTTCATAACCAGTTAGGTAATTTTTTTTCTTGATGCGATAAACGCGAAGAAATAAAACTTTGGTTTCTTGTATTTTTAAAATGTGATACAATGGTGGTGGACCAATAGGTCTACCTCCATACAAAAATCTTCATAGCCCCTTGCAACTAGAAAACAGGTGCGCTGAGACTCGAATTACACTACTATCACATCTAAAACATCTCGGTTACTATTGAAAAGTCAACAAAAATGTTTGCACACGTTTACTCCGTCTAGCTCGTGTTTGACACCGTGTCACGCTATCAGGATCAACTATACGTCACAATTAAAACAATAATCATTCAAACTGCCGAAATGGATTATAAACGAAAACATAAACCGTGTCAGCATGACACTCCACGTGATCTGATAAACTTAATCATCCAAACTCACGGTACATATACAATAAATTTACGCGAAGGAAATAATCGTACGTCGTATTTCGTTGACCTTCAAGCTTTAGTATGGATTCTGACGTATCGTCTAAAGAAAAATGTGTTGTAGATATCGCCCCGTGTTCTTGACTTTGACACTATTAATATCAGTTTACATACCTACCAGCTGGGGAGATATTAGTATTGGCTTCAGAAAACTGCATCCTTGTCATAAAAATCTTGAGTTTAGCCAAAAAGCTGGCACCGTTTCGTCTCCTTCGGGTGTAAAGGAGAAACTGGGAGGGAATTTAGTGGGCAATTCCATCGGGAATTGGGAATCGTCCCACACCCCCGCAGATCTCACTAGCCTGCAGTTACGGTGCTTGAAACAATCCTTCTTCGAAAAAAAAGGTTTTCATGTTGGCTCAACGTTTGCCACAAAGAGTTGGTAATAGCTTTGTTTTATATCTTCAATTGGGAGCCAGGCACGTTTTCTACCTGATAAGCTACGATGTCTAAGGGACCCTTTGTCAGAAAACGTCGTCCATTGTGCTGCCAAACTATAAGCTTCTTTGCTATCGTCACATTTCGAGCCTTTCGGTTCTTTATTGTATTTTAACTTTTAGTAATAAAATCAACTTTAGCCTGGTATGAGATGGTACAAAGTTTACTTCAATTATGCTTTTGACCTGAAATGTACTAGCTGATAATACGAATTGAGAACATATTAGTAAGTGGATTCTAAACATCTCTTGTTACTAATATCAATTTGTTGCGAACGTGAATTTTAATCATTGTCACTAAATGTTTTTATAGGAGGATATGTGCTACATATTATAACATCACGATGATGTCAATGTTTTACCGACATGATCTAAAATAAGAAGCTGTTATCTTCCTATCTTAGAACACATCGCGTGCCGTGCTGGCTAAAAAACGTGCAAATTAATACGGAAGAAAACATGAAGTGTTCATTCTATTGGTAAATAGAAATAGAGGCATAAGAATAAATGTAAATGACGAGACTACATAAACATACGAAACAGTAATACATTAAAAAGACATGTTGTTTAGTGCAAAGTTCAAACAAACAAATACGAAGCATTTACTATGATCGAATCGATTCAAACCTTATTAAAACTGAAGTAAGTTACATTTTGGTATACCCTTTAGCAAAAAATAGGTCTCTCTTTACCATTAGTTGAGGTAGGAGGGCTATCATAATTATTAGCTTACATAGAAAAAGGTTAAAAAAACACGTGATAGATTGTATTTATAAGTGAAAGAAAAAAATTTAGCTTAAGACGCAATTATGTTGATTAAAAAGACAATTACAGAATGAAAGAATAATTAATAAAAAAAAACCGTTAAAACAAAGATTAATTAAGTGGAACGAAATAAATTAACCCCGTTCTTTACATTGATGTCAATGATCTTATTCACATTTCTGAATATGGCTTTAGGTATTATCTGTAAACATTGTTTAAGCGTCTATTGCGTGTTTCATGCAACCTACATTAAATTGATTAGGCAAATAAATTAGAATCTAGAATATAGATAACTTAAAGTATTATTTTTATGTAAATTTTTTACATAAAAAAGTTTCATTTGATTTAAAAATGAGCACATTGGATGACATATTTGTTAATTTACAGATACAATATTTGCATTTATCGATTTCAGAAAGTATGTAACTAGAGTAGAGTAGAGTGAGTTAGTACAGTAGTAAAAATTTAATTAATGATCATGAGTCATGACCGCTATAAAAACAGTGATTAATGTAAACGTTAATTACTAATAAAGGACTATCTATTTACAAGTATGTGCAATGGTTATGTTTTATTATTTTATATGAAGTGTAACATAATAATTTTACAGGTAACTGACATTGTCTATAATAAATTGTTGATATCCCTGTGAAGAAACCCGTCTCGCTTTGCTGCGAGGAACTTCGAAGTTCACATAAAAATAGTATTAAGGGCGTTTTATACTCCCAGTGTATACTAGCGGGTTAAGGGATCTGACCGAGGCATTAATAAGTTTTTTCCAAAGCTTTATCGTAACTGTGTTTCGCGTTTGTGAGCACAGTATACAGGCCTACAGTTGTGTTCAACACACAATCTGTACGTATCTGACAGTTAACTGAGAGGCGCTTGGTGGCTGGGCAATTGTTTTTCAACAAGACATTGCTCCCGGTAACCTAATTTGAGCTATCCTTCCCATTCCTTATAGCAAGAAAATCCTGTCCTAACTTACCATTCCTATTTTGTTATCAAGGAATCTCCTAATTGATAATTCTTGAATATCTGGCTTGACAGCAGAGTATTGTCAAATTCTTTTTCGAGAGAAAAGAATTTCCGTGTCGCTAAAAAGACATTTCCGGCATTTGTGTTAATAATTAGCACATATCTTTGGGTTGACATATACCCCAAACAAATTAAATCCAACTCACTCGAATATTCCTGAAATACTTTCCCAAACAATTTGTCTACCTTGACGATATCATCGTATACAGGCAGCACCTTTCCTTAAACCCACCCAAAACCAACGCGCGGTGGCCATATTAGGCCGCAGTGTGTTGACAGCGCTCTCTTGTGGTCAGGTACTAGGGCCTTCGCGCCCGGTCGCTCAAACCGTCGGGTCGTCGAGCCGTGGGCGGATCGGCGCGGGCATATACAACGACTGAACGCTGCTTGCTCCTGCACACGCTTAGGTATGACTCATTTATAATATATAAATGTCCCTGATGTCTCGTAGGTTCAGTTGTTTAAAGTGCCTGACAAATGACTGATCTCTCGGACTTGGGTTCGATCCCCGAGATAAAATATTTTTTTGGTTTTTAAAATATGGAACATTAATAGGCTAATACATTCTTACATTTATTAAGAAAATCTCTTGCCGGAATCTAACCCGATAAAATTGGTAACATTAATATTTTATTTATTAACTTCTTTGCTATGATCGTTGCTTGCTAACTGCTTGTAAAACAATAATAAGGTAGTGATGAATATTTGACATTATTTCGTAATACGGATGATAAGAAAGAAAAAAAAACTATTTATGTAAGTAGGTTGGTTAAAAAAATAAGGTTATGTGATCAAACTTTTTCTTAAACTTAATTTGCATTTTGACTATAAATGCTAATACATACCTAAACAATTTACAGGTGCCGATTCACCCTCAGCTCGCGCAAATAGCCCGATCATGTTGAGAGCGGGCGCGAGGCACCCGGATGCTAACGAGTGTCCGGTGGCGTCCACGTCCGGTTCACAGCCGGACGTCGCGCCTGATATCACCCAACTGTACGCTACGCTCAACGAGTACCTGTTGCTGGAGCACAAGTTCCAGCCGAGACTGTGCTTGCCCGCTGAGTCTGAGGTTGGTAGTGTTATCTACTTAAAAGAGTAAGACGAGTTTCTTGCCGGTTCTTCTCAAGTATTTCGAAACTGGTGGTAGAGTCATTCATCATCATCAGCCTATATACGTTCCCACTGCTGGGACACAGACCTTATCTCAATTGTGAGATAGTGTGGGCCATACTCCACCACGCTGGCTTAGTGCGGGTTGGTGGAGAGGTGCGTAAGGCAAGTGACCAACCTTAGGTAGAGTCATTGTGTACCATTAAATGATTTATACATGAATTAAGAATATTTGGATTTTACTGAAGGAACTTGGTCCTTCGAGCCGGATAAATATCTAGTTTGAAAAATCATAAAATTGTGTGAATTATTCATGTAATTTTTGATTTATATGTATACTTTACTAAATAGTTGTTTATTTGAGTGCAAACCTAATAAATATGCAATACAATCTTATTGAGCTTTCTTATCAAATGTATAACATCTAATAATTTTTTGACCCATGAAACAACATGATCAAAGTGCATAATTGGACTGTCAGAACACTCAGAACCAAAAATACCTGCACTTATTCTATCAAACAATCTAACAAGAAAATATTATATTATAATTTACCTACATATTTCTGCTGTTGATTTTATTTACTTTTGGTCAACTACTACTTTTAGTAACAACTAGTGATGTGCCGCTGAGAACTTTCTCGTTCCCGGCAATATTGCCAGTGAGAATATTCTCGAGAAACAAGAACGCTCCCGGGAATATTCTCAACGTTCTCAACAAAATTTTAATTTATAATTTGATGTTTTTGTATATTTATAGCTGATATAATTATGTACAGTGTTTCTATGTTTTATTATTGGCTAAGTTTACACAAAGAAAAGACAATGCATTAAATCAGTTCATTTTGCGGCCACTATTTTGGACCCTGGTAACCAAGGTACAACTTTACCTGCTAATGCGAATCCCGAAGGATGCCAGGCAATAATGAATATTGCACAGTGTGGATACGCGACAAAAGGACCAAGAATCCTTGAAGATTTAGCAAATTATAAAGGACGAACTGGCATTTATGATAAAACTTTTCTTTATGAATCAGCGTGTTACACGATTCAACCTTGGTCTTGGTGGAATTTATTTTTTCCGAACTCAGATTTGGGGAGACCTGCTCTGAAAATGTTATCCATACCATCAACTTCGGCAACTGTAAAAAGGACATTTTCGACATTTTCTTATATACATAGCCAGAAAAGAAACAAACTAAAGACTGATAGAGCTGTAAAACTATGTTACGTGGCTCATAGTTGGAAGCTTATGAATAAAACTCCTAATGGCTAATTCCTCAAATAAGACCCAAAAACAAATTCATAATCGTTAAATATTGTTAATTTTAATATTGTTGTTGATTTTTAGATGTTAAGGGCTCTTTCAAATTGGACGTTTTGTGTCGGACGGCTGCGGTACGGTAGCCACGCGTTTGCCGTATACCGCGTACGGACGGTCGTTATTATTCATACTGTTGCGGGTACGGGGTGCGTTAATTCAATTAAATGCCGGTTACGAAAAGACAATTATTTATTTTAAACCACTAAATTGAAATACACAACTTTAACACAACTTAACACTTTACAATCCACGTAGACAATTCTAAACAAACACTCGTAAACGCTGTTCACTTCAAACGTCGCAGGATAGTTAGCACTGATCGCTTTCCGAAGAATTAATACTTGACGCAGCGTCGCTTTCTCTCTATTTATACCCGGCGCGGCCGCTCTATTAATTTCTTGGATCATTCGCGAAACCGCGCGATCGCACGCGATCGAACAGGATAATTCTTCGGATCTAAACATGCAGCGCGCGCGCGGATGTAAACAAGCAGACGAGTGCGCGCGAGAATGAACCTTATTGCGAAGAGGAATTAGGTCCGTTTTAATTCATAGCACGCGGTGCGGTAACAGTACGGTTGACTTATTGCTGTCGAGCGTTCCCGGTACGTCTAATTTGAAAGTGCCCTTAGTTCTAAGTTGATATTTTCCAATCAGTCGATTAATTTTATCTTTGGATAGTTGTTGATTTATTTTTAGTTATTAACCAGTTAATAAGACTGAATTATCTTTTTAATTTTTTAAAATCTGATTTCAGAGCGTTCACTCAGTCATTTTTAGTCAATATTGTAGTCCTGAAGTTGATGTTATCTTGTCAAATTACTTAAACAGAGTTGATTGCGAAAATTTGTTTCATTATGACCATTCTACTATACAAAATTAACTATATTTCATGTCAGTAAACGAACAATTTAACTGTTTATTATCTAATTACGTATAAAAAGAAAATGCTGCCATAGTCCATTATCAATAAAACAATATTTCACAAAAAAAATTATAGGTGCAGTAATGCTGAGAATATTGCCGAGAAAGTTCCCGAGAATATTCTCGAGAATACTGGGAATATAGTATTTTACTGCAAATAGACTGTATTGTATTATACACAATGATCTGTCGACCTTATTTGATACTATTTAAATTAAGAAAGGTTGGTTGTTTCCATTTTATAAAAATGATTCTCAACCTTTCTCACTTCGGAGAACGTTGCCGGGAGCGTTCCCGGCAATATTCTCAGGTGGGAGAACGTTCTCGAGAACGGCACAACACTAGTAACAACAGACGAACCAAGTTAAGCTACGCACAGTTGCGTCAGTATATTTAGCCACATCTGTGCACACTTATACGCAAGAGTGTGACGTCATGACTTGTGGTGCCTCCTGCTTTGAGTTATGCCTTCAATGTAGCTTCGTTTTCGATTCGTAAAATTGTTTGACCTAGTTTTAAAGAATTGTGGTTTTTAAGGAGCCAATTTATTTTAAGCAGAGTAGAATTTGGGAAGTCGTCCTCAAATAGTTTTTATCGATGGTGTGTGATGGTTGAAAAGTCGGCTATTACGCCAGAGGTCTCGGGTTCGATCCCCGTTCGGTACAAACATTGTAAAGTTACAGCAACACTTGGTTGCTATGGTTATACTCACAAATAACTGACAATATCCAATAGTAACAAGGCACGGTTGACAATTTTATTGACATCACACTTTGACAGAATAATAATGAATGACATCTTATTGTTTTTTATTTGATTGTTGCCAATTAAAGAAATTAGTTCCAATATTTTTCCGCAATATGGCGAGGTTTTTTTATTGGTCGGGCTATAATTAAGTAAAGAGTTACTTAAGCCCTATCAATGTACTAACAATATCTTGACGAGCCATTTGGTGTAATGGTCGAGAAGTCGGCTATTACACCAGAGGTCGCGGGTTCGATCCCCGCACGGTACAAACATTTGTGTGCATGAACATGTCTGTTTGTATCGGTCTGGGTGTTTCTATGTATAATATGTATGTATTTACAAAAAAAAAGTATATAAGTAATGTTTATCCGTTGTCTGGCACCCATAGCACAAGCTAATGCTTAGTTTGGGGCTAGATGGCGCTGTGTGAATAATGTCTAGAGATATTTATTTATTTATAATGTACTAACAATATGTGATGTTTGTTTGCAGAATGGGGAGGTGACTACAGGGGCCCGCGATGGTGCCGCTCATGTTCTCCGATGCTTGAAGGTGTGGTTCGATTTGCCTGCCAGCGTCCTTGTCCACGCTATCAACCTCTTCGACAGGTGAATATAATATTATTCTTTATTTAAATTAAAGCTATTTAAAGAATGGATATGGCATCTTCTTAGGCCCTTCGTACACAAGGCTACGCTATAAATCTTCGATACTCGATGATTTTAGTCTCCAAGCGACTACCGCCATATAAATGAAGACTTGCGTAGCCTTGTGTATGAAGGGCCTTAGTGTTTAGTTAGGATTCAGTCAATGAAATTTTACCATACTCAACTCATCATCATCCCAGCGTGTATTCCTGATTGCATCCCGTATGGAGCTCAGGGTCTGCTTCGACTATGATCCTAGATTTGACAAGCCTGGTTATTACAATGGAGCGATTGCCATCTGACCTCCGTAACCCTGACAGGGGAAACCAGACCTACTTGGAACATAATCGGGACCAACTTCCGAAGTGCCTTCCGGAGCACGGAATCATCATTCTTTTCAGACATTGAGGTGATTCAAGCCTGCAATGTCCTAACCAAACTGGAAACAATCACACAAAGTGATGTTCCCCGTAGGATTCGCACCCACGACCTCCGGGTATTAGAGCCGAACGCTCTAACCACTGTACCACGGAGGCAGCTGAATGAAATTTTACCATTCTGAACTTCTAATTCTCCTCAGGTTCCTAACGAAGATGAAGGTTCGTCCATGCCACGTGCCCTGCATCACGGTGTCGTGCATGAACATCGCAATCGACGAGCACGCCACCGCCACGCGACAGCCAAGGACCGTCTCTGTCGAGGAATTAGGTAAATATCATAATTATCTTCTTCCGCCAAACGTTCGGTCTCGAACTGGTCCGGGTACGCTTGCACCATGATTCAGCGGTAAGCCTTATTACGGGAACTATACTAATGGGGGCTATCGTTTTAGTGCTCACCAGTTGGCGCCACCGTCGCATGAGGTCCAGAAATTTAAATATATCGGCCAGGGAGTATATATATATGTGACGTATGATGAGGCATGTATCATGACGTCAACGAAAAGGGAAGATCTTCCTCCGAGCTAGGTGTCTGTGCTCGGGGACCGCGGCCCAATGTACCGTCTTGGTGTGTTGTATATATGCTAGCCGAGAGAATAACTCTGCTAGCGCGACGCAGGATCGAATATCTGATTGGCTGTCTCAGTGACGTGCGAGTGACGAGTCTCGAAGCCAATGTTTACACGTGCACTTTTCGCTGACTTGCAATCTTGCGTTGTTGTCGTCAGTCTGCCGTATGTAGCGCATTCCGACAGCCGCTACAATATATTTGCTTTAAATTACATTAGGGTATTGTAAAAAAATAATCAACACTGTTTAAGTCACAAATAATTCAGCGTAGCGGGCTAACACATAGTCAAATGACATTACAGACCTCACGCTACACTAGCACATCTAGTGGATAATTCACACGCTGTAGCCCCCATTGGATCATGGCTACACCGCCATTCGACTGTGCAGATTTTATAACCGAATTTTCCATCACCGCAGAGCTCGTGGTAAATAGCCGAAATTAGGACCATCAGTAGCCTTAAAAACAGAACCATCTTTTGCCGGAACACAGCAAGAGCTGTTTTGTAGATTTCACCTGTGAGAGTTAGCCTGGCGGACTCTGAAAAGCTCGTGTATAAACCCACGACCTTTGATTTATACCCGAAAACTACTTAACAACTGTTCTATAAAGGCGGTCGTTAATTTCGTCTTCTCGTCCGAATCCGAAGTCAGTTCTACATGGTCCTTTGAGCCGGATGATATCAACATGGTCCTTCGAGCCGGATAATATTATAACATCACTAACGGCAAATCTTTCCCGCAGTGTCAATATCGCAGTCGGCGTGCACAGCCGGCGACGTCGCGCGCATGTCGCGCGTCATCCACGACAAGCTGGCGTTGGTCGCGGGCTGCGGCGGCGTCACGTTGCTGGACTGGACGGTGCTCTTCTACCGGCTGTTAAGAGCTGCCGCTGAGGATCTTAGTCTGCCACCTATCGATCAGGTACAAACACTCACCGCTTATATTTATACCTTAAAAAAAAATAAAAAAAAAATAAAATGATCAATGAAAACATCATCAACATAAATTAACTAAATTATGTATAGTCAAAAAACCGACTTGTCTGTTCTCGCTCAAAATTAAACGGGACCGGTGAGCCAACCTTCCGGATAAAAAAAAAACATGAAAATCTTTCGAAGTCATTAAAAAAAAGGAGGTTCTTAATTCGTCTGTTTTTTTTTTATATGTTATTTCATGACTTTACTGCACGAATTTTATATTTACACTTTACTACACAAAACTATTACAATTGGCGGAGAATGCCGAAAAGCATTCTATACCAGTTAACGTAACCATATTGTATTCTCATTTTAACAGACTTCAAAATAATTTGTTTCCAATCGGTTTTTCTTGTTATTTTTTTAAGTATGCTTTGTTATGGACCAATCTCACCCTTTCTTTTCACCCACAGGACAGCACCCTCCTCAACCTAGTAGAGATAGCAGCCTGCGACGCGTCCTGCGCCAACGCGCGCGCCTCAGAACTGGCCCTCGTTCTCGTCTTCCAACGCTTGGAGCAGCGCCTGATCCAGCTGGCGAGGGACGCCCGCGTGCCGCCCACGGCCTACTGCCTCTACGACTACGCCGCGCAGCTGCAGGCCCACTGCCATGTGAGTACAGGCCTGTGGGCACGTGTAGACCCTGGCCCTGGTCTGCCAGTGGCTGGAGCAGCGCCTGCTATCACTTAGTTATATGGGTGATCCTTCCTAGGCATCCTGGGTTATGTATTAGGCTGGCATAGGTGGGTCATTAGCCACCGGGTTGTCTTTCCCGAGTGTCAAGGGGAAATCGAGGGGGGGGGGAATGGGTAGTGGGATGAGTGTCTTTACTGACGAGTCGCACATACGGCTGTAGTTGTTGCTGATCTGCAATTAGGATGTATTAGGTTTAGGTTGCAATCACCAAGGAAAAGGTGAAAATGCCTGTGTTTGCTTCCAAAGTTCCAAAGGACATCGACTCGGGGGCCGGACGTTAAGTAGATCGGATCCTACGTTCGAGGGTCTTTTGGCACATCGGGTCCAACTTGTCCAAGCATAAAAAAGCCTATTTAAGTAATCCTTAACTTAAAAGGATAAATGTATAACAATGACGTTCAATATACAACTAGACTCCCATTCACGCTCAAATATTGTCCGAAGCAAAAGTCTGCCCACGCAACTATTGGGCAGAGTTTCCGTTTAGTTGTGTACAATTGACATTAAACACTAACTGCCACGAGATAAGGTGTTAATTTGAACGAATGTGTTAATGTCATCTGTGTCAACGCCGCTCGGACGTTTTTTGAGGAATTTTCTTTAGAGATTGGGTGTCTAGTTGTATAATTGAACGTCATTGACGAGACATTTGGTGACGAGCCATTTGGTGTAGTGGTCGAGAAGTCGACTGTTACACCAGAGGTTGCGGGTTCAATCCCCGCACGGTACAAACATTTGTGTGCATGAACATGTCTGTTTGTATCGGTCTGGGTATAATATGTATGTATTTACAAAAAAAAAGTATATAAGTAATGTTTATCCGTTGTCTAGCACCCATAGCACAAGCTCATGCTTAGTTTGGGGCTAGATGGCGCTGTGTGGACAATGTCCAGAGATATTTATTTATTTTATTTATTGATGTATAACCAATAATGTTTGTTTGCACAGATGTCGGACGCGTCGCTGGTGGCGACCCGCGCGCGCGTGAAGGCGGTAGTGGCTCGCTACGAGGCGCGCGCCGCTGCACCGCACCGACAGCGGCTGGTGTGGAGGCTGTCCGAGAGGACGCTCAAGGTACCGCACCACTTCACACACAGCAACGCCGAAACATTGCCTCGGTCATATTTTATTTTTAGAAAATGATTAAGTTGAATTTGGCAAAACCTGACCAAGAAAATAAAAAACCTACTCTGCAGGCGCCACATTAGATATGGTTATAGCAACACTTGGTTATCGGTTGTCTGACACTCATTGGGACTATATAAATAGTATCCAAGAATCTTAATAGACCGACAAACTTATCTATTCCGGTGGCGGCGTCGCTAGTGTCGTTTTAGTACTGTCATTAAATCACATTACAATAAATATCGTTTTTGCATTGCAAAAACTGACATTTCACGTAGTTCCAGTTTTGGCCACCGGAACAGATAAGTTTGTCGGTATATATAGTCATCGCACCCTTTTAAAAGTATCGTTTAGTTGCATAATGCCTAATTCGCAAAATGGCTACCGAGTCTCGAAAGGACTACTTCGGAAACGCCCACTTAGCATGCACCTAATTGTCCAATAAAATAACTGAAGTACAGTCTATAAGGTTGATAATATTTGCCTATAATTCTAGTAATAATTTTTCCATAAATAAAACGATATATTATTATCGTTTTATAACCAATAATTTACAGTATTGTAACTGTATTAAGAGTTAAAGAATCACCAAATCAATTTATGTAATTTATGGTGGTATGGGTTGTATTTAACTGAACATCAAAAAAATACTGATTGTGCATCAAAAAATACTGATTGTGTATCAAAAAATATTGAATTGCTAACCTAACCTAACCTTTGGTATTTTTTTGATGTACACTTAAAAATATCCCATTTAAAAATGTTGTATTGTATTGCGTAGGTCCTGAGGCCAACGGACCGGCTGACATCTCTGCTGCCCACAATTGAGGAGCAGCACTTCGCCGTTGACACTACACCCGCCAGAAAGAGGTAACTATCCCCTACATTTCCCCGCCATTTAAGCCCCCAATGGATTAGTGGTTAATTCGCTTGGGTTTATGACTCAATTCGTTCGAGGGTTTGATTACCTCGAGTCCGGTTATTATTTTACGAAATGATGCAGCAAATAGATTTATGACAAACAGGGTTGCAAATTATCAAGATAATTATTTACTCTGAAAATTATCCGATAATTATTTACTCTGATAATTATCCGATAATTATTTACTCTGATAATTATCCGATAATTATCATCAGATAATTATCGGATAGTTATTAAACTATCCGATAATTATTTGATAATAATTATCCAACTTACGAATCAAATATCAAACTCGCCTAAGTTCAGTACCGACCGGTACTACTGACACATATAAATTAAAGATTTTTTGGTTTTTTTTACCACTCTTTTTAGTTTTATTGCAGTCAAACTGACCAATATTGGATTATTTTCCTAGGCATAATGTTTTTCTTTATTTAATTTCGCAGCGCAAAAACTACAGTTCACGAAAAAAATAACAGTGAGGGGAATTCCTCTGTAAATGAATGACATTTGACGTTCGTTTGAATGCACGCTTGATAATGTGACGAAAAAACATTCGTTTGGATTTGGATATACCTATGTATTGTTTTGTTTTGTTTGTACAATAACAGTTACTCGTTATTATCAACGATAATTATCAATAACCCCGATGACAAATACTTTTTACTTAGATATTTTCGACTAAAAGTTACTAGTTCAAAATATATCATAATAATATAACGTTGCTGTGCGTGCCAAATTCCATATGTGCATTTTTTGGATTTTTGTGTTTTGCGCTTAAAATAATCTTCGTTTAATTCTCCATGTGTCCGTAAAATCAGTTTTGTGATATTCGAAATAGAAATCAATAAAACAAATTCCATTTATGTGTTTTGTTTGACTGTTAGAAAAATGTCATATTGTGCCGAAATATACGCGTTTTTTGTTGTTGTCCTAAATCTAACAAAAAACACATATGGAACTTGTCAGGCGCAGCGACGATAATTGATTCTACTTATTTATATATAAACATATATACAAATATACAGTATGACAGGAAATGCGAGGGACATATTTAAACCACAAATAGTTCATGCTTCCATATAACAAAATAAGTATAAATCAATAAAAACTCTGGTATATATCTGTCAATAACCTTAGTCGAAACCTGAAAATCCGCGTAACGTGCGGGCACTCTTCCCTTCACAGTACCTATTTCGTGCACTCGTTCATTACTCAAATTATTGTATTCGCGTACAATTTGAGTTTGGGGCGTAACCGGCCGCTCAGCACACGGGATTTTTAGGTAGTTCATGCATACATAAATTATTAGGATAATTATGAAAAAAATTAAGGATATATTTTTTATAGCAAATTAGACTCTAAATCAGATTCTGAACAATCTCCTTAAATATGTCCCTCGGGTTACCTAACACGCTGTATAATTGAGTTTATTTATAAACGTGTATTTTTTGTCTCCAGATCAGGCAGCGAATCGAGCGAGAACGAGGACATGTCAGACTGGCCCCGCAGCCCTGTACTGCCAGTGTATTGCGACAACTGACCATAGGCCCCTACCATGGGCCGTGGCCAAATGCCGCACACCGTTTAGTTCTGTTGAACTGCAGGCAAGTCGCGGAAGACACGTCACCATAGTCATCAAAGGATCACACCGGTGCCTATAGGCTTTGAGCTAAGTCAAGTCACCATAGGTCGACGGCCTCCAGTGCCTATAGGCCTTAAGTCTCGTCACCATAAGTCGAAGGCCTCCAGCTTAAGTCTCGTCACCATAAGTCGACGGCCTCCAGTGCCTATAGGCCTTAAGTGTTAATCAAGAGTTGTTCTGTTGTCATTGGTGGCTACACGTCGTTGGAGATTTTCTCATCATCAGCTACAGGCTTTAGCTTCATCTTTATAGGAAGGTGTTTATAGCCACAATCGATCATAGGCCGGGAAATAGCATCTTCGCTAAAGAGGTAAAGGCTACGATTGGTAACAGGCCTAGTTCGCAAGTGATTATATAGGCCATTCATAACATCTTTGTCTCATAAAGATGGTTTCTCCTACAAATTTAAAGCAATACTAAGGAGTGTAAAGAAAGGCCTGTATCCAATTGTAGAATAGGCGTGATGACATTGCAATAATTTCTGATGATAGACGCGAATATCAGATGAGTCTACAGTCTGGCAGCACATTGAGCGACGCTGGTGAAGTGTCCCTCAATGGAATAGGCCGCAGTGGCCGCTTACCATCAGGAGGGCTGCGTGCTTGCAAGTAAAGATAAAATGACAGACAGCTGTATTTTAGTATTAGATATAATAATTATTAGACATTGAATAATCTCATTTAATCTATATTATTATTATTATTAGAATGATAGTACTTGTCATCACGCCTATTTAGATAGCCTGTCGTCAGTAGCCTATAGTCTATTATGGACTGCTTCCAAGCCTTGCCAGCAGTTCGGTTGTCAGTTTGTTTATGTTTTATATGTATTGATGTATTTTATACATGTGTAAATGTACCATTCCATGACTTGTTATGAATTGAAAGAACCCCATTGCTTAGTGGTTAAAGGTAAAGTAGAAGTCCAGGGACACAGAATATATACTAAAGTAAAGAAGCGACACTCAAGCATGTGTGCTCGTAAAATCGCTCGGGGCGCTGTGTGCGTGACCTAGGCGCGCGCGGGGGTGCGCGCGGCGGTCGGGGAGTGCAGCCGTCAGTCGCCGGACTGAACCGGCTAAGGGTCTTAACTACTTTCGCTCGCCGCTCGCTTGTCGGATTGATATTGCACGGACTGACTACGCGATGCAAAATCATGCCGGACGGGCGTTATTGTTGTGTTTATGGCTGTTTGAATTTAAAATAAAATATAAATTTATCAACTACCTATTTTAAAATTTAAAATATACGAAATTTTAATTATAACAAAAAGCTCTGACAACAAGGATTTCAGACGATTAAACTCGTAAACTCAAGTAGGTAAAATTTACAATAAATAAAAAAAAATTAAATCAAACCTTTCCTTTACATGTTAAAGATTAAAAAACTAATTATAAATAACAGTAAATATAGTTTATGAGTTGCAATTTATGATGTACCTACCTACCTAATATAATTAAGTAATTTATAGATTACAAAAACTTATTATAAATCAAACCCATGTCCTTGCACAAGTTTGTATTTCTTAAACATACTATGTAATCTCCTTTGCCACAAATCTAAATTCCATTTCGGCTTAGATTATTGTAGGCATTTCGGTATCATCAACCCTAGCGTAAACTCGGTCTGTCTCAAGGTCGCTGGCGCTCGAACTCTCACGTACAGAGAGTGTCACGGGTGTGCCAGGGATCAATTCTTATTAGATACGTCTCGGTTCTATAACTTCTAAGTTCGAATCCCGGTTCGGGCAGCATTTTTGCAGCAACATAAATAGGTTGATTCTTTACGTAAGAGGACAAAAAATAATGTAACGATCGCATGTATGAAAAACATCAATACATTTTGAATGTATGCTAAGAAATGTATGTATGATCCTATTTTTGAATGATTCAAAACACCGTGATCACATTTAAATTATACAAAATGTTTTATACAAGATTGTATGATAATTTTCTGTACATATCATATTAGATGTTGAATAGAAAAATATACACTTTTCTTAATCATATATATTATATATTTATGTAATTGATGACCTCAATGGCTTAGTGGATCACGAACTAAAAAGTCCCGGTCTAGGCAGTTTCGAAAAATTCTAAATTAGCTTGGGTCTGGGTGTTCTTAGATTCGCTTTTATACTCTCTGACTGAGGCGCAGTGTTCGAGATTTGCTATGCTAGAGGTCGCAGGTTCATTATCCGCACAGTACAAATATTTGTCTGTAATAACATTTATATGTTAAATAGGTATAATGTTTTTAATATAATATATGTATTTAAGGACCTCTATTTAGAACCCAAAGTACAAGCTTTGTTAGTTTGGGTGTAGGTGGCAATGTGTTCTCATATACTATACATATTTATTTTCATGCATTTATTTTAATATCAGTTAAAATGACATTTTCTACGCTTTTATCACGTAGTAACTATAATAGTGCGATAGGTTGGTGGTAAATAAAATAAAATATATTTCAAGACTTATATTTTCCTCATATCTTCCTAACTCAACGTCCAACCTATCAATGCTTCAATTATTTTCTAGCACTCGCCTAATCCGTCAAATTTTAAATAATGTTTTATTTTTCTGTATCGCTCCATGGAGTACGCCGTTGGTTGCCAGTGTCACATCTCCCCTCCGCTCCGTTGAGGGTCGAGGCACTGCCCAGGAGAGATGCCTATGGTTCAACTTCAGTCATCAAAGTTCATTGAAGACCGTCCCCTGGCTACCGCAGTGGTTCTGCTTCCAACGACCTTCTCCATTTGAAGCACCTGAATCAGAAAACAATTTTTTTTTAAAGACAGTGTTAGGATATCTTATATGCCATGCCTTTTACTAAAAAGCCACCCATGATAGAGGCAAGTCAATAATAAAGCGCAAACAAAAAAAAAACATAACTCTACAGCCAAAGTCCATGATTAATATAAAATTCAAAAACTTAAACTTCAAATAATGATTAACACGAAGTCTCACCTCTGCGATGGGTTCGTTAGGCAAAAACCTAACAAAAAGCCTACCGATGGCATATACGCTACCTAACTAAACCTATCTGATATCCCTAATCTCAGCATTACACAATCATTAATTCTATAAATCAAAGGGCACATCGCAACACGGGATACGTCATGAGTATGGGCCGATTGATCAACACCTCCCTTTACAACCCTTGCATAAGCTAAAAAAAATTTAAATTAACCATCAGAGCTGATAGCCTATCCAACTATCCTCTGCCTAACCCCTCAACACAGTTGATGATCTATTCGACCATCCCCTTCTTCCTTATGGGAGAGACAGGGTCACTGTGTCAAACCTCCTCTGCAATCACCAACACCACCAGTAATAACTTCATCCAACAGCTGGAGACCAACCAAATCCCCTCCTCCTCCTTATCGGAAATGAAGGATTGCCGTCAGAGAAGTTACCACAACAATGCCTAAACATTCAAACACCTTACACAGCAGCGATACACCTTTATAAATACGGCCCTTCTTCATGAAAGACGTGCTGCGATGTTGCACTCCATGTTGAACTTGTATCTCGGAGGGTAGCACAGCTCCTCCGGTAACAAACTTCTATTTTCCACAACTTCACAGCAGTAGCGCTCCACATGAAACACATTTATTATATTAATATTTACAAAACACTACATATATACAAATATACAAACAAAGATAAAATTTATATTCACAATTGGCTCCTACTAAAGAACTTTTTCATCCTGTTCACATGAACTAATTGCAATCTACTCCGATTATTATTATATTTCCTGATTAAATAATTCAAATTATTCAATCTTCTTACCACTAAGTATGGACCTTTAAATAAACGCAATAATTTAAATGTTCTGCCTACACGCCTAATAGGAGTATATAACATTATTAACTCACCCTCATTGAAACAAACTTGCTTAGCTTTCTTATCATAATTACGTTTTTGAGTCCTCTGAGCATCTCTTATATTTTCAACAGCCAAACGGGTAATTTGTCTCTTAAACTCACATTTCTGTTCCACAGTCATTATGTTGTTCACATTCCGTCTCAATAAAATGTCTGATCGAATCTTCGGTTATTTCTGCCTTTTTCTGTAAGAATTCTAATTCGTAAAAATATTCTAATACATTTTGTTTGACGTTTTGCTTCATGGAATAAAATTGCTCGTGGTAACTTGCATTAAATGGAAATTCTTCTTTTAATAAACTACATAATTGCTGAAACGAGTCAAAATTTCTGAAATTGGATTTATAAAATAATAAAGCGGGTCCTTCCAGGTATGCCGCAATGCTATATTTTTTTTGCTCCTCACTCCACGATTTGATGCTGGCTATCACTTCAAACTCTTGCAAGAAGTCTTCCACATCCCCTCGTATTCCATTGAATTTTGCCGACATCTTCTTGGTAAATTCCCTACAAAATATAAGCAAAATTATCCTATTCTGCTGTTATAACGATCGCGAATATTATTTCGCCGCGTACTGTCCCTATCACTTTCCCTAAACTATGCTAGAATCGCGCCTCCACCATATGCGATAGGTTGGTGGTAAATAAAATAAAATATATTTCAAGACTTATATTTTCCTCATATCTTCCTAACTCAACGTCCAACCTATCAATGCTTCAATTATTTTCTAGCACTCGCCTACTCCGTCAAATTTTAAATAATGTTTTATTTTTCTGTATCGCTCCATGGAGTACGCCGTTGGTTGCCAGTGTCACAATAGTGTATGTAACATGTGTTTGTGCCCAGTCTGGGTGTATTTTTGTAAGGATAAAACAATATTTAAGCTACTTTAGCATCGAATCTATATATCTAATGTATTATATACTTGATAAACTATATAAATATGATATTCACATTGAGTGATAATTTCTAGTGAAATGTCCCTCAATGGAATAGGCCGCAGTGGCCGCTTACCATCAGGTGGGCTGCGTGCCTGTCTGCCAACTGATAATGTACTAAAATGTATAAAACATGTGAATAGAGAGTAGGAGAGATAAATGGTACTTCTCTTTATACATAATATAAAAAAATCTCCAAACAATCTTGTATAAAACATTTATTAAATTCTTTTCTCGGGCAATTCAACGACCAAAATCGGCGGGCAATTTATATCTAAATATACATATATATATCGATAATAATTAATTAGGTAATTTTCTACGAATAAATCAACAACAAAAAAAAAACAAAAAACGGTCGGTGCAATTTTTTTTCTCAAAAAATTTTGTTCTAAAAATGTAAAAAAAAAATGGCTCCGCAATATTTAGATTTCTGTTACGCTGGTAAAGATGTAGTTGTGTGGGTTATAAGTGGTTTTTAATACTTGAATATACGTGTAATTTTTGTCTGATTTTTATTGGCGTAAAAGAAGTCTTTAAAGCTTATCTTTTTAGTTATAGGGCACAGTTGCGTCATATTCAATTATTAATCAAAACTTTTTAGGTTTATTCAACTTATTAAGATCAAAGAAGCATAATATTGAGCCATGCTTCGTAGTTAATTCCTTCAAAGGTAGACAGTGACAACTGTAAGAGAAAACATCGACCTATGATTTTTTCTATAGTTGTCAACCATGTCAAATAAGTCTGTGATATTTGATCTGTCAAATAATATGCTGTTTTTATTTTTTCGAAACAGACAAAGGAGATAGCATGTTAGTTATTTCACAGATAAAATGTCAGGAACTTATATCTAAAGTCTATGTAATAGGGATTGTAAAGGAATCAAAAAGTCGAATTTAAGGAGTTTTGAAACACGTTGAGTTGTAGCTGTAAGCGAATATATGCGTTATTAGCTCTAGTTAACGTATGTTTTTGTTTGTAGCGGGCGCAATTGAAGCTCTTTGGTTACATCGTTTCGTCTATCCTATAAATACATAAGAGCCTGCGCTGCGTCGGACGGGAGCCGCGCGCGTATTGTAACACATTGCGGGTTTAGTACAGGACGTGCGCGATGGAAGGTTTTAAATGCCAGCAATGGATTACTATCCGCGCGCGAATCCCGCTTCGCGCAACGCAAGGCCTAAGATAGCAATTAGATTTTTATTGGATTTAAGATCTAGGTATCAAATGTAGGTAAATGATAGAACTAAGCGATGTGCCCATATTATTTCTTCTAAGGACGATGTTTCTTCAAAGTTTATGATTTATATTGTGATGTGATTTTTCATACAAAATATTATGTTTACGTCCTTTTTCTCCCAGTCTTTGGTCATTGTTGACTAAAAGGGGCAGGGGGGGAAAAACTGCGGCAGTTAGTTGAGCGTAGCTTCCTACCGAAGTATCGCTCAATGTAGACCCGTCATCATGTTGACTGCCTGTCAACTAAATTTGTATGGATAACCTCCAAAACGATAATTAGAGTTAAGTTGTTCTAAAGAAACGTGTAATAGGCGTCTTTGAATAAACATCGTCTCAAATATAGTACGTCCTGTGATGGTTATGTGTAAGAGAGAGAAAAAAAAACAAAAAAAATATAAAATAATATTCCATACATACTTGTTTTAGATCGTAAGTTTCCCTCGTATTTCTCTAAGAATTGCGTTTGAAATTTTGTAACGGGCGCCACAGCGCTGCGATTAGTCGCAAAAACGTCAGTCGCAAGGTTGTGGCGAACCGGGAAAGTCGAGTCCACCGAAGTTTTTTTTTTAAAGTACATTGTATCAATAACTTAAGTATGTATTATAAACATTTTATTGTAAATTTACTATTAATTAATATATTATTATTTCTCCTTTGACTAACTCTGTTGGAGTTTTTTTCAAAAAAATAATTTTTCATTCTCAATTTAAAATTTTTTTTTCAATAAAAAGTTTGCATTATAATTTTTTTTTTCATTTCTTATTATTTTGTAGCGTAATAGTGTAATATTTGATACTTACCTTATATCTAGATTAAATTATAGAAATGACAAAAAAAAATACAAATCAATTTTAAAAAGCCGAAAAAAATGATCTCAGATGACTTTTTCATATAGTTTGTCGCGTAATCATAAAAAAATGGAACCCACATAAAAAAATGCAAAAAAAAAAGTATTTTTTCGATACTAAGTATTTGAAATAATATTTTTATTAAATCTTAATAAAAGTGAGTGTGTTTTATTTTTATTTGCATTTTATGTAGTATTTCGTTTTTCTTTTTAATCTCTTGTTGAGTGCTTGCAAGTACCATAGAGTATAGAGTTGGTAATGGCCGACTTCACTTGATGTGCTTTCTGAGGATTCTTAAGTCAAACCGTTTCCTATTGGAACGTTGATCGACTCTGTGATACATTTTATAACTAAATATCCCACATTTCCTTTTTAAATTGGTGGAAGAATTTTGAGTGTGAAAAAGAAAAATCGGCTGTTTTGGATCAATATCTTCTATCTACATTTAGATAAAAAAGAAAAATATGAACCAATAATAAAAACAAAAAAATAACTAATGATATAGCAGTATGGTCTTCGACCTAAGCCGGCAAGGAACGAAAAGAAAGAAAAAATAAAAACAAATTATTTCTTGCTTTGACATGTTAAAAAATAAAAAAAACAACTTTATTTTGACTGTGGTTTACTGGTGGAAATATAATTAATTTTATTAACATAATATCAAGAATTATTAATATGTAGATAAAAGATGTTGATTAATAACCGCCGAAAAAACATCCTTTTGAGTTAAAACAAAAAATATGGTTATCAAATATAAAGCTAAAGGTTTGGAGAAAGGTTCTGCCCATTACTACACAGCGATCATAGCAAACTAAAATATCTTACATGGTCCTTTATAGGTTTAAAAAATACATCTAACTAAGTACTCAATTTAATGAAGATGATGATTTTTATGAAATCTTACTAGGCAATGGCATGGCAGTATAGAAGAATACTTAAATTTTGAAAAATAATAAAATTTAAACTATTTTGAAGTGACTATATGTAATTGATAAATAATTTTTTTAAATATTATTTATTTCCTGTACACAATTATTTCCAAAGGGGTAGAATTTTCTAGTTTCGTGATACTTTCATAAAAAGCTATAAACCAAAGTTCAAAATATTTTAGTACAGTAATAATAATGTTTTAATTCAAATACAATATGTAAAACAAATAAAAAAGAGTTAAAAACTATTAAAAAAATACTCCAGTTCATTAAAAATTTAACTTTTCTGAATTAGATTTTGTTTTAAATCTAAAGGATGTTGCAAATGTCTTTTAAATGGAAATGCATATGATTAAAGGATCAAGATGAAAGATTTTGTCGTTATTCAATTAATTGTATCTTCTGGTTGGCAGTTTGTAAAACTAATTCTATGTAAGAATAAGTAATTCAATCTCGTTGCATTTTTAAATGTTTTTAAAAGTGCCAACGTATAGGAGTGTAGACATCGCACTAAGCAGTTTTATCATCTTTTGAAGCCAGACAATATTTTCACTGAAATATATATAGGTCCCGGCAAACTTCTTGGAATCATGTGGGAATCGCGCAAACACCGATGGTCAAGAAGTTTGTCGACACGTATACTTTGCATTTAACATTCGTCTGATGCCATAAGTAATTTCTTTAACGAATTGACTATGTTATGTATGTATGCCTCTTCTAAAATCTATACGTGCAATATAGTGCATACAAATAAGTACCTACCTACGAGTAATTTTAGAAGCAAATATAATTTTTTTCGCAATAAATATTTGAAACAAGAAACAGATCTTCTTTTTAAAAGAATATCTGAATTTTTATGTTTTGCTAAAGTGTGCATTTGTGCAATGTCTACAATTCTATTGTCAACTCTTCCTGCATTTAGCGTTTTAAAATACTATTTGTAATGTGTGTGTGATAGTTTTGTACGTCTGTCAAACTTTTTCTTCCATAATAAATTGTATAGCAGAGTAAACATTCTAAAGAAAATCTGCATGTTTTTAAACTGTGAAGATGTTGATATGAAAATGTGTAAGATTCATTGTAAGTTCAGTCGTGAATATTATATTGTCATTATCAACTCTGCTATGATTTAAAGGTTTATACAGACGTACAAAACGATTTTTTGTATAAAATAATGTGAATAGAGCTTGTTGTGAATGAATATGAATAATCGGAAATCTCGAATCGATGAAAATAAAAAGTTGGGACTCTTAATAATGTTTTTTATTTAACTAGATATATTTTAACCCTACCCCTTACATTATTCTGTAGGAATCTGATACTTTTGGAGATAAATGTAAACAAAAGTCAATTTAATAGGCCACATTTGACAGTTCATTTATGCAAAGAAAAATATCCCTTACGCTAAAGGAATAAAACTCAAGAAAACAACGTCAGTTCTTATTAATACAATTTTATTTATTTAGAAAATTTGACTACTTCTGATGTACATAAGTTTCACTTTTCTTTGCTTAGATGAACTGTCAAATGTGGCGTATTAAAATGACTCTGTTTGTTACGCTTGTTACACAAAAGCTCCCAATCTACCTTCTATCTTAAAAATCACGCGTCGAACCGTTGTTCGTTGAGACGTATATTACTCTCTGGGATATAAAGTAGTAATTCTTCCCGCGGTTTCACCCGTATTTGCAAAAGTTGTGTCACTGTCAAAGCGGGAATGAAATGAAACCCTCGTTCAAAATCTCGCCGGGGTAGATGATACTTGATCAGAGCTAACCGCCCCGTAAAAAAATCTCACCGAGGTGGATGACACTTATTTAGTGCCAACCACCCCGGTGACGTAACATAATAATAATATAATAATTCATTTATTTCAGTCAACTACAGGACCACTTACAGGCTAACATATACATTTAATTAAATCACATTCAGTATATAACATAGAAATTAATAAATAAGCACAATCACAACTAATAACAAAAAATTCAAATTCAAAATAGGATACAGGAAAATGTCAAAAAATAAATAAATAAATAAATACAATTTAAAATAGGTAATACAATTTCAGAATTTAAATTTAAAATAATGTCTTAGCATTTGCCAGTACATGTACCATGCTACAGTGATACAGGTACTGGCAGTCAAAGCGCTCGGCAAAAACGCTCAGGATACTGTTCGGGCTGGCCCGCACCCTGCGCCCCAGGGATGTGCACCTCTTGCGCATGGTTGCATAAAAACAATCAACGCGCGCTTCTGCGAACATCCCTGAGGCGCTACAGAAGCGAGGCAGCCCCAACAGCATTCGGAAAGCATTATTAAATTGGACGCGGAGAGCGCTGTACTGCTTTCGCGAATAATCCACCCACAGACCGCTTGAGTAGAAGGACGTGCAAAAAGCCCTAAATAGAGTGATTTTGACGTCCCTCGAACATCGAGCAAATCTGCGGGCTATCATATTCGCACGAACAGACAGCGCTCTTCGCTCCCTTTCTATGTCAGCATCATCTTTCAAGTCCGGAGTTAGTATGTGCCCAAGATATTTAAACTGTGCTACTCTATTGAGAACGCAGCCATTCAGTTTCAGTTTAGGTGTTTGATTTAGGGGCCTTCCCCGAACTTGAAAGATCATCCATTCACTTTTCTTTACATTATAAGTCAAACCGTGTTGCCCAGCATATTTTTCACATATGTCAAGCAGCTGCGACAGCCCACCTACAGAGGCACTCAGCAGCACCATGTCATCCGCGTAACTAATATTATTTAAGCAGGCTCCATCAATATGGCAACCGACATGTGTACCACTGAGCTCCTCCACAAGCGCATTCAAATAGAGGTTAAAGAGTTTAGGCGAAGACAGCCCCCCCTGCCTCACGCCGCACTCCAACCTATATGGTTTGTAACGGGGCCGTTCTACCGGGGTCGATGAAACAATTTTTTCCCAACGACCCCGGTACTGGGGCGGGGCACCGGGGATACCTACTTGCGATTTCTTTTTTAAAATATCCCTCCCTTCCCCCCACATCACCGGGATAAAAAGTATCCTATGGCATTCGAGGAGTGTAGCTTTCCAACAGTGAAAGAATTATTCAAATCGGTTCAGTAGTTTCGGAGCCTATTCAATACAAACAAACAATCAAATATTTCCTCTTTATAATATTAGTATAGGTTCTGTGCCCAAGGTCTACGTCTCTGTTTCACATAAACATGTTTTCCTATTTAAGTACATATGATAATACTTTGGATTAGCTTATAAAGAATAAAACAAAAAATTAACATTAAAACAGTTTATTACAAAACAAATGGGAATTCTTATTTAAAATGGTTTTCTTGGATGATTAAAAATGTAAAATAATATGAAATATACTTACGCTAAAATGACTTTAATGTTGACAATACATAAAATCAATACCGAACTGTACGTACAAGTACAGTCAAAAGCACATCAGACAGACGTAACACTTTGGACTTTGTACCACCCTTGTGTCGGGGGCATAAGTGCTATTATCGAACTGCAAGTGTTAACTGTGATATGCTGTTGACTGTACCACTAAATTGAAACCTTCTACTAAACGCAGTAGAGCTATAAATTATAGCACCTTTTAATTTTAATCAAAGGCTAAACATATTGAAAATTAATACGAGTGATTAGTTTGAGCAAAACCAGAAGAGCTCCCATACAAATAACTTGATTCTAAGAAGGTACTTTATACTTTTCGATAGTGGTCTGTGCAAGCCTCTTAGTTACAGGCCCCGGCAAACTTCTTAACTATCGGGTGGGGATTGCGCAAAACACGAATTTTGACATGCCTGCCCGCTATTGGTCAGAAGCATACCTCTGACCAATAGCGCGCGCGGGTGTTGCAAGATTCGCGCACTCTGTTGGTCAGTTAGTGCACATGCGCAAAATTTCCCCCACTCCGTCAACCGATGGTCAATAAGATTGCCGGTAACAATACCTAAATATTTAAAGTTGTGAGATATAGATACCGAAGATATGTTTATATTAAAAAAAAAGTTAAAACTGCAATTATTTATAGACATTAATATATTTAGTTACTGAGAGTTAATTAAAATAATTTTTTCTTAGTTTGAAGTCAGTAAGTAGTCTTTTTATATTATTGTTAATTAATTATGCATTTTACTTCAGAAGGTAGGATATGATATTCTTTCACTTACATTATGAGTAATGATGAGCCATTAGCATTTTTCAATTTTTAAACAAGTGGAATAAAAAAATTGTTACAATTTTATACAGTATTTATTGTCAACAAGTTCAATAATCGCTTTGATGCGAAATCTAACGCAATAAAACTTAAAACTAAATCTAAAGTTACTTAAAATCTAGCGCTCTATACTACATCTTGCATTTTTTATTATGTGGAGAAAAGATAAAACTTAACATAGTTCATACTAAAGTAATAAAAACTAAAATATTATTACGAAAATTTGACTTATAATTATTTTGATCTATTTACAATTTCACAATTTTTTAAAACCGATTGACTATTGTTTGTTTTTATTTATTGTTCTTTTGTTGGTAGTCTATTTTATTCATTTTAGAATAACTTTAAGTCTTTGTCTTTGTATGAAGGTAGATTTGCAGACTAAGGGCAATTTTCGATACAGAAGTAAGTCTCTGTTTTTAAAATTTTCATAATTTCATCACTTTATCTGACAGTGGTGAATCTGGGTCTTTGTATTTTATTAACCAATAAAAAAATATCATTTCAAATACATACGTTACATTCATCGGTTTCGAAACAAATAACAAAGGACAACTCAAAATGGTGGGATATGTTGTGTTTATTACCACAGAATAAGAATGTGTTACCATATTTCTAATGTCAACGTTATAACCAAGAACGAATTAGAATCAGATCAATTCATAAAAAACAGAGATCAAAACAGCAATATAACTATAACTTAACTTATTATTAAAAAAAATTATAATATCGAGTGACATGTTTTCAAACTTAATAAAAAAATATATAATTACATAACTTTTTTTAATCAAAAAGTTATAGTTACGAAAATCACTCAAAATTATAAAATAATCATTTCAGGCGATATGATGAATTAATTCTACAAACTAAATGTACTTCTATATTTAACGTTATTTAATTATTTATTGATATTACGTAATTCTAGGATTTTCAAAAGACAGCTATTATTTAAACATCAATTATTTAAGGTAAAAAAAAACGTTGTTTCTTGTACTTAAAAAATAACATCAATTATTTTTTAAACGTATTTAAAGTTCAAATAAACGTTATTTCTTGTACTTAAATTAAATAATTTTTTTTAAGCATTTATTTGCATAAGTTGATGTTATAAATAAAAAACAAGTATTCAGCCTGGCGAGAGTACTTCCTCATCTCCTTTCACATTTACAATATGTAATAAAAATATAATAAAAAATAAGTATCAGTTTGAAAACAAAACTCGTACTGTATACCTTATAAATATCCCAGAATTACAAGAAATTATTTTGCAGAATATACATATAAAAAATAATAAAATGTGTTCAAATAACACATTTCTATAATATATTTGTATTAAGGCCCCCTTTTTGAATTATGTTTAGATAGTGCATGTTTGCATCTAAATATTTTGTTCATGTCATTAGTCTTCAACTATTTATACTAAAAATCTAATGCCTATATGATTGAAAATTATATTTATTACAAAAATACTTATTCTACTCAACCTATATTTAATCAACAACCATTATTATAATTACGTATTGTAATCACTTATCATAATTTGTTATTTTGTAATTATTTATTACGAATTGTCATCAGTAAACTAATAAACTTTTTAATTTATTTACAAAATATTGTCAGCCAATTGCATAGATTTTTAAACACATAAATGTAATTTAAACCAAAAAATTAGTCGAAGACTTAATGGAATTAATATTAGTACTCATTAAAATTAATTTTATACAAAATAAATCCCACGTTTAATCAAATACTAGACTAGTTTTAATGTAGGTTTTTCGTCATGATTTTCGGGTTTGCTAGATAAAAAATATATTTATTTTGACCGAAAGTTAAAAACATTTGTTTGCAGTAATATTCTGCACAATATTTTAAATATCCCACATTTTTATTAGTTGGACCATACAACTATTAAAAAAAACCTTCATTTATAATTTGTAAAGACCCGGCTTTTGTTTATATAAGTAAACATTGTCTTGGTACCGGCAAACTTGTTAAACATCGGTCGACGGAGAGGGGGAAAGTTCGCGCATGTGCACTTGCGCGTGACCAATAGCGTGCGCGAATCTCCCGACGCCCGCGCGCGCTATTGGTCAGAGGTATGCTTCTGACCAATAGCGCGCAGGCGTGTCAAAATTTGTGTTCTGCGCAATCCCCACCCGATAGTGAAGAAGTTTGCCGGGACCTGTACATCATGTTTGAAGTGGTCAGGTTTTAATAAAAACATATTTTTTAAAGTTAGAACATCTGGATGTTCTAACTTTAAAAAAATGTCACTGGACACTAAACTTTATAAAGTTCCCTTCCTATAACTTAACTTGGTATAGACCACTGAGGTCCATTATAATACGCGCGGCGTTAGACCGACAAACTTATCTGTTCCGGTGGCCAAAATTGGAACTACGTGAAATGTCAGTTTTTGCAGTGCAAAAACGATATTTAATGACAGTCCTAAAACGACAGTAGCGACGCCGCCACCGGAACAGATAAGTTTGTCGGTCTATACAGACGTAATTTTTGATGAAAAAACAACAAAAAACAAATGTCATGTTCCGAATGGTAGTAATTTATTTGTTGTTAATTGGTTGTTAACGACACTTTTTGAGAAACTCCAGGACTTCGGTTGGGTAGCCGTCTCTCACTTGCGACTTGGTGGCCGATCTGGCATACTCCAGAGGTGTGGTTGAACTGTAAAATAAATTAATATTAAAATAATTAAAACTATACAATCTTTAACTTACTTTATGTCACAAAGCGCAGCTCAAGTGCGTTTGTCGTTTAAATTCAAAATATTTGGCTTTCACCTATTTTGGGCGTAGCCAAAGGTTCGGTCGAACTCATATTCATATTAGTTTACTGCAAATAGATTTTAAAAAAATACTACTACTTGCATTCGTTTACATCTATAACTATACTAATTTATAAAGAGATAGATTTGATTGTTTGTTTGTATTGAATTGTTTGCTCCGAACCGAAACTGAACCGATTTGAATAATTCTTTCACTGTTGGAAAGCTACACTATCCCCGGTAAACACACATTTCCGGGATCAAAAGTACGCTACTTTGAAATGTGGTTGAAAGGGGGGATATTTAAAAAAGAAATTACGCGCGGGTGAAACAGCGGGCAGAAGGCTTGTAAAATACATACTATAACCATAGGTATTATACAGTATAGCCTGACCAAGAAAATAAAAAAACCTGCTCTGGAGGCGCCACATTAGCTATGGTTATAGCAACACTTGGTTGCTATGGTTATACTCACAGATAACTCACAATATCCAATAGTAACAAGCCACGGTTAACAATTGACATCACACTTTGACAGACAGCACTATTGTCTTTTTATTTGATTGTTGCCACTTGAAGAAATTACTTTCAATATATTTCCGCAATATGGCGAGGTTTTTTATTTTAATGGTCGGACAATAATTGGTAAGATAGTACATGAGCCCCACGAACTCTACTTGTTCTTTAGAGGAATCCTACTAATATTATTTAATGCGAAAGTCTGGATGTTTGTTACTCAATTACGCCTAAACGGCTGAAAGGATTTAGATAAAATTTGGCACACGTATAGTTTATAACCCGGATAGGACATAGGCTATAAAATTCCTACGGGAAACGTCTCAATCCCGCGGTTATAACAATTTTGAAACTACTGAACCGATTTGAATAATTCTTTCACTGTTGGAAAGCTACACTATCCCCGGTGAGCATAGGGTTCTTTGATCCCAAAAATGAAGGGGAAGGGGGGATATTTGAAAAAAGAGATTACGCGCGGGCGAGACTTCGGGCGGAAGGCTACTTGCAAAATAAATACTTTGACTTTGACTTTACCCCCGCCCGCAGATTAAGCTACCATATCCTGACATAAGTATGAAAATGTTAATATTTGCGACGTTGTTAACGGGAAGTAAGTTAGGCACTGATCTCTATGACACTGGATGGGCGATTGTCACCAAATGTTTGATCCGATTTGAAAATCGCCATGTTGGCGCTGAGAGCAGTAGTTAGTGCACTTGGAACTAATAATAGTACTGACTTTCGCAGATAAACTTCGATAATGCTGTCATTGTCAATGTCAATGGCTGTCCATTTGACTCATGTTCTGAGTCATTTGAAGTCATTTTAGTTCCCAGTACACTAATGGGGGGCGCTTCAAATCGACATAAAAATAGCTGTCATTTCAATGTCTATAGCCACTCCAGCGTAATACGCCGCGCGTATTATAATGGACCTCAGTGAAGTTAGGTTAAATACATTTCAATAATAACTGTTTGGATACGGTGGATTAGGGAGCGTTCGCAATTATTGAAGATTTTTGACCCCCCCTCCCCCCCTTGTAACGCACCGTAACGTTTTTCTGTACCCCCCCCCTCCCCCTCTCTAAACGTTACGTAACACTCAGTCAAGTGACCATTTTACCCTAAATTCGCAAAAAGTTATGTTATAGTTTTTATCCTTGGTATACTTTTAATTGCTTTTGCGGTAATAATACTATAAAATAAAACAAGAAATTTTTAATCCGCAAAACCTGCTTATTTTGTTTATTTTTTATAAATTTTTGGCGACCAGACTATACAATCGAGGTATTCCCCGTAAAACGTAAATGAAAAGGGTTGCCATTTTGGGAATTTTTATTCCCTAATTTTGTATTTTAAAAAAATAACGTTACGTAACATTTGTAAGGAAGACCCCCTCCCGCCACCGTAACGCATCGTAACGTTTTACGAGACACCCCCTCCCCCCAAATTGCGTTACGTAATACTTGAACGCCCCCTTATAACTTGGGGCTCTTCAAGGTCAGTTAATTCTGGCCATTCTTCGGGCCTTTCCTAAGCAAGCGCGCTCCATCGTAGACCGCATAGATGTTTAACATCAGGCAACTAAAGTGCTGGATTAGTTCAAAACATAAAAACTGATGAGGCAGAATTCTATGATTGTTGGACTGGTCAATAGCCACAAGGCTGACACGGGCTCGTCCCAATCGGGTGTGAAGGGGAACCGGGGGAGTTTAGTGGGTAGTGGACGCTTTAGTCTCGAGTCCCACACACGGCGGGTCTAGCTAGCCTGCGGTTATGGTGCATAAACGCATTCTCCTCCGAAAAAAAAGGGTTCTATGATTGTTGGTGACTCACCAAAGGTTCGGTGCGTGGGCGAGCTTCTTCCACAACTTGCGGTCCACGTGTCTGAACAGCACCATGATGAGGCGAAGGTCGCAGTTCTTGGAGTTCACCGCCATGTGCACTGGAGTGTCGCCCGCTTTCGCGTCCTGGGGAAATTATAGTGGAAAATTAATTTAAAAAAAATATTTTTTATGCCACATCAGTGGGCAGACAGGCACGCAGCCCACCTGATGGTAAGCGGCTATAGAGGCCAAATAATTTGAGGGAACCAGACCGAGGTGGGAATCGAACCAACGACATCCGGGCTGCTTAGCCACTGTTCAATTTGGGTTCCAGTCTTTATTAGGTATTGGTGTACGAAAGTACCCGGGCCGAGTGTCTCGAGGCGGGCACCAATTTTCGAATATATTCTTTTAATTAACTTGTCCAGGTATTATGCGGGGACCCCCCCGATGGGCCATCACCTTGTCGCGGTGGGGGGGCTTAGTAGCCGGGTGGGCTCCGGTGAACTAAGAGTGGCCAAGTGGGCGGACCGACAGGTCTGCCTGCGACATGAGGGGAGCGGACAGTATCCTTTACTGTCTGCTCAGCGCGCCCTCGGGCGCGAGGTGGGGGCCGCGGTGCGCAACCGGTTGGAGGGGGCCGGTGTTACGTTGGCGTTCCCCCCTGCGCATCGGCGGCCCAAGCGGGGCCACACCGCAGGTTGTGGCATGGCGGAGGTGCGAGGGATCCGCTGGTAGTGTCACAGATGCAAGGCTATGCCGATTCCTGTGACACTACCATTAAGGCGCCTGTTGGGCACTGTGGGGTTTAGTGGGTATACCTACCCCTCGGGTAGGAGAGTCCCACATAACCCTCTAACGGGTGGTGTTGTCGCTTCTCGCCAGCACCACCTGGCCGAGGGTATACGTAACGCATTCCCCACAAAAAAAAAAAAGAAAAAAAAAGGTATTATGCGGGGAGGACACCCGGGAAGGCAAGCCTGGTACAAGTACCGGCAAACTTCTTGACCATTGGTCGACAGAGAGGGGGAAGTTCGCGCATGTGCACTTGCGCGTGACCAATAGCGCGCGCGAATCTCCCAAACGCCCGCGCGCGCCATTGGTCAGAGGTATGCCTCTGACCAATACCGCGCAGGCGTGTCAAAATTCGTCTTCTAAGCAATCCCCACCTGATATTCAAGTAGTTTGTCAGCTCGTACCAATCGGGTGGAAAGGAGAAACCGGGGGGGGGGGTTTACTGGGTAGTGGGACGCTCATATTTGGTCCCGATCTCACACACGCAGGTCACTAGCTTGAGATTATGGTGCTGAGCCTAAGGGGGCTAAAAATAAAAATGTACATACCCCTTGCCATAAGTCAGCTCCGCCATGTTCGAGTAAGACGTGGGCCACGTGTAGTCGTGGTTCGGCGGCGCTGTGTTCACTGCATGCCACGTGTAAGGCTGATGCTCCTAGAACAAAACAATTATGTCACTTTACTTACAAGTTTACATTCAAAGAAAATTATTAGCCTATTGAATGTCATACTGGTTTAATTTGTTACGGATTTTGCCCGGTAATCGAACTTAGGACGCCGAGATCACGGTCTGGTATTTAAACCATTGAAGTTTCAGTACCTGTCCTATTATATCCAAAGAACATCTACTTTTAACCCCATAAACTTGAGTAAAAGTGCATCAACATATTAATAATAAATATACTTTATTACAAAAAGTGAAAAAAGAAAACATCATCATCATCATTTCAGCCAAACGACGTCCACTGCTGGACATAGGCCTCCCCCAAGAATCTCCAAACCGATCGGTCCTGCGCCACCCGCATCCAGTGGATTCCGGCTATCTTTATGAGATCATCGGTCCACCTAGTGGGAGGCCTACCACGGCTCGAAAGAAAACATAATAGCACATTATTTATCAAAAAATATATATAATGTCAAGAGTTGGTCAATCACAATTATTTTATCCCCTAAGTTTAGTCTTTGATGGTGCATATTTATCTCTAATGCGTAGTAAGTAGGATTTCACTTTTAATTTTTTTTATTACAAATTTTGTGTACTTAGTCCTTGTACAAGTGGAAATTTTGTTAATTATAAATTAATAAATGTCTCACCGTCGGCATTGACGTGGTGGATCCGGAAGAGCGGCAGGTCATCGAGCTCCTTGCGCAAGATCTCTGCCAGCACGTCTGCGCAGGAGTCGCCGCGACGCGCGCACGCTGTCAATAGCGTGTCGCCGTTCGCATCCACCTGATGGACACAAAGAAACTTGATATTTTAGGATATGTTCCAAAATGGGTTCACATATGTATGTTAAAAAAATAAGTTCAGTGGCTAAAAAAAAAATAACCATCCTATTTATTTTTCACTATTACAGTCCATCAAATCTAAGAGGTACCGTTTGACAGTTCATTTATGCAAAGCAAAGTGCTACTTATGTACATCAGGAGTAGAGTCTTAATAAATTATTGTATTAAAAAAAACTGATGTTGTTTTCTTCAGTTTTATTCCTTTAGTGTAAGGTATAGTTTTTTTGCATAAATGAACTGTCAAACGGTACTTCTTAGATTTGATTGACTTTACTTTGTTATACAAATAATGCAATAGAGTTATATGTATACGCCAGTCTTTCTATTAAATAAAAACATTATTTTTTCATAATAAAAGCTTCAAAGAAGCACTTATGAATCGTCATAATAAATGTTGCAAAGTTACCCTACCCGGCTTTGGAATGTCTATCGAGAAAAAGGTTTAGGCGCAAATCGATAGTGACTCTTTTTAATCGCCAAAGTAATACAAAATTATATCAATACAGTCTCCATTTTAATAGTATTTAAAATTATTTTGAGAATAGATTGGGTCCCACCTAGCCCACCAGATCCTACAGGTCTGGAACGTATTTTAAAAATGAAAAAAATAATAATTGGAATCTACAAATTCACAAGTATTATGTATGTGTTAGCCACATTACACTTCACTTATTGAAAAAAAAAGTCGTCGAGTACCTAATGTCGAGTCAATTTAATAGGTCACATTTGACAGTTCATATACATATGCAAAGAAAAATATTCCATACGCTATCAAGAAAACAACGTCTGTTCTTTTAATTCAATTATTCATTGAGAAAGTTAGACTCTACTCCTAATGACATAAGAAGCACTTTTCTTTGCATAAATTAACTGTCAAATGTGGCCTATTAAAATGACTCGAGTGTACCACAGTTAGTCAGAAGTTGAAGTTACCTATTTCACTCAAATTCCAATCCACACGTCATCGCATATAGGTCAAATCAACGTCAATTATCATCAAACATCATCTTGTAAAAACCGAACCCAGAGGAAAGAGGTATCCTTATATGACGCAGTTTAAATGTAATGGGGAAACTTGCGATTCAAAACTTATTTTACAAGACGTTATACTAATATTAAATACTCTTTGCCTTAGAAGCCACGCATTCTCTCTCACCTATGGGTCTTACGCTCGGTTCACACATGATCCGTTTTACTGTTCCGTTTTATCGTGTACGTCTTTTTCGTCGATGGCGTATGTATTACTGTATACAAAATACTGTGCCATGTGTGAAGTCGCTCATACAACTACATACGCCATCGATGAAAAAAAAAAACGTATACGATATAACGGAACAGTAAAACGGACCATGTATAAACCGGGCGTTAGAGTGTAGTTGCCAGAAAAAAAACAAAAATAAACATCGAATTCGCCTCCGAAATTAGGATGTCGTGGTATGTGCGTTTTTAATAAAAAATAAAATATCAATAAAAAAAAATGGCCGTGTCGCCATATTTAGGAGAAATTACGATTTCAAACTGTGCGGGTCTTCTCTAGGAACGAGCATATAAATATTTGTTTTGAATTTGTCTTTTAAAAGTTGAACTTTGAAAAAGTTCCACCAACCCTCGACCGCCAGGTTTTTCGAAGTCTGTGGCGAACTCTAGATTTCCCATTTTAGGCTCCCACTAGCCAGTTCTAACCAGAACCAAGGCGGGAATCGAACTCCATTTTCGGAGAATATATTGGTGCATCATAACCGCTGACTAGCAAGACTTGCGTCGTGTGTGAGGCTCGGGACTTTACGAGTTTGTCCCACTACCCTCTAAATTCTCCCGGTTTCTTCAGAAGGGACGAGCCGGTGCCTACCTTGTGGCGATTGACTAGAAAATGAATATCGTACCTCATGGAAGACTGAGTCCTTTCCTTGCACGAGCGTAGGGTCTGACCGAATGGCTGCGCGTACGCACTGCACCAAGTACCGCGTCAGAAGCGGTCGGCTCGGGCAGCGGAGCGCGGCGGACTTTAGCAGATTCAAACCTGGAATGGAAGTATAAATAAGTTTTTTTTTATTGCAATGTGTAACAAGACGAGCAGATCGTACACCTGCTGGTAAGCGCCACGTCTGCCCTTAGACAGTTCAGTGCCAAACAGTAACTAAGCAGTTACTGTCTGGCACCGCCCTGCGCCCGCTACACTGAGACGACAGTTATTAGGTCTCATATACCCGGTAATTTCACTAGCTAAGCAGGTTAGCAGACAGACACGCAGCCAACCTGATGATAAGCGGCCACTGCGGTATATTCCATTGAGGGACACTTCACCAGGAAGCGACGCTCAATGTGCTGCCAGTCTGTAGGCTCATCTGAACTTCGAGCCTTTGATTTCAAGTGTTATAAAAAGTAAAAAGACCTTGTAAACCAAGCGTGACCACTCACCGAAGTCCTCGGTGTACCAGGCCGGCTTCTGGGACAGCACTCGCTCGCAGACCAGACAGAACAGGGCATGGTGCAGGTCTTCAGCTTCGGAAGACTGGGCCAAGCTCTTCAAGATGTTCTGCAGGACTCTGGAAAGGAAATTACTCGCAATGAATTGGGGACTTGGCTAATGTTCATAATGTCCATCAGAATGACTGACCAAAGTTTTAGATCAGCGTTACTGACGTGGTAATATTTGATACCTATGTTTAATTATTTGGTGCCAAATCAATGACAAAAAAGAATTATTTTAAAAGTGACCAGTTATTATTATTTCTTTCGATAGCAATAAATTTAACGCATTTGGGACTCGAAACCTAACGCGACTCCTCGGCCAATCGTAATCGCCTTGCCGCGGTCGAAAATGTATTTTATTGTGTTGAAGAAAATTGGAATAAAACGTCTTGAGGAAATTATAATGACTGTTTAGACATGATCCAATTGGTCTGGTTCCCCTGTTAAGGGTTACGGTGGTCAGATGGCAGTCGCTGCAATGTAATAACTGGAGTTGCCAAAAGCTGGATACCTAATTGTGCATGCATACCTACCCAATGACGTTCAATATACTACATCTCTAAGAAAAATTCCTCAAAAAACGTCCGAGTGGCTTTGACACTGATGACATTAACACATTCGTTCAAATTAACACCTTATCTCGTGGCATTTAGTGTTTAATGTCAATTGTATACAACTAAACGAAAACTCTGCCCAATAGTCGGGTGGGCAGACTTTTGCTTCGGACAATATTTGAGCGTGATTGTGAGTCTAGTTTTTTAATTGAACGTCATTGTGCATACCTGACTAGTACAGGACAAAATGCTTCGAACAAAAAATATCAAAAAAATTATGTCAAATCCAAACAAAACCGTACTAAAAGTTTATTTTGTCTTTTTTATGTTATTTTTGAAGTCGGTGTCGGTATTGTTTACGTCGGTACGTTGGTTAGACTGGCACCAACACGATTTCATATAACCAGCACGTGAGGTGGAATTTGGAATTGACCTTCGAAATTATAAACGTATGTAGGAAAGTGAATTTAAGAGAAATCGATAAGTAAAATAATATATGGCAATAAGGTCATGGTCACACTATGCAATTTAAATGTAAAGGCCTCAGTTTCCCATTACTATCAGGTGGGCTGCGTGCTTGTCTAACAACTGAAGTAAAATAAAAATAAGGAAAAATAAATATTCTTTTATTATTTTTTTTTTTAATCGGGTAGGTACACTGGGCCACACATCAAGCTAAACACATCTGTCAAAAAGTCTCAATCGAAATACAACTTTATGCAATCGACATAAAGCTGAAAATTGATCGTAGTAATTTGACAGATTTGTACAGTTCGATGTATGGCCCACTGTACCTCTTTTGGCCAACGGGGACAACGGTTTTTTTTTAAATTTAATTAAATTCTGGACAAACTTTTTGTTTACTAGATACTTCAATTTTAGACGGATCTTTAATCAAGCTTAATGTTACTTAATCGTTCGTTCAGACCGTATGCACTATGTAGAACGGTTTACGTAACGATTCGACACACGCAGACGGATCTAAAGCGAGATTGCAAACGTGCAAACGAAACCTGCTGGTTTTATAACCATTTAACACTTTGACAGCCGATCACGTACTGGGTACGGCTATGTTAGTACTATTATTTAAATGCAGGCTGTCAAAGAGTTAATACATAATATTACTCTTTCTCTAAGTGTTAGTTATTACACTACGACTGCCACCTGACCTCCTCCGTCACCCTTAACAGGGGAACCAAACCTATTTTGACGAGCCATTTGGTGTACCTTATGGTCGAGAAATCCGCTGTTACACCAGAGGTCACGGGTTCGATCCCCGCACGTTACAAACATTTGTGCGCATGAACATGTCTGTTTGTATCGGTCTGGGTGTTTCTGCGTATAATACATATGTATGATTTAAAAAAAAAAGTATATAAGTAATGTTTATCCGTTGTCTGGCACCCATAGCACAAGCTAATGCTTAGTTTGGGGCTAGATGGCGCTGTGTGAATAATGTCCAGAGATATTTATTTATTTGGATCATGCTACACAGCCATTCGACTATGCAGGTTTCCTCACGAATGTTTCCCTTCACCACCGAACTAGTGGTAAATACGCTAATAGAAAAATCGACTTCAAGAAATCGACACTTCAAACTAGTTGAAACCTTCCACAGCAAAACAGCATAAATGGCAATTTTTTTTATTAGGTTTACAAATTATATAAATTAATTATTCTTTATTATCAAACTGAGTCATTCAACGATTACGCAAACTTCGCAGGATAGGTATTATATCACAAGCGCGCAAGCACTTGTTAGGTAGGTATTGGCAAGTAGCTAAGGCCCTTATTTAGAGAGGTCAATGCCCTCTTACGTCTGTCGCACAGGTTGTGAATGGCAAAGACCGGTAAAACCTCTTTATAAAAAAAAACCTTCTAAATCCTTTCAAAGCAGGCAACGCATCTTAGACCGAATCGCAGGTGTCCATGGGCGGAAGTGAACACGCACCATGAGGTGTCATGTAACACTTGATCGTTTTACCTCTTGTAAAAAAAAATAATAATATTAAAATTGTTTTTAACAAATTATCTTAGTATGTACCTACATCCAGTGTCTCCTTTTAAGCTACAAATTGCTTGTGTCAGGAGACCTGCTCTTTTATAGCACAGTTCTCTAAAGAAAAATATTCTTCCGTATATACTACGTTTTGGGAATTATCAAGGTCAGGCATTTTAGGCGATAAAATAACGTTGTTATTGTTATAAAAAAGATAATTAATATGTCAGGAGCAATAATTATTATTATAATTATGAGCAAGTTCGCAATCAATTCGTTATACCTAATAACGAATTGATTGCGAACAAGAAATACGGGGAAAACCCGATGCGAAACTTGAATATCTTTTGCTTCTATATATATTATGTTATTCTGATGTATAAACTACATAATATACTCGTAAAGTAATGTCCTCCTAGCCGAGATTTCGACTACGGCCAATCTTTATAATCAACCAATTACGCAGGATTAATTATTAGCATAAGTGAGTGCAAGCACAGATGCACTCCCTATTCCCTCACTCTCATAACACGGTGGGACAGCAGTCTGACACGACACGACCGAAGAGAGATAAGGTGCAGGACCAACGGGTTTAACCTGCTTTCCGATACATAAAGTAATTAAGTACAGATACCGGCAAACTTCTTGAATATCGGGTGTGGATTGCGCAGAAGACGAATTTTGACACGCCTGCGCACTATTGGTCAGAAGCATACCTCTGACCAAGAGCTCGCGCGGGTGTTTGGGAGATTCGCGCGCTATTGGTCACGCGCAAGTTCCTACACATGCGCGAACTTTTACCCTCTGCGTCGACAGATGATCAACAAGTTTGCTGGTACCTGTATCAGCCGTTTGAATGTCCCACCCACTGCAGGGCAAAGTTCTCCATCATTAAAATTATTGTCACAATGATTGGTTCAGGCTTTATTACCACTTAAAAAAGACAAATGCAAAGAATTGTCGCTGAGCCGGATTTGTCCTAGTTTAGAGGGCATCCGGGGAGCGTCCTGGGAAGGTTTCATTTGTAGACCGAGTTTTAAAAAATAAATAAATAAAAAAAATTTGGGCCGCCCGCGAGACACGCACTATGCCCGCACACCGCGATGTTTTTTATTACATTGAATATGTTTAAAAGATCTTGTTGACATGTCCTGCTTTCGGACTCTAAAATCCGGGGTTTTCACGCGTCTTGTCCTGTTTTCCAAATTTTAGAGATGGCAACCCTAATTATGTCGTGTTAATATGGTCCTGCCTGATGACCTAATTACAATACAGTAAACAATATATACGTGTATTAATATTATAATGGATTATTTCTCATAGCTAACAAATGATGAATACAGGGTAAACAGTACACTTTATTATTTAAGCAATGCTCACTGTGTGAATATTACAAACAAATCATAAAAAAAACCCTGGACAGGTTATTGTAATACTGTGACATTATTCACACAGCGCCGTCCAGTCCCAATTATTGTAATACTGTGCCCAAACTAAGCATATAGCTTGTACAGTCAACAGCAAAAGTAGATGGTCAAAGTCAGAAGTTCAATACTAATGAACGTAGTACGCGTAAGAACTGTGTGGTATCAAGATGATTTTAAATTAAGTAATTTTATATTATACCTAAGGGGGGAAACGGGTGTTGAAAGTTAGAATGAAAGTCCTATATTTTTGTAGTAAGAGACTTGAAATTAAAAATGTATGCTATTATAGAGGATGTACATCCACATCCTAACTACTAATAAAATTTATCTTTAGAAATCATCTCCTTTCAGGGGTTAAAACGGGACATGGTAGTTTGTATGCCGCTAGTAATAATAGGTACTATGGTTCAAAACGTTTAACACTTTGTCACAACCACAAAATAAAGTTGTTTTGAATTGAAAACTGAATCATTTTTGACGTGTACAATGATACATACTGACGACATTAAACGACTTTCATTGTAGACGTCAAAAATGATTCAGTTTTCAAAACAACTTTACAGACCGACAAACTTATCTGTTCCGGTGGCCAAAATTGGAACTTCAAAAATGATATTTAATAACAGTTCTAAATAGACAGTAGCGACGCCGCCACCGGAACAGATAAGTTTGTCGGTCTATATATTGTGGTTGTGTTTAAATTTTGTGTTAACTGTACCGTTTTATCGTGTACGTTTTTTTCGTCGATGGCGTAGTATTACTGTATACAGGATACTGTGCCTTAGTTGTAACCGGTTATTAAATCTAGGAGGATTATTTTCAGATAGTCGAGCCATTTGGTGTAATGGTCGAGAAGTCGGCTATTACATCAGAGGTCGCGGGTTCGATCCCCGCACGGTACAAATACAAACGTTTGTTTGCATGAACATGTCTGTTTGTATCGGTCTTGGTGTTTCATTGTATTGTATAATATGTATATATTTATATAAAAAAGTAATGTTTATACGTCGTCTGGCACACATAGCACAAGCATAAGCTTAGTTTGGGGCTAGATGGCGCTGTGTGAATAATATCCATAGAATAAAGATATTTATTTAAAAAAATTGGTTTGATACAATCAGCAATCATTTTCTCCGAATTCTGCTAATTCTATCGCACAGAGTTTGTTAACAGCTCTATCCATCGATAAGAACTGTTATCTTATCGAGTCAAAAAATGCATTTGTGTTAACCTTTTGGACGCCAAAGTCGTCCATACTAAACTTGACAAGCACCTGCGGGCCCTGTGCGCCAACGACGTCTAAACTTGACAAAAACCCTGCCTCTAAAAATATGAAATGAATTGATTACTGGTATTTTTTCCTTACATTCGACAATAAAGAATACCCCAGCTCTGGCGTACAGGACACGATAGTGCGTTCGTAGCTTGGCGTTCATAAGGTTAAGGCAGTGCAAAATACTTAAAAACATTATATTTTGTAGACATATTATAACAGGTACCTTTAGTGAATGGTCTTAAAAAATACTTTTTTTAACCTTCGAAAACTGTATGACTTATTTAAATGGATAATAAATTATGTATCCAATGTTGTTTAAACTTTTGGCGATTGAAATTATACTTTTTTGAAGTTTACAAGAGTACATATTGTTTTATTTTAAGAAATTATAATAAAAAAAAAATTGTTCAAAATCTCATTGACAAGCTTATAAACGTGTTGTTTAGAGATCCTTGGGGGAGGCCTATGTCCAGCAGTGGACGTCGTTTGGCTGAAATGATAATGATGATGAAACGTGTTGTTAATGTTATTTTATGTACTTTGCCATCTATTTCTTAAACGACCTTTACAAGTTTTGTCTCTGCTCTGTTTCCATACTATAATAGAATAATAATAATAACATTAAAACTTACCCGTAAGCGTACTTCAGCTCCATCTTAGCAACCTTGAGGCATATGTTTTTTCTCTCTTCAACCGCCAACTTCTGCAAATGATCCTGGAAGACCTGCCTGCAAGATTTCCTTGTAATCTGACAGCAGTCCTTCTTCGAGAAAGAGTGGGATATTTCCTTCTGCAAATCCTTATACTGCTTCATCGTCATTGAAGAAGTGGAATTGTTCCTCTCTCTCTTCTTCTCGTCATCGTTGGAGACATATACATCTTCATACTGAGATATTTCTTGGAACTTTTCATAGTCCGAGTTGCAAATCGGTGAGGATCGTTCTGGAGAAGATAGGATAATGGATTTTCCGGGAGAATATGTGTAGTCTGATGCTCTGAAAGATCCTTGGGAATCTGACATAGGGCTGGCCGCGTTCTCCGAGTGAGGAGGGGTCGGGAAAATGAACTGTTGGTTTGGGCTTTTGTAGGACGAATCTACAAACGCGTTTAGGGATGTGACCAGGTCGAGTTCTCCGAAGAACTCGTAGTTCAAATTGTTGGAGTAATCCACATTCGAATCTGGGTTTTGATTTGTCATCTCTTCTTGGTGTGGGGGGGTCATTATGGGTTCCTGGACCATTCCCTCTGGTTGAGAGCTGTATTCCTGCATTTCTGGGGATTGGAAGAACTCTGATAGAAAATCTTCGACTTCCGATTGCGTGTCTTTTTGGGGAACTTCGTTGGGTTGTGTCTTGCATTGTTCTGAGTCTTCCTGTGAAGAGAAAGTATGTATAATGTATATTGATACTTGAAATAGGGTTTCTGGCCAATTATGCGGTGTTAGAGCCGCAATTGTCAATGATTCACTAAGCTGGGTAATCCTACTAATCCTACTAATATTATAAATGCGAAAGTCTAGATGTTTGGATGTTTGTTTGTTCCTCAATCACGTCTAAACGGCTGAACGGATCTAGATGAAATTTGGCACACGTATAGTTTATAACCCGGATTAGGACATAGGTTATAAAATTCCTACGGGAAACGTCTCTTTCCCGGGGGAATAACAATTTTGGAACTACTGTACCGATTTGAAAAATTCTTTCACTGTTGGAAAGCTACACTATCCCCTAGTGACGTAGGGTACTTTATACCCCGGAAATGTGGGGGGAAGGGGGGGATATTTGAAAAAAGAAACTACGCGCGGGTGAAACCGCGTTGGCGGCCGCTAGTCTAGTATAAGGTAAGTAACCACCACCACACGCGATTTTAGATTGCCTTGTATAAAAACTCATACAACAGCGTCCACTGATCGGCATTCCGTATGACGTCATCGGCAATGCCTACCATGTGATGCGTACCGATGACGTCATACGAAATGCCGATCAGTCGACGATCAGTGGATTACTGATATTCGCGTCGGCAATCCGATCACTGCCGAACAGTGGACGCAGTCTGTAAAATTAATCCGTTTGATGCGATCCGTCCGATGCGTCCGCTGCGGACTTTTTTTTTATACTTAGCCCGGAAAATGACCCCACTCCACCTGATGTTAAGTGGAAGTGAAGTCCAGACGCGAGGACAACTGGTGCAATGTAAGGGACGTAGCATCAGTCACCCTCAAGTTCCATTATTTCGAATTTAATTAATAATAGAACTAATGTTAAAAAAATATTAACAGTAGTTTCATCATGGAACTGAATGGTAGTAATCATAGAAAAGAAAGAGAAAATTTTCTTGTTCTGTGGTAGTAATGGTACTAGCGTCAACTCAAAAGTTGACGCTAGTACCATTACTACCACAGAGAATACAATAGTTCCATCGTGGAACTGTATCATGGAACTAGTGTCAACGAACCACTCTGCCGGCCCTATCGACGGGCCTATGGACGCTTAGCTATAAAAACACTTGACCAGTATCCACGAACCTGTATAACTTCGTTGACGATGCTGAACCACTCGTCCTGGTCCTCATGCCGGGAGGACTGCGCGGTCTGCTGGACTTGCTTCAGCGCCGCGTCCACCTCCAGGAAATCGGTGCTCCGGTTCACGATCACTTGACCCCCAGTTAGAGTGTGTTTGTTTATCTGGATCTGGGGAGAAGAGGATATGTTTGAAATGAATGTGAAATGGAATAAAACGAAATGAAAATTCTGCAAATAGATTTATTCTAAAATACTTTTGCACGTCAATCTTTTTTTCCCTACTAGCACTTCGACGTCAATGGCCTAATGAGGAAAGAAGTGCCAGAAACTCAACAGTTTTGCCTTTTTTTTAAATAATATTACAAATTACAAATTTTTAAATTACAAAATTAATTTATGTCATAGTAAATAATAATTAACTGGAAATATTGTACAGTCAAAAGCACGTCAGACGTAACACTTTGGACTTTGTACCACTCTTATGTCGGGGGCATGAGGATTCAGGCGACTGGGACCACTATATAACTGGGACCGCGGTCCCAGTTGCCTGATTAGTTTTTATTTGTTTATTTCGTCAGGCGAGTGGGACCACACGTAATTTTAACCACAAATCCATTGTTGAAATACAAGATTTAGTACAGTTAGCAGGAAAGGTGTCACAAATAAAACAAAGTTAATTTTTGCAAAGGTAAGTTAGTTTTTGTATTACCTACTTAAACAGTATAACAGTCTTAATTATGTTTTAAAAATCACGTTAGCTCATATGCCTACTTAACTAGTAATTCTAAGTAAACATTCAACAGAAATCTCCTCAAAACAATAATATAAAAATCAGTCTTAATGTCTCTTAACTTTATACACCATAAAGTAAGTACTCATTACTCCTATTATATATTTATAATAAAGTCAGAAGATGCACATATCGTCATTGATAGTGTATTTAAAAAAGAGGTAGATATGCCATCCTTTGACGCACGGCGATTAGAATTTGATCCGTCGAGATATACTAAATCTATGTGCTTCACCAACCGTTGACATTATGCGTCTAAAATGATTTGTGTCAATTAACACAATATGAGCGGAGCATTTTTCGAGCGCTAGTGCGGTATCTACCTCTTTTTTAAATACACTATCAATGCATATCGTGGTGTAATATTTATTTGCAATGACAATCATCTCCTCATAACAATGTTACTTAGCAACCGAATGTCACTTTTATGACAAATCCATACTGACACAACGCCGCACCGCCTGTCTACTCTCCATCCGTCTTACGAATTTTCGATCTACTCTTTGGTGTTTATGGGCGCCTGGTACTTCAAATAGAAGTTTTGCATCACTTCGCTTTTATTTTACATTCACCACGCTGCCATTTTAGGATGAAATATTCCGTGTGATTACTCTTCGGTACTTATGGGCGCCTGGTACTTCAAATAGAAGTTTTGCATCACTCGCTTTTATTTCCATGAAATTCTACTCCGCCATTAGATATTCCGTGTGACTTCTCTTTGGTGTTTCTGGGCGCCTATAACTTCGACGAGCATGGCGAATCAATCTTACTAATCTGTCGCGAGTTTAACATTTTTTCCCCATAAAAAAAGTGTAGTCAGAAGTTTTCACATCAAAAATACTTGACCGTAATACTAAATAAAATAAAATCCTGGGTTATAACTTGATTTTTCTGTTAACTGTACATTAAAGGAAATTAGGTATATGGTCCCAGTCGACCGATTCAAAAATGTTATCAGGTATCTGGGACCGCGGTCCCAGTTTTATTTGGTCCCAGTCGCCTGAATCCTCGGGGGCATAAGTGCTATTATCGAACTGCAAGAGTTTACCGTGATGTGCTGTTGACCGTACAGTCAGCATTCTGAATCACCAAAAATATCTAAACATTTGACAAAAATCAACCTTACCTCAAGACATAAAGGTTCATTTTTATTTGTTGTTTGAGAACAAATGACAATTTAAGAAACGATATTTACAGCTAAAAGTATTTTTTTATACTAGGTCAGTTGGCAGACAGGCACGCAGCCCACCTGATGGTAAGCAGCCACTGCGGCCTATTCCATTAAGGGACGCTTCACCTGGAAACGTCCCTCAATGTGCTGTCAGACTGTAGACTCATCTGATCTTCGAGTCTCTGATATCAAGTGCACTGGTTGCCGGAACACAGCCAGAGCTATTATGGCGGCAGATTTTATCTGTGGAGGTGGTAGCTAGCCAGCCGGACTCTAAAAATGCCCCCTACCACGAACCAAAAGTAAAGTAAACCAAAGTATTGTGCTAAGAGTTATTTTTGCCAAATTTTCAGATATTTTGGTAGGTTTGAACGCTCAGAGGCCCTAGACAAGCGGCACTTATGACATTTGTTATCGCTCATTTGCGATAGCGAATGTCAAAACCCGTTCTTTCAATATCGATTGAACCCTAAAACCAGTCGAAAGTCGAAAACAAGAGAACTTTAACGTTTTTTGAAGAAGGTTAAAACTACAATATTATTAACCTAAGGTCTCAAAGTCATCACGACAGACAAAGTACCTGATAAATGTTATCTATTATGTTGATAAGTAATTAGGTATTTCCATCTAGTATATCTTGTGTCATTTCCTGATCACATATACACAGTATAATGTTGATTTGCTATGAATGTATACTTAGTAATGTTACTACAATCAGATATGGTTGAGTGAAAAGATGGCTGACACACGCCATACTTGTAAACAGGTGCTACCTTTTGAGACTGGTCGGCTGGGACTGATTTTTTTGACACAAAAAAACTGTGTGACTAGGTAACAAAAGATTTTTTATTTTTGTGAGGATCTAGTAAAACTTTGGCGTTTGAAAAGGGTAACTGAGTTTCTTGCAGATTCTTCTCACAATAGTTATCAACATTTCGATAAGGTGTTAAGTGGTGTTAAGACTTAAGAGACAATCTGGACCATTAATAATTAAGGTTTTATTAGTGCATCTGTGAAGCCCGCTCAATGTTGGCAGCACATTACGCAAGTAGGCTCATCTGATCTTCACCTTTGATTTCAAGTGTACTGGCCCCCACATTAATACTGCCGGAACACAGCCAGAGCTATTATGGCGACAGATTTTACCTGTGGGGGACCACCCCCAACCAAGCAAGCTACCAAGCCAGCCAGTAGGACTCTGAAAAAGCCCTACCACCAACCAGACCCTAGGCGGGAATCGAACCCACGACCTCCGGGTTTTATACCCGAGCGGGCTAGCCTGTGTTTCACAGAGGCGGGCAATTTTGCTCATAATTATTAATATTTATTAAAATATATTCTTGGCTACATATTCTTTTGCGTATTACTATTACTAGGTAATTTTCCTGTATTTATCGTGCCTATTATTAGATTTACGTAACACAGTTCTTGTTGATACAATTTTATAGATCTGCTTTAATTTAATTCAACAATTATATTTTACTAGCTTTCCGCCCGCGGTTTCACCCGCGCGGATCCCGCGGGAATGAGACGTTTCCCGTAGTCATTTTATAGCTGTCCTAATCCTGGATATACTTGTGCCAAATTTCATCTTTCAGCCGTTATTGAGTAACAAACATCCAGACTTTCGCATTTATAATATTAGTAGGATTTTCATACATCCATAAGGCTCACAGATGCTTCTAGCTTCTAGGTGATAGTTTTAATTTTACTCTAACTGTAAGATTTGTAATAGTATTCAAACAATTCAAATTGATAAATATTGTAAAGTGATAAACATTTTGGCGATTTTAAAAATTGACTATCGCGTTTCTTGCCTGTTCTTCGACAATTAGTAACATTACGAATCTGGTGGCAGAGTCACTCTGTATTCATAAGTGCATCTTTGAAGCTTAAAATATATAATAGAATATATTGGTTTTGTTATATGATAAGTACTTATAAAAATAATGAGATTACTCACTTGTCGACAGTGATCCGTTTGCTGCACAATATAAGGTCCACTTTTGTAGTTAACCACTTTTTGCCTTATAGGAGTCCTAGCCACAAAAACTGTTTGCACTCTCTTATCCTTTCCTTTCGCTTCGTCAGCCTTCTCCAAAGAGAGATTCTCCAGGGCTTCGATGACGTCATCTTTCTCTCTATCTTCTCCATCTGACGTTTCTTCGTTCAGTTTCTCCGCAAACCCACTGTCTTCAGACGAGTGTGAATCGGATCTGTCGTTTCTGCATTCTTCCTTAACAGTTTTATATGTGAAGTTTTCGAATTCATCATCTAATTTTGTAGATTCTTTAATGTCGACAGTTTTGTAAGAGAAGTTCTGTAGTTCATCTTTATCTTTTATGGTTAGTTTTTCAATGTTTTGAAGGACGTTTTCAATAGCTTGAGTTGCTATAGATGGTTGTATTTCGTTATGTTTCTCCGTTTCGTTGACCTTCTCCGTTTCGTTGACCTTCTCCGCTCCATCTCCTTTGTCCTTTTTCTTGTCTTTCTTGAAGAATACTTTGAATAGTTTCTTGAGTGTTTTCTTTTCGAAATCAGCCATTTGAGTCTGTGTTAGCGCGTTCGATTCTGTTGCACTGACCATGGTGTTAAGATTTGTCACGGATCATTCTGAAACAAGCAAAAATCTAATTATATAAAAGAGTGGTGTTAGTTACACTATTTATAACTCAAGAACGAATGAACCGATTTGGTTGTTGAAAATTGGTGGAGAGGTAGCTTAGAATCAGGAGACGGACATAGGATACTTTGATGGGGTAAGGGGGGGATAGGATGGGGGAAGGGGGGATAGTTGAAAAAAAATTACGCGCGTGTGAAACCGCGAGGGCGACCGCTAGAACATCCTACTAATATTATAATTGCGAAAGTCTGGATGTTTGTTACTCAATCACGCCTAAACGGCTGAACGGATTTAGATGAAATTTGGCACACGTATAGTTTATAATCCGGAATAGGACACAGGCTATAAAATTCCTACGGGAAACGTCTCATTCCCGCGGGAATAACAATTTTGAAACTACTGAACCGATTTGAATAATTCTTTCACTGTTGGAATGCTACACTACCCCCGGTGAACATATTTGAAAAAAGAGATTAAGCGCGGGTGAAACCGCGGGCGGAAGGCTAGTTATAAATATGTCATCTCTTTCTCTGAGCCTGTCTCTAACTACTGGGTACGCTTGTACCATGAATACATGATCCAGGATTCGGCAACTCCAGTTATTGCATTGCAGCGACTGCTATCTGACCTCCGTAACCCTTAACAGGGCAACAAGGCCAATTGGATCATGGCTACACAGCCTTTCTACTGTGCAGGTATTCTCTCGATGGTTTTCGTCACCGCCGAACTAGTCTTTACTAATAAAGATGTAAGATTTGTTTGTTTGTATTGACATTTTGCATGCTAACATTGTAAGCAGAATAGTAAGCACTGTATCTCTCTGCAACTGGCACGAGAATTAAATATAAGATCATTATGTTGTACCTATTCTTTGCAAATAAATGCTTTGACTTTCACTTTGAATAGGCCCCGAAACTACTGAACCGATTTTATAAATTCTTTCGCGGAGGCGACCGTGGTGGTAAATAAATGGGTCCGGCCGTTATGCCCCCATTCCGGGTTGCCCCCGGCCGGTATGCCCCCACGGTTTAACGGCAAACTGGAACAATTTGTTTTTAAATGTGGGGGCATACCGGCCGGGGGCAACCCGGAATGGGGGCATAACGGCCGGACCCAAATAAATACGCAAATACGCACATAGAAAAATACATAGCTTTGCGACCAGGGAAGTTTGAGACCATTTGGCTACCTATAGTATAGTATCTAAATTATCTAACAAATGACCAGTTGTCATTTGACGAGCCATTTGGTGTAATGGTCGAGAAGTCGGCTATTACACCAGAGGTCGCGGGTGCGATCCCCGCACGGTACAAACATTTTTGTGCATGAACATGTCTGTTTGTATCGGTCTGGGTGTTTCTATGTATAATATGTATGTATTTACGAAAAAAAAGTATATAAGTAATATTTATCCGTTGTCTGGCACCCATAGCACAAGCTAATGCTTAGTTTGGGGCTAGATGGCGCTGTGTGAATAATGTCCATAGATTATTTATATAATTTATTTTATTTATTTGTTAAAGATAACTTAGATCTATACTTTTGTCAATTTTAAAACTCTTTACCTGGACTCGAATCAGAGTCGTTTCGCTTCAACGGCACAGCGCAAACTACAGGACAGCCAGAAATATGGGTATGTACAGTCGACAAAAAGATAAAAATTAATATCATGGTAATAAGGCATATTATGGCTTAAACTGTGCAACTACTTTTTATGTTGACTGTACTGTAACCGGGACCAAATTAGAATTTGTATGGATTTTTTTTTGGATTAACAAAATATGCATTCTATTTTAACCGCAATACGGTTGAATGTTGTACTAAAAATACTGTTATTCTTGACTCTTGAATTTTGTCCTTTTAGGAAAACCCCGATGTAGGCATATTGTCCCTTTGTTCTTTAGACAAATGTCTTTATACCTGAAAAAGGACAGTGATTCTGAATTTTTTTTATTCATACAACACAAGAGACATTGTACTCTATGTACCTACATTGCTATTAGGTTATAATAAATCAGTGTTATGAATTTCAAAATTTTTTTTTTGTTATTTAGTTCACTTTTAAATTGTTTTTACAATATATCCGCCTACATTGTATCATCCAATTTTGTAAAATAATTTTCTTTTATAATTTTGTGCAATAAAGAGTATATCTATCTATCTATCTATATCCTGTAGTGATGCAAATAAACGATTTATCTATCTTTCATTCCATTCAGAAAGATAAAATCCGCAGGAGGGCCAGGGTTTATCGACATTGGCTAAAGAATTGCAAGCCTTAAGTGGCAGCGAAATATTATCTACCTACACTTAATGTACAATATGTATATGGAGAGGGGGACGGGGGAAGGTTCGCGCATGAGTAGCGTAGAAAACGTGCGGTAGATTCGCGCGCGCTATTGGTCAGAACTCAGAGGTATGCTTCTGACCAATAGCGCGCAGGCGTGTCAAAATTCGTGTTCTGCGCAATCCCCACTCGATAGTCAACAAGTTTGTCGGGGTCTGTAGTAATACTCATTAGTATTCCGCAGTTGTACCAAAACATCAACTTGGAATTAAAGACGGTCCACCTTAGGAAAGGCTATAGTAGTTGTTCATCATCATCAGGCCGGTTAACCGCCACAAGGGTGGTACGTACCGGCTCAACCCTTCGAATAAAGGGAAACCCGGGAAAGTTTAGTGGGACTAACGTCGTAACTTCGTACCTAAGTCAGACCACAGAATATATACTAAAGTAAAGAAGCGACACTCAAGCATGTGTGCTCGTAAAATTGCTCGGGGCTATGTGTGCGTCGCGCGGGGGAGCGCGCGGCGCGCGGTGTGTGGGGCCGCCGTCTGCCGAATACCTCGGCCAAGGGTTATACTTCGCTCGGCGCCTCGTCGGATTGATTGCACGGACTAACTACGCAATGCAAAATCATGCACAATTTATTTATGGTACTTTATTGGATAAGGATTAATACTGTATTGCTTAAAATCACTTTTTCGTAAATAAGCCATTATTTTATCGTAATAAGTAAAGGAAAATGGTTATTGTGGGTTATCCCTAAGAGATAGACATATACCATCGCGGACTTTTTTGTAAAACTTTTTAAGGTGTACAAATAGTGTAGTACATTATTTTGATCTATCTCGTAGGGTTCAGCCAGCGTTTGCAATGTAAGCGCAAAAAAATGCGATTATTTACGACCTTAAATTAAAAACCTCTAAAATTATCAGTGTTTCTCTACTATATTATGCATGTATTATACATATAAACCTTCCTCTTGAATCAGTCTATCTAATGAAAAAAACCGCATCAAAATCCGTTGCGTAGTTTTAAAGATTTAAGCATACAAAGGGACATAGGGACAGAGAAAAAGCGACTTTGTTTTATACTATGTAGTGATTTAAAGATTAAAAAAACTTATTATAAAATATCAAACCTACTTTCATTAACATGTCCTTGCACAAGTTTATATTTTCTAACATACTATGTAATCTTCTTTGCCACAAGTCTAAATTCCATTTCGGCTTAGGTTCTTGTAAGCATTTCTGTAGCAACCCTAGCGTTTACACGCTCGGCTCAAGGTCGCTGGCGTTCGAACTCTCACGTACAGAGAGTGTCACGGCTGTGGTCAGACATAGGTACGGCCGCAAATCAGAGAGCCTGGCCGTTAGTGCATAACACGTAAATTATTTGTCGCCAAAAAAAATTTAAGTTACATTTCATCACTATTAATGAAGATCAGTGGTCAATAGCCAATTTATTGTAACTGCTTACATAGTGAGGGCTGCGTACCTGTCAGGCAAATGTAATGGTGTAGGTATTTGTATTCTAATAATTTGAGTAGGAGTTATGAATGGTTCTAAGAGCTACAATAATTTGAGGAAGTGAAAATGTTCCAACAGCGAAACGGTCATTGATAATAATTCTTCGTGTTTGATTAATTGTTACATTTACTGCCAAGTGTGACGTAAATCACTACATAGTATAAAACAAAGTCGCTTTTTCTGTCCCTATGTCCCTTTGTATGCTTAAATCTTTGAAACTACGCAACGGATTTTGATGCGGTTTTTTTTATTAGATAGACTGATTCAAGAGGAAGGTTTATATGTATAATACATGCATAATATAGTAGAGAAACACTGATAATTTTAGAGGTTTTTAGTGTAAGGTCGTAAATAAGCACATATTTTGCGCTTACATTGCAAACGCTGGCTGAACCCTACCAGATAGATCAAAATAATGTACTACACTATTGTACACCTTAAAAAGTTTTACAAAAAAGTCCGCGATGGTATATGTCTATCTCTTAGGGATAACCCACAATAACCATTTTCCTTTACTTATTACGATAAAATAATGGCTTATTTACGAAAAAGTGATTTTAAGCAATACAGTATTAATCCTTATCCAATAAAGTACCATAAATAAATTGTGCATGTAATATAGATCAATATGGCCGTTTACATCATGTAATTTAAATGAATAGTTTCGAAGATATTACAGATTTAAAATGCAGGGATATAGCGGTTGCGGCGGTACCGGCCCGGGAGCGGATTGATGCACGTTTGTTATTCTTTCACGTAAAAACTACTGAATTGATTTTAATGAAACTTTACAATAATATAGCTTATTCATCAGAATAACACATAGGCTACAATTTACAAGATATTCCCGCGGGATAACGTCCTATAGTTCACGCGGGCGAAGCCGCGGGCGGGCCGCTAGTGCCAATATAAGAGGAAAAAGGAAAATGGCAATAATTGATAGAACCACGTAAGAAAATACCAGTCGTTTAATAAGGAAAAAGGATGTGTAAAGATTATAAGGATCCAATTTTTTGTGTTTTTTTATGGTATAGCGGGCAGACGAGCATGCGGCAAACCCACTGATTTCCATAGACTACTGGATAGGCGATTAGTACCAAATATTTGATCCGATTTGAAAATCGCCATATTGGCGCTGAGAGCAGTAGTCAGTGTACTTGGAACTAATAATAGTGCTGACTTTCGCAGATAAACTTCGATAATGCTGTCATTGTCAATGGCTGTCCATTTGAAGCGTAGACAGAGAAAATTGAAGTCATTTTAGTTCCCAGTACACTATTGGGGGCGCTTCAAATCGATAGAAAAAATAGCTGTCATTTCAATGTCTATAGCCACTCCAGCGTAATACGCTGAGCGTATGATCATAGAGCTCAGTGGGCAAACCTGATGGAAAGTGACTACCGCCGCCCATAGACATCTGCAAATCAGGTGGAATTACAAATGCGCTGCCGGCCTTTAACAGACGCGCACTGACTGTAGGCTCATCTGATCTAAGAGCCTTTGATTTCAAGTGTACTGGCTCCCACATTAATACTGCCGGAACACAGTCAGGGGGCGACAAAGTACATTGCGATAGCGAAATGCGCTAACTTCAAATTGTATGGATTTGACAGGTGCCTTAGAAAAGTCACGTGGTCAATCGATATTGAAAGTACGGGTTTTGACATTCGCTATCGCAAATTGAGCGATAACGAATGTCATAAATGCCGCTTGTCTACGGCCCCAGAACTGTTATGGCGGCAGATTTCTCCTGTGGTAGCTAGCCAGTGGGACTCTGAAAAAGTTTTACCACCAACCAGACCCCAAGGCGGGAATCGAACCCACGAACTTCGGGTTTTATACCCGAACGCCTTAGCCACTGTTCCACGGTTGTTTTTTCATCCCAAAACAACACAAGTTTAGAAGGAAAATCGTATTTTTATATTTCAAAATGGCTGCTGACATCACGTCTTATTTTGGATTCAGTGGCAAAAACAACAGATTTTTTCCGTGACCTGTTTCAAAATTGGAGCGCGATTTTATAATACCAAATTGTGTCCTTGATTTAGTTCATTTATTTATTTATACAGGAAGAATTTTTATCGGACATCATCACATACACAAAAACTTATGTATGTAAAAAAAACTTCTACAAAAAAAGAGATAGATTGAAAGTAGCTAGCACTTGTGTAATGAGTATCAGAAACAACGAAAGTACTACAAATGTTTGTCACATTAAGCTTTGGGACGGTTATCAAACCCACGAACCCTGGCGCCATCGGGTAAGTTAAATTAATTAATTATTGACAGAATTATGTTTAAGTCAAAATTGAATAAAAAAAGCCATGACGTAAATATTACAATCATATATACATACACATATATTTGGACTAAGCTAGCAATTTACCACAAAGTTGCATGAGGCCCTAGAAGTTCGTTATCGCTCAATTTGTGATAGCGAATGTCGAAACCAGTACTTTCAATATCGATTGACCACGTGACTTTTCTAAGGCACCTGTCAAATCCATACAATTTGAAGTTAGCTAATTTCGCTAATCGCTGTCAAAATGTTACTTTGTATAGGCCCCCTGATGTTAAGCAACTATGCGGTCTACGATGGAGCGCGCTTGCTTAGGAAATAATGAAAACTATTAACTGATAGTAAAATATATTTAGGCTATATCTGATGGAACTCAAAATAAAAAGACGGAGCTGTGTAACAAACGACGCGTGTATTCGGTAAAACAGAAGACAATCAATCAAAGACAAGACAAATCGGAACAGGAAGTATCAACTACTAAAAAGGATGCGTTCATATTTCTACATCCTCCCTTGAACGTAGACCCATGCCATTCAGGAACTGGTGATGCTTCGGTTTCGCCAGAGCTTTGGTCAGGCAGTCAGCAATCATCGAGCTTGTAGGGATGTACTCGATGTGGATGTCACCAGATTTGACCTTTTCACGAATGTAGTGGTGACGTACATCAATATGTTTACTTCTAGCATGATAAGCAGAATTACCTGTAAGATTAATAGCACTTTGATTATCACAAAACAAAGTAATAATTGTGGTCTTGACTGAAGGCCACAATTCGCTGTGTAATTGTCTCAGCCACAGAGCTTCTTGAGTAGCTGCTGAGATTGCCATATATTCTGCTTCGGTAGTGGAGAGTGCAATGGTCTGTTGCCTTTTAGAATTCCATGATATGGCACCATTCTGGAACATAAATACATATCCAGTACAAGATCTTCTTTCTTCTGTACATGAAGCCCAATCAGAGTCACAGTATCCTGTGATATCTTGGCTGACAAAGCTATACAATATTCCAAGATTTTTAGTCCCCTGCAGATATCGAAAAATCCTTTTAACAGCAGTCCAGTGTTCTGAAGTTGGGGCTTTATTGTAACAACTCAGAGTATTTACTGCATAGCATATATCTGGCCGTGTACCCTGTGAGATATATAACAAGCAACCTATTGCTGCCTGGTAAGTTATTTGCTCCATTACTTTATTATCAGGGGAGTTTGAAAATTTTAAATCAGTTTCCATCGGTGTCCCCACAGGTTTGCTGTTTTCCATTCCAAATCTTTCCAGTGTACTCTCTATGTATTTTGTTTGATCAATGAAAATACCCTTTTTATCATATGTAATTCTTAAACCAACATAATAATTAGCTTTTCCCAAGTCCTTCATATAAAATTGTTGAAATATCTTGCTCTTTATGTCATTTGCAAACTGTTTATTATTAAAAAACAATAATAAATCATCAACATAAAGGGTTAAATATATTATACTTCCATCACTATGGTGTATATAAAACACACATGGATCCAATAGTGACCTTTTAAACTCAATCTCAAATAAATAATTTTCAAGTTTTTGATTCCATGTTCTGCTGGCTTGCTTTAACCCATATATACTTTTATTAAGTTTACATACTTGCTTATCTCCATTTTCATAATAGGGTGGTTGTGTCATGTACAACTCCACATCTATATCACCCTGAAGAAAAGCTGTGATGGCATCTAATTGCTCAATCTGTAGCTTACATTTAGCTGCCATTGCAAGCAGATATCTAATAGAAGTAAGGCGCACTACAGGTGCATATACTTCTGTAAAGTCAACACCATAAACTTGTTCATAACCTTTGATAACTATGTAATCTTGCTTTATGCTTAGCAATGTTTCCATTAGAATCAAGTTTTGTTTTAAAAACCCACTTACAGGGAATGGCCTTTTTACCTGATGGAAGTTCTGTGAGACTCCAAGTTTTGTTCTCTAATAATGAATTATATTCACTATCCATTGCATTTTTCCATTCTTGTGCATTTTCACTATCCATTGCTTGCTTCACAGTCTGAGGATCGTGCAATAAAGTACTCTTCTTTGGTACATCTTGACAAAGGTAGGTAGGCATCACCCCATTTTTTCGAGGTCTCAGGTTTCGAGTGACTGGGAGTCCTGGGCTCAGGTTTATCTTGCGTTCAGGAACATAGTCTTCATCATCATGATCATCCTCAGTTGGTTGCAAGCTATCATTACCCTTGACTGTACTCATACTCATGAATGAGTTTTCCTCGCTGTCAGTGGTCTCATTTATGTTTTCATTTTCTTCATTTACTGAATTATTTAGTGAAATCTCTGCAAAATCTTTCTTCATACTTTCTTCTAAAAATACAACATCTCTGCTTCTGATAATTTTTCCTTCATTTTTATCATATAATCTATACCCTTTAGATTCAGGGCAATATCCAACAAATATAAATTCTCTTGATTTGCAATCCCACTTTAGCCGCTTTTCTTTGGGTATGTGCATCATGACTGGACAGCCAAAAATCCTCAAATGTTGTAAATTAGGCTTTGTACCTGACCACATTTCTTCAGGAGTTTTATAATCTAATGATTTGGTTGGCGAGCGATTTATCAAATAAGCAGCAGTAAAAACTGCCTCTCCCCAAAACTTCTTTGGTAGTTTAGCATCTATGAGCATGCATTTGGCACGTTCAACCAATGTCCTATTCATTCTCTCACTCATTCCATTCTGTTCCGGAGAATATGGTATAGTAAATTGCCTTTTGATTCCCGATTCTTTGCAGAATTTATCAAATGCTTCATTGACATACTCTTTGCCATTATCACTTCGTAATATTTTTATTTTAGCCTGTAACTGATTTTCCACAAGCTTCTTGAATTCTTTAAAACGGTCAAGAACTTGAGACTTTGAATGCATAAAATAAACTGATACCTTTCGTGAATAATCATCAATGAATGTAACATAATATCTGGATCCACCAAGTGACTTTTCTTCCATGGGACCGCATACATCTGAGTGTATTATCTCTAGAAGACCCGAAGCCCTTGTGCCAACATGTTTGAATGGTTGCCTTGTTTGCTTTCCTTGTAGACAAGTATTGCATGTTACATTCCTCTCTTGACATATTTTAGAATCTATACCTTCAGCTGAGTCATTTAGTTTAAGTAGATTTTGATAATTGAGATGACCCAATCTCTGATGCCATAGTTGAGCTGTGGAAAATAAAGCAAATACCTCATTATGTATCATATATAAACTGTTTTGTATGTATCCTGTCATTACTAGTTTAGAGTTTTTATATATTCTGCAACAATTCTCATCAAATTTTACTTTACAGTTATTCTTGGTGACTTGATGAATTGAAAGCAAGTTTACTGCTAAATCTGGGACATACAAAACATTTGTAAGCTGTACAGTGCCAATTAACTTTTTGCTCTCTCCGTCATAGCTTTGTATATTTACTTTACCACAGCCCCTGACAGGCAATAGCTTATTATCTGCAACTGTTATATTTTTAACTGAAGCGGGTTCAAAATCATACATCAAACTTTTATTGTTAGTCATGTGCATCGCAGCTCCTGAGTCAAGGTACCAACAGTTGCTTTGCAGTGTAGGAGAAGCAGGAAATGCAGCCACAAAGCCAGAAGTATCATCAGACTTTTCATTTGATTTATTAGACTTAGTACCACGACTTGAGCCTTGGTTCATGCGGCAAAATTTAGCAAGATGGCCATGCCTATTACACTTAAAGCACCTGGGGCCTTTGCCCGAAGGTTTGTAAGGTTTGTAAGCCTTTGCATTACTTTTATGATGATTTGAATAAAATGCCGCTGAATCATTTTCATCTTTGACATCCTGAAGGATTTTTGTTTTCACTAAATCTGTACTTATAGTCACACCTGAGCTTTCCATCGCCATAATCATGGGTTTATATGTTTCTGGTAGCCCTGCGAGGAGGAGCGTACCCAGCCACTCATCATCAACAAGAAACCCAATATTCCTGAGCTTGTGTGCACAAGTAATAACCTTGTTAACATAATTTTCTACACTCCCACAGTTTTCTAAATCTGTAGTAATTAACTCACGCAGCAAACCTACCTTTCTAGTCAAGCCGGAGTCATCAAAAGCTTTACGCAAATTATTCCATACCTCATGTGAAGTTTTCGCTTCTTGGATGTGAATATAATTAATAGGATCAACCAGTAATATGATTTTTGTCCTAGCTTTTGTGTCGTCGCTTTTTGTAAAGGTGGTTTCGTCGTCGTGTTTCACGCATTTCCAGAGATCCTCATGTTCCAGGTACGTCTTTACGGCAAAACTCCATGTGGCATAGTTATCACGTCCTTTTAACTTTTCAATGTTAATCAAGTTTCCACTCGATGCCATTGTTGTAAAATTTGCTGAAAAGAACCCTGAAACTCGTGAGATTCGCGACTGAGACGGATTGAGATTAGTTTTAACTTCAAATTACTTTTCGCGGATCACACTAAGAACTTTCCCTAATCTACGCTAATCGGGCGCCTGGGCCCATAACCTAATGAAAACTAATAACTGATAGTAAAATATATTTAGGCTATATCTGATGGAACTCAAAATAAAAAGACGGAGCTGTGTAACAAACGACGCGTGTATTCGGTAAAACAGAAGACAATCAATCAAAGACAAGACAAATCGGAACAGGAAGTATCAACTACTAAAAAGGATGCGTTCATATTTCTACAGGAAAAGCCCCAAGTTATATTGACGAATAGAACGACCTTCACCTATTTGTTTACCGAAATGAACCAATATTCTATTTTAGTTGCATTTTCCATGATATTTTGGGTGAAATTTTAATAGGTAATAAAAAAAATGCATGGGCTTTATAATTAGACACACACATTTCCTAGGCAATGCATAAAAAGGAACACTTAACTTTTACTTTTCGACCGCCTCCGTGGAAGAGTGGCTATTCCACTCGGGTATAAAACCGGGTTCGGGGCTTAGATTTCCGCCTTTAGTCTGGTTGGTGGTATGACTCTTTCGGAGAATAGCTACCACCCCCACACAGGTGAACTCTGACGCCATAACAGCTTTGGCTGTGTTCCGTCCGGCATTATAAAGCAAAGTCTATATTATCAGCCTAGTAATGTCCCACTGCAGGGCAAAGGCCTCCATCCTTGAAAGCAAGTTATCGCTACAGTGTTGGGTACTGGCATAATCACCACGCTTGCCAAATGCGGATTGGTGATCACAAACCCGAGCTGTGTCCGAAAAAACCGACACAAAGTTAGCTCGACCCGGGAATTGAACCCAGGACCCCGAGATCTTGGCCCAGTATTTAAACCACATGACCATTGAGGCGTTATAAAATCTACCTATATTTGTAACACTTTAATTAATTCATAAAACCATGCTAAACTTGATACAAACACACTCAAACGGCAATATACTCGCAATTTTCCTGTCTCTTTCAAGATTACTTATTTATATGTGTGACGTCATGGCAGCCATTTTGTTCTTCGACAAAGAATAAAATTTAAAAATACAAACGGTTCAAATGGTAATCCGGAATTTGCATGACAAATGTTTTTATTGCGCTGCGAATCTTGTTTAGTTCAGAAGGTATTGACATTCGTAAATAGGGAAGATGCATATATAATAATTATGAAAATTTTATGACTAAAATGTTAAAATAATATAAAAGAAAGGTCACTGCAACATTTTTATTTTACATAATGTTGTTTTTTAACTGTAATTACGAATTAAAAATAACTGAAACGAAACGTATTTTAAAACAGCAATCAACTTATTTGACGTTAGACCGACAAACTTATTTGTTCTGATGGCGGCGTCGCTATTGTCAGTATAGAACTGTCAATAAATATCGCTTTTGCATTGCATTTCACGTAGTTCATATTTTGGCCACTGGAACACATAAGTTTGTCGGTCTATATGGTTGAAAAAGTAAATATTATTTTATCGGAATATTAATTGCGTTTTTGTAATAAATATGGAAGTTGGGTTCATCAAAGCAGACTCCAGGAATTTACCAAGAGTTAGTGTTGACATGGTTCTAACTTTATTTGTCGAAAGTGCAGAGTTTTCAAGGGTAGAAATGAAAGGGACTAAATTACTACGGTATGTATAAATCATAGTTGTTAAACTTTGTATTTTCGTAGCTTGAAACCACTTTTTTCTCAGTTTTGGGTCAGAAGGTCCTGTCAAAAACAATTAATTTGGAAACTTTGTTGAAATAGATGTGTGTTGACCGTGTTGACTCGTGTTTTATGCCAATGTCCACATTGGCATAAAACACGGTTTTTTTCGGAATATTAGTGGTATTGTTATGATCACCTGATGTTGATAGATAGTCCATTTTAAATTTTTTACAAAAAAATATTTCAAAACTCGAAAAAATATGCAAAAGTATGAAAGCCAGCGACGAACAAGTACAGTGAAGTACGACCACTCGACTAGTGAGGCAGTGACAAGACTTGAGTGACGTCATTCATGTCATCGGAACCATAGGTCCGTTTTCGCGCGAAAATTAAAACGGTCAATTTAAAACCGCATTTTTTCCGATAAATTACAATGTATTAATTTTTTAATTTAACTGTGGTTTATTCTACATGGAATTCTTTAAAATGAAGAGAAAAATAAAAATAGTGCATGTTCCCTATTGTCAATTTTTTATCATTAACATCTTCGCGTGTCGTGTCATGTATGTTGTGTAACATTTTAGGCAATAAACTTTTTATTATTTCAGAGACCAACTGGCTAGCTACCACCCCGCAGGTGAAATCTGCCGCCATAACAACTGCCATAACAACAACTGTTCCAGCAATATCAATGAGGGAGCCAGTACACTTGAAATCAAAGGCTCGAAGATCAGATGAGTCTACAGTCTGGCAGCACATTGAGCGACGCTTCCTGGTAAAGTGTCCCTCAATGGAGTAGGCCGCAGTGGCCGCTTACCATCAGGTGGGCTGCGTATCTGTCTGCCAACTGACTTAGTATTGAAAAGTAGTGGTTAGAGCGTTAAGCTCTAAACCCGGAGGTCGTGGATTCGAATCCCGCGGAAAGCATCACTTTGTGTTATTATTTCCAGTTTGGATAGGACATTGCTGGCTAGAAAAACCTGAATGTCTGAAAAGAATGAAGATTCCGTGCTATGGAAGGCACGTTAAGCCGTTGGTCCCGAACTCCCGACTATGTTCCAAGTAGGTCTGGTTTCCCTTGTAGGGTTACGGAGGTCAGATGGCAATTGCTCCATTGTAATAACCAGGCTTGTCAAATCTTTATGGTGCATAAACGCATTCTCCTCCGAAAAAAAAAAATGCAATCAAGAATATGGTGAAAGAATATCTACGCTGCTGAGACGTGGATACTGACGGGAAGACGATTTTATACAATAATGAACGACAGCAGGTATGACCGAACGAGTCAGAGTGTGACTGGTTGGGAATGATTTACATAATATGGTCTCCAAACGTCTCACAGATTGGTGTGACTGGTTGGGAATTATTAAGAAAGGTCTCCCAACGTGTCACAGTGTGACTGGTTGGGAATTATTTTACAAAGTTTTCCCAACGAAGTGTTTGGTTACAGTATGACTTGTTGGGAACAAACGTGTTAGCTCGACCCGGGGATTGAACCCAGGACTCGGTACTTAAACCACTAGACCATCGAGGTGTTAAACTCCAATATTACCTTGCCAGTTGAAACATTTTTTTCCCATCTGGCCCGGCGCCGGGCCAAGTTACCGGGCCAGATGGGATACACTCAAAAATAATACGGTTAAAATAGCATTGGTTTAGGTACTGGAAAAAACAAAAACGATTTTCTGTGGATTTTCTGCTATCCATTTTTCTTGTCTCAATTAAGGTCAATTAACTCCAGAACTCACGCCTAGAAACTCTCGGCTAACTAAGTGAGCTTGGTAATTAAAAAACTATTACTCAACAGACCGTAATCATCTTCAATCTCTGTCATGTTTTGACATTTCCCAAAAGCAAAAACTTAGTTTAGATGCCAACGGTTTCCGAGAAAGAAAGGTATGCACTGTGCAGCAAAATGGGCATTTTGCCAGCGAATAACAATGTCACGAAGCTGTGATATTGATACAAATGAGCAGGTGTATTTTGAAAACAGAGCATTTTTTATTGCAATGTGTAACAAGACGAGCAGATCGTACACCTGATGGTAAGCGCCACGTCTGCCTTTAGACAGTTCAGTGCCAAACAGTAACTAAGCAGTTACTCTCTGGCACTGCGCTGCGCCCGCTACACCGAGACGACAGTAATTATACAATACCCAGTAATTTCACTAGCTTCAGTGCCCTTTCCCCGAAACACAAAAGTGCTTGACACACTTCTATTTCACGGGAACACATCTGGCACTGCGATGGTACCAACCTAGATGGCCCAGTACAGGAACCTACCACCTGGTAAAGCGAAGAGGTTCTGAAAGCGGGAGGTAAGCTGGTTAGTGTGACACCTGATGATAAGTGTTTGTTTACTACTAGATAGACTGGATCGACGAACCTGGATTAGTAAACAATTTATGTTATTTTATTTACCAGTGACGAGGATGAGTATGTTTCTGCCATTTCGCCCCTAATTTTGAGCTGTGGCACATTCGGACGATTTAGAAAATGATTTGGCAGATTTCAAAGATGCCAAAACTCATAAAATAATATATTCTTCGTGATAAACGGCCATTAAGCCTTGTTTTTTCTTTCCAGTTCTGGCAAAAGGCAGTGGAAAAAAGCAGTGCCTAAGTAAGCGCCCGTCATCTCCATCTTGGTCCCCAGACAATTGTTGCTAACCGAACTTACTTACTTACCGAGGCAAAGAGTACCTAGAGTAGAGATACCTCCCTCTCCGTTCCAGCTTAGAACCACTCGCTCTAGTCAGCGATGTCATCGCTTTCTGTGGAAAGTATTCCATCGCGTACAAAAAAGTTCGATGATTCCTTTCTTTGTCGAACTATAAAGAAGTGGAACTCTCTGCCGGCTCATGTATTTCCCCCTTCCTATGACATGTGTTCCTTTAAACGAAGCGTGAAGAAGCACCTTGTGAGCCAGTACTGCGATGCCAACGGATAGGACGCCACGGTGTTGCGTCCGTTGTCGTGGTAATTTGGGTTCCCCTTTTGCTTACCATCAGGCTAAGTGGAGCCAATGTACTGAGCTACTATAAAAAAAAAAAGTAAAGTAGGTAATAGATGCCGAAGGCCGAGGCCCCACCTTCCTTTTTCCATATTATTTACTCAAAGGCAAGCATCCTTCTTCTGCATCTGAGACTCTAGTCGCAGATGTCCATACTATCAGGTGAAGCAGTAAATAAACAAACAAATAAAACCTGCATTCTTAGATCACAACAGTAAGCAACGACTATTAGCAACTATTTATAAAGATTGTCCACGCCACGCGCCATGCTCGTGCGCAAATACCGGCCTTGACACCAAGTCGGGCTGACAGACGTATAGCCGTCCCTTTCTTATGTACCGGCGGTCGTTGTCCCTTTCTCACCTTATTATTATGCAGTCGGCATATGTGGGTGTGTTTAGAAAATGTCTCGATGGACAAACCCAATTGAATACAATTGCTGACATAATCAATTTAATAATTTAATGAGATGTAGAAAACCGATTAACTTTTTTTTTACATCTGGCCATTTTTTATATACAGCGTGCAATTTTAGTCGTTGTTTTCCCGCAGTAAAATGATTCTATCTTAGTAGTAAAATAGATTAATAAAGTTATTTTTAAGTGAAATCAAAAGTTTTACGATTATGATAGACGAAACTCGAACCAATAGTACTAGCTGCGTCACGGACGGTCACCGGCCGGGGTCATTGCCCTTCGCGTTTATCAAAAAAATGATTATTTACTATTTACTTACATTTGTTTTCCATTTTCCCATCAAACTTTTAAAAAAAAATCACAAAAAAGTTTAAAAATTTTTTTTTTTTTTTTTAGCCTATTTGATCCCACTGTTGAGCAAAAGCCTCCCCTTCTGTCCGCCACATCTCCCTACTTTGTGCCAGTTGCTGCCAGTCGGGCATAAAGGTTTAAAAAATATTTCAAAAAAAAATTACATGCATAAATCGATAGTACTACTGAAGGTCAAGCATTCTGCTGCGGGAAAACAACGACTAAAATAACACGCAGTATACCTAAATACAAAAAAACATCCAGACACAGAAATAACACAAATGTTCATCACATAAGTGTTTGTCCTGGGTGGGATTCGAACCCACGACCCCTGCACTGTAGGGTACCAAATGCGCATCGGGCCAATCATTCATTTTAGATATAGAGCTCCATAGATTTCCCTATATTATGTATTTTCGATTGCTGTGGCAATGGCAACAGAACACTGATCTCCTGATCTCCATATACAACTGGATAGGCGATTGGTACCAAAACTTTGATCCGATTTGAAAATCGCCATATTGGCGATTGGCGCTGAGAGCAGTAGTTAGTGTACTTAGAACTAATAATAGTGCTGACTTTCGCAGATAAACTTCGATAATGCTGTCATTGTCAATGTCAATGGCTGTCCATTTGAAGGCATTTTAGTTCCCAGTACACTATTGGGGGCGCTTCAAATCGACAGAAAAAATAACTGTCATTTCAATGTCTACAGCCACTCCAGCGTAATACGCCGTATTATAATGGACCTCAGTGCAACGCAAGCAAAGCGTCTCATTATGAACATTACTCATCTTGATATCATATCTGAAGAGCCCATGTGTCGTTAATTGGCTCGACCTGATTAATTGAACGACGAGTAGGTGAATAGTTAATAGCTTATCATAGCAATGTCTCGTTAGTGTAGTCATAGTAGAAAGAGTAGGTAGGTACAGGGGGCCTAGTCAAAGTAACATTTTGACAGCGATAGCGAAAGTCGCTACGCTAACTTCAAATTGTATGGATTTGACAGGTGCCTTAGAAAAGTCACGTGGTCAATCGATATTGAAAGTATAGACTGACAAACTTATCTGTTCCGGTGGCGGCGTCGCTACTGTCGTTTTAGTACTGTCATTAAATATCGTTTTTGTATTGCAAAAACTGTAGTTCCAATTTTGGCCTACCGGAACAGATAAGTTTGTCGGTCTATACGGGTTTTGACATTCGCTATCGCAAATTGAGCGGTAACAAACATCATAAATGCCGCTTTTCTAGGGCCTCATCTGTCAAATCCATACAAATTGGACTTAGCGAAATTCGCCAGCTATGAAGCGATGTCATCTTGTCTATGCCCCCAGGCCTCGGCAAACTTCTTGACTATCGGGTGGGGATTGCGCAGAACACGAATTTTGACACGCCTGCGCGCTATTGGTCTGAAGCATACCTCTGACCAATAGCGCGCGCGGGTGTCGGGCGATTCGCGCGCGCTATTGCGCTATTGCAATGCGCACATGCGCGAACTTTCGCACTCATTCGACCGATGATCAAGAAGTTTGCCGGCACCTGTACGTTATTTTGATACAAACGCGGGTTGTATGTGTGTATTCGTTGGTATCTTAGAGTCGCCGCACGCAAAGTCACACCTAAACAAAATCTCTTCGTTTGCACTGAGAAACGGGTTGAATCTAGTAAAAAATAAAAAGACAGGAAAAGGTACAAATATAGCTGGCATACTGAAACAAACTCTTAAAAAAAGTAGATTTTCCAAAACAAAAAGTGAACAAAAACCACTGAGGTCCATTATAATACGCGCGGCGTATACAAAAACTAAAATTAATTTATTCTTTCGTTTACTTTAATTTACTTTTTGTTTAATGTACTTTTAGTTTAATGTACTTTTGCTATTTTTGGAGTCAGTGTTGTTTGCCAGACAACGTCACAAAGTCGGTCTCTTTATGTTTGAGCAATAATACCTATTTTTTTAATTCTTCAGAACAAAGGATACATTTATGTGCTAATATGAATATAAATGATAAGCAATTTTGTAAACAAATAGTACATTAGTAAAGATGGCTCTGCTAGCACGTTAGGTTAGTTACCTGTAAAGTAGCGTAAGTTTGAAAAAAAAATAATTGAGACATTTCTTAACAAAACATCATCAACACGTAAGTCAACGTAACACTTGATTAGGGATAACTCGAAAACAAGTTATCTGATATCATTCTAATTTAAATGGGAATTCTATGTAATGTGGACTATAATAGCTTTCGAATAACAAATTATCATACTCGGTAAACCCAGTAAAAAGTTTAAGTGACGCAGATAAGAAAAATATCATGCAATACTTTCTTTGAAGTCTGTTAAAAAACGAGTTGCATTATATTATGACTCAGTATGATGTTGTTGGGAATAAACTTTATCATTTTAATAAGTAATGCCAAATCTTATCACACCTCAATCTTGAATTACAAGAAATAGCTGTTTTGTGGTTGAATGCTGACTCAACGATAACATTATTATTAACCACAGAAAAATTTACATAACATTTGAGTAAATGGATAATATCACGGGCTTCAAGCCAAAGGGGCGTATAAAAAAAAATTGTCGTGCCATATAGATGAAAGTGCATTATGGAAGATTTTAAAATAGTAACAAAAAAAAATTTAAACTTCACATAAACATAAAAACCGATTCATGGACACACATGCAAGTTTATAATTATGTAGCTACTCTAGGGATAAAGTTATTAAGGGATTTGCCTATACGCCCCTCTGGTTTGAAGCCCGCGGTAGAGAAATCTTTTTAATGTTTATGTTGGAAGGGGAGAACATAAAGAAAATAGATACATTTTCTCTAATTCCTTTTACCAGACAGGCACAAATTGGTGTTCAGAATTTAGAATGATTTCTGAGAATTAGGATGGAAATGCCTGTTAACACAAACAGACATGTTAGATATTTTGTTTATGGACCATTTTGTTTATGATGCTTAAGTATCTTTAATACGCTAAGACCTAATTCTATGATGCGAACTGCACAACAGAAAACGATACTTAAAATATTCTTTGTAAATGAAAGAAATAAACTTTACAACAACAAACAAATGTGGCATTGCACGGGACTGAACCTACTACCTGTTTAGGTAGCTGACATTTTAAATATTGACACCAAACCTGTTCATAAACTTTGTTATCTGCTGTCAACATATTCTCACACAAGAGATTTTTGTCATTGTGTGTGGACAAGGAGTGTTATCAATAATGGGTTAATGATTGAATAATAATTACTATTCGAAAATAAATGCATCCACTCATAAAATTCAAATGTATTTAAATTACTACATAATTAGGCTATAAGCCTATTATGTATTTAAATCTACTTAAGTTATGTGTATCTACGAGTAAAAAAAATAAACAGCTAACGCGGGATTTCCATTTTGACACAACAACAAAAAAAAAGCAACTTTTAACTGGCCAGTAGTGGCCAGTATCGCAGACTTTGGAATAAATACTTTTTGTCGGTTATTAAATCGATTGGAACCTTTGTAAAAGTAACAGAAGAAAAAGTAATGTTATTGAACGAAGTAGGACACTCACCTCCGGGGTCGGAGAAACATATTACAGTAAAATGAGTCAAAAATCCAAATTGCACGTAAATATCACAATGAATTTCACAGTTTTACACCGCAATCCAGTATTATCACAGCACAATTACAAACACACGTCTATAGAGTACAGTGAACACACTTTTCCTGGAAACCAATCTATTCGTGTCTCGATTAATTCGCGAATTATTTCGCACGTCTGCGAATCGCGAACAAATATGCGCAAGAGTAGTAGAGTGAGTGAGCCAGCAATAAACCACGTGCGTCATCAGTGTGTAAAAGAGAGCACCTGTCACTTACAATAAAACAAAATTAAATAGACCGTCGTCTATAAACAGAAACTTAGTCTGTTCTATACAAATATTGACAGTTCTATAAGCAACTAGCGCCGCCATGGAACGCAAATTTATCTTTGTAACCAACTCGTAAACGTCGTAAACCATAGATTTAGTTGGAAAGGGATAAAGTGACCGGTCCATGATAAATGTCAAAATGTTTTTACTCTTTCTTTCTTTTTACATTATGTGAAACAGACGATAAACACTAGTGTTGGGACATTTCCTAGTTTTGATAATATGACCATTTTAAAATATAATATATAATATTATTATTAAAAATATATTTAAGTATGTTTAAATAATTATGAGCACCCGTGCGTCTGTGTGCGCTCCCGCTCTCACCCCCGCTTACGCGAAATTCAAGGCAGAGGCCTTACATATATGTAGTAGTAGATGATAAAAATAGTGATAAATATCAACGCATTTTCCATAAAAACTAAAAAACTAATAATCTATAAGTAAAATAGAGAATTGTTGTTGCTGTGGTATCTAGCTGAGAAAATCAAAATGCCAAATTGTACTCATATAAGTATAATATCTGAAAAGACATTGGTTACAGTAGGTACAGTCAACAGCAAAAGTTGATCATCAAAGTCAGAAGTTAATTACAAATGCACGTAGTTCGCGTCAGAACTGTGTGGCGTCAAGATGATTTTAAAATCATCTCACTTACTTAAGTAAGTGATTTTAAAAAATTGTACCAAGCTAACTATTAAATAATTCTTTGACTTCTTAGTCCTAAAATGAATTTCGTTTACAACTTTTAAAGTCAACATGCCTGATCAGGCATAGCATAGATAATATTGTTTGGTATCTATCTATATAATTATAAAACTCAAAGGTGACTGACTGGCTGACTGACATAGATATCTATTAACGCACAGCCCAAACCACTGGACGGATTGGGTTGAAATTTGGCATGCAGGTAGATATTATGACGTAGGCATCCGCTAAGAAAGGATTTTGATCAATTCCTACGGGAACGGGAACCACGCGGGTGAAACCACGGGGGCGGCCGCTAGTATAATATAAAATCACTTTCTTTGAAACATCTTGACACCACACTGTTTTGACGCGAACTACGTTGATTAGTATTGGACTTCTGACTTTGATCATCTACTTTTGCTGTTGACTGTACAACTTATGCTTAAGGTTTTAGAAATTTTTTTACTCTATCTCCCCATTTAAGTTTTCTGTTTCATAATTAAATATTTATGTAAACTCTCCATAATATAAATACTTATTGTAACTATCATCGTAATAAGCTAAACTAAAAATATTAGCTCTTCTAATAATTGTAGCATGCACATCACTAAACTTATAAACCAGTGTTACCAGTTACCACTAACCTACTCAGTGATACCAGGTGTAAAAATAAAAAAATAAAATTGAAGGCCATCCCCTCGCGCATGATGTTTTTTTCTTATTCTCATTAAAAATACGGGATTGCAATAGCATACGTCATCACATACCGTGAAAACGCATTACTGTTTAACTTGCATAATCCCAAATGTTTATTTTTTAATAATGGATATAATGTTTTTAAAGTTGGTAAATTCAGTCGGGACTTCACAGCGAGCGCCTGTTTTACTTTACACAATCAACAACAAACACATTTCATATTTTCCCGACCTGCGCAAGTTTTTGTGGTAGGTATGATGTTTTCCACCGGGCATGAAAAGCACAAACATTGTAGATTCAAACGAAAAGTTCGAGAAATAGATTTTGTTAAATGATGACTTTTAGTTCAATGTGAAGGGCAAAGTTTACACTGGAGTCTACAGATCTGGATTTATTATATAAATTAATAAAGTTTGACTGGCTCAATGGTTAGAAGCACGAAACAGAAAAAAACATTTCCGTGGGTTATAAGTACAACGTACAGTACCCACAAGTAGCAATTACATTACAAATACGGAAAAAATATAAACTTTTTTAAAAAGGCCACCTTAAGGCGGGTCCTTCACGGCAAGGAGCACCTCGGGGTTTAGTGGGTAACTCTTGCCCTCTCCGCCCCCGACGGAGAGTGAAAGTGCGTATTAAATTCCCCGCGTAAAATAAACTCAGTCAGCTGGTATTCTATGTGTTCTGTGCTGGTACCTACCTAACAATCGTCCTCGAAACCTCCTATAGACACCCTGCGACCAGAAGTCCCCCCTTCATTAAAGTTTTCAGGGTCGGCTCTCTCACCACAGTGGAACCAAAGTTGGCTTTATGGCAAGGATCCAGCGCTCAACCCTTTTGTATTTAGAATTTTTACGGATAGTTCACACTAGACACTCGTATTTATAGAGGAGTCAAAGTATTACTTGAGTTGAGTCTAAGACACTTATGTTATCGTTTTTAAACGATTTTTTAAATGTTTTTAATCAAAACTGTCATAAGAAAAAAAAAATATATTTCTTGCCCACGTACCTACTTGTTTACGTGGGCAAGAAATGATATTCTTACTTTTTACAGCTCGTTTATTGCATGAAAAGTTGAAAACGGCTATATTTATGTTATGTCTCACTCAAGTACTCGTAGGTATATAATAGGTACTTTAACTAGACTTTAAATACGAATGTCACAGATCCTAGACCTTCGTCGACCAATGCTGTCAGGACATATAGCTTATTAATCTGCTCAATGTTCCTCATTGTATATTATTGTATTGGGTTGCCTGCACTGCCATAATAACTGGCTGCTTAGTAGTCACAAGCGCGCCATCATACGTGACAATGATAACAATCAAGATGACGCCATTTTATTAGGAAGTGCAGGGTACTTTACAAGTTTATAGAAATGGCGCCTTCAACTAATCTTCTTCTTCCAATTTTTTTTTGTCAGAGGCGGCAAACGAGCCAGCGGTTCGCCTGATGGTAGGTAATCACCGCCGCCTATGGACTTGGAGAAGCCATGCTGTTTTACAGTACGAATGGGCCGGCTCGTCCGGGGAAGTACCACCCTCTCACATACAGCGTGAAGTAATAGTGACTACTTGTGTTTCGTTTCGTCTGGTTTGTGAGAGTGCCGGAGGCCCACACCCCCTATAGGCCGGCAACGCATCAGCAATCCCTCTGGTGTTACAGATGTCCATGGGCGGCGGTGATTGCTTAATGCTTACCATCAGGCGACCCGCCGGCTCGTTTGCCGCTTCTGACATAAAAAAGTTCCCAATTAGATTATTCCCATAGCAATAACATCGATCTCGATCCGTTGCTCCGTTGCGGTTAGGGTGTATTCTCCTCATCGAGGAAATATTCTCCTCCACAAAAAAAGTTTGGATCGTCTCCGTGGACTAGTGGTTAAAACCTTGATGTCGTGGGTTTTATTGCGGCCTGGGATTTGTCTGATGGTAGGACTTTTTCAGGGTCCGACTGGCTATAGTTACCGCCTACAGAAATCGGCCGCCATAACAGCTCTGGCAGAATTCCGGCGTTTTCTAGCTATTTATCCATAAATGAATAAATAAATATCCCTGGTCACTATTCACAAAGCGCTGTCTAGCCCCAAACTACCTAGATAAATAAATAAATAAATTTTGGTCAACATCACAACATTGATTTGACCCCAAAGTAAGTAGCGTAAGCACTTACGTTATGGGTGTCAGAAACAACGAAGGTCCCACAAATATATACCTACTTATATACAAATAAACATCCAGACACAGAACAAACACAAATGTTTATCACTTGTAAGCACAGATTACTAAATAGTTACAAAACTTAAGTGTTTATCCTGGGTGGGATTCGAACCCACGACCACTGGCGCATAGGGCAGGGTGACTACCAAATGCGCCATCGGGCCAGTCAAAAGTCTAGAAATAACGTCTTTATTTATTAACTAGCGACCGCCCGCGGTTTCACCCGCGTGGTTCCCGTTCCCGTGGGAATTGATCAAAATCCTTTCTTAGCGGATGCCTACGTCATAACATCTACCTGCATGCCAAATTTCAGCCCGATCCGTCCAGTGGTTTGGGCTCTGCGTTGATAGATATCTATGTCAGTCAGTTATTGCAGTCAGTCAGTCAGTCACCTTTGAGTTTTACATATTACTAGCGGCCGCCCGCGGTTTAACTCGCGTGGTTCCCGTTCCCGTGGGAATTGATCAAAAACCTTTCTTAGCGGATGCCTACGTCATAACATCTACCTGCATCAATGACGTTCAATATTCAACTAGACTCCCATTCACGCTCAAATATTGTCCGAAGCAAAAGTCTGCCCACGCAACTATTGGGCAGAGTTTTCGTTTAGTTGTATACAATTGACATTAAACACTAACTGCCACGAGATAAGGTGTTGATTTGAACGAATGTGTTTTAATGTCATCTGTGTCAACGCCGCTCGGACGTTTTTTGAGTAATTTTTCTTAGAGATTGGGTGTCTAGTTTAATATTGAACGTCATTGACCTGCATGCCAAATTTCAGCCCGATCCGTCCAGTGGTTTGGGCTGTGCGTTGATACTATCTATGTCAGTCAGTCAGTCACCTTTGAGTTTTATATACCTATACCTATATAGATCTATCTCTATTACGAATAATATCACTTGTTTTCGTTACAAGTTGTATGTTTACCGCGCTAGCACGTCACAACAATTTACATGCTACAAGGTCGTTTGGTACATACTAACCACTTATTAAACTCGTAGCAAAAGGTTTTCCCCCCACACATATCAACATTGCGGGCTTTTAGAACCGCTAAAACGAACTGCTTTTTGGTTTTACCTTAGGTTATTTTTATTACGATTGTTGGTTTCTAAATCTAAAGATGTTTTGATAAAAAAATTATAATTTGACTTTCCGGCAGCAGCGTCTTTATTTGTATAGTTTTTGAATTTAATCCTTTATTTACTACATTTTCCTTTATTGAAATCAAGTAGCGACGTTAGAACCATAGTGATCCAAGTCACATTTTCAACTTTTTGAGAAAACGAAGGGAAACGCGTTTGGATTTGTTCCTGAAATTGTCCTATTCCAAAGTGACCGATATGAGTTTAAGCACTTGGATCAGTGTGGCATAAAAAATATGTCGTTTTTTGGGATGTTAATAACAAAATATCGATTTTGACAAAAATGTCACTTGGATCACTATGGTTCTAACTAATGTCTATCGTCACAATGACGGGTACTGGATTGATCACCAAGCTTGCCAAATGAGGATTGGTGATCACAAATCCGAGCTGTGTTCTAAAACATCTGACACACGTTTTGTCCGATGTTGTGCAAAGGTGCTTAATTATTTTTTAATTATTATTTTGTAACTTTTTTGTATTTTATACGAATCAAACATTGGGCTTTGTTATTAAGTGATTAATGGTTTTATGCTTAAGAGGGATAGTGGCTGGGACTATACCATTTAAGTAGGTAATAGTCCGAAAAATATCATCTACCTAGGTATTATACGAATATTAGGTATAAAGGGTAAAGATTTGATCGTTTGTTTGTATTGAATAGGCTCTGAAACTACTGAACCGATTTGGAAAATTCTTTCACTGTTGGAAAGCTACATTATCCCTGTGACATAGGGTACTTTTGATCCCGGAAATGTGGGGGGAAGGGGTGGATAATAAAATTGACAAAAGAAATTACGAGCGGGTGAAACCGCCGGCGTACCTAGTAATAAATAAAGTCCTCGTCATGATATATTAACGATTTTTTCACTTTAATATCTAGAATTTCACGTTAGGATCGTTGTTATATTTTTGAATTTTGTTAAATTTTTATTTGGTCATTCCGTGCTTCGGAAGGCACGTCAAGCCGATGGTCCTGCGCCTGATCTCTCTTCGGTCGTGTCAGACTGCTGTCCCACCGTGTAATGAGAGTGAGGGAATAGGGAGTGCACCTGTGCTTGTGCACTCTAATAAACTCACCGGCAATAAAACTTGGCCACTGGGCTTTTTTCATACAAACATGGTCACTTTAGCGTCTCATAGATGGAAAACTATTTGCAGCTGTGCAATGATTATTACGTCAATGGAGAGGCCAAACGCCCAATTGTCGAATCACAGTTTCAAAAATTGCCAAAAACCGCTCAATTTTCTCAAATAGGAAAAACAATAAACCGAACTCAACGCTCCAGCCAGGTTGTAGTTAGCTGATCGTAAAAGATTGGCCGCCGTAGCCGAAAACTCGGCTAGGAGGACATTATTATTTGGTCATATTGTTTCCGAATAATGCTTATTTGCCTATCTATTGTTCTTACACCCGTATTTATTTAAACAAACAATAAATCATTGCATTCACGTAATTTCTTAAGTTTTGTGCGCAGGTATATCTATTGTAACTTTAAATATTTAATCAATTGTTCGCAGCTATGCCTAAACTTAACTAAAAGGAATTATATAATTATACATAAGTAGATAAGTATAAGTACTTTGAATCGCCCACTCTGTGGCTAGAGTTCTTGGAGTGCGGTCCAAAATTGTCTCTTTTGGCAAATTGTTTAAAACGGTTATTTAATAAGCTGTAGATTTCAGTGAGAAGTTTTAAGCAATGGGACCTCCCTTGATTATTTTATTTTTATTTGGCGCTGTTGTAAGTTTATATTATTAACAATAAATTTTAAATCAAATAAATAATAAAAAAAGGTAGTACTTCGATTTTTTTCTAATCTTGTTATGAAGTTTATAATGTTATAAAAAGAATTTGTAATTATTAGTAACGCCTGAAAAGTTAAACTATAATTTGGAAGAGATTTTTGCCGATCATAAATAGCAGGCGTTATATGCACACACCATATAAATCGATTGCGATTTAAATTCAATATTTAAATAAAAATAAATTATTAATTCCAAACTTTAAGGTGTATTTTCTTTTAATGATGTTCTATGACCTCTCAATGATTTATAGTACACGCTTTGATAACAACATTAAAATTAATAAAAACAATAATAAAACGGACTTTAAAGCATTTAATTATTTTCAGATCGATGTAGCTTTGAGCGTACCCGCTGGGAACCTTCCCCCTGGTAAGTGTTATGGTGCGTCTATGCTTACGAAGCGAGCACGAGCGGCGCGCGAGCGGAGCACGAGTCGAACCGTTCTGCTCGCGTGACAAGTGTGGACGCACAACGAGCCTGCCACGAGCCTACGACGATCTCTCCTCGAACATAGTTTCAGCCTAAATATCGAAAAACCGGCACGCGGTGCGAGAGAAAAAATTGTGTAGTTCTATCTCTTTCTTTTACGTGGTCTATCCGTATCGCCCTCTTTTTCTTGTGTGAATGCGATAGATACTATCAATTTGTATGCAATTTGTCTATAGTTTTCTCTGTCTACGGGCGGAGCACAGTCGAGCACGAAACGAATGCTCGAAGCGCGCTCGTTCGAGGCTCCAAGTCCGTCCACAGTACACGAATTTTGGATCGGCTCGTGCTCCGCTCGTGCGCCGCTCGTGTTCGCTTCGTAAGCATAGACGCACCATTACGTTTCATTCTTCTTACGTCACAATCTGGTAAGTTTTCAGGAGAGAGTAACTATGTAATTTAATAGAATTTTTTGTCATCATCAACATCCTAGCGTATTCCTGATTGCATCTCAGGGTCCGCCGCTTTGACTATCATCCTAAATTTGACAAGCTTACTCCGAAAAAAAAATGGATATTATATACATATTTTCTATTTCTATTTTACCCTTTATCATATCTTTCTAATACAATAACTAACTTATTTATAACTTATTACCAGGTCAACCAGACAACATTTACGACACGAAGAGTTGCGTGGTGATGACGCCAGAAAGAGAGAGAGAGATCAATTCTATCGTAGAGAAGCTCAGCGATTTCCTCTACAACATGACAATGGACTACGATTACTTGGATATAAGGCTCGTCAAGCTAGTCGTGGAAGGTCATTACGATGATGAGGTAGTAATCGTGACCAATATATACTTAAGCTTCTTGTACATGCTAAGAAATATCACCGTGTCTGCGCAGACAAGACAAAGTCAGTGCGCGTCCGCCGCGTGTCGTATGTAGCGTAGCGCAGATTAAAAATATTTCTTGGTCAGAGCAGGAGCAATATACACGGACCACGGTTCGTGTGTAGAAACGAAACGAATTCTTGCGTAGGCCCGGCGACTTTTCTTAGCATGTGCAAGCGCTCTAACTAAGGGTGGTTAACACGGGTGTTGCGGCCGCGCTGCGTTAGCGCTGCGTCGACTGAGCGGTGACGTTCCGTGTTTTTCATATAAATCTGAACGACATGCCACACAATGCAATGACGGACGGCAACGCAACGCACGCGCAAGTCGCGCAACGCAAAGGACAGGAGAGAGACGAGGTGGCGAAGGAAGCTGCGTTGAGACAACGGAGCAGCGCATCTAAACGACATGCCACACGATGCGTTGCAATGACGGACGGCAACGCAACGCACGCGCAACGCAAAGGAGAGGAGAGAGACAAGTTGGCGAAGGGAGCTGCGTTGAAACAACACGGAGCAGCGCATTTAGCTGCGTTGATGCAGCCCGGCGGAACGGCCGACGGCCGTGTGGCTACGCTCCGCTCCGTGCTACCCCGCCCGCTGCAGTGCGATTCACTAAGCGCAAATGTCATAAAAGCCTTTCCCCGCGGCTGTGTCATCGGTGAGAGTCATTTTGGTATTCTGTAAGAACTTTTTCAACGCTGTACGATACTAGCGCCGCAAGGCTTTGAACGGTGTGATGATAAGGAAACACTTGACTGACATATTCTTGTATGAAACGTTCACGAAGCCGACAGATCGACGGCGAGTTATTTGAGCTTAGAGAATACCAATTTATAAAGCCGTGAAAACATCGAACGATGTTACTGACACACCCGTGATCTCAGCCGTGAGCGCATCGAACGAGTGTCGCTTAGTGAATTGGAAAGCTGGTTTTGCAATGATTTCTAAAATATACGAGTACATTTATATGACATATTTACAGGTAGAAGAAAAGGAGACAGCACTGCAACTTCTCATCAATGATTGCGTATCTGCCGAACAAGCTACACGAAATAAAGGTTACTACACTGCCCAACCAGATAACGGACAGGTAATCATCTATTCTATACTCAGAGATGCGATTTATTTGAAATACTTCTATTTAAAATGCAAATACAAAATGCAAAATACGTATTTTGTATTTTGCATTTAAATGCCTTTTAGTAAAAACCATTTTGTATATATGTATTTTGCATTTTTAATATTTATTTCAAAATGCAAAATACTTTTTGATTAAGTTTAGCCAACATTACCAGTCTGGTAAAGGGCCAATGCGGCCTATCCATTGAGGGACACTTCACCAGGAAGCGTCGCTCAATGTGCTGCCAGACTGTAGGCTCATGCTTTGATTTTAAGTGTACTGGCTCCCACATCAATACTGCCGGATCACAGCCAGAGCTGTTATGGCAGCAGATTTCACCTGTGGGGGTGGTTGCTAGCCAGTTGGACTCTAAAAAAGCCCTACCACCAACCAGACCTAGGCGGGAATCGAACTCACGACCTCCGGGCTTTATACCCGAGCGGCTTAGTCACTGTTCCTCGGAGGCGGTCAAAACCTAAATACCCGACAGTGCCGGTTATCCGGTGCAATTACCCGGTACCCGGGCGGATCTTAAAAAAGTGCCGGATCCGTCAGGTACCGGATCCACACCGGGTACCCGTCCCATTTCTAGCAACGAATTGATTTCTAGTCAAAGGTATTTTATTTTGAAAAAGTATTTTGAAAATACCTATTTCGCATTTAGCATTTAAAATACAAAACGCAAAACTATTTGGTATTTAGCATTTGAAATAGTAAATCTGAAAAGTATTTTGCATTTTGTATTTAAATGCTTTTTTAAAACCATTTTGTACATCTCTGTCTATACTAATACTAGCGGCCGCCCGCGGTTTCACCCGCGTGGTTCCCGTTTCCGTGGGAATTGATCAAAATCCTTTCTTAGCAGATGCCTACGTCATACCATCTACCTGCATTCCAAATTTCAGTCCGATCCGTCCGGTGGTATGTCAGGCAGTCAGTCAGTCAGTCAATCAGTCAGTCAGTCAGTCAGTCAGTCAGTCACCTTTGAGTTTTATATATATAGATTGTAAAGAGGAAAGACATTTGTTTGTTTGTTTGTATTGAATAGGCCAAACAAGGTTAAAGCAGTGTGAAGGGGAAACCGGGGGAGTTTAGTGGGTAGTGCATAAACGCATTCTCCTCCGAAAAAAAGGCTCCGAAACTACTGAACCGATTTAAATAATTCTTTCACTGTTGGAAAGCTACACTATCCCCGGGTGACATAGGGTACTTTTGATCCCGGAAATGTTGTTGGAAGGGGGAAATAATTGACAAAAAGAATTGCGCGGGTGAAACCGCGCTTGCGATCGCTAGTATTTAAAATAAATAATATCAATTTCCTGGTTTCTGATACCCATATCACAAGTGCATAAAAAAGCATCCTTGAGGGTCTGGATTTATAGATGTGATGTTGTCTAAAATATTGTCTATTACCTATAACTAAAGTATTTCATCGCGTACCTACTAAAAAGTTCGCTGATTCCTTTTTTTGTCGAACCATAAAGAAGTGGAACTCTTTGCCGGCTCATGTATTCCCCTTCCTATAACATGGGTTCCTTTAAACGAAGCGTGAAGAAGCACCTTGCGGGCCAGTACTGCGATGCCAACGGATAGAACGCCTCGGTTTTGCGTCCGTTGTCATGGTAATTTGGGTTCCCCTTTTGCTTACCATCATGGTAGAGCCTATGTACTGAGCTACTATTAAAATATTTTTTTTATTGCAATGCGTAACAAGACGAGCAGATCGTACACCTGGTGGTAATCGCCACGTCTGCCCTTAGACAGTTCAGTGCCAAACAGTAACTAAGTAGCTGTCTGTTGAGACGACATTTATTAGGTCTCATGTATAGCTTTAGTGCCCTTTTTCCGAAACACAGAAGTGCTTGACACACTTCTATTTCACGGGAAAATATCTGGCACTGCGGTGGTACCCACCTAGACGGCCCAGTACAGGAACCTACCACCTGGTAAAATTATAACTTTTTAACAAATTCCAGATTGAAACAGAAGAACTCAAGACCGAAAGTGACGCTACAGCTCCTAAAATTACTAAAGCGTACCCCAGTGATACCACAGCTGTAGATACCGCCAGTGTCCTTGTGGTGGAGAATCCTGATGATACAGAAGTTTCCACAAGCCTGAAGAGTTCTCCACAGCTAATACGTTTGGACCTGGACGATACCGGTGAAAAACTGGTGAAACTCTACCAGGTCAAACATGGGAACGTACCTTTCCTGTTGTATATTCGTAAAGTGCTCGGCAATTTGGAATATATGTTTCTAAATTGATTGTGTCTTTGAAAATAAATGGTGGAGTCTTTTTTGTTGTTTGATTTGGTAACTATTTTGACCCGATCTATAAATAGTCAGAGTAAGCTTGCACCATGGTACTTACTTAGTAGTTACTTATGGTATTTGGAAAGTCCAACACTTTCTTGTTTTTTTTATGAAAGAGGGAGTAAAAAGAGCAAGCGTGACACCTGATGCTAAGTGATGGATACCTTCGACTAAAGTCTTAAATGCGTCAAACTAGGCTCTTTCTTGTACGGGCGGACGGCAGCAGATCAACCTACTTTAATCTGTCAAAAAATGTCAATTGAAAGAGAACTCTATGTGAAGTGAATAAAGCTGAAAATTGGTTGTAGATATTTGACAGATTAGGTTAGTCTGATGTGCTGGCGACTGTACGTTGCCGAGGAAAGAACTATACACTATTACTATTACTATACACAATAATATATGCAATGTGTAACAAGACGAGCAGATCGTTCACCTGATGGTAAGCGCCACGTCTGCCCTTAGACAGTTCAGTGCCAAACAGTAACTAAGCAGTTACTGTCCGGCACCGCCCTGCGCACGCTACACCGAGACGACCATTGATAGTGTATTTAAAAAAGAGGTAGATATGCCATCCTTTGACGCACGGCGATTAGAATTTGATCCGTCGAGATATACTAAATCTATGTGCTTCACCAACCGTTGACATTATGCCTCTAAAATGATTTGTGTCAATTAACACAATATGAGCGGAGCATTTTTCGAGCGCTAGTGCCGTATCTACCTCTTTTTTAAATACAATAACAATGGAGACGACAGTTATTAGGTCTCACGTGCATTAGTACATTGAACGTGGACCTGTAAAAAAAAGGAATCTAAAACTGACAATACCGTGCAAAACTGCAAAACATTAAAAGTATTGTGGCGGCCATGGAATTAATATTATTTACGTTTATGGTGGCGGCTCACCTCGTGTAAATACTTTTTACTGTTTGTTTTTCGAAATGTTTCTTTTTGTTTTGGATTGTCAGTTTATTGTAATATATTTTTGGTGTGTCGTCTTGTAAATAAATCTGTACATAGTCACTCCTTCTGTCCTCATTTATCCACCACTTCAGTATGTTTTGAAATTGTAAAGCATTAAATTTGGCTGCTTCCGTGGAACATTGATAAAGCCGCTCGGGTATAAAACCGGGAGGACGACCTCCGGGTTTTATACCCGAGCGGCTTAGCCAAGGGTTCGATTCCCGCCTAGGGTCTGGTTAGTGGTAGGGCTTTTTCAGAGTCCGACTGGCTAGCTACCACCCCCACAAGTCAATTATGCCGCCATAATAGCTCTGGCTGTGTTCCGGCAATATTATTGTGGGAGCCAGTACACTTGAAATCAGAGGCTCGAAGATCAGATGAGCCTAGTGTCAGGCATATTAAGGGGCGCTTCCAGGTGAAACGTCCCTTTTTGGAATAGGCCGCAATGACCGCTTACCATCAGGTGAGGTGCGTGACTTGCGTGTCTGACTGACCTAGTATATAAAAAAAATTACAATAAATTATACAGTATACTGTATGACAGGAAATGCGAGGGACATATTTAAACCCCAAATAAGTAGTTCATGCTATCATAATAACAAAATAAGTATAAACCAATAAAAAATCTAGTAAATATCTGTCAATAACCTTAATCGAAATTATCCTGAAAATCCGCGTAACGTGCGGGAACTCTTCTCTTCACAGTATTTCGTGCACTCGTTCGAAAGTACGTCTCAAATTACTTGTGTACAATTTGAGTTTGGGGCGTCACCGGCTGGCTGGCACACGGGATTTTTAGGTAGTTCATGCATACCTAAATTATTAGGATAGGCGGTTACCACACTGCACCGCGCTCCGCCGCGGTACGCGGGACGACAGATTTAATCATTGTATGCAAGTAGAAGTATGCACCTCAGTTTGGGTCCCCTATATGAGTGCGAAAGTTGATAGTTCGATTTTCATTATATCGAACACGCTGTGTCGATAATTCAGTAGTACGATGTTTTATTACATCGATGATTTGTTAGTGCGATGTAACGTTTGTGCGAAAAATCTTATTGCGAAAAACCATACACCGATTGCTCATTAGTTCGAAAATTTAAATGCCTTTATAGGCTGCTTTTATGAATTTTCTTAACGTCTATAATGCAAAATTAGGCTAATAATTAAATCTCAGGGATGATGGTAGCCGTTTTAAAGCCGCATACTTACTATAGGAATAATGAATTTTCGAACTAATGAGCAATCGGTGTATGGTTTTTCGCAATAAAATTTTTCGCACAAACGTTACATCGCACTAACAAATCATCGATGTAATAAAACATCGTACTACTGAATTATCGACACAGCGTGTTCGATATAATGAAAATCGAACTATCAACTTTCGCACTCATATAGGGGACCCCTCAGTTTGTCTAAAAAACATGCGCGGCACAACACACTGAAAACGCCGAACGCGGGCGCGTTTTCAGTGTGTTGTACCTGTATTTACAAGCTTAGCAAGCTTAGCTTAGTCTCAATGCTCCAGACTCCCAGCACTTAGAACTTAAGGCATCTGATTAAACGTTTTTTGTTAAAATGTTTTAAGTGTGAAGGAGTAAAATTATTATTATTATTATATAAAAAAATATAACAGTGACACAGTCATATACCTAATTAAATTGAAATTACAAACTCTTGTAACTAAGTTATCATTAGAAAATCGGTTGTCCACAAATGATCATCGATGAATAAGACCCATGTGCGTAAATAGTGATACCTACTTACCATTAAGTGTCACACACATGTTTGTTGGCCTGTTACATAAAACAAAAATATAAGCAACCATACATATGTACCCAAAGCGGTATAAAAGCTTAACAAACATTTACATTTCAGTACAGTTATTTGCACTTTTAATGCGTAAAATTTAAAGCAAACACTTTCATTGTCTATACCTACCTTCTCCATATAATAAGATATACAATTGTTCAAACAAATTAATAACATAAATTGTTTGAGTACTGAGTTAATTGTTACGATGGAGGACAAAAATAAATTCTAATTATTCTATTAATAAAACTCTATTTAATTTTCAGTTTAATATGGCAAAACATTGGTTTAGTGACGCATTGCGCATTTTTAATAGAAGTATGTATTAAATTTTATGAAATCTAAAAGGAATTTTTATGATTAAAATATTTGTCATTTATGCCTTATTCTTTAAAACACCTTTAAACAATTCTTTGTAATGGGGTGCAAGAAAAGAGCCTGCCCGAGTGCCGTATTGTGTTCCGTATGTCCAGCGCACCCTGGCTCTAATTCTGCGGAAGATAGTACAATCGGTAACGGAGATTTTACTAATCTTTTCACCACGATGGTTAATAATCGGTCCTTCTCAGGACCAAACCAACGGCCCTAGAAAAGCGGCATTTATGACGTTCGTTATAGTTCAATTTGCGATAGCGGATGTCAACACCCGCATTTTCAATATCGATTGATCACGTGACTTTTCTAAGGCACCTGTCAAATCCATACAATTTGAAGTTCTGTACCCGTAACACCCCTTTCACACGGGCAGTCCAGTTTTTTGCAGGATCCCGTTTTCTGCAGGATCCCGTTTGATGGCGAATGTGTTTAGTTATATGGTAGCGTTCACACGAGCATTCCGCATGCGGGATACTGCAAAAACCCGATCCTGCATTCGGTTTTGTCACTAGAAACTGGATCCGTCTTCCAGTAAAAAGCGGGATCCCGTTAAGTCGCACAAATATTTATATAGCAGTGTTCCCGCGTGCGGTTTTTTGCGGGACACTGTTTTTTGCGGGATAGTGAAGTGGTGGCAGCCACCGCCCCGCGCCCGTGTTCACACGGCAGTCCAGTTATGCGGGACCGGCTTTTTACTGGATCCCACAAAACTGAACTGCCATGTGAACACACCGTCCAGTTTTGCAGGATACAGTAAAAAGCCGGTCCCGCAAAACTGGATGCCGTGTGAAAGGGGCCTAAGTATCGGAAAGTCTTCCAGATACTTACGGGCTTCTTTAGTTGAAGGGCCTTATTAATAGTCGTCTTATCGTGTGTGGTACACAAGTATTACTTACTTCGTTGGCTCTACGACCCAAAGTGGATCTTGGTCTCCGACGTCAAAGAGCGCTATCCAGGTCTGTTTTGCGCCAAATTCGTCTATTCGGGCACCTGGAGTTCCTCCAAGTCTTTTACTACTGCATCGACCCAGCGAAATCTGGGTTGGCCAATTGGTCATAAGTCATAACCCAGAAGCCGTCCCAGGTATGCCCTCTGCAGCCCGATCTTTAGTCATCCTTCGACATGGCCCAACCAGTATAGTTCGGCTGATTGAATTTCTTCGATGATTTTTAGATGGATACATAAACAATTTATTTGCAACAAAGGACACACATACACACAAAACAAGCTGGTAACTCAGTAACAGAAGGACAAAGAAAGAAAAGAAACATTACCTTACATTACCGCTTCTTCTACATGTGTGCCGCAGCGATGCAGATGGGCAAGAGGCTCAGTGGATTTTAGGATATCAGCTTTGTTCTATTCATTTATTGCCTTATTCTCCAGCATCCACTTTCATTCAGATGGTCCTAGGGATCTTCCGGAGATTTTTTGTACGCGGTACAAGTATAATAAGATGTCTTAGCTAGAAGGTGAAGGTGATTTCTCCACTCCTAAACTAGGAGTCAAAAGTTAAATACATCTATCACGAGCCATTTGGTGTAATGGTCGAGAAGTCGGCTATTACACCAGAGGTCGCGGGTTCGATTCCCGCACGGTACAAACATTTGTGTACATAAACATGTCTGTTTGTATCGGTCTGGGTGTTTCGATGTATACTATGTATGTATTTACAAAAAAAAGCACATAAGTAATGTTTATCCGTTGTCACCCATAGCACAAGCTAATGCTTAGTTTGGGGCTAGATGGCGCTGTGTGAATGATGTCCAGAAATATTTATATTTATTTATTTATTACTAAAAACAATGACGAATTTTCCAGAAAATTCTCCTTCAAAAACTTTTAAAAAGCAATAAATTATCAAGTTCAAACATGCCACTATCATTTACATTCTTATTATTTATTGCTGAGTAAGAACAAAGCATTTATTTAATCAATTGTAAAAATTATTTATTGCTTTTACCAATATCGTTAATAATAGTATTTGTTTTGGTTAATTTTCGAATATAAAAGCCTCAGGTTGGGGTTGAAAGAGTATATAGTCACATTGACTACAGTTGGTCTAAAACGGATCTTTCCATAGGCCAATTATGCGTTGGTCTTTAGTTTTAGTGCTGTGCGCGTTCAGTGTAAGTATTTGATAATAATTCATCATTATCATCAGATTTTTTTTTATGTCAGAGGTGGCAAACGAACCAGCGGGTCGCCTGATAGTAAGCAATCACCGCCACCCATGGACATCTGCAACATACAGAGGGATCGCTGATGCGTTGCCGGCTTATGGGGGTATGAGGGGTGTGGGCCTCCGGCACTTGCAGGCCGCAGTGACCGCTTGCCATCAGGTGGGCTGCGTGTCTGTTTGCCAACTGATGTAGTATAAAAAAGGTCAACTAATGATAGTGTCAGATACACATTTTTCAGTTTATATATTAAGCTACAGTTTGCCTTTTAGTATTTAAATTAATAAATATTTTGATATTTTGTGTTTAGAAAATCTTATGGGGTTTCTTTTTTATTTTACTTATTATTAAGGTAAAGTCACCAGTCATGGACAGTTTAGGGAAGCATTTTTTGGTTTTTCTCTCGTGGTTGGTACATTTTTCAATACAAATTCTTTTGGATTTGAAGGATAAATGAAATGTTCTTTTCTCAAGCATTATTCAATGTTCAATTTCAGTTGAATGATCAGTACAATTAAATATTATTTAAAAATAAAACTCCTACTCAGGCACCAATTATGGACGTAAATGATCCAATGCCGGACCTCCAATTATGGACATCAATATCCTCGGGGCTTTTTGATGGTAATATATCGAATTCTCTTTCATGTTCAAGTTCTGAAGTATGGGAGATAGGTATTCATCACTCCATGATAGTTGCGGCAACTGTCTTAGGTAATTGCACGTGTCTTCACCCCTGGTTTCGAAAAATGGAGATTTGTCACCCCTACCTTTGACACGCAAGCCCCACCAAACCACAATACACAATTCCCAAAAAGCTATCTAATCTTTACAGATTAGATAGCTTTTTGGGAATTGTGTACATAGACCCTGTGGTTTTGACGATAATATTTTTCTTCAACCGTAAAAAAAATTCTCATCTGTAAAAAGAATTCCTCCATGGCCACCATCTGCGTGTCTCTGCAACAAATTCTTCGCTTTCTTAGTTCGTTTGAGACGAACGGGTGGTCAACAGATGACCTGTCCTTATTCGATAAGCCCTAAGGTATTCTTTTATGATACGACATACATTCCTAGAGGAAATGTTCATTTCCCCAGGCATGATTTTCTGCTGACGGATGAGATTTATTCGCATTTTCTCAAATATCTTAAAATAAGACCTCTTACTTCTTCGATAATCTTGGCCATTTGTTCTTGTGTGTACTTGATTTGGACCTATTTCTAGGATGAAAATATTTTTTTTTTATATTGGGAATATGTCACCCTATTATGTACACCTAGTCATGGACAGAATATCCAACATGTCCATTATTGGTTAGAGTAGCAATTTACTGCTGATTTATATAAAAACAGTAAAATATACTTTAGCAGACGTATGACGTATTAAAGAAAAGAAAAACAATGAAATACTCTTTATGGACACTCTGTCCATGATTGGGAACACGTGCTTAAATAATATCCAGTTACGGACACCGGTAAAATTTAGAATTAGAATGCCAATGTAATTTCGGTTATAATATAAGAGTAATGTATTACTATTCATAAATCATTAAATGTCGTGAATTTCAACAACGACGATACACCTAGCACAAAATAAAACGTTAAGTGTACCTTGTGGCGTCGCGATTCTTATAAGAAATTAATATTCCCGACACTAAATAATACGCGTTACTAACAACCGTAAAAATCCGGCATGGAAATGGCAGTTGGCTGTCAAAAACAGTTGGTATGGGAGGTTAAATACTGGCACAACAGATTTGTGTTATTATTTGAAAAGAAATACTTCCAGTTTGCTTAATTTATTGGTAAATTTAAAAAATTGTCCATGACTGGTCAGCGTCCATCATAGGTGCCTTTACCTTAGGTACTAATTTTTATGCTAATCTTCTTGCCAATGTTTTCAGATTCTGAGTGCCAGAGCAGCGCCTAATTGTAAGTACCTAGTTATTTGTGTATTTATAAAAGCACATAAGTAGGCACTTTCTAGAAAAAAGTATTTAGCCTATATTGTCCCACTGCTGGGCAAAGGCCATAATTGAAATTGAGTCATCATATTCATGGGTACTGGCTTAATCAACATTGCCAAATGTGGATTGGTGATCACAAATCGAACTGTATTGTACAATGTGAGATGAAAGATGTGTTTTTATTCGTTTATTTTCTAGTGCCCATAGATAGTTTTGTTTAAAGTTAGTTGTGTTGAAAAATGCCTAAGGTCATAAGGTTATTTAATGTAGCCCTATCTCCATCCAGAGATATTTAAGGGTTAACAAAAAGGTTTTTATGGAACTGTCACACACATAACAATAATAATTTGCTAAAAATAATTCCGTGGTTGTCAATTAGAAAAGTTTAATTTATATGAAAACTTAAACAATAATTTCGTAATAATTTATTTTTATTTCATATCAGCCCAAGAAGTTGAAACGTCAACTTGTAAGTAAAATATTATGTTTTGTTACATATTATGAGCTATTATTATGTCCATTGCGTGGCAATTTAATTTTTTTAAATAGTCACCCTGTAAAGTAACATTTCGTCGTCATCATCATCACTAGCCCATCCCAGTCCACTGCTAGACATTATAGGCCTTTCCTAACGCTCGCCACTGGGGGCCTAGACAAAGTATCATTTTGACAGCGATAGCGAAATTCTCTCTAACTCCATAAAACGTAACATGATAAGAATGACAGCTGTCAAAGTGTTGTGGCTCTCTCGCTCGCTCTCAATAAACCTCTATCGATGTGTCTCATCTCTAAGATTTTTTTTTTGTAGAGTGAGACACATCGATAGAGGTTTATTGAGAGCGAGCGAGAGAGCCACAACACTTTGACAGCTGTCATTCTAATCATGTTACGTTTTAAGGAGTTTAACTTCAAATTGTATGGATTTGACAGGTGCTTTAGAAAAGTCACGTGGTCAACGATATTGAAAGTAAAGACCGACAAACTTATCTGTTCCGGTGGCGGCGTCGCTACTATCGATTTAAAGCTGTTTTTGTATTGCATTTCACGTAGTTCCAATTTTGGCCACCGGAACAAATAAGTTTGTCGGTCTATACGGGTTTTGACATTCGCTATCGCAAACGTCATAAATGCTTCTTGTCTAGGGCCTTTGATCGATTCTCAGCCACTCGCATCCAGCTACTGCCAGCCATCTTGCGCAAATTGTCGCTCCACCTGATTATAGATTTACCGAGATGCGGTCCCCACTTCAGAACACGTTTACCCAAACGGTTCTCATTCTTTGACTGATATGGTAACAAAACGTTTCTTCATACTTCTTCGAAATCTTAAAAAATGCACACTGCTGAGCCTTTTAATGCTTTTAAAGATTATATTAATCACATCAAAAATATCGGAAATTCATGCTTTAATCTTTGTTTTTTTAATTACCTATCGAATGGTAAATATTGTACTGAATAACTCTTTTCGTTTTTCTTCTTTAAAATAGCAAAGGAATTCGAGAGCAGCTGTAAGTAAAAATTCTTTATTAAAAGACCGATATACAATTTTTGCTTAAGTATTTTTAATCAGTAATTTAAAATGTACTGGATGACTTTTAAATCACAATTGAAAAGAAATTTTATTGGAATTTTTATATAAAACAATAATCTTTCTTTCGCATATTAAAATAAAAATTTCAGCAGTTACATTATGAATGATTCAATTCGTAATTTACAATGTATCAAAGCAGCTTTTTGACGTTTTGTTCATACAGCCAGCTTCCAAAAGTCATCATTCGAATCCTCAACCGATGAGGAATCGTCATTCCAATCTTCTACTGGGGATTCGACCTCTGAGATATCATCAGAGTCCTCGACTGATCAATCTTCCTCTTCATACTTGAGTCAAGAAGAATGTAAGTTGATAAGCAATTTTAGCCGTTTAAACAGGGGCTTACTTACACGATTGCCACGGCACAAAATACTACATATGGCACGAATACACTGCTTTTGCGCAATATATTGGATATATCAGAATAAAATTTTTGGGCATATTTCATACACTCTTTTAATTTATCTAAGGTAAATCTTGAATAGTACCTATCAATAATTAAGGGTACTAGAAAACGAATAAACATACATTGTATCTTAAAATACTTTTTATGTTTATATGTAAGTACTAGCACATATCTGTTTACAAAATGGGCTACAATATGAATACATATTTTTTTAATACCACAATGAATGTATGTAAAACATTTTAGTGTTATTGTACGGATGGCAGCAGATCAATCTACCTTAATATGTCAAAAATTCTCTATTATCTACGTGAAGTAGGTAAATAAACCTGAAAATTGTTTGTAGAAATATAACAGATGAGGGTAGTCTGATATGCTGTCGATTATACATTAAATATCATAACCACTTTTTAATGGTTATGTTATTACACCTTTGAAACTTACATTTATATTTTTTCTTCTTGCAGCAAATGACAATCTAGTGGATTTTAGAAATGAACAGGAAAGAGACTCAGGACTCTATTCCAGACATGAAAACCATCACAATGCACAAAACAGGCATCACAGGCGTGGACCAGGTCAGTCGAAGAACATTGTATTTTGCACCAATTTTAGAGTTTTATAAAGCATTCATATGTATAGTACTTTACAATACTTCATCATTTATATTGAACTTACAGGTAAACATGCTAAGATGACCGACATCAGCATTCCAAAAGGTAAACGAGTGATAAAAACTCCAAAATTTCTGTCTATTATGCCAATGGAATGGTAAAATAGTGGAGTTCCTCAGGGTTCCTTACTTGGTCCCATTTTTCACATCTTATATAGTAATAATTGGTGCTATCGTGTTTTAACAATAAAACATTGAAATAGGAATCCAGCCTATAGAAAAAAGGCAAAATTATTGATGGCAAAATATTTTTTCAGATGATGTAGATTATGAGGTCACTAAAAACAAAGATAGCCCCGTTGTTGTGAACACAAAACCAAGGGGTGAGTATCTGAGAAACAGTAAAAGTGATGTTAATGTTGTAGAATGCAGAATCTATAGAATGTTAAGTGCATGTTTTAAATCGTTAGTGTATGTGTTTTTCTTCGCCTCAGATATCAGTGATTACAAAATCGAAATGAAATATATTAACAGAGTTATAAAATAATACAGTTATAATAGAAAAAAATTTGAAGGTAATATGGTGTGAATTGAAAAATTATATAATTTTACAGGATGTCTTTTAATAAATATAATCTTAACAAAACATAGTGTGAAAAATTGGACTAAATTTCAAACCCTAGATTGCAAACATTGTACAAGGAGTTTATATCTAATGGAATACTTTTGTCAATAAATCTTTAATAATAAGTAACGTACAATCTTAAATTCCGCCAAAATACCAGCGCTTCCACGGCATCGATACCGATGAAGTGGCAGCTCAAGCTGAGGTGGATCTAACAGGCAATTTTATAGTGAATGTGTAATGACTTGAAGACACTTATTGACTGTATGTGTAACTGTTCTGTGCCACATAATTATGATTAGGAAGGCTAATAATATTTTTTTTCGTCCTACAACGAAATGTATGATGCTTTAATATGGGGCATGGAGAATTTCATGAATAGCAATGGCATTTCACATGAAATGAATTTTGGTTCGGCAGGCGTACCCTCTCATAAAATACTAAGCACGTAGGAAGATTATTAAATAACATGATGCTATCTTCCTTGTTTCAAAACTGACAAAAGATCATTTATATATATTTTTCAGATAATTTTAAATGTTTTTGCACAGATTTTAATTTCAGTTGAGATTTTTAAAATGAATAGTAAAGTTTCCATGCTGTTTACTATACGAATTTATACAAGTATATTTTTTTTATATAGTCTAAGGAAGCAGTCAGAACGGTCTCACTCCACCTGATGGTAAGCGGATGTAAAATCCAAAACCAAGGTTGACTGGCTCAATAGAACATAGTACCCATTGAGCCAGTCACCCTCACCCACAGTAGCGCCGAGTACATGGACAAAATAAAGATTAACATTATTTTCTCCTAGTCTATCTACAAATACAGACTCAAAGGGGTAGTACCTACCCAGATAAACACTTGTTATTTATTGTAATTTTTTTCAGGTCGTGGAGGCTATCCAAATCAATGGAGTCCACCACCGTTCATGCCTCAACGGCCACCATATCCTCTCTGGCCAAACCCAATGGGACCATGGTTGCCAAATTCTCCACAGCAACCAATTCCGTTCATGCCGTGGTCGCCGCAATGGCCATCATGGTACCCAGGTTCACCTGGAACCGGGCCATCTCCAGGCTTGGGTAATGGAGGATATCCACAGCCGCCAATCGGTCTACAATACCCACAGCCACCATTCGGACTTAGCCTGCCTGTCTCGACTTTGGCTCCAGGGTCTCCAGTATACCCAGTTTTGCCTGTAGCTCCGGTGTCACCAGTATCGCCTGTAGAACCAGCTACACCAAACACTCCTGCTTATCCAGGCTCTCCAACTTATCCAGGCACTCCAGCTTACCCAGGATCTCCATCTTATCCAGGAACTCAAGCTTATCCGGGCACTCCAGCTTATCCTGGTACTCCAGCCACACCAGGAACTCCAGCTACGCCAGGCACTTCAGCTTATCCAGGAACTCCAGAATATTCAGACACTACAGCATATCCAGGCTTACCAGAAACGCCAGGCATTCCTGCTATCCCTGGAACTCCAGGCACACCAGAAACTCCAGGCACACCAGGAACTCCAGGCACGCCAGGAACTCCAGGCACGCCAGGCACTCCAGCCACGCCAGGCACTTCAGCTACGCCAGGCACTTCAGCTTATCCAGGAACTCCAGAATATCCAGACAATACAGCATATCCAGGCTTACCAGAAACGCCAGGCATTCCTGCTATCCCTGGAACTCCAGGCACGCCAGGAACTCCAGGCACGCTAGGCACTCCAGCCACGCCAGGCACTTCAGCTACGCCAGGCGTTCCAGCCACGCCAGGCACTCCAGCCAAAACAGGACAACCAGTAAGGCCAGGAAAACCAGTAAAACCTGGTAGACCAGTGACGCCAGGCACACAAGGAACTCCAGCCTCTACCACTTCAACTATCCAAAACTCATATGAAAGCGATTATTCTAACACGGAATATAACAGCGAATCTTCCGCAGTCAAATCTGCTAATTCTGCATCCATCACATCAGTACAAGAAACTCCAGCCAAACCAAGCAGTCAAGTCAGGCCAGGAACTCCAGCCTCTACCACTTCAACAACCGAAAGCTCATATGAAAGTGACTATTCCAACACGGAATATAAGAGCGAAAATTCCGCCGTCAAATCTGCTAATTCAGAGACCATTACGTCAGTGCAAGGAACTCCAGCCAGACAAGGAACTCCAGCCAGACCAGGAACTTCAGCTACGCCAGGCACTCCAGCTAATCCAGAAACTCCTGAATATCCAGACACTACAGCATATCCAGGCTTACCAGAAACGCCAGGCATTCCTGCTATCCCTGAAACTCCAGGCACACCAGGAACTCCAGGCACACCAGGAACTCTAGGCACGCCAGGAACTCCAGGCACGCCAGGCACTCCAGCCACGCCAGGCACTTCAGCTACGCCAGGCACTTCAGCTTATCCAGGAACTCCAGAATATTCAGACACAACAGCATATTCAGACTTACCAGAAACGCCAGGCATTCCTGCTATCTCTGGAACTTCAGGCACACCAGGAACTCCAGGCACACCAGGAACTCCAGGCACGCCAGGAACTCCAGGCACGCCAGGCACTCCAGCCACGCCAGGCACTTCAGCTACGCCAGGCACTTCAGCTTATCCAGGAACTCCGGAATATCCAGACAATACAGCATATCCAGGCTTACCAGAAACGCCAGGCGTTCCTGCTATCCCTGGAACTCCAGGCACACCAGGAACTCCAGGCACACCAGGAACTCCAGGCACGCCAGGAACTCCAGGCACGCCAGGCACTCCAGCCACGCCAGGCACTTCAGCTACGCCAGGTGTTCCAGCCACGACAGGCATTCCAGCCAAAACAGGACAACCAGTAAGGCCAGGAAAACCAGTAAAATCTGGTAGACCAGTGACGCCAGGCACACAAGGAACTCCAGCCTCTACCACTTCAACAACCCAAAGCTCATACGAAAGTAACTATTCCAACACGGAATATAAGAGCGAAAATTCCGCCGTCAAATCTGCTAATTCAGAGACCATTACATCAGTGCAAGGAACTCCAGCCAGACAAGGAACTCCAGCCAGACCTGGAACTCCAGCCAGACCAGGAACTCCAGCCACGCAAGGCGTTCCAGCCACGACAGGCGTTCCAGCCACGTCAGGCGTTCCAGCCACGCCAGGTGTTCCAGGCACGCCAGGCGTTCCAGCCACGCCAGGAACTCCAGCCACTCCAGCAAAAACAGGACAACCAGTAAGGCCAGGAAAACCAGTAAAACCTGTTAGAACAGTGTCACCTGGTACTCAAGAAACTCCAGCCTCTACCACTTCAACAACCGAAAGCTCATACGAAAGTGACTATTCCAACACGAAATATAAGAGCGAAAATTCCGCCGTCAAATCTGCTAATTCAGAGACCATTACATCAGTGCAAGAAACTCCAGCCACGCCAGGCACTCCAGCTACGCCAGGCACTTCAGCCACGCCAGGCACTCCAGCCACGCCAGGCAGTCCAGCCAAAACAGGACAACCAGTAAGGCCAGGAAAACCAGTAAAACCTGGTAGACCAGTGACGCCAGGCACACAAGGAACTCCAGCCTCTACCACTTCAACAACCCAAAGCTCATATGAAAGTAACTATTCCAACACGGAATATAAGAGCGAAAATTCCGCCGTCAAATCTGCTAATTCAGAGACCATTACATCAGTGCAAGGAACTCCAGCCAGACCTGGAACTCCAGCCAGACCAGGAACTCCAGCCACGCAAGGCTATCCAGCCACGCCAGGCGTTCCAGCCACGCCAGGCGTTCCAGCCACGCCAGGCACTCCAGCCACGCCAGGAACTTCGGCCACGCCAGGCACTCCGGCCATACCAGGTATGATATTTGAATTTAAATCATTTTTTTTTGCATCTGAAATTACACATTAACACTTTAAACCAAAGTCACTATTTAGACAAATTACATTTGCTGGCAATTAATTATAATCTACAATTCTACATTTTCATACAACACACCTTTAAGTTTAAAAGTTTAAAAGGATAACAATTTGTGTTAAAGTCACAAAATAAGGTTTCTGAAATATAACTATTAAAAAAAACCTTTAAATGTTAAATTTATACTTTAAGTATAGAGTTTTAAATATATATGTATTCATTATAGGACAATGCAAAAGACTTGGCCCAAAAAAAAAAGTTGTGCAGATTTGGGACAAGGCCTACGAGGTAGATCCAATAAACACCTTCAACTTTTATTATGGCGTCGACAAAATTGGTCCTAGTGAAAAAAAATATGTTTATTATGTCAAACATTTATGTTTATATAAAAATAATAAATTATTATTTACGATATCTTTTCCCCCTGGAATCGATTATGGTGTCATCATAATAAAAGTTGATGGTGTGTGTGTGGTCTTTCACATATAATTACATCTTATCTCTGCACATTAACATAAATTTCTTGGGCCCATTGTTCTTAGCAAGTTTTACATTCTCTTTTTACATGATTTCAACAATAAAATTAAATGGCCTTTAGTCTGTACTTGCTCAATACAACTTTTTAATAACCACGCCAGGAACTCCAGCCAAACCAAGAAGACCAGTGAATACAGGAACACCAGGACCAGTTAGACCAGGTGGGCCAGTAAGACCAGGTGGACCAGTGAAACCTGGTAGACCAGAGACACCAGGTGGACCTGTGACACCAGGCAGTCCAGCCACGCCAGGAACTCCAGCCACGCCTGAAACTCCAGCCACGCCAGGAACTCCAGGCACGCCAGGCAAACCAGCCACGCCAGGCACTCCAGCCACGCCAGGAACTCCAGCCACGCCAGGCACTCCAGCCACGCCAGGAACTCCAGCCACGCCAAGAACTCCAGCCACGCCAGGCACTCCAGCCACGCCAGGCAAACCAGCCACGACAGGCAAACCAGCCACGCCAGGCAAACCAGCCACGCCAGGCACTCCAGCCACGCCTGGCACTCCAGGAGGACCAGTCAAGCCAAGCACCCCATGCTCTGGAGGCAAACCAGTAGGACCAAGAAAACCAGGGGGACCAGTTGGACCAGTAAAACCAGGTGGACCAGTTAGACCAGGAGGACCTGTGACACCAGGAACTCCAGCCACGCCAGGAACTCCAGCCACGCCAGGCACTCCAGCCACGCCAGGCAAACCAGCCACGCCAGGCACTCCAGCCACGCCAGGCAAACCAGCCACGCCAGGCAAACCAGCCACGCCAGGCAAACCAGCCACGCCAGGAACTCCAGCCACGCCAGGCACTCCAGCCACGCCAGGCAAACCAGCCACGCCAGGCAAACCAGCCACGCCAGGCACTCCAGCCACGCCAGGCAAACCAGCCACGCCAGGAACTCCAGCCACGCCAGGAACTCCAGCCACGCCAGGATCTCCAGCCACGCCAGGCACTCCAGCCACGCCAGGCAAACCAGCCACGCCAGGCAAACCAGCCACGCCAGGAACTCCAGCCACGCCAGGAACTCCAGCCACGCCAGGATCTCCAGCCACGCCAGGCACTCCAGCCACGCCAGGCAAACCAGCCACGCCAGGCAAACCAGCCACGCCAGGCAAACCAGCCACGCCAGGCACTCCAGCCACGCCAGGCAAACCAGCCACGCCAGGCACTCCAGCCACGCCAGGCAAACCAGCCACGCCAGGCAAACCAGCCACGCCAGGAACTCCAGCCACGCCAGGAACTCCAGCCACGCCAGGCAAACCAGCCACGCCAGGCACACCAGCCACGCCAGGCACTCAAGCCACGCCTGGCACTCCAGCCACGCCAGGAACTCCAGCCACGCCAGGCACTCCAGCCACGCCAGGAACTCCAGCCACGCCAGGCAGTCCAGCCACGCCAGGAACTCCAGCCACGCCAGGCACTCCAGGAGGACCAGTCAAGCCAAGCACCCCATGCTCCGGAGGCAAACCTGTAGGACCAAGAAAACCAGGGGGACCAGTTGGACCAGTTAGACCAGGAGGACCTGTGACACCAGGAACTCCAGCCACGCCAGGAACTCCAGCCACGCCAGGCACTCCAGCCACGCCAGGCAAACCAGCCACGCCAGGCACTCCAGCCACGCCAGGCAAACCAGCCACGCCAGGCAAACCAGCCACGCCAGGCAAACCAGCCACGCCAGGCAAACCAGCCACGCCAGGAACTCCAGCCACGCCAGGAACTCCAGCCACGCCAGGCAAACCAGCCACGCCAGGCACACCAGCCACGCCAGGCACTCAAGCCACGCCTGGCACTCCAGCCACGCCAGGAACTCCAGCCACGCCAGGCACTCCAGCCACGCCAGGAACTCCAGCCACGCCAGGCAGTCCAGCCACGCCAGGAACTCCAGCCACGCCAGGCACTCCAGGAGGACCAGTCAAGCCAAGCACCCCATGCTCCGGAGGCAAACCAGTAGGACCAAGAAAGCCAGGGGGACCAGTTGGACCAGTGATACCAGGTGGACCAGATAGACCAGGTGGACCAGTTAGACCAGGTGGACCAGTGAGACCAGGCGGGCCAGTGAGACCAGGTGGACCAGTGACACCAGGTGGACCTGTGACACCAGGAACTCCAGCCACGCCAAGAACTCCAGCCACGCCAGGCAAACCAGCCACGCCAGGCACTCCAGCCACGCCAGGCACTCCAGCCACGCCAGGCAAACCAGCCACGCCAGGCACTCCAGCCACGCCAGGCAAACCAGCCACGCCAGGAACTCCAGCCACGCCAGGCACTCCAGCCACGCCGGGAACTCCAGCCACGCCAGGCACTCCAGCCACGCCAGGCAAACCAGCCACGCCAGGCACTCCAGCCACGCCAGGCAAACCAGCCACGCCAGGCAAACCAGCCACGCCAGGCACTCCAGCCACGCCAGGCAAACCAGCCACGCCAGGCAAACCAGCCACGCCAGGAACTCCAGCCACGCCAGGCAAACCAGCCACGCCAGGCAAACCAGCCACGCCTGGAACTCCAGCCACGCCAGGAACTCCAGCCACGCCAGGCACTCCAGCCACGCCAGGCAAACCAGCCACGCCAGGCAAACCAGCCTCGCCAGGCAAACCAGCCACGCCAGGCACTCCAGCCACGCCAGGAACTCCAGCCACGCCAGGCAAACCAGCCACGCCTGGCACTCCAGCCACGCCAGGCACTCCTGGAGGACCAGTCAAGCCAAGCACCCCATGCTCCGGAGGCAAACCAGTAGGACCAAGAAAACCCGGGGGACCAGTTGGACCAGTGATACCAGGTGGACCAGTTAGACCAGGTGGACCAGTTAGACCAGGTGGACCAGTTAGACCAGGTGGACCAGTTAGACCAGGTGGACCAGTGAGACCAGGCGGGCCAGTGAGACCAGGTGGACCAGTGACACCAGGTGGACCTGTGACACCAGGAACTCCAGCCACGCCAGGCAAACCAGCCACGCCAGGCACTCCAGCCACGCCAGGCACTCCAGCCACGCCAGGATCTCCAGCCACGCCAGGCACTCCAGCCACGCCAGGCAAACCAGCCACGCCAGGCAAACCAGCCACGCCAGGAACTCCAGCCACGCCAGGCAAACCAGCCACGCCAGGCAAACCAGCCACGCCAGGAACTCCAGCCACGCCAGGATCTCCAGCCACGCCAGGCACTCCAGCCACGCCAGGCAAACCAGCCACGCCAGGAACTCCAGCCACGCCAGGCACTCCAGCCACGCCGGGAACTCCAGCCACGCCAGGCAAACCAGCCACGCCAGGCAAACCAGCCACGCCAGGAACTCCAGCCACGCCAGGCACTCCAGGAGGACCAGTCAAGCCAAGCACCCCATGCTCCGGAGGCAAACCAGTAGGACCAAGAAAACCCGGGGGACCAGTTGGACCAGTGATACCAGGTGGACCAGTAAGACCAGGTGGACCAGTTAGACCAGGTGGACCAGTGAGACCAGGCGGGCCAGTGAGACCAGGTGGACCAGTGACACCAGGTGGACCTGTGACACCAGGAACTCCAGCCACGCCAGGCAAACCAGCCACGCCTGGAACTCCAGCCACGCCAGGCACTCCAGCCACGCCAGGCACTCCAGCCACGCCAGACAAACCAGCCACGCCAGGCAAACCAGCCACGCCAGGCAAACCAGCCACGCCAGGAACTCCAGCCACGCCAGGCAAACCAGCCACGCCAGGCAAACCAGCCACGCCAGGAACTCCAGCCACGCCAGGAACTCCAGCCACGCCAGGCAAACCAGCCACGCCAGGAACTCCAGCCACGCCAGGCACTCCAGCCACGCCAGGCACTCCAGCCACGCCAGACAAACCAGCCACGCCAGGCAAACCAGCCACGCCAGGCAAACCAGCCACGCCAGGAACTCCAGCCACGCCAGGCAAACGAGCCACGCCAGGCAAACCAGCCACGCCAGGAACTCCAGCCACGCCAGGAACTCCAGCCACGCCAGGCAAACCAGCCACGCCAGGAACTCCAGCCACGCCAGGCACTCCAGCCACGCCAGGCACTCCAGCCACGCCAGGCAGTCCAGCCACGCCAGGAACTCCAGCCACGCCAGGCACTCCAGGAGGACCAGTCAAGCCAAGCACCCCATGCTCCGGAGGCAAACCAGTAGGACCAAGAAAGCCAGGGGGACCAGTTGGACCAGTGATACCAGGTGGACCAGTAAGACCAGGTGGACCAGTTAGACCAGGTGGACCAGTGAGACCAGGCGGGCCAGTGCTACCAGGTGGACCAGTGACACCAGGTGGACCAGTTACACCAGGTGGACCTGTGACACCAGGAACTCCAACCACGCCAGGCAAACCAGCCACGCCAGGCAAACCAGCCACGCCAGGAACTCCAGCCACGCCAGGCAAACCAGCCACGCCAGGCACTCCAGCCACGCCAGGAACTCCAGCCACGCCAGGCACTCCAGCCACGCCAGGATCTTCAGCCACGCCAGGCACTCCAGCCACGCCAGGCAAACCAGCCACGCCAGGCAAACCAGCCACGCCAGGAACTCCAGCCACGCCAGGCAAACCAGCCACGCCAGGAACTCCAGCCACGCCAGGCAAACCAGCCACGCCAGGCACTTCAGCCACGCCTGGCACTCCTGCCACGCCAGGAACTCCAGCCACGCCAGGCACTCCAGCCACGCCAGGCACTCCAGCCACGCCAGGCAGTCCAGCCAAGCCAGGAACTCCAGCCACGCCAGGAGCTCCAGCCTCACCAGGAACTCCAGCCACGCCAGGCACTCCAGGAGGACCAGTCAAGCCAAGCACCCCATGCTCCGGAGGCAAACCAGTAGGACCAAGAAAACCAGGGGGACCAGTTGGACCAGTGATACCAGGTGGACCAGTAAGACCAGGTGGACCAGTTAGACCAGGTGGACCAGTTAGACCAGGTGGACCAGTGAGTCCAGGAGGACCAGTGAGACCAGGCGGGCCAGTGAGACCAGGTGGACCAGTGAAACCTGGTAGACCAGTGACACCAGGTGGACCTGTGACACCAGGAACTCCAGCCACGCCAGGCAAACCAGCCACGCCAGGAACTCCAGGCACGCCAGGCATTCCAGCCACGCCAGGCACTCCAGGCACGCCAGGCACTCCAGCCACGCCAGGCACTCCAGCCACGCCAGGCACTCCAGCCACGCCAGGCACTCCAGCCACACCAGGAACTCCAGCCACGCCAGGAACTCCAGGGACGCCAGGCACTCCAGCCACTCCAGGCAATCCAGCTACGCCAGGCACTCCAGCTATCCCAGGAGGACCAGTCAAGCCAAGCATCCCATGCTCAGGAGGCAAACCAGTAGGACCAGTTGGACCAGTGAGACCAGGTCAACCAGTTAGACCAGGCACTCCAGCCACGCCAGGAACTCCAGCCACGCCAGGAACTCCAGCCACGCCAGGAACTCCAGCCACGCCAGGAACTCCAGCCACGCCAGGAACTCCAGCCACGCCAGGAACTCCAGCCACGCCAGGCACTTCAACTCCAGGAAGAACAGTAAAACCAAGAGGCAAGATTTGTGTCTGTTGGGACCAATTTGAGGATATTCCATCAAGTGTGCTTCGACAAATTGGATTCCGATAATTTCCAATGAAATCTCAACGAACAGAATATTGTCGATATTCTGTTATATGACTTCGATAACTTGAACACGAAAATTACATAATATATTGATAATGTATATATGATTATATTGAGCAATATCAAAAACCCTAATTCCGATTAGGTCGAAAAAATAAATAAATCTATATGTTTTTACAAAAACAATACTTTTATTCATCTCTCCTTTTCGAATCACTATTTTGGATTAAACGATTAGGTGAAGCCTAAACTTTAATTTTTTATTATTATTAATAGGCTTAGTTTTGCGATTGTAACAAAGTACAAAGTTGGTCTAACCCGAAAATTGATACGATATTGTCTCCAAACGCATTACATATACTTTTAAGACAATATTTTACCGCATCCCAAGACATTTGACAGATAAATGTAAAAAGGTTCGCAATACGTCTGGTAAATAGAAAGTGTTACATGTAAGTACATCGATAAAGTTTAACGGCATCCCTAGCCGGGTGCAGCTCGGTGTCCAAGTGATCGATATCGTGTGACTGTGCAGTGGGGTTGTAGGTTGTAGGCACGCGAAGGGTGCCGCGGCGCGGCGACCCGCGGCGCCCGACGCGCGCACCTCCCGACAATTCACTTGTAATTGGATGCACTCACTCCTTTATTTAGGAATTCAAAACTTTTCATGTCGGTTGAATCCATTGTGTGACTACAATATTGATGCCGCGGAAAATGGAAGGAGGATTTCGTGTAGTCTTTGATGCTAACAATGCGGCGGTATCTATCTTTTTTATAAGTATCGACTGGATCCTGACTGATAAGTTCGTAATAATTTATTTGTAAGATAACTTAGATTGGTCTCTTTTGTGAAATTTTAAACAGCTTACAGAGATACAACTTTGTGCCCCCTAATTTTAATTAAAATGGAAGTACGTGTTTACTTGTTGATTTCTTTTATGTACCAGTAAGAGGACGTAGTGGAATCAGAAAGAAACAAGGCTACTTTGGCCGTGGTTGTGTATCAGCACTTATTTGCTTAAGAAAGCTGTGTGTTCAAAATCTAACGCTGAGGTGGTTTATGAGAATTAAAATTATATTTAACACAAGAAACCAGTATTATTATTAACAATAACAACAAGCAAAAAGAAAACAATTCAAGTCGAGTTGTCCTTAAGAGGCGAATTAATTTTTATTTAATAAATACTAGCTGCAAATAAGTTCGGGCAGTAATAAATAATTTTTATGCAGGTATATAATTTCGTGCATTATTCTAAATAAGTAAAATATAATGTAATATTAATATATTCAACGTTTTCCTACACCATCAACACAAGATTATTTCATTCGTTCCTTCACATCAATGCATACAATACCTAATACCATGTTTGTCAAACATTCATTTTAGTCATAAATGGTACGATTATCAACAAACCACTAATTTCACTATGAATAATATGTATTATTGTTATGCATTACATTAACATAGTCCCAGAAATAAAATAAGGGTGGAAAAGGCGAGGGCTGTCTGAAGTTACCTTACCGCTATCGCTATTTATGGGTCTAAAATCATTAACATTTTTAGTTTTGATTTGTTTTAATTTTAATACGGGAGTGATATATTCGAAAAAATGTTTCGTTTTCTTGTTTTGTTCAATAATTAGTTACTAGCTATTTACAGTTATTTAATTTTAATTACTTTATTATTAACTTTATGACAATAAAACAATTATTTTCCTTCCCTATACACGACTTCAAAATTAGAGCTGTTTCATCTTAATTACATATAGACATTATTAAAAGATAACAAGGTCAATGACAGTAATTAATTATGAAATTTAAAATTATGAAAAAGTAACTTGTAAGCTCCGTACATAACGAAAAGTACAATTTGAGAATAACGTAATTTATTTGTCTTTAACTAAAAATGTTAAAGTTTACTCCAAACCGTCCAATGACAATAACATAATCAATGACAGTAAAAGTCCTGCCAAAATCAGACCTGCAGTGATATGAACTGAGCGAAACTCTACGTTTATGTAGTTTTCACTGCCCCAGGTTTAGCGCGCGTCACTCCTTCTATATTATTCCTACTTCTATGATATGGAATAATTCCAATGTTTTAAGCACTCTAGAACAAATTCATGAAGCAGGATACAGAAATTATCATGTAATTGGTACGTATTTGAGACAAATAATTTGTGAGTGTTATCATGAAACATTTAAAAAACATGTGGGTCCCCTATATGAGTTCGAAAGTTGATAGTTCGATTTTCATTACATCGAACACGCTGTGTCGATAATTCAGTAGTACGATGTTTTATTATATCGACGATTTGTTAGTGCGATGTAACGTTTGTGCGAAAAATCTTGTTGCGAAAAACCTTACACTTACAGCGATTGCTCATTAGTTCGATAATATATTATTTCTATAGTAAGTATGCGGCTTTAAAACGGCTACTATCATCCCTGAGATTTAATTATTAGCCTAATTTTGCATCATAGACGTTAAGAAAATTCATAAAAGCAGCCTATAAAGACATTTTAATTTTTGAACTAATGAGCAATCGCTGTATGGTTTTTCGGATCAAGATTTTTCGCACAAACGTTACATCGCACTAACAAATCATCGATGTAATAAAACATCGTACTACTGAATTAGAGATGGGTAGTGGGTTAAAACCCATTCCGCCCGACTGGGTTAAAACTGGGTGATTTGGGTTATAACCCGTTTTAACCCATAAACACCTATTTTAGTGGGTGAAAATAAAAATCATTGTTTTAATAGTGAGAAGAGGTTGTAAAATGAAAGTCTGAATCCAAAATCACATGCATTTATTTTTCTGATAAAATTACATTTATTACTCATCTTCACTATCTGTACAAATACGATCGCAATCTAAAAACTCTTTGTTTTGAATGCCGGACGAAGATGGCTGAGGACCAGCAGCGTGAGGTGGACTGAACTTTGCTGGCGGTGACTCAGGCATGCAATCCTCAGCATTAGCACTGAAATCTTCTTCGTTTATGAATTAAATTCCAGTTGTACGTCAAAAAAGTCAGTTTTTCTGCCCTTCTGTCGTGAGCCTATTTCTTTTTATGCTGTGTATATTGCTGTGAGCACTAAATGATCGCTCCACAGCTGTGGAAGTGCAAGGAGCTGTAAGTATTGTGATAGCAACATTACTTAATGCAGTACATCCACATATTCCCTTCCCAGGTTGTTGCTGCCACATTGGTAATACTGTCCCATAAGAATTTTTTAACTCCAAGAACCATCTCTGGCTCGAAAAGATGCCAGGTTATTCATTAAATTTAAGCCGATGCTGGCGGCTGCTGCCCCCCCCCCCCCCCCTGGGTACGCCCATGCTGGGTAGCCTCCTTCAATATCTTGAAATATCCAATGGGTAAACAAATCGTAATCAGTCTGCTTAAGCCAAGGTCAATCAGGATCGCGAGAGGTATCGCCATCGTGCCACGCATGCGGCGCTGTGGAAGACACGGCACACCACACTCTCGCGGTGTGCCAGGCGTGGGCCATACAGCGCAACGAACTTGTCGCTGTTGTAGGCCAGGCGCTTACCCTCCCCAGCGTGGTTCTATCCATGCTAGGGAGTGAGGAGGCTTGAGCGACGGTAGCGTCCTTCTGCGAAAACGTCATGTCGCAGAAGGAGGCAGTGGAACATGAGTGGGAGGAAGATCCCCTCGCACCAGCGATCGGCAGGCGGAGGACGGGGCGGAGGAGGCGGGCGTTCGACCGTTTCTTACCGCCCCTCCAAGGTTAGCAGGTTACGGGTGCAGAGGCACCCTGATCTGCCTTGCACGGCCTCACCGCTGACGGGCGGAAGTGTCCTCAAGGACACTTCCGCAAACCCCCTACCAATAGGGGGCACGAAGAGTCCACTTGATGCACTGTCGCCGGATGGCTCGCGGAGCAAGGGCTTTGCCGATAGCCGTGGCCGTCCATTAGGGTGATGAGGAAGTACCGCGGGGTTTAGTGGGTAAACCTAAAACTGGGAGTCCCACACACGGCTCTGTTTCGCCCCCAAGACAGAGTGACAGGTGCGTAACGCATTCCCCGCGTTAAAAAAAAAAGTTCAATCAGGTTCAGATCGCAGTAAAACAATATCGGGTCGTCGTAGATAAAATTCACACAGCACGATATTTCTTAAACCAAACGGTGTAAACAAGAGTGAGCAGGAGGGAGGCGAAACCAGGCGAAACAGGCGAGGTGCCGCGGAAAGCGCGGCGTGTGCGTGCGCCCACCCCCACCCGCACTACCCAGCCATCCCCTGGATGAGACCCGACTGCTTAGCTTATACATACATAATTATAATAATTATGTTAATTCCATGCCCGTCTGTAACAAGTTACAGTCGGGCATGGACTTAAAATATATTATTATTGCATCTAGAATAATCTAGATGCATCATCATCAACCTAATATACGTTCCCAATGCTGGGACACAGGCCTTATCTCAATTGTGAGATAGTATGGCTGTGGGCCATCCTTTGCCACGCGGGCCCAGTGTGGGTTGGTGGAGGGGTGTGTAAGGCAAGTGACCAACCTTAATGTCAGAGGTTTAAATAAGCCACCAACTGGCCTCTGACTAGGCTTGACGACTAATACCTACATTATAGTAAATAACTGCCCAATTTCATATCGCTTTGGGATTTTGGTTTTTAGTGTATGCACTTTAGTGATAAAATTTTACTTACATAATTAATGATTAACTATTTTAGTACAGCTTAAATGAGAAAACTGAAATAAAAGATACCAATTGATAAAATTATGAAATAATTTATTATCACCCGCTATAATGGGTTATAATGGGCTAATAATGGGTGATTATCGGGTTATAACCCACGTTCGGGTTTTAACCCGGGCGGATACCCATCTCTACTGAATTATCGACACAGCGTGTCCGATATAATGAAAATCGAACTATCAACTTTCGCACTCATATAGGGGACCCAAACATGTCCATATCATGCAAGAACCTATTTAACATTTGTTTCAAATTTACAGGAGATAGTGGGTATGCCTTAAGGCCATGGTGTTTGACTCCACTGGCAAATACTGAAGTAGGAACACCACAAGACAACTATAATAGTGCTTTCAAAAGTGCTAGGTGCACTATAGAAAGGTGTAATGGACTATTAAAAGCTCGTTTTCGCTGTCTTCTGAAAGACAGAGTACTACATTACACACCAAATAAGGCATCAAAAATAATAAATGCATGCACTGTTTTGCACAATATGTGCATTGCAGGTAACCTAGAGGAGCCCTCTATGATCGGTTTGTCCGATGAAATATTAGGTATAATGCCTCATACACCGTTTCCTGAGCATGCCTCGACTAGCAGCGTACATCCTCAACTTCTCCTAGGGCGTGCTAAGCAAGCACACATTGTACAAAATTATTTTAGTTAGTACTTTTATTTACTAGTTTTAGAAGTATGTAATATTAAAAAATTAAAAAAATAATGAAATTTAATTTTGTGTTTTTTTTAATTTACATTTTTTAGACCATCGGGTCTACAAAATGTAGATGCTGTATTTACCACTATATTTATAGACGTCGGGGTTGAGCTCAATTAAACGCCGGGAAGTAGGTCAAACACAACTTTCAAGATTTGATGGACTTCATACATACCAATGAAGCAAGTATGTAATATACATAGAAGTTTGTAAAAATAATTGCTTTTATCTATAATTGTAATTATAGAACTAAAAAATAAAACAAATTTTTAGCAATACATAAGGTTTATAATATTAAAATAAAAAGTTTTTCATCTTATAAACTAATATTTGGTATGAACAACATCCTTGCGAACTTCTTTGGTAGGAACTTATTTGTTACCTGTCTAACTAATAAATAGATATTATAAAAAGATATGTATGTATTGAATAACTACATACATATTGAATTAAACTAAAAAAAGCAATATTCTAATTTTAGGCAGGTTTTTTTAACTGAAAACTTTTAATAACTAAGCTTCATAACCAAATAAAATATATAATTAATACGAACTTTGTAACTAAAAATATCAGTGAACTTATCAAATAACTTAAAAAATATTTTAACAAAAAAAAAAAGTTTGAATTAATTTTCTACAATATAAAAAATGATGAGACCTAAATAAGCTTAAAACTATTTTTGAGTTAGGTTGCTTTGGCGTTGCATTTCTTGAATATACTCATCAAAAAATTTTTTGCTAATATTATTTTTTTCGTTTAATGCATCTTTATATTGGTTTGCGATATCAATTGATTGAAGGAGTCTCTTCTTTGGTTTAGAAGTTTTTTGGTTTTAGAAGAACAGTAAAATAAGTGTTAACACACAAACTAAAGACATGGATTTTAAACATTTCTACAGGGTGACCTGTATTCAGTAGTAAATATACTAACCATTTAAATTTTTATTGGTGCTATTAGCACAATCCTGTTGTAGTAACTCTGTAGTAGATGAGTTTATTGGTTCATTTTGCTGTGCTGCTGGTGGTGCATCGATGACTTCGATTAGTTCATCTGGCACTTCGACTTTTGGTTCATCAATAATCTCAATTGCTGCTGGTACAATTATCCTCGGTGGTAATAAAGGATTTTTTAGATTTTTAATATCTGTAAACCATGAAAAACATTAGTATTGCTTTATGTAACGAGAGTTTGTAATAGTTATCCAGTAAATAAATTAAGCATAATGTCATAATCAACTGTAAATGTAACTAACAATACATTTTAATTTGGTGTGAACCTTCATTTGAATCATACCTCTGAAAATCACAAGTGATTCTTCACAGTCTTCATGGCCTGTTAACATTGGTGTGCTAATTGTACGCAATACCTCCTCCTCTTCCGGAGTGAATGTAGGTGGTGGAGGCCCTCCTCCAGTACCAGTCTGGCTTCTTCTAATAATTGCATGCTTCTTCTTGCATTTCGAGTTCGAGATTATGTCGCACCGCACGAGAATCGCCTCCCTGCAGGTTTATTATTGTATTTCACCTACTTAAAAATCAAAATTGATGTCAACGGGTTATTTATGCCTGTGGTTGCTTTCCATGAGTACAACATCTAGCTTTTGTTTACACTGTTACACAAAAAAAATTATTAAGAATAGTTCCACAAATACTCAACAGGTGTCACTATCCCGAGTTCATTCACGGTAGCGTTGTGATTTTCCGAAAGTAGTTAGTTCCATACTTCTTATTCACGACCAATGGTGACACGTTTACGTATATCCAGGACTGGGAACTCCCCTCAAAAATGGAATAGGTCAAGGATCTGAGTTTTTGACCGACTTTTTGAAAAGCTGTGTATTACCGAAAGGTAATGACGCGGTTAATAAATCGGTATCAATTATCATTAGTATTAATTTTAATTAATTAAGAATAAGCAAATCTGGATTCCGTTATTTGCACAGCATAAAAACTTATTTTAAATAAACAATCAAATAGTTGTTTCCTTTGTCGGTTGTCCCGCTTTCATAAAGAGAATCCCAATTTTTTTCTTTAAAAAAAGCATCTAATAAAATCAAGTCTGGCAACTGGAGGTTAAACACTCAGTTGCAGAAACGTCCATTAAAGTTAATGTGTCATTAAAGCTATTGCTGTCACTTTTTATTTCATGACAACGAAAAGTGACAGCATTAGATTTAATGAAGCATTAACTTTAATGGAGCTTTCTGCAACAGGGTGTTTGTCACAAAACTCACAAATCAAAATAACATAAAAGTTTTAAAAAAACGACGGGTTGCACTCCGGGTCCCCTAGGAAAATTTCGCAAATTGGTACTTTTTGTTCAAGCGCCATCTATGAATTTGTGCAGGAACTTTCTTAAAATTTTTTCCCCATAAAAAAAAGTGTACAACGCCGCTAAAGAAGTTTTCACTTCAAAAAGTTAAATAACGTTTATTCATTTACTTACCTAGGTACTCTATATTGGTTTTAAGGTGGTTTAAAGTTAGAAGGGCTTGAACTGAATGTTTCATCAGCTCTATATTGTCTGGCCTTCCGCCTTGCGACTTCGCCTGCGTCGACTATACATTGCTATCTCGCAGGAATTCGATATTTTATAGGTAACAAACTACATCGAAATCGTTTCAGTATCTAGTTTAGACGTGAAAGCGTAACAGACAAATGGAGACGAAGAAAGAAAGACAATGTTTTTTAATACGATATCTATTTATCAAAGTAAAAACGAGTTCCATAGCTCTATACACGCCAGCTACAAGCATAATAATATGGACATCATTGTTATGATTATGACTGTAATACAAATAGATCATACTGAATGGAAATCTACAACAGTTGAAGCATGAATCTACTTTATGAGCGTAATAATCTGTACTACTTAAATACAGCGTTTCATAGTTGTACACTGTCATGTCACCTAAAATCATTTCAACCTTAAATAATAAAGCCATACGTAAAAGCTACATCAAAATATAAACGACCAAAGTAGTGAATATTACTTGAAAAAATATTATCGTAAAACCTAAATAAGGTGCAAAAGGAAGAGTAATGTGGCGCCACATACAATAAATCCACAATCTTGATGAAGTGGCAAAGTCGGCAGAGATAATGGAACTCCAATTCGATGTTTATTGACATTCTTTCCTCTTCCCGTTTTTCGCCGAATCTATTGTCATTATTCTTCATTCACAAATGGAGCGATTCTGAACAAAATTAATACATTGAAAGCTTGTTTGACTGCGACATGTATAAATAAACTATTTACAAAAAGCTACTTCGTCTAATTTCAATGATACCTAAAAATATAATGAGGTTATTGCAATATTTCAAATACCTTTCCTCTTTAAAACACAAACAACTCATTTTATTACATTATTATGATGCCTAATTATGCAAACGGCTTCTTTTTTAATATGAAGATATTTTACTGCAAAAACCATTATAACAGTTGATAATTAAGGTAAAATACCGGGCGGACTGAGGGACAGTGAAACTGTTAAAATATTACTGCATAAAACATAAGGTACATTTTATGAGTACCACTATACTTAAATTTGGGACGAGGTGCTCGTGAAATAAATATCCTCGCAGGCTCGACACTAACGTTTGTATTTTAATCTGCCGTATTTAATGCAGTGCCGCGTAAAACACGTCGAAAATTCTGCCCGCCGCTAACAGGCCGGACGCAATTTTACCATTTTTATGTAATGTTCATTCATACAGTTTTTTTTTTTAGTCAAATAAATTAACAAAAAAAGTTAAAAACGCCTTAAATATAACTGAAGAAGAAGAACTGTAATCATATGATTAAAATACAAGTCTAGTCAACACATTTGACGCATCATCACTACATAGTATAAAACAAAGTCGCTTTCTCTGTCCCTATGTCCCTTTGTATGCTTAAATCTTTGAAACTACGCAACGGATTTTGATGCGGTTTTTTTTATTAGATAGACTGATTCAAGAGAAAGGTTTATATGTATAATACATGCATAATATAGTAGAGAAACACTGATAATTTTATAGGTTTTTAATTTAAGGTCGTAAATAAACACATTTTTTTGCGCTTACATTGCAAACGCTGGCTGAACCCTACGAGATAGATCAAAATAATGTACTACGGTATTGTTCACCTTAAAAAGGTTTACAAAAAAATCCGCGATGGTATATGTCTATCTATTAGGGATAACCCACAATAACCATTTTTATCCTTTACTAATGAGAAAATAAGGGCATATTAACGAAAAAGCGATTTTGAGCAATACAGTATTAATCCTTATCCAATTAAGTACCTTAAATAAATTGTGCATGTAATATAGATCAATATGGCCCTTTACAGCATGCAATTTAAATGAATATTTTTGAAGATATTACAGATTTAAAATGCAGGGACATAGCGGTTGCGGCGGTATCGCGGTACCGACCGGCCGGGGGGCGCATGGATGATGGATGAACGTTTGTTACTTTTTCACGTAAAAACTACTGAATTGATTTTAATGAAACTTTACAATAATATAGCTTATACATCAGAATAACTCATAGGCTACAATTTACAAGATAATCCCGCGGGATAACGTCCTATAGTTCACGCGGGCGAAGCCGCGGGCGGAAGGCTAGTTAACTATAATTATGAATCGTCGAGAAAAACGTTTTGGAAAAGTCAAAGCTCGGAACCACAGTTAAATAAATAATTAATCGGACTACCAGTTTAGGAGCTTCATGTCCTTTGCTAAAACGAGCTTGAGGGTTTTAAAAAAAAATATTTTAGTGAAATTACTCTTCGATAACTTGAACACGAAAATTACATAATATATTGATAATGTATATATGATTATATTGAGCAATATCAAAAACCCTAATTCCGATTAGGTCGAAAAAATAAATAAATCTATATGTTTTTACAATAACATTACTTTTATTCATCTCTCCTTTTCGAATCACTATTTTGGATTAAACGATTATGTGAAGCTTAAACTTTAGTTTTTTATTATTATTAATAGGCTTTAGTTTCGCGATTGTAAAATTCAATTGTCAAAAAAGACAACATAGTCGTTGATTTTCAACGAAGTTGATCATCATCAGCCTACCTAAATACGTTTCCACTGCTGGGACACAGGCCTTATCTCAAATGTAAGATAGTGTGGGCCATACTCCACCCTGGCCCGCACTAGGGTTGGTGGAGGAGTGCGTAAGGCAAGTGACCAACCTTAATGTCAGATGTTATCAAGCCGCCAAATGACCTCTGACTAGGCTTGACGACTAATATCTAGATCTAGTTACATAGTAGGTAAATATCAGCCGGGACCAACGAACTCGAAATAAATGTCACTGAATGTGGTCAGAATGGTCACCCATCGAAATAAATGTCACTGAATGTGGTCAGAATGGTCTCTCTAAGGAACCACTGTCAAAGCTGCGCCACGAGCGCCTCACAAAAAACAAACCTCGCCAACAGTTATTAAACCTTTAACCCTTTCAACGCCAATGTCTGATATATCAGACAAAAACCATTTTCGTGCCCCCACCACGCCAATGACTGATATATCAGACAAAAAAACAGGATCAAGAAACGTTGTATTTTTACTTGCCTGAATGAGTTGATAACTTAAAACTTAATAATTTTTTGAATTTTTTTTTTAATGGTCGTGGGGCGTTAGGCGGACCATTTTCGGAAAAAGCGTGGCGGGGAAAGGGTTAATTAGCGCGTATACGTACTCGTAGTGTTCGGTCCCGATCTAATAAGGATACCTACTTGTTGTGTATGTGCGAAAAGAGGTTATCTGTCGTCTCCTGCTCACACTATATATATACTGTGGTATATACTTCTGGACGCGATGACGGGGTAATGTCGGGATGGACACGGACGGACGCAGGGTGTGCAGAGAGACGGTAAATAAATTACCTACCTACTATTAGTACTAAACAAGTAAATAAACAAACAGTACACTACCATAGTATAATAATGAGTACTACACTACCCTTGTTAAAACTTTGGCCTGAAAATCATTAAAAGTAATCTTGAAGTAATCAGACACCTTAATTATGTACATACTACAGTCAAAAATTTTATATTAATTTAACAGCTCTTGGCGCCATTGGAAATGAAACTTTATTTTTATTGCGTCAAGGCCTTTTTTGTGTTCTTGTGAATCTTATTTGATTTTTTAATAAATGACCATTTTCTATACATAACATTGGGAATTGTTTAGAAAGAACGGGTTTTGAAACATAAACGAAAAGACAACAACACAAATATTATATATTTTTTATCAACTTTTACCAATGACGTTCATTGACTTTTACACATAATATGCATTAATATTTTTTACTTCATCATCAGCCTGTGACAGTCCACTGCTGGACATAGGCCTCTCCAAATGCTCGCCACGCTGATCGATCATCGGCCACTCGCATCCAGCTTCTGCCAGCCATCTTGCGCAGATCATCGCTCCACCTGGCCTGAGGGCGTCCTACACTACGTTTACCGAGACGCGGTCTCCACTCTAGAACCCGTTTACCCCAACGGTTATCGGTTCTACGGCTGATATGGCCAGCCCACTGCCACTTCAGCTGGCTAATCCGGCGAGCTATGTCGGTGACTTTGGTTCTCTGACGAATCACATCATTTCGGATGCGATCCCGCAGAGAGACGCCGAGCATAGCTCTTTCCAGTGTTGGGCGTAATTAATTACTTTTGTAATTTAATTAATAATTGAACCAAAAGTAATTCAATTACTTTAATTGCAATTACATGTAATTGAAATTACTGTAATTGAATTACATAAGTAATTGGTAATTATAATTACATTAATTTGTAATTGTAATTACTCAATTACTTTAACAAATCTTTTTGTTTTTTGACCGGGTAACCTCTATAACCCGACCAAAATAAATGTTACTTCCCAATAGAGTCCGACCGAAACTGGTTTTCCGGCCGAAACCGAAACCGGAACCGAATGTTCGGCCGTGGCTTCAGTTTCGGCCGAAACCGAAACCGAAACCGAAACTCGCGTGGTCAGGTATAAAATTCCTTAAAATACTGATGTTTGGTGCATTTATCCTGCATTCATTGGGATATGAAATGGAATCACAGTATATTAATTTTGTTGTAATCATAAATTTAATACTAGACTTCCGCCCGTGGCTTCGCTCGCGTAGACTTCATTCTATAAACCACTATGAACCCCTTCTTAGTGGAAACTTACACGTTATAAAGCTCGCTTTTAGAAAATTTTAAGTAAAAATTTGACCCCTTGAGGGGTGAAATATTCAAAGACCCTTTATTAGTGGGAACTTACATATTCTAAAGAACCGATGTACAAAAACGGAAAATTTTATTTTTCAACCCCTAATTAACCCCCTTGGGGAGTGTAATATCCAAAACCCTTTTTTGGTGGGAACTTAAATATTATAAAACCCCTGTACAATTTTTTTAAACACCTTTTTTAAACCCCCATGCAGTTCAAATAAAAACATCTTCTATGCGAATGACAGTACGAGTGATACTTCTTACACCGATCGTGCAAATGTTTCTAACGCACATGTGACAGAATGTCGGAACGGACTTGTGTCTTAGATGGTGACTTTCTTAAAGGAGGTCTCCTCTTGGGGATGTCTTAACCTGGTCCAATTTAACCCGAAGAAGAAACAAGTTTGTGCGTTTACCAAAAAAAAAACCGAATTTGTCGTTTCCCTCGATTTTGAGAGCACTTGTCTAGTTATACAACCGAGCATTGGGATTCTCGGCGTCGATATCTCGAGCGACGTTCAATTTTGCGGTTATCTGGAAGAAAAAGCTAAGCTTTCCTCAAAAAAACTAGGTGTCCTTGGTAAAACAATGTGGTATTTTACTCTAGCAAATTTCAAGTTCCTGGGTCTTTTAGGCTTAGGCTTAGGCTGGGCGTTGACTGTCAGTCAGTCAGTCAGTCCATTCCCTCTTTTGTATATACTGCGTGTTTTTTTAGTCGTTGTTTTCCCGCAGCAGAACGCTTCACCTTCAGTAGTACTATAGATTTATGCAAGTAATTTTTTTGTTGAAATTTTTTTTTTAAATTTTTTTTGAAATTTTTTTGATTTTTTTTAAAAAGTTTGATGAGAAAATGGAAGCCAAATGTGAGTAAATAGTAAATTTTCATTTTTTTGATAACCGCGAAAGGCAATGACCCCGGCCGGTGACCGTCTGTGACGCAGCTAGTACTATTGGTTCGAGTTTCGTCCATCAATATCGTAAAACTTTTGATTTTACTAAAAAAATAACTTTATTAATTTATTTTACTACTTATATAGAATCATTTTACTGCGGGAAAACAACGACTAAAATTCCACGCTGTATAGAAGATAATGTAAAAAATATTATTAATGTTTTTATTATTTTTTCAAATGAGAACTTATCATAGCAAAATGTTTATCAGTTATAATCGAATCACTAATTGTTACTATTTAACGCACTGACTATGTTGTATTGCTAAAGAGATATCCGAACGGCGTACAACAATTCCCAAACAGGTTCGCGAGCGTCCGCCAAAGCGTTACCGCGAGAAACGACGTTAGGCGAGCGTGCACGACCACTTCCGAAACCAGTTTCGGTTTCGGCAAAAGTTTCGGCCATTTTTGGCCGAAACCGAAACTGCAGCCGAAACTTGATTTTTGGCCGAAACTCGGCCGAAACCGAAACCGAAACCGAACCTTCGGTCGGACTCTACTTCCCAACTATGGTTGTAAGGTCGGTTTAAAACGAATCAAACCATGCCGTATAAACCAAAATTTTGGTTGAAAACCGTTTAAAACGGTGTTTTACGGTTTTTATGGTTAGAAACAGTGTTTTTTTAATATGAACTCAGAATGCATTAGATAATCGAATTCGCCATGCAACGGAGTACCAAACTGTGTATTTTCATGTTTGTCAGATTTTTTACTATGATACTATTACTGATATTTAGAGATGGGCAAAGTGTTTCTGCCCGGCAGGTAAGATTGGGAAGACCCTTTGATGATACTTCCCGGAGAACACCCATGATGTTATTACCCTGAAAACACCCCCTGGTAATACTACCCGGAGAACACCCCCTGATGTGATTACCCTGAAAACAACCCCCGATGCAACAACTCGGTGAACACCCCTGATGTGACTACCCTGAAAACCCCCCGATGCAACAACCCGGTGAACACCCTTTGATGATATTTCCTAGAGAACACCTATGATGTTAATACCCTGAAAACACCCCCTGGTAATACTACCCGGAGAACACCCCCTGATATGACTACCCTGAAAACAACCCCCGATGCAACTACCCGGTGAACACCCCTGATGTGACTACCCTGAAAACCCCCCGATGCAACAACCCGGTGAACACCCTTTGATGATACTTCCTAGAGAACACCTATGATGTTAATACCCTGAAAACACCCCCTGGTAATACTACCCGGAGAACACTCCCTGATGTGGCTACCCTGAAAACAACCCCTGATGCAACTACCCGGTGAACACCCCTGATGTGACTATCCTGAAAACCCCCCGATGCAACAACCCGGTGAACACCCTTTGATGATACTTCCTGGAGAACACCCATGATGTTAATACCCTGAAAACACCCCTGGTAATACTACCCGGAGAACACCCCCTGATGTGACTACCCTGAAAACAACCCCCGATGCAACAACCCGGTGAACACCCCTTTGATGATACTTCCTGGAGAACACCCATTATGTTAATACCCTGAAAACACCCCCTGGTAATACTTCCCGGAAACATCCCCTGATAAATACCCAAGAAACACCCCCTTATGTTGGTACCCTGAACACCTCCTACGGCTACTATTATGTACCTATTGGATAATGTATTTTGCACGTTATTTTATGCCTTTACAATTTTAAATACATAACTCTTTTTTGATCTGTTTTCCGTAAATATACTTTTGATGAATCATTACCTAATTATTTTATTTATATACTAACTAAACTTAAAAAGTACCGAAAAAGTAATTGAGTAATTGCAATTACCAATTACAATTACAAATTTGTAATTGTTAATTGAATTACTTTTAACAATTACCAGTAATTTGTAATTGAAGTTTTCAATTACATTTTGTAATTGTAATTTGTAATTAGTAATTAATTACATTTTGCCCAACACTGGCTCTTTCCATAGCCCGCTGAGCGACTTTAAACTTGTGGACTAGCCGTGCCGTAAGTGTCCACGTTTCGGCTCCGTATGTCATGACGGGTAGGACGCACTGATTAAAGACTTTCGTCTTTAGGCATTGTGGAATCGGCGATGAGAAGACTCGACGTAGTTTTCCAAACGCTGCCCAACCCAACTGAATTCTTCTATTCACCTCGTCCTCAAAGTTGTTTCGACCCAACTGCAATGACTGCCCAAGGTACACATATTTTTGAACAACTTCGAGGACGGCGCCGTGAATCGCAATCGGTTCCGGTAGAACATGTTCATTGAACATGACCTTGGTTTTGTCCAAGTTCATCCGTAGGCCGATGCGTAAAGAAGAATCAGCCAGGTCATTCAGCATCTGTTGTAGGTCCTGCAGCGTCTCCGCCATTATGACGATGTCATCTGCAAATCGCAAGTGAGAGATGTATTCGCCATTTATGTTGATGCCACGTCCTTTCCAGTTCAGCGTCTTAAACATATCCTCCATTGCATTTGTGAACAATTTCGGGGAGATGACGTCCCCTTGTCTCACTCCTCGATGCAATGGTATAGGATTTGTCTGCTGATTTTGTACTTGGACGGACATGGTGGCTGCTTCGTACAGACATCTCATCACTTGGATATACCGCCAATCTACTTGGCAACGCTGCAGGGACTCCAGAACAGACCAGATTTCAACCGAGTCGAAGGCCTTCTCATAGTCCACGAATGCTAGACACAGGGGTTGATTATACTCTTCGGTCTTCTGTATAATCTGCCGCACAGTGTGAATGTGGTCTATGGTGCCGTATCCGCTCCGAAACCCAGCCTGTTCCGGTGGTTGAAACTCGTCGAGTCTTCGCGCAAGACGTTTCGTGATCACTTTTGAGAATAGCTTATAGACGTGGCTTAGAAGGGAAATGTCATATTGATATTTTTCACGAGAAGATGGCGAAGTTTCGCTGTCTTCTAAAGGCAGCCTGAACGCAAAGCTGCTCTTTACTTGTAAGGATTTTTAAGTTTTTCTGGATGTATTAGTTTTAAAATTAGTTCCGCTTGTTTTGTTCGCATCCTTGTCTTTTCTAGATAATATTGTACTAGCCAGCATTGGAAACTTTAAATGCTAATGTATTATCTATATTTTGTATCTAGTTTATAAGTGTAACAAGAAAGCTGTATGTTTCCTTAATAAATATAAAAAAAAAAAAAAAATGGGTCGATAGTTCTTCAACAGGCTTTTGTCACCCTTTTTGAAGAACAGGACGACCACACTCCTACTCCACGCCTTTGGAGTTCTCCCTTCGAACAGGACAGCGTTAAAAAGCTTTTGGAGCTCCCTTAGTACGGGTTTACCTCCAGCCTTTAGCAGCTCTGTAGTAACGCCGTCCTCTCCAGGGGCTTTTCCATTTTTAACACGTTCAGTGCATTATGAGGTCGAAACGCCCCATGCGTGACTTCTTGCTGGTGCGGCAGTCAAAATCACGATCTTTCACTCTGTGCGGGGGACGACTATGATAATATTCCTAGTAGTATGACAGAGACAAATATACAAAATCAATTCTCTTACGATATCTAATCCAATGGCGTAGTTATTAAGACATGAGGTTGAATAGGTCTCATACGCACTGAATAAAAATTAATCAATTACAGTGCGGATTGAGATCAAATCTGCCTCATAAATTTAAGGACTCATAGCCGCACAGGGTGAAGTGCTGCTAGTTTAGTGTTGTGATAAGTGTCGATACGGGAGCACAGGGAGGACAGAGAGTCACAGTTTGTTTTTTAATCCAACTGTTTTTCGCAAAGATTACGTTACAATCTATTTGCTAAATATTCACCTAAAATAATAATTTATTAAACTTTTATTTAGTAAATAGATTTACATAGCAACACAGCTAAAGCCAAAGCGATAGTAAACTTTAAATAATACTATGTCTTAAATGTTACACTTTATGTGTTCTTTTCCCTAGGATTGAGTTGTTCCAAAATTCCAAATGCATATTGATTGCTACAGCATGGTGTGGTTTTAAGCTTGTTATATCTACTTGTAACTTAAATTAAGTGTTAAGTTTATATTTCCGGCTTATAATTCCAGGTTATTTCCGTTATGAAGTCAATTTTATCTTTTGGCAAATACAAGTTCGTTTCTGCAATGGTCACAGCTGTTATACTCAGAGTAAGAGTACACACACACTCTCTCTCTCACACATGTACTCACAGTTTATCACAAATATGCACACATTCATTCCCCTAACATAAAAACACACTGACATACTTTATTTTAAAAATGGCGTTCATATCTAACGTGAGTTTTATTTCCGGATTTCCTAGTGGCAGATGCGTTGATCATGTACTTTAAAAGTGATCATCGAAAACGTTGCGTAGGCTGCTACAACAAATTAATATATATCGACACTGCAACTTTCTTTTACTCCCATCACTAGTCGAGACACGAATCGAACTTCATTTCAGTGCGATGTGAGGCAGAACAGATGCCATATATATATTTTTCATTTACTCAATACTGAAATGTCATAACTGCCAGCGAAGCTATATTTAGATTTAACAACTATTTAAGTTTGTAATGGTAAAGTTTCAAGCAGATATTGTCCTTTTTGAACTACAATTAAGGTATTTTTTCAAAACATAACTTTGTGAGGCCGATATGGTCTCATACGCACTGTAAATAAGTTCAAACTTGTCTCGAATAGACCTCATTCGCACTGGCTGAAACTCCATAAAAAATGGCTACGCAGTGAACGTGTTAAGCTGCCCAAGAGCAATCTCGATTTCGCCAACGCTGACTTCTGGCAGGTCTTCAGTGTAATGGCGAGTTAACGTGGCTCTAGAGTCCTCATTTCCGGGATCAGGTCGAGATGCATGCGAAGCGTATAACCGGCCATAGAAGTCTTCTACCTCCGAAAGAACTGCCGGCTTTGAGGCGACAACTTCTCCACTTGCTGTGGTCAGCTTCGTCAGGTGGCTTCTTCCGAGAGATTGTACGAACACCTTTGACCCCCGATTTTGCTCTATAGCTCTTTCGATTGAAAGAGTATTGAAGCACCGGAGGTCGTGACGCACACGTTTATTTATCTCCCGGTTAAGAGCTCTTTTTCCGGACGAAGTGGTGGGTGGGTCTTCACGTCGTTGCCTCATTAGCCCTAAAGTCCCTTCGGAAAGTTTCGACTTCCTGCCTTTGCGCCGCATGTTACAAAATCTCCTACCTTCCTAACTGAGGACTCGAACCACATTTTCAAGGTTTCGGTCAACGTCAATTGTGGTTTCCAAGGCAGCAAATTGGTTCTCCAGGTTCGACTGGAACGTTTCAGATCCTATCATGGTTTGGAGCAGGGTTGGCCGGAGTCTGGACTTCACCAAACGGACGCGTTCGGCTCTAAAGTCGATATTCAGAGTGCCTCGGACAAGTCTGTGATCGCTGCCGGTATTAAACTTGTTGATCACGGAGACATCTCTGAATATGTGCCGCTTGTCCGCTAAGATGAAGTCGATCTCGTTTTTCGTCATAGTGTCGGGGCTCTGCCACGTCCACTTCCTTTGGGGCTGCTTCTTGAAGAAAGAGTTCATCAAGAAGAGCCCCTCCCGTTCGAGAAAGTTGACGAGCATCTGCCCCCTATGATTCCTGGCTCCAAATCCATGGGATCCTACTACCGATTCGCTGCAATTTTGTACTCCCACTTTAGCGTTGAAGTCCCCCATGACAACACTGTAGTGGGTCTTGGTAGTGAGGTGGAGGGCCCTTGATATATCATCAAACATTTCCTCCACCTCATCGTCCGAGTGCGTCGAGGTCGGCGCGTACACTTGCACCACCTTGAGACTATATCTCTCAGTGAGCTTGACGATTAGGTACGCGACCCTGTTCGACACACTGGAGATCTCCACAATGTTGTCGGAGAGGGACTTATTGACCAGAAACCCGACGCCATCTTGGGATTGTTGGTCGCCTCCACGGAAGTACATTAGGTGGCCTGACTCAAGGGTTACGGTGTCCTCCCCCTCTCTTCGGACTTCGCATAAACCCAGAATGTGCCACCTAATCTTCCCAAGTTCCACCTCAAGTTGCGCCAGATGCGAGTCAAGCCGTAGCGTGCGCCCGTTATACGTCGCCAGGGTCAGTTTTTGATGGTGGCCTCCCGTAGCCCGGAGATTCTTAGCACCCCCCGCCCCGCCGTTACCATGGTCGCCACCATGACCAGGAATAGCGGGACTGCCGGGAACTGGGGGCCGTGGCTTAAAGTTCCTTGCCATGTGGAGGTTTTGCCCCTAATCGCCACGCTGGGCAGGCGTGTTGGCGATGCGAGAGCTGCACCCTGCGATGCAGCTCTCGCACCGGTGACGCTGCTGCCCGTCACCGGCCTCTAATTTTAGCTGCACCATATACCATATAACAGATGTTCTGCTAAAGTAGAAATCCCTTAGTCGCCTCTTACGACACCCACGGGCAAGAGATGGGGCGGAAGTTGGTATTCTTTAGTGCCGCTCCCGCACGGCACATTAATATTTTTTACTTAAGTATAAATAATTGTTTTTTTACATAGTATTCACATATTTTTATTATTTGGAAAAATAGGAAACCTTCATATTATGAAATAACATAATTTATACATAATTATTATAGTAGATATTGCGCTCAATGTTTTGGTTTTGTTTTTCATGTTCCTTTTTCGTGTAGTATTTTTTGTTTAAAGTGATAAGTGCCGCAACTGAATAAGGGCCTGGTGACCTGTGACACAGATTTATCTAAATCTACTTCAGGCACCAGTCTCTTTCAAGGTTGATAATCTTTAAGCTTTAACGGAAAACTTTTTGTTATCTATACAACCAACCTTTGTAAAGAGATAAATAAAATTTCATTCATTCAAAAAAAATGTGCTGCTCAAAATTCGTGTTCTGCGCAATCTTCACCCGATTTCAAGAAGTTTGCCGAGACCTGTACCTCCAATATATTTGAGTAAAGCGATGGCTGGCATATATTAATATACAACACTAGACTTCCGCCCGCGTTAACTATAGGACGTTATCCCGCGGGAATATCTTTGTAAATAAATTGTAGCCTGTGTTATTCTGATGTATGAGCTATAATATTGTAAAGTTTCATTAAAATCCATCCAGTAGTTTTTGAGTATATTAGTAAGACTTGTGTTGCAATCATCTTTGGGTGCTGGTCTGCCGGGGCTCACAGATCCTTCCAGCAGTTTTAATTTTACTTAAAATTGTATGACTTAGGAGATAAATTGAAAACATTTTATGATTAACTAGTTAGCGGCCGCCCGCGGTTTCACTCGCATGGTTCCCGTTCCTGAGGGAATTGATTAAAATCCTTTCTTAGCGGATGCCTACGTCATACATAACATCTACCTGCATGCCAAATTCAGCCCGATCCGTCCAGTGGTTTGGGCTGTGCGTTGATAGATATCTATGTCAGTCAGTCAGTCAGTCACCTTTGAGTTTTATAAATATAGATTGGGATAGGTTGATCGTCATTAGATATAAGTAGATATATTATAAAAATATTATTTTATTGCGAATTGTCGAAACTAGCCTTATGCGATTCCCTTATAATATTATCTAACTTATTTCTAGTCACATACAAATTCTTTCTTAATTTTACAATTATTTTGTCGGCAACATCTTGAGTCACTTCGGGAAACTCTAAAACAATTTTTCTTTTGATTTCGGCAAAGGCATCGTCATTGAGGCCGTCGTAAGTTTCAATGATTTCATCGTTGTTTTTATTCTCGACTGTCTCACGAAGATCTGTGGCGAAGTTTTGAAGAAACTCTTCGAGGGTTATTTTTACTTTTTCAATTTCTGCGATCGTCAAGTTTTTGTATTGGGCGTTAACGTATTGAGCCATGACCTGAAAATAAAAAAATAACTGAATACTAAGGTACAGACCTACAAACTTATCTGTTCCGGTGGCCAAAATTGGAACTATGTGAAATGCAATGCAAAAACGAAACGATATTTAATGACAGTTTTAAATAGACAGTAGCGACGCCGCCACCGGAACAGATATGTTTGTCGGTCTATATTTCAATTTTGATCTCGATTGTGTGGTCCCAGTCACTGGAAGAAAAATATTAATATTAAATCAATCCGGCAACTTCCCAGTTGGACCGCGGCGGTCCCAATTTAATGGGACCTGTCGTTGAAGCTTCTTTATACCAAAATAGCCTTCCACCCGCGGTTTCACCCGCGCGTAATTTCTTTTGTCAATTATCCCCCCTTCCCCCCACATCTCCAGGATTAAAAGTACCCTATGTCACCCGGGGACAGTGTTGCTTTCCAACAGTGAAATAATTATTCTAATCGGTTCATTCGGGAGCCTATTCAATACAAACAAACAAATCTTTCCTATTTATATTATTATAGTATAATTATGTTACCTGTTTAAAATTCTGTATATACGAAACAAGATTGACATCTCTCTGTAGGCTGATGGCATGGTGGTCTGCTTCTGTGGTGGTTTCCTCATAGGTGAGGGTCGTGGAGTCATCCACTGGGTGGCAGTAGCAGCACACAAGAAGAGAAAGCACCAGTAGTGAGGTTCCTGGAAGAAAAAGAAATAAATAAATCTATATATACATATATATAAAAGAAAGTCGTGTTTGTTACAACACTTATAACTCGAGAACGGCTGGACCGATTGCCATGGTTTTTGATTTGTTGGATTTGTTTCCGTCCCGAATAGCAGAATACATCTTAAAAAAGAAAGGATTTTGATCAATTCCCACGGGAACGGGAACCACGCGGTTGAAACCGCGGGCGGCCGCTAGTAATAAATAAATATCTCTGGACATTATTCACACAGCGCCATCTGGCCCCAAACTAGGTATATTATAATCATTAGCTTGTGCTATGGGTGCTAGACAACGGATAAACATTACTTAAATACTTTTTTTATAAGAAAAACATAGTTTACTAAAAGACAATTCTTTAAAAAAAACTTTGTTTCGACCGCCTTCGTGGAACAGTGGCTAAGCCGCTCGGGTATAAAAACACGGAGGTCGTGGGTTCGATTCCCGTCTTGGGTCTGCTTGGTGGTAGGGCTTTTTCAGATTCTGACTCGCTAGCTACCACCCACAGGTAAAATCTGCCGCCATAACAGCTCTGGCTGTGTTCCAGTAGCCAACTAGCCAACGTGTGCGGTGTGTGGTGCGGTGACAGCAGAATTCACCTGTGGGGTCAATGACGTTCAATATACAACTATATAGACTCCCATTCACGCTCAAATACTGTCCGAAGCAAAAGTCTGCCCATGCAACTATTGGGCAGAGTTTCCGTTTAGTTGTAACATACAATTGAAATTAAACACTAACTGCCACGAGATAAGGTGTTAATTTGAACGAATGTGTTAATGTCATCTGTGTCAACGCCGCTCGGACGTTTTTTGATGATTTTTTCTTAGAGATTGGGTGTCTTGTTGTATATTGAACGTCATTGTGTGGGGTAGGTAGTTATAGCCACTCAGACTCTGAAAAAGTCGTACAGTCGTAGTCGTTTGTCTTCTTCTAACATACTTAAGAAAATTAAAGCTATCTCTCTCTTGCGTGATGTCTCTATGTTTCGGTAAACTCTTTTATTAACCTTTTCCACGCCAATGTCTGATATATCAGACAAACCATTTTCGTGCCCACCACGCCAATGTCTGATATATCAGACAAAAAAACATGATCAAGAAACGTTGTATTTTTACTTGCCTGAATGAGTTGAGTATAACCTAATAATTTTTTGGAATTTTTTTTTTAATGGTCGTGGCGTGTGTGGCACCATTTTCGGAAAAAAGCGTGGCGGGGAAAGGGTTAAATACTCGATCAGATTTCGACGCATATTTTAATAGTTAGAAGTTAGAAGTAACATTGTTTAAAATACCATTGCATAAAAGATAAATAAATAATAGTATTTTAGTACTCACTCATTGTGTGGCGTAGGAAGTGTCCTCACAGTCCTTCGGCAATGAATGATTATGCTCTTGCGCAGCTCCTCTTTGAGCCGTCCCGTAACCAACGACTGAAATAAAGTGCATCATTGAATTCACAGACTATCTATGTCTGTGATTGAGCTCAGGAAAAACATTTACTTAGGTGGTGATGGTGAAGGTTTGTGTTTGTTTTTTGTCTGAGTGTTTGTGTATGTATACCCAGAGCGATTTAAACAGACATATTCGTGCATATTATGGACTTTGTAATAGCCAACTCTCACACGGTACTTTTTTTACATTTTTAAACTAGCAACATTTTAAGCGCAAATTGTTTATTTTCTAATCGTTAGGGACATAATCAAATACACTTGAAAGAAAAAATAAAAGTTTTTTTATTTGGGAAAGTTTTAGAAGGGTGTACCCGATTGAGTACAGCGGCCACTTAAGGGTGCAAAATTTCGGGACATCCGCTTGCTATGAACAATGTTTTCAAGCAGGTTTACACAGGTTTATATGACATGAAAGACTGCACAACGCAATTGTTCTTCCATTTTTTGAGGATAGTGGCCAATGTTGGCGATACCTGGCACTGCTGAAGATGAAGGACGGCTTTTACCTTGTGTTTCTTGACGTAAATAATTTGGATTCGGATTGATCAAGCTTGTCTACTCCACCCATTTCTCTATTATATGTAATTTTGGAACCAACGAGGAATACCTTCATCGACTCTGTCGCGCCTTATTGAGCACTATCTCTATTCGTATAGTGCAAACGCTTTTTATCTATTTGTCACCAGCAATAGCTCTTTTGTTCTAACGAATCTATCAATCCTAGACAGCTTGTACTTTTTCTTTATATCTTTTGTATTCTTCAAAGGGTTTTTAGAACTAAAATACCCTTGGAAGAATACAAAAGAATCCTCACGAAAGGTTCCAGTAGCACAATATCTAAGTTTTCACAAATAAATCTAAAGAACGTAACCCGAAACGTGATTGCCAAAGCAGACTTGGTGATCTGTGAGATTTCCCAAGAGGCTCATCAGTGGCATCATGACAGTTTTTACACAGTAAAACTCAAAGGCATAGCAGGAGACAGATAAACTAGCTGCCACTCAGCTCTCAAAATCAAATAGCACGGGTTCCCACTTTTCTGTTGATCACGTCATCAAGGCTGCTTATTGGCCAAAGGCACATCGTCACTGCTGTTTTCAATAACGAATTATTATTTGCCACACGATATGTATGATGATACTGTTGATTATTTACGAATGCATCAATATTCCCGGGAACGTCGCGAGGCAGAGTAGCAGTCACTAAATCTTCACCAGGTCCTTCTTCTTCATCCGACAACACGCTTGGAGGAGGAAGTACAAATGCTAAATCATAGTCGGAGTCGTGTATATCTTCAAAATAGCTTGAACAGCTTTTTCTATTTCATTATTGTTGTTAACAGTAGTAAAGCTTTTGGAAGACAGTGTTAGTAAGCTATAACCAAAATAAAGGTTTTTCTTATATGCATCTGGCCGCTGTACTCAATTGGGTATGTACAGCAATGTTTACTACAAAAAATCTTCACTATTACTTGCAATTAACTTTTTTGCTTTTAATATATTTGTAGTATAATCATTACTAAAAAGAAATATTTAACTCAAATGATCTTATTATCACATTTAGGTATAATAAATTATAATAAGGTACACATACCTACAGTGGCGTGACGTTGCGTCAATATGCAATGATCACTCTGATACAATATTAAATCTAACCTAATAAAAGATTTATACTATAAAAAAGTCATCTTTAAAAAAATTAAATTATCTATAAAAACTTATTTATTCGTTAGAATGTAAAAGCCAGGTTCTAAAAACTACCTGTACCCAAACGAGTACAGAGGCGCTAAATGGGTTAAACATGTCTGTGTGTATCAATTTGTGTGTTTCCACGTATAATATGTACATATTTAAAAAAAGCAATGCTAAGATTAAAACGAAAGCAAGATTAGTTTTGAATGAATGCCAATGGGGGCGTTTGGCACAGATTGATACACACAGAGTACAGACATGTTACTTAATTCACAAAAATGTAAAAAAAAGTACTTAGTACTGAGGATCTAATCTATCTATCTATCGATTTGGTGTAATAGTTAGGATGTTGGCTATTACACCAGTCCACATGAACATGTCTGTTTTAATCGATCTGGGTATAGGTACGATCGAGGTCTCCCGCGCGTGATCACTTTTGGGAAAATATACCGTGCACGCGCATCGTGACTTCTTAGGAGCGGCGCTTGTAAACGTGAAAATACTGCACAGGATTTTAGCCTTTAGGGTGATCACGCGCGGGTGACCTCGATAGTACATACTACAAACACTCAGTCAAAGAACAAACACAAACCTTCACCACATAAATGTTTGTCCTAGGAGGGATTCGAACTCAGACCCTTAGCGCCCAGGGCAGGGTCACCAATACCACATGCGCCATTGTGCCAGATATGTAAATGTCTAGTAAGTAATTGACTCAAAAGATACATATCATCTGACTCCTCTGACACGTCGTAACAATATGAAGCAATCTGTATTAAACGAAGGACGATACAATCCAGGAAGGAACCACACTAATCTAATCCTCACATTAAAAATGTGAATGTCTGTCTGTTTGTTACGCTTTCACGCCAAAACCACTGCACCGTTTTTGATGAAATTAGACACAAAATCTGTTTGACCCGGGAATAGAACTCAGGACCCCAAAATCACATTTTAATATTGTCGGTACACAGCCAAGCCAGACCTGTCATGGCGGCAGATTTTACCTGCGTGGTTGTCGTGTCGTGAATCGAACCCACGACCTGCAGCAGTTTTAATACCGCAGTCACACTGGTCAAAATTATTATTATTCTTTATTCTTTATTGTATTTACACGGTTACAATATTTAAAAATAAACATAGCAACACATGCACCCTGTAAGGGCATAACAATATTATTAAATCTTACTAATAGTATACTAACTACTACTAATAATAACTATTATAATATATACTATTATAAAGATAATCACAAAAATAAAACAAACCTGATAATTCCACACAAAAAACTTCGTTAAACTATGTACATATTACACCAAACTTGTAGTAGTTTCTGATATACAACGTGTTATGTACTTAACACACGTTGTATACGCGATCACTGCTCAATAACAATTATTTACTCATTAATAATTTTAACAAACTAAAGTTTTCGTCCATTTTTGTATTACAAACATAGTCAAACCAAACACTACACTCACTTTACAAATTAAATAGAACAATGGTAAAAAACTTAACGTTAAATGTTATTTAAATAAAGTAAGATATTTGCAACAAATAATTAATTATGTATACTCACTTATAGTTTAGACATAGGTTTCCAAACTGTTTTTAGAAACGCCTTAAGAATTTACGCTGATTTTGGTAACCAACACCTTTGGACAACATTACATACATAATATTGATCTGACATGAAAGTAAGTAGCGTAAGCACTTGTGTTATAGTAATATGGTTACACAAATAAACATCCAAACACAGAACAAACACAGATGTTCATCACTTATTGTTTGTATTTTATTTTATTTTAATTTTCATAGTTCAGTTTACGTAAATATATTATAATAATTGCAAAGACAGACTCTTTTTCTTTTTCTAATACTTACTAATATTATAAAGAGGAAAGATTTAATTGTATGTATTGAATAGGCTCCGAAACTACTAAACCGATTTAAAAAAATATTTCACCGTTGGGAAGCCACACTATCCCCATGGGGGAAAGGGGGGATACTTGAAAAAATAAATTAGGTGCGGGTGAAACCAAGGAGGCGACCGCTAGTTAATCATAAATATACATCGTTATCGCGCGGGCAGTTTCAGGGCGACGCGTGGATACGCATGGATCTTTTTTTTTAAATTATATTTGACCAATAAAAATATCGATTTTTAAATCGATATTATGCATTGAATCTATTTGTAATCCTAAATCGACAACTGACACAACAATGTTACCTTACGATTTTTTTCGGTTTCGGTAACTTAACCAATTTTATGAAAATGTTATTTTTATCCTAATTACTCATTTATAGCTGTATGATGTCAATTTCTGACTTACTGGACTGAATCAACCCTCAGAGAAAGTGTTGCTTACTTAAACAACGCTTCTACACTACTTTGTCCCAATTTTAAATACAATATCAAAATAGAAATAATATTCTATTTATCCTCATAAGGTATTTATCCTCATAAGGAATATACATAACATGAAAGGCTTTAATTTAAAGAATAAAAAAACATGCAAATATTCTAATACTCATTATATACGGGTGACAGCCCTTCGGTCATCTATGCGTCGCCCCCAAACTGCCCGCGCGATAACGATGTATAATCATAAACTAACTGCATCCGTGGTACAGTGCAGCTACGCAGTACTCATAATTATACTATGGTGCAGTCATTGAGCTCTAGAGCCCGGAGGTCGTGAGTTCGAATACCTCCGGGAGCATCACTTTGTGTGATTGTTTCCAGTTTGGTTATGACATTACTGGCTCGGTGAAAGAAGATAATATATTATCAAAAACAAATTTTTCAGGTGGTCAGAATAAAAAGTTTGGGAACCACTGAGTTAATTTAATGGTTCAATTAGGCTCATTGTTTGAATAGTTTAATGTCAATCTCGGCATTGTTTTACGGCCTACTGTAATTAATGTGGGCGATATAATCAGTAAGCATTATAGGAAGCGGAAGGTACGTACCTACGTATGTTTGAGGTTTTTTATTATTCACCACGTAACATCAAGGTTTTGTGCAAAAAGATTGCTTTTGCTATGATGTTAGTGTTATTTCGAAATATGCGTCAATGCCTTGGTGTTTCAAAAGTCCATGGGTGAAGGTGATTAATTACAATGTAAATTAACATGATGTAGGCGTAGATTACGCTATCTAAAATAAAAAGCCACTAAAACAATTAGTTCAAAGTAATTTAATACAAATTCACGTGAGTCGATGTACTGTAACGGAAAACATCGTGAGGAAACCTGTGTACAGTCAAGCCTATTCAATACAAATAAACAATCAAATCTTTTATCTTTATAATATTAGTGTAGACAACATTACGAAGGTACTTTCGGCTTATTGCATAAAGTATTTAGCCAAATATGTCCCTAAGTGCCATTTAAAACGACACATAAAAAACACACAAATTATGTTATTTCTGTTTTCGACCTTTTCATCCACAATCCCTTGGGAGCAATCATATCGTTACAACTGGTTCCTTGTTGGATTAAACGATCCTAACAATAATAGCTCGTCTTCCAGCCACTTGTCGTAAGTAGTTTAAGCAATAATGCACAAGGCAGATGACCACATCAGCCAGCGTTGAATTATCCTTGAATGAAGGATAACTAAAAATATGTCATATCATCTACGAGCCATTTGGTGTAATGGTCGAGAAGTCGGCTATTACACCAGAGGTCACGGGTTCGATCCCCGCACGGTACAAACATTTGTTTGCGTGAACATGTCTGTTTGTATCGGTCTGGGCGTTTCTATGTTTAATATGTATTTATTTACATAAAAAAGTAGGTATATAAGTAATGTTTATCCGTTTGTCTGGCACCCATAGCACAAGCTAATGCTTAGTTTGGGGCTAGATGGCGCTGTGTGAATAATGTCCAGAGTTATCCAGATCCATAGAGAGGGAATTCCTGAGTTTTAGCGAGACTAACGAACAGCAATTCATTTTTATTTATATATAGATTATTGTTTACGTGCACATTTTCCTTGGAATTCGAACCACGTCTTTTTTCAACTCTTCTATTCTATTATTATAATGAGGAATGATTTGATTGTTTGTTTGTATTGAAAAGGCTCCGAAACTACTGAACCGATTTGAATAATTCTTTCACTGTTGGAAAGTTACACTATCCCCGGATGACGTAGGGTACTTTTTATCCCGGAAATGTAGGGGGAAGGGGGGGAATATTTGAAAAAAGAAATAACGCGCGGGTGACACCACGGCGGAAGGCTAGTAGGCTATAATTTATAAAGAAATTCCCGCGGGATAACTTCCTATAGTTCACGCGGGCGAAGCCGCGGGCGAAAGGCTATTTACATAATATATATTAACATGGATTATTTAATCAATTACAAAAAAAAACAACAATGAAACAATATTAATTATAATCTAAAGTTCTACATCTAAAAGGATTACTACAATCCCCACGCTTGGTCTAAACGAAATGAACTCATTATTTCTCAATTAACAATCGAATTTGGGTAAATAAGTATTCTATAAATAATCCAAGACCTCCCACGGGTATGTAAATCAGTTTTTCACCCGACACGCTGAGATATTAGCAGAAAATCACTGTCACAGATGCAATTTGCTTGTAATTCCCTCGTGCCAAGCATTTGTCTCAATTTTCTCCTAATACTTTTTAAGGCGGGGTGAGATGGGGCAAAACGGTACTGGGAATCTACGCAGTTACAAATAGAAAGTAACAGGCTATTCAATGTACCACTTCAGGGCTCAGTTTTCGCTACAATAAATAGGTACTGGTTTAAGACAAGAATATCTAGTCTAAAATAGATAAAAAAGTAATTGTAAATATGCCAATCGTCGACATCCAACATCGCCGGTACAATAGATCTGAAAAATGAAGTACCGTAGCGTAGGCACTTGTGTTATGGGTGTAAGAATCAACGGAGGTAGATTTTAGAAAAAACAAATGACCATGAGTAACTCACCACTCACCAAATGCGCCATCTTTTTTTTTTCTCTGAGGAGAATGCGTTTATGCACCATAACCGCAGGCTAGCTAGGCCCGCGGCCGTGTGTGGGACTCGAGACTGAAGCGTCCACTACCCACTAAACTCCCCCGGTTTCTCCTTCACACCCGATTGGGACGAGCCGGTGCTAGCCTTATGGCTATTAACCAGCACAACCAAATGCGCCATCTGACCTCTGACCAAATAAAGGTTTTTTTGTTAAGTTATTAAGCACCTATCTAAGAGACCTACCTACGAGAATGTTTTTATAATGTTACACTTTCTGAGTGGAAAAAGTTTTGATAATAATCAAAATTAACCTAAAATTATTTTATTAGCGTCAAAAACATTAATAACAATACATTAAATAAATATCCATGGGCATTATAATTACATTAGTTTTCAAGCCGCAAACTAAGGATAGTCGAAAGTGTCCTTTTTTTAGTTTAACGAACCACCCTTCCCCATTCTCCTCCGTTCATTAGCATACTATTTCAATTTGCGTCCTTATATAAAGCCACCCTTTCTTCCCCATAGCCAGTACATTCCCATCAACCATAGAATCCTTATGGGAATAAATAACTTATAAAATAATTAAACAAAAATGTCCTTTCTTAATTTTAAATTAATATTCTCAATTTTGCTATTTTCTGCGCTTGCAGTCGCCAGTGATGACATAAAGGTAATAATAATAAATATATATATATAGTTAATTATAAATGATATATATAAACTAACTGTATAATTGTTAATGTAGGCAATTTAGCAGCAGTCAAATTAGTGGGTAGAAGAACCGCTTTAGTATCCATCAAAATCGAAATCATTAAATATCTTCAATGAAGACATAAAAAAGCACGAATACATCGTCATTATACTTATAAATAAATTTAATAAGACTAACTAATATGTCACTTACGGAATATGGAATTCGAAAACCCCAGAACTTTTAAAGGACCATCTTGTATTTGTTTACATCAAAATGTCTCTTGATCTCGTCTTTGATGATAAGCGTCCACCCCGGCCTATTCCATTGAGGGAAACTCAGTCAGAAACTTATTGGTTTCTGGTTGGTTGCTCTGATCTTGTAAATAATGTACTAGATCTCTCTGATCTCTCATTGATATTGGGACAAAATCTAAGCTCTCTTTTACCTGGACCTTAATACTGCCACCAACCTTACTTATTAAAGACAGGAATCGAACCTCCGGGGTTTATGATCCGAGCGGCTTAACCACTGTTGCACGATCCAATAAAATTTTCTATTCATAAAAGCAATGTGAGAGATCGCTGATATTGCCATAATAATATTGAAGGCGTCACCCACTCCTTTTTTGACTACCTACCTACCATCAAATTTTATTAATCCACTTTCGTGTATAAGTTGTGATCTCGGGGCTCTGGGTTCAATTCTCCGGTCAGACAAGATTTAGCCTGCAATTCTTGTAGATTGGTACGAGTACATTATTATTTTGTGTTTCGGTGTGTATCTATCTAGTATAATGTATTTACAAAAAAGTATATAATGTAACAGTAATCTGTTGTCTGGCACCCATAGTACAAGTTATGCTTTGTTTGGGGCTGGTCGGCGCTGTAAGTAGTGTCCAGGGATATTTACTTATTTATTTTTGCTAGGACGAGGCAGATGTTGGGGCCAGTGATCGTGGGGCTCTCTGGTTCGGCCCAAGGCTTGGAAAACGCTCTCTTCACATCGCCAGTGACGACAACAGGTAAATAAAATAGTACCTTCATTTTCTATCGTAATTATCATTATTTAATATCATTATCGGTTATAATAAGTTGATCATCGTAAATCGTCATTACAATTAGATCATGAGAAAGAAACTCCGCTGAATCCATGAAATTCAACAAAACACTGGCAAATATTTGATTAAAAATTATTTGCTTGTTTTTTTAAAGGGGCCGTCCATAAATTACGTCATCGATTTTTTCAGATTTTAGACCCCCCCCCCCCCCACAATCATCCTATCGTCATTTCTTAATGACCCCCCCCCCTTCTCCCAAAATTGACGTCATTACCAGTTTGACAAAATTAAAACATTGCAGATTTGAGAAAAATAGGGTATTAATGATTAAAACACTTGATTATAGAATCACCTTTTATTATTTTTACTTTGGCAATAATCATTGGTATAATATAATATAAAAGTTAAAAATAGGGAATAATAATATATAATATTATTATTCCCTATTTTTTACTTTTCTTTGGATAACTCCCACGGAGTTTTCACCCATTCTTTTAAATTCTGGATCACGGGTAATATCTCCGTATCCTCCTGATATTCGTTTTGGCTCGATTCCTCCACGTCTTCAACCCACTCAACGTGGAGTGCCTGTCCCGTTACGCCGTCATGCAACTGTTGAAGGACTTCTATTCCTCGCCGTCCCAAGATTCGAGCACTACGACGAGGGGCCGCAGGACCTCCAGTTTCAAACAAATTAAGTCGCTTTTGCTGTCTGTCCCTATGTATGCTTAGATCTTTAAAACTACGCAACGGATTTTGATGCGGTTTTTTTTAATAGATAGAGTGATTCTTAAGGAAGGTTTATATGTATAATACATGTAAGTACCACGGGCGAAGCCGGGGCGGGCAGCTAGTATTATATGTAATATTATTGTTAGAGTATTTTATCTGTAGTTATTACTGTATTTGTGTACATCTATGTTGCATTATGTATGTTTATTATCAGTTATTTTAGTACTGTACGCGCCTTAGCCGCCTCTCACATTCGCAGTCTCACTTACTAGGTGTGCTGGAAGAAATTTCTTTTTAGAAATAATCTTTTTGTACGTGAACAATAAACTATAAATAAATAAATAAGAATGACGTCAATTTTGAAACACCCCCCCCCATCTATCATTTGCCGTCATCCGCAGACCAACCCCCCCCCCCTAATTTAGAATGACGTAATATATGGACGGCCCCAAAGGTTTTCTGTTGTGTTTATTTGTTGTGTTTATAGAAATAAAGAAAATAAATAAATAAAGACTAGCGGTTGCCTCCGCGGTTTCACTCGCGCGTAGTTTCTTTTGCCAATTTATCCCCCCTTCCCCTAAAATTTGCGGAATCAAAGGGGTCCTTACGTTATGCCCCCATTCTGCGGTTGCCCCCGGCCGGTATGCCCCCACAGTTTAACGGCAAACTGGAACAATTTTTATTTAAATGTGGGGGCAACCCGGAATGGGGGCATAACGGACGGACCCGATCAAATTAAGTACCCTACGTCACACGGTGATACTGTAGCTTTCCAATAGTGAAAGAATTTCCCAAATCGGTTCAGTAGTTTCGAATCATATTCAATACAAACAAACAAATCTTTCCTCTTTATAATATTACTAGCGGGCGCCCGCGGTTTCACCCGTGTGGTTCCCGTTCCCATGGGAATTGATCAAAATCCTTTCTTAGCGAATGCCTACGTCATAACATCTACCTGCATGCCAAATTTCAGCCCGATCCGTCCAGTAGTTTGGGCTGTGCGTTGATAGATATCTATGTCAGTCAGTCAGTCAGTCAGTCACCTTTGAGTTTTATATATATAGATTAGTTTTATACTATAGACTGCTCTGTGGTACAGTGGTTAGAGCGTTGGGCTCTAATACCCGGAGGTCGTGGGTTCGAATCCCACGGGGAGCATCACTGTGTGATTGTGTCCAGCTTGGTTAGGACATTGCAGGCTTAAATCACCTGAATGTCTGAAAAAATGATGATTCCGTGCTTCGGAAGGCATGTTAACCGCTGGTGCCGACATTGTTCCCAGTAGGTCTGGTTTCCCTTGTAGGGTTACGGAGGTCAGATGGCAATCGCTCCATTGTAATAACCAGGCTGATCAATTTAGGATCAAATTCGAAGCGGACCCTGAGCTCCATACTGAATGCAATCGGGAATACGCTGAGATGATGATGATGATGAATTATACAATATACAAGCTATTTTTGTGCTTCAGAAACGAGCAATTCGCGCCATATATAAGCTTAAACCACGTGACTCACTGAAGGAACTCTTTAAGGAAATTAATATTCTAACCGTAGCATCACAGTACATATTCGACTGTATCATGTATGTACGCAAAAACTATGATTTTCTAAAAAAAAAATCGGAATGTCATAGTTTTAACACAAGAAATAAACATAGGCTTGCCGTTCCAAGCCTCAGACTCAGTAAAACTTGTAACTCATTTGTAGGATTAAGTATAAAAATGTTTAATATGTTGCCACAAACTTTTATTGACTTGCCTATACATAAATTTAAATTAAAAATTAAAGAATGCCTTATGAAGAAAGGCTATTATAAAATAGAAGATTATTTTAATGATAAAAATTTGTGGACACATTAAGTTGCTTCCTAGCACATGTACTCTGCCTGCGCCTTTGTATCCTCTGCCTGCGCCTTTGTATTGTTATTTGTATTGACATGATCCTTTGTATTGACATTATTATTTATTGTGACTTAAATTATTTTTGTGATGTTAAATTTTTGAATTTTATAATTTTTAATTTGTAATATTTTTTTGAAAAAAGGCAAAACTGTTGAGTTTCTTGCGGCACTTCTTTCCTCAACAGGCCATTGACGTCGAAGTGCTGGTAGGGAAAAAAAGATTGACGTGTAAAAGTATTTTTTAAAAAATCTATTTGCAGAATAAATTTATTTCATTTCATTTCATTTCAATTATTGCAGACAAACGTTCCTAAGGCTACTGGAAGCTGCGGATGCCCTGAAATATTACTACGACCAGCTCCCTTTCTACGAGTCCCAGGCTGATGACCCCGAAACTAGAGGTACGAAGTAAATGAATCAATCAAACCATTTATTTCCCAGGATTCATCGAAAAAGATGATACAGTTCGCGGTTTTGACCGCCTCCGTGGAACAGTGGCTAAGCCGCTCGGGTATAAAACCCGGAGGTCGTGGGTTCGATTCCCACCTTTGGTCTGGCTGGTGGTAGGGCTTTTTCAGAGTCCGACTGGCTAGCTAACGCCCCCACAGGTGAAATCTGTCGCCATAACAGCTCTGGCTTTGTTTCGGCAATATTAATGTAGGAGCCAGTGCACTTGAAATCAGAGGCTCGAAGATCAGATGAGCCTACAGTCTGGCAGCACATTGGGCGACGCTTTCTGGTGAAGTGTCCCTCAATGGAATAGGCCGCAGTGACCGCTTACCACCAGGTGGGCTGCGTGCCTGTCTGCCTACTGAACGAGTATAAAAATAATAGTAACAATGTAAAGTAACAAGCAACGATTTAAAGTTCTCTACTTACCACATTTTTGTCTTTACAGTTACTAAGAAAGTGATCTTCACCCCCAAACTGGGCCGCAGCGTAGGGGGGGTCTTCCAGGACAAGAAGGTCTACGAGAACGTGGAGTTCACCCCCCGACTGGGCAGGAGGATCCCTGACTCCTTACCTGCCACCCCCTCTGATGATGACGTGTAAGTATGAACCAGATTTACACATTCATTCCGTTATCTTTATTAATTGTAGTTATTGTAGCCTGTGTTATTATGACGAGCCATTTGGTGTAATGGTCGAGAATTCGGCTATTACACCAGAGGTCGCGGGTTCGATCCCCGCACTGTACAAACACTTGTGTGCATGAACATGTCTGTTTGTATCGGTTTGGGTGTTTCTACTTAAGTTTAATAATATGTGTGTTTACAAAAAAAAGGATTTAGGTAAGTAAAGTTTATCCGTTGTCTGGCACCCATAGCACAAGGTAATGCTTAGTTTGAGGCTAGATGGCGCTGTGTGAATAATGTTCAGAGATATTTTTTATTTATTTATTCTGATTTAATCGGTCTAAGTAAGCTATTATTTTAAAGTTTCATTAAAATCCATTCAGTAGTTTACACGTGAAAGAGTAGCGATCCATCGCCAGAGTAGCGAGTAGTAAGATCCATCCATCCATACTTTCGCGTTTATAATTGGTTGGTGGTAGGGCTCTTTTAGTGTCCGACTGGCTAGCTACAACCCCCACAGGTGAAATCTGCCGCCATAACAGCTCTGGCTGTGTTTCGGCAATATTAATGTGGGAGCCAGTACACAGTATAGCTCGAAGATCAGATGAGTCTACAGTCTGGCAGCACATTGAGCGACGCTTACTGGTAAAGTGTCCCTCAATGGAATAGGCCGCAGTGACCGCTTACCATCAGGTGGGCTGCGTGCCTGCTGCCAACTGATCGAGTATAAAAAAATATATAAGTAAGATAAATACTGCCTGCCGTCGACATAGTCTCATCATCATAATCTTTAACCTTTTATGTTCAGGTACAGCTTCAAGCCAGATCCTGGGCAGGTGGACAGGCGTACCAGCTACTTCTCCCCACGGTTGGGGAGAAAGCTTAACTTCTCCCCACGACTTGGCAGAGAACTTACTTATGGTAATTACACTACATTATACTATTTTTTTTTTATTGCAATGTGTAACAAGACGAGCAGATCGTACACCTGATGGGAAGCGCCACGTCTGCCCTTAGACAGTTCAGTGCCAAACAGTAACTAAGCAGTTACTGTCTGGCACCGCCCCTGCGCCCGCTATACCGAGACGACAGATATTAGGTCTCATATTTAGCTCTCACATAACATCAGCGTGAAATAAGAATGACTACTATTGTGTTTCGTCCGGTTTGTTAGAGTGCCGGAGGCCTACTAACACACCCCATACCCCCATAGGCCGGCAACGCATCAGCGATCCCTCTGGTGTTGCAGATGTCCATGGGCAGCGGTGAATGCTTACCATCAGGCGACCCGCTGGCTCGTTTGCCGTCTCTGGCATAAAAAAAAACTTTAATTATAAATATTTCTTTTTCAGATGTATACCCAGAAAAGATACGGCTTGTCCGAAGCGCAAACGACACCAAAACGACATAATAAATGTAACATGTAAACGTATAAAAGTTAATGTAACTGAATTAAATAAAGCAGCGGTAATAACGAATTAAATTGTAATTCTTAAATGTATGTAAGTCTGTGATTAATTACTTGCGTTAAAAAAACAGTAAAAAAATATTTTACTTTACTCATTTTGAACACTTGCTGTCTCACTTTGTAGGTAACGTGCTTTCTGTCTCTCTACGTTCAGCTTCAAAGAAAGGTAGAGAACCAACTTTATATAACAATTGTCTTTTGAAGCTTTTAGGTATGCTAAATTATTAATTAATGCTTAATAGCAGGGATGTGACCGAGGTTTTATCGGAACCGGAGTTGGTATCGGAGTTATTAAATTTTTATTTATCGAAACCGGAATCGGAGCCGGATGTAGAGGCAGAAGTAGTGGCAATTTTTATTGAAGTACAAAATAAAACATCATTCAATTTTCAGTTACCGCTTACCATCAGGTGGGCTGCTTGTCTGTCTTCCAACTGATTTAGGATAAAAGAAAATTAATAATATATTTTGGAAATGGATTTACAAGTTTTACAACAAAATTCTTTTGCACGGAACGAGTCAATATAATTTTAACTTTAGTTACGTTACGACTTATACTCGTAATAATAATTTATTTTAATTGTACACACCTACAAAATAAGCGTAGGCAGTAAATGTTTAAATCAAGTCAAGTAATTAATGTAATTTCGACTAAGGAATAGATGTAAGTATTAATTTTTTACTAAAAAAAAATACCAATGCTTATGTAATATACTGTTTTGAAATCCATACTTCTTGTTTTTGTTTATCTTTGATTTTTAAAACTGGAATACAGTGATTAAACTCAAAATAATAATATTATTAAAAATATAAAAATAGATATTTCGTTTCTGTGGAGTTTCGACTATGCAAAAAGAGATGGAGGATTTTAATTTGTAATAGGTAGCCGACTTCTCTCGACCATTTCACCAAATGGCTCGTCATACTTAAACGTTATAGTATAACTGAGTTCATAGTAAAATCGAATAGGTATCTGGAACATCAATGTTACAGATAATTAACTTTATTATATCATCAGCAAATGCTTTTCAGACACAAGATACTTTTTATTACTTTTAAAATATAATCAGTAAGTAGATCATACAGGCCTGGATTGTCATGACAGGAAAAGTATTTTTCTTCCCTAAAGTAAACCACTAGTTAAGTACATAGTAGGCATACCTACCTAGTACCTATAAACATGAACAATAAAATCTTTATGAATACTATAACTTTTCGCGCTTTTTATTGCTTATAGCTATTTGTTTCTTTGGAACTAAAATGTATTTGGGTCCATGTATACTAGCCCAAGTGTGTAAGTATATATTTAATTTAAATAGATAATAAGATAATAAACCGATTGCTATTGGTAATGATTACGAATGCTGATGATGATGGCTGACCTTAACATGATACATGATATCTGTTTGTATTGAGCTTGATTTGTCCTACATGATGATGTTTAAAAAAGTGTTTAAGTAATAAGACTTATTTCTAATATAAAAATTTTAATTGAGTTACATGACACATCTGTACTTCATAAATATTATTGACCTTTTAAATTGCTTTTCAGATGTGGCCTATATTCTAATATTGCAAAGCCAAGGTTATGTATTGCTCGCCGCAAATTTAGATGATTTCAAAACTATAGCAAAGAAGTTTGTCCCGGAACAATTAGCAGAAAAGATTGCAGAATTAGCTGCAAACCCGAAACCACAAAACAACGAACAAACCGCAACCACTCCATCTGAGAGTGAAGAGGACACCAGCAACTTACGAGCGAGAGATAACACAGAAATAGCTCATTATAACTTCGAGGAATTAGTTGAAAAAGTAAAAGAAAGGTTACAAAAAGATATTATAGAGAAAATGATGAAAGATCAGAACGCAAAAGAAACGAATCGTGTCCAAAGTAAACCTAGAATTGTAGATAATAAAAACAAGTATCTCGGTAGCAGAGATCCCACTCCAGAGTATTACGAAGAAGATGAAAAGCCAACGAAACAAGAAGTGAGGGAAAGATTACTACAATTTGCGGTTAAAAATCAAGAAAGAGAAAACCAGAAACATATAAATGAGCAAAACAGATTTAAAAATAAAGTAAACGCACATTACAAGAAAGAAGATGAGTACGAAGAACATAAGTACGCATCGCGTGAGGAAAATCAGTATGAAAAACCAACAACAAAGCAAAGGAAAGAACTCCACAGACAAAAGAAGGATTACCGTCCTGTAGCAACTCAAAAGAATAGCATTGAAGAAACGGTGTATTATGAAAACGTTGCTGAAGAAGACAATAATAATAATTACGAAGAAAAAGGAGCTCAAAAAGACAGTGGAGATACAATGTTTAACAAAGTCGAAATATTGACTAAAAACGATAGTTACGAAGACTATGTTATACCGGCAAAAGAAGAGAATATTTTCGAAAGCGACTCTGAGGTTAAAAACAAGAAACTATCGTTAGTAAGACTGTCCCATGTAGTACAAGCTCTATCCGCGAAAAGCCCGGACAAAGTTCGTGTAGTTCCCACTACTACAAAAAAATCCGTAGAAGTTCAAGAATATATAGTGGATACTGAAGAAGTGATTGAGAAATCTGATGAACTAAAGGCACAAACGGAAGATTTGTGGTTTGATGATAAACTTAATACTAAAGCTACAGAAGACGAGGTGGACGAAACACCTGTGAAGAAAACATCCCCAATGAAACCAGGAACAATGATTCCAAAAAGAGATTACTATAAAATGTCGTCACCAAATTACGCTGCAAAAATACCTGTGGCTGCAGAGAAGTACGATTTTAATGAACCTTTGCCAGAAAGAGACAGAGAACCGGAAAATAGGAAGCCATTGCCATCTGTACCGTCAGTAATAAATGGGAAAGTTAAGGTTTAATAAACGGTTTTAATAAATATATTTTATTTATAACAGGAACACACAAACACGAGGGAAGCCTGATGATAAGCAATCATAAGGTACCGACCTTTGAGAAAAAAATATGGGGGGCAGGGAAATGGGCCGGGAAAATTTCAAAATCAAGTAAAGGGGAAGGGCTTTCTAACGCCTTCACTCCCCAAGCAAGGGCGTCGCCAGCTTATGATTGGGGGGGGGGGCAATGGGGCAATATATACGCCGAGAGTATGAAGCGTTACCGCTTTGCGGCTAGCGACATTTCATCTCAAGGGGGGGCAACTGCCCCCCCCTGCCCCCCCTTGGCGATGCCCTTGTTCCCAAGCGAAGCGCAATATACATAGCTACAATAATAGCTAAGTAGTATTCATACATTGTTTTTTTCCTGTGATAGGTAGGATCGGTACTTCCCTAAAGTAGGTATATACCTATAGAGTATCAGTCAGAGAAGAAAATCTGTATCTACTATGTATGTAATCTTTTTTTTAAATAAATATATGGGCATGGCCGTTCTATGTAGCCTAATCAAAACAGAGTAATGAGCAATGATGACCCATATCAGAATTCAGATTGCTCCTCGACCCCTTTTTTAATAATAATATTTATGTTATTTTACATAGCCGTTATGAAACGATCGGTTATGTAACTTAAGTTTAAATGTATGGAGGATACTTATAAATCCACAAAATCGAAACGTTACCATGAAGTAAAGCACTTTAGGCGCCATCTATTGGTGCTGAAGAGAACTTATTTAAATCCTGTTTTGACTTATGTTAAAAAGAGGTATGCATACTTTTTGTTATTGAAAAAAAAAAGACTATTAATCTTCTTTATTATCAACGGGTAAAGGATAGTGCATCGCTGGATCTTTCTGGTGAATTTCGAAGATGGCACAGACGCCTGGATCTACCTCTCTGTAAACTGAAAGAGAAGAAATTATAATGAATACTTACTTAAACGATACGTTTAACCAGTGGCTACGAGATATGAGTCGAGTGCTTTCAAATGTGCTTTCAAACGTCGTTTCACTTGCGAAGGTTCTGCTGACGGATTCTGGAATTTGGCTATGTTAATAACCCCGTCGTGCCTCGGAAACTACGTTAAGTCGTTGGTCCTGCGCCTGATCTCTCTTCGGTCGTGTCGGACTGCTGTCCCACCGTGCTATGAGAGTGAGGGAATAGGGAGTGCACCTGTGTGTGCTTATGCACTACTGCAGATATATCCTGCGTATTTGCTTGATCATAATATTGGCCGCCATAGCCGAAAAACTCGGCTAGGAGGACATTATTATTATTCTAAACAAAAAAAGGCCTTAAGGAAGCCTACACCAAACTAGTTGAAAATTGAAAGAAAAAAAAAAGAATTTGAAACCAAGTTGCCAGCAGAAGACCGGTTCGCCAAAAGCTTTTGTTTGGTGGTAGGGCTTTTTTAGAGTCTGACTGGCTAGATACCACCCCCACAGGTGAAATCTGCCGCCATAACAGCTCTGGCTGTGTTCCGTCAATATTTATGTGGGAGCCAGTACACTTGAAATCAGAGGCTCGAAGATCAGATGAGTCTACAGTCTGGCAGCACATTGAGGGACGTTTCCAGGTGAAGCGTCCTCAATGTAATAGGCCGCAGTGGCTGCTTACCATCAGGTGGGTTGCGTGCCTGTCTGCCAACTGACCTAGTATAAAAAAGCGCTTCCAAACCAGTAAAAAGAACTCACCGTTGAACGTCTCCCTTTTACAGTTGGCTTTGTCAAAAGCGCACTTATTCTTGAACCAGACAGCGTCGTGGTTGATGACGCTCATACCACAGATGGGCCAGTTGTGGTCATCCTCGCAATCGCCGCATCTCGACCGAAGGAACATCACGTAAGCGAAGCAGAACTTTGTGTCTACTGGATCGTATTCTGCAAGGAGGAAGGATTTATTGCATTATTAATATGGTAAGCATCTTAAAAATGTGGGGCATTTGCCACACGGGACTGCAACAAAATTTGTAAAAAGTAAACCAAAAATTTCATTTTTTGCCAAAGTGGCCTTCATAGGCTTAAAATTAGTAATTTGGAACCTGATTATTTCTCGTCTGAGGAATCAATTTAGTTCTAACGATAGTTGTTTCGTTTATTATGACAATAGCATAGATAGTAGGTAGGTAGCGCAACAGCGTACGCTACTGAGGGAACCAGATGGATCCTTGTGACTCTTGTGAGCAGGATAGAACCTGTTTGGGACAATTTATAAACGAACAGAACAGAATTAGTGCACAATCAATGTTTATAAAGGAAGATCATTTACTTGAATAGCTGATCAAATCAACTTACTCGAATTTGATAGATTAAGGTTGGTTGGGCTGATTCCACGTACAAAACAACCTAAATAACGGACCAATGTAACCGACACCGACTCAAAAATAACATTATTTGAAGGATGAGAGGTGAACATGACTAATTTGTGATGCGTGTAAGGGTACACCCTTACACGCATCGCAATACAATCACACCACATTCTACAGAATGTGGTACGTACTCAAGGTCCCTCGGTAGGTAAAACACTGGTTGTTCAGGATCATGTGGTAGTCCTGGTCTACACCAGGGGTCAGCAACCTTGATACCCTCCATGTCTCTACAAATATTCGGGGTGTGGTACGTACTCAAGGTCCCTCGGTAGTTAGAACACTGGTTATTCAGTATCATGTGGCAGCGGCTCTGAAACCACTGGAACTTGAGCGTGTTGCGGTTCAGCCCGCAGGCTGTCTTGTGGTAGTCGTTGCAGTGGTAGGGGTCGCAGTAGTCCATCCAGGCAGGGTGGAAGGGGGGGCGGTTCCTGTACTTCCACGTGTCCGGCATTTGTGGCTTCTTTATTATTGCTGGTAGTGACAAAGTTTTTTTAGTGAGGTAAAAATTTTAACGTCTTTTTTATTTTTATTTTTTTTATTTATTTATTTTACTACACACAACAAATTACAATCATTAAAAAACTAAGTTTAGAGTAGACAATTTTGATCTGGATTGTAATCCAAAAATATGTGTAACTTAAGGACATGCAGTAAGGAGGACGTGTTTACTATTATCCAGTGACCTTCAAGCAACATACTTAATTAAAAAATACCAAAATTTAAAATAACACCTGCAAGCTAAGCAGATGTGCTTGCCTCTCAAATATATAAATAATTAGTACAACTAATAATTAGAGCCGGCACACGGGTGCTGGTCAGACCCAGCATCGAGGCCAAGCCCTTCGGGTGTGAGATAGAGGATATCCTTTATTGTTCTTATGTAATGAGTAAGTTTGGGGTGAAGATATCTAACTGATGTAGTCTTAGGGTTTTACCAGACCAATCGATCGATCGTCGATCGATGGCACCGGTCGACGTTGATCGATTAACTCCGGCTATATTCCACCTCCACCAGTTTCTTTCAAAATGTAAACAAGAGAACGCGTTGTTGTTGGCCAGTACGATGTTGCTCGTCCTAATATAACGGAGACGCAAACGCAGAAGACTCTGGTTGATCAAGCAGCCCGATCGATGACGTCGTATGGCCGTCGATCAATTGGTCTGGTAGAAATTACGATGGACGTCGACTATTCTATTCTACCATTCGATCGATGCCGTCGATCGACGATCGATCGATTGGTCTGGTAACACCCTTAGGTTCTTATAGCATTAAGCTATAAGGTTCTAGTGGTTTAACAACTGGCGTGATCTCGGGGTCCTGGGTTCAATTCCCAGTTCGACCATAAGTGTACGGGTCGGACACAGTTTAAACTTGTATTAAGTCGCTCAGCGGGCTATGGAAAGTTATATGCTCGGCGTTTCTCTGCGGGATCGCATCCGAAATGAGGTGATTCGGCAGAGAACCATAGTCACACTTTGGCAAACGTGAAAAAAAACCTATGATTATAGTGATGACTTGTTTTCAATAATGCAGGCTTTTGGTAGGCTGGTAGGGAAAAAAAAAGATTGACGTGCAAAAGTATTTTTTTAAAATCTATTTGCAGAATAAATTTATTTTATTTTATTTTTTATTTTTGTCCTGTGGGAGATTACAGACTGATTCTTTACAGTTTTTTCTTTATGATATTTTTGTAAGATAAAAAAAACTTACCTCGGAATCGATCTCTTACAAAACTTGGGTTGTTATATTTTGGGCCTGGACTGAAAGAAGAAGTTTTGCTTGTTTTTTTTCAATATCAATATTATGTTTGTGTTTTCTTCTTTGATATTTTGTTCTTTGTTTGATTCAGTTAAAACAATAATACGGCTGATTTTTGACCGCCTCCGTGGAACAGTGGCTAAGCCGCTCGGGTATAAAACCCGGAGGTCTTGGGTTCGATTCCCACCTAGGGTCTGGTTGTTGGTAGGGCTTTTTCATTATAGCTCTGGCTGTGTTCCGGCAGTATTAATGTGGGAGCCAGTACACTTGAAATCAAAGGCTCGAAGATCAGATGAGTCTACAGTCTGGCAGCACATTGAGCGACGCTTCCTGGTGAAGTGTCCCTCAATGGAATATGCCGCAGTGGCCGCTTACCATCAGGTGGACTGCGTGTATGTCTGCCAACTGACAGTAAAAGAAAATCCCTTTGGACGGTAGCTCTAGTCTAGTCAAAACTATACTTACTTTCTTTGAGTGAAATTTACAGGTTTTTTCGGAGAAGCAGCTGCAATAGAGTTAAAAATGTCATATTATACTAATATTACAGAGAGGAAAGATTTATTTGTTTGTTTGTTTGTATTGAATAGGCCCCGAAACTACTGAACCGATTTGGAAAATTCTTTCAGTGTTGAAAAGCTACACGATTAGATGAGCCTACAGTCTGGCAGCACATTGAGCGACGCTTCTTGATCAAGTGTCCCTCAATGGAATAGGCCGTAGTGACCGCTTACAATCAGGTGGGCTGCGTGTCTGTCTGCCAACTGATGAGGCATAAAAAAAGGCGGTCAATATTGTATATACCCCATTTTGTATATTTGGGAAGCCTACGATGACCTGTGTAAAGTGGGACATAATGGGTTAGTAGATCAATGGATCCTACCTTTTATAAAATTCACTTGAACTAAAATTACTATCCACAAACATATTTTCATGTTTGTATTCATGTCTGTTGTATGTTAGAACAGCCATAGAATCTTGTAATTATAATTGGCACTTAAAATGTAATTATCTCGCGTCATTAACAAAGTTATAGTTTGATAAGCTAATTGGAAATTTTACACTAGATTTTTAAATGCAGATTGGTCTGAATTTTATCACCATTTTTATACTACATCAGTTGACAGACGGAACTGCCTCCGTGGTATAAACAGGTGGTTAGAGCGTTGGGCTCTAAAACCCGGAGGTCGAGGGTTCGGATCACACGCAGAGCACCACTTTGTGTGATTGTTTCCAGTTTGGTTATGACATTGCAGACTTGAATCACCTCAATGTCTGAAAAGAATGATGATTCCGTGTTTCGGAAGGCACGTTAAGCCGTTGGTCCCGACTATGTTACAAGTAGGTCTGGTTTCCCTTGTAAGGGTTACGGAGGTCAGATGGCAATCGCTCCATTGTAATATCCAGGCTTGTCAAATCTAGGATCATAGTCGAAGCGGTCCCTGCTCCATACTGGATGCAATCGGGAATACGCTGGGATGATGATGCTCAGTTGACAGACGGGCACGCAGCCCTCTTGATGGTAAGCGGTTACTGAGGTCTATTCCATTGAGGGAACTTTACCAGAATGTGCTGCCAAACTGTAGGCTCATCTGATCTTCGAGCTTTGAATTCAAGTCTACTGACTTGTACACAAAATTGAATTGCCAGAACACAGCCAGAGAGAGTCGTTATGGTGGAAGATTTCACCTTTAGGGGTGGAAATATTAATGTGGGAGCCAATAGGTACACTTGAAATCAAAGGCTCGAAGATCAGATGAGCCTACAGTCTGGCAGCACATTGAGCGACGCTTCCTGGCGAAGTGTCCCTCAATGGAATAGGCCGCAGTGACCGCTTACCATCAAGTGGGCTGCGTGTGTCTGCCAACTGATGTGGTACAAAAAAAATGTGGAACCAGCCTAAGGCGGGAATCGATCCCACGACCTCCGCGTTTCATTACCCGACTTAGCGTCCGATCGAAATGCTGTGCTATGAGAGTGAGGGAATAGGGAGTGCATCTGTGATCTGGCGCACTATTTTGTGCATTCAATATTCTTCGTAGTTAGTTGATCGTAAAAAATATCGGGGGAATGCGTAAAGCATGTTAAACAATCCCACTACAAAAAAAGGCTAATAAATGATTAATGTTATAAAATGGTCGAATAAGTTTAATTTCCATTTGCCATGGTTTGTTTAAAAAAATACCTAAGAAATTCCACTTTTCTTTTGATTAAAAATGTGTATATTGTGAGAAAATAGAGTGGATTTATTTTTGTGAGAAATATTATAACAATGAAAATTTACTGTTTCATATTATGTGTGGTTATTTTTGGTAAGCAACTTTTTATAATTGTATAAGGCTACTACTTAGCTGACCCGGTGAACTTCGTATCACTTACTTTAGTATTCTCCTTGTAATTATTCCATATTTTCCCATCGTTTAAACCTTCCCTGAACTTCCACGAATATTTCAAGACTAAAATTAGTCAAATCGGTTCCACCGTTCTCGAGTTTTAGCGAGACTAACAAACAGCAATTCATTTTTCATACTTCATATACCGCTCAGCTAACTTTTTTAGTGTTCGATATCTTTTTTTTATTGCAATGTGTAACAAGACGATCAGTTCGTCCACCTGATGATAAGCGCCACGTCTGCCCTTAGACAGTTCAGTGCCAAACAGTAACTAAGCAGTTACTGTCTGGCACCGCCCTGCGCCCGCTACACCGAGACGACAGATATTAGGTCTCATACCCAGTAATTTAACTAGCTTCAGTTTTCAGTTTTCACTAGCTACCATAGGTAAAATCTGCCAAAAGGGGCAACTTAGAACTAGAGAGATGAGCTCTGGCTTATTAGCTACGTACGGGTGCTGTTTAGGGATCTAACAGATGAACTACCCATCGTTTGCGACCCTCTGCGACTGTCGTTGACGGTCGTTGCGGCCCCGCGCGACAGTCGCAGAGGGTCGTCGGCTGTCGCTGCGGCCCCGAACGACAGCCGCTCACCGCAGTCGTCGAGAGTCGCAAACGATGGGTCGTTCGTCTGTTACATCCCTAAGGGCGAAACAGACTGGCCAAAAGGGTTCTAATCTACAATTTCAGCCTTGGTAGAGTTCGTATAGTCGTGGAAAAAAATATCGAGTAAAATGTTCGCTCTTAAACCTCCACCCATTCATTGTGCATCTGCCTTCATAATAACGAGAAAATTTTGTTTTTTTAGCGCCAGCATTACAAAAGAAGACATCGGATGTAACTCTAGATGTGCACCAAAGAGTGAAGCTTTTGAAGCGTAAAATAGAGGAGCAAATCAAACAGCAGAAGAGGACTGCCGATATGATTCTACCTATAGGTATCATCATCATCATTTTTGCAGAAAGACGTCAACTGCTGGACGTAGGCCTTCCTCAAGGATCTCCAAACCTCCTGAGCCACCCGCATCCAGTGGATTCCCGCGATATTTATGACATCTTCGGTCCACCACCGGTTTCGTAGTGGTAGAGCCGTGCTGTTTTACAGTACGAATGGGCCGGCTCTTCCGGGGAAGTACCACTCTCTCACATAACACCAGCGTGAAAAAATGGTGAATACTATTGTGTTTCGACTGTTTTGGGAGATCCCGGAGGCCGGGGGCCCGTAGCCATGGTAGGCCTCCCACAAGGTGGACCGATGATCTTTTAAAGGTCGCCGGAATCCACTGCAGCAGGACCGATCGGTTTGGAGATCCTTGGGGGAGGCATATGTCCAGCAATGGACGTCTTTCAGCTGAAATAATAATATTTTTTATTGCCAATACACAACACATTACCAAGACTGATACAAACAGACATGTTCATAAACACTTATGTCAATACTATCAACAGATACCCAAGATGACTACACATATGTAGACATCGGAGACACGCCAATAACTCCAATCATGGACTTTGACAAGAGGAAGAAGAACGACAGGTTCAAGCTGAGAGAGATCAAGACAGCTACCACCAGAACCACGACGAAATCTGCCAGGACCTCGCAGCATCCCGTACTGAAGAGTAGGGAGAGCAGGAATAAGACGAAAAGGTATTTAAGAAGCTTTACTTGGTGGCTAGTAGGTAGCACAGCGCCTTGACCTGCGAGCGGGGGTAGCCCACCAACGTCCGCATTGCATATAGGTCGCCCGAGCCAAGTCTGAGGGTCACCTTGTTTCTCGGGTGGCCCTCCCTAGGCGCCACCCCGACTTGAGGCCTCTCACGTCGGGGTACCCGGGGATGGGCTGGTCAATAGCTCCGGCTCGTCCCAATCGGATGTGAAGAGCTGCAACACCAGAGGGATTGCTGATGCGTTGCCGGCCTTTTAAGAGAGAGTACGCCCGTTTTTTGACGGTCTTCAAGTTGTAACCGTTAGGAAATACTGCTGCAGTGAGATTGTTCCACAAAACTGTAATTGTTTGGGTTTTTCTGTTCGGAAAATACTCATTTACAGTCAGGAGCCGTTGGTCCTGACTCCTGCGCCTCATCTCTCTTCGGTCGTTTCAGACTACTGTGCTATGAGAGTGAGGGAATGGACTCTTATAATAAAAATCCTGCGTAAGTAGTTGGTTGAGGTAAAGATTAAGGAAGAGTAACAAAAAATATTCAGGGGAAGTGTAAATGGGAACGTTGTAAGAGGAAGGGGTACATAGGACCTTAATAATTGATCAATAGGGGACCCAAATAGTAGATCTCTGCAAAAGTAAAAGTGTTTGCCAGGATCGTAGCCAATCAAAGAATCTTCTGGCTTCCTACCCCTGAGGAAAAAGGCGTGATTATACTTACTTTGAATTTTAATTGTTGTTTAATTTGATGACCCTTGATGATGGACTACACCGACTACATCTTGCGTCCCACTACCCATTTACTCCCCCGGTTTCCCAATCACACCACACCTGAAGGCACGCACGGCTTTCGGCGCTTAATCAGCACAAAATAGGTTGATTTGATAGATTCTTACTTTTTTTAAGGCTGATACTTACCATATTTTTTTCACTTTAAATAATGATTTTTTTTCGGAGGAGAATGCGTTTATGCACCATAACCGCAGGCTAGCTAGACAGACCTGCGGCAGTGTGTGGGACAAAAATAAAGCGTCCACTACCCGCTAAGCTCCCACGGTTTTCCCTTCTTACCCGATTGGGACGAGCCGGTGCCAGCCTTGTGGCTATTGACCAGCCCATACATATTACGACATGTCGTATCATTTCAGGAAGAGAAAACAGGCGATTGAGAAACCTCTGGAAACGTTCTACCGGCGGGAATTCGGCAACCCCGACGAACCTGTGGAGTGGATACACTGCCAAGACTTGATCACGCCGTTCTTTGCTGGACACAAGCGAGATGCGACTGCTACTAAGCATCTGACGGCTTCTGACCATCTGGTGTGGAGGTAAGCCTTTTTTTTTATTAGCAGCCTAACCTAGGGCTGCCATCACTTAGGCTGGTTTTAGAGTCACGCTGACAAGCAAGCCGTCAGCGCGCGTATCATCCAGTATCGTTGTTCGTGTAAGATAGCGATGATCGGGACTGCAAAGAAAACCGGCAGTGTATAACGCTACGCGCGCGCGTCAGCGTGACTCTAAAACCAGCCTTAAGGTTTACCTGCGGGCGGGGGTAGCTCCCCAACGTCCGCATTGCACAGATAACCCGAGCCAAGTCTGAGGGTCACCTAGTCTCTCGGGTGGCCCTCCCTAGGCGCCACGGGGTACCCGGGGATGGGCTGGTCAATAGCCTAACAAGGCTGGCACCGGCTCGCGCCAATCGGGTGTGAAGGGGAACCGGAGGAGTTTAGTGGGTAGTGGACGCTCTAGTCTCGAGTCCCACACACGGCTGCAGGTCTAGCTAGCCTGCGGTTATGGTGCATAAACGTATTCTCCTTCGAAAAATAAAATTAAAAAAGGTGGGCTACTGCTTGACTGCCTACTATGTACCTAGTATAAAAAAGATAAACACAGGCAAAGAGGTCAAAGGTTTTTTATGTCAGAGGCGGCAAACGAGCCAGCGGGTCGCCTGATGGTAAGCAATCACCGCCACCCATGGACATCTGCAACACCAGAGGGATCGCTGATGCGTTGCCGGCCTATGGAGGTATGGGGGCGTGTGGGCCTCCGGCACTATCACAAACCAGACGAAACACAATAGTATAGGTGTGGGTCGTACTTCCCTGGACAAGCCGGCCCATTCGTACTGTAAAACAGCATAGCTCTACCACTACTAAAATATTTGTATTTGTTACAGATTCCTTCAACTGATTCGCATTAACACGACGACGTTTCAAAAGGAAGAGATCTACTCAGTTTTGTACCAGATCAGCAACTTACAACTACGCTTATTCCAATGGGACATTTCTGCTGTAACTTTACTGTTATCCGTTTTGTCCGATGGTAAAAGATAGAATAAGTTTATTAGATTAAAATACAGTAGAACTATGTCACCCGGGGATAGCCGGACATGTTTGGCTTTTTTGGGTCGTGTCCGGCTAAATATTAGCGTGTCCGGCCTGTCCGGCTTTTGTTAGGCTTTTTGTTTAGCGATGAATCATGATAACTTGCGCCTGTAGAACGAACGAAACGCGCGGGGAATTAGAAAAAAACGTACGACTAGTGGTGACCAGTTAAAAAAGAAAAAGGGTCGCTATTGTCGCTAAACGGGCGGCCCACCCCTGTCCGGCTTTTAGAGCAAAATGTCAGGCCTTTCAAAGAGCAGAGTCCGGCTTTTTTTGTTTTAGGAGCTGGCAAGCCTATCCGGGGATAGTGTAGCGTGGTGTAGCTTTCCAACAGTGAAAGAATTTTTTAAATCGGTTCAATAGTTTCGGAGCCTATTCAATACAAACAAACAAACAATCAAATCTTTCCTGTTTATAATATTAGTACAGATAGATTAATGTATCTATTTTTTTCCAGATAAACCGAAGACATTTAAAAGCATGACTTTTGGAATCAAGAAACTTCTGGAGAAGTGGCATCTTGACATTACGAACACCACTAATCTTCTGCGACAGTCTAGGATATTCCGACCCCCTTGCGTGAGGGTGTCTGATTATGAAGGTGAGAGGAAGCCTGGAAACCCCTTCTTCTGTATATTTTATCTTTCCCATATCTTTTTTAATGATAAAGGTTATAGGATAAAGGGTTTTGACCGCCTCCGTGGAACAGTGGCTAAGCCGCTCGGGTATAAAAACACGGAGGTCGTGGGTTCGATTCCCGCCTTGGGTCTGTCATTCATGTTCAAGTTCATGTCGCACCCTTGGTAAGTTCAGTATTTTCGGTCCCGCAATGAACGTGTTAATATTAAATGCAATTTCTTACAGGATCAACGAAAACATCCCGTGGCACAAGATTTACGAAGGCAGCTTCCAAAACAACTTGTTCTGTCACCGGGCCGGAATGTTTAACATGAACATTAAATAAATAAATAAATAATAAATATCTCTGGACATTATTCACACAGGCAGCGTCATCTAGCCCCAAATTGCAAACTAACTAGTTTGCAAACTAAGCATTAGCTTGTGCTATGGGTGCCAGACAACGGATAAACAATTAAACATTACTTATATACTTTTTTTTTTGTAAATACATATTATACATAGAAACACCCAGACCGATACAAACAGACATGTTCATGCACACAAATGTTTGTACCGTGCGGCGATCGTACCCGCGACCTCTGGTGTAATTAGGGCATCGAGCCCGGGTTTACCCGGACCGAAAAAACCCGGGTTTTCCCGGGTTTTAGGATTACAAAAAAACCCGGGTTTGATTTTTTAAAACTCGGGTTTTACGGGTTTTTTGGTTTTTATTTAATAATAATAATAAATAATAAATATCTCTGGACATTATTCACACAGCGCCATCTAGCCCCAAACTAAGCATCAGCTTGTGCTATGGGTGCCAGACAACGGATAAACATTACATATATACTTTTTTTGTTTGTAAATACATACATATTATACATACATATTATAACACCCAGACCGATACAAACAGACATGTTCATGCACACAAATGTTTGTACCGTGCGGGGATCGAACCCGCAACCTTTGGTGTAATAGCCGACTTCTCGACCATTATACCAAACGGCTCGTCAATTACTTTTATTTAATACTTTTGTTTTTGTTTTTTATTAAGTTCAAGCCACTCGGATCCTCACTACAACAATATTGTTAGTCGTTAGGTTCAGGCACAGTCATGATGTCAAGTTCGTTGTCAAACATAACTATCGCCGCCTTGACTGTCCCATCTCCTACTTGGACTTTGCAAGACTCTCGCTCCACGGTAATCCTCCATCCTTCGTAACCCTCCCACAGATGGCTCCTGGCGCCTCCAGCGCGAACGCCCATTTGCGTACGCTGGCCTCCACCGTGAGTTCGGCCGATCTTTCGGTTTTCCTCTGGAGGTTGGCTTGGGCCCCTGCAAATCCTCTGGTAAGGTTGCCTGCCTGTGAACGATTTGAAACCACCTCGTCAGCAGAATGCCACCTACGCGCGCGCCAGTGCCTCTCACCTTCTTCGCATTTGGCACTCTGAGCTGATTACGCTGTGGTTTGTGCCGTCATGCTTGTCCGCAACGCAGTTGTCCACATTTCGGGGTCTGTTCTTTGCAAAATCGCCGCCCGTGGCCATATCCCAAACACATTAAGCATAAGACCAGGAGCGACTGAACCTCGACCCTCACCTTCTGCAAGTCTATGTGGACGTACCCCCTGTGCACCATCTGTTGTAAATCAAAGGTGAAACCTTAAGGACCACATGGTTATTATGGGGGTTGTGGGCTTTCCTCCTATACTTGACCTCTGCCCTATCCTCCTGTTTTTGCAACCCTCCAAAGATTTCCGTGTTCTGAGTCCTCAGATCTGCCAAGATGTCCTCGTTGCCGTGTGCTAGCACCACATCTTTGACTACCACCTAGGGATCTTGATTGTGCACTTCGTCGAATAAGGGGTAAATTCCCCGCGTCTTTTAGCCGTTCTTTAATTTTGTTGCTTGCCTCTTGAGTTCTGCACTCAACTATTACTTAACGGTCCCTCACTTTTCGGACCTTACCACAGTTACCCAGCCGTCTTTTGCGTTCACTGCTTTACGCACCTTCTCGAGCACTTGATAGCATGTTTCAGTATCAACTGTGGAGCTGATAACTAAGGAGTGAAGTCGAGTTGCTCTTTTTTTTGTGTCCTTGGGCGGTGGTGCTGCTACTACGCTTGCATAATTATGTCATGCTGGCTTAGTGGGTCACTATCGTCTCCTTCAGTCTCTCCATCTCCTTGAAGGTGTTCTCAATTTTTTCCTCTTGTTCCCTAAGCATCTCTATCATCTACTTCCCTTCCGTAGTTCCTAACCCTTCGTCAATTTTTCCTACCCCCGTTCCCGATGTTCCCGCAAAACTAATCTCTGCAAGTCTGTGATTTAAAAAAATTAAATTACTTACTAAGTTTTAAGATATTCTGAAGAAAAAATAAATCTTCATCACTTTTTCAAACATTAAAACTAATTTTGTAATTTGCGAAGTACTGTTTCATTTATCTTAATTCTTCCTGATCCTTTATTTTTTGTACTCATTGTAGGAAATCGATAAATAAACGCAGATTAGTGCATTTAAAAAAAAATACAATAAAAACTCGAAATGCTCGAAAAACCCGGTCTACCCGGGTTTTGATTACTCTAAAACCCGAAAACCCGGGTTTTCAAAATTGGACCGGGTTTCGATGCCCTAGGTGTAATAGCAGACTTCTCGACCATTACACCAAATGGCTCGTCAATACAAATACAATAATCTATCCACTGATAAGTAATAAATCTTTAGTTTCTCTCAGACTTTTTCTTGTGCGAAAGAGAATGCGTTTATGCAGTATAACCGCAGGCTAGGAAATGTGTGGGCGGTCAATAGTCACAAGGCTGGCATCGGCTTGTCCCAATCTGGTGTGAAGGGGAAACCGGAAGAGTTTAGTGGGTAATAGTGGACGCTTAGTCGGGTAGTCTCGAGTCCCACACACGGCCGCAGGTGTAGCTAGCCTGCGGTTATGGTGCATAAACGCATTACCTCTCCGAAAAAAAAAACGAGGAAGTGTGTGGGCCTCGGAACTAAAATCATCCCACTACCCACAGAGTTCCCTCGGTTTCTCCTTCACACTAGAGATCGACCTTATCCGTGAAACTAGCTAGCAATACCACCCCCACAGGTGAAATCTGCCGCCATAACAGCTTTGGCTGTGTTCCAGCAATATTACTGTGGCAGACAGTCCTCTTCAAATGAAAGGTCCGACGATCTGAGGAGCCTAGTGTAGCAACATTTTAGTTTGAGTGAGAGTGACGCTTCCTGATTAACCACTGAGCTCTAGCTCTATGATAATACGATAATACGCTCAGTTGTCTATTGTATGGAAATCAGTGTGATTAACTGACGCATAAGCTTTTGAACGCCAAAGTCGTCTATACTTGACAAGCACCTGCGGGCTCTGTGCGCCAAGTCCTACGACGTCGATACTTGACAATCCCTGCCTCTAAAAATATGTTTAACCCTTTCAACGCCAATGTTTGATATATCAGACATACCATTTTCGTGCCCACCTGTGCCCACCACGCCAATGACTGATATATCAGACAAAAAACAGGATCAAGAAACGTTGTATTTTTACTTGCCTGAATGAGTGGAGTATAACTTAATAATTTTTTTTTTTAATGGTCGTGGCGTTAGGGGCACCATTTTTGGAAAAAAAGCGTGGCGGGGAAAGGGTTAAAACGAGACTTTACATTCGACAATAAAGAATAACCCAGCTCTGGCATATCTACAGGACACGAACAGTGCATTCGTAACTTGGCGTTCAACAGGTTAAAATAAAAGGTGCCTGTCTGCCAATCATGCATAAAAAATATGCAGGAATAAGTATAAAATATTATGGATATTGAGTAACATAACTTTCTTAATTTACAAGAGAGAATTAATAAGAGCTATAAGAGTATTAAAATTGCTATATTAGAATGTAAATAAAATCATTTTAAAATAAAAAAACGTTTATTAAGTACCAACATAAAACATTAAACAAAAAACAAAAATGTTATCCCATTACAAAAAAAAATACAATAATTAAAATTACATATTTTATTATCTATAGTTACATAAGAACTAAAAATCATTTTAAAATAAAAAAAAACGTTTATTAAGTACCAACCATTGGTACCAACATAAAACATTAAACAAAAAACAAAACTGTAATCCCATTACAAAAAAAAAATACAATAATTAAAATTACATATTTTATTACCCATACATAATAACTAATTTACAATTTCATAATTTCTTGTCAAAGTATTTATTTTTTACATTGTATTCATAAAGATACAATACATAACAGTAGGCACTTCATTTAAGAGAAAAAATCCATAAAAATTCATTTAATCAAAAACCATCATCTAACTACCCTCTTTTCTATCTTCCTCTCTTTCCCTCCCCTACACTTGCTAACCATCCGTCTCTTTTTCTCCACAAAGATAGGACCGTCACATTGGGGCTTATCTGTCAACTTAAAAGGGCTTGGGAAACCAAACACAGCCTTAGGACTAAAATACGTGACAAAGTTGAGCAATTCTGCCCTAGAACAATGCGTTGCGAAGCAAACTCGTGCGCACCTTCCCTCTACGAAGCAGGGCTTCGCTGACTGCTCATACTCCGTCCATCGCATAGCAGATAGCTGTATATATAAATAGTTGTGGCTGTCTGGAGATAAGCATGTGTCATGACGCTTGGATTCATTACGATTTCTGCATTTATGTATACGGGACGGTGTGTTAGACACTCCTTTTACTGTTTCTGGGAATTTGCTGGAATTATAAATAAAAAGTTATCTTCATACTGTTGTATATTATACTGTATTACCAGAAAACAAAGTAAACTTGCCACATGCTGAGGTTGATGGTTCGATAGGCCTATATAGATCTACTAGCGGCCGCCCGCGGTTTCACCCGCGTGGTTCCCATTCCCGTGGGAATTGATCAAAATCCTTTCTTAGCGGATGCCTACGTCATAACATCTACCTGCATGCCAAATTTCAGCCCGGTCCGTCCAGTGGTTTGGGCTGTGCGTTGATAGATATCTATGTCAGTCAGTCAGTCACCTTTGAATTATATATATTATTTAGATGCCTATAGATTCTTCTATGTGTGTTTTTACCACTTGCTCTGCGATGACGGATTACATCGTGAGTAAACCGCACAGTCAAATGGCTGTGTAGCTTATCGAATGGGCCTAGCTTCCATGTTAAGAGTTACTAAAATCAGTCTACCAAGCTCAAACATCATGCGAGCCTACAGTGTCAGTGGCGTATCGTGGGTCAGCCCGGGGCGGAAGACAATTCTGCCGCCTTTTTTATTTTATTTTTTGCTCCTCCAGTTGGCAAAGCAGCCCACGGGGCGGAAGACAATTCTGCCGTCCTTTTTTACAATTCTGCCGCCCCTTTTTTTCTTCTTTTTTGCTCCTCCAGAAAATTTTGCCGCCCCCTAAAAAGTGCCGCCCGGGGCGGACCGCCCCCCCGCCCCCTCATCGCTACGCTACTGTACAGTGTGGCAGCTTATTGGGCAACACTTCGTCGTTACGTGTCCCTTAATGGAATTTGTTAGATACCGGCCCGTGCCGGGTAGATTCTCTCCTCAAAGGTACGTTAGATTAGGCTAAGTAGCTTCTCCAGCGACGCCCGTGGCCGAGGTCCGGCCCCCCTCTGGGGCACCCCCTGGCTGTCGCTGTAAATATTGGTGGTGGAGCCTTCCGCTCCCACATTGCTCGGTTAAGCTGTCAAGGCCATCCGTGGCCAACAGCAAGGAGAGTCCAAAAAAAAAAAAATATTCTAAAAAAACTTACCTGTAAATAGCCCAATCGTCATCTTGCACGGACACCTTCAACTCCAACTGTTTGTATATTTCATTAAATACATATTCATATCCAAATCTTGCAGATGGATGCAATGCTATAGCATTATCCGGGTCTTTCTCCAACCAATCTTTGACTAGTTTTATAACATACCCCACACTCTCACTTCTCTTAGGAAAATCTTCATAAGCGCAGTCAATGAATGTTGTATCAACATACATTTTGTCTATATGTATCGGCTGGTTTTTCTCGTGTAGTTGACCAAGCTTGGGCACATCGTTCATGCTGATTCTGAAGTCTCCGGTGAACAGGATGGTGTGGAATGGACTTCGGAAGAGGAACATTACTGAACCAAAGCAATGGCCGGCTGGTAAAAGTTTTACATCGAGATAGAAGGGTTCGTATTTTCCTGGTATTTCTATAGTTGTTGTTGAACCTGAAATTAAAAGAATAGGCTGAGGACAAGGGTCCGGCAACAATTTGAGTTGTAAGAGTAATTTCCAAAATTTTTAAACATTTTAAAGAGCCACCAAAAATGTTCTTATATATACTTGCAAAACATATCTATTTATAACACTCAGAATCGATTTTCAAATGTTAAGTAATAAAATATTATTAGCATATGGAACCTATGAGCAGCAGCTTTACATCCAGAGCTAGGTTCCTTGCGCTAGCTCAATTAGCACATTTGCGCTGATTCAATTAAAAAAAAAAAACAAGAAACCTAAGATAAACTTACCCAGAGTCAACGGTTTAAAAAACTTCTTAACACCATAATAACTTGGTATCCCACCAATAATCTCTGCCGTAACATCTGACATGTAAATCTTGACATTATTCTCGCTCAAATGTCTCACAAGAGCCGAGCTGGTCAATCCCTGTGTGTGATCGGTATGGCAGTGGCTCAGGAAGTAAGCATGGCTGTCTAGATGCTCGAAGTTATCTACGGATATGCCTGGGATCTCTGAGATCAAACCGTGGAATGAGCTGCATGTCATTTTCTGAAAAGTAATAATAATAATGGCCTTTACCAAAAAGGGTTCCATATAAACATGTCTAAACAAACAAAAAATGTAATAAGTAATTAGTATGGAAATAAAAGGCTTTTTTATTTTTTATTTTTATTTATTTTTAATAATAATAATAGATATCCCTGGACACTATTCACACAGCGCCATCTAGCCCCAAAATAAGCATAGCTTGTACTATGGGTGCCAGACAACGGATAAACATTACATAAACTTTTTTTGATGCACATGACTGTAATGGGTCTACGCAAGTCGAGGCAATGCAGATTCTGTCACACTAGCGACGAAACACCTCTGCATATACTCATGGACTGCGAGCCATTGATGCACAAACGTAGCCTTATTCTGGGGAAGCACATTCTACAACCAGACGAGGCTAAAGATATCCTCCCCAAGAATATCCTCCTCTTCGTAGAAGAGGTTGGACTCGGAGAGGAACTGTAATCTAAGTGGTGTTCACAATAGATCAGAATTGGTTGCAGTGACTGAGGAAACACTAAGCCGCTATTAATAATAAAAAAAAAACTTTTTTTTATAAATACCACCAGCCAGACCGATACAAAAAAACATGTTTATGCAAATGTTTGTACCGTGCGGGGTTCGAACCCGTGACCTCTGGTGTAATAGCAAACTTCTCAACCATTATACCAAACATCTAAAGAATTATAAAATATTGTACGGCTTTTATGTTATGTTTGTCCTTAAGTGTTTTGTGCAATAAAGAGTATCTATCTATCTAATGTCAATGAGCTTATTTACGATTTTTTGCGACATCAGTTAGCAGACATTCATCAGCAAAAATAAACGTGAAAAAATAATAATATTATCTTATAAAAATGGATGTATGTTAAAGGCATTTTTAACCCTTTCAATGCCAATGTCTGATATTAGACAAACCATTTTCGTGCCCACCACGCCAATGACTGATATATCAGACAAAAAAACAGGATCAAGAAACGTTGTATTTTTACTTGCCTGCCTGAATGAGTTGAGTATAACTTAATAATTTTTTGGATTTTTTTTTAAATTGTCGTGGCGTTATTAAGGGGCACCATTTTCGGAAAAAAGCGTGGCGGGGAAAGGGTTAACAAAATTTAACACTATATTTGAAGTGTTAAGGTATGGGATTTGACTCTGACATCAAAAGTGTCCAGGTTTCACCCGGACACAAAAACCCCGGCCGGATGGCCCCTGGACGCCCTTCAAACTAGGACAAATCTGGGAAAATCGGGACGAATGGCAGCCCTACAATAAGATAAAAAATTAGAAAGGTTTCATTATACCATTAACACTATTTAAAGCATACTGCCAGAATTTATACACCAGCAATTTGTGGACCAGCTACACGAAGAGATCGCTGAACGTCCTACGTATCCAATACAACAACGGATTCAGGGCATTGTTGGGGCTGCCCCGCTTTTGTAGTGCATCGGAAATGTTTGCTCAGTCACACACGGATGGTTTTTTCGCTGTTATACGCAAAAAGACTGCTTCGTTGTTAGATAGGGTGCGGGCTAGCTCCAACAGTATCCTGAAAACCGTAGCTGAGAGATATGACTCTCCCATTATTGGGCACTTTGTACATGTACTGAGGCGACCAGTGCCATATAATTATTGGTGAGAAGTGTTTCCTTAGTGTGTTGTTGTTTTATTTTATTTGTATGTTCGATTTTATTATTATTTTTATATGTGAATTATTATTAATTTTTACTAACCTATTTATAAGTCATACTAATACAAATGGATCATTGATGTCTAATTAAATAAATAAATTATTAAATTATTATTATTATTTCTTTTTCTTTTCTTTTTCTCTCATTTCTGAGGGTATTTTTATTTCATCTATTATTATCATGATATCCCAAAAAAATATTGAAATAAATATTTAAGTACATTCATCTGTGGCTTTCTAAGCTGTGGCTTCAATCGTACTTTATTTAATTTACTTTATAAACTAAAATAAGTTGGTGAAATTATTAGTACAAAATTCTTAAAATAAGAAATTAAAAATGATTTATTATCTTACCGTTATTGATACTCCCTGATATAATATTAACCAATTTCATTTAACTTCAACGAACTTTATTTAAGCACATAATTCAGCAAGTTGAGACAAGTTGAGACAAGTCTGCAATGTTGGTTTGGTTTGCAATTTTGCATTTTCGTTTAAAATTTGACATATTTTGATAAAAGAAGATGACATTTTGAGTTGACTGACAGCTTAACTGACAGTGACAAATCACAGACACAGGGGCCTTACTATGAGCTCTTATAGCAGGACTTAAATTGAACTGCTCTGCTTTATTGTACCATGACAACCTTAAAGCAGGCCTGTGGCAGGTCAGTCGCAGGGCAATTTACTTTGACGTTTTGACAACCGTTCACCTTTTTTTTTGTATGGACGTTTCGTACCATGAGCGGCTTTAAATGTCAAGCAAAGCGTCTTTTGAACGTCCGAAACGTCAAATAAACCGATCCTTAAAAAGCTACTCTGGAGTAGCTTTAACAGAATTGTTTTGTGATTGTGTGAGTGAATCTCATATTTTGTCGTCGAATTTTGTTCCGTACCTTTTCGTGCTTATGTTCATGAGTCTCTTGTGCCCCGGTTAGGAGTCAGTATTTTTGTCAAACGTAAGTATCTTTTGATAAGAAGTGGATTATTGAAAGTAAAATTAGCGTTTAAATAAAAAGTAACCTATTTTAAAACATTTACACCTATTTTTGTAGAAGTGTGACGAATTCTTTAAGTATTTGGAAACAGAATTCCAATAAGATGGGAGAAATAAGCTACGTCGCCTTCGCAAAATAAGTGACCCGTTCGAAATGGAATGTTTATGATACAAGCATGTCTATTTAATTTGTTTATGTCTATTTAATTTGTTTACAAAGCCTGAATGTCCAGTTGGTAGGCAAATAAAGAAGTGAACTGTGATTTTAGTATTTAGAACTTCGATCCATTACAACTTGTGGTAAAATAATAATAATCTAAACATTATATTTCCAGATTTTCAATGCTAAGAAGCTAATATGCAAAAATTAGAAGTGTAGATGCAAGCAATCCCAGTGCTAATCAAGATTCTTTCATTTGGTCAAACCATGGTCTTTGCCCACACTTGGAAAGCTGAGCACTAATAAGGCTTTATGGTTTTTAGGTAATATTTATTATTGTATTTTCATCCTAAACCTACTAAGTGACGAGCTATTTGATGTAATTGGTCGAGAAGTCGGCTATTACACCAGAGGGCGGGTTCAATCCCCACAGGGTACAAACATTTGCGTGCATGAATTATATTATTTTTTATCTTTATTAATAAAAATCAAAACCATTATACTTTTTCAAAATAATTTTATAATTAAGTACATTTTTTAATAAACTTAAACAAAACAACACAATGGGCTTATAAATAATAAGATTAGCATAATTACATTAATTTAATAGACTTACAAAACACCTTAAAAACATTAGACAACAACGGAAGTATCCTTCCTTCAACTGTATCTAACAAGAACACAGGCACACACAGTACAAACTGAAACTTAAATAAATTATTTTATTTTAGGTTATTCTGGATATCCACTCTGCAAAAGGGTGATGTCACCAACTTGGGATGCTGAACCAGACACTCACGAAGCTGTAGGCAGAAGGTGGCAATGGCTCAATAGGTGCTGAAGTAACCTGTGCCATTGTTGGCAGTTAGGTACTGAATGTGCTTCTGTCAAATGTTCTTGATTAAGTAGAACTCTGTAATAAAAACATGAATGATTTTAAGTTTGTCACATACTATAGTATGATAGAAGCAAATATAAGTGCAGACAGAAGATAATTACTTATTAATTAGTTTGCTCTTTGCCGCATTCAAGCATTTTGTTTTTACTAAAGGTTGACTGGTAGAGACTGCTTTTAGTGTTAAGTCCGCCTTTTGTAGCCAATTTGTGTGGTCAATAAAGTTTTTATAAATAAATAAATTACATTGTTACTTGTTTATATATCATTTCCGTAAGCTCATCAACACAAGGTCCTTCTATAAGCATCATTGATGATTATTATTTTGTTCAATCTTGGCCTTCAGGTCTACCCAGCACTGGAATTATAATAACAAATTATATTACAATCACTTCATGTTATCTATACTAATATTATAAAGAGGAAAGATTTGATTGTTTGTTTGTTTGTATTGAATAGGCTCTGAAACTACTGAGCCGATTTGAATAATTCTTTCACAGTTGGAAAGCTACACTATCCCCTCTGGTGAACGTAGAGTACTTTTGATCCCAGAAATGGGGGGAAGGGGGGATATTCTATCATTCATGTACTTAGTCTTAATAATAATTAACAATATTAACTGAAGAGTTGAGCCTTTGTGCTGCTGCATTCCACATAATCTTCGGATGCTCCAGAAATTATCCTTAGAATATTTCAGTCAAAGTTCGAAAGTATAAGCGAACATGGAAGTGTTCAATGGGGATAAATGATAATGAAAGATAACATAACATCTAAAGTGGTTCGTCAAAGAATTCAACAAAAAATCGTAGTATTCTCAAATTGATAACCATGTTCTCAATCAATGTATATAATCACTGTGTTATACTCAATGAAGAACATGCATTTCAATGACCAAATCGTATTAAATCACGGAAAAAGTTAATTTTTTTGCCTTTTTCAGAATTACAGAATAAAATGCATTTGACACTTGACATTTGTATTATTTTGGTGTCAGAAACGTTTAAAAATTTAAGTAGGTTAAAAGGAATAATCGGCACGCACGGCTCTTTCATAGTTATTGCTTCACTTATTGAAAACTACTGTAAATCAAGAAAATTATACTGATAAAGTAATCTAAACCCATAAAAACGCCGTTTTACTTGAGCATTCGTATTATAAAACATAATTTAAAAACCGGTAAAACGAAAATAAAATCTTCAATGGATTTTCGAACGAATTCGATTGAACGGTAAAAAGACCAGAGACAAAAGAAACCGTTCACCTTCATGTCAAACAGTGCAATAGTCGTTCACTTTTTAAGGGGTCATAGTATGATTTTAAGCAGGCCTGATTCTGCCCTGCCCGAAAACTGCACTGCGATTGGATGGTTTTCTTAAATGCTCATGGTAAGGCCAGATGCCAATCAAATTGTCGATTTGAAACGAGTCAACACGACAAATCAAAGAAAATATAAATATTTAATATTTACTATAGAAAATAAATTAAATCTTTCTTTAGAATTATAAATTGAAAGTATTTTTCCCTCTCCACTGAAACTCTACTCAGTCTCAGAGATTTTTTCCAATTCCGTTTTTCAACATCCTTGATCATAGACAAGAATTTATTAAGCAAAATGTGGGGATTTACCTTTTTCTTAATAGGGTTGTGACCTTACCTTGAAAAACCGGTTTCTTACAAAATTACCGGTATTTTTATAAACAAATTAAATTCAATAAATTTCAGTATTCTAACAAGTGTTTGAAATAAATCAAGGATGTTCAAGGAAATTAAATTAACCTAAGCTTAATTAATTTTTTATTCAAAACACTGCTGAATTATTAATAATAATAAAAATAATGGTACCAAAAAGAGGGATATTTGAAAAAAGATATTACGCGCAGGTGAAACCGCGGGCGGAAGGCTAGTATAATTATTTAAAATTTTAATAGTGACCAGAATGTTTCAAAGTACAAAATAAAATTAGATGAAGAAATTTAATTAGGTTTTTATAAGTTTATCCAGCATTTCGTATATTTTCATGCTTATAAAAAAGCTAAATAGCTTTAAGAATATTCAAATATCTTTTTAACACCAATTGTTACGCCCCTTGCTCGTCATGATTTTAGTATTGTAATAGCTGCACGCACTGGTTTCGAACGGGTGGCCAGTTGGCCACTGGCGGAAGAAAGAATAAAAGACAAACCTTGTCCTAATAATAACAAACATAGTAAAAAATACTGGTTAAGGCGTTCTTTAGTTACGCGCATTTGTGATTACATGGTCATATAAACTATTCGTGAATGACAAAAAAAATGGGTTTGGCATTTCTAAATGTTTAAATTCACGTTTTTGCATAATTACTGGCGTAATATCTACTAACTTTTATTCTTTATTATTCCCACCAAAAACATGTTCATGTAAAATGTTGCCAAGACGAGACCATAATTATGACTCACTCACACTTTCAAAAAGTTAACAGATCTTATGTAGAGCCAAGCTTCTAACTCTACATGCCCTAACTTTACAAACTTTACACCTTAGTCAAAATACATATTATGTGGTTTCGCTTGGTTCGTCTTGGTGGAGGCACTCCCATGCACCCAGATCGAATATCCTATATTATTAATTAAATTGATAGTATTATATCCGAACTTTATATCGCTACTAAATAAATAAATAAACATCACTGGACATTATGCACACAGCGCCATCTAGCCCCAAACTAAGCATTAGCTTGTGCTATGGGTGCCAGACAACGGATAAACATTACTTATATACTTTTTTTACTTATATACATAGAAATAAAGATGACATTGTAGAGATTATTATTTTGCGTAACGTGTAGATCGATCGATATTGACGATTTCTTCGATCAAAATATTCTTCTAGGCTTCAAAGATGCACTTAAGAAGAAATAATTTAACAGTGACTCTATTTTGGGATGTTGCTATCTAAAACTATTGATCAACCGATAAAATTTTGATTTATTGATTGATTGGTGCTCAACTGGCACAAATGAATATAAATAAATTATCGAAAACCGGAACCGGGATATTCTTTTGGTAACGTAACAACTCTAATTCAGTATAGTGATTATAATTTATTAAAGTCCGTCTCACACTCACTCAACTGTCTGTAGTAGTCACTATACTGTTTATCTTTTATCATTCAAACATTTTGTTCATTGTTTGTTTTTATCGTCCAGTTTGTTTAGGACTTTTACAAATGATGTACGTATTGTAATTTCTATTAAATTGTAATGATAATCTATTGTATTTTGATTCTTTTGTTACTTACAATCTTTAATTTAAATGAAATAATATGTTTTGTGATTTGGAATGTAATAAAGACATTAATAATTGCTTTATGCGTGCCAATTCTTAGTATTTGGATTTTTTCACACCTGGGAGTCCTCATACAAAACAGAAGGTACTTAAAGTTCATACAATACCTAACTTATAAACATTAAGCTTAATATTTCTATGCTTATTATTATTATAAATTACTTTGTTAAGGAAAGTTCTTCAGGAAAGATTCCCAAGCATAAATGCTTACTTTTCGGTTTTTTTACTTTATTTATCGTCAAATATGTAATATCTCGATGGTATGTACAAAGGCTTGAATTGTTTTACGCACTTAAATTAATTACATTATATTTTAGGTACAACTAAAAACCGATTTAAAAAAAAACCGGTATTAATAACGTTCAATCAAGTGTCAAAATGTCAGAAGAATGAAGAACTCGAAAAAGAAAAATTATTTTTTCATTTGTTTTATTGTTATTTCAATAGTGTAGGTAGGGTAGTGTTTTTGAAAGACTTAGTAAAATTGTAATAAATGTAAGTATTCGATTAGCTGTCCTTGTGTTTGCATGCAGTTCTGTTAATAAGAGGTGGAGATAAGATAAAGTTAACGAAATACTAAGACGAAATATTGATACACAAAGCGATGGTTGTTATACTTGTTAAACATGCATGTCGCTTTTGTTATTATTTTTGTTTGACTTTATTTTGTATTTTAACTAGCTGACCCGGTGAATTTCGTATCACGTAGGTACCTATTAATATAAACCTTAGTACTAAATTAAATTAAGGGCGGAAATTGAAGCGGGACCCGCGGGTTCATACAAAAGACTCCGGCGCTGTCCGGCGCGCTTCCCGCGACGGGTCACTTTTGTATAAAACCGCGCGGGTGCCCGCAGTTTCAGCCCTTACGAACATCAAACAAACCGTGCAAACAAATGTTTGACAGGTAAGAGTAGTTTGTATTGGAAAATAAAATTGTCGTTAATAGTATTTTCCTCGCAATTTTTTTATATTTTCCCATTGTTTGAACCTTCCCTGGACTTTCAAGAATATTTCAAGACTAAAATTAGTCAAATCAGTTCAACCGTTCTCGAGTTTTAGCATGACCAACGAATAGCAATTCAATTCAATTTTATTTATATAAATAGATTATCTTCATTAATAATAGTTAAAATCCCATCAAAAAGCGTCGATCGAGTCCTTATCAATTTTTTATTTGGAAAATAAGTTTGGTAAGTAGGTATTTTAGAAGTTTAAATCATAAGTTGCTATTGTTTTTCATTACTTGCTACAAAATGATTGTTTTGGTGCTTATACTTAAATATTAATCTTTTTAAAAAGCTTCAGACAAAGAACTTGTGAAGTAGTTATATAAAGCACATTTTACTTTTTCTTGACCATTTTAGTTAAAATGTTAAAAATAGGATTAATAAGGAACTAATAGAAACTTCTAAAACTATAACACAGTCAATTATTTAGTCATGCAAGTCAACAAAAGAAACAAAAAAAGACTTGTACATCAACATCTAAAACAAATAAAATCAGTAGCCATTATTTTGTTTACTTTTTCCTGCAAGTAATAAGTTGTCTGGCATCAGTACTGTTGTGTTTTGTGAACAGATTATACAAATATGTTCCTCTCTCTCTCACACTCACTTACATTTAAACATTATACCTAATTTTAGATAGATAAGTAAGAACTTATTTACTAAGTGCTTAATTGCTAAGCAAATTGTGGTATTGGATAAATAGTTTGAAGTTAATACTTAGTATTATTCTTCAAAGGCGCGTAATTCTTTTTGTCAATTACCCCCACATTTCCGGGATGAAAAGTACCCTATGTCACCCAGGGATAGTGTAGCTTCCCAACAGTGAAATATTTTTTCAAATGGGTTCAGTAGTTTCGGAGCCTATTCATTCAATACAAACAATCAAATTTTTCCTCTTTATAATATTAGGATAGAAAGTTAAACAGTAAAGTTCAACTGTTATCTGGTAAGTTTATAAGATCATAAAATTAAATTGTGAAATAGGATACAGGCACTATCAGTTGGCGCAACTGCCTGCCTGCATATAACAATAATAAAATAACTGTTTTTAAAAAAAAATATTAAAAGAAGTAAATATTGGACTAAAAGTAAGTTGCAGCTGTTCTATGGGAAACAAAAAAAAACGTGCAGCCCATGACCAGACTCGAAAAGAATTATTTTTTTAAATTATTAGTAGTGTGTTGTGTTTCCATGGTCACTGCAACCCATTCTGATCTATTGCGAACGCCACTTAGATGACATTTCCTCTCCAAGCCCTACCTCTTCTACGAAGAGGAGGATATTCTTGGGGAGGATATCTTTAGCCTCGTCTGGTTGTAGAATGTGCTTCCCCAGAATAAAGCTACGTTTGCATCAATGGCTTGCAGTCCGTGAGTATATGCAGAGATGTTTTGTTACTAGTGTGACAGAATCTGCATTTCCTCGACGCAAAGAGTATGGTCACTATGATTAGTAAAGAAGCACATTCAATAGTGATCTATTGAATGTGCTTCTTTGTTTTGTCTCACGCTATGTCCATGTTAAACAACTTATCTTTAAAAACATTTATTTGTTACAGAACAATGGAGGACGCACAGGATAGCAATGCCAGCACAGAACCATCTGTATTTCTAGACCAGACTGTTCTCAGTCCAGGCAGCCGTCTGCGTTTAGATACAATACCAGAGGTATATTTTTTTATTTTATTTCAGTTGGCAGACAGGCACGCAGCCCACCTGATGGTAAGCGGCCACTGCGGCCTATTCCATTGAGGGACGCTTGATCAGGAAGGGTCGCTCAATATGCTGCCAGACAGTAAATTGAATTGCTAACCTAACCTAACCTTTAGTTTATTTTGGTGCACATTTCAGCCTTTTTTGGATATACACTTTAATATTTCCCAAAATAAAAGTTGATGGTATGTGTGTGGTCTTTCACATAGAATACATCTCATCTCTGCACATTAACTTAAATTTTTTGGGCCCATTGTTCTTGGCAAGTTTTGCATTCTCCTTTATATATATTTCTGTACCTTTGTTGTGCCTGATACATTCAACCAAGTGTATGTGATGTCAAATAATTATTTATTTTCTCATTCCAGGGTCGGCCATATTCAGTAAACGACAGTACATTTTACTGCGACAACGGTAACAGTTCAAATGCAAGTTACGTAGAGTTCGAAGTGCATGCCAGACGCAGAACAAACATACCGGACAATTTCTTAGTCCAAACCGATGATTCAGATCAGTATGTGTACTGCTCTACTCCGGAGTCTGAGACTGATGAAGGTAAATATCTTCTTTATATGCCACTCAAACGACGATGAGATGATCAAAAGGTCGCGAGTACGATCCCCGCACGGTATAAACGTTTATTTGCAGGACATGTCCGTTTTTCCTTCTTATACTATTGATAGCATTATTTATATAATTTTTTAAAGCACTTTGCTTAATGGCGATTTTAATATAAAATATTAGAAAAAATTCAATTTGTCCAGGTATCAGAAGGGACTCGAACCCACGTCCCTCGCTGTCCGGGCGAGTGCACTACCTACCTACTATTGATAAGTTTATATGTATGTGTTTACGAAAAAATATGAGTAATGTTTAATAATAACCCACCAAAAACATAAATGTAAAAAAGGAAAGCCAAGTTCAATACAAAAATTTATGTTTGGCTGTGGGCTTCGCCGCAAAAAGAATGGAGATCTTAATGAGTGCCAAGTTCTATGATCTTAAAGTAGGTTAGATTTGACTTGGCCAGTTTTCATTATATCAGTCATTTTATAAAGTTATTCAGCATAATAATATATTAATTCTGATAGTCCAGTCAACGAAGCTCTAACTTTGCCATTTTAGAGGAAAAGCTGAAACCGGTGCCAAAATTTTTGTTAATGATCCCGTAATAACATACAAAAAATGCAGGGTCGTGAGTCACCGGGGTCATACGAAAAAAAAATGGAAAAGGTTGAAAAAATGACTTTTTCCCAAAAATCTCGAAAACTAAAAGAGATATGAGAAAAAGTTTTAGACAAAAGTTGTAGGAAATTACTTTGTCTATAAAAAAGGTCATTATCAATTTACGCGTATCGCGCACAGTTTGCTAGGAAATCGCGTACAAAGTGCGAAAATTCACAAAACCGATGTTTTTCGCTATTTAAATAGGGATTTTTTAAAATTTTCCAACTGAGAATGATTTTTATGCGTTCTCCGATATCCCCAAAGAGATTTCTTTCTAATTTTTATTGATTTGGGTCAACTTCAACACGTGCGTTTTTTGCAAGTTTTGGTGCGCGATTTTTTTAGGTTTTTAAAATAAATATAGCCATAATCCCTAATTTAAAGGTGATTATTTTCTTATATTTTCTAGTTAAACCAATAAATATTAACATCTTATATTTTAGATTGCCACCACATCTGAAAATTTGTCACCTGATATGATATTGCGCCACCAGTTCTTAATATGTATGACAATTGGAAGTAACACAATGGAAAGATATACAGATATATATAATAGAAAAAGCAAAAAGAGTGCAAACGAAAAAAAGAACAAATAGAAATGGGTCCGTTAAGCAACAAAAAGCTCGATCGCTCTGAATCGATTGCACCACATAACAAACAAAATCGACATAATTATTTGGGGGGGAAGTAAAAAATGCGATAGATGCAGTTAATTCAGTTTTTTATTCTGAATCGATTGATATATAGGGTTTTCATTGAGAGCGATCGAACTTTAAAATGGAATAAAATAACCCGTATAGGTGATAATATTGCCACAACTGCCTCCGTGGTACAGTGGTTAGAGCGTTGGGCTCTAATACCCGGAGGTCGTGGGTTCGAATCCCGCGGGGAGCATCACTTTGTGTGAATGTTTTCAGTTTGGTTAGGACATTGCAGGCTTGAATCACCTGAATGTCTGAAAAGAATGATGATTCCGTGCTTCGGAAGGCACGTTAAGCCGTTGGTCCCGACTATGTTCCAAGTAGGTCTGGTTTTCCTTGTAGGGTTACGGAGGTCAGATAGCAATCGCTCCATTGTAATAACCAGGCTTGTCAAATCTAGGATCATAGTCGAAGCGGACCCTGAGCTCCATACTGGATGCAATAGGGAATACGCTAGGATGAAAAAGAAGAAATAGCGTTATAAAATGTACTTTAAAATAAAATAAAAATTGTAGCAATATCACCTAAATGGGTTGTTATATTTCAGTTCAAAGTACGAGCGCTCTTATTGAAAAACTTTACATGTTGGAGTCACGTTTTTGTAAAACTGCATTATTATACCTTTTTGAATATACAAATGACAGTTGATCAAGCTTATCCAGGCAAAACTATAAGTTGAGTTGGCAAAATTTTAGCACGTACGACGTGCTAGCCATAAAATGGTTTGGATACGCAATTTCATCAGTCATGCTCTTACTCTTACTCAACCATATGTAAGTTACAGCAGGGTATTTATAATTTGTAGTCTTATTAATTCTAAAATTATAACCGAAAAAGTGACTCAAATATCTCTTCTACGAGGGCTAAACTGAAAGTTTTTAGAACGGGCCACTTGTAAACAATATAATAAAAATATTTATATATATTTTGAAAATATAACCCTTTGCCAATATTATTGAGTATTTATTTCATTAATTTGTCATTATAATTACGATTTCGCAGTAAATTGAAAATTGTCTGTGTCGCGTCAGTATAAATTTAACGCGAGAAAATTTTAGTGCAATAATTTTTTATGACTTTTGATGTCATTTAAGTCAACAAGAAAGTTATGATAGACTTTGATTGGCCTATCACAATGAAGCCTCATCTCGTGCCACTGTTTACAACCGGTTTTATGAGTTTTAGCGTGGTCGCATTTAACTCACCGATGATCAGCGTAAGGGAAGGCCTTCTACGGCGATGGCTGAAGATAACATCAGTGTTATGTCGCGTATGATAGAAACTGACAAAAGAGTGACCTACCAGCAGATTCGGACAAGCCTAGGCATTAGTATGAGGTCAAGTGCACAAAATCCTCCACGAACATTAGCGATCAGGAAGCTTCGTGCACGATGGATACCTCATAATTTAAACGAAGCCCAAAAACACCGTCGTGATGATTGGTGCAGAAAAATGATTTAAAAATTTAACGGAGGTGGCTCAAATACTGTGTTCGACATACCAACAGGTGAAGAAACTTGGATTTACTGGTATGATCCGGAAACCAAAAGACAGTCTGCTTAGTGGGTGTTTCCTTCCGAGGAGGTGCCAACTAAAGTCAAGAAAGGTCGAAGTGTGGGAAAAAAGATGGTGGCCTCGTTCTTCGGAAGGACAGGTCATTACGCGACAATTCTTTTAGAGAAACAAAGAACAGTTACTGCAGAAAGGTACCTACACTAACAATTGCTTGCCACTTGTTTTGGAAGAAGTTCGGCCAAGACAATCTCGCAGTAGGACGCTCCTTCACCACGAAAATGCGTCCTTGCACACCGCCAGGCGGACGATCGACTATTTGGTTGCCTCAGACGTGGATTACTGGGTCACCCGCCATATAGCCTCGACCTCACAACCTGCGATTGTCAATTATTCCCAAAAATAAAAGAAAAACTTCGAGGAATTTTTTTTATGGATGCCGAGAAAGCAGTGGCTGCTTTTTTAAAGGTCGTCAAAAAGACCCCTGAGGACGAGTGAGCAAAGTGCTTTTTTTAGTGGTTCCATCAGATGCAGCTATGTTTTAATATGAATAGACTCTATTTTGAAAAGATATAATAAAACTAATCAGTTGCTAGTTTGTTCAGTTTTTGATTTTCTAAGAACTTTCAGTTTGACCCTCGTATTATCAACTTCTTTTAATTCGTTTTGGTGGTGTTGGTGTCAAAATTCAAACTTCTTACTCTGCCTTATGCTTCAAGAAAAACTTCGAGGAATTTTTTTTATGGATGCCGAGAAGTGCTTTTTTTAGTGGTTCCATCAGAAAGCAGTGGCTGCTTTTTTAAAGGTCGTCAAAAAGACCCCTAAGGACGAGTGAGCAATGCAGCTATGTTTTAATATGAATAGACTCTATTTTGAAAAGATATAATAAAACTAATCAGTTGCTAGTTTGTTCAGTTTTTGATTTTCTAAGAACTTTCAGTTTGACCCTCGTATTATCAACTTCTTTTAATTCGTTTTGGTGGTGTTGGTGTCAAAATTCAAACTTCTTACTCTGCTTTATGCTTCCAAAAACCAATATGTATTTGTTAAAAAGGCTTTTAAATTTAAAATTTCATTTAATAATACTTCATGTAGTTACTTGCATACACATTGCACCATATAGAAAAGGAAAACTACTTGTCTATTTATTTATTTCTAGTATTGCAACCATGACAATTGTATAAGTATGTTGAATACTCGTATGCTTTTGATATATAATCGGTAATCTTGATGGCAGTTTTGCAGACCAACAGCAAAGTAAAGTTTTCTTTTGTTTTTCCATTTTTTAATGGGTTGTATTTAACTGCACATCAAAAAGTACTGATTGTGCATCAAAAAAATACTGAATTGCTAACCTTACCTAACCTTTGGTGTGCAATCAGTTATTTTGATGTACATTTCAATATTTTTTTGATGTACACTTAAAAATATCCCTTTTAAATTTGCATATTCTTTGTTTCAACTTAGCCAAACCCACCTTTAACCCCAACGGCACCCAAGAGCTGCAATTGTTTTGCAGCTGGACGCTCACTTCTTTTGGTTATTGATGAACGCAATAATCATGCAAACGAATTACTTTCTTCTTGCAGGACATGGAAGTGTTGTTTTATCTATGTATAACTTTAAATTACTATGTTTTTGAAGTTTTTAGTATTTGTGGGCAAGATTAAGAGCTTTTTGTTGCTTAACGGACCCATTTCTATTTGTTCTTTTTTTCGTTTGCATTCTTTTTGCTTTTTCTATTATATATATCTGTATATCTTTCCATTATGTTACTTCCGATTGTCATACATATTAAGAACTGGTGGCGCAATATCATATCAGGTGACAAATTTTCAGATGTGGTGGCAATCTAAAATATAAGATGTTAATATTTATTGGTTTAACTAGAAAATATAAGAAAATAATCACCTTTAAATTAGGGATTATGGCTATATTTATTTTAAAAACCTAAAAAAATCGCGCACCAAAACTTGCAAAAAACGCACGTGTTGAAGTTGACCCAAATCAATAAAAATTAGAAAGAAATCTCTTTGGGGATATCGGAGAACGCATAAAAATCATTCTCAGTTGGAAAATTTTAAAAAATCCCTATTTAAATAGCGAAAAACATCGGTTTTGTGAATTTTCGCACTTTGTACGCGATTTCCTAGCAAACTGTGCGCGATACGCGTAAATTGATAATGACCTTTTTTATAGACAAAGTAATTTCCTACAACTTTTGTCTAAAACTTTTTCTCATATCTCTTTTAGTTTTCGAGATTTTTGGGAAAAAGTCATTTTTTCAACCTTTTCCATTTTTTTTTCGTATGACCCCGGTGACTCACGACCCTGCATTTTTTGTATGTTATTACGGGATCATTAACGAAAATTTTGGCACCGGTTTCAGCTTTTCCTCTAAAATGGCAAAGTTAGAGCTTCGTTGACTGGACTATGATAAAAACTGGCCAAGTCAAATCTTACCTACTTTAAGATCATAGAACTTGGCACTCATTAAGATCTCCATTCTTTTTGCGGCGAAGCCCACAGCCAAACATAAATTTTTGTATTGAACTTGGCTTTCCTTTTTTACATTTATGTTTTTGGTGGGATATCATTACTTTTTGTAAAGAAAACTAGGCAAGTATTGAGATTTAATGTGGTGCCACGCGCCGCCGACGACACGCACCATCGCGTTGGCCAGTTGTTTAGCGCGTATTACAAGTTTTTTGTATGGGGACACGACTTATTTTTTGACTTAACTTTATTTTTTTATTTCTGTTATATAGAAAATATAATAATACATAACAAATTGGAATAGTTTCAATGCCAACGCTACAATAAAAAAAATGTATGGGGCCCCCAGTATTGACCGACTGACTTATAGCAGCAAAACCTAACCTACTTCCAGATGACATAAAAAGATGAAATTTGGAATTCAGCTCGGTAATTGTGTGTAATCGTAGGGAAAAATCTAAAAATAGAAAAAAAATAAAAAAATAGGGGGAGGAGGGGGGGTTTCCCCCCCTAATTTTTTACTTTTTTCTATTTTCAGATTTTTTCCTACGGTTACACACAATTACCGAGCTGGATTCCAAATTTCATCCTTCTAGGTCATCTGGAAGTAGGTTAGGTTTTAGTACTGATTGACTGATTTATAGTAGCAAAACCTAACCTACTTCCAGATGACCTAGAAGGATGAAATTTGGAATTCAGCTCGGTAATTGTGTGAAACCGTAGGGAAAAATCTAAAAATAGAAAAAAGTTACAAAATAGGGGGAGGAGGGGGGGGTCTCCCCCCCTAATTTTTAACTTTTTTCTTTTTTCAGATTTTTCCCTACGGTTACACACAATTACCGAGCTGGATTCCAAATTTCATTTTTCTAGGTCATCTGGAAGTAGGTTAGGTTTTGCTACTATAAGTCAGATAAAACCTAACCTACTTCCAGATGACCTAGAAGGATGAAATTTGGAATCCAGCTTGGTAATTGTGTGTAACCGTAGGAAAAAAACTAAAAATAGAAAAAAGTTAAAATATAGGGGGGGAACGTCCCCCCCTCCCCCCTATTTTTTAACTTTTTTCTATTTTTGGACTTTTTCCTACGGTTACACACAATTACCAAGCTGGATTCCAAATTTCATTTTTCTAGGTCATCTGGAAGTAGGTTTGGTTTTGCTACTATAAGTCAGTCAGTCAGTACTAATTTTTACGACTTTTTGACCTTCATATCTTTATAACCGTTTGAGCTAGCTTCATGAAATTTGGGCTTCTAGGTGTCCTTATGGATCTGATTAAACTTACGTAGTTTCATGTGTTTCGGTCAAATAGGTTTTAAGTTATAGAAGGGTCAAAAGTGACACCAAATGGTTCGTGTAAATATACCTTGGCGCTGGCTAGCCCGTTCCTTTGCTGGAACTTGGCTTGACACGCTGCCGCGTGTCTAGATTGTTCTTTGGCACCGATGTACAAGCTATGCTTATAATAGTTTGGTTGGTTCTCTCAGAAACATAATGGCTTTTACATGTTTTTCTCTAATATTTATCAATGATTTGTTTCAGACCTCAGCACTGGAGAACTTAGAATGATTGTCCATAAAGTGTCTTACGGAGTAGTAATAAACTCAAATGTGTTTTTAACACACAACCAGTGGAACACTATAATGTACGTTGATGGGCATCTACTGAAATGCTTGGTCTGTGAGATGTACACCGATGTTGAAGCTTCTGCGATCCACACAGAAGATGGCAGTCACCGAGGATTGCTGGATAGTTGCAAACCGCTTGCTAGGTTTGATTTGAGCATCACTAGAAAGGTAAGTTATAAAAAGAACTTTGAAAATTTAAAATTTATAGCCTGTGTGTGTGGACTACACGAATGTAAGAGCTGGAATTGTGTGAAGCGAGATCCGCGCGCGGTAGAATTCCATTGCTGGCATAAAATTTATAAAATAAAATTCTGTCGCGCACTAAACTAAACCCGCAATGTTTTACAAACATTTACTTTCATAATGTTAGTAATTTAGTATACATACGTGCCGGAAAACTTCTTGACCATCGGTAGAAGGATTGTGGGAAATTCGCGCATGTGCACTTGCGCATGACCAATAGCGCGCAGGCATCTCAAAATTAGTGTTCCGCGCAATCCCCACCCGATTTCAACAAGTTTGCCGGGACCTGTATCAACGTTTTTAATTTTCAGATTCGTGATCAGTACCATTGTGCAGTTTGCAACACAGCGTTCGATATCGATGACGAAGAAACGCACTTCGCATCTAAATCTCACGAAGATAACCTTCTGTCAGCCATTAACAAAGTTTCCGATATAGACTTAACGTCTGTAGTAAGCGAAAATAAAAATAACGATTGCTACCACTTCAATGCAAACGCAATTAACGATAGAAACTACAGAAACGGGACTAATGATAGAAGTTACAGAAATGCGATTATTGAAAGAAGCGGCAGAAACGGCATTAATAATACTTACAGAAACGAAATTAATGATAGAAACGGAAATAATGATAGTGACAGCGGGAGTGATGGTGATTGTGAATATGATCATGAAATTGATGAATACGCAAGCTTATGGGGTGATGTGGAACCAAAAAAGTCAAATTCATATGCTACAATGTTGAAGAAACCTAAAATAATAGATTTGCCAAAGTTTGTAGAGAAGGAATTAGGGAATTTCAAAGTGACTGTGAAATTTGATTGTTACCATATGTTAATTAAACCGAAGTTAAACAGGTTTTATTGTATGGTGTGTAAGGACTATGGACATATTAGAGATAAGCCAAAGCATTGTAGTGACTTAGAACATTTACATAAGTTGGAAAAGTTTGATGTTGTTCAAAGTTTTGGAGATTATTTTATAAGGGTGGTAAGTATTTTACAATATAACTAGCCTTCCGCCCGCGTAATTTCTTTTTTCAAATACCACCCCCCCTTTGCCTTACATTTCCGGGATCAAAAGTACCCTCTGTCACCCGGGGATAGTGTAGCTTTCCAACAGTGAAAAAATTATTCGAATCGGTAAAAGAGGAAGAAGTATTCCGATACTACTGAACCGATTAGGAATATTATTTCACTGTTAGAAAGATATACTATCCCCGGGTGACATATCGTGCTTTTTGCCCCGGAAATGTGGGGGGAAGGGAAAAAAGAAATTACGCGCGGGTGAAACCGCGGAGGAGGTGAATAAAAATATTTATATTTTTTATTTCTACATACCTTTTTATGTATTCTAGCAAAAACATTGATTGCTACTTTATTTCAGATGGACGATAAACTCTACCACTGCGGTCAATGCAACAATTTAGTATTAAAAAACGATATGGAGGATCACCTTATAGAAAAACATGGGAAGAAAATTAGTTCAGAAAATGCAAAAACATCACCAAATAAAGAAAACACAAATAACGGTGCTGACAACGCTAAAGCAAAGAGCATCACCGATACAATTAAGAATAACGATGGCATAGCCAAAGATGTAGGAAATAAAAGTAACGATGTTAAAAATGTCGTTAAAGATATTAAAAATAACGTCAACGATAACAAAAATCACGTTAACGATAGCAACAACCAGAGACAAATAACGTTATTAGATAGAGTTTTTGTAGATGTATTCGGTTTTAGAATGATTATACCGTTACTGTCATACAACATAATGTTTAAAAGGCCTGGTTACATAGACTTTTACTGTGGTCTTTGCAATGTTACATGTGTTGAAGTAAGAGCTTTAGAACATATGGGTTCCATTAGTCATATACAAATTTTGCAGAGGACACCATTTATATTACCTTTTAGTTCTCATCTTATTAGAGCGGTAAGTATTTTCTTATTTTTATGTAATTTAATTTCAGTTGACAGAGCGACACCTTGTTTTTATTTCAATGTGTAACAAGACGAGCAGATCGTACATCTGATGGTAAGCGCCACGTCTGCCCTTAGACAGTTCAGTGCCAAACAGTAACTAAGCAGTTACTGTCTGGCACCGCCCTGCGCCCGCTACACCGAGACGACAGTTATTAGGTCTCATATACCCAGTAATTACACTAGCTTCAGTGCCCTTTCTCCGACACACAGAAGTGCTATGTTATTTAATATTTAATAAAGAAAATTCCTTTCAGATTCGAGACATACTCCACTGTGCAATCTGTAATATACCAGTCCCATTACAATTAATATATATGCATATACACGAGCCTGTACATTTGAAATTACTCAACCAGGCACTTAGCAGCAATAATCCACCCAATGTTAATACTAATAACACTCAAAATCAAATAACTATTAATCCTTCACTGGTCAATCCAAATGAAAAGGTAGATCATACTAAAATACCAACAAATGAACATGGTGCTATCAAAAAGGGAACAGTTGCAGAAGATACGAATTTAGCTACTAAGAGAGTGACTGCAACTGTTAATGAAGCGACTGCAATTGTTAAGGAAGCGACTTCAACTATTGAGGAAGCGACTGCATTTGTTAAGGAAGCGACTTCAATGACAGATTTGAATAATTCATTTGACGAAATGAATTTAATGCTTAATGATTCCATGGAATCAGATGATTTTGATTTTGAAGATTTTGTTTATGTTAAATATTACAGTGCTTACTTTAAAATTAGTATTACAGCTTATAATACATTAGTGCAAGTTGGTGATGGAACTAGGTACTGTTTTGTATGTTCGACTAAGGTTTTCGATGAACAAATAAAGAAACATGTTGATAGTAGAAGTCACGTGAATAATATGAAACAAATTAAGTTCCTTGATAGATATACTGATGTACTGTTCAGACAGGTTAGTACAGTTTAACGTTTTTTTTTTATTTTCCACTTTTGTCAATGTTGTCAATCTTGTTGTTGTCAATGTTGTCAATCTTGTTGTTGTCAATGTTTGCAATCTTTTGTCAATGTTGTCAATCTTTGCATGTCGTTATAAACTATAAGTCATTGAGTTACAAGTACTTCGTATAGAGACGCTATACAGAACAAAAAATGTGTCGCAATGATGACGAAGGTAGGTGGGGCGGGCGGGGCGAGCACGCTGGACTAACTGATGTATTTTGCTACAGCGGATGTCGTCTAACCAAACTATAAGACTTGCAGCGCTAGATTACTTACAGAGTATATTTTTCTCGCGACCAAAACGCCGTAAGCGCCATGCAAAGCAAGGTGCTTACGCGTTTTGTTCGAAATGTCTATCTCAAAGATCTTACACTACAGAAGAAACATAGCTTTTTGTTCATTTAATGCCTAATAGGTAAACAAGAAAAGTAAAAGAAAATAAACTGATGTGCACTTAAGTGTTTTAAAATTAAAATCGCTAACCAGACCTGACACTTTTATCTTGCTTTGCCATAGAATTAAACGAAATGAAATAAAAATCCATCATTGCAATTTCATACTTTATTTTGTTATACAGGCGAAAACCAATTAAAATTTAAATTGCTATACTGGTTGAAGGGGTACACACACACAATAATAAAGATCAACTAATAATTAGTTTAGTAAGTTTCTGACGCTCATACAAATAATCGTTTGAATCTTCGCTCGGCAGCCATGTATCTTCTCTTTTGTCGTGACCAGGAGGAGGAAATCTAAAAGTAAACATTCACTTTTATTATTGTAATGGTTACAAAAACCCTATATGCGATGTGCGTGTCCAACACGCCCCTAGCTGTTTTTATATAATTTTATTATAAGCTTTAAATTAAGATTTTTATTCAGCCAACAACATAGGTACGGGCGGTAGCCAAGTCAACTCAATTTATACAATATTCTGTGACCATTTCAACTAGCTATTTCTACATATCTACTTTTTATACATACAGCACTGTGACAGACAGACAGAGAGACAGGGTAATAATAGAGCTAAAAAATATCAGATAAACACAAGAAATACCAACCTTTTGATACCTACTTATACTATCTGTACGGTTCACTTTTCATAATCTATGATTTTCATACAAAGCGTCAGTGCACTCGAAAATTCTGTACATTAAATAATTTTGGTTGGTTTTAGTTTATATTTTGTTTACTTACCGATGAAAAGTCACTCCACAGTGTTTTATATTTGGTATATAATTGGTTTTTACTCGTTTTTAACACGCAAGACGGCATTTTTAAAATGTGCGTTACTCTAGCGGAAAGTTCAAAATATTAGCACGTCTAGAGATGAAACAATATAGAATAATTTGTGCATTATATGCTGTAAATGTGCACCAAATATAAAATTTGTGCCTAGTGGGGTTTCTGAGATATTAATGAAAATACGATTCCGCCAGCGTAACGCTTGAAAACGTTATCCTGGCGGAACGATTTTTACCTATTGGTCCTAGGACAATTTTAATTAGCATAAAAGATAGCTTAAATTTGTGCCCTAAAGTAGCCAAGCAGCGGCATTTGTGCCCCCTGTAGTTTTTGAGTAATTGCAAATGCCGCTGCAGTAACGTTTGGCTTATTTTCCATATCTTCAGAACAGCTGAACGTACAGAAATGATTTTTTTGTGAGAAGATGCCTTGTAATTTGTGCAAATTTGTGCGTTCATACTTATTCCAAAGAAATACATGGTTAATGATTTAAAAAAGATTTTCTAAAAAACGTGTTTTCGCCTCTACCTCTTAAACTACTACTGATAGGCGCTGAATGTCTCAAGTAGCTGATGCCTATATGATACAAGGTTCTTCTGACAAAATTTTATAACCCTACGTCTGATATTGACAAAATAAATCAACTTTTTGAACTGAAAACTGTTTACTTATTTCAAGCCGCAAATATGGGAGTTTGAATAACGTAACGATTCCCATTTTTTGTCAAAAATCTGTGCCTTTATTCAAATAGACACACACTAAATTTCAACTCTCTACGTTCTGTAATTAACCGTAAATTAAATAAAATTAACAAGTAAGAACATTTAGATTATTACCCGACCAAGTATGAAAGGTCATAAAAAACCGACCGTGCAGTACTTCAAGCCAACATCTTTAAATTTGTAGGATAACTGTCGGTACACTCGTGTAAACAAGTTTTAGTGTGAAATCGAGGTGATTATTTTTAAATGCTTCATTTCTAATAACTCGATCATTTATTAACTAATTTTGAAAATTCTTTTTTGTTTGGGAGGGTCCACTTTCCGTTCTGCCCCAATTATCAATTAAACTAACAAGAAAAATATACCTACTTCAAGTGGTGAAAAAATTGGGTGATCTTAATTTGATTATCTATCAGAGAGATGGTTGTCGAGGGGTGATAATATGAAATAAAAACTACTCTTCCGCCTTATAGTTTAATAAAAAATATTTATTTTGTTCTTTGTTCGTCTTAGTCTTACATAGTAATAATATTTATTAGTATTAATACGAAAAGATTAATACTAAGAACATTAAAATAACATTAAAATTAAAATAACTTTAATAAAAAGCAACGTAGGCTCTTATTCGTAGTTCGTTTTTAGGTAAATCGAAATTGTCGAAACGACAATAAATAATTAATTTAATTAACCGCTTTTCTACATCACTGTACAAACAAGAGAAAAGTTAGGTATATAAATTAAAAAGGTACGGTAAATGTTCTTAAAGGCAGCTTTTTTATGACCTTTCATACTTGGTCGGGTAATAATCTAAATGTTCTTACTTGTTAATTTTATTTAATTTACGGTTAATTACAGAATGTAGAGAGTTGAAATTTAGTGTGTGGCTATTTGAATAAAGGCACAGATTTTTGACAAAAAATGGGAATCGTTACGTTATTCAAACTCCCTTATTTGCGGCTCGAAATGAGTAAACAGTTTTCAGTTCAAAAAGTTGATTTATTTCGTCAATAACAGACGTAGGGTTATAAAATTTTGTCAGAAGATCCTTGTATCATATAGGCATCAGCTACGTGATACATTCAGCGCCTACCGTAATTAGTTCAAGAGCTAGAGGCTGTTTTCGTTTTTTAGAAAATCTGTTTTAAATCATAAACCATGTATTTCTTTGGAATAACTATGAAGGCACAAATTTGCACAAATTACATGGCATCTTCTCACAAAAAAATCATTTCTGTACGTCCAGCTGTTCTGAAGATATGGAAAATAAGCCAAACATTACTGCAGCGGCATTTGCAATTACTCAAAAACTACGGGGGGCACAAATGCCGCTGTTTGGCTATTTTAGGGCACAAATTTAAGCTATCTTTTATGCTAATTAAAATTGCCCTAGGACCAATAGATAAAAATCGTTCCGCCAGGATAACGTTTTAAAGCGTTACGCTGGCGGAATCGTATTTTCATTAATATCTCAGAAACCCCACTAGGCACAAATTTTATATTTGGTGCTCATTTACAGCATATAATGCACAAATTATTCTATATTGTTTCATCTTTAGACGTGCTAATATTTTGAACTTTCCGCTAGAGTAACGCACATATTTTTAAATGACAGCTTTGACAAGCGGTCGCGATGAGCGTAGGCGAGTGACTAAATGAGTTGTTACCGTGTCAACAAAGCATCGCGCAAAAATTTTGTTTGCGGTGTCGGTTCCATACGCTAGTAATTGTAGTTCAATGCTATAAGTAAGATTTCATTTAGAATTAATATTTCAAAATGATTTTCTATTACCATGTATTATCCGATTCAAATGCTATTAGGATAATACCTTTTGGAATTGAGCGAAAAATGACGTCAACTGCGCTTGACCAAACCGTTAGCAACAAATAGCAACGCATTATATACAGTGGTGGACATATAATTAAAGACACTTATATATTGACTACGTACAACAAAATAAATGATATTTAGAGACCCAAGATAAAATTAATTTTATATTTATTGGTTTTCATACGTACACTGTTGTCGTATTTTTAAAATGCGGACAGCAAAAAAGTTATTAAAGCAATATTTTATTCTTTTTTCCTTTTTCAAATGTAACACAAAGGACATCACCCACTTTGTATGGAGATTTGGGATAAAAAAAAAAGTTAGCGGCCAGAAATAAATTATGTTTTGTTGGAATGGGGACAGGTGTAGAATAATTTTTTTGTATGGCGACAATACTCTATATACCTTAGATAACGATCTATAAGTGAAATAAATAACATCGTCTTACCATTTTATGTAAGATCTGGTATGATTATTACTATACAATTTTCACCTTAACTACTACTATTTTGATCGCCTCCGCAAAGCCGCTAAGTGGCTAAGCCGCTCGGGTATAAAACCCGGAGGTAGTGGGTTCGATTCCCACCTAAGGTCTGGTTGGTGGTAGGGCTTTTTCAGAGTCCGACTGGCTAGCTACCACAGGCGAAATCTGCCGCCATAATAGCTCTGGCTGTGTTCCGGCAGTATTAATGTGGGAGCCAGTACACTTGAAATCAAGGGCTCGTCAATAGCCACAAGACTGGCACCGGCTTGTCCCCTTCACACCAATTGGGTGTGAAGGGGAAAACGGGGGAGTTTAGTGGGTAGTGGGACTTAGTCTCGAGTCCCACACACGATCGCTAGCCTGCGGCTATGGTGCGCAAATGCGTTCTCCTCCTCAAAAAAAAAGTACACTTGAAATCAAAGGCTCGAAGATCAGATGAGTCTACAGTCTGGCAGCACATTGAGCGACGCTTCGTGGTGAAGTGTCCCTCAATGGAATAGGCCGCAGTGGCCGCTAACCATCAGGTGGGGTGCGTGTGTGTCTGTCAACTGACTTAGTATAGTACTGATTATTATAAAACAAAGATGGTACCTATTAAGATTAAGGAATTGACATGACGAGCACAGGGAAAAAGGGGGCGGGGGGAGGGGGCGGAGGGCGGAGGTGACTGCAAGTTTTTACTTGAGTGAACCGCGTATTGTACAACTAAAATCCTGAAAACGGCTACTTCCCATTTTGTAAACTTCCCATTTGTTAAACCTCAATCTGTGCCTACTCAAAAGTTGCGTTTGGTAAACATTTTATTTACTTCATACATTTAGTCCCATTTCGATTGTTTACCAAATGGGACTAAATGTATGAAAAACGTATGTAGTAAATAAATGTTTACCAAACGCAACTTTTGAGTAGGCACTGATTGAGGTTTATCAAATGGGAAGTTTACCAAATGGGAAGTAGCCCTGAAAACAAATTGTTTTCGGTCTAAGGGCGGAAACTGTGTGAAGCGGGACCCGCGCGCGGTTCATACAAAAGTCTCCCGCGCGGTCGCGGCACGGGTCAGTTTTGTATGAAATGAAACCGCGCGGGTGCCCGCTTTACGCAGTTTCAGCCCTTATGTCTTACTTGGTATCATATCTCCGAAACCAAATAGATTTCGACTTTGACGCCATAGTAAAAAATAATGAGGTTTATGTGTACTATACACTTTTGTAATTAAAATTGATGGCCGCTAAAAAAAAGTTTTATCCCAAAATGGATGATGTCCTTTGTCGATACATTTTTCGCTGGTCAGCTAATTAAAGACAGTGCTTATTTCATGTTCTAAAGTAATCATTACCGTAAAAGGAGCACTTTAACTTTTTCTATTATGCAGATTTAATTCTTGACAAGCAAAAACTAGCTTATTTTTAAACTTGCTTTAAGTATTATTGTGATAAAAATGAATTAGTATGGGAAAGGGGAAAAGTTGCGATTCTCCCTGGTAAAGGGAGAAAATTAAAAAAAAATTATTAAAGGTTGGTCGATCAGTACATTAAAAGATCACTTACGATGCTCTTAAATATGGTTATAGACGACATCTGGCATTTTAAGAAGTTTTATACGGTTCACATGCCCACGAAATCTAGACCAAGAAAAACAACCCCCTCAAAAATAGCATCATTTGGTTAAAAAAGACCCATCAAATGGCTCAAAAGTCACGCGTTTTGAAGTATTTGGTGTAGAGGGGTCTAAAGAAGTATCTAACAGAACGATTAGAATGAAATTATGGAAGTCAGACTTTTTTGAAAGATTTTCCTAAAGTCCATCTTTTGAAGGAAGAAAAAAATCGGAGCAATATTAAGATTTGCCCAAAACTATTCACATCTGGACAGAAAGACTGAGGAAAAAATGTGTTTATTTCCGAAGAACTTTAATTAATATGGTTAACTCTAAGGGAAAAGTTTACGGTAGGCGTCCTCCAAAGAAAAAAACGCATCCAAAGTACACAAAGAAATCAGTCAAACGTTTAGGAGGTAATACAAAAATTTGAGGATGTTTTTCAGGTAACAGTATGGGACCTAATAAAAAAAAATACAAGGTAGCAGGAATAAATTTAATAAAGGAGTATTTTAGAAAAAGTCATGTTTTCCTACGCCACTGAACATTTGCCGGTGATATAGACTTTTTAACACGATAACTATCCCATAGACACTTCAGCAGGAGTCAAAGAATTGCTTAGGAGCCAATAAGTAACAGTTTAAGATTGGCCACCGTACTGTCCCGACACTAACCCGATCGAAAACATGTGATCTAATGTGAAGAAAATAGTGGCAAAAAACATAAAAGTAATGTTTATCAACTTTACTCTACGTATAAAACGGTATGGGTGCAGATTTCGATTGAAACCTGCAATAATTTGAAGGCATCAATTCCTAGGCGGGGTTGGACTTTTATTTCTGCTAAAGGACATGCGACAAAATATTAATGTCTTGTTTTTATGTTTTTAAAATGGGGTAGTCGCGTCTGATCCCGGTATCCGTCCTTAGTCGCAACGGATACCGATCGATAGTCGCTTCGAATACCGGGATCGGTTGCACCCCAAAAAATAATTAAAATTTTGTGCAACCGATACCGGGATCAGACGCGACTACAAAAATAAATATATTTAAGTTCTATCTGATCCCACAGGGTGTTTGCATTTGGGACCTTGTTAATTATGAATGAATATTTTGACGTTTCTTACTTCTAGATGTATCTGGGGGCACGGCAGTGCCCCCGCCAAGTCGAGCGCGAAGCAAACACTGCCGTACCATCCTTTACTGGAACCATTTCGCCGCATTTTCAGGCCCAACCAAACTATTAGAGATCGACATATACCGCCTTTACAAAAAATACTCAACTTAGTGAGCCGCTTCATTTGGTGGTGGTGGGGGGATGGGAGGGAAAGGGGGATGGTAGGGGTAGGGGGAGGGGGGAAGGGGAGGGTGAAGGGAGATGGAAGGGGGGACGGGAGGGGTTACTGGGGGGGTCCCTTCCCCCTCCCATCTCTCTTCCCCCTCCCATCGCCCCTCCCATCCCCCTTCCCCCTCCCATCCCCCCTACTCCCCCTCCCATATACTATCCCCACCCCCCCAGCTACCCCTCCCATCCCCCCTTCCATCTCCCTTCACCCTCCCCTTCCCCCCTCCCCCTACCCCTACCATCCCCCTTTCCCTCCCATCCCCCCACCACCACCAAATGAAGCGGCTCACTAAGTTGAGTATTTTTTGTAAAGGCGGTATATGTCGATCTCTAATAGTTTGGTTGGGCCTGAAAATGCGGCGAAATGGTTCCAGTAAAGGATGGTACGGCAGTGTTTGCTTCGCGCTCGACTTGGCGGGGGCACTGCCGTGCCCCCAGATACATCTAGAAGAAAGAAACGTCAAAATATTCATTCATAATTAACAAGGTCCCAAATGCAAACACCCTGTGGGATCAGATAGAACTTAAATATATTTATTTTTGTAGTCGCGTCTGATCCCGGTATCCGTTGCACAAAATTTTAATTATTTTTTGGGTTGCAACCGATCCCGGTATTCGAAGCGACTATCGATCGGTATCCGTTGCGACTCAGGACGGATACCGGGATCAGACGCGACTACCCCTTTAAAATACGTCTAAAATGTATTAAAGTAAAGTGCGTTTCAAAATTTACCAAGTTAATTTTTTTAAGGTTACTTAATCAGTCTGTCTTTAATTAGTTGGCCAAGTCTTTGTATTAGTTCGTATATAATACGCAATAAACTTAACTATCAAAAAAAAATACAAACATCTTAGATCTCTTTATTTTACTTCAAACGTTTAACAATAACCCTAAGAATAATTAAGTTATTATTGCAAGATAAATAATGTATTATAATAAAAGTATATAGGGTAGGTAAACTTTGAAAACGTAATATCTCCAAAGTGTCTTTAATTATATGACCACCACTGTATCTGTGTGTGTGTAAGTCATCACTGTCGCGTAACGCAACTCCAAAAGGTCGTATCCTAATAGCATTTGAACCAGATAGTATTGATGTCAATCTTGTTGGTGATCTAATAAATAAATAAAAAACTGATTTTGTTGAAAATTGGTGCATATAGACTAGAATTTGGGAAAGGCCATTTACCTTTTATTGGGATAATTAATTATAATTATTTCAAAAATCGTTATTATCATTATCACGATGACATAATTAGATTTTAATTACCTATATTTCCTTTTCAGCTATACCTAATGTATCATTGTAGTGTATGCAATGTGATAATATCACGCCGAGAGATCAAAAACCATTTGTCATGGCAAACCCATACTAAAGAAACTACAGCTGTACTGTCTATATCTAAAAAGACTAGAAAAAACGACTTTAAATCAGGAAAAATAATCCATGCAGCAGAAATAGGAAAAGAGGTTATATATTTAAATGAAAAGGACAGTCAAAATAAAATTATTTTTAAGATAAGGTCTGATTCCTATTCTACGTTTGAAAAGAAAAAGAAAATAGTTATTGTAGGGGGGGATGTCTTAAAAATTGATTTTGAGAATTATCACAGTATATCTGAGTTCAAGGGGGGTCTTAAATGCCATTTATGTCAAGTCGAGATGTGTGAAGAAGATTTAGCTACGCATGTGAATGGAGAATATCATTTGAAGAATTTGGAAAATGGTTTTCGGAAGGACTATCTAGTGCAGCTTCTTAGACAGGTAAGATTTTTTTTACCATAAAATTTTGTTTTCCAACCTATGGACCCTGAACTTGTTCGTCTCCATTATTCACTTACCAGATAAATATTATAACCCATTCATCGCCACAGTCAGATTAATTCCCAAATATTTTTGTAATAATTTCTCAAAAGTAACATATTTCCAACCATTTTGTGGTGGTGGATAAATATTTAAGTTTTCACCAGTGTATGGACACTAAAATATTTGTCGGATAAGAAAGGGTTGGCAATGTCCAAAGATAAACCAATTAATGTCCCTTTGCAAGCCAAAGGCCTACATTATTGAAATCAAGGCATCAGTATACCAAGCCAAATGTGGATTGGTGATCACAAATCCGAGCTGTGTCCGAACAAGCCGACTTATTTTACTCGAACCTGGGATTGAACCCAGGACCCCGAGATCATAGTAGTGATTCCAAACTATCGATAGTTTAACTATCGATAGTTTGTATCTGAATAAAACGACGCTAACGATAGGACTATCGATCGATACTATCTATAGTATCTTTGCTCGATAATAAAATCACCGATAGTATCGATACTATCGAATATTAATTTACAATGGTTTACGATGTTTAGCTATAATGGTCAATCGTCACAACAATCACTTACACGCGATAGTATTGTCTGGTTTGAGCTTTCGATAGTATCGATACTATCAATAGTATCGTATCGATACTGTCAATAGGCTATCCATACTATTGTTATGACGTCAACTATCGATAGACTATCGATTTGCAACACTAGATCATAGCCCGGTACTTCAACCACTAGGCATGATAATTATTATTAATTTTAATTTCAGATAAACGAAAACGCACTTCATTGCATGATATGTAACAATGAAGTGTCAAACAAACCTTACATAATTAAACAGCACATTGATGGTAAAAGGCATGTATCTGCTCTAGAATCTATTAGAATGTCGAGTTCTCAAGCGAACGCATACACAGACTGTGAAGATAATCCTCTACAACTGTGAAGATTGGAGAATTATCCGACGGTAAATATATTAACTAGCTGATTGGTTGACAGAATTATCGGGCAGTAAATATCAAAGAGAATTATTAAGTGAAACAACGAGTAATGCAGAATTATTATCCGGTAAATTTAAAAAGGTTGTCAAACAGAATTATCAAGTGGTAATAGAAGCTAAATTATCAAAATCATTAACATGTAAACACTAGAGAATTGTTTTGCGGTCTATAATTATTTAAAGTTCCATGGTTGATCATTACCAAATTATCAGACACTAAGTATCAAAAGTGATTTAAAATTGAGTCCAAAATTATCTGTTGATATATACGTGATATACTTAGTTTTAGTGGACTTAAATTGTCCAAATAAGTATTAAGATAGTAATTGATAAAGTAGGGAATATGCATACAATTTTTTCTAGTTAAAAACACCAGTATTTTTATATACATGCATATTCCTTAACTTTAGGTATTGAAGACGGCCATATTTTCGGATTGTAAGGGTTTCTATAATTTTTGATTTACTTGTCAAACTATTTGTGAAATAATCCGTCTATAAATATTAAACAAAAAAATAATGGTCCAACTTTGAAAATTACGAATTATCTTCCTATAAATACTCGTATTATAAGTAAAATAGGGAAATTGTCCAGAATTACATTTATCAGTCGACATTTAAAAAATAATCATTACATTATCTGTATTGTAATGTAGATTTCTAAGTTTAAGTCAAATTGATTCTAAGTAAAAGTCGAATTTTGGGTGCATTTAATTGTTATAAGTATTGATTATTAATATTTGACAATAACCGCGTGTTTTTTTAATCGTTGTTTTCCCGCAGCAGAACGCTTCACCTTCAGTAGAACTATCGATTTATACAAGTAACTTTTTTTTTAATTTTTATTTTGAATATTGTTTATTTTGTCTGAATTTTTTTTCCAAAGTTTGATGGAAAAATGGTAATCAAATGTTAGTAAATAGTGAATTATCATTTTCGTCTATCAAAATCGTAAAACTTTTGATTTGACTTATAAAAAATGTATTAATCTATTTTACTACTAAGATAGAATCATTTTACTGCGGGAAAACAACAATTAAAATGCCACGCTGTATTTTATATTACAAATTGTTAAGAAAGACTTTTTTCTAAATTTTACAGTCTTGTTGTTTTAAGAGATTCGGTATAATCATTAATATTTCAACATTATTAGCTTTAAAAATTACAAAAAAAAAATTTTTTCTATGTGTAAGTTTTTTGTTTTTGTTTGTGTTATTTTTTACTCTTTATGTATGAGAAAAGATCTAAAAAAGCACAAAGGTACGTTATGTTATTTTTTTCTATTATGTATTAAGCTAAAGGGCCAACTTCAGTGTCTGGTAAGTTCGTGATTTATCTGTTAAATAACGGGTTTTTAGTCGTTTCGGACCACGAGTTATTCGACCCGCGCGGTGCGATTGGCCTAAGGTATTTTGTAACTGGGTCGATTCGGACCACGAGGCAAAACGAAGTTATAAATTACTAGCGGTCGCTCTCGCGGTTACACCTGCGCGTAATTTCCTTTTTCTACTATCTCCCCTTCCGCTATTCTTTTTTTTTTCACCACTGCTGCGCGGTGCGAATCGACCCATTCCGAAAAGTTCTTGGGCGACTCGCACCGCGGATCGATTAACTCGTGGTGCGAAACGACTAAAGACCCCAAATAACTTGTATACTATCAATTAAAAAAGTTAATTATCTGACAGATAATACATAAATCAGTAACTTGCCTGGCAGTGGTAAAACTTGGTCTAATTGTCTTTATTGACTATAAAAACGTGATTATTAGTATATAAGAGAAGTTACTTTTAAGTTTGTATCACGCACTCATGAGTGTTCAAATAGACAGCAAAAAGGGAAGATCTTCCTCCGAGCTAGGTGTCTGTGTTCAGAGACCCTAGACGTTCTTTATTGCTCAATTTGCGATAGCGAATGTCAAAATGTACTTGCAATAACGATTGACACGTGACTTTTCTAAGGCACCTGTCAAATCCATACAATTTGAAGTTAGCGAATTTCGCTATCGCTGTCAAAATGTTACTTTGTCTTGGCCCCCTGGTACCGTGGCCCCAGCCTTCTTGGAATAGTAAAAAACCTACACAGTACTATCTGGTTCAAATGCTATTAGGAATTAGGATACGACCTTTTGGAGTTGCGTGACTCGACAGTGATGACTTACACACACACAGACAAATAATGCGTTGCTATTGGTTGCTACGTTACGCATAAGCGCAGTTGACGTCATTTTTCGCTCAATTCCAAAAAGTATTATCCCAATAGCATTTGAATAATACTGCTTAGAGAATAGCAATACTACTTGGGCTCAAATCGGGTGATTCGGAATAAGAAATCCGCTAGATGGCGCTACGTCGCCATAAGGGCGCTTTCAATTTAGACTTTTTGTGTCGGACGGCTGCGGACGGTCGTTAGTTTTCATACAAAACACGCGGTGCGGCAACAGTACGGTTGACGTCTTGCTGTCGAGCGTTCGCGGTACGGACGCCGTACCGTTGCCGCACCGCGTGTTTTGTATGAAAACTAACGACCGTCCGTACGCGGTGCGGCAAACGCGCGGCTACCGTACCGCAGCCGTCCGACACAAAACGTCTATTGAAAGCGCCTTATGGGCCAACTAAAGCGTGATTGGTAGGTACTTTGTGACATTATGTGTGTGTAAGTCATCACTGTCGCGTAACGCAACCTAAAAAGGTCGTATCCTAAAAGCATTTGAACCAGATAGTAAGCTCATGTTTTAAATATGGTGGAAATGTGACATATTTTAGAATTCAGCAGCTGTTAAAAATGATTGCAGTGCCATATTGCTATTAGTTTTAAGTGATGATAATAGAAACTATATAGTTTGTTAAGTTAAATGAAAATAACAAGAATTGTAATGTGTTACTCGTGAGGAGACATTGCTTATTTTTTTATGCTTTGATTACATTTTTATAAAAAAAAAATGGATTTTGATTTTTCTCATGCTTCCACACCCCTTTAGTCTAATATTATTTATTATTTTTATACAACACAAGGCCTCGATGTCTAGTGGTTAACGTACCAGGCCGTGACCCAGAATGGGTTCATTCCCGGGTCGAGCAAAATTTGGGTTGGTTTCTTCAAATACAACTCGGGTTTGTGATCCGCATTTGGCAAGCGTGATGATTAAGCCAGTACGGGCGTTTTTTCGTGGTCCTACTAGTAGGACAAAATAGTAGGACCACCAAAAAACGCCCGCCAGTAAGTACCAGCCGATAACTTGATATCAAAGATGGAGGCACATCAAATACAAGCACATTTATGTAGGTCATGGAATGCCCTTACGGCTCACGTGTTTCCTTCCTTCTACAGGGTTATTGGTAATGTGTCTTGATCCTTTTAAGGGCATGTAGAGGAGGTCCCCAGTTAGCAATTAACCCATTAAAATGCAGGTCAAAAGTGAACCAATAATGAGATATATTTTTTCGGAAAATTAGGGAATCACAACTTTAAAAATTTATTAAAAAAAAACTACAACATATTTTAATGTAATTATTTATGATTAAGTTAGAGCTTAGTCTAATACATAATAAAACCACACTAGCAGGCAAAACTAAAAAGTTTCGACTGCCCCTACTAAAGGCAGAATTGGTGGGGTCAGGAGGGAAGAAACCTTCTTTAAATGCATTGCAAAATTTCAAGTGAGTGTCCTTAAGATATCATTGGAATAAAACGTTTTGACATAACAAAAGCAGATATGAAACTAATTCCCGGAATTTTTTTTGATGATGAGTCATCTCTTGACCGGTCTCTTTCATCCATTCATGGTTTAATCAAGTGTCGTTTGTCTATTAATTGTCATCTGGTTGAAAAATACACCGATATAGCGAAAAAATTTGTATAGAGATTTATTACCCTTTTATGCTCGTTAGTTGTTTTTACAGTTGTTATCAATTTTTTAAGTAGACATTGTATCTTGTAGGATAGCCATTGATATGAAGATGTTTTTGAAATGTTCTGCCGTCCAAGTAATTAGGTGATTTTATGAAGAAAATGATACTTTATTGTAAACAAAATTATAAGCGTCGTAAAAAAATTCTAGTTTTAGATCTCTTATTTTAAAATTAACAAAACTTTCAGTTATCCTAGTGTGTTTTATTATGTACTAGACTAAGCTCTAACTTAATCATAAATAATTACATTAAAATATGTTGTAGTTTTTTTTTTTTAAATTTTCAAGTTGTGAATCCCTAATTTTCCGAAAAAAAATAAAAAAAATATATCTCATTATTGGTTCACTTTTGAATTGCACTTTAATGGGTCAATTGCTAGCTGGGGACCTCCTGGCGTGAAGCGGCATTCAGCAGGCCTTCAGGATGAGGGTGACTGGTTCAATGGGTACTATGTTCTATTGACCCATCAACCTTATATTTGGACCTTACATCCGCTTACCATCTGGTGGAGTGAGGTCATCATAATAAAAAAAAATGTTATTAAAATGGTCTGTTTCCCAAATAAAGTAAAATAGTAAAGAAAATACAAAATTACATCAACGCATTTTAATATCCATGCTGTTTTGCGATGATGTGAATGTTCGCTTTCGTCGCGACCGGGTGTTGGGCCTTCACCCAAACCTTTGAGAAGAGAGAGATGAAGTCTGCCTCCGTGTCTGCCTTGTCTATGCCAGACAACGTCAGGCACACATATGATATCATCTGGCCGTCATCTTTCTATGAACAAAAATTAATATTTTATTTAAATATCTATAACTATTATTTAAATTTGGATATTTTCCCGTAAAATAAGTAGATAAAATAGAAGTGTGTCAAGCACTTCTGTGTTTCGGGGAAAGGGCACTGAAGCTATATATAGTGAAATAACTACTAATAACAGCTGTCGGGCAGTGCCAGACAGCTGTAGGTACCTAACTGCAAAGCTAACTGCTTAGTTACTGTTCGGCACTGAACTGTCTAAGGGCAGACGTGGCGCTTACCATCAGGTGTACGATCTGCTCGTCTTGTTACACATTGCAATAAAAAAATAAAAAATCTCTTGGCACTGTCTCTTGGTCTATTTATACAGCGCCGTCCAGCCCCAAAACTAAGCATAGCTTGTACAGTCGAAAGCACATATGACTGCCTTAATCTGTCAAATTTCTTCAACCAATTTTTTGCTTTATTCACTTCTTAAAGAGTTCTCTTTCAATTGAGAATTTTTGACAGATTAGGGTACCTACGTATTATAATGGACCTCAGTGGGGTAGGTTGATCTGCTGCCATCTGTCTATGTGGATGCCAGACAACGGATAAAAATTTATAACATGCTTTTTTTGTTAATACATTAATACATAAAAAAAAATGATGTGAAAGCGATCTTAAAAATACCTACCGGTAAAACAAATTCAAAATACTGTTTCTCTTTTTCTAATGGATGGTCTTTATCGTAAAATACATGAGAATAGTTCCACGATGGATCTCCTGAAACAGAAAATACAAATTAGACACATATGGCCTGCTTTACTCTTGGTAGCGGAAAGAAAGATACTGCGTAAGATGTTCGGTCCCATGAGATCCTCTGATGGAAGCTGGAGAGTGAGGATAAATGTCGAGGTGCAGCAACTTCTGGCTGACCCAGATATTATTGGAGAGACGAAAGGGCACAGGCTCCGATGGCTGGGTCATCTAGAGAGAATGGGTGAAGATCGTGGTGTGTACAGAGCATACCTTGCCAAACCACAAGGCCGACGCCCGGTTGGCCGCCCTAGATACCGTTGGATAGACGGAGTCGAGTTGGATCTCCGTGAACTTCGGGCTGGGGACTGGCGCCAAATTGCAAAAGATCGGGAAAGGTGGCGTGCTCTCATTCGGGAGGCCAAGACACACTTCGGGTCGCTGAGCCATAGGAGTAAGTAGTAAGTAAGTATGGCCTGCCTTACAGATAAAAAATATGCCATTGCTAATACTTACCTACAATTTGTAGGTATTAACTTTTAGCTCTGTTACGGCAATATGAAAGAGGATCTTACTCTGAAAATGATAAGCTCGTGTGCCTATATTTTTTTTATTTTAAAATAACTTTAACTTATTTCAGGTGTAATTTGTGTAAAGTTTAACTTTTATTGTTGCGTCCTCGTTGGATATACTCGTATGTGAGAAGGTACAGTATACCGTAATTAAAGATCAAAATGTAACATCATTAAGTACAAAACAAAAAAATATGTAAGAAGTATGATTATAATAATCAAGTTGCTTACCAAAACTGTAGTCACAATTATCGTTCACATTTGAACAAATTGATTTAAAAGCAAGAAAAGATACCAAAATAGTGGCTAGAATCTTCATTGTTTTTTTTTGTTAAATTATTTTAAACAATACCGATATTTATATTAAATACCGATTTGAGGATTAAACTTAAAATGAATGGTGATCCAGTAGGAAGGTACGATCTTAAATATTTAATGTAGGTATTTTTGTAATATGATACATATTACATTATACTTAAAGTACTAATCTCAGGTATGGACTTAGGAGACAAAATTATTTTTATCTAAAACTAGCCTGCCGCCCGCGGTTTCACCTGCGCGTAACTTCTTTTTTGTAATATCCCCCCCTTCCATCCACTTACAATTCCGGGATCAAAAGTACCATAAGTCACCCGGGTTTAGTGAAGCTTTCCAACAGTGAAATAATTATTCAAGTCGGCTCAGTAGTTTCGGTGCCTATTCAATACAAACAAACTATAAAATCTTTCCATAATATTAGTATACCTAGGTAGAATAGTATTGCGTATGAGGTGACGGGGACGAGACGAGTGAAACTATACTGCTTGCTTGAGACACACTGATCTATTGCAATGAGGTAGGTATGGCCGTTGAGCGGTGGACGCAGCCACCTACCTACATAACTAATAATATGTAGGTATACCCTCATATATCACAAATAGGAAAACGTAAAAATTTGGCATTATTACAATGTTTCATACCTATTTAAACCAGACAGTAAACCCATGCATAACAATGGCGCTAGTATTCTCTAAATATTCGGATATTCAAGTTTTAGGCACTTACCTTAAGTCAACTCTAAAAAGAGTTTAATTTAAAATTTTAAAAGTAGTCCGTCTCTGAATGTATTAACTTACATTAAATAAATATGGGGTATATAAATAAATCGATTACTAAGCGACAAATTAGTAAAACGTTTTAGTTGCTATAAAATATATGACATGAAATAAATTCCTTTCAGCCACCGTGGATAAATGGAACATTCTCTAAGGTTCGGAAAAAAAACCGTTCTATCTGCCTCTGTAGAACGGTGGTTTAAAAATTAAAAGGTTCCATTCCCGCCTTATGGGGCTATAAGGGCTATTTGGTGGTAACCATTACCCACGTGGGGGCCAATACTCTTAAATTCAGAGGTTGGAGATATTTCTTTTTCTTATGGGACTTAGTGTCCCTCAATGGACTACAATAGCAGATAAGGTGGGTTGTGTGGGGGTAACATCTCAGGTGGCCCTACACCACCCCAACTTCGGCTCGCGGTACCCGGGGATGGTCTGGTTGGTAGCCATAAGGCTGGAACAAAAGGGGATACCGGAGAATTTAAGTAGGTAGCGGGAAGCTTGCGGAAGGGCGAGGAGGACCCCCTCGCTGCTCTCCTCCGGCGTAGACGGCCAGGCCGGAGAAGGCGAGCTCACTTAGCACGCCTCTTCCGACCTGAGGTTGACCTGCGGGCGGGGGGAGCTCCCCAACGTCCGCATTGCACAGGTCGCCCGAGCCAAGTTTGAGGGTCACCTTGTTTCTCGGGTGGCCCTCTCTAGACGCCACCCCGACTTGAGGCCTCTTAAGTCGAGGTACCCGGGGATAGGCTGGATAATAGCCACAACGCTGGCACCGGCTCGTCCCAATCGGGTGTGAAGGGGAACCGGCGCAGTTTAGTGGGTAGTGGACGCTTTAGTCTCGAGTCCCACACACTGCCGCAGGTCTAGCTAGCCTGCGGTCATGGTGCTAAAAATTGCCTAGAGTCATTCTCCTAAAAAAGATTGGCTGCGTGTGAATATACAAACTGAAGTTGTTTGAAAAATCAAAAATTCAAAATATATCTAACAATTGAATTCTGCTCGGAATAACTTTATGTAATGTTGAACATAAAAGAAAAGAGTAAGATTAATTTTCTGTGAAACGACTTTATGTTGTTTTTATCGTTCTATTCAAGATATGATTGAAAATCATGATTTACTCCGTCATTCCGTTGTTATGTAAGTTTGTTGATTTTCTATTACATATTTAATAAAATATCTTTCATGAAAGAGGTGTGTGGTATGAAACGTCAGTTCACATGCCTGAGGTCAATGTTTTGAAACTTGGCCCCAAATGGATTTAGAAGAGTTCCTTGATGACGATTAATAAGTAAATATCTTTAATGATTATAATTAAACGCCTTGTCGGTCTTGTGGTTTAAATTAAACACCTAGGTAACCGTTATCTTGAGTTCAATTCCCATGTCGAGCAAAATTTATGTCAGTTTTTTCGGGTTATTCCCAGTTGCCCCCTCAGACATCGCCCCCTCCGGGGGCAACTGGGAATTAGTAAAAAATAATGTCCCAGTTGCCCCCGTGCCTCCTTTGACCCTTCAAAATATAATTACCATCACTTACTTCTAGCAACATATTAAGAAAAAATATCTAGTTATACTTTACGGCGTCTCAAGTAGGGCAGACGTTTCAAAATTTAAAAAGTTATACTCCTAGTTGCCCCTTCAAAGGAGGCACGGGGGCAACTGGGACATTATTTTTTACGAATTCCCAGTTGCCCCCTGAGGGGGCGATGCCTGAGGGGGCAACTGGGAATAACCCGTTTTTTCTGGCACAGCTCGGTTTTGTGATTAAGTATTAATCCGCATGCACATTAAATAAGCTAGTACTTTACTTTTACTTTACTTCAATAAAAAAAAGTACAACCAAGATCTATTCCAGGCCTGGTGCTCCAAGCACACTCGTACGTGCTCCTCCAAGTGAGCAGAGACAACCTGAACCGTTCAAACGTTGACGCTCTCATACACAAAGTCGTGCCTTCAGATAAGTTCGACAAGTTTGCACAGAAAATAGCGAGGAAGCATTTCGTTGTGGAGAAGCCACAGGTATGAAATAAATTATGAACTTCTTTATACCACTTTAGTTGGCAGAGAGGCACGCAGCCCGCCTAATGGTAAGCGGCCACTGCGGACTATTCTATTGAAGGACACTTTACCAGGAAGCGTCGCTCAATGTGCTGCCAGACTGTAGGCTCATCTGATTTTCGAGCCTTTCATTTCAAGTGTACCTACTGGCTCCCACATTAATATTGCCGGAACACAGCCAGAGCTGTTATGGCGGCAGATTTTAACTTTGGGGATGGCAGCTAGAAAGTCGGACTCTGAAAAAGCCCTACCACCAACCAGACCGGCGGGGATCGAACCCAATTAAGACCTCCAGATTTTTATGTCCGAGCGGCTTAGCTTTTGTTACACGAAGGCGTTCTAAATCTTCGCAACTGCTATAAAGTTTGTGATGGCCACAAAGAAAATAGTTAGCGAATTTAACCCAATAGCCAAACAAAAGGCTTTTATTAAATATAAGGTCCCTCGGATATTTGGACAGGGACATTTTTGTGTTTTAATTGTTTTTTTTGAAATAAAGTTGCTTCGAGCATTATTTCTTACAGAAACCTACCAATCTTCAGTCCAGTTCCGGTAGTTCTGAATCGAAAGAAAAATTGCAGATTGAAGAAACACTTAAGAATTTAGTCAAGAAGAAACCTGTCTTCAGGGCGAGTAACTTTCAAATTGGTAAGTTGTGTCATCTCCATAGCAGCTATAAACCCACAAACTTATCTGTTCCGGTGGCCAAAATTGGAACTACGTGAATTGCAATGCAAAAACGATATTTAATGACAGAATTACAACGACAGTAGCGACGCCGCCACCGGAACAGATAAGTTTGTCGGTCTATATGTTCAGGCAATATTTATGAGGAAGCCAAGTAATTGATACCGGCAAACTTCTTAACCATCCATCGACGGAGTGGGGGAAAGTTCTCGCGTGTGCACTTGGGCATGACAGACGCCCGCGCGCGCTGTTGGTCAGAGGTATTATGCTTCTCACCAATAGCGCGCAGGCGTGTCAAAATTCGTGTTCTGCGCAATCTTCACTCGATAGTCAACAAGTTTGCCGGGGCCTGTAATTGTGAAATGGAGGACTTGAAGGTCAGACAGAGGACTCCACAGAGTTCTTGAATTACATACAGCGCCATACAGCCTTAGGCTACCTGTCCACGGGCGTGGAGCAAGGCAGCGGAGTGGAGAAACGGAGAAATACAGGTTCCCTGTCCCCATACAAAATATTTTTTTGACTAACTACGTCCCGTCTAAATTCAGTTTGTATTTGTTTTTTCTAGAAAAAAAATCTCCAAAAAATTCATTATAAGATAAATGACTATACTTTTTTCACTTTTTCTTATCTATACAATATATCCCACACGTCCCCGTTCTAAAAATCGAATTTGTTACGCTACGTCCACAAAAAATTAGCCTCCAAACTTACCTCTAACTTTGATAATAATATATGTGATTCATGAACGTATAAAAATTGGGACAAAAATTACATGTATCATATATCATTCATCGGTCAGGGAACCTGTTAACCAATAGGATTCACGACATCTAAGCTCAGACAGGCAGTTGCAATCCTATTGGTTAATATTTCTCCGTTTCTCCGCTCCGCTGCCTCGCTCCGCTTCAGTGGACAGGCAGCCTTAAACTAAGCCAAACTTGTACTATACGTGCCAGACAATAGATAAATAAAGACTTGGTTAAACACGCAGACCATGATACCTACATACAGACAAAAAAATGTTAGTACTGTGGGGAACCGAACCCGCGACCTCTGATGAACTAGTCGACTTTTTTTTTTTTTTTTTTTTTATAGTAGCTCAGTACATTGGCTCCACTTAGCCTGATGGTAAGCAAAAGGGGAACCCAAATTACCACGACAACGGACGCAACACCGTTTCTATCCGTTGGCATCGCAGTACTGGCTCACAAGGTGCTTCTTCACGCTTCGTTTAAAGGAACTCATGTCGTAGGAAGGGGGAAATACATGAGCCGGCAGAGAGTTCCACTTCTTTATGGTTCGACAAAGAAAGGAATCATCGAACTTTTTTGTACGCGATGGAATACTTTCCACGGTAAAGCGATGACAACGCTGGCTAGAGCGAGTGGTTCTAAGCCGGAACGGAGAGGGAGGTATAAGGGAGAAGAGTTCCTCAGAGCATTCACCATGGTAGAGGCGGTAGAATACACTTAATGAACCAACGTCTCTTCGCAATTGAAGAGGTTCGAGGGTTTTGGCGACCTCCTCATCACCTATAATGCGCATAGCCCGTCGCTGCAATCTATCAAGGGCATCCAAGAGGTATCTGGCAGATCCATCCCAAAGATGCGAACAGTACTCCACACAGGACCGAACCTGAGTCTTATATAGAAGACATAGTTGATCCGACTTCTCAACTAATCGACCTAGAGTGGGTTTTGTTATTTAGTTAACACACATGTGTGTTGATTTTTACTAACAGAGCCGGAAGTGATCCACTTCCGAAGCAAACCATCCCTGATGTACGAGCTGAACTCGAACGCGCTCATCCAGGGTCTGAAGAGCCTGCTCTCCTCGCGCGCTGTGGCGCAGTACACTGACGTGGTCGCGCGGAAGGCCGCTATGGCGTATAAGGCCATTACCGACTATTAAATAAATACATTACAGAAAATACAAATGTGTGATTTTTACTTCATCGTCAGCCTACACTGTTTGTTTTTTTAGTTGTTGTTTTCCCGCAGCAGAACGCTTCACCTTTAATGGTACTATCGATTTATGCAAGTAATTTTTTTTTTGTTTCTTTTTTCTTTTTTAATTTTTGGAACATCACTTTGTGTGATTGTTTCCAGTTTGGTTAGGACAATGCAGGCTTGAATCACCTGAATGTCTGAAAAGAATGATGATTCCGTGCTTCGGAAGGCACGTTAGGCCGTTGGTCCCGCCCGACTATGTTCCAAGTAGGTCTGGTTTCCTTGTAAGGGTTACGGAGGTCAGATGGCAATCGCTCCATTGTAATAACCAGGCTTGTCAAATCTAGGATCATAGTCGAAGCGGACCCTGAGCTCCAGACTGGATGCAATCGGGAATACGCTGGGATGATGATGATGATAGTTTGGGAGCAATAAAGTAACATAGCTTGTTCCGTGCAGGTATCTAACCCGCGACCTCTGGTGTAATAGCCGACTTTCTCAACTATTTGTTGTAATAGTTGAGTTAATTAACTATAATCATAGACTATAATAAAGTTTATTGCTGACGTTGAATACTGACCTTGTCCAAAGGTTTATTTAATACATACTAGCCTTCCATTCGCGGTTTCACCCGCGCGTAATTTCTTTTTTCAAATAACCCCCTTTCCCCCCACATTTCCGGGATCAAAAGTACCCTATGTCACCCGGGGATAGTGTAGCTTTCTAACAGAGAAAGAATTATTCAAATCGGTCCAGTAGTTTCGAAGCCTATTCAATACAAACAAACAAAAAATCAAATCTTTCGTCTTTATAATATTAGTACATATAGATTATTTAAAGCTGTTGTCAAACCTTGATAATTACGAGAAGTAAAAATACTATTATAATTAAAAATAGTCTTTATTACAAATCAGTACACATTGCGTTCACACAACATTCATTTTTGATTTATAATTTTTATTGTTTTTCTTATAACTGCAGATTTTTACATTCAGTTTTCATTTGATCATCAAAGTACATAATTACATATAAATAAAAATGTTTTATATCTTAGAAATTATAGGAATTACAGTAATTTGGTCTAAATAAAAATCTACACTTTAAAAATAACTTACGTAATATTGGAAATAGATACTAAGTATGGATTATTCCCGACTGCCCCTACCAAATCTGCCCCCAGTAGGGGCAGTCGAAACTTTTTAGTCGCATCTGCCCCTACTGGGGGCAGACGGAACTAGTTTAGGTTCCGTCTGCCCCCACTAGGGGCAGATGCGACTAAAAAAGTTTCGACTGCCCCTACTGGGGGCAGATTTGGTAGGGGCAGTCGGGAATAATCCCTAAGTATGGATTATCACCCTATTGACTTGCCCCTTTTAAGGGGATTAGACCACCCTTAGAATGTAAGTGACCTAACTCAAAATTCGTGTAATTCTCGATTGTTCCATAAACTGAACTTAAAAATATTAATGAGACCGAAGAGTGCGTTGATGAATTTTGAGTTAGGTCTTAGGTCACTTTAATTCTAAGGGTGCGTTAGTGTAGTCAGAGTGGTGCCCTCACTGAATAAAAAATCATATCCTAAAAATTCCTATGTTGCGTTTGTACAAAAGAGGATAAAGATTATTTAAGTTATGTATTAAAACAGGGCTCAAAATATTTCGTATTCGATGTAGTAGCCATTAAGTGTCAATAACGGCCGTATGTATGTACTTTTGAAAACTACAACAAAACTAACACATGTTAAGTCTTATTGTGATAATGTAAAAATACCATATACTCTTTTTTACAAACACATAGGATTCCATGATCATTGTATTAATTTAAATGATTTAAATGATATACCAGCCCGCGATGGTCCGATGACATCGTAAGGATAGCCGGGGTCAACTGGATGAATATTGCACAGGACCGGAACAGCAGGCGTGACAGAGAGGAGGCCTATACCCAACAGTGGGTGGACACGGACTGAAGGGAATGGATGGATGGAAATGATATGATTTTAATTCAATGAGAGCCACTTTGACGACACCAATCGCCTTAAGATGGTTTAAAAAAAACTCAGATTTTTCCAAGACAAACATTATGTAATATTTTGTATTAAAAAAGAAAAAACATTTTCTTTTGTAACTGTCAATAAAAAATGGAAAATAAATAAAAAGAGTACATGCGCCTTTTTTACCGCTGTCATAAAAAAGAAGCTGCCTTATTTTTTTTTCAAGATTAAAATATTACGAGGGACTTATCTGACAGCTGTAAAACAGACCATAACAAAAAAAATATATAAGTTTTTTATATTTACATGTACGTATAAATACTAACTCAATTACTAATCTAATCATTTATCATTATTTCATGAAATCAAATATAAAAACAATTTAAATCATAATTTTATTATTGCCATAAGTTCAACTTCAAGTATTATCGTAAAAGAAACAAAAATATAATCTTTTTAAACCAGTTATTTTAAAGTAAAATAAAATATACATTTAAATTAAAGCAAATAAGCACCAGAAAATTAATAAAATTATCTTAAGTACTATATTTACAAAAGTAACAAAATTCTTAGTGGTATTAATTTTGCCAAGCCAATGTGTACCCTAATTGTTTAAGACAGGTATCAAATTGCCTCGGCTCAGATCACCTCTTGAAGTCTACAAAGATTTGGCCACTTAACAAAAATAAAATCTAAGTGACAAAACAGCACCATCTAGCCTGAAATATTTTCAAAATATTTTATATTAAAAATATTTTTTTTAGGATGAAATCAATGTCTGATATCTATTTATTAAAGGCTAATAATTATGATTTATTATTCAAAGAGGGCTCCACTGACTCCAAAGATTGTATAGTCTGACATGAAAGAGTAAAAATTAAAAAGTGGCACTCTTTCTTGTCAGACTATTATACAGTCTTAATTTATAAGATCACTTGAATACAGTTTTGCTTAGTTTGCAACTAGATGGCGCTTTACGAAAAATATCAAAAGTTTTGACAGTTCTCAACAATCTGTCACTCATTTAAAAAAAAAACAGCAATAGTATAAAACATTTATAACGTAAGATTTATCTAAAATAATAAGTAATAAATTAAGTTATGGCATTAAGAATTTCGACTGCAGTAATTATTAAAGTATAGTACAATTTGTATGTTTTATAATTTATGACGTAATAGTTGCGTAATAGGTAATAATCTCTTCTAATCAAGTTTTGGCTATGGCGGTCAATTTTAACCATTAGCCAACCATGCAGAATATACTAAAGACCATAGATTTAGACCTAAAAGGGCTTTCAGTCTGACTGGCTATCAACCACCCGTGAACCCACAGGTGAAAACTGCCACCATTACAGCTCTGGCTGTGAACTTGAAAGCCAGTACCCTTGAAATGGAAAGGTTTGAAAATCAGAGGAGCATACATAGGGTTGCAAACCATACTGTTAAAACAGTATTATACTGTTATCCACTACATTATACTTTTTACTGTTAAACAAAAATAAAGTATACAAAATACTGTTTTCAGTGTCACAGTTTTGATTACGGTAAGGCTAATGAAGCTATAAAAAAATGACTAAATTAATATGTTGCGCGAGAAGCACTAAAAATATGTCTGTAAATTTTTTTAAAATAAGATACCTTCTGTTCATTTTTGTAAAATACTGTATATTTTTCTTCCCAGACCTAAATACCTATACTTTTATAGTAAAAAAAGGTTGGCAACCCTAAGCATACAGTCTGGCAGCACATTAAGTGACACTTCCTGGTCAACGGTCCCTCAATGGAATAGGCCGCAGTGGCCGCTTACAATCAGGTGGGCTGCGTGAGTGTCTGCCAAGTATAAAAAATATACTGTCTTGTTTCGGTCATCTTCTTGAACACAAGGTTATAATATTTATTCATTATAATTATAAAAACTTTATTGACCACAAAAAAGGGTTATTTACCTCGAAGTTTAGGTATGGATGGCAGAAGATCAACCTACCCCAATCTGTCAAAAAATTTCAATTGATAGAAAACTCTATGTGAAGTGAATAAAGCTGAAAATTGGTTGTAGAAATTTGACAGTTTAGGGTAGTCTGATGTGCTGTCGACTGTACTATAATAGTTATTTATGTGACTGTTGCATAATGAGGGTCATTAAAATACGAATGTGGTCGAAAAGGATCATATGAGTATTTTAATGCCTAATTATGTACAGTCACATACATAACTTTATCTGCATTCATACGATAAATGTCTATTTTAGAGTCAGGATCGATGTGAAACCGCGTGGAATATAATCCGTAGTACCAGGAGAGCAGAGAAGAACAAGAAGCTAGGCTAGCTCGCGTCTTTCAAACTCTTTGATTTAATGAATAGTTACGCTGCGGTTATGCTCTCCTGGTACCTTTGAAAATACATCAAGATGTTTTGCTTACATATGTTAGCTTCAAATCCATTAATTTTTACTTTTTAAGAAGACGTTCGAAATTTGAACGTAATTAAAGTATCGTTACTGATACTAAAATGTAAACATTACGATGCAGCCACAGATACTTATATCTAAATGTAGGACGTTTGCTCATCGCTCCTGACTATAAAATAGACATATTATGGTATGGATGTAGATAAAGTTCTTTACAATTTCAACTTAACATATATGATTTGTAGTGACCAGGGTTAGAATATACTACACGTATCTTTCTTTTACTCTTAAACACTAAAATAAATCGTTTATCTTGTAATCAATAGTTGAATAAGTCAATATTCACAACACGTCCCTCACAGTTCGTATTTAAAATGGTTGTCCATTACACTTCTGCTAATAATTTCCTTTGAAAATCTGAAAAAGTCGAAGAAATCACAATGAATAAAATAAATAAATAAATAAAGATCTCGACATTATTCACACAGCGCCATCTAGCCCCAAACTAAGCATAAGCTTGTGCTATGGGTGCCAGACAACAGATAAACATTACTTAAATACTTTTTTTTATAAATACATATATAATTATACATAGAAACACCCAGACCGATACAAACAGACATGTTCATGCACACAAATGTTTGTACCGTGCGGGGAACGAACCCGCGACATCTGGTGTGATACCTGACTTCTCGACTACACCAAATGGCTTGTCGAAAGAAAAGTTGTGCCCAAGATGGTGGTTGTTTCAGCAGAAAAGCTTTTTTTATACTAGATCGTAGGTAGAGCGAGGAGCTTAGAGTGCTCCTCAAAACTACATCGGGGGTCAAGCTGAGGTACTTGAAGTGCACCTCGACCAGGTCCCTTACCTCCTGAACCCGAAGCAATATATTATGTAATATTATTTTTGGTTTATTACATTACTTATTTTGTATTAGGAAAACCAGGTTTGGTCCGACGGCCGCCCGAAAAGGAGGCGCCATTTTCCGCCACTGGCTTAAAAAAAAAATTGAAACTACAAAAAGGTTTTTTATTATTTATTGTGCCCCCTAAACGGACGGACGGAGGCGGAACTGTGGAAACTCCATTTGTAATTTAAGGAAAGGCGTATAGACCGACAAACTTATCTGTTCCGGTGGCGGCGTCGCTACTGTCTATTTAGAGCTGTCATTAAATATCGTATTTGCATTGCATTTCACGTAGTTCCAATTTTGGCCACCGGAACAGATAAGTTTGTCGGTCTGTACTAAATCGATAAGCCGCAAACTGTCAAACTGTTAGTCTGCCGCTAACAGTTTGCCTACTGGGGACGTAGACCTCTTTATTTGTTGAGAGTGCCCTTCTTCTACCCATCACCGACAACCAGCTTTACCAGTTTTTATTTTTACCAAGTCGGGACTTTGGTACTTTTTGAGGGAAAATAGCGGGATTCTTCCGTCAAAAGCGGGACATAGTGGTCAAAGGTTTTTTAAATATTTATCTTTTCATTTGACTTAAAATTACGTTAACGTGACAATAGATAGCAAAAGTAGTAGTAGCAGTAGTAACGTCCAAGGATGATTATCTTTATTACAGGCCTTTCTTTCTCAGCACTGAACGTACGGTCGAGTTCTCCCCGAAAAGCGGGACTGAGTCTGTCCCGCGCGGGACATTTAATTTTGATTTATCTACATCCATACCATAATATGTCTATTTTATATTCAGAAGCGATGAGCAAACGCCCTACATTTAGATATAAGTATCTGTGGCTGCATTGAAATGTTTACATTTTAGTGTCGGTAACCGACACTTTAATTACGTTCAAATTTCGAACGTCTTCTTTAAAAGTAAAAATTAATAGGTTTTTTCGATTATCGAATTAGTCGATTAGTAATTTTATGTTCCATTCCTATACATTTAATTCGATGCTGAAATTATAACAATCGATTTGAGAATCGAAATCAACTCGAGTCTAGATTGTTTATGGATTTTAAAAACTACAAACGTCATTTATTCAAATTGACCTACAAATTATGACATGATTTTGTACTAATTTGCTCATCGATCCTGACTATAAAATAGACATATTATCGTATGAATGAAGATAAAGTTATGTATGTGACTGTACATAATTAGTCATTAAAATACTCATGTGATTCTTTTATGAAACTCACTTCGTTCGTTTCATAAAACCACATTCGTATTTTAATGACCTTCATTATGCAGCAGTCACATAAATAACTATTAAAAATCGGGACGTCCCGCCAAAATCAGGACGTCTGGCAACGCTGCCGACAACCCTTTCGCTTCCCTCTCTTTCCATATATTATCTTCTCTGAGATGTTAGTCGGTAGGTATATTTGTTAGACATTATGCGATTCTAACTTGTTTGAACTAAGTCATAAATATGCCCATTAAAAATAATAGACACACCACAAGTTCTAGCACATACAGTAAATTATGCTTTTATGAGACCATGTCAATCTACACCGAGTAATAAATGTAGGCAAACAATGTTGTTTTAATCAAAGGAACCATACCAACCATTATATTCTTAGAAAGTAAAAGCAAAAAAGGAGAATGCAAATCTTCCCATTGTTCTTGGGCCCAAAAAAATTAAGTTAACGTGCAGAGATTAGATGTATTCTACGTGAAAGACCACACGCACACCATCAACTTTTATTATTATGACACCATAATCGGTCCCAGGGGGGAAAAGTTATCGTCCATAATAATTTATTATTTTCATATAAACATAAATAATTAACATAATAAACATATTTTTTTTACTAGGACCAATTTTGTCGACGCCATAATAAAAGTTAAAGGATCTACTTCGTAGTCTATGTCCTAAATCTGCACAACTTTTTTTTTGGGCCCAGTCTTTTGCATTGTCCTTTCTTAGGGACAACACAAAGTCTCATGAAACACGACGTCGCACGGTGTATGAATATCGTAATGTTACGTCATATTGGAAGAACAACTGTAATGATAATTACAAACATAAAACAACACCTTTTTTAGTCCAAGTACCTATACCTACTGTTTCCAGCTCGACTCTGAAGGTATCTGTTTGTTTGATACAACTAATTTTAAATGAATGTTAAGGAAGTATGAATTGGATAAGGAGGGTTGCCTATAAAAAAATTAGCCGCATATAAAAAAAATATATAATTAATTCGCTAATATAACTTGCAACTATATGTTTTTTATTTGAATTTTACGACATTTAAAAGATAATAATAACACAAGCTGAAAAAAAAAACAGGTGAGTTTAAACAATTAACATCTATAGATATACCTGTTTACAGCTGGCAACCCTAACGATGCGGCAAAACCCTAACCCTGACTGAGAGCTGGCAACCATATTTTTTCAAAAAAAAAACCAAGTTATATTAGCGAGTTAATAAAATTATGCCAAAATATTTTTTTTTTAATTGTGGCAAATTTTTCATCGGCCATCTATAGTCCATTGCATACTTCCTTAACATTCATTTAAAATTAGTTGTATCGAAAAAACCGATACCTGCAGAATCGAGCAGTGGGATCTCATTCTACTAGATAGTATTCATTCAATGTGTCGTTTTTCGACCACTCTCTCAGATAGGTCCCACAGCTTTTCAGCCGTGTCATCATCGAAGGCAGATGTGGCGCGCTCAGCTTCACAGCAATCCGCGAAGTATGTATCAGTCACGTGTTCCAGCTCTGGTGCCACGGCCAAATGGATCGAGGTCTGAGCTCCTTGGTACGGCGTTTTCATGAGCAGACTAATAAACCTCACAAAAGCAGGATAGTTTTTGAAGATATCGGTCCGCACGACGCCAGGATGCAAACAGTTGACCGTGACTCCACTTCCTTCTAATTCTTTGCTCAATTTCCTCGTGAAAAGCATATTAGCCAGTTTCGTGTTCATGTAGACTCTCATGTGGTGCAGTTTCGATTTGGCTTGCTTGTGAAAATTTTCAGGATCAACTTTACCTAATTTGTGAAGTACAGACGATACGTTAATAATGCGACTGGGCGCCGACGCTTTTATAAGAGGTAATAAAAGTTTTGTCAGCAAAAACGGGCCGAAATGGTTCACCTGAGCTTCGATAGGCAATCTGTCTGCTGTTAATGAATTGTCTAAAGCTGTCCCAGCGTTGTTGATAAGGACGTGTATAGCAGATTCCGTTCGTAGGATGTCGTCGGCGAAAGCTCGGACCGAGTCGAGAGATGCGAGGTCCAGATGTTTGTAGACGACGTTGTTGTTACCTGTGGCGTTGACGATGGAGTCCATAGCGTACAGGCCTCTGCCTTCGTCCCGACAAGCCAGGATCACACGGGCGCCTCTCCGGGCTAAGTCTTTGGCTGTTTCGTATCCAATACCGGAGTTCGCGCCGGTTATTATCACGACTTTGCCGTTCATTAAAGTAGTGCAATTACACATTCCACACGTCCATTCCAGGACTTTTTTAATCATGTACAGTCCTACAAACATAAACAATATACTGAGGAAAAGTATGTAGTCAATCATTGTGATTAAGTTAGCGATATTATAGTCTTGCTTGGTGATTGTTGTATTTTCTTTTGTTTATTTGATTGTAAGTAAAGATTTTAGCGAAATCTATTTGACTACAAAGTTAGAACGACACACTACCACCCAAACGCTCTCTGCTCGTTAATGAGAGACAAGGTCGGTTAGAAACTGGTTGACAGTGACGTGTGTAGAGCGGCCAACACAAAACAACTTAACTAGTGCCAACATTAAAGTAAAAATTACTACAATCTGCAGCCACCTTCAAGCCACATCGTGCAAACTTATTTGGCACAGATTTTAAAATCACTGATAAAAGTAGGTATAAAATATTATAAAATCACTGATTAAAGTATAAAATATTATAAAATCACTGATTAAAGTATAAAATATTATAAAATCACTGATAAAAGTATAATTGCAAGATACTTTTTGTGGTTACAAGGTACATCACCATCTATATATATAAAACTCAAAGGTGACTGACTGACTGACTGACATAGACATAGACAGCCCAAACCACTGGACGGATCGGGCTGAAATTTGGCATGCAGGTAGATGTTATGACGTTGGCATCCGCTAAGAAAGGATTTTGATCAATTCCCACGGGAACGGGAACCACGCGGGTCAAACCGCGGGCGGCCGCTAGTGAAAGTATAATTGTAAGATAATTTTTGTAGTTACAAGGTACAATCACCATTTCTACAATACAAGTCATCTATCCTATAAGATTTCATAATGTTCTATCAGACGAATAAGTATTTAGCGAAGATTTTTTTTTGATTGCAATGTGTAACAAGACCAGCAATCGTACACCTGATGGTAAGTGCCATGTCTGCCCTTAGACAGTTCAGTGCCAAACAGTAACTAAGCAGTTACTGTCTGGCTCCGCACTGCGCCCGCTACACCGAGACAGTCATTAGGTCTCATATACCCAGTAATTTCACAGAAGTGCTTAACAGTTAACACACTTCTGTTTCACGAGAAAATATCTGGCACTGCGGTGGTACCCACCTAGACGGCCCAGTACAGGAACCTACCACCTGGTTTTGGAGCTACGACTATTTGGCACATTCAAAAATATAAAAAAATACACAAAGCATTTCCGCTGAAACCGGCGCCATCTAAGGCACTTCTACCAAGAAGATTTATATTCGTTAGGTATAAGTAAAAGATAAAAAATCGGTTGTCTGTAAAGTCGGTTTACTGACCATAGTTTAACGTGACTGCGTCTTAAGAAAAATACTGATGGAATTTTTCAAGGTTGCATTTTTCTCACTCAAGTAGGAGAGAGACAGATGTCGAACGCTGCCGAACGCGGAGGCTGATTGTGCCTCTTTGTCACTCGTTCCGCGCTCTCGCTTGCGCTTCAATGGAACGCCTCAGAGCGAGGTAACGCCGCATTTTTTCGTGTGTGCAGCCGGCTCCATCAATTTATAAGACGTTGTCTTGTCAAAAATCTTCCACCTTACCTTGAGCACAACATTCAGGAGCGACTACGGTCAACCAAGATGGCCGCCGCTAACAAGATGGCGGCGGGTGCGACGCGTGCGCCGGCGCAGGTGAGGAAGTCGTTGTGGTACAAGTTGGACGGTGGCGCTTCTTCACCCATTTTGCAGTATTCGTTGCGGGACTGAAACGTGCGAATTATAGCTATTAATATTAAACTGCCTCCGTGGTACAGTGGTTAGAGCGTTGGGCTCTAAAACCCGGAGGTCGTGGGTTCGAATCCCGCGGGGAGCATCACTTTGTGTGATTGTTTCCAGTTTGGTTAGGTTATTGCAGGCTTGAATCACCTGAATGTCCGTGTGGGGGAGTGAGTGTACGTACGTGCGGTGGTTGGTAAAAGAAAGTCCAAATCCAAATTGTACAAGCAGGTATATTACGTACACACACACTACACAAAAGTTAGAAGAAGTAAGCAAGTAAACAGCACAGAAAGGAGAATAACGTTTAGAGCACAATTAATAAGCGAATAACATATGATTACATAAAAACGTTAAATACAGCGAGAAGCGCATAAATAGAAAACAGGTTAGCTAGCCGTGAGCAACGGGGTAGACGAAGTAAAAGTTCCAACGGCTAGGCTCACGTCACAATCATCCCGTCAGCATCATTGTGACGTAGGCGAAATGGCCGCATCTGCCGGTGGCAAGTGCGAGCGAGTGCGAGAGGCGCCCGCGCATGATTCGCCATTGCGCCTTGTCTAGGATCTGGCCCAAGCTTCATAAGCGGAGCGATTTGCTCCGAATTATAGGGCGGGGGTCCAAGTAGTATATATATGGCGGTTAGGTCGCCACAGTACTCCCCCGGCAGACCGTGACTACGGTCGATAAAAATCCGGGAATCGAACTGTCCTGCCGCTTGATGTCCTCCTCCCGACGTCCTCATCAACAGGCCGGACTGGATTCTCAGTCTGTCGTAACACATACGCTGGTTTTAGCCTGTCAATGGAGACATTGACGTTCTTGGCTTTGACCTCCAAGGTGAAGAACTTAGGTTGTCGGCTGACAACCTTGTAGGGACCAGCGTATGGTGGTTCCAGCGAGGCTCTGACGCGGTCCTGACGCACGAAGACATGCGTAGTGGTGTGAAGGTCCCGTGGCACGTAGAACGATGACGCAGTGTGCCAGGAGGTTGGACGAGGAGACAGCTTGGCCATGTACGCGCGCAGTCGGGTCGCGTACTGAGTGACGTCAGCAGTCTTGTAGTCATCCCTGGGGCAGAGGAACTGGCCGGGTAGTCGGAGAGGTTCGCCGTACACCAACTCAGCAGGGGATGCACGAAGGTCTTCTTTCCACGCGCTGCGCATGCCAAGAAGCACTAGTGGAAGTGCCTCAGTCCACTGAGAAGAAGGAGCGTGGCACATGATTGCCGCCTTGAGTTGGCGGTGGAGACGCTCGACGATGCCGTTGGCTGCAGGGTGGTAGGCTGTCGTGCGGAAGTGGCGCGCACCAACCAAGGCAGTGAGGGCCTGGAAGAGGTGGCACTCGAACTGGCGACCACGGTCTGTGGTCACACGCTCGGGACAGCCGAATCTGGCAATCCAGCCAGACACGAGAGCAGCAGCAACGGTCTCGGCAGTGATGTCGCGCAGTGGGTACGCCTCAGGCCAGCGTGTAAACCTGTCGATGACGGTTAGACAGTACCTGTAATCATAGGACAAAGGTAATGGCCCTACGATATCGAGGTGTATATGAGAGAACCTCGAGGAAGGGGGAAGGAAAGAGGATAGAGGAGAGGTTGTGTGACGGGAAACTTTGCTTGTTTGGCATTTCAAGCATTGCCTAGCCCACTCTCTACAATCTTTACGTATCCCTGGCCAAACAAATCTTTGTGTCACCAGTCGCACAGTAGCTGAACTTCCTGGGTGGTGCAAACTATGCAGCGTATCAAAGACCTGTCTGCGGAATTCTGGAGTTACAAACGGTCGAGGTGTCGCAAGAGAAGTGTCGCAGTAAATAGGCGTATCGCTAGTCTCAGTAGGCATCCTCTCGAGTCTCAGGGAAGTACCATTGATGATAAGGTCTTGCAGCTCCGGGTCACTTTCCTGAGATCGTGCAAGAGACTGGTAATCAATGGCCGTTGTTACCTCTTCGACACGTGACAAGGCATCAGCAACCAAGTTGTCACGTCCGGGTATATACCTTACATCGGTGGTAAATTGAGAAATAAAATCAAGGTACCGGAATTGTCTCGGCGAACACTTGTCTCTGTTGAGCGAGAAGGCAAACGTAAGAGGCTTGTGGTCGGTGAAAATAGAGAAGGTTCGAGCCTCAACCATGTGTCTAAAATATTTAATAGCCTCGTAAACCGCAAGCAACTCACGATCGTACGGGCTATACTTCTTCTGCGAACTGCTTAACTTGTGAGAGAAGAAAGCTAAGGGTTGCCAGTCTTTCTCCTTACGCTGCTGTAGCACGGCTCCTATAGCCAAATCCGAAGCGTCCGTGACTATAGCAAGCTCAGCAATTGGGTCTGGGTGTGACAGTAGTGTAGCCTGAGAAAGTGACTTCTTACACTCATTGAAGGATCTCAGCATCTCCGGAGTCATGACGATCGGATGCGAGCCTTTGATACGCGGGCCAACCAGTGCGTTGGTGAGTGGTTCCTGGATCCGAGCTGCATTGGAAATAAAGCGTCGGTAAAAATTTATCATACCCAGAAAACGCTGTAGCTCTTTCACAGTTTTCGGCGCTGCAAAGTCCTGGATAGCATCTACCTTTGTTTCCAAAGGTTTAGTACCAGCTGCCGAAACTTGATAGCCCAGGAACGTGATGTCCTTCTGACCGAGTTTACACTTCGAGGTATTTACAAGTATCCCATACTTTTTCAGACGGTTGAAAAGTTGTCGTAGGTGTTCCTGGTGAGCTTCTGGACCTGGTGAAAATACCAGGATGTCGTCGAGATACCCGAAGCAGAAATCGAGGCCCAGGAGGACTTCATCGACGAATCTCTGAAACGTTTGAGCTGCATTACGCAACCCAAACGTCATGTATGGGAATTCATACAAACCGAACGGTGTTGTGATGGCGGTTTTCGGGATATCAGCTGGATTCACCGGGATCTGGTTATAGGCCTTCACCAGGTCGATGGTGGAGAAGATGGAACATCCTGAAAGCTGATGAGAGAAGTCGTGGATGTGTCTTATGGGATATCGGTCCGGAATCGTTCTGGCGTTCAGTGCACGGTAGTCGCCGCATGGTCTCCATCCATCGTCTTTCTTCCTTACTAGATGCAAGGCAGAAGACCATGGACTTTCTGAGGGTCGGGCTGTACCGCAGGCTAACATATCCTCGAACTCCTTTTTCGCTGCCTGTGAGCGAACTGGATCAAGGCGTCGAGGCTTGCAGGACACTGGTGGTCCAGGACTGGTCCTAATGTAGTGCAGTGTGTTATGTCTGGGTGGAGAAGTGACACCTGCAGGTCTGGTTATCTCTGGAAACTCACGCAAGATGGAGTGGAACTCTGTCTCCCCGGTGACTGCCTTCACGGAAGCGATGTCTGCGAAGCTGCTCGACGATATTGCTGGTACAGACAGGGCTGTAGTGCCATCGACTAGACGCTGGTTCCTGCAATCTACAAGCAGATTGTAGTGGCTCAAAAAATCGACGCCAATTATCGGCTTGGAAACATCTGCAACAGTAAAGTTCCAAGTAAAATCTCGCCTGAGTCCCAAGTCGAGGCGTAGATGCGCAGGTCCGTAAGTATGTATGATCGTATTGTTCGCTGCGACGAGATCATACTTGGACTTTATACAGGGAGTCTTGACAGCCGATCGCGGAAAAACACACAGGTCTGAACCAGTGTCCACAAGGAACTGCATTTTCGTTTTGCGATCTGTGACGAAAAGACGGCCTGATGATGATGAAGGGCAGTCATGGGCCGCTACTTCCGACCGCCCCTGGAGTTTTCCGCCTGATAAGTGCAAGGCTGCCGACACTTGTTAGCCTTGGAACCATATTTGAAATGGTAAAAACAGTACGGGTGATCTGCTGGTGGCTGTCGTGGTCTAGATCGACTTCGGGAACGGCCGTATCGGGACTTTGATCTCGTGCGTGACCGTTCTGATTGCTCAAACCTACTAGCTAACATAGCTACCTGCCTGGTCAATTCGGAGATCTGCTGCGCCATGTCGGATTGCGAACTCGTAGATGCGGATGATGTGCTGGCTACCTGCGGTGATGAAGGCGCAATCTCGTACACCTTGTCGGCCAGCTCGCCAAGTTTGTCCTGATCGAGGTCCATCTGCGAGGCTATTACGGTCTGGATGTTCTGGGGTAACCTGCTAGACCAAATCGTTAATAGGAATTCTGACGGTACTGAGGGTCCTGCTAATCCTGATAAGTGCCTCAGGAACTGCGATGGCTTCCTATCCCCTAGCTCTTCATGCATAAGGAGCTGCTTGACCCGCTTTTCCTTTGAAGCCGAAAGACGTTTAATTAATTCCGTCTTTACTTTTAAATATTTATCAGTGGCGGGTGGGTTGGCAATTATGTCCTTTACCTCAACCGCATACTGGTGGTCTAATTGAGCCACCAAATAACAAAACTTGGTTTCATCACCAGTAATTCTGGACAGGACAAAGTGGCATTCGACCTGAGCGAACCACAAAGCAGGCTCATCCGGCCAAAATGGAGGTACACGCACTCCTACTCGCAACACTTCCTCTCTGCTTTCCATCTCGCACTGTTTATCTGGCATAGTTGACGGTTAAAATTCAAATAGCTCACCGCTCTTAACTGACCACAGCCGATCCGAACTTCTAATTCCGATTCAAAACAGCAACTAGGATACTCTGGAACTTGCTTCACATCACGTCGGGGTCACCAGTTGTGGGGGAGTGAGTGTACGTACGTGCGGTGGTTGGTAAAAGAAAGTCCAAATCCAAATTGTACAAGCAGGTATATTACGTACACACACACTACACAAAAGTTAGAAGAAGTAAGCAAGTAAACAGCACAGAAAGGAGAATAACGTTTAGAGCACAATTAATAAGCGAATAACATATGATTACATAAAAACGTTAAATACAGCGAGAAGCGCATAAATAGAAAACAGGTTAGCTAGCCGTGAGCAACGGGGTAGACGAAGTAAAAGTTCCAACGGCTAGGCTCACGTCACAATCATCCCGTCAGCATCATTGTGACGTAGGCGAAATGGCCGCATCTGCCGGTGGCAAGTGCGAGCGAGTGCGAGAGGCGCCCGCGCATGATTCGCCATTGCGCCTTGTCTAGGATCTGGCCCAAGCTTCATAAGCGGAGCGATTTGCTCCGAATTATAGGGCGGGGGTCCAAGTAGTATATATATGGCGGTTAGGTCGCCACATCCGTGCTTCGGAAGGCACGTTAAGCCGTTGGTACCGACTATGTTCCAAGTAGGTCTGGTTTCCCTTGTGAGGGTTACGGAGGTCAGATGGCAATCGCTCCATTGTAATAACCGCTTGTCAAATCTAGGATCATAGTCGAAGCGGACGCTGAGCTCCATACTGGATGCAATCGGGAATACGATGAGATAATGATGATGACTTACAGCAAATTCAGCTCCACACATCTCCCTGCAAGGGGGACAAACCACGCCCCCTTTATGTAGCCATCCCTTTTTGATTATCCTTATCTGAAGGACTTGGCCTGCGTGGTAACAAGTGTATGAGTAGTTCCCCACCTGTAGATAAACAGATTTTAATTTTTAAGGGCTCCATAAAATGACACCAATACATACTGCATATTCGATAAATAACAATCTATACTAATATTATAAAGAGGAAAGATTTGATCATTTGTTTGTATTGAATAGGCCCCGAAACTACTAAACCGATTTGTAAAATTATTTCACTGTTGGAAAGCTACACTATCCCCGGGTGACAGGGTACTTTTGTTCCCGGAAATGTGGGGGGAAGGGGGGATTAATTGACAAAAAAAATTAGGCGCGGGTGAAATCGCAGAGGCAACCGCTAGTATTCTAAAAATAAAAAAAGTCCAACCTAAAATTAAAATACAAATACTTACCACTATGTGAAGTCTTCCACTTTCACATTTATACTTGTAGCAACCCGAACCCCAGTGTTGCCACTCTCGGATCTAAATGTAACATTAAATAATCAAATTACATAAAGGTCGATTTTAGAAAAAACAATAAGTAAACTAATTCCAGACATAATTTACGTTCTTTTAAAGATAATATGCCAAGAACTCCAAGAAGTGATTAATACTCTGGCTACTTTAAATTACGGATGCCTCGATACGCCTTTTTGCCGACACGATACCGATACTCTTATAAAAATATCGGCGATACTGATACCGATACCGATACGCTTATTGAATTCAAAAAGGAAGGTAGAATAAATAAAACACAATTAATTAATAGTTTTAGTAATCAAAATTAACATTTATAAGATTTTTATTTAAAAAACAAAGTATTCTTAAGTTTTGCGGGCAAAAGCGATTTTAGAAGTCTGTTTGAATAAGACCTGCGGTCGAAAATAGTCTCTCAGATGCGACAGAACTCATTTGAAAACTAATGTACTTCTGCGCCATTTTTCAAAAGTTTGGGTATGAGACGTCATGGCCATGGCCAGAAAACAAACGGAAATGTATCGTTGAATTTGCCATAAAATATCGCCGATACCGATATATCGGCAAACCCGAAGTATCGCCGATATATCGGTATCGGTATCGGATGCATCCCTACTTTAAATGTTAATAATAACAACGAGATTATATTCAAAGTTTTTTGGACATATATTAACAATTAACTTATATGCCAAAGTATAGATAAAGTAATCTTCAAATATTATAAATACCTGCCGACAGGATTTTTGCTCCCAAACCCTGTCGCTGTGGTCGAAGCACTTTGAGTGCTGTCCATAGTTCTCTAAAGCGAAGTTAACATCAGTCTCTGTAACAAAAATACTACTTAGTACCACGCGTTTGCTTCGAGTTGGCCGCTACCTCTCCCCCCGCATCACCGCACCGCTTCAAAACAGACCTTATTACCACGCATTAAGGTCCGACGCCCTACAAATCCGAATAGCAATTTCATGTACGGCGTAAGGTCTGTTTTGGAGCGGTGCGGTGATGCGGGGGGAGAGGTAGCGGCCAACTCGAAGCAAACGCGTTATACATGAGATAAAAAGACATAGTCCCAATATAGAGCCCTGCTGTACTCCCAATAATATAAGTTACAAAAAGGCGTTACCCGTGGAAAAATATGTATGTATACAAAAAGTATTGTTTTACTGTTCTCTGGCGTCCTGGGGGCTTAGACAAGATGACATCGCTTCATAGCTAGCGAATTTCGCCAAACCCAATTTGTATAGATTTGACAGCTGCCATAGAAAAGTCACGTGTTGAAAGTATGGAATTTGACATTCGCTATCGCAAATTGAGCTATAACGAACGTCATAAATGCCGCTTGTCTAGGGGGGATGTACTATGGACGCTTCATGTTTATTTTGGGGCTGGACAACGATGTCGAAGTGCTTTCCTTCCTTTCTTGCTTGCCCGCTTTCTTGCTTGCTTGACTCACTTGGCGTGTTCTCGTCGTAGGAGCAGCGGCTGCCGCGCACCAGCACGCTCTTGTGGCGCCAGGTGAACTCCTGCAGGTACGGGCAGTAGTCGGCCAGCGACACCGACCCGCCGTAGTGCGCCTCCTGTGTGTGCTTGACTCACTTGGCGTGTTCTCGTCGTAGGAGCAGCGGCTGCCGCGCACCAGCACGCTCTTGTGGCGCCAGGTGAACTCCTGCAGGTACGGGCAGTAGTCGGCCAGCGACACCGACCCGCCGTAGTGCGCCTCCTGTGTGTGCTTGACTCACTTGGCGTGTTCTCGTCGTAGGAGCAGCGGCTGCCGCGCACCAGCACGCTCTTGTGGCGCCAGGTGAACTCCTGCAGGTACGGGCAGTAGTCGGCCAGCGACACCGACCCGCCGTAGTGCGCCTCCTGTGTGTGCTTGACTCACTTGGCGTGTTCTCGTCGTAGGAGCAGCGGCTGCCGCGCACCAGCACGCTCTTGTGGCGCCAGGTGAACTCCTGCAGGTACGGGCAGTAGTCGGCCAGCGACACCGACCCGCCGTAGTGCGCCTCCTGTGTGTGCTTGACTCACTTGGCGTGTTCTCGTCGTAGGAGCAGCGGCTGCCGCGCACCAGCACGCTCTTGTGGCGCCAGGTGAACTCCTGCAGGTACGGGCAGTAGTCGGCCAGCGACACCGACCCGCCGTAGTGCGCCTCCTGTGTGTGCTTGACTCACTTGGCGTGTTCTCGTCGTAGGAGCAGCGGCTGCCGCGCACCAGCACGCTCTTGTGGCGCCAGGTGAACTCCTGCAGGTACGGGCAGTAGTCGGCCAGCGACACCGACCCGCCGTAGTGCGCCTCCTGTGTGTGCTTGACTCACTTGGCGTGTTCTCGTCGTAGGAGCAGCGGCTGCCGCGCACCAGCACGCTCTTGTGGCGCCAGGTGAACTCCTGCAGGTACGGGCAGTAGTCGGCCAGCGACACCGACCCGCCGTAGTGCGCCTCCTGTGTGTGCTTGACTCACTTGGCGTGTTCTCGTCGTAAGAGCAGCGGCTGCCGCGCACCAGCACGCTCTTGTGGCGCCAGGTGAACTCCTGCAGGTACGGGCAGTAGTCGGCCAGCGACACCGACCCGCCGTAGTGCGCCTCCTGTGTGTGCTTGACTCACTTGGCGTGTTCTCGTCGTAGGAGCAGCGGCTGCCGCGCACCAGCACGCTCTTGTGGCGCCAGGTGAACTCCTGCAGGTACGGGCAGTAGTCGGCCAGCGACACCGACCCGCCGTAGTGCGCCTCCTGTGTGTGCTTGACTCACTTGGCGTGTTCTCGTCGTAGGAGCAGCGGCTGCCGCGCACCAGCACGCTCTTGTGGCGCCAGGTGAACTCCTGCAGGTACGGGCAGTAGTCGGCCAGCGACACCGACCCGCCGTAGTGCGCCTCCTGTGTGTGCTTGACTCACTTGGCGTGTTCTCGTCGTAGGAGCAGCGGCTGCCGCGCACCAGCACGCTCTTGTGGCGCCAGGTGAACTCCTGCAGGTACGGGCAGTAGTCGGCCAGCGACACCGACCCGCCGTAGTGCGCCTCCTGTGTGTGCTTGACTCACTTGGCGTGTTCTCGTCGTAGGAGCAGCGACTGCCGCGCACCAGCACGCTCTTGTGGCGCCAGGTGAACTCCTGCAGGTACGGGCAGTAGTCGGCCAGCGACACCGACCCGCCGTAGTGCGCCTCCTGTGTGTGCTTGACTCACTTGGCGTGTTCTCGTCGTAGGAGCAGCGACTGCCGCGCACCAGCACGCTCTTGTGGCGCCAGGTGAACTCCTGCAGGTACGGGCAGTAGTCGGCCAGCGACACCGACCCGCCGTAGTGTGCCTCCTGTGTGTGCTTGACTCACTTGGCGTGTTCTCGTCGTAGGAGCAGCGGCTGCCGCGCACCAGCACGCTCTTGTGGCGCCAGGTGAACTCCTGCAGGTACGGGCAGTAGTCGGCCAGCGACACCGACCCGCCGTAGTGCGCCTCCTGTGTGTGCTTGACTCACTTGGCGTGTTCTCGTCGTAGGAGCAGCGACTGCCGCGCACCAGCACGCTCTTGTGGCGCCAGGTGAACTCCTGCAGGTACGGGCAGTAGTCGGCCAGCGACACCGACCCGCCGTAGTGCGCCTCCTGTGTGTGCTTGACTCACTTGGCGTGTTCTCGTCGTAGGAGCAGCGACTGCCGCGCACCAGCACGCTCTTGTGGCGCCAGGTGAACTCCTGCAGGTACGGGCAGTAGTCGGCCAGCGACACCGACCCGCCGTAGTGCGCCTCCTGTGTGTGCTTGACTCACTTGGCGTGTTCTCGTCGTAGGAGCAGCGGCTGCCGCGCACCAGCACGCTCTTGTGGCGCCAGGTGAACTCCTGCAGGTACGGGCAGTAGTCGGCCAGCGACACCGACCCGCCGTAGTGCGCCTCCTGTGTGTGCTTGACTCACTTGGCGTGTTCTCGTCGTAGGAGCAGCGGCTGCCGCGCACCAGCACGCTCTTGTGGCGCCAGGTGAACTCCTGCAGGTACGGGCAGTAGTCGGCCAGCGACACCGACCCGCCGTAGTGCGCCTCCTGTGTGTGCTTGACTCACTTGGCGTGTTCTCGTCGTAAGAGCAGCGGCTGCCGCGCACCAGCACGCTCTTGTGGCGCCAGGTGAACTCCTGCAGGTACGGGCAGTAGTCGGCCAGCGACACCGACCCGCCGTAGTGCGCCTCCTGTGTGTGCTTGACTCACTTGGCGTGTTCTCGTCGTAGGAGCAGCGGCTGCCGCGCACCAGCACGCTCTTGTGGCGCCAGGTGAACTCCTGCAGGTACGGGCAGTAGTCGGCCAGCGACACCGACCCGCCGTAGTGCGCCTCCTGTGTGTGCTTGACTCACTTGGCGTGTTCTCGTCGTAGGAGCAGCGGCTGCCGCGCACCAGCACGCTCTTGTGGCGCCAGGTGAACTCCTGCAGGTACGGGCAGTAGTCGGCCAGCGACACCGACCCGCCGTAGTGCGCCTCCTGTGTGTGCTTGACTCACTTGGCGTGTTCTCGTCGTAAGAGCAGCGGCTGCCGCGCACCAGCACGCTCTTGTGGCGCCAGGTGAACTCCTGCAGGTACGGGCAGTAGTCGGCCAGCGACACCGACCCGCCGTAGTGCGCCTCCTGTGTGTGCTTGACTCACTTGGCGTGTTCTCGTCGTAGGAGCAGCGGCTGCCGCGCACCAGCACGCTCTTGTGGCGCCAGGTGAACTCCTGCAGGTACGGGCAGTAGTCGGCCAGCGACACCGACCCGCCGTAGTGCGCCTCCTGTGTGTGCTTGACTCACTTGGCGTGTTCTCGTCGTAGGAGCAGCGGCTGCCGCGCACCAGCACGCTCTTGTGGCGCCAGGTGAACTCCTGCAGGTACGGGCAGTAGTCGGCCAGCGACACCGACCCGCCGTAGTGCGCCTCCTGTGTGTGCTTGACTCACTTGGCGTGTTCTCGTCGTAGGAGCAGCGGCTGCCGCGCACCAGCACGCTCTTGTGGCGCCAGGTGAACTCCTGCAGGTACGGGCAGTAGTCGGCCAGCGACACCGACCCGCCGTAGTGCGCCTCCTGTGTGTGCTTGACTCACTTGGCGTGTTCTCGTCGTAGGAGCAGCGGCTGCCGCGCACCAGCACGCTCTTGTGGCGCCAGGTGAACTCCTGCAGGTACGGGCAGTAGTCGGCCAGCGACACCGACCCGCCGTAGTGCGCCTCCTGTGTGTGCTTGACTCACTTGGCGTGTTCTCGTCGTAGGAGCAGCGGCTGCCGCGCACCAGCACGCTCTTGTGGCGCCAGGTGAACTCCTGCAGGTACGGGCAGTAGTCGGCCAGCGACACCGACCCGCCGTAGTGCGCCTCCTGTGTGTGCTTGACTCACTTGGCGTGTTCTCGTCGTAGGAGCAGCGGCTGCCGCGCACCAGCACGCTCTTGTGGCGCCAGGTGAACTCCTGCAGGTACGGGCAGTAGTCGGCCAGCGACACCGACCCGCCGTAGTGCGCCTCCTGTGTGTGCTTGACTCACTTGGCGTGTTCTCGTCGTAGGAGCAGCGGCTGCCGCGCACCAGCACGCTCTTGTGGCGCCAGGTGAACTCCTGCAGGTACGGGCAGTAGTCGGCCAGCGACACCGACCCGCCGTAGTGCGCCTCCTGTGTGTGCTTGACTCACTTGGCGTGTTCTCGTCGTAGGAGCAGCGGCTGCCGCGCACCAGCACGCTCTTGTGGCGCCAGGTGAACTCCTGCAGGTACGGGCAGTAGTCGGCCAGCGACACCGACCCGCCGTAGTGCGCCTCCTCGCCCGGAGCGATGCCCGGCAGGATGTCGAAGTGCTGGGGACAATTAATCATCATCATAATCATCATCATCGTCATTATCATCATCATAATCATCATCATCGTCATTATCATCATCATCTCAATAAAAAGACGTCCACTGCTGGAGATAGGCCTCCCCAAAGGATCTCTTGGAAAATTATTAAAGGTAATAAAATAAATGATCAATTTGGTATGGAGGTTATTCGATCTAGAATCTAGATAGTTAAATTGCTAGCGATTGTAAATGCATCATTGTTACTTCCTAATTACTTGGTTCGCTAAATCAATATTCTTACCTGATAAGCTCTGGGCAATATGGTGTCATGGCGAACCAGATTGCACAGTACAACTGCATTCCGTCGCGGAGAGCACTCGGTCCGCAGCGGGCTGCCTTTGATCCTCTCGCAAAATGGCGCCGGGTTCTTACGTCTGTTGGCGGGAAAGGAAAAGGTTGATAAGAGGCATTCTTCGTCTCTCACACACTCAAAAACAAAGTTTATTGTTCCTGTTTATTTTTTATTATAGAGATAGTATAGAGAATTATATATTATTTAAACATTTTTATAGAGACATTTACTTAGGTATTTATAATTTTTCCCAACTATTCAGTGCTTTTATTAAAATAAAGTTTTATCTAAATTAGTAAAAAAAGTATAATTCTTTTTGTGCTAATCGATAGTGGCGAATGTGGACTTTATTAACAAGACGAGAATCATTACTTTGCTAGAATAAATTATTCCACAAACAACGACAAAAATGTACAAAAAATAAGCCTGATTTCTCATCAATCGATGCAATCCCGTCAGACTGCTGTCCCACATTGTTATGAGAGTGAGGAAATAGGGAGTGCACCTGGCCTAGACAAAGTAACATTTTGACAGCGATAGCTAAATTCGCTAACTTCAAATTGTATGGATTTGACAGGTGCCTTAGAAAAGTCACGTGGTCAATCGATATCGAGAGTATAGACCTACAAACTTATCTGTTCCGGTGGCCAAAATTGGAACTACGTGAAATGCAATGCAAAAACGATATTTAATGACATTTCTAAATAGACAGTAGCGACGCCGCCACCGGAACAGATAAGAATAGTTTGTCGGTCTATACGGGTTTTGACATTCGCTATCGCAAATTGAGCGATAACGAACGTCACCAATACCGCTTGGCCTCTGTGCTTGCGCACTCACTGCAGCACTTTAAAATACTGCGTAGTTAGTTGATCATTTAGATTGACCACCGTAGCCGCGGCTTGAAGGAAATATTATTACTGTTATTATAGGTTGAATACTTACTCTTCAAAACTCGTTCCATTCGTTAAGCTTGCAATAATAGACAATATATGAGACAGAAGATAGACATAAATGATTAAAACAATAGAAATGACAACATCCATTTTCGCAAAATAGCCAGCTACATAAACTTAAGTGTTTTATTAAACCTTACAAGGGAAATAAAAAGTAAATCGTGCGTTTGGAAATATTTAAAAAATTGAATACTTTTTTACCATTTTACCGCCGCGGTCTGATCTATAAAGTGAGCCAATAGGCTGACACTTTTTTCGTTACCCATACTTTTTAAATTTTGTATATATATTTTTGTCTCTTTTCATCATCCTGAATTCACTATATATACTTACGTAGTATTGTCCGTTTGGTTGCTTGAAAAATTAAGACATGTTAATATTTTTATGAATAGTTAAAGGAAAAATGGGAAAATAATTATATGTAATGAATTGACATATTGCATCCTAATACCTACTATCGATAGTATGGATACTTCATAAAATGCACTGCTAAAAACTACAACGACAGTAAGATACTATAGTGTTATAAAATTTATGTACTGTCAATACTGCCGATAGATAGATAGTTTAACTAAATTTATCAATAGTGTCAACTATCGACACTATCATAGTCCTCCTGGCAATGTGCCCTGCTAACTGCCACTTAACAGTCGAAATTCTTCGGGCAATATCGGTGACCCTGGTTCTGGAATCTAAAAGCTGGAGCTGCGCCCCTTTTGAGTTATGTTGAGCCCCCTATTTTAGACCTAACCGAGCAACAAGTAATCAGGGACTACCTGAACCTTTGCGTGTTTAGCCACTCCTTGCAGGAGGCCATGGCCAGCTTGCAGCCAAACCCCAGCCTCAGGCCTCAGTGGCCCAGTCCAGCCAGTTAAATAGCCGACTATCGTTAGCCTATACCAGAGGTCGGCAACCTGCGAGCCACAAGTGACTCTTTAAAAACTTAGAGAAAAGTTACCCACAATTTTTTTTTCTGTTTGGCCCAAAGGTTGAATGTCAGAGAATTCCATTTGGCATTAGGTCCGCCTTATGTACTCTTGATTTTGCATTTAAAGTTTAAAAAAAAGTTTGTTTACCCCTGCTAAGGGTGCTGACCCCTGTCTTACACGTAACCTTGCAACAAATAGTAAGGGACTACCTGAACCTTTGCGTGTTGAGCCACTTCTTGCAGGAAGCACTGCAAAGTGTCATCGTCCATAGACACTCACGATCAGGGCTTAGATAAGTTGTCCGCATTTATAGAAATATGGAAGCAGGGGGCAGTAAATAGGGGTGGGGAGGTACTAGCAACTAATAGTAAGAAAGTATCTGAACCTTTGCGTGTTGAGTTGTGTTTAATATAGTAAAATTAGTTCCGCTACTCGCCAATAGATGGCGTTAGTGTCGCGCTCGTATATCCTGCCACGCGGTAATAAGAGTTGTTTTTGATTCTACTTTACCCCAAGAGGACTTTGATTAAACTGAGTTCAACAGCAGTGGTGTTGTTTTATATGCGACAATGGGTCAAATAGTAAGTTAGTAAGGAAGTACCTAAACCTTTGCGTGTTGAGCCACTCCTTGCAGGAAGCACTCTTGGCAGTGTCATCGTCTACAGACACTCACGATCAGGGCTAAGATAATAAGTTGTCCGCATTTAAAGGAAGGGGTGGGAGGTACTAGCAACAAGTAATAAGGGACTACCTGAACCTTTGCGTGTTGAGCCACTCCTTGCAGGAGGCCATGGCCAGCTTGCAGCCGAGCCCGCGGCCCCAGTCCAGCGGCGCCGCGTGCGCGTAGTCCGCGCGGTACCAGCCCGTGTCCTCCATCATCGCGAAGGTTATGCGGCTGAAGACCGAGTTCTGGGTGTGGGTGCCTGTCATCGCTTCGTTCTAAAAAAAACAGAAATGGAGTCAACATTTCTGTGCCCATTCAGTCGGGGTATTCTTTTTTTTATTGCAATGTGTAACAAGACAAGCAGATCGTACACCTGACGGTAAGCGCCACGTTTGCCCTTAGGCAGTTCGTGCCAAACAGTAACTAAGCATTTACTGTCTGGCACCGCCCTGCGCCCGCTACACCGAGACGACAGTTATTGGGTCTCATAGTAATTTCACTAATTAGGTCTATACCCAGTAATTCTTGCACCCTAATCGAGAATTTGGCAAGTCTAGTTATTCATTTGCAATGACTGCCATCATTAATCATCAATTGGACATCAATTCATGACTACATAGCCATTAGACTATGCGGCGAGAAACTTATTGCTCACTGCATCATCAACTTATTTTATCAACAGATACTAAGAATAGGAATGGCCTTAATATTGATCCCTGTGGTACTCCATTAGCAGAAGACAACATAAAACTCTACTGACTGACATAATTAATTTTAATCGAAGTGAATGAAAATACTAAAAAAACTCTTTGAAATGATAAAATGTATACGTTCTAAAACAATAATAATGTCCCATTGTCAACACAGTCAAAAGCCTTGTAGAAATCGAAATTTTTTTGTGGTAAGAAAATCTTAAATAGGTAAATATTATATCTGACACAGTGTCTTTGGACTTACCTCGAAGACTCGTTTCTCCCAATGAGTCAGGGCAGTACCATCACCCCCCTGATCTTCTAATTCCGCGCCTTCTAGCTGACTGCAGTTGAAGTGGTCTCTGACCTGAGAATACGGAATTATATTATGAGTAATTTTTAAAGAACTTCAAATCATGTATTTTCTCATTTGGACAGGAACTTATCTGTCTGTGGTGGTGGTCTTATTATCACTTACTTTCACAGTTTAAAAGATCAAGTAAACGACATTTTAAGAAATAGTGGCCTCTCGCTGTAGAGAGATTTATGTAATACTTAATTCTGCAAATTGACTAATGTTGTTTGTTATTAATTTGCTTGGTCTTATATTATGTACGAAATAGGCAGCCAAATAATTAACAATAATATTGACTACGCATCACTGAGTGAACCAAGAAACTCCATACCTCTTTGACCACTCTAGGAGTGACCATCATGTGGAAAGTACGTTCCATGTACCCTCCTCTGATCATCCAATTCTTCCGGGTCACGTTCCTGACGACCCTGTCTGACCATTTGTGGATCTGTAACCTGTCAAATGTAAGAAACTATTATATTAGCACCGCAGATAATTCATTAATTAGCACGACCTCTAAGAACATCATATTAAATGTTTTTATTCTGACATACGAACACATTCTTGGCGATTTTTTTAATTATAGGTGTTAAGACTATACTGTTTATTCTAAATTTAACTTCTGCGAAGTTACAAGGTATAAAAATAATATAAGACACATTGTAGTGATAATAGCAATTAGTTAAAATTAAAAAACTCTGTAGTATAATTAATAACACTAGGACTAAGATACTATACTTACTCTTCATCTAAAGGTGGGTTGCCGGTATCTGGCCGTCTTTCAGTTAATGGCTCACCGTTGTCGTCTCTAAAACAATATAAACAACCATTTTACTAATGGTTTACAAACAAAAAACAAACCAAGTTTACAAACAAAGATCAAATATATTAAAGATACATTGAAATACACTACAGGCGTTGTTTTGCTAATAGCGATATTTTTCAGACAATTGTAAATTTAAAGGAGAGCTAATAGAAGGGGTGTAGTAGTAATGATGCAATATTTTATAGAATAAAATAATATTTGCTATAGAATATCTAAATCAATTAGTCAAACTTAGTAAAAGTCCGAACATCAACCAGACATAAAACGGGAATTGAACTCCTCCGGATCCACAGAGACGGTCAAAGTGTATGAAGCATAAAGGGGTTTGAAGATTTTGGCCTTCCTACGCGTCCGCCATTTTGATTTTTTTTCAAAATAGCGTTAACTTAAAATTCTTTGAAAAATCGATACCTTACATTAATACAAACATAATATGTTATTAGACAAAAACCCGTAAAGTGTCACATTTTAAAGATATAAGCAACCAAAGTAAAATTTCTTTGTTTTGAGTTTTTTTTCTCCAGTTATAGTTCACATAAAATTCATTCAAAAATAGATACCTGATATCAATTCAAACATAAAATGTCATTAGACGAAATCTCGTGAAGTGTCACGATTTAAAGATATAAGCAACTAAAGATTTATTTTGAGTTTATTTTTGTCTCAAGTTATTATTCATATAAAATTCATTTAAAAATAGATACCTGACATCAATATAAACATAAAATGTTATTAGAAAAAAACTCGTAAAGTGTCACGTTTTAAAGATATAAGCAACTAAAGTTTTACTTCTTTATTTTGAGTTTTTTTCTCAAGTTACAGTAATAATGACATCTTATGACATTTTATGTTTGTATTGATGTGAGGTATCCATTTTTGAATAAATTTTATGTGAATTATGACGTCTTGACACAAAAAATCTTAAAATAAACAAATAAGACTTTAGTTGATTATATCTTTAAAACGTGACACTTTATCGGTTTTCGTCTAATAACATTTTATGTTTATATTGATGTCAGGTATCTATTTTTAAATGAATTTTATATGAACAATAACTTGAGACAAAAATAAACTCAAAAAAAAATCTTTAGTTGCTTATATCTTTAAATCGTGACACTTCACGGGTTTTTGTGTAATGACATTTTATGTTTGTATTGATGTCAAGTATCCATTTTTAAATGAATTTTATGTGAACTATAACTTGACAAAAAAAATCTTAAAATAAAGAAGTAAACCTTTAGTTGCTTATAGCTTTAAAATGTGACACTTTACAGGTTTTTGTCTAATAACATATTATGTTTGTATTAATGTAAGGTATCGATTTTTCATAGATTTTTAAGTGAACGCTATTTTGAAAAAAAATCAAAATGGCGTACCACAAGGTAAGCCAGCCTCCATACAAAAATCTTCAAACCCCTTTGTGGTATCTTCGTTGTTTCTGAGACCCATAACAAAAGTGCTTAAGCACATTGTACATACTTTGTGGTCTGATCGATGTACTCGTATGTTATTTAATATATTTTTCTATAAAAAGAAATATTCACCTGTAGAAAGCGAACAGAGACACGCTGAAGCCAAGCGCGTGGAGCATTTCGTGTTTGACCGTCGACATTACTGAAGGAAGGTCTCTGTACTTTGTAGACAGCTCCCCTGGACAAAAGTTTGCATGCCCTGCTACTGGCCTGGAATATAAATGATCAAAAATCAATAATATCCACTTCATAATTGAAGAAAGAAAGTGTAAAACCATAAACTTTGATATCCAATTTGATTTGAACCCCACAAGACAGGCTTAGCCTAGTGTGGGATTTATAGCTATATGTATCTCGGCTTATAAAATTTTTTGAGAATAAAGAATTATTATTATTATTATTTAATCCATATACAAGCCGGACCAAAAATAATAATTATGACTGAGTTTTTCTGGTGGTGTAAATAAAGCCACTTAAAGCCAGAGGCTCAGATACAATTCTGAGCCTGATCTATCTTCGATTGTGCCATACACGCTGTCCCACCGTGCTATGAAAATGAGGATATAGGGAGTGCAGTGCACCTGTGCTTGCGCACTTACTGCTTAGTTGATTGTAAAGATTCACCATCAAAACACAGTTAGGAGGTCATTACCACTAGCTCGGTGGTGACGGGAAACATCGTTAAGAAACCTGCACAGCCGAATGACTTGTAGCCATGATCTAATTGTTCCGGTTCCCCTGTCAAGGGTTACGAGGTCAGATGGCAGTTGTTGCTATGTAATTACAGAACTACCCACATTTTGGATCGTGGAGCAAGCGTACCCTGAGTTCGGGCACGGTAACTGTGGTTCGGGGCAAAATGCTTGGAGAAGAAAAAGTGATGAGTATACTAAGCGTACCTTTTTTTTTCTCCGAGGAAAATGCTTTTAGACCAAAAAAACTAGCTAGACATGCCGTGTATGGAACTCGGGACTAGAGCGTCCCATTACCCTTTTGTTTTTCGGTTTCTTCTCTCTACCCGTTTGAAACAAGCTGGTTTCAGCCAACTGGCTATTTAACTAAGCGTACCCTGCCCCCTAGACAAGCGGCATTTATGACGTTCGTTATATCTCAATTTGCGATGGCGAATGTCAAAACCCATACTTTCACCACGTGACTTTTCTATGGCATCTGTCAAATCCATACAATTTAAAGTTAGCGAATTTCGCCAGCTATGAAGCGATGTCATCTTGTCTAAGCCCCCTGGCTATTTCGAGACAAAACGCTCAAAGTAAGAATGGTGATAACTTGCCTGTCTAATGCCGATTCTTGCTGACAATGCGATGCGTACGCGACAGTCAGTCCGCGTTTGCATCTCTCCGTCTCCACCGCACTCACGTATAGCACGAAGTCTGTGTCTTCCACACCGTTCGGTTCTGGATTATCTTCTACCACATCTGTAAGGGACAATTTATGTCCATTAGAGTTGCCTATCGATAGAAGTCAAAAATCGATAGTCTATAGGCCGCTCTACACTTAGCCCGCGGATCGCGCGCGATGGCTGCGAAAGGGCGCGAACGCTAAGTGTGGAGCCGTTTCGCATAAAATAGGAGACGGCTCCACACTTAGCGTTCGCGCCCTTTCGCAGCCATCGCGCGCGATTCGCGGGCTAAGTGTAGAGCGGGCTTTAAGATATTTGACGTATTATAATATTACTATAGGCTCATAATGAATGATAATGATAGGGATGCATCCGATACCCATACCGATATATCGGCGATACTTCGAGTTTGCCGATATATCGGTATCGGTGATCTTTTTATGGCCGATTCAAAGATACTTTTCAAATTTCGCGCATTAAAAATGCAGTGTAAACACGCGCGTGTTGTCCCATCTATTTCGTTGCAAACCAGGCACGAACTAACTATGCCTAATATATCGAGAGACGACGATCCGTTCGTTTTCTGGCGCCATGACGTCTTATACCCAAATTTGAAAAAAAATGGCGCAGAAGTACTTTATTTTCCAAATGACTTCTGTCGCATCTGAGAGACTATTTTCCACCACAGGTCTTTTTCAAACAGACTTGCGAAATAGCCTTTGCTCGCGAACCTTAAGAATACTTTGTTTTTTAAATAAAAATCTTATAAATGTTAATTTTGATTACTAGAACTATTAATAAATTGTGTTTTATTTATTCTACCTTCCTTTTTGAATTCAATAAGCGTATCGGTATCGGTATCAGTATCGCCGATATTTTTATAAGAGTATCGGTATCGGTATCGTATCGGCAAAAAGGCGTATCGAGGCATCCCTGGATAATGACTGGAAATACAAGAAAAGGAAAACAGCTGTATAAAAATTGGCTGAGATCTTCATCCCTAAGGAAGGTTTCTAGGACACTTGCCACGTTTCGGCGTAAAAATTTGTTTGGGTTTTATTAACAGTGAGCTATGAAGCGTCATCACCAATCTTAGAGCTAACAAGCCCAACTCTTACCAGGTATCTCAGTCCCAAAGTTGAGGGCATTCCCGCTGATCTCAGTAGCCTCTTCTTCCGGAGGGGGCTGCGCCCGCGGCAGGGCTCTGCAGTTGTGGCCAGTACTGTTGCACACGTAGCATGGCTGGAACATACATTATGGGTGTTGAATATACTAAAATTACCTTTTCTCTCACAAATTGGGCACAGTTCGAAGATTATATTAAATTAAGTTAAGCCTGTTACAGGTATATAACATTGATCTGACTCTAATTCAATCCCATCTATATATATCGTTTCTCCCAAAGGTTGACTGGTAGAGAATGCTTTTAGCGTTAAGTCCGCCTTTTGTACCCCATTTGTGCGGTCAATAAAGTTTTTATAAATAAATAAATAAATATATAAAACTCAAAGGTGACTGACTGACTGACTAACATAGATAGCTATCAACGCACAGCCCAAACTACTGGACGGATCGGGCTGCAATTTGGCATGCAGGTAGATGTTATGACGTAGGCATCCGCTAAGAAAGGCGGGTGAAACCGCGGGCGGCCGCTAGTCATATAATAATATATGAGAGACTGGATGTATTAAAAAAGCAGACAAAGTCACATACAAATACCAGTATATCCATTTATTTTCCATTCAACAGCGTGCTATTTCATACAAGTTATATGAAGTCGATATAGTCCGAATAAAAACGCCATAAAATGTTATTGCGTTTTTTGATAAACTCGATATTTTATTGTGAATAATGGCGGTATATTTTAAAATGAATATTTTGGGTAAGCTGCTATATTCTTTTTGATTTCAAATCTTATTGGAATTTGTTTATATATTATTTAAATTGGAAATTAAAAATGAAACAGAAATATAACTAATAGAAAAAGCTCTAATTTTTTGGTAGTAATCTACAAATTAGGCCACCACAGATTATAGGCAAAAGTTTTACACGTCCTGATTTATATAAACGACTTGTTGTTGCCACCGTTAAGCTCCTATCAAAAGTACTACAGCAAAAGCAATCACAAACAACATTAAATTAAAAAGCAACTTTTTCAGCAATATACATTATTTGTTTTACATTTATTTCCAGGGCTGAACATATTAGCTTTAATAACCCTATCCCAATCGTTCGTACTTCTTACTGCGAATATGGACGATGTAAGAAAATTGGCAAGAAAGTTCGTGTCTGAATCGCTAGCTGAACAAATCGCAGACTTCATAACAAAACTTACCGCAAACCCAGTAGATGTATCAGAAGAAAACGAAAAGAATATGGAACAGTACCGACAGAGTTCTGGAGAACATTCTAGAAATAAAATACCTAAAAGAGATGACACTGTCAATGATAACAGGTTTGTAAAGAAATTTCAGGTCGCCCGACAACGAGATCGAGTTTACGAGAAAAATCAAATCAAACAACGAAAGGGAACTCGCACAACTACTGAAGCTACTTCGAAAGGGCCTGAGTTTCCTCGAGAGATAAAGATAAAAGAACAATTGGTGGAAAATCAAGAAAAAATTATTCCAAACTACAATACAGAAGTTACGGAAATAAAATCAAACCAAAATAAACAAAATTGGCATGAAGTACACCAAAGCAAACATAGACTGCCTGGAAGACAAACCGAACGAGAATATGAACACAATGACAAGGACAGAGCCGTTAATAATTTGCCTGAAAACAATGCCGATACCAATAGCAAACGTCAACAAGATGGTACTAATGATCCAGAAGAAATATTAAAACATCATCTACATACACCAACTGAAAAAGCAGAAACGAATGACCTAGAAAATAAAAGACAGAAACCTACCAAGAGGCGTAAGAAACGCCGAAATAAATCTAGATTTCTAAATTCAAGCACTTATTCACAACAGTCACCTGATTCGTCCACCTTAGGCTACCCAGAGCTACTTAGCAATAATCCGAGTCAAAGTCGATACGTCAAAAAATCGTTTAGTCAAATGACTGATGACGAAAATAAAACCGGTTACATTGACGAAATACGTGTACAAAATCAGGCAGAAATACAAGAAGATACTGGATATAGTATCGAGAACACTGCAAAAGAATTAAGTACAGCTAAAGTTAAAACTGAATTCGATCAATACGATAACAGGAATTATCCTAAATCCGAGTTTGTAGCCACAAGCGGTTCTGTGGCGTTAACTAAGAGGCCACAAGAATTCGTGTCAGACGGTGATGGTTTAAGGCAAAGAAAGGCTTGGTTTTAAATAAATAGTTAAATGTATTCAACACTTGTTCTGATTTTAAAATGAGCACTCACTATCTTGTCGCTGGCAGTACACTCTCTCTGTACTGTCCTCTACATCGCTTGCTAGTACAGTGGTTCATACTAAAAAAAATGATTTTTTTTAGGGTTAGGGTTTATTTTTAAGGTCTTTGCCGTCATATGGCAGACAGGCACTCAACAGGTCTAATCCATTGAGGGACACTTACTTAACCAAAAAGCGTCTCCTAAAGTTTTTTACTTGTCACAGTGTAGGCTCCTCTGGTCCTTATACCTCTTCCAGAGTCCACTTTTTGACTTGGAAAAAGTCTTACCATCAACCTAACTAACCTAATATTGCGTGTATCCGTGTGATCCACAGGTCTTTTATCCGAGTTCCAAATATAGCCTTCTTAACTAATATTATGTACTCACATTCAAATGATGTTCAGGGACTCTGACTTCTCCGCACATGGTTTCCGCATTGCATGAGTCGATGCAGTGGGAGCGGCCCGCGCGGACGAACACCTGACGTGTTGGACATTTTCTGTCAACAAAATAAATAAAAAATTAAGTATACTTCAAATGGAAGGTTCTAAGATCCTGTAGGTTTCTATCACACACTACCGTTGCTAAATTTGTTACCACGCTGTAGTGTGACAACACATTAAGCGACGCTTAACGTCAAGTGGGCTGCGTGCTGATCAGTCAATGGAAGAAGTACAAAAAAGAGACAAAAACATATTTAATAATGGTCTCCAGTCAAGTTCCGGCTACGACGGTCAATTGCGATCAAATACAATCAACCAACTATGCAGGATAACGAATGTAGTGCTGCAATGCATGCGCAAGCACAGTTATACTACAGGGCCGTCTGACACGACTGATGGGAGATCCGGCGCAGGACCAAGCGACGCGTTAGGGCTTTCGGAACCCGCTCACCAATCAGAGCGTAATATTTATGAATATGCATCTGTGTGAACCCTCACTACCAGTTATTCATTCCCCGTTCAAATTGGCCTATTTTTACTGCCACTTGTCTGTAGATGGCTTTACCACGTGGGAAATCCATGGATATGACATCCATTGGAGGCCATTAGGCCTCCAGCACTTCATCACGCCACAACATGTAGTGTAGCTCCGATTGGACTTATACGATTAGCTGCGAAGTACAAAAGGCGCAATTTTTATTTTTGATTTTTTAGTTCATATTTTTGTTTCAATTTGGTTGTTCTTTTGTAAAAGAAAGGTTTCTTTTTAACCTAGGTTTAAAAGTCACATCGTTCTTATGTTTAACCCTAAAATAGTTCATCAATAATATTCGAAAGGAAATATCAAATACCAACAACAATACAGTGATGATTTACAGATAAACAGGTTTTTATCTTATCACAACAGATTACAAGGGAAATGGCCAAGTACAATGTATTTAGTAACGTCAGTAATGTTTTTTTTCTCAAATCTCGTTAAATAGTTAGTTATTTGAGTTACAATTGTATTAAATAGTTAGTGTATTTAACAATTAAAAGGATTTGAACTGTCAAAATCATTGAAAATGTAAAAAACATGTTTTATTTGTGAATTGTGGTGAAACTTGTGAATTGAAGGGTTATCGAGGACTTTTTGTGGCGTAACAAAACGTAATTTTAAAGGTTGGTTATTCTTCTTTTGTTTTTCTAAATGGTCCAGTGGGTAAAGTACAGGGTCATGTTGTAGTTTTGAGTTCGATTTCCGGGTCGAGCAAAATTTGTGTCGGACTTAAGAACGGGTTTGTGATCGGATCCGCATTTGGCTTTCTATTGAGGTACACTGAAGCAATCTGTATTCGCTACCAAAGTGTAGACTTCTATGATCTTCGAGATCTTTGTTTTCAAGTGTACTGGCTCCCACATTAATATTGCCGGAACACAGCCAGAGCTGTTATGGCGGCAGATTACTCCTGTGGTGGTGTTAGCTTGCTAGTCGTATCTCCACCTTTTTGTAAGTTTATTGCAATAAAGAATATTATTATTATTATATTATTATAATAAGTGTAACGCCCGGTTCACACATGGTCCGTTTTACTGTTCCGTTTTATCGTATACGTGTTTTTTTCATCGATGGCGTATGTAGTTGTATGAGCGGCTTCACACATAGCACAGTATTCTGTATACAGTAATACATACGCCATCGACGAAAAAAGACGTACACGATAAACCGGAACAGTAAAACGGATCATGTGTGAACCGAGCGTTAGGGAATCAAACCTACAATCAGGTTCTATTAACCACATTTCCACGGAGGCTGTCAAGGTATCAGTGCTGAAAGTTTTATCTTTAATCAACTTATTCGTTTTCTTGTTAAAGAGCAACAAAGTCAACAAACCATTTGATCTCAGAAACTTTCCTTTTCTTTGTTTAAGAAAGAAGTAACTTTTGGATTTAATATAGAACCCATTAAGTAGAAAACTTACAAGATCTTTGTTAACAGAATCAAGATTCTTAATTCTAATACCATTTCATCAAAGCAAATAGGTATTGTTGACTAGCGGTCGCTTCCACAGTTTCACCCACGCGTCATTTCTTTTGCCAATTATCCCCCCCTTCCCCCCACATTTCCGGAATCAAAAGTACCCTATGTCACTCGGGGGTAACTATTTAGTAATCTGTGCTCGGGGATAATGTAGCTTTCTTACAGTTAAATAATTTTGCAAATCGGTTCAGTAGTTTCGGAGCCTATTCAATACAAACAAACAAACAAATCTTTCATCTTTATCATTAGTATACATAAATTGTAAAGACGTACTTATCTTATGGATCGTCAAAATTAATGTTACTCTACCACTGTCTTCGAAATGTTGTTACCTTGTTACATAACTATATCGAGAAGAACCGAAAAAATCTCGATAGTTACTCATTTAAATTGTCAAAATTTTAACAAAATGCATCAATGCAATCTGCTTGATACTATTCATGGCAAATAAATTATTTTGAATTTTAAATCATACAGTTCTCATCGTAGTAATTAAATACCTAATATTCTATTATATCTTCGAGTTTTTTTTTTTCTTAAGTAGAAAGGTATCTTTGGACCTATGTATATCTTTAGACTTTTCGAAACTACTAAATTATTAATTGTAATTATTACGAAAATTACGTCATCTGTCAGTAATCAGTTTAATGACAAGCCTCATTCGCGAATTTTATTTAAATTTGATAAAGTCTTGACTTATCAAAATTATCTCAAGAGCAACTATTTTATAATCAAAATTATTTCCTTTTATCAACATGCGTTATTTTATTATCTTTAAACGCATAGATAGTAAAATTACTGAGAATTTGGCCTAAACAATAATCTTATCAATGTAGGAGATCCAATGTTTCCTTAAAAGGAAGGAGATCTAATCTAATGCTTCCTTAAAAGGCGAAGATCTTCCTCCGAGCTAGATCGACTGTGTTTGGGGACCATGGTCCAATGTACCATCTTTGGTGTGTCGTGTAACTATAACCTAGCCGGCGACAATTTGCTTACGAGATGCAGGATTCTACACCTTATTCTTAATAATAGGTCAGCGCCTATTGTCATCCGTTTGTAGAACTGTTTGTGGCAGGCGTCGAGGGTCAGTGGATCAGGAGAGAGTATACGCTTTCTAAACCGCAAATAAGCGTAACCTGGCTGGAATTTGACAAAGTCTTCACTAAGTATCAATTTATTTAGTCACTAGCTTTCCGCCCGCGGCTTCGCCTGCGTGGACTACACGACGTTGTTCCACGGGAATGTGATACTTTTCCGGGATAAAAAGTATGTTCCTCTCCAGGCTTCAGCACCTACGTCATAGTAGCTTTATGCATGCAAAGTCTCAGACCGATCGGTTTAAAATTGACAAAGTTTCATACAAACTTTCATTCCCTATTTTATCCCCTTGGGGATAGAATTGATCAAAATTCTTTCTAAGCGGATGCGTACGTCATAACATCTACCTGCATGCCAAATTTCAGCCCGATCCGTCGAGTGGTTTGGGCTGTGCGTTGATAGATGACTATGTCAGTCAGCCAGTCAGTCAGTCAGTCACCTTTGAGTTATATATAAAGATATAGATTTTCACAGAATGGCCAGTAGCCGGCCTGGTGGATCACAGGCCTATCAGGGGTACCCGTACACCAACCCAGCTGTCCAGGACATTCCGTCAGTCTCTGCAGAGGAAGCTGCGAAGTGGAGCCGCCTCCCACGGAAGCCTGCGCCACTGGTATCCACTAGGGAACAGCCTGGGGGCAGTGGTTCCCAAGGAGCTTCTGGATCTCAGGTGAGTAAAGAATAAAAGAAAAACGAAAGAATTCTTTGGGAATGAAAAATTGAAAGAAAGAACCTTCCCTGTGTCGAGCGATTGTCCTGGGTACAATTCCCGGGTTGAACTAACTTTGTGTCGGTTTTTTCGGACACAGCTCGGGTTTGTGATCACCAATCCGTATTTGGCAAGCGTGGTGATTAAGCCAGTACCCATCGTTGTGTAGCGGCTATCGGAATGCGCTACATACGACAGACTGACGACAACAACGCAAGATTGCATGTCAGCAAAAAGTGCACGTGTAAATATTGGCTTCGAGACTCGTCACTCACGCGGTACTTAGACAGCGAATCAGATATTAGATCCTGCGTCGCGCTAGCAGAGTTATTCTCTCGGCTAGCATATCTTCCTCCGAGCTAGGTGACTGTGCTCGCGTTCCCCGAGCACAGACACCTAGCTCGGAGGAAGATCTTCCGTCACGTCATGAAACGAGACCTCCATACGTCATAGTTGTAACGAAAATTTGAATTCTAGGATGGAGATCTTTGCTTATTTGTAACTAGAGGGACATTAATAGGCTGATGCCTGATACTGATTGAATATCCTTTTCAGAGTACAACTCGCCAAGGCTACAACGGTTATCCATACGCCAGGCCTGCAGTCCACGAGATACCCAGTGCCATTTCAGCTCAAGATGCAGCCAGATGGAACAACTTGCCCCGAAGACCAGCCCCTGACGCCGTGCGAGGAGGCACGGTCCCGGAACCGAGTCCTATGGTGTTTGTGGAGGAGCCTGTGAGCAGTGGCAGCCAGGTTTCTGAGAGGAGAGAGGTGGAGAATGACCAGCCTTACGTCCAGGTGAGGATGTGTAGACCCCTTTTCTTCTGTTTCTCTTTTTCCCTTCCTCCCCCTCCCTATTTTACTACAGCATTATGTCTACGTCTATATCTCTTTCCCTAACGCTCTTTATCTTTCCTACTCTGCATATCAATCTCTCGTCTTTTTATAGAAGGTCGAAAATAGCTTGCACCTGTTTTTTATACTTTAAATCACTAGACAATGTTTTCCTGACATTCATTTGTTTTCCTGACATTGACTTGTTTTGCCGACATTCACTTGTTTTAATGTTATTAAAAAACTGTCAAAATAATATAAGTGCCATCGACCTTATCACCCCATGGCACTCGGGTCCTGGACCTCCCACGTTGGAGAGGACCCGTCCGAGAGCTGCGGTGCAGCGGCACACAGCCGTGGGGCGAGGAGTTTAAAATTCTCCTCGAAACTCCACCGGGTGTCCAGGGTCAGGCCAAGGTACTAGAAGTGCACCTCGACCGGAACCCGGACCCCTTCCACCCGGACTTGGAGCCCCCGTAGGGTCCTGCGGCGTGGGGCGTGGAACGGCATGGCCCTCGTTTTCTTAAGGGCCACCTTCAGCCCCAAGGAGAGAATGCGCCCGACGACAAGGGAAGTGCCGACCGACGCAAGGTGGACCGCATCCTCCCAATCGCTCGCCCTTGCCGCGACCAGGGTGTCGTCCGCAAAGCAGACAACATCCAGGGGTATAATGGTACTAGGGCAGCATGACCTTAGTGGAGTTATTTAAAAAGTTTACGTTATCCAGAATTATCTTATTTTTTTATTTATTTATAAGACTGCCCGAAAATACTACATCATAATTAGGTAGTAGTACATTCGGGCTTGCCCGAGATGATGTTTTCAATACTGCCCGAAAATACTACATCACAATTAGGCAGTAGTACATTCGGGCGAGCCCGAGTTATAAATTGCCCGAGTAGCCCCCTAAGCCGATTTTGGGAAGGGAAAGAGAAGGGACTCCAGTACTATCACTTGCGAAACGTAGCGCAACATAACACGTCGGATGGGTTCTCTGAAAGGGTAGTGCTTCCCCAATCGAGCCGGCCAATTACAACTAACAGGCAGGAACTGCATGCCAGCATGGCTCTACTACACATTTTTATTATAAATCCTTCTTGTCCTCCAGGATACGATATTCTACGACCAGTTCAAAGACAGAAGGATAGGCGTCAACTCAGGCAGCAGCAGTGGCAGTAGCAGCATCAGCTCAGGACCTGAAGAGCGCCCCCCCTTGCACCGGCCTAACCCCCCCAGCAGTTTAAACCTGAATTCTCCTGAAAGTGGTAAGTCTTCTTGCTTCGAGCGTTTTGTTCCGAACTGGTCAAGGTACGCTTGCACCATCGAGGATTTGGCAAGTCCAGTATCACATTGGAGCGACTGCCATCTGACCTCCAGTAACAGACCAATTGGGTTCGAAATGAACAGACACAAACGTCTTACGCGTTTGAAATTGCTGCTAGCGGCGCCGCACGCACGGTCGCTAGTTAGCTCGCTACATAGCCCGCACGAGCGTTTTGTACTTGACCACTTGGATTTTTTTTTTATATAGAGGCAGTCAGGATGACCTCACTCCACCTGATGGTAAGCGGAAGTGAGGTCCAAATGTAAGGTTGACTGGCTCAATAGATCATACCAATTGAGCCAGTCACCCTTACCCTGAAGGCCTGCATAGATGCCGCTTCACGCTCCGCCTAAAAAGCCCAGGATTATAGGAGGAAGGAAACACGTGAGCCGGAAGGGCATTCCATGCCCTAATGGCACGGGGCAAAAAAGAGGAACTATACCTCTTGGTACGGGCCACCAGTGTCTGGATGGTATGGGGATGGCAACGCAGTCCGGCGCGTGTTGATCGGGAGTGGAAAGGGGAGGACGGGATGAGTTGGAATAACTCTTTAGAACATTCCCCATTATAGAGACGGTAGAGAACACTAAGACTGGCAACGTCTCTACGTAACTGAAGATTGGATGTACGCCAATGTGAACAAGCACTTAGTTTCCTAACCAGGTAGGCTGACGTGCCTATGTGTCACATGAAGTGACGCTTAGACAGGTTCGATGCCATACGAAATCTTGCCTTATGACCCTGGAGTCGGAAGTTGGAAAAAGCATGAACAGCACTTGCGGATGACGTAGTTACTTACGTCATCAAAAAAACGAAAGTGACCATTATCGATACATATTATCCCTACATTTGTGAACTTAGGGCTAATGATTAAATGCTCAGAGTTTGTGAGAAAAAACTTACGCAAGCGAAGCTGGTTTATAATAGAAACGATCAAATATGTATTATTCCTCCAGCATTCGACGGATCCAGTCCATCCCGTGTTCCACCGTTCATGTCCAAGCAGACCGATGTCTACGGCCAGTTCGGGATCTCAGGCACGTCCTTCGACGGAGTGGACTTCCCTGAACCTCCGCCTGCCTACACTGAGACGGATATTTCACAGGTAAGACCATCATTACAGCTAAAAGACGTCCACTGCTAAACGTTATCTTTTGGTCTCTTCTAAGGATCTCCAAACCAATCGGTACTGCGCCATCTGCATCAAATAGAGTCCTGCGATCTTTATAATCGGTCCACCTTTTGGAGACTCTACCACGACTTTGATTACTGGCACGAACCCACCATTTAAGGACCTCGCCGCCCTAACGGCCGTCAGTCCTACATGCAATGTGCCTTGCCTACTGCCACTTAAGGTTTACAATTCTTCGGACATTGTTGATAACCTAGGTCCTCCTTCGGATCTCACCATTTTTAAGCTATCACGCAAGTAGGCCCTTAGCAAAGCCCTCTCCTTTGCGCTTTGAGCGTTCTTGAGTCGACTCGAAATCCAAGATTTATTATTTATTTATTTATTGCACTGTGTAACAAGACGAGCAGATCGTACTGATGTTAAGTGCCATGTCTGCCCTTAGACATTCAGTGCCAAACAGTAACTGTATGGCACCGCCCTGCGCCTGCTACACCGACAGTTATTAGGTCTCATATACCCAGTAATTTCACTAGCTTCAGTGGCCTTTCCCCGAAACACAGAAGTGCTTGACACTCTTCTATTTTACGGGAAAATATCTGGCACTGCGGTGGTACCCACCTAGACGGCCCAGTACACTGACTCGTCTCTTTTGCCGAAGCCGGTGCCTTCAAAACACGAGAGATGAACTTATTGATTTTGCTTTTGACAGAGAGGGACACCAGCCACTCCTGCGCAGAGCGAGACAGTGGACGCGCCGGTGCAGAACGTGTCTGTCATCGTACAGGATGACAATGGACTTACGAGGACTCAGGTCATCATTCCTTCCGGTAAGTTTTGACCGCTTCCTTAGAAAAGTGTGTGGGACCCTCTAACTTGATCAGCAAACATTAAGTACCCGCTTGCTACGAATAGTTCTACAGACTGATGACAGAAGGCGCTGCTAGGCGGTGCTATTACGAATTACTTTCGAATCCTGTATCGCGCAAGTAAAGTAATTGTTACCCGCTAGAGCCCTCATGTTTGGATTTTTTTGTACTCTTGTTGCGAATATCTTTGGCTATCTAACTTAATGCTAGCACTGAACAAGTTATAAAACGTAAAAAATTTAGAAAAAGTTTAAATTGGCAATATCTTGAAAACCGAGTAACTTTACTGAGGTCATGTTAGGCTTGTTCGATGCCTCTTGTGCTGGCCTACCTCTAGTGTCACTGTGACGTGTCATTTTTGAGACACCCTGTATACGAGACATCAAAGATGGTACATTGGGCTGTGGCCCCCGAGCACAGTCGACCTAGCTCGAAGATCTTCCATTTTTATGGAACAATAGAAGATCTAATTTTCCTTTAAAATGGAAGATCTTTCCTGGCTTAAGCAGCCCAAGTTCTGAAGGCCTTACTAACCGCCAGATAATTTCAGATAACTCAGATGATCCGGACAAGAGGTTTATAGAATGTACTGGCTGTGGTTTCGGCTCGTACGGACTGGTTGTCAAGCAATCCGGGCTAGTTACGCATATCATCGCTTGTATCTTCATCTTTGTGTAAGTAACTATAGTAATATTATAAAGAGGAAAGATTTGATTGATTGTTTGTTTTTACTGAATAGGCTCTGAAACTACTGAACCGATTTGAATAATTCTTTCACTGAATGTCCATCCATAAGTCAATGAGGTGTAAGAAGCAAGGATTTATTTATTTAAAAAATATTGATCGCAACTAGCTATTTTCATTCCTGCCCTTGAAATAAACTCACTGGCAATAAAACCTGGCCACTGAGCTTTTTTCATACAAACGTGGTCACTTTAGTGTCTCATAGATAGAAAACTATTTGCAGCAGTGCAATGATCATTGCGTCAATGGAGAGGCCAAAAGCCAAAAGGAAAAACAATCAACTCAAGTCAAAATTCATTTGTGTACGATATATGGAGCGTCGAGTTCGGTTTATTGTTTTTCCTTTTTGAGAATAGTGACAGATTTTTGGCAATTTTTGAAACTGTGATTCGATTTGGCCTCTCCATTGACGTAATAATCATTGCACAGCTGCAAATAGTTTTCTATTTATGAGACGCTAAAGTGACCACGTTTGTATAAAAAAAGCCCAGTGGCCAGGTTTTATTGCCGGTGAGTGTATATTTTAGAATACTAGCCAAATTACTTTATTACTCTAAGCTTCAAAGCCTCGTGCAGATTTTTTTTCGGACTTGAGGGAGGATCTTGTGTTTTAGTCATTAAAGTTGACCGCGACTGTAGATTTCCTCCTCCTCAAATGACAGGGTTGGCTCGGCGCGAGTGACACATCTGTTTATTGTTACTTTTTCTTTTTCAGATTTTTCCCAATCGCAATACTGATTTACTACACGGATGACTTGAAGTACAAGAACTATTACTGCCGACAATGCAATAAGCTGGTGGCCTACCAGGGGCCACTCTGCTGCCAGGACTTAGAGTACTTTTAAGATAAACCGCATAATGACAAAAATATTACTTGTATCCATGTAGTTTTTGACATGCCTGATGGCGCATTTGGTGGCAGAGTCCCATAAATCTTTTATTTATAGTGGAGAAATCCTTTTATTTATAGTGGAGAAATCCTAAGACGTTGTTTTCCCGCAGCAGAACGCTTCACCTTCAGTAGTACTATCATCTATCGATTTATGCATATATTTTTTTGAATTTTTTTTTGAATTTTTTTTTTACTTTTTTCTAATTTTTTAAAGTTTGATAGGAAAATGGAAACCAAATGTCATTGATTAGTAAATTATATTTTGTTTTTTGATAAACGCGAAGGGCAATGACCCCGACCGGTGACCGTCCGCGACGCAGTTAGTACTTACTATTGGTTCGAGTTTCGTCTATCATAATCGTAAAACTTTAGATTTGACTAAAAAAACTTTATTAATCTATTTTACTACTAAGATAGAATCATTTTACTGCGGGAAAACAACGATTAAAATGCCACGCTGTACATAGGTACCTTTTCGTTGTTTCTGATACCCATCACAAGTGCTGAAGCTCTTCTTTGGGTCAGATCAATGTATGTGATGTTGTCCGATATAATTGTTTATTTATTTATAATGTAAATTTTATTTATAATTAAATGTTTTTTTGTTTGATAATGTTTCACGGCTTAAAAAATAAGTATATAACATAACTGACATAATATTATGTATAAATTAGTCAATAAAGTAATTTATCGAATTTCAATATGCGAGTGTTATTGTAATTTTTTTGCTTTTTCTGTCCTCTTACTTAAGTCATTGGTTTTAGAGTAGGTTGTAGAGTCACTCAGTTACCTTTTTTTTATTGCAATGTGTAACAAGGCGAGCAGATCGTACACCTGATGGTAAGCGCCACGACTGCCCTTAAACGATTCTTTAGTGCAAATCTTAAGCCTACATGAAGAAAGAATATTATTTATTAATATTATTTTTTATAAACATACCTGTTAAGTTTTATGGGTCCTCCTGTTTTCCTCACTTTTAAAGCTTGCTCCCAAAACTTAACAGCCTCTGGTAAAATGGTATTCTGTAAACAAAATTATATAGGTAATATTAATAATAATGAATCTTTATTTTGATTTTGATTTGATTTTTGATTTGATAAATACATAAAATCTAATCATTTAATTGAAGTTAGTTAGTACAATAATGTCATTAACAACAATAAAACTGTGCTCTGGAAGAGCAGTGTCTCCTGACACAAGCAATTTGTAGCTTAAAAGGAGACACTGGATGTATTAAGATAATTTGTAAACCTCTGTTAATGCCAACAAAACAATTTTAATTTAATTTTTAATTTAAAGCCTGAAAACATTATTATGGACCTACTCGTAAGCTATGGACGAAACACACAATAATATGTACATATGTTTGAAATATAAGAGTTACTTACATTTATCATGTCAAATTTTTCTGGTTCTAATCTGAAAACAAAAAAAAAGAACTTCATTAAATAAAATAATTGGAGCTAGTTTCACCACTGACGGACAAAAAAATTGCGCAATGACAGATGCACTCCCTATTCCCTCTTCCTCTCACTATTATAACACTGTGATAGCAGTCTGACATGTTCGAAGAGAGATCAGGCAAGAAGACCAACGGCTAAACGTGCTTTCCAATGCCCAAGACAAGATATTTGGATTATTCCTGACTTTTTTTATACACCACGTCAGTTGGCAGACAGGCACGCAGTCCACCTGATGGTAAGCGGCCACTGCGGCCTATTCCATTGAGGGACACATCACCTGGAAGCGTCTCCCAATGTGCTGCCAGACCGTAGACTCATCTGATCTTCGAGCCTCTGATTTCAAGTGTACTGGCTCCCACATTAATACTGCCGGAACACAGCCAGAGCTGTTATGGCAGCAGATTTCACCTGTGACGATGGTAGCTAGCCAGTCGGACTCTGAAAAAGTCCTACCACCAACCAGACCCAAGGTGGGAATCGAACCCACGACCTCCGGGTTTTATACCCGAGCGGCTTAGCCACTGTTCCACAGAGGCGGTCAAAACAATTACATACATGCATTTTTTTTTATTGCATTGTGTAACAAGACGAGCAGATCGTACAACACCTGATGATAAGTGCCACGTCTGCCCTTAGACAGTTCAGTGCCAAACAGTAACTAAGCAGTTACTGTCCGGCACCGTCCTGCGCCCGCTACACCGAGACGACAGTTTTTAGGTCTCATATACCCAGTAATTTCACTAGCTACAGTGCCCTTTTCCCGAAACACAGAAGTGCTCGACACACTTCTATTTCACGGGAAAATATCTGGCACTGCGGTGGTACCCACCTAGACGGCCCAGTACAGGAAACTACCACCTGGTGAAAAATTAAATGTATTGGCGTTCCGTCGCGAAAGATCCGCGACACTTCAATAATAACTGCTTGGATACGATACGGTAGCCGGCGACGTCGCCATGGCAATGCAATGGCGTCCCTAATGAGGTGCAGGGCTCAAGTGCAATAAGCCACTGCGCAGTCAGTCATAACTCATAGTATCTATGTGTAGCGCACGTACAATCGATTTTTATATATTTAGAATCGTTTATAAATAGACTTGCGCACAACTCAGCAAAGATAAATTTAATATTTCATTCAAAACAACAGATTTAGTGCAATAGGAGGCGCTCGTGGCGTTGCTGTGACAGTGGTTCGTTAGCGATAACAAAAGTCAAGCTACCTACGCCGCAGTCGGTTTATGGATGGGTGACCATTGTGCCCACATCTAGCGACATTTACATATTTCGAGCGTCTCCGTGCTTCGGAAGGCATCTTAAGCTGTTAGTCCCAGCTGGTATTTACTATGTAGCTAGATATTAGTCGTCAAGCCTAATCAGATTTCATTTGGCGGCTTGATAAGGGGCCGTCCATTAATCACGTGAGGCTCAAAAGGGGGGGCAGGGGGTACGGAAAACATCACGAAACATCACGAGGGGGGAGGGGGGGTCTCGTTAGACATCACGTGTATTAATTTTATTTATTTTTTGTCAAAAAGCGCTATTTCTGAACCAAAATTTTGAACGGCGCGAAAATTTGAACGATTTGTAGTACGACCTTGATTGACTCGCCCGCCGTTGCTAGGCAACGATTCCCCGCGCCGACCACCTTACCCGATTTCGCAGACATCCAGTGGCCTATGTATTCCGAAACCTCAAGAGCATGACGGCAAGACGTTTGCCAACTTTCTTCTACGTCGGGCACTTTTAATTGCCCCAACGCATGAAGGTTTCATGAGAATGCCTTATGACCTGTATTGCCCTAGCCTGCAGAAGGATTGTAAGCTTCTTGTGGAAAGAATATGTCAGCAGTGTGGGCAGTACTTCTGCACTAAAAAAAGAGCAAAAGAGTGCCATGGGCACCATACTGCCCACGACACTGAAACTGTTCGGCCCACGCGTATCCTCACGCTACGAGGGAGGGAGGTTCTCTGCGTAGTGCGCGAGGATGATGGTGCCGAGTGGCTTGACGAAACCGAAGTTAATATGTCACAAACCTCTCAGCCAATAACAACTGCCAGTGAAGAAGAAGCTTTACCAGTTGTAACCTTAAATGAAAGTCTTGCCACTCCGTGGGACGAAGACAACATTAATTAATTATTCATTAATTTTATTACAAATACATATAAATGTTTTTCGAATCAAAACGCCATTTTTTTAATATTTTTTTCCAGTCAAAAATAGCCTTTATATAAAATACACGTGATCCAGAGGGGGGGAGGAGGGGGTGGTCCCAAACCTCACCAAATATCACCAGGGGGGAGGGGGGGTCAAAAAATGAGAAAATTGACCTCACGTGATTAATGGACGGCCCCTAACATCTGATATTAAGGTTGGTCACTTGCCTTACGCACCCCTCCACCAACCCGCACTAGGCCAGCGTGGTGGAGTATGGCCCACACTATCTCACAATTGTGATAAGACTGTGTCCCAGCAGTGGGAAGGGAACGTATACAGGCTGATGATGATGGATGATGATCATATAGCTTACCTATAGACGGAATGATCATAGAATATGCTTATTCTCAATGGCTGGTCAATACTCCTCTTCTTGACTATGTGAGCTGGCTCTATGTGAACCCCTCGTACTACCTGTAACAAAGACATAATAACGATAAATAACAAGTTAGTGTAGTCTCCAGAGCTCAATTGAGGAGAGCATTGTGTGCAAGAACTTATTTTAAATTTTTTAAATAATAAAAATGCAAGAAAATAAATAATATTGTTTGGTAGAGCTGTGATGCAAACAATTCCTGTCTTTTTTTAAGTCAGAGGCGGCAAACGAACCAGCGGGTCGCTTATGGTAAGCAATCACCGCCGCCCATGGACATCTGCAACACCAGAGGGATTATGGGGGTTTGGGGGTTTGGGCTTCCTACACTCTCACAAACCAGACCAAACACAATAGTAGGCAGTATTATTTCATGCTGGTGTTATGTGAGAGGGTGGTACTTCCCCGGACAAGCCGGCCCATTCGTACTGTAAAACAGCATGGCTCCACCACTAAAACTTTGTTTGTCAAAGTGTCCACCCACTTAAGTAATATTAAAAATCCCAATCGGGTGTGAAGGAGAAACCGGGGGAGTTTAGTGGGTAGTGAATGCCTCGAGTCCCACATACGGCCGCAGATGTAGCTAGCCTGTGGGCTTAGGCTTGAGTACCACCCCCTTTGGTATAAACAAATCGTTTCATATAAATTGGTAACCCTACACCATAGAGTAATAAAACTTCCCTACACTTATCAGGAACTTGTAACTTCAAAAGGTTCTGTCGATATTCCATCTTTTTTCGGACCGTTTGGATGTCAAATAAAACCGAAGCATATTTTCCCAAGCAATTGAATTTATAAATTACCCTCTATCTAATTAAAAGCGTATAATATTTACTTTAATTAAGGCAAAACGTCTTTTTCCTTATCGTAATAGAGTCATTTTGATAATATTTTTTATTCTGACTGTAGGAGGTTTTCCTTTACCGAATTTTGATAACAAGTAGTAACAACGACGATTGCAAAATGCCAATCTATTCCTATTTATTTAATACACTAACATCTCACATAAATAAAAATGAATTGCTGTTCGTTAGTCTCGCTGAAACTCGAGAACGGCTGAATCGATTTGTCTAATATCAGTCTTAAATTTTCGTGAAAATCCAGGGAAGGTTTAAACGATGAAAACGTATGGAAAAATTGCGAGGAAAATACTAAAAACGACAATTTTATTTTCCCATACAAACTGTATTTGAACGAAGTGAGTGATACAAAGTTCAGTAGGTAGGTATGCTATTAGTATAGATGATGAACTACATACATTTTGCATTGAAACTGGTCATACCATAAAATCCAACATTGCTGATGTAAGTACAAAGATATAGTCTGTACTAGACATGTGACATACGAGAGATAATAAATTATATGACAATTTATACACGCAATTGTTTACTTGATCTTTAACCTCTTCATTAGGTCCTTAGTACTGTGTTTGTTTACTTTTAACTAGCTGCGTTCTCGGGTTTTGCTTGGCAAAACACTCTTCGTCCCGATCTATTAGGGTTCTTACAAATTACACGTTTTGTGTCGGACGGCTGCGGTACGGTAGCCGCGCGGTTGCCAGACCACGACCGCGATCGTTATTTTTGATACAAAACACGCGGTACGACAACAGTACGGTTGACGTCTTGCTGTCGAGCGTTCGCGGTACGGGCGCCGTACTGTTGCCGCACCGCGTCTTTTGTATGAAAACTAACGACCGTCCGTACGCGGTGCGGCAAACGCGCGGCTACCGTACCGCAGCCGTCCGACACAAAACGTCTAATTTGAAAGAGCCCTTATAGTCGGGGTCCGCTTGCACCATGACCCAGGAATTGGCAAGTCATTGGAGCGACTGCCAATTGACCTAACCAAACCGATTGGCCCTTTTTATAACGGGTTAATGGTTTGTTCCTATGAGATACCATCAGTAACCTGTTATAAAAAGTAAGAAGGTAATAGTATGGTTTGTAGTGTGGTTTTTGGTGTAGAGGTAGTTTGATAGCTGAAGAGTGATATTGACTATATCTATTTATTCCAAAAAAAATATTCTAGTATAAAAAAACGCTTTGCGCAAGATGGCTGGAAGGAGCTGAATGCGAGTAGCCGAAGATCGAACAAAGGGTGCGTTTGGCAGAAAAAAACGCTTGAGAGCGCTTACAACAGTTGCTGCAGTTGTTACAACGCGCTAAAAACAGTTTTCGGCCAGGACACGTTTGCTAACTTCAACATAATCCGCCATTTTGCTTATTTATTTTGTTTGTTTTGAAGTAGATACGCCATTTTTTAGAAATAGAAATAGAAATAGAAAAAGTTTATTAGGTATTTTTACAATTTAACTTATATCTAGAGTTGACTTAAACTAAAGGATTAACAATACCTAAAGGGCTCAGCATGTGCCGCGGTAAGCCAAGCTTACCATGGCGCTGGTATTCTGCGGATACCTGTTATAGGGTCTACTAACTTATTTACTAATATAATTAGCTTTTCTGTTGATAATACAGAACAGGTGTTCAAGTAATATACTTAATCTAAGAACATGAAGAATAATGATAGGCAGGTACACAATTTAATATATAACAATAAAATTACATATTATCATATAAAAATAATAATTATTTATTAAATAATAATTTAATTTTGCTTACAAGCGCTTCCTAGCGCTTTTTTCTGCCAAACGCACCCAAAGACGTGACAGCATTAGGAGAGGCTATGTCCAGCAGTGGACGGCGGCAGGTTGATGATGATGATCATCATCATCATCCCAGCGTATTCCCGATTGCATCCAGTATGGAGCTCAGGGTCCGCTTCGACTATGATCCTAGTTTTGACAAGCCTGGTTATTACAATGGAGCGATTGCCATCTGACCTCCGTAACCCTACAAGGGAAACCAGACCTACTTGGAACATAGTCGGGACCAACGGCTTAACGTGCCTTCCGAAGCACGGAATCATCATTCTTTTCAGACATTCAGGTCATTCAAGCCTGCAATGTCCTAACCAAACTGGAAACATTCACACAAAGTGAAGCTCCCCGCGGGATTCGAACCCACGAGTCGACCTCCGGGTATTAGAGCCCAACACTCTAACCACTGTACCACGGAGGCTGATGATGATGATAATAAAAATAATAACAGAAAAAGTATCCATGTCGACTGTACTGTATTTTCCTAACATTTTATTAGCTTCGTAGCTATTTGATATTTTATAGTGCGCAATAAATCTCAATAAAATATCTCGAGGCATGACGACTGAAGAAAATGGCTATTCGAAACAATTCGTGCTCTATACAGCTTTCTTATCGTGTAAGTTGAGTCCTTACATTTTGGTGTCTTTAAAACTTATACAAATACAAAAATACAAAAAGTTGGAAAAAATCCAGGAGATCCACCCAATAAACAAGATGATTCCCGGACTTGGTTTGGATGACCTGTGCCATGGTCTCGTTGGGAGAGCTTTTTTTTGTACCATAACCCGCCTGGGGTAGGCGAGCCGTGCGTGGGACTCAGTGCAGCTCCATGCCTCAGTCTTTAGAAAGACTGGTGCACGGAGAATACCCACTAAACGCCCCCGCGTGCCTGCATCGCCGTCGGCAGCGTCCCTGGGATTGACATGACTACCAGGAACTCGTTGGGAGGGGTACCCCCAAGCAGGTCACCCAACAAAGTAGACTTAGCAAAGGCTAAGATTGTCAATTGTTAACTATAGTAAAGTCATTTTAATAGGTCACATTTGACAGTTCATTTATGCAAAGCAAAGTGCTACTTATGTATCAGGAGTAGAGTCTAAATTTCTAAATAAACAAAATTGTATTTAAAAACTGATGTTGTTTTCTTGAGTTTTATTCCTTAAGCGTAAGGTATATTTTTCTTTGCATAAATAAACTGTCAAATGTTACCTATTAAAATGTCTCCACTATAATGTCACTTTTGTTACATTTGCAACACCTGAGTTTTCAGCCAATTCTAAATTTCACCAAATTAATTTTCACTTAACTAGTGAATCAATTTTCATTGTAATACATCGATTCATTTCTATTTCAGACGTGTACTCAGCAGACAGCGTAAATGAAAGTCACAAGAATATAGATTTGTCTATAAATACGTTCTCAGACGAAGACCAGACACGGAGTTATTATATCTATGGTGAAGACAACCCCGTATTAGCTATTAATAGGTATGTAAATGTTTATGTTTTGACTGTACATGGCGGTGGCTAAAAGAGCCCTGAATTCAATTCATTGGGTTTTTCTGTTAGCCATTTAGAACCCACTTTTGGGCAAACTTTTGGGCAGTAAGTAACAGCCTATTAATGTCCCACTGTAGGGCAAAGGCCTCAATCTTTGAAATTGTAGATCTAATGCTTCCTTAAAAGTGGAAGATCTTCCTTCGAGCTAGATCGACTGTGCTCGGGTCCACGGTCCAATTTACCATCTTCGGTTTGTTGTATATATGCTAGCGGGCGGAAATAACTCTGCTAACGCGATGCAGGATCCCATACTAATTCGTGTTCGCCAACTCGCCACAAAATCAATTATCGTTACAATGATGGATTCTGCCAAATGCGAATTGGTGATCATAAACCCGAGCTCTACCACAAAACCGACACAAAGTTAGCTCGACCCGGGGATTGAACCCATGTCCTCGATATCTCGGCCCGACACTCAAACTACTGGAACATCAAGGCATACCACTAGACCATCATGCGTTCCCCTCCATTTATTTATGCGTTTTTTTTTTTCAGTTTCCACAGAAACAAAGACAAAGCTCAAATAAAGAAGTCTTTAGATGATTTTACAATGAAAAGACATAAAACTCACTTCACCAGTCCGATTTACGATAGGGATGTGCCCATCAAGAAATATGATAAAAATGAATTCGTCAATAAAAAAAGAGAACTTCTCAATATCAATGGTAAAAACTATTGTTTTAGAGCCAGTTTGACACCTGTCAGATAAGTTACTTGTAATTTGTATAACAGATACCAATGATGTTGCCACCTTTTTAAAAATTAACAAAAGCGACAACATCATTGATATCTTTCAGTTCTTTATTTATTTCGTTTACCGTCGAGCTACGGATCTACATACGGAAAATATCCAGTGTATTAGATCATGACTCAAACGTCACCTGAGGAGATCTGAAAATAAAACGTAGATAGAAAGATGTAACAAAAAACTAAATAAATATGTTATAAATTTTCAGATAAGAAACACTATAATACAGATTATGAAATTAGAAATCGTGCAAGAAACAACCTTAAAAGAAGTGAAATCAAACAAACTTACGATTCTAATGGTGACCTAAAAGAGTCTGCAGATAAAAACAACGTTATAAACAAAAGAGACTTAATACTACAAAAGCAAGCTGACAATAGCTACAAGTATATATTCAAACCAAGTCTTATACCATTTGGAGAGATAAGAACCACGTATCCTAGCCAACAATATAGTAACAAGTACCGTCCTTATAATATAGCTAAAGTTGTTAATCCAAATATAGTTTCAAGTGAAGATAATATAAACAATAACCGAAAGCCAAATTCAAAACATTTTAAAAATATTAAACATAATGATAAAGTTAGTGAAAGACCAATTGAAGATTCAGATACACAAATTTCGTATTTCAATAATCCAAAATTTATAAAAATTATGAGACAACAGACAGAATTGTTGGAGAAATTCCTACAACTGTTGGAACTTGAAGGTTTAAGGAAGAGAAGTGACTTCGATGATCTAATAAATGATTTGGAAAGGAAGAAAAATGCTACAGATGAATCTTTTGAAGAAGGAGATAGAATAACAGGTAATATTCATGTGATATTAATTTGTATTCAAAGTAAGCTGTACTAATATTGTAAAGAGGAAAGATTTGATTGTTTGTTTGTTTGCATTGAATAGGCTCCGAAACTACTCGTACTAAACCGATTTGGAAAATTCTTTCACTGTTGGAAAGCTACACTATTTCTGGGTGACATAGGGTACTTTTGATCCTGGAAATGTGAGGCAAAGGCGAGAATAATTGGCAAAAAATTATGTGCGGGGTGAAACCGCAAAGGTGGCCGCTGGTTTAATATATTTTAAAGTAATACCATTATTTTCTTTCAGACAAAGATCATAAAACTACGGTTACAACTAAAACACCATCAACAGTAATGGCTCTTATAGATGAAACAGAAGTCAGGCAAGCATTGAAGAATGATCCGTTTATTAAGAGGATTCTGAAAATGGCTGGAAAGAGACGAGCAGAATATTTCAAAGGGCTTAAAATGGCTAAGAAGAAAGAGGCTTTGAAGGCAGCTAAGAAGATCTTTCGAAATAAAGGACATTTTTAAGATTTTATTAGTTTTTTTTATGTCACTTAAAATTGCAGCCAGGCATTGTACAACTGCTCTCTACAAAGGAAGAGGCTTTGGGAGTAAAACCGAACCTCTACTTGAAAACCGTTTTCTGTTGCCTGTCAAATAGGGTATTTGACAATAATTTGGTTATTTGCTTTTTAAACAGTTTATTAAATAAACAACATTAAGCTTTTTAAAACTTTAAAATATCTTTTGTATTTTCGAAGTAAGAGAGTTCTAAACTTCACGATTAGACAAGGAGAGCGCTACATGCATGTGACGTCACATAACAGTAGCACCATCCATGCGCCATTTAAAATGTTGTTTTAGAAAGAGACAGATATACTGGAAATAAATTGCTTTTAACTCACTCGTTTTTTAACCGATTTTATATATATTTTCAATTATATTATAGTTCTGTGTTGTATTATCGAATACAGTCACAAAATATTAAAATTTCAACTACAGTCAAATACCCTATTACAAAATATAGGCCCGCAGGGTCTATCTGCGAGAAAATCCGCAAAGTCTAATTCACAAAACCAAAGGGGTTTGAAGATTTTGGCCTTCCTACGCGTCCGCCATTTTGTTTTTTTTTTCAAAATAGCGTTCACTTAAATTTCTATGAAAAATCGATACCTTACATTAATACAAACATAATATGTTATCAGACAAAAACCCGTAAAGTGTCACATTTTAAAGATATAAGCAACCAAAGTAAAATTTCTTTGTTTTGAGTTTTTTTTTCTCAAGTTATAGTTCACATAAAATTCATTCAAAAATAGACGTAGAAGAAGTGTCACGTTTTAAAGATATAATGCAACTAGACGAAAACTCGTGAAGTGTCACGTTTTAAAGATTTAATGCAACTAAAGATTTATTTTGAGTTTTTTTTGTCTCAAGTTATAGTTCACATAAAATTAATTTGAAAATGGGTACCTGACATCAATACAAACATAAAATGTTATTAGACAAAAACTCGTAAAGTGTCACGTTTTAAAATTATAAGCAATTAAAGTTTTACTTCTTTATTTTGAGTTTTTTTTCTCAAGTTATAGTAATAATGACATCTTATGACATTTTATGTTTGTATTGATGTCAGGTATCCATTTTTGAATGAATTTTATGTGAACTACGACGTCTTGACACAAAAAAATCTTAAAATAAAGAAATAAGACTTTAATTGATTATATCTTTAAAACGTGACACTTAACGGGTTTTCGTCTAATAACATTTTATGTTTATATTGATGTCAGGTATCGATTTTTAAATGAATTTAATATGAACAATAACTTGAGACAAAAAAAAAGCTCAAAATAAATCTTTAGTTGCTTATATCTTTAAAACGTGACACTTCACGGGTTTTTGTGTAATGACATTTTATGTTTGTATTGATGTCAGGTATCCATTTTTTAAGGAATGTTATGTGAACTATAACTTGACACAAAAAATCTTAAAATAAAGAAGTAAACCTTTAGTTGCTTATAGCTTTAAAATGTGACACTTTACAGGTTTTTGTCTAATAACATATTATGTTTGTATTAATGTAAGGTATCGATTTTTCATAGAATTTTAAGTGAACGCTATTTTGAAAAAAAATCAAAATGGCGTACCACAAGGTAAGCCAGCCTCCATACAAAAATCTTCAAACCCCTTTAGCCAATACGCCATCTGTTATCGGAAGAAGTGAGCCGATTGACTACATCGTATGACAATACGTGTTAAACAGGCATGGAGACCACATGATCAGGGCAAAGGCCTCCATCGTTGAAATCAAGCTGACCGGGGAATTAAACCCACACCCTGACATCAAGGCCTGATACCACAAGACCATCGAGGTGTGAATATGTTTAAATCAAAGCTTAATTTTGCTTTGAATTCTGTAAAGATGAATTAAGCTGAAACTTAAATTAGTTTACCGAAATATCTCACGGTTCTAATGATTCAAAACACGTGATATGAATAATTTAATTCGAAACAGAACGTGACTAAACATCGAAGCAGGGTGAACATCTCAAAAGAGAGGAATCTGCTACATAAGGGGCCAAAATGTGCCATACGTTGTTCAAAACCTACCAAAAAGTGCAAAATTTTCCTTCTTCTTCCTTTGTCACACACGTCATAATGACATGTTACTGGCTAAATCAATACGCTTGCAAACGCGGTTTGGTGATCAGGATCACAAACCCGAGCTGTGTCCGAAAAAACCGACATAAAGCTAGCTTGACTGGGAGTTGAAGCTAGGATCCCAAGAGCATGGCCAGGTATTTAAAACTTTAAACCAACGAGGCGTGTTAATCTGCCACAGCTCAAAACTCGGACGAAACATGCCAAAATGGCAGCAATCTCACACAAATGGCCACCCTGTATTGAAGCCTAATTCACAGCTAAGTGAGTTTGCGGGATTTTCAGTTTGACAATACTACACGAACAGTAAGTAGGACATGAAATGTACCTATCGTTATCCTATACAATAAATACTCGTAGATACTAGCGAGCAACGATTACTTTACTTGCGCGATGCAGGATTCCTTAATAATTCGTTATCTTGGGGCAGCGCCTTCTAACATCAGATTGTAGAACTTTTTGTGGCGAGCGGTTACTCCATTACTTGTTTGCTAATAAAGTTATAAATCGCCACAATATCATAAATCACTTTAATAACTACATATTAACTGAATTTCTCGACTTGGTCGTATCCTTAGGAGGCAGGAGTCACCTCCCCCCTCCCTGGGGGGTAATCAGGTTCGCTACTAGCCCTTAGAAATTGCGATAAATTGAAACATCTCTTTGAAATGGCAGAGAGCTTCGCTAGGGTTGACCAAACTTTCGTTTCGTTCGACAGGTAGAAGTTTACGAATTAAATTCTGCATAATTTATTAAATAAAGTTTACGAATATACAGACTTTGCCTTAAATAAAATTTTCACGACAGTAAAGTATCAGTCAAATTGTAAAGTTTCTTTATATTTACAGGCTAAAAAAGAGCACTTTTTTATGTCAGAGGCGACACACGAGCCAGCGGGTCGCCTGATGGTAAGCAATCACCGCGGCCCCATTGACATCTGCAACACCAGAGGGATCGCTGATGCGTACCCGGCCCTTTAAGGAGGGGAGGAGGGGAGTTGGCAAAGAGTTGCACTTCTTTGGTTCGACAAAGAAAGGAATCTTTTCTGTATCAGTCAGTATACGTATCCAGATCCACCTATTAAAGTAGGACAAAAACTTCCATCATAGTCTTGGGTTAACGGCAGCGTTACCAGTTTTTATTTTTGGCAAGTCGGGACTTTGGTACTTTTTGAGTGAAAATAGCGGGATTCTTCCGTCAAAAGCGGGACATAGTTAAAAAAAACGATCTATTCCTTGCTAATACCAATGGTATTTTTTTATAATTGTGATAAAAAAACATATGTAAGTAATCAAAGGTTTTCAAATATTTATGTTTTTATTTGACTTAAAATTACGTTTACGTGACAATTTATAGCAAAAGTAGCCATCTCAAGTAGCCTCTCTCTCCCACACTCTTATCTACATTACGCACCTTTCTTTCTCAGCACTCTGCCTGCACATACGGTCGAGTTCTCCCCGAAAAGCGGGAATGGGCCTGTCCCGCGCGGGACATTTAATTTTGATTTAAAAATCGGGACGTCCCGCCAAAATCTGGACGTCTGGCAACGCTGGTAAACGGCCAGGCTGAAACCTGTAGATAGTTTGTTTATTTGTTTTATATTGGCTGCCCACTCCAGTTTTACTCGGATGAATATTTATTGTTATTTAAAGTAACTGAACTTTCAGGCAAGGTATGTAACCTTGCCTGAAAGTTCGGGTTAGTAGCGTAAGTTACGCAGCAAGAATTATCTAATTAATTTGGTTTAGTTTTGGGCGATTCACTATAATTATGAAGCTTGATTACTCAATCTATTTATATTATAAATAAGAAGACAGCACGATTTCTCATTTTTATTACGATTACGAGGTCCTGAGTTCAATTCCCGAGTCGGATTTAACCGCCGCTGTGAAACGGTGGTTTGCTCAGGTCATAAAACCGAAGGGTCGTTGCTTCGATTCCCGCATTGGGTCTGGTAATAAATAAGACTTTCAGACTCCGGCTGGTTAGCTGCTTCTATTCAATGGTATTTACTATTAATTATTCATACTTTTAACCCTTTTTAAATCCATGTGCTACCAACCTCTAATCATTTGAATGTGCAACCCTAATCCACAGTATTACAAAAAAACTGTGCCTAATCTTTCATTATCAATATTAAAATCACAGATATTTTTCTAATTGACGCATTTTTCAAAATGGCTGATGTCTGGCTTGATTAAAGCTACAAATAAAGATAAAGCACACAGTTTAAAGATTAATATATATGTGTATCAAAGTTAAGCGTCATGCTTGCACCATGATAGTAGCGAATGTTGCCAAGAAAACATTTTTTTACCTTAATTTTGGTGGTGTTGCCAACACATTATTAATCTGATCCCAAAGTAAGTGCTACCAATCAGTGCCCCTTTTTTTCGGAGAAGACTATAATCATCAGTGACCCTGCCCAGTGTTCGCTTGTAATCACATTCCATTCTATGCGACCCATGTGGGCTCTAAGTACCCCACGACACCTTTGACACGGCTAGGTGGAACACCCTGGGTGTCAAAGGGTGAACTAAAGGCGGTGGTGGAAGTCCCACACACCACTATCTACCACGTTGAAGGGTGAAGGTGCCTAACGCATTCACCGGATAAAAAAAAGGTACAAAATATATGAGTACATTATTTTCATCTCGTTGACTGAAAACAAAGGCAATTATGGGTGCACTTTGCTCCTAAGGCGTGGTCATTGCTATGACAAGCTGAACTAGAGTGGCCATACATTTCGCAACGAAGAAATCGATATAGAGATTGAGTTTTCACATTTAAAATCTTTGTGTTTTGTATAACAGTTTAGAATTTGTATACATCAGATTACCACTTACTTATATCAAGATTTGAATAATTGGGCTGGTCAATAGCCACAAGGCTGGCACCGGCTCGTCCCGATCGTGTGTAAAGGGGAACTGGGGGAGTTTAGTGGGTAGTGGACGCTTTAGTCTCGAGTCGCATACACGGCCACAGGTCTAGCTAGCCTGCGGTTATGATGGTGCAATAAACGGTTTACTATTGTTTGACAAAAAACGTATGACAAACGATCATTTGACAAACAACGTTTGAAAAACTAATCATTTGACAAACTTTCATTTCGCAAACATATTACTTTAAAAACAATCATTTGACAAAATACAGGTTTCGCAAATGTTTTACTTAGAAAATTATTCAAATGTTAAAATTTTATATAAAAAATTATCACATGACTAAATAATTCGTTTGCCAAATTGATGATTGTACAAAAAGCAAGAAGATAAATTATTAGTTTTTAAAAATTACTATTTTTTAACCAATACTTACCTGCGATCAAATTTTGAAAATACTAAATTGCATGGTTGCAATTTTCATCTTGGACATTATTTATAGGCAAGTAATAATTTTGTATTACGACTAATACTAATTCCATAGAAACTTAAGTCTTTAAAAAAATATACACTGCCTGAATTAAGGAAAATAAGTAGAATTCGGTTCTGGCACTCGCCGGCCGCTGACGCGGCACGCTCGCTTCGCTCGCTCGGCTCGTGCGTTGTAGTCGCAGTTCTAACCTAACCTAACCAGCCATTTTTTCAGTTGACCCTACACATATATATTATAATTCCGTGCTTAAAGTAAAATATTCGACATAACGTGTTCTTAAATATGTTATTTTTATATAGCAATGCATTTTGTCAAATGTTTTTATGCCTTACGTTGTTTTTCCAAGTAACATGTATAAAAAATAATCAATTTGTAAATTAATGTTTTTGCATAATAAGTTTTTTTCTTTTAAATATATTGTCTAATGCGTAGTTTATCAAACAAAAGTTTGTAAAATAATAAATTTATCAAGTATAATTTTGTCAAACGTTGTTTTTCAAATGAAAATTTGTCATTCGTTTTTTGTCATATGAACGGACACCGCAATAAACGCATTCTCCTCCGAAAAAAAAGGAGATTGGAATAATCAGACAACAGATCAAACAAAATAACTTCTTTCATTTTTCAATTATTGTTTCTTGAAATAGTCAGGGTACCCTTGCACCATCCAAGATTTGGAGAGTCCAGTTATTATATTGGAGCAATGCCATCTCGATACCTCCAATGAACACTACGCTAACTCAAAATTTGCCATTTTTCGTTTTTTATAGAAATCGACCCACTTTTTTACTAATATTATGCCCCCAAATTTTCATGACAATATCTTTAAAAACAAAAAAGTTTTGAGATTTACATAACGCCAAGTAAAGGTACTTTCTTCAATTACGGGGTGGACAAGCCGCTGTCTTAATATAGTGGTGTGTATTCGGCTAGCGCGACTGCCGGCCCGCGGGAGATACGCCGCTAACTAGGAGTTGGCGGGGTGTTGCGCGGGAAAGTATTTGTTCATGTGACAGTTAGCGGTGTGTGTCGCCCGTTGAATGCACTTTTGAACAAATAATTATATAACGTAGTGTAAATCAGAGTTAAACATTACTAAGTTTAATAATTTTTACTATCTTGTAGTAAATTAAAATCGAAATTAGCTGCATGAAATGCTACAATTATAATACAAGAGTTTTGTTTTCTAGTATAAAACGAACCGCTTAGCCCTTCGTCCATATTGGTAACTAAGCTTATGTAACTAGTTACAAAGTATTATTTTTTTGCTGTTTGGTAACTACCTAGTTGTGGAAGAAGAAGAATTTTTCCATTTTTGTAACTTTTTGCTATCTATTATGAACGTTAAATGTTTGTGACTGGCCACTTCTATCGGAAAATAATTATTAGTATAATGAGTTACAGTCATTTATAATGATTGTTTATTATACTATGTGTTGGGTGTCAAGGAAACCAAATATTAATAATTGTGAATTTTATTAGTTATGGAGGAAACGATTGTTTTTCGTATTTTTATTGGCTGATTAAAATGACGTTAGAATTTTGACGAAAAAGTTGTTACTTGCACTTTTGATTTTTTTTACTTTACCATTCACAGCTAGATTGTTATTACCCAAAAATAGTACCATTGTTTTTTGCCATCCTCCAAAACCAAGAAAAGAAAAAAAAATCCTTTACAAATAATCAAAACTAAATTTCCTCTCTGGAAACCACGTAAAATGCTTGTTGCTTTTGAAGATTTGCTTTTAATGGCATTCAGAAACCATATCCTCAAACAGATGTAAAAGATTGTTTTAACCACTTTAGTCAAAGTCTTTTTAAAAAAGCAGAACAGCTAAGTATCAAGCCAGCTCAGAGGCGGCATGTTGCAAGATGTGCAGGTTTGGCCCAATTGCTTATAAAATATATTAGCTGATCTAATAGCACAATTAAATTTTTACTTCGATCGTAACTGGCTACAAGATTCATTAAAATCTGGTGTTGTGAAGGGGAACAGTTAAACAGTATTAAGAATGGCAGCCATTTGGAAGGATGGCATGCTAGAATTAATCGTTTTGTGGAAAATAATAACCCATCCATCGCATAAGTGTTGGGCATTCTAATGAAGGAAACAAAAATTTAATAAATAAATTCAGCAGTTAAAAACGACAAAATACCAAATAATTATCATGATATTGACACAGAAATAAGTGCAACTATTCAGCAATTAAAATTTAAGATATTACAGTAGGCCACTGCCTAAAATTTTTCTAAGTATTAATAAATGATTTAAAAGTGTTTTGCATAGTACGTTTTAATTCAAATCAACTACACCGAGCCAGTTGTATATCACAACAATCCCACATCATATCGGGATTTTTTGCACAATGTCTCGGGTTACTATAATGGAAATAATTTAATCTACGAAGTGGAAAAATAATTCTTCCCTCACAACTACTTAAAACACCAACGAAAAAATAATATTTTTTGGAACTGGTTAGGTTTAGGTTTAGGTTAGCAGGGGATTTTTCCGCACTTGGCCTCTAAAGTGGGCCATTGTACGTGAGAAATACATTACCACCACCGTCACTCAAACCATCTGAGCTCTGTCCAGAGCTCCAGCACTGCTGTGATGTCCCGGAGCACCTCCCGCAGGGTGCCGCTGTTGGGTAGCAGGCGTGCTCGATGGTGGTCCACACTCTTGCACTGCAGTAGTACGTGGGCCGGTGTTTCTTCAGCGTCCATGCAGCCTCTGCATAGCGGGCTGTCCGTCATGCCGATGTTGAACATGTGCTTATTTAGCGTGCAGTGGCCCGTTATAATGCCCACTGCGTGTCGTAGGTTCACCTTGGACAGTTTCAGTAGACAACGCGTCAGTCGTCTGTCTAGGGACGGGAAGACTTCCTTTGTCTGCTTGCACCCATCCATTGCTGTCCACAGGCGTTCATGATTGTTTTTTGTTCTCTCCTGTAACCATGCAGCTATTTGACTGTAGGGTAGAGGCACTATCGGCTCAGGTCCGAATATTGTGGTTGCTGAGCCCCTTCTTGCGAGCTGGTCAGCTGCGTCGTTGCCTAACGAGTTGCTGTGGCCTTTTATCCACTGCAGCGTTATCTCGTTTTGTTGTGAAATTTCTTCAAGTTCGCGGTGGCATTCTAAGATGAGCCCGCTGTTCATACGGTTGCTGTTGAGAGCTTGTAGTACTGCAGCGCTGTCCGAGATGATGCGAACCGATTGTCCGCATACTCTTCTGGCCTTTACTGCCATTGCTGCTCTAATAATTCCAACACATTCCGCTTGAAAGGTAGTGTTGTGATTTCCAAGGGCTGTTGATATATTTACGTTGAGGTCGTTTGAGAATACGCCGGCTCCGGTGCCAGTCTCGGTTTTGGAGCCGTCAGTGTATATTCTCATTTCTCTGATGCCTGAGCTATCCTTGTGTTCTTCGTTTAGTTCGATGCGGTACTTTTTGTCGAAGATATATGTTTTCGGGATAATGTCGCACGCGGCCTCTATCATTGGTAGCTCACTTTTTATGTCTTTGATGAGGCGCGTGTGGGGAATATTATCGTCCTGTTTCCAGAGCCCCATTTTCTCGAGTCTTAAGGCTGCGGCGGCTGCCTCCTGCTGTACTACGAGATGTAGTGGTCTCAGGTTGAGGATCACCTCGAGTGCTGATGTTGATGTAGTTTTCATGCAGCCAGTGGTGGCTAAGCAAGCGAGGCGTTGTAGGCTTTGTAGTTTGGTTTTCACGGTGCTTAGTTCTGTCCTGGGCCACCAGACAACTGCGCCATAGGTTATCATAGGGCGTATTATGGCCGTGTATATCCATAGAGTTATCGCCGGCTTAAGGCCCCATTGTTTTTCTATTAGCTTCCTGCATTGCCAGAATGTTGTGCAGGCTTTTCTTGTTTTTTCGTTGAGGTGTTCGTTCCAATTTAGCTTATTGTCGAGTATCACGCCCAGGTATTTGACCTTGTTGGCTAAATTGAGTGTTGAGCCGAATAGCTTGAGTTGTATTGGTTTGAGCTTCTTCTTGTTGGTAAACAGGACCAGTTCTGTTTTTTTGGGATTTACGGCGAGATCATGTTGGGTACACCATCGCTCCACGATCTTCAGTGCTATTTGCATGCGAGAGCATATGTTGTCTTCTGTTTCTCCTTTGATGAGTATGGTGATGTCATCTGCGTATCCGACGGAGTAGCAGCATCTCTCATTTAGGCGTTGTAGAAGTTCATCCACCACCATATTCCACAGGAGCGGTGAGAGGACGCCACCTTGGGGGCAGCCTCGGGCTACTATGGCTCGTGTGGTTGTGTTGACTGTGAATTCGATGGATCTCTTTTTTAGAAGTTGGTCGATCCATCCACTAATGGTGCTTTCCACTCCGAACCTGCTGAGGGATCCGTGAATGCTGTTGAACTTGGTCTTGTCAAACGCTCCCTCGATGTCGATGAAGACACCAAGTGTCATTTGTTTTGCAACCAAGCCTTCTTCTATTTTGCATACTACAGCGTGTAAGGCTGAGTCCGTTGATCTACCTTTCCTGTAGGCGTGTTGTTTCGGGTGTAGAGGCTTGCAATTTAATGCACCATCTCTTAAGTAGCGGTCCGTCAACCTTTCCAGAGTTTTGAGCAGGAACGAGGTTAGACTGATGGGTCTGTAGGATTTTGCCTGTGTGTAGTCTGTCTTTCCCGGCTTAGGTAGGAAGATTACTTTCACTGCCCTCCATTGGCGTGGTATATAGTTGTGTGCTATGGAGGCCTTGTAGATTTCTACAAGCTGTGGCACGATTGCTGTTAGACCTCTTTGGAGTAGGGCTGGAAATATTTCGTCCAGCCCTGCTGACTTGAAGGGGAGAAAGCTTCTTACAGCCCACTCCACGCGGTTTTTCGCCGTGAGCTGTTCAGCTATCTCCCAGTCCGTAGAGGTTGGGTGTTTTGGTTGCTCGTCCGCCCATACTGGACTGTCTATTACTTCGCAGTCTGGGAAGTGCGTCTCGATGAGGACGCGACTGATTTCCTCATCTGTGTTAGCATATGTGCCGTCTTCTTTCTTGAGGGTGCCGAGGGTTTTGTTGTTGTCGCGTGTTAGTAGTTTCTTCACCCTTGCTGCCTCAGTTGTGTTGTTTATGTTTTCGCAGAAGTTTCTCCATCCTTCGTCTCTGCGATTCCTTATGCGCTTTTTGTAGTGATTTTGGGCATCTTTGTAGTTGTCCCAATCGATGTCAGATCTTGTGTTCTTGGCTCTGTTGAACAGTTTTCTCAGCTTGGTTCTGAGCCTGTTTAGCTCGGGACCCCACCATTTGCTTGCACTTACCTGAGTGGGTATTGTGGGTAAGCAGCATGCGTGGTAGCTGTGTTGGATGCACCTGGTTAGCGTATTTGTGTTGTGTTCGATATTCTCGGTGCTGAAAGTCATGTCCTTAAATCCATTGTTTTTTACCTCTGTACTTAGGAGTTTCTGGAACCTCGCGAAATCCGTTTTGCGCGGGTTTCGTCGAGGTTGCAGATCCTCCTTGTGTACTTTTATTTTGAAGCATATTCTGCGGTGGTCTGCGAAGGAGGGTTCCGGAGAGACGTGCCATCCAGTCACCATTTCCTTTGCGCCGCTCGATGCAAGAGTGATGTCTATTATTGTCTGATATCTGGAACTGACAAAAGTCGGCTCCGAGCCGTTGTTAGCTATGGAGAGGTTAGTCGAGAAGAGATAATCAGTTAGAGCTTCACCTCTTCCGTTGTGCGTCGTGCTCCCCCATAGGGGGTGATGGGCATTCGCATCCGCTGAGATGATAATGTCCCAGTTGTTGTCTTCGCAGTGTTGGACTAGCTCAGCAAGCTCTTTTGGTGGAATTTCTCCATCTCCAGGCATATATGCTGAGGCCAGTACTAGTGGTTTGTTGTTCTGCTCCGGGTTGCCTAGTAATTTTACGGCAGTAAGGTCTCTGGAACAGAATTGTGTTAGTAGCATTGCTGTCATGGTTTTTGGTAAGTAGACACATGTTCTCGGTTTAGAGACCGAGTTTGCGTACATTAACTTACCACCGATGTTCGTGAGACCACATATTTTGTCGCCCCTGATCCACGGCTCCTGGATGAGGGCGATGGTCTTGTTGTCAACCTCCAGCAAGCGTCGTAGTGTAGCCGTCGCAATCTGTTTATGCTGGAGGTTGGTTTGCACGACGTTCACGTCAATCAGATGTGGACCCGAGAACGGAGCTGTTCAGGGATCCGACTGACGTGTCCGCCATGCCGTCCATCGCGTCGGCCTCGATGGCGGCATCTGCTGGTGCCGGGATCGATGTGGTGGTACTCGATTCGGCTGCTGATGTCGCTTGACGCGGTGGGTCTGCTGTGGTGGAATGGGTTCCACCCGTAGTGCTGGTCCCGGGATCGGGAGTCGGGAGGTCGTTCTTGCCTTCGGCAGCGCGAAACACTACGTACACACTGCCGGTCATGAACGCCACGCGCCGCCCCCTCTCCATGATCTTCGGCACCTCGGGTTCCGGGATACCTACTGTGAGGTGGATGCCGTTGTTCGCGGTGGTGTCGTTCACAGTCGCCATGTACAGTTGCCACGTGTTCACCTTGTACCAGGGGTTCTGTGCTGTCAGGATGAGGTGGATCTCCTCAAGGTCCTCGTCGTCGGTGTCGGGCAGCCAGATTGACGCGCGGACTCGCTTGGTCATGTCCGACTGCTTGATGACAGACAGCACTGTTGCCGGTATCGGCGATGTCATGGCTGTCACCGTTGTCCGGAGCCACTTCAGCGTGTCCTCATTTTCGCACCACACCTTCAGGACTCCTCCATCGACGATGGGCTTACCTCTGAAGGCGGGTGTGAAGACGGTGCTCTGGCTCCTTGTTTGTTTGCGGACCTCCTCGCGGATCTTCAGCTTTAGGGACTGGTTGATCTGCTGGGCTTGGTCCGCTGTTATGTCGGCAGGAGGCGACGTGGTCACTGCCACCATGAGGTGCGACTGAGTCGCATCGGCGAAGCTGCGTCCTGCCGTCTTGGGTGTGGAGCTCAGCTTGGCGCGTTTGCACTCTTCCCTCGGTGACGTGGTGTCGTCGAGACGTGACCTTTTTGACTTACCAGCCAAATCAGCCTCGTCCCGGCGGCCGGGTGCATCCGCTGCCTTGCGAGCTCCGCGTGCTCCACGGGGCTTGCGCCTGCTGTGCTCAGGTCGCGGCCCTGCTGTGTCGGTTCCGCGCGTCGGTCGGCTAGGTCCTGCTGCGTCATCGGGCGTACCCGAGTGTCTGCGCCGGTCCCGCTCGACTCTCGCAGCGGTGGGTGCGTCGCGACGGGCGGTCGGGGGCGCGGGGGCCGTCATATGAGGCTCGCTGCTCCTCGACCGTCTACGTCTGTCTGTGGTACTCGCGCGCCAGGGTTGGCGGCTGCGTTCCCTGCTGTCGTGGTGCCTCCGGGTCGGCTCCGCGCGCCGGGCGCCCTCGTCGCCGCCGCCCGCACGCGGGTGCGCACGTCGGGGCTCCCTCGCAGCGTAGTCGGCCCTTTGCTTCACTCGCGCTGCCTGGGGCGCGTGGGCCGGCCTTGCCGGCTCGCTGCCCGAGGGCGCGTAGGCCGGCCTTGTCGGCTCGCGGCCCGAGGGCGCGTGGGCCGGCCTAGCCGGCTCGCTGCCCGATGGCGGTGCGCGAGTGTGATGTTGCTCGCGATTCCCACGGTCACTACGGCGGCTGCGCTTGTGACGCCCCGAGGTGCGGCGTGGGACGATCTGCCAGTTGGTGCTCGTCGGGTTGTGGATCAGGGGCATCGCTTCCGCGAGCCCCTTGAGGTCCATGGTGGACCCTGGATGCGCTTCTTTGCCCCCCCCAGAATACGTGGGGCAGCCCGCTTGCGCGGGGAGGGATTCTCCAGCGCGGGACGCGCCGGTACCCTCCTGGGGTAGTCGATTTTTGAGACTCGCTTCCATGGTTGGTTTGGGTGTTGGGGTGGGGAGTGTTACGGAACACCGTCCCCCACAGTGTTCCGATGTGTCTCTGTCTGTATGTGTGTGTGTAGTGTGTGTTGGAACTGGTTACATAAGCTTAGTTACCAATATGGACGAAAGACCGCTAAGTAATGACACAGTTAAGATACTCTACGCTATTTATTTGTTAGCGGCTTGTACAACGGCTCAACGATTTTCGGCTTATCCTACTACAAAACGCTAACTTTTCTTTTTCATAAATTACGATCTTATTATAATAAAAACATTGTTCAAAATACTCTTAATTGGTAATGAAGTCGATTTTAAATGTAATTATTAATTTTATTTTATGTAGTATACATTTAATTTATTATTTTGTAGCCTGTAATATTCCCGAATATATTCCGCTAACTTAGGATTGGCGGAGTGTATCCCGATCTTAAATTAGAGCTTTCTGCGTTACATCCCGCTAAGTGAGGCTAATTAAAAAACCCATAAGTTTTTTTAAATGTTACTATGCGGATCTTAAGCATCAGTAAATTAGTTACTCACACAAAAAATATCAAGAAAATAACTACAAAAATAAAGATTTTATCAACTTTTTTCTTTCAAGTGCTCCTCCTGTAAACCTGCACTTTTGAAGTTAGCGTAGTGTTCATTGGAGGTATCGATCTCACCTCCGCGCACCCTGAGGCTTTGTGGGACAAAATGCTCGTAGAAACACTATTAAATACATCTCGACATTGGCACCATTACCTCTCGTCAAAAGGCGATTGCCATCAAAAAATATCTACTAAAATGACCGATAACAATAAAATGTAACAATCATTATTTGTAATGGCCATCGGCAGTGGTATTTATGTAAGTTATATTGTTAAGTTTTAGGTAAAGGTCGAAGAAGGGCAGAGCCTTGAAACTTGTAACTATTACGTGTTTCACTATTTAATTTAGATTAAATTTTAATAATAATAGGGGGATTCCAAAAGATGGCTTTTTAATGTTCAACTGAAGCTTAGACTGAAGGCTTCTTTTTTTGAAATTTAGCAATCGTTACTATATTAAGTAGGTATTGGTTTAATTATTATCACGCATACCAAATGTTGATTGGTGATTAAAAACACAAGCTGTTTGTGTGTGTGTGTGTTGCTAAGTTGACACCACGGTTGACACCGACTCCAAAATTAACAAAAGCTACATACATACTTGTGAGGCTTTATTTTTTATATACTTTTGAATGCATGTTTTTGCTTGTTGGTTTTTGCTATTCACTTTTTTGGTAATTTAATAAAAAATAACTGTCTTGAATCTGTCATGGTCACCCTACATTTTAACCTTTAACGATCTTGCAAATCCAATGCTACATTGAACTTTTGCTGCTTTGTCCTATCTCTAGTACCTAGTTAGATAGAAGCTATAGCATACCTGTTGCTTTGTATATCTGTATGTAAACAAATACAACCAGAAAAAATAGAGCATATTGATTGATTACTTTTTTTGTAGAGAAAATGTGTTTAACCATCGTAACTGATAATTATCCTGGGATGAAAAGTAGCTTATGAGGGATCCGGTCTAACTCCTTGCCATCAGATATGAGCAATCATATATATATGTATTTACCCAAGACCGTAGCATAACAAAGAAATAAATAAACAAAGAAACATCATTTATTGACAATACACCAATAAAAAATACAGAAGGAAGATTAGAATACAGAAAATTATATAATTAAAGAAAATACAGATCAGAAAGACAATAAATAAGTTAAACAAAAAAGAAAAGTAAAAAATAAAAAACACAAATGGATGGTACGGCCAATAGGGTTCATACCATAGAGTAATATATTCATACCTTATCATAAGCTGCTATGACGTTTGAATAACGGCACAACAGCGCTGGTTTCCTGGCAGAAACCTATTGTATACTAAATTTCATCAAAATCGGTTCAGAGGTCTAGGCCGTGAAAGCGTAACGTGACAGACAGAGCTACTTTCGCATTTATAATATTGATATGGATTACACACAGACACTTTTATTTTATTTATAGGTAGAGATACGGTCTAGCGCAAATAGGATTAGTTTGACAAAATGTAAGGGAATATTGCTGAGACGCACATACGGACGATTTCTTATACGGATTACCGTACTGTATTAAGACAGAGAAACGTATGTGATATATGTAGATAAACGTTTGAGTATTTTAATAAATTAAATACATTTATGATCAATAAAATTATATGGGTGTGAGACATGAATAACAATACAAACAGAAAGAGAAAAAACATTTGAGATTTGGTGTTGGAGAAAAAAAAAAGAAGAAGGAAAAAGCTGGAGGGAAAAAAGAAAATGAGGAGTTATTGGCCATGGTGAAAAAAGGTAGGTTGGTAGTACTTTTTTAGAGCCCGACTGGCTAGCTACCACCCCCACAGGTGAAATCTGCCGCCATAACAGCTCTGGCTGTGTTCCGGCAGTATTAATGTGGGAGCCAGTACACTTGAAATCAAAGGCTCGAAGGAGCCTACAGTCTGGCAGCGCATAAAGCGACGCTTCCTGATGAAGTGTCCCTCAATGGAATAGGCTGCAGTGACAGCTTACCATCAGGTGGGCTGCGTGTCTGTCTGCTGATGTGGTATAAAGTGCACATAACGTGCACTTAAGGTGCTAAATAAGGTACATGAGAAAATTGATTTTTTCTCATGTTCTTTGAGGGAATTCGCAATATTGTACTTTAGATATTATTAGTTTTAAGTAATTAGAATAAGGATGGCCACGCTATCGAATTATGTTAAGGTACCTGTAATGTTAGCGTAGGTTTTTTGTAAATAAATAAATAAATAAACGAATAAAAAATGCTTATTAAAATAAAAACAGCAAAGAATAGAAGCTTAATGTATCAGACATCATAATTATAATATCAAAAGCAATAAAAACATTACTAGAAGGCAAAATGTATTGATCTATCGATGGTGCAATGTACGTGATGCATTGTTTATGCAACTAGGAAGCCAGTTCAAACACTTATATTCTCGTAAAGCAGGTGTTTGTTTACACAAGACTTGTCACGCGTTTCCTTGCATTGCATACAAGGCAAAAACTGACATGTGTGATATATCATCCAAACATTACGTTCTCAGATCAATACCTAAAGTAGATTGTAGTGGTAGAGCCTTGTTTTACAGTACGAATGGGCCGGCTCGTCCGGGGAAGTACCACCCTCTCACATAACACCACGTGAAATAATACTGACTACTATTGTGTTTCGTCTGGTTTGTGAGGTGCGGGGACCCGCCGGAGGGTGGCCGACCCCAAATTTCCTTCACGCTGGTGGCTTCAAGGCGTTAAAACCACAACCATTGCTAGTTCTACTAGAATTTGCGTATGTTCTAAATTCTAATAGTCTTTAAAACAATTAAAACCTAACATGCAAATCTGGTATTAGTCAACAAATCAATTTCTCTGTTCATACAAACTCATTCAACCGTGGTCAATTATTTCGTTAAACAGACTGTGAAGAAATGCAAATGGCGCATAGAAGACAATTCTTTTTAATTCCTGTTAGTTCTGTGACGAAACTGTGACATAAAATGGACATAAATCACCTGTAATTGGTTTATGTGCAACAATGACGTATGTGCAAGCAAAATGATTACATGTTGTTTTCTGGGTAAATTGACGATTATGAGCAATCAAATTACAATGTTGTGTGGTTATATTGACGATTCACAAGTTTATTTTAGAAGCCTACATGAATGAAGAACGTTTTGTTTTTTAATTATTTTTTAGGGCTCTCATTTAATTTTGTAGCCAAGGCTAGGTACAATTAAAAAAAAAGCCGTTCGGTTCTTTTTTCTTCCTACGCAAAGGAAATAAAATTGTAAAGAGTGTATTTCAGATTAATAACTCTGAGGGTTGTATGCTTTTCTTCTTTACAATATTATATTTTTTATATTTTTCCTTCGTCAAGGAAAATAACAAGCAGGGTTGTAAAATTCCTCGATTCCAATTTCATTTTTTCCTTCATATCATCCTTTAATTTTTATTACAGAGATTTTGAAAAGCGCGGGAAACGTCGAATAGGGCGGTTGTCTTTTTCCACTTTTCTTTAATGTAAAATTTATTTTAAGTTAAATAGGATCAGATAAGTTATAGAAATAGTAAAACTAGTATATATATTCATTTATTTATTTAGTTAGTGTACATTTGCTGCCATCTGGTAAGTCTTTTACATTTATAAAATCTCTTCACGGTCCGATGAACGGACCAGACGATCCTGGGGGCACGAGCCCTCAGGTTGCTAGTTATGTAACTATTTCTTATAATCATCAGTCTGGAATGGATACGGAGGGTTCCATTCCCGATACAGACGGGTCTGGAGTAAGTAAAAAAAGTGTAAAACGTAAACGGTACTCATCACGAAAAGTTTGCAAACATTGCAATAAGAGAAGAAATCATAGGTCAGACGTAGCTTCAACCAGTGATTTCCATTGTCAATGTGATAATACAAATGACAAAAACAAAAATAGTTCCATTAAGGAAAATTCAATTTCTCCTTCTCTCCCTACGCAAACTAAAAATAGTATTTCTGACTCCCTTATTGAGCGCACTCCCGTGAGTAGGTTATATTACCAAGCCTCAGATGCGGCACCATACGTGGTTCATGTACAGAAGATTCAGTCATCTCCGGATGAAAACTGCAGCATTCATCCTGTTTATTTTGGACATTTCCTGAAAAAGAACAGGTTCAACAATGTAATTGATGGAAGTCTTAAAAAGATTGGTAGAAACAGAGTGGCAATTTCGTTCTCAAATTATCAGGATGCAAATTCATTTATTTTAAGTAAACTTTTAGAAAAATGTAAATACAAAGCATTCATACCAAGTTTCAATGTTTCTCGCATGGGAGTAGTAAGGGGTATTCCAATAGATTGGTCAGATGATGACATTATTTGTAATATTACTGTCCCTTCTGGTACAGGCAACATAATTAAGGTAAGAAGATTGAAAAGAAAGCAAACAAACAACGGTCAAACGGAATTTGTCCCCATAGGGACTGTTGTCCTTACATTTGATGGACAAGTCCTTCCTGAGAGAATCTTTATCTGCTAATTCGATTCCTGTTGATCTATACATATATCCTACCATACAATGTTTCAATTGCTGTCGGTATGGGCATGTTAAATCTCAGTGTAGGTCCACCCCAAAATGTTATAAATGTAGCAAAGATCACTCTGGGGAAAATTGTTCTGTTGAGGAAGAGGGCGTAACCTGTTGTCTGTGTTCAGGTTCCCATTTTGCTAATAGTAAAAAATGTCCTGAATATGCAAGACAAAGATCAATAAAAGAAACTATGGCAAAACAAAACATATCCTACGCAGAAGCAATCAAAATACATCCACAAGTAAAAAAATCTTATGCTGATGTTTTAATGTCAGTTTCTACTGAACCAAACCTTTTAAGTACATCTCAAGTAGGTAATAATAAAACAGCAACCAGTTCAATGTCCTATAAAAAAACTGTGTTCCGTAAACCACGTCCTCCTCCTCAACTGGGCAAGGGATATGATCGTAGTGCACATGAGTCCATTATTAAAGGTCACAACACTATTTCTTCCCGAAATGGGTGTGCTCTTATCAACAGTGATGGTGACTTCTTCTCTAGTTTAACCACTAGAGATTTGATTTTAACTCTGATTAACTCTTTATCTCAATCTAATATTATATCTATACCGTCCAACGTTGCCCAACCCAACATTGAAAATAGTAGTATTATAAATTATGCAAACGGTAGTTCAGTGGAACTGCCGCAGTATAACGAATAAAAAAGCGAATTAATCCATTTAATTAATAAATTATCTCCTTTTATTGTTTCCCTTCAGGAAACATGGCTTCGGCCAGATACAAACTTTAGAATACCCGGTTACTCTTGTATAAGAGAGGACCGGGCTGATGGCTACGGTGGCGTAGCCCTTCTTGTACATTCTTCTTTATCTTTTGTACATATTCAAATTCCTTCTCATAGTAGCGATTACTCAATAATTGCTGTGTCTGTAAATAATGTTTGCTATTTATCTGTATATATTCCACAACCCTCCTCCATTATTTACAATGAATTAGAAATAATAATTTCAAATCTTCCTAATCCTATTATTATAATGGGTGATTTCAATGCCCAACATCAGTCCTGGGGCAGTTCTAATTCTAATTATTATGGAAGCAGAATTTTAGATATTCTTGACAATAATAATCTTTGCTTATTAAATACAGGATCCTCAACTCGTCATACTAATCCCCATCAAGGTCTAAGTGCCCCAGATCTCACAATTTGTTCTCCAAACATAGCATCCACTTTAACTTGGTCTGTGCTGTCGTCTTCATATGGCAGCGATCATTTTCCACTTTTAATTACTTTTGAAACTAGAATAGGAAAGATAAATTGTAAACAGAAGCGCTTAAAATATAATTTAAGAGATGCTGACTGGTTAACCTATAGGGAAAAAGTTGAACAAAAACTTTCTTCACTTCCCCATATAATAGAAAACAACCATTCTTTATGCGCTGAAAAATTGGCTTCTCTCTTGATAGAAGTTGCTGATGAAGTTTTCCCGTCTAATAAACGTAATTCTCCAAAAATTCCATCTCCTCCGTGGTGGGATCAAGAATGTTTAGAAGCGGTAAAAAAAAGAAAAGAAGCTGAAAGAAACTATCTCCTTAATTCCACAAGTGTCAATTTTGAAACTCTTTCTGAATTAATTACTAGTACTCGTAAATTATTTAAAAAGAAAAAATGGGAAGGATGGAGATCTTTCTGTTCTTCCATATCCCCAGACACATCTCCAACCATCATTTGGAACAATATCCGCAGGTTTAGATCTATTTATAAAGAGCAAACTCCATCGCATCTTCCCGATCATATTGTTGAACAGTTTCTAGACATTCTAGCACCTCCATATGTTCCCAAACAAGAACTAGTAGATAATAATTGTCTATTACCATCACAAACTAATTTAGATCCAGATCTTAATGCCCCATTTACTATGGATGAACTTAAAGGGATTCTTTCGTATGTAAGGGATTCAGCACCTGGTTTGGATGGTATCCCTTATTCGTTTTTTACACATTTGAGTGATCCTGTTCTTTCTTATTACTTGAACCTTATTAATTATTTTGTACGCTCCGGAACTATACCCTCTTCTTGGAAATCCCAAGAAGTTATTCCCATTTTAAAACCTGGAAAATCGCCAGCTGACGCATCATCGTTCCGACCTATCGCTCTTTCTTCTATCCTGATCAAATTAGCTGAGCATTTGGTTAAGAACCGCTTAGAGTGGTATGTTGAAAGCAATGGTTTGTTATCCGAGAGCCAATATGCATTTCGGAAAGGGAGAAGCACAATGGATAGTTTGGCAATATTCACCACTGATATTAGGACTGCCTTCTTGCGTAAAGAGTTCGTTCTGGCTGCTTTTCTAGATATATCTGCTGCCTATGATAATGTTGATATATCAATTTTAAAAAATAAACTCACTCTATTAAAAGTCCCACATATGTTGATAAATTTTATAGTAAATCTGCTATCTAATAGGTCTGTTCATGTTCAGGCAGAAGATTCTATTAAATCTCGAGTAATATGGAAAGGACTTCCCCAAGGCTGCGTATTAAGTCCTATCCTTTATAATATTTACACAAATGACCTTCAGTCTTCCATAGATATAGGTGGTTGCCATATACTTCAATATGCAGACGATTTACTATTCTATTTTATAGGAAGATCCATAAATGAGCTTAGTGCCTCCCTAACATCGGCACTTAGTTCTTTGAAATCTTGGTTAGATAACAATGGGTTGAGTTTATCGGCTTCTAAAAGTGCCATTGTGTTATTTTCCCGAATGAGATTTCCTCCCCCAGTAGTTATAAAGTATAATAATGTTTGTATCCCGGTCCTCAAAGAGGTTAAATTCTTGGGTCTCATTCTAGATCAGAAACTTACTGGTCTCTCTCATTGCTACTACGTCACTGCAAAATGTGAAAAACTTCTGAACATACTAAGATGTTTATCAGGAGTGTGGTGGGGAGCCCATCCAGATTCTTTAAAATTAGTGTATAATGCTGTAATTAGAAGCAGGTTGGATTACGGTACCTATTTTCTTGAACCTGGTAATACATTAGGATCAAAGAAGTTGGATAGCATTCAATCCAAAGCATTGAGAATAATAACTGGTGCCATGAAATCTAGCCCCATAATCGCACTACAAGTTGAGTGTTGTGATCCACCTCTACAATTGAGACGACAATTTTTATGTGATAAATTCTTATTTCGTACATTGCAATTTAAAAATCATCCTCTTTTCCCTAAGCTAGAATATCTATCTGAATATTTCCAAACCATAAATTATTCAAAAAACTTACCTTGTCTTATAATTAGCTTTCGTAAATTTCTAGCTCTACAAGCTCCTACCCATAGATCTCAGCACCTTCCAATTTTTGAAAGCAATTTCCAATCTTTGCTACTTTCACCAGTAACTTATTTGAACTTAGATTTATCCAAAAATGATAAGAATGCTCACAATAAATTTAGTACTATTGTTGATAAGGATTGGCCAGACTTTCATTACATCTACAGCGATGCTTCTAAACACTCAGATAATGTTGGAGTAGGAGTTTTTCACGAACAATACGGAATAGTACAAAAGATCAAACTGCCACCAGAAACTTCTATATTCACAGCAGAGTGTTTTGGAATTTTTAAGTCTCTTGAATACATATTGCTAATGCAACTTGGTAAAAGTGTAATCTTTTCTGATTCAAAAAGTGCGATACAAGCTTTGATGAAGTTTCCATTTAAATGCAATTCTAACAGCTGCGCATATATTTTTCATTGTAGGACATTACTACTTAAAGCGATTGATAAGGGTCTGAGTATTAATTTTGCATGGATTCCCAGTCATATTAACATTCCTGGTAATGAGAGAGCCGACAAACTGGCAAATGATGCAGTAGTTAGCGGAGATATTTACGCCTACAAAAATTTGTGTTCAGATTTGACTGCTCTTCCAAGACATGATCTTCGTAGCTCTTGGAACGAAAATTGGTTCCAAAATAATCAGAATAAAGCTATGTATTATAGAAAAATCCAACCAGTGATTCCAATAAAACCTTGGTTCCATAACATGAGATTTGGTAAAATAACCACTACAACGCTCATCCGTATGAGACTTGGCCATACGTGCTCTCCGGCTTTCCTTGCGAAAATCAAGGTGAGAAATGATGACACGTGCGATTGTGGTTCTGAAGTAGGTGACTTAAATCATATATTCCTTTGTTGTCCTTCCTATGATCACTCCTCTTTATATAATTCTTTGATATCCCTCCGTATTCCGCTTCCGACCTCAATCATTTCATTATTACACTCCAATGATCCTGATATTTATTCCCTGATAACCATATTTATATCTGTTAATAATATTAAACTATAATAATATACCTATATGTACCGTATCGTATTTATAATCTTACCTGATCCTTATTCCTTTATTTAAAATCCTTTTCCCGCGTTTCGTTTCCCTACCTTTGTAAACAAAATAAACACATGTCAGTGGCTGATGCATAAGCCGTGCAAGCAAAGAAACGAAGAAAAAAAAAAAAAATTACAGAGATCCTTTTGGGAAAGGATGCACCGTTCTCTACAGACTGCGTTAATTTCCTCTTTCTTTTCTTTCTCTGCGATGTCATCATTTGTTACATAAGCTCCAGAGCTTTAAATAATCATAAGTCCTTTTTTAGTTTAGAGCCCAGGCTCTAAACTAAAAAAGCACTTATGTAGGTACAGAAAACCAGTCTTCAACTTATAAATTAATGATCACGGTTAAAATTAAAAATGTTAGAACAATCCACTTGAACAAATTATTAATACAAACAAATACATTTAACAATACTGTCAATTAAGAAACCATTAAGCATGAACCGGACTCTCTAAAATATAGACGAAAGATATACCGCCTTACATAATATTAAGCAGCAAAGTCAAGTTATTCTCATCAATCTATGACATAACAGGCATTATTAACCTTTAATCTTAATGTTAATCTAATAAAGCAAACGTGTTCATAAAAAACCAACCAACTATTAATTTATTGGCGCGAAACGCGCACAGATTATAAACTCGAAGATGAGGTTAAATGTCAAATGCAAACTTTTTTATACAGCCAATGAACACAGTTTCATTTCATCTTCTTAGTATGCCGCAGGCTGTATGATTATCTATGCCTTTGCCAGACATATTAGGTAATGTTTGAATAATTCATTTGGGAACATTTCGAAGTGATTTTTGAATTTGGAATGCTGGTGTTACGTAATAAATAAATGAATTCGATTGTATCTTGTTGAATGTGTTATATTAATATGAAGTTTGTTTTTATATATTAGTGAAAAGTTTATACATAATATACATATTTTGCATAAATTATGAAAGCATTATGTCTAGTAGGCTTGTTATATAAGCTCAATATGGTGTGTAGGTCAGACCTTACCGTTACATTCATTCTTTAGATCGCACCGAAACCGGAAAACATTAACATTTTATGGAAAATTGTGTGTGAACCTGCGAATTCGGACCACATAATATAGCTGCTAATTCTTAGATAAATGAATTAATAATGAATATAATTAGTAGCCTTCCGCCCGCGGTTTCACCCGCGCGTAATTTCATTTTTCTTTCCCTCCTTCCCCCCACATTTCCGGGATCGAAAGTACCCTATGTCCTAATCCGGGTTATAAATAAACTATACGTGTGCCAAATTTCATCTAAATCCGTTCAGCCGTTTAGGCGTGATTGAGTAACAAACATCCAAAAATCCAGACTTTCGCATTTATAATATTAGCCTATACCTAGACCTAAAGTAAACATAGCTTGTACAGTCAAAAGCACGTCAGACGTAACACTTTGGACTTTGTACCGCTCTTATGTCGGGGGCATAAGCGCTATTATCGAACTGCAAGTGTATACCGTGATGTGCTGTTGACCGTACTGTGGGTGCTAGGTAGACCGAATGGCTAGCTAGGTACCACCCCACAGATGAAATCTGTCGCCATAACAGCTCTGGCTGTGTTCTGGCAATATTAATGTGGGAGCCAGTACACTTGAAATCAGAGGCTCGAAGATCAGATGAGCCTACAGTCTGGCAGCACATTGAGGGAGGGACGATTTCTGGCGAAGTGTGTCCTTCAGGCGGGCTGTGTGCCTGTCTGCCAATTGAGTTTTTTAAAAGAAGATCTTCAATATGTCGCTTACTCCCAGAAGTGTTACAATTGCGTAATACGTAACAATAGTTACGCAGTGTTATTTAATATCTGTCACTTTCATAAGTGAAAGTCGTTTGATCATCAAATGGCGACCTTCGACCCAACAAACGTCTGGGTCGCCAGTCAATTTAAATTTATAATTTAAATGGGTAACATTATGTATATTTGATTAAATTTGAAATTTTATTATTAAAGAATGGTTTCTGTTTCCGTTGAGTTTTTGATCAATCGATTCGATGTTAATTTGTTTGCTTAGTCAAATTTCCACAATCTGAATTTTAAACTGTTTTTCGAGACGTTTAACAGATGTGACTTAATACAATAATCCGGAGTATAAAATGTTTTAATACATATGTACCAAATATAGGAAATTGTATATAATTTTTTTTTTTTTCATTTTTCCTCTCTGTTTAAGATAACCTAATAAGTATAATGGTTGAGAAGTCGGCTATTACACCAAAGGTCACAGGTTTATCCACACACGGTGTAAATAAACATTTGTGTGCATGAATGAACAATATGAACATGCCAGTTTGTGTTGAATTCGGTGTTTCATTACTTATTATTTTTTTGTAATACATATAATATTATGTATACGAGTATTACACTGTTGATCTATTGTCTGGCAATAATACAAGCATGCTTAGTTTGGCACTGAATGTTGTGAGAATAATGTCCTGGGATATTTATTTATTTAGGGCATCGTATAATCCTGGCCTTCCAGCACATAATCGTGTGTGTCCTAGGGATACCTACCGCTACCTAACAATTTAAAAATACAGGAAGGAAGTCAATTTAAATCTAAACTGTGTGACTGGCTCCTAAGCAACTGTTTTTATAATATTAAGGAATTTGTTGACATTTGTAAAGCATGACATTTTTATTTTTATTTCTATTTATTTTTTGTAATTAATTAAAATGTTAAAATTGTAAATTTATTGACACCTGAAAAGCATGACATTTTTTAAATTTTTTTTTCTTGTATAAATAATTAATTACCTAAATTTGTAAATTTTATTATTATTGGTTTTTTTTCTTTTGTTTAGCATGTCCTCTAACATTTGCGCGTCTGCTTGCAGGCAGAATACTGACACATATTTATAATAATAAGACCTTTGTAAAATATTGTATTCTCGCAAATAAATGAATGATTGATTGATTGATTGATTGATAGGGCTGCCGTGCGTTCGAATTTCCCCCAATTTGTAGTTTGAAGGATGTCCGGGGGCCGTCTGTCCGGGTCCGGCCGTTATGCCCCCATTCCAGGTTGCCCCGGGCCGGTAGCCCCCACGGGGGGCCGGGGTTTTTGGAGTGTCCTTTCTGTTGTCAGGGGAAATCTCACACCATATAAACCTCAGATACTGTGTTTAATTTTATTAAAAAACGAATGTCCTAATTAATAACAAGGTGTATGAATTATGAAAGGTGCAAAAAATATACATTATTTTCAGAGGTGACCGGGCAAAAAAACCATATTTCGCCAAAATGACCGAGATTTTTGCCATGTTTATTGCGTCGGCAATTTCTTAGCAACCTATAAATAGGTTCACTTAGAGGAATACACAACACTGTACAAATAATGTCCTTCTATCCGAGTTTTCGGCTACGGCGGTCAATATTTACAATCTACGCAGGATAGGTATATTAGTAGATATAATGCACGTGAGTGCGTAAGTGAGTAATCAACACTGGTGCAGTTTGCTTTTCCCTCATTCTCATAATACGATGGGACAGCAGTCTGACACGACCGAAAAGAGATCAGGCGCAGGACCAACGTACCCGGGGATGGGCTGGTCAACAGCAAGGCTAGCACCGGCTCGTCCTAAAGGTTGTGAAGGAGAAACCGGGGGAGTTTAGTGGGTAGTGGACGCTTCAGTCTCGAGTCCCACACACAGCCGCGGGTCTAGCTAGCCTGCGGTTATGGTGCATAAACGCATTCTCCTCCGAGAAAAAAAAAAGGCGCAGGTCCAACGGCTTAACGTGCCTTTCGAAGCATGGGGGTGTTTTGCTAACTTCTAGACTCCAGACTGTGAGTATTGTATATGTAACTGCCTCCGTGGTAAAGAGGTTAGAGCGTTGTGCTTTAATACCCGGAGGTCGTAGGTTTGAATCCCGGTAGCGGGGAGCATCACTTTGCGTAAATGTTCTAGTTTGGATAGGACGTTGCAGGCTTGAATCAAAATCAAAAATCAAAATCAAAATATTCTTTATTCATGTAAACTTGTATCAAGTATTTATGAATCGTCGATTACAGTGTGACTCTACCACCGGCTTCGGAACGCAGTCATCTGTCGAGAAGAACCGGCAAGAAACTCGACAGTTACTCTTTTTAATCGCCAAAGAAATTTATACAACATTGATAAATAATTAATCTATCTATGATAAGCCATACAGTTTTTCGTGTAAATGTAGAAATAATAATAATAATAAAGAAGAATCACCTGAATGTCTGAAAAGAATTATGATTCCGTGCTTCGGAAGGCACGTTAAGCCGTTGGTCCTGCGCTTGATATCTCTTCGGTCATGTCAAACTGCTTCCCTATGCCCTAAAAACTATTTTAGTATTGCCGCCTTAAGGCTTGAGTCAGCTGGGAGCCGTCCTCGCAACCTCCGATAGACGAAACCCAGCGGCCAGAAGTCCTCCTTCATAAAAGTCTCCAGGTGATGGGTCGGCACTCTCACCACAAAGGAACCGAAGTTGATTTTATGGCGAGAATCCAATCGCTCAACTCTTAGAGTGAATTTGGACTTCTTTCGGATGTAGTCTACGAGATCCTCGACCTTCGTAGACCAATGCAGTCTGGAACGTACATAGTGCAGTCATTGAAGCGAAAAATACGGTCTTACCTCCGAATTTTTTTACTGTGAACCGATTTGCATGAAATTTTGGAATTAGGCTCATCTTACCCTTAACTTCAAAAGTGAAAATGATCTGAACTCCGCCTATTATTTTTAAGGGGTGTAAACAACCCCTTAATGGAAAAATTTACATTGAGCCATTTTATCGCTAGAAAACATGTCTAATCGTAAGTGGTGAAATTGTAAAGTATTTTCTAACATGATTACCTCATATTAAAATAATTTTCACTCCAAATATTCACACTCCGAAATTTTCAGTTACTAAGTAGAACAAAATATGATAAGTTTTTGGACCATAACTGCTTCAATTTTCATGCTATCACAATTTATAAAAAACCATTGTAAAGGTAATTAAGAGAGCTACAACATCCTATATTGCAATATATAGTAAAAAACCTTTTTCTAAAACGGTGAAGGGTTAAAGGGCTTAAGAGAGGCTGTGATTGCGCTGCCACGCGCTCTTTAAACAATCATATCTCCGTAAATTTTTGTTTGACAGAAAAAAAGAAACAACCAAATTGTTTGTCAGAAAAATACCTAAATTTTTAATCCATACACTTTTATACGTATCTGTCGTCATTTTTGAGATATTATGAAAAGAAAGTGGGATTTTTAAAAATTTGAAATTTTGATTTTTTATTTAATCGTAACTTTTTTGAAAAATATGTGTCCTGAAGCAGCCAAACTGATACTATCTATCAAACTCTTCATAATAAAGTTATTTCTAGGCGGAATATGATTAATTTTAATTTTGGTGGAAATGGCACTTATGAAACCCATTGATTTTAAAGAAAAAACATTAGATGCTCCCCTTATTTGCAATACAGCTCACTTATTTTACGTGCAAAAGACTTTTAATAGTGCTCATTTTAAAGCTTATTTCAAGCACTACAAAACCCTTTTGTATTAGAGTGCATAAAATGCATCTGCTCGCCGCTAGATGGCATTGACCACATCGATTAAATTTCAGACAAAATAAAAACGGCTTTGATCTTTAATATCTAGCTTAATATTGCACTTAGAATAATATAAAAATTCAAATTGTTCATTGTTTTACCTGATACAATTTTGGTCTGTATAAAATTTTCGATAAAACGTATATTTTTGGAGATATTTGCAAAAAACCGATGAAATATGTGAAAAAATTGCGAATTTTCAATTGCCAATAACTTAAAAAGTATTAAATTTTTTGAAAAACTGTATAGATGATTTTTTGCTTAAAATTAGGCCTTCTATCTATATCCGAGGTTATTTTGATAAAAAAATAATTCACCCCCGAGAAGGGGTGGCAACCCCTTCCCTAATGGTTGCGGAGTTCAAATCATTTTCACTTTTGAAGTTAAGGGTAAGATGAACCTAATTCCAAAATTTCATGCAAATCGGTTCACAGTAAAAAAATTCGGAGCTATAATGCTTCAATGACTGCACTAACAGCTGCGTCGCGATTATCAGGATAATTGTATGTATTTCACAATAAATATCAAATGCTTGGAGAAAGACTATTCAGTACTATAATGTCAAGTTCAAAAGATCATCTCGTCAAGATAGTTTTCTCTGTAGCAAATCGATTACATTTCCGGGTTGCATCGGTCGTTCAAAGTCACTGGCGCGGAATCGCAATTAGCGGCCATTTTAATTTCAAGCTTAGACTTCAAGGTTATTTTTGACTTTAGATTTCGCTATTTTCACAAGATACAGTTATTATAGTTTACTGAACTGTAAATGTGGTAAATATTTAAACTTTATACAATTACCGTTGTGTTTGTACAGACTGCTGTCACCGTGTTGTTAGAGTGAAGGAATAGAGTGCACCTGTGCTTGATTGAACACTCACCCTCTTATTACAAAAAACATCGCTAAAACAGGTTTAAAACTGTACTTGTTAGTACAGGTTTAGGTCCGGACTATTTTTTAAAACTTTCCTTATTACAAAACAAATACCAACATAAGAATAATTTACTGGTACTAACTCGTTCAGTGCGTTTCATTTTACAAGACTTTGTTTTATGTCATGTTTTAAAATCTTTAAATAAGGCAGTAAAAATAATAATTCTTTATTTATAAATATGTTTTAGTAATGTAAGAAAAAGTAACATATATATTTTTAATTTTCTGTTCACAAATTTAAGTGATTCTTTTCAAAAATTGTCTTTCTATACGTAGAACGGAGCGAAATTTCAAAAGTGTTATCTTTTGACGTTTGAAAGTTAGTCCATAGTAAAACTAGGGGTATCGGCGGACTTTCTTGGGTCTAACTTTAGTACTCGAAATGAAGTAAAACTTCGTTTTGTAATAGCGTTTGACTTTAGTCAGGAGTTAAGTCAGGACTAAGCTCGGTTTAATTTTTAAACCACGTTCTGTAATAAGAGGGTCACTGCCTGCTCACTGCAGTAATATTTATTCTATGTAGTTCTAAAAAGGGGTGGTGGCGCTATACCTACATATAGCACGACGACGCTGTGATATGGTTGAGTGATATGATGGCTGGCACATACGTCATACTTGTGAAAAGGTGCCACCTTGGGGGACTGGGGGCTTAGACAAGATGACATCGCTTCATAGCTGGCGAATTTCGCTACGTCCAATTTGTATGGATTTGACAGATGCCATAGAAAAGTCACGTGTTGAAAGTATGAGATTTGACATTCGCCATCGCAAATTGAGCTATAATGAACGTCATAAATGCCGCTTGTCTAGGGGGGCTGGCCGGCTGGGACCTGTGTGTTCTTCAAATGAACATAAACTTTAACCTAACACAAAACTGTATCACTTGGTAATAGTATTCAAATGAAGATTGTATTGTAATTTATACATATTATTTTTGCTTTGGCGATTGAAGAGTAACTGTCGAGTTTCTTGCCGGTTCTTCTCGACAGACAACTGCATTCCGAATCCGGTGATAAAGTCATTCGTATGACGATTTATAAAACAAGTGATTCTTAGAAGACCACGTGAATAAAGTATACCTATTTTGATTTAGATTCTTTAAAAAGTTGAGATTAGCTTACAAAATACAAATACAGTTAGGGCACAAAAAATTAAATTCGCAAATATTACATTATGTATATTATTAAATAACGTATTCATGAAAAACCTTTTAAGCTTTTAAAATTAATTTTGAGAACAAATATGACAAATTTTAATGTGAAGATATTATTAGAACTCAATCTATGTAGGTACCTATAAGCAAAAGAAGTTATTTAATAAACGCCCCCAGGTGTTTCAAGCATCGCAGTTTGTTATACCTACAACTTCGAAACTTATTAAGGTACGGTTAACAGCACATCACAGTTAACACTTGCAGTTCGATAATAGCACTTATGCCCCCGACACAAGGGTGGTACAAAATCCAAAGTGTTACGTGATCTGACTTGCTTTTGACTGTACGTACAGTCAACAGCACATCACGGTATACACTTGCAGTTCGATAATAGCGCTTATGCCCCCGACATAAGAGCGGTACAAAGTCCAAAGTGTTACGTCTGACGTGCTTTTGACTGTACATACGTCCTTTATACTTAGATAATTATTTGTACTGTACCTATGACGTCTAATAGACCAATGGATTCCTGCGATTTTTCCGGAAATTATATTTTTTGTCACCATTTATTAAATTTTTTCATTGTCATCAACTTTGTATCCTCAAAATGATAGACTTGTCGCCACCACAGAGATCTATTGGACTAGAGCCCGCCAGTGTAGCTACTTCGCGTGCCCAGCTACAGTCCATCGTACTGAATGTGCCGATTCTTAGCTTTAGTCCCGCGCGACCGTTCCCCTTGTTAGACGTCAGGCGAAATAGCAAAAAATGACGATTTGTGCTATTTTAAGCTGCAAAAACAATACCAAAAAGATAACTCCACAAAACAAACATGTTTCCTTTCATCGGTAAGTCATTTTGTTATCTGAATACGCGTAATTTATTTTAAAATGAATTATTTATCAATTTTGAGAAAACAATTATGTAAATAATGCTTAAGCCGCGTGAATCGCAATTTCGTAATACATTGCGTATTTTATACTGGCCTTCCAATTGTATTGCGTGCTTTATAAGCAATGAATATCAAACAAGGCGGTACTTTCGCATATCGTTTAAGTTTCGTGGCACAGGCGTTTTTAGTCAAATACAGCGATTAGTGATGTTCGTTCTATGCAACATACACATAATGTATTAAAATCGATTACAGGTACCTAGTCGATTTTGGAAGCAGGAATGTTAATAGGCTATTTGACAATGTGAAAAATAAAATCAAGCATAAAGTGACAATTAGGTTACATTAGGTACTGTCAACCGGCGTATAAATTAAGAAGAGTTTAAAAATGGATATTTATTAACATTAGTTAAAAATAATAATTTATTTATTTATAAATTAGTAAATAAAAATCACGTCACGTGCCTCACGTCCTCGTTTACCTCCTTGCGCCTACTTGTGATTTTATGCTTTCGTATCTGTTTTAATAGCATTTTCCTATTTATCCATTGTTATTGTGATTTATTTGCAAAATTACACAAATTCGGTGAAGTACTTTTACTATGGAAAACGATTTCGTAAAAGCAAACAGCAGAAACCTGCCCCAAGTAGACGAAATCATGGTCGGCTTATTTTTCGAAAATAATTCCGATAAAAAATGTGAAAACAACAAAGTAAGTATAATAATCACTTTAGTGGTAACTTATACATCATAACAGAACTAACAGACGTTCATCTATCCCCCCCCCCCCGGCCGGTACCGCCGCAACCGCTATGTCCCTGCATTTTAAATCTGTAATATCTTCGAAAATATTCATTTACATTACATGATGTAAAGGGCCATATTGATCTATATTACATGCACAATTTATTTAAGGTACTTTATTGGATAAGGATTAATACTGTATTGCTTAAAATCACTTTTTCGTAAATAAGCTATTATTTTATCTTAATAAGTAAAGGAAAATGATTGTTGTGGGGTATCCCTAAGAGATAGACATATACCATCGCGGACTTTTTTGTAAAACTTTTTAAGGTGTACAATATTGTAGTACATTATTTTGATCTATCTCGTAGGGTTTAGCCAGCGTTTGCAATGTAAGCGCAAAAAATGTGTTAATTTACGACCTCACATAAGAAACCTCTAAAATTATCAGTGTTTCTCTACTATATTATGCATGTTTTATACATATAAACTTTCCTCTTGAATCACTCTATCCATTAAAAAAACCGCATCAAAATCCGTAGCGTAGTTTTAAAGATCTAAGCATACATAGGGACAGACAGACAGGAAGCGACTTTGTGTTTTATACTATGTAGTGATTTTTATAATCGAATCGAGAATCGAGACGAAGTGGGCATGTCCCTACTTCTCATCACTAAATCGCGCTCGTTACGTCACAGTAGGTACAAAAAATATGGCACGGTCGGTTCTCATACAAATTGAAGTACTTGCGGGCTCTAGTCCAATAGATCTCTGTGGTCGCCACATAATGTTTCAGATAAATGAAAGTGTTCTAAATATGATTTAAAGGTTAGAAGGCTAAGGCGAGAGCTCCGGCCTTAGTCTTCGTGGTTATTTTTTCTAACTCGTAAAACCTTTTTCATTTCAAATACCTATCTTAATATAATTATGTTTGCCTAACAGTTTTGAGTACAAATATATTATAATACATACAAAAACATTGATTTGCGAGTTTTGCGACTGGATTTTACGAGATTAAACAGTTCTTTTCTGTAACTCGTCTCTAAAGTTACATACATAAAAAAACTACAGAATATAACTTTACTCACAAAACTAGGAAATACGATGTTATTGACCTCGGAAGGACCTGATCTTAAAACCTTGGTAAGTAACGTCGAGAAGAAAATATAAAATTATTTTAACTCTTCATCCCTATTCCCTAGAGGTCATCATCATCATCCCAGCGTACTCCCGATTGCATTCAGTATGGAGCTCAGGGTCCGCTTCGACTACGATCCTAGATTTGACAAGCCTGGTTATTACAATGTGGAGCGATTGCCATCTGACCTCCGTAACTCTTACAAGGGAAACCAAACCTACTTGGAACATAGTCGGGATCAACGGCTTAACGTGCCTTCCAAAGCTCCGAAGCATCATTCTTTTCAGACATTCAGGTGATTCAAGCCTAAACCAATTTGGAAACAATCACACAAAGTGATGCTCCCCGTGGGATTCGAACCCACGACCTCCGAGTTTTTTGCGCCCAACGCTCTAACCATGTACCACGGAGACAGCATACCTATTCCCTAGAGGTCTTAGGTCTGGTAGGTGATTCTAGGGATTGCCTAGTTTCTCATGTGTTTTTTTTTATCTTAGGTCAGTTGGCAGACAGGCACAGCCAGCCCACCTGATGACAAGCGGGCGGAAAAGTGTCGCTTCGACGTTCGCGCATGTGCACTAGCGCGTAACAAAGAGCGCGAATCTCCCGAACACCTGCGCGCGCTATTGGTTCGAGGTATACTTCTGACCAATAGCGCGCAGGCGTGTCAAAATTCGTGTTCTGCGTTCGTCTTCCCTACTCGATAGTCAAGAAGTTTGCCGGGACCTGTACCTACTTTGATCTGATCACAAAATATGTGCGTGTGTCTATAACTGGTAATATATTTTTACTACTTCCTTACTATTTTTTTATTAAAAAACCAATTAAATTTCGCTAAATAGTTTTACTGCTAATCGTATAACACTTGATAATCTTGACGGCCTTGATTGTTGCATGTCGTAGAACTAACCCGGAAGGTTCGATTCACGGTCAAGTCGAGCAAAACGTTTAAGATTATGTGGGATTTGTGTGCCATAGGTGACCTTGATAAGTGGTGGGTATAGAAGGTCACGAGTTCATATACCGGTCAAGTACCTAATATTAGTTGAATAAAAAGATGGGATAGCGGTTAAAATTACGGTATTTTAATTTAATTTTATATTTGGCAATGCAGTTTATACCTAGAAAAACCTATTCAATACATACACACTATTTACTATTTTGAAATGCGAGAATCGAACTCTTGATCTCTAGCTAAACAAATTGACCGGAGTTGACAGATCTTAAGTAGGTAGGTATAATATAACAATAATTATTGTGAAACTGGACTTTTTATTTTAAAAGCAACACTTGTGCGCTCACTTGTACTTCATATACCGGTATTTTGGCTTGCAAGCAGTGACATAATGCAAGTAGGTTTTGCTGTTTGTATAAGTAGGTACTTAACTTTTATATATATTTTTTTATCTTGTATTATTACGAATAAATTAAGGACTCGAGATAAAGATCACGTAAAATATACTGTTATACTGTACAAATGATAATGGTTAGCAGAGAAACACGCAATCTCAGCGGCCAATAAGGTTGCCATCCGTCCGGGTTTCCCCGGACGGATGGCAACGGGGAGCGTCTGGGGAAGGTATCATTTTGTAGACCGAGTTTAAAAAAAAGGTGATTTATGACATTTTCAACTGTTTTTATTACATATTGAATATGTATAAAAGATCTTGTTGACATGTCCGGCTTTCGGACTCATAAATCCGGGGTTTTTTTTCACGCGTCTTGTCCTGTTTTCCAAATTTTAGAGATGGCAACCCTAACTATGGCATATTCCATAGAGGGACACTTCACCAGGAAGCGTTGCTCAATATACTGCCACTCGGCTTCTCTGATCTTCAATCCTATGATTTCAAGTGCATTGCTGTATTGCGTGTATTCTCCCCATCCCCATTTCCTAAAGCCCTGAACCTTCCCCCTCCTTGCATATACTTTCAGAGGCCTGCTACATATACGAAACCTAGTCGGAGCTGAACGTATAGCCTGACCAAGAAAATGAAAAACCTGCTCTGGAGGCGCCACATTAGCTATGGTTAAATTAACACTTGGTTAATTGTTATGGTTATACTCACAACTCACAAATATGTAGGTAACTCACAATATTCAATAGTAACAAGGCACGGTTGACAATTTTTTGACATTACACTTCGACAGAAAGCAATATTGAATGACATCAAATTTTTTTTTTATTTGATTGCCACTTGAAATGATTCTCTTAGTAGTAAAATAAATTAATAAAGGTCTTTTTTTTAATCAAATCAAAAGTTTTACGTTTATGATAGACGAAACTCGAACCAATAGTACTCGCTGCGTCACGGACGGTCACCGGCCGGGGTCATTGCCCTTCGCGTTTATCAAAAAAATGATTATTTACTATTTACTCACATTTGGTTTCCCCTTTCCCATCAAACTTTAAAAAAAATCAAAAAAAGTTAAAAAAATATAAAAAAAGTAAAAAAAAATATTTGCATAAATCGATAGTACTATGTACTGAAGGTGAAGCGTTCTGCTGCGGGAAAACAACGACTAAAAAAACACGCAGTATAATATAAAAAAAGAATGGAAGGTAAGGGCGGAATTCGCCAAACTTCTCTGTTGTCGAGAGACATTATGACAGATTCTTAATACCAATAATTCACATGCGCGCGTATTTTAATAGACCTCAGTGTTCACATGTAAATAATTACAAAACAATATTCGGTCAACGCTCAATTCTCCGATTTTCACACTTAATCACTTTTAACTCATTATTTCCACTTCACAGCAAATTGTTAGTAAATAACTTGATACAAATTCATTCATATATCATCCTTAGACAATATTTAATACGGTTCAATTTACTTTGAAACTGTACCGACGCCATTTTGTACTAAGTTTTGTATTTTAAGCGAGACATAATTATGATAATTAGATGTATTTTAAATAAAGTTTTGTTAGACTGTGGAGGTTTTTAATAATAATGCCTGTCTAGCTTTTACGTACAGAAAATATTTTAAATTATAGGCACTATTAGGCAGTACGCTATTGAAAACTATGTTCCATTATAAAGTACCATATTGGAAAAACTTTTGCAATAAATATTAGTATGAATGTACATAGTTATTATATTTTACATGTAACCGCGGCGTTAAAATGAGAGTCTATCAACAATTTTCATCTCGCGCCGCGTTGCGTGTAAAACTAAAAGTTGAAATGAAAATAGCGGGAGATTACTCGTGCATTATTATTTAGTTAGAAATTCATCCGACTCCATTTTGTACTAAGTTTTGTATTTTAAGCGAGACATAATTATGATAATTAGATGTATTTTAAATTAAGTTTTGTTAGACTGTGGAGGTTTTTAATAATAATGCCTGTCTAGCTTTTACGTACAGAAAATATTTTAAATTATAGGCACTATTAGGCAGTACGCTATTGAAAACTATGTACCATTATAAAGTACCATTTTGGATAAACTTTTGCAATAAATATTAGTATGAATGTACATAGTTATTATATTTTACATGTAACCGCGGCGTTAAAATGAGAGTCTATCAACAATTTTCATCTCGCGCCGCGTTGCGTGTAAAACTAAAAGTTGAAATGAAAATAGCGGGAGATTACTCGTGCATTATTATTTAGTTAGAAATTCATCCGACGCCATTTTGGGTCTGCCTAAGGCTTCGATCACTAATTAGTGATCGATGGCCTAAGGTTACCTTTTTTTATATTGTTTACGGCATTGGATTTAAGAAAATAATGTATATAAGTGGAGTCATTTTAATAGGTCACATCTAACAGTTCATTTATGCCAAGCAAAGTGCTACACATGTACATCAAGAGTAGTCTAATTTTCTATCGTATTAAAAAACTGATGTTGTTTTTTCTGAGTTTTATTCCATTAGCTTAAAGTACATTTTTCTTTGCAGAAATGAACTGTCAAATGTGACCTATTTAAATGAATGACTCCACATAAAAATTTATTTGTGCATGCTTTGCCATTTAATTGAACTTGAACTGAACTTGAACAACAACCGAAAATGATTTTCGTATCGCCTGTCGGAAACAGAAATGACGGGAGCATAATAATTACTTTTTCTCTTTCGTTTTTCTTTTGTGTTTAAAGAAAACCTCTTGTTCTTTTTGCATTCAAAAATACAAATAGGTTATATTTCACAGTTCACAGAGCGCCTTTTAGCCTCAAGCTAAACAAGGCTGGTACATACATGGATACCATATCGGTAAATATACTAATCTTTATAAATCAACTAAAATATTTAAATTGTGTTTAAAACTAAAAAGCCACTAATTTAATAGTTTTAAACAGTCGAAAAGCCGAAGAGATTATAAAATTTCAGGAAAACAGTCATGCCTGTCAAATAAAATGAATAATTTGGCAGCCGCCAAAATACGGTTGCTTCATTGGTTTTGAAACTAATTTGCATTAAATATTCTATGTCAGGCTGTCATTTATTTTAACATCATGCTAATGTACCTACTTGAGAAAAGATTTACTCGAATTTGGCAGTACAAATATATTATTACGTTTGTTTGTCCAGAAAGCGATGAAAAAAAAAAAAACAACTTATCGTTTACCAAACATCAAGCATTAGAAAACCTTTTCATTCTTACTCTTACAATGAAAATACAAAACAATAAATTCCAAACAATAAATTCGTTGATTCCAAAGCTTGAACAACGGAAAATACCTGTGGAAAATACCTAGCGCTCACTCATGCATTCTTCGATACCATCCGCGCCATTTTCTTTTGTCTTTTTTTTTTTTCAATCGAAGAAACACGTCTCTGGCTATTTGGGAACTTTTTTTTTTCTTTCGCTAAAGTAAACTTTATTGTGTCTGGGATTTTTATTGTGACATGTAATTAGCCTTCTGCCAATGCTGATGTAATGTTGGCTAGAAAAACCAATACCTATCGAAGTGACGTGACGCGAAAAGAAATCGATGGTTAAAATGTCAAAGGGCTTAAAGGACAAATCATGATTTTTCAGGAGAGCAGAAAAACGAAATAAGTAAAAAATTGGGCATAACTTTTTTGATTTTAAAGCTATCGGTTTGTTGTAAAGGACACTTTTATTTATTTTTTCAAGCCGAACCGTATGCAACCATTTTATTTATTCTAGATAGCATAGTTTTCGAGATAGGTGTCCTTTAAGAATTGAAATTCGATTATTTTGTCCTTTAAGCTTAAGTTTCTGTTGAGATAAATCATTAGCTTTGGCTTAAAGGACATGTTAATACAGGTGTTAGAATAGAATTGGTCCTTTAAGATAAAATTTCGATAAAAAAATAATTATCCTATCTAACATGAATTTGCCTGTTGTATTGTGCTTTTTCAATATAGTACAAAAAGAAGCGCTGTGGGCATACAGAGTCAAAAAACATCAATCTCTCCCTCTCCTTTTTTTTTCGGAGGAGAATGCGTTTATGCACCACAACCTCTGGCTAGCTAGACCTGCGACCGTGTGTGGGACTCGAGGCTAAAGCGTCCACTACCCACTAAACTCCCCCGGTTTCTCCTTCACACCCGATTGGGACGAACCAGTGCCAGTCTTGTTGCTTTTGACCAGCACACTCTCTCCCTCTCCTGGGTGTCGTAAAAGGCAAGGCAAACGTGGACACTTACGGCACGGCTGGTCCGCAAGTTAAAAGTGGCTCAGTGAGACGTACGAGATCGTATACGAAATGAGATGATGCGGCATAGAACCAAAGGCAGTGGGCTGGCTATTTCAGCCGTAGAACCGATAACCGTTGGGACAAACGGATTCTAGAGTGGAAAACGCGTCTCGGTAAACGTAGTGTAGGACGCTGTCAGGCCAGGTAAAGTGATGAATTGCGCAGGAGCAGGATGCGAGCGGCCGAGGATTGATCAGTGTGGCGAGCATTTGGAGGTTATGTCCTGCAGTGGATTGTAATATTCAGATGATGATGATGATGATGATTGTAAAGATCCATAGATTCATTCATCAATTTATTAACAGAATTATAACTATTGTATTGGTCTTAAATAAATATTGGATAACATCACATACATTGACCTGACCCCAAAGTAAGTAGCGTAAGAACATGTGTTATAGGTATCAGAAACAACAAAGGTACCACAAATGTATACTTAAATACGAATAAACATCCAGACACAAAACAAACACAAATGATCCCGAACCCACGACTCCTGGCGTAAAGGGCTGGGAAATCAATGTGATTTATTTGACATAAAACCACAGTGTCCTTTAAGCCCAAAACGCCTGAATCAAAATATGCAAGAGTAGGCTTTAAATGCCATAATACATTATCAGTTACCTTTAAGCAAATAATACAAAAATGGCCAATTTTTAACCATGAATATCTCGCTAACTATAAGGGATAGGAGAATCTTTGATATACCATTAGAAAGAGCTCAAAAAACTCAATACAAATGTAACAAAAAGTCATTTTCGCCAAAATGTCCTTTAAGCCCTTTGACATTTTAACCATCGAAATTATTGATCGGATTTATCGGATCGGTCATAATGAGTTTCGCTTGAATGAATTTAATAAATATTAAAGACGTTTTTTTAATTACTTCTTTGAAAGCTATTAGCCTCATAAAGCCTGACCAAGAATTAAAAACCTGCTCTGGAGGCGCCACATTAGCTATGGTTATAGCAACACTTGGTTGCTATGGTTATACCCACGGTGTTTGCAGCTCCATACAAAAAGAGGTTCTATGAAATTTGGTAATTTGTGTTTATTACCAGTTATTATCGATAGATGGACCTATCGAAGTGACGTGACGCGAAAAGAAATTATTGATCGGATTTATCGGATCGGTCATAATGAGTTTCGCTTGAATGAATTTAATAAAATATTAAAGACGTTTTTTTAATTACTTCTTTGAAAGCTATTAGCCTCATAAAGCCTGACCAAGAATTAAAAACCTGCTCTGGAGGCGCCACATTAGCTATGGTTATAGCAACACTTGGTTGCTATGGTTATACCCACCGTGTTTGCAGCTCCATACAAAAAGAGGTTCTATGAAATTTGGTAATTTGTGTTTATTACCAGTTATTATCGATAGATGGCTCTTTTCATGAAATTTACCCGAGTAATGGTATCACTAAATAATTATTCGTTATGGCAACATTTTGCAGTTGATACGTAAGACGTTTCGTTACAAGCAGAGTCATGGCAGAGTTAACTAAAAAGAAAATGACAAATATTTAACTTACTTTATAACAGTTTAATTACCTTTTTTCATTTTTATAATACTTATATAATTAACGAGTTCAAACATTATAAACAATATATTATTCCAAAAATATTTCAACTAGACATGTTTGATTCGTTTGTGAATTTGTGAAAAGAAACAATCATGACAGCTAGTGGTCTGTCAAAAATCATCATCTGTCATTGTCACTCACTTGTGTTTTGGCTTGATTTCGTCTCGATTTTCTTCTATCTTTTTTGTGATTTTCTGTGTTTTTACTGACTGTGCATTGACCCAGGGCCCCGAAGATTCTGTTTTGACTGTAAACCCTGGTATTACTTACTGGATCTTGAACTTTTCTATCGTATTTATGTAATTTACTGTTTCTCTAAATAATCTTAAGAAATCTGTATTTTATAAACATGGATTATTTCTGTGCTTAATAAAAGTGGAAATTGCATTCGTTTGTTTTCTTTAAATCTCTCCCTTTTGACTAAGATAGCATTTAAAAATATGAAAAATATATAACCTGACGTAGGTATTGTATATATATACAATACCTACGTCAGGTTATATTTATATCATCGCATTAGTTACGGTTTTTAACGCCGTCAGCGCTAGTAGTACGATTTTTAACTGATAACTCTATCTCCATGTATTCAATATACTCTCTGGTTATACCCACACAAATAACTGCAAATAACTTACAATGTTTTTTTTTTTTTTTTTAATAATGGCCTCTATCCCGCGCCTGTTTGCGGCGCGGTGATTTTGCCAATGTCAAGTGAATTGGGAGTTTCTAATTGAGTTAAAAGATTGGTGTTAAGACACAGAATATATACTAAAGTGTTAAGATGTTTTAACGCTTCATGGAAACACTGGAGGATACTCTCAAGGTCACGGGGGAATGGACGCCATTGCGGTAAGAGCGTCTCATCTACCGATGAGACACACTACACGCAATACCCGTCCATTCAGTCAATTTGTTTCAATTTTCTTATTTATGACACTTTGTTACACTTTACTGAATGAAAATCACACCACTTTTCAACACCAAACTGCACTAGATCACAATTAAAAAGATTTAAAACTAAAAGACGCGTGGACCCATCGCCTACCCTCCAGTGAATCCCTTACAATGTTTAAGAAATACAAAGACAGGGTTGACAAATTGACATCACACTCTGACAGACAGATGAATGACATCTTTTTTTTTTATTTGATTGTTGCCACTTGATTTGTTCCAATATTTTTCCGCAATATGGCGGGGTTTTTGGTCGGGCGGTTAATTAAAAATAAATAAATCAATGCTTACAATATGTACCCGTAAATAAATTATAGATTTTTTTAACCCAGAAACTGAATCTAGGGTCCACAGACTAGACCAGCCCTTAAAACCATTAATTTAGACATTAACCATTAGAATATTTTATAAAGACCTCAATGATTTATGCATGCCTTGACATTTATATTATTATGTTACCGATTAATAATATTTAAATAGAATAATAATTAGGCGATGTTTTGAAGAAAAGTCAGATCTGAAGCACCTTTTTTTCGAAGGAGAACGTACCTATTTCCGCGCCATAACCGCAGGCTAGCGACGCCTGCGGCCGTGTGTGGGGCACGAGACTAAGTCCCACTACCCACTTAACTCCCCCGGTTTCTCCATCACGCCCGATTGGGACGAGCCGATGCCAGCCTTGTGGATATTGACCAGCCCATCCAAAAGATCTGAAGTACTCTAAACCAATGAGCATGTAAGTTTACTTAATTAGGTTAATAAATGTGGAAGAAGCAAAAGTTGACAGCCGGGATTGTAGCAAAAGTATTTGAACTGGAATAATGATGAATGTCCAAAAATTAAAAAAATCAAACTACTAACGTCATTTGGTCGACATATGCATGAAGTTAATAATCTCGTTTACAAGCTTAGCGATATCGCTTAAAGTTCCGAGATAATTTAGTTTTTAATATTTGGCTACACGACTGGTGTTTTTGCGAAAGTCTGAGTTTTATGTTCACTATTTATAAACTTAAAACCCAAATATCTTAGAAGTTCCAAGTTAGAACAATAAGTTTTACAAGGGACATTTATCATTATTGCAGTGGACCCTTTATTTGGTATCTGATCTGCCTATCCCTGCGTGAAAAAGGCGTGACTGTATCAACTGTATGTATGTATGTATGACTGTATGTTACCAATTAACACTCATGTTAAATGGCATCTTAGCTTGAAAGCGAGTGAAAATTTGCAATTAAAGTGATATTCTATGACTTTCTGCAGTAATTTAGTAAGAGGTTTTACCACGGTGTCTATATTATGTATAATTTACGCTCTTTTAACGCTTGAATGACCATAAGATACGATATTTACATCTGCAATCATTCAATGTATAATGCCAAGAAAACATTATTATGTTACAGGTCCCGGCAAACATTTTGAAATCGGGTGGGGATTGCGCAGAAAACAAACATTAAATTGAAATTTGTTAAAATTTGTTTTAGAAAAGTAGCAGAAAAGCCTTTCGTTGTTAGGTATGGCGGAAGAATAATAAATCTAAAATCAATTAGTCGCTCGAGTAATTGTAGAAAACGAGAGCAAAATAAATTTAGAAAACTGCTTAGTTCGATTTACGAAGTCAGGGAAAGTCGCTAATTAGTAAAGATTTATACCTAGATGCTTGATCTCTAGATAAACGCCTCGATCTAGTTAGTGGTTTAAGTACCGGACCATGATCTCGAGGTCCTGGGTTAAATCGAATAAAATTTGTGTCAGTTTTTTTAGACTCGGGTTTGTGTTCGCCAATCTGCACTTGGCAAGCGTGGTACCCATCATTGTATATACAGGGTGTTCGGAAGAACGTTGAACATACGATAATGGGGGGTAGTTGGGGTGGTCTGTTAACTAAGTAGCTCAAAAGATTTCACCTAGGTCTCAAGATTTTTTTTTAATTATTTTTTTTATAAATTTCTATAATTTTTCGGTTTTGTACCTTTAAACCCGTCTAACTTTTTTTTTAATCACCAGATCCAAATATTTTTTTCATTATTGGAATCTTAGTGATTGGTAGGTCCCTTTAAATAAAAAGTTGTAAATTGCACATTGCTAGAAACAAAGTTATGAGCACTCAAACATAAAATAAGAGTTGAAACAAATTTTGAATCTCAACTTCGCGTAGCATTTAAAAAATAAATAAAAGGGATGGATGACTTCTGATTTGTTAAAAACATCTCCAAAGTGTGAGCTTTCTAACGATATGTCGTTTGTTTTGATATCTTTTTTGTAACAAAAATTATTCGATGTTTTCTACCCAGGCGGACCATTTCGACGAAAATCTACATACGTGAAAACTTAAATGTTTTGCGAAATTTATCAATGCAAAGGTCAAAATAACGAATTACTGGGATAGTGACATAAAGCAGGTAGATTTTTTCTCACTCTTGCACAAATAACGGCTATCTTTTCTCTCTTTCACTCTGTGTGGAATGCGCGGCGAGTGACGCTTCCCAAGAAGGTAATAATAATAATGTTTCACTCTAGTACACTTACATCGTATCTTCCATCTCTTTCGCTTTCGGAACAGGCGACTCAGTGTAAGTGACAGAAACAATGAGGACAGAATTCTTAGTCGGGACTTAACTGCCTCTGCGATCATACGTGCCCTTTGTGCCTACTCTTGTTACAGTTTTCTTCGTTTTGTATTATTATTATCAGTTGTTTTGTTATTTCTGTTACGTTTGTTAATCGGTGAAATGACTTCATTTACCAATGAGGAATATGCGGACATTTTAATGGCATATGGAAGAGCTAACTCCAATGCGCGTGAAGCCCGTAGAATTTATCAAGAACGAAGATAACTGTAACAAGAGTAGGCACAAAGGGCACGTATGATCGCAGAGACAGTTAAGTCTCGACTAAGAGTTCTGACACTTACACTGAGTCACCTGTTCCGAAAGCGAAAGAGAGGGAAGATACGATGTAAGTGTACTAGAGTGAAACATTATTATTATTACCTTCTTTGACAGTTAAGTCTCGACTAAGAGTTCTGACACTTACACTGAGTCGCCTGTTCCGAAAGCGAAAGAGATGGAAGATACTTGTACTTTATACTGTATGGCTTGGTATTCTAAAACTAATCAGTAATTGTAACAAACAAATTGTAAACAAACATGGCGATGAAAAAGAGTAACTGTCGAGTTTCTTGCCGGTTCTTCTCGGCAGATGACTGCATTCCGATACCGGTGGTAGAGTCACTCTGTAATTGACGATTCATAAATACTTGATACAAGTTTACATGAATAAAGAATATTTTGATTTTGATTTTTTTTTTTTTGATGTAAGTGTACTAGAGTGAAACATTATTATTATTACCTTCTTGGGAAGCGTCACTCGCCGCGCATTCCACACAGAGTGAAAGAGAGAAAAGATAGCCTTTATGTGTTCAAGAGTGAGAAAAAATCTACATTCTTTATGTCACTATCCCACTAATTTGTTATTTTGACCTTTGCATTGACAAATTTCGCAAAACATTTAAGTTTTCACATAAGTAGATTTTCGTCGAAATGGTCCGCCTGGGTAGAAAACATCGAATAATTTTTGTTACAAAAAAGATATCAAAACAAACGACATATCGTTAGAAAGCTCACACTTTGGAGATGTTTTTAACAAATCAGAAGTCATCCATCCCTTTTATTTATTTTTTAAATGCTACGCGAAGTTGAGATTTCAACTCTTATTTTATGTTTGAGGGCCCATAACTTTGTTTCTAGCAATGTGCAATTTACAACTTCTTATTTAAAGGGACCTACCAATCACTAAGATTCCAATAATGAAAAAAATATTTGGATCTGATCATTAAAAAAAAAGTTAGACGGGTTTAAAGGTACAAAACCGAAAAATTATAGAAATTTATAAAAAAAATAATTAAAATAACATCTTGAGACCTAGGTGAAATCTTTTGAGCTAGTTAGTTAACAGACCACCCCAACTACCCCCTATTATCGTATGTTCAACGTTCTTCCGAACACCCTGTATATAATCATCATCATCAGCCTATATACGTTCCCACAGCTGGGACACAGGCCTTATCTCAATCGTGAGATAGTTTGGGCCATACTCCACCACGCGTCCCCAGTGCGGGTTAGTAGAGGGGTGCGTAAGGCATGTGTGACCAACCTTAATGTCAGATGTTTTCAAGCCGCCAAATGGCCTCTGACTCGGCTTGATGACTAATATCTGCATTAGTAAATATCAGCCGGGACCAACAGCTTAACGTGCCTTCCGAAGCACGGAGACGCTCGAAATAAATGTCACTGGTCAGAATGGTCACCCATCCATTTACTGACCACGGCGTGGGTAGCTTGTCTTTCGTTATCGCTAACGAACCACTGTCACAGCACAGCTGCGCCACAAGCTCTTCAATATAATATTACTGTGCTCTATTATTTGACATACCTACCTACAATAGATATTTTGAGAAGGGTAGATCAGACACTTTCTCGATATTGAAAACAACGCTTGAAATCTATGAAAGACCGCCGGCCTTTCAGATGACGTTTATTGAAATTGTTTGATTTTGTATCGAGGATCAATAAATACGAGCTTGAATTTCAGCTATAGAAACTAGACTTTGTCAAAAGCTCTGGCTAACCGTAGACTATACTATTTTATACATTACGTCAAAAAAAATATATTATGTTCCCCAAAATATTAAGTACATAGGTGAGGTTAGATTTTGACCGCCTTCGTGGAACAGTGGCTAAGCCGCTCGCGTATAAAAACCCGGAGGTCGTGGATTCGATTCCCGTCTGGGAACTGGTTGGTGGTAGGGGGTGGTTATTCGCCCTTATGAGGGGCATCTGCGGGCCTCGAGCTAACGCTCATTACCCGGGCTGCTTCTCAGGCACCTTCGCGGTGCCCGGTGGAGGTGTGTCCGGCCCCATAACGAGGCCGATCTTTGCCCCTCCCTATAACGCTGCGGGTCGGGAGGCTTTTGGGACCGGGACCGCGGTCCCGAAAGCCCCTTTTTGATTTTAATACATTTTTGCAGGGTCATTCGGGACCGCGACAGGTGGTCCCGAAAGCCACCTTATATTTAATAATTATTTTGAGTGGTAAGTTGGGACCACAAACATTGGCCATAGTTCGAAAGCCAAAGCCTCCGTGGAACAGTGGCTAAGCCACTCGGGTATAAAACCCGGAGTTTGTTCGATTCCCACCTAGGGTCTGGTTGGTGGTAGGGCCTTTTCAGAGTCCGACTGGCTACGACTGGTTTTAATTAGTAAAAACCATAAAACTTATTTTGTTATTTTGGTTTACCTTTAATTAAAAGTTGTGATTCTAAATAAATAAAGTTTTAGTGTAATAGAATAGAATAACGTTTATTTGGTACTTAAATATAGGATTACAATACAATTTATATGACAACAATTAAAACTAAATATTAGTACGTAAAGTACCAAAAAGGCCCCCGCTCAGCATTATGTCGTGGCGACCATATTTTAATCATTTAGTAAATCATTATAATTATAATATGTAAATCATGATGTTTTCTTAATAAGGTTTAATTTTAATTAAAAGCTGTGATTATTCAAATAAAAGTGATATTTTTAAATTACTACAGCTGTTTTTTTCTTTGTTTGTACTATCCTGATAGAAAATAAATAAAAGAAACTTTTTTATACTAAGTCAGTTGGCAGACAGACACGCAGCCCACCTGACGGTAAGCGGCCACTGCGGCCTATTCCGTTGAGGGACACTTCACCAGGAAGCGTCGCTCAATGTGCTGCCAGACTGTATACTCATCTGATCTTCGAGCCTTGATTTCAAGTGTACTGGCTCCCACATTAATACTGCCGGAACACAGCCAGAACTATTATGGCGGCAGATTTCACCTGTGGGAGTGGTAGCTAGCCAGTCGGACTCTGAAAAGGCCCTACCACCAACCAGACCCTAGGTGGGAATCGAACAAACTCCGGGTTTTATACCCGAGCGGCTTAGCCACTGTTCCACGGAGACTTTGGCTTTCGAACTATGGCCAATGTTTGTGGTCCCAACTTACCACTCAAAATAATTATTTTAAATATAAGGTGGCTTTCGGGACCACCTGTCGCGGTCCCGAATGACCCTGCAAAAATGTATTAAAATCAAAAAGGGGCTTTCGGGACCGCGGTCCCGGTCCCAAAAGCCTCCCGACCCAACGCTGCGTCCCCCTGTGCGGATGGGCACACCAGGTGAGACCCTTGCCGGAGGCCCAGCGAGCTTACCAGCAAACGGGGGACGGCTTACCGCGTGATCTGACAGGGAGGGGAGGGAGACAGGGATGGAATGTAAGGACCAAGGGAAGGCAACTGTTGTCGGCAAGTGCCGCCAGTGAAATACACTACGGTACAGTACCATAGCGGAACTAACCCAAAATTTTTAACTAATCGGCTACGATATCATTGCTCTAACAAAAGCTACAAAACAAAAGGTAAAGACTCACTGAATAGGGTTATTTTCCTTATCGAAATTATTAAAATAAATACAATAAAAGAGCAAACAGAATCTGTCCATCGACCTTGAACAAAGCGATATTTCAGCACTATGGCAGGCCATTGTTTTCTATTCCAATTTTCTAGGCAGTGTAGTAACCCGACCTTCGCGTAATCAAATGAACGAGAAAAAAAAACTAGTCCGACGTGTCTATGCGTCTTGAACAATGGCGCGAACTTCCCGCGCTTTGGAATTTCCTTTTTTGAATTTTTGTTTTTTAATACGTGGCCATTGCTCCTTAAATTAGCCACGGAATTATAAGCGGTTTTCTCACGACTTTTTTGCTGTTTTAAAATATGATTTACGGAAAGATAAAATTGTTGGATTGTTAGTTTTTTTAGGACCCTTTGAATATCTCACGCTTAGTTTGAGTGAAATTAGAGCTTTGAACTGAATACTTTGGTCTCGAAAATTGTTTTCTAACTATCTACGTATACATAAAGACCCTTTTGCTTATTCTTGGAATTTCTGTTAAACATCCGTGATAGAGCCGCAAAATACAAAATGTACATATTGTACGGTCAACGGCACATCACGGTAAACACTTGCAGTTCGATTATAGCACTTATGCCCCCGACATAAGAGTGGTACAAAGTCCAAAGTGTATAGTCTGACGTGCTTTTGACTTTACATAGAAGCACCCAGACCGATAAAAACAGACAAGTTCATGCACACAAATGTTTGTACCGTTACACCAAATCGTTGTCGGTAGTCGGCGTCGTCACTATAAAAATTAAAGAGCGTACAAAATAAACACTAGTATTTTAAAAGCCAGCAACAACATTGAGTTAAAATAAGACCAAAATGTTCCAGGGTTTCGTATCCACGACTGAACATTTAAACTGGGTTGGATAGTTATTCCAATGAGCCGCCTTTTTTTGTTTACTTTGTAAAATCTTCCCTTTCTTAATAAAAAAACAGAATTTGAATGAATTTCTTAAAAATAAACATAACACGAACAAAAATAATTCCTTAATCCTTTGCAGTTTAAAAAGTAGGTAAAACAGAAAAGTGCCAACTCGCAGTTTCCCGCGAGTTGACGACTAAGTCTAAGTGCCAGGTAATTTGAGTAAAAAGTTAAATAGGCTCTGGTTTGAGGGGAAAAACACACTTACAGGCAACGTTCAAATCATCAAGATTTTATCCCAAAGGAGACCTTTACCTTTAATTACAAAATGCGCTTAAAATATATCAAAAGGAAACTTGTATTCAAATCTTCCTTTGATACCAGGACAATAACCTATGTAAACATACAACAGAATTTCAGTAAAGCACAGTGCATAGTGAATTTTATTAAATGCGTCGTTCAAAACATGAAATCCCGCCAAAGCTAGTTTAAACCCACAGTCCCACACAGAAAAAGTCCATTTAAAAAAACATGCAAACAAGCTTTATCCGACCTCACGTTGAATAGGATGAATCAAACTGAATACATTCACACAGGTCCTTATTTGCCAGAGGAAAAATTTCACCTAGTCGGTAGTAGGACTTTTCAGACTCCGACTGGCTATCACCCCCAGTGTGATTATTTCCAGTTTGGTTAAGAGTTAAGACATTTCAGGTTTGAATCACCTGAATGTCTGAAAAGAATGATGATTCCATGCTTCCGAAGGCACGTTAAGCCGTTGGTCCCGACTATGTTCAAATTAGGTCTGGTTTCTCTAAGGGTTACGGAGGTCAGATGGCAATCGCTTTATTGTAATAACCAGGCTTGTCAAATCTGGGATCATAGTCGAATCGGGCCGAAGTCTTAGTCATGAAGGGATAACTTTGGACCCTTCAATGGCCCAAATACAACCCTGCAAGTGCACAGTTTTGCACGTGCAAAAGGTACGTTTCAATATCAATACAACGTATTCAGTTGAGATTTTTTTTAAACGTTTTAACATTTCTCTTTGCATTTGTACAGCTCTGACCTTTGCAAATATTTCGTAACGAAGCCGATATTGATTAAAGCTTTCAAACACTTTTTGCTGGACTTTATATTTGTACTGTATTCTAACTCTTACCTGCTGGCCAGAGCTAATCCTACTAATAATATTATAAATTAATGTGAAAGTCTGGATGTTTAGATGTTTGGATGTTTGTTACTCAATAACGCCTAAACGGCTGAACGGATTTAGATGAAATTTGACAAACGATAGTTCATAACCCGGATTAGGACATAGGCTATAAAATTCCTACGGGAAACGTCTCATTCCCGCGGGAATAACAATTTTGAAACTACTAAACCGATTTGAATAATTCTTTCGCTGTTGGAAAGCTACACTATCCCCGGTGAATATAGGGTACTTTTGATCCCGGAAATGAGGGGGAAGGGGGGATATTTAAAAAAAGAGATTACGCGCGGGTGAAACCGCGGGCGGAAGGCTAGTAAATAATAAACTTTTGGCGCGAAAGTATTTTTTTTTGACAGATAAAAAACAAAAGCTGTCATTATTGCCGCGACAGTTTTATTTTAATTTTTTTCTGTTATAAGCAAGGGACCTTGCTCCACCCAGTCAGGTCAAAGTACACATAAATAGAAATACTAAAATGACCAGATAGATAGATAATATATTATAGTAGCAGTGGTTTTAATAAATAAGTTCTTCGAAATTTGTTATTGAAGCCAATTGGTTTGTTTATGGGAAATTGGATGAGCAATAAATAAAAATAATAATGTAAGAATGATTCCGTGGAAGATCCATTTTTATTAATAAAAAGTGGCAAGAAGGAGATTCGACAGAACACATAAAATATATTAAACTTCTATTAGATTATTTTTTTCTTCAATAAAATGGTCCGAATCGACAGTTGGTCTTCGTTTTACCTGCTCGGTTACCTATCGGTCCCTGAACCTGGATTCTGGAACCTTCTGCGCGACGGACGTATTCCATAAACTGCGCGTAAATGTTATATTAATAAGTAATAACTAAAAAGACAAAGTTTACTTTATGACTGTGAGCACTTATAGGCCAAAAAATTTATTTAAAAAAAACGGTCACCCATCTTAACAACGGCCACCCGAAAGTTACTTAACATACATTATATAACTAATTTCTCGGTATTAACCGCTGGTATTAACAAGTTTTCCCGCAATGTCATTGCTATTGCCAGTAAAAAGCCGCAACGACAAATCTAACGTTGTTATGCAGAAGGGAGGCAAGCTACTTTTAACACCAAACTGCTGAGTATTGTTCGAAAACAGGAACTTTTGCTCGCGACATAGACCGAGAGATCAAGGCGTGGGTACACTATCCTGATGAAGCAAAACTTTTCTAACACAGATTAATAGGTTTTTTAAAGTCACTTCAGTTGTCAGAAGGTTCGCAGCCCAACTGATGGCTACACCTTGTATTGTAATGTTTATCCGTTGTTTACCACCCATAGTAGCACAAGCTAATGCTAATGTCCAGAGATATTTATTTCCTCAGCGCGTTTTCCTATCACAAAATTCTTTGTACTGTATGCAGCTTGGTTCACTTTAGCACATCCACGTCCAATATCAGAATGCTTTCACCAGCGGTTAGCGGTTACGCCGAGTTGCGCAAGCGACGATATCGTGAGATATAGTTTTTATCGCGCTAATGTCAGTATAAACGCGATCGAGTATGTATGCGAATGATATTTTGATTTTTCTGGCTGTATGATTGTTGTTGTCTTCGCTGATGACGTCTGATTAAAAAAAAAAGCTGTTATTTATTTATTTCGAAAAAAAAATTGTGCCCAACTTAATTGTTCTACAGTAGGCCACATACATTAAGTACATAAGGCATATAGCCATCAACAGACAAAGATAAAAGTCTATTTCTAGGACTAGTGATTTGTCACAAATCAGGCCAGGCATAACCTCAGCTAGTCCTTCTTAAGTGTAAAGGGGACACCAGCGTAGGCATTTGTGGGTAGAGGGATTTTCTTCCCGAGTTTTCAGCAAATAGACGTCCATTGCTGGACATAGGCCTCCCCTAAGGATCTCGAAAACAATCGGTCCTCATCAACCACCCGCATCCAGTGGTTTCCGGCGATGTATTAAATCATCGGTCCACCTACATCTTTACTTAGTCTTCAATCTGGATTCGACGTTAAACGATGCAAACGTGAATTTTATGAGAATAATAAAATTGTTCTCTAAACTTAAGTAAATCTGTTTTTTTTTTTGTTTAATGCAAAGACATAACACGATTTGAACCCTAGCTCGATCGTGGACATAAAGCTAGCACTGCACGTTCAATCGTGCCATAAAGCACGTTTTAAGCCAAGCGTAGAACATACGAGGCGATGAGATACGAGTAAGTTCTGTAGCGAAAGGAATGGGTACAATAACAAAAAAAATATTTTAAGAAAAATGGCTCAAAAGTACTGGAATCCAAAGTAGATAATTAAAAAAAATAAAACGGGCGCGAGGCGAGAGCCGCGTTGACCGCGAGAATCGGAGTGATGGCTGACAAAAATGGAATGGACGAAAATTCATTTTCTATGTGGAAAATCTCGTAAGATTAGCTTTTGATTGAACAAAGCAAGAATGAGCTTGGGATGAACGGGCTCCAGTCTTGTGGCTATTAAGTTATTAACCAGCCCCTCATTTGAAGAGTAAACTTAACAGGTTCCCTGTCCGATGAATCATATTATATTAAGATACAATAAATATAATTTTTGTCCCAATTTTTATACGTTCATGAAGTTAGAGGTAAGTTTGGAGGCTAATTTTTTGTAGACGTAGCGTAACAAATTAGATTTTTAGAACGGGGACGTGTGGGATATAGTACCTATCTATAGATATGAAAAAGTGAAAAAAGTATAGTGATTTATCTTAATTGAATTTTTTGGAGATTTTTTTTCTAGAAAAAACAAATACAAACTGAATTTAGACGGGACGTAGTAAGTCAAAAAAATATTTTGTATGGGGACAGGGAACCTGATAACAATGGCGGCAAAAACTTTTTCATTGTTTCTGATACCCATGACACAAGCGCATCTACTTGTGGTCAAATCAATAATTGTTTTATATTTTTCATTCACAAATTACTGCTTATAATCAACCTTATTCCATTGACATAAGCTTTACAATAAACTGTGCAATAAACAATGCATTTCTAGACTGGCCATTGCAAGGAAATGCAGGAACATATTTGCTTCCGTGTTACAATAAATGACAGTGATTACGGCAAGCGAAATGAGACTCTTTATATTAGAAATAGGGTATAAATTCCTATGAAATCATTATGCACTTAATATAACGAGTCAATCAAGCATTTTTACACAGAACTGACTTTCCATTAATAACAGATTGGTGCGTGATCGACTGATTACGAGAGCGGAATGTACGGGGTTCGCTTCCTGGCAGTGGCGTAACTGTATGTGTGAGACAATCAGGGCCAATTTTACTGATTAGATAATTTTCTGATAATATATCTGTCAGATTATGGATTTTTCAATGTGCGTGTATATCACTAGCCCGGCGGTGACGTAAAACATTTTTTTTTGGAGAATGCGTTTATGCGCCATAACCGCAGGCTAGCTCTACACCTAGGGTTGCCAACCATACTGTACTGTTTGAAACAGTATAATACTGTTTTTCACTAAATTATACTTTTTACTGTTGAACAAAAATAAAGTATACAAAATACTGTTTTCAGTATCAAAATGCTAACACATTATGTCTTAGATGAATAAATGATCTAAGGAGCTAGTTCAAAGGAAAAATGATAAGTATTTTGGCCATATAGAAGTAGAGCATCTAACATAACATAACATAACATAAATATTCTTTATTGCACACAAAACAAATAAAAATTACAATAAAAAGAACAAAATTGTTCACGGTATAGGCGGTCTTATCGCTTGAAGCGATCTCTACCAGACAACCCCCAAGTAAAGGACTACCGAAAGAATGGGTATATCAATGCAATTTGGATAAAAAAGAGTAAGTTACTATATTTAATTAACATAATCATGTAAACAAAATATATTTATTTATTTATACATAAATTCATAAACATACATACACATAATTATATCCACAAATATATTAATATACATGTTACAGTCAAAGTGATCAATTAGCTATTATATATAATGACTGGTCATTATATATAATAACCAAATTGACTAGACAATGTGATAAATTGATCACTTTATCCAGCTATTATTTATAATAGCTGGTCCTAGTTAGCCAAAGTGATCAATACGTACGTTCCTGACATATAAAGTGTATAAATAGTTGTACAAACTATCTATATGTTACGCTCAAAGATCAAAAACGCTCATTGAGCGGAAAAATAGCTTACAACGCATTGCGGTCACAGTAATACATCCAACGTAACTGACACACAGAGGAGACTATCTTTTGAACAAAAACAACTTCGGAGGCGAAAATCGACTCTGATGGATATAGGTTAGAAGGCTAAGGCGGGAGCGGAGCGAAGCGGAGCTCCCGCCTTGGCCTTCGTGGTTATTTTTTTTTAAACCTGAAAAAAACTTTTGTGACCACAACGCCTTGTGAGCTATTTTTCCGCTCAATGAGCGTTTTCGATCTTTGAGCGTAACATATAGACCATTTGATGATTAATAGTAAATAAACAAAATACTATCTCTCTGCCCTGACGAAGTAACATGGGTAGAATTCGGTTCTGCCACTCGCCGGCCGCTGCCGCGGCACGCTCGCTTCGCTCGCTCGGCTCGTGCATTTGGGGTCGCAGTTCTAACCTAACCTAACACAAATCTATCCATTCCTTTAAATTAATAATATTATTTCTTTAAAAAATTACCAGTCAGGCATTGTTTTATTACATTGACCAAGTCTATGAAGATATTATATATAATGGCTGGTTAAAGTGATCAATTCTGTGTTATTTATCACTTTGACCAAATTGAGTAGATATTATATATAATGGCTAGTCATTATATATAATATCCAAATTGATCACTTTGGCTGTAACATACATACATAAACCTACATATTATACATACCTACACAAAAGAGAAATTATAAGATAGTTTCAGAGTGCAAGGAAATGAGCTTTTACTCGAGTTTTAAAAATAGCCAATGACTCGGATTGACGGATCATGAGTGGTAAAGAATTCCACAGACGAATGGACTGAACGGTGAAGGACTGAAGGAGGTGTAGTACACCTGCGGCCGTGTGTGGGACTCGAGACTACAGCGTCCACTTTAGTGAGTCTAAACTCTCCGGTTTCCCCTTCACACCCGATTGAGACCGGTGCCAGCCAGCGGTGTGAGTGGCTATGAACAGCCCATCCCCGGGTACCCCGACTTAAGAGGCCTCAAGTCAGGGTGGCGCCTAGGGTGACGTAAAATCTGAAAATCTGCAGTCAAATGGCTATATAAAATATGTAACCAAGATCCAATCCAAGGTTACAGAGGTCAGATGGCATATCATGATGACGCTCCAAATGTAATAAATGGATTTGCCAAAGTCTGTATCATGGATGCAAGCGGCTTGCATAGACTTAATAGATATTAATTCCATATGAATGATAGTTATAAATTCCATGGCGGCTTGACTATAAAATAGTTGGACAAAACGCTCGGAGAAAGATAGATACATATCTCTATTTCACCTTTTACATAATGTGACAAACGTACAGACGTCAACACGTGGTTATTCAACACGCCAAAAGGGCCAATTAATAAGACGATCTCCCACGAGAATCTCTCACTTATTGTTCAAGCTTCAAACTCGCGCATTGTGACGTCATCATTGAAAAAAATAATGTCAAATCTTCTTCGGAATTACTTAACTTGTCTTACTTATTTCTGGCCTATTTACAGGACTCTGTCTGAAACCGTTATACAGGCTTTTAGCTTAGTTAAGTAAAGGAGGCTAATTGATTTTAGATTTGAGTGTTAGGTATTTAGTTTCAGATACGAGTAAATAAATGAATAATATTATAAATATGTATAATCATCACACAGCGCCATTCAGCCCCAAATTAAGCATAGCTTGGTCTATGGGTGCTAAATTACGTAGGTATTTACATTATACGTACCTTTTTTTTCATTGCATTGTGTGCATTGTGACGTTATAGAATAAATATAATTATAGTGATTTCTGGATAATTACACGGTTACTACTCATTAAATAAAACAACTTTAACCCTTTCCCCGCCACGCTTTTTTCCGAAAACGGTGCCCCACACGCCACGACCATTAAAAAAAAAATTCCAAAAAATTATTAGGTTATACTCAACTCATTCAGGCAAGTAAAAATACAACGTTTCTTGATCATGTTTTTTTGTCTGATATATCAGACATTGGCGTGGAAAAGGTTAAACGGATGAAAACTCGCGTATATTCTACATTTTACTGGCTGTATGGCTACTGAAAAGTAGTCGAAACGTCCGGGTTTAAATTTAAAATGTAGAATATACGCAAGTTTTCATCCGTTTAAAGTTGTTTTATTTAAAAAATATAATTATGTTAAATCTTCTTCGGAGTAATACTTGTTCTACTTATTTACCCATTCATTAGGCCCGTGAAATCGTTATAGGGGCTTTAAGCTTAGTTCGGTAAATGATCCTAATATTTTATTCTTTGTGCCACCGGATTACTAAAGGTGTAATGTAAGCAAAAGCTTTTGTCGGATACCCATTACCTATTATACTACGCTCAACAGTGCTTCTCAGGGCCAGTATTTCAATATAATACTTATCTTGATCTTAATCCGGGATTGATAATAAGTATGACTTAAGTGTATTTCATTATAGGATTAAAGTTAAGCGGCACCTAAAGTAATACACTTTTACCTGTCAAAAGTAATACTTATCTTAAATGTTATACTTAACTTAAGCAATAAGATAAGGTTACATTGAAATACCGGCCCTCAGACACTCGGCTTTTGGGCCAGTAACTACGGACCAATATTATACGGATACAATACAAACACAAAAATATCTCTTTTTTGTCGGAGGAAAAAGACGGTTATGCATACTCTGCTCATGTCCCACATGTTGTCTGGGACTCGGGACAAGATGTCCCGTAAACCCAGTGTTCCGTGTGTGTAGGTACTTTAACTTTCTGCGTCAATTGTTAAAACATAAAACATTCAAAAATATATTTTTGTGTTTTCGATTGCACTAAAATTAATTAATAAGTCGTGATCTCAGTAACCTCATTAAATCCGAGTACCATACCATTATTTCGATGCAATTTTGTCTTTAACTTTAAATAAATAAAACAGCGGTGTCAAGTGACGAAGTCGAAAAAAGTTGTTCACCGCTTGACACCGCGGTGTCTATCGGCCAATTCAAAAAGTCCTTGTCCGGTTGACACCTCGGTGTATTCGGGACCGGGGTCAACTGACGAATCACCCATAAAGATTAAAATTCTTATTTCTAAAGTAGGTACAGTCAAAAGCACGTCGGACGTTTTTTTTTTTTTTTATACAAAGCCAGTTGGCAGACAGACACGCAGCCCACCTGATGGTAAGCGGCCACTGCGGCCTATTCCATTGAGGGACACTTCACCAGGAAGCGTCGCTCAATGTGCTGCCAGACTGTAGACTCATCTGATCTTCGAGCCTTGGATTTCAAGTGTACTAGCTCCCACGTTAATACTGCCGGAACACAGCCAGAGCTATTATGGCGGCAGATTTCACCTGTGGGAGTGGTAGCTAGCCAGTCGGACTCTGAAAAAGCCCTACCACCAACCAGACCCTAGGCGGGAATCGAACCCACGACCTCCGGGTTTTATACCCAAGCGGCTTAGCCACTGTTACGTAACACTTTGGACTTTGTACCGCTCTTATGTCGGGGGCATAAGCGCTATTATCGAACTGCAAGTGTATACCGTGATGTGCTGTTGACCGTACCTACTTAATTATGATTATTTTCTTGGGTTTTCTGTTACTGTGGTTTATCATTATATTATCCGTGGTTTTACCTATAAAATACAGTGTGGGCAGAAAACATAGCGAGGAAAATTTTAATGATCTTGTAGATAGTAGGTAAATACCCGGAGGGGAAACTTCAGTCGCAAAACCCACAAGGTTTGTACTAATTTGACGAAATATATTACTCAATCCCAAGTGAAGAGCAATAAGTAAAGAGTTGGGGTAAACGGGTTCTAGAGTGGAGACCACGTCTCGGTAAATGTAGTGTAGGACGCCCTCAGGCCAGGTAAAGCGATGATCTGCGCAAGATGGCTGGCAGGAGCTGGATGCGAGTGGCCGAGGACCGATCAGCGCGGCGAGTATTTGGAGAGGCCTATGTCCAGCAGTGGACTATTACAGGCTGATGATGATAATGATTACTCAATATTAGAATTTACTGCGATTATTGCGGGCTATTCCATTGAGGGACGCGTCACCAGGAAGCGTCGCTCAATGTGCTGCCAGACAGTAGGATCATTCATCTGATCTTCGAGCCTTTAATTTCAAGTGTACTGGCTCCCACATTAATACTGCCGGAACACAGCCCGGGCTGTTATGGCGGCAGATTTCATCTGTGGGGGGGGGGGGGGGTAGCTAGCCTGTCGGACTCTGAAAAAGCCCTACCAGCTACCATCAACCAGACCCAAGGCGGGAATCGAACCCACGACCTCCGGGTTTTAAACCCGAGCGGCCTAGCCACTGTTCCATGGAGGCGGTATGAAGATAACTTACCTACTATGTGCTCTTCCTGCAATGCACAAGTGCTATGATTGACTATGTACTTTTAAAAGTACAATTGTCGCTTTAAGGAAAGTTAGCTTATGCAATAATAACTCACGCAGCTTGAATCGATTCTTGTGTTAAGTGAAAGGAATGAACTTTACCATAGAGGCATAGACATTGTGAACCACTCATTTTTGTGTCCCTTGAGGCGTATTAGATGTATTATTATAAGAAGGTCATCTGTTGAGCGTTTTTGGTAAGTTAAGCAACCTTTGCCTAGTCGGTGCTCGGATGGGTGGTCAAATAAGGGAGTATTGTGTGAACCGTTTTTTTTTAAGGTAGCAATCAAATGTAAGATATTATGTAGCTTTTGGCCGCTGGCATTGCGTATCTATGTTTTTAATAACAATTATCCGCCATTTTGAAGAAAAAAACATATAAATAAACAGACTTAGGAGGGAATAGTGGATCTTTCACTCGAATTAGATAGTTTGCATCGTTTAGGCGCCACCATCCGCCTTTTCGTTAAAAAAAAGTTTTTTAACCAACCTAAAAAAGGAGAAGATTATCATTCGACTTCTTCGTTATTTTTTTATTCCAGACAGCGGCTAACTGAATTTCTATAATACGAGTATAATACCGAAAATAACAAGTTTCCTCTCATCTTAAAATAATACTTTAAAACTACTGCACTTACGAGCACAATAAATAAACGGTCTTACATCATTACCTTTAATGATTTGCGAACTTCTTGTGCTGAAACGGGATTTCTAGATATTTCCGGTGAGCGGAAATTATACAGGAAACTAAATACATTGAAGTACGATGCAATCTCACAGATAGATAAATACAGATAGGTTGTCTATGGGCAGTAATAAAAACAAATAAAAATGGTGCACTATGGTGTCTAGGGTTTTATATATTACTAGCCTTTCGCCCGCGGTTTCACCCGCGCGTAATCTCTTTTTTCAAATATCCCCCTTCCCTCCACATTTCCAGGATCAAAAGTACCCTATAATAATAATAATAATAATAATAATTTTATTTCAGAAAAAATCCAAAGATTACATCCATCACAAATATCCATCACCTATGTCCACCGGGGATAGTGTAGCTTTCCAACAGTGAAAGAATTATTCAAATCGGTTCAGTAGTTTCAAAATTGACATTCCCGCGGGAATGAGACGTTTCCCGTAGGAATTTTATAGCCTATGTCCTATTCCGGGTTAACTATACGTGTGCCAAATTTCATCTAAATCCGTTCAGCCGTTTAGGCGTGATTGAGGAACAAACATCCAAACATCCAGACTTTCGCATTTATAATATTAGTAGGAAGTAGGATTAGTAGGATGTATAATTTTTTTTTATGTAAAATGTTCATATGCCTAAGGCGAATCATGGCTGTACCTACATAAATTAATTATTATTAATAACCACACTGCAATACCCATGTTTATAAACTAATAAATGAAATGAAATGAAAAATGGCTTGCCATGTGAAAGTAACTCGGCCAGTCTGTTACGTATTTACATCTAAACCACTAAGCCGATTTTGAGGAAATTTGGTATAGACATAGACTAGACATCGGTAAAGGAAGTAGGCTTCTTTTTATCCCGGAATAATTGATAGATTATTAGGGACCGTGGGTTAGCAGAATAAATGTATTGGTACCTTTTTTCACGTCGCTACTAGTATGGGGATTATTGGGGATACCTTCAGAGCTGAACTCTGAAGTGACATCGGATACTTTTTATCCCGAAAAAATATCACATTGCTTCGACATAACGTCGTATAGTTGTTCAGGTATGTCTAGAATGTCTGTAAAAGTAAAAAATTATGCTTACAAAAATATAATTATAGAAAAATATACATACAGCACACGAGTAACTTCCAGCCCAATGGTCCCTTCTCCCTACTTCTGCTCTTGAACATTTTTTTTAATTCATAACTTATTTTCCTTTCCGTTTGATAACTTCAAAAACAACATAAATCAAGTTAAAGATTATTAATCAGAGAAAAATTGCTTTCTTTGAGTTACCGGCGTTACCGCAGAGGAAATTCATTTTTTTTTTTGGCTGTATAGCCTTGAATATCTTTGACACGTGCAAAGGAATCATCATCATCATCCCAGCGTATTCCCGATTGCATCCAGTATGGAGCTCAGGGTCCGCTTCGACTATGATCCTAGATTTGACAAGCCTGGTTATTACAATGGAGCGATTGTCATCTGACCTCCGTAACCCTTACAAGGGAAACCAGACCTACTTGGAACATAGTCGGGACCAACTGCTTAACGTGCCTTCCGAAGCACGGAATCATCATTATTTTCAGACATTCAGGTGATTTTAGCCTGCAATGTCCTAACCAAACTGGAAACAATCACAAAGTGATGTTCCCCGTGGGATTCGAACCCACGACCTCCGGGTATTAGAGCCGAACGCTCTAACCACTGTACCACGGAGGCACGTGCAAAGGAATATAAATGAATAAATATTTTCTACACGGGATAATCTAGCCTCAAACTTATGTGATATAACTTTTATGAGAACAGCTAGAACATAAATAATATGCTGTTTTGTAAATTATAGGGATCGAACAAGCGACCTCTTGACGCATACTCGACTACTCGTACATCATACATACTTGTGCTGCAGGTGCCATTTTTTGGTGCTGGTCTGCCGGGGCTCACAGATCCTTCTTATTGATAGTTTTAAAACTTGAAACTGTAAGATTTAGTTTATAGTATGTAATTAAATAGATATTTTATTGTTAAATAAAATATCCTAAACAAATAATAACACTATCGAGTTTCTTGCCAGTTCTTCTTCTTCTTCTTGTACTGCCGCGTGTTAGCGCGGCAGTGTAACTGGCAATACAATCCTGTTTCTAAGGATTATTGCTGCCATTTTCATGTATATTTTGATGACTCAAGTGTTTTCAAAACGCCGCACACCACAACCCGCGTTGTAGGTGGACGCATTCAAAAATATTGGGAAATACACGAAGCACTTCCCACCGAAACCGACGCCATCTTGGGCGCAACTTGTTTACGCAGTTCTTCTTATTTTAATAAGGAATTTATTGTAACGTTTTTGTAGCTGACTATACATTAATACGTCAGATTTCATGATCGCGCGAGTTGACGACGAAAAAAGTAGATAAAATCGAAAGGTGCCAACTCGCGGATGTCCGCGAGTTTCGCGTCCGCGAGTTGACGACTAAGTCGTTCTTCTCGATAGATTAACCACCACTCCTCCATGGTAACAACATTCCGAATCCGGTGGGAGAGTCACTTTAATAATAATAATGTCCTCCTAGCCGATTCGGCTACGGGGTACGATCAGCCAACTACGTAGGATATTTATAGTGCTGTAGTGAGTGCGCACTGCGCAAACACAGGTGCACTCCCTATTCCCTCACTCTCATAACACGGTGGGACAGCAGTCTGACACGACCGAAGAGATATCAGGCGCAGGACCAACGGCTTAACACGTAGAGTCACTTTATAAGGTAAATGTCACATCTTTGAAGCCTGAATAAAACATATTTTGATTTTGATTCTTAGAGTCGATTTCTCAACCATTACATCAAATAATTAATTTCGTCAAAGAAAAACGGTATTTTTAACGGTATAATTCGTTATATTAAAACTAGGTTTATCTGTGGTCGCGCCTATTATGCATCTATGGCGAAGTGTAAAGTTGGCGCGCTTTATTGCATAACCTAACTTTCCTCATGTAATGAATTTAGTGCATTGTTGTCTAAAGTGAGATTTTTGTAACTGTACACACGCTACAAGATTTCGAACATTTGGTGCGATTCTATCGACCAATACCGAGATTTGAATTCGTAGAATATCTCCATCAGTATGCAGTGGACGGAATGCGTTCATTTTTTTATTTCATTGGATGATTTGGATACTGCTGGCGCTGTTTTGAGCCAGTCATAGTTGTTGCAGTCGATCGATCAGTAGTTTTTTTTCGTAAAAAGTCCTATCTTTTCAAAGTAAAAAATTATCTGAAAAAAATAAATACCTACATTAAGTTCAAAGTATTTTTTTTTCCTTAAACAGAACATAGAAGTACTCCAAGGCCAGAGTCGTTATTGATATTAAAATTTTAAATAAAGAGATGATTTATGAAAAACAAAAACAAAACTTAGCGCGCGAAATACGGCTGTCAAAATCACTTAACTTGACAGATGTCATTGTCAAGACAAGAATTATTTTTCTTAAAAATACCAAGCATTGCATTGTTATGGTAAGTTTATTCATGTTGTGTAAAACAAATACTTTACTTTGTGATAAGGCTGAAACATTATGTAGATAAGTTCTTAATAATATATCATTATTTTAAAAATATGTGGAATTATTAGAACCTATTAGTCTATATACATATATAAAACTCAAAGGTGACTGACTGACTGACATAGATAGATATCAACGTAAAACCACTGGACGGTTCGGGCTGAAATTTGGCATGCAGGTAGATGTTATGACGTAGGCATCCGCTAAGAAAGGATATCTCGATATTGCCACGGGAACAAGAACCATGCGGGTGAAACCGCGGGCGCCCCTAGTGGGCGCCCGCGGTTTCACCCATATTTTTAATTTAACTAATAAATTAAGAGCCTATGTATAATATTTATAATTTGTAGACTACACAAGATAATTTGTAGAGATACTTGATTAATAAAATATCTATCTGTTTCCTCAAATTTTATAACATTACGTACTTACCTAGTTTAGTATAGTATTTACATGGTATTCCATGGTTGGAGGTGGAGGTTACTACCTTGATGACCGTTCAGTGCGTCGGTTCTTTACACCGGATCAACTATGTCTTCTATATAAGACTCAGGTTCGGTCCTGTGTGGAGTACTGTTCGCATCTTTGGGATGGATCTGCCAGATACCTCTTGGATGCCCTTGATAGATTGCAGCGACGGGCTATGCGCATTATAGGTGATGAGGAGGTCGCCAAAACCCTCGAACCTCTTCAATTGCGAAGAGACGTTGGTTCATTAAGTGTATTCTACCGCCTCTACCATGGTGAATGCTCTGAGGAACTCTTCTCCCTTATACCTCCCTCTCCGTTCCGGCTTAGAACCACTCGCTCTAGCCAGCGTTGTCATCGCTTTACCGTGGAAAGTATTCCATCGCGTAAAAAAAAGTTCGATGATTCCTTTCTTTGTCGAACCATAAAGAAGTGGAACTCTCTGCCGGCTCATGTATTTCCCCCTTCCTACGACATGAGCTCCTTTAAACGAAGCGTGAAGAAGCACCTTGTGAGCCAGTACTGCGATGCCAACGGATAGAACGCCACGGTGTGCGTCCGTTGTCATGGTAATTTGGGTTCCCCTTTTGCTTACCATCAGGCTAAGTGGAGCCAATGTACTGAGCTACTATAAAAAAAAAAAAAAAAAATTGTCTTTAGATCTGATCACAAACTTTCGTAATAATAATAAATTCGGATTAGAGTATTCAATTTTTATGTCCCCCTGGATCATACTTTCGTCTTAACAGCCTATTAATGTTCCACTTGCAAACAAGTCATCTTTATGAGATGTGTAGAGGCTTTATTACCACGCTTGCCAAATGCGGGTTGATAATCACAAGCCTGAGCTGTATTCGATACAGGACACCCTTTTTCCCCGACCCAGATATGAACCCATTAGCATTAGACCATCGAAGCGTTAAAGACAAGAATGTTGATTCCTTTCCTTGCTCGGAAGGCACGTCAAGCCGTTGGTCCCGACTATGTTCCAAGTAGGTCTGGTTTCCCTTGTAAGGGTTACGGAGGACAGACGGCAATCGCTCCATTGTAATAACCAGGCTTGTCAAATTTAGGATCACAGTCGAAGCGGACCCTGAGCTCCATACTGGATGCAATAGGGAATACGCTGAGATGATGATGATGAGACCATTGAAGCGTTACAGAGCATACGTAGTGCAAAATGTGAGTGCGATACGCATTTCTTAATAATTGCAAACGACATGTTATTCTTTCCCACAACCAAAACATCCACGAAGTTATTTACATTGCAAAAAGTTATTTTGTCAAATTAACGCATTTTAATCTCACGAAATGTATAACCACTTAAGTACTAAAGTGTTACCAAGTTACGTAGGTACTCTCTACCTACGTTTAGGGAAAAAAAAGTAACAAGGTATTGTACTTAAGGGGTCTTTTTATATAATATAGTTTATAATCGAATCTTTACTAATATTATAAAGAGGAAAGATTTGATTATTTGTTTGTATTGAATAGGCTCCGAAACTACTGAACCGATTTGGAAAAATCTTTGACTGTTGGTAAGCTACACTATCCCCCGGTGACATAGGCTACTTTTGATCCCTGAAATGTGGGGGGAAAGGGGGGATAATTATTGACAAAAGAAATTACACTCAGGTGAATGAAACCGCGGAGACGAACCGCTAGTAGGTAGTTTATAAATCCTACTAGCCTTCCGCCTGTGGTTTCACCCGCGCGTAATTTCTTTTTCCAAATAAATCCCCCTTCCCCCCCACATTTCCGGGATCAAAAGTACCCTATGTTACCCAGGGATAGTGTAGCTTTCCAACAGTGAAAGAATTATTCAAATCGGTTCGGTAGTTTTGGAGCCTATTTAATACAAACAAACAAACAAATCTTTCCTCTTTATGATATTAGTATAGATAGATACCTAATTGAATTGCTACTATTGCGAAAAATTCTATTTAAAATAATTATTATTTGGGGTAAAACCATCTAACAGATATCACACGCTTTATCAACCAAGATTGAGGAAAATGGAATGTAATTAAAAATCTCTATGACGCATACCTAGGTACGTCTTATTTATTCTGTCATTAAACTTCCCAGTAATCGCAACCGGTTTGAACTTTGAAATATGTAAATATTTCAAACCGGTTGCGAAACCACAACGTACGTTTAGCTTTTTTTTATGTCAGAGGCGGCAACGAGCCAGCGGGTCGCCTGATGGTAAGCAATCACCGCCGCCCATGGACATCTGCAACACCAGAGCGATCGCTGGATGGATTGCTGGCCTTATAAGGGGGGTTGAGGGCCTCCGGCACTCTCACAAGCCAGTCGAAATTAACTCGTTACATCTTCAAGTCATTATTGGGTTCATAATTATAGAGTATTTTTTCGATTTAATGTAATACTGGAACTGATACTGTTATCAAACGACTATTATTAAAATGTCGTTGATTTAGGTAAGTTAAGCATTTTTAATTTGGGATAATTCGGTAAGGGTTTCGGGGTAGATATTTTTGCAAGATGGCAACACTTCAATAATGTACTAACATTATACTTCTTCGCACAATAGGTGGCGAAATGCACATTGTTAACATAAGTGTGAGCCATGAACGCAATGGCAGATTTAAATGCACCCATTACTTATAATAGTGTCACGAAAGACTGACAGAACGAGGACGAATCTAATAGGATAATGTAGGTATGCTTACATATTTATTTTTATTCTTTCTCTGATCGTTGTGTACCGAACTAGTCAGGGTAGGCTTGTACCACGATCCAGGATTTGTTAAGTCCAGTTTTTACATTGCAGCGACTGCCATCTGACCTCCGTAACCCTCAACAGGGGAACCAGACCAATTGGATCATGGCTACACAGCCATTCGACTATACAGGTATCCTCACGACGATTTCCGTCACCACCACACGCGACGAGGCGGAGAATGACGATCGAACTAATGAATCGAACTAGTGAGAATAAATTAAAATGTTATTGTCAAATGTAAGAAAAAATTACCAGTAATCGTTTTAAACATTTCATACTACATACTTAAGCTGACTCGTATCACTTTCCTCTTAATAAACATCAAACGTTTGACAGTTGTATCGCTTGTTTTATGGGAAAATAAAATTGTCGTTTTTAGTATTTTTCTCGCAATTTTTCCACATTTTCTCAGCGTTTAAACCTTCCCTGGACTTCCACGAATATTTCAAGACAAAAATTAGTCAAATCGGTTTAGCCGTTCTCGAGTTTTAGCGAGACTAACGAACAGCAATTCATTTTTATTTACCTATATAAAGATAGATAGATAGATTTTAAGAGGCAGGGTTTTGTCAAGTATAAATAGAAGTCGTTAGCGTCCAAAAGGCTAATTAAACTCCACTGTGGCCATCTCAAGCTCAAGTTGGGGGACTTTTTTTGGATCTCTGGATTATAGCTCCAGAGAGTTTCACAAAAGTTGCTTATCATAAAGAAATCGGGATTACTTTTCAATACATAATGATGCGAAGTATTTTGCTTGTCACTAAGAGATACGACCAAGCATAAAAGGTCCTAGGTATGCAGAAATAAATTGAGTGTAGTAAGTACCGACTAGTGATGTCACACCAGGGGGGGGGGGGGTTTAGTAGTAGAGCCACCCAGGCGGGCGGAGTATTTATAAGGGAGCATTTCCCCCTCGTTAAAAACAGCATAATTATCTGTATCGGGTCATTGACACAACATGCTAAGCTGGGTCCTGAAGCCGGAAATAAACATTTTTTTTTTTTTTATTATTATTTTTTTTTTTTTTTTTTTATTTATTTATTTAAGCGGACGCGTTTGCATGCAGTAGTAGGATAAACATTATTGTTTAGTTTTTGATTTAGCGATGCATGGCAAACAAAATAATTTATATTTAGTCAACGTTTTGATATCGTAAGAAACCGGTTTTGCAGATTCTCCAGGAATAAAACCGCGTTGCGCCCAAAAAGGGTAGCGCATACACTGCACCGGTGATTTGAAACTACAAATAAAATCATTTAATTTTAGGCCTATTTACTAACTGCTGTTAGAAGTTCATCGTAATATTAAAGAAAATGATGTTGTTATTTTTTTAAACTGACAATAATAGAACCGTTTTACTCCCGAAGCAATGAAACTGATATTTTAGGTCCTGGATAGGTATTTGAGGCTTGACCCTAAAGGTTACACTTGTAAATCTTAGAGAATTTACACATGAATTAGGTATAAAATAATTAAACTATAGGATACTAAATACTTCCCGTTGACCTAGAATTATGTAAAGAAGTAAAGGAAAAAAAATCCACGAAAATATTTTTGTATGTCTACATTACAAAAATGCTATTGGGTTGATTGATGGCAAATTGGCAACACACCACTCTTTACAAAGATTTTAACATAAAAATGGCAGTTGTACTGCCATTTTTATGTTAATTTTTACGACACAAATGTTCTTAAAACGCCGCACATTACAAGTTGCGTTGTAAGACTTGTAAGTTGACGCATTCAACAATATCGGGAACTACAAAAAGCATACAAAATGAGCATAAAAAACACAACATCTTGGGCAAAACTAATTATCCAGGGCTGCTATTTTAACAGGTGTTATGGCTTTGGAACCACAGTAATTAGCCAAATTAGTTAAATAAAAAAAAAAACGTAAGGACTCAAAAATATAAGGATGTTTTCCACAGCTCCATTATAGCAAATTAAAAATCTAGGTATCTATTCATGCAAATGCAATAGAAACCTTGTCCAGTCACGTATAGCACCGCCATTATTATGCAGACATCTGTACGTATCAAAACAAATTATGTATGTAATTACAGCGATGCCTAGAGTCTTGTAATTTACCTAATTGAGTATAAAAATCTATCCGACATACTCTTGTCATGGTTTGTTGGGCAAGATCGACTTGTCTCGGATTTCTCGACACGCTCTACGTAACACAATGCAGTGTGTGACAATGAAAAGACTCCATATTGGATGTTCTTTCTTTTTAAATTATGGCTTTGGCGTCATGGTTTGCCGAAAAGGTTCAATTTCTTGTTCTCCATTGACACTTGATTGATGCAAATAATCTTTTTTTATTTTGTTTGGTCATGTTTGGTGTTATGTACTGTCAACAACACATCAGGGTAAACACTTGCAGTTCGATAATTAATAGCACTTTATGCCCCCGACACAAGAGTGGTACAAAGTCCAAAGTGTTAAGTCTGATAATATGCTTTTGACTGTACTAAATGTATCCCACATTTAGTAATACATTTATTTTCACATTACGCCTTTTTAACGAAAAGATCGTATAGCTCACGGAATCCATCTCTGTGGTATAGCTGATGGACCTGCGCCTGATCACTTAAGTCGCGTCAGACAGCGGTCCGTGCTGTGCTATGAAGGGGAGGGAAAAGGAAGTAGAGACCTTAGAAACTAGGCAATGCTCAGACTTTTACCAGGAGGTAGGTTCCTGTACTGGGCCGTCTAGGTGTGTTCCACAGCAGTGCCAGATATTTTCCCGTGAAGTAGAAGTGTGTCAAGCACTTCTGTGTTTCGGGGAAAGGGCACTGAAGCTAGTGAAATTACTGGGTATATGAGACGTTAGGTCTCATAGGTATACGCAGTAATTTCACTAGCTAACTGTCGTCTCGGTGTAGCAGGCGTAGGGGGCGGTACCATACAGTAACTGTTTAGTTACTGTTTGGCACTAAACTGCCTAAGGGCACTTCACTTTGGGCCGGTAAATCGCCACAAGGCCGGCATCGGCTCTTCCCTAGCAGGTGTTCGGCGAAAACAGGGTAGTTAAGTGACCAATTGGAAAAGCGTCTTTAGCTCACACACGGCCGCAAGACTCGCTAGCCCGCGGTTTTAATGCTTTAATTTTTAAATTAAAGAAATTATCTTTATAGTTTACTTCACTGTTTGCTAGCATACTGTATTTATTCCGTGTATAATGCGCACCTTTGTGATAAATTAATGCAATTATGCCTGCATTCCGCGGATTTTTTCACCGCTCCATTAGTTTAGCGCGAAATAGGTACGAGTTTGCAAGAAAAGAACATTTCTTAAACAAGCATTTTATATATTAGAATGCTTGTCTGTAAAATATTTTTTTTGCCGACAGGCACTCAGCCACAGACGGAACCCACCTGATGGTAAGCGGCCACTGCGGCCTATTCCATTGAGGGACACTTCACCAGAAAGCGTCGCTCAATGTGCTGCCAGACTCATGTCATCTAATCTTCGAGAATTTGATTCAAAACAGCCAGAGCTGTTACCTATGGCGCCAAATTATAAATAGGTACAAAGCAATTTCGAACCTTTTAAAACCACAAGTACGTAAGAAGCACAAAGGGTAACACTTCCCTTGGTACCTAATGATAGTCTATTTTTAAACTGCTAATACACCCTCCTTTATAAGGGATGTTAATAAAGGTAAATGAACAAAATAAATAGGTATTACGATCGCTTTGAAATCGAGACGTGTCGTCGCCGCGTCGCCGGAGATAATCAAAGTCGTCGTAAGTTTAAGTATTTAAGTTATTTTTAAGCTATAAACATTGGCTGCGCAGTTGTTTTCGTTTGGTGCTTAAAATTTTTAGTTTGACAATTTTTTAGGCCTACAATATTGGTACCTGGAGATGACCACAAGGCTGGAGAATCAGCACGCCTAAGCTCACGTCCTAAAAGGTGGAAATGGAAACCGGGGGAGTTTAGTGGGTAGTGGGATGCTTTAGTCTCAAATCCCACACAATGCCGCAGGTTTAGGTAGCCTGCGGTTAGACCTAGAGCCTAAAGTGTAGGTATGCTCTAGGTATAAAGCCTAGCTCTAGGTAACTTAAACGCATTCTCCTCCGAGAAAAAAAAGGCCTACAATTATATTGCGCCAGTCAGTTTTTTTTTTTACATCCTTTGTCAGACCAGACACGCAGAATACCTAATGGCAAGCGGCCACTACGGCCTATTCCATTGAGGCACATTTACCAGGAAGCTTCGCTCTATATGCTGCCACACACACCTAAGACTCATCTGATGCTGATCTTCGAGCCTTTGATTTTAAGTGTACTGGCTCCCACATCAACCCTTTCCCCGCCACGCTTTTTTCCGAAAATGGTGCCCCTAACGCCACGACCATTTAAAAAAAATCCAAAAAATTATTAAGTTATACTCAATTCGCCTTAGGCCACGTGGTCCGACCGGCTTGTCCGGTCAATCGGACCACTATGTTTTTTATTTCCTGCTGGTTCGATTGATCGGACCATCAGGATTTTTCTAATCCTTGTAGTCCTACTATCGGACTAACGGGATTTTAAAAGTTCGTGTAAAATAAAACGTTTCTTGATCCTGTTTATTTGTCTGATATATCAGTCATTGGCGTGGTGGGCACGAAAATGGTTTGTCTGATTAATCAGACATTGGCGTTAAAGGGTTAATATTCGTCAGAAAATATAAAGTTAGGCACTAGGTATTCTTAGTTTTTATTTTCTATCAATCACGTCCGAAAGAATACCATTAGTTCCGGAACGTATGAAAGATTGTATAATTTAATTATGTATGTTCCTTATAACTCAGCAGGACACACTGAGGATATCGTACCTATGTATGGAAATTATTTTCTTTTGTAAGTTTGAGGTCTCGTTTTCTTCATAGAAAGTTAAATACCTAATAATGGTGTTAAACAATAACGTTCATTTGAGACTAGAGTAAAAAAATTAAAATAGCAATCAATGCACAATAAAAATAAAAACCACTTTTTAAATAAAATTTATTAAAATTATTTTCAGACAGTCCTACTTATTTAATTCTTTGCAGTATGTATGTTTAAGTTGTTAATTTTACATATTATATAAAAAATACCTACTACGTGACTTTAATCTTAAAATAGCCAATCTTCTCTTCCGATCGTAAATTTCAAATTTTCGATTACACCTACTCTCAAGATCTGCCAGGCTGTGAAACAAAACAAATTTTGATTACGTTTGCTCAGTGCTTACATTCTCAGAAATGTAAACATTGCCTATATGTACTTCACGACGTTTATTAAATTAATATGTTTAACCAGGAGTAGCTAACATAAAATATAACAAAGAAACTTTTTTAAGAAACATTGCCTTTGCTTGGCTTGGCAACCTAACCTCAAAGGAGGTTGTAAACATCGAAAATAAAAGTATTAATTCACCAAAAAGGTTTTAATCCGTGCAAAAATTAACTTACTTGATCTTCGTTGGGATGTTCGTGTGTGCAATGAACATGATGATGTTCACTTATAAGTATTTTAGACAAAGCATTGTTTAAATTCACTAATAACAGCACTAAACCCACAACAGGCACACACTCCACCACGTTTTTAGCCATTTTTAACGCTATTTTATGAGGTTTTTCACTCAAGAAACGAACAACATTTGTTTACATTTTACAAACTAATCGTCAACGCGTATTATCAGCCTGGTATTCGCGACAATACTAGCGTTGTGTGAAGTTCGCATTTATCACGTTGCGACTTGCGATAAACTGAAGTTGGCTGCGAGTGGGTTATCAAGTCAGCTGATCGAGCGACGCCCATTTTACATTGGACTTTCCCTTTCGTTTCGCCTTACGTGTTTTGCATTAGTAAGACAGAGAGAGATGTATTCTAATTGGATAGTGAAGTGAGTCATTCCGGGCCCCATGTCCCCAAGTCTTTGCGACGTTTGCGTGTTTTCTTAATTACTTGGGATTTAACACGATAAATACCGTATTTCTTCTTAGAAGATAATTTTACTGTATACTTTAATATTAGGTATAAAGGGAAAATATTTGTTTGTTGTATTGAATAGGCTCCGAAACTACTGAACCGATTTGAATACCTAATTCTTTCACTGTTGAAAAGCTACACTATACCCGGTGAACAGGGTCCGGACTCCGGCCGTTATGCCCACATTCCGGGTTGCTCCCGGCCGCCATGCAACCACATTGATTTTTTTTTTATTCCGTTTGATGTTACACCGTGGGGGCATACCGGCCGGGGGCAACCCGGAATGGGGGCATAACGGCCGGACACCTTTTCCCGGAAATGTGGGGGAAGGGGGGGGAATTTGAAAAAAGAAATTACGCGCCGCGTGAAAGGCTAGTACTTATGCAAGAAACGTCTGGTTATGTATTATAAATATTATGAGGTAGTTATTTTGGAGTACATATCGTTATTAATTAGTTCGGTAGTTACGTTTTTTTTAATTTATTAAAATAATAGATTTCACATAATCGGATGGTATTCCTCCACAGCGTCATCTAGCCCCAAACTAAGCCATAGATTTAACTATCAGTTCCAGAAAAACAGATTTACTTAAATGTACGGACGGCAGCAGATCAACGAGAACTCTATGCGAAGGAAATAAAGCTGAAAATTGGTTGTAGAAAGACAAATTAGGGTAGTCTGATGTGCTGGCGACTGTACCTATACAAATCTTATCTTTTTGTAATGTCAAATGGCAATAAAAAAATAAAAAAAGTTTAAATTGGCAATATCTTGAAACTTTTACTGAGGTCATGTTAGGCTGTGACGTGTCATTTTTGGGACATCCTGTATAATAAATTTAATTATTTATAAACAATTTTTTTGACGTGAATGGTCTTAGGGATCTGTAATAGCCGAGTGGTTGCAAACGGCGCTTAACTTGCGTTAACTTATTGGTTCGAATCTCTATCACCAAATTGTGAGCTAGATAATTATACGAGTATACTTAACTAGCTGACCCGGTGAACTTCGTATCACTTACTTAAGTATTTTCCTCGCGATTTTTCCATGTTTTCTCATCGTTTTAACCTTCCCTCAAATCGCGCAAAGGGCAATGGAGATGTCTATGCTCGGAGTCTCCCTGCAGCTGCGTGATCGCATCAGAAATGATGAGATCCGCAGGAGGACCAAGGTCACCGACATTGCCCGAACTCCGAAGAATTTCGAGCCTGAAGTGGCAGTGGGCAGGACACATTGCAAGGAGGACTGACGGCCGTTGGGGCGGAAAGGTCCTCGAGTGGTGGCCACGTACCGGGAAACGCAGCCGTGGTAGGCCTCCCACAAGGTGGACCGATGATCTCATAAAGATCGCCGGAATCCACTGGATGCGGGTGGCGCAGGACCGATCGGTTTGGAGATCCTTGGGGGAGGCCTATGTCCAGCAGTGGACGTCGTTTGGCTAAAATGATGATGATGAACCTTCCCTGGACTTCCACGAATATCTCAAGACTAAAATTATTCAAAGGGGTTCAGCCGTTCTCGAGTTTTAGCGAGACTAGCGAACAGCAATTCATTTTTATTTAAATATATTATGTACTAATATAATCAGCTCAATCTATACTCTCCAAAGACAATAAAAAAATGTAAGTTTATATTTCCTCTGATTATTTACCGGATGTATCAAGTAGGTACTTACCTTAAATACACACAATTGTGTAATAGGTATACATCACTTTTTACACTTTGCTCAAAGATACGACGAGTAATTAACATTAAGTGATGTTTACAAACCGGAATAACATATTTGGACCAAATTACCCGTTTTATAGAGATACAGCTCATGACGTCACTTAGGTAACATCGATGCGTATTTTTTTTACAGAAAAAGCATTTCGAAGCGTTCGGTCTGGGGCGGTAATAATTAAAATCGTAAAGATTAGTACTTGACAATTTAAAAGTGATCTTTTGCCTATCCAAATAAATAATTGTTGATTTTGTATTTGATGACCAATAAAAATAACAACAACAAAACATTAAAATACTCCTTGCCAAGAGAGCCAAATTAATTGATTTAACCAATTAATTTTAATCAAGCCTAGCATATTCCACAAGTTATACTGTTCCGGTAGTAACCCAATTAATTATATTCGGTTCCCACCATTTTTTTGACAACAGGCAATCTTAGGTACACTTCATAGCTATTACCCGACAATGAACAACACTTAGCATTACATCTCATAAGCATCGCGAGGAAAACGTTGCATCATCGTTTTCCGTTCAGACCTATAGTACTAGTGATGTAACCAATGTTAGATTTGTTTTAAAACAGATAGACGGTGCAGGTAAAGGAAACGCACGGCCCACCGGATGCCCTCCGGACCAATACCTGCACCATTAGACAGTACCATTGGTGGTACAAATGGTACTGAACTATCCCACTAGTACAATTGTTGTACAAATGATACCTACCAAAATATCCCGCTGAACCACCTGTACCATTAGTCAGTACTGGTATCACATCACATGCGCCTTGACGACCCTTTCAAAATCTATTCGGGTTTTTTATGACAGAGGAGGCAAACGAGCCAGCGGGTCGCCTGATGGTAAGCAATCACCGCCGCCCATGGACATCTGCAACACCAGAAGGATCGCTGACTGCAACACTAGAGGGGTCTCCGGCACACTCTCACAAACAAGACGCGTTGCCGGAACCCCGACTTTTAAGGGGGGGTGTGGGCCTCTGGCACTCTCACACACCAGACGAAACACAACAGTAGACACTATTATCTCACGCTGGTGTTATGTGAGAGGGTGGTTCTTCCCCGGACGAGCCGGCCCATTCGTACTGTAAAACTACTTACTTGGTTGGTACGTCGGAGGTTTTTTTAGAATCCGGTTGGGCAGCTACTCCTACAGGTGAAATCTGTCGCCATACCCGCTTTGGCTTTCGTCATGCTTTCGTCAATTTTAAGATTATTCCAGGCTTAGATTTCAAGTGTACTCCAGGATCACCCAGGAACCAGTCCGTTCTGGCTACCATCAGTTAAGAACGGTATTTTATAAGAATGTTTTTAGAAAAATGTACAGAGGAGCGTTAAGAAACATTGTAGGAATATACTTGGATCTATAGACTGTTCAAATCACAGACCTCTAATCTACATATTTCTGTGGTTCTAATACTACTTTAAAGTAACCTTACTTCATTAAGAGTTTTTATGTGCGAAGTAATATGTGCGAAGAAATGACATCACTATCCCTGAATCCTACAAACTTTTTGTAGCGTAATCTTTGGAATGGCAAATCTATGTCTATTTCTGGTTTTAAAAATACGAAAACTAGTCGCATCACTAGCAGGTAGTACGTACTACGCTTTCACAACTAATAGTACTCCAAACACGTAATAGTAAAGCGGTCAGTATGTCCGTACGTACGTGCGCTAAATAAACATTAGCACTTCACGTAACTTGTATACGCAATGGGGGGTCCAGGGTCAGGCTTTGTTTGGATGTGATTATAATTATAACGGTTGCTGTAACAGCGGGGGACCTGGGAGGAAGAATACCCAGGGGTTATAATGGGTAGTTTCATATTTACCATCTCGGAAGAGTGGTTAATCTGCAAGGGTCATAAAACCTTTTTTATTTCGAAGGAGAAACTACAAGCTAGGCAGGCCAGGCAATGACTGCCTCCGTGAAACAGTGGCTAAGCCGCTCGGGTATAAAAAACACGGAGGTCGTGGGTTCGATTTCCGCCTTGGGTCTTGTTGGTGGCTTTTTCAGAGTCCGACTGGCTAGCTACCACCCCTGCTACCAAATCTGCCGCCATAACAGCTCTGGCTGTGTTCCGGCAACATTAATGTAGGAGCACGTACACTGAAATCAGAGGCTCGAAGATCAGATGAGCCTCTTTTTTTTTTTTTTTTGGAGAAGATTGCTTTTATGCACCATAACCGCAGGCTAGCTAGACCCGCGGCCGTGTGTGGGACTCGAGACTTAATTGTCCACTACCCACTAAACTCCCCCGGTTTCCCCTTCACTCCCAATTGGGACGAGCCGGTGCCAGCCTTGTGGCTATTGACCAGCCTGAAGATCAAATGAGCCTACAGTCTGGCAGCACATTGAGCGACGCTTACCATCAGGTGGGCTGCGAGTCTGTCTGCCAACTAAAGTGTATAAAAAAAAATGATAGCCGGGCCAGAGAACTTCAGCTTCTAGCTAGAGGGTTGACCTGAGGGCGGGAGTAGCTCCCCGATTACTCGTGTTGCACAAGTCGCCCAAGCAAAATCCAGGGGGTTTTCTCGAGTGGCCCTCCCTAGGCCACTAGCCACTCGTAATAACTTGAGTTATAACGGGTAGTTCCACATTGCGCCACCTCTGAAGAATGGTTAAGCTACGGGTCATAAAACCCGGAGGGTGCGGTTTAGAGGTTTATTGCGGAAATCCCCACCGAAAAATCCCTACCAGTGGGGATTGGATACCCGCCTTATGACTTTTTCTAGCTAGCTTTCCACCGCCAACAACCAATTGTGACGGTGACTATTTTCTTAACGGAAAAACCCAATTAAATTTTTTAGGTATGACCCAGGATTTGAACCCAAGAACCTTACGAGGCCGTCGCTTTAAAATGCGACCCACTGTAGCTACTGCACCACCTTATTTTCGCCGAAATATCGTGCCTAAATGAAATATGAATATCAATAATAATATGATTCATCATCATCATCATTTCAGCCAAACGACGTCCACTGCTGGACATAGGCCTCCCCCAAGGATCTCCAAACCGATCGGTCCTGCGCCACCCGCATCCAGTGGATTCCGGCGATCTTTATGAGATCATCGGTCCACCTTGTGGGAGGCCTACCACCGCTGCGTTTCCCGGTACGTGGCCACCACTCGAGGACCTTTCCGCCCCAACGGCCGTCAGTCCTCCTTGCAATGTGTCCTGCCCACTGCCACTTAAGGCTCGCAATATTTTATTCTTCGGGCAATGTCGGTTATGATTATCCGTTCTTAAAGTAAGTGTTCAATGAAAGGGATAACGGAATGAAAATTAAGTACAAATAACGTAAAAATAATTTATTATCTACAATATTACCATTGTACCATTTTGTAAAATGTGCAATATGAAAAGAAAATGCAAATACATAGTTGTGGTCATAGTTAAAATTAAAAAACAGTATCTTTAAATATATGTACGTATTCATATTTACTAGTAAATATTGTCATACTCAAATATCTATTATAAGTTAACTAATATGTAATATTTTTTCAAAATAAAACAATATAAATGTCATAATTGAAAACCATCTTTAAGGGCCACACGGACGTTCCGTTATTTTTAACCGACTTCAAAAAAGGAGGAGGTTATATGTTCGACTGTATGTATTTTTTTTTTTTTTTTTTTTTTTTTTTTTTATGTATGTCCGTCGATTTCTCCGTCAATTGTGGACCGATTTAAATAATTATTTTTTTATTTGAAAGTGCATAGTTCCGAGGTGGTCCCATTGTCACCATGTCAGGATCTGATGATGGGATCCCGGAAAAATCAAGGGAAAACCTCAAATTTTATAGGCTGCGCCTACGCGTTACTTGTTTTTTCTGAAGCCATTCAAGTTTTTGCGTCCGATAGACATCATTTTATGTTGATGAGCTGATGATGGAAGGTACAACTCCTTAACGGTTAGGAGTTAGGGGATAATTCTTTCAGTATTGTAGGAATATGTGGACCGTTAGTTGTATTTCATGTACTTTTGCAGCTAAGGTGATGATGGAAAGTACAACTCCTTAACGGTTAGGAGTTAGGGGATAATTCTTTCAGTGTTGTAGGAATATGTGGAACGTTAGTTGTATTTCATGTACTTTTGCAGCTAAGCTGATGATTACCCGGGGATGGGCTGGTCACTAGCCAATAAGGTTAGCACCGGCTCGTCCTAATCGGGTGTGAAGGAGAAACCGGGGGAGTGTAGTGGGTAGCGGACGCTTCGGTCTCGAGTCCCACACACGGCCGCGGGTCTAGCTAGCCTGCGGTTATGGTGTATAAACGCATTCTCCTCCTACCCATGGTGCTGAACACTTAATGAATACCTAATATTATCAAATAATACAATTCTACTATTTTACTCGTATTTTCGCTATCATTATTATGAAAGAGTTTTACTCACTACCTACGTGTTATTCACACTAAAAATAGAAAAATAAACAAACTTTTTTTAAAAAAAATTAAACCGACTTCAAAAAAAAAAAAAGAAACAAAAAAAAACTACCTAAAAAACTGAAAAGCAAAAAATAATTTTAATAAGACATTCATCAAATGCGCTTATTGTCTAAGCCTATTAATTAAATTGTATTTTACGTGCTAGGTAGGTACCTACTAATCTGTTTGAAGTCGGTGCCAAGCCAAAGGTAATAAAAAATGATATATAACAATATTATGTATTATAAAGGGTTACTTATTAATCCGCGGACGTAGGTACGTAATCTGGGTACCTACTATTTGGCTTGGCACCGACTTCAAACAGATTAGTAGGTACCTACCTAGCACGTAAAATACAATTTAATTAATAGGCTTAGACAATAAGCGCATTTGATGAATGTCTTATTAAAATTATTTTTTGCTTTTCAGTCTTTTAGGTAGTTTTTTTTTGTTTCTTTTTTTTTTTTGAAGTCGGTTTAATTTTTCATATAAATCTGAACGACATGCCATGCCACACGATGCGTTGAAATTACTTAGTTATTTCTCTGTGTACAAGAATATTGAATACGATTGATATTTTTTGACGCTACACCAATGACGTTCAATATAAAACTAGACACCCAATCTCTAAGAAAAATTCCTTAAAAAACGTCCGAGCGGCGTTGACACAGATGACATTAACACATTCGTTCAAATTAACACCTTATCTCGTGGCAGTTAGTGTTTAATGTTAATTGTATACAACTAAATGGAAACTCTGCCCAATAGTTGAGTGGGCAGACTTTTGCTTCGGACAATATTTGAGCGTGAATGGGAGTCTACGAGTAGTTGTATATTGAACGTCATTGCGCTACACTCATATTATGACAGATAATCATTTTATTGAAAAACTCAAAATATAAAGTCGAATCACATAGTACATTCTAATTTAACACAAATATTTAATTTAAATTCAAATCTCACTCTCAAGTCATTTAATATTAGGTATAATAAACTGAACATGAAATTACCTAAAAATATAGCCGTGCGAAAAGAAACCTATTGTAAAAATTCATAAACGTTACAGGTACCGACAAGCTTGTTGAACATCTGTCGTCGGAGAGGGGAATAGTTCGGGCATGTGCGCTTGCGCGTGACCAATAGAGCGCGAATTTCCCGAACACCCGCGCGCGCAATTGGTCAGAGGTATGCTTCTGACCAATAGCGCGTAGGCGTGTCAAAATGTTCTGCGCAATGCTCACCCGATATTCAAGACGTTTGCCGGGGCCAGTATCTTTTGAGTTTAATAGAGGAAGCATGTTCATAATTAGGACGCTACGTAGACGTACTATCTGTTTCAAATACTATTAGGATACGACCTTTTGGAGTTGCATGACGCGACAGTGATGACTTACACACACACACACAGATAAATAATGCGTTGCTATTGGTTGCTACAGTCTGTTCACCATAAGTTGTCCTTTAGCCGCTATATTGGCAGCATTGCCTACGCTTTGTAAATCTGTCAAAAAACAGATTGAAAGTATTGAAAAACAGTAGGTACCAATATAGCGCCTAGAGGACTTCTTATCGTGAACGATCTGTAACGTTACGGACAAGCGCAGTTGACGTAATTTTTCGCTCAATTCTAAAAGATATTATCCTAATAGCATTTCAAACGGATAATAATGTCCAGGAAATATTTATTAAATATATTATTACCTTTAAACTTATCTCTACAATGGTATTTATAAATCACTTTGTTATGGCATTTAAAAAAATATATTCTAGGGGTACTTTATAGTGTGAACAAGGATTAAAATTATGGTGGTCACTATTTTGCCAATGCCTATAAAGATTTAAGAGCTGCCTGCAACTCAATAATGATATACTGCGTGTTTTTTAGTCGTTGTTTTCCCGCAGCAGAACGCTTCACTTTGTAGTTCTATCGATTTTTGAAAGATTTGATTTAAAAAAAAAAAATTTTTTTCTTACTTTTTTACCCACCTTTAGAATTTGATGGGAAAATGGAAACCAAATGATAGTAAATAGAAAAATATATTTTTTTTTGATAAACGCGAAGGGCAATGACCCCCGCCGGTGACCGTCCGTGACGCAGCTAGTACTAATGGTTCGAGCTTCGTCTATCATAATCGTAAAACTTTTGATTTGACTAAAAAAATAACTTTATTAATCTATTTTACTACTAAGATAGAATCATTTTACTGCGGGAAAACAACGACTAAAATTCCACGCTGTATATTATTACTGCAAGATTTAAATTAAAAACTTTGATTTAATAAAAAAAAGCACCTGAAAACTGAAAAGAAGAAATACTCTCTAAATAAACTATTTATTGATACATTAATTTGAAAATCGATTATTTGCAATTTCAGTGAATTTTACAGGATACTAAACATTTTATACCTATTAAGCTGTGACGTATTTTCAAAAGAATTCCGTCGAAATAAAAACATATCATCGATAATAAATATCATTATCTGATAAATTTTAGGGAACTTATATTAAAGTTGTGTATAGCCTGACCAAGAAAATAAAAAAACCTGCTCTGGAGGCGCCACATTAGCTATGGTTATAGCAACACTTGGTTGCTATGGTTATACTCACAAATAACTCACAATATCCAATAGTAACAAGGCACGGTTGACAATCGACATTACACTTTGACAGACAGCAATAATGAATGACATCTTATTGTGTTTTTTTATTTGATTGTTGCCACTTGAAGAAATTAATTTCAATATTTTCTGCAATATGGCGAGATTTTTTATTTTAATGGTCGGGTTATAAATATCTTATCCTGTTCTATTTACTGATATCGAATTAACCGACTTTCGAATTAAAATATATTATGTATTGTACATAACACTTATTATGTAGTGATGTTTTGTAAGTTAAAATCTGTAGTACTGCATAATTTTCTGTAGAAATCTCTAGACATTTGACATCTCGCACTGACGCAATGGGGACACCTGTGAAAATAAAAAAACATTTGAAATAAACACCCAGACTCATAACTGTTTACGTTTGATTTGATATGATAGTGAAATTACTGGGTATATGAGACCTAATAACTGTCGTCTCGGTGTAGCGGGCGCAGGGCGGTGCCAGACAGTAACTGCTTAGTTACTGTTTGGCACTGAACTGTCTAAGGGCAGACGTGGCGCTTACCATCAGGTGTACGATCTGCTCGTCTTGTTACACATTGCAATAAAAAAAAATATATGAAAAAGAGTGTGAAGCGAGCACTGTGTAGGTATGTGACTAACGGTCGCCCCGCGCTTTCACCTTCCCCTAATTTCTTTTTTCACTTATCCCCCCCCTTCCCCCCACATTTCAAGGATCAAAAGTACCCTATGTCACACGGGGATAGAGCAGCTTTCCAACAGTGAAAGAATTTTCCAAATCTGTTTTGTAGCTTCGGAGCCTATTTACAAACAAACAATCAAATCTTTCCTCTAAAGATTAGTATAGATTTGCAGCCTATAGCCTGACCAGGAAAATAAAAAACCTGCTCTGGAGGCGCCACATTAGCTATGGTTATAGCAACACTTGGTTGCTAAGGTTATACTCACATATAACTCACAATATCCAATAGTAGGTACCTAACAAGGCACGGGTGACAATTGACAACACACTTTGACAGACGGCACTATTGAATGACATCTTTTTTTTTATTTGATTGTTGCCACTTGAAGAAATGAACTCTGTGCTTCGGAAGGCACGTTAAGCTGTTGGTCCCGGCTGATATTTACTATAATGTAAATATTAGTCGTCAAGCCTAGTCAGAGGCCATTTGGCGGCTTGATAACATCTGACATTAAGGTTGGTCACTTGCCTTACGCACCCCTCCACCAACCCGCACTAGGCCAGCGTGGTGGAGTATGGCCCACACTATCTCACAATTGAGATAAGGCCTGTGTCCCAGCAGTGGGAACGTTTATAGGCTGATGATGATGATGATGACTTGAAGAAATTAGTTTCAATATTTTTCCGCAATATGGCGAGGTTTTTTATTTTAATGGTCGGGCTATACATGACTAAGTATAATTTGATTTTGGTATGATTTACTTCGTATATGTTTACCTTGTGAGGAACTGGTAGTTGAGCGAAGGTCCTGAGGTGAGGTGGTTGGCCACCACATCGGCCAGAGCGGCTATGAAAGTAGGGTGGTCGTTTGGAGCCGCCGCCCTCTCAATCTGGATCACTCCGGCCTGTAGACATTATATTATTATGTAAAATCTTAACAAAAAAAAAAAAGACTTTAAATGGGAACAATATCAACATGGACAAAGACGGGATGACTGATAAAAGGAGAAAGTAGATTTCTTCGAAAATAGAACGAAAGTGAGTAAATGAGACGGAATGACTGATAAAAGGAGAAAGTAGATATTTGAAAATAGAACGAAAGTGAGTAAATGAGACAGGATGACTGATAAAAGGAGAAAGTAGATATTTGAAAATAAAACGAAAATGAGTAAATGAGACGGGGTGACTGATAAAAGGAAAAAGTAGATTTATTTGAAAATAGAACGAAAGTGAGAAAATGAGACGGGGTGACAAATAAAAGGAAAAAGTAGATTTATTTGAAAATAGAACAAAAGTAAGTAAATGAGACGGAGTGAGTAAATAAAAGGAGAAAGTAGATATTTGAAAATAGAACGAAAGTGAGTAAATGAGACAACAAGACTGATAAAAGGCGAAAGTAGATATTTGAAAATGGGGAGAACACAAGTAAGTCCCTTTTTTTTAATTGATAAAAAATTGTTATTACCTCTTTAGCCACTTCTTCACAGTATTCGATGTCCAGTTCATGCAGCGTCTCTATGTGCTCGTTGACGAATGCTATAGGCACCAGGATCATGTGTTTCCGTCCTTGTTTCGCGTACGCCTGAAAATAAAAGACAATAAAATATTTTATACATTCATGGACATTATTCACATAAAATTATTAATAAAATATCTCTCTCTCGACATTATTCACACAGCGCTATCTAGCCCCAAACTAAGCCAGACAACGGATAGACATTACTTAGATATATACTTTTTTTTTGTAAATACATACATAGGTATTACACATAGAAACACCCAGACCGATACAAACAGACACGTTCATGCACACAAATGTTTGTACCGTGCGGGGATCGAACCCGCGACCTCTGGTGTAATAGCCGACTTCTCGACCACTACACCAAATGGCTCGTCTGACACATAGCAATAAAATAAGCAATGTATGGGCCTCAATGGTCTAGTGGTTTAAGTACCGGGTGGAGATCTCGATTCTCGGGGTCCTGGGTTCAATTCACGGGTCGAGCTAACTTTGTGTCGGTTTTTTCGGACGAAACTCGGGTTTGTGATCACCAATCCGTATAAGCCGCCACCGTGGCCGCCACATCTAACTAATACTATGTTACCTTGATAGCATCATCGGTGTAAGGCTGCAGCCACGGCAGGGGTCCCACCTTGGACTGCCACACCAGTCTGTGGGGGTTGGGCGCGCTCAGTGCTTGCATTGTGGCCGCCACCGTGGCCGCCACATCTAACTAATACCATGTTACCTTGATAGCATCATCGGTGTAAGGCTGCAGCCACGGCAGGGGTCCCACCTTGGACTGCCACACCAGTCTGTGGGGGTTGGGCGCGCTCAGTGCTTGCATTGTGGCCGCCACCGTGGCCGCCACATCTAACTAATACCATGTTACCTTGATAGCATCATCGGTGTAAGGCTGCAGCCACGGCAGGGGTCCCACCTTGGACTGCCACACCAGTCTGTGGGGGTTGGGCGCGCTCAGTGCTTGCATTGTGGCCGCCACCGTGGCCGCCACATCTAACTAATACCATGTTACCTTGATAGCATCATCGGTGTAAGGCTGCAGCCACGGCAGGGGTCCCACCTTGGACTGCCACACCAGTCTGTGGGGGTTGGGCGCGCTCAGTGCTTGCATTGTGGCCGCCACCGTGGCCGCCACATCTAACTAATACCATGTTACCTTGATAGCATCATCGGTGTAAGGCTGCAGCCACGGCAGGGGTCCCACCTTGGACTGCCACACCAGTCTGTGGGGGTTGGGCGCGCTCAGTGCTTGCATTGTGGCCGCCACCGTGGCCGCCACATCTAACTAATACCATGTTACCTTGATAGCATCATCGGTGTAAGGCTGCAGCCACGGCAGGGGTCCCACCTTGGACTGCCACACCAGTCTGTGGGGGTTGGGCGCGCTCAGTGCTTGCATTGTGGCCGCCACCGTGGCCGCCACATCTAACTAATACCATGTTACCTTGATAGCATCATCGGTGTAAGGCTGCAGCCACGGCAGGGGTCCCACCTTGGACTGCCACACCAGTCTGTGGGGGTTGGGCGCGCTCAGTGCTTGCATTGTGGCCGCCACCGTGGCCGCCACATCTAACTAATACCATGTTACCTTGATAGCATCATCGGTGTAAGGCTGCAGCCACGGCAGGGGTCCCACCTTGGACTGCCACACCAGTCTGTGGGGGTTGGGCGCGCTCAGTGCTTGCATTGTGGCCGCCACCGTGGCCGCCACATCTAACTAATACCATGTTACCTTGATAGCATCATCGGTGTAAGGCTGCAGCCACGGCAGGGGTCCCACCTTGGACTGCCACACCAGTCTGTGGGGGTTGGGCGCGCTCAGTGCTTGCATTGTGGCCGCCACCGTGGCCGCCACATCTAACTAATACCATGTTACCTTGATAGCATCATCGGTGTAAGGCTGCAGCCACGGCAGGGGTCCCACCTTGGACTGCCACACCAGTCTGTGGGGGTTGGGCGCGCTCAGTGCTTGCATTGTGGCCGCCACCGTGGCCGCCACATCTAACTAATACCATGTTACCTTGATAGCATCATCGGTGTAAGGCTGCAGCCACGGCAGGGGTCCCACCTTGGACTGCCACACCAGTCTGTGGGGGTTGGGCGCGCTCAGTGCTTGCATTGTGGCCGCCACCGTGGCCGCCACATCTAACTAATACCATGTTACCTTGATAGCATCATCGGTGTAAGGCTGCAGCCACGGCAGGGGTCCCACCTTGGACTGCCACACCAGTCTGTGGGGGTTGGGCGCGCTCAGTGCTTGCATTGTGGCCGCCACCGTGGCCGCCACATCTAACTAATACCATGTTACCTTGATAGCATCATCGGTGTAAGGCTGCAGCCACGGCAGGGGTCCCACCTTGGACTGCCACACCAGTCTGTGGGGGTTGGGCGCGCTCAGTGCTTGCATTGTGGCCGCCACCGTGGCCGCCACATCTAACTAATACCATGTTACCTTGATAGCATCATCGGTGTAAGGCTGCAGCCACGGCAGGGGTCCCACCTTGGACTGCCACACCAGTCTGTGGGGGTTGGGCGCGCTCAGTGCTTGCATTGTGGCCGCCACCGTGGCCGCCACGTCTAACTAATACCATGTTACCTTGATAGCATCATCGGTGTAAGGCTGCAGCCACGGCAGGGGTCCCACCTTGGACTGCCACACCAGTCTGTGGGGGTTGGGCGCGCTCAGTGCTTGCATTGTGGCCGCCACCGTGGCCGCCACATCTAACTAATACCATGTTACCTTGATAGCATCATCGGTGTAAGGCTGCAGCCACGGCAGGGGTCCCACCTTGGACTGCCACACCAGTCTGTGGGGGTTGGGCGCGCTCAGTGCTTGCATTGTGGCCGCCACCGTGGCCGCCACATCTAACTAATACCATGTTACCTTGATAGCATCATCGGTGTAAGGCTGCAGCCACGGCAGGGGTCCCACCTTGGACTGCCACACCAGTCTGTGGGGGTTGGGCGCGCTCAGTGCTTGCATTGTGGCCGCCACCGTGGCCGCCACATCTAACTAATACCATGTTACCTTGATAGCATCATCGGTGTAAGGCTGCAGCCACGGCAGGGGTCCCACCTTGGACTGCCACACCAGTCTGTGGGGGTTGGGCGCGCTCAGTGCTTGCATTGTGGCCGCCACCGTGGCCGCCACATCTAACTAATACCATGTTACCTTGATAGCATCATCGGTGTAAGGCTGCAGCCACGGCAGGGGTCCCACCTTGGACTGCCACACCAGTCTGTGGGGGTTGGGCGCGCTCAGTGCTTGCATTGTGGCCGCCACCGTGGCCGCCACATCTAACTAATACCATGTTACCTTGATAGCATCATCGGTGTAAGGCTGCAGCCACGGCAGGGGTCCCACCTTGGACTGCCACACCAGTCTGTGGGGGTTGGGCGCGCTCAGTGCTTGCATTGTGGCCGCCACCGTGGCCGCCACATCTAACTAATACCATGTTACCTTGATAGCATCATCGGTGTAAGGCTGCAGCCACGTGTGGTGTTGGGCCTCCAGGGCCCCCATGAGATGGAGGTAGATTAGGTGGCACAATGAAAGTCAGTATTGTGTAGAGTGAATGAATCCATCTTTATTACTGAGTGCAGCTTATATACTAATATTGAACGTGCGTTACGTGTTGTAGAGGAGAAATACCATAACGTATAGGGAAGGTATCTTATCAAGATCAGAACGTGATATTCCTTTATTCCATCCATCACACCTCCCCTGAAACGTTAGGCGTCCCTCCCCTGAGAAGAGTGCCCTTACTCTATTAACTTTTAAGTTCTATTCTTATGTATAATATATGCTTTATTATTTTTTTATATCTTTAGATTAGGTTCCATGTCCTCTAATACAGGAAATGGACCTAGATACAAATCATTTGTCTTATTATTATTTTCATTTCTTAACCACACAAAATCACCTACATTATATTTGTTATCCTTACATTTTACATCGTGTTTGGTTTTCCTATCTATCTTTGTACTTAACAAATTATTCCTAGCATCAACATGTGCTTTTTGTAACCCTTCCCCTGAAAGGACGAACTTATATTCATAGTACGAATTACCTCTAAAAATATTTTATAAAAAAACAATTTGACTATAGATCTCAAAGTTAACAATAATACAAAACATTTCGCCTCTGTTAGCAATCGCATACTTCCCAAAAAAAAAATAACATAATTAATTTAATATATTTAAAGTACTAGTTATTTAACTTTAAAAAAAACATTTGGTCAAAATAATCTGCCTAATAATTTTTTCATAATCTATAACTTGGCAACGTATTTTGTTCAACATTATGACACATTTATTCATTATTTCATTTACACAATATTATAATACAAAAATATTAGTAAGACATATTCCTGTGTTCTTTTATACATTGACTTGTCTCATTATTTCCTTCTATACACTATCGTTTTTCGTATTAATAATCAACATTAACATTGCATAACCCTTTGCTTATTCTTCGCAACATAATTTACTCAATACAATTTATTTTCACCATTTCTCGGTACATATTACGACTTCTACAATAACATAATGTTTACATATTTTAATCAGATCTCCTATAGTTGCGTCTTCGGCGCGCCTCCCATAGTAGAGAATTCTGATCTTTGCAAAATGTAGAGCCATCAACAATACGAGTATATTACTCTTGGTACATATATTTCTCATTTTGGCACCTTTTGGCCAATTTTCTTTGGTACTTTATTTTATAAACAAAAATATAAATCGAGGTATTTTGTGTATTACAAAAACAACCTTTACTTGAGGAGTTCATATTTTAAGTCTTCATTGGACTCCAACTCATCTCACGGAGGAACTTCGTTCTCACCATGATCGAATGGAAGGATTAGACCCTCACTTGTACCTCAATTATCAAAATAGAGTATCACAATTTTAAGACTATACTGTCTCCAACAGTGTTTAGCGATGAACATCGTTCAGATCGCGTTTATGAAGGATCTGATCTCTAATGTACCATATTTGTACCACAACATTTAATACTTCTTTAAAAAAACCCGTAATAATATTATAATAACACATTCATTTCACAAAATTAAATATCTCTCTCTATCTTTCACAAAAAAATCGTAATAATATTATAATAACACGTCATTCATTTCACAAAATATTTCTATATCTTTCACTACTTTAATGAATATTTTGACTTATAAAAATAAGATATTACTTTTGGGTGATCAGTCCAATTGCACTTCCTACTTTATTAGCCAAATTATTTCCTCATCTAAAATTGTCATTCATTTTCCTATCCTTTAACCACTCAATCCCGAACCGGCACTCGGGTGCCGCGTAACAATAGATTTTCTATTGTGTCTGGTGATCCGGGGCTGGAAGGATTAAACGTTACCAAAAAATTAAAAAATTATAAATAAACACTACTTTTGTGACATTGAAAATGTTATTGTTATGTAATAACATTATGTATAACTTTAATCATCAATTAATAAAATGTTTACTATGCGCTACTGAGTTCATAACGCGTGCCTGAACGTCGCTGACGTGACAAAATTTTCGCTTGTACGCGCTAAAACCGTCGTTTGTTATTGACCTTGCTGTCTATTGTAACATATTGATGCTATTTAAGTAAAACCAAACCGTACATTCCAATGAAAAACAAAACGCAACACGAATATTAAAAGAAATTCACAATATAATACCTAAATAAAATTAAATCCTGGATTGCTAACAGAGCGGTTAAGAATTTTAAAAATTAAATTGAAAATTAACAATCTACATAATATTATAAATATATAACCAAAAGTAACTACAACAAAACAAAATTATATCCACCTACTTACACTAAACACATGTTATTTACACTTGATGGCGGCATCAGGCCCCCGAGAACTCCCGGCGGCGCCTCCATTTTGTATCTCCACCTTTCCAGCGCGCTTCTTGCAGTAAAACGGCTGCAGAAGTTTATCTTCTAGTAGGGCCATTTTCTTTGTCTTCAGCTCCTAATCATTCCGTTATCCCATGATCCCGGTTAGAAGGTTGAAAAAATAGGCTTGTACACTTACAAATTTTTCGACGTCTCCATGGTTGGTAGATGAAGCCACAGCAGCAAGGAAAAGCTGATCTCCTCTGGATCTGTTTGCTTGATAAATTCGACTCCTCGTAGCTTTGACACCGATGAAGTTCACTACTATTTGTCCGAAACAGTCACGATGTCACGGTGTCACGGTTGCCATGTGGTGTTGGGCCTCCAGGGCCCCCATGAGATGGAGGTAGATTAGGTGGCACAATGAAAGTCAGTATTGTGTAGAGTGAATGAATCCATCTTTATTACTGAGTGCAGCTTATATACTAATATTGAACGTGCGTTACGTGTTGTAGAGGAGAAATACCATAACGTATAGGGAAGGTATCTTATCAAGATCAGAACGTGATATTCCTTTATTCCATCCATCACACACGGCAGGGGTCCCACCTTGGACTGCCACACCAGTCTGTGGGGGTTGGGCGCGCTCAGTGCTTGCATTGTGGCCGCCACCGTGGCCGCCACATCTAACTAATACCATGTTACCTTGATAGCATCATCGGTGTAAGGCTGCAGCCACGGCAGGGGTCCCAACCTTGGACTGCCACACCAGTCTGTGGGGGTTGGGCGCGCTCAGTGCTTGCATTGTGGCCGCCACCGTGGCCGCCACATCTAACTAATACCATGTTACCTTGATAGCATCATCGGTGTAAGGCTGCAGCCACGGCAGGGGTCCCACCTTGGACTGCCACACCAGTCTGTGGGGGTTGGGCGCGCTCAGTGCTTGCATTGTGGCCGCCACCGTGGCCGCCACATCTAACTAATACCATGTTACCTTGATAGCATCATCGGTGTAAGGCTGCAGCCACGGCAGGGGTCCCACCTTGGACTGCCACACCAGTCTGTGGGGGTTGGGCGCGCTCAGTGCTTGCATTGTGGCCGCCACCGTGGCCGCCACATCTAACTAATACCATGTTACCTTGATAGCATCATCGGTGTAAGGCTGCAGCCACGGCAGGGGTCCCACCTTGGACTGCCACACCAGTCTGTGGGGGTTGGGCGCGCTCAGTGCTTGCATTGTGGCCGCCACCGTGGCCGCCACATCTAACTAATACCATGTTACCTTGATAGCATCATCGGTGTAAGGCTGCAGCCACGGCAGGGGTCCCACCTTGGACTGCCACACCAGTCTGTGGGGGTTGGGCGCGCTCAGTGCTTGCATTGTGGCCGCCACCGTGGCCGCCACATCTAACTAATACCATGTTACCTTGATAGCATCATCGGTGTAAGGCTGCAGCCACGGCAGGGGTCCCACCTTGGACTGCCACACCAGTCTGTGGGGGTTGGGCGCGCTCAGTGCTTGCATTGTGGCCGCCACCGTGGCCGCCACATCTAACTAATACCATGTTACCTTGATAGCATCATCGGTGTAAGGCTGCAGCCACGGCAGGGGTCCCACCTTGGACTGCCACACCAGTCTGTGGGGGTTGGGCGCGCTCAGTGCTTGCATTGTGGCCGCCACCGTGGCCGCCACATCTAACTAATACCATGTTACCTTGATAGCATCATCGGTGTAAGGCTGCAGCCACGGCAGGGGTCCCACCTTGGACTGCCACACCAGTCTGTGGGGGTTGGGCGCGCTCAGTGCTTGCATTGTGGCCGCCACCGTGGCCGCCACATCTAACTAATACCATGTTACCTTGATAGCATCATCGGTGTAAGGCTGCAGCCACGGCAGGGGTCCCACCTTGGACTGCCACACCAGTCTGTGGGGGTTGGGCGCGCTCAGTGCTTGCATTGTGGCCGCCACCGTGGCCGCCACATCTAACTAATACCATGTTACCTTGATAGCATCATCGGTGTAAGGCTGCAGCCACGGCAGGGGTCCCACCTTGGACTGCCACACCAGTCTGTGGGGGTTGGGCGCGCTCAGTGCTTGCATTGTGGCCGCCACCGTGGCCGCCACATCTAACTAATACCATGTTACCTTGATAGCATCATCGGTGTAAGGCTGCAGCCACGGCAGGGGTCCCACCTTGGACTGCCACACCAGTCTGTGGGGGTTGGGCGCGCTCAGTGCTTGCATTGTGGCCGCCACCGTGGCCGCCACATCTAACTAATACCATGTTACCTTGATAGCATCATCGGTGTAAGGCTGCAGCCACGGCAGGGGTCCCACCTTGGACTGCCACACCAGTCTGTGGGGGTTGGGCGCGCTCAGTGCTTGCATTGTGGCCGCCACCGTGGCCGCCACATCTAACTAATACCATGTTACCTTGATAGCATCATCGGTGTAAGGCTGCAGCCACGGCAGGGGTCCCACCTTGGACTGCCACACCAGTCTGTGGGGGTTGGGCGCGCTCAGTGCTTGCATTGTGGCCGCCACCGTGGCCGCCACATCTAACTAATACCATGTTACCTTGATAGCATCATCGGTGTAAGGCTGCAGCCACGGCAGGGGTCCCACCTTGGACTGCCACACCAGTCTGTGGGGGTTGGGCGCGCTCAGTGCTTGCATTGTGGCCGCCACCGTGGCCGCCACATCTAACTAATACCATGTTACCTTGATAGCATCATCGGTGTAAGGCTGCAGCCACGGCAGGGGTCCCACCTTGGACTGCCACACCAGTCTGTGGGGGTTGGGCGCGCTCAGTGCTTGCATTGTGGCCGCCACCGTGGCCGCCACATCTAACTAATACCATGTTACCTTGATAGCATCATCGGTGTAAGGCTGCAGCCACGGCAGGGGTCCCACCTTGGACTGCCACACCAGTCTGTGGGGGTTGGGCGCGCTCAGTGCTTGCATTGTGGCCGCCACCGTGGCCGCCACATCTAACTAATACCATGTTACCTTGATAGCATCATCGGTGTAAGGCTGCAGCCACGGCAGGGGTCCCACCTTGGACTGCCACACCAGTCTGTGGGGGTTGGGCGCGCTCAGTGCTTGCATTGTGGCCGCCACCGTGGCCGCCACATCTAACTAATACCATGTTACCTTGATAGCATCATCGGTGTAAGGCTGCAGCCACGGCAGGGGTCCCACCTTGGACTGCCACACCAGTCTGTGGGGGTTGGGCGCGCTCAGTGCTTGCATTGTGGCCGCCACCGTGGCCGCCACATCTAACTAATACCATGTTACCTTGATAGCATCATCGGTGTAAGGCTGCAGCCACGGCAGGGGTCCCACCTTGGACTGCCACACCAGTCTGTGGGGGTTGGGCGCGCTCAGTGCTTGCATTGTGGCCGCCACCGTGGCCGCCACTTCGTGAGGGTATGTGTCGCCTCGGGAGACAGCCTGGGGAAGAATTGATAAACTATATATCAATGAACATTATTCACTCAGCACTGTGTAGCCTCAAACTAAGCATAGTTTGTACTATGGGTGTCAATTTATATAGTTTTAGAAAAAGTATTTGCCATACAAAATTCAAATTCCTATTGTCTGAACATTGACTCCACAAGTACTCTGCATCGTCCCAATCATATAATATTTATAACCTCTATTATTTTTATTACCCATTATTTCTTTTTGCTTGCCTACAAATGTTTACCGGTAGAGAATGCCAGTAGGCATGAAGTCCATCATTTGTATCCTATAACCATTATAACTCAGGATTTTTTACAAGCACTTTTATTCACCAAGATAAATTGTTTAACATCACCAATTTCTTATGTAAAACAAACTATACAAAACTTTATAAATAAAATAATTATTAGTAGGTATCACAACTTCTACAACATAACATCATAATCTTATTAATTACTAATATCTTTCTTACCCTTTGGCAAATAAATGAATAAACAGTGCAAAATTCCCTCACCTTCAACGGCAGGCTGTGCGCAGTAAACAGAACCAGCACATTATCCCTCACTCTCCGGTCGAAGGCCTCCAGCTTCTCCTGTATCCGCTCGGCGAACACTCGCGCCAGGAGTGGATGCGTCGCCCACCGCTCTATCATACTGAACTTTATGTTTTGAGGGACTGCCCTGTAGGAAAAAAATATTTTAAATAAAAATAAAAAATAAAATAAGTAAATAAATATCTTTAGACATTATTCACACAACCCCATCTAGGCCAAAACTAAGCACTATGGTCGGATTTTTAATGACGTTTACTGTGTTGTCAGCTTTTCATAAAATATAATTATAGACCGACAAACTTATCTGTTCCGGTGGCGGCGTCGCTACTGTCGATTTAGAACTGTCATTAAATATCGTTTTTGCATTGCATTTCACGTAGTTCCAATTTTGGCCACCGGAACAGATAAGTTTGTCGGTCTATAATGCTGTGATAAGTGAATGAACCAAAATAATCGATTATCGTGGCAACCATCGATTATCGACGATAAATTATTCGTATTTTTGTAATTTTTATAAATAGTTAATTTTTTTTACAGCTTTCACTTTTATTTGGTTCTAATGAAATTATTATTAAACAATTATTATCCTTACAATATATTTTACAATTATTAACGAACGACCTTATTTTATTCATATTATCATTCGTTCTTGTGTGAACGAAAACTGAATGCATCACTATTGCATTTGACATGGCAATATTTTTTCGCAAAGTGACATTAGCTAATGTCAGATTTGGTCGTCTAATTAAATATCCGACCATAGATTTTTTAATGATAATAGTTGTGTAGTAAATTACCATTAAAAATCTGATGTCAAGCAGCCATTGGCAACTATTCCATTGAGGGACACTTCACCAGGAAGCTTCGCTCAATGTGCTGCCAGACTGTAGGCTCATTTTTGATCTTCGAGCCTTTGATTCTTTGATTGTACTAACTCCTACATTAATATTGCTGGAAGACAGCCTGTTATGTTGGCAGATTTCACCTGTGGGAAATGGTAGATGGTAGGTTATGAAAGGTCCTACCACCAACCAGATCTAAGGCAGGGGTCAAAACCCCAAATTATTATTGTAAATTTATAAGGTATTATAAGTTGTGATATACCTTTTTTTATAGAAGTCCGCTATTGCATTCAAACTCGACCCTGTGGTGGCACAACTGTATTGTGGATACTGTGAAAATATTACTGCTCTCTCCACACCATCTCTAAAATAGAAATACAAGATACATATTAACCTTTTTCCTACTTTTCTTCTTTTTCTAAGATGTCCCCCATGATCTATACATTGGTTTCCAGATGGTTACCACTCCAATGTATAGATCCTAATGTAAACCTAACAGGGGAAGTATAGTAATCAATTAATGTATCATGTCTTACCAAACAAAACTGGACGACGTTAGAACCATAGTGATCCAAGTGACATTTTTGACAAAATCGATATTTTGTTATAAACATCCCAAAAAAAGACATATTTTTCATGCTACACTGATCCAAGTGCTCATTATAGCAATTTTCATAAGCAAACTCATATCGGTCACTTTGGAATAGGACAATTTCAGGAACAAATCCAAACGCGTTTCCCTCGTTTTCTCAAAAAGTTGAAAATGTGACTTGGATCACTATGGTTCTAACGTCGCTCTATCCTACTAATATTATAAATGCGAAAGTCTGGATGTTTGGATGGTTGGATATTTGGATGTTTGTTACTCAATCACGCCTAAACGGCTGAACGGATTTAGATGAAATTTGGCACACGTATAGTTTATAAGCCGGATTAAGACATAGGGTACTTTGGATCCCGTAATAGTGGGGAGAAGGGGGGGGGGGGGGGGAATTTTAAAAATGAAATTACGCGTGTCTGAAAGCGCGGGCGGAAGGCTAGTTACTCATAACATAATATATTATGTCGATCTATCATTGAGAGGGTAGTACAGTCAGCGCCAAACTGATCTGAGCGTTTAAACCTACCAAAAATATCTGAACTTTTGACAAAAATCAAAGATTGATTTCAACAACCTTACCTTAAGAGGTAAGGTTGATTTTTGTCAAATGTTCAGATATTTTTTGTGGTTTTGAACGCTCAGATCATATTGACGCTGACTGTACTTCCGCAGTTGAGCCGGCCTTTGTGACTAACAGACAAGAACTGTCTACAACATGGCATTACCACACTTTCTTTGATTATATGCACAGGTGTTTCGTCACTTGTACGACAGAATCTGCATTAACTTGACTTTACAGCTATTATAATATCTATAATAAATGACTATAAAATACTTACCTTTCGATTTCTTGGAAGGTCTCCTCTGTAAATGGTTGTACGTATCTGAAGGCAACATAATGTTTGTGCGGTGCAGACTCTGGTAGCATTTGATCTAGCGCTTTTGTTAACAATCTCCCTGAAATATAAACACATAAGTAAAGTATCAGCCTAATAATGGCCCACTGGCACGAGGCGCTCGTGGCGCAGCAGTGAAAGTGGTTCGTTAGTGGTAACGAAAGTCAAGCTACCCACGCCGCGGTCGGTAAATGGATGGGTGACCATTCTGACCACATTTAGTGACATTTATTTCGAGCGTCTCCGTTATTTAGGGACTGATGTTGTCAAGAGTTGCCAATTGCAGTCAATCAGTACCTAATCACAAAACCAAGCTGTGTTAAAAAAATCCAACACTCATTTTGTCCTACCCAGGAAATGTACCAGACCCCCATCTCAATAGAGTTATGTGGTACCCTTACCTTGTGTGTTAGTCCATTTGAGTATGGGTGACCCTCCACCTATCTCCGAGTACTTCTTCTTAACTTCCTCCGTGCGACGAGACGCAATCCAGGGACCAAGCCTACTCTGCATTGGTAGCTGTATCATGTCTCGATCTGTCATGATCCTGTGTAGATAGTCTCCCACCTGGAATTTATTAGCAAATATTTATTTTTTTGAAGAGGGAGGGTTTTTTTGCACAAATGTGCCATGAATGCTGGATCAGAAAGAACTTAGAATGGAGACCGCGGCAGGAGAAGACCGCCTAAAAGATGGACAGATGACATTAGGCAACAAGTTGGTTTTAACTGCATGCAAGTCGCTGGGGATAGAAGTCAGTGAAAGGATGAAGAGGAGGCCTACGTTCGTAGACGAACCTAAAGGCCGCTTAGATAGATAGATTATATTTTTAATTAACAGTTTTTGACACAGTCACTCATAAATTGATAGACAGACCAAAGACTGTGCCTTTTTTGAGTTGAAATTTTGGATAAGTGTTTGTTACATGTTGCTCCGCCCAGAGACAAAATGTTGGGTTAGTGCCTAAAAATAAAGGCTTATTGCTTATATTGCTTGGCAGATATCTTATAAGTTCATATGCTGTATGTTCAAATATTTGTGTTTTCCTGTCTAGTTTTTTAATGAACAATTATTACAAAAGGAATAAAAATTTGAAATAAGAACACTAAAATGTACAATAAAATTTACTGTTTAGGGGTCTTAGGTGACCCCCATGTGTTGTATAAGCGTTAACCAAAATTGTTGTTGTGAATAATATAGGTATATATTTGTACATTACGATATACGATATCCCAGTACCTTAAAATGTGAAACCAAAACTACTGCTTACAAAACAAGAGTAACAGTTAGAACCATAGTGATCCAAGTCACATTTTCAACTTTTTGAGAAAACTAGGGAAACGCGTTTGGATTTGTTCCTGAAATTGTCCTATTCTAAAGAGACCGGTATGAGTTTCCTTATGAAAATTGCTATAATAAGCACTTGGATCAGTGTGGCATGAAGAATAGGTATGTCTTTTTTTGGTATGTTAATAACAAAACATCGATTTTGACAAAAATGTCACTTGGATCACTATGGTTCTAACATTGTCAGGTTACATTATCAGGTTAGCTTCAGTGTAGGTAATATAAATAAAGCACCTGATCTGTAGTCTGTGGGCCGCCCATGTTCAACATTATGATGGCTGTTTTTGGTTTGGCCGTAGTACCAGCTTCTGTGACCGTGCTGTATGACGACACCAGTATTCGTTGTAGAAATGCATTGTTTTCTGAAAGTGATCATTCATATCAGCATATATTTCAATACAATAATGCCTATAGTTGCAGTGGCTATGGTGGCTTATCTTTACAATTAACCAATTATAACAATCTACAATTTTTACTATTTACAATTTGTGTGATTTTACAATTAGGTTAACTTCATACTGCAACTTGATGACTTTGCAGATACATTATTGTTTTTGGGACCTGTCAATATAATTTTATAGGTGAAGCCTAGGACCTTAACTTTGTTGGTCCCATAGTAACAATTTTGTATAATTCATAGATTGAATTTGTTACATGTTACTTATTTACATTCATTACCTACGATAAAATTAAGAGGGAGAACTGCCCAATGTGTGATAACAAAATTTAGGTCACATCAGACCTACACACGTATTTTAAAAGGGCATGAAATTATGAAAAAATACATATAAAATAATTTTCACTAAAATTAACAAGTGAAGTTTTCACGAAATACACTTATTTAACTTATAATGACTTATTTCCGGAATGTAAACAAGGGAAATCATATATTTTCCAATAACCTAGATTAACAATATTTATGCATCAATCAATTAAGAATACATTGTACACATGGCCATTTGCAATTGAAATTATTGTAATGACTGGCAAAATGAATAATTCATTAGTACTTACTGAATAAAGATAGCATTTTCAACAATATCCACTTCACTTACAAAATTTTCGTAATTCACTAACCTAAATAAATCAAGTAAGACAGTAACTAGAATTTACAGTTTAATAGAGCACTTTAATTATTTATGTCCCGGGTAAATATTTAATAAAGGAATGTTTTTATTATTTTAATAAATTCAAGTGAAATCGGAAAAATCGCCGAAAGATGAACAGCTTGGCTGGTAGAAAGAGATAGACAAACGTCACTGTCTGTCAAGCAAGTGTCAAAATTAATTCTACCGTGTGGCCACGAAATCCGTGATTCTTGATTCTAAACTCCACCACAAATTACTAACAAAAAATAGTTTTTAGAAATATATGAGTTGAAATTGCATTAAAAGAAGCGTGGATTTTATAAAAAGGCACCGATCGTATTTTGAAAAAGCTGGCGAATGTTTTTTGTATAAACAAAATGTTATTTTTACACAGCCCTACCCTACCATAATCTTAAAAAAAGAACTCATTGGCTATGGTGTATTTACATCAAAGTCATCAACGTCAAAGTATTATTTTTGTGATTGTGAAAGTAATTGTAATATCTCTTTATTTTTATAATAATTAAATAGTTATTAAGCGTTTTGCTTTATTATTCTGTTAAAATGTCTTGTTTGCGCCATGCTTCTCACGCTGGAAGTTGGTACACCGAGAATGGTAAGTGTATGAAATAACTTTATAAAAATTCATTTGTAGGTAGAATAATATTGTTTGTTTGTATCTAGCTTTGGGGTAATGAGACATCTGAGATTTATGAATTGAATTTTAAATTTATTAAATTGCCATTTACAATAAAATGTATTTGGGTTCTCGCTAAAGTCAAAAGGTTGTTGACCTTTCTCTTTTTCAGTCAGATTTCTTTGTTGTCTGTCTGTCTAATTGTCTATTTATATTTTTAATAGCATGAAGTGCGAAAATTATGAATGACTTTCTTAGTGTTATCACTTCAGTTCTTATTCTTTGTAAGTTTTATTTATTTGTGCATACAAAGATAAGTTATTACACCGTAAATAACATCGCTAGAAATATAACAATGAAGTTTTTAATAGATCTTTTTATTTTTTTTAACTTTAATGATATTATTTGACGCTAATTATTCATAAATTTATTTATTTTACAATAAAATAATAAAAACGTAAAAATTTTAGTTTCTCATTTGACTAAATTAATATTCGTTCGAAAACGTGGTATATCAAAATGTGACAAAGACCGTGATTTTTTTTTAACTATCTCAAGACTTATTAAAATTCACAGGTCTGTCATTAAATTAAGTAGGTTTGTTAGGCATAATCTGTTATAATAAATGCTAATGAAATTCGGTTAATACATGAAATAAACCCTGTGGTCTGAAATACATAATTGATTTGAATCAATGTACTGTTTCCGAACGTACCGGAAACTGCTCTGGTTACCATGACATCCATTTAAAAATGTCACACTGACATTATCAAACAAAACGGTTCATTCATTTTTATTTACAAACGCGTAAAATCGATAGCAATGTCTGAAAAAACTAAAAACATCGTCGCTCCAGCGCCTAAGAGTATTAAGAGCAAGCGGCCATCGACAGTGAGCGTTGCGGCATCATCTCGTTCAAAATCATCCGCCATTGTGAAAGAAAAATTGCCTCAGCGGCCGACTTCGAAAATTAATAAAAATGCGACTGTTAGCGGCGAGGGCGATGTTACGATGATGAGACAAGAAGGTTCTATGCCTGATTTTGATGCGGAGTACCGGCAAATAGCTTATGGGAAGTTCCTTCGAGCTATGTTGGAAGAATGTTTGGTAGATGACAAAATTAAGAGGGAAGAGACTCAAATGGATTTGCAAATGGCACAGCTAGCTGATAGGTTTCAGAAGACGATGGACCAGTTGGATAAGACTAATAGGCGGTTGAAGGACATATCTTTTGTTGTAGAACAGAAAAGGTTGGTACTGTTTATTTTAACAATGACTGCACTATTTAGTGTTATGAACATTGCACTTTTGTTTTGAATTTGAGAAGCTTGATGGGGTGTTATGTAGTCTCATTCTGAACTATTTTTTATACTAGGTCACTTGGCAGACAGGCATGCAGCCTACCTGATGGTAAGTGGTCACTGCGGCCTATTCCATTGAGGGACACTTCACCAGGAAGCGTCGCTCAATGTGCTGCCAGACTGTAGGCTAATCTGATCTTTGAGCCTTTGATTTCAAGTATACTGGCTCCTGCATTAATACTGCCGGGAACAGCTAGAGCTGTTATGGCGGCAGATTTCACTGCACATTTTTTTTATGCCATTTAAAATCAAAATAGGCTTAAAAAGCACTTATGAATTTTCAGACATTCGTCTTATAGAATGACTACCATCATGGGTAATGGCATAACGTATCTTAGCTAACAATACTGCGTAAGGCCATGTAACGTTGTGTACTTAAAGAATTGAAAGAATCAATTCAACAAAGTAAAAAATGCTACATGACCAATTTTCGACTTGCGCAGTATTTTTTAGCAAATGGACGATAAATGTTTTTTATTTTATTTAATGTGGAATAGTTCACAATTCAACATGACATGTATTTTATGCAATAAATGATTAATAGAAGACTCAAAATATAAAAATTACCCTGTTAAAACTTTGCTAAGCAATGCAGCATTCATGAAAAATATTTTAACTGTTGATTTTTAATTTATTTAATTTAATTTTCAGGTTACTGGATCTCAAAAACACAGATTCAGCACAGTTCTTCCAAATGACTGATGATTCCAGCACATCTGATCTTCTTCAAAATCTCAATGCCACAGAGAAGTCATGTCTCGACAAATTAGAAACGAAGAATGTTGATTTTGGCTTTAACAAGGACAGTGGACACAAGCAGCTGTTAGACGCAGTAAACGATGCGATCGAAGGACTCGATCAGATAAAGAAACATTCAAATTTAGATGTAGATAAGTTTAAAGAGTATGAAACTTCACAGGGTAACTTAAGTGTGTTGGAGAAAGATCGTTTTGATCTAGAATCGTTGAAGTCTGATTTTGAAGCGAAGTTCCCGAAGTTTAGTGAGAAGTTGTTGAGAGAAGCATCAGAGAAAATCGCAAGAATGATTGAGAATGATGATGATGATGATAATTGATGATTTTTGTTGTATTTTGAGTAGAATTTATTTATTGTTCTGTATTTCTAGTTGGATATAAAAATACATATTTATAAAAGCTGTTCTTTCTTTTACCTTCATTCATACAAAATGTAAAACATATTTGAGGAGCTTATAAAGTCAATTCAAAGGTTTTTAATCTATACTAATATTATAAACAGTAAAGATTTGTTTGTATTGAATAGGCTCTGAAAACTTCTGAGCTGATTTGAATAATTCTTTTACTGTTGAAAAACTACACTATCCCCGGGTGACATAGGTACTTTTGATCCCAGAAATATGGGGGGAAGGAAAGGTTATTTAAAAAATAAAGAATACTTTAACCCTTTCCCCGCCACGCTTTTTTCCGAAAATGGTGCCCCACACGCCACGACCATTAAAAAAAAGAATTCCAAAAAATTATTAGGTTATACTCAACTCGTTCAGGCAAGTAAAAATACAACGTTTCTTGATTATGTTTTTTTGTCTGATATATCAGACATTGGCGTGGTGGGCACGAAAATGGTTTGTCTGATATATCAGACATTGGCGTGGAAAAGGTTAAGAACAGTGGTTAAGCTGTTCAAGTCATCAAAGGTCTTGGGTTTGATTCCCTAGGTTCTAGTTTGTGGGAGGATTTTTTAAACTGCTGAGTATAAGTACCATTATATTATAATAGTATCTGGTTTATTAAAAAATGGTGCCACAGACAATCAAAATACGGCTTTATATTGGTTTTTGTTTTACGATGACAAGGAAAGTAGTGTGAAATAAGTTGTATAAATTTTAATGGTGCAAACGAAACTTTGGTGCATAAATGCATTCTCGTCCGAAAAAAAAAATGCAAACAAAACTAATTTGTCTCATCCGCACCATTGATGGCGCAGATCAATGGTGCAAACGGTACTAAAGGGAAATACCAGTCTGGATTCCGTCGTGATCCTGCAACAGCAAATCAACTGATGACGAGCCATTTGGTGTAATGGTCGAGAAGTCGGGTATTACACCAGAGGTCGCGGGTTCAATCCCCGCACGGTACAAACATTTGTGTGCATGAACATGTTTGTTTGTCTCGGTCTGGGTGTTTCTATGTATAATATGTATTATTTACAAAAAAAAAGTATTTAAGTAATGTTTATCCGTTGTCTAGCACCCATAGCACAAGCTAATGCTTAGTTTGGGGCTAGATGGCGCTGTGTGAATAATGTCCAGAGATATTTATTTATTTATTATTAAACTCTTTTTCAATCTTTTGTGACATGGTGGCGCTTTCCCGGTCGAGCCAAACCATTGCGAGTTGCGACTGACAGACAGGAATAACTGTCTGTAGCATATGTAGCTCTACCACACTTATCGTCGAAATATAATAAAAATCCATAGGTATATTGACTGCCTCCGTGAAATAGTGGTTAAGCCGCTTGGGTATAAAAACATGAAGGTCGTGGGTTCGATTCCCGCCTTGAGTCTGATTGGTGGTAGGGCTTTGTCAGAGTCCGACTGGCTAGCTACCAACCCCACAGGTGAAATCAGCTGCCATAACAGCTCTGGCTGTGTTCCGGCAATATTAATGTGGGAGCCAGTACACTTGAAATCAGAGGCTCGAAGATCAGATGAGTGAATGAGTCTACAGTCTGGCAGCACATTAAGGGACGCTTCCAGGTGAAGCGCCCTTCAATGTAATAGGCCGCAGTGACCGCTTACCATCAGGTGGGCTGCGTGCCTGTCTGCCAACTGACATCTATAGGTACCTACTTGATTGTTTGTTTGTTTGAATTGAATAGGCTCCGAAACTACTAAACCGATTTGAATAATTCTTTCACTGTTGGATAGCTACACTATCCCCGGTGAACATAGGGTACTTTTGATCCCGGAAATGTGGGGGAAAAGGGGCGACATTTGAAAAAAGAAATTACGTGCGGGTGAAACCGCGGGCGGAAGGCTAGAAGTGTATAAAAAAAACCGTATGTTTGTTACAGGTAGCGAATTGTCGCGTCAGTTGGATATGTGGCTGTCCAAAGCGGACCTTACACACGGACCCGCCCGTGCCATCATAGCCCCGTAAGTTACTTACCTTTTTTTATTGTGGGTAATGCGTTACGGAGACTCTCGTCCGTGTAGTGCTCGACCGTGTACAACTCCACTTGAACAGAGGGTTATGTGGGACTCCCGTACCCAGGTATGCCCACTAAGACTATGCCCACTAAGACTCGAGGGTCAGCAAGTTTGCAAACCGAGCGATGCTTCCAAAATTATACTAGGTATAATATTTGGCACCCGAAGTAAAATCTACCAATGTACAGGTACCGGTAAACTTGTTGAACATCGAACAAAGTTCGCGCATGTGCACTTGCACGTAAAAAGCGCGTGCGAATCTCCCGAACGCCCGCTCGCCCTATTGTTCAGAGGCTTCTGACCAATAGTGCGCAGGTGAGTCAAAATTCGTGTTCTGAGCAATCCCCACCCGATATTCAAGGAGTTTGTCGGGACCTGTAAATTGGTAGATTTTACTTCGGCTACCAAATACTATTGTAAATAAAGGTGCACCTAACTACGAGTACCTACCCAGACTACAATACAAAATCTAAGTTAAATTTAACTGAAATCCGCCATCTGCTTTAAAGTCGCAAACTAAGTTGCGGGCACCAGATAGTCTGTAATAAAAAAAATAATAGTAAAGAAATAAAACGATATTAGGTAGGTACAAAAAGTTGAGAGTCACTGTATTTGTAATTTTAGGTATATTCTAAAATGAATAAATAGTAATTTTTTTTTTAAATTTCTCAACAATGTGTTTCTGTCCCCTGCGCTAGCGGAAGCAGTTAGTATGACGTGATTGTTGCAGGCACGCTGGCTACTCGTACTGCGGCGCCTGCGCAGCCTTCGCCTACAGACAAGTCAGCCCCGTCGTTGTGTAAGTATCAAAGTCAAATGGTCAAAGTCAAAGTGAAAATGTCTTAATTTATGTAGGCTACAAAAGCAGGAAAAAGACTATATAAAGGCTACAAAATAATAATATGATTCTATCGCCGCGCTTCGGAATGCTGTTTCTGTCTAGAAGAATCCTTCTTCTAGATCTAAATATTCTTTATTCATGTAGACTACAAAGGTGCACTTATGGATCGTCAATACGACGAGCCATTTGGTGTAATGGTCGAGAAGTCGGCTATTACACCAGAGGTCGCGGGTTCGATCCCCGCACGGTACAAACATTTGTGTGCATGAACATGTCAGTTTGTATCGGTCTGGGTGTTTCTATGAATAATATGTATGTATTCACAAAAAAAAAGTATATAAGTAATGTTTATCCGTTGTCTGGCACCCATAGCACAAGCTAATGCTTAGTTTGGGGCTAGATGGCGCTGTGTGGATAATGTCCAGAGATATTTATTTATTTATTTATTAATAATGTCCTCCTGGCTGACGATCTACCAACTACACAGGATATATTTAGTGCACAAGCGAGTGTGCAAGCACATGTGCACTCCCTATTCCCTATCCTAGACTAAGTGCCTATGTATTGGACTTTGTGAAGTGAAATAAATAAATTTGTTATTATTCCCTCACTCTCACGTGGGACAGCAGTCTGACACGACCGAAGATAGATCAGGCGCAGGACCAACAGCATAACGTGCTTTTCGAGGCACGGGGTTGTTTTATTCCGCCAACTTCTACATTGACTGAGTGTTTTCTGCAGAAAACCAAAGTCACCGACATAGCTCACCGGATTAGCCAGCTGAAGTGGCAGTGGGCTGGCCATATCAGCCGTAGAACCGATAACTGTTGGGGTAAACGGGTTCTAGACCGCGTCTCGGTAAACGTAGTGTAGGACGCGCTCAGGCCAGGTGGAGCGATGATCTGCGCAAGATGGCTGGCAGGAGCTGGATGCGAGTGGCCGAGGACCGATCAGCGTGGCGAGCATTTGGAGAGGCCTATGTCCAGTAGTGGACTATCACAGGCTGATGATGATGAGTATTTTCTGAAGGAAAAAACCCAATGCGTGCTTGTCTTCCTGCTAATGTAGTATTAAAAAAAATTTACCCGGACGACATGCGCGGGGCCGTCAGGGTGACCTACTAGCCACTGCACTACGGAGGAAATCAATGTATATAATTGTCTTATGTTGTCAGGAAGCGTATCTTCATCCTGGGCCCCTCCCACCATGTTAGATTGGGGGGCTGCGCGCTGTCATCGCTTGACAAGTACGAGACCCCGCTCTATGATCTCACCATAGACAAGCAGAGTGAGTATTACAGCCATTACAGTTATAATATTGTTAGAGTTCGACCGAACCTTCGGCTTTGACCGAACCTTCGGCTTTGGCCGAATGCGAAGCCTTAAACAAAGATTCCACATCTAACTTTTTTCAATATTCGACATGCTAGTCACCACCCCCAAAGGTAAAAGCTGCCGCCATAACAGCTCTAGCTGTGTTCTGGAAATATTAATGTGGGAGCCAGTACACTTGAAATCAAAGGCTCGAAGATCAGATGAGCCTACAGTCTGGCAGCACATTGAGCGACGCTTTCTGGTAAAGTGTCCCTCAATGGAATAGGCCGCAGTGGCTGCTTACCATCAGGTGGGCTGCGTGCCTGTCTGCCTACTGATCTGGCGTAAAGGTTACAAAAATAATACTTTGACTTGACTTCGTGTCATTTTTTCCAGTATACTCGGAGTTGGAGTCGACGCGTCAGTTTGAATGGATGGACACGCAGACAGACGAAGACGAGCATTCTATAGAGATGCACTTGCCGTACATAGCCAAAGTTATGGAAGAGTGAGTTAAACTTTAAACAGTGTTAATAGGGTACAGACAGACAGCCCTCTATGCTACTACGAAGCAAAGCTACGAAGCAATATTACGAAGCACAACTGCAAAGCAATGTTACGAAGCACAACTGCGAAGCAAAGCTACGAAGCACAACAACTGCGAAGCAATGCTACGAAGCAAAGCTACTACTCATACGTCGATCTTCGGTAATTATGCCTATTCATAATGTCATTAATTTGTTTAAATTAATTTTCAGGTACAAAACTGGTTTTACAATCATACCGATATTGGTAGGCTCCCTCTCTCCAGAGAAAGAAGCCAAGTAAGTATTATATTTCATATTTTTACCTATTCTACGGAGAGAGGTGAGGTGGCCTCTCCATTATCCCCTTTTTACCGACCCAAATAACAAAAAAATGGGTTTATCTTATTTTTTATGTGTCATAAGTTATAACTTTTTACTGGGTGCTCCGAATTTGTTGATTCTTTCTTTTATTTAAAAGCTGGTCCATATATTGTGGTCACATTTCAATTTAAACAATATCGGACGAATAGGTTTAAATAAATTGTTTAAAAAAAAACAATAACTCTACATTATTTACCAAAAAATAAAGCGTATTTATTTTTTTACTTTTAAGCGCATTTTATGGTAGTAATTTTTTATTTTAACACCTGATTTATAGGTACGGTGCAATCTTAGCGCCATACTTGGCAGACCCTCAGAATCTAGTGGTGATCTCGTCGGACTTCTGCCACTGGGGCTCCAGATTCCGCTACACCTGGCGGGACCCTGCCAGGGGACCTATCTACCAGGGGATCGAGTGGCTCGACAAACAGGTGAGGACCTCACATCCTTAACTTTAGTTATTATTTCAGTTGGCAGACAGGCACGCGGCCTATTCCACTGAAGGATCATCATCATCATCATTTCAGCCGAAAGACGTCCACTACTGGACATAGGCCACTCCCAAGAATCTCCAAACCGCCTGGGCCACCCGCATCCAGTGGATTCCGGCGACCTTTATAAGATCATCGGTCCACCTTGTGGGAGGCCTACCACGGCTGCGTCTCCCGGTACGTGGCCACCACTCGAGGACCTTTCGACTCCAACGACCGTCAGTCCTCCTTGCAATGTGTCCTGCCCACTGCCACTTAAGGTCCGCAATTCTTCGGGCAATGTCGGTGACCTTGGTTTTTCTGCTCACTGAAGGATACTTCGTTAGAGACGTCTACTAGAAAGCATCGTTCAATGTGATGCCACACTGTAGACTTCTCTGATGTTCGAATCCTAAAGGTGGGTCTATGCTTACGAGCCGAGCACGATCCGCGCACGAGCGGAGCACGAGCCGAGCCGCTCTGCTCGCGTGACAAGTGTGGACGCACAACGAGCCTGCACTGCGAGCGCGATGCAAATCTCTTTGTGTTTGTCAAAAACCCGACATTAGGCGGAGCCGTAGACAGAGAAAACTATAGACAGCTAGTAGAAATACCCAGCACGCGGTGCGAGACAAAAAATTGTGTAGTTCTATCTCTTTCTTTTACATGGCCTATCCGTATCGTCCTCTTTTTCTTGTGTGAATGCGATAGATACTATCAATTTGTCTATAGTTTTCTCTGTCTACGGGCGGAGCACAGTCGAACACGAGCCGAATGCTCTCGCGCGCTCGTTCGAGGCTCCAAGTCGGTCCACAGTACACGAATTTTGGATCGGCTCGTGCTCCGCTCGTGCGCGGCTCGTGCTCGGCTCGTAAGCATAGCCTTACCCACCTTAATATTGTGTTGTATCTTTCCAAGCGGTTTGGCCTCTTTTTATTCGATTGGAAGATTTACTATACCTCCTTTAAAATCTCTATTTGGATTAAAATTTGACAAGTATTACATACTTATTTTAATAATGTTGTAGGGTATGGATATTATTGAGAAGATGGATCCCCGCGCTTTCACGGAGTACCTCAACAAGTATGGCAACACCATCTGCGGGCGGCATCCCATTGGTGTTTTATTGCAGGTAACACTTAAAATAGTATTATGTCAAGAAAATGTTCTAATTCAAATACCTAATATAAAAAATAAAACAAAGATTACAAAGTAAAAAAAAATAATTATATGCTTGTGTAACAAAGGTATCAGAATTATTGAAGCATTAATCTGCCGAATAAATTCTTTCGTTTCAAATTATTTTATTCTCTTAAACGGGAAAAATTGTAATAGTAATTCCATAAATATCAGAAACCACAATTTTATTTCATTTAATTTATTTATCTTTATTGTTTTAATCTCAGGCAATTGCAAAGCTGTCCTCCGGATCGAACGCGCCCAGGATGAGTATGAAATTCTTAAAATACGCACAGTCGTCTCAATGCATGAATTCTCAAGATTCATCCGTTTCTTACGCTAGCGCTTCTCTCGTCATCGAGTAGAAGCGAGCGTACTTAGGCGAGCGGAGTTAGGTAAGCGGAGCGAATAAAGCGTAGTTTGGTAAGCGGAGCAAATAAAATGGAGCAAAGTGGAGCTATCTGTAGGTTTTAAGTGTGAATATCTGGGGATTTTGCTCAAGTGAGGGTTGTTTTATTGCTGTATGTATATTGAAGCATATGGTATATCTGATAGTTATGATCCATTATTTGGGAATATTTTGTTAAAAAAAGAGTGAATAAATAAATGCGATATTTCCAGTTGTTGAATACAGGAAAGGTCTTCCAGAAAACCCAGACCCAAATTCAAAATAGTTTATTGCTGATTTCTGTTTAGATCTAGTGAAATTACTGAGTATATGAGACCTAATAACTGTCGTCTCGGTGTAACGGGCGCAGGGCGGTGCCAGACAGTAACTGCTTAGTTACTGTTTGGCACTGAACTGTCTCAGGGCAGACGTGGCGCTTACCATCAGGTGTACGATCTGCTCGTCTTGGGGGCCGTCCATTAATCACGTGAGGCTCAAAAGGGGGGGGAGGGGGTACGGAAAACATCACGAAACATCACGAGGGGGGAGGGGGGGTCTCGTTAGACATCACGTGTATTAATTTTATTTATTTTTTGTCAAAAAGCGCTATTTCTGAACCGAAATTTTGAACGGCGGCGCGAAAATTTAAACGATTTGTAGTACGACCTTGATTGACTCGCCCGCCGTTGCTAGGCAACGATTCCCCGCGCGCCGCGCCGACCACTGGGCTCGCTCGCCAGACAGTCCAGTCAGTCGCCAGTTGTTTTACCGCCGAATGCATGCGTAACCGTTACCTTGCAATTTTTACGTTAAAATAATGTCTCAACTAGGTGAACTGTTTAAAGAACTATTTGCGGAGTATAAGAAAGGAAAAAAACCTAGTGTGGCTCAGAAAGAATTCAATGAGATATGGGCTAATTCGAAAGAAAAATATACTCAAAAGGAAGAATTTACGAAGTGGGCGCCATTTTTTTAATATTTTTTTCCAGTCAAAAATAGCCTTTACATAGACTTCCAAAAAAATACACGTGATCCAGAGGGGGGGAGGAGGGGGTGGTCCCAAACCTCACCAAATATCACCAGGGGGGAGGGGGGGGTCAAAAAATGAGAAAAACGACCTCACGTGATTAATGGACGGCCCCTTGTTACACATTGCAATAATAAAAAAAGATAAATAACTAACATCAATAAGCATGATCTAGTAATAATCATAAATCAAGTATATCTTAGAACACCCAGACTTGAGGTAATTGAACGAAATATTAAATTGACAACGGTATGGCTAATTTTTATGTCACATTATGCTTCAATAAACATACAGCAAGTAAGAAAGGTTTTGTGAAAATGTATACTACATTTAATTAATTTTATCATAGTACATATATGAGAACTTAGGAAGTTTGTAATTAGCAACACATAAAGAATTGTTACTTTTTTATATGTGTACTTTGATCAGAGCTAACCCGCTGCCCTTTTCAAAATGTAGATTAAAAAAAATGATATATACTCCTTAAACCTTGTAGGTCACAAAATTATACTGTCTTACCTATAGAAAACTGATTTACATATTAAGTTATTAACAATATAATTATGTTTAATATGTAAGGTGTATTTCTAAATATCTTTAAAGTATGGTATTGCTATCGGCAAACATGTAGACCATCGGTCGACGGAGAGAGGGCAAGTTCGCGCATGTGCACTTGCGCGTGACCAATAGCGCGCGCGAATCTCCCTAGCGCCCGCGCGCGCTATTGGTCCGAGGTACGATTCTGACCAATAGCGCGCAGGCGGCATGTCAAATGACAATGCAAAACTTGCTAAGAACAATGGGCCCATAATATTTAAGTTAAATGTGCAGAGATGAGATGTATTCTATGTGAAAGACCACACACACACCATCAACTTTTATTATGATGACACCATAATCGGTCCCAGGGGGAAAAAGTTATCGTCCATAATAATTTATTATTTTTATATGAACATAAATAATTAACATAATAAACATATTTTTTTTCACTAGGACCAATTTTGTCGACGCCATAATAAAAGTTGAAGGTGTTTATTGGATCTACTTCGTAGGCTATGTCCCAAATCTGCACAACTTTTTTTTTTTTGGCCCAGTCTTTTGCATTGTCATTTCTTGTTTTGGGCAATACACACCCGATAGTCAAAAAGTTTGCCGAGGCCTGTATAAGAATTGATTGCCGAGAGCTATTTATAAAATTGTTATTTGATGGTACGGGTATTTTTTATTACTCACTGGTTTCCATACCTAAATAAATTGATAATTAAAGTTTTTAGAAATACATCTTACTATTAGTCAAAGTAAAAAGTGAAATAGTACTCTAAAAAAGTTTTATTTAAGAAACATAGGCCCAGTTTCACCACTTAAAGTTAAGTTTGTGATCAAATTGTCTTTTAAAAAACTTAGATGTTGCCTCTTTTGTCAATTTTGAAAAAAGAGGATGGCATCATTGTTATCGGATAGATAATTATCAGAAAATGGTGGAACTGATCCTAAGAGATCCTAAGAATTGTCTTTGGTACAATATTAATAATATTATTTATAATGCTTGTCGAAGGTAATTAAATTAATGTAATTTTAATTATATTATGTATCTTCTACAACATTGTAATTATATGATGAGTTAAAAATATAAGTTAAAAAGTTATTGCAGAATCGGTAGTTCCTTATTCGGAATAAATATATCGGCCAGTATCACTACTGACAGATATTACCTATTTTATTTACAAAAGAGTCTGTATCTGTTTTATCTGACAGATTAAATTTTCATAAACTTATCTGATGGCTTTAATACTTAATAATTTTGTTTAAATAAGATTTATGGGCTCTTTCAAATTAGACGTTTCGTGTCGGACGGCTTCGCTACGGTAGCCGCGCGTTTGCGGCTCCGTACGGACGGTCGTTAGTTTTCATACAAAACACGCGGTGCGGCAACAGTACGGTCGACGTCTTGCTGTCGAGCGCTCGCGGTACGGACGCTGTACTGTTGCCGCACCGCGTGTTTTGTATGAAAAATAACGACCGTCCGTACGCGGTGCGGCATACGCGGCTACCGTACCGCAGCCGTCCGACACGAAACGTCGTAAATTGTAAGCGCCCTAAGTTTCACTTCTGTCAATTACGTTTGCGATTTATCAGTAGATAATTTAGATTTTGTGTTTGGTCAATTTTCAAAAGAAGAAGACAGCATAAATAATTATCAGATAGATAATAAAAATAATATTTATCATTATCTGTCAATGTCAAAACTGTGTAAAGATATTTTTCGTCTAAGGAACTTCCAAAATAATCTTATTATGGCAAAGGCATCTTATAATTTTAAGCAATTTTTTTACAGATTTTTTTTATTATAAGTAGCATTTAAAATTCAGATTGTTCTCATGATAAAGTAACATATAAATATATATATTTATATATATTCAAAAATGGAGTGTATTTCGGTTCGGGTTGTGTACGTACATATTGTAATGTAGTCAAATTAGATTTTCAAAGCGAATTTATTACTTAAAATAACAAGGTGCAGTCTATTTTCAATGATCAGCTAAATAAAGCCAATTTATTGGGCCGTAAAATACTTATAAACGTATTTAGTATAAACTCAAACGCACATCTATGATCTAAAGTAGACTCTAACTTTATACTCATAAAGCTTGCTCTTGCTAAAATATAAGTTTCTTGAAAATATTGGTGACTATGGTGATTATAGCCCTAGGGATGTTATACCCTGAATTTTGCAAAAGACTGGGCCCAAAAAAAAAAAATGTTGTGCAGATTTGGGACACAGACTACGAAGTAGATACAAAAAAACACCTTTAACTTTTATTATGGCGTCGACTAAATTGGTCCTAGTGAAAAATTTTTTTAATTATTTATATTTAAATAATAATAATAAATTATTATGGACGATAACATTTTCCCCCTGGGACCGATTATGGTGTCATCATAATAAAAGTTGATGGTGTGTGTGTGGTCTTTCATGTAGAATACATCCCATCTCTGCACATTAACTTAATTTTTTTGGGCCCAAGAACAATGGCAAGTTTTGCATTCTCCTTTAGACATTTCAGATACGACAAACCTTTTCTCAATTATATTTTTAAAATTATTTGCATGATTAGACTTTTTAGAATTGAGATTATATCATTTCTATGAATAAATAAGAATTAAAAATATCAGTACATTGTAAAGGCTCTTTTTGTTGAACTTCAAATCAGGAAAAAAAATATATTTCGCATTGACAACTTTAAACAAGTTGGAATTCCGTAGATTTTTTTTTTTTGGTTTGAGCGTAATGGAGGTGAGGTACCTATCAGTATACTTAATTAAACATAAATGCAGGGTTGTATGTATTTATGAAACTATACTATTAGCGTTGTGTAGTGAACTGAATAGGTGTTGTAAGAAAAGCATGGTTTTGTAATTTTTATAGAATATTCCATACATATTCTATGCGTGGACTATACGACGCAATGCCCCGTGGCATTGTGTCCGCAACAATTCCGCAATTGTGATAGTTTTCGGGGATAAAATCACTCTACAGCTTTCAAACTATTTGTAAACCAAAATAACATCTTTGATTTCGGCCTTCCTATTGGTCGGCCATTTTGATTCTTGACGAATCGTGGATATGACTATAAAAATTACAATTCAATGAGTGAATGTAAAGAATGCTTTAAAATCTTGAAAAAATATGAGTAGTATGTACATGAATTTAGACACTACTGTTTTAATTGTATTTATGGTCATATAGTTGTATAAAAAATATAACAATTATTCTTCTCATATTTATTTTTTTGTTACGAATAGGTACTAACTAACTTTTTTCAAATAAACACGTTTTTTACTGAACTAAAAATTCTGTTCCGAATCAATGTAATAAAAAACATAAAGGGATTATTTAATACTTTTTTAAATTATTTTCATTACATAGGTAGGGATTTAAAAGATAACTAAGTTATTAAAGATCATAATTATTTTAATTATATCTATTGCGCTAACTGTTTACTTAATTGTTGCACTGTATGGATTTAGTTAGTGGTAATTATCAAAATTTTATTGTATATTGTAAACTGAAGTCAAGCATTTATTTTGTACGTATCGTTGGAGTCTTGAATACACTTATTTGCTACAATCATGTTTGTTTTATTTGCATATAATAACTATTTACGCTGATTTACGCAATCTCTTCTTCTTCTCAGCCTTTTTTACCATCTTCCTGGTGTAAGCCTTCTTTCTTTCATGCCAGTCTCTTCTTCGTACGTAATCTAAGTTTTAGAATTTACCTATGGAAATATCCATGATCCAATAAGGGTTTTTAATTTTTTTTTTATTGCAATGTGTAACAAGACGAGCAGATCGTACACCTGATGGTAAGCGCCACGTCTGCCCTTAGACAGTTCAGTGCCAAACAGTAACTAAGCAGTTACTGTCTGGCTCCGCCCTGCGCTCGCTACACCGAGACGACAGTTATGTCTCATATACCCAGTAATTTCACTAGCTTCAGTACCCTTTCCCCGAAACACAGAAGTGCTTGACACACTTCTATTTCACGGGAAAAAATATCTGGCACTGCGGTGGTACCCACCTAGACGGCCCAGTACAGGAACCTACCACCTGGTATTACATTTAAGACAGGTAGAGCATAAGTAGTGGTTCTTCCACTCGGATGATTCTCTCGTCTAGGGAAGTACCTCCACCTTAAAGACCATTCAATATTGTGCTGTTTCTGCATAGAGTAATGAAAACGCCTCTTCTGTCAGCAATTAGCAGGCGGAAAGAACTTTTTTCTTAGATAATAAATCTATGGTAACAATTCTATACAAAGAGTAAAGATGAATGCCACAAAATGTGTCTAAATCTTGTCTAAATTGACCGGCGTTGGCCGCCTTTGTTGTCATGAAAATTCTCCGTGAATTAAACAGGAATACCAATTTACTACCAGCGTATGGACACATGGTCCCCCATCCAAGATGCGTCTAGAGGCGCAATTAAGAAGGAGTTTGACAAACACAAGTCATGGTACAAACTCGACATAGAAGGGGATTTTATTACCAAACCCGTTAGTTTTATTACTAATATTATAACGCATCGGAAAACAAGTTAGGCCGTTGGTCCTGCGCCTGATCTCTCTTCGGTTGTGTCAGACTGCTGTGGTTAAGAGAGTGACGGAATAGGGAGTACCTACACCTGTGCTTGCGCACGTGTGCACTATATCCTGCGTAGTTGGTTGGTCTTACACTTGACCCAACATATTGTGCGCGAGGGTCGTGGGTTCGAATCCCACCCAGGACAAACACTTATGTGATGAACATTTGTGTTTGTTTTGTGTCTGGATGTTTATTTGTATTTAAGTATTTATTTGGTACCTTCGTTGAATTTGACATCATAACACAAGTGCTTACGCCAAGGGCGTCGCCAGCTTATGATTAAGGGGGGGCAATGGGGCAATATTATTTAGGAGAAAAAATATGTACGCCGAGGGCATGAAGCGTTACCGCTTTGCGGCTAGCTACATTGGATCTCTAGGGGGGGGGGGGGGGGGGGGGGGGCAACTGCCCCGATCCCCCTGCCCCCCCGACTGGCGACGCCCTTGACTTACGCTACTTACTTTGGGGTCAGATCAATGTAACTATGTGTCGTCCAATATTTATTGATTTATATTACCCCATAGGTTACCCCTGGGGGTCCACCCGGATTACTTTGGGAATCACTGAACTAGACAATGCCGGTTTCATCTAAATATCACTTCACCGTGCAACTGTAGGTAGTAATATTACGAGTAAGCTTTTAATAAATATCTCGTCTTTTTCTTAGGTAAAAGTCGATACACCACCAAAAAAGATGCTAGTGAAACATCCACCTAGTGATAGCTTGATGAGCAAAGTGGCCGGCGCCTGCGGCGACACGAAGACATCTCCTCCTCCGCCCGCGGTGACTCGGGCCCAAGTCTTCGGTTTACGTCTGGCTCTCCACGCTAGTCTACTATTCACGATGCTACTAGCTGCCCTATGCGGTCTCGCTTGGTGGTGGCCACATGCTCCCACGAGGCGTAAGGCCAAGGGTAAAAGACAACAGGCGTAGATATTTTAGTGAAATTACTGGGTATATGAGACCTAATAACTGTCGTCTCGGTGTAGCGGGCGCAGGGCGGTGCCAGACAGTAACTGCTTAGTTACTGTTTGGGACTGAACTGTCTAAGGGCAGACGCGGCGCTTACCATCAGGTGTACGATCTGCTCGTCTTGTTACACAACAATATAAAAAAGATAAACTGAGAGGTGTCTGCGTTGGGAGAGCGCGCGAGCGGCGCAGAAGGGGTGACAAGTCACGTGACAGAGCTGGCATACACATAAATAGATTATAAGCAACTTGTGTATTCTAGATGTTGATACGATCAGTAAAACTTCAGAATATAACGTCTATCGTCGAATTACAGCTCAATTATCATTTTCTCCGTTTATATTGGCGGCATATTGCTCCAATACCGCAGGTATCTTAATCTTAGTTACTTATAAGCTAGCGTAAAAGTGCTGTTTGCGGCTTATTCCCACTTTTCCTATTATGTATTCTTTATTCCACCAGTTGACCTAGCACGGAAAACTATCGAAAAGCAAAAAGTAATTCAAATCCAGAAATAAGTATGAGAATATTAGAAGCGCCACAGCGAGTAGCGTAACTAACGAAATTATTTAATTCAAATTACTTTTTACTTCTCAGTGTGTAGGTATAAGTACGTGGTTGGAATAATGGGAATAAACTAACATTGTACCATGTAAAAACTTGCAAAAAATTGCAACTTCCGATATTATAAATGTTGAAATTATTTAATAAGTTGTTTTCTTTTTACATCTAAATCTATGTCTATAGAGGGCCAGCGTTTTGCAAGCACGCACACGCAGCATGTGCACCAAAATTTTGCCCTAAAATATTACCTACGATTGTCGTTAAAAAGTTATTTAATTTTATAATATAAATTGAATTTACTCACCTCCGCTCCTCCCGTTAGTCCAGACGAGATGCCCATGAATTCAAACCAATATTTAAACAAACTTGACACTTGTACGAATAAACCACTGATTTTAATGAAATTTCGTACAGACATACATATCTACCGTACTAAACCTTAATAACAGGCTACTTTTTATCCCTACGTTTTGTTCTGTTAACACTTTCACGTCTAAACCGAGTAACGAATCGACGTGATTATACCATTGCTTAGTCGCGCAAAGGTTTCTAACATAAAATGTTATTTAACCTTATTAAATGGTGTTTAATAAGGCGCGGGTAGGTGAAATGTTTTTCATTGGTTTTCGCCGGTATCACAAATATCGTACAATATAAGGTGCAAACTTCAAATTATAGTGGCCACTATTACGACCGGTTCACACATGCCTCCGTTTTACTGTTCCGTTTTATCGTGTACGTATTTTTTCGTCGATGGCGTATGTAGTTGTATGAGTGACTTCACACATGGCACAGTATTCTGAGTCTGACAGTAATACATACGCCATCGACGAAAAAAAAACGTACACGATAAAACGGTACAGTAAAACGGAGACATGTGTGAACCGGCCGTTATTAAAAACTTTGCGATGTACGGATGGCAGCAGATCAACCTACCCTAATCTGTCAAAAATTCTTAATTGAAAGAGACCTTTATGTGAAGTTAATAAGGCTGAAAATTGGTTGAAGAAATTTGACAGATTAGGGATATAGGATGTGCTGTCGACTGTACAGTGTACATATCTTATTTCGGAGGTAGATTTAAATAAAACATATTTTTGTAGTAAAATATAAACTTTACTTTCAACCAATGTTAGTTAAATTTACATAAGTATAAATATTGTTAAAAACTTAACAACAATATTTTAAATAAAACAATTTAATGGAACGTATTTTTTGCAAGAAAATGTTATAATGAGAAATGAGAAATTTTAACAAAAATCTAATCTATTATAACAAATTATAATACTTATAAATGTTACAATAATAGTTATAACGTGAAACTATGTTTTATTAATAAGAGTCCATCTCTTTTTTATCATAATTTAACCTTTTCCACGCCAATGTCTGATATATCAGACAAACCATTTTCGTGCCCACCACGCCAATGTCTGATATATCAGACAAAAAAACATGATCAAGAAACGTTGTATTTTTACTTGCCTGAATGAGTTGAGTATAACCTAATAATTTTTTGGAATTTTTTTTTTAATGGTCGTGGCGTGTGGGGCACCATTTTCGGAAAAAAGCGTGGCGGGGAAAGAGTTAATAAGTGTTGCCAGACAGTATACCTAATATTTATCAGTTTTCTAATTGAATATCGCTACCCTCTAAACACGTGGTCCGTCCGACTGCTTTGTCCGACTAATCGGACCACGTGAACTTTTTTCCTGTTGCAACAGTCTGTGGTAACCCTACCACAGATACAACCACAATACAATACAACCTTCATATTTTATCATATTTCAATCCCAAAATGGAACACTAACATAAATAAATAAATATAATAAAAAAATAAATCGAAAAACGACGTGTTTCCTCATATTTTTGCAATTTTTTCATACGCATTTTTACCAAAAAAAAATTTTTTTTTTCGTTTTACATTTTACATGAGAAATAAATAATATTACGTCTAAAAGTTTTAGCTACGAGCATAGATACAGAGATTTTATATTTCATTGTGAAAGGGGTTTTATCTTTGCCTATTAACCCACAATTCCTTTTCGCTTAGCCCAAAGGCTTATTTTTTATTTATTCTTTATTGCACAACACAGGTATAAAAGGACGACTTGTAATGTTGACTGGTAGGCAATGCCACGTGGCATTAAGTCCGCCTTTTGTACACTTCTTGTGTAGTGCAAGAAAGATTAAATAAATGAATAAGTCTGAGAGTCATTGAGAGTAAATAAGTGGCAGAATTATGCCTGGATATTTTTCTACCTAAAGATCCCCTAGTTACAATGACCCATATGTTTAGTAAACTTTTTGACATGGCTAAATAATTTAAGGCAGGTAATACCGCAATGAATAGATTGCCATTTCAGAATTATCTTAAACGAATACAGCCGAAAGATATTTTAAGTATTTTCTCTTAAATATGACTGTACAATTAACCTTTTGGACGACAAAGTCGGCTATACTTAACACTGCAGGCCCTTTACGCGAACGACGTCTGACTTGACAAAAACCATGCCTCTAAAACTGTGAAATAAATATTATGTTAAAAACGATAACTGGTATTTTTTCCTTAAATTCGACAATAAAGAATAACCCAGCTCTGGCTTACAGGACACGAACAGTGCGTTCGTAGCTTGGCGTTCAAAAGGTTAAAGAAGTCATAAAAGTTTTAATAATTTTTTAAGTGATTTTGAATTATTTCATCTGACTTTTAGATAAGGTGATAAATAATTCCTATTCTAATTCGTGTATTTTTTTTAACTTTATACCATCGTGTTGCAGTGAGTGCGCAAGCACAGGTGCACTACCTATTCCCTCACTCTCATAACACGGTGGGACAGCAGTCTGACACGACCGAAGAGAGATCAGGCGCAGGACCAACGGCTTTATAAGCGTTTCGAAGGCATAGGGTTGTTTATAAGCTTCTGACGTGAATTTCCTAAAAAAATGGGTGTAACGCACGCTATATAGGGACTCGAGACCTGGCGCGACTCCTCGACCAATCGCAGCGTGCCACGCTCGCACCGTGCCGCGTCGGCCAATCGCAGCGCGTTAATACGATAGACTGCGGCAGCGCTCTGCAGCACTGCCACGCGATTGGCCGACGCGAGAAAAAGAGTTGACGTTGGATTTTAAATGAGAAAAGTCGTTGGAAAAATATAAAATTGTATTACTATTATTTATTATTAAAATTCTATTACATGGGTAAATTTTTCGGTTCGGCTCCGGTTCCAACCCAGAACCCCAGGATTCTATTTACTATCTCATTTTTAGTGTATAAATATCTGCTTACTCTTCTAAGGTGTCATTTTTTTATAGTAGCTCAGTACATTGTCTCCACTTAGCCTGATGGTAAGCAAAAGGGGAACCCAAATTACCATGACAACGGACGCAACACCGTTTCTATCCGTTGGCATCGCAGTACAGGCCCGAAAAATCCGAACTAACGTCAATGTCCGATTTATCTGAACTAGATCGACTGTGCTTGGGGACCATGTTCCAATACCATTTCTAGTGTTCTACGGTCAAATATTGCTTGCGCAATGCAGGATACCATTGAATAGCTTAGCTTAACTTAGCGATGAAGACAACTCGAAGTCAATCTCGCAGTATTTGACGTAACCCCCCCCCCTCCCCGCCTCGCTCCCCGCAATACCGTAAGAACCTATTCAAAGATTTACGTTTGTAATTTCATGCAAAGGTATTATAATTTTTAGTTAATAATTCAAAACCACTTAAAAATCAGTTACAATATTTATTTACACATGTAAAAGAATTGTGATATATTTTATACTAATAACATAGCATTATTTGACAATCGAAATTATTATTTATTTAAATAAGAATTACATTATTTTTTATAAACCTCCAATTGACACATCTGATGGTAAGCGGCCACTTCGGTTTACATTGAGGGCACTTCACCAGGAAGCGTCGCTCAATGTGCTGCCAGACTGTAGACTCATCTGATCTTCGAGCCTTTGATTTCAAGTGTACTGGCTCCTACATTAATACTGCCGGAACACAGCCAGAGCTGTTATGGCGGCAGATTTCACCTGTGGGGGTGGTAGCTAGCCAGTCGGACTCTGAAAAAGTCCTACCACCAACCAGACCTAAGGATGGATTTGAGCTTTAATAGATCTTAAGTTTGTCTTATTTAAAGATAATTACTTGTCAATTTTTAAATTTTAGGTTTATTCAATTTTTATCCATAAGTGCAAATTCGCGTACATTAAATTATATAAATTCATATTTTTTTATTGCAACAAAATAATTTTCTCTCTTTTAAAAGTAATAATAGAATTTAATATTTTCGCCATTTGGTACTTTTGTATACTAAAATAAAACCTACGTTGTGATAAGTATAACGTAGAAATATCTTTTTAATCCCTTTTTATTTGTAAATAATAACTTAAATTAAGACCTCCAACTTCTATTCTGCAATAAATCAATAAATAATCAACTATGTATAATAATAATTTCGTTTGTCAAATCCGTATATCTACAAGTGCTGTTCTGACAACTGTATGAGTTTGTATATATAATTAAACTATTTGAATGTTTGTCTGTCCATCAAGTGCCCCCTCGGCTTGTGGATGGGTGTTCTGAAACCAAAAGAATTAAATATTGTACCATTTAATCGAACCTGCGACCTTTTGGTGTAATAACCGACTGCTTAAGCATTAGACATTTTTTTTAATGCAGTAAAATAATTATTGCCCGACCAATTAAATAAAAAATCTCGCCATATTGCGGAAAAATATTGGAACAAATTTTTTCAAATGGCAACAATCAAATAAAAAAAAATAAGATGTCATTCATTATTGCTGTCTGTCAAAGTGTGATGTCATTGTCAACCGTGCCTTGTTACTATTGGATATTATTGTGAGTCATTAGTGAATGTAACCATAGCAACCAGTGTTGCTATAACCATAGCTAATTTGGCGCCTCCAGATTTTTATTTTCTTAGTCAGGTTATACTTATGTAATATTCATGCATAAAATTAAATATATTAGAAAACATCACATGAATTGATCTGACCCCAAAGTAAGTAGCATAAGCGCTTGTGTTATGGGTATCAGAAACAATGAAGGTACCACAATTGTTTACGAATAAAAAGGCCAAAGAAAACTGCAATGTAGATTTATTGAATCAATTTGGACGCCATTACATAGCAATGGTAATGGTAAATAGCAATGTGAGAGGAAATGTACCATAGACATGTGTCCATGTGGTAGTCTATAAATCTATGTGTTGCTAGTTTATAAACTAAAATATATTATTTTTCATGTAAAAACTATTTATGTTTAGTTTTAACTGAACAACAATAATTATACTTAAATCACACACAGGACAAAAGTATTTTACTTGTTTTAGGATTATTTAAAAAAAAAAGCATACCTGAAGCATTCATAACGATAGTCTCATTTTCATCCTATAACAAAAAAAAAAAACATTTTTATAACACCTTTAATTTGATGAAAAATTTGATTCGGCAAATATCATTTATTTTTATTTTTAATATGCTAGGTCAGTTGGCAGACAGCCCACCTGATGGTAAGCGGTCACTGCGGCCTATTCCATTGAGAGACACTTCACCAGGAAGCGTCGCTCAATGTGCAGCCAGACTGTAGGCTCATCTGATCTACGAGCCTCTGGTTTCAAGTGTACTGGCTCCCACATTAATACTGCTGGAAAACAGCCAGAGCTGTTATGGCCGCAGATTTCGCATGTAAGCCAGCTAGCCAGTCAGGCTTTGAAAAGGCCTTCTCACTTACCAGACCCCAGGCGGGAATCGAACCCACGTTATACGTTATCTAGGTTAAGACATAACAAAACTTTCTTATTAACTTGAATTGATATTGCAATATTTTGTTAAAAATCATTTATTTTTAATAGTTAAAAATAGTCTGTTCAGGATTTTTAGGCAAGCCATTTTTATTATTTTTTTCTTAAAAATTGCATAATTAAAGAGCAACAGTACGGCTTTAAAAAAGCTAAATCTACAACTCTAGCAACTTTTAATCTTGTTCATAACATCTTACTAAGTGTAGATAAAAAGTACTTGACGACAGTTTTATATTTCGACATGAAAAGTGCGTTTGATTTGGTGTCTCATGAAATTTTGTTACATAGACTTGAACGAAATGGTATTAGAGGACGAGCTTTGGATTGGGTCAAGTCGTACTTATTAAATAGAGAGCAATGTGTAGAGATCACCAAGCTAAAGCAAAATGTTGTCACTAAATTTAAATCGGAGTACAAGGTCAATAAGTGCGGTGTGCCCCAAGGCAGTATTCTGGGGCCCCTATTTTTTCTAATTTATATAAATGACATTACTGAAATTACACCGCATCAAACTATTTTGTATGCAGATGACATCTCTATAATTGTTAAGACAGAAAATTCATTAGAAAATCACTTAATTGACATACATCATACAATAGATTTAATAGTGACATGGCTTAATTCCAATAATTTGAATGTAAATTTGACCAAAACAAAACTTATGAATTTTAATAAATTAAATGACATACATGTAAAATTTTATAATAATATTATTGACGATCATAAAAGTGTGAAGTTCTTAGGCATAACTATAGATAGACATCTGAATTGGAAAGACCAAATTGAAGAGTTATGTAAGAAACTAAACAAATTTGTATATGCTCTTAGTCGACTTAGAAAAACTACTTCGCAACATACAGCATTACTAGCTTATCATGGATACGTTGGATCAGTTCTGAGATATGGCATTGTTCTGTGGGGTCACAGTACGGATTTTAACAAAGTTTTTATAACTCAAAAAAAATGTATAAGGGCAATCTGCATGGCACATCCGCTACAGAGCTGTAAAAATTTGTTTAAAGAACTAAATATTCTACCTCTGCCATCCTTATATATATATGAAATGGCTTGTTTTATAAAACAACATATGTATCTTTTTACAAAAGCAGCAGAAATATACCCCAGAAACACGAGAAATCCCGATAGGCTGGTGCTGAGTAGTGTTCCTAAAAGAGCACTTTATTTAAATAATTGTTACGCTATGGGAATAAAAATATATAACAAGCTGCCAGTATATATGAAAACTCTACCAATAAAAAACTTTAAAAAAGTATTGTATGCCTGGTTAATTAAAAATAATTATTATAGTGTAAGCGACTTTTTGAATTGTCAACATTAGATCGGGAACGTAATCATCTTTTATTGTAAACTCAAATCACATTATTTTTTCCTAAATATGTTTGCATGCTATGCTATATATAGCGAAACAAGGCTGACTTTTTGTACCTGACCACCTTTATGTAACCTGTTTCTCGCAAATAAATAATTTCATTTCATTTCATTATTTTTTTCTAATATACTAAATTCATAATAAAATGTTTTATTCTATTAACAACCCGGTGAAGGTCGATTAAGGTTCGGATCTTAGACCAATGGGGCATGCACAAGACCGTCCGAAGTGGAGGAGTAAGAGCAGGAAAGCGGACTCCGGGATGATGATGATGAGTGTATGGAACAAACCCGGGATGATGATGATGAGTGTATGGAACAACCCCAGGATGATGATGATGAGTGTATGGATCAACCCCGGGATAATGATGATGAGTGTATGGAACAACCCCGGGATGATGATGAGTGTATGGAACAACCCCGGGATGATGATAATGAGTGTATGGAACAACACCGGGATGATGATGATGAGTGTATGGAACAACCCCGGGATGATGATAATGAGTGTATGGAACAACACCGGGATGATGATGATGAGTGTATGGATCAACCCCGGGATAATGATGATGAGTGTATGGAACAACCCCGGGATGATGATGATGAGTGTATGAAACAACCCCGGGATGATGATGATGAGTGTATAGGTCATACCGGTCGCAGGGTCCTGTTCCGTTGCACAGTCATGGTCTGCTGCGGCACGCTGCCGTCCGGCCTCACGCCCAGCGCGTCGTAGATCTCTCGCAGGATCAGGAGCATGGTGTCTTCCGACTCCCTGGACACACAGACACATTCAAAACTTCGCCTTTGGAACTCTCTACCTCTAATCCCAGACACTTAAAATTTTTAAGCCTCAGTGGTAAACCCAGGTGGTAGGTTCCTGTACTGGGCCGTCTAGGATGGTACCACCGCAGTGCCAGAAATTTTGCTGTGAAATAGAAGTGTGTCAAGCACTTCTGTGTTTCGGTGAAAGGGCACTGAAGCTAGTGAAATTACTGGGTATATGAGACCTAATAACTGTCGTCCCAGTGTAGCGTGCGCAGGGCGGTGCCAGACAGTAACTGCTTAGTTACTGTTTGGCACTGAACTGTCTAAGGGCAGACGTGACGCTTACCATCAGGTGTACGATCTGCTCGTCTTGTTATCTTCGTCTTGTCTTCTATTTTGAGTTTGAGCAACATCTGACTGATACAATCTTGACGAGCCATTTGGTGTAATGGTCGAGAAGTCGGCTATTACAACAGAGGTCGCTGGTTCGATCCCCGCACGGTACAAACATTTGTGTGCATGAACATGTCTGTTTGTATCAGTCTGGGTGTTTGTATGTATAATATGTATGTATTTACGAAAAAAAAAGTATATAAGTAATGTTTATCCGTTGTCTGGCACCCATAGCACAAGCTAATGCTTAGTTTGGGGCTAGATGGCGCTGTGTGAATAATGTCCAGAAATATTTATAAAAAAAAATCTAAAGTAGTAAAATCTTACCAATAGCAAACGTGACTGCTCATAGCGAACAGATACTCGTTGATCATTTCGAAGGGCGCCTCTTGCAGTACGTAGTCGACACGCCGGCCTCCGTTCAGAAGCCCTAGGGCTTCACCGCACTCCTGCGAACAGATTCACAAATTGATAACTTGTTTATCCAGTTCAGTTACAGACAGACACTAACAAATCTTCGGGTCCCAAGAACAATCACTTTTTTATTGCAATGTGTAACAAGACGAGCAGATCGTACACCTGATGGTAAGCGCCACGTCTGCCCTTAGACAGTTCAGTGCCAAACAGTAACTAAGCAGTGACTGTCTGGCACCGCCCTGCGCCCGCTACACCGAGACGACAGTTATTAGGTCTCATATACCCAGTAACTTCACTAGCACATATCTGTAAAATCAGCAAGTTGCAGTACGAAGCTTTAATCTTACACACATTTTAGACTGTACATATTTTACATTGCTATGGCGAATGCTACACGCTCGATATTTATCGTGATATTTGGATCGTAATCCAGGATCACGATATTTATCGAGTGTGTAGTATAGCGTATCACATATCGTGATACGTCATTCCAAAGGTTGACTGGCAGAGAATGCCATTAGGCATTAGGTCCGCCTTATGTACTCTTGATTGTGCATTAAAGTTTGAATAAATAAATAAATAAATAAAATATCGAGTGTGTAGTATTCGCCTATAGTGTACCATTTCACAGAAGACTGACAAATTCATGGTCATTTATTCGCATAATTTGTAACAATGGCACATGTTATCCTACTAATCCTACTAATATTATAAATGCGAAAGTCTGGATGTTTGTTTGTTCCTCAATCACGCCTAAACGGCTGAACGGATTTAGATGAAATTTGGCACACGTATAGTTTATAGCCCGGATTAGGACATAGGCTATAAAATTCCTACGGGAAACGTCTCATTCCCGCGGTAATAACAATTTTAAAACTACTGAACCGATTTGATTAATTTTTTCACTGTTGTAAAGCTACACTATCCCCGCTGAACATAGGGTACTTTTGATCCCGGAAATGTGGGGGAAGGGGGGGATATTTGAAAAAAGAGATTACGCGCGGGTGAAACCGCGGTCGGAAGGCTAGTCATACATATTTAAGAGAAGTTAATAGTGCTAAATTACAAATTAACCTTTTCAAGGCAAAAGCGAATTAAGATAAATTATTAAAATTATTAAGTTACATATGAGCTTTTTTTATTTGTGAGCGAAAGTGCGGGCTTTATATTACTCACCAAATCATTCTGCACAGCTTCGTCCTTACTCTCATCACAGAGTTGTTCCTTTTCCATCTGCTCTTCCACAACCTGAAAAAAATATAATGAGTACATCATAAACAATGACGTTCAATATACAACTAGACGCCCAATCTCTAAGAAAAAATCCTCAAAAAACGTCCGAGCGGCGTTGACACGGATGACATTAACACATTCGTTCAAATTAACACCTTATCTCGTGGCATTTAGTGTTTAATGTCAATTGTATACAACTAAACGAAAACTCTGCCCAATAGTCGGGTGGGCAGACTTTTGCTTCGGAAAATATTTGAGCGTGATTGTGAGTCTAGTTTTTTAATTGAACGTCATTGTAAGTACATCATAAATCATAAAAATGACCAATTTAAAATGTTTGACCTCCTCCGTGGAACAGTGGCTAAGCCGCTCGGGTATAAAACCGTGTCGTGGGTTCGATTCCCGCCTCGGGTCTGGTTGGTGATAGGACTTTTTCAGAGTCCGACTGGTTAGCTACCACCCCCACAGGTGAAATCTGCCGCCATAACAGCTTTGGCTGTGTTCCGGCAGTATTAATAATAATAATAATAATAAAATCGTTTATTTCAAGTATCATAGACTCATTTACAAATTATTGAATACAATGTCATAGGTTTATAGCCACATTACATTAAAATTAAATTACAAAATTAATATAATATATACAAATTGATTACAAATACAGAATTAATAACAAATACAAATTGAATTAAAATTTACAAATACTACCTACTGCTAATCACTGCTGCAAACTGCATGTTACGTCTTCGTTACATGCAGCCCGCAGCAATGATTTATATAATGGCAGTCGAGCCTTGCCGCAAATGCGGCCAGCATGCTGTTCGGGCTCCCACGCACGCGCTTTATCAACGAGGCTGCGCGCTTGCGCATGGTGGTGTAAAAACAGTCCACTCGCGCTTCTGCAAACATTGTTGACGCGCTGCAAAAGCGTGGGAGCCCCATCAACATCCTGAACGCGTTATTGAACTGGACTCGGAGGGCGCTGTAGGCCTTAAGTGCATAGTCAGACCACAGGCTGCAAGTGTAAAGAGAGGTGCAGTAAGCTCTAAAAAGAGTTACCTTAACCTCATCCGAACACCTAGCAAACCTGCGAATCACCATATTTGCCCTGACCGACAGCGCCCTTCGCTCCCGCTCAATGTCAGCATCATCCCTCAGAGTGGCCGTAACCAGGTGACCCAGGTATTTAAATTGATCTACCCTTACTAACTGTGTTCCTCCAAGAAATATTGGAGGCATTTCAGTCACCCTGTCCTGACCACCCAGAAAAACCATGCACTGGCTCTTCTTGCCATTATACACCAGTCCATGATCAGCTGCATAATCCTCACATATTCTAATGAGCTTTCTAAGCCCGCAGACCGAAGCGCTCAGCAGCACCATATCGTCCGCGTAGCTTATGTTATTGAAACATACGTCATCTATGTAACAACCGATATGCTGCTCACTGAGCGCCTCGATCAGGCCGTTAATGTAGAGGTTAAAAATTGTGGTTGAGCTCAGCCCACCTTGCCTCACACCACATTCCAGTATGTACGAGTCTGACATCGCGCCCGCCCACCTTACGCTATTCACCTGATTCGCATACCAATATTGAAAAACCTTAACAATTTCAACCGGAATATGGGACTCTCTCATTTTCCTCCACAATATGTCATAGGACACGAGGTCAAAGGCTTTCGATAGGTCGAGGAAGCAGGCATAGACAGATGTTTTTCTCACATTATAGTATTTGACAGCACTCTTCAAACACAATATTGTACTTTCTGTCGACAGTCCCGGGCGAAATCCAAACTGATTATCCTTAAAATGCACATGTTTATTTAATTGTGTATTAAGTATGCTGTCAAACACTTTAGCAACTATTGTAGCAAGAGAAATTGGCCTATAGTTAGAAATATCCGATAGGTCACCGGTCTTATTTTTCACCACCGGCACCACCACTGTCTTCATCATGTCGGCGGGTAAGTAAGAGTGCGACAAGCAAACACTATACAGCAAAGCCAATACCCTATAGATATGTGGCCCAGCGTACTGTATATGTTCCACGCTCAAACCATCGTGTCCAGGGGATTTGCCTTTGGCGATAGATCTTACTGCTTTCACTATATCCCTAGCTATTATTTTTGTGTTGACATTTTCCCCAGTATCCCAGTATTAATGTGGGAGCCAGTACACTTGAAATCTAAGGCTCGAAAGGCAGATGAGTCTACAGTCTGGCAGCACATTGAGCGACGCTGGTGAAGTGTCCCTCAATGGAATAGGCCGCAGTGGCCGCTTACCATCATATGGGCTGCGTGCCTGTCTGCCAACTTATGGATAAAAAAATAATAATTGTGAATTGAGTTCCAATTTCAGAGAAACAAAAAAATGTTTTTTTTGGTTTGAAAAAACTCAGAAGCCCACCGCCCATAGACACCTGGGAAAGAGTCAAACAGGTTACCTTCTCAAGCTGGTCATCATTGGGGGGAGGCTGTTGCTTCCACATGCTGCTCCAGGTGGCTTTTAAAGACTCCAGTAGCTTGGCTTTCAGGTCAGCTCCCACGCGAGCCATAGTGTCTCTCAGTTCTAGAGGAAATAGAACTAGGTTTTATTTTGTGGTATAAAGTCCTAGACAGTGGTTGTGCAGTTCTAGAACAAGATAGAACGGGATTCTAAAAAGTAGTTGTGCAGTTTTAGAACACGAATAGAACCAGGTTTTATTTTGTGGTATGGCGTTGCGCAGACATAAACACTTTTTGTTAATCCTACTTAATATTATAATCCTACTTAATATTATAAATGCGAAAGTCTGGATGTTTGGATGTTTGGATGTTTAGATGTTTGGATGTTTGTTCCTCAATCACGCCTAAACGGCTGAACGGATTTAGATGAAATTTGGCACACGTATAGTTTATAACCCGGAATAGGACATATGCTATAAAATTCCTACGGGAAACGTCTCATTCCCGCGGGAATATCAATTTTGAAACTACTGAACCGATTTGAATAATTCTTTCACTGTTGGAAAGCTACACTGTCCCCGGTGAACATAGGGTACTTTTGATCCTGGAAATGTGGGGGGAAAGGGGGATATTTGAAAAAAGAGATTACGCGCGGGTGAAACCGCGGGCGGAAGGCTAGTATTATGATAATTTATTTGCCTTAAACATGATTACAAAAAGTCTTATTGATTAAGTACAGTTCAGCACAAAATGGCGAACCAGTTGTTAAGCCAGCTCCATACAATTTTTTTCATAGCCCTTAGCCAATTAAAGAACAAAATTCCTAATCGGGTGTGAAGGAGAAACCGGGGGAGTTTAGTGGGTAGTGGACGCTTCAGTCTCTAGTCCCACACACGGCCGCGGGTCTAGCTAGCCTGCGGTTATGGTGCATAAACGCATTCTCCTAGGAGAAAAAAAAAGGCATCGAACTTAGGACGTTGTGTAAAACTGCATACGTACCTAAGTGCATCCTCTTGCGTCCTTTATGGTGCGGTATGAGGAACGGCTTGACGGCACCCAGCTGTGCATTTATCAACGGCTCGATCCTGTCAAACAATACATTATGTGGGATTAAATAATAATGCTTAAGAACAAGAAAACAGATGCAAGAAACAAAAATAATGGCCTCCTATATTCGTCGTTCGAAGCAGTGCAATAACAAACACTGACCTTTTTCTTTTAAAATTTCTCCCATCCTTATTTTTTATATTGATTGACAAAATCAACTTTTGGGAAATATAACTCAGTAAAATTTAAAATATGAGTTGCTGTATTGAAGCATTTTATTTTTACCATAGTTGTGTGATAGAAAATACTTCTAGCATTAGCATATTTTGTGGTGGTAATGATTCTGCATGTATGTGTTGTAGCATAGTAAACTTAGATAAATAATAATAATTTATAACCATATTATTTTTAACACTTACCTGTACGCGATAGGATCGTAGGGATGGAATATATTGAAGAAGTTCTTGCAAGTCGGCAGGGAGAACTCCTGGCCCAGCGATTTAACTCCTCGGATGCATTCGAACATGGCTGAAAAATATATAGAAAAACATTACGACGAGCCATTTGGTGTAATGGTCGAGAAGTCGGCTATTACACCAGAGGTCGCGGGTTCGATTCCCGCACGGTACAAACATTTGTGTGCATGAACATGTCTGTTTGTATCGGTCTGGGTGTTTCTATGTATAATATGTATGTATTTACAAAAAAAAAGTATATAAGTAAGGTTTATCCGTTGTCTGGCACCCATAGCACAAGCTAATGCTTAGTTTGGGACTAGATGGCGCTGTGTGAATAATGTCCAGAGATATTTATTTATTTATTATTAGCATTTTTACAAACTAATTAAATTGGGTTACTTTCTAGTGACATAACCACTGTTTATTAATGACATTCAAAGTTGTTTTTATTGTAATATGAAAAAGCGTTATGGTAGCAATAAATTAATTTATTAGTAAGGCCAATAAGAGATCCCGTCACAAAGCTCTTCCTGGGGGACCCAGCCATTATGAGGGACGTTGCCAAGATGGGGGACTCTGCCATCGCCTATAGGGGAGGGGTCACTTAGACGTATTTTTAGGGCTTCGTCACGATGCTCTTGCTGGGGGACCCTGCTACAGTGGGGGACACTGCCTTCACCTGAGGAGGAGGGCACTTAGACATACTTATAGGGCTCCGCCACGAAGCTCTCGCTGACCCTGCCACTATAGGGGACCTTGCCATCGCCTGTGAGTAGTCAGACGTACCTATAGGGCTGCCGAGTGCGTAGAGATCCCGTCACAAAGTTGCCAAGATGAGGTGGCGGGAGGGGGCTCTTAGACACAACTATAGGTAGGTAGGGAGGGGGACTCAATCATCACTTTTGAAGAGGGCCCTCCTTCGGTGGGGGGGCTATTTTATAGTAGACAGACGTACCTATAGGGCTACCGAGTGCGTAGAGGGCGGCGGGGCGGAAGGTCAGCGTGGGGTAGCGCACGGCCGCCTGCCCCGACCCGGCCGAACCGGTCACGAAGCTCTTGCTGGGGGACCCTGTCGTGGTGGGGGACCCAGCTGTGGTGGGGGACCCTGCCGTTGTGGGGTTCCTTGCCATCGTGGGGGACTCCGCTGACGTCTGTGGGGGAGAGGAAGGGACGAACAATCAGTTAACAATAAAAAGGGACATTTTTGCAATGTCTTTTTAGGGTTTTTTAGGGTTCACTGTAACGGACGAGACCCGCGCGCGGAATGTAAGACATTGCGGGTTTTGTACAGGTTTGCGTGAGAGCATGTTTTACATGCCAGCAATATACGCAAGATACCAATTGCAAATATTAACGAAAATAATGCAAATTAGAGCCATAAAGTTAAAGAAAAAACTGGAGGCCAAACTCCATACCTACTTGAAGAAAAAATTTACTGCATTCTATCTCGCTCCTTAGGTACCCCTCCTCTCTTTCTAATTAGAAGGAGTTTGGCCTCCAGTTTTTTCTTTAACTACATGGCTCTAATCTTCGAGCCTTCAAGTGTTTTGGGGCGATGGATTATGGCGCGCGCTATATCTATGACACTTGAGATAAGGTTTGAGTCCCAGCAGTGGGACGTAAATAGAGTGATGATGTTATTGTCTTTCCTTAATAGTTTCAACAGGTCGCCGGAATCCACTGGATGCGGGTGGTGAAGGATCGGTTTGGAGATCCTTAGGGAGGCCTATGTCCAGCGAGGCTATGGTCGTCTTTTGGCTGATGATGAGATAACACTATATGGTCGTCTCCTCACCTCACTGGGCTGATGGCACAGCAGGTCGTAGAGTATGACGCTGCCGAGCGAGTGTCCGCCCAGCGACACGGCGCCCGAGAAGCCCGGGTTCCGCCGCGTGAACAGCGCGTATATGCGGTTCAGTTCCGCGCATACTGTGTTGATTATTGTCTGTGGAAAAAACAATTGAAGCTAGTGAAATTACTGGGTATATGAGACCTAATAACTTTCGTCTCGGTGTAGCGGGCGCAGGGCGGTGCCGGACAGTAACTGCTTAGTTACTGTTTGGGACTGAACTGTCTAAGGGCAGACGAGGCGCTTACCATCAGGTTTACGATCTGCTCGTCTTGTTACACATTGCAATAAAAAAAAATATAAAAGAAATTGAGAATGCTAAAAAGGTTCTCTTAGCTGAGTAAAGAGAGGTAGATAGAGTATGATAATAATGTCATCCTAGCCGAATATTTGGCTATGGCAGCCAATCTTTACGATTAACAAAATGCTTCAGCTAATGCACAGGTGCACTCCCTATTCCCTCCCTCTTATAGCACGGTGACAGCAGCCTGTCATAGGGGAGATCTGACCGAAGGGAGATCAGGTGCAGGACTAACGGCTTTATAACGGCTTTACGTGTTTTCCGAGGAGTGTTTCAAACCGCCAACTTCCAGATTGTTTATTTATTTATTTATTATGGCATACACAACAAGTAACAATCGAAACTGAGTAGAAAAGAAAACAATGATGTACTTAAAAATTAGATCGTTACTCAAAAACGTGTACACACAGCATTGCTAAAAACATTGCGTTAACAATAAGATAGCTTTTTGGTTCGTCTCGGGATTTGAACGTCACTAGTCACAATGCTGTTGGTAAAGTTCCTCAGCTTGGGCATGCTATCCATCCTCTCCGTCCATCCATCCATCCATCCATACCTGGCAGAAGACAGGGCTGGTGTAGAACAACACGTCCAGAACTGTGTCGTTGGTGAAGTTCCTCAGCTTGGGGATGCTGTCCAGGGTTATGGCTGCGAGACGCTTGTCGACTCCGGTTTCTCCTGAGTGGAGGGTGGCGTGCCAGGATATTGGCAGTACCTGCAGAGAAACACAGATGATAAGAGAGAGAATTCAATTTTAATGGGACCAAAATCACAAATATGAACAAAAAAATAATGTTTAGGTTGTTGGTAAGACTTTTTCAGATTCCGACTGATACCACCTAGATACTACCCGAAAGGTGAAATCCGCCACCATAACAGCTCTGGCTGTGTGCCGGCAATGTGGGAACCGTATTTTTGAAATCAAAGCTCTAAGATCAGATAAGCCTACCATGTGGTAGCACATTGAACGACGCTCCCAGGTGAAGTCTCTCTAAGTGGAATAAGCCGCAGTGACCGCTTCCCATCAGGTGGGCTGCGTACGTCTGCTAACTGATCTAGTATAAAAAATCAAGTCAACAGGACGAATATTGACAACTTGACAAGATCTTACCTCAACTCTATTGACAACTCCTTTGTCGTAGGAATTCCTATAATGCGACTGGAGTAGCTGAAGACTTGTCGCTCTAAAGTCGTCCACTGAAAATAAAGAATAAATTAATAAAATTAAAATTGCAAACATTAACACATCATCAAAGTAAAAAAATTTAGGCGGACTAATCATTGATAGTAAGTTTGGTAGTAAGTATTTTTTATGAATCTTGTATTTGCATAACAAATTATTTCATAACAATCTCTTCTATGCAGCTTAGTTGTCTGGAAGTGATCACTATCAGTGTCAACAAGACCATCGGAATTTGATTTAACCCACAACCTAAGTCTTAATGGTCAGGCATTGATCTTAGAGATGAAATATGAGAAGAGCATACAGAATGACTCAGGAAGGCGCATTCTGCTATGTTTCTTCTTAACGTGTTTCACACACACAACCGATGTGTGTGAAATAGAAGTGTGTCAAGCACACTTCTGTGTTTTGGGGAAAGGGCACTGAACTAGTGAAATTACTGGGTTTATGAGACCTAATAACTGTCGTCTCGGTGTAGCGGGCGCAGGGCGGTGCTGTAACTGCTTAGTTACTGTTTGGCACAGAACTGTCTAAGGGCAGACGCTTACCATCAGGTGTACGATCTGCTCGTCTTGTTACACATTGCAATAAAAATAAAAACTTTAACGTTTTTTAATCAACACGGATCCTTCGGTATTTTGTAACGCGTCTGCCAACTAAAAAGACAAAATATGATGTAACTCACCAACTTCCTCCACAGATCTGAACCGCATATCACAAGCTGACCCGACTCCATGACACAGCAACAACAGATGGTCTATGCTCGACGGCTCCGGATCTTCTATCTCTGTCTCGTCGCAGCCACGTCGAACGACACGAGGGCGCATGGTTGATTGCTGAAAGAGATGCAAGATAATAAATATCAAACGTCATATTATATTAATCTGATTTCGTTATAGCTTAAGAACTTTTGTTGTTTTGATAGTACTAACAAGTTGACGCTTGCCGAACGCAAATAGATGCTGCGGTGGGAAACGTGTTAGATTCACTACTGACAATGTGAGAGAGAGACAACTAACTCTCCTCTCCTTCTCCCTCTGGTTCCTGTACTCGCCGGCGCCGTGCACCAGCAGCAGCAGGTGGTCCATGGCTCGGCCCTGGTCTGAGCAGACCCTGATCTTCACTGGGTTGCGGTACACACGCTTGCAGAACGCGAATAGCTGGTAGGAAAGGAGTTGGATTAGGATGGTGGTAGGAAAGGAGTAGGATAAAACCTTATAGGCCACCAGGTAGTGCTGGTAGGGAAAAAAAGATTGACGTGCAAAAGTATTTTTTTAAAATCTATTTGCAGATTTTTTTTTTTATCGTTGTGTGTTTAATTTAGCCGCCTCCGTGGAACAGTGGCTAAGCCGCTCGGGTATAAAAACACGGAGTTCGTGGGTTTGATTCCCGCATTGGGTCTGGTTGGTGGTAGGGCTTTTTCAGAGTCCGACTGGCTAGCAACCACTACAGGTGAAATCTGCTGCCATTATTGCTCTGGCTGTGTAGCGGCAGTATTAATGTGGGAGCCAGTACACTTGAAATCAAAGGCTCGAAGATCAGATGAGACTGCAGTCTGGCAGCACATTGAGCGACGCTTTCTGGTGAAGTATCCCTCAATAGAATAGGCCGCAGTGGCCGCTTACCATCAGGTGGGTTGCGATTCGCGTGCCTGTCTGCCAACTGACCTACTATAAAAAAAGCTGCCGGCAAACTTCTTGACGCTCGGTCGAAGAAGTGGAGGAAAGTTCGCGCATACATAACGAATAGCGCGCGAATCCCTCGTCGCCCGATTTTGGTCAGAGTTATGCTTCTGACTAATACATACTACTACTACGACTAATACACGCACGCATCTCAAAATTCGCGTTCTGCGCAATCCCTATCCGATTTTAAGATGTTTGCCGGGCCCTATAGCATTACATTGCTTCCTGGTGAACTAAGAGTGGCCAAATGGGCGGACCATCAGTACAGACGGTGTGCTTGCAACACAGGGTGATCGTTAGCTAGTCACTATTTACTCCCTGGGACTCGGCTGAGATGGTTGTTGGAGGGCCGGTGTGACATTACCGTGGCCGGTGTTAGGTGTCCATTGGCGGCATGAATGCATGTTTACAGATTTTTTTTTGTTATGAAAGAGAGAGCACTTTCATAAAAAAAAACATAAAGCTCTGGTTGTACAGCCGAAGTTTGGAAGGAAGGTGGTTTTCCGGCAATCTTTTTCCTCATACATTATTTGATCACTACCCCACCTCTGCGATTAGGTCTCAAATGCGTTGCCTGACTTAAAAGGAATATTGAAGGAGTAGGAACGCCATGGGAAAGATGTATGGGGAGGTAGGTTCGGGCCTCCACTCTCACTCACCAAACGCAGCGCAATACGAGCCTACTTCTGTGAGATGGTGGTGCCATTTTGACAGACAAACAGAAATCTACAGCATGACTGAAAACATGAGCTGGTTGGATAAATAATAAATAAATATATCTGGACATTATTCGCGTTAGCGCTAGCTAGCGCTATCAAGCCCAAAACTAAGCATTAGCTTGTGCTACGGGTTCCAAACAACGGATAAACTTATATACTTTTTATTTGTAAATACATACATATTATACATAGAAACACCTAGACCGAAACAAACAAATAGTTCATGCACACAAATGTTTGTATCGTGCGGGGATCGAACCCGCGACCTCTGGTGTAATAGCCGACACATCGACCATCACACAAAATGGCTCGTCTGCGAGATGTTTAACTGATGACGATTTCACTCACCGGGGCAGTTCCGAAATAATTTAATATATCCTGCGGAGTTGGTTGTCCGCAACAGCTGAGAATTCGACTAGGAGGATCTCCCTCTACGTGACTCACCGGGGCAGACCCGAAGGCGTCCGACGCCGACTGGGGGAAGTGCACCATCACCCCGGGTCCGTGCATCACCACCGACTCGTTGTTGGGCAGCACGAGTCGCCTGTGCCACTCGCCCGTCGTAATTCCGTGCCGGTACTCCTCCTGGAAAAAGAAACTTTGATTGGACATTGCTCGCCATCTACTGAGCGAATAGCAGGAGTATATTGTTTTTTTTTATTCCAATGTGTAACAAGACGAGCAGATCGTACACCTGATGGTAAGCGCCACGTCTGCCCTTAGACAGTTCAGTGCCAAACAGTAACTAAGCAGTTACTTTCTGGCACCGCCCTGCGCCCGCTACACCGAGACGACAGTTAGTTAGGTCTCATATACCCAGTAATTTCACTAGCATCAGTGCTCTTTCCCTGAAACACAGAAGTGCTTGTCACACTTCTATGGAAAATATCTGGCTCTGCGGTGGTACCCACCTAGACTTTCCAGTACAGGAACCTACCACCTGGTTTGAAAAGAACCGTCAAGAAGCTTGCAAATCCTCTAGCTAATGAAACCAGTCGTAGTTTACTTAGTTTTATTACGATGGTCACTTATTTCAATTTTGCATAAACAAAAGGTTAAAGAAGTATATTGCTTACCTCCAGTTTCTCTGCAACAGGTTCAGTATATGGTACATATCTCGCGTCTGTCGCACCCTTGTAGAACCAACTGCATCTAAAAGTTCAAATAACAATATTATTTAGTCATTCCTTTTTCTTTAGTTAGTTTAAATTAAGGCTGTGTAGTACCGCAGATGCCGCGCGTATGGTTTTTAAAAGCCACCTGAGACATACAAATCAGTGTTTTCAATTCTAAAAAAAATATATGTATCAGTTAAGGATCTGATCTAGTTAAAATCGCATTCAATTACATGTTTTTATAAACTTCACTCGATAGAAAAAAATCCCAAAGTTACCCCTTTTTTTAACGATTTTCGTATTTTATGTCTAAGCTCCTGCCAATTAACATTTGAATTTTCACTCAATTATAGCCACTAAATATTTACAGATAAATTCGCAGAGTTTGACTTGATAAAATTAGTGTCTCGTTTACTATGTTTAAAAAACTACGAAATGTGCGAGCGCGGCGCCATATTTGGACGTCGCATAATACAGACCTACAAACTTATCTGTTCCGGTGGCCAAAATTGGAACTACGTGAAATACAATGCAAAAACGATATTTAATGACAGTTCTAAATAGACAGTAGCGACGCCGCCACCGGAACAGATAAGTTTGTCGGTCTATGCCTCTTTTATGTACTCCCACCCCCCCTTAATGATATTTCAAATAAAAGATAAATGACACATGCTTAATTCAGCTTTGGTAGCGGATGAGGTCGATGGTTTGAATTTTGGCACGTATTGCTATCGGCAAACTTATAGACTCGGTCGACGGAGAGAGGAGAAAGTTCGCGCATGTGCACTTACGCGTGACCAATAGCGCGCGCGAATCACCTGAACGCCCGCGTGCGCTATTGGTCAGAGGTATGCTTCTGACCAATAGCGCGCAGGCGTGTCTTGATTTGTGTTCAGCGCAATACCCACCAAGTCAAGAAGTTTGCCGGGGCCTGTACTTACCTCCTAACATTAGTGGGTTTGTCAGACCAGTACACCGCTATCCGCAAGCGCGCCATCACGTTCACATCGAATCTGCCGCCATCTGTCGCCACTAGAGTGTCCTCTGTTAGGTCAGCTGAAAAACAATATTCATCCATTGAACTACAATTACTAGCATACAGAACCGACACCGCAAATAAAATTTTTGCGCGATGCTTTGTTGCCGTTACCATGGTTACGGCAACAACTCATTCAAGATCTATGAGATAGGCATTTCGAACAAAACGCGTTAGCGCCTTGCTTTGCATGGCGCTTACGACGTTTTGGTCGCCAGAAAAATATACTCTGTAAGCAATCTATAGCGCTGCAAGTTTTATAGTTTGGTTAGACGACATCCGCTGTAGCAAATACATCAGCCAGTCCCGTCATCATTTTGCGACACATTTTTTGTTCCGTATAGCCTCTCTATACGTAGTACTTGTAACTCAATGTATTCATCATTGTTTTCTCTAAACTAGGCCTGGGCCGGTCAAACGCCACAAGGTGGGCTCCGATTCATTCTATTAGGGTGTGAAGGGAAGCCGGGGAGTTTAGCGGGTAGTGGTAGTAACGCTTAGTCCAGAGTCCCACGGCCGGTGCTAAAACGTATTCTCCACTGAGGATAAAAAAGTTGTTTTTCCATACAAGCCTTCTGCTGGGACTTCGCCAGCGTGGAACACAGTATCGTAGGAACGTGATATGTTTTTTGGAATATAAAGACGTGACGCGCGACGTGAAGGAAGGGCAAACTCAAGGTCTAGTCTTCTTCTTTTTGACTTCTGTGAAACAATGTATGTGTCCGACAGTGTATGTGTCCGATGTGAACAGTATGCAGATTTTTGGATCATGTATTTATTTAGATTACATGCAATGACGTTAAATGTACAACACACCCAATCTCTAAAAAAATTCCTCAAAAACCGTCCGAAAGGCTTTGACACTGATGACATTAACACATTCGTTTAAATTAACACCTTATCTCGTAGCATTTAGTGTTTAATGTCAATTGTATACAACTAAACGAAAACTCTGCGCAATAGTCGGGTGGGCAGACTTTTGCTTCGGACAATATTTGAGCGTGATTGTGAGTCTAGTTTTTTAATTGAACGTCATTGATTACATGATATTATTTCTACTTACGACTATGAAACGCGTCCTCCAAAGCTCGGTTGTCGCTTGCAGAAAACCCCCTCCATATTGATTTCCCTTCGAAATCCACTCGATAGAACCAATGGTGCTTCACCGGGGAGTATTCTGCCGTAGTACGATTCTGCAAGATATACAAAATAGAAGTGTGTCAAGCACATCTGTGTTTCGGGAAAGGGGCACTGAAGCTAGTGAAATTACTGGGTATATGAGACCTAATAACTGTCGTCTCGGTGTAGCGGGCGCAGTGCGGTGCCAGACAGTAACTGCTTAGGTACTGTTTGGCACTGAACTGTCTAAGGGCAGACGTGGCGCTTACCATCAGGTGTACGATCTGCTCGTCTTGTTACACATTGCAATAAAAAAAAAGTATATATAAAATGACGCTCATCAATGAGTAACAATTATTGTCCTCGAGATAAGTAAGACTTGACTCGTCGTAGTCGAAATTCGACTAAAAAGACTATTAATGTAAAAATATTTTGTTTAAACTTTAAGGTTAGTAATAGGTCTGTTATTTATTTAGTTTTATTTTAGGGCCAGCTTCGCCTCAGAATTTCGATAGCTGTGAAACTAGCAATTAGTGATGTATAGCCCGACCAATAAAACAAAAAACCTCGCCATATTGCGGAAAAATATTGGAACTAATTACTTCAAGTGGCAACAATCAAATTAAAAAACAATAAGATGTCATTCAATAATGCTGTCTGTAAAAGTGTGATGTCATCAACCCTGGCTTGTTACTATTGGATATTGTGAGTTATTTGTGAGTATAACCATAGCAACCAAGTGTTGCTATAACCATAGCTAATGTGGCGCCTCCAGAGCAGGTTTTTTATTTTCTTGGTCAGGCTATAAATGTTAAAATAAAAAAGTTCTTAAAGAACGAAATACTTTTTATTATTTGGGTTTATCTAAACAACAATTAATGTGCTTGTCCTCATAAGGACGCCCATGGCGACGTCGCTGGCTACGGGTCAAAGCAGATAGTTAGGATTTTGGGTCCCATATAATTCAATATAATAATAATTCGGCGACTAAGTCGTCCTAAGGAGTCAGAAGTTTAAGAGCTCTTCTGCATTAGGACGCTATTGCATCGCCTCCATCGTCCTAATGCAGCAGGGCTTTTAAACTTCTGACCTTGTCAGATTCTTACACGCAGGATAGAATTCATAACAGTCATTATCTATATAACTTTGTACACAAACTAAATTATTATATACCTCGCTGGCTAGAGCAACTCCTTCGTTCTCCTCATCTAATGGTCCAAATGTAACAGCCACTTCTCTATTCTGCTCCTGTTTAGGTGACTCCATTTTTCTTTCAGTATAATTAGTGTCAGAATTATCATTATCCATTGCCTTTTTAAATTTAAACTTTACACTATCTAATTCAACTTTATTTAAAACCACGACGTTTCGAGAATCAAAGTTACAGCAATACATGCATTTTGATATATCTTTAATTATCTTTTCGTCATTATCAATTTCGTTCTCATCTACTTTTGTTTCATTTGATTCGTTAGAAGGTTTTAACGGATCGTTATTTAAATCAGGTTTAAAAGACTTAATGTCTTCACTATCATATTCTACAGTGAAATAATTAACTGTCCTAACATTTTGATCTATCGGGAACGCAAGATTTTGTATCGATGTAAGATCACGCATTAATTGTACGTTTGCTACGTACACATCGGATGGAATGTTTTGTATTTGATTATCATCGGTATAGGTTTTATTTATGTCAAAGAAATTTTCGACTACTTTAGAATTTTGTGCTATTTGATTTGAATTAGGTTTGTCAATATCTGAAGCGTGTCTGTAGTGGTTTTGACTCTGGCTCAACTCAAAAAAAGACTTTCCGTGATCGGTTTTAGCTGGCGTTTGAAAATAGCTAGCTAATCTATTAAACTCATTATTTGGCGTCTCAGTATTCGCATCTTGTTCAGTCGAGAAGAAGCTGATAGGGTCTTGTAAAGGTTTCGTTTCAATCTTCTCAGCAGGCCCACTGAACAAAGACTCTGCTGTCTCATTCTTGCCTTCGACTTTGCCAAATAATGAAGGAGACAGAGAATCTCCCGATTCGTGACTCCTACCGAACACAGATGAAAATTCTGGTAATCTTGTTTCCATTAGTTTCTCTGTGCGACTTGCATCTAAGGTAGATGACATCGTGACAGGTGAGTTTAACGTAGCTACACTACTGTACGTCGTTGTCAACACAGGTCGTGTTTGTGTTGATGTGTCAGGAATAAACGGAACATTTGTGTTTGTGTCTGTATCTTTATCTTTGTCGACATTTTGAGTCAACATTGCACTCAGCTTCCTTTTATATTCCCCCTGAAATCCTGGAGGTACTATAGGGACATCAGGTGAGGACATGGGGTACGGAACTGACGATGGGGACGTCAAAGAGTTCCTATAATGTGCTTCTACTGCATAATTCCCTGTGTCGAAATACGAAGCTATGGTTATCGCTGGGCTGATCGCTCCTGCTATATCAAGCACAGGTTTTGTTTCCACGTCGTCATGTTTTTCCACAGTCTCCATCTTTTTAAACCTTTCCACTCTATGAGTAAAAGAGTCAACATCTGGTACAGGATCTTCTGAACCTCGTTCTCTTTCCCTATACTCGATTTTGTCGTCATCTGTTTCGGACGGTTCGATGACAAATTCTTCGTATAAAGGAAAATCTTCTTTAGCATCTTGCTCTATTGAATGCACGTCTAATACACCAGTTTCATCTGATTTGGAGTCGTCCTCTTCTGCCGGAGGAGCTGATGGTATACTCATCTCTCTCTTCAATACAGCAGGGGTATTTTCTTGAGAAGTTTTAAAATCTGCTTTAATTTCATCGCTTGCATTATTTGGTATGTCGTCAAAGAACATAGGGTTATTACAGAAAAATCCTATAGCATTTGTATCTATCTGGAACGAGTAGTTGTGATCTATAAGAGCTTCTGAACTTATATATGAATTTTCATCAGTAGTACTCCATCCATAATTTCTAGTGTTAGTGTTTGGGATCTCTTCGACTTTATCAAGTAATTCCGTTGCCGCCTGCACTTGAATGGTTTCAATAGTTTCCTCGGTGATATGTGAAATTGCAGCACATTGCTCAGAGTCAAAATCTTTCCTTTCTTCATTAGAAGTATTTATCATTGTCAATGGAGCAGTAACAGGATTAGACAGTTGTATCGGTGATGTTATATTCTCAATCATTTTAATAGTCAAATTATCAGCATTATTTTCCTCGTGTTTGTCGATTTCTCTGCAAGTCTCGCATATATTTAGCTCAGATATACCATCGTTTTCTTCATCTGTCAAAGGTTGAGCAATAATATTAATATTTCCAATTAAGCCAACACTAATGTCACTATCAAGTCTTTTTTTCGAATTCTCTCCTTCCTGTAAAGTAATATTTTGCATACTATCTTCCAGATCAGTTATTTCTTTAGCTTTCTCTGCCAGAATGCTAGATAGGTCATAAAGAGGAACAGCTGAAGTCGGAATTTTATCTTTTTCATGTTTTCCCATTAAATCAAAACATTCATCGACTACATCAGGTTTCGCAACATCTTTGTCAATCACATTATCTTTTTTTATAAAAGCACAACCGAAAGGACTTTGTACGAAATCAGCATTTTGGCTATCAGATTTTATATGTCTAAAAAAATCACTGCTGCTTTTATTTTCGCAGAGCACATTTGGATTAAATATATTAACGGAAAGATCAGGGGTTACGTCAAAGTTTTCCGATGTAAAAGAGCTGCTTTGCGGTAGTTGTTCTTTCTTAATACCAGGCATTTGAATATTTCCACTTTTGGTTGGCGGATTATCAAAAAAGCTTAAAGCTGTTGCAGGTTCCAATTTAGGTAGAGTTTCCTCACTTTTATTTAAATTTAAATTATCCATTGCTGGATTAATTGGTGGATCATTTGAGAACAAATTGTAAGTACTAAAATCACTATCGACTACTGGAGTGCTTGTCAAATTTGCTACTTCATTTTCCATTTTCTCCAGGCTTATCTCTTGATTACTGTTATCGTCATCATCTTGTGTACCTAAAATCGCTTGCAAAGCTGGTATAACAGGTATTTCTGTGATATTAGCTTTAGGAGGTAAAACGTTTGTATTCATCGATTCTTGTGATGGAGGGCTAATCCCAATGGTGTTTCCAGATCCCGATGGTGGAACATCAGGGAATGGAATATGGTGATGCTGAACCATATTAGGTTTAAAATCATAGTGTTCATGCCCTGGTCCATAGCCTTTATAATAAAAAGTATTGCCATCCTGTCGGGCTTGGGAGAAGCTGTATATGTTTTGATATTGCATTTCGCTGTTATGGCTCTGGTTGTAAGGTTGATTTTGAACATTAGGAACGAAGATTTCTAAATTACTCTCTTGATTCGAATAACCAAAAGCGACATTCGTTTGGTTATAATCATAAGGCGCTGCTGTATCGGTCTGTTCTTTTTTTGTGTCGTTGAAAGCTGGATCAAAGAACGTTGTCACACTGTTTTGAATCTTGTTAATATCTATAGAACTTAATTTAGATTTCAAAGATCCTATAATGCCAAATCCTTTAGATTCAGGTTGAGGAGTTTCATAACTTTGTTGATCGTAGTTTTCTGTTGTCGGTCTACTCAAATCAAATGCAGTGTTAAATTCAGGTTGAACATAACTTTGAGCTTGGTTGTTTATCTGAGAATTAATTGCAAATGGCGTATATGAAGACGTCATGTCAGCAGTCTGACCAATGTCAAATGGAGCGGGTGCTTGTTCACCTAAAACCTGTTGTCCTACATTCTGTTGATCAGGAGTAAATAAGGCACCTTGAAAAACTTGCGTTTCAGATCCAGGTATTATAGGTTTAACGTTGTTGCTTATAGCACCGACGCCTTCAATAGGTCCTGAGTAATATTGTGGCCTTTTCTTCGTCATTCTATAATTTCCACCTGCTAATTTAGGTGGTTCTGGAACTGCCTTTGCCACATCTGTAGGAGCATTTTGATCGAAATATTGGCCTACATTTTGTGCAGTGGCAATGGGGTCAGGTTGCATCTCACTCATTTGCGGGCTTGGTTGTATTGTACTTGGATTGAAGAAAGTAGGAGGCGGCATTTGAGATCCCATTGATACTGGCGAGAGCATATTAGGAGCCATACCAGTACTACTTCTGGGCAGCTGCTCAGATGTCGGCATTGTAAGATTACAGAATGCTGGTGGTGAATTTGGGGTCATTTGAGAAATATTTGCAGTATTTGATGCAATTGCTGATTCGATACTTCTAGAGCGTGTTGCGTTAACAGATGACAAAGATTCGGAGAGATCTCCTGGGTTGAAAAATGATGGTGGTGACATCCCCATTTGGGATGGCGACGATAATCTTACTGAGGCAGATGATGATGACATTAAACCTCCATCTTTCGAAAGGAATACTGGTCTGGAATGCGAATACGCTCTGTCATGTGATTCACTCATCATCATTTGATTGCTAGTCGGATTGTGCATTGACGTCATCGTTGAATAAGTTGATTTAAACTGAACAAACGCTGACGGTAAGTTTTGAGTGGGAAGATCTTGAGATGACTGTTCTTGTTTGGAACTTTCTGGTGATATTGCCGTTGTCTTTACATCAGGTATACTCTGCGAAGCATCTGATATTGTTGTAGGAGTGAATATATTGTCTGAAGGAAACGCAGGACCTTGGATTGTTTGTGATTTGATAATAGGATGGTTTGCGCCTATCCGTCTAGCTACAGATGGAGGTAATACTGATTTCCCGAGTGATGTAAGACTATCCTTTCTAGGTAAGTTTGAAAACATTAGCGGGGGCGGAATTATAGCAGCGTTTCCTTGTCCAGGATTTGTTGGTACATTGACTTGATCTTGAGCAAATGTAGGGACTGTTTCTATATTTCTTTCCATGTTTTCATTAGCTTTAACAGCAGTTTCAATACTAGCTTGTGTTGGTGAATTGTTATCTTTTTGTGTTCCTATCGGATTGAATAAATTATAATCTTTCTGTACAGGTTGTAATTGTGATAGTCTATCGTTATTGTCATGTTTAACTTCTACAGGCGGTTGTGGTGTGCTGAAATTGTTGTCGGGGGTAAAAAAGGATGGTTGGGCCATTGATGGTGGAGCCATTGTTGGTGGTCTGTGAAGGTTTTGTGCGGAATCGCTGATACTTTGCGGTGGTATCTGAGAACTCAGTCCAGGTATTTGAGCGTAAGCTTTCTTCTTCGTGGTTATTCTGAAGTTACTTGTACCTGCAACAAAGAAAGAGTTTCTAATAGAGTTTCGGTTAATAAGACTTGTGATCAGGATAGAATTTTTCCGTTGTTTCCTCAATCATTAGCTAGGTGGAAAACTTGTGAAATATTAAGAAACCAAAGATATTAAAAAATACGACCATGCGTCTGCTAGAAACTCGAAGGCCCTTTAATGTAGTAAAATGTGAAACAAAAACCCTATTCCGTCACACTCTATTCCTTCTCAATTGCAACGAGAGATCCCATCAGAACTGAGCAATACCCAGAAATAGGAAATAGACCATGTCCTTTCCCACAGCTTAGTCTATATCTGTACTAAATATCGTCAAAATCAGTTCACTGGTTTTGGCGTGAAGGCATAATATACCAACAGTTATTTTGGCATCAAAATATTAAGTATTGATGTCGCATATAATTAAAGCACGTTAATATTACATTAATCCTGTTTAATATTTATAAGTACTCAAAATGTCATGGCTGGACGACAGGACGACCTAATTTTAAGCCATTCAGTTCATTGTCAAATCGCTAAAGGAGCTGGAAGTTTAGAGTCCGACTTGCTCTACCACCGTAATAGCTTTGGCTGCGTTCCGGCAATTTCCCAGAGCCAGAGTGCTCTGCACTTGAAACAAAAGGTTGGAAGTTGAAAGATCACAAGTTTCGGCCCGCCTGATGGTAAGCTGTCACCCTAGCCTATGGTCGCTTGTAACACCAGAGACATTCGTTAGGTGTGCTTCCTCTGGGTGTGCTTCGTGGAATACCTCGATATTTTCGAGGTAAAACATAATGTCGGCAGCAATATTTGACGAGCCATTTGGTGTAATGGTCGAGAAATCAGCTATTACACCAGAGGTCGCGGGTTCGATCCCCGCACGGTACAAACATTTGTGTGCATGAACATGTCTGTTTGTATCGGTCTGGGTGTTTCTATGTATAATATGTATATATTTACAAAAAGAAGTATATAAGTAATGTTTATCCGTGGTCTAGCACCCATAGCACAAGCGTATGCTTAGTTTGGGGTTAGATGGCGCTGTGTGAATAATGTCCAGACATTTATTTATTTAACCTACCCAATTGAACTCTGGAGATCTTACCACAACAGTTATGAAGTGGCTACATCACTGTGGTTTTCTGTAAGGTAGAGGCACTTCCCCAGACAAGCGGCTCATTTGATTGGAAGATTTACTCTACTCTAGTTCTCTTAATTAAATTGTATGATAGTTTGAACCATGATGAAACAAACTGTCAAGTCATGAAGTAATACGAATACATATGTAGATGTATGAGTTTATATGTAAGACGTTTAACGCAGTTTACGGTAACCAGCTTCGACTAATTTAGCAATAGATGATGCATAAACCACAGATGTTAAGCGATTACATAGATAATACAATGAAAGTAAGGCCCGCATAAATTGCAAAGTTTTATAAAATCACGTAATGTTATCTTGAGAGTAAGGGCAAAAATTGGATGCCCAGAATATAACGATATGGAGGGGATTAAATAAAACCCTACACCAACCTCCGCCCTCAAAGGTGAGCGACGATGCTTTAGGCATTCCCAAGGGTTTTAAATAGAAGGGCCTACACTAAACTGGGTGTTTCTATGTATAATATGTATGTATTTACAAAAAAAATTATATAAGAAATGTTTATCCGTTGCCTGGCACCCATATCACAAGCTTATGCTTAGTTTGGGGCTGGATGGCGGAAATATTTATTTATTTATTATTATTTACTAAACTGGTTAAAGGCTTGAAATGACGTCCCTAGCCATTTACCGTTCTACTTCTAACCGACAAATTATGTTTTTTTTTAATGAAATTTGGTATGGAAATAGGCTACTTTTTATCCCCAAAAAATGTCACGTCCTGCAGGATAAAGTAGTATAGGCATCGCGGGCGAAGGCTTCTTCAAAAGACAAGTTAAAAAAAAATTCGAACATTATACCTTCTTAAATAAATGAACAGCTTGTTCTGAATCTAAACTACTTTTCTGTATGTGTACTATGTCAAGACGCACCTGTTTTGGCGTGACACCCTAGGACCTAACAGCCTTGTGCTGACGACCTACAATCTAGACTTTTAATTACAATTTCTGGTTTTCTAAAACATGTGCGTGTTGTTAAATGTACTCGGAATGAAATAAGTAGGTATATCAAACTTGGAGGAAGATCTTGGGATCAGTGCGAACGGAGGTTGGCCCATGGAGAAGAAGTAAGAATAGAGAAATAGAGAGACTAGTTGCCAAGCCTAACATTATTGGCGAAATAAAGGCGCACAGACTTCGCTGGCTCGGACACGTGGAAAGGATGAGTGAAGGTCGAGCGGTGAAGCGCCCTGTCGGTCGTCCCAGGTATCGCTGGGCTGACGAGGTGATGAAGGATCTGCGCGAACTCCGAGCGGAGAAGTGGCGAGAGATGGTGTAAGATAGAATGAAGTGGCGTCTTTTATTGTCGGAGGCCACGACTCATTTTGGGGTCGCTGCGCCGTCTTAGCCCCTTCGTACACAAGACTACCCAAATCTTCGATACTCGACGATTTTAGTCTCCAAACGACTACCGCCATACAAACGCGAGTCGCGGGACGAATGTCGGCGACGCAACTAGTGCTCAATGAATTTGTATGGCGGTAGGCTTGGAGACTAAAATCGTCGAGTATCGAAATTTTGCGTAGCCTTGTGTACGAAGGGCCTTAGTAAAGAGTAAGTAGTAGTAAGGTTAACCTAAAACCCATCTTTCTGACGATAACCAGATTTCAAAAGGCCTTTGTCCTGCATTGGGACATTAAACAGGTCGACACTTTACTTTTTACTTTAGACTAATAAAGGCATTCTTTTGAAATCCATTCAAGCTTCAATCAATGGTATTGCGGAAGCTTTTTATAACATAAGACGAATGAATACATTGCCCTTCATATTGGCAGAGGTCAGAGGGGCGTGAGAAGGCACTCCGTAGGGTACAAGTACAGTGGACTGGCAAAAAAATCAGTACATACAAGTAACCATTTTTGTAACATGTTTTATGTGATGACTATAAAGCGTGAATCAAGCAAGTTTGCAAAAAATGTTGTTTTGAGTTTAGTTAAAATTGAAAATGTATTTAAAATGTACATAATGCGTGGAAATAGAATATATTTTATGTTATATACCTGAGTATACGAGTGCACCTGTGCTAACGCACTCACTGCAGCACTATAGTATATCCTGCGGAGTTGGTTCTTCGTAAAGATTCCGCCGCGTAGCTAAAGACTCGGTTAGGAGGGCATTATTAGTATTATTTCTATGTCGACTGTACAGCAGTTAACATTTCACAAAGCTCGCTAATCTTAACAAATTATACGTCTGTTTGTAAGTTGTATAACATGTACGATACATCAGTGTGGAATAGTGAATGAAACTAGCTTACGCCCGCGGCTGCGATTGAGTAACCTCGTATAATTTATCTAATTTGGTAGTGACCCTGCCCTATGCGCCAGAGGTCGTGGGTTCGAATCACATGAAAATATGAACATTTTGTCATTTCGTAGTACGCCTCGATGGGCTAGTGGTTGATGGTCCAGCCCCGGGTCTTGAACTCGGGGCCCTTTTTTTCGGAGAATACGTTTAAGTACTATAACCGCAGGCTAGCTAGACCTGCGGCCGTGTGTAGGACTCGAGACTAAAGCGTCCACCACCCACTAAACTCCCCCGGTGTCCCCTTCACACCCGATTGGGACGAGCCGGTGCCAGCCTTGTGGCTATTGAACTCGGGGTCCTGTGTTCAATTCCCGGATCGAGCGAATTTATGCCGAAAATCCAACACAGCTCTGGTAACCAATTCGCAGGTCGTGGTTTCGATACCAGCCTTGGTTCTGGTTGGTGGTAGGAATTTTTTAGAGTCATATTCGCTAGCAACGGGTGTTGACAAAATACAAAACAGTTGAAATCTGACGCCATAACAGCAGCTGTGTTGCGGTAATATTATTGTGGGAGCCAGTACACTACAAATAAAAAGGCTCGAAGATCAGAGAAACCTACAGTGTCGCAGCATAATTCACCAACGCATCCTGGTGAAGTGTCCCTTAATGGAATAGGCCGCAGTAGCTCCTTACCAGGTAGGCTGCACGCCTGTCTAGCAACTGATTTAGTATAAAAAAAGGAAATTATAATCAAACTTACCACCAATAGGGAATTCCTTAGGAGGCGGCACGACCTCTTTAGGCACGGCTGGCTCATCCATCCCCATCAAAGGAACTCCTACTTCCTCCGATCTCTGCAACTCTTGCGACCTCTGAACATCCTGCAACCTCTGGACTTCTTGTGACCTCTCATCAGGAGTCACCTCCCTACTCTTGTAGCTCAGATAATTCGAAAAAGAACTAAAGACAGCACTGGCAACCTGAGGAAGCACAGTCGGCAGTTGAGAGAAGTTCTGCGCTATATCTGCCGTCAAACTCTGCTGCACTTCCTTCTCCGGCTCGTTAAGGTTAATCTCTTCTAAGTTCTCTTCTTTTAAGTCTTCTTTAAGAGAAGTATTGAGGGGGGCGCTGACGTATCTAGTTCCTTGAAGGCGAGCGAAGTATTCGTTCACGTCAAAGTCATCGTCTTTCTGAGCCTTTGAGTCTTGGGGGGGACTGTGAGGGTGGAGCGGGGAGAACGTGTTGGGGGGAGCGTTTGTGTTCGCCTCGGCCGGGATTGCGCTGGAGTCGGACAGGGCGACGTTTTGGGACCCGGTTTGTTGATCTGTAACAATGGACAGAAAATATGTTAAATATGAATTGACAGACACTTGAAATTCATGGTACGAAGATCAGGAGCTTACATTGAGGCAACATATTAAGGGATGCTTCCTGGTTAAGTTTCCTTTTTTTTATTGCAATGTGTAACAAGACGAGCAAATCGTACACCTGAGATGGTAAGCGCCACGTCTGCCCTTAGACAGTTCAGTGCCAAACAGTGACTAAGCAGTTACTGTATGGCAACGCCCTGCACCTGCTACACCGAGACGAGCTTTAATGGAATAGGCAGCAGTGGCCAACTGGCCACCTAATTTAGGTAAGCTGCATGCCTGTCTGCCAAAAATGTAGTGTCCAAAAAAACTTTTTAAATCCGTATGATTTTTATGCTCCTAGGACCTGAAAATAAGTAACTTGAGCACATGTGTCATAGGTATTAGAAACAACTGAGACACCAAATATATTAACCTAAAATAGAAATTATCATCCAGACACAGAACAAAACGAAATGTTTGTCACATAAATGTTTGTCCTGGGTGGGATTCGACGACTCTTAGTCTTGGCGCATAGGGCAAGGTCACTACTAGATGTACAAACAAAAGCATTATTTCTCAATTTACTTAAATATATTACTATACAAATAAAGATTGTAAACTTTATCTCTGACATAGTTTTAAGTAGGTTTCGAACCTAAGTACTGGTCAGTAAGGTGTGGTGGATGAGTAAGCAGCCAACCACCGCCCATTAGGCGTTAGCATAACTAAAGTATAGTTATTAAGCAACGTTCACGCTAACAGTGTCCAAACAAAGATACTAAAATACTAAACCCACTTTTACCACCTCCATACAATATATTATATTCTGTGATACAATGACGTTTAATATAAAACTAGACACCCAATCTCTAAGAAAAATTCCTCAAAAAACGTCCGAGCGGCGTTGACACAGATGACATTAACCTATTCGTTCAAATTAACACCTTATCTCGTGGCAGTTAGTGTTTAATGTCAATTGTATACAACTAAACGGAAACTCTGCCCAATAGTTGCGTGGGCAGACATTTGCTTCAGACAATATTTGAGCGTGAATGGGAGTCTAGTTGTATATTGAACGTCATTGCCTCCATAGAACATTGGTATAAAAGTCGTTGGTCGTGGATTCGATTCCCCGTCTTGGTACTGGTTGGTGGTAAGACAACGAGTCCAACAGGCTAGCTACCACCCCAAAGGTGAAATCTGCCGCCATAACAGCTCTGGCTGTGTTCTGGTAATATTAATTTTTTTCACGTCCCAATGGATTGTCGTTATATTTATATCGGGGCAATTTGGGAGATGCGCTTTTTCCTGGGAAAATGTCATATTCCTGCGGGACAACGTCGTATAGTATAAAGTGGTAGGTTCCTGTACTGGGCCGTCTAGGTGGGTACCACCGCAGTGCCAGATATTTTCCCGTGAAGTAGAAGTGTGTCAAGCACTTCTGTGTTTCGGGGAAAGGGCACTGAAGCTAGTGAAATTAATGGGTATGAGACCTAATAACTGTCGTCTCTTAGGGCGGGCAACGCGCCTGCGACCCCAAGGGGGTCTCGGGTGCTTATGGGCGGCGGTGATCACTTATCATCAGGTGACCCACTTGCTCGTTTGCCCCCTATAATATAAAAAAAATATATACGACGATTATCAGAGTTTTTTTTATGCCAGAGGCGGCAAATAAGCCAGCGGGTCGCCTGATGGTAAGCAATCAATACCGCCCATGGACATCTGCGACACCAGACTCCAGAGGGATTGCTGATGCGTTGCTGGGTCTTCAAGTCGCCGTAACCGTCAGGAAATACTGCTGCAGTGAGATTGTTTCACAAAACTGCAGTTCAAATTTTTTTTTAAACTCAATTGGCAGACAGGCTCGCAGCCCACCTGATGGTTAGCGGCCACTGCGGCCTATTCCATTGAGGGACGCTTCACCTAGAAGCGTCGCTCAATGTGCTGCCAGACTGTAGACTCATCTGATCTTCGAGCCTCTGATTTCAAGTGTACTGGCTCCCACATTAATTTTGCCGGAACACAGCCAGAGCTGTTATGGCGGAAGATTTCACCTGTGGGGGTGGTAGCTAGCCAGTCGGACTCTGAAAAAGCCCTACCACCAACCAGACCCAAGGTGGGAATCGAACCCACGACCTCCGTAATTTTATACCCGAGCGGCGTAGCCACTGTTCCACGGAGGCGGTCGAACCAAAATGTTATTATGTAAGTGTTTTTATTCATATATCACAACTTTAGACGAAGGATCTGTGTTACTCAAGCTATTCTAATAAAAGGACAGGTTTATAGTCCAATCTCGTCCAGACCAGTACTCACTAATTGCACTAAGTTCTCCAGGAAACGTCGGCCAATCGAATGACACTTGACAGAATGAACCACTTTCTAAAGCTTAGAGCTCAGCCTGCGTACGGGACTGTGTCGGTTGGTTAGCTAGTAGGTCTCATGGTATAAATAAATAAATATTGGATAACATCACACTCAAACTTCCAAAGTAAGTAAACCGAGGGTTTCTCAAGTGACAAGGTGAAAGGGCTGGTCAAAAAGGGCGCGAAAATGATTTTTTTTATACTACATCAGTTGGCACACAGACACGCAGCCCACCTGATGGTAAGCTGCCACTGCGGCCTATTCCATTGAGAGAAGCGTCGCTAAATGTGAGTGAGAGGGATCGCTGATGCGTTGCCGGCCGTTTAAGAGTATGGACATTCAACACTCTCATAAACCAGACGAAAAACAATAGTAGTCACTATTATTTCACGCTGGTGTTATGTGAGAGGGTGGTACTTCCCCGGACGAGCCTGCCCATTCGTACTGTAAAACAGCACTACTTACTATATGGATAATCGCAAATGTACCGATAACCTACATAAAATTTCCATTATGGTAGATATGCATCTAAGGCTGTGTCACAACATTTGTGTAATGTTTCACCATCCGCAAAGTTTTGGTTTACACCCATCCGGTGATAATTAGCGTTCGTCACTTAGATAACGGAAGCCCGCACCCTGGTAAGGGCTTAACATATTGCGAAAGTAAGGTAATGGCTTTTTTACAGGTTAAGTTTTCATACCAGCGTATACATAAAGTCACGCCTTTTTCCCGCAAAGGTAGACAGAGACCAAATCCTTCCACTTGCTACGATCCTGGCACACAACTTTCGTTTCCTCCACATTCATAAGTCTATTCATACAAGCCCGTGGTTTAGGGTCCTTAAGGCTTCTGAGCTGATCTTTCCTCAGGACATCACCTATTTGGTCATGGAATGTCCTTCTAGGCCTTTCCCTTCCAACAACTCAATTCACACTCCTCTTATATATTTCTTTCGTTAGCCTACTTTCAATTATCCTCTCCAAATGACCAAACCATCTAAGCATTCCTTTCTCAATTTTTGTCACTACATCTTCTTTTATACCACAGTTCTCTTATTGTTTCACTTGTAACAACGGGAAAACCGGCCAAGTGCGAGTCGGACTCGCCCATGAAGGGTTCCGTAGCAGCAAGTATCATCATAATATAAAAGTTCTTGTAGTTCTTTGTAAGTTTGATCGACGTTTTTATATTTGAGTTGATTGAATGAGAGGAAAATTGCGGTTTACGATTTATGACGTTTAAAAAAAAACTATTTACTTGATCTCGTTCAAACCAATTTTCAATGAAAGTTTGCATAATAATGTACATCATCTATCTATCTATCTATAGCTCTTATAGTTTCGGTAAAAAGTGGCTGTGACATACGGACGGATAGACAGACAGACATGACGAATCCATAAGGGTTCCGTTTTTTGCCATTTGGCTACGGAACCCTAAAAACGCGCGCCGAGCCGAAAATAACGTAGGCAGCAAAAAAAAGTGTGAAGCTCATTCTTGTGGTAGATCCACTGTGCTCAACGTCTCTTCGCCACAAGGCGTCCACTGGTTTGTCCTTCTTCGGTCTGGGAGTTCCTGTGAATAAATGTGTATGGATGTATAAATCCAAATAGTTATTTATGTGACTGTTGCATAATGAGGGTCATTAAAATACGAATGTGGTTTTATGAAACGAACGAAGTGAGTTTCATAAAAGGATCACATGAGTATTTTAATGCCTAATTATGTACAGTCACATACATAACTTTATCTTCATTCATACGATAATATTATGTCTATTTTAAAGTCAGGATCGATGTGAAACCGCGTGGAATATAATCCGTAGTACCAGGAGAGCAGAGAAGAACAAGAAGCTGGCCCGTTACTAATTAGTGTGGACCGGCGCAGTCGCTTGTTAACCTAGTTAGGCCCTGCCGGCTGCGGCTAGCTCGCGTCTTTCAAACTCTTTGATTTAATGAATAGTTACGCTGCGGTTATGCTCTCCTGGTACCTTTGAAAATACATCAAGATGTTTTGCTTACATATGTTAGCTTCAAATCCATTAATTTTTACTTTTTAAGAAGACGTTCGAAATTTGAACGTAATTAAAGTATCGGTTACCGATACTAAAATGTAAACATTACGATGCAGCCACAGATACTTATATCTAAATGTAGGGCGTTTGCTCATCGCTCCTGACTATAAAATAGACATATTATGGTATGGATGTAGATAAAAGTATTTACGTAATGTCTATCCCACGGGGTGCTAAGTGTACTAAGGGTGCCAGACACCCTTAGTACAAGCTATGCTTAGTTTGGGGCTGAACGTCGCTGTGTGAATAGAGATATAGTATTTTTAAGACAGGCAACACATCTGAAATCGTAGTCGCAAGTGTCCATGGGAGGTACCTAGTGATTACTTACCATCATCCATCTTAGACTTGCTCATTTACCTACCTTCATAAAAAACAGTTAACCGATAACCCTAGCGGAATATGACTGCTGATATTATAAATGGGAGCGACACCGAACCAGTATGACAGGACGGGAGCAGAACCCGCACTGGTTGGGTCATAGACCTCACGCTTTCTCGCGACACGCAGTCTACGATGCGATACGCTCTCCGCTGTAGTGGAGTAGTGGTTCGTTTGGTGAAAAGGTCGTCAGTTCAAATCTGCCTTAAGTTTTGGTGGCGATAAAAAATGGCGGTGGTAAAAAACCTGCTGTGTTCATAAGACTTCGATAATATCATATTTTGATGTCCCGAATGGCGCTTTTGGTAGTGCTTGTAGTCTACGCGCCAGGAGTCGTAAGTTCAAATCCCAGCCTTGGACAAACATTCGTGATGAAAATTTGTGTTTGTTCTGTATCTGGATGTTTATTTGTATTTACGCGCCAGGGGTCGTGGGTTCGAATCCCACCCAGGACAAACATTTGTGTTTTTGTATCTGGATGTTATCCAATATTTTTTATTATGATATATTTGTAACTAGTGCGATTCGCAGACAGGTTTTATAGCTTCATAAAGAAACGCGTTAAACAAATGACCATGACCGTCACACATATCCTTTACAAGAAGGCCGGCTATTCATCAAGTTATTCATACTAATAAATTAATTTAATTTAAGTTTTGTTAAGTTAGGTGTACACTTAAACGATGTTAAGACAAAAAAATACAAAAAAACTGACATCAATAAAACACATGCAATAAAAAGTTAAAAAATAATTGCCCTGATCTTTATTTATTTATTAATAAAAAATTTATTGTCCACAAAAGTTAGGTGCAAAATGCGGACTTAACGCCATCTACCAGTCAACATTTAGGAAAAACTAAATGTGTAAATGCGGCAAAGAGCAAACTAAAAAAACTTATGGGAGAGCCACCGTGGTTTTAGTTGGTAGGCCCGCCAGGTTCGAACTTCGAATCCTAGGGGAGAGCCCAACACTACCTTCCGAACCCCCGTAGGAAGGCGTGCTTTAGGCTACCGTGTGTCTCGCGGTGAGGCCGGTACGCGTTTTCACCAGACACAACAGGTGACGGCGGCATTATCACAGCGTATCAAAAAAGCCAGCATAGCAAAAGTGCTTACGCTACTTTAGGATCAGATCATACAAGATGTATTCTCTATACAGATCAACATTCATTGTACACACGTCTTAACCTCAGTAGGTCGGTCACGGGCGGCCCGATCCTATTGAGTTCAAGTTATACAACTTAATGTTACGACGCGAATCACACAATGACCTATGTAGGTTATTGTCAAAGTAACTGTCCTACGTAATAGTTCCTAGGTTCATTTTGAGCTTCAGCTGATGGACAAGCATGCAGGTCAGCTGATGGCAAGCGGCCAATGCGGGACACATCACCAGCAAGACTCGTTTAATGTGCTGCCATAGTTTAGGCTTTTCTGATCTTCGTGCCTTTGATTTCAAGTGCACTGGTTCCCACATTACAAGTAGTATTTCCAGAACACAGCCAGCGCTGTTATGGTGGCGGATTTCATCTGTGCTAGCTAGCCAATCTCTGAAAACGTCCTACCAACAATATTTTTTTTTAATTTAGAAGCGAATGTTTTTAATCACTAAGTTAGCATGGGTTATTCCCAGTTGCCCCGTCCGGCATCGCCCCCTCAGAGGGCAACTGGGAATTCGTAAAAAATAATGTCATAGTTGCCCCCGTGCCTCCTTTGACCCTTCAAACTTACACTCACTTACTTCTAGCAACATATGGAAAAAATATCTAGTTATACTTTACGGCGTCTCAGGTAGGGCAGAGACGTTTCAAAATTTAAAAAATTATACTCCCAGTTGCACCTCATGACCTGCTTCTTCACTACCTATACACACACTAAACTCTCGCGTTCGCCCCTTCTCACCCGAAGAACTAAGAGACGTAAATCACAGTTTAGCATAGAGGATCTTCCACGAGCCGCTCGTCTAGGGATGTACCTCCACCTTACGGCCGGTTCACACATGTCTCCCTTTTATTGTACCGTTTTATCGTGTACGTTTTTTTCGTCGATGGCGTATGTATTACTGTATACAGAATTCTGTGCCATGTGTGAAGTCGCTCATTCAACTACATATCGCCATCGACGAAAAAAAAACGTACACGATAAAACGGAATAGTAAAACGGAGACATGTGTGAACCGGCCGTTACAGAAGACCACAGTAAAGTAGCACTTCGTAACTGTTGTGCTATGTGTCTGTCGGTGTGTAAGGTCTCCAGTCCTCAATTGGGAGTGCATGGTGTTGGCAGCGAGAAGAACCTTTTTCCTACCAACGTTAAGTTTCCTTTCCGATAACAGGGTCGGCTCGACGCGAGTGATGTCTTTTTTTTGCGTCAGGAAATGCTGTTACGCTCCGACCCGGCGTCCCTTCCAAAACGGACGCCGGACCCCCCCTGCTAAAGCCGGGGGTCACTCAGGGACGGAGGTTCGTCCCGAGCGGTGTGTCGGACTCGCACTTGCCTTACCGACTAAAACCTGACGATGACCCTCTCAGCGCAGTGAGGGGGAACCGAGAACCTCCATGCGGAGACAACGCCACGGAACCCCCTGCGCTCTGCGCCGCCGATGTGCGGCGCATTACGAATCACACGGGCCATGGTGTGGCCGTCTTCTCCGAACTCGTTGCAGGGGCTGCACGCGAAACATCCCGCGCCGCCCCCGGGTTCGAACTTACGAAGGCTTCTTTAAGTCGCCTCTTACGACAGGCAGGGGATACGTCGGCAGTATTCTTAGGCCCCCAAACGAAGGGCACGCACGAGTGATGCCTCCATCAACCGGTTACCATGAGGCGGGCCGCAGGTTTAAGCTCCACCGTGGTAAATAGAAAAAAAATATCGACCAGTCAGTCAGAATTTATTTCGTGTCCAAAATGGTTAAGCATTCATACTTAATTATGCATACAAATACACGTTACGACATTATTAATGTAACGCAAAGTAAATTGCAAAAAAAAATCTATTTAACAAAACGCTTGCTTAAATAGTTTGTTTACACATTGTTATAATGTGAGAGGTAAACATTAGAAGGGGACAAGTGGATTGCGAGAGCGAGACAGGTGGCAAATTAAGATTTTATAGTACGCACGGGTCGGCGTCATTCGAGATGTTGCCAAAATTTTAATTATATTTCAATAATCGAGATTCTCGAAAATCGATTTACGTCTTTCTCCGAGTTTAGTCCCGATCTTGTAAGGGTACCCTTCCCGCCTTGGGTCTGGTTGGTGATAGGGCTTTTTCAGAGTCCGACTGGCTAGCTACCCAGGTGAAATCTGCCGCCATAACAGCTCTGGCTGTGTTCCGGCAATATTGATGTGGGAGCCAGTGCACTTGAAATCTAAGGCTGGAAGATCAGATGAGTCTACAGTCTGGCAGCACATTGAGCGGCGCTGGTGAAATGTCCCTCAATGGAATAGGCCGCAGTGGCCGCTTACCATCAGGTGGGCTGCCGTGCCTGTCTGCCAACTTACCTAGTATAACAAAAGGAAGCACCACCCTGACTTACTAATTTCACCATATACCCACCTGCTTATCGTAAGAATGACGATACTAACGTATGTACATCATGTTCTTTGATAATATCAAACCACGTACGTTAAATATTGAAAGATAAAATACGTGTCTGATGTCCAGTTACTTAATATATTAACAAGAATGAATTATGAAATGTTTATGTTATTATTACTTATGTTATTATTACTTTGAAATACAGTAACAAGGAGTATTGCTATCGGCAAACTTGTTGAACATCGGTCGTCGGAGTGGAGGAAGGATCGCGCATGTGCAATTGCACATGACCAATAGCGCGCGTGAATCTCCCGACGCCCGCGCGCGCTATTGGTCAGAGGTATGCTTCTGACCAATAGCGCGCAGGCGTGTTAAAGTTCGTGTTCTGCGCAATCCCCACCCGATAATTAAGAAGTTTGCCGGGGCCTGTATTTAACCAGAAAGCGTCGCTGGCTCCCATGTTAATATTGCCGAAAGAGTGGGTTAATTTGCCTTATTTTTTAAAATATCTCCTCTTCGTCCTAGCGATTTCCCAGCCTAGTGCAGGGGTCCGCTTTCCTGCTGAACTTTCTCCACTTTGCCCGGTCTTCTGCATCCTCAGGAGTGAGATCGTTCTCTGTCATGTCGGCCTTCACGACATCCAGCCAGCGCTTCTTAGGCTTATATTTTTTAAAATATCATTGGACATAATTTACACAATCATCTGGCCTTAACTAAGAGCACATGGGTGCAAGACAACCTGTCAAATCCTACATAAATATTTTTCCTTTACTAATAATTTATAGAATCAACAAGACTGATACGAACATCATCACCCAAATGTTGGTGCCATTCGGGGATCAAACCTGCGACTTCTGGTGTCACCTCAGCCAACTATTCCACGAAGACGAGCAAAAGTCTAATCTAAACTAATAAAGAGGAAAGATTTGATTGTTTGTTTTGTTTGTTTGTATTGAATAGGCTCCGAAACTACTGAACCGATTTAGAAAATTCTTTCACTATTGGAAAGCTACACTATCCCCGGGTGACATAGGGTACTTTTATTTGTATTGAATAGGCTCCGAAACTACTGAACCGATTTGGAAAATTCTTTCACTGTTGGAAAGCTACACTATCCAGGGTGACATAGGGTACTTTTGACTTTGGAAATGTGGGTGACAGGGGGGATAATTGACAAAAGAAATTACGCGCGGGTGAAACCGCGGGCGAAAGGCTATAAATCATAAAGAAATAGAACAAAGCTAGTCTTATCTTAGCGATTTAGCGAACTATCGCTATCAAAGCAAAACGCTTTATAAGGAAAAGTTTCGTCATAACAGGAAGGGCAGTAAAATTTGAGGTGTGACATACATTATGATCTGGTGCAATCTATGAAAGATAGCGTTTGGAAGCGAAGACTATCATTTCGGTTTTTTTTTTCATATTTGGACTAAGCACACTTGAAATCAGAGGTTCGAAGATCAGATGAGCCTACAGTCTGGCAGCACATTGAGCGACGCACATTGAGCGACCTCAATGGAATAGGTCGCAGTCGCCGCATACCATCAGGTGGGCTGCGTGCTTGTCTGCCAACTGACATAGTATTAAAAAAAAGAACAAAAAGCTAGCAGTTGACCACAAAGTTGCCAGATGTTAAACAACTATGCGGTCTACGATGGAGCGCGCTTGCTTAGGAAAAGCTGTTAATTCTGGCCTTGAAGAGCCCCAAGTTGTATTGTGTAGGAAAGATACGTTCCGGCAGAGAATTCCACACAGTTTTTATACAGTTAACTGTATGAAACTATTTAAAGTCTCACTGAGTTCAAGTCAATTGTAATTTAAAAAATCTTGATACGTCTTCCAGATGGAAATAGAGTACATTATTATCAGGGGAAATAGAGTACATAGACGAGCCATTTGGTGTAATGGTCGAGAAGTCGGCTATTACGCCAGAGGTCGCGGGTTCGATCCCCGCACGGTACAAACATTTGTGTGCATGAACATGCATGTTGGTATCGGTCTAGGTGTTTCTATGTATGATATGTATGTATTTACAAAAAAAAAGTATAAGTAATGTTTATCCGTTGTCTAGCACCCATATCACAAGCTAATGCTTAGTTTGGGGCTAGATGGCGCTGTGTGAATAATGTCCAGAGATATTTATTTATTTATTTATCACAAAATAAATAAATTATTAGCTATATTAAATGTTGAGTTATGAATTTGGTTACATAAAACAAAAGTTACTGTACGTTTTTAACATTACCGGATAAACGGCGAATGAACTTCTTTGTAATAAAATAAATTCGTATTTAAATGGACTTGCACTCGATCTTTGAAGACCTGTCTCACTTTGTGACTTATGGAAATTGTGATTTCACTAGCCAGTCGGACTCTGAAAAAGCCCTACCACCAACCAGACTCTAGGCGGGAATCGAACCCACGACCTCCGGGTTTTATACCCGAGCGGCTTAGCCACTGTTCCACGGAGGCGGTCAAATCAACCATATTAGAAATATTTTATGGAAATCGTAACTTGATTTATTGACAGTATTCTTATATCTTGTACCAACGAAAACATCAAAAGAAGCCGAATGTAAGTGAAAAGTAAATATTATTTTCTTAGAACAACACTCATACTCGTAGTTATTCATGTATCACACTTCCAATAACTCACACATACCGTTTTTTAGTTAATTATCCTTTAAGGATTCATCTGCGGGAAACAACTACAAGATTTTCAAAAGGCGTCACCCCGACTTGAGGCCTCTCAAGGCGGGGTACCCGGGGAGGGGCTGGTCAATAGCCACAAGGCTGGCACCGGCTCGTCCCAATCGGGTGTGAAGGGGAATCATCATATAACTTGATTTCATCCTTGAAATCAAGTTATATGATGGGTGCTGGCTTCATCACCACGCTTGCCAAAATGCAGATTGGTGACAAACCCGAGCTGTGTCCGAAAAAACCGACACAAAGTTTACTCGACCCGGGAATTGAACCCAGGACCCCGATATCTCGGCCCGGTACTTAAAGCACTAGGCCATCGAGGCGTTAGTCAAGCCCATATTATCAGACAATTAATGTCCCACTGCAAGGCAAAAGCCTCTATTATTTAAACATAACCGCAGACTAGCGAGACCTTGCTGGTCTCGGACTCGAGACTAATAAGCGTCCCACTACCTACTAAACTCCCAGTTCCCCCTTTCCATTCAAAAGGGCACGAAAAACCGACACAATGATCGACCCGGGAACCGAACCCAGGACCCCGAGACACTTGTACTTAAACCACTAGACCATCAAGCCTTACCTTATCAATCTAAAACAGGCCGGAAAACAGATAAACGAATGAAATCACAAAAACCTCAACACATGACTCAGTGTGGCATGTCACCATCCGCCACTGCCTCGCGTAAAAGCACAGGTGCGCAAGAGTTGGCTCCAGTCCGCGACAGCCATCGGCGCGTACGCTTGTATTAACACCGCGTTTCTTATGTTGGATAATACGATAGTGTTTTCGTTATAGTGTAAAAGTGATTTTTTTAATTTTTCTTGGATTGGATGTTATTATCTGTGAGAGAAGCAGTGTTTTTCTTTTGAGTTATTAAAAAGTTTTTGGATATAAGGTAATTAGCGGAATTTTAATTAGTTTCATTTTTGTGTTTTTGGTATAGTGTAAAAGTAAAGGGTATCCGCCAAAATTGCCCCAGTCCCGGCGCAAAAGAATTGTATCTCAGATTTTAGATAATTATTAGTAGAAACAATATCAGGTGTCGTTATTCCCTGATTCGATGGCTAACATGTTTTTTTTGCTCAGAGAAGTTTCAAAGGCGCTACATGCAAACATGACACTTTTTAGGGAAAAAATCAATTTACTGTACTAATTGACATTGAATTGGCAATTAATGAATAAAACACTGATCAAACACATTGTCACATATGTAATATAATGTACCTATACATATGCCATTTTTTTGAAAAACTTCATTTCACTGTATTAATCAGTATTAATACACTCATTAACAACACAAACGTGTGGGTAATTGCAAAAAATGTATAATAGATACATATGCGTACACACTGATATGTATAGCCTGCATCATAATTATATACATTTTGTAGTTATCTTTATTTTATAAAGAAAAGATTATGCGCATACCTGCCGCCTTCATTAACCGGTGTTTAACCTTTCTCTATTATACTATTACAATAGGTCTTCATTTTCTTTTACAAAACTTGAAAAAATGATAGTGGTTTTATTTTATCTGTCTTGGTACACCAAATAATAAAATTAGGACCTATATATACCTCACACAATTACATAAGAAGATGATAAACTAGCAGGATTTATTATTTTTTGTATTTTTATATACATTACATTCGATATAAACATGTCCCTCAAACACCACAAAAAAACAACATAACAACAATAAACTCAATAACAACATTATGTACTTGGGTATATGTGTGTGTTTTATTCATTTTTTGCCAATTCAATGTCAATTAGTACAGTAACATGAAGTTTTTCCTAAAAAGTGTCATGTTTGCATGTAGCGCCTATGAAACTTCTCTGGTCAAAATAACCATGTTAGCCATCGAATCAGGAAATAGTGACACTTGATATTGTTTCTACTAATAATTATCTAGAATCTGAGATACAATTCTTTTGCGCCGGGACTGGGGTTTTTTTCTATGGGATTTGGCGGAAACCCTTTTACATTAATTTCGTTATGTGTGAAAGAAGCAAGAAGTTTTTAGTTTATGTGTGTTTTTATTATGATCTGGTTCTAATCAAAACATCAAGACATGATGTTTAGTTTTCCTAAGACTTTGGTTTTGTCTGAAAATTGGGATAACCTGAATTGATTTCCATAATATGGACAAGACCACACAAAGTCAAAAAGAAACAATAACAACATTACTTGCATCGATCTGATCCCTAAGAAGCACTTGGATTTTGGCAAATAACGTAATTATTAGTCCAGTCAAGGAAGCTCTAACTTTGCCACTTTCGCTGAAAAGCTGAAACTAGCGCCTTTAAAATGAGATTTTTTTCAAATTAAGAATGTTTTTTATGCATTCTCCTATATCTCCAAAAAGATTTCCTTCTAATTTTTATTGATTGGGTCAAAATCAACAAGTGTGTTTTTTGCAAGTTTTGGTGGGCAATTTTTTTAGGTTTTTAAAATAAATATAGTCATAATCCTAAATTTAAAGGTGAAATCTTTTAATATTTTCTAGTTAAACCAATAAATTACAAAAGTATTATTATATGCTTATTAAGTTATTACACATAGATGACTTAAACCACTAGATAATTGTCTACTAAGTCTGTACCTACCATACCTAGATTTCAATTATGTAGACCTTAAACTAATCAATTAGATTATAAATATTATGTAAAACCCCTTACGTCCGTATATTTATCTTTTAAAATCTCGAAATCGTGAGACTACCGTGTTTGTTAATACATATTTAAACAGAATGAATTATTATTATTATATGTTAATATTACAAGGGCTTAGTCAGGAACTGCGCAAGAGTAATTTTAGAATAATATAATATACATATTCAAGGTATAAATACATATAATATGTCGAAATCATGTGGACCTCCCACATCGTAATTTTTACACGTTCAACATTAATATACCAAAAAGCACTTACAAAATTAGTAATTTTACGATCTACCTATTAATAGTCATAGCATATAAAATAAAGTTTCAAGAATCCTTAATTTCTATCAAAGTGAATAAGAAAATGAAAAATATATAAATAAAATAGTTTTTTTATTCGGATGATTTTTCTTATGCGGATAGTATGGTATCTAAAGTGTCTAAAGTATGATAATATAGGCTACTTTTTTACCGAAGAAATATCACGTTCCTGCGGGATAACTCGGGGTACTCCACCACTAAAGGCTAATAATATGTCCTGTATTGATTAGTCGTCAACATTTGCCACAACCAAAGCCTAAAAATCATTATTTTTATTCAGCTAAGAAAGTATAATATGTAACAATTATTTTACACCAGTTTCGGCACAGAACCTTTTAAGACATTACTTTAATACTGATTTTATATTTAGCAAGCCGTTCACGACAGGTTTTGTTGCGTCACAGTAAAAAATAAATTGTAAAGAAACAGTGCAGCCGGCTTGTACCTTTCGTCTAATTTAAGTAAACGTCGAAATAGGCGGTAGAAATATAATATTACTTTGTTTATTTAATAACACAGCGCCATTTACCCCCAAAGTAAGCATAGCTTCTGCTAAGCATGGTATAGTTCTGACTAGCGAAGAGGACCCCCTCGCTGCTCCACTCCGGCGCAGACGGCCGAGCCGGAGAAGGCGAGCTCATTTTGCACGCCTCCTCTGGCCTGAGGGTTGACCTGCGGGCGGGGGTCGTAGCTCCCCACGTCCGCATTGCACAGGTCGCCCGAGCCAAGTCTGAGTGTCACATAGTTTCTCAGGTGGCCCTCCATAGGCGCCACCCCGACTTGAGGCCTCTCAAATTGGGGTGGCCAGGGATGGGCTGGTCAATAGCCATAAGGCTGACACCGGCTCGCCCTAATCGAGTATGGAGGGGAACCGGAGGAGTTGAGTGGGTAGTGGGCGCTTTAGTCTCGAGTCCCACACACGGCCGCCGCAGGTCTAGCTAGCCTGCGGTTATGGTGCATAAACGTATTCTTCTCCATAAAAAAATAAATAGTTCTTGCTCTGTTCATTGCTTCTGATACCCATAACAGTAACACAATTGATTACGCTCACTTACTTCGGGTCAAATCAATGCATGTAATGTTGTCCAATATTTTAATCTTTTTGATTGATTTAATTCCAAGCGAAGATTTGTAGATTTAATACAAATCTACAACAGTAAAAGGTCAAGGCATTTGTATAAATTACTACATGTTTGTAAAATTTAAGATCAAAGGCCTTTGGATAAGCTAGTCAAGGCCAATAGTAACACATTAATTATAGTGTATATCTGTTTAATATACTTAAATAAAAAAATATTGGACATCGTCAAATACGCCCTCTCACCTGGCCCTAACAAAATCAGCAGGTTTGAGTATCAGAAACAACGAAGGTACCACAATATACTAACTTATATTAATATAAATATACGTAGGTATCTACTTAAACGCAAATAAACACCCAAAGGACATTTTCCAAGAGAGTTTCATCACTGTCGTCCGATTCACTGTGGCTCTGTTTATATTTTTTATACCGCGTCTTTTTCTGTGAACGGAAAATGTCAACTACAAAAATAAACTAGTTCTAGTTTTTATTTGAATCCCGAAATTAAATGATACCTACAATGACATTAAGTCATCCATCTTGCCTGGCAAGGTACTTCATACGACAAAGAAAATTGTAAAAATATGTATGTTTTAAATGTTGCTAAAAATACTGAAATGTACATCAACATAACTGATTGCACACCAAAGGTTAGGTTAGGTTAGCATTCAGTATTTTTTGATGCACAATCAGTATTTTTTTTATGTACTGTTAAATACAACCCTTTTTTTAAGCTTTTATCTACTCAATGTTGAAATAGTATATTGTTCATTACAAACCCGTGTTGTGTTTGCAAATCCGATATAAATTTTGCTTGACCCGGAAATAGAACCTTTTTTGTGTGTGGGACTCCTGCCACCCTTAGGGGGAAGGAGGGGTTTACCCACTAAACCCCGGGGTGCTCCTCCTAGCCGTGTCGGAGGCGGCGTCTCGGCGTAATCACAACGCTTGCCAACGGATTGGCGATCACAAACCCGAGCTGAATCCGAAAAAACCGACAACCGTTAACTGGACCCAAGAATCAAACCCAAAATCCTGAGATCTTGGCCCGTTACTTAACCACTAGACCATCGAGGCGTTTCCATAATGTATTTATCATGATATATGTAAATGAAAATATCTACTGCAATATGTATGTATAGCATACAAGTTTTTACTCCAAAAAGGATGTGTCGAAATATTTTATGCGTTATAATAAAAATGTATTTTATAGTTCTCGTTCCGTCTCTGACGAAATACAAGATTTGTGCAAGGTATATTGATTTTTATCATCAAAAAATTATTTATTTGCCTTCAGTACCTACATATATGAGCAACGGTGATCACCTTCCATCAGGTTACCTTGCCTCCATCTTTTTTAGTACTTGTAGAGCCATGCTGTTTTACAGTACGAATGGGCCGGCTCGTCCGGGGAAGTACCACCCTCCCACATAACACCAGCGTGAAATAATAGTGACTACTATTGTGTTTAGTCTGGTTTGAGAGTGCCGGAGGCCCACACAGTAGTCGCTATTATTTCACGCTGGTGTTAAGTGAGAGGGTGGTAATTCCCCGGACGAGCGGGCCCATTCGTACTGTAACAGCATAGCTCTACCACTACAAGACTGCCAATTGACCTCTGTAACCCTGAACAGGGAGAACCAGACCAATTGGATCATGGCTACACAGGCATTCGACTATGCATTTCTCCTTACGATGATCTCTGTCACTGCCTAGCTTGTGGTAAATACGCACATAGGAAAATCTATAGCCTGCCTGCTGAGAGAAAATTTTAATGCTCTATTGAATAAATTTATTTCGCCTATTGCAATCAATACAAATTGATAAGAAATGTACTCAAGTAACTCAAGATTGGTCAATTTGAACTAACAATGAACGGTACAAATATTTTTATAATGGATGGTAATTTACTATTCGGGTCAAGGTGTATTAGCACATAAAGATTTTGTTTGTATTGTTATATAAATAAATTGACAAATATTAACTTAATAAGTTTGGTAGGTGTTTAGAAATTATTTCAATGGCAGCATATTTGCATATTTACACAAATAAAAATGAATTTGACCGCCTCCGTGGAACAGTGGCTACGCAGCGGGTATAAAATCCGTAGGTCGTGGGTTCGATTCCCGCTTTGGGTGTGGTTGGTGGTAGGACTTTCTCAGAGTCCGATTGAAGAGCTACCTACCACCGACAGGAGAAATCTGCCGCAATAACAGTTCTGGCAATATTAATGTGGGAGCCAGTACACTTGAAATCAAAAGCTCGAAGATCAGAAGAACCTACAGTGTGGCAGCACAGTGAGGGACGTTATCATCGAGAGCTGTTATGGCGTTAGATTTCACCTGTGGGGGTAATTTCTACCAATCTATATATATGTTACAGCCAAAGTGATCAATCTGGATATTATATATAATAACTAGCCATTACATATATATAATATCTACTCAATTTGGTCAAAGTGATCAATAACACAGAATTGATCACATTAACCAGCCATTATATATAATATCTTCATAGACTTGGATAATGTAATAAAACAATGCCTGACTGGTATTTTTTCAAAGAAATAATATTATTAATTTAAAGGAATGGATAGATTTGTGTTAGGTTAGGTTAGAACTGCGACCCCAAATGCACGAGCCGAGCGAGCGAAGCGAGCGTGCCGCGGCAGCGGCCGGCGAGTGCCAGAACCGAATTCTACCCATGTTACTTCGTCAGGGCAGAGAGATAGTATTTTGTTTATTTACTATTAATCATCAAATGGTCTATATGTTACGCTCAAAGATCGAAAACGCTCATTGAGCGGAAAAATAGCTCACAAGGCGTTGTGGTCACAAAAGTTTTTTTCAGGTTTAAAAAAAAAATAACCACGAAGGCCAAGGCGGGAGCTCCGCTTCGCTCCGCTCCCGCCTTAGCCTTCTAACCTATATCCATCAGAGTCGATTTTCGCCTCCGAAGTTGTTTTTGTTCAAAAGATAGTCTCCTCTGTGTGTCAGTTACGTTGGATGTTTTACTGTGACCGCAATGCATTGTAAGCTATTTTTCCGCTCAATGAGCGTTTTTGATCTTTGAGCGTAACATATACATAGTTTGTACAACTATTTATACACTTTATATGTCAGGAACGTACGTATTGATCACTTTGGCTAACTAGGACCAGCTATTATAAATAATAGCTGGATAAAGTGATCAATTTATCACATTGTCTAGTCAATTTGGTTATTATATATAATGACCAGTCATTATATATAATAGCTAATTGATCACTTTGACTGTAACATATATATAAAACTCAAAGGTGACTGACTGACTGACTGACATAGATAGATATCAACGCACAGCCCAAACCACTGGACGGATCGGGCCGAAATTTGGCATGCAGGTAGATGTTATGACGTAGGCATCTGCTAAGAAAGGATATCTCGATATTCCCACGGGAACGGGAACCACGCGGGTGAAACCGCGGGCGGCCGCTAGTCTAACTAATATTATAAAGAGGAAAGGTTTGTTTTCTTGTTTGTATTGAATAGGTTCCGAAACTACTGAACCTATTTGGAAAATTATTTCACTGTTGGAAAGCTACACTATCCCCGAGTGACATAGGGTACTTTTGATCCCGGAAATGTGGGGGGAAGGGGGCGAAATTAACAAAAGAAATTGCGCGTGGGTGAAGCCGCTAATAGTAAATAAAAGGTATAATGATCCCGGAAACCTTGTTGCCCTTGAGCGTTGTCTATTGATATTCACATCGTCTCAGTATGCATGTCGCGTCGCGTCGCGATCTATATGACGCAAGTAAGCAGGTTCATCCTATATCACTGCCGTGTCAGGCCTATCTCCGTTATCTCAAAAACCTAGTTTTGAGTAAACGACTCCTAAAGTTTTTTTTGCATTTATTGCCATTATAACTATGTTTCAAAAGATTTTTCCAAACTTATTTCATATCATTAGAATTGTAAAGATGTACATATTATTGTGATGTAATTATTATTTTTTTGTTTAATCTTTATTTTCTGTATTTTTTCAAAAACGGAGATAGGCGTGATAGGAATTTCATACAAATCTTGTTACGCGAAGGGCCGTATCTTAAGATACATGATCTAGCCGTGACAGTTTGAGTAAAAAATATATTGCCATACATGCATTTCTGCATTATTTTGTTTAGAAAGGTAGAATAAAAATAGGTTTTAATAAAAATCATAATTTTAATCAGTCATATTTTAATTAGGACCATAGGTGTAATCAAATAACAAGTATATTATGACAAGACTGGAAATGGTATTCAAATAAACTAAAATGTATTTCTTTCTCATTTATCAACAAAAACATTACCTACCGGTCTACTAAATCAGTCTAAATATTATGTAGTTGCATAAGTCTTAGTAAAAACCCCATAACAGTATAAATATAAGTAAATATGACCGTCTATCGTGGCTAAGTCATGTATTTTAGTAGATACTTAACTGAGTTTGCCATAATCGCGTCTTGTCGACTCGTCAAGCGTTGTCTGTAACTTAAGATACAGTATTTAACCATAATATCGTAGTCAATCGTAATTTATTCTAGAGCATTTTTTGGGATAACGGTAAGAGATAATGAAATAATATTTTATACACGGGATAGAAGACCCATAAAAACCACGAAAAGCACTTTTTACGCGTAACTCATGTATCTTAAGTTAACTGACATTCGCCTGACACGGCAGATCAGCTGGCTGCTTCCTTGTTGATACAAAATCTGTATGCTACACCAAAATTTAGAACAACTTATCATACAAAATGTTTTATTATGTTTAGCTTGAGTATCAGAAACATTTAATTCTAATAAAAATCAATAGTTTATGAAAAATTAATCTTGTTGAGATAATAACCGATTTTCCAACCTACTTAAAATATACCTTACTTTTGACATAATTCGTACAGTACCATCTAGCCTCCAAACTAAGCATAACTCGAAAGATTCACTGGAGGGTAGGCGATGGGTCCACGCGTCTTTTAGTTTTAAATCTTTTTATTTGTGATCTAGTGCAGTTTAGTGTTGAAAAGTGGTGTGATTTTCATTCAGTAAAGTGTAACGAAGTGTCATAAATAAGAAAATTGAAACAAATTGACTGAATGGACGGGTATTGCGTGTAGTGTGTCTCATCGGTAGATGAGACGCTCTTACCGCAATGGCGTCCATTCCCCCGTGAACTTGAGAGTATCCTCCAGTGTTTCTATGAAGCGTTAAAACATCTTAACACCAATGTTTTAACGCAAGAAGAAACTCCCATAATTACTTGACATTGGCAGAATCATCGCGCCGCAAACAGGCGCGGGATAGTCCATAAAAAAAAAAGCATAACTCGTTTTTAATAGGTATACTAGTAAAAATATTTTTTAAATATGTACATCCCTACATAATATAATATTACATAGAAAACACTCAGACATGTTCAAACAGATGTTAATTCAAACGTTTGTACCGTTCAGGGATCGAACCCGCGATTCCTCGTAAATAAGCAGACATTTCAACCATAACACAAAATCGGACATCAAATAAGACCGGTCAGACCCAAGATGCTATTCGAACCCACGACCTCTGCAATACCTTCCACGACGGTTACAACCAACAGATTTATAACCCCAGCCACCGGTCCTATAAAACTTCAAGGGAAAGCGAAGGACCCGATTTCGCCACACTTGTATTAAATAACGAATACCAAATTTGGTAAAAAAAAAACAACTTACACAACAGTGCATAAGATAAGTATGAGAGTGTTCGAATTAATTATGTAAAAAAGTAAAGTATCGGCCGCATTTCCCACTGTTGGGCAAAAGCTTCCATCATTGAAATAAGGTCATCGTCACAAGAATATGGAACAGTGGCCCAATGATTCTCAGCTGGCTAAAGGCACTCAAAGCTACACTAATCTATCTACCGAATTATCGATTTTGATTCCAAGAAGGATACTTTAGGCTCATCAGACTTTTTTGGTTTAATTTTGAAGTTTGGTAGATTTTTGAGATCGTAGCTGCTATCGGAATGCGCTACTTACGACAGCAAGGAAACATTGCAAGTTATCGAAAAGTGCGCGTAAACATCAGCTTCAAGACTCATCATACGTCATAAGAGAGGGCCATGCGAGAAACTAGGTGACCCCAAGACTTGGCTCGGCCTATCTGTGCAATGCGGGCTGGCGAGCTACGCTAGCCCTGCCCGTAGGTCAGCCCTCAAGTTAGAGAAGGGGCCTGGCCGTCTACCCCGAAGGGGAGTAGCGACCCCCAGTCAGTCTCCGCTGCCTCCCGCTCCCTTTCCGCTGCCTCCTTCTGCGAGATGACTTCCTCATGTTCAGTGCTTCCTCGCAGAAGGCAGCCGCCACACACTTCAACGAGAACAAGATGGCACCCTAACTCATTCCCCAAAAAAGAAAAAGTGTACTAAGATTAGGACAAAATGTTCGTATGACGAAACCATGAAGAAAGATGTTTGTTAGGAAATGTCAAGTATTATGAAATATGCATTTCCATTTTCAGTTTGTTCATCACACAATGGCACATAATTAAGACTGCAAATGCTCGGTGTCATATGTTAATTGTATAACACGTAACATGTAGTATATTTACTGATTTACTTAAAAATAAATTAATAGTTGCTTGAGATATACAGAGATCAGGTTTTCAGGAAGAGTTGTGGTAGCCGAGTGGAAACCTATGGATTTTTCTATGTGTATAGTCGAGTGGCCATGATCCAATGGGTCTGGTTCCTCTTATAAGGGTGCCATCAGACGGACTGCACCGCAGCGACTGCGCGCAGTCGATATATTCAACTGCATGCAGTTACTATATACAACTGCTTACAGTCATGATATCGACTGCGCGCAGTCGCTGCGGTGCAGTCCGTCTCATGGCACCCTAAGAGTTCCGGAGGTCAGATGGCAGTCGCAGTTAATGTAATATTTAGACTTGATAACTCCTGGATCATGGTGCAAGCGTAGCCTGAGTAGTTCGGGACAGAACGAGAAAACAGAAAACTCCTTTTAAAGAGGATAAAGTTTGAAATGAAGTGCGAACCTCATTGAATATAAAAACAATTTTAAAGCGTAGGAGCCCTTCAACCGCTTGGACTATACAACAATCTCGCAAGAAAATCAAGCATTTTTATTTAAAATATGTATATAAACAGCACTCGTTCTTTTTTGTCGGTGACTGTACCACCGTAATTAAAATTTATACAGTTCATAATTTCATGGGTGCCGAAATGGGAAGGTGCCGAAACGAAACTAAACCAGATTTTCTAGGGGTGTTAGACAGTCGTGAAAAAGTAACAAAATTATTTCAAAATAAATCTATGTCTAATCGAATCAAATCAAAAATGTTCCCATCCAGGGATCGAACGACCACCTTATTGGACCCTACTAAAAAGGAACGATACAAGTTCTATATAATTTACAAAGAGACCTCGTCCCAATCAAAATCCAAATGATACGCAATCACTTGGGCCCTTCGAAATTGCCATCCAAATTATCAGAATCCTTTGATGACACCAAATTACATAATTTACTACATGAATCCAATAAGGACAAGAATACATTGAAAACAAGTATTTTTTTGACTGGCCTGAAGGCATATTTCGTAGCTTAGTAACCCTGCCTATGTAATAAGCCAGGGGTTGGTGTTTATTTCTATTTTTAGTATTTAAACTAAGCCAGCACTTAAATAAATAATAAATAAATATTTCTGGACATTATTCACACAGCGCCATCTAGCCCCAAACCAAGCATTAGCTTGTGCTATGGATGCTAGACAACGGATAAACATTACTTATATACTTTTTCTTTTTTGGAAATACATGTTACATATTATACATACAAATACCCAGACCGATACAAACAGACATGTTCATGCACACAAAATGTTTGTACCGTGCGGGGATCGAACCCTCGACCTCTGGTTTAATAGCCAACTTCTCGACCATTACGCCTAATGGCTCGTCACACACTTGGACAGAAATTTGCCTGATGTTAAACATTAGCCCTCTTTTGGGGTTAAAACAGGGAATAGTGGTTTGTATGAAAGTAATAACTCCATGCGTACGCAGTCGCCGGCGGCCGCTAGTTACAAATAAATTAAGGTAACTTAATGCACCTCTTTCTTTTCAAAAACTCAATCAAAAAACCTACTAATGCGTTCGCTACCTTACAATTTCGGTGGAACCGTCATTACGCATGACTCATATAACAAGGCAGAAGTTTTTGCCAAACTTTTTGCAATCATGCGAGGTAGCTTTTACAGTTAAATGTTTATAAAAACTACAGACAGATGAAATTATCATAATCATCTACAACATAATAATATGACAAGAATGTTTAGTTAGATAATTTTAGCTATACCAGTTATAAAAAAAAGTCTTGAACAACAAAGCAAACAGCTTAAGCACTTGTGTTATGGGTATCGACGAAGATAAAGCCTGACCAAGAAAATAAAAAACCTGCTATGGATGGAGGCGTTACATTCTATGGTTAAAGCAACACTTGATTGCTATGGTTGTACTCACAATATCCAAGAAATAGACAAGGCACGGTTGACAGTTTACATCACACTTTGAAAGAAAGCAGTAATGAATAGTCATTATTAGTTCATAACAAGTCTGTTATTGTTTTTTATTTGATTGTTGCCACTTGAAGAAATTAGTTCCATTATTTTTCGGCAATATGGCGAAATTTTTTAATTAGTCGGGCTATACTATCATTATACGCTTAAATACAAATAAATCAACATTTAGATACAGGAGTCAGGACAAACTAAACGTTTGATTATAACTCCCATATTATACATTGTATATGTATACTCCCGACTATGATCCAAATAGATCTGGTTTCCCTTGTAAGGGTTACGGAGGTAAGATGGCAATCGCTCCATTGTAATAACCAGGCTTGTCAAATCTAGGATCATAGTCGAAGCGGACCCTGAGCTCCATACTGGATGCAATCGGGAATACGCTGGGATGATGATGATGATATACTCTCCAGCGCCTAGGGCATGATCACTACCAAATGCGCCATCGGGCCGGTTAAAATTGATATAAAAAAAGAGTTCGCATTGCATTTTCTATTTCCTCACTCTCATAACACGGTGGAACAGCAATCTGACACGACCAAAGAGAGAGCAGGCGCAGGACCAACGGCTTAGCGTGCTTTCCGAGGCACAGGGGTGTTTTACATAGACAACTAAACTAAACAGAAAACTCAAATCATAAATTTAAGATTCCATGCGGGATTTGAATCCAGGACTCTTTGTCGCGGCTGTCGCTTTCAAGTGCGACCTATACCTAGGGTTGCCATATCTAAAATTTGGAAAACAGGACAAGACGCGTGAAAACCCCGGATTTTAGAGTCCAAAAGCCGGACATGTCAACAAGATCTTTTAAACATATTCAATGTAATAAAAAACAGCTGAAAATGTCTTAAATCACCTTTTTTTTTAAACTCGGTCTACAAAATGAAACCTTCCCCGGACGCTCCCCGGATGCCCTCTAAACTAGGACAAATCCGGGGAAACCCGGACGGATGGCAACCCTAACTATACCACAGAACCATAAAGGCAGTCAATAACAGATGATATAATAATAAACCATAGACAATAGATTAGTAGTAATCAAAATCAACGCAAGCGCAGCCAAGAACGGAAGTAAATGTCTATATCTAAAACAATGCGGTCCGACTTGTTGTATGTTCACCACTAACCGATTTGCAGCGATCGGTCAACACCGGCCGGAATAACAACTATTCCAAGGCTAAGACAATGAAAGCAATAGTATTCGTATTGTTTACGAGGGAACATTATCTACGCTACTTTGAATTGGTTCGCTTTTAAGTACAATCTAGAGTTGCCCATCGATAGTCCACTATCGCTAAACTATCGATAGTCTATCGATAGTTGACGTCATATCAATAGTATCGATAGTCTATCGATACTATCGATAGCCCAAATCCAGGCAATACTATCGATAGTATCGATACTATCGAACAACAATACTATCGATAGTATCGAAGGTTTTTTAACTATCGATACTATCGAAAGTATCGATACTATCGATAGTTTTTTAACTATCGATCAACAATACTATCGATAGTATCGATAGTATTGCTTATCCGCGATAGTATTGCCTGGATTTGGCTATCGATAGTATCGATACTATCGATAGCACTATCGATATTGTTACTATTTTTCAAAGTCAACTATCGATAGCGAAACTATCGATAGTTGGGCAACTCTAGTACAATCATCATCATCAGCCTGACGCAGTGTTATGGTGGATATACCTATAGCATAGGCCTCTCCAAATGCTCGCCACTTTAATTTCTTTTTTATTGCAATGTGTAACAAGACGAGCAGATTGTACACCTGATGGTAAGCGCCACGTCTGCCTTTAGACAATTCAGTGCCAAACAGTAACTAAGCAGTTACTGTCTGGCACCGCCCTGCGCCCGCTACACCTACACCGAGACGACAGTTATTAGGTCTCATATACCCAGTAATAGCTTCAGTGCCCTTTTCCCCGAAACACAGAAGTGCTTGACACACTTCTATTACACGACACTTCTATTTAAATTAAATACAAAATTTATTCATGTAATAAGGCTTTAAAGAAGCACTTATAATATTGTTATTGTTGAGAAGAACCGGCAAGAAACTCGATAGTTACTCTTGAAAAGATCACCAAAAGCTTTAACATGCGAATATATCATTTAAGAGTTGACATTATGAGAAGTTTTCCAAATGCAAATTAGTAATTGTAAGAAATAGACATTAGAAAAACTTTTGCGAAATGGACTTTTCACGTCCGGTTGCCATTGTGAGAAGTTAACATTTCGAGCTGAAACGAATATTTTGATTTCGATTTTGAATACATATACAAGTTACAACATTGTTTGTATACGACCTATTCTATAGATCGACACCGACCAAACGAATCGATGACATGCTCAAATTCCTTTAACTTTTTTATCTTGTTTTAAACAGGTACCTGGGAATTCCGATTGTTTTTTAGAAAAAAACGTCAAATCTCCTTTAACGCGTGGGGAATTCTAGCCTTTATTGAATACGATTTTAACAATACTTCTGTACCTTTAATAGTAAATAAGTAGCATTACTATTCATAACACTACATTTATCAACGCAGATATTTTGCGATTATTGGTTAACCCAGAATCAAAAAAATAAAAAGGACCAAAATAAAAAACTCCAATACAGCTTACAGCTTATTTGGTCAGTGCTTAGAGTATACATTGCTTATGTATACTCTAAAGGTCAGTAGAAGAATTTTTTCAAACGCTGTCGGACTATCTACCATTGCACCCCACTGATAAAAACTGCCTCTATAACAGCTCTGGTTGCGTCCCAGCAATACTAATGTGGGGGACAGTACACTTGATATAAAGGCTCGAAGATCATAGAAGCCTACATTGTGGCAGTGCATTGAGCGACGCTTCGTGGCCAAGTGTCCCCCAACAGAAAAGGCTGCAATGCAATAGCAGCTTACTATCAGGCAGCTTGCCAGTCTGATAACTGATCTAGTATTAAAAAAAATAGACTTAAAATTAAAACACATTAACTAATCAAAAAAATTTCTTTCTTTCCAGAAACCACTTCAACAACCGGACAACCAAAGATGTGCTAGTGAGTTTGTGCTAAAAGTGAAAACATAAAATGGCCGTCAAAAGGACAGAATTATTAGTGCTAGTGTTAGCTTTAGTTACCAAAACCTACTGTGATAGTGACCTTAGGGACCAAACCGAGACAGATGATGTCAACCAAGATATATTTAGAGATAAAACACAATACCCAATGGACAATGCACAAGCTGATATGCTACTAAGAGGTAGTGCAGACGAAGAGTTCAAATATAAAGATATAGAACCAGAGAAATCAATAAGAGATTTCGAAAAACTATCAGAGAATGAAACCGAAACAGATAACTTTGAGAGTAGAATTACTACTGTAGAATATGTTACTACAACTGAATCGCCTGATGATGTTATTGAAAACGTCGAGCCTGAAGAAGACGACAATAAGAACGTTGACGTTGATGATAAAAATGACGATGAACCTGTAGTAGCGGCTACTGAGCAGATAGAAACTGATGGTCTTGATAATGATGTTATCAAAAGTATAGCAGAAGCGCAGGATGCCTATGCTTTTGAGAATCGTAGCAGCAGCGAACAACCTAAGGTGAGTTAACTTATAATCAGTATAATATTAAACTTTTATCAGATACTTTTAGCCTTTCTTCTGTCATTAAGTAGTCACTAATGTCCCCCTAGCCGAATTTCGGCTACGGCGACCAATAAATACGTAAGATATAGGTATTATAGTTCGCAAGTACAGGTGCACTCCCTATTTCCTTACTATCGTTGCGTCGTGTGACAGCAGTCTGACACGATAACACGACCGATCAGAGATCAGGCGCAGGACCATCAATGGCATGCTCTATCACACAAAACTCTTGAAAAAAGTCCTACCACCAGCCAGAACCAAACCCAATATGAACCAATAACCTTTGTGATTTTGTATTCTTGTGGCGTAACCAATGTTCCACGACTTAATAATGCCAAACAAATATATCATATCCAAAGATATAGCTTTTACTAGAGTTTTCTCTAATCTCTAAGATGCTCACAATGATTTTAAATGATTGCATGACAACATGACCTTGATAATTACCTGATTACATCATCTTACATTCCAATCACCAACCCGTGCTATTTCATAAATTATAAATACGAGTATATTAATCCTATTTTCCTCAGTTACAACGCAAATAAACAAAGCTGTTTCAAAAAAAATATAATAATGTAATGAGTGACCAATTTAGACTTATGAATGTGGAGGAAGTGAAAGTTGTGTGCCAGGATTACGAGGATCGTAGCAAGTGGGATGGATTTGGTCTCTGCCTACCCCTGTGGGAAAAAGGCGTGATTGTATGTACAAGTATGTACGTAGAAACAGTTTCACCAATTTCAGAATCTTCGTGATAATTTATTTGTTAGATATCAATAACACTGTCTTTATTTAGTAACTGACAAAAGAATCGGCGTCATTGTTTTCTTATAACTTTAACATGGTCATTTGTCAATGGTAAAACTTTATTTACGCGATGACTACTTATTTAACAAACTGAAGTTATATTGTTGAATAATAATAAATCATTTATCGACATTACCGAAATTGATCTGACCCAAAATTAAGTAGCTTAAACACTTGTGTTACGGGTATCAGGATCAACAAATATATACTTTAATGCAAATAAGACTTCAGACAGAGAACAAGCACGAATGTTCATGACAAAAACATCTGAAAAAGATATCTCCTACTATCATTTTTTACACCCTCCATTCCAAAACGTGGGCATAAGAATTTCAGTAATACATCTTAATCGTTTATTCTACGCTTACAGTTCCCATCCGACGAATAGATCAACAAATAACAACATCAGCACTATTCTAGCGTCATAAACATCATTGTCTATCCATCCAATAGAGTAAATATTTGCTACTATCAACTACGTGACATCTTTGGGAGTTTTGTCACGCCAAAATTTTACGCCTCCGAGCTCCGCTACAGTCCGTCTACAAGTCTACACGTAGCTAGCCGGTTTAAAAGACACTCTTGCATCGAAGAGCATGTTAAATTGTTGGTCCTGCGCCTGATCTCTCTTCAGTCGTGTCAGAATGCTGTTCCGTGTGCTTGCGCAATCCCTGCTCCATTTTAATAATATCCTGCGTAGTCGATTGATCTTTAAGATTGCCCGCCTTGAAGGACATTATTAATTGTCACATGACAGTACAGAACCTCAAGCTCTTTTCCACCACCGATGGACTAGGGTTAAAACGTACATAGAAAACCATAACTAGGTACGCTTTCTGCCAAGTGTCTAAGAACTCTTAGAGGGATAGGCCGCAGTAGCCGCTTGGCTGGTCAATAGCTAACGCTGGCACCGGCTCGTCCTAATCGGGTGTGAAGGGGAACCGGGGGAGTTTAGTGGGTAGTGGACGCTCTAGTCTCGAGTCCCACACACGGCCGCAGGTTTAGCTACCCTGCGGTTATGGTGCATAAACGCATTCTAATCCGAAAAAAAAAGGCCGCAGTAGCCGCTTACCATTAGGTGGTTTGCGTATATGACTTTTAATAGATATAGCTTAAATTTCCACTAGATTTCGATGTATTAAGTAAGTAATAGGGATTTATTGTACATGAAAACAAGGTGACATTAACAGTGCTATTGTTAGACACAGTATCACTTGATTCTACCTTTTCAGGTGGAATTATATAGGTATTATAAAGAGGAATTGTTATTATAAAAACAAATTGTTTGTTTGTATTGAACAGGCTCCGAAACTACTGAATCGTTTTAGAAAATTCTTTCACTGTTGGAAAGCTACTCCGGGTGACATAGGGTACCTACTTTTGATCTTGGAAATGTGGGGGAATGACAAAAGAAACCGCTAGTCACTAGTAATAACAAGATATTTGTCACACAGACAGACACCACAACCCAAGCGACGACCAGAGCCATGGACGAGATAGATGACTTCGTTCCCAGGATAGCTGAGTTAGGAGACGACTTGGAGATCACAGGACAGAGGAACCCTAAGACTGATAGCTGTAAGTACAAAGCAATCAATATCTCTGAACACAATTTTACACAACGCCAATTAGCCCCAAACTATACTAGCGGCGGGCTATGATGATGGCCGTTTTGACATCATCATCATCATCAGCCTGTGATAGTCCACTGCTAGACATAGGCCTCTCCGAATGCTCGCCACGCCGATCGGTCCTCGGCCACTCGCATCCAGCTCCTGCCAGCCATCTTGCGCAGATCATGGCTCCACCTGGCCTGAGGGCGTCCTACATTACGTTTACCAAGACGCATTTTGACATATTATGTATTATTTTGGTTTTTATAACGCTTTCGCACTTTTTATATTAACTATCGGCGTGCAGCAGTTTATGAGCTGTTTTTAATTTTAGAGCCTTTTTTTAAACCGTTTTTTTTAGCTTTATTATACTGTTAAACCATGTATGTCAAAACGGCCATCATAGCGTGCCGCTAGTTTAAGAAGCATTAGCTTGAACTATGGGTGACTTGACTACGGATAAACGTTACTTACATATTAATTTTTATACATGTTATAGATAGAAACATCCTACGGATACAAACAGATATGTTCATGCACACAAATGTTTGTACCGTGCTAACCCGCGACCTCTGGTGTAGTAACCGACTTCTCGACCATTACACCAAATGGTTTAAATAAAGTTAAGTACTCTTTTTTTAATAAGCAGTCAGTATGACCTCACTCCACCTGATGATAAGCGGATGTGAGTTCCAAATACATATAAGGTTGACTGGCTCAATAGAACATAGTACCCATTGAGCCAGTCCCCCTCACCCTGAAGGCCTGCTGAGATGCGGCTTATGCGATGATGATGATGCGATGGGATTTTTAATGTTTGTTTGCATACTTGTCATTGGTTTGACTGTAGACGTAACATTTCGCTTATAGTCATAATATTATTAATAACAAATTATTATTTCGTTTCTCAATCGCGTATTTTATGTTTGTTGATGTAGGATCAAAACTGACATAACAATAGTATAATTATGTCGTCATCACAAGTACATTATTATCTCATTATGATCTATTTACATATAAATGTAGGAATTATTTTAAAATTAGACTTACAGCCCTTTCACACGGCATCCAGTTTTGCAGGACCGGTTTTTTACTGTATCCTGCAAAACTGGACGGTGTGTTCACACGGCAGTTCAGTTTTGCGGGATCCAGTAAAAAGCCGGTCCTGCAAAACTGGACTGCCGTGTGAACACTGCTATATAAATATTTGTGCGACTAAACGGGATCCCGCTTTTTACTGGACGACGGATCCAGTTTCTAGTGACAAAACCGAATGCCGGATCGTGTTTTTGCAGTATCCCGCATGCGGGATGCTCGTGTGAACGCTATCATATAAACACATTCGGCATCAAACGGGATCCTGCAAAAAAACGGGATCCTGCAAAAAACTGGACTGCCCGTGTAAAAGCGCTGTTATATAAAACACTCATACAATCAGAAAAATCAATACATATTAAAATCCGTCTGTCTGTCTATAACGCTTTCAATCGAAGAAACTTAACATTGCTAACCTACGAGAAACAGTTAACATTCTATGTATAACAAAACTGCAAGTCCAAATTCTATACTACGAGAACAATTATTTCAACTACGTTTATTTATAGACCATTCACGTTCTCATGCTTCTGTCGAAATACGACCTCTAGAAGTAACTTCTATAGTTCATGGCAATTTAATTGAAAAGTAAACAATTTAAATACTCAATTAATACGATGGATTTGATCATGACAGCAAAGCTAATAAAAGTAAAGAAATAAATAGAATAAGACTTAGGGTCCGGCCGTTATGCCCGCATTCCGGGTTGCCCCCGGCCGGAATGCCCACGGTTTAACGGCAAACTGGAACAAAATTTTTTAAATACCGGCCTGGGTCAACCCGGTGGGGGGGGCATAACGGCCGGACCCCTTTTGCCCCCGTGGGCGAACTACTATACGACGTAATCCCACAAAAATGCTATCTTTTTTTAGGATAAAAAGTAGCGTACCTATGTCACTTCCCAGCTTTGAAACTGTCCCCATACCAAAAAACCACGTCGATCCGTTGCTCCGTTGAAACGTAAAAGAAAGACAAAGAAAACTACTCCTTATTCTGTTAACCCATGGAGGGTAAACATTATCCCGAGATAAAAGATGGCCTATGTCCTTTTACGAAGTCTAGACTACGTCTAAAGAATGACAAACAAACAATTTCGCATTTATAAATTTAGTATGCTTTAGTACTTAACTTTGTCAGCCCTAGGCAGGCATACTCCATAATTTATGCAAGAACAACTTTCTACCATCTGCCCACTTATCTTGTAAGCGACAGTGTGTCTTGTGATGCACTGCGACCCTACAGAACCTTAAATATTAATCTAAAGCCCTACAACACTTACTCGTTCCTAATAAATATAAACTAATAAATATAAATGCATGAGTAACACTTCTTTTTGATAGTGATTTGCCGAGTACGGTTTGACTCGAGTCAGACTCGATTCCTGCTTTGGACTCGCTTACTCGAATACCAAATTATTTTGATACGAGTATTCCGTACTCGAATCTGGTACTCGAGTCAGGAAGAATTGGTTCGTACTCGCTAACTCGATTCTATTTTTGCGAGTCCGACTAATTTGAGTTAACCTAACTCGTTCGTACTCGCAAAATAAAGTGGCGCGAGCTTAATAAATACAGATAATTTTGGACCTGAAATTTGTTTTGATTTCTTTGTTAAGTGTCAGTTAGCAGTTATTGTGAGTACTGAGTAATTTATTTAGTTATTTTTTAGACTCGAGTCCGGAAGGACTAAAGTCAGTATTCGAATACCTTACACAGAATTCGAGTACTAGGCTCGAATCAGGGAATCGAGTCAGGATTCGAATACCGTAAAAACTGACTCGAGTCGACTCGATCCACCAAAATAGCGACTCAGCACATCACTACTTTTTGACCAAATATTAAGTGTAGTGGTTGAGAAGTCAGCTACTACACCAGAGGCCGCGGGTACGATCCCCGCACAGTAAGTTTGTAATAAGAAAAAGTCTTGAAACCTTTATTTTACGGTGGAATGCGTTTAGGCAAAATTAACGCAGTCTAGCGCGGCCATGTGTGGGACTTGTTACTTTAGCGTCCAATACTTAACTCATTTCCACCCAATTGGGAGGAGCTGGTTCCAACCTTATTATATACAGCCAGGTTATAGCCCCCAGATTAATAACCAGCCGTGTGATATGTCCACGAATATTTATTTATTTACTTTTTCTTTCCAGCCGACCCCAAGCCACCGATAGACAAGCGCAACTTCGACATCGCCCCCCACCCCCCACCGGTCCTGTCCAAGAGCTCAACCCTTAAGAGCTGGCTAGAAGACTCATGGACTAGGCCTCCCGCTGGCATCCTGGTCCCGCTCCGGCCTATGGCCTTGAGTAGAGCCTTGGCTGTGTGGAACGACCTGACTGTCGGGGGTCTGAATGTGTCTGATATTGTCATCGTGGGATATGATTCTAATGGTGAGTACTTTTTAGATCAGGTTTTTTTTTTTGTATAGGTAGTAGCTCAGTACATTAGCTCCAATTAGCCTGATGGTAGTGATGGTTAGCAAAAGGGGAGCTGAAATTGCCATGACAACGGACGCAACACCGAAGCGTTATATCTGTTAGCACCGCACTACTGGCCCGCAACTTGTTCGTTTGAAGGAAGTCATACTGGTATTATAGGAAGAGGGAAAAACATGAGCCGGCAAAGAATTCCACTTGTTTTGTACCGCCTATACCATTGAGGGACACTTAATTTTAGATCTGGACCGGGCCAGACGTTGCACTGTTCCCGCTCCGGCCTGGCCTTAAGTAGAACCTTGGCTGTGTGGAACGACCTGACTGTAGGGGGTCTGAATGTGGCTGATTTTGTCATCGTGGGGTATGATTCTAATGGTGAGTACTTGATTCTAATTAAAAAGGTTAAATCTGGTCGGCCCGAAACAATGACGCATCAGTTAAGTGAAAGTCCCACTGCAGGAAAAAGGTCTCTATGGCTTAGTGGTTTAAGTACATGATCCGGGGTTCAATTATTTATCGGTGGGGCCAAAATTTGTGCCGAATTTTTCAAACACAACTCGGGTATGGGATCACCGATCCGGATTTGACGCGTGGTGAGCCAGTACCCAACATTGTCACGATCACGACGACATGATATCGACGATGGAGGCCATGCCCTGCAGTAAGACAGGAAGTAGACTGATTCTTAACATGATTATGACAATTTTTTGGATGGAATGTCGCGAATATTTTTGTCAGTATAGCAATGAGAAATCTAAATGAAATAATTTAAATATTTTCTTATTCCAACTCCTAGAAAAAATATAACCTTATCAACTACGTACATACAATGTAGAGAGAGGTACATCCAAATGAAATGTCAAGTGCATAAAAAAAATAGCAATCATATACAATTACTAGCAATCCAATTGAAAATAACAGAAAATGATCACCCATTGTCATTTCTACCATTATGTCATCGTTACTATTGTTAGTATTAGATAATTATGTCAATTAGGGCTTCTTCTATTACTTTAGTTGGCAGACAGGTACGCAGTCCACCTGATGGTACAGGCCCCTACAAACTTCTTGACTATCGGCAGGGGATTGCGCATACGAACACAAATTTTGACACGCCTGCGCGCTATTGGTCAGAAGCATACCTCTGACCAATAGCGCGTGCAGGCGACACGGGATATTCGCACGCGCTATTGGTCACGCGCAGGTGCACATGCGCGAACTTTCCCCCACCCCACGACCGATGGTCAAGAAGTTTGCCGTCACGTATAAGAGGTCACTGGCCTGTTCCATTGAGGGACACTTAATCAGGAGGCATCATTCAGTATGGTAGTGTGGGGCCCTATGGCTATGATTTTCGAGCCTTCGATTTCAAGTATACTGGCTGGTAAAATAATATTTCCAAAAGCAAAATTATTAAATCTTTGACTGCCAAGGTTCCAGGCCTCATATACAATATTTTATTATTGTTAAGGGTTACCAGTTACCCCCATTCCGTTCATTGTGAAAGAGCTCTATTTAATTTTAGCCAAGTGGTACCTATCTAGCGCCTCTTCAAGTTCGTTAAGTAGGTGGTTCGAATCTTCTATCTAGCCAGTGTTTCCTACACTTACCATCATCATCAGCCTATATACGTTCCCACTGCTGGGACACAGGCTTAATCTCAATTGAGAGATAGTATTAGTAAGGGCCATACTCCACCACGCGGGCCCAGTGCGTATTGGTGGAGTGGTACTTAAGACAAGGCAAGGCGTTGGCTTTCCTTTCCTACACTCGGACTATAATAATTATTACATCTTTGACCCAATCATAGTCATACATACTTTATATCTACAGATTTTCCCCTTAGGCGATCAAGAAAATACACATGTTATTAAATGATATTAGAAGATAAATAATGGTTATAAATTTGCAATTTTAATACTGTGATAAATATGCAAATGTTAGTGCATACAAAAATGCATTTAAAGACGGAACTTGACTAGTATACAACCTCGTTTTATTTTTCTTACTAATATGATAAATGCGAAAGTCTGGATGACTGGATGTTTGGAAGTTTGTTCCTAAATCTCGCCTAAACGGATTTAGATGAAATTTGGCACACGTATAGTTTATAGCCCGGATTAGGACATAGGCTATAAAATTCCTACGGGAAACGTCTCATTCCCGCGGGAATAACAATTTTGAAACTACTAAACCGATTTGAATAATTCTTCCACTGTTGGAAAGCTACACTATCCCCGGTGAACATAGGGTACTTTTGATTCCGGAAATGTGGGGCGTAGGGGAGATATTTGAAAAAAGAGATTACGCGCGGGTGAAACCGAGGGCGGAAGGCTAGTAAAACATAAAGATGAAGGCAAATAAGCATGTGTGACACCTGATGGATCCACAGATTCCCTCCATGGGGAAGAGAGGGGGAAAGGGCGATTTGGGCGGCTCTCAACAATAAAGCAGAAAACATACGTTTGGTGAAGTGTCCCTCAATGAAATAGGCCGCAGTGGCCGCTTACCATCAGGTGAGCTGCGTGCTTGACGCTTGTCTACCAACTAACGTTTAATGTAAAATATTTAATGATGTACATTATAACTATACATCGTTATCGCGCGGGCAGTTTCGGGGCGACGCGTGGATACTGACGAATAGGGTTGCCACGCATGGATCTTTTTTTTTTAATTATATTTGACCAATAAAAATATCGATTTTTAAATCGATATTATGCATTGAATCTATTTGTAATCCTAAATCGACCACTGACACAACAATGTTACCTTACGATTTTTTTCGGTTTCGATGACTTAACCAATTTTATGAAAATGTTATTTTTATCCTAATTACTCATTTATAGCTGTATGATGTCAATTTCTGACTTACTGGACTGAATCAACCCTCAGAGAAAGTGTTGCTAACTTAAACAACGCTTCTACACTACTTTGTCCCAATTTTGAATACAATATCAAAATAGAAATAATATTCTATTTATCCTCATAAGGTATTTATCCTCTTAAGGAATATACATAACATGAAAGGCTTTAATTTAAAGAATAAAAAAACATGCAAATATTCTAATACTCGTTATATACGTGTGACAGCCCTTCGGTCATCTATGCGTCGCCCCCAAACTGCCCGCGCGATAACGATGTATAATTATAACATTACTTTTCCATCAAAGTTTATTCTCACCAACAAAGTTGAATAACTGGATCTTACCTGAAAACAAAGAAAAACATCATTAGTAAAAATATTCACACAACAATTGTCTTTCGATTTAAAATAAAGTGTCACACTGCAGGGTAAACGCCTCCATCTTTGAATAAAGGCTGCCTCGAAACTCTACATGTAGCGTAGCAAGCTCTAAATATGACCAAATCTTTCGTCTTTATATCTGCGACCAAATCTCCACTAAACATTAAACAAGATTGCGGTCAAATGCCTTAAAATACCTTAAAAATAAATGCAAGAAAACTGTTTCAAAATCTCAATGTCACATAGTACATGCAAAAGTAAACTTGCGGTCAAGAAAATTGGTCCACTTGAAATAACTTTTGGTAAGTCAAACTACTTTCTTCATAGTCCGACTGGCTAGCTACCAAGCTAGCGTAAGACATTGCAAATAATTTCAGTTAATACCACAAACCTATACCTGTACATCAGTCATCTTTGCAATAGAACTTAGGACACACAAGTCAAAGTTTTATGAGCCTTTTAAAGTACATTGTAATTATTTTCTTAACAGCTCTCGGCAATCATCGCATTTCCGAATACAAATGTATGTTAATTTGCATATCCATCAATTATTACATTTACTCCGCTGGCACAGCGACCCGAAGTGGAATTATTACATTATAATAGTAATTTTAATTACAAACAATAATAGCAAAGGGCAACTGATAGAAATACGCCGTTTGACAAAACACTAAGTTTACCGAGAGACATTTAAAAATAGACTGTACTAACAAGTTAACAACTTCGTAGGTTACTTAATTTCTCCGAACACTGTATAGAAACGCAACTTGATAATCATAAATATACTCGACCCCATTTCTTCATTGGCTCCCAAACAAAACTATAATTTATCACATTCTATCGATTTATATTGCATAATGATTGATTTGTAGCATGTATAATTGGCATCTTCGTTGGCCCAAAGTTTCGATTGAACGAAAGACTACATAATTGTTTATTGGGTTAACGTTCATTGCTAAATATATAAACAACAAGTGTAGATTAGTTTTCGAGACCTGCGGCCAAGTATAGGACTCGGAAATCTGCTTTAGTTGCGAGACCTACACAAGTCCGACTACCCACTAAACTCCTCCGTTCCCCTTCACACTTGAAGAAGAACGACCCGGTTCGCCTTGTAGTAATTGATCTGTCTATCTCCAAGATACTGAGAAGGTTCCTGCGGTATTTGAGCGAGGCGAGAGAGAGGCATTTTACTTAAAATTCCGCAAAACTTTAATCAGGTTGTTATCTATAATATGACCTGAGTAGTAGGTCAATTAAAGCCAAAACACAGCTATGAGGACATTCAAAATCAAATTAAAAATATTCTTTATTCAAAGACGCACTCATCTCCCAAAATCAACGTTACAGAGTGACTACCATCGGATCCGGAATCATTACTATGGTGGAACACATGTTTGGAAACTAATTTTCCTGGTCGCAAGTGTAGACCACCAGACCAGTTGTCAGCAGGTGTCGTAAACTATAATAAAGTATTTAAATAATAAACAACCGCAGCTAATTACGACCGATTGATATTCAAAATGGTTGTATTCCTTGTTATGATGACGCGAGTTTCTTAAGGTGACGCCGCGTTCAACTAAAAGTCTGAAATTCGGCGCGTGCCGCCCCCCCACCCCGCACATTTATGACGAGAGACGAGCACGGGGCAAAGAGATCCGCGCAATGATGTTTTATGCTATAGATATGTTACGTTCATATTTAAATCTGTTCCATTGCACACATTGACAAATATAACTGAAAGATAAGTGAGACAAAAGATACGAAATAGCACGCAAATGAAAGAGATAGGTATAATTTGACGTATGACGCATTGGATCCGCGCGTCCACTGAAACCACTGACCTCCATTATACAAGTACGCTGGACAGGCGATCGCTACCAATTATTTGATCCGATTTGAAAATCGCCATATTGGAGCTAACTTTGCTGGAGAGCAGTAATTAGTGAGTGAGTGTACTTGGAACTAATACTAGTTCTATACAACGACTGAATTTTGTTATCGATAAAAACTTTTTTAGATAAAGTGCCCTCTTTGTGTAGCTAATCTAAGTACGGACGGCAGCAGATCAACCTACCCTAATTTGTCAAAAAATCTCAATTGAAAGAGAACTCTATGTGAAGTGAATAAAGCTGAAAATTGGTTGTAGAAATTTGACAGATTGGGGTAGTCTGATGTGCTGGCGACTGTACATAGGTATCTTATTATTAACTCTCTATGGGGAGGGATAGGTCCTTAAGAAAGTATTCTCAAGTCACTTATTATATTTAAATAAAAGAAAAAGTTATTTCTAATTTTTTAAAGACCCCAAATAATGATTATAACTTTTAGATAATTCCAAATGTCATTGGCCCGTATTTATAGACAGGTCTCAACTATGAGATCGATCTTAAGATGACTCTTGAAATAGTGGTTTCTGATGTTTACGCGGTTACTACCACAGATAATAATATAAAAATAGTAGTTACTACTCATTAAATAAAACAACTTAAACGGATTAATCGCGAGTTTTATCCGTTTCAGTTGTTTTATTTAATGGCTCTTGAAATATTATTTTTAGATAAAACTACAACTACGGGCTTTAGTCTAAAAACAACGTTTCGAGATAATATGTGACAATGCTCCGAAATATTCTAGAATTAATGCACGAATAAAATTTCATTGTTTAGCCCAGATTATTTGCAGAGTCAAAAAATGTGTAACTTTCTCACCGGTCAACAATTGAAAGGTACTTAGCACGTGTTATTTTGGTAATCTTTTTTAATAATTATGGTTTAAAATCATCGGACTGGTTTAACATAATTATACACAATCATCACAAATCATTTTTTTTTCTGTTTTGTTGTCATATCAAGTGTTTATTATTGTAAGAGATCACTATGTCCCTTTAATAATAAAATAAAATTATCGACTAAGAAATTACATAATATCGACATGAATTTAGACATCCCTAAACTAGTTCCTATGGTTTGTTAAATCTTGGATCTCTGCGACAGCTGTCATCGATTTGACAGCTGTTAAATTTCACAATTTTTGACTGTCAAATGTATGAAGAGAAATAACGTTCATGATTGTAGGGTCCCGCCCACTTAGAGATATTCATTGCTATTATCATTCTCTTACACTTAATAATCGATTATGAAATTGTAACACATCGGTTTTTTTTTTGTATCTCTTTAAACGTACAATTTTATAATAAAAAATCAAATTGATTAGAAGTCGATTTGGATATAACAATTTGAATATGATCAAAGTCCGAAATTCGTGTAAAAGAGCACATGACATGTGCTACGAGTATCAAAAATGACGAAGTTACCCCAAATTGGTACTTAATTAAATATTAACATCCAGACACAGGACAAACACAAATCTTTATCACCTAAATGTTTTCGCATAGTCATAGAGCATGCCAAACAAATGTGTCCTTTGTTTTAAATCACTTTTACTAGAGGTCCTCAATCGTTCAGTGTAGATCGATAGAGGAATCGATTACTTACGAATCGAAGTTTTAACATTCGTTTATGGTAAGACTACGCCTCTAGAAATGTCACTGCCACACCTGTCGCAGAGATCATCCAAAATTTAACAAACTATAGTACACTCACTGGCGGCGCTTCAAATCGACACAAAAAATAGCTGTCATTTTAATGTCTACAGTTCCTTCAGAGTTATTTTACCTTTGACAGCTGTCAGTGTCTTATTCCATGCGGTCGTTTGACGAAGCTCCTCGCATTTTTCTATTTAAAAATGATAAATTTATCTTGTATTATGCCAAAAAGGATTCAGAGTAGTGGTAATAATATTGTGTTATCAGTACGTGATTTTTGAAAGAGAAAAAGACATTATAGGCCGTTTAATCCCATTTGGAAATGTTCGCCATTTGAAAATGCCGCCATAACTGGTTAGCAAATAGGGTTACCTTACCAGTGTGCAACATTTTACCCCAATGTGATGGAGATAGAATGTTGTGATATATAAAAGACAAGACATAGGTATCGATTGTTCGAAGCTATAATTAACCCACTCAAATGAACGTTTTCCATTATTTTAGGTCTATCCAAAAAAAAAATAGCACCAGTTATCAATAAAAGAAAATTGTATTGGATGATTTTAATTTATGTGGAGTCTAGTAAAAAGGCGAGTTGAGAGTTAAAATGTGGTACAAGATGCAAACAATATTGTCAAATTAACAGAAGAAGCATTCCAATCGGTCACTCACTGTTACTACAGATGAATGGCAAAAACAATGTGAACATGTTATCCACATCGAAGACCAATTGTCCGAAAGAGAAGTAGGTACTTAATGGATGCTGAAATGTACAAGTTCATAAGAGAATTAAAAAATTAATCTGATACTGGATCAGACCAGACGGCATTTCTGAAGACTCGAGTTCAACGGATAGTGATTGTGCGTAGTCAGCTATCTTTTTAGATCATTCTTATTCACAATAAAAAATAATATTATAAACATGATGGTGAATCTTAGAAGCTAAATATGGCCACACATATTTCAGGTTGGGCAAACAGACTGTATAGCCAGTCCAGCGTACTATGTATATGATGGAGGTCAGTGGTTTGAATAAATATTCGAAAAACAAAAGCGAGCGTGGGCGGAGAGCAGTTGACATAGAACCGTCTCTGGCAATAGCCGGGAGCGTACTGCTGGGGCCGCGCGACGCAAGACGCTCTTAGAAAACCCGCTCTAAACGAAAAGAGCGTATGCGACAAAATGGTTTTATCCGTGTGATTTAAAAACTATAAATGTATTTTAAATAATATATGGCCTAATTATAGTGTATGGTTCCGTGATTATATTTAGTAATTTTGAAGGCTTAAGTCGCTTCCGATTGTCGTAAAAATGACAATCCCTGTTTTTATAGAGGTATTTTTGATTAATTATTCTGTGTTACAAAAGTTTACCAATCGTGTATTCAATTGGACTAAACAAAGTCAAAGACATGATGAATCCTGCCAATTAATTTTATTTTCTTAGCTTAAGTCATTGCTGAGAAAAATCGATATCCTTGCAACACAAATATTCAATTCGTCGTCTTAATGCTCTCGTATTGTGTTGTGATACTGTTTTTTTTTGGCAATATATTGGGTGAGCTTCGAGCGCGTGGGTTCGAATTCGAATCCAGCGGGGAGCATCACTGTGTGATTGTTTCCAGTTTGGTTAGGAAATTGCAGACTTGAATCACCTGAATGTCTGAAAAGAATGATGATTCCGTGCTTCGGAAGGCACGTTAAGTCGTTGGTCCCGACTATGTTCCAAGCAGGTCTGGTTTCCCTTGTAAGGGTTAGGGAGGTCAGATGGCAATCTCTCCATTGTAATAACCAGGCTTGTCGAATCTAGGATCGTAGTCGAAGCGGACCCTGAGCTCCATACTGGATGCAATCGGGAATACGCTGGGATGATGATGATGATGATTGAGCTTCGAGCGCTTTGTACAGTCAACAGCACGTCAGACGTAACACTTTGGACTTTGTACCGCTCTTATGTCGGGGGCATAAGCGCTATTATCGAACTGCAAGTGTATACCGTGATGTGCTGTTGACTGTACCGATCTAGTCGGGGAGGGGATACAGGATTTGGCAAGTCCAGTTATTGAAGCGACTGCCATCTTTGACGACCCATTTGGTGTAATGGTCGAAAAGTCGGCTATTACACCAGAGGTCGCGGGTTCGATCCCCGCACGGTACAAACATCCTTGTGCATGAACATGTCTGTTTTTATCGGTCTGGGTGTTTTTATGTATAATATGTTCTTTATGTTTATCTGTTGTCTTGCACCTATAGCACAAGCTAATGCGTAGTTTGGGGCTGAATAATGTCGAGCTATTTATTATTTATTTATTAGGTGTGTGCGACTGTGCAACTTTCTCATAATATTTTCCGTCAGCGCTGACCTTGTGATAAATACGCACAAGCACATGGAAAAATCCACAGGTTCGCGCCGAAATTCAGACTGTTTGAAACCACTCGGTTCACAAGATGATCTATTATAGACCGACAAACTTATCTGTTCCGGTGGCCAAAACTGGAACTACGTGAAATGTCATTTTTTGTTGCCAGTTGTTGCTGCTACAAAATATATGCCATTACTTTTATTTGGTTAGTCCAAAGTGAATTTTTAATATTGATTTTATTTAAAATCAACGTTTTTATCAACAACAACAATTATTACTTTTTGCATACTAGGACAATAAAATTATTTTTATTCCAAAAGTGCAAAAACAATTTTTAATGGCAATACTAAAACGACAATAGCGACGCGCCACCACCGGAACAGATAAGTTGACGGTCTATAATACTGACTCCATGACGTATTTGGTAATGAGAGACCCTGACCTGAACGCCAGGAGCCGTACGTAGGTTCGAATCCCATTCAGGACAAACATTTATGTAATGCACTTTTGTGTTTGTTCTGTGTCTGGATGTTTATTTGAATTTAAGTAAGTATTTTCGTTGTTTCTGATACCCATAACACAAGTGCTTAAACTACTTACTTTCTTTGGGGTCAGGTCAAGATCGTTGGGTATCCGGACACAGCCAAAATCCAGCTATAATCCTAGACTACCATCAATGTCACGACCAAACGCTCTCGTAGTAAAAGTCATAGTAAATATTATATATCCGACCTTGCCACGGTGAATGTAACTAAGTTATGTAAGCTATCACGCTCTAATTCATACAGAACGGTAGAGACAGAAAGTTGTCTTATTGGAAATATATCAAAATTTTATAGTATTTAAGGGTTCACTGGTTTCATGATGCATTTGGTAACGAAGTTCTATTTTTTTTTATTGCAATGTGTAACAAGATGAGCAGATCGTACACCTGATGGTAAGCGCCACGTCTGCCCTTGCCCTTAGACAGGTCAGTGCCAAACAGTTACTAAGCAGTTACTGTATGGCACTGCCCTGCGCCCGCTACACCTACACCGAGACGACAGTTATTAGGTCTCATACGAGTATACCCAGTAATTTCACTAGCTTCAGTGCCCTTTCCCCGATGCACAGTGACAAAAGTGCTTGACACACTTCTATTTCACGGGAAAATATCTAAAATACAGAAATAATGGAACGTCATTGGCATGAATACAGGGATTAAGGCTGACGGAAGGAAAGTATTGCTGTTCGCTATTTGATACAAATTGGCATTGAACACGTTAAAATTTTCGGGAGTCAGAATATTAGTACATTTTAAATGTTTTGATAAGTTGATATTTTTAATAATTAAGGTCACGGCCAGGATTCTAAACCACTTGGCGTCCGATGCGTTATTTTATATGATTTTTTATTGAATGAGGGCGTAACTTGGCAGCTAGGCCTAAGATCTCTAAAGGCATAAGTAAAACTGTGAATCCTATATTGTCCTCAGGAATCAACTGGAGATCCAGGCATAACCTTCAACCGAGCAGCACTGGGAGTGGGGACAGGGCGGTCTCTGAAGCACTGTCAAAACTGCTTCTTAAATACCAGGTAATAAGGTTTATTATCCTTTTTAATGCCTCCTCTTGATGGAACCCTATATGGCTAGATGGTTAAGAAATCCCAAAAGGGAAAAGTAACAAGGTGTCCATTTGAGGGTCATTTCACGAGTATATTTGAATATGAGAATGCTTTTAAGCATCATAACCGAAGCGAAAACTTCGACCCTATGTGGGACTGGGGACTGAAGATATTCGTTCCACTACCCATTGAACTCCCCCAGATTCTTCTTCATAATCCGAGAGGGGCGAGCCTGTGCCCCTCGAGGACTACCCGACAACGAGGTAATCCCCTTATAGTAATGTCCTCCTAGCCGAGTTTTCGGCTACGGCGGCCAATCTTTTTAGGATCAGCCAACTACGCAGTATATTATTATAGTGTACAAGTGAGTGCGCAAGCACAGGTGCACTCCCTATTCCCTCACTCTCATTACACGGTGGGACAGCAGTCTGACTTCGTTAGTATATGTTCTGTGGTCTGACACAACCGAAGATAGATCAGGCGCAGGACCAACAGCTTAACGTGCCTTCCGAAGCACGGAATCATCATTCATTTCAGACATTCAGGTGATTCAAGCCTGCAATGTCCTAACCAAACTGGAAACAATCACACAAAGTGATGTTCTCCGCGGGATTCGAACCCATGACCTCCGGGTTTTAGAGCCCAATGCTCTAACCACTGTACCACGAAGGCAGTTAGTGGCTATTGACCAGCCTATCCCCAGATAATCCAACCAAATCTACCACAGTCGATTTTTTAACGCAATTGCTAGATTTTTGGGAAACTCTTAATATCGCTATTTCGTAACCCTCGTACTACGTAATATGTCACTTGTACTAAACACGTTCTGAGCTGGTTGTGGTTTGCCAGATTTCACATAAGGTCATATACGACCTTCGGGTCTACCATAAACCACAATGTACGGTCAGAAATAAAGCAACTATATGGTAACTCTTTGGTCGTACGATTAGCACTCAATAACATTAGCCAGCTTGCTAAAACTATTGTTATTATTAACTTGATTAATCGTTTTACTCGTAATACTACACATATGTATATTTTTTTGACTTCAAAAAGAGGAGACCCAATTTGTTTTTTGTTTTTATATAACTTTTTACTGAGTGGCCGATTTAGATGATTCTTTTCATATTCAAAAGCTGGTTCTTGCCCTATTTGAATTTTCACGAGATCTTACAAGTAGTTTTTGATTTACCACTATTAATTCGTATTCTACATTGACGACATTATTTTACTTCTGTTTTATGTGAAATAAATGTCTCTTAAGAGCAGTGCGCTAACTTAAGATCTACTATTATTCACATCAAAATAATCAAGAAATAAAATAAAATTTTAACAAAAATTTGTCTTGTACCTCTGTCACGGGATACGGAGGTCAGATGGTAGTCGCTCCATTGTAATAATCTTCCTCTCTGTCGGTCGACCGATAGTCAACCAGTTTGCCGACAGCAATATTTATATGAATTGGTGAGAATTTTTATTCGTTTTCTTGCTGACCATACTTTTTGTTAGAAAAGTGTTAATTTTTCGACCTCATTAGTTCGCAAAGTTTATGAGGCCACGTATTTATTTCTTTGTTGATGGAAGACTTGCGGTTACTACATTCAATAGGGTATACCACAGGTGAAATCTGCGGCCAAAACAGCTCTGTGTTCCGGTATTAATGTAGGAGCCAGGAGCCACTTGAAATCAAAGGCTCGAAGATCAAATGGGCCTACAGTGTGGAAGCACATTAAGCGACGCTTCCAGGCGAAGTGTCCCTCAATGGAATAGGCCACAGTGGCCGCTTGCCATCTGGTGGCGTGGCAGACAGGCACGCAGTCCACTGCATTGAGACATACTTAAAAGGTTGCCACGACTTTTTTTAAGCATTGTGTTCAAAATATGTCCAAAAAGTAACTAAGAATCCGACATAGAAAAATTCATACAGTCATCATAATAATGTGATGTTAAGTAAAGGTTTTACCAGATAAATATCATTTAATCGTAATATTACGGAAACAGGAATTACTTTGGATTTCCCCTTACATTCACGGTCAAATTCGTTTTTAAATAATTCAACAGACTGACATATTGTCTGATGAACAATATGATATTAGTATGAAGTTTTAACACGTATAGTCAAAGAAACAACTTCACAATTACTACATTATCGTTCATAAAATATACCACCCGAATTAAGAATCTCCTCTTTTTAAAGTCTGTTAAAAAAGATGTAAATGAATCACCTGATGGTAAGTCCGTCACCCATGGACATTTGCAACAACACCAGAGGCATAACATTATGCGTTTCTAGCCCTTAAGGAAGGAATTATGCACTTTTCGTGGACGTTAAGCAAGACCGATCTTCAAATCAATAATAAATGATCTAAAGGGTAATATTAAAACGAGTGTTTGTACCTATATTAAAGTTATAAGTTACAAAAATAAATACAGTATTACTAAGTGAACTGACTGGGAGTGACGAGAAATTAACGCGAGGACTTAATTTCTTTAGTGGTAGAGCCATGCTGTTTTACAGTACGAATGGGCCGGCTCGTCCGGGGAAAAACCACCCTCTCACATAACACCAGCGTGAAATAATAGTGACTACTATTTACGTCTGGTTTGTAAGAGTGCCGGAGGCCCACAACCCCCCATAGGCCGGCAACGCATCAGTGATCCCTCTGGGGTTGCGGACCCGCTCTGTAAAAGGCGGGCAGGTCGCCCTGCGGTGTTCCTCTGGTTGTCAGGGTCTGTCCCAGCCCAGAGACGCCGCCGACGGCGATGCAGGAGCGCGGGGGGGTTTAGTGGGTATCCTTCGTGCACCAGTCTTTATAAAGACTGGGGCATGGAATTGCACGAGTCCCACACACGGCTCGCCTTCCCCAGGCGAGTTAAGGTGCCTAATAGCATTCCCCTCCACAAAAAAAAAAAAAAACTTACAAACGTAACTTTTTTTTATAAATATATATTTTAAATAAATAAACACGAAAGCTCCTAAACTACTATGTTAATATTGTTAATACGCGTATGACGAACGCTCAAAAGGTCGGTTACCCATATTTATCGGTTATTGTAACAGACAAGTGACAACAACATTAACAGCTACACAATGCCAGACCACGCCATCATTACCATATGCAATGCCATTATTATACAGACAAGTTGTTTGAGAACATAGTAACGAATTAATGTTATACAGACAGCTATTCTATGGTATTATTATAAATGGATAAAGAACTTTGTCTAATGCGCTTTCAGCCCCAAAAAAGGCAATTTGTTTAAAAAAAATTTGGTACAAACATAGACTAGGGTGTTTTTTAATAAGAACTGTATATTTTGTCAAAGAAACAAAAAAGCCACATCCTAAATATATATTTTTTAATTTAAAACCCCTTCTTAGTGAGAAGTCGGAGTCCGACTGGCTAGCTACCACCCCCACAGGTGAAATCTGTCGCCATAACAGCTTTTACTGTTATCTGGCACTAACAATGTGGGAGCTGGGAGTAGACTTAAATTAAGGGCTCGAAGATCATCGGAGTCTACAGTATGGTAGCCACTTACCATCAGGTGGGCTGCTTGTCTGTCTGCCACAATAGTTATCTGGCAATAATAGCAGTTTCTTATTTTCATTTTGTCCTTCTTCTTCCACAGGGTGTGAACTCAGACTCCGGCAACGACGGAACGATGCGAGCCTTAGCCTCTGCAGCCAAGTTGGTGCCATACGACAGTGCACTGTTCGTCGTCACCGACAAGGGAGCTGGTGACCCTCAGCGACTTCCACTGGCCTTGAGAGCGTTGGTCGAGAAGAGGCTGAAGGTATGTAACTGTGTAGAATGTTACAGCCATTCATTCACGTTAATTTATTCTTCTAGTTCATTCACTCATTATGTTTATTGTTAGATTAATTAAGTTACTAGTTACAGCGTAACAGACAGAAAGACAGGAGTTAATTTCACAATTATAATATTTGTAGGGATAGAGATTCCCCAAGTCATTAATCAATTCTCCCAGTCATACATTCTCTCATTAATTCTTTCGATCCATTTATTCAATTTGAATATCCTTTAAGTTAATTTTACCCATCACTGTAACGATAAAATTTAAAACCCTTAACGTACTATATCTCAGAGTTAACTTCTACAAATACGATTGTGTTGCATCACCAGGTCTACATAATATGGACGGACTCCAACAACCCCTCAACAGAACAGGAAGCTGAGCTGCAGGAGTTGAGAAACGTCTCTCGTCACACGCAAGGAGAAGTTTTACCTTACTCTTTGCAAGTCATGGTAAGTATTCCGAATAACCCATACTTTGTAAAGTCTAGTTAAAAATCCGTCTCGAAGGACCATGTAAAATTTGAAAATATGAAATGGAGCAGGGAAAACAGGACGTCTTACCTAGTTCATTTTAACAATAAAAAAATAAACTTACAGACATTATAAGTCTAAATTACCAAAATTCTGAAATTAGCAGGTATGAAATAATAGAGGAAAACAAAGACCTACTTCCTATTTGTCTTTATTCAACACTAAAGTTGCGACTGCCCGAAAGTGAGAAACCCAAAAAGCACAGTTTAAAACCTACGAGTATAAAATCCATTAACAATAATGTTAGTCAAGATTCCTGCGCATTCTAATCTAAAGTTAAAAATGAAATGATAAGTCTTCATTTCAGGACATGGAAAGCGGCAGCAATCTAGCTTCAGAGGCTGAACTGCAGGAATGGGATCCAATGGACATGATGATTCAGGCTCGTCGCGGTCGTGTCAACTCACAGATGGAAGCTGAGAAGTTTGAGGTAAGAATTCGACTAGACTCGGACAGAGACTCCATCCATATACACATGGAATTAACACTTTAACGGGCTTTTCCTAAACAATAATTATTTTTAACAATTTTATAATAATTGTTTGTGATTAAAAAGGCGCTGTAAAGACGTAGTCAATTCCACGTCGTTTATGCGCAAATTGTCAAATTCGCATATTGTCAAGCGGTCGCAAACAGTCAAATTCGTAAATTGTCAAATTTGCAAATCGTTAAATCGTCTTGTCGGATGCTAGCCACCAGTAAATCTAAAATCAGTTATCAGCCCTCCTTGCGCAAACGTTAACACTTTGGGTCCACATACATACATTAAATATCGATCAGTCTGGCGAACGTTTGAAGTGGCTTATTTCCAGCAATGAACTGTTTTAAACTGATGTTGTTGTATTGCAATACAAAAGAACAGATGACTTATAATTCTCTTCTTTCAGACTTTGGTGGTAAGGCGTGGAGGAGGGGAAGCCTTGTCTCTCGGAGTGCCCGTGGAGAACGGAGTGTCAGCTCTGAGGATATACATAGAAGGTGCCGTGGAGCATGCTGTTCTATACCCACCCAATGATGGTAAGTTCCCATGTTTTGCTACGCCCTTAAAAAGCAGACTAGATGAAAAGAATGCGTTTCATGACTAAAAAAGCCTCAGTTTTCGATTGATGAACCATTTAGTGTAATGGTCATAAAGTCGACTATCACACCAGAGGCCTCAGGTTCGATCCCCGCACGGTACAAACAATTGTGTACATGAACATGTCTGTTTGTATCGGTCTGGGTGTTTATACGTAGAGCAAAAATATAAAAGAAATTAATTTTGCTTCTCAGTCATTGGCACGGTTACTGTACCTTTTGCGATGATAATTTTACTATTGTAGTGTTCTCTTGTGTGTTTTTTACTATTGGTCAGTAGCAGCCAGTAACCAACCAGATCTGTATGTCTCATCTGATCCTACTGACATTTTAATGACAGCTTTAAATTGCACGCCAGTAATGACGACATACCGATTTAACTGTCATATTTAAAAATGATTTTCCGCAATTCAGTGGCATGAAGACTCCAGCGTAATTCGTATAATCATCCACTGGAACGTAAAAAAATAACCGTAGAAACGTCAGTGTTAAATTATGATGAGAAAACTATTTAGATGAAGTCTTAGGGTGCCGTCAGACGGACTGCACCGCAGCGACTGCGCGCAGTCGATATATTCAACTACATGCAGTTGCTATATACAACTGCTTACAGTCATGATATCAACTGCACGCAGTCGGCTGCCGCTGCAGTCGTGTGAACGTTTCTTCCCCACTGCTCAACTAGATTGCTCAACTCCATAAAGTTGAGCAGTGGGTATTACCCACTGCTCAACTGGTCATTGCTCAACTACGACAGTTGAGCAGAGGGTCATACCCACTGCTCAACTAAAATTGCTCAACTAAGTACGTGGGTTTATTCCCGGTCGTCCCCACTCTATCCCCCCCCCCTCTGGATAAGAGTGGAAAAAAAACGTTTCGTTCGTCCCCAGTGGTGACGATTGGAACTTTTTATTTCCCACTCGTTCCGCTTTAAACCGAGAGTCAAATAATAGGTTCTTTGACACCAGTACCATGATACAGTTCCATGATGGAACTCAAATTCTGAAAAACAAATGAATGTCGGGGAAACAAATGAATGTCGGGAAAACAAATGAATGTCGGGAAAACAAATGAATGTCGGGAAAACAAATGTATGTCGGGAAAACAAATGAATGTCGGGAAAACAAATGAATGTCGGGGAAACAAATGAACATCCGGGAAACAAGTGAAGGTAAGAAAGCATTGTCTATTGATCGGAAGTAAAAAAAATAGGTGCAAGCCATTTTCGACATTATCGTCATGTACCAAGATAACGGATTTTAATGAAACAGCTATGTAAGTAATGTAAGCGTTAGGGAAAAGCAACAAAATTTTAAAGGTCATTAAAGACGAAAATCGCTTGCACCTGTTTTTTTAACTACCGATCAACAGACAATGCTTTCCACCTTCACTTGTTTTCCCGACGTTCATTTGTTTCCCCGACATTAATTTGTTTCCCCGACATTCATTTGTTTCTTCTCCCACATTCGTTTGTTTTTCTGGCATTCATTTGTTATTGTTGTCCAAATTTTAGAAAAACCAGTTCTCTTGGTCACGTGTTCAATTTGATTTGGTTGGGTTTTACAGGCAAGGGTACAGCGGTTAAAAATTTATTTTCCACTGTATCATCAAGGGAACAGTTAAGGGTACACAGGAAAACAAGCGGTTTTAACAAAAGTAATAACAAGAGTTGAGCGGTAGGTCATATGTTTAATTAAACAACAAATATGTCCCACAGATCAACTGAGTTGAGCAATAAATAGTTGAGCTATAGAGAATAAAATATTCGGTAATACAAACTATGTCCTAATGCTCAACTGCTCAACCAGTTGAGCAATCTAGTTGAGCAATGGGGAAGAAACGCGTGTGAAGTCAATATGAACTGCATGCAGTCGTGCCTTCGACTTCGCGCGGTCGGCTAGTGACCGCGCGAAGTTGAAGGACGACTTCACACGACTGCAGCCGACTGCAGCCGACTGCGTGCAGTTGATATCATGACTGTAAGCAGTTGTATATAGCAACTGCATGCAGTTGAATATGTCGACTGCGCGCAGTCGCTGCGGTGCAGTCCGTCTGACGGCACCCTAAATCGACAAATTTTCTTTAGGGGATTTCTTACTCGTAAGAAGAAAAGTGGGAATAATGATGATGAAAGAAAAGAAAAATCTACGAAGACGAAGCTTCTCATCATAGAAGTTTATCTATTCAACTTTTAACAACTAACATATTTGAGGAAAACGACAATAGTAACGTCCTTCAGAACAGTCTTTTTGGTATAAATAATCAAGAATTTCTTTATTAGAGGTCAATAATTCAAGTTGGTCAATTCTCACAAGGCGGGTACTGGGTCGTCCCTCTTTTGATGCAAACCGAAGGAGTTTATTGAGTAGTGAGAGGACGAACGTATTAAGTTCCAAATCCAACACAAAGCCACAGGTCTTGATAGCAAATATGATGCATTAACCCATTCTCCTCCGCATAAGTGTCAATGACATTTCTGATTTAAGTTCTATTGTATCTACTTTCAGCAGGCCCCCAAATCGATCTTTACAACACCTCGTCAGTGGCAGCCTTCTCTTCCTCCTCCAGGACCCGGGGTCTGACTCCGAGGGATGTGCTGCTCGTTTTTCCCGGAGCAAATTTGGAGACTGATATGTAAGTTATTTCGTTTAACAGTTTTGATTACATGTACGATGTTGTATTATTAAATAAACTTATTTTCAAATGAACATTTGCAGTTGAAGATGACACAGCCTATTCTTTTTTAAAGGGAAGGTTTTTTTTTTTTTTTTATTGTGGGGAATGCGTTACGCATACCCTCGGCCAGGTGGTGCTGGCGAGAAGCGACAACACCACCCGTCAGAGGGTTATGTGGGACTCTCCTACTCGAGGGGTAGGTATACCCACTAAACCCCACAGTGCCCAACAGGCGCCTTAATGGTAGTGTCACAGGAATCGGCATAGCCTTGCATCTGTGACACTACCAGCGGATCCCTCGCACCCTCCGCTTTGGAGGGTGGGGAGCAGCACGTGGCAGCTACCGCCCGACACGGGGGGCCTACTGGCCCCCTGTACCTCCGCCATGCCACAACCTGCGGTGTGGCCCCGCTTGGGCCGCCGATGCGCAGGGGGGAACGGCAACGTAACACCGGCCCCCTCCAACCGGTTGCGCACCGCGGCCCCCACCTCGCGCCCGAGGGCGCGCTGAGCAGACAGTAATGGATACTGTCCGCTTCCCTCATGTCGCAGGCAGACCTGTCGGTCCGCCCACTTGGCCACTCTTAGTTCACCGGAGCCCACCCGGCTACTAAGCCCCCCCACCGCGACAAGGTGATGGCCCATCGGGGGGGTTTTAAAGGGAACCTAACCTAACCTAGCAAAACAAATGAAACTGAGAATCTTCTTTCTTATAAGTCGGTTAAAAACGTATCGTACCATATACATTCGCAAGCCGACCACAATAAGATTAGAGATCATACAAAACGAAAAAACTCGATATAATCCATCAATCCTATCAAGAACCCAATGAGAAATAAGTCAGTAGATAACAAAACTCCATCATTACAGGTTATCAGTGATCCCAGCCACACCCCCCAAGTCGGACTCGGCAATGGTAGGAGTCTGGCACCTCAGCGTGCGATGCGACACTTGCGACTACCGTCTGTGTGTAGGCGCAAGGGCACAGCTACGCTTCAATGTTGTTGAGAATGAGAAACCTGGTAAGTGCATTTATTGTATATATTTTTCCCACATTTGTAGAAGAGAAGATATGAGTAGCCTTGCTACTACGCTCCGTTTGACAAGTAAGAGTGCCAAAGGCTCTAACTGCCCCGCTCCTTCAATATTCTCCGAAAGGTGGGCAACGCATCTAAGACCTAGTTGCAAGTGTCGAATATTACACCAGAGACCACCAGAGATTACGCACAGTACAAACATTCGTGTGCATAAAAATCTGTTTGTATTGGTCGAGTATGTACTTATAAAAAAAGGATATACCTGAGTAATGTTTATTGGTTTTCTAGCACCCATAGTAAAAGCCATGCTTAGTTTTGTACTAGATGAGAGTTACGCGTATAGTGTCTAAGGCTATTTATTTATTTATATTTATAAAGTACACTTTTCAAAACTTGCATTGGATCTGAGAGCTATCTTCAAAACCTGAATGAAGATTAGCAACACAAATCAAAATGAACTAAGGAACAGTGAAAAGTTCAAACTTGTATTCATAATGGAACCATAAATCTTTCTATTCAAAATTTAATAATAAAAACTTAATTGCTTACTCAGTTCAACAACCGATTTGGCAGAAGCTATAGAGACATTCATACATATTCATGAATGGACAAAAAATCATGTTGGTAACAATTATACGGTTGTACCTACAAGCGTGGCTTGTTAATGGTTTACACAATACACAGACCAGCTTATAAAAACTTATTAAGTAATCAAGTTGTGGTCAAAGGTTAACAAATCGTAAAATGTTTGCCTCATAGTACAACAATATCAAAGTGCGTATTTGAGAAACTAAAGCATACACGGTTATCAACAAAGGCATCCCAAACACATTCATAGATAGATATTAACAACCAAAGACCGCTTAATAAATGTATGCCCCAAGCATACTAAAAGTTGAGCAATAAATAACATAGAAAAAAACTGGAGTCCCCCAAGGTTCAATTCAGGGCCCCTTTTTATAAATACTACATACCCTATAACAGTTTAACTATAATTGAACTGAACATAATTATTATCGATGTTGATGTTATGGGTGATTTATAATGACAAAAAAGTCATTATTCATTATTTAGACATAAGATGCGTGCAAAAAAGCCGGATGTAAACCCGACAGCTCCGATCAATCAGATAACGGATCATCTTATAAAAACTTACTTATTATTTATGAGAGCACTAAGTGAGTTATAAGCGTTATATTATAGGTATTGGAACTATAGCCAACTCAGTAATAGCCAATAGGCCTAACTATTATAGGACTAAAGATTTTTAGTTACGCTTGGGCTCGGCTTTTAAAAGTTTAACTGGTAATCTGCAAGTCACACGCGTGAAATCTGTCATCGTAACAGATTTGGCTGAAAGTACATTTTAAATCAAAGTTTCGAAGACTAAAGCACTTAGCTACAGCTTAGGCTACAGCATATTTATAATAAAACACTAAATACATAATTGTTTTCCTCCTACCACACCGAGTACCAACACAGTCGATTAACCAGAGTAATTCAAATCATACAAAAAACTTGTTTTTATAACTATAAGGTAGGAAATTCAGTTTAAAAAACCTAATAAATAAGTTACTTCATACGGTAATGCGGGACGCCCTCAGGCAGGCCAGGTAGAGTGACGACTTGAGGCCTCTTGGGTTTATTAATAGCCACAAGACTGGAACCAGCTCGTCCCAATGGGGACGGGGAAACCGGGGGAGTTTAGCGAGTAAAGGAACGCTTTAGTCTCGAGTCCCACACACGGCTACAGGTGTAATTAATTCTTTTCCGAAAAAAAAAAGAAAAGTGCAGTGACAATTTGCACAAGATGCTTTGAAGGAGCTAGATGCGAGTGGCCGAGAATAGAGGAAAGTGGCGAGCGTTTGGAGAGGCCTATGTCCAGCAGTAGTCTGCGACAGGCTGAAGATGTTGATGAATACGTTAGTTTAATAAAGAAGTTAGCACAATCATGGTAATGATTGAATAATATTGACTTATCATTGCCACAAAAAGATTTGATAAAAACTGTAAGTCATTTACATATTTACACAAGACGATTGTTAATTAAAGACTGACCATTAAAACTCTTGGCTTTATGTTAATGGACCTAGTTTATATCTTCAAGTCTGTCTTCAAGTAAATAAGGAGGAACAATACTTCGCTATCCCGCAGCCATGTGGTACTTTTCCGGGATAAAAAGTGGGCCTTGTCAGTCTGCAGCTCCCAAACAACAACATCCATATTATAACAAAAATCACGTCAATACGTTGCTCCGTTGAGAGTACGTGAAAGAAGAATAAACAAAAACTCTTTTACATCGGTTATCCCGTGTGAACTGAACATTATTCCGGGATAAAAATTATCCTATGTCCTTTCCCAAAATCTAGTCTATGTCTGTAACCAATTTTATCAAAATCTATTCACTGGTGTTACGTCAAAATGTAACAGACAGCGAGTAACTTAAATACGAATATATAAAACAATTTATAAAATTAGTAATAATTTAGTATGGGTTAAGTAGCACAGTGTAAATTACATATTATTACCTTAAACAAAAAAGGCAAAAAACACAAGTCTAACAAAGTGGTTCTTTCATTCACACATCGACAGAAAAAAAAACATAATTCGAAATAATATATTTTTTTGTAATTATCGAAAAGACGAGAATTGATCCTGTCAAAACATTTGCCTAAAATTAGACTTCGGTTGAAACAAACTTTTGAGGACTGAGAAAGGTCAAAAAATATTTTGCTACTAGCTATATTTATAAAAATAGAGTCTTTTCCATTCGACTGTTTTTTTTATTTGTGTTAATTTTATTGTGAAAGGAATTCCTCATATGATACTTAGCGCGTTTAATAGTTTTATCCATGTTCAGATTCACATCACTAAAATAAAATAATATAAAAAGCCAACTTCAGAACAGAACATAGCACAGATTTCACAAGTGTGGCAATAATGATGTTTTAGAATTAGCATTATGATTTGGTTTCAATAATGGTGATGACGACACGCACCCTGCTGTGGGACTTGTTAAAGCGCATTACTTTTAAAAGAAAATTAGCTTTACGTGCCTTAAAAGGGACGAACCCACGATGAGTCTTACACTGCATAAAAATCAAAATAAAAACATTTTTTATTCGTATGAGCTTTAAAGATAAAGTTATAAAATAATACGTCAATTATTATCACCACCGACTTTGGTATGTTATCTACCGAGAAGAACTGGCAAGAAACTCAACAAGCAAAAATATTTTATCTAACTTATCTAATTGACATTTTCTATTTCTATAAATTCTTAAAACACAAGCCGAAAATTTGCAAAACCACAAACAAAAAAAAAACAAAAACCTGACCTCCAAAAGCCAGCTGTCCTCTTCTCCAAGATGGCGTCTCACAATCCCGGCCAAGGACGAACAGCAACATCAACACCACACGTGACGTCACAACACGACAGAAGAAAAATACCAGTTGTTTTTTTTAACACAGTTACGTGACGAGAACACTTTTGTAATAGTACCATTAGAATCGCGTGTGAAAAGTAGAGGAAACGATTTAGATGGAAAAAAAAACATCCGATGGACGTAGGACAGACGCGTCGACAAGTTTGTGTTTTCTTTTCATCCTTCAGACTTTTTGTTTTTTGATTTTTTACAATTTTTTTTACAATGAACGTCATTTTTGTTCAAACATTCGGGGGTCTAAAAGCAGAAATTATTTAATAAAAAGAAAATTTACGTAAAAAGAACATTATTACGTTAAAAAAACAAGGTCTTTCAAGTGCATAGCGCTTCATACAATTTATTATTGACAAACGACACCAACGCAAGATTGTTAGCCAGTGAAAAGTGCACGTGTAAACATTTGCTTTTGGTAGTTTTATTAATGGCTCATATTGCTTTTATGTATAAAAAATAGAGGAATGAGAAATATTTAAGGTTTTAAAATGGCCTCAAACAATTCTGCCATCGAAAGTACTTTGCACCATGATTTAACTGTCGCAATTTGCGTGCACCATCAGACCGGCCACAGACAAAAACAGAAGTGCGTCATGATTGTCACCTTTTTTTATTCGTAATCGGCTATGCTTTTTATACTACTTAAGTTAGCAAATAGACACCTAACGTTAAATAAGTACCTGAGGTTTTAAGAATAAAGGGTGTATTCACGAATTCACGTTGTCTTTTCCCCATTAAATGGGGACAGGCGGAAATTTAATGAACATATTAAAATCAATTCCCGTTGTCCCTTAATTTTTTTACTGAATTTATTTATTTAAAATTGTGGCCGTTGTCCCCCTTGCATTAAAATTACAGGAGAGGACCTAAATAAGTAAAATATCACCGGAAATCAGAGATATGTATTTGGGAATCATATTTTAACAAAGCACTTTTAGCGCCCTCTGTAAGCCTTAGCAAATAAATTGAAACTAAATTAGTTCGCTATGTCCGTATTTACCACCAGATCAGTGGTGAGTGACGGAAAACATCTTTAAAAAAAACCTACACAGTCGAATAGCTATGTAGCCATGATCCAATTGGTCTGGTTCCCCTACTAAAGGTTACGGAGGTCAGATGGGTCATGGGAGTCACTCCAATGTAAAAGCTGGTTTGGCCAAATTCTGAATGATGCTGCAAGAACACCCTAGTAGCAGTCCTTGCCTATACCATTTGCCAACGCTTATTAAGGGTCTGACTTTGTATCAATTTAAAAAGCACCTGAAAGAGTGGCTTCTTAAAAAGTCCTACTACACAATTAATGACTTCTTGAATGATAAATTTTAACATTATGATCTAATTTAATTTGAATGGGTTTCTTAAACATGTATAATTTAAACTAACTAATAACCAATGTAAAAATAGAATGCATGCCTTTTTATGCCATTTATTGACATAATATTTCACATACCACTAAGTGGTTAAATAGACGGAAATATTGTTACCACGCCACCACTCCGTTTTTTGTGAAATAAATTATCATTATCATTATAGATATTCTAAACATTAAAATTAAAAAACTAAATTTTAATTTAATATGTGCACAAAACGAACGCGTAAAGCGTTACTTCTTTCGTCGGCACACATTGCAACATATTCTTAATTCTATTTCAACATAGCAACACACACCAGCGTTTGACCTTTAAGTTGCGAGCTTCAAGAGTCTTATAATGTGCCGATAACGTATAAAAAGATAGAAGTCCTTGAAAAATGTTATTTAATGTGACATTTCGATTTTCGACTCATCAGTCGGTCATCTATGTGAAAGCGTAATAAACACGCTTTTTCATTTTATACTACTTAACTTGGCATTTGGCAACCACGCAGCCATCTAAATAAAAAAGTTCCAATTTTTTTCCACTCGTGCCCAGTGGGGTCAACAGAGTGGGGACGACTAGGAATAAACCCTAAATAAGATGTTTTTCCAAAATATGTATTTCAAGTGTATTGGCTCCCAAATTAAGGCTAAGAACTCACGGCGCGGTTTTTAACCGCCCGCAGCGGATTCGATCTCGCAGCCTCTGTAAAGTATGAAAAAAGTAAAAGCAGTTTTCACGACGTGATTTTCACCCGAAGCGAGCGCGGTTGTTTACGATTCCCGCACGTCAATTGCGGCGGCTGCGGAATCACACAAATCACCGGTCTCGTGAGTTTTGTAATAAAACCGCAGGAAGCTGCGGACCAGCAACCGCTGCGGGCGCGATTAAAAACCGCGCCGTGAGTTCTTAGCCTAATATTGCCGAATTTGCCGAAATACAGATGACATCGCTTCATAGCTGGCGAATTTCGCTAAGTCCAATTTGTATGGATTTGACAGATGCCATAGAAAAGTCACGTGTTGAAAGTATGGGATTTGACATTCGCTATCGCAAATTGAGCTATAACGAATGTCATAAATGCCGCTTGTCTAGGGGAGCAGAACTGTTATGGCGGCAAGTAAGCGAATAATCTTCGGAATAAGTCAATGACTTAATATTATGTAAACTCCATTCCGCACGGAATCAGTTTAGGTATCAATTATTCATGAACTTAATAGTAAACAGCATACTTTTAATAGTAGTTTTTATCTTTTGTTTATTTGGCTCTTTATCATTTATAGCAAGATGTTTGCGCTTGGAACGAACTAAAGAAACCAGGCAGCTACTGCCTGGACGGAAATATTTCAGGATATTCAAAAATAGAATAATTTAAATATTCTATATATCACAATTGAGATAAAGCCTGTGTCCCACCAGTGGGAACGTATACTGCGTGGCATTTTTTGTCGTTGTTTTCCCGCAGTAAATGATTTTATCTTAGTAGTAGAATAAATTAATAAAGTTTTTTTTAGTCAAATCAAAAGTTTTACGATTGTGATAGACAAAACTCGAACCAATAGTACTGCGTCGCGTCGCGGACGGTCACCGGCCGGGGTCATTGCCCTTCGCCTTTTTAAAAAAAATGGTAATTCACTATTTACTAACATTTGGTTTCCATTTTCCCATCAAACTATAAAAAAAAATTAAAAAAAAGTAAAACAAAAAACAATAAAAAAAACAAAAAAATAATTAATTGCTTAAATCGATAGTACTACTGAAGGTGAAGCGTTCTGCTGCGGGGGAAAACAACGACTAAAAAAACACGCAATATAGGCTGATGACGATGATGACGATCCATTGACGCATAAAATTTTAGTTTTTCCGTGATCACGATTGCTGTAATATAATCGAAACGTCGAGTTTTAAACATTATTTTTAATATTATTAAACATTTATTTTATTTATTTTTAATGAATCGAATGTTCGTTCGGTTTAGAAATTACATTCATTGATAATGTTATAGCTATCTATTTTACGCGAGACTCGAACCTACGACCCCTGGGCTCACAGAGCACGGTCACAAAAATAACCTCCAAGTTGCGTCGTCAATCACGTGAAACCAAGCACTCCATTTTCAAATCAATAAAACAAACGACCATAAATAATTCAAAACAAGAAAACGTCAATACACTCAAAAAGTTAACAGTCCAAAAAGTTTCGTTAATCACAGATTAAAAACTATTTCCGTAAAACGCGCGCGTTCGTCAATAGATAATCGTGGATACTAAAGTTCAATATATTTAACGCTAGTTCGGGATTGTAGGTTACAACGATATAGAATGTTTTGTGATACGAGTATAAACTGTGCCATATCGGCATTATCGACGCCTCTTTGGTTTAGGGTGATAGTACATAGATAAAGAGAAAATGTAGCGAAGCGATAGCTAGCGCTTTTTCCCCCGATTTAGTCTTTGGAACTCGTCATTATTATACTTGTGTAAGAATTCCCACAGATAATAAAGGCTGTCTCCTACAGAAGTGGTCTAGAGGTTAACCTTGTAAACCCCGAATTAATCTCTTAACGACTAAAAAATTATATAAATATTCAATCGGTCCCGGAAAAGTGATGTAGTGTTGGAAAATAGGCGTCAATCACACATCACACACACAATCCTATGGGAGCAGTGTGGAAGGGATTTTATATTGGGTTGTATTTAACTGCACATCAAAAAATACTGATTGTGCATCAAAAAAATACTGGATTGCTAACCTAACCTAACCTTTGGTGTGCAATCAGTTATTTGGATGTACATTTCAGTATTTTTTGATGTTCACTTAAAAATATCCCTTTTAATATTCTATTAAGTTAATTGGTTAACTGTTATCTTTAGACTCAGTTTTGTTTTGGTATTTTTTTTTCTGCATAATTTATTTGCCTCTACATCACAGTAATTTATTTCCTTAATCATAGCAAAATAAAATAAAATAATTTACAAATGCGATGATATATATTTTCAGCCCAGCTTTAACAGTGGACGCAAGCATTGCATAAATAAATACGAAATCGACCATAATAACAATACACACAATCGATCATTAGCGTTATCTAATACACATGACTGCCCCAGTGGCGCAGTGGCTAGTAGCCAGTAGGACGCAATACTGATCTCAAAGTCCCGGGTTTGGTTACGGCTCAAGCATGGATGCACTCCCTATTCCCTCACTCTCATAGCACGGTGGCACAGTCAATTGACACGACCAAAGAGGGATCAGGCGCAGGACAAACGGTTTTACGTGCTTTCCGAGGCACGGGAGTATTTTACATCGCACTCTTCCAGACTCCGGACTGTCGCTCTAATGTACAGTCAACAGCACATCACGATATACACTTGCAGTTCGATAATAGCGCTTATGCCCCCGACATAAGAGCGGTACAAAGTCCAAAGTGTTACGTCTGACGTGCTTTTGACTGTACTCTAACTCGACTTGCCAAATCCAGAATCATGGTGCAAGCATACTGTCCTCCTAGCCGAGTTTTCGGCTACGGTGTCCAATCTTAATCAGCCAACAGGATATATTATAGTGCTGCAGTGAGTGCGCAAGCACAGATGCAACTCCCTTTTCACTCACTCTCATAACACGGTGGGACAGCAGTCTGACACGACCGAAGAGAGATCAGGCGCAGGACCAACGGCTTAACATGCCTTCCGAAGCACGGAATCATCATTATTTTCAGACATTCAGGTGATTCAAGCCTGCAATGTCCTAACCAAACTGGAAACATTCACACAAAGTGAAGCTCCCCGCGGGATTCGAACCCACGACCTCCGGGTCCACCAACGCTCTAACCACTGTACCACAGAGGCAGGTGCAAGCAGACCCTGACTATATCGGGACAAATGCTTCGAGAAAGAGGAGCGACTTATAATAACAAATCGTTATACCTCAGCGGTTTTTTAGTCAAATCAGTTGACAGACAGGCTCGCAGCCCACCTGATGGTAAGCGGCCACTAGGGCCTATCCCATTGAGGGATACTTCACCAGAAGGCATCGCTTAATGTGCTGCTACACTGTAGGCAGGCTCCTCATCATGTGCAATTACGTCATCGATTTCACATGAACTCTTAAACCTGTACGTCGCGCTGTGATTAAGATTGACACGTTTGTGGTTGGCGTCATAACCACTCGTCAATAGGAAATGTGCGGAGGTCAAGGGCTATCTCGTAAGATAAAGACAAACCACCCTATCTATCTATCGGGACATGAATGTATTAATTATCATGTCATTCTGTTTTGATTGCGTACGGAAGCATAGAAAAATCTGGTTACTGAATACATAAATGTCATTTGTGTCCGGTTACTGAATACAATGTCAGTCGCTCGTGGCGCAGCTGTGAGAGTCGCTCGCGGCGCAGCTGTGACAGTGGTTCGTGTTTGATAACGAAAGTCAAGCTACCCACGCCGCGGTCGGTTAATGGATGGGTGACCATTCTGACCACATTTAGTGACATTTATTTCGAGCGTCTCCGTGCTTCGGAAGGCACGTTAAGCTGTTGGTCCCAGCTGATATTTACTATATGTAAATATTAGTCGTCAAGCCCGGTCAGAGGCCATTTGGCGGCTTGATAACATCTGATATTAAGGTTGGTCACTTGCCTTACGCACTCCTCCCCAACTCGCACTAGGCCAGCGTGGTGGAGTATGGCTCATACTATAAATAAATAAATATCTCTGGACATTATTCACACAGCGCCATCTAGCCCCAAACTAAGCATGAGCTTGTGCTATGGGTGCTAGACAACGGATAAACATTACTTATATACTTTTTTTTTGTAAATACATACATATTATACATAGAAACACCCAGACCGATACAAACAGACATGTTCATGCACACAAATGTTTGTACCGTGCGGGGATCGAACCCGCGACCTTTGGTGTAATAGCCGACTTCTCGACCACTACACCAAATGGCTCGTCATATCTCACAATTGAGATAAGGCCTGGGTCCCAGCGATGGGAACGTATATAGGCTGATGATGATGATGATGATAATTTTATAAAACTCACATTAGTTTAATTTCTTTGCAGATATGCTGAAGTTCCGCATAACAGGACCGGTAGCTAGCGTGAGGGAATCGGTGCTGATAGACGAGTATGGAATGGAGTTGGCCAAGCTGCCTTACAGGTGAGCAATAAATGTTGTTGCAGAATTGGTGAACATTTTTCTTACAACTGGAATCTTAGCACAAAACTAACTACAGGTACTAATATCAATCGCTAGACAACTACTTAGCCGATTCCATAGCGTATAACTTTGAAAGTTGAGTTAAATATTTATTCTCTCTACTTGAAGACTGCTCTTCTTCGGGACGAGCGGAAATTATGTATTATTCCCATCTCTATATATAAAACTCAAAGGTGACTGACTGACTGACTGACTGACATAGATATCTATCAACGCACAGCCCAAACCACTGGACGGATCGGGCTGAAATTTGGAATGCAGGTAGATGTTATGACGTAGGCAGCCGCTAAGAAAGGATTTTGATCAATTCCCACGGGAACGGGAACCACGCGGGTGAAACCGCGGGCGCCCGCTAGTTCGTTCATATGGAGACAGTTGACTAAGTCAACTTGATGGTGGATCGTAACAGGAATAAAAATACCTATATGCTTCTATTGAATTTATGATAGTCAAAGTCTGTAAGAGATGGGGCAAAGTCTAGTGAAAGAAACGGGTGGAAACCAGTACAGGTGCTCTAAAAGATCTCTTACTCTATCACAATTCGTATATTTAAGTGCGGGATCAATATTCCTTCAGTCCTAATTCTTTTCATTTGTTCCAGTTATCCTCCAATGACTAGAGACCCTGAGAACCCTGGTGACAACTCAGTTACAGAGCTGATCGCAGACGTCAAACTTCCAGACGTCAAGGGATCCAGAGTTTACGCCAAGGTCGTCGGCAGAGACGTCAGAGGTAAGGAGATTTTACAGCCCCAATAACAAATCATCATCACATCTATTCGAATCGTGTAGCAGTCATCGATTTGACAAACGAAAACTGTTATAGATGTCAACTTTGTCAACCTTGCCCTTTAGCAGTGAGAGCTAAGACAAGCAATATTGGTGCTGTGGTGTTGCTTTTAATTTGTATCTCCCTCCTTCGCCGAACATTTAGGTTTACATCAATACCTGTCCTTCCACTCCGACCAACTGAACCGACCAACTGGTTGTGCAGAATGGAACCCGATGAAAGGTTTTATTCCAATCTAACCTACCACCACCAACGAGTTGATTTTATTTTATTTTGGGAAATATTATTATTCCAAAGGGACCAACTGAACCGACCAATTGCAACGGCATATTTTATGTGATGCTGTCTAGTATGAAAAAGTTTTAAGCTAAAGCATTCTGTACAGCATTATAAGCTTCAGAATATTCACATTCATATACATACAGTCACCGTTTTCCCTGAGGAGTAGGAATGTAATAACTGGAGTTGCCAAATCATGGATTGTGGTTCAAGCTTACCCTGATTAGTTAGGGATTACACCGCTCGAAAAAAAAACGGTTTTCTGTAAAGTCGGTTTGACGATAGTTGAACGTGACAACGTCATAAGAAAAGTAAAACTGTTCAAAGGATAAACATGTAAATGTATTATTGTATAGCAGCTGTCCACGCGGACGCATCGCTCACTCAAGTAAGAGAGAGACAGATGCCGAACGCTGCCGAACGCGGAGGCCGATTGTGCCTCTTTATCGCTCGTTCCGCCCTCTCGCTTGCACAATGGAACGCCGCATGAGTCATGTTTTTTCGTGCGTGCAGCCGGCTCCATCGAATTATAAGACGTTATCACGTCAAAAACCTTAACCTCCAATTTCAGGAGAGCCTTTCGTCCGCCTAGCAGGACCTCTAGTCCACCTATCAGAGGTGCGCATGGGCAGATCAGCTGCGATCGTCCTCGCCGACTCGAGGAATGATCTCGAGGCGATTGAGGAAGAGAATGCGAAGGTCTACAGCGCCAAACTGGAGTACAACGATAGTAATGTGCTGCCTTATAACAGGGCTGTTTCTCAGGTGAGATATAAAAAAATAAAGTATCCTTAATATTTACAAAGCACCCTCTAGCCCAAGACTAAGCAGATTTTGTGATAACTTCGCATATGATTATAAAAAAGTGAATAAAACGAGCAAGCGTGACACCTGATGGTAAGTAATTACTACCGCCTGTTAACACCTGTGAAGAATAAGATAAAAAGATGCGTAACGTTTGTTTTGTGCTTGTTAGATAACATCTTTTTTCTCTCAAAAGCCCTTATGAAGGATTTCGATGACGTATGGGTAAATTAGTAGACCAAACCGAATAGTAAAGAATATTTAGTCAAGTGATTCAGCGAATAAATTCTTAATAAAAATTCTTTTATAAAGATAGATTATTATCATAAGACAATTTAATTTTTGCAACAAAGGACACACACACACACAAAACAAGCTGGTAACTCAGTAACAAAGGACAAAGACAAGAAACATTAGCTTATATTACCGCATCTTCTGCATGTGTGCCGCAGCGATGCAGATGGGCAAGAGGCTCAGTAGAGATAAAAAGTTTATTTACACAACCTACTGATCAATAATTTTTTTACAGGTTGTTAACCAAAGAGGTAACTTACTGACGTCAGTACAAATCGGATTGAGTACACGATTATATGGCGCTCCAGGCACTACTTTACAGGTATGTATCTTTAAGCAACATAATTAACGATATCGTTTAATCAAAATTTTAAGAAATTACGTCAGGACCACATTGAAAAAAAAGTAGGTTACATTGCATATACCAACTCTACACAAATACTAAATATTTGATTTGATTTTTTGTGGTTATAAGAATTTAAAAGAGTTGTCCTGAAGAAAAATAAAAGAAAGAAAGAAAAGGAAAAGCATGCGTAGCATACAGTAATTTATTCCGGACTATCATACCGACAATATTTATTTATACTTTTTCTTTTGTAGTTTACTAGCTACGTAAATTACATAAGCGAGGAAATTTTTTTTAATAAACATTCACTTTTGTTTCCAGCTTCATTTCGAAGTGACCAACTATAGAGAGCAAACAGTGAACTTCCGCTTCGGTGCAGTTGGAGAGCTTAATTTCCTGAGAGGAATCACCCCTTTGCAGTAAGTCCTGCTTATGGTATTATTTATTGGGAAAGAATTCGACTCACACTTCCAAAAGATGAATCCTGGAGAAGCAAATTTTCAAGAAATTTTCTATTACGATGATCAAACTGTACATAGCGAAAGAACTACTGAAAAATGTCTTTCAATGCTTTTGGCTACGGCCGGCCAATCTTCAATTCTTCACGACCTACAACCACGCAGGATATATAATGCGCAAGTTAGAGTTTAAGCACGGGTGTACACTCTATTCCCTCACTCTTATAGCAGGGTGGGACAGTAGTCTGATATAACTGAAGAGAAATCACAGGCACAGGATCAACGGCCTTACGTGCTTTTCGAGACACGGGAGTGTTTTACAACGTCAACTTCCCGACTCCGGAATGCGACTGAGTATTTTCTGAACAGAATAACCCAATCACAAGTTTTTGGTTATTTTGGATCCTTTTGAGATAAGATCCCAAGCGTGGCCAACGCATTAAAACGCGATCTTTTAGTCACTGCACCACAGAGTTAAAATAATAGTGTAATATCGTCGCCACCAAAAATTGAACCTTATTTCATTGCAATACAAGCAAAAACCAACGAATTTTTTTAATGCTACACAGGTGGAAGGGTTAAGAGTTGTTGACTGTACTAACAGATGACGTTTCTGCTTTCAGACAAAACGTATTGACAGGACAGACGGTGAACGTGATTGTGGACGTTGGGATAACTTCAACGGCTCAACCTGGAGCTAGGGATTTGATCACATTTACTGCATATGGTGAGTATAACCACGTTTTGACAAAAAAGTTAAAGCTTATAAAAAGTTTTTAAAGTATTCACTAAATAAAGGCTTAGCAAGACATGGCCAAAATGTCACGCATGAGGCGAAATTGAGACATTTTTAATTTGTGGAAAGATCTATCTTAACGACACATAAAAAGATATTTCGATTTCAACAGAATTCAAAGAGACGATTGTTTTTTTTTTATTAATATACACCAACTATTCCCAGATTTTTGATCCCATTTACGTAATTCTTTTTTTTTTTTTGTTAGATACAGAATAGCTGTTTATTAGTCCCACAATAAGCTATTTAGTTTAAACAAACAGTTATTTTATCAACGTTTTAATAAATGCTTTTCTTCTCCAGGACAAGAGCAAGTATCAATATCAGCGTACGTCTACGTCATCAACTCTGGAGATTCCATCGCTGACTCAAGGCCTCCAGACGTGAGACACAACTTCCAAGGAACTTGCATTGGAAGGATGGGAGACGACTGCGCTCAACACGTGTGGTCAGCTACTATTGTCGCTAGAGACACTTCGTCAGGTAAGACAGTCTTTGCAAATCCACCCGCATTAATTTTCGACACGAGGTCTTCTGACGTCAGGCGTCAGGCCTGCTACTGTCGTCGCTAGAGACACTTCTTCAGGTAAGGCCAAGTTATTGCTGCGCAGGCGGTAGTGCCCCTGTCTTCGGTATCACATCACATCTCTCTTCGGTAGTGACAGACTGCTGTCCCAACGTGCAGTGAGAGTAAGAGACTGCGACCGTGCATGGGTGTGCAATTAAGTATGATCGTCTCGCTACCCACTTAACTGCCCGATAGTGACGCTTGACAGACCATCCCCTGTATATCCCTGCCTGATGCAGTATGCCGAAGTGACACTTGGGGAGGACCACCCAAAAAACAAGGTGATTCCCTGACATGACATGGGTTCTCGACATCCCTGACGTGATCTGTGCAATGCGTATCTATAATATATCCAGCATAGTTGTAGCAGGAGAAAACTTGGCCTGGTCTATCACTGCAAAGCGTGCACCAGCTTGTCCCCCTCAGTTTTCCGTTTATTAGCAATGGAACGATCGAGCACATGTACTCCCAAGTTCCACATACGGCCGCAGGTCTCGCTATATACCATTCATCTCCTTAAAGCAACTTTCAAATATTCCAGGACTTCTCCGCTTAACATCATCACCAATAGGCCTGGCGTACGACAGCAACTTCATATCAGGGTCGAGAGGAGAAGTGACCGCCACGTACCGAGCGACCTGCTGCGCCCCCCGGGTCATGGTGACGGCTGTGGACGCCCAAGGCAACGCGAATAGTTACCCCATTGATATATCCAGTGAGTACTAACTTTTTTATATTATATGAGACTAGCCTTCCGCCTGCGGCTTCGCCCGCGTTAACTATAGGACGTTATTCCGCGGGAATATCTATTTAAATTATAGCTTATATTATTGAAAGTTTCATTAAAATCCATTCAGTAGTTTTTACGTGAAAGAGTAACAAACATCCATCCATACAAACTTTCGCGTTTATAACATTAGTAGGATTTTATTTAGGCCCTATGCGCCGTGAGTTCGCAATTCCACTCCTGTTGAGGGTACCCAGGGATGGGTTGGTCAATAGCCACAAGCCTGGTACCAGCTCGTTCCAATAGGGTGAAAAAAAGGAAACAGGTGGAATTCAATGGGTAGTGGGAAGAAATAGATGATGTCTCAGGTCTATAGCAGGTAGGCTAGGCAGCGGTTCATGGTCATCAACGCATTCTCCTCTGCAATAAAAAAGGCTTCAGGGGTCATGAGTTCGAATCCCAACCAGGACAAACAACTTAATAACATCTGTGTTTTTTCTTTGTCTGAATGTTTATATGTTTAAGAACATTTTTACTACGTTCGTTGTTGTACCCACATCACAAGTGCTCAGTGTTACGGGCTCTATGTGATATTTCCAACATTATTTTATTATCTAGATAATTTTCGAAAGCTGGTTTATCATTTTAGAAGTTCACGGAGAAGATGACAGTCACACGCCTAATCCGTCATCAACACACCGAGTCATCTCAAGTGATGACGCCTGGGCCGGCGTCATTACAGGTGCAGTCAGAACCTGATCAACCCTCATGACGTAATGATCTTGACGCATGACTGCATGATTTTTTTATAGATCATTAGATTAGACATTGGCATGATATTCTATAGAACAGAATTACCAGTGTTGCCACTGTTGCCAATGACACAAACGAAAACTAAAAAAGTCACATTTGCAAAAGTAACATAAACTTCTGAAACATACTTAGTAACAACTGAGAAGCACGGACCTAAATCTTTCTTTTAGGTAAAAAAAAAATAAAGTTCGTCTACTACCGCTCATTTCTTTTAGTATATTAACAACGACACAGATCTTTCCTAAAAAAATAAGAAATTAAAGTAACGTAAAGTAAATTACGAAAGATGTGACAAAAGTTAAACTTTGGCATCTCTGACAATTACTGGTTTATGAGAATTATGAGCTAATGATATGCTTGTAAATAAAATAATCTTTGAAATGGTGAAGTTTGGTTAGCTGCCCTTTTAGAATACTAGTAGAATAAGTGTAATCTTTTCTCATATTCTTTTAATTGAAGCTTTTTAGTTATTTTAATTACCGCTTTGACTTAAAAATACTCTAACATTCTAGAACCTATTAAGTTAGGGATGTGGAGGGAAGGGTAAGGTTAAAGATTGGGGAATGGCAATAGGGAGAAGGGAAGGGAAAAGGGGTTCCGGCAATGGGATAAGGAGTACAGTAGTACTGAAAACCTGTTGTTATGTTTATGTATATCTGGTGTTAGGTTCCTAATATGGTTAGCTAGCTTGTACGAATTCTATTTTATAATAGTGGACTCTTCAAAGCGAAATACTAATTAATCATCCATGCCGGTCAATTATGTGCGTTAAAGTTGTTCCTCAATAGATCATTGTAAAAACTGCTATTCGAACGAAAAGCTAATAGTGTAAACAAATTGAAGTTGTGGCGAATGACAGAATCTTTAGAAGCATGTTTCAGTTTTTATTACCCATCTTAGGACAGAAAGGACATAATCTTTAAATGTGTGCATTTGAATTTAGTGTAGGTTTTAAATAAAAAGGGATTTTTGGAAACCCAACGGGATAAATAGGTGCGAAGGGTGGGGAACCTTCGTACCTTTAGAGCATCCCTGAGTATGCTGGCAGTGTGGGGTGGCCTCACACTGCCAAGTGCCATGAGGAAACGGGGGAGCTCGCTTCTCCTGAGGAGCGCTGCACTAAAGCAGCAGAGCTCAGCTGGTGGGGGGCAATTGTGTGAATCTCGACATAGAGCAACCCGGCCCCCCAGCCTGTGCTTGAGAAGGCCACAGTGGAGTTTTAGTCAGTACCCCCAACATAGGGCAACTCTGACATAACCTCAGCTGCTCCCCCAAGCGGCTGGGGTATCCATAAAGGATTTCTCCACTATAAAAAAAAAAAAGGTTTAAAAGAACCACTTTTTCTTTTCGTTACCTGTGTTAAAAATGTTTGCAAATCGGAGGTTGTTCTTTACTTAACTACCGTCATAAAACACATCTAATATTTAACTATTACTTGTTTCAGATTACATAACCGAAGCAGGGATCGCAGCCATAGCTTTAGGAGTCCTATTAGGTCTAGCACTGATCGTATTCATCATTCTTGTCTCAGTGTGGTGCGTGAGAAAACGAAGGGAAGAAAGGGAACTCCCATCCGCCTACACAACCTCAAGAAACATTAGTTGAGGACTATTATAAGAATACCAGTTAATCATTATTGATGCGGTACAGTATCGTCATTCCTGTTTCCAGTCAGTTTTAGATCAGTGAAGCAATTTGGCACGATTTATTATCCTTGCATTAAATATTTAACGCCCATAGTGCCATAAACAGTTGGTGCTAAAAGCAGCAGACGCATACGTGGCGTCAAAATTTCGTCAAGATTTTTTTATTACAAAGATGCGGGACGACAGTACTGCGTCATCATCAACATCTTCTGTAAAAGCAACAAAGAGAGTATCACCACTGGTCTTCTAGCGGGAGACGCATGTATGGCGTCACATATCGGTTCCATTGTTACAGAGACATGAAACGACAGTGCTGGGTCACTATGCATCTTCTGTAAAAGCAACAGAGAGAGAATCATCAACGGTTCTGTTACGGAAGACGCATGCGTGGCGTCGCATATCGACTCGACTATTAAACAATCACGAGACGACAGCGCTTTGTCTTTTTGCCTTTCTGTAAGAGTAACTGAGAAAGTTTCATCACTGGTGCTCTAGCGGGAGACGCATGCGTGGCGTCACGCACACACATTCAGACACAAGAAGATAATACTGCGACACTTTTTGAAGACTCATCGCAATATTTATATCATGGGAACTGAACTTACTTTGAATTCAGATGCCTTATTGTTTAAGCCCTTCACTGCTTCATAGTTATTTAAAGAGGAATGACTTTATTGTCTGTCAGTCACAGCTGTTTTGAACTAGACGTAATTAACAAAAGAACTCACAAAACACATAATTACACAAATGTCAAATAATGGCGTTTAAATGTCCACAAGATAGATGTAAGTAAATAAATTATAATTATAAATAAGTATACGAGTTTTTATTGAATATAATAAAAAATATTTAACTATTATAACAACATTTTAAAATACGACGATATTAGGGATTTCAACAATATTTTCCTTTATTATAGAAAGAATCACTTAGATACCCAAATACTGAAGATGTAACAATTTTTTTACACATTATTGTACAGTCAACAGCACATCACGGTATACACTTGCAGTTCGATAATAGCGCTTATGCCCCCGACATAAGAGCGGTACAAAGTCCAAAGTGTTACGTCTGACGTGCTTTTGACTGTACTTTCCCAAAAGGCCGCAAATAACTTTTATTTATGCAAAATTAATATAGTTTTATTCATAATTGCATATAGTTTCATATTGGCTCTATAAATTGCGAAGAATATTGAATGTGGAAGTCTTACAATAATTTTAAAAAAAACATTCATAGGGATCTAACAGACGAACGACCCATCGTCCGCGACCCTCGACGACTGCGGTGAGCGGCTGTCGTTCGGGGCCGCAACGACAGCCGACGATCCTCGGCGACTGCCGTCGAGAGTCGCCGACGGTCGCGCGGGGCGCGGGGCACGGGGCAGCGGCAGTCGTCGAGAGTCGTCGAGAGTCGTCGGCTGTCGTTGCGGCCCCGCGCCCCGTGCCCCGCGCCCGTCGAGGGTCGCGGACGATGGGTCGTTCGTCTGTTAGATCCCTTACCCTATTTATTACTTACATTACTTGAAAATTTTAGATTCAAACCATAAAGGTATTTTATTAAGCATTACATATCTGAATTGTAGTTATATTTAACTGATGACATTGTAAACAATATTTTATTTTTACTAATACGGGTAGTATGTTAAGATTTGTATTAAATTATCAATTAAGAATGTGTTAAAGCCATATCTTTTGTTAATAAAGATTCTTAATATTAAGATTTACTATAATGAAATCCTACTTTTTATTCCTATACTAGCTATTTTCCTAAAGTCTCCCCAAAATCAAAATTACGTTTGCAAACAGTTCCTCTTTGTCAATCAAAATTGGGTGGACTTGACCAGGGAAGTACCATACAATTCACCCATAATGTCACTCACATAAGATGGATGTTATGAGTAATAGCTTGGCTGTTGTGCTTATAGGACCTAAACTCTCCCTCCCCCTGCTGCCTTCACATCCCCATCTCCCACCCAACCCCTTCCCCCTTCCTTCCTCTATTTTTTATAATCAAAGGTTGGCAACACATTTCAGACTGTAGCCTGGTAGCCATAGACATCCACGAACAGTACCTATCACTTACTATATGATGTAACACGGTTTGCCTCCCTTTTTCATAAAAAAACAACAAGAAATTAATATCAATGGATGCAGTTTATTTAAATTACAGCATAATAACTGCTTATTAACCACAGACCTTTTTTTTATTATTATCTAGGCAACGGGATTAGAAATTTAAAAAGTTTTGATTAAATATACTAAATATAGGACAGTACATAAACTTTCAAAACGGGACATAATGTTATAGAATAAAAGTGGACCATTATCCAACTATTTTTGTATTGGAATTAAAAACTTAGTTATGTCTATTGGCTGTACTCCATTTCATTCAATTTGCATTGTTAGTTAGAGTTACAATAATTAAAAAAAGTTAAGTATTAATGGTAGAAACTTCTATTTTACCAAAAAGAAGTAAAGTATTCAAAGTAAAACTTACAAAAGTAATAAAATCGAGAAACTCTTCAACTTTTTTACGCTTAAGATTGTTTGAGAACAAAATTTCGGGCAGAAAACCACTCTCAAATGGGGCATTTCTGTATGATTTGTACAGAAAAGACATTGTGTTCACACGCGATTTTTATACACAAAACACAGTATTTTAAACACTTTAACGCGTTTCGGAGGTAAATAAGAGTCACAAAACACTGTCTATCTGAGAAAAATTTCAATAATTCACACGGATAGGCTGCGACATCCGCAAATGTTGACGGAAAACTCGCGTCAGATATCGCGCGAAATATTGGCATGTTTTAGGCACCAAGGCCGTCGTAGAAATGTTCTGTGCGTAGATATGTGTTAAAAATAAAGATTGAAACTCACCTTGTCTTGTGATCAGCTCCTGGCTTTGAGCAACGGGCAGCAAAACAGCATTGTGTGTCAAATCCTCCAGACACAGGCCAGTCACAGCGGTCGAAAGAAGAGGATTTTTCACTATATTCCTGTTCATGTGATCACCAAAACCTTTATCAGACATGTTGTTGTAAAACAATTAGCCGGTGGAGACACAGATTTTCGCGAATTTACACATTTGGAGGTCACAAAAATTAAATTTAATTATATGAAGTTACGTGTCACTCGCATATTTTGACAAATTTTGAGAGTGACATGTTGACAGTTGACAGTTCCATGATCCATCCCTCAATCCATCCATCCAACTTTCAAGACTTTCAAGTTTCAGTGCTGTGCTGTGCTCCCAAGTTATCATGTTATAAATTTAATCAAAAAAAAGTAGTCACTTTCGTTTTCGTGGCGTATAAAAATGATGCAAAATATTAATACATTTTGTTCCTGAAAAAAATAGGGTTCAAGGTGAAATTGAGTCAGCACTTCAGCAGTTATTTTTGTATATTTTTATTATGCAATCTATTATAATATTATATCTCATCTCCCTAAAAGCTAAATAATAATAAATAATATCACTGGACAACAGACTGACTGACCCTACTTAGAGTAGGATATGAAAAAAAAAATGAAAAAAGGTGACAATGAATTTTATATAAAAATCATCATTATATGTAATTCTAGGAATAAAAGCTTTGTAAATATTTTGAACTGTTAATTTTATACATAGAATTAGTTAATCTATGTTATTATTTGGTAGTATGTGAGAAATATACTAAATCTATGTGAGAAATGGAGCGTTAATGACGTTTATGACTGTCAAACGAGTGTCACTGAGTGTCACTTTGATATCTTGGCCCCAATTTGTACTTTATTGTGTGTTAGCTTAAGGTTCAAAATTAGTAAATGGTCTTGGGGCATGCTTAAATGCTTGATTGATTGATTAGAATTGTCAATATCTTGGAATCTTGTGTTTTGTGTTTGTTTATCCTCATTTTCTTTTCAAAACGATCAAAACCATTCAGAACGATGTCAGAACCCAGTAATGTACCCCCTCCGCCAATCAAACGGTACAGGCGAGACGAGAGGTCTTCAGAATCTGAGGAAGACGTAGACAACTATGAACCGTACATTCCGGTTAAAGAAAGGAAGAAACAGAAGTTATTGAAGCTTGGAAGGCTAGGGCAGCTCGCTGCAGAGGCCTCTACAGACCCGAAGAGCTCCAGTGACAACGATCCTGATGATGAAAGTAAGTATAGTTAATCAAACAGGTTATAAATACTAATAGTCTGGCAGTGTAAACAAAGCAGTTTATCTCACAATGTTTTACTCAATACATAAGCAAATTTTTATAAATCACCAATTTATACATGTTGCCTATTCTACATTCTAATATAATAAACATAACTATTTCACCAGGTGGTAGGTTCCTGAACTGGGCCGTCTAGGTGGGTCGCAGTGCCAGACTGTAAGTGCTTAGTTACTGTTTGGCACTGAACTGTCTAAGGGCAGACGTGGCGCTTACCATCAGGTGTACGATCTGCTTGTCTTGTTACACATTGCAATAAAAAAAAAACTAAATCTGTTTTAATACTTCTATGTAATCTGGCAGTGTAAACAAAATAAACTCACCGGCAATAAAACCTGGCCACTGGGCTTTTTTCATACAAACGTGGTCACTTTAACGTCTCATAGATATAAAACTATTTGCAGCTGTGCAATGATTATTACATCAATTGAGAGGCCAAACGCCCAATTATCGAATAACAGTTCACAACTGTGATTTGGTTTTATTGCCCATGAGTGTAGATTAACTCAACCAACATGGTATTACTCAATACTTAGGTAAGTGGATTTTTAGAAAAGACAGTTCCTGACTATTTTATAATAGGGACTCTGCTGGACTCTATCAAAAATTCTATATTAATAAATATTTCATAGTAATGTATGTACCTACATGTAACTTCAGAATAACTCCAAATTAGATAGTTCTAATAATCTGTCAGCTTGTTTTATCAGTACCTGATTACACCTGTGAAGCATATTCTCATTCCTATGTATTAAATAAAGATTTTTTATCTAAAATATACATATTGCCTAATAAACCTATTGTATTATCTATTCCTCAGCATCGCAAGAAGAATGGGGCAGACGGTACAACGTGTCACTCCTCGACCAGCACAGCGAGCTGAAGAGGCTAGCCGAGGCCAGGGCCCTGTCAGCAGCTGAGAGGCAAGCGCGGGAGGAAGAGCATATACTGGAGAGCGTAGCCCAGAGCAAAGCTTTGATGGGAGTTGCTGAGCTGGCTAAAGGTGTTTATAATAATAAATGTTTGATTGTTTTGAGATTTTAGTTGGCAGACGGGCATAAATAATAATAATGTCCTCCTAGCCGAGTTTTCGGCTACGGCGGCCAATCTTTTACGATCAGCCAACTACGCAGGATATTTATTATAGTGCACAAGTGAGTGCGCAAGCACAGGTGCACTCCCTATGCCCTCACTCTCATAACACGGGAAGACAGCAGTCTGACACAACCGAAGAGAGATCAGGCGCAGGACCAACGGCTTAACGTGCCTTCTGAAGCACGGAATCATCATTCTTTTCAGACATTCAGGTGATTCAAGCCTGCGATATCCTAACCAAACTTGAAACATTCACGCAAAGTGATGCTCCCCGCGGGATTCGAATCCACGACCTCCGGGTATTAGAACCCAACGTTCTAACCACTGTACCATGGAGGCAGATGGGTATGCAACCCACCTGATGGTAAGAAGACATTGCAGACTATTCCATTGTGGGACACTTTACCAGGAAGCATTATTCAGACAGACATCTATGCCTTTTGTAGACAGTTCTTTTGTGTACGTGGAAACGCAATGATACAACCACTTACAGAAGTCCAACGTAAAAAAGTAGCTTCGCTATTGCGCTGCATTTGGTGAGTGAGGATCACGTACTGGGAAACGCAGCCGTGGTAGGCCTCCCACAAGGTGGACCGATGATCATATAAAGGTCGCTGGTATCCACTAGACGCGGGTGGTGCAGGGCAGGACCGATCGGTTTGGAGATCCTAAGTTCAGCAGTGGACGTCTTTCGGCTAAAAATAATGATGGTGAGTAGAGTGCTGGAAGTCCAAATCCCATGTCCACTTCATCTATCCGATCACTTTTCTCATTTTTTTTTATAGGGAGGCAGTCAGTATGACCTCACTCCACTTGATGGTAAGCGGAAGTGAGGTCCAAATATGTATAAGGTTGACTGGCTCAATAGATCATAGTACAAATATTAATTCAAAGACTGTCCTACTCTCTAGGTATCCAATATGAGGATCCGATTAAAACGTCCTGGAAGCCACCTCGATGTATCCTGGAACTGCCGGAAGAGAGACACGAGAGAGTGAGGCAGGAGCTACGAATACTGGTGGAAGGAGAAGATGTTCCCCCACCAATACGGACGTTTCAGCACATGAAGTTTCCTAAAGGTAATTTCTGTTAATGTTGTTGTTTTGAAACTTGAAAACACAGGATAGTTAAGGTGGGGTCTACGCTAACGAGCCGACCACAAGCGGAACGCAGGCCGAGCCGCTCTGCTCGCGGTGACAAGTGTGGATACACAACGAGCCTGAACTGCAAGCGCGATGCAAATCCTTTTTCAAAAAACCGACAATAGGCGGAGCACAGTCGAACACGAGCCAAATGCTCGAAGCGCGCTCGTTCGAGGCTCGAAGTCGGTCCACACTACACGAATTTTGGGTCGGTTCGTGCTCGGCTCGCGTAGACAAACATTCATGTGATAATAAACTGTAAAGGTGGTACAGTTTATTATCACATGAATCTTTGTCCTGGGTGGGATAGCTCGATAGTTTAGCTGAAAATTGGTTGTGCTTGTGACAATCGCAATCTGACAGATAAGGGTAGGTTGCCTGTAGAAACATATAGTAAACATGTATTACACAATGTATACTCTCGAAAACTTCAGTCAAATTCAGATGACCACTTACAGTACGCGCGCGAGTTCATGTCCATCCTAAAGAATGCGGTAGTGCTGTTACTTAACCTAATTATACTTAAGTAATATCGATATCGATCGATAGTTATTACCTATTAGGTCAACCATATCCATCCCATATTTTTAGTGAGTAAACTATTCGTTTCTGAAACGCTTTCTTTCATATGGGGTTGCTTCGAAGAGATCGCTTCAAACGACAAGATCGCCTTTGCATGGTTGTCATGTATTAGATAAGTTTCCTTGATCTGTATATTTTTTACGTGTGTGAGAAAGTGTTCCTATCTGTTTGCAACTCATGAAATAAATATACCCAATAATTGTTAATGATTTATTACAAAAATGAAAAAAAAATAATTATAAAATGCAACATTTAATTAGTCACTATCACTATCAATCAGACATTAGTCTTGTTAGTAAACAACACAATTATAAAATATCGACAAGCGCACGTCATTGTCGTCAAGGACAACACTCAACGGCGGGCGAATACGGCGAGGCGGGTGAGGGCGGGGCGCGCCGCTCCCGCGTGCCGCCTCAGTCCCCGATGGACATGAACTCGCGCGCGTACTGTAGATGTAGTGGATTAGAGAAAGTGGACTATCTACATCAGACATTGCGAAACGTTCAGCCAGTAAACCCATTTATTGATGGAAATTGTTCCTTCATTCAGGTATCCTCAGAGGCTTAGAAGCCAAAGGAATAAAGAAACCCACGCCAATCCAAGTCCAAGGCATCCCAGCCGTGCTCAGCGGCCGTGACATGATCGGGATCGCCTTCACTGGATCCGGGAAGACCCTGGTCTTCACGCTGCCCATCATCATGTTTTGTATAGAGCAGGAGATTAAGATGCCTTTTATCAGGTCAGTTTATAGGTCCAAATATTGACCCTTGCGGAACGCCATTGCTTTTAGTCTTTTAATTAGGTTCTTTTAGTTGTTGATTTGAATAATAGGCTTACTATCAATATTTTCACACAAAGTTAATAATACTTAAAAGTAAAATCCCCAATTTTATCGAGCCTGAGCACTAGAATAGGCAAACACACAGTGTCAAAAGCTTTTTAAAAATCTCTAAATACAGCAACTTTAATAATTTCTCATTTTCAGAAACGAAGGCCCCTACGGTTTAATTATTTGCCCGTCCCGCGAGCTGGCAAAACAAACCCACGACATTATCCAACACTTTGTGAAACAAGTTCAGATGCACGGGGGGCCTGAAATACGCAGTTGTTTAGCCATAGGCGGTGTGGCGGTGGCGCAGTGTGTGGAACCGGTGCAACGTGGGGTGCATATCATGGTGGCCACACCGGGACGGCTCATGGACATGCTTGATAAGAAGATGGTGAGTGGCATCTCTCACTCATCCCACTTAAGGACAATGTTGACCTGACACACAGGTCAACATTGTCCTTAAGTGGGATGAGTATGAGGACGAAGAAATGACACGATAGCGTGGTGAAATCGCTTTGTAAATTTCAACTACAATGGTACTTACTGTTAAATGTTAAAGCAAGCCGATCGTCTCCCGCGAAATAAATATATGACGATTTGTGTACTTGAGTTACTATACAACACAAAAAAAATGTGTATGCGTGTGGGTAAGCAAGTAATTCGTCAGTGTGAATCGGTTTGTGCTTCACTTTTGACAAGGCGCTTGTATGGAGACTATCCTCTATTAGTTATTATTACCAACTGCCGCACTCAGAGTCGCCAATTAACGCTAATCTCTGATTTACTAATTTTGTCATTGAATAGTAGTCTTTATTTTTATTATGTTAAGTACCATAGGTTTTTTGCTATAATTTACATTAAAGTTAAATGACGTCTCTGAGTGCAGCAGTAAGGCTGACATAATATACTTTACCATGAGTATTCTCCCCCAGGTCCGCCTAAACGTCTGCCGCTACCTCTGCATGGACGAGGCGGACCGGATGATAGACATGGGCTTCGAGGAGGACGTGAGGACCATCTTCTCGTACTTCGCCGGGCAACGGCAGACGCTGCTCTTCAGCGCCACCATGCCGAGGAAGATACAGAACTTCGCCAGGTCAGGACGCTTAGCTAGATACTAACTTAGCTCTTTCAGGAATGCTGGAGTTACATTGCACGGATCCTTGACACAGTCGGACGGAAATTGCTCAGTTTTTCTAGTCATTCTGGCGTCACCACAAATGGAGGGTTTTTAGGGCGATTATGGCAAGGAAGATACAGAACTTTCCAAGGTTATTAGGATGTATAGCTAAGCTATATACTATTGCGGTGATCTCTCTGTCACAGTCCGATAGAAAGTCCACCGGGTGCGTCTCCGTCTGCGACTCCCGGTACTCCCATGACCACCACAAATTATTTTGAAAAATCTAAGAATTTTAATGCATGTTGATATCAAAGATGCACTTATGAACTTCAATTAAACCGAGTGAAATTATCACTGGCTTCGGAACTGGCATGAAACTTTATAGTTACTCTTTGTGAATGTGAAAATGTCTACGAGAGCTCTGTCAACTGTGTCTCAGTTTGGCAGATGTAAAACAGTCTAACATTGTATTTTTTATGGAAAATAAAATTTTGTATCCGATAATAAAACTTATTTTATTGTCCTCAGATCGGCTCTAGTAAAACCAGTAACAGTAAACGTGGGCCGAGCGGGCGCGGCATCGCTCAACGTGCGGCAAGAGTTAGAACCGGTGAAGGCCGAGGCTCGAACCGTGCACCTTCTGCAGTGCCTGCAGAAGACGCCGCCACCGGTCCTGGTCTTCGCGGAGAGAAAGCAAGACGTGGACGCTATACACGAGTACCTGCTGCTTAAAGGTGAGAAGCTACTTCTCCCATGATGCTTTAGAATTTTCCAGCCCGTCAAAGACGTCCCACTACCCACTAAACTCCCCTAGTTACTACCCGATAAACTCCCCTAGTTACCTCCAGTAACTAGGGTAGTTTGGCGGGTAGTGGGACTGGTCTATAGCTACAAGACAGGCACAGGCCATTCTTGTGGCTATAGACCAGCCCATTTCCAGGGTACCCCGGCCTAAAGCGGTACCTAGCATCCTACGTTGTATCACATATACCCACCACTTCATCACCTCCCTTGCTACTTTGCCACCCCATACCCTCTTTACCCATTTTATTCGGAGGAGAATGCTACCCATTAAACTCCATAATTTTTTTTATTCTACATCAGTTGTCAGCCCAATAATGTCAAGTGGCCATTGCGGCCTATTCCATTGAGGGACACTTCACCAAGAACCGTCGCTCAAAGTACAGCCACACTGTAGGCGCATCTGGGTAGGTTATAGCAACACTTGGTTGTTTGATTTATACTAAAAAATTACTCACAACATCCAATAGTAACAAGGCACGGTTGACAATTGACATCACGCTTTGACAGACAGCAATAATGAATGACATCTTATTGCTTTTTTTATTTCAATGTTACCACTTGAAGAAATTAGTTCCAATATTTTTCCGCAATATTTCAAGATTTTTTATTTTATTGGTCGGACTATAAATTCAGAAAGCTTCACAGTGGGCTCTGTCTGTACCACTCTTATATCGGGGGCATAAGTGCTATTATCGAACTGCAGGTGTTTACCGTGATGTGCTATTGATCGTACTATGTTATTTATCTACATCCATACCATAATATGTCTATTTTATAGTCAGGAGCGATGAGCAAACGCCCTACATTTAGATATATGTATCTGTGGCTGCATCGTAATGTTTACATTTTAGTATCGGTAACCGATACTTTAATTACGTTCAAATTTCGAACGTCTTCTTAAAAAGTAAAAATTAATGGATTTGAAGCTAACATATGTAAGCAAAACATCTTGATGTATTTTCAAAGGTACCAGGAGAGCATAACCGCAGCGTAACTATTCATTAAATCAAAGAGTTTAAAAGACGCGAGCTAGCCTAGCTTCTTGTTCTTCTCTGCTCTCCTGGTACTACGGATTGTATTCCACGCGGTTTCACATCGATCCTGACTTTAAAATAGACATTTATCGTATGAATAAAGATAAAGTTATGTATGTGACTGTACATAATAAGGCATTAAAATACTCATGTGATCCTTTTATGAAACTCACTTCGTTCGTTTCATAAAAACACATTCGTATTTTAATGACCCTCATTATGCAACAGTCACATAAATAACAATTATTTATTTGCAGGAGTGGAAGCGGTTGCCATTCACGGTGGTAAAGACCAGGAAGAGAGATCTCGAGCTGTGGAAGCATTCCGGAAGGGGGAGAAAGATGTACTGGTCGCCACAGACGTGGCTAGCAAAGGTATTTTAATATTAGAAAATACCCAAAGCATTAATTTTAAAAACCACTTCAGTAATTTGATAGTAAAATAATGTAATAATAATGTTTAAAATCAATGAATTTTTAAGTCCCAGTTTATGAATTCAAACATTAAAATCAATAAAGAGTTAAATTTTCATTCAGTTCAATACCTTCTTAAATTTTACGGACTGTTCCTAAAATCAACAGACCTTTCAGAATGTCAAAATTAAAAATCCAGGTAAGCTTGAAGGAAGATCTCCATTTTAAAGGGAACAAAAGATCTGCTACAGTGTCTCAGATGCATTGCCCGTGCCACCGTGAAAATAATATAGGGAGGGATAGAACTCCAAAACTTTTATCTTATCACCTACTTATTTCTAGATAGCGCTATGTGAATAAGGCAGTTGTCCCCGCCGGCGAGAGAACGACTAACTATCGGCTATTTGCTCGCTCAAAAAACTTACAAAAGATATGTACATTCCGTGTAAACAAAAGAGATGCAAAAATAAATAGTTGATCGCTGACTGTTCACACTGCCGGCGAGGACTCGCTTCACTAGTTTGTCAATGAGCGACTAGAGCTATGACAGATAACACTCGCGTCACTCGCTCAGCGATACTCGATCAGAACCACAGAGGACACTTATTAGCCGAGCTACACAACTATCGGAACTACGCACTCGCTCGTCGCCAACTCGTTTCTAAATAGGCTTGTTTCCACTAAGAATGAATCGGATGGCTTAGAGTTTCTAATGATTAATCATGATATGTAGTAAACAAAAAAACAACTTTTTTACTAAAATAATATTTAATATTTGGAAATTAAAATCGGCAAAATTACTTATTTAATCACGTGACATTAAACAACAATCAGAGAAGCGTGACGTCAGTCCTCGCAAAACACCGGTTGCAGCTGTATAATGATCTCGTCGACTGACATCAACAAACTCGATTGTTTCGCGAGGATAGACGTCATTCAAGACGCCATGACAGTCTTGGCCTTTCCAAAGTTAATTTTAAGTTTATTTCTAAAAAAGCAAAATACTTATGAAAAAGGCCTATTTTTCTAAAAATAATATATATTTGGGGTAAAATAGATACTAAACTATAGTTTTAAACGAATTTCCAAATTTTGTCAACTAGCCTATTCTAGCTCAACTCGCTACTCGTTCATCGTTGCCGGTGGGACAACTGCCTAATAACCCAGGATTTTTATTGATTCAACCCATTTTTCTTCAGGTCTTGACTTCGCAAACATCCAGCACGTTATAAACTACGACATGCCAGAAGACATAGAGAACTACGTCCACCGGATAGGCCGTACCGGCCGCGCGGGGGGGGAGGGCGTGGCCACCACCCTCCTGGGGAGGGCGGCCGACACCAGCGTGCTGAGGGACCTGGCGCATCTGCTGAGGGAGGCTGGGCAGAAGGTGAGACACATTCCATTTGACTCCACCAGACTGGTTAAGAAGTGATTTTAGTGGGTGTTAGCACGCTTTGGACTCACACTCGGCCGTGGGTCTAGCTAGCTTGCGGTTATAGTGCTTAAACGTAAAAAAACGACCGCCTCCGTGGAACACTGACTAAGCCGCTCGGGTATAAAACCCGGAGGTCGTGGGTTCGATTCTCGCCTAGGGCCTGGTTGAAGGTACGGCTTTGTCAGAGTCCGACTGGCTAGTTACCACCCCCATGGGTAAAATCTGCCGCCATAACAGCTTTGGCTGTGTTCCGGCAATATTCATGTGGAAGCCAGTACACTTGAAATCAGAGGCTCGAAAATCAGATGAGCCTACAGTGTATGAAGTGTCCCTAATGGAATAGGCTGCAGTGGCCGCTTACCATCAGGTGAACTGCGCGTCTGTCTACCAACTTACATAATATAAAAAAAAACATTATAAAGAGAAAAGATTTGATTGTTTGTTTATTTGTATTGAATAGGCTCCAAAATTACTCAACCGATTTGAAAAATTCTTTCTCTGTTGGAAAGCTACACTATCCCCGAGGGACATAGGGTACTTTTTATCCCGGAAAAAAAAGGGGATAGGGGGGATATGTGATAAAAGAAATTACGCGCGGGTGAAAGCGCGGAGGCCGCCGCTAGTACAGTCAAAAGCACGTCAGACGTAACACTTTGGACTTTGTACCACTCTTATGTCGGGGGCATAAGTGCTATTATCGAACTGCAGGTGTTAACCGTGATGTGCTGTTGACCGTACCTAAATAAAATGTTTGGTCCAGAGATTCGACCAATTCTTGATAGTCAGTACCAACGCCATAGAACCAATTGGTGCTAAATGTATGTGTTTCAGGTACCATCCTTCCTCCTGGATATGATTGGAGAACCAGACGTGCCATTGGCCGATGGACAAGGCTGTTCTTACTGCGGTGGTCTCGGGCACAGGATCACAGGTAACTTTATATTTAATTTATACAAAAAATATATTTTACTAACAAAAATCAAACAGTATACTTGAAATAAAAAAAGAAAATACATTTATTGACCCGGGATTACATTGGTACACAAAAATAATAAGTTAAAAAGTAAACTTAACAAATGAATAAATATTGGACGACATCACATAAATTGATCTCAATATTTATTCAAGTTTAACTAATACAACTTCCGTTAAAAAATAAATTAATATTGTAAAACATCACATTCACTGACCCCAAAGTAAAAATAGCGTAAGCACTTTTGTTATGGGTAACAGAAACAATGAAGATACCACAAATATTAACTTAAAAACAAATGAACTTCCAGACACAGGATAAACACAAATGTTCTTCATATAAATTTTTGTATTTGTAAAAATCATGCATATTCTTTTTAATAATAAATATCTCTGGACATTATTCACACAGCGCCATCTAGCCCCAAACTAAGCATTAGCTTGTGCTATGGGTGTGCTAGACAACGGATAAACATTACTTATATACTTTTTTTTTTGTAAATACATACATATTATACATATAAACACCCAGACCGATACAAACAGACAGGTTCATGCACACAAATGTTTGTACCGTGCGGGAATTCTTTATTAATTCGTTACGTTTTATTTCAGAATGTCCAAAACTGGAGGCCGTTCAAAACAAGCAAGCTTCGAACATTGGTCGTAGGGATTACCTCGCGAATACTGCAGCGGATTATTAAACGCACGCTGCTGGGACATCCTTATCTCAATTGTGAGATAGTGTGGGCCATACTCCACCACGCTGGCCCAGTGCGGGTTGGTGGAGGGGTGCGTAAGGTAATGACCAACCTTAATGTCAGATGATATCGAGCCGCCAAATGGCCTCTGACTAGGCTTTACGACTAACCTGGTATCAACACTTTTTATACCGCGTCAGTTGGCAGACAGACGCAGCCCACCTGATGGTAGCGGCCACTGCGGCCTATTCCATTGAGGGACACTTCACCATCGTCGCTCAATGTGCTGCCAGACTGTAGGCTCATCTGATCTTCGAGCCTTAGATTTCAAGTGTACTGGCTCTCACTCCCACATGAAAACTGCCGGAACACAGCCAGAGCTGTTATGGCGGCAGATTTCACCTGTGGGGGTGGTAGCTAGCCAGTCGGACTCTGAAGAAGCCCTACCAAGCACTATGACTCCTAGCATACGGCCCGCCTGATGGTGCGCGGTTACCATCGACTATAGACGCTTGTAACCAAAGGCATTATTAAAGCATTTGAAAGAAAAACAATGTTAAAAGTAGATTAAAATTGTGTAAATATTGTAAATAAGAATTATGTAAATAAAGTTTTAGTGTAAATAGAGAAATGTTTTTTATTCTGGGTCGGTTCACATATAATAACTCCTTGACCATTGTTCAAACAGCGTAGTCACAACCAGACTACCATCACAGGAGAAAAGGTGGCGAGTTTTTAACATTTTTTTTTACTTTGTGTGAAACATCCCCCATGCTAAAGAAAGCAAGCTCATAAAACCGTTGGTTCTGCGCCTAATCTCTCTTCGGTCGTGTCAGACTGCTGTCTCACCGTGTTATGAAAGTGATGGAATATGGAGTGCACTGTGCTTGCACACTCAATTGTGCAATAATAGGTACCGATTATGTATTCTGTGACTATAGTATAGTATATCTTGCTTTAGCCGAAAACTGGGCTAACAGGATATTATTATAATTATTATAATACAGTACATACTGCCAAAACAACTCTGCTTTTAGGGAAAAGTACAGCGGTTACTTATCTGCTGTTGTTGTAAGTACCTACATTATAAAGTTGATAAGGGGAGTACCTATTAATTAAATATTAACTATATGAGCCCAAAATATTAGGACGTTAAATAATTAATTTGTGTGCACTTTCTTTCGACCCTGTTTGTTAGGTATTTGCGCCTGGCATTATTTTATGTATTTTTTGGTACAACGCTTGTCTAAGTGTTCTGTGATTCTGTGGTCCAGCGCCTCTTCCCGCGCTTTGCACAGCGCGCATGCGCATGCCATGTTTATTGGAATAAAACAGTGTGTTACACGTTACCCGAGTAAGCTTGTGTGTAACTTGTTTCCCGCTTAAACAATCGGATTTGTGGTCAGCAAGCCGCATAGAAAGCAGTTTTAAACGTGCATGCAACTTTGAGTTTTCTATGTGATTATTTACCACGCGCAGGTGCCAAATCGTTAAACATGGTGTATTCAATGATATTAAATTAAAATAAAAAAAGAGGTAGGTAGGTTACTTGTGCTAAAAAATGACACCCGAAAACTAAGCTAAGTAGCAAACCTGAGCGAAAGCATTGACAGTACGTACGCCGCGCCGTGGACAATTTTTGATTTCGCTTCAGTACCATTCAGTACTGACTTATCCTACCTCTTTTTTATTTTATTATCATTGGGTGTAGTATTGCATAAATGCTTACATAATTATCCATGTGCTCTGACTAGACCAGACTAGACCAGGAAAACAGGCTCGTAGTAGGTGTAGAGTGAGAAAGAACATATTGATTGTTATTAACAGAAAGTTTTTGTACTAGCACTGTGGTAGCTGGCCAGCAACCAATCAGACATGCCGGGAATCGAACCCACCGGGCTCAGCCATCGAGTAGATTTTCGTCCCTCGAGTAGCTTCACTTGTCAAACATGGCAGGGTGACCATTTGCTGGAGATTTCTGCCATTTTGGATTTTGCAACCAATTTTTAGGCGTGGTGTGTCAGATGGTATTTAGAAAAGTAGCACATTTTTTGGCGCATTTTAAATAAGATTTGAGGCACGACCGTGCTCAAACCCATTCAAACGCATTCGCATTTGACGTATTATTGGCATTTTTTTGTTTGGTTTTAGCAGCAGATTATACCCTCTTCGTGGCCGATTTCCACTGACCTCTATTATACAACCGATTTCCCATTCTAGAGATGGTCACCCAGTGGTCCGCTGAAGGGAGGACCAGGAAGGACCACTGATCTCTGTGGGGAGGACACTGAGGTCAAAAATATAAAAATAAACTGTCCCTTTATTTATTTGGATACGAAATACGAAGGATTCTCATTATAATAGCCTCCTATTCAGACGTCCTATTCTCATCAAATTTGTTTCAGAATGAACTCATATAAATTAAGCCTAATAATGACTATTGTAACACAGTTGAGAGGTAAGCTAGATGAGATCGATCCTACTATCTTACTAATATTATAAAGGCGACAGTTTGTGTGTATGTATGGATGGATGGATGTTTGTACTCTTTCACTCAAAAACTACTGGATGGATTTTAATAAAACTTTACAATAATATAGCTTATACATATAAAATAACCTCTTAATCATTAGAATAAAGCATACAAAAATTAACTCTATTGTTTCCTTTACACATTACATTAAATGTATGGTAGCATTATTTGACTCAAAATATTTTGTTCCAATGTAGTTACTTGAAATCTTTTTGTCTATGATTTAAAATTTAAGAAATGTCTATGAATATTTTTTATACCTGACAACATTCAATACGATTATCGATATGAAATAATCGATTAAAACATATAAAATTAACTTCTTAGACGAGTAATTAATTCTGTTGCACAAAACAAATTATTAAAACTAAAAACAAACTACTTCATGGGTGACTAAAAATGTGGCGAATAATTAATTGTATACTTCTGTAAAAATAAATATAGTTTTAATTTTTACACGTGCGTGACGTGCGGCGCGTCGTAATGGCTTATTGTCAACAATTTATGTATTTAGTTTTATTCAAAGTTCTCAAGTATGTAACAGAAGCCAAAAAAAGCTTTTTGTTTTTAATCAACACATTATAAATACAATTTTAAGTTTTTTTCATAGGACAATCGTGTGCGTTGCTTGAAACTTACTCTCATTAAATATTTTTAAATCAATTTTGTTATATACATTTCGAAATTATAAACATAATTTGTATCTCAATATAAAATGAAATTCGCATTCATATTTTACTTTGTAATCGATAAAATAAATCGATTAAAATCAGTGTTGCCACCAATCTCCATGGTGAAAAATTACATCACCATTTCATGGCACGCATTCATTTGACGGCATTTGTTAATTTTTCGACTTTTCGTGACAGCACGTCATTTTCGACATTTGATTGATAATTTTCTAAAGATCTATCAAATTAGTTTGTTTGAAAGTTAGTTTGGGCGCTAAAAGACAGTATTTTATTATTTTAGCAACATAATTAAGATGTGAGTGGTTGGTGTCCATTTTCGGTGGTCGGGTTAGGCGCCCAAGATGAGCGCTCAGAAGTGCGTCGTCGAAGGCTGCAATCTGGAATACGATGTAGTTTGCAGCTTCTCCTTTTACAAGTAAGTTATTTACATTGTTTATTTCCATATCCGCGGCGTTGCCCGTCCTTTTTTCCTTACTGGGCGTTTTTCTTTGTGACCTCGAAAGTCTGTCTTTCGATAGAGCATTGCTAACATCGACTGCAGTATTTTTCTTATCAGACGTATATTTTGGTGGCGCGCTTCTCACGTTTTCGCTACGCTAGGGACGAGGGCGTTCAACAAACGATACATGGAACTCATTAATAATAATTAATGACTTGCAATAATTATGTACTGAGTTCTATTTACGTAACTCAAGTTTTGGCGGTAAAATTTCCAAACGAAGCAATCAATATGTTATTGCTCAATTTTTAAGTACTTATGGACCAGTTAACTCGTCTAATTTCCATAAACCTCATAGTTTTCAAGTATTAGTAAAATGACCCTTATTCTCATAGGAATAAGGGTCATTTTACTAATACAAGAAAATATTGTGATGTTTTCTTTGCTGTTTATTTCTTATATATCATCGTTTTATGTAGACTAAATTGTTAGTTTCAAGGATTTTATAGTAGAACAGTAAGAATAAAACTTACTATGAACTAAGTGATGTTGGAAAACAGTAATGAAATTGGCACAGTCAGTCAACAGTGACCATGTAACGTAGACCAATTACTTTGGTGCCAATTTGAAGGATTATAGAGGTCTGACAGTAATGGAATTAATTAAATCAAGAAAAAGATTTTAAAAATCATATTTTTTTGCTGGATTCTTATCGGTTTACAACTTTATAGGTTGTTCCATGCAATTAATATAACTTGTTTCACATATTATTTAGTTAACACTGAATTTTAATGACACACAGTTAAATAGTGTTCTGATTACTTTAGATACTTGACTGAACGTATTTAGCACTTATAAAGAGACCTTACTTAGTGGCAAACCTCAGGCCATGGACATGACAGCAGAGGTACTAGTCCAGACTAGAATTTGCAACAAGAGGAAATAAATTATTTATTTAAAAACATATCTCATATTTAACTACACTCGGCGGCAAAAATAATCGCCCACTTGGCTTCTTCCATACAATTTCTCAAAAAGGAAAAACAATAAACCGAATTCAACGCTCCATACATTGTAACATGAAGTTTGACTTGACTTTAGTGTTTTTTCCTTTTTGAGAAAATTGAGCGTTTTTTGGCAATTTTTGAAACTGTGATTCGACAATTGGGCGTTTGGCCTCTCCATTGACGTAATAATCATTGCACAGCTGCAAATAGTTTTCTATCTATGAGACGCTAAAGTGACCACGTTTGTATGGAAAAAGCCAAGTGGGCGATTATTTTTGCCGCTGAGTGTATATAAATTATTATACTATTTAATATTTCTATTATTGTTTTAGGCAGTCCATGGTTTTTCATAGAAAGAGAAAATTTTGCATTATAACCTATACTCACAGACGGTGAGCCATTGATGCACAAACGTAGCCTTATTCTGGGGAAGCACATTCAACAACCAGACGAGGCTAAAGATATCCTCCCCAAGAATATACTCCTCTTCATAGAAGAGGTTGGGCTTGGAGAGGAACTGTAATCTAAGTGGTGTTCACAATAGATCAGAATTGGTCGCAGTGACTGTTGAAACACTAAGCCGCTATTAATAATAATAAAAAAATATATAACCTAAAATAAGCATGAAAATGTCCCAGGATGCTACCTATATGCCCCTACACTTGTTGTGCATTATAGATGTAGAATTATTATTATACTTTGATTTTCAAATCAATAATTAAACATTTATTCCTTCAACAGTGCAAATATAGCATCAGAGAATGAAACGAAACGGCAAGAATGGATCGAGGGAGCCATGCACGATGAGAGTGAGTGCCTTTGGAGGCATGTCAGCCTTCAATTATGCGGGTATGTATTTATATTAGGGTTAAAGAATATTTATTTCTCATAAGAAATCACATTTCACTTACATGAGAAAATATTAAAATATAAAATACACAGTTTATAATATGAGCGAACAAACTAATAATTATATTCTAAACTTATATTTATCCTATATCTATTTTTATCATTTTACCCTGTATATTAACTAATTCTTTAGAAATTGAAAGCGTTTATTACCAACAAGGGTTAGGGTTTGGTAGAGTAATTCTACAGAACAAGAGATTGAAATATTAGTAGTAGAAATATTTTGTGATTGGGTTTTTCTGTTTAGAAAGAATTCAGTCATCCAAAGTTCAAATCCTGAAAGTTGGCACTGAAAAACACACCCTTGCATTGAAAAGCATGAAAAGCTGTTGATTCTTCTCCTAATTTCTTCTATCTTATTAGACTGCTGTCACCATGCTTTGAGAGTGGAGGAATTGAATGTGCACTTGCACACTCATTGCAACACTAATGTTGCTTTAAAGTGTAAAGTACCAGCCTATTTAAGGGCCTCCATCTTTGACCGCCTCCGTGGAACAGTGGCTAAACCGCTCGGGAATAAAACCTGGAGGTCGTGGGTTCGATTCCCGCCTATGGTTTGGTGGTGGTAGGGCTTTTTCAGGGTCCGACTGGCTAGCTACCCCCACAGGTGAAATCTGCCGCCATAATGGCTCTGGCTGTGTTCCGGAAGTATTAATGTGGGAGCCAGTACACTTGAAATCAAAGGCTCGAAGATCAGATGTCAGTCTGGCAGCACATTGAGCGACGCTTCCAGGTGAAGCGTCCCTCAATGGAATAAGCCGCAGTGGCCGCTTACCATCAGGTGGGTTGCGTGTCTGTCTGCCAACTGACTTTGTATAAAAAAATCATTGCAGTCAGTTCATCTATACAATGATGGGTACTGGCTTAATCACCACGCTTGCCAATATTGGCCATAGAAATCTCTGCTAGGAGGATTATTGTTTGACACAGGTACCACTTCGAACTCGACACCCAGGGGCTGTGGATAGACTCCCCCATGCTCCCGGAACTGCTGACTCTTCAGGAGAAGGTGGCTCCCATGGTGCAGACTCCTGAGAATAAGAAAGGTTAGATTTTTATATTTTAGCTTAAAAAATAATTTGTACTTTCCGGTTCAGACGGATTTATAATAATAATATTATAATAATACAGCTATTATAATAATACCTTTGGAATGGAGCGAAAAATGACGTCAACTGCGCGTCCGTAGCGTTAGCAACGCAAAATAATTTGTACAGCCAGCTGACAAAGTAGATGATCATTTGTCGTTATCAAAATTCCTTATTGTCACAATAATAAGGTTGTATGATGCAGAAAATATGCAGCTTCGAGTGCGGCCGCTGTACTTTCTTAAAACATGGCTACTAGATTGTGACGTCACGTTGCGGTAACTTATAGGTATACAATGAAATTCTAGTTCAACTGCTATATTAAGTGCCTGTTTCGCCACTGACTAATTAGATTGTATTAATTTGTCTGTGAGACAAATTAGACACTGTCTCATTTGTCCATGATCCATGTAAAACAAAAAAGCGTCCTTTTTATTTTATGGATAAATTATCACGGACTTATTTGTAAGTGGTGAAACGGAAACTCTAAATGTTGCGTTTATGAATATGGTTTTATAACCAAAGTTGCTATAAATTGTGTACGATATAGTAGGAATATGATTCGTCTTTATCAATGGACTGATCCACCCATTTCAATAGACGTTTAGCTGTGTCATTTTGTGAATTATTTAAACTAGGAGTTTACGACGGTATCTTCGCAGAAATACAATATTTTTCCGGGATAAAAAGATATCCTATCACTCTCCAGCTCAAAAACTATCTCCATATTAAAACTCACGTCGATCCGTTGCTCCGTTCAACTTGAAGGAAAGACAAACAAGAACAGTTTTCCAGTATAGTGAGTACTGAGCATTTAAAAAGGCTTGTATTTATGCGTACACCAAAAAAGCCTGAACGTACACCAAAAAAGGCTGTAACGTGCACCAAAAAAATTTAATTGCTAACCTAACCTAACCTTTGTCTTTGGTTTATTTTGGTGCAAGTTTCAGCCTTTATTGGATATACACTTAAATATTTCCCATTTAAAAATAAATGTGTGTGAGAATAAATTAACTTTCAAAAATTAAACATAGTCAACTACCTTATTTTTTCATAGGAATTTTAGTAAAAATTGGTTTTTATCGATTAAGTGTAATGGTTATGAAGTCGGCTCTTACACTAAAAATTGGATGATGGTTGGACCGCACGGTACAAACCATTAATGCATGAACCAGTCTGTTAATTTTGGTCATCGGTCTAGGTGTTTATATGTATAATATGTATGTATTTACGAAACAAGTGGATAAGTAATGCTAGTCTGTCAAGACGCCATCACCATCAAACAAGGAAGGGCACCCCGAGGTTTAGTGGATAAACTTCGCCCATAGTAAGTAAACTCCGCCCTCGCCGGCTTGGGAATCGTTATCCTTTTGACCTCGTCGTAACGGTACTTAACATATTCCTCGGGTAAAAAAACCCCACCATTTTCAGACCGCTCGATGGAATAGGTCGCAATCGCCGCTTATCATTAATATATTCGTAGTAAGTGAATCGTAAAGGTTATATTATTTTAACTAGCTTTCCGCCCGCGGCTTCGCCCGCGTGGACTACGCGACGTTATTCCGCTGGAATCTTGCATGCAGTCTCAGCCCGATCGGTTTAAAATTGACAAAGTTTCATACAAACTTTCATCCCCTATTTTATCCCCTTGGTAGTAGAATTGATCAAAATCTTTTCTTAGCGGATGCCTATGTCATAACATCTACCTGCATGCCAAATTTCAGCCCGATCCGCCCAGTGGTTTGGGCTGTGCGTTGATAGATCACTATGTCAGTCAGTCACCTTTGAGTTATATAATATGTATATCATTAATATTAATATATTTGTAGTTAGTGAATCGGTAAGGTTATTATTAGTGATGGGCCGACTATTGTATTTGCCGACTAACCGACTAGCCGACTATTCGGTTTTAAAATTGCCGAATAGTCGGCCGACTATTCGGCAGTGCCGATCACACTCTAGGTATACTGCGTGACGTTTTAGTCGTTGTTTTCCCGCGGTTAAATGATTCTATCTTAGTAGTACAATAGATTAATGAAGTTTTTTTTATTCAAATCAAAAGTTTTACGATTGTGATAGACGAAACTCGAACCAATAGTACTAGCTGCGTCGCGGGCAGTCACCGGCCCGGAATAATTGCCCTTCGCGCTTATCAAAAAGATGATGATCAACTATTAATAACATTTGTATTCCATTTTCCCTTTAAACATAAATAATAAATAAATAAATGATACCTGGACAAATTGAATTTTTTCTAATATATTTGTATTAACATAAATAAAATTAAAAAAAATACTTGCATGAATCAATAGTACTACTAAAGATGAAGCGTTCTGCTGCGGAAAAACATTGGCAAAAATGTCAATGTCAACACTGCTTCGGACGGCGGCCGTTGAGCATGGCCTGACGTGGTGTTAATTTTTTTTTTATTTGTTTGGTGTTTACTTAAGTAAACTTCAAAAAAAAAAACACTAATAAATCGTCAATGATACAGAATTACTCTACTACCGGCTTCAGACAGTTGAGAAAAACTCGATCGTTTCACTTTTCAATCGTTAAAAAATTAAACAACACTTTCGCTCGCGTAGATTACACCCTGGAAAACACTATGAAACACCCCTGGGAGGTAACTTCCAAAATTCGCTTCTTAGTGGAAACTTATATCGTGACTAAGAAAATAAAAAACCTGCTCTGGAGGTGCCACACTAGCTATGATATAGCAACACTTGGTTGCTATGGTTATACTCACAAATATCTCACAATATCCAATAGTATCGCGCGTGAACATTCTTTGATAATATTGAAGGTGCTGAATACTATTATTTATAATATTTTTTATATCTATTAATTTTGCCGAATAGTCGGCGAATTTTGCCGACTAGTCGGCAGTGCCGAATAGTCGGCGAATGGTGCCGAATAGTCGGCTTTCCCGACTAGTCGGCGACTAGTCGGCCCATCTCTAGTTATTATTTTAATTAAAAATAACCAATGGGCCTATTCTGAAGATTTCACAAATCAGTAATAATGTACTTCGTTTGCAATTTTATTCTATACTTAAGATGGCTTTGGATTTACAAATCAAAGCTATCTCCTTCTTTCGTCATATACCGTTCGCTATACATATTCAGTTTTGAGCTGGGTACACAAATGCTATTAAAAAACAATATGGACATATTCAGTTTTGAGCTCGGTACATATGCCATAAAAAACAATATGGACATATTCAGTTTTGAGCTCAGTACATATGCCATTAAAAAAACAATCTGGACATATTCAGTTTTGAGCTCGGTACACATGCCATTAAAAAAAACAATATGGACATATTCAGTTTTGAGCTCGGTACACATGCCATTAAAAAACAATATAGACATATTCAGTTTTGAGCTCGGTACATATGCCATTAAAAAAACAATATGGACATATTGAGTTTTGAGCTCGGTACATATACCATTAAAAAACAATATGGACATATTCAGTTTTGAGCTCGGTACATATCCCATTAAAAAAACAATATGGACATATTCAGTTTTGAGCTCGGTACATATCCCATTAAAAAAACAATATGGACATATTCAGTTTTGAGCTCGGTACATATGCCATTAAAAAAAACAAAATGGACGTTACTTTTCTGTTATTTGAAATACAATATATAGGGTAGTAACTGAAGCCTCTTCTTCCAGGGGCGGCGTCTTCTGGAGGTTACCAGAATCTATTCGAAAAGTTTATAGAAGACCCCAGAAGTAAAGGTATTAACATTTTTAAAGTCTTATATGAAATACCTTTTCAGGGGCTAATAGTCTCTTTGTAACAAAACTTTGTATCCATGCCATCTGTTGGTAGAAATTGGTACCACTGCACAGTGTGTTATTTGAGCTTATTTTCGGACATGCTCTGTTTATTGATTATTTTGATAGGCATTATTAAAACAAACATAAGGGTTCAACTCTCATCGCTCTATGTATCATAGTTTTTGAAATATTAAGATATTTAGAAAACATCCATAGAAACCAGAAAAACAATTTTTCTCCCCCCATGATCATTATTTTGTATCAAACTTATAGTGGATTGAAAGGGTTATTTTAAAGGCACTGTTTAAACAAAAAATATGTAAAAAATCTTTTATAATTTTGACTAAAAACCAAATTTTATGTGTTTGAAAAAACATTTTTTTTCTAAGTCATCTTACTGTATTAGCATTTATTTTTAATGCGAGATGGTTACTACTATTAATGCACATTCCCAAAAATAAAATCTTAAGCTACAACTGCAGGATTTCGGAAATATGATTTTTTTAATTTTTGTTTATTTTGTTGTTAATTTTTGTTTTATTTATAACTATCTGATCATGAGGATTGTACATAGTCAAGAGTTTTCATAAGTCTTACTGCCATTAATATTATTTTAGATGAGAAAAAGTTTAAAAAAGTTTGACCCTATTTCCATAGAAACCTGAAAAGACTTAGAAATGTCATATCTCACAAATCCTATTAGATTAAAATTTCGTTTTACTTTCATTATGTAGCTATATTTAGTACATATATTTTAGAAGTAAAAAGAAATGCTAATACTTCTAAAATAGTTAAATATTTAAATATTTCCTCTAATCTGAAAATAATTTTTTTCTCGCTTTCTATGAATGTCAGAAACTTGTAATTTTAAACAAATATATAATGAATGGTTATCAATGAAATGGTATATTTTAATGGAAATTTCATAACAGTTTTTGGGAGATATATGAAAATTTACTTTTTATGACTAATGTTTAAAAAAATCATATTGGCAAAACTAAGAAAGTAATCACATTGTTTTTTTTTTATAATGATTTATTATTGTTTAAACCATCATATTTAACAATAAAATAAGCATGTCCGAAAATAAGGTTAAATAACACACTGTGCACTGTTGAATAGATAGTGGCGAGCGCCATCTGTTGAAAGTATACTGTTGAATTTTAAACCGGGTTAGGTAATCCAGATCCGTATTTATAGTCTGACCAAAAAGAGTAGAAATTAAAAAGTGGCAATACTGTAGTGTCCTCCCTTTTTTCTTTGAATGATTTGAAGGGGATGACACTACAGTATTGCCACTTTTTAATTTCTACTCTTTTTGGTCAGACTATAGAAAAGTATTGTAGAAAAGTTTATAGAAAACCCCCAGATGTAGAGGTATTAACATTTTTAATGTCTTTTTATTCGTAATGCCTTTTCGCATAGTGTCTTTGTAATGAAAAATTGTATCAACGCCATCTATTGGTAGAAATTCATACTGTTAATAGATTGCTGCGAACGCCATCTTTTGGTAAAAATTGGTACTTTTAGTAGATAATTGCGATACCATCATCTGGAAGTATTTGTAACTTTTTTATATTAGAATTGCGTTTCCTAAATATTGGAAAAGAAACAAAAATCACACCTGTTTATAAAAATCAGTTTCCATTAGTCACAAAATCAAGTCCATATTATAACTAATGTCCATTGAAAAAGAAAACCGCATCGAATAATCTTAATAATTTACTTTTATTTATAATAAGTAGGTACAGCAACTTCTGATAAATCTGATATTCATAAACGCAACATAAATATAGCGATCGAACAAAATTTCATTTCCGTACATCGAATTCCGAAATATTACAAAAAAATACAAGGAGCTCAGTTTTTCTTCAAGTGGCAACAATCAAATAAAAAAACAATAAGATGTCATTCATTATTGCTGTCCGTCAAAGTGTGATGTCAATTGTCAACCGTGCCTTGTTACTATTGGATATTGTGAGTTATTTGTGAGTATAACCATAGCAACTAAGTGTTGCTATAACCATAACTAATGGGGCGCTTCCAGAGCAGGTTTTTTATTTTCTTGGTCAGCAGGCTATACATACTGTTATTTTAAATAAATAAATAACTCTGGACATTGTTCACATAGCGCCATCTAGCCCTAAACTAAGCATTAGCTTGTGTTATTGGTGGCAGAAAACAGATAAACATTAATTTTATAAATATGTACATACATGCGTACCTAAATTATAAACACCAAAACGCATACAACCAGACATTTCGTTTTCGTGCACACAAATGTTTGTACCGTTTTTTTTATTGCAATGTGTAATAAGACGAGCAGATCGTACAACTGATGGTAAGCGCCACGTCTGCCCTTAGACAGTTCAGTCCCAAACAGTAACTAAGCAGTTACTGTTTGGCACCGCGCCAGCTACACCGAGACGACAGTTATTAGGTCTCGTATACCCAGTAATTTCACTAAAACATTCTCATTTAAGTTTCAATAGCACAGTCCACTAATTCCCACGTTTTCCCCAGCGCTGGACACAATCCGGATGGAGCACAACTACAGCGTGGAGCCGCAGAAGGGGGACCCCAACGAGACCGTGTCGCGGCTCAACGTGAGGCAACTGGTCGACACTTTGGGATACCTGTGAGTATATTTAATGAAATTATTCATTCTTGAATGTTTTGTCCCGACCTACACTCTGTTCCACATAAGTTGTCCTTTAGCCGCTATATTGGCAGCATTGCCTACGCTTTGTAAATCTGTCAAAAACAGATTGACAGTATTGAAAAACAATACTACCAATATAGCGGCTAAAGGACTTCTTATGTGGAACAGAGTGTAGTCAGGGTGTGCTGTCACCAAGGTTCATATGCATCTTGGTGAAGTGTCCCTCAGTGGAATATGCCACAGTGGCCGTTTACCAACAGGTTGGATGCGTGCCTGTCTGCCTTCTGAACGAAAGTTCAACAATAATCTTCTTAAAATTTATTATTTATTTGATATACTCGTAGTATTATTTATTCCATATAATTTATGGAGTATGTGTATAATTATTGTATAGTTAGTTATATTGTTACTTTAGTTAAATGGAAATTTCTTGATAATCTGCAGTGCCTACTACCCTCTCAGTTTAGCCTTAGCCTAAGGGCTGACTGGTAGAAAATGCCATTTGGCGTTAAGTCAGCGTCTTTATAATTTATTATTTTTTGTAATGTAATAAAGTTTGAATACATAAATGTAGCATTAAAAGAAACAGTTTTTCATAGAATTTAATCCTTGCAGGTCGTTGAAGAACCTGCAACGCAAGCAGCTGTGGGTGGTTAAGGTGGAGACGGACAAGAGTGAAGCGTCCATCACCCAAGCCGAGCAGGTGATCACCAAGATGCAGGATCCTAAGCAGATTATTGAGGTAAGGGAGTAGCAAAAGATGTTGGTTGAGCATTTTCTGCTGAGAGAACAAAATTATAATACTCCATCTGTTTAGCAATGATTGAAACTCCACGCTAGCGGAGTCGCGGGCACCAGCTAATTAAATGCATGGAAATATATACTTTTTTTATTTTCTTGATGACCAACGTTTATTGCCTTGTTTACCATTATTATTTTATACCATAACTATAAATAAAAATGTTGTTCAACAGATAATCCCGCAGTCGTCGGCCGGAGAGACGTCCGGGCAAGCCGAAGTGCTTCATATCATGGAGGAAGACGCCGGGATATCAGACAACTTTATATACGAGATCGCGCAGGAACAGGAGATCACTATGGAGGAGGTTAAGGTATGCCTATAACTACTACAGCATTGAGTTACAAGTACTACGTATAGAGAGGCTATACGGAACAAAAAATGTGTCGCAAAGTGATGACTGGACTGACTGATGTATTTGCTGCAGCGGATGTCGTCTAACCAAACTATAAAACTTGCAGCGCTAGATTGCTTACAGAGTATATTTTTCTGGCGACCAAAACGTCGTAAGCGCCATGCAAAGCAAGGCGCTTACGCGTTTTGTTCGAAATGCCTATCTCATAGATCTTGAATGAGTTGTTGCCGTAACCATGGTAACGGCAACAAAGCATCGCGCAAAAATTTTGTTTGCGGTGTCGGTTACATACGCTAGTAATTGTAGTTCAATGACTACAGCCCATTATACTCTTTCTCAATCAAGTGGTGTTGCGTATCAAAAGCACGTCAGACGTAACACTTTGGACTTTGTACCGCTCTTATTCAAATTCAAAACGTTTATTTCAGGCTGGGCCCATAAAAGTTAGTTACAATGATCCTTAAAAACTAATGTTAGTATATACAGCACACAAAATGAACACAAATAAAATTAACAATTAACACAATTACAATTATGTGGTGTGGATTGTCACCCACCTTTGAATAATGGGTAAATCCCATCTGTCAACAAAAACTCTCAGGATAGTGCTGGTACTGCCACGCAAACGAGTCATCGCTGAAGCACACCGTTTTCTAATGATGGCGGCAAAGCCATCAACTTGCGCTTCCGCGAACATGCCGGATGCACTGCATCTCCACAGCAGCCCCAGCAGTATCCTCAGGGCGTTGTTATATTGAACACGCAGGTCGCTGTATGCGCGCTGGGTAAAACTAACCCACAGGTTACAGGTATGAAATGTTTGGCAGTATGCTTTGAAAAGCGTTATTTTGACTGGCCTAGTGGAACGAGCAAACCTGCGAGCCAGCATGTTGCAGCGCACAGCCAGCGACCTACGTTCCCTCTCTATATCGAGATTGTCCTTTAAATTCGCAGTGACCCAGTGACCCAAGTATTTAAAACTCTGTACACGTTTTAGTGTTGTACCACAGAGCGATTTTTCAGGAACGTTTGTGTAGTTAAGTCGGAGGAACGTTTGTGTACTTATGTCGGAGGCATAAGTGCTATTATCAAACTGCAAGTGTTAACCGAGATGTGCTGTTGACCGTACATGCTTTCTCTTCAGCTAAAAAAAGCAGGCTAAAATGCGTTAGAGAAGAAGAAGAAGAAAAAGCAGGTCTCGCTAGTCTTCTCCACCGAGAAAAAAAACCAGTCTACCCACTTATTTCACCAGAGCCAATCCAAACATGAGTGCTATATAACATACGCCGCGCGTATTATAATTGACCTCAGTGTATATAACTTAATGCTAGCGCTGAACACGTTTTAAAACGTGAAAATTTAGAAAAAGTTTAAATTGGCAATATCTTGAAAACCGAGCAACTGTTAGGCTTGTTCGATCCCAAACAGCATTTGGAACTGTATAAAGCCTGTACAATAAGATATCTTTTTACTTCAGGCTGTTTAACTTCGCTGTATGGAGGCTGTATATCCGTAAATACAGCCATTGTACATCCTAAATAGGCCCCAAATTATACAGCCTTAAGTGTAAATATAGCTGGACAACAGCTGTATTATAGCTGTACAGCCTAAAATAACAAGCTGACTTAGGGTGTAATGAGATTCCGTTATTCAGCTACAGTTCTTCTTTTAGAATACTTTTAGTGTTTTAAACAAACTCAGGCTTGAAAGGAGTAGACATTTAAGTATAACTTGTTGATTTGTACAGTGAAAGTCAAGTATTTAGTTTTTCATTACAAGACGACATTTTGTTAAAGTGAATATTATAGTCGAAGTATACGGTAAGTAATATTTTTTGTTTCTACATTGAATTTTTTCTTGCGACGGTAAGTTTATCGTGAATATATATATCATTTAATAGCAAAAAACTCACGCGCCCTCGAAATAATAGATAATAACAGATATTGTGGTAAAGGTGATGGCTAAACGTCTGCCTAGAACATGTATAAATATATCTTACTAGTTCGTAACATTAAAATAATAATTAATAATTAATCACATGTTTACTTTTCTTCTAGAACTTTAGCAAAATAAATTATTATTTAAAAGTTATTCATATAACATCCGGTGACCTTTGACTGTTCGGCGCGCGTACAAATGTCATATTATGTCGATTATACTCGATTTCGTTTGAACTGGACGGGAAAAAAAGTCGATATTATCTTTGAAATGCAACATTGTTTAATCTATTCAAATAAATTAATGTCAACTAACGTTAAATGATAAAATAATGATCATATATAAAAACATCAACAAACAAGTATTTATTTATTCAGTCGTCTTAGGGCTGATTTCTTAAAAATCAAATATTACCTAACACTCGGATATGTACCTACAGCAGCAGCATAATAACGACGGAATACAAAATGCCATTAATCTATGCTCTTTAGAAATTCGATTATGAAATCTTATTTTAAGTTGTATTATTCTTTATCGATCAGTTAAAACTTATCTGATGGTTGAAAAATCAGCTCTTATTTAATTAGCGATTCTACTGCAGCACTATTTACGTAACAATTCATCTCTACCTCTATATAATAGCCAAATGTCTTACAAAGGGTTTTTAACTCTTACTATGACGATTGTATTTAGTCCGGCTCGTCGGCATGACTGGCGCGCTCATGTGAGGAAAATCTATGAAACTGTTTAGCTGTCATTTGAACAACAGGCCCCAATTATCTCATAATTGTACAGCGTGCACAAACGCCTGTCAAAAGTTTTCAGCAAAAATCTATTGTAGATGTTTTGCTTAGCTAATGGCGTAGGAATTTTAATGAATATATTTATCAATATTATTACAAAATGAAAAGTTCCTGAAACTTTTTTCACGCAATAGAGTAACATTTAGCCTCCCAGTATTGCATACAACTAGGTAAAGTTATTATACATTGCCTAGGCAGTGGCCCTAACTGTATTTAGCCAACTCCTTTCTAACCACCACCTAGTTCTTTATTTGACCTAAAGCCCTGTTTATGTGTTTTTCGTAATTATCTACTGAAAATGTAGCAGTTGTATTATATCTATGTCCTAATTCTAAAATAATTTACAGAATTTCACACAAAAAACATAATACGATATAAAATCATAAAATATAGGTTATGTTTTTAATGGTGTCTCCGAGTTAAACAGCTGTTGCTCTCCTAGTACACTAATATGAAGCTATTTGCTGAACAAAGGCACAGTATGAGAATACTTATCAGCTTTAAGGGTAAAACGGTCTGTATATTATAATTTAATTACTACAATAGCTGCTTAGAAGTAGATATTGAGGCGGCATTACAGTCATTTAGGGTTCAATTAAATTAAAGTTCAACCCATTTTGTATGTCTAATATGACCACATATTTAAATATAATAAGAAACGAAAAAAAGAAAAAGAAATTAATAATTACGTTATTTAAAAAAAAATACTTTACAATAAAATTTACACCTTGCACTCAGCACTAAAACAATAATGTTATTAATAGAAAACAGTAAGACAGACACTGTAAATACCTTGCTACTTTCTACAATATAACAGAAAAAGAACAATAAACTTTATGACACTTAATTTTGCATAGAACTAGGTAGGTGGTGGTCACAAATTTACCACAATATTTCTGTTATTATCTTATTATCTATTATTCACGATAAAGTTACCGTCGCAAAAGAAAATTCATTGTAGAAACAAAAAAATGTTACTTACCGTATACTTCGACTATAATATTCACTTCAACATAACAAATTGTAATGAAAAACTCAATAAAACACAACTTTGGATGGATGTAGATCTGAATATTCATGAACAGCACATAAAATCGACCAAAATTCTTTTTTGGAACTAATGACGTCAAAATTTAATATAATTGTTCTCAACAGTCTCTCTGTTCTGGTCAGTGTATTTATAATCCAAATTTTATTGTACGGGACCATCTTCGTTAGTTACCAATCCAATATTTATTTTAGTTCATATTATCAGAATATAGTAACCAAGTTAAATTTATACAATAGCGTTAGCTTTACAATAAGCTTCTAAAAAACTTTTACTCAGCCGTCAGCATTGCATTACACTCTTGTAAAGAGCATTGCTTCAGAGAGTTTCCTAAATAACTTTTGTTCAGCTATAATCCAGCATAATATGCTTGAGTTACAATAGACTAGGTTTACACCAATTTACAGTCATCGGCAGTAATATATACCCTTGTACAGCTACAGGTAGTACAAAGGAATAAAACAAGAGCAGCAAACAGTCGTTAGGCAGCTCTAGTAGTCTAAAATTGCTTTAAGTATTTTGTTATACTACATCCTGCATTTTTGAGTTTCGCAACACTTTTATGAAGCTAAAAAAGGTAATGATTTCGACACTATACAGTCGTAAACCAGTTCTTCTGTATAAAACGACACAGTTTATACTCCAATTCAGCTTTAAATATATTTTTACTCTCTTTTTCAACGTTTATGAAGCCTTTGTCTGGTAATGCACTGTTTTAAAGTTTTTTTTTTTACCTAAATGTTTATTGGGATGCCTCTTGTGCTGGCCTACCTCCAGTGTCACTGTGACGTTTCATTTTTGGGACACCCTGTATATTCTACTCTACAACATAACTAACTAGAACCCATTTCTTCAGGAAATCCCCCCCGAGAACCGGGAATGGACGGTGAACATAATTCCTGAAGACCCGAAGCCGAAGTACGCCTACATCAAGCACACCAGCGGTCGCAAGAAGAGGCACTTCACTGCTGACATTAACGAGATTACCTTGCCAGGTAAATATATCAATATTAATAATACCAATATATCAATATATTAATGAGTTATGATGTAATGTTCCTCTTCCACCGGTGTTCCTCTTACCCTAACTGACCCTAGTCAAAATACGATAAAATACTAAAGAATATTGTGTGCCCGAAAAATGACAAAAATTTCCCTACACTACAAACATTTTAGTGCATGCACATGTCTGTTTTTTTGACGAGCTATTTGGTGTAATGTTTGAGAGTCGGCTATATAACCAGAGGTGACGGGTTCGTTCCCCGCACGGTACAAACATTTGTGTGCATGAACATGTCTGTTTGTACCCGTCTGGGTGTTTCTATGGGTAATATGTATGTATTTACAAAAAAGAAAAAAATATATGAGTAAATGATAAATATTTATCCATTGTCTGGCACCCATAGCACAAGCTAATGCTCAGTTTAGGGCTAGATGGCGATGTGTGATAAGTGTTCAGAGATATTTATTTATTATTTATTTATTTTATCAGTCTAGAGATTTATCTCAATTTACTTAAGTAATGTTTAAATCTTATTCTGGCATTCATGGTACAAAGTTAAAAGCTTAGTTCTGGGTAACTAAATCAGTGATGCCCTGGTGTAATAGTCGACTTCTGAACTTGCACACAAAATTGATAGTTAAAACCCCTTTTATATTTAGTGGTTTCTGATGTTTACGCGGTTACAACTCATTAAGAAGCCCTTTTATATTGTCATCCAAATCGACAAAAAACCCATATGTGCCTAGTAGAATTGGGATTCTACTAGGCACATATGGGTTTTTTTCATCATATCACCATAAATGGTAAAAAAAGTGGCAGCACTGTTGCATTTTTACTCTAGAATTTCCATCACAGTACCATGTCACGAAACCCTCACACCATTAACCATAACTTCCTCAGGAAACTTCGAGAACTACTACATCCTCCCGGACGTGGACCCGTCGGTGGGCGTGGAGATCACGACCAGCTACGAGCCGGAGAACTACATCGTGGAGGAGTGCCTCGTGCTGGAGGAGAGCCGGCCGCGCAAGCGCAAGGACACGCCCGACTCCTCACGGAAGAAGAAGAAGCGCTTCTCCGCCGTGAGAGACCAGGTAAGAGTGTGTAGCGTCAGCTGGAGGAGAGCCGGCCGCGCAAGCGCAAGGACACGCCCGACTCCTCACGGAAGAAGAAGAAGCGCTTCTCCGCCGTGAGAGACCAGGTAAGAGTGTGTAGCGTCAGCTGGAGGAGAGCCGGCCGCGCAAGCGCAAGGACACGCCCGACTCCTCACGGAAGAAGAAGAAGCGCTTCTCCGCCGTGAGAGACCAGGTAAGAGTGTGTAGCGTCAGCTGGAGGAGAGCCGGCCGCGCAAGCGCAAGGACACGCCCGACTCCTCACGGAAGAAGAAGAAGCGCTTCTCCGCCGTGAGAGACCAGGTAAGAGTGTGTAGCGTCAGCTGGAGGAGAGCCGGCCGCGCAAGCGCAAGGACACGCCCGACTCCTCACGGAAGAAGAAGAAGCGCTTCTCCGCCGTGAGAGACCAGGTAAGAGTGTGTAGCGTCAGCTGGAGGAGAGCCGGCCGCGCAAGCGCAAGGACACGCCCGACTCCTCACGGAAGAAGAAGAAGCGCTTCTCCGCCGTGAGAGACCAGGTAAGAGTGTGTAGCGTCAGCTGGAGGAGAGCCGGCCGCGCAAGCGCAAGGACACGCCCGACTCCTCACGGAAGAAGAAGAAGCGCTTCTCCGCCGTGAGAGACCAGGTAAGAGTGTGTAGCGTCAGCTGGAGGAGAGCCGGCCGCGCAAGCGCAAGGACACGCCCGACTCCTCACGGAAGAAGAAGAAGCGCTTCTCCGCCGTGAGAGACCAGGTAAGAGTGTGTAGCGTCAGCTGGAGGAGAGCCGGCCGCGCAAGCGCAAGGACACGCCCGACTCCTCACGGAAGAAGAAGAAGCGCTTCTCCGCCGTGAGAGACCAGGTAAGAGTGTGTAGCGTCAGCTGGAGGAGAGCCGGCCGCGCAAGCGCAAGGACACGCCCGACTCCTCACGGAAGAAGAAGAAGCGCTTCTCCGCCGTGAGAGACCAGGTAAGAGTGTGTAGCGTCAGCTGGAGGAGAGCCGGCCGCGCAAGCGCAAGGACACGCCCGACTCCTCACGGAAGAAGAAGAAGCGCTTCTCCGCCGTGAGAGACCAGGTAAGAGTGTGTAGCGTCAGCTGGAGGAGAGCCGGCCGCGCAAGCGCAAGGACACGCCCGACTCCTCACGGAAGAAGAAGAAGCGCTTCTCCGCCGTGAGAGACCAGGTAAGAGTGTGTAGCGTCAGCTGGAGGAGAGCCGGCCGCGCAAGCGCAAGGACACGCCCGACTCCTCACGGAAGAAGAAGAAGCGCTTCTCCGCCGTGAGAGACCAGGTAAGAGTGTGTAGCGTCAGCTGGAGGAGAGCCGGCCGCGCAAGCGCAAGGACACGCCCGACTCCTCACGGAAGAAGAAGAAGCGCTTCTCCGCCGTGAGAGACCAGGTAAGAGTGTGTAGCGTCAGCTGGAGGAGAGCCGGCCGCGCAAGCGCAAGGACACGCCCGACTCCTCACGGAAGAAGAAGAAGCGCTTCTCCGCCGTGAGAGACCAGGTAAGAGTGTGTAGCGTCAGCTGGAGGAGAGCCGGCCGCGCAAGCGCAAGGACACGCCCGACTCCTCACGGAAGAAGAAGAAGCGCTTCTCCGCCGTGAGAGACCAGGTAAGAGTGTGTAGCGTCAGCTGGAGGAGAGCCGGCCGCGCAAGCGCAAGGACACGCCCGACTCCTCGCGGAAGAAGAAGAAGCGCTTCTCCGCCGTGAGAGACCAGGTAAATTATTTTCTCTCTCTCTTTCTCCTTCTATCCTGATACGCCCGACTCCAAGAGGTTCTCTGCTGTGAGAAACCAGGTAAGAGTTCGTCTCTCTCTTTCTATCTCTAATCCTAGAAGAAGAAGCGGTTTTCTGCTCTGGGAGACCAGGTCACTCACTCTCTCTCTCTCCGTAATCCTGGATCCAAGACTGCTCGGAACGAAAAAGAAGCGGTTCTCCAGCAACATCATGTAGGTAAATATTTAGGTGACCCACCGGGGGATGGGGAAGAAGCTAGAAGTACGACAGTCCCCTCCGTCTCTGTCTCTCGCTAAACCTGGATTTGAATCTGTAAAATTTGTCTCAAATGCCAGCTATGTAACTGACTATAAGAAAAAAAAAGAAGAAAAAGGTCCCCAATTCGACTGTTTGTTTTTACAAATTTTAGTTTGTTGGTAATCAAATAACTAATATTCCTTTTTCACATACCTTACAAGCCTATCTATCTATAATATTGTTGCGGGTACGGGGTACGTCAATTCAAATTAAATGCCGGTTACGAAAAGACAATTATTTATTTCAAACCACTAAACTGAAATACACAACTTTACACTTCACAATCCACGTAGACAATTCAAAACAAACACTGGTAAACGCTGTTCACTTCAAACGTCGCAGGATAGTTCGCACTGATCGCTTTCCGAAGAATGAATACTACTCGCAGCGTCGCTCACTCTCTATTTATACACGGCGCGGCCGCTCTATTAATTTCTTCGATCATACGCGAAACCTCGCGAGGGCATGCGGTCGAACAGGATCGTTCTTTACATGTAAACAAGCGCGCGCGCAGGTAAACAAGCAGGCGGGCGCGCGCGAGAATGAACCTTATTGCGCAGAGGAGTAAGGTCCGTTTCGCGTGCAAACTCCGTTGCCGGGCATCGTCGTAGCAATATATTATATCTATTTTTTACTAGTGAAGGACATTTATGTTTCATATGTTATCTTATCAACTCAAATGTTACATCTTTTCAGGTGAAACAAATCCAAATGAGAACATCAACGGCACCGGAAGAAGAAGACTGGGTGATCGAGAACAATATAGCGTACGAGCAGGACGCAGAAGAGTACGATGACCCCAAGAAAGCTGCGAGAGTGAGACGGAAAAATAAAAAATACCTCGGGTATGACTTTGTTACATAAGTACTAAATATAGAGTAATGTTACCTTTGCAATTACTTCAATAATTTTTTTGAGCTGTCAAAATCCAAATTTAGATATTTTTTACTAGCGGTGGCCTCTGCGGTTCAATAGTTTCGAAGCCTATTCAAAAGTATAGATTCATATAGGCTTCAAATATCGTAGTTATGAATCGTCAATATACCTACTTGAGTATAAGAACAACGAAGGTACCACAAACATTTATACTTCATTTCATTTAGCATTAGAATTATAAGCACCAATTTGTGTCAAGGGAAAATATAATATTAAAAATGTCAAATTATTTTATTCACACACTTCCGATTCTAATTAGCTGTTATTGTGATCGATTTTTACTATGTTTAATATTTAAATACTAAAATTTCGATTTGTACAAACTAACTTATATTATTTTCATAGAAATGAACTAATAATTGTAAAAAGTTTGCAGACCTCAAGAAGCAGAGATTCCAAACATGAAACGGAACGTATAAATAGTATAAAACGACAAAATGAAAAAGTGCATGTCAATGTTAAAATGCGTACTACATTACGTGATTTTTTAAGTGGACGTCTCTATCATGGCCGCCTTTTGTCAAAACGTCCAAGTTTATGATCAATGCTTCTTTGTTTTTTTAATTTCTTATGTTAAATAAAACGAAGTATAGTGGTAGGTTCAATTCCCGGGTCGAGCTAACTTTGAGTCTGTTTTTTCAGACACAGTTCGGGCTTGTGATCACCAATCCGCATGGCAAGCGTGGTGATTAAGCCAGTACCCATCATTATAACGGTAACTTTATTTCAAAAATGGAGACACCTGGACTGGGACATATATAGGCTGAATTAGTATTCAGTAGTAGTCTTCTACACAGGAAAAACACATTTATTTGTCACATAGCGGACGCCTCCATGGTTTCACCCGCTCGTAATATTTTTTTATATATTCCCCTTCCCCCCACATTTCTGGTATGAAAAGTACCCTATGTCACTCGAGGATAGTGTAGCTTCCCAACAGTGCAAGAATTTTTCAAATCGGTTCAGTAGTTTCGGAGCCTATTCAATACAAACAAACAGTCAAATCTTTCCTCTTTATAATATTAGTATAGATGTTTTTGTCCTGAGTATGATCCGAAATACTAATATAGGGCTGGGTCTACTGAGCCCTTGAGGTTGACAAATGGATGGATCTAAGATTTTAATCAAAATCAAAATCAAAATATTCTTTATTCATGTAAACTTGTATCAAGTATTTATGAATCGTCAATTACAGAGTGACTCTACCACCGGTATCGGAATGCAGTCATCTGTCGAGAAGAACCGGCAAGAAACTCGACAGTTACTCTTTTTAATCGCCAAAGAAATTTATACAACAATGATAATAAATCTATCTATACTAAGCCATACAGTTTTTCGTGTGAATGTAGATATAATAATAATAATAAAGAAAAAAAAATTACAACTGTAGGACGTAGTGTAGATATAACAACAACATGAACAACAATGACAACAGATTAAAATACAGTTTGCGCTGACAGGGAGCGAAGCATTCCTACTACCATTATCTACAGATCTCCATCATTAAGAAAATCTTCAATTTTATAGTAACCTTTTTTCATCAGACGGGTCTTGATCCACGACTTAAATTGATTTATGGGTAAGCTAACAACATCCATTGGCAATTTATTATACATTGTAATACTTAATCCTTTAAAAGAATTTCCAATCTTTTGTAGCCTAATATTTGGAATAGCAAGCCTATGTTTATTTCTTGTGTTAAATTGATGACAATCTGATTTCTTTGAAAAATTTTGTATGTTCTTTTGTACATACATAACACAATCCAGTATATATTGTGATGGCACAGTTAATATATTTATTTCCCGGAATAATTCTCTTAACGAGTCACGGGTTTTGAGGCCATAGATAGCGCGGATGGCTCTCTTTTGCAAAATAAATATATTGTTTATGTCAGCGGCAGATCCCCATAAGAGCAGCCCATATGACATAATACTGTGGAAGTAACTGAAATAAACTAGTCTCGCCGTTTCCACATCAGTCAGATTTCTTATTTTTCTGACAGCATATGCGGCTGAGCTAAGTCTTTTGGCAAGAGCAGTTACATGAGGCCCCCACTGCAATTTAGAGTCGAGGGTTATCCCCAGAAACACTGTTGAATTGACAATTTCAATGAGTTCTCCATTTACAGTGATCTCAGGAACCACTTGTCGCACATTCGGCATTGTGAATTTAACACATTTCGTTTTATTGGTGTTCAATAACAAATTGTTAACAGTAAACCAGTGTAAAGTTTGTGAGACAGCATTACTCACATCGTCAAATGATTGTTTTCGTCTGTCAACTTTAAATATAAGGGAGGTATCATCAGCGAATAACACTGTGTCACACAGGTTTTCTGTATAATATGGAAGATCATTAATATAAATTAAAAAGAACAAAGGTCCTAGTATTGAGCCTTGAGGGACCCCCAACAGTAAAGGGGCTCCTTTGGAATCAATACCATTCACGTTTACCTTCTGGATTCTGTCAGATAGGTACGACCTTATAAGACTTAACGCGTTGGCAGAGATGCCATAATGCCGCAACTTCATCAACAATGTCTCGTGATCAACACAGTCGAAAGCTTTAGACAGATCGCAGAATATACCTATAGCATCTTGCTTATTATCCCAGGCATCAAAAATATCTTTGAGGAATGCTATACCTGCATCTGTAGTAGACTTGCCTCTAGTGAACCCAAACTGATTACTATGTAATAAATTATTTACTTTAAAATGAGAAAGCAATTGAGAATAAATAAGCTTTTCAAATATTTTACTTAATCAAAACAGGGACTGGACATAGTAATATTTTGATTATTAAAGAACACACTTTATTTACATTTGTCAAAAATCCGTGTAATTTGAAGAAATGACAACTGCATCTTACTTTATTATAATTAAAATGGAACACCTAAAATTATGGAACATATTTTTTCTCACAATTTGTTTGATATGCTTGGTCGTAATAAAAATATGTCAGAATCGATTAATATATTATCTGGTAGTACATTTATAAATCTGCAAGAATCGGTTAAAATGCTTAAAAAAATATATTGTGTTTGCATTATGCATCTATCATGTATTTGGATAATCAAAAATCTAGATTTAAACAATCTAGATATTCTACAAAGTGAGGCTATTCTCAAATCAACTTTTATTGTTCTGTTAATCTGCATGCCAAGTTGCATTTGGGCTGTGCCTAAACTTCTAGTCTCCATTTTCAAACACAGGCATAAAATAATGTTTTGAAGCATAAACATTCAATTTGTATGGTTGAAGGAATCTGGTGTTAAAAATATAAGTATTTTTTTTTTATATGTCATTAAATCAACGTTTTCTTGCAAATATTAGCCAAAAAGAAAATCTTAAAGATAAAAAAGATACTTAAAAATTTTGTCAAAAAATTATTGTTAGATTTAATTAAACATTTTTATAAATGCTGAATTTTGTGCGGAATAAATGTCCGCGAAAATCTATAATGAAATCACGCACATAATGGCCAATAAGTCCGATGGTTATTGATTTACTAAGCTTAGTAAAAATTTAACTTGGATTTTTGTCCGAAAAATAACTACTGCCTCTCCAATCAACTTTTCTGTTTCTTTAGCTATAAGTTTTAGTAATGTTAAAAAACTTTTGTAATAAGTTCCATTTTCACTACTGGCATATAAGTTCGATTTAAGTTATCTGCGGAATAACTTGGATGCTGACTCTTTGGTCAATTAAAAAAAAAGGAGACACTATCATTTTTATCTTACAAATCAATTAGATCAGATGAGCCTACAGTCTGGCAGCACATTGAGCGACGCTTCCTGGTGAAGTGTCCCTCAATGGAATAGGCCGCAGTGGCCGCTTACATCATCAGGTGGGCTGCGTGCCTGTCTGCCAACTGACTTAAAAAAAAAAATTTTTTTTCCGAACTTATTTGTCAGTGGTCAATTCAGTCCACCAGTCTGGCTTATTAGTACAGATAGCAACATAAGTGGCTAACATTATGCAGGTGGGAGACCTTATAACTATGACAATAAGGTGGGAAATGTTTAGCTAATTCTATTGCTGACTGTACACACGCGGACGTTTTGTCCGCCAAACTCGCAATATAAATAACCAGATTTCTTTAATATAGGGTAAAGGTAACTGAAAAGCGATCATATTATCAGAAGGTAACATTACTCTTAATTTTTTTTAAACAAAAAAAATTGTATATTTTTCGTTTTTTTTCTGATACATCAGGACTTTCGTGGTGTTGAAAATAATAAAATATATTATGTAGTTTGTTTTTTATTTATAGTTTGGTATGCTTGAGCGCTTAAGTCTGCCAGAAAAGTAGTCGTATATTTGATATTGCCAAAATGCCTTATTTGTCATAGTAATAAGGAATTATGTTAGCTAAATGTACGGCTACTTTTCTCACTGACTGTACCAGATTGAGTCCAAAATTTAATAGCAAAGAAAAAAAATAAAAAAAAAACATTTGTAAATTAATTATAAGAATGATGTACAGTCAAAAGCACGTCAGACGTAACAATTTGAACTTTGTACCACTCTTATGTCGGGGGCATAAGAGCTATTATCGAACTGCAAGTGTTTACCGTGATGTGCTGTTGACTGTACTAATAATTATGTACGAGTAAGAATCCTAAAAAAGAGCCTACAGTCTGGCAGAACACTGTGCGATGTCTGCTAAAGTGTCCCTCAATAGGCCGCAGTGGCCGCTTACCATCAGGTGGGCTGCATGCCTGTCTGCCAACTGGGTTATTGTCAAAAAAATACTGTGTGATTCTTTCATGTGAAATAGACTATAGTGGGCTATGTGCATGGCTATAAACTAAATATGACGACGTTAGAACCATAGTGATCCAAGTGACATTTTTGTCAAAATCGATATTTTGTTATTAACATCCCAAAAAAAGACATATTTTTCATGCCACACTGATCCAAGTGCTTATTAAGCAATATTCATAAGGAAACTCATAAGTCATATAGGTCACTTTGGAATAGGACAACTTCAGGAACAAATCCAAACGCGTTTCCCTCGTTTTCTCAAAAAGTTGAAAATGTGACTTGGATCACTATGGTATGGTTCTAACGTCGCTATATGTGGTCAAGAAAACGGTCCGAATTTTGAATGTAAATGTGAATAAATGAGTTTAAATGTGCCTGTTCTCCAATTGAAGTAGTATTTAAATGAACTTAGACACAGTCTGGGTGACTAGTTTTAAATAAGACTTAGGGTTTATCTACAAACTATTTTTAATTGGAAGATATTAAAGTGTTTTAAAATTGCTTTAAAAACATTGAGTTACAAGTAGTAATTGTAGTTCAATGTTTATAAATTACATTTTTAAGGATTTTTTGGTAATTAAACCAGTACCCATCATTGTAACGATAACTTGATTTTACAGATGGAGGCCTTTACCAAATTACACATTAATAGGCTGATACTTTATTTGATAATTTTATGAAATTTCATTTTGTATAAATCAATGAAATTAGTATTAGGCCAGGTCAGCTTAAAAATCTGTGAAGTGTCAAATGATCTCGTAAAGAAATGACACTTAACTAATCTATATATATAAAAGAAAGTCGTGTTTTTTACAACACTTATAACTCGAGAACGGCTGGACCGATTGCCATGGTTTTTGATTTGTTGGATTTGTTTCCGTCCCGAATAGCAGAATACATTTTAAAAAAGAAAGGATTTTGATCAATTCCCACGGGAACGGGAACCACGCGGGTGAAACCGCGGGCGGCCGCTAGTTAGATATAAAATTAATCATTTCGTCTTTGTGTTCAATGAGTGGTCACGTAAATATAAGAAAAAGAAATTCTGTTTTTAATTAAATACATGTGTAATGTGTATGGTTAAGTTGTATTATCATCTCACCTCATCTTTCTTCATTAGTATAAATATCTCCTTTAATACTTATATTCTACACTAAAATACTTCTCAAACAAAATATTGGAACACATCACACAAAGTAATCTAATTCCTTGATGTTGTTTCTCTCTTACCCACTAATGATAATATTATGATGAAATATAATAATAATGTCCTACTAAGCCGAAAACTCGAGTTTTCGGCTACGGCGGCTAATCTTTTTACGATCAGCCAACTACGCAGGATATACATATGTGCAAGCACAGGTGCACTCCTTATTCCCTCACTCTCATAACATGGTGGGACAGCAGTCTGACACCACCGTAGAGAGATCAGGCGTAAGATGAAATATAATTATAATTAGTTAGGGACTGAATCACGTAACGATAAATGTAACATTTCGGTATTCTGTGGTTAAAGTGGGCGATGATCTCGGGTTTAAATTTGTGACGAATTTTTCGAACACAACTCTGGTTTTTGATCACCACTTAGCATTTGGCAAGCGTGGTGATTAAGTCAGTTATTGTGACGATAACTTCATTTCAGTAATGGAGGATATGGATGTGTACGGACGGCAACAGATCAAGCTAACCTAATCTGTCAAAAATTCTCAATTGGAAGAGAACTGTGTGAAGTGAATAAAGCGGGAAATTGGTTGTGGAAATTGGACAGATTAAGGTATAATAGTCTGAAATGCTGTTGACTGTACTATGATAAATCGAAAATTATCATTAATTTTAAAGCACACTATTATGTATTATTGAGATAGATAAATTCATTTAAATCAACATTTCATGAAATTCATTTATTGTTAATTTTATCTTAATTTTGCTATGAAATTTGGACTCTATTCTGGTGAAATAACCTATGTAACATAAGTTTGAAAATATATAGAAATAATATCCCTACATCTCTTTCTAACAGGGTAACTCCACATATTTGAAACCTTCTTGTAATCTCTACAGAATACGATATAGAAAACGCAAGCAACTCTAAAATGTTCCGAATGATGCGTGCCAGAAAAATGACTAAAGTTCCCCTACCGCCGACGGCCATGGAAAACAGCAATATTGATCGCTGCTATCTCCATTGCGCACTATGTATTACAAAATCTATTATGGTCTCAAGTTAAAGCCGCTATGGAAGTGTATGTATAACAGCTATAGGTTGCAAGCATAATAAAAGCGACGTCGAAGAAAAATAAGGAGTTTTGACGCAAAATATTGCTACCGGCAAACTTGATGAACATCGGTCTACGGAGAGGGGGAAAGTTCGCGCATGTGCACTTGCGCGTGCCCAATAGCGCGCGCGAATCTCCCGATCGCCCGCGCGCTATTAGTCAGAGGTATGCTTCTGACCAATAGCGCGCAGTCAAAATTCGTGTTCTACGCAATCCCCACCCGATATTCATGAAGTTTGCCGGGTCCTGTACATACACTTGTGTCATCTAATTTCTATGTATTTTCAAGACTAAAATGTGTGAATGTTGTACAGTACTGATGTACGAGAATATCCTTATAGTTTTTATGATTTTAGTCTAAATATAATGATATTATCATTATCTATGCACTCTAATTAAGTTTGAAATATTTTGGTGTTAAATATACCCCTATATTAATTGTATTAAATCGAAATGCCTTAGCAATAAGTTTGTTTAAATTTAACCTACATTGCTATTGGTTTTGAGGTGAGTGAAGTAATCAATGTTATAAATAAAACGCCTTTTAATTTATTTCGTTTGTTTTATTTCTCTCCATACATAGGTCCGTGACATAGGTTAACCCTTTCAACGCCAATGACTGATATATCAGACAAAAAAAACAGGATGAAGAAACGTTGTATTTTTACTTGCCTGAATGAGTTGTCTTAATAATTTTTTGGATTTTTTTTTTATGGTCGTGGCGTTAGGGGCACCATTTTCGGAAAAAAGCGTGGCGGGAAAAGGGTAAAAAAAGACTGCCTCCGTGGTACAGTGGTTAGAGCGTTGGGCTCTAAAACCCGGAGGTCGTGGGTTCGAATTGTAGCGATGACTAGATTTCAATGATGGAACCCTTTACCCTACGATTGTTTTTTGGCAGACATGCACGCAGCCCACCTGATGGTAAGCGGCCACTGCGGCATATTCCATTGAGGGAGACGCTTCGCCTGTACTCATCAGATTTTCGAGCCTCTGATTTCAAGTGCACTGGCTCAGAGCTGTTATGGCGGCAGATTTCATCTGTGGGAGTGGAAGCTAGCCACTGATTTCCATATACGCTGAGCGTATTATCATAGAGCTCAGTGAAGCTAGCCAAGGGCGTCGCCAGCTTATGGCTAAGGGGGGGGCAAATCCCACCACCACCCATGGCCTTACCAACCTCTCGGTTATACAGGGCTAAGGGGGGGGGGGGGGGGGTTGCAATGGGGCCATAATATTATTTATTTATTTATTTACCAATTATTGCACTTGTAAATTTATAGGTACATAGAGCCTTAAGCTAGCCTAACACTTAGTACTATTTTATAAATATTGCAAGACCCTGTTAGGGTAAGTATAGCAAATCACATTAATAATTATCCATCATCCATCATCATCAGCCTGTAACAGTCCACTACTGGTCGCCACGCTGATCGATCCTCGGCTAGTCACATCCAGCTCCTGCCAGCCATTTTGCGCAGATCATCGCTCCACCTGGCCTGAGGGCGTCCTACACTATGCTTACCGAAACGCGGTCTCCACTCTAGATCCCATTTACCCCAACAGTTATCGGTTCTACGGCTGATATAGCCAGCCCACTGCCACTTCAGCTGGCTGATCCGGCGGGCTATGTCGGTGACTTTGGTTCTCTGCCGAGTTACCTCATTTCGGATGCGATCCCGCAGAAAAACGCCGAGCATGGCTCTTTCCATAGCCCGCTGAGCGGTTTTAAACTTGTGGACTATTCGTGCCGCAAGTGTCCACGTTTCGGCTCCGTATAACATGACGGGTAGGACGCACTGATTGAAGACTTTCATCTTTAGGCATTGTGGGATCGGCGATGAGAAGACTCGACGTAGTTTCCCAAACGCTGCCCATCCCAACTGAATTCTTCTATTCACCTCGTCCTCAAAGTTGTTTCGACCCAACTGCAACGACTGCCCAAGGTACACATATTTTTGAACAACTTCAAGGAATCGTCCTGAATCGCAATCGGTTCCGGTCGAACATGTTCATTGACATGACCTTGGTTTTGTCCAAGTTCATCCGTAGGCCGATGCGTAAACAAGAATCAGCCAGGTCATTCAGCGTCTGTTGTAGGTTCTGCAGCGTCTCCGCCGTTATGACGATGTCATCTGCAAATCGCAAGTGCGAGATGTATTGGCCATTTATGTTGATGCCACGTTCTTTCCAGTTCAGCATCTTAAACATATCCTCCATTGCATTTGTGAACAATTTCGGGGAGATGACGTCCACTTGTCTCATTCCTCGATGATGGTATAGGATTTGTCTGCTGTTTTTGTACTTGGACAGACATGGTGACTGCTTTGTATAGACATCTCATCACTTGGATATATCTTCAGTCTACTTGCCAACGTTGCAGGGACTCCAGAACGGACCAGATTTCTACCGAGTCGAAGGCCTTCTCATAGTCCACAAATGCTGGACACAGGGGCTGATTATACTCTTCGGTCTTTTGTATAATCTGCCGCATAGTGTGGATGTGGTCTATGGTGCCGTATCCGCTCCGAAACCCAGCCTGTTCCGGTGGTTGGAACTCGTCGAATCTTCGCGCAAGACGGTTCGTGATCACTCTTGAGAATAGCTTATAGACGTGGCTTAGAAGGGAAATGGGTCTATAGTTCTTCAGCAGGCTTTTGTCCCTCTTTTTGAAGAACAGGACGACCACACTCCTACTCCACGCTTTTGGAGTTCTCCCTTCAAACAGGACAGCATCAAGTTTTGGAGCTCCCTCGCTTCTTTCGTTACATTGAACGAACACCTTAGATCCCCGATTTTCTCTATAACTCTTTCGAACGAAAGAGTATTACAGCACCGGAGGTCCAAACGCACACGTTTATTTACCTCCCGGTTAAGAGCTCTTTTTCCGGGCGAAGTGGCGGGTGCGTCTTCACGTCGTTGCATTGCCTCGGTGCCTCCATTAGCCCTAAAGTCCCTGCGGAAAGTTTCGAGTTCCTGCCTTTGCGCCGTATGTTGTAAAATCTCCTACCTTCCTCCCTGAGGATTCGAACCACATTTGAAAGGTTTCGGTCAACGTCAATTGTGGTTTCCAAGGCAGCAAATTGGTTCTCCAGGTTCGACTGGAATGTTTGCGATCCTATCATGGATTGGAGCAGAGTGGCCAGAGTCAAGACTTCATCAAACGGACGCGTTCAAAAGTTGATATTCAGAGTGCCTCGGACAAGTCTGTGATCGCTGCCGGTATTAAACCTGTTGATCACGGAGACATCTCTAAATATTTGCCGCCTGTCCGCCAAGATGAAGTCGATCTCGTTTTCCTTCATAGTGTCGGGGCTCTGCCACGTCCACTTCCTTTGGGGCTGCTTATTGAATCTGATATAGCCGTGATGAAAATGGCGGCGATTTTAAAAACGGATCTCAAAATCTTAATGTTATTTTGAATATTTCAATATTTTCTACAATATTCCTTGTGAATTCATTTTCGTTTTGTCATGCGATGCGGAATTTATTAATAGGTAAGGAAGTCAATTGCTCGCACTTTGATCGCTTTGCGGCTAGCTACATTGGATCTCTAGGGGGGGGCAGCTGCCCCCCCCTGCCCCCCCCTGGCGACGCCCTTGAAGCTAGCCAGTCGGACTGAAAAAGCCCTATCACTAACCAGACCCGAGGCGAAAATCGAACCCACGACCTCTGTGTTTTTATACTCGGCTAAGCCACTATTCCACGGAGGCGGTCAAAAAGGTCAGTAAAAAGGTTTCCTAGATGGGTTGAAGATAATAAAAACACAAGTTATCCTTATAAAGTTTATTTAGTCAATCACTTCTTAGCGGCCGGCTTGGCCACTTTCGCGGCCTTCTTCTTAGGCGGTGGCGGCGCAGTTTTCTTCGCCGCAGGCTTCTTGGGTTTCTTGGCTAACGCCGCCTTGATCGCCTTGCCTCGCTTTAGCCTCAGCTTCTCTGCTTTCACTGCGGGATCACTCTCGGGAAGTTTGATCTGAAAAATGGAGATGTTTAGTGCGGGTTTTGGGGTAAGAGGTAGATTGTGTTAGTGGGGGAAGTCAGAATGTGTCAACGTGATTAGGTAATCATGGTTTGTCATAACCCAATGCTCTGAAAAAGAGAATCATCATTTTAAAAACCTATTTTTGACCGGAAATTAAGTAATTTTGTAATTATAAATCCTATTGAATGGTTAAAAGATAAATCCAACAATTATTGCGCAGGTTTTTGAATTGGGTATGTTTGGGTAACCTCTATTTCATTATATCAGACTGACATTGTCAGGACATTACTAGTTGTTATTGTTTTAAGTATAATGTAAAAATCATGTGCCCACAGCACATTCCTGGCACCAGAATTAATTTTATATCATTTTCATAACTGTTATCACGAGAAGGTTTTTGGCATAACCCACGTAGCCAGCACGTCCCATCATGTGAGGCACTTAGGGCTCTTACACGTAAAGTACTATCGTCAATGTGTCGACTGCTTGCCATAGACTTGTCGATGGCAAGCCGCTAGCTCCCAACGCTCCAACTTCAGTCATATACAGCGTTGCCAGACGTCCCGATTTTTAAATCAAAATTAAATGTCCGGCTTTTCGGGGAGAACTCGACCGTACGTGCCGAGTGCTGAGAAAGAAAGGCGCGTAATGTAGACATGAGTGTGGGAGAGAGAGGCTACTTGAGATGGCTACTTTTGCTATCTATTGTCACGTAAACGTAATTTTAAGTCAAATAAAAACATAAATATTTGAAAACCTTTGATTACTTACATACGTTTTTTTAACTATGTCCCGCTTTTGACGGAAGTATCCCGCTATTTTCACTCAAAAGTACCAAAGTCCTGACTTGGCAAAAATAAAAACTGGTAACACTGGTCATATACGTCAAAGGCACAAAGTAGTTCCTGCCTCAGTGTACGAGTAGATTCCGTCGATCATCAATATCTTACATTCGCAGAACAAATCTAACCTATTTACATAGAAACAGTCTCAACACTCACTCCGCGTTTCTCAGCGAGCGCCAGCGCCCGCTGGTTGTTCTTCCTCTGCTGGTCCAGTACAGCCTTCCTGCGAAGCACCGCCGAGTACGGGTTCAGCCGCAGCATGGCCGCCGAGTTGGTCAGCGGGTTCAGCTTGCGCGTCGCGCGGACTACGCGCTTGCTGTAAAGAGAATACGGGTTAGATTGGTGTGATAGTGGGGTGTTTGGTGGGTTGGGGTGGGGAGGTCAGGAAGTGTCAACGTGAAGTAATCATGGTTGTCATAACCCAATGCTCTGTTAGAGAATATCATCATATTATAAATAGGAGGAGTCACTCGAATCGAATACACGACTTCCGGGTTTTATACCCGAGGCTCAACCACTATTCATGCCTAAATCACTAATAGGGTAGTTGACTTTGTTTTATTTTGAATGTTAAATTGTTAGTGATATAAAGTCTGAAGTAAATAGCTCATTTCTAACAGTTGACCATAAAGTTATAGATAATTTTATAGCATAGTTTTCGAATAATCGAAAACAAAATATCGTGTCCCTTTCTCCCTAAAGCTCACTTAGGGGTGGGGACTTATACATTTTTTCCTAACCAGTCCAATCAAAGTCCGAAGTCCAGACTTTCTGTTTTCTAACTTTCTATCCACACTCATGTTAGCAATCTTTTCTCCGTTATTAGGTATCCACAAAGGAAGTGTATTGTACGTACTTGGGCGCGCGGAGGACCTTGCGGATCTCTTCTGACTTGAGCAGGCGGCTCAGGTCAGTGTTGGCCATCTTGGGCTGCGGCAGGTTGAAGTTCTTCTTTTCCTTTGATGGGGTCTTCCATGAACCGAACAGGGCATCTATGAGCAAAATATAAATAAATAAACATTGGACCCCAAAGTTGCGTAAGCACTTGTGTTATGAGTAAATTTATTTGTCCTCCTCATGTCGACACATCGGTAGGCTTGTAGCCTCAACCGATGTTTCCTTCGGGAGTGACGCTATACCCTTCAAATATGTAACTCAATGCATATGGTATGTAATGAGTAAGGCTTATCAGGGATAATCTTCGAAATTTTCTTTTTTCCTTTTGTAATCTACAATCAGTTGAGGAACTTTTAGCAGATGTCTTGAGCGGCATTTGTCGTTTGAGTGCGTCCTCCAGTGAGGGCAACTCCTCCAATTCCCAATTCCCTTCCATTAAATCTTCGAAATATAGGTACTTTATTTTAACGCCAGCATAGTGTAAGACTGCCTCAGGCCAGGTGGAGTGACAATTTGGCCGAGGATCGTGGCGAGCCTTTGGAGAGGCCTATGTCCAGCGGCGGACTGCGACGGGCTGACTATGATAATAAACACACACTACTTGAAATCAGAGGCTCGAAGACCAGATGAGCCTACAGTCTGGCAGCACATTGAGCGACGCTTCTTGGTGAACAGGTGAACACTTGGTTATGGAATGGAATAGGCCGCAGTGACCGCTTCCCATGTGGGCTTGTCTGTCTGCCAACTGAAGTAGTATAAAAAAAAACAGTCCTCACCTAGCCTGTCGAAGGCGGATTGAGTCCAGATGATGAAACGGCCAACGTGTCCACCGGGGGCCAGCTTCAGAAGGTTCAGTTTGTCCACGTTCAGCATCTCCACGCCTGGGATGTTGCGGAATGCACGGGTTAGACCCTGGGGAGATAATGATAAGTTACCAACTATGCTTGTGATGGATTGAGTGCAATTGTGCAGATGCTCTATTTCCTTTTTCCCTCTCGTAGTCTGATCAATGGCACCGTAAAGGAGAATGCAAAACTTGCCATTGTTCTTGGGCCCAAAAAATTTTACTTAATTTGCAGAGATGAGGTGTGTTCTACGTGAAAGACCACACACACACCATCAACTTTTATTATGATGACACCATAATCGGTCCCAGGGGGAAATAGTTATCGTCCATAATAATTTATTATTTTTATATGAACATAAATAATTTCCATAATAAACATTTTTTTTCACTAGGACCAATTTTGTCGACGCCATAGTAAAAGTTGAAGGTGTTTATTGGATGTACTTGTAGTCTATGTCCCAAATCTGCACAACATTATTTTTTTTGGGCCGTCTTTTGCAATTTTTTTTTTTTTGTAGAGATGTATTTGTCCTCCTCATGTCGACACATAGGTAGGCTTGTAGCCTCAACCGATGTTTCCTTCGGGAGTGACGCTATACCCTTCAAATATGTAACTCAATGCATATTGTATGTAAAGAGTAAGGCTTATGAGGGATAACAATCAAAATTTAAGTTTTATAAAATTCTAGTCTTTAAATAAAAACAAATACCATTGCGTTTCTTGGCGGTTTTTCCAACCAATAAAATAAAAAACCTCGCCATATGCGAACTAATTTCTTCAAGTGGCAACCATGGAATTAACATTATCTATGTAACCGGAATGATATCTTCAAAAAATTGCATTTTAGAAAATGAACACTATCCTAACGCATTAAAGTATATATTTGCTTGTGCCTTACGCGAGGCAAATCCGAGACGAGAAAGATATCAATACGGGGTAGCTTGTCTCTATCTTTCACATTGCCAACACGCAATGACAGTTCATTCATAGTTAGAGTGACCATGAATTCTAGGTCTATGGCAAGGATGGAGGCGTACCTCGTTCTTTCATATTGTCAGTATAAGAAATGTTTTTGGGCAACAATTTTGCCTGACCAAAAACTTAATTTAACGCTTGTATTTTAATGTAATTTTTACAATGTATTAATCTACAATTATATAATTGGTTTTTTTTTCGTTCAATGTACGTATTCTTAAATTTGAAAAAAGCATAAAAGACATCGGCAGAAATGGGCTCGATCTTAAGCGTTCGTTCCACTATTCAAAATATAATTAATATTCGTTACAAGATTTTTAATATTTAAATTCAATTTTAATTAATATTTTTACCCCGGGATAAAAACATGTAGCATGTAACATTGTAGTGCATCCGGTGTGTTATGTGCATAGTGCATAGTACGTCCGGTAGAATAATAATAATGTTGCTAGTTAAGATACTTAAATACTGATTTTCCGATCAGATCCCATACAAATGACAGCTTAGAATAGAGGCACGATAATTTTCTGAAAAAATTATGGCAACAGAAAAGTCAAAAAAAAAAAACAAATGTATGACATTACGTCTGTCAATCATTCGTTTCTGTTTGTTTTGAATAACATATGTGAATAATTTTGTTTTGTCGTTATTGTTGGAATGCTTGGTTTAATATTTGACGACTTTCGCTACGTTTAAATGACGGTTTCAGCTAAAACAAACGACCTAAGCTTTTCTTACAACGGATCCAGTGAACTCGACAATTGGGGTTATTTTTGTAGAAATCAAAATCATTACAACTATTTTTTCCCAGGGAGTGGATTTATAAATTGTAGTGTATTTGGAATATTACTTCATTTTCTACATAATAATAGTAAATCGGTAAGTGTAATTCATAAAAAATCAAGGCCCAACGTTCTATGGATGTTCGCCCGTGTCCTTTATATATTGTCTTTTTTTGACATTTTAAATTTAAATGTCAATAAGGTTGGAAATCGCTTGCACTTGTTTTTTTACTTCACTTCAAACCAATAGGCAAACAAACAACAGACGGAACCTAAATTAGTTTCGAAACTAAAAAGTTTTGACTGGGGTAGATTTGGTGGTTTATGACCCGTGGAACACCTAAGTGGTTCACCTAGGTGTCGGGAATAATCCACTTGTCCCACCTATTTAAATTATTTATTTTATGATTCACCCTTACCCCCAAAAATGGACAATTTCTCTATCACTATGGTAAAAAACATATTAGCATAATATTAGCTTTACGTTATTACATATTAAGCTTGACGTTAGAGGGCTTATTTCTTGAAACACAATATAATGTTTATTTTACGTGTGTGTAAATAAGTGGAAACACGCAGAAACTCGAAATATAATACCCATTCTCAGAAGTTGGAAAATTTTAACCACAAATATTTTAACATGAATTACTTAAAAATACTATTATTAGGCAGATCCGCAGATTGCATGTTTGAATTTGTCTCACTTATCCAAATCTTATTGTCACCCTATTAGAAAGGGACAAGCTGCTCTGTCTGATGGTTTCGCTCGGCTCGTTTTTTAGCCACGAGAGCACAGTCTAGTTATATATATTAAGTTTATGGTGGCAACAATCAAATAAAAAACAATAAGATGTCATTAATTTATTATTGTCAGTGTGATGTCAATTGTCAACCGTGCCTTGTTACTATTGGATATTGTGAGTTATTTGTAAGTATAACCATAGCAACCAAGTGTTGCTATAACCCAGTGGCGTAGCGTGGGTGTCAGCCGCCCGGGGCGGAAAACAATTCTGCTGCCCTTTTTTTTGCTCCTCGAGTTGGTAAAGCAGCCAACGGGGCGGAAGACGATCCTGCCGCCCTTTTTTACAATTCTGCCGCCCCTTTTTTCCTTTTTTTTGCTCGTCCAGTAAGTTTTGCCGCCCCCTAAAAAGTGCCGCCCGGGGCGGACCGCCCCCCCTCGCTACGCTACTGCTATAGCCATAGCTTATGTGGCACCTCCAGAGCAGGTTTTTTATTTTCTTGGTCAGGCTATAGATAACAAAATTCCGAATCCGGTAGTCACTCTTTATAATAAATTGACGATTCATAAATGAGTCTTTGAAGTCTAAATAAAGATGATTTTTTAAACGTTTCGCGCGTCGATATTTCAGCACGGAAATAGGCTAGTTTGGCCGAGATGGCTGCTAGTTGATCGAATGGACCGTGGTGATGAGGTGTGGTGACGGTGGTGATTACCTGGTCCTTGTGGTAGATGATGAGTGGTCCCTTGCGCTGCAGGCGGCGGCGGTTGCGCATCTTGCCCTTGCCGGCGCGCAGGCGCATCGACTTGTACACCTAAGACACACATGTTCAACAATCAAATAAATACATCTCTTTTTCCGAGTTTTGTCTCGATCGCAGAGCAGAAAGAATTACATTATAAAAATCGGTTGTCTGTAAAGTCGGTTTACTGACGATAGTTGAACGTGACAACGTCATAAGAAAAGGAAAACTGTTCAAAGGATAAACATGTAAATGTATTATTGTATAGCAGCTGTCCACGCGGACGTATCGCTCACTCAAGTAGGAGAGAGAGCGATGTCGAACGCTGCCGAACGCGGAGGCCGATTGTGCCTCTTTGTCGCTCGTTCCGCGCTCTCGCTTGCGCTGGAACGCCGCATGAGTCATGTTTTTTCGTGCGTACAGCCGGCTCCATCGAATTATAACTATTATAAGACGTTGTCACGTCAAAACAAATATTGATCTTATCGTAGTCGATCGTCTTTCGCTATCGTCTTACGTCCTTTTCTAATCTGTCATTCTTTTTCGTTCTCACGTCTATGTTACTTTCCATTCACACCAAACCTTTTTATATATTCTCTCTCACATCATACTTTAAGCACACCAATCCTACTTAAATGAAGGGAGAGCTGTATTCCAAAGTCTATATGAACTAAGTCTGAACTCAATCCATTGTTGTCTAAGGAATAATAATATCGTCCCCATTTGAAACTACGCAGTTTTTTCCGACTGCGAGTATAGAATATGGGACATATTTTATACTATGTGTGGGTGGTATAAAATATTTTAGTACATAAATTATGGTCTTAATTGTGTAATAAAAAAATATGCAAAAAAAAAAATTGGCCAAAGTGGCAGTGGGCAGGTCACTTTGTATGAAGGCCTGACAGCCGTTGTGGCGGAAAAGTCCTCACGTGGTGGCCACGTACTGGGAGACATAGCCGTGGTAAGCCTTCAACAAGGTGGACCAGTCATATTTTAAAGATTTCGGTAACCCACTGGATTATGGCTCTGGACCAAGTTTGCAGATCCCTGGGGGAGGCCTATGTCCACCAGTGGACGTCTAGCTGATGATGACTTACCTTCAGGACATCAGACCAGGCCTTGATGCGTCTGAGGAAGATAACAGCCTGCTTGGTCTTGTTGATCTCTTGCACCTTGTCTGACACCACCAGGGGCAGCTCGGGAACCTTGTCAATAACGTGACCTGTGGAAATGGAGAGAGTATTAGTGGCCTGTTATGCCTTGAACAAAAGAAACATAAGAATATGGGGTCCAGTTTCACCACTGAAAATAATTTACATATTGTGTTTCTGTCTGCAAACTGAAATAGTATAAAAAAACGATGAGTCAGTTTTTTTTAATCATTTGGCAGATTGGCTCATAGCCTACCTGATTGCAAACTGCTACTACGGTCTATTCCATTGAAAAAAAATTCATCAGAAAGCGTCGTTCAATGAACACTGTAGACTCATCTTTTCTTACAACCTTTGATAACTTGTAGTAGAAGCCTTGCACCCGTACTGGCTACGAAGCAAGCCCGGAACGCCAGTCTCTACGTCACTATAGCACTATTCCGCAGTAACACACAGTAGCATGGTACAGCCTCTGCATGTGGACATTTAGTGCATGAAGAATTTAGTTTTCTAGATTGAAATATAAGTATTTTGGTTTCCAACATCTATTTCATTGATTACTCAATTAAGGGAGATATACAACTACAGTGAATATGCAAGACATTTCACACAATATACATGTTTATTTGTATTTTTTATCAAAATTAATTTCAAATGAATGTTTACAATGGACTAGCGATAGGTTGTCTATAAAAAAAATTGCAGCTTTATTTTTTTTTATAGTTTTGTGTAATTCTAACATTATTGATTTATACATTTAAGAAAAATTTACAATAATTATTTACCCTGGCAACTCTAGTAGCATTGACTGAGATATAGCAACCATTTTAATATTTTTAAAAGTGGGGGTGAAAAGCATTGGATCTTGTTGTTCAATGGGTTAATGAACATGAGACCTCCTAGAAGTGATAAATCTTGCAGATTAGACATCTGAACTGAATACCTATAGAAAGAGAGAGAGATGGGTCAAAAAGTTACCTCTAGCCTGCACGAGAGCGGGCACGCCAGCGGCGGCCAGCGCGCCAGCCACGGCGGCTCTCCTCTGGCGCAGGTTCACGCGACGATGCCAGCGCCGCCACGGCTTGGTCGGCGCGAACATGCGGCCTCCGCGGCACATGTTGCCGAACGCACCCTGCCCAGATCTGAGTGAAAAATAAATGATAAAAAAAGATGTAGAATTTGATTCAACATCGGCCTATCTTAGTCAATGCTGGACATAGACCTCACCAATGTTCGCCAATTTGCAAAGAATTGGCAAAAAAATTTGCTTCAGCACACCTGTTATGAGTATGAAAGTGAACTCGATGAAGTTATTAGTCCCAAGCCCCACATGTCCAATGGCCTTTCTAGCCAGTCTCTTCTCTGTAAAGAAAGCTAACCGGAGGAATCCAACCTAAGACTGTGTGGACTTACCTGTGGGTACCACCACCACGCACACGCGGGATACGCGCTACGGCACGACCGGTACCCCAGGACTCAGCACTGGTTTGGTGACCTACAAACAGACAGACATTTGTTATATGACAATAACATATCAGACAATATACTATGGAGCATGAAAACAAGATCATGTTTTAATCAAATAATTAAGGCACCGAGAGATGCTCACTCTGCAAAATTCTAGCAGCGGTTAACCATGGTCTTGAAATATACTTGTAGTAGAAGCCTTGCACCCGTACAAGCTACGAAGCAAGCCCGGAACGCCAGTCTCTACATCACTTTAGCACTATTCCGCAGTAACACACAGTAGCACGGTATAGCCTCTGCATGTGGACATTTAGTGCATATTGCTATGTAACTACACCCTGATTTCTTCATTGTTACACCTAATATTAAACCATGTTAACCATTGCAAAGTGGAAGTACCACCCTCTCATAGAAGTTTAAGTTTATGCGCTTTATTTAGTAAGTAAGAGTGCTGGAGGTCCGAACACCCTCATCTCCCCATAGCCTTTCTTCTTCATCCTCCTATATTCTTTTTAAAATAGGCAATACATCTTAGAACAAGTTGCAGGTGTCAATTCGTAGTGTACTTGCCATCAAGTGTCACAATTGCACATTTGCCTCCCTATTTTAATGAACAAAATATCAATAATATAGTAAAACATGAGACGAACCTGCCTCCTTGCTGACGCAGTAAGGCTGGCGTGCATTTTTAGACATGGAGACGTGCACATCGTTGACTAGGTCAGGCCTGATGGGCGCCTTGAAAACGAACGGCAAGGGCAGCGCAGCCCCTGCGATAACCTCACTCTTCTCTGAGTAGACCGACACAAGCGGTCTCGCAACTGATAGACTCTGGAATGGGAAATATTCAAATAAGAATCTTAAAAAAATAATTGCATCGATTTTCAATAACAAGGATGCTTGATTGAGTTATTAGGAGGCCACCAAGTTTGAATTATTCCGATCTGTCACCCTGCTTTGTCCCCTTGGGGTGACAGATCGGACAAAAATGTCCTACTAGGAGGAGAGATAAAACTTTGAGGAGGTGAATGAAGTTCGATCTGTCACCTCGTCGGGAACAGGGGGACAGATCGAACATTTTTTCCGATCTGTCACCCCAAGGGGACAAAGCAGGGTGACCGATCGGAATAATTCCCAAGTTTCACCTTCCTCGAGGTTACTGAACAACTGGCCAGTTATTAGTAAAACAAAAATTTCAAAAAATCTGTATGGTTAAGGCCAATTCACCACCATCTCATAAGTTCATGATAGATTTATCCACTAAATATCTTCCGTCCAGTCTCTTGTTCTCAGAAATTATCAGGTTTGATAACCTAGCTGATGCCAGTGATGAAAGTGGCTCAAAGTTACAATCCACACCACCGCCTTTTGACCACCTGTTTGTCAATATTTTTTTCAAATGGTTTTAATGAATGGTAATTTTAATTCACTTTATAACTTGAAGGAAACCATAATATCTTAAAAATGTTAAAGAAAAACATGACAAAACACATGTTTTAGCCGTGTTTATTTGTGTTCCACAAGTCGACACACTACCAGACTGTAGTCTCGATAATGTTTCCTAAGGGAACATCTTGATCTACCCCTTCATGTACCTGTTCTGACCACAAGATCAGTCAGGAAGAGTTTGGGGAGCATTTGACACTGTTTACGCCGGATATCACAAGTATATAGTGATTTCTATTACCAATAACAAGTTCATAACCTCAATATGTATTAACTTGTAGCACGTTTATGTTAAGTATGCCTTAGATGAATGTAAAAAATGTCTAAAACTGGAAGGAAACTCGTAAATAACCTAAAAATGATACGGACGAAACTCAAAATGGGAGACCTAACCTCAAAATAACAAAATTTATTTTTAGAATTTTTTATGCCGAAACTGTGAAGTTTATGTTAATTATCGATATGAATCTGATTTTCAAAAGGCGAAAATGCATTGTTAACCAAGATATTATTGGTATAAACAAATTAATCAAGGTTTCACAAAAACATGCATGTCGGGATTTCAATCGGAAATTCGCCTTTCACCGACACGTTATTATTATTTGAAATGATTTGAAAAAGTATTTATGCAGCACGGAACTTCACAAAGGCGGTTCAAATAATGAAAAACTTACGGAAACCAGACATATTGCACATATTTTGATAAATTATAACCAAACACGTGGGGCGATCACAATGTAATTTCCAACTTCAAGTAAACACTAGCACTTTCCAAGTTTGAGCCACTCTCCAACATTTATGATATATCGACACGTTTGTGGATAGCAAACTTACCATTTCGCTTTATCAGCGAAGATATTCCTCCGAAAAAACACTACAAGCGGTGGCAAAGACCATCCGCCATGCCACGGAGGTGTGAAAAGAACGGAAATGGATAGTAGGAATTTGACAGCAGTAACGGGCAGTTGCAAGCATAAAAATAAAATTATACACTAAGATATTGAAATATCATTATGATAATACAAGTCGTAGACAGTCTACAAAGTATGTACTATGATATGATAAAACATAAAATGTTTAACAATTTATATTAAATATTTTTAATATGGATATTTTTTATTATTTTAAAATAAAGAAACAGTCTTTCATGTGTTAAAGCTTTACTTTCCATAGATATTTTTTGCAAAATTCTTTTTTTACAAAATACTAATATCTTTGGCAAAGAACTTATTTCAACAGCCAATTTATTTTGTACAAATTAACTGTCACTTTGACTTATTTTCCATTGTATTTAACATAGATTTAGTATGAATGAGCATGAGCATAATATTTTATTTTATTTAACCCTAATATTCGTGCTAGCCTTACATTGTACATACTTGTACATACTTCTAATATCAAATATTGAAATCCAGCTTCATTGGTAAACAACTTTTTCTCATTCCACTTTATAAAATATATATTAACTTGAATATAGTTGATACTTTGAAATTAATTAAATACTTTTATTTGGTTACAGTAATAATTATTAACAAGAACAATGGATCAAAGTACTAGTATCAAAACAATCGTTGACTTAGAGACAACAGAGTCATCACAAATTCAAAATAATGAGCCAGAATCAGTGTCTTCGAGGGAAATCTGTACCAGTACCACTGATCCTCATGTTACGAATATGGAGATTGTATCGCCGTATCCTGACACACCCCTGACCTTTAATTTGGGAACGCCAGTTTCTTTCTTCGATTCAGATAATTTAGTAAATACGGCTGTGAACACTTCAAAGACTTCAGTTCCTCTTATTGTAATCAACGGACCGTCACCTGTGACCTGTCAACCTTTTAGATCACGGTTTAATTCGGATCTGCCATCACCAGCTTCTATGGTCACTGGTCAGCCACAGTCTTTATTCGTGCAAGCCCTAGCAAAGCTAAACGAAAGCTCTATAAGCTTAGCAGTGATGAACCATTACAGGATGACTCAACTAGCCATGCCCAATACTTCAGGGCAAGCTGGTGTCATAAAATCTGAACCTTCACCACCTGACTCATTGACCAGTGCTCCGCCTTCGTACTCATTTGTTTTACGCCAAATGGCTGCAAGAAGGAGACCGAGAATCGTTGGCACATTCATACCATCTCCCTCCTTTATTCAACATACGCCGCCACCGAACTACGCAGCGGCTTTTGATATTTATGTTGAAAATCCTATTCCCCCTCCACCACCAAGAGTATACAACTTTGGTTTCGCATCTATGCCAGTCGTATGTCCGAATTGTGGACATACTGGCTTGAGCGTAGTACACAGCAAGATAACTTTATGCACGCATTTATGTGCTGTTATCCTTTGCATCTTATGTTGTTGGATTTGTGCACCATTGCCATATATTCTCAGATCTTGCAAGGATGTGTACCATTATTGTAGAAACTGTAGAAATTTTTTAGGCATGTACTGTCCTACTAATCCAGAGAATGCTTTTTCATAACTTATTGGTGTAATAATAATTGTAAAAGTGTGGTCTACGCTCACGTGCTTTGTACGTTAACGGTCTAGTAGTCTGTATTTGTAAACAAACAAATTTTTTGGCAACAATATAATTTTTTTTAAACGAATATAATAGTTTGCACCAAACCATTATTTTATTTTTATGAGCTTGACTATATGAGTGCATCATAATCAACCTGTTGCAGTCCACTGCTGGACATAGGCCTCTCCAAACGCTCATCACTTTGGGCGCGATCCTCGGCCACTCGCATCCATCGGATGGATGCGAGTGGATGGATTCCATCATAAGGCCTGTATTCACTTTGATTAGTGCGAGTGCGAGTGATTAGTAGCTGAGGGTGATTAGTGCAGGTGCGTAGTGCAAGTAGTGTCCAATTGTTGGCGAGTGCGAGTGATTAGTAGTTGAGGGTGTGTGTGTGTGTGGCAGGCACGCCGCGAGAGAGGGGGATGGGCGGGCGCGCGGGACGTGGCTACTCGCAGTCCACTCGCAGAAAAATAGAACACGCTTCTAAACACTTCACTACGCAGCCAACTAATCACTCGCACTAATCAGTCGCTGTCCACACTTATTTTCTACTAATCACTAATCACTTGCACTAATCACTCGCACTCGCACTAATCAAAGTGAATACAGGCCTATAGAGAAGTATAGTATATGATTCCATCATTACTATACTCTTTGGATTCCATCCAGTTTTCTATAAATTTGAATTATTGACAAAGTTATTTTAATTTTCCTTTTAATGTTTGTGATAACGAAACGCAGCAGGTAAATAAATAAAAGACCATAGACAACATGCAAAGAATATTCAAAATTGAATGAAAATCGTATTTTTATGAATAAAATAAGGCAATAAACTTGAATAAAATGAATTGAAATATAATTAAATGTTGCATAATATTAAATATCTAAAAACTCGAAAAAGTGGTAAATGTGTTCTTATTTAGGGTACGTTCAAACAAAAATAATTGTGAAAATCATTGCAGTGTTAAGTGAAAATCAAGGTAAAATATAACAAAAATACAAATTTACAAAGATTTTGAAACTTTATTGAACTTAAGGTTGTAATAAAATATACCAACTTTCTGGTTTATTTAAATTTTTAAATTTAATAATTAATTCAGCATGAACGTATCCACTGTCAGTGAAGTTACAGCGCCATCTGGTGACAAAATGTCCGCCGTGTAAAATTAGAAGTCACAGCCTTCCGCAAGTTCCGTGTGTGTTGCGGAAAAATCCCTTTTTGGGCGTCCGACCACATGTGAGAATAGTGAACAAAATATGGTTCTATAGTGAATTTCTGTTGCGAAAAGGCTATTTAAAAGTGATTTGAACGGGTTATCGTTAGATACAGTGCGCACGGATCGTTCAGTGTCGTCAAAAAGTTGGAATTGGACGACGGAAGTGAATTTTTTGGATGTAAATACGGTCCATCCAGGGTCAGTCCGGTGTGCCTCAAGAAATCCGCGCATATTTTTCGGCTGTCGCGTGTTACGTCGCGGCCGTCCGTCTCGCCCGTCGTCTTCCCAGCGTTCGACCTTCGCTCGGCGCGGTCGGGTCGCGTGTGTTCTCGTTTTCGATTGATTGGTTATACAGTCAGCATGCTGTCCTGTTGAGGAGTATGGCGGCGCGCTCGTGATCCTCTGTCGGCGCGGAGCGCGCGCCCCGGCTTATATAACGAAGGCAGAGCGGCGGGATGGCCGCTCGGGTGTCGGCGGAGGGCGCAGGTCCCTCGTACGCGTCAGTGCTGAACTTTAGAGGTGGTGACAGTAACAAGGAGAACATAGAGGCGGCACCGGGCGAGGTGCCGGACGCGGCGCCGCGGCAGGACGACGAGGAGGAGGAGGGCTTCGTGCCGGTGATCGCGCACGGCCGCCGGCCGGGCAAGGGCCGCCGGGAGCGCGAGCGCAGGGCGCCGCCGCGGCCGCACAAGGCGCCGCAGCCGCACGCCGAGCCGCCGCCCACCGCCGAGCAGGCTGCGCAGGCGGCGGAGGCCCAGCCCAAGAAGTTCGTCGAGGCTCCCATACCGAAGGTCAACCCTTGGCAGGTCAGTAGCTATGTAAACAAACAGTCTAATTGGGTCTTGTTTTGATCCATATTTGATTTGTTGTGACTTTTTATTGGCACTTTTCAGTCATAATAATGGATTCTAACTGTGTTCCATTACCGTGTAAGTAGTAAATACCTTTACATACCAAATGCTTTGGCCTTATTCACTAGTCTTCTGGTATTGTCTATAAACAGAAGTCAGTATAAAGTCTAAGCTGAAGAAAAAGAAAAATTCGAAATCGTAACTTTTTTAGAGAGAACAACATTGACAGCCAATGAATAAGCATTCATTCACATGCAAACGGTCAATAAAATAAATTTTATTAGTCTTTGAAAACATAATTAATGCCGATTTCATAATATTTTAGGTTAGGTAGGGTTTGTACAAGCGATTTCTATCCTGCTTTAAAACGGAGGTTGTATCTTTGCCACTTACCACAACCTTATATCTCCACTGACCTATTTCTTGTAGCCTTCATAATGTTTTATAAGACTGAAGTCATTCCAAGCTCTAACTCCAGGTAGAGACATGTGGTGAATTTTAAAAGCATTGTCATAGATAGAGGCTCTGTGGAGTTTAGTGAGGGACCATAAATATGATGACTTAACTGTGAATCAGAGTTCATGGTAAAAGCGGAAAACGTTAAACGAAAAAATATATATTAGGATTATGATTACCACTATAATTTGAAGCTTATGCATTTGTAATACTGGTGAAAACCGATGAAAAAAATTAAACTTTTTGCCCACAATCAAAAAAATATTGACTGACCTGGGATCAGAACATGCTGTGTGTATGAACTAGTCATCAATAGCTATAAAAGTGTATTTAGTAACCTTGAACTATGTGCAATAGGTGTAATGGTTATGTATGTTGAGCGTACATATGATTTAATATGTAATTGCACGTCAATCACTACAATAATGATGTTGGTTAAAAACATTTGCTGTGTATACTTGGACTTTTTAGAAAACTTACTGAATTGTTGTTTTAGAAGCGTTTTTTAAGCTGCTACTGCAACTTTTCCCCCTTGTGGTGTCTGCAAAGGTGGTTTATTTAAACTTTATTTTTATGATCTATAAATAACTACTGTCAATGTAATCGCTATACAGTATTACATTTGATATAATAATAATTATTATTTTATTATTGTATAATTAAGCCTTTATTGATGATTTTACTTTAATTACAAATTACACTTAATCTTTCGAGCCCCGGATCACCAGACACAATAGAAAATCTATTGTTACGCGGCACCCGAGTGCCGGTTCGGGATTGAGTGGTTAAAAGTCATTAATAACTTTTATTAACACTTGCCCCTTCACAAGGAAGGCCTTCCTACATAATCAAGAATAGAGAAATCATACCTAATTGTTTTAAATAGGTAAATATGATTCTTGGTTTTTGGTTTGAGGGTATATGAATAAAAATTTCTTTTGGCTATTTTATATTTTGTCAAAATTGATGGACTTCGTAATTCTTACTAAATTATTTGACAAATATAGGCTTTTTATTTTTTTCTTGTGTACCTATTTTATATTTTATTATTGAATCTTATACGACTTGCCATTGCTAGATAGTCATCTATTGATATTTGTTTAGGTATATTGACGAGCCATTTGGTGTAATGGTCGAGAAGTCGACTGTTACACCAGAGGTTGCGGGTTCGATCTCCGCACGGTGCAAACATTTGTGTGCATTAACATGTCTGTTTTTATCGGTCTGGGTGTTTCTATGTATAATATGTATGTATTTACAAAAAACCTAGCACTAGCACCCATAGCACAAGCTCATGCTTAGTTTGGGGCTAGATGGGTCCGTGTGGATAATGTCCAGAGATATTTATTCATTTATATCAGTTTCTTGATTGATACTCTATGGTAATCAGCATCGTCATCATTAATCTATCACATCACACTTCATCAAGACAGTATTTTACCAATACTGTCTTGATGAAATGCTAATATTCAATACTCATGCTAATGTTATATTGGGATTTCCTTATCTCAGTAATCAATCTATACTCATTATTATAGAGGTAAGATTAGTTTGTTTGTATTGAACAGGCACTGGAACTACTGAACCAATTTGAAAAATTCTTTCACTGTTTGAAAGCTACACTATCCCCGGTTGACATAGAGTACTTTTGATCCTGGAAATATGGAGAAAAGGGGGGATAATTGACAAAAGAAATTGCGCGCGAGAGGAAGGCTATGTTCCATAAAAGATTAGGCATTTCCATGTGATAGTTTTTTATCCATTGATAGGCATTTGCTGATATAATTTTATGATTATTGAGTGCAGCTGAGGTATTTATTTACATGCTGTTGCATTTTGTTTTTTTTTTTTAATTTTATCACTTTTGCGGTGGTTCAAATCTACTACGTCTAGTGTATAACGTCTTCAAAAATATTTTATTTGGCCAAAACGTGAATGTTGAAAAGTTGGTTATGCATGCTCACATTTTTTTTTATGAAAATCCAATTACTGTTAACATCTTAAGTCTGACCTTGGCTATGTACCTACAAGTCATTAGAAAAAAAGTTATTTAATTTGCATAAGTGAGCAATATCAAGTATGTCTATCATAGGTGTTGTTGCTGACTCGCACATTATGTGTTAAAATGAGAGGCAAATAAAGTTCGGGAACTTATAATGATTTTTTTTAATAAATGGGGAAAAGAAAACTAGGAATTGTGACAACCGTAGTGTTAGCAAAGGCAACTATCAAAAAGTGAAAAGTTATTTTATTCAGATAATTTGTATGGGAATTCTATTAGTTCAGTTTTTTGCCGTAGTGGCAAATTAATATTCCCATGCTAATTTCTCAATTGAAATTACTTTTTGGTTTTGGCTGTGCCAACCCTATTAATGGTACCTATATGTGATCACTACCGTCCAAAGACACTTTCAATTAGGGCCTTAGGGCACTGTCACACTGGCGGATGACAAGGATTCTTTAAATTGGAGCGGGCACATGCGGCAGTGTGCCAACGCCCTTAAGCGTTAGCGTAGCCTATGGTAAGGTCCATAAACGCATTCCCCATCGAAAAAAAATTTATGCTCCTCCTCTTGCCGATACGACGAAGATTTCACTCTGAGAATTTCTATTCTCCAAGATGTTCATGAAGAGTTTTTTAACAGTACAAACTAGTAGTACCTTACATTTTATTTATGAAATAAGCAGGCAAATAAGTAAATTAGAACACGCATGCCAAAGGATTGATCACAAACCTGAGCTGTTTTTATAAAATCCACCACTCAGAACACCACAAAAAAATGCCCGACCTGGGAATTTAACCCATTACTTTAAGATCGCGGCCAGATACCTCAACCACTAAACCTAGAGGCTAGCAGAATAGATTTCTACTCTTGTTGCTATAGGACCACATTATGTATTTTACCTATGTAATATTGTGCATCAATTGTTAACGGGATCACAATCACAATTGTAATATTGTTGGTCAATTTGCATTGACATCATTGACGTGGTGCTGGTGCATCAGACTAACTGTAATAGATTCTACCCCCCCCCCCCCCGATTCCTAGCGGATGTTCGGAAATATTTCTTTCAATCAAAGGACTTATTAAATTTGTAAAAGCAAAACAGTCCCAGTCACAGGGCCGCAGGTTTTTTTTTCGGAGGATAAGCATTTATGCACCAAAACCGCAGGCTAGCTAGACCTGCGGCCGTGTGTGGCACTCGAGACTAAAGTGTCCACTACCCACTAAACTCCCCCGGTTTCCTCTTCACACCCCAATGGGACGAGCCGGTGCCAGCCTTGGCTATTGACCAGCTCAACCCCGGGTACTCTGACTTGCAACTGCAAGGCCTCAAGTCAGGGTAGCGCCTAGGTAGGGCCACCCGAAAAACTATGTGACCCTCAGACTTGGCTTGGGCGACCTGTTCATTGGGGAGCTAACCCCGCCCGCAGGTCAACCCTCAGGCCGAAAAGGCGTGCTAGGTGAGGTCTCACTAGCCTGCGGTTATGGTGCGTCATTCTCCGAAAAGCAGTAATAAATAAAATACCGCGGTGTTTAGTGGGCAGGGAAGCAACACCCTTATCAGAGCGTCGGGAGTCCCACACACTGCCATGTCCTTTTCACAGAATAGGGTTACGGCTAAGGTTGTCAGGTCATGGACATGTTTAGTAGCAGAATCCGGCTTTTTTATTTTCGAGGGTCTTTCCAAATTTTTTCTACACTGGCTTCAATATGATATCTGTTTGTTTTATTTATTTATTCATTTATTTGTTTTTTTTAATGTCGTTTAAAATTCGACTTAATAATCGTCAGAAATTAATCCTATAGTATAGAGTAACTCTACCATCGGATTCGGATTGCTGTTATATTCGAAAAGAACCGACAAGAAACTAAATAGAGAAAAATATTTATTGAAGAAAATCAAATACAGATCACATTTCTACAGCAGCTATTCTGCTACTACATAACACATTGTGATGACATAACGTAGAACATGTGGTCAAATTTTGAGGTTATATCAGTTATCGTAGTGATAACGTGTCGTAACGCTGATAACAGTTAGACGTTGGTTTAATTTTCGTAACATAGTTGCCTCGATTTATGAAGAAAAAAATAAGCTTATCTATGTATTTATATTTTTGCATCGTACTACACGCAGTCGACTGAAATTACATCTTCACCAACTAGATGGATGGCGGTCTTCCACCGTGCGTTTTTCCCGAAACTTATAACCTCGAACAGTTTTGTGGAACAATCTCACTGCAGCAGTATTTCCTGACGGTTACTAATTAAATACCTTTAAGAAACGAGCCTGCTCTCTCTTAAAAGGCCAACGCATCAGCGATCCCTCTGGTGTTGCAGATGTCCATGGGCGGCGGTGATTGCTTACCATCAGGCGACCCGCTGGCTCGTTCGCCGGCTCAGACATAAAAAAAAAGACTCTACCAATGTAGGACCTCGGACTAAAATATGTAGAATAAATTGTGATTGGGATATTTGGGATTTTCTGTCTAGAAAATAATTCAGTTTCAGTCCAGAGTCATCACAGAGTACGGTAGCTGGCAGAGTCAAACATTCGTGTGCCTTTGTCCTGCACCTGGTCGCTCTTCAGTCGTGTTAGACTGCTGTCCCATTATCTATGAGAAGATAATGCACTTGTGCTTGTGTAGACACGGCCTCACTATATCCTGCGTAGTTGGTTGTTCGTGAAGATCGACCGCCGTAGCCGAAAACTCGCTTAGGAGGCCATTATGACTAAAAACGACTTGAATGAAAGCCAGTACAGTTATAAAAGTGTTAAACTGCGAAGCATATGCTAGCATTGACCAGTAATTAGATTAATGAGTTGCGAACACACAGGTTTATTTGATTGATAAGATAATGTACTCACGTGTATACTCTTATCGTACTACTAACAATTAGATTTTATTTCCCTCACTAGATGGCGCAACTTGGATTCTTTCCCCAAACGCTTCATCCGAGCCGGCCCATTCGTACTGTAAAACAGCATGGCTCTACCACTACAAAAACCTGTTGCTATATCCCCAGCCCGCAGGGTATGCATTTCCCAACCCCCAGTCTGACAATTCGTTAGGCAACATGTCATATTATCTCGCTATTCAGACGATTGACGATTGAGAATAGACTGATACTTACACTGAACGATCTAATAACGTTAAGATGATTGCTTTGGGGGTCTAAAAAAGTTCCTCAAAAAGTGTTTCGTCCGAGCTAGCGAGTTTGTAGTGTTAGAGCCATGCTGTTTTACAGTACGAGGGCGGCTCATCCGGGGAAGTACTACCCTCTCACATAACACCAGCGTGAAATAATAGTGACTACTATTGTGTTTCGTCTGGTTTCAGCGCGACGCATCAGGGATCCCTCTGGTGTTGCAGATGTCCATGGGCCGGTGATTGTATACCATCAGGCGACACGCTGGCTCGTTTGTCGCCTCTGACATGAAAAAAAAGCTAGATAGACAGTGTTTGGGGACCAAGGTCCAATGAACCATCTTTTGTGTGCGACGATTAATATTCAGCAGGGGAAGTAAAGTAGCTTACACGTCCCGGCAAACATCTTTAAATTTGGTGGGGATTGCGCAGAACATGAATTTTGAGATGCCTGCGCGCTAATTGGTCAGAAGCATACCTCTGACCAATAGCGCGCGCGGGCGTCTGAAGATTCGCGCGCGCTATTGGTCATGCGTAAGTGCTCATGCGCGAACTTTTCCCCACTCCGTCGACCGATAGTCAAGAAGTGTGCCGGCACCTATACTTGATGTTAGGCGGCCATTGAGAGACCCTTCCTAAAAATATATCGCTCAACATGTTGCCACTCTCTAACGCACTAAATAATACCTATCATTTAGGCCTACGGCGTAGCGTCAACGTCGCGCTCGCGTCGCTGCATGCAGGCTTTGACGCTCCGTCGACAGAGTTACATAGTTTTGTATGTAAGCTGCAAGCAGGCGTACACCAAGCGTATAATGACGAATACGCGTCTATGAAGCTACGCCGCCGTGAACAGTAGGCCGTAATCGTAATTATTGACCGCGTAACAGAAAGTTAACTAGGGGGACAGTCATCATCATCCCAGCGTATTCCCGATTGCATCCAGTAAGGCGCTCAAGGTCCGCTTCGACTACGATCCTAGATTTGACAAGGCATGTTATTACAACGGAGCGATTGCCATCTAACCTCCGTAATCCTTACAAGGGAAACCAGGCCTACTTGGAACATAGTCGGGACCAACGGCTTAACGATCCTTTCGAAGCACGGAATCATCATTCAGACATATATTTTTTTAAAAGACATTACTATAAAAGTCCGCACTATGAGTAGTCTAGTTGATATTATAAAACTTTTGCTAGATTATTCTAGTAAAAGCTGACCTCGAGCTAGACCTAGACATCCCATTTCGGGAATTGAATCTGCGTCCTTGAGCCAAATGGGTCGTTAATGCCCGTTGCTTGTGCGTCACAATGCAGGGATTAGACACTATTTATATTGCCTAGGTTGACTGAAGTCTGTATTGTATACAGACTACAAAGTTATTCTGGATTGCAATCTTGGCATTGTTAAAACAAGCACTCCGCGCCCCCGACTTCGTCTTAAAATCAATGCTTAAGAATGTGAAAAGGTTTTCTTTACATACCTTTTCCTCTTTGACAAATATAATTATATCAATACAAACCATGAAACCGAAAAATTTAAGGGTGCAATTTCCCAAAATCCCGCCTTAGTTAGCATCCACATCGTAAAAGTTAACGTCCTACAACATAGGCGTTTTATGCATTAGGTTTAGGTTTAGGTTGGCCGGGGATTTACCGCACTTGGCCTCTAAAATGGGCCATTGTACGTGAAAAATACATTACCACCACCGTCACTCAAACCATCTGAGCTCGGTCCAGAGCTCCAGCACTGCTGTGATGTCTCGAAGCACCTCCCGCAGGGTGCCGCTGTTGGGTAGCAGGCGTGCTCGATGATGGTCCACACTCTTGCACTGCAGTAGTACGTGAGCCGGTGTTTCTTCAGCGTCCATGCAGCCTCTGCATAGCGGGCTGTCCGTCATGCCGATGTTGAACATGTGCTTATTTAGCGTGCAGTGGCCTGTTATAATGCCCACTGCGTGTCGTAGGTTCACTTTGGACAGTTTCAGCAGACAACGCGTCAGTCGTCTGTCTAGGGACGGGAAGGCTTCCTTTGTCTGCTTGCACCCATCCATTGCTGTCCACAGGCATTCATGATTATTTTTTGTTCTCTCCTGTAACCATGCCGTTATTTGACTATAGGGTAGAGGCACTATCGGCTCAGGCCCGAATATAGTGGTTGCTGAGCCCCTTCTTGCGAGCTGATCAGCTGCGTCGTTGCCTAACGAGTTACTGTGGCCTTTTATCCACTGCAGCGTTATCTCGTTTTGTTGTGAAATTTCTTCAAGTTCGCGGTGGCATTCTAAGATGAGCCCGCTGTTCATACGGTTGCTGTTGAGAGCTTGTAGTACTGCAGCGCTGTCAGAGATGATGCGAACCGATTGTCCGCATACTCTTCTGGCCTTTACTGCCATTGCTGCTCTAATAATACCAACACATTCCGCTTGAAAGGTGGTGTTGTGATTTCCAAGGGCCGTTGATATATTTATGTTGAGGTCGTTTGAGAATACGCCGGCTCCGGTGCCAGTCTCGGTTTTGGAGCCGTCAGTGTATATTCTCATTTCTCTGATGCCTGAGCTATCCTTGTGTTCTTCGTTCAGTTCGATGCGGTACTTCTTGTCGAAGATAAATGTTTTCGGGATAATGTCGCACGCGGCCTCTATCATTGGTAGCTCACTTTTAATATCTTTGATGAGGCGCGTGTGGGGAATATTATCGTCCTGTTTCCAGAGCCCCATTTTCTCGAGTCTTAAGGCTGCGGCGGCTGCCTCCTGCTGTACTACGAGATGTAGTGGTCTCAGGTTGAGGATCACCTCGAGTGCTGATGTTGATGTAGTTTTCATGCAGCCAGTGGTGGCTAAGCAAGCGAGGCGTTGTAGGCTTTGTAGTTTGGTTTTCACGGTGCTTAGTTCTGTTCTGGGCCACCAGACTACTGCGCCATAGGTTATCATAGGGCGTATTATGGCCGTGTATATCCATAGAGTTATCGCCGGCTTAAGGCCCCATTGTTTTTCTATTAGTTTCCTGCATTGCCAGAATGTTGTGCAGGCTTTTCTCGTTTTTTCGCTGAGGTGTTCGTTCCAATTTAGCTTATTGTCGAGTATCACGCCGAGGTATTTGACCTTGTTGGCTAAATTGAGTGTTGAGCCGAAGAGCTTGAGTTGTATTGGTTTGAGCTTCTTCTTGTTGGTGAACAGGACCAGTTCTGTTTTTTTGGGATTGACAGCGAGATCATGTTGGGTACACCATCGCTCCACGATCCTCAGTGCTATTTGCATGCGAGAGCATATGTTGTTTTCTGTTTCTCCCTTGATGAGAATAGTGATGTCGTCTGCGTATCCGACGGAGTAGCAGCATCTCTCATTTAGGCGTTGTAGAAGTTCATCCACCACCATGTTCCACAGGAGCGGTGAAAGGACGCCACCTTGGGGGCAGCCTCGGGCTACTATGGCTCGTGTGGTTGTGTTGACTGTGAATTCGATGGATCTCCTTTTTAGAAGTTGGTCGATCCAGCCACTAATGGTGCTTTCCACTCCGAACCTGCTAAGGGATCCGTGAATGCTGTTGAACTTAGTCTTGTCAAACGCTCCCTCGATGTCGATGAAGACACCAAGTGTCATTTGTTTTGCAACCAAGCCTTCTTCTATTTTGCATACTACAGCGTGTAAGGCTGAGTCCGTTGATCTGCCTTTCCTGTAGGCGTGTTGTTTCGGGTGTAGAGGCTTGCAATTTAATGCACCATCTCTTAAGTAGCGGTCGGTCAACCTTTCCAGAGTTTTGAGCAGGAACGAGGTTAGACTGATGGGTCTGTAAGATTTTGCCTGTGTGTAGTCTGTCTTCCCCGGCTTAGGTAGGAAGATTACTTTCACTGCCCTCCATTGGCGTGGTATGTAGTTGTGTGCTATGGAGGCTTTGTAGATTTCTACAAGCTGTGGCACGATTGCTGTTAGACCTCTTTGTAGCAGGGCGGGAAATATCTCGTCAAGCCCTGCTGACTTGAAGGGGAGGAAGCTTTTTACAGCCCACTCCACGCGGTTTTTCGCCGTGAGCTGTTCAGCTATCTCCCAGTCCGTAGAGGTTGGGTGTTTTGGTTGTTCGTCCGCCCATACCGGACTGTCTATTACTTCGCAGTCTGGGAAGTGCGTCTCGATGAGGACGCGACTGATTTCCTCATCTGTGTTAGTATATGTGCCGTCTTCTTTCTCGAGGGAGCCGAGGGTTTTGTTATTGTCGCGTGTTAGTAGTTTCTTCACCCTTGCTGCCTCAGTTGTGTTGTTTATGTTTTCGCAGAAGTTTCTCCATCCTTCGTCTCTGCGATTCCTTATGCGCTTTTTGTAGTAATTTTGGGCATCTTTGTAGTTGTCCCAATCGATGTCAGATCTTGTGTTCTTGGCTCGATTGAACAGTTTTCTCAGCTTGGTTCTGAGCCTGTTTAGCTCGGGACCCCACCATTTGCTTGCACTTACCTGAGTGGGTGTTGTAGGTAGGCAGCATGCGTGGTAGCTGTGTTGGATGCACTTGGTTAGCGTATTTGTGTTGTGTTCGATATTCTCGGTGCTGAAAGTCATGTCCTTAAACACACTGTTTTTTACCTCTGTACTTAGGAGTTTCTGGAACCTCGCGAAATCCGTTTTACGCGGGTTTCGTCGGGGTTGCAGATCCTCCTTGTGTACTTTTATTTTGAAGCATATTCTGCGGTGGTCTGCGAAGGAGGGTTCCGGAGAGACGTGCCATCCAGTCACCAATTCCTTTGCGCCGCTCGATGCAAGAGTGATGTCTATTATTGTTTGATATCTGGAACTGACAAAAGTCGGCTCCGAGCCGTTGTTAGCTATAGAGAGGTTAGTCGAGAAGAGATAATCAGTTAGAGCCTCACCTCTTCTGTTGTGCGTGGTGCTCCCCCATAGGGGGTGATGGGCATTCGCATCCGCTGAGATGATAATGTCCCAGCTGTTGTCTTCGCAATGTTGGACTAGCTCAGCAAGCTCTTTTGGTGGAATTTCTCCATCTCCAGGCATATAATATGCTGAGGCCAGTACTAGTGGTTTGTTGTTCTGCTCCGGGTTGCCTAGTAATTTTACGGCAGTAAGGTCTCTGGAACAGAATTGTGCTAGTAGCATTGCTGTTATGGTTTTTGGTAAGTAGACACATGTTCTCGGTTTGGAGACCGAGTTTGCGTACATTAACTTACCACCGATGTTCGTGAGACCACATATTTTGTCGCCCCTGATCCACGGCTCCTGGATGAGGGCGATGGTCTTGTTGTCAACCTCCAGCAAGCGTCGTAGTGTAGCCGTCGCAATCTGTTTATGCTGGAGGTTGGTTTGCACGACGTTCACGTCAGTCAGATGTGGACCCGAGAACAGAGCTGTTCAGGGATCCGACTGACGTGTCCGCCATGCCATCCATCGCGTCGGCCTCGATGGCGGCATCTGCTGGTGCCGGGATCGACGTGGTGGTACTCGGTCCGGCTGCTGATGTCGCTTGACGCGGTGGGTCTGCTGTGGTGGGATGGGTTCCACCCGTAGTGTTGGTCTCGGGATCGGGAGTTGGGAGGTCGTTCCTGTCCTCGGCAGCGCGAAACACTACGTACACACTGCCAGTCATGAACGCCACGCGCCGCCCCCTCTCCATGATTTTCGGCACCTCGGGTTCCGGGATACCTACTGTGAGGTGGATGCCGTTGTTCGCGGTGGTGTCGTTCACAGTGGCCATGTACAGTTGCCACGTGTTCACCTTGTACCAGGGGTTCTGTGCTGTCAGGATGAGGTGGATCTCCTCGAGGTCCTCGTCGTCGGTGTCGGGCAGCCAGATTGACGCGCGGACTCGCTTGGTCATGTCCGACTGCCTGATGACGGACAGCACTGTTGCCGGTACCGGCGATGACATGGCTGCCACCGTTGTCTGGAGCCACTTCAGCGTGTCCTCATTTTCGCACCACACCTTCAGGACTCCTCCATCGACGATGGGCTTACCTCTGAAGGCGGGTGTGAAGGCGCTGCTCTGGCTCCTTGCTTGCTTGCGGACCTCCTCGCGGATCTTCCCCTTTAGGGACTGGTTGATCTGCCGGGCTTGGTCCGCTGTTATGTCGGCAGGAGGTGACGTAGTTATCGCCACCATGAGGTGCGACTGAGTCGCATCAGCGAAGCTACGTCCTGCCGTCTTGGGTGTGGAGCTCAGCTTGACGCGTTTGCACTCTTCCTTCGGTGACGTGGTGTCGTCGAGACGTGACCTTTTTGACTTTCCAGCCAAATCAGCCTCGTCCCGGCGACCGGGTGCATCCGCTGCCTTGCGAGCTCCGCGTGCTCCACGGGGCTTGCGCCTGCTGTGCTCAGGTCGCGGCCCTGCTGTGTCGGTTCCGCGCGTCGGTCGGCTAGGTCCTGCTGCGTCATCGGGCGTACCCGAGTGTCTGCGCCGGTCCCGCTCGACTCTCGCAGCGGTGGGTGCGTCGCGACGGGCGGTCGGGGGCGCGGGGGCCGTCATATGAGGCTCGCTGCTCCTCGACCGTCTACGTCTGTCTGTGGTACTCGCGCGCCAGGGTTGGCGGCTGCGTTCCCTGCTGTCGTGGTGCCTCCGGGTCGGCTCCGCGCGCCGGGCGCCCTCGTCGCCGCCGCCCGCACGCGGGTGCGCACGTCGGGGCTCCCTCGCAGCGTAGTCGGCCCTTTGCTTCACTCGCGCTGCCTGGGGCGCGTGGGCCGGCCTAGCCGGCTCGCTGCCCGAGGGCGCGTGGGCCGGCCTAGCCGGCTCGCTGCCCGATGGCGGTGCGCGAGTGTGGTGTTGCTCGCGATTCCCACGGTCACTACGGCGGCTGCGCTTGTGACGCCCCGAGGTGCGGCGTGGGACGATCTGCCAATTGGTGCTCGTCGGGTTGTGGATCAGGGGCATCGCTTCCGCGAGCCCCTTGAGGTCCATGGTGGACCCTGGATGCGCTTCTTTGCCCCCCCCAGAATACGTGGGGCAGCCCGCTTGCGCGGGGAGGGATTCTCCAGCGCGGGACGCGCCGGTACCCTCCTGGGGTAGTCGATTTTGAGACTCGCCTCCATGGTTGGTTTGGGTGTTGGGGTGGGGAATGTTACGGAACACCGTCCCCCACAGTGTTCCGATGTGTCTCTGTCTGTATGTGTGTGTGTAGTGTGTGTGTGCAGTGTATGTGTGTGGGAATACAAAGTCAAGTATGCCCGCTTGACGCCCGCTGGCTCCTTGAGCTTTGCATTCCCTGATTCCCTCCTCATTTATCCGGGCTTGGGACCGGCACCTTGCAGGATATTACACCGAGATGAAATATCCCACAAGGAGGCTGAGTTCAAATGAGTTTATGCATAATGAGACTCACTTGCACTTGTAATAACGAAGTTTCATACAAACTTTACCCAAAAACCCCCTTTCGGGTCGAACTTTATCTAGTGAGCACCTATGTACGTCCTAAAAAGAACAGTTTAGGCGCAAATTGTCAAATTCGCATTTTCTCAAGCGGTCGCAAACGGTAAAATTCGCAAATTGTCAAATTCGCAAATTATCAAATCCTCAAATTGCCAAATTCGCAAATCGTCAAATGAACCCCAATGCAAAATGTGAGGCACTATTCTTCAAACAATGTGTTTCTTAGATTTCGTTAAGAGTTAGTGACCTTTCGCTTTTATATTACAGGCAAACGGGGATGGGCTATACGCCAATAAATTCGATTGTACACTGTATACCAGCAAGGAAATACCTATTATGCAAGTATTTGCTCTCATTATGTCAATTCGAATGCGTTGTTGACTGCACTTTCACTTGTTGCCGAGCCGAAATTTGGTTCACTTTTAATAAATACATTATGCAAAGACTTGAAAGGGTGCAGCCGCCAAGATTGTAATAATTATTATGCACTTATGATTTATTCTGTAGGCCTTTGCTGTGGGACAATAAATAGACTGAAACTTACACTGCACGATCTATGTATTATAACGTGAGATGAATGTAAGATGATTGCTTTGGGGATCTAAAAAGTTCCTCAAAAAGTGTTTCGTCCGAACTAGCGAGTTTGTAGTGGTAGAGCCATGCTGTTTTACAGTACAAGGCCGGCTCGTCCGGGGAAGTACCACCCTCTCACATAACACCAGCGTGAAATAATAGTGACTACTATTGTGTTTCGTCTGGTTTCAGCGCAATGCATCAGGGATCCCTCTGGTGTTGCAGATGTCCATGGGCTGGTGATTGAATACCATCAGGCGACCCGCTGGCTCGTTTGTCGCCTCTGACATGAAAAAAGCTAGATAGACTGTGTTTGGGGACCAGAGTCCAATGTATCTTTTGTATGTTGTATATATGCTAGCGTGTGACAATTTCTTTGCTTGCGCGTTGCAGGATTCCACACTAATTCGTGCTCGTAGGTCAGCGCGTTCTTAATAGTAAAAGGTCGCTACAAATCATACAGTTGCTTTCAGATAGAGTAGATTCATACCGCGTGTTATATTTTCGCGTATTAACAAAGACAAACAAAAATAAATACAGAAGCGTCATGTGACGCCCAGAAGGCGTTGACATTATGTGACGTACCACCATTGGAACACAGCCAATTGTCAACTGATTATAAATCACCTGTAAAATAGGGTTTATCTAATGATCTGTCTGTTCATCTGTTGCATATTGACGTTTCAAGTTCGTGTGGTATGTAATAGTTGCAATTAAATAATACCTAAATAATTTACTTTACAACTAGCTTGGTGGTGATGGCAAACTTCTTGAGGCAATCAGCACAGTAGGATAGCTGTGTAACCATGATTCAATGAGTCTAGTTCCCTCGTTAAAGGGTTACGGAGGTCAGATGGCAGTAGCTATAATGTAATAAAATTGGACTTGCCAAATCCTGAATAATGGAGTTAATTAGTTTTGTATAACTCGGTTCGCCATTGGGCGATAGATGGCGCTTATTGCTACAGAACTGGCGGCAGATCTAACTCGCGCTAACGTTGCGACCCGCTGACCGTATATACAGGGTAGAATTTTGTAATGCCACCTGAAGGGGAAGTACTCTTAATACTGTAGATAGAAAGTTTTACACAAAGAAAACAATCCTTTATTTTTGAAAAGAAAGAAAACTGCATTCAGAGATTTCAGTCGGTTCGATTAACGAACGCAGCAAGCGCACATAGGTAGATTTGACCGATTTAGGCGGCCAAAAGTCGAAATATTGAAAATCACCACACAAATAAACAATTGACACCATTATGTACCTAACATTCCAGGGCACCTACCCTGATAATTTTAAACTTTTAGCTAACGACTGTGCAAATCTACAGGTAATCGAAATTAGGTCGTCGCATGCAGTGTACGTATCGGTTCTCGGTGCCTTCAGTTTAAGTGGTGTTATAAATTGCAACAAAAAAAATTCGGCGTACTTTTGTGTAGTGAATGCAATGGATTCCTATAATTCAGGTAAGAATCTATTGATTAATTAAAAAAATATGAAAAATTTAGTCAGTTTACTGTATCTAACAAGCATTTCAACGTAACACCTTTTTTCTTAGCAATTTTTTGTAAATTTTATTCTTCAAAAGACATTTTGAAATACTTCCCCGGTCTTCCCCGGTATTCTTTATATCACAATAATTTTGGCATATATTCAAAATTAAAATAACAATAACAGTTTCTGCCTAATAGCGCCTATCGCTAAATAAGAGTAAATCGAAGTTGTCAGGGTAAAAACTCTAAAAACCGTTTATTTAATTATATTTCTTATTAGTAATTCCTTTTCTTTTTGTTACAGAGTCTGCCAATGCCTCTGGTGTTACAGTAGTGACTCGCAAATATTTATTTCAGAAGATGATGAGACAGAATTTACCAAATATAAATGTCAAATGTAATTATTTAGAAAATTATCTTATTGAGTACTAATATTCGGTATTTGTCAGTTTTAGTTATTTTTTTTGTGAAATGACCATATTATGTTATTTATATAATTATTATTGTAGTAAAATCATTGTGTTATTTTTTTAAGTTACATTTTTTTAAGTTTTTCTCTTTTTTTTCTTTTTTGTGTTTTTTTGAAAATAATAATTATTTTCAATAAAATCCGACGTATTTTTATTATTAACTCCAATTTAAAAAAAATTAGACGCTAAAATAATTTTGGCCGCCTAAATTGGTCAAATCTACCTATGTGAAGCGTTCAAAGATTTTTAAAATTATCTTTGAATGCAGTTTTCTTTCTTTTAAAAAATAAAGGAATGTTTTCTTTGAGTAAAATTTTCTATCTACAGTATTAAGAGTACTTCCCCTTCGGGTGGCATTTCAAAATTCCACCCTGTATAGGCTCGCAATTAGGGCTGTCTAAATCAAATCAATTCCAAATCACAAGGAAACAATTTAGGTAGTTAGAAATAAATCGCGCTTCGGCAAGACGTGTGGTCTTTCATTTACGGTGTCTTCTGAGGGCCAGCCACTCCTCGAACAGTGCGAGGGTTGTACAAGTTTTGTTCCGAAAACGCTTTTAGAAAAAGAAAATAAAGAAATAGGTAGCTCAAGGACTTGCGTTTAAATGCAAGTTACCGATCCTTGTTACTACGGCTGATTACAGGACCGCTTCTTTTTCTATTGAGACAATCAATTATTTTTAACTAATGCGTCAGTACGCGCAGAATATTAATTATTAATTACAGTGATAAAACAATAATTTATTACTGTGTTCAGATAAGAATGGCCTTGTACATTTTCTACATAATATTCTACTTTTGATGGAATTGCTAAAATATTTAAAGTTAAAATTGAAATTAATTTATTACCAACTAGCGGCCCCTCCGCGGTTTCACCCGCGCTTAATTTCTTTTGTCAATTTTCCCCTCCTTCTTACATTTCCGGGATCAAATGTGCCCTATGTCACCCGGAGATAGTGTAGCTTTCCAACAGTGAAAGAATTTTTCAAATCGGGTCAGTAATTTCGGAGCCTATTCAATACAAACAAACAAATCTTTCCTCTTTATATTATTAGTATAGATTTTACCATCATATTCATTAGTGACCCCAAATTCTAACGAATACAAAAGGTATTAAAAACGTAAAATTAAAGAAAAAATATTAATATATAAAACTCAAAGGTGACTGACTGACTGACTGACATAGATAGATATCAACGCACAGCCAAAACCACTGGACGGATCGGGCTGAAATTTGGCATGCAGGTAGATGTTATGACGTAGGCATCCGCTAACAAAGGATTTTGATCAATTCCCACGGGAACGGGAACCACGCGGGTGAAACCGCGGGCGCCCGCTAGTAACGTATAATTTTCCTATTTCTTAAATATAAAATCTTTATTAAACTTCACAAGGCCATCAGGGGCAATTTCACAGAGTAAAATAGCTTTTTTTTTTAAATAAAATTAGGCAACATTGTTCTCTCTTATTGCTCTGGAAGCGAGCCAAGAAGATTTTGTTTATAAATACAAGTTGTGTTACAAAACTGTGAATTATGAAGGTATTTTCACTGTTAACTGTTAATTTTTAACAGTTTTCGTTCTTTACAGGTGAGCGTTACTATTTTTGAACTTATTTGATACATTACATACGTAATGCATACATGGTAGATATTTCCCTCAAATTATGGTAGTGGTATAGCCATGCTGTTTTACAGTACGAATAGGCCGGCTCGTCCGGGGAAGTACCACCCTCACAACATAACACCAGCGTGATATAATAGTTACTACTTTTGTGTTTCGTCTGGTTTGTGAGAGTGCCGAGGGCCCTAACTCTCTTATAAGGCCGGCAACGCATCAGCGATCCCTCTGGTGTCGCAGATGTCCTTGGGCGGCGGTGATTGCTTACCATCAGGCGACCCGCTTGGCTCGTTTGCCGTCTCTGGCATAAAAAAAAATGTTCGTCTGGGAAATGTGAGGTCTTCAGAGCTCAATATTGGGATGGCCATGGAGAACCATTTCTTTCTACTGCCAATAAATGCAAAGTTCTCTTTTCGTAAATTACTGTGCTTAAAAGCATTCTTCTTCGAAACAAAGACTGCAGTCTGGAAATAGAACGGTTTTTACCTTTTGTAGTGGTAGAGCTATGCTGTTTTACAGTACGAATGGACCGGCTCTTCCGGTGAAGTACCACCTGTACCACCCTCTCAACATAACACCAGCGTGAAAGAATAGTGACTAGTTTTGTGTTTCGTCTGGTTTGTGGGAGTGCCGAAGGGCCACACCCCCCACACCCTCATAGGCCGGCAACGCATCAGCGATCCCTCTGGTGTTGCAGATGTCCATGGGCGGCGGTGATTGCTTACCATTAGGCGACCCGCTGACTCGTTTGCCGCCTCTGACATAAAAAAAGCGAATATGGAGTGCTTCAAAGTTTGCTTGAGGGTCGTCCTAGGCATTTGTTTAGACGAAGTAGCCGAAATTCGTCTAGGAACCTTTATTGTTATTACTAGGGCACGAAAACAAGTCATAAGTCTATATTTAGGCGTCGAAACATCGGCCGTGACGACCTCATCTGACGAATTACTTGGCATAACGGCCAAGAGTAAGGTTCTTATGACCTACGGGAGCGTGTTGACGCGAAGTGTTCAGTTTGGCTATAATGAACTACCTATGTAAAAGTACGAGGCGCTCGTGGCGCAGCTGTGACAGTGGTTCGTAAGAGATAACAAAAGTCAAGCTACCCACGCCGCGGTCGGTTAATGGATGGGTGACCGTTCTGACCACATTTAGTGACATTTATTTCGAGCGTCTCCGTGCTTCGGAAGGCACGTTAAGCTGTTGGTCCCGGCTGATATTTACTATATGTAGATATTAGTCGTCAAGCCTAGTCAGAGGCCATTTGGCGGCTTGATAACATCTGACATTAAGGTTGGTCACTTGCCTTACGCACCCCTCCCAACAACCCGCACTAGGCCAGCGTGATGGAGTATGGCCCACACTATCTCACAAACACAATTAAGATAAGGCCTGTGTCCCAGCAGTGGGAACGTATATAGGCTGATGATGATGATGATGATGTAAAAGTAAAGAATCAGCCTATTAACTGTCCCACTGCAGGGCAAAGGCCTCGATCCTAGAAATCAAGTTATCGTTACAATGATGGGTACTGGCTTAATCACCACGCTTGACAAATGCGGGTCAGTGATCACAAACCGAGTCTGTGTCCGAAAAAACCGACACAATGTTAGCTCGACCCGGGAATTAAATCCAAGACCCCGAGACCTTCGAGGCGATCAACTATGTATAGTCTGAGTCTGACCAAGAAAATAAAATACCTGCTCTCGAAGCGCCACATTAGCTATGGTTATATCAACACGTGGTTGCTATGTGGTTGTACTCACAAACAAAAAGAAATAACAAAGTATGTAGTAGATTGCCACTCGTCAAGGTGATGAAAGTGAAGTGAGTGTCTAAATAAATAAATTAAAATAATATACAATGTAATAATGTCTAAGCTTTTGTTATAGTCCAGTCAACGAAGCTCTAACTTTGCCATTTTAGAGGAAAAGCTGAAACCGGTGCCAAAATTTTCGTTAATGATCCCGTAATAACATACAAAAAATGCAGGGTTGTGAGTCACCGGGGTCATACGAAAAAAAAATGGAAAAGGTTGAAAAAATGACTTTTTCCCAAAAATCTCGAAAACTAAAAGAGATATGAGAAAACGTTTTCGACAAAAGTTGTAGAAGATTACTTTGTCTATAAAAAAGGTCATTATCAATTTACGCGTATCGCGCACCGTTTGCTAGAAAATCGCGTACAAAGTGCGAAAATTCACAAAACCGATGTTTTTCGCTATTTTAATAGGGATTTTTTAAAATTTTACAACTGAGAATGATTTTTATGCGTTCTCCGATATCCCCAAAGAGATTTCTTTCTAATTTTTATTGATTTGGGTCAACTTCAACACATGCGTTTTTTGCAAGTTTTGGTGCGCGATATTTTTAGGTTTTTAAAACAAATATAGCCATAATCCCTAATTTAAAGGTGATTATTTTCTTATATTTTCTAGTTAAACCAATAAATATTAACATCTTATATTTTAGATTGCCACCACATCTGAAAATATGTCACCTGATATGATATTGCGCCACCAGTTCTTAATATGTATGATAATCTGAAGTAACACAATGGAAAGATATACAGATATAGATAATAGAAAAAGCAAAAAGAGTGCAAACGAAATGCGTTACATGCAGTTAATTCAGTTTTTTATTCTGAATCGATTGATAATTAGGGTTTTTCATTGAGAGCGATCGAACTTTAAAATGGAATAAAATAACCCGTATAGGTGATATTGCCACAAGCACAATTGCCTCCGTGGTATGGTATAGTGGTTGGAGCGTTGGGCTCTAAAACCCGAAGGTCGTGGGTTCGAATCCCGCGGGAAGCATCACTTTGTGTGAATGTTTCTAGTTTGGTTAGGACATTGCAGGCTTGGATCAACTGAATGTCTGAAAAGAATGATGATTCCGTGCTTCGGAAGGCACGTTAAGCCGTTGGTCCCGACTATGTTCCAAGTGGGTCTGGTTTCCCTTGGAAGGGTTACGGAGGTCAGATGGCAATCGCTCAGTTGTAATAACCAGGCTTGTCAAATCTAGGATCATACTCGAAGCGGACCCTGAGCTCCATACTGGATGCAATCGGGAATACGCTGGGATGATGATGAGGTGATATTGCCACAATTTTAATTTGAATATAATAATAATAATGATTCGTTTATTCATCAGTCTACTATGGACAAAGCTTTTTACATAATAATAATAATTCAAAGCCATGTTAAATTTGGAATGTTGGCATCAGATAATAAATAATTAATTAAAAAAATAAAATTATAAATAATTTTCAATAATATTAATAGAAATTAGATAATCAGTAATGAAATTAAAATAATATGTTAAGATTAGTCTGCACATGCGCCATGTCACAGTGGCACATGTAAAAACAGTCAAAGCGTTCTGCCAACACGCGCATTTTTTTAGGTCCGAGGTAACAACATGCCCGAGATATTTAAAACTTATGACTTTATTTAATGGACACCCGTAGAGTTTAATATCCGGTAAATTATCTGTACAAACGTCCTCGGGCCTGAAATTCTAACATTATACACTATCCCATGTTTATGGCATTATTTATGGAATATAATTTTAGCCAAATGACCACCGCGATTCCACTAAAGGCGGGGATGAGAAGTTTGAGGGCTTCGTTATCTCGCGAAGTGGTGACATCAACTGGCCACCGATATCGTTTGATTCACTGCAGACAAATGCTGCTCTGAAGGCCAACATAACTTGCGTTATTCATGAGATTGTCCCCATTTATGTGAAAATGTCCAAAATTGGTCCACCATCACCATCACGCGGAATCACGGTGTTTTTTGGCTAAAATTATATTACATAAATAGCGTTATAAAAACTTGTCTCTGTGGTACAGTGGTTAGAGCGTTGGGCTCTAATACCCGGAGGTCGTGGGTTCGAATCCCGCGGGGAGCATCACTTTGTGTGAATGTTTCCAGTTTGGTTAGGAAACTGCAGGCTTGAATCACCTGAATGTCTGAAAAGAATGATGATTCCGTGCTTCGGAAGGCACGTTATGCCGTTGGTCCCGACTATTTTTTTATTTATTTATTTATTCAAACTTTAATGCACAATCAAGAGTACATAAGGCGGACCTAATGCCTAATGGCATATGACTATGTTCCAAGTAGGTCTGGTTTCCCTTGTAGGGTTACGGAGGTCAGATGGCAATCGCTCTATTGTAATAACCAGGCTTGTCAAATCTAGGATCATAGTCGAAGCGGACCCTGAGCTTCATACTGGATGCAATCGGGAATACGCTGGGATGAAGAAGAAGAAATAGCGTTATAAAATGTACTTTAAAATAAAATAAAAATTGTAGCAATATCACCTAAATGGGTTGTTATATTTCAGTTCAAAGTACGAGCGCTCTTATTGAAAAACTTTACATGTTGGAGTTGGAGTCACTTTTTTGTAAAACTGCATTATTATACTTTTTTGAATATACAAATGACAGTTGATCAAGCTTGTCCAGGCAAAACTATAAGTTGAGTTGGCAAAATTTTAGCACCTACGACGTGCTAGCCATAAAATGGTTTGGATACGCAATTTGATCAGTCATGCTCTTACTCTTACTCAACCATTTGTAAGTTACAGCAGGGTATTTATAATTTGTAGTCTTATTAATTCTAAAATTATAACCGAAAAAGTGACTCAAATATCTCTTCTATTATCAACTTCTTTTAATTCGTTTTGGTGGTGTTGGTGTCAAAATTCAAACTTCTTACTCTGCATAATGCTTCCAAAAACCAATATGTATTTGTTAAAAAGGCTTTTAAATCTAAAATTTCATTTAATAATACTTCATGTTGTTACTTGCATATACGCTCATTTCTTTTGGTTATTGATGAACGCAATGATCACGCAAACGAATTACTTTCTTCTTGCAGGACATGGAATTGTTGTTTTATCTATGTATAACTTTAAATTACGTTGTTTTTGACGTTTTTAGTGTTTGTGGGCAAGATTACGAGCTGTTGGTTGCGTAACGGACCCATTTCTATCTGTTCTTTTTTTCGTTTGCACTCTTTTTGCTTTTTTTATTATCTATATCTGTATATCTTTCCATTGTGTTACTTCCGATTGTCATACATATTAAGAACTGGTGACAAATTTTCAGATGTGGTGGCAATCTAAAATATAAGATGTTAATATTTATTGGTTTAACTAGAAAATATAAGAAAATAATCACCTTTAAATTAGGGATTATGGCTATATTTGTTTTAAAAACCTAAAAATATCGCGCACCAAAACTTGCAAAAAACGCACGTGTTGAAGTTGACCCAAATCAATAAAAATTAGAAAGAAATCTCATTGGGGATATCGGAGAACGCATAAAAATCATACTCAGTTGGAAAATTTTAAAAAATCCCTATTAAAATAGCGAAAAACATCGATTTTGTGAATTTTCGCACTTTGTACGCGATTTTCTAGCAAACGGTGCGCGATACGCGTAAATTGATAATGACCTTTTTTATAGACAAAGTAATTTTCTACAACTTTTGTCTAAAACGTTTTCTCATATCTCTTTTAGTTTTCGAGATTTTTGGGAAAAAGTCATTTTTTCAACCTTTTCCATTTTTTTTTCGTATGACCCCGGTGACTCACGACCCTGCATTTTTTGTATGTTATTACGGGATCATTAACGAAAATTTTGGCACCGGTTTCAGCTTTTCCTCTAAAATGGCAAAGTTAGAGCTTCGTTGACTGGACTATAGAGTCATGTCACAGTTCCAAAACTGGTCTGTACTTAGGGCAACAGCAATACAGAGACAACGATAAAGTTTCCCATTAAGCAGTTTAAATATGATTTAACTTTGTCTAAAAAGTACACAAAAAATGTTTTTGAAGTATAATTTATTTTTAATCTGGTTCAAGTCTGGATATTTTTACGAATTACGAATGTACGCGATAATTATAGAGCGTAGTTGTGTAATGATGACGCAACTCGTAATGTCAAGGTCACTTTCGCTTATGTATTAATCACCACATGACAATGTTGCGTCTGACGGACGGGGGGGCGTTCCATTGAGGGAATGTTTACTAGTTTCATACTATGACTTCGTCTACACTGGTTCTAGATTTAAGACATTTAGAGAAATAAGCATTAATCCTATAACATAGAAGTACATTGAGCGATGTCAATACAAATAGGCCATAGAAACTTCATACTGGGTAGGCGGTGTGCCTGTCTGCCAACTGATGTTGCTACTACTCGTAAACTCATCGTAAGAAATAGTGGCTTTGCTTAAATCCCGGAGGAAGTGGGTTCGATTCCCTGCTAGTGTCTGGTTAGTGATAGGTTTTATAGAGTCCGTCTCGCTATTTTCGCTAACTTCTACCCCCGCAGGTGGAATCTGCGTACGTAATAGCTTGGGTCGTATTCTGACAATTTAATGTGTGAGCCAATATACCTACCTGAAATTATCCTTTTGAACGCAAAGTCGTCTATACTTGACAAGCACCTGCGGGCCCTGTGCGCCAACGACGCGGTCTATACTGGACAAAAAACCCTGCCTCTAAAAATATGAAATAAATATGTTTAAAACGATTATTGGTATATTTAACTTACTTTTAACAATTAAGAATAACCCAACCCAGCTCTGGCGTACAGCACACGACATACAGTGCGTTCGTAGCTTGGCGTTTAAAAGGTAAAACCTAAGGCTGAAACCTGCCCACAGTGTGGCAGCCCGTTGACCCAAATCCTGGTTAAGTATTCCTGGAAATAAAAATAGTGTTTCAATTTCCTATTAGAAGCATCTTTTTGGAAAATAAACAAATAAATATCTCTGGACATTATTCACACAGCGCCATCTAGCCCCAAACTAAGCATTAGCTTGTGCTATGGGTGCCAGACAACGTATTTACTTAATATACTTTTTTTTGTAAATACATACATATTATACATAGAAACACCCAGACCGATACAAACAGACATGTTCATGCACAAATGTTTGTACCGTGTTTGCGAAATGGTTGTAATATGGTCGATCACCAATCTTCTCATAGACAGCACGAGGGTTGCTTAGCGTATTGACTATCACAAGTACGACGTCGCATCGCTGAGTTTTCGGTTGGATTGCGCTGAAGGTCGGAAGGGGCGTCCTTGACATACTTGTCAACAACCTCGACCTTTCAGGGTCAAGGTCAAAAGTGTTTCAATAAAATATCCGCTAGTTGGCGAACAGGAAACATAATAATAAACGTATAAGGTTCACCTGGGCAGTAATTGGTTGATTTTAATCCTGGATAGATTCTTCTTTTTTATGCTAAATCATTGTTTGTGTGGTAAGCGGCCACTGCGGCCTATTCCACAGAAGGACACTTCACAAGGAAGAGTTGGTCAATGTGTCTCACACTGTAGGCTCAGCTGATCTTCGAGCCTTTGATATCACAGGTACAAAATGCAATAGTGGAGCGCTTTCATCGTTTGACATCTTGTCAAAATAGACAACATTAAATAAACTCAAATCTTTAATTCCTTATCGAAATTGGTCCTTTCTAGACTCGTCGAGATTTAACTAAAGTGTACATGTAATCAGTATGCAAAATTGTCTTTGGCAGATCTGGCATTGTGCCAACCGTTAGGCTGGGAGTACTACCACCGGCAGACTGTGTGGGGCTGATGTAATAATTACTGGCATTACATTTTACGTATACTTAAGGCTCGAAGATCAGAGGGGAAGAAAGCACATTGAGCGGCGCTTCCTGGTGAAGTGTCTAAATGGGATGTAAAAAAATGTTTTTCTGCTGCCGGCATCATGCCCTCCTCAGTTAAGAGACGTCACTCACCGAGAGAAGCATTGCACAACAGTTACGAAGTGCTGCCTGAAAGGGGGGTACTCCCGCCCTACTCCTTACGAGAGCTACCTTTCTTCAACTAAAACTGAAATAACATACCAACTCGTATACAAATACAGTGGAAACTGGATTAACCGGACTTATTGTTCTCGAGTTTCTACTGTAAAAATCTCCTGGTCCTGGCGTCATATTTTTTTTTGTCGTAGCTTATCAGTCGGCAGATAGGTAGGCACGAAGCGTACCAGATAGTAAGCAGCCACTGCGGCCTATTCCATTGAGGTACAAATCACCAGGAAAAGTCGCACATCATGCTGCCATACTGTAGGCAAGGCACCCAAGCTATTATAGTTATTATGCAATTGATTTTTATTATAATTTGGTAAAGAAGAAAGAAAGACTTGACGTCTAACTCTTGGTTTTTCTATTTTATACTAGACCCAATTTAATAAATAACCTTGGTGTAACGTATGCGAATTAGTGTTTTTAACATTTTTGACGATACTACGCATCGTGTTGTTTCCGCGTTTCGGAGTTATTGTTTGAGCAAGTGATAAATGTGTACAGATCGCTGTGTCGAGGTCGTCCTCTTGTAGTACGAGAGCTCACGCCAATTTGTTTGTCGAAACTTATTGACTGGTTCTATGGGAGATTGACGGTGACCGTCTCTCTGTGCCAGGGGTCATCGTTATTTCTTTTTCCTGTCCTTATCTATATTACTAAGTAGGATCGGTGCTGCATGTTGTTTTCCTTCCACACTTTTCACCCGTCAATTGTACATTCAGTCCTTCTATGTCCGTATACACTTATCGCAATCCATTTATCTCTCGTGAATATTTTTTTATATATTATAGGGGGGCAAACGAGCAAGTGGGTCACCTGATGATAAGTGATCACCGCCGCCCATAAGCACCCGAGACCCCCTTGGGGTCGCAGGCGCGTTGCCCGCCTTAAGAGACGACAGTTTTATAGGTCTCATATACCCAGTAATTTCACTAGCTTCAGTGCCCTTTCCCCGAAACACAGAAATGCTTGACACACTTCTATTTCACGGAAAAATATCTGGCACTGCGGAGTAGAATAGAATAGTTGGTTTTCAGCGATTAGCCAAGCGAGAGGCGTCACAAGCACTCTTAACTGTGGATAAATGTTAACAATTCAACATTGTTGAGTTTACGTCTGCAACAGTGTATTAATATATGTAACAACGAAAAAAAAAGCTCTGCATAAAGAGAAATTCATCCTTTGCTATTCGTCAAGATACGTAACTTCCGAGAGTCAAGTAAATTCTGTGTCAGGTAGAAGATTTGTGAATTTTTTTGTGTACCTAGTAGTACGGTCAACAGCACATCACGGTAAACACTTGCAGTTCGATAATAGCACTTATGCCCCCGACATAAGAGTGGTGCAAAGTCCAAAGTGACGTATAGTCTGACGTGCCTACAATAATTGCATTTGGACATTTTCGCAATTTTTTCTTTATTACTTTTGAACTTCTGTACCATTAACCTATACTATATCGTTCGCGTTTTTGAAGACAAAAGAATTTACTGAATAAATAAAAATGATGATATCGTGGCGATAATAATTTGTTATTTAATTACAATAATACGTGTACTGTACGCACCCATTGTAACAAAAACTTGATTTCAAGGATGGAGGCCTCTGCAGTGGGACATTAATAGGCTGAATACTTTACTTTACGTACTGTGGAGTTTTAGTAGGTCACCCTATCAATAAGTAGTGGAATCTGATATAACACCAGGTGCACCCTTGAGCGGCAAGGGGACCGGGATATGCACAAAAGATTTCTTCCCTCACCAAAAAATGGCACGTGGATAAGTTAACCGTCACATTGCATTCAGAAAATATGGCTGATGTTTTCATAATAAGGGGAAATATTTTAACTGCAAAGAGTTATCATCAGTCATCAGCTTAGTACCAAAGTGATTTCCCGTCTTCTGAAGAAAGATCCAACACATACAGAGGTATTGCTATCGGCAAACTTGTTAAACATCGGTCGACGGAGAGGGGGAAAGTTCGCGCATGTGCACTTGCGCGTGCCCAATAGCGCGCGCGAATCTCCCAAACGCCCGCGCGCGCTATTGGTCAGAGGTTTGCTTCTGACCAATAGCGCGCAGGCGTGACAAAATTCGTGATCTGCGCATTCCCCATCCGATATTCAAGAAGTTTGCTGTTGCCTGTACTATAAGGGGCAGCTGTTCACGAGACTAATCTAAAGGAATTCCTTAAAAAAAGAAATATGTAAGCATTAAAAACGTTTCCCTACTGAAATTCCATAAAAAAAACATTGGTTCCGTCGACATAGGTCAAAGACTAGTTTTTTCCGCAGATAGTATAGTGACAAACGGTCGTGTCGTGCCTACACAGCTGCGCTGTTTCGCCACTCCGGCGCAGCTTGACCGGGGTGCGCTAGCTAGCGCAGGTGTTAAGACTTGTACATGCAATATCCTAATTAAGAGTTTTAACTGAGCGGTTTGTTACCGCGTCGTTTGGTCTTTACATGGGACGACAGTGGCTGGTTAATTGGCAGGCACCGGTTAGATCGGGGTGTGAAGGGAACTGGGGGAGTTCAAAGGGTAGTGGAACGATCGACTTTAGACTTTTTAGTTCCTTATCCGCAAGTGAGATCTGTGTGAGTTCAATGTATGTGACGTCCAATATTATTTTATAAAAGTTCTTAAAAGGGACTTATGATTTCTATTCGCATTTTATACTGATTCTGTTGACAATTTCTATGTATTTAATAGTATGTCTGTGTAAGATCTCAACCGCACGATGAGAAGATAAAATTTTCAATGGTTGCAATATATTATTTCTCATAACAAAAAATGCATATAAGTGTGCTATGTGTAGTGTAGATTAAAGTGCAACGTCCTGTTGACGTAAGGCTAAGAGCGTTCGTCGAAAAGAGCTAATAGAAGCTAATATCATTAGTGGCTTTTACACTGCACGATATTATTGAATTCATTTCGATTTATTTTAGTAGTGGTAGAGCCATGCTGTTTTACAGTACGAATGGGCCGGCTCGTCCGGGGAAGTACCTCTTCTCACATAACACCAGCGTGAAATAATAGTGACTACTGTTGTGTTTCGTCTGGTTTGTGAGAGTGCCGGAGGCCCACACCACCCCTTAAAAGGCCAGAAACGCATCAGCGATTCCTCTGGTGTTGCAGATGTCCATGGGCGGCGGTGATTGCTCACCATCAGGCGACCCGCTGGCTCGTTTGCCGCCTCTGATATAAAAAAAAATGACAATGTCAGTCGCACCGTGTAAATGTGATACAGATTAACTCGGCAGCCTTGAGCGATATCAGTGTTGATAATGGTGCAAGATCGATCACGCTTTTACAAAAGTAATGTGCTTGTTTTCTTTAATAACTTAGTGGCTGAGGATTAATAATGCGAGAGGTATTTCGAATACATCACTGTTACCGATTGTGATCGCTTGACCACGGTCGATCAGAACACGCAATGGTAAGCGAACACTTACAAATAATAAGTTAATCTTTTTGCTATAGATGATTTCAGTGCAGCAGTAAGTGCGTAAGCACAGGTGCACTCCCTATTCCCTCACTCTCATAGGACGGTGACAGCAGTCTGACACGACCGAAAAGGGATTAGGCGTTGGAAAAAACGGTTTTATGTTTTTTTCCTAGGCAAACGGGATAGCCCCTTGTTTTGTTAAAATTGCTGATTTCCAGACTCCGGACGGAGTATTTTCTGAACAGCAAAACCAGTCACTATGCGACATACTAGCCATTGCACCAGTGGGCAAGGACACTTGAAATCAAAGGCTCGAAGATCAGAGGAACCTACAGTTTCGTAGCACATTGAGCGACGCTGCCTGTCGAAGTGTTCCTCAATGGAATAGGCCGCAGTAACGACTTACCATCAGGTAGGCGTGCCTGTCTATCTGCCAACTGATCTAGTATAAAAAAAGAAAGCATTAAAATAGTACAATCGCATTCTTAAAGAATAGAAAAAAGTTATGAATATTCATATTTTGTCTTTTTTAAGAACATGATGTGTTTAAAAACCTTATTTCCCTTCCCTTTACGTTACCAGTAAAGTTATGAGGGACACTTCCGTCCTCCCTCTTCCCTCTCACACGACACTGGTGTACGGAAACATTCCCGGAAATGACTCAAAACGAAATGAACAACCTTGACTGACCCATTATATTAAAAGGGTGAAGGGTAGAATATTATTATTATTATAGTAGTGGTCGCGATCGAATACTTTTACTGCCTCCGTTTCTGTTCAGAATACTCAGTTTCAGTCCGAAGTCGGGTAATAGGCGGTGTGAAACACATACACTCGGAAAGCAGGAATCTCCCTTCGGTAGTGTCACACTGCTGTCCCACCGTGGGCGTGTTATGATAGAGAGAGAATAAGGCAAGACGAATGCTTGCATTTTGCGTAGAAACCTCAATACTGTGTCCACGCTGCGGCGCCGCACCGCATGACGAACGCATGGCGTGAAGATGACAGTTTTAAAGGTTTCTACGCCAAATGCAAGCATTCGTCTTGTAATCGTCAATTGACGAAAGCGTGCGCATGACGTGCGGTTTACGTGGACAATAGGCCTAAGGAGAGCACCTGTGCTTACTACACTTGTGCACTAGAATATCCTGTGTAGTTGGTTGATCGTAAAGATTGGCTGCCGTAGCCGAAAACTCGGCTAGGAGAGGACATCAACATACATAGAAGACACCAAGATTAATTCGAACATACTCATTTGAATCGTTTTGGCACGGTCGTAGACTTCTCAATCACTGCGTTAAATTCGTAGTAATACAATAGACTAATTTGTAATTAGTAGTAATGCAGTAGTAAATTCGTATTCATTCAACTTCCTAGCTTGCGTCTCTATGTGGGAGTGAGTATAGTAAAACCATAATAGTAAGTAAATAACAAATAGTGTATAACATCACTTATTTTATAAATGATCAGATCCCAAAGTAAGCTTAAGCACTTGTGTATCAGTAACAACAATGGTACCATAAATATAATTTTGCCGCCTCCGTGGAGCAGTGGCTAAGCCGCTCGGGTATAAAACCCGAAGGTCTTGGGTTCGATTCTGCCTTGGGTCTAGTTGGTGATAGGACTTTTTCAGAGTCCGACTGGCTACCCCCACAGGTGGAATCTGCCGCCATAACAACTCTGGCTGTGTTCAGGTCGTATTAATGTGGGAGCCAGTACACTTGAAACCACAGGCTCGAAGACCAGATGAGCCCACAGTCTGGCAGCACATTGAGTGACGCTTCTGGGTGAATTGTCCTTTAAAGGAATAGGCCTCAGTGGTCGCTTACCATCAAGTGGGCTGAGTGTCTGTCTGCCAACCGACAACGCAAATGTTATGACAAAAGTTGTGTTCTTGGACAGGAAGGCCGGGATTCCTCGCGCTAAGGGCAGGGCACCACACTCAATTCTCAATGATCTTTAAGAGGTCTAGTAACACTTACAGAAAATAAATAGTGAGAGTAAAAAAAAACTCGGCCCCTGCCAACGTCCTATCACCAACGTTACTCAGAGTTCATAAACCGCCAATTTTGATCGTATCGTGCAGTGTAAAGGCGATTCCGATTGCCGACCAGCCTTGGGCGATAACACAGTGATAACGCTCGACCACATCGATCACACGTTCAGCCCAGTACTCCTTACTCTTAGATAATATTGCTCACTTAGCGGAATTCTAGTTTGGGTTGAGTTAAGTGTGAGAAGACTTTCTTATTTTATAGTACTGCAACTAAAAGATGTCACTCCTGAATGGTATATGGCCGGTACGGTCTATTACGTTAAGGGACACTTATAGATCGTCATTTATAGTACTGAATAGGATTAGTATCCCCTGATTATTGGAGCTATTAATTTCAAGTAAGTGCAGAGTTCCACCTACCATTTCGATCAACCAACTTCGTAAGATCTTGGAATTTTGCTTTTTGGAAGTTCACCTACCAGGTGTGTTTTAAATATAAGAATTTTTTTCAATTCTAAGTTAAAAACTTGAGATCTGAGAACTTCGCTTTTAAGGAGATCAACTCCCTGGGAAGTTAAATAGGGTTTTAAAGGGTGTTTGTTGTTCACGTGAGCAAAGCCGTTAGGTGGAAGGCTAATTATACACATTTGAGTTCGCAATCCCTAGTTCACTCCTTTTTCCCACATACGCACGATGGGACTTCAAGTGAACTCGCAAGACTGAAGATAGTGGAGGTCTTTGGGGGATGCATAGGCCTTTGACTGATATGATAATACTGACTCTCACATTTTCCAAAATTGACCTCACCAGGAATTTAATCGAATACCTTTCGTGCTTCGGCTGTAACCATGACCCTTTGGTCTATGGTAATTTTCAACAAACCTTTTTTTAAATCAGGTTGTAAAGTCTACAAGCAGATAAGACGCATAAATATCATAAAACCATACTACCTCATACAGTGACCACACCTACGGGGCCTCTATTTATTTATCACGATGATGTACTAATCGCTCCAGTTAAACTTACGTATTTAATATTGACCAGACCACAGTGATCCAGTGTCATTGACCACTCATACAATATTTGGTGGCAAAAAACCGGCCGGCCATTTTGAATTTTTATCGATAGACACCAAACTCTGCTGAACGGAGGTGGCTGTGGGGCTATTAGATTGGCGAATAGAAATAGTATGTTGTGACCAAGTATATTCTTAAAATGAAAAATTCTACCCTAACAAAGAAAACTGTATAACTTAACCTATTTAAATTGAAACTGTATTGATTTTGGCGATTGAAAAGAATAATTTTATCGAGATGCTCATTCTTCTCGGTTGATACTAGCAACATTCCGAATCTGATGGTAGAGTCACATAGTCACATCAATGTTTGAAGATTCATAAATTTATTTTTAAAGCCTACATCATACAGGATATTATGATTTTGAGGTATTCATTCATGCAATTTATATGCAATGTCTTTTGTACTTTAATCCTACCAGCACGGAAAGCGTCATCATAACGTTTAAGGTCTGTTTCTGAGAGCCGAAAACAACTGGGCAGACATTTATGCCCATTTTAAATACTATATCAACTTTCATTTTATTTCACCGATAGTATTCATTCGAACAAATATTATGTAAGCAAAAGTATCTTCATACAAATAAATAGATATGTATAAGCTTTTCATCAACACATCAATCAGACGAATCGTGTACGGATGCTAGTGTAAAATTAAAATATTGACAGTTATTACAAATATTTATATTAAAACCTAACACACACATCACAGGTCACATCTTCAACCTTATGCGATAGCTTGGCTATCTAAACAATTGCCTACGACGGAAAAGATAAAATTTGTCAGTCGGCACCGCTTCATCAACCAAGTGCATAGGTACATTGAAGAGCTCTCGCAGCTAAGTGGTTTCAAAAGCCACTCCCCGTGCTGGAGATAGAAGCTCAGAATCTCTGCGTATCGATTTTCTTGCGCTTTTTTCTTAGTGTGAGGATAAAACATGAGAAAACGTTCGTGATCAGTTGAAACACAATTTATTACGAACTCAGTTGATTGGAGTCGGACGTCATTTATTTCTCTTATCAAATTTTTATGATTGCTAAATTCAGCACAAATAGGATAACAAATATTTTGTTTTTAATCCTTTTGAACGCCAATTGACGAAAGCACTGTCGTGTCCTGTACGCTGTAAAAAATACCCGTAATAGTTTGAAACATAATTATTTATTTCATATTTTTAGAGGCAAGCTTTTTGTCAAGTATAAACGTCGTTGGCGCACAAGGCCCGCCGCAGCCCGCATGTGCTTGTCAAGTATAGACGACTTTGGTGTCCAAAAGATTAATAAAAGAGGAAGCAAACTAACAAGTCTCGCCCTTGCTCGTTTGCACCAGATTGTAAATTATAACTTCCGCCCATGAACGCCAGTGACTAGGGCCTGAAATTCGTTGCCTGCCTTTGAGAAAAGAATATGGAGGGGTGAAGGCTTTTACCCTTCCCGCCCTCCATTTTCCTTTCCTCCTCCTTTTTAGGAGGTCGCCAGTTAGGTCCCATACATTTCATAATATCTGCTTGCCATGACGCCATGGCGTCTTCATGCGGCAGGGCTCTAAAACAATTTTCCCAGCCGAACCGGTCCATTTGTTGGAAAAGCTTTCGAATTTCGAAACGGTAAACTATCAATCATCGTTTAAAATGTAAAACGAAGATTAAAACGTAAAAGCTTGTAAAAAGCATAAATTTTCCTCTTTTTTCCTGGCCCGCGCCGCCAATAGGCAAAAAAATGTTCGCTCATCGCGTTTTTGTGCAACTCACTTTGGTGCGCTGTGAAAAAAATGTTGTTTAATTCAGTTGTGCTGTCTCTTTTACACAGGCTTTTTACTCGGACGCTCTTTAAATTGACGAAAGGCTTTCGTGGTGTCTTGTTCGATATTATTGTTTTTGTTATCGTCACAGAAGATATTATGAGCCTGATTGGCTTCTTTTATGCTAGACCTATTCGACCGCCTTCGTGGAACAGTGGCTAAGCCGCTCAGGTATAAAAACACGGAGTTCGTCGGTTCGATTGCACCTTGAGTCTGGTTGGTGGTAGGGCTTTTTCAGAGTCCGACTAGCTAGCTACCACGGGTGAAATCTGCCGCCATAACAGCTCTGGTTGTGTTCCGGTAAAATTAATGTGAGAGCCAGTACACTTGAAATCAGAGGCTCGAAGATCAGAAGCCTACAGTCTGGCAGCACATTAATCGACACTTCCAGGTGAAGCGTCCCTCAATGGCTGCCGCAGCCCAGTACCAGTAGCAGATGGAGGCCGCAGTGGCCGCTTACCATCAGGTGGGCTGCGTGCCTGTCTGCCAACTGATATAGTATTTTTAAAAAAATATCAGTTTACAGATAAGCACTGCAGCCTATTCCATTGAGGAAAACTTAATTAAGAAGTTTTGCTCAATGTACTGCCACACTGTAGGTTCCCGTGATCTTCGAGCCTTTCATTTCATTGTAAATCATTATATGAACCCTTATATCATACAAGTATTAGATTTCGGACTAATACTTCCTTGACTTATGTCAATTATGTAATAGCAGGTTTTATGACAGTTGTTTGTTGTATAACCGTAGTAAGAAACAACTGTAGATTTATCTAAATTATTCAGAATGCCTCCACGATATGACATCATCTAAATACACGTGTACACGATTGGGACCATTTTTAACATAAGTTCAGTTTTGTTTTACAATTATTTTATTTATTTTGAGAGTAATGAGCAATATAGTCCGGCCCAGAAATAAACGAGTTCTTCGAACTTCTTTTTTTTCACTTTGTTTTCCCTGTAAGGAAATGTTCAGTTACAGTCCGGATTCCCGAGTTGTGTTGTCGGGATTGACTATGCTCTGCCTCGAAAAACACTTGAAGCTGTTGGTTCTGTACCTGTCTTTCACCGATCTTGTTAGCAGCATCCCATTGGGTGCAGAATGAAACATGAATGCATTTGTTCTTATGTAGGTATTGCACTTGCCCACTATTGGCCTTTTCGTCTTTAGACTGGTTCATGCAGTATTTGGTTGGACTGATAATAGCTAATCGGAAGGAGTTTGGTTTTTTACATACCATGAAACTTAAGACGGGTTGTCTTCACCACTTTTTATCACCTGTATGACATCTCTGTCACGTCATATGTCACCCCTCCCGCACCGCTCTGCTACCGCAGGAACCTACTCTGTTATGAGTTTCGCCCTTACCACGTTAACCGTCAGTAATAATAGTCCTAATCGTTGTGATTAGCTTCTGTAACTCTTGATTCGTTAAAGAACCACTATTATTAGTAAGTAAGTAAGTATATTGTGCCAAGAAAGACTTGCAACTGACGGTAATTTCGAAATTACTCCGCAAACTGTATGGAGTATGACATTTTACCGACTGACGGCAAAAAAAAAACCAGTTAGCTTTTGCAAAAGTAGCAGCAGACGTTGAGAGAAAAGTGAACCTAATAATGTAGACTATAGAGGATATCTTGTGTATCGCTGTAACGTAATAACTGCGCAAATTGATACATCGTTTGCAGTTTTTGTGTGGTACAAGTTATTGGCGAAAGCGTGTGGTATTTTCAACCTTATGAGCTGGAACTTATAAGTTTGTTCGCTTTTAACTTAAAGATTGCTCTGAAGAACTAATTTTCCTTATTCTACGAGTAAATTTTCGACATAGACCACACTTGCTGGATTACGATATTATAGCTTTGCCGTAGATAATGTATTCTTAACATGTTATTGATTTCTAATAACTAAACTTTTTTGTCGGCGAACAATAATTTTACCGTAAAATGCTTGTTTGTCTGCCAAGTTCCAAATGAAAGACATGAAAAAGACAACTTTTTTGCCTGTCTTGGTCTGCAATAACTTCTTGCATTTTTCGCTTGAAGAAAACCATTTTTCTCCTTAGTGTGTCGATGGCAATATTATTCTATTTTTGATTACCAATATTGAGCAACGCGGATTTCACTCTCAGTGGCAGACATAAGATCTTTCCGAGTACAGGAGTACAGGAAGACATTTTCTCTATAATAGTGCAAGTTCTCTTCTGATTTCTTCTTTGTTATTATTTATTTATTAATCGATATTTTTGTCTTAAAAACATTTTGAATTATATACGGGCTTGAGCTCATAACTTGACCCGTTCGCAAATATTTTTTGATACACAAAACAGGTTTTGGGAACAAACCCGGCGTGGCTGGGAAGTCGAAATGTAATTGTTACTGGCTACCTTTCTTACTGATACCGATATGGACAGGCCGGTTCGAGTTTCAGTTTGATATATTATAGGCGGCGTTGCCAGAATGTTACTTTTGTAACCTTTTAGGTGATTTTTGACTCCATCAGGTTACTTATAGGTTACACGACACAAACCATTTACCTAGGTGATTTTTGAAATTTGCGTGCGGAAAGCATTTTTCAACTAACAACATAATTTTCTCTTTCACGTCCTTCTCGCTCGCCCGGTCAGTCGGATTCGTTCTTATCCTGTCAGTTGTTTTTTTTTTTGGTTACCTTTAATATGTTAATGGTTACTTTTCCTAAAAAAAGGTTACTGTTCCCACAAAAAGGTTACTTTTTGTACATCTCTTTTTGACTTTTGGCAAAACCAAACTGGTATTGAGTGTTAAGTGCGAGCTTGCACCACGTTCCAGGAATTGCAAGTCCAGTTCATTACATTGGAGCGACTGCCATCTTACCTCCCCTTAACAGGGGAATCGGACCAATTGGATCATGACTACACAGCCATTCGACTGTGCAGGTGTCCTCACGATGTTTTCCGTCACCGCCGAGCTAGGTACGCGCCTAGAAAAATCCATAAGGGATCTAACAGACGAACGACCCATCGTTTGTGACCCTCGACGACTGCGGTGAGCGGCTGTCGTTCGGGACCGCAACGACAGCCGACGACCCTCTGCTACTGTCGCGCGGGAACGCAACGACCGTCAACGTCAATCGCAGAGGGTCGCCGGCTGTCGTTGCGGCCCCGAACGACCCTCGACGACCGTCGCTGGCTGTCGTTGCGTCCCCGCTGTCGTCGAGGGTCGTTCGGGGCCGCAACGTCAGCCGACGACCCTCTGCGACTGTCGCGCGGGGCCGCAACGAAGGGTGGGGAACCCTCAAGCATCCCTGAGTATGTCGGCAGTGTGGGGTGGCCTTACATTGCCGAATGTCATAAGGAAACGGGGGAGGCCATGGCTTCCCCTGAGCGCTGCACTATAGCGGCAGAGCAAAGCTGGTTGGGGGCAATGGTGTGAATCTCTGCATAGAGCGACCCGTTTCCCCCAAGCTGTGCTTGAGAAGGCCACAGTGGAGTTTTATTCGGTACGCCCTGATAAAGGGCAAATCTGATAACCTCAGCTGCTCCCCCAAGCTGCTGGGGTATCCATCCATAAAGGACAATGATGGGTGCTGGCGCTAATCACCACGCTTGCCAATTGTGATTTGGTGATCAAAGACCCGCCCGAGCTATGTTCGGTTTGTTACACACAATTTTTTGCTCGACCTGTGAATTCATTTGCCAATTTCCAAGGACCCCGATATTAGTGGATTGAGTCAATGAATTTTTTATCAGGAAAATGTAATAAGGAAACTTGGTTCGATTTTTAATGTCGGGGATGTACGTCTTACGGTTAAGTAAATTTCAACTTGCTTGTTTTATCGCACCTTTGGTAGAACAAGGGCACAACTGTCAAAAATTGGCAAAATGAGTTAAGTATACAGAAATGCTTTAAAATGCACCTTCTAACTGAAGGGACAAAGACACACGTTTAATTCCTTCAAAAAACCGCCAGAGCGCACAAGTGGCGTTGTCTTTCTGGGGCCATTTTCTTACTCTGTTGGCGCGACAAAGTCTCATTGGTCATTTGTGGCATCGGCGGGGAGAGATGTAGTCGTCACTTGGAGCGCTAACGCCGTAAAGTTAAATATGCCCTTTGATGTTTTTGATTTCTGGAGTGACAAGGCCACATTTGTCACACTTATGCCCTGTTTATGATTTAAAAATTTGGAGGACAAAGCCGTTCAGACATTTGTGCCGTTGTCTGTCCAAGATTTGTTTTATTCCTAGGAATACCTAGGAAGACCTAGGTCTTAAAATTATTTTTTATATGTAAAGTTAATTTAAGTTTTATACTGGTATCTTATTTAAACCTATTTTTATGTGTGATTCCAAACAGTTTTAAGAAAGAATAATACCAATTTAAGTAAAACCTTTGTTACTAAAGGATTGTTTAAAATTTTATTAAAAAATAGTTTTTCTGTTAGGTTTTTTGTTAGATTTATGTTCCTTTTATTTTGATATTATTCTCTTATAATAATATTTTTTATTATACTATTTTTAAGCGATTCTAAAGATATTTTCTAATGACCATAAGATTTCAGATTTTTGACGAAATGTGACGACTGATTACTAAGTTTTGATGTTTTTTTTGTAAAAAGTTACTGTGAAATGTTTAATGTATAAAAAAATACAACATTTACGCAAAAAACACGGTGTTTTTAGTCAAAAACGATGCCAAATTAAAGCTTAAATATGGTCACATTTACAAAATATTTTACTTATTGGTGGAACAAGGGCACAATTGTACACCTATGTTAGAAAAATTTTTTTTTACAAAAAAACTACTGGTTTTTAATTATTGTAAACCACGCACTTAAAAAGAATATAGTATATAGTTTATGTCATGCAAAGGAGAATAACTTTCGTATGATATTGATAGAGCTAGGCCACATTCAATACAAAAAATATCTTAAAATGGCTCTCCTGTAAAATCGCAAAAGGTGCAGTTCTGCCCTTGTTCTACCGAAGGTGCGTTATGTATTAATGCTTGCGTTGCGACTGATTTATCCTTATTGCTAATACCTTAGGGCATTTTAATTTTTTTAATAGGCATTACATATACATACCTATTGAATTATTGATATATTCTCATAGCCATAAGGCTGTCACTGGCTCGTACCTCTTCGGGTGGAAAGGGGAATCCGGGGGAGTAAGCGAGTTGTGGCGTAGGGTAGTGGGTCTGAAGTGGTAGAGCCATGCTGTTTTACAATACGAATAGGCCGGCTCGTCCGGGGAAGTACCACCCTCTCAACATAACACCAGCGTGAAATAATAGTGACTACTATTGTGTTTCGTCTGGTTTGTAAGAGTGCCGGAGGCCCACACCCCCATTACCCTCATAGGCCGGCAACGCATCAGCGATACCTCTGGTGTTGCAGATGTCCGTGGGCGGCGGTGATTGCTTACCATCGGGCAACCTACTGGCTGGCTCGATTGCCGCCTCTGACATAAAAAAAAAATCCGGGGTCGGATCAAAACTTTATGATCAGGTTTTTCTGTTTAGATAATACTCAGTCACAATCCAGAGCCTGAAACTTGGCGGTGTAATACACCGTGCCTCGGTAAGCACGTAAATCTGTTGGTTTTTCCTGAACTCTCTTCGGTCGTGTCAGATTTCCGTCCCAATAGTGCCCTAGTGATGTGCCGAGTACAGTTTGACTCGAGTCAGACTCGATTCCTGCTTTGGACTCGCTTACTCGAATACCAATTTATTTTGATTTGAGTACGCTGTACTCGATTCCGGTACTCGAATCAGTAAGAATCGATTCGTACTCGCTAGCTCGATTCTATTTATGCGAGTCCAACTGACTGAACAAAGTGCAAAAACTGTGATACGGAATCACAGTTTTTGCATTAAAAGATTTCAAAAACACAACGTTTAAGCACCTAAAAAATCTCATCCTATTATTTACTTGACTCAGATTGACAATATTACGATCGTCGAGTCAATATTCGAATCCTTACACAGAATTCGAGTACTGGGCTCGAATCAGGGAATCGAGTCATGATTCGAATACCGTAAAAACTGACTCGAGTCGACTCGATCCACCAAAATAGCGACTCGGCACATACTAGTGCCCACCCAATTTACAAATAGTATATTATCTAAGGCATAGGCAGACTAATTGGTTTAAAACCACGTAAACACACACGCGATACTATTTCCACTAATATGAGTAACCGAATTAAAATGTATTATGACGAAAATATGCCACGTTTAGCGTTCTAGGCAACGATATTAAATACTATATATTTAATTCGTTATTTGTTCGTTATTTAAATTCGTTGGTTCTAGGGTTGAATATCTGAATATAGCAAAATATTGCAGAACCTTTCCACCCCCGGGGATGGGCTGGTCAATAGCAAGGCTGGCACCGGCTCGTCCCAATCGGGTGTGAAGGGGAAACCGGGGGAGTTTAGTGGGAAGTGGACGCTTTAGTCTCGAGTCCCACACACGGCCGCGGGTCTAGCTAGCCTGCGGTTATGGTGCATAAAATCATTCTCCTCCGAAAAATAAAATAAAAAAAGAACCTTTCCACCCCAAAGGCCATCGGTTATACGGGCTATGTGCCCGCTCATGCTAGTTTCACCACAACTAAAGTTGTGACTATTGTTATAGTTCATTATTAACGTATTTTTTATAATTGTCTATAGGTCCGCGGCGGGAGCACTGGCGCTCCGCCCCCGGCGGCTCCAGCGTTAGAAGAGAAGCGGTCACCCCTCCAGCCACAGCAGCAGGGGAGAGCTCAGCCACCTCCAGGTCAGTTGGTGACTCTTCACATACTACATTTATGTAGGCAGAAACTTGTCGGCTAAAGGGGATATTGACGAAACGTGAGGGGCATTTCACGAAATATGTATTTTTTTATAGAAGCTCAGCTATACATTGGCTCCTCTTAGCCTGATGGTAAGGGATCTAACAGACGAACGACCCATCGTTTGCGACCCTCGACGACTGCGGTGAGCGGCTGTCGTTCGGGGCCGCAACGACAGCCGACGACTCTCGACGACTGTCGCTGACAGTCGTTGCGGCCCCGCGCGACAGAATCAGAGGGTCGTTGCGGCCCCGAACGACAGCCGCTCACCGCAGTCGTCGAGGGTCGCAAACGATGGCTCGTTCGTCTGTTAGATCCCTAAGCAAAAGGAGTTAACAAATTACCGTAACAACGGACGCAACACCGAGGCATGCTATCTGTTGGCACCGCAGTAGTGGCGCAAGGTGACTCTTCGGACTTCGTTTAAAGGAACCCAATGTTACAGGAAGTGGGAAATACATGAGCCGACAAATAATTCCACTTCTTTTAAGTACGACAAAGAAAGGAATCATCGAACTTTTATGTGTGCTGTGCACACTTGAAATCAAAAGATTCAAAAGTTCGAAGACCAAATGAGCCTACATTGTACAGGCAGCACATTGAGTGACGCTTCCTCGTAAAGTCCCGCGGTGGAATAGGCTGCAGTGGCCGCTTACCATCAGGTGGGCTGCGTGCCTGTCTCTTCGAGATCGGGTTATTTTATTTTATTTCTGCTTTTGTCTGCAGAACCTGTTGTACCAGCTCCGGCGCCGAAGCCAGCAGTAGTGAAGACGAAGGCGACCAAAATTAACCAAAAGGTCAGTTATAGTTTGATATAAATATTACACTAACAATAAATTGGCGGGACTATGTTTTCTCATGCGATGGTGCGAGGTGGTATTAAAACGTCACTCCTCATGCGGGAGGTCGATTCGAAATGTTCGAATCTTGACTAGATTTTTCTGTGTATTTACCACCGCTCGGCGGTGACCGTAAACATCGTGAGGAAACCTGCACAGTTGAATGTCTGTGTAGCCATGATCAAATTGGTCTGGTTCCCTTGTCAAGGGTTACGGAGGTCAGATGGCAGTCGCTTCAATGTTATAACTGGACTTGCCAAGTCCTAGATCATGGTGCAAGCGCACCTTGACTAGTTCGGGATAGTGCGCTCGGAGAAGAAAAAATCATTATTTGCTCATGACTAACTTCATTTTTCGTCACGATGCGCTAGCTAGCCGCCATCTTGGTAACAATGCGGGCGGTTTTTTTTATTTTCAGTTTTAATTACTGGCCAGTAATCTGGCCAGTATCTTGGGTTCAATCCTGAGTCGGGAAAAAAATGTGTCAGATTTGTCAAACACAGCTAGGATTTGTAAACTGATTCCCAATATTATATTTTTTACGCTTTGTAGAAGCTTGCTGGCTTTGTTGAAGTCAATACCCATCATTGTAACTTGGTTCCCATGATCACAAGACACTTTTAGGTGCAGCGCAGACGGCACACTTTTTGTGTGATCGAGTCTGCGGGCGCACAAAAAGTCTGCATGGCGCACAACTCGGTCGCGGATTTTTCACAGACTACGTACACGACGCACATTTTCGATTATTCTGTCGGCAGGGACTTAGACGCTATGGAAATCGTGCAGAGATCGCGAAGTATTATTTTGTACTTGAAGTCCTACAGAAAAAAAGAAGAAAATTTTTGGTACGTCCTATACTTTCGAAAAGTTTATGGGCGGCGCGGCGCGGAGCGACTTGGTCTGCCAGAATCACGCGGATTTTTTGTGCGCCGGACTTTTTGTGCGTCGTCTGCGTTACTCCATACAGTTGCAATTACGTTCTATTTTCGCAGACTAAAAAGTCTGTCACGGATAGTCTGTCGTCTGCGCTGCCGCTTATCATTACTTATCAACGTTTCGAAAAAAAAACATCGTTAACGTACGAAAAGCCGGTTAAGTTTATCTTTTGACGTATTACACTGTATTTACATACCGGATAATTAACTGAATAATGAAATTTTGTTTTTAATTAAATATAGGTATTATTAGCGTGAAGAGACAGCACTGTTTTTACAATAAATCGAATTTAAAAAAAAACACAGTTTCTTCACTGTTCGATAAATTCGTGATCTATCAAATGCCATTATTCTGGCTCCATTTTTCAAATTGAAATAAGACAGCGCCTGGTTATCTGTTGTGAAGTTTATCTATGTTACGGGCCATTTGATAAGTCCGGGCATTATTCATAAGGGCCGGTCTGTATTAATAATGCCCGACTCAATTGGGCCATGTGATTAAAACAGCAGGATTTATTACTTTTCCCGGCCATTATGAATAATTCCCACCCTATCTTGGGCCAAGTAATAAAATAGGTGAACAGAAGTGTTTTTGTTTATTAAAAGACAAAAAACTTACAATTTTTTCATGAAAAGTTACCAAAAATTAAGCGGCCAAAGCCGATTTCAGGACAAACTAGTTTGGCCTAGGCTAAACTAGTTCTTACTAAGGGGGAAATCGACTCGGATAGATATAGGTTAGAAGGCTAAGGGCGGGAGCGAAGCAAAGCGGGGCTCCCGCCTTAGCCTTCTAACCTATATCCATCCGAGTCGCTTTTCGCCGCACGTAAGGCACGGCCGCGGTCCAATTTATTACATTGCCCGGCTACAGGTAGGGAATTATTCATACTGCCCGGTCCAAGTGATAAATTCAAGCTATCTTAAACACTGATTTATTACATGGACCACGGGCCGTCGGGCATTATTATTAAGGGCCGGTCAAAGTGATAAATTAATCACTTTGCCCGTCGCTCTCGGGCATTATTAATAATGGCCGGTCCTTATTAATAATGGCCGGTCCTTATTAATAATGCCCAGTTAATCAAGTTGCCCGTAACATCTATACTATTAGTACTATTATTATGTATCGAGACGTTATAAATATCTATCATCAAAGTTATTCAATTCAATCGTGTGTAAGATGTATTTTGCTACCTACGATGATCTAGGTATCTGACCTCAAACGTACAAGTTATATTTGTTTAATTTATTGCTATATTAATTGCATTTTCATCTTGAGTGGTTTTTGTTGTCTTATATTTGATCCTGTGCGGTCGAATTTTGAAAATACCTTAGTTTATTTAAATTTATCTAAGTGACATTTAAACCGCTTTGAAAAATAATTGATAACACATGAATAAAAAACATTGTCTACTGCCTCCATTGTGCATTGGCTAGTAGGTATTATTTTAAAGTGACGGCCGCACCAGAAGTCCTGGGCTCAAATACCTGGTTGAACCAAAAAAAAAAAAAAATTGATTGGTTTTTCTGACAGAATATAAAAATATTTTTTTTTTTTGGGCCTAGTCTTTTGCTTTGTCATTTTAGGTCTATGCTCAAATCTGTTCCCTATTTAAGTAGGTTCATTTATCATCAATAATCAACCTTTTTCTAAATGATGTTTTATAAAGCGTAACACATAGTATGTTATTGTCCACTCTCATCTTTCAATTGTCATATAAATCCGTGGATGACGTCGTTGATTTCTCAATTAACTATTTGTATTATTAATAACTGTATGTTACTAAAATCTATTGTGAAACTGTTTGTCTTCCCAAATAAATGAAAAAAAAAAAAAAAAAAAGAATATACAACGTCCAGAGTCTGGAAGTTGGCAGTGTAAAACCCCCCGTGACTCGGAAAGCAAGTTGAGCCGTTGGTCCTACGCCATCGTTGCCTACGCCCACAGATTGATCTGTGCCTACGCCTGATCTTTCTTCGGTCGTGTCAGACTGCTATTCCGTCATGTTATGGGAATGAGGGCATACCAGCGTCATTTAAGTTCGCTGGGGCATACGTAGTGCACCTGTGCTTGTGTACTGTGACATATCCTGCATAGTTGGTTCACATATTTATTGTAAAAAAATTTGCACGTCAATCGTTTTTTCCCCACTAGAGTAATTTAAAGCTGTAAATTATACTTCAGATAATATTCACTCCTTCCTCACTCTAGTATTTAAATAGATACAAATAGTTTGTTATCTATACTTTATAACTACTTGACAATATAGGGTCTGGGCTATCAGCTTATCTATTAGAACTAGCCAGATATCAGCTGGCTATCTAGTCGGAAATAAGGCGATTAAAATTAGTTTGAAAAATGTGCTTTGGCAAATATAATTAATTATTAAATATCGCGGACATTATCTGAATACTAAAAATCCATAAATATGAATAATGCCAAAGTAATGTATCTTTGTATATCTTTCTTTCACCTCTGCTCTGAACCGATTTTTATAAACCTTTTTACATAGACAAGAGATTTTGGGAAAGGATATAGGACACAAACTAGTACTCATCTGACAGTAACTGAGAAACTTTACTTACATATTCGGACGTATCCATCACAACCGTGGCGTTACCTTTATCAGCACTGAGGATGGTTAATTCCGGCTTATTGCGCAAGTTGATAGTGATATTGATCAAAGGAAAGGTTTAATTAGGGCACTTTACTACGACGCAAGACAGATGATATCCTTTCGTATAGCCTCCAAATCATCCTTCCTTCCTCATATTATTTTTGCATAAGCAATCCCCTACGCTACATACAATTTCTTCAAAGGGTATTTTACGCGGTGCCACAGCGAAATTAAGCATATCGAATGATAGCGAAGACGACGGTTGTTGATTTTCTGAAATATTGTAGATGTGACGGTAGATATTTTGGTAACAGTTATGATTATGAAATATGCTTCTTTTGTCACTTTTCAAATAAGAAGATGGTGTCACCGATATCTGACAGTGCCGAAGCCGCCCCTTGACGTAGGTATTTACTTTTTGATTGTTTACTATGCGAAAGTATCTATTTCGTCGTCGGTTTAGTTCCAATACGGTAGTCGTTACGTGGGCAAAAAGCGTTGATATAAAAAGCCCTTTGTGCGTTCACTTTCCCTTTGATACAGTTATAGTAAATTGGTGAGGCACAATGAATTGTGATGTAACTTGTAAAGTATCGCCATTTGAATATTGTATTGAAAGGTGGGCCATATTTAGTACAATACTGTACCAGAATTATGGCCTGACCAAGAAAATCAAAAACCTGCTCTGGAGGCGTCACATTAGCTATGGTTATAGCAACACACAACACTTGGTTGTTATGGTTATACTCACAAATAACTCACAATATCCAAGAAACAACAAGGCACGGTTGACAATTGACATCACACGTCAAGATGTAACAGGCAATAGTTATTTTCGCTTGTATAATATTAATGTATTACTGAGTGTACACACACAATTGGGGACCATATTTGTCTTCCACCGGGATTCGAACCAGAACCAAACTGACTTATTAGCCACTACTCCACTGAGGCAGTCAACTTTGAATGAACGATTTTCTGTATTGCCAAATACGAACTAGTGATTACTAATTTAGATCGATATGGAATCTTGATAAAATCTGAAACGAACTTTGCCCAACTTAAAAACTGCACTCCTAGAGTGACTTGAACAAAGTTTACGTGACTTGAGGCGAATCACATAATATTCGCGCAATCAATAACTCGCCTGGATACAGAGTGAAAATAATATCTTAACAAATATCCTTGGAATTACTGTCGACATTGATTCAAAATTGATTTAGTCTAACAACGCATTTAGTTTGACGATTCGACTCGGTCGTGTCGACCGTGTCGTCAACCACGGCACATCACTACTCGCCCAGTGCTCCTCCAATCCGCGTCGCGGGCGCCCGCGCCATCGCGTAAATTCAAACGTTCGAATCAGATTTACAATTTTTAAAAATCCCGTTCTATTTTCAAAATAGAGCCGGTCAGTGTCTTTGTTTAACTTTTACGTTTCGTTTCGCGCATACATTTGTGATTTGAAAGGTTTTTTCCGTACGATTAATCTATTTTTAAGTATTTTGTACACGTAAACAGTACCGTGTTATGTTTATCGGAATGTGCGGTTTTTATTACTTAGATTGGTTCTGGTGACACGGATTGCTGTGCGAACGAGCATATTGTTTTTTTTCTATGGTATTTTTTAATTGGCAATTCGGGTGTTGATAATTTATAATCGATATTTTTTTATTGAAAAGTGGAAGCTAGTGTTGGATATTTACAGTTATGAAACAGCTTAAATGAATGGTAGGCAATGTGTTTTTGAAGTGTTTATCTAATTGTGTGACGTATTTTGTTTATCGCATTATGCGCAGTGGTGGTTATCTAAGCTTGTTTAAGTCGCAAGTTTTAATCTCCGTTCAGGTTGATTTTGAAATCGCTGATGACCTTGATGCAAAGTATAGGTTTTTTTTTTCGGTGAATGTATAAAAGTGATAGTAATATATAAAGTGATAAATTGGTGGAGGTCGTGGGTTCGAATCTCGCGGTGATCATCAGTTTGTGTGATTGTTTCCAGTTTGGTTAGGTCATTGCAGGCTTGAATCACCTAAATGTCTTATAACAATGATGATTTTTTGCTTCGGAAGGCACGTTAAGCCGTTGGTCCCGACCCGACTATGTTCCAAGTAAGTCTGGTTTCCCTTGTAGGAATGGCCGATACAAATCGTATATAGATATTAAATCGTATATCAGACCAATATCGTAATATCCGATATCGCTGCGTATCCAAACTATATACACGATACACGATATTGCTGGATCGATGCGATGCGTCTCGATTTGATATCTTGCTCGATATCCGAGACCTGCCGATAAAGGATATTAAACCGTATCGCGTTGCGATACGAGCTAAAGAAAGGATTTGTGAGTGAGTGAAATAGCATTAGTCGTGTGTTCGTACAATTCTAAACCTTATTTGTAAAAGAATAAGGTTGTTTCAATACTTTCTTGTGTATTTTGACACATTTTTAATAGACCTTATTTTGTCAGCAATAAGATGCATTTTTGATTTGCAATTTTACGTAACTCTCACGGACCTTTGTCCTTGAACTCATAGCATTGGTGATCCATTTCTAACTTTTGTTATTCTATTAATAGATTCGATGGTTGGTATTATTAAGTTTATGTATTTCATGCTTTTAGTTACTACTAATGAGTTCTGCATTAATAAACATCGTATTTAGAAGTTCTAAATACGATCTTTATTAATGCAGTACTTACTGAAACACAAATAACTAAGTAAATACTATTAAAGCATCCTTAATACACTTAAAGTAACTAATCGAGTCAGTTTTAAGAAATAAATCACAATGAAAATATCGTGTCATGATACAGTATCTAGTTTCAGAACACATCGTTTTATAGGTTTAGTGTAACCAAATACAGTCCGATACTCCGATACACCAATATATAGTTTCACAGTCCGATACTCCGATACACCAATATATAGTTTCAAATAATATATAGTTTCAGAATCCGATATCAGATATCAATATATAGTTTCGATTCGATATTGTAAAAATCCGATATTACCCACTACTATTCCCTTGTAACGGTTACGGAGGTCAGATGGCAATCGCTCTATTGTAATAACCAGGCCTGTCATATCTAGGATCATAGTCGAAGCGGACCCTGAGCTCCATTCTGGATGCAATCGGGAATACGCTGGGATGATGACGATAAACGTGAGCTATCAAACTGAAAGGAGTGTAAACAATTGTTTATTTATGATAATATAATTATTACGGTGCCAGCAGTTGTTATCTATTATGAATCGAAGTTGTAGCGTTGGCAGTTTGGCACCCGTAACCAAAGTGTTAACTTTATTTAATATAGCCTTCCGCCCGCAGTTTCACCCGCGCGTAATTTCTTTTGTCAATAATCCCCCCATTCCCCCACATTTCCGGGATCAAAAGTACTCTATGTCACCTGGAAATAGTGTAGCTTTCCAACAGTAAAATAATTTTACAAATCGGTTCTGGAGTTTCGGAACCTATTCAATACAAACAAACAAACAATCAAACCTTTCCTCTTTATAATATTATTAGTAATTAGAAATATAAGTAATTAGATTAGTAATAGGTATAATTACGACGGTGCCAGCAGTTGTTATCTATTATGACTTGAATTATAGCGTTGGCACCCGTAACCAAAGTGTTAACTTTATTTAATACTGAAAATAGAAGGGATTATACATTCCCTTATCTGTTAGCGAACGGCTTATGTAAGGCTGGTATCGGTCACCCATCTTAGGTAGAGTGGGCAACGGAAGATAAACCTTACGTTTTATAATTATGATAGCGGGCGCCCGCGGTTTCACCCGCGTGGTTCCCGTTCCCGTGGGAATATCGAGATATTCTTTCTTAGCGGATGCCTACGTCATAACATCTACCTGCATGCCGAATTTCAGCCCGATCCGTCCAGTAGTTTGGGCTGTGCGTTGATAGCTATCTATGTCAGTCAATCAGTCAGTCAGTCAGTCAGCCAGTCACCTTTGAGTTTTATATAATATATAGATTATTATTCTTATATTTTTGCAAATGTTACAAATTGATATTTTCTTCTAAATTTAACCAATGCCTATCTTGAGGAAGCATACGGAACTATTTTAGGACTTATGACGGGAATCGAACCCACGCCCTCGAGATTTGTTGCGTTCTGTTCAAGGGTTGTTTTCGAAATGGAAGTTAATGAAGGTAAAGTATAGCTTTGTTTTATCCATAATGAGTCGAGCCCACTCATATCGTGACGAACGCTAATAATACAAGAGGCTCATCTTTTAGCTATCGTTAGATTCGTTAGCCTTGGGTTTAACGATACGGTCCATTAGCTTAATTAAATGTGTCAGTGGGTTTGATCCAGTTATAATTATGTATCTATTCTATATAAATAAAAATGGATTGCTGTTCGTTAGTCTCGCTAAAACCCGAGAACGGCTGAACTGATTTGACAAATTTTAGTCTTGAAATATTCGTGGAAGTCCAGGGAAGCTTTAAACGATGAGAAAATATGGTAAAATTGCAAGGAAAATACTAAAACGACAATTTTATTTTCCCATACAGACTGTTCTTACCGAAGTGATACGATGATCACTGGGTCAGATAGTTTGTAATACTCGTATATTCAAATCAAACACTAATAAATATGTTTGTCCTAAGTAGAAAATGTCGTACCCACGACCCCTAGGCTACTTCCCATTTGGTAAACCTCAAACTGTACCTACTAAAAAGTTGCGTTTGGTAACATTTTATTTACTTCATACATTTACTCCCATTTCGAAAACTAACTTAGTTTACCAAATGGGACTAAATGTATGAAGTAAATAAAATGTTACCAAACGCAACTTTTTAGTAGGTACCTATACAGTTTGAGGTTTACCAAATGGGAAGTAGCTCCTAGCGCATAATATTGCATGGTCGCATTTGTGACTATGAGTGTTGTCCTAGGTGGGGGTCGAACCCACGAACCCTGGCGCATAGGGCAGTCATTGCAATAAATTATCATTTAAAATCAAACATTCTCATTTCTCACCTAGCCATTGGAATGGCCAGTATGGAATCTCAACGTTGAGTCAAGTTAAGTTGTTTGGGAATATCTGTTGACGCAACAGTATTATGCGTTGAGACAATGGTCACTCACCTGACTCAGACGTCATACAGCGCAGTTCATTAGTCAAGTTAATTATCCATACTTAATATTATTAACCTTGTGGTAGTCGAGTGGTAAGAAACGTGACTTCACATGCATAAGGTCGATCATCATCATCCCAGCGTATTCCCGATTGCATCCAGTATGGAGCTCAGGGTCCGCTTCGACTATGATCCTAGATTTGACAAGCCTGGTTATTACAATGGAGCGATTGCCATCTGACCTCCGTAACCCTTACAAGGCAAACCAGGCCTACTTGGAACAGTCAGGACCAACGGCTTAACGTGCACACCGAAGCACGGAATCATTTTTTTCAGACATCCAGGTGATTCAAGCCTGCAATGTCATAACCAAACTGCTCCCCGCGGGATTCGAACCCACGACCTCCGGGTTTTAGAGCCCAACGCTCTCCGTGGTAGGTACAGTGGTTAGAGCGTAGCGGGCACGCAACGCAGTGACCATAACCATAATCATTCTTTATTTGCATAGTGATGTGTAAATCGATTGAATCAATTTAATTCGTCCATGTTGTATGTTATACATACATATTAAACCTATGTCATTCGCTGACAAGCAAGCGATATACATTTAAATATCTTAATAACGATGAACGTAAAAAAAGTCACTTATTTTTATCTAAATTTTGTAACTAATTTACAACTTAATTGCATTATTAGCTGAGCATAATTTTCATAATGACGTGTTGTTTGTTGCATATGACGTGAGGATGGCTAGTAATAACGGGTCTTCCTACTATCTATAATATAAAAATGAATCGCAAAATATGTTGGTAAGCCCATAACTCAACAACGCCTGGACCAATTCGGCCAAAATTTTTTTTAATGTTCGTTGGAGTTCAAGGATGGTTTTTACGGCGAGAAAAATTGAATTGATTGATTGATCAATTCCCACGGGAACGGGAACCACGCGGGTGAAACCGCGGGCGCCCGCTAGTAATATTATAAATGCGAAAGTGTGGATGTTTGTTACTCAATCACGCCTAAACGGCTGAACGGATTTAGATGAAACTTGGCACACGTATAGTTTATAACCCGGATTAGGACAAAGGCTATAAAATTCCTACAGGAAACGTCTCATTCCCGCGGGATATTTAAAAAAAGAAATAACGCGCGAGTTAAACCGCGGGCGGAAAGCTAGTACATAGTTAATAATTTTATATTAAAAATTGTCTAAATTGTGTTGTGGTGGTAGGATATTGTCAGAGTCTGGCTGGCTTGCTACTACATGACCCACAGGTGAAATCTGACGTCATAACAGCTCTGGCTGAGTTCCGGCAATGGGAGCCAGTACACTTAAAACCAAAGGCTCAAAGATCATAAGAAGCATACAGCTACAGGGTGGCAGCAAATTGCGATTTTCCCTGGTGAAGTGTTCCTCAATGGAATACCTCGTAGTGACAGTTTACTATCAGGTGTGCTGCATGCCTGTCTGGCTACCGAAGTGTTAAAATAAATCTGTTTTATACCGCCTCAATTGGACACAAAGGCACGTGGCTCTTTGTTAAGCGGCCATCACGGGCTCACGGCCGATCCCATTGTATGATCAATTGGGATACGTTGTTTAATAAACTGCTATGTTGTGCCTCATGTGTAGGACCGAGGCCGGATCTCCCTTCGCCAGACTGATGTCCCACTGTGCTATGAGAGTGAGGGAATAGGGAGTGCACCTGCGCTTGCTTACTTTCTTATCACTACATAGTATAAAGCAAAGTCGCTTCCCGCTGTCTGTCCCTATGTATGCTTAGATCTTTAAAAGTACGCAAAAGATTTGAATGCGGTTTTTCTTAATAGATAGAGTGATTCAAGAGGAAGGTTTATATGTATAATACATGCATAATATAGTAGAGAAACACCATTGCATCCGTGCAAAGCCGGTGCGGGTCGCTAGTGTACAATATTTGCTGCGTAGCTAGTTGTTCGTAAAGATTGGCCGTCGCAGCCGAAAACTTGGCTAGGAGGACATTATACTGTCCTCTCTTTCTCTGTTTCTTCTGGTATTCGATCGCTAGTTCCAAGTGTACTGGACCCCCACATTAATATTTCCGAAATTAGCGTTACCGCAGCATATTTTTCTGGAAGCTAGTAAAATGCGAGTTTCCGCTGTACAAAACGTTTTTTTTATAGCTCTCGAATCATATGTGATTATGCAACGCCCACCGTAATACTTCGACAACAGATGGAATAATTTGTTTACATTCAGAACTAGTCGAGCCAAATCGTTTCGTGAATTGCGTAGTAGATTTAACTATATTGCGGTTTATGCTAAATCAGTCGGCAGATTGCCGCCTCCGTGGAACAGTGGCTAAAGCCGCTCGGGTATAAAACCCGGAGGTCGTGGGTTCGATTCCCACCTAGGGTCTGGTTGGTGGTAGGGCTTTTTCAGAGTCCGACTGGCTAGCTTAGCTACCACCCTCACAGGTGAAATCTGCCGCCATAATAGCTCTGGCTGTGTTCCGGCAGTATTAATGTGGGAGCCAGTACACTTGAAATCAAAGGCTCGAAGACCAGATGAGTCTACAGTCTGGCAGCACATTGAGCGACGCTTCCTGGTGAAGTGTCCCTCAATGGAAAAGGCCGCAGTGGCCGCTTACCATCAGGTGGGCTGTGTGTCTGTCTGCCAACTGAGTTAGAATAAAAAAAAAAGATAGGCACGTAGCTCAGATGTTAAGTGGCCTGAGAGACACTAAGCCAGGCTCAATGAGCTGCCACCAACTGCCACACTGTATGCTCATCTGATCTTCGATCCTTTGATTTCAAGCATACTGTACCCCCATTTATATCGCCGGAACATAGCCAAAGCTGTTATGGCGGTAATTTCGTGGTATGTAGCTAGCCAATCGGATTCTAAAAAAGTCCTACCGCCAACCAATCGAATTGAACGATTTCAGGTTTTATACGTAAGCGACTTGCCACTGTCCAATGGATGCGGTTAAACTATTACATACATTATAAGCCGTTAATGTTATGGAAAACGAAGCTCGTTTGATCTCCCATGAAACGGCGTGTGTGGTAGAGCCATAGAGCCATGCACAATGGGTCTCCTCAAACGGGGAACTCTTCTTAAGACAAATTCCTATCATTGGATTTGGTGTAATGGTTAAGAAATTGACTATTACGTTACCCCAAAGGTCGAGGGTTCGACGTATACAGTACAAAAATGTGTGTGAACATAATCTGTTTGTATTGGTGATTAAGCTAGTACCCATCATTGTAACGATTTTCAAGGATGGAGGCCTTTGCCCTGCAGTGGGACAGTAGGCTGACTTACTTTTGAACTAATGTTAGTAAGAGAAGTTGTGTTTACCGCGATATTGAAATTTACACAACACAGTAATATCGGACGTTTGGTGAGATGCCAGGTTTAAATATAGCCCAATCTTGTATTGTGTACCGTTTGCCGTTGCCAGGGTTATAGAGAAAATGTCTTATAATAAGACGTAGTACGATACTTTGATATTTGTACCGAGGTAGGTAAGTAGCTTAAGAGTTTCAAAACAATTATGAACTTAAAGGCTTACCGTAGTGAAGGTTTGTAAAGAAAATGTATAATAATAAGACGAAGTACGATGATTAGGTTTTTTATTATGGTTCTGTTGAGTTTCAACAAAGTACCTACAATTATGAACCGTTTTTTGCCAAAGGTCTGATACCCATAACAAAACTGTTTAAACTAGGTACTTAATTTTGAATCGGGTAAATAAAAACATTGATAAGGTCTTATATTACTATTTTTTTGACTTAGCATAATAGGCTTGTGTCCATGTAGAGTAAATATAATGGATAGCGGTTTATAATGATGAATTATGTTATGGGGGAAATAAAAAACAATTTAAATTATTAAAAGCGATAAAGATTAATAATATTTTTAGAAATTAAATTTCGTAAAATGAAGCCATTTGTCACGTGACAGTGAACACCAATCAGAAAGTGTGACGTCACGCCGTGCAAAACAAACTCCCTCCAACCAATCTTGTCAAGGATCGTGTATGGACTTTCGAGTATCGCTACCGGTTTTTGATAAAATTTTGGTTTGTTACATCTAATAACAAGTTGATACAGTTTTTGCTAGTTATAATTTGCAAGAATTAACCATGGAATCTGGATTCAGCAAAGCAGACAGTAATAATTTGCCTAGAATCGATGCCGTTATGCTTGGAAACTTTTTCGCGTCGAACAGTGACTTCTGCTCATCTGAATTTCGCAATGTTAAAACTTCCTTGTAAGTATAAAATAGGTACCTATTTAATATGAGCTTAAATGCTATGTGACATTTCAGTTCGGTACTTAAGAACTTAATGTTTTGACGTACCTACATATTACAAAAATTACATTAAATTTGATATCTAGAGTACCTACTGATGTTGAGGTTGGATTTACGAAGTATGAAAAAATACAAAGTAGTAACAAACTTGTATAATTTCAGGTCTTCACGAGCCTCATATGGAGATGACGCCATATGTTATGTCCAGCTTAAGCGGGACGGAAAAAATTGTATTGTAAAGTGCAAAATATGTCCTGAACACAAAGTTCACGCAAAATTATATGGATGCACACTGATTGTTGATGAAGAAGACAATATCATAAACTCAGTTCAATGTCAAGACTGCGTAGCTTCACAGGGGGGATGTAAACACGCAATAGCATTTCTCATGTGGGTTCATCGCAGAAGTGAGGAACCATCATGCACGTCGGTGGAATGTTATTGGAGAAAATCAAAACTGTCAAGAGTTGGTAGTAGCCTAAAGTATATGACAGCAAAAGACTTGTCCGAGGGCAAGCCCATGTTGCCAGCAAATTCATCGGTTTTGATAAAGTTTTTGGAAGAGGGACGTAAAAGAAAAATTAACAACTGTGAACTTTTAAAATATCGTACCACTTCTTGTCAAAACGAAGAACAAGCTCTCTCCATGCATCAACTTGTATGTAATTTTAAAGAGAAATGTGTTGATGCATTTTTAAAAAAAGTTCATATATCACCTTCATTAATAAAGAGAGTTGAACAAAAAACAAGAGAACAATCTAAGAGCAACCTATGGTTTGAACTAAGGTATGGTCGAATTACGGCTTCAAAAGCCTTTGAAGTTAGTAGATGTAAAACTACTGATGGCACACTTTTATCGCTTATATTAGGTGGTAAAATTCCAGACACTTCTTCTATGAAACGTGGCCGTCTTCTAGAAGATGAGGTAAGAAAAACAGTGGAAAAAATACTGAAGAAAAAGATAAATAAGTGTGGCCTGATATTAAATTCCAAATATCCAATGATTGCTGGTTCCGATCGAGATTAAATGTCCTATTAATGCCAACACATTTAAAAATTATTTACAAAATGGAAAAGCTGCAGAAAAATATTTTGCCCAAATGCAGCTTCAAATGTATTTGACAGAAAAGAAAAATTGTTTCTTCTGTATAGCGGATCCAGATTATAGTGAAAATCAAAAAGTGGAGATTTTAAGTGTGCCATTTAATATTGAGTATGTTGAGAATTTGATTAATAATAAACTTTTAAACTTTTGGAAAATTAATGTATACCCATTGTTATATCAAAGTGTGGAACTATAACATTTTGAAATAAAAAACAATCTTAAAGTTTTCCATAGTTTTATTTTATTAAAGAATCTTGCAAATTAATTAATGCACATGCTATGATTATTGTCTCGTCAAGAATTTTTACAAATTTGAAAGGAATACATGCATGTGGTTTAAGTATATAAAATTCACGTAAGCGCCTAATAACTCTCTCTATATGTATCCTCAAGCTGGCAATCTGTTTAGTTACCTTCGCTTCAGTTTTACTCATTTTCACTCCTTTTTCAACACTTGGAGGTCTTACTAGTGTAATACCAGATTTATTAAAATATGTTTCTACATGTTTAAAGCCCCTATCTGCCATAACACACATACCACTTTTTAAGGTGTTTATAAATTCACATGATTCAACTAAACATGTGTCAGTGATTCGGCCTCCAAATCCTGGAGAAATATAGTTCACTAGACCGTTTGGTGTACAGGATATTAAATACTTTATAGTATTTGCTTTCTTGTACTCTGACCATGTCAGAGCTTGATTTACTGCCTTAGATGGCTTTTGCACCTCAATTTCAAGGCAATCTATAATGCAATTAACATTATAATATTTATGCCTGAATGACATAGGTAAGGTCCTTTTAATCATTGCACTGTCTAATTCCACAATAAAGGGACGCATGACACTGGCTATCCTTGGTATATTCTTTAAAAAAATCTTGCTTAAACTTGATGGAGTCATTCCATAATCGTCTGACAGCTGACTAAATTTACTATCTAATCTTATTTTATTTAAACAGAGGAATAAATGGTGTTTGGGAATATTTATACAATCTATTATTAAATCAATTAAGTAGTAACAACTAATTGGAACACCTATGTATAGTCTTGGCTTTTTCTCAATTTTTTTAATTGTATTTAACAAGGCCTTCTTTGCTTCTATTTTTTTGTCTTCTTCGATTAATTCACTACAGTTGGAGGATGATTTAACTTGTAGTGAAGTCATTGATAGTGAAGGACTATTGGCAGCTACAGATGGTTTATATAAAGAAATATCACTGTCTGAATGTTCTTCTTCAATAAACATTTTTTTTGCAATTTTGCTTAGACCGGATACAGAAGGACTTGATTTTGTAACAGTTACAGTTTGGAATGGGGATGTGGACCTGGATGTTACAGAATGTTTCCCAGGTGATAATGCCTGATCCATCAATTTCACATTGGTCTGCACAGCCTTGCTTCTGTATTTGTAGGTTATAAATGCTTGAACAGATTTATCTGTTGACTGTTGACATAACATTTCTGGCATGTTTCTTCCAACTGTTTCAATATCTGAAAAAGATATACAACAAAATAGCTTTATAATGGTAATAACTAGGTATTTGCCATTTCAAACTTTAAATCATTTAGGTAGTTAGGTAAGTAGCATGATGGTATACATACTTAAACTTGTATCAGAAGTATCTTGAGAAGAACTTTGAGTACAACTTTCTTTTGATTTATTCAGACACTCTGCTATTATCATCTTTCTTTGTTTATTTTGGATATATGGCCGTTCTATACTGCTGCATGTTCGTTTTCTTCTGTCTTCTTGACATCCAAATTTACTTGGCATACAACCCGGTTTCATGCGCACTTGTGATACTGTTCCCTTTATATGATACTCCATATAATTAATCATATCATTTGGCAACTAGAATAATAAAAAGAGTATGTTTGTAACATTAATTAGAAAACTAAAATAAAACGTCAACTCCTAAAAATAAATACCAGGATAACTTATTTCAACATAACCTGAACTCATGTATTATTGGAAAATAGGGATTCTACAAAACACATCCAGTTTGCTCGAAGTCTATTATACTATATTGTGTGAAATACTTACATCAAAATGATCTTCACAAAAATACATTCTTGAACCTGTTGATAAAGTATGAGCATCATCTCTTCTTGCAAGTTTTAGCCACTTTTTCCGTATTTCTCCATTGTTTGGAACATATATAAATAACTTATTTGGCGTTTTTATAGTCGTGCTATCACACTGGGGCACTATACAGTACTTATAATATGAGAAATTCATTTTTAAACGATAAAAACTAACTATAACGTACGAAATGCGACCGCTCTTTGGTTTGTTTTGCACGGCGTGACGTCATTCAAGACGCCATGATAGATTTGTGCGTTTTGGAACCAAATTGAAATTGGGTTTTTTAAACGCGAAATTTATAATGTAAACGCTAAAATAAAAATAAAATAAACATTTTTTTCGTTATAATGTCCAACAAGCTAAAGTATTAAGCAGTTATTGAAATTTTGTCAACTAGCCTATTAAAGCCAAAAACGTTTGGGTACAGAAAGGCACATAAAATTCCTAATAATACTATTATAAATACGAAGGTAACTGTGACAGAGAATACTCCGTTCACATGTGGGATACAAAAGTCGAGCAAGCGAAAGCAAATGTCATATAACAAAAACAAAATATTGGCCAATATGTTTTGACTCGAGAGTTTTGTATTATGAAGTAAAAAATGTAGTCTAATTAAGCCCGACTGGCAATCGAACCGATAGGTTCCGCTTACAACACCGACGTGGTCGTAATATAGACGAAAACAACGTTTCCATTGAACGATACGACACGGCAATACGTCATCCATCACTTATGATAATAAAAATAAATCTTAATTTTAGATCCAAACAATCCATATTAAGTACGATATTACATTTCACTTATAGATCTGTTGGCAGACACTTAACTAGGAAGCGTCGCTCAATTTGCTGCTACACTGTAGTAGGCTTCTATGATCTTCCAGCCTTTGATCTTAAGTGTACTTGCTCCCCTATTAATATTGTCGGAACACAGCCGGAGCTGTTCGTCACATAGTGCATGCTTTTCTGTTAGTTGACAGTTCCTCTTCCACCAGATTAAAAAAAAACTTTAACTTACATGTTTCTCATTCTGTATCTCCATATCTATGTAGCTAATACACAAGGACACTGTTTAATATAATAGTTCTTCAAATGATATCGAAGGAAGGTGGAGTAACATTGCAAATGTTATAGGCCAACCTCGAAGCTCCGGCGCTCCTAGGTTGGAACTTGGTCTGGTCAATCCTCAGGTCTGACATAGCTACTGTCGAAGCCCAAAACAAATTAAGTTTTTCGGCCTTTGACTAAAGAATTTTCGCCAACGTCAAAACTTAATTTTATATCGGGTTCGACCAATCAAACTTCAATCTCTCCGCAAAGAGACTGTGTATCGAACTTTGACACAACAATAGCACATACACCAAAATTATTATTTTCTTTGTGGTCGTATCGCGTCTCCCATTGGAAACGCGACCAATGTAGACCCAAAGTGACCTACTAGGCCGTCAGCTGGTCTGACATTAATGTTGCAAGTCCCGCATAATTATACAACTTGTTTGACAACATTTAGTTTGTAAAGGTTAAATCTTATGCCAGAAGTGTTTAAATGGTTCGATTTTGTGATAAACTACTGATCTGCACCCTATTTAACGTAATATTAAAGAAAAGTTGCTGACAGAAGCAGGTGTTCAATACATTTTATTTTCAAAATGAAAATTCCAAGTTTTATCTCATGACATAGAATGGCACCTGTCTTGACATAAAGAGACGAAAAGTGGGCACTTACAGCACGGCTGGTTCAAAAGTTTTAAGTCGCTCAGCGGGCTATGGAAAGAGCTACCTATGTTCGGTGTTTTTCTGTGGGATCGAATCCGAAATGAGGTGATCAGGCAGAGAAATAAAACCATTGACATAGCTCGCCACATTAGCAAGCTGAAGTCGCAGTGGGCTGGCCAGTGCCCATGCCAGGCGTAGAACCGACAACCGATGGGGTAAACGCGGTCTTGCTTGAGTGGAAACCGCTTCTCGGTAAAGGAAGTGTAGGACGCCTTCAGGCCGGGTTGGGTGACGATTTGCGCAGGATAGCTGGCAGGACCTGGATGCTAGTAGCCAAGGATCGAGCGGTGTGCCATGACCCACCTAAATTAAAAAACCCTTCTCTACTCGCGTATATGATCTGCTAAAGATCGCGCGATTCCAATGACCAACACAAACAGATATGTGGTTGCACACAAATGTCTGTACTGACTCAAATATGTATTACACAAAAGTCGTAACGTAAATTACTCTTTTGTTTATTTCTTATACTAAATTAGTCATATACACGACCTTAACATTTAGTGAAATGCAAAGCATTCTCAGAATCCGTGTGTACCGCGTTATCCGGAGATCGTACCTTGATCTTTGCTGAATGATCTATGCTCGGAATGATCTGTGACTGTGGTTGATTGTTAGGTCAACCGGACTATAGAATGAGATTAAAAGTTTTGATTAAGATTAATTTGGTATTTATTTATTTATTTATTTACACTTTATTGCACAAAACAAGTAGGTACAATTGGCGGACTTAATGCCGAAAGGCATTCTCTACCTGTTAACCATTGGGCGTAGCAGTAAGAGCGAAACTGGTGCGGTAATTGCAAGAAGAAAATGAAATAGACAAATAAACATGAATAAAATAACCATAATACACATAAAAGTAAAATTAATAATACACATACATAAACATAGATAGGTATTAATTTAGTTTTGTTTTGCCATTGCCATAATAAAGTACCGGGCCGAGATCTCGGGGTACTGGGTTCAATTCCCGGGTCGAGTAAACTTTGTGTCGGTTTTTTCGGACACTGCTCGGTTTTGTGATCACCAATCCGCATTTGGCAAGCGTGGTGATTAAGCCAGTACCCATCATTGTAACGATAACTTGATTTCAAGGTGTGAGGCCTTTGCCCTGCAGTGGGACATTAATAGGCTGATACTACGAGTATAGGTACTATTTACCATTTTCACTAATGAGTTCTAGCCGAGTTTTGGCGACAGGGTAATCTTTATAAATAAAAATGAATAGCTGTTCGTTTATCACGCTATAACTCGAGAATGGCTGAACCGAACTGACTAATTTTAGTCTTGAAATATTTGTGGAAGTCCAGGGAAGGTTTAAACGATGAGAAAATATGGAAAAATTGCGAGGAAAATAGTAAAGTAAGTGATACGAAGTTCACCTGGTCAGCTAGTTTAATAAATAAATGTGTCCTGGTGTTAATTTGTATTAAAATTGGTGGTACTTTCGTTCTTTCGTTGATTGGGAAACCCTGAACATGCATGCATAAGCTACTTACTAAATTGGATAAATGTTTGAGATCTTTCTTCTCGACTACTTATTTTTTATAATTATCTTTTATTAGGAGAAATCCTCGGTCCTACCCAGGATTTGAACCCAGGTTTCCAGGCATCACCGTCCTAGCTATTGCGCTCGAAGGCAGTCTAAAGTCGTATCTTTTTTTGGCGAAGGAGTAATCGTTTACTCTCCGTAACTTCAGGCTAACAACGCCTACGATCGTGTGTGGGATTCAGGACTAAAGGCTTATCTTCCTACTCACTAAACTGCCCCGGTTTTCCATTTCCACCCGAAAAGGGGAGAAGCTGAAGAATGGCTTCTTACGACTATTGACCGACCCATCCCTCGAAAAATCTGCCTAATATTATCAGGACGAAATATGGTATGGATTCCGTCAGCTTCCGTCGCCGCGTCACAATGGCCACGTTGACACATTGGATGGCCCATTGTAGCACACAATGGCCCGTGCCGCTCTCGAACAACGAGATGGGTGTGTCTGGTTCAACACACTTATTATTGGGGCTTTGACTCGATTTGCAAATGGCGCGTCTGTGTTCCATATTAGTTGCGATTTAAGGGTCTTCAAGTCGGAAGTCAATAGGTATCTTTTTTATGCTTCATCAGTTGGCACTGTTGGCAGACGGGCACGCAGCCTACCTGATGGTAAGCAGCCACCGCGACCTATAGGCTTCGCCCAATGTTCTGCCACACTGCTGGCCACCCGCCCCTTTCCACCATTGCGATACCAGCCAGAAGCAGGTTTGGCTACCACCCATGCATAGTGGATACTGGATATACCACCCAGCCGCACGAAACGCTATGCCAGTAGCTTTTTGATGCGGATGGCTAAGCAATGGAACTCCTTGCCTGCAGAGGTATTTCCAGAACACTATGACTTGGGCCTTTCGTCACGGCAACTAAAATTCGCAACGGAAACTTTAAGTTCAGAGTGAATAAGCACATTGAGCGACGCTTCTAGGTGAAGCGTCCCTCAATGGAATAGGCCGCAGTGGCCGCTTACCATCAGGTGGGCTGCGAGCCTGTCTGCCAACTGAGTTAGTATAAAAAAAAAATATAATAGCTATATTTGGGTAAGCATATACCACCCGAGGCCGCATCACACTTAACGTGTCAGACTTATCAGGTGAGATTGTGGCCAAATGCTTACCGTTTTTCCAAAAAGAAAAAACTGGTCTTCGAGCTATACATTAATATTGCCTGAACACAGCCAGAGCTGTTATGGCGGCAGATTTCTTCCATTTTCCCGTAATTTAGGCCTCTAATCTCTTTTTGATAGAGATGTTGGGTTACGCAATACGGGTAGAGTGACGCTTTCTTATTTAACTGTCATCACATTTATTTTATTGTGATTGGATTAATAAGAAATACATGTATGCCGTGATATATAAAGATATGAGTAAGCTTCTCATAGTATGACGATATTGGAAGTCAAGTTTCATCAAATTCGGTTCTGAGGTTTATTCATGAAAGGTTGACAGTAGAGAGTAGGAACAGGTGAAATCTGCTGCCATAGTAGCTCTGACTTTTTCCGGCTATATGAATGTGGGAGCCAGTACCTACACATGAAAGGCTCGAAGATCAGAGGAGCGTACGGTGTGGAAACACATTGAGTACCAAATGTCTCTTGATAGAATAGGCCTCAATGGCCGCTTACCATCTGGTAGGCTACAAGCCTATCTGCCAACACAGTGACACAAAAAATACTTGAAAGTTTAAACGAGAATTGAACTCACGACCTTCGAGCAAAAGATAGGATCACATCACAACCAAACGCTCTAACGGACCAGACGCAGAAACTAAGAAATAACTTTTAACGGCTATTTCGAATGAATTTTTCATCGACTATGTATTAAGACCTAGAATTTAGATGTCCCAGTCTTGGCTATTATGAGCTTTATCTCTTACACGATAAGAGCTAGGCGTGCTTCGGCCGTTTGAATGTCGAATGCTATGATCGCTTGGCATTTGCAATGGATATTGAGCGGGCTTATTTATAACTGGTTGTGTACATTGTTGTGCATTTTTACCCGACTGTCCCAGAAAGAGGTAATCGTTTTTAAGAGTTTGTATGAATGTGCGAGCCAAGCCAATACACTTAAAATCAAGGCTCGAAAATTAGGTGAGCCTGAAGTTTGGCAGCACAATAAGCGACGCTTCCTTACGCTACGCAATTTTTTAAGAGATTAGAAATACCTACTCGCTGATCAAATACTGTACTAAGTAGAGTTATCGTATCGTGTATTCTAAAGAGAATCATGTGAAGACAGTGGGAGAAGTAGCGCGGGGCGATAGGTACGCAATACCTCTGCCAATTACATATTTAATATGAAATGTTGAAAAATTTATATATCTCATTGATAGTGTATTTAAAAAACCGGCCAAGTGCGAGTCGGACTCGCCCATGAAGGGTTCCGTAGCAGCAAGTATCATCATAATATAAAAGTTCTTGTAGTTCTTTGTAAGTTTGATCGACGTTTTTATATTTGAGTTGATTGAATGAGACGAAAATTGCGGTTTACGATTTATGACGTTTTAAAAAAAAACTAATTACTTGATCTCGTTCAAACCAATTTTCAATGGAAGTTTGCATGGTAATCTACATCATATATATTTTTTAGTTTTATCGTTCTCTTATTTTAGAAGTTAGAGGGGGGGTGACCAACATTTTACCACTTTGGAAGTGTCTCTCGCGCAAACTATTACGTTTAGAAAAAAATGATATAAGAAACCTTATTATCATTTTTAAAGACCTATCTATAGATACCCCACACGTAAGGGTTTGAAGAAAAAAAATTTTTTGAGTTTCAGTTCGAAGTATGGGAAGCCCCAAAAATTTATAAACTAATTACTTGATCTCGTTCAAACCAATTTTCAATGGAAGTTTGCATAATAATGTACATCATATATTTTTTATAGATTTATCGTTCTCTTATTTTAGAAGTTACAGGGGGGGGGACCAACATTTTACCACTTTGGAAGTGTCTCTCGCGCAAACTATTCAGTTTAGAAAAAAATGATATAAAACCTTATTATCATTTTAAAAGACCTATCCATAGACACCCCACACGTAAGGATTAGATGAAAAAAAATTTTTTGAGTTTCAGTTCTAAGTATGGAGAGCCCCCAAAATTTATTATTATTTTTCTATTTTTGTATGAAAATCTTAATGCGGTTCACAGAATACATCTAGTTACTAATTTTCAACATTATAGCTCTTATAGTTTCGGTAAAAAGTGGCTGTGACATACGGACGGACAGACAGACAGACAGACAGACAGACAGACATGACGAATCCATAAGGGTTCCGTTTTTTGCCATTTGGCTACGGAACCCTAAAAACCGGCCAAGTGCGAGTCGGACTCGCCCATGAAGGGTTCCGTAGCAGCAAGTATCATCATAATATAAAAGTTCTTGTAGTTCTTTGTAAGTTTGATAGACGTTTTTATATTTGAGTTGATTGAATGAGAGGAAAATTGCGTTTTACGATTTATGACGTTTTAAAAAAAAACTAATTACTTGATCTCGTTCAAACCAATTTTCAATGGAAGTTTGCATAATAATGTACATCATATATTTTTTTTAGTTTTATCGTTCTCTTATTTTGGAAGTTAGAGGGGGGGTGACCAACATTTTACCACTTTGGAAGTGTCTCTCGCGCAAACTATTCCGTTTAGAAAAAAATTATATAGGAAACCTTATTATCATTTTTAAAGACCTATCTATAGATACCCCACACGTAAGGGTTTGAAGAAAAAAAATTTTTCGAGTTTCAGTTCTAAGTATGGGAAGCCCCAAAAATTTATAAACTAATTACTTGATTTCGTTCAAACCAATTTTCAATGGAAGTTTGCATAATAATGTACATCATATATTTTTTTTAGATTTATCGTTCTCATATTTTAGAAGTTACAGGGGGGGGGACCAACATTTTACCACTTTGGAAGTGTCTCTCGCGCAAACTATTCAGTTTAGAAAAAAATGATCTATGAAACCTTATTATCATTTTTAAAGACCTATCCATAGATACCCCACACGTAAGAGTTGGATGAAAAAATGTTTTTTTAATTTCAGTTCTAAGTATGGGGAGCCCCCAAAATTTATTATTATTTTTCTATTTTTGTATCAAAATCTTAATGCGGTTCACAGAATACATCTACTTACTAATTTTCAACAGTATAGCTCTTATAGTTTCGGTATAAAGTGGCTGTGACATACGGACGGACGGACAGACAGACAGACAGACAGACAGACAGACAGACAGACAGACAGACAGACATGACGAATCCATAAGGGTTCCGTTTTTTGCCATTTGGCTACGGAACCCTAAAAAGAGGTAGATATGCCATCCTTTGACGCACGGCGATTAGAATTTGATCCGTCGAGATATACTAAATCTATGTGCTTCACCAACCGTTGACATTATGCGTCTAAAATGATTTGTGTCAATTAACACAATATGAGCGGAGCATTTTTCGAGCGCTAGTGCCGTATCTACTTCTTTTTTAAATACACTATCAATGATATATCTTATATCCGTTCACATTATTTCTGTCATCTATGTATCTTTTACAGAGAACGCACTAAGAATACTGTTGAATAAAAATTACCCGAAATGACGTCGGGACCACATTGAAGGAAGGATAAGCTTAGCATATAGGTACCAACTCTATTCAATATTCACTTAGAAATACCGGAAATGTAGATTTCTCAGAACAAATTGTCCGAAATGAAGTAAAATGTTTTGCATAATATCTGTTACATGCTTTCTTATAGCCAGTCGCTATCTCACAGACTGGCTTCTCCTAAAATACCGGATCTTAAGGTGAAGGTCGCGATATCAGAGCTTAATATATGTTAATGTGTTAGTGGAGACGCTGATTGTATAGCCTTCTGCCCGCGGTTTCACCCGCGCGTAATCTCTTTTTTCAAATATCCCCCCTTCCCCCCACATCTCCAGGATCAAAAGTACCCTATGTTCTTCGGGGATAGCGTAGCTTTCTAACAGTGAAAGAATTATTCAAATTGGTTCAGTAGTTTCAAAATTGATATTCCCGCGGGAATGAGACGTTTCCCGTAGAAATTTTATAGCCTATGTGACCTATGTCCTATTCCGGGTTATAAACTATACGTGTGCCAAATTTCATCTAAATCCGTTCAGCCGTTTACGCGTGATTGAGGAACAAACATACAAACATCCAAACATCCAGACTTTCGCATTTATAATATTAGTAGGATGTTGAGTTCCTACTGGCTCCAGGTATGATCGCAGTTTAGAGGAAATATATATAAATTTAAATAAAATATATTGAGTAGTAGTGATCCTGCTCTATGTCCCAGGTGGGGGTGAGTTCTAATCCCAGCTAGGAAAAAGTTTAATCGATGAACATTGGTGTTTGTCCTGTATCTGGATGATGGTTTCACCCGCGCGTCTTTTCATTTGTCAATTATCCTCCCCCCCCTTTCCCCCACATTTTCGGGATCACTCAGGGATGTACTAGCGGTTGCTTCCGCGGTTTCACCCGCGCGTCTTTTCTTTTGTCAATTATCCCCCCTTTCCCCCACATTTCCGAGATAAATAGTACTCAATGTCACTCGGGGATAGTTGAAAGAATGCATTTCCGGGATCAAAAGTATCCTAGGTATGGTTCGGGGATAGTGTAGCATTCCAACATTGAAAGAATTTTTCACATCGGTTCAGTAGTTTCGGAGCCTATTCAATACAGACAAACAAACAAATCTTTCCTCTTTATAATATTTGTATAGAAAATCACATAAGCTCAAAATATACTCTTCTTCGTCCTAGCGTTTTCCCAGCCTAGTGCTGGGGTCCGCTTTCCTGCTTGACTTTCTCCACTTTGCCCGGTCTTCTGCATCCTCAGGAGTGAGATCGTTCTCTGCCATTTAAGCTCAAAATATACGATAAATAAAAATCATAATTATAAACGGCCGTCTACAAACGAATCTCGTATCCGTCACGTCCCACCATGACTATTTTGTTTTCCAACTGCATTTGTTGTAGATACGTTGACCTGTCTTGCATCAGGAGTTGGCAAGCTGCCAAAACCCTCTGTTGCGAAGGGGAAAGAGGTAAAGGAAAAAAAATAACAGAACGATGTTAGTTTGAAATATTGGAAGAGGAATCGTAAACAATTGATCTGTTGTATATTCGACGAGCCAATTGGTGTAATGGTCGAGAAGTCGGCTGTTACATTACACCAGAGGTCGCGGGTTCGATCCCCGCACGGTACAAACATTTGTGTGCATGAACATGTCTGTTTGTATCGGTCTGGGTGTTTCTATGTATAATATGTATGTTACAAAAAAAAAGTATATAAGTAATGTTTGTTTATCCGTTGTCTAGCACCCATAGCACAAGCTAATGCTTAGTTTGGGGCTAGATGGCATTGTGTAGACCAGCAAGGCAGCGAGAGAGGAAGTAGTGGGAGTTTTTAGTGGGTAGTCCCCCCTTCCCTATCCCGACTTGAGCGGGAACGGAAGGAGATAGTCCCACATACCCCTGGTCCGACCATCAACGGACGGGATATGCGTAATGCATTTCCTCCCACTATATATTATATATAAAAAAAAGATGGCATTGTGTGAATAATGTCCAGAGATATTTATTAATTAATTTATTATTTATTGTTGTTTAGGAAATAACGTGAAAGGAATTCTGTGCGTGAATTAGGATTAAAGTTTATTATCCGAGATAGCCGAGTCTTTTCACATGCGTTAGGCATTGAACTACAATTACTAGCGTATGGAACCGACACCGCAAACAAAATTTTTGCTAGATGCTTTGTTGACACGCTGTAACAACTCATTTAGTCACTCGCCTACGCTCATCGCGACCGCTTGTCAAAACTGTCAATTAAAAATGCCGTCTTGCGTGTTAAAAACGAGTAAAAACCAAATAAATACCAAATATAAAACACTGTGGAGTGACTTTTCATCGGTAAGTAAACAAAATATAAACTAAAACCAACCAAATTATTTAATGTACAGAATTTTCGAGTGCACTGACGCTTTGTATGAAAATCATAGATTATGAAAAGTGAACCGTACAGATAGTATAAGTAGGTACCAAAAGGTTGGTATTTCTTGAGTTTATCTGATATTTTTTAGCTCTATCTCTCTGTCTGTCTGTCACAGTGCTGTATGTATAAAAAGTAGATATGTAGAAATAGCTAGTTGAAATGGTCACAGAATATTGTATAACTTGAGTTGACTTGACTACCGCCCGTACCTATGTTGTTGGCTAAATAAAAATCTTAAGTTAAAGCTTATAATAAAATTATATAAAAACAGCTAGGGGCGTGTTGGACACGCACGTCGCTTATAGGGTTTTTGTAACCATTACAATAATAAAAGTGAATGTTTACTTTTAGATTTCCTCCTCCTGGTCACGACAAAAGAGAAGATACATGGCTGCTGAGCGAAGATTCAAATGATTATTTATATGCGCGTCAAAAACTTACTAAACTAACAATTAGTTTAGTAAGTTTGATGCTCATACAAATAATCTTTTGAATCTTTATTATTGTGTGTGTGTGTACCCCTACAACCAGTATAGCAATTTAAATTTTCGCCTGTATAACAAAATAAAGTATGAAATGGCAATGATGGATTTTTATTTCATTTCGTTTAATTCTATGGCAAAGCAAGATAAAAGTGTCAGGTCTGGTTAGCGATTTTAATTTTAAAACACTTAAGTGCACATCAGTTTATTTTCTTTTACTTTTCTTGTTTACCTTTTAGGCATTAAATGAACAAAAAGCTATGTTTCTTCTGTAGTGTAAGATCTTTGAGATAGGCATTTCGAACAAAACGCGTAAGCACCTTGCTTTGCATGGCGCTTACGGCGTTTTGGTCGCGAGAAAAATATACTCTGTAAGCAATCTAGCGCTGCAAGTCTTATAGTTTGGTTAGACGACATCCGCTGTAGCAAAATACATCAGTTAGTCCAGCGTGCTCGCCCCGCCCGCCCCACCTACCCCCGTCATCATTTTGCAACACATTTTTTGTTCTGTATAGCGTCTCTATACGAAGTACTTGTAACTCAATGGCGTTAGGTCGGTCATAAAATGGGGAATCGAACTGACGACCTTTCTCGTAGCAAGCAACCAACATTCCAACTGCTTCAAATCGGCCATATTTAATACTTATCATCACAGGCTTACACTATCTTAACATTATTATATCATGAAATTTCAATGCCACTTGTTACGCAAAACAATTTACATAGCATATCTAACATAGTCGTGCGAAATATATAACAGATATTGTTTTCAAAATGGCCGGTAACTGACTACTGTTTTCCTAAGGACGGTTAGACAATTCTCAATCAGACAATCTTCAGTCGGCTGAGAAGTGATATTGTAAGATAATAACATGTATTTTAACTACTCTCATTGTACAATTTATGAATAAATTATATGAATGGTGGGCGACGCATCTATGATTCTAGTCTCAGGACAAGTAGCTCTTCAAAACTATCCCGAAACCAAAATCTAGATCTATAGCCGTGGCCCTGTCTGTCTGTTCGCTACAGTTCGTAAAATCCAGGGGTTTTTTTCTTTATTCGTCGTCCCAACAGCAACAAGGGCAGAATGTGTATTTCGCGGTCCAAAAACTGTTATCACACTCTCACATAATTTTTTTTTCATCACTGTATGTCAAAGATAAGTGATAAGAAAATAATTATGTGAGATTTTCAACAAAACAATTTTTTTCTTGAAAATGTTTTTATTTTTGGTACAAAAAAGTCATATCAATTAGTAGAGTACCTATTCACAAATAATTTGCTGTAAAAAAATTAGGAACGTAGTTTTTTCAGTATATTTTGCTGTCTGAGTCCAGTCTTTAACATAAGAATTGTGTCAACATCAGCGTACCGTGCTTTGAAAGCACGTGTCATCGTTGGACTTGCACCAGATTTTTATGGTCGTGTCCATTCGTTTCTGACTACTGTCAGTTGGGGCGACCACCATCTGACCTCTGACAGGAGAACCAGACCTAGTGCACTATAATATAAGTTATAAATTAATAATAATAATAAATATTGGACAACATCACATACATTGATCTCACCCCAAAGTAAGTAGCGTAAGCACTTGTGTTATGAGTATCAGAAACAACGAAGGTACAGGTACTAATAAACATCCAGAGTCCAGGCACAGAACAAACACAAATGTTCATCACATAAGTGTTTGTCCTGGGTGGGATTCGGACCGACGACCCCTGGCGCATAGGACAGGGTAACTATCAAATGCGCCATCGAGCCAGTCAAAAAAATATATCTTGCGACTAGCGTAGTTGGTTAAATCGCAAAGATTGGCGACCTCACAATGTTTTCTCTCGCGCCACTGAGCTAATACGTTTCTACTATCAATACGATATCATTAATAAAGCATTGTGGAAATATAACAATATCTTATTATTGCATACGAGAAAACAGGATTCCATATTGAAATCGAACGGCTGTGGCCTTGGAAGCAGTAAGCGGGAGGCGCTAGTTAGAAAAAGAGAGCGATACGTTAGGGCTGTCCAGTTATAATATTGGATGTGTTAATTAGGGGCCGGAAAAATGTAGAAAAAATTTAATTAAGACGGATGGTCTGCCGTTTTTACTTGAAGAGTGCGGTTGGTGGGTAGAAAGAGATGTGAGGTAGGGCGGTGGAAGTCTTTTTCTAGCCTTGCGATTCTTGTTTATGGTAAAATACGAATAACCACTAGAATACATTAAAAATCCAGACAAAATATAAAGTAACTTGCATATGTAAGAAAACATATTATGTTAGTCGTGTCCAAAAAAAACCGGACACAAATATTGTGCTCGATAGAGTAGTCGAGAGAGTAGTGATATGAGTTGAGTAGGTACATACTTACACATATACAATTAAATAACTTATACTTTTCCGTCTTTTTTTCATATAACATTAGTTGAATTTTCGTCCTGTACTAAAAACTTGCCTTAGTAACGCATTGAAGTAAGCTGATATTGTATCAAAAGCTGTTACCTATCGTTTACCTGCAAAGGTCGACATCCCTGAAGCGAACGGCTAATGAGCGAGCGAGAAAGGTATACCGGCGCGCGCGCAACGTGGTGACCACGCGGTTCTAGTTGTCAGCCTGACACATTTGAGGTTATATCGCTCATACGCTAGTCTTGGTATTGCGCCATTTTGATTATAAGCGTATTTACGTGTGAGAAACAACGGTTTATAATTTAACAGTATGAACAATGGAGTTTTTTAAGAATTAACTTATTTTTTTTATGTTTTGTGCGTGTGATATTTTTTTTTGTGGTCGTCCTTGTTTTTCGATTTGTTTTGTTGTTTTTTTTTATATATTTAGTTGTGTATTTGAGTACGGAGTTGATAAGATATTTGTTTTTTATAACTGACATTTTTAATGTGAGGTAGGTAGGTAAATAATATGTAGTTTTCAAAGTATTGTAGGAATGTCTTAGAAATATAACGATATTTTTTATTGTTGGTATAGTTTTCTTGATAAGGAAAACAGAGGTCAGATGGCAATTGGTCTAATGTATTAACTGGACTTGCCAAACCCTGGATTATGGTGTAAGGTGTAAATTATGGTGTAAGGTGTAAGCGAATCCTGTTTTGGATAAAAAGTTGTAGAAAAAAACGTGTTATTATTTATTTTTTGAATGAATAATAGATATTGTAATATTATGCTGCTTTTTTTGAAGTTTTGAAAAGTATTTCGATTATTTTTTAATTAAAATATTCTAAAATGAAACGAATAATTTTCCAATTTGTTTTACGGTCATTAACTTAGTTTATTATTTACATGCATATCAAAGGTTGTATAATCGATTTTTTGGTATGGTTTGGCAACCTTAAAGGTTTTGGTTTTTCCTTAGAAGTTTTAGGTTTTCGCCTATGGGCTTAAAGATAATAGGGTCAAATCTTAATCTGGTTTAACAGTTATCGTTATTTGTTTTACGTGTAGTACCTGCGACGATCTTGTTTTCTTAACGTAAGTGTTATCTTATTTATTATCTATGATGGATAAAGCGGGCCACTTGGGGCCAGATTATAGCTGTTTTTTTAATAATCTTTACTGTTCCACTTTTGGAGAAAAGTCTATTGTTGGTTATCTCCAGTCGCCCAGTCTCTAAAATTGCTGACTGTGTCATCGCACCATTGACGATATGTTTTATGTTCGTTTTTATAGGTTAATAAGGGACCGCTTAAGCCGGATTTTAAGTACATACTTGTGTTGGAGAGCAACCACAAATGTACAGCACATGAATGTTTGTGTGGGTGATATTTCAAATTCGAACCCACGACCTTTGGCCCATAGCCCTGCCCTATGGGCAAATGTGCCATCGGGCCAGTCGTTTTATGTTCAATCAATGATTTGCAAACATAATAATACTAGCGGCCGCGTGGAGCTAGCTTCCAGACCCCGTTTTACCCCCTTAGGGGTGCAGTTTCGTAAAATCCGTTCTTAGCCGATGTCTACACCCTAAGATGACGAACTTGTCAAATTTCAAGTTTGTGGCATAGTTTCTGAGATTTCGTAGTCAGTCGTATTAAATTTCGCTTTTATTTAAATAAATGTACAGGTTTAGTGGTTGGGTGTTAATTATTATTTAGAAAAAACAGGTCTTACTTCCTTGTCTTAATAAATGTCACCACGGTCGTTTGGCGTGGTTCGCGAGTGAAATGTCGTGAATTCGAAACCTGTCGATTCCGTATTTTTTTTTTAATACTAGATCAGTTGGTCGAGAGGCGCGCAGCCACCAGCCTATTCCATTGAGAGACACTTGAGGAAGCGACAAGTGTCGCTCAATGTGCTGCCAGACTGTAGGCTCATCTGATATTTGTTTTTTTTTACGTATACTGGCGTATACTGGCTCTCACATTACTACTGCCGGAACACAGCCAGAGCTGTTATGGCGGCAGATTTCACCTGTGGTGGTAGCTAGCCAGTCGGACTCTGAAAAAGTCCAACCACCAAACGTATTTCTGAGTTAGTACCTAATGTTTCTCCATAATAATTTTTTTTGTGGTCTGGTTATTATCGTTTAGTTCATTAGTTGCTGCTGATAATTAGTGCCTCACGGCTTTGCTTCTTTTAGGGTTTGGTTTGGTGCCTCGTCTAATGGTTTAGGTGCTAACAAACATGCCACCCCGACTTGAGGCCTCAAAAGTCGGGGTACCCGGGGATTGGCTGGTCAACAGCCACAATGCTGGCACCGGCTCATCCCAATCGGGTGTGAAGGGAAACCGGGGGAGTTTAGTGGGTGGTGGACGCTTTAGTCTCGAGTCCCGCGCACGGCCGCTGGTCTTGCTAGCCTGCGGTTATGGTGCATATAAACGCATTATCCTCCGAAGGAAAAAGGTACTAGGAGACAAACATAGCTTGAGTTGATCACTAATTTGCATTTGGCAAACGTGGTGATTAAGCCAGAACCAACCGTAGCGATGACTTGATATAAATTTAGATGCCTTTGCCATGAAGTAGGCTTTTAAATAGGCTGATACTTTACTTTAAATTGTTCACTTTGGGCTGTGTGTTGATAGTCAATCTTGATATTTATAAGTATAGGCAGTAGTTTAATGTCTTACAGGCAAACAAATATATTAAAACAAAGACTAAAACAACCCAGTGAAGTAAAAATAAAACTATAACAGTATTACAAGGATCTCTGTATAAACACAAACTATAAACAGTTAAAATATAATCTTCTGTCATAAAACTAAGTGGAGAGATATAATTTATTCAAAACGAAGCCTACCGAACTGTCACAAAACCAAGTGGAGTGATATATTCGAAGTGAAAAGTGAAAGACGTATAATAACAAAGTGAAGTGGACTGTGTCGGCGAACGAGGAACATAAACACTTTTCCATTTGGCGGAATTTCGAACTAAGTGGAATTAGTGAAGTGGAGTGGAGTGTGATTTTGGGAGTGATGTCAATCTGACGGGTGGAAAAGACTCAGGAATGACAGCCGGAGTCTCCGGTAGACGGAAGTCGAAGGCGAAAAGGAGCTGGGCACGGATTGAACAAGAAACACAGGTATATAAGGTTCTAGATAAGGTCTAAGATATATTTAAAGGGAATAGATTATTGATGGTATGAGTGATATTAGGGATGTGCTTTGAATCTCTTTTGAGTTTTTTTTATGTTTCATTTATGATTTAGTTGCAACTATAAACACCGCAATTGATTGTTTATGCACTTAGTTAATTATCTTGTTACGTTTTTTAATTACATTTATTTTATTTTACGTACACTGAAACATAATATAGGAAATTAATCGCAATTCTAAAAGGCGCCTATTTGTTTTCAACCCGGGGAATACGTTACGTACTTTCACCCTCCATCGGGGGCGTAAGGTGGTGTGTAGAATACCAATGCCCTAGTAAGAATGGAGTTTACCCACAAACGCCGGGGTGCTCTTCCTTGCCTGTTATTGGTATCATGAGAAACGGATGACACCACCAGCAAACGCGTAGATGCCCTAAAAGACCTTCCCCAGCGGGGGGCGATAGAAATTGCTGGGAGTAACGGACCGTTTCCATCCCGGCTATGACAGGGATTTGTGCAATAAAGGTGTACCGCACCTCCAGCCCGCTGATCCCCTCCACAATGCGACATGTTCTCCCCACTCTCGCTTAGCCGGTGCCATATCCACCAACAAATCTGTCTTCCAAATATCCCTGAACTCGTGTGTATGTTTACGGTTGTAGGTGGCTTGCCATGTATGCACTAGGTGCTAACTGGAAATCTAAAGACCTAAAGAAACTAACATAAGTCTCAAATTGTCCACAGGCGTCCGACTTCACCGACATCGGCGACTGGCCGACGCTGAGCGCGGCGGTCGCCGGCGCCAGGTGCCACTCCACACCACCACCTCAGGACGGTGATTCGTCCCACCATAATGGAAATGCGGTGAGTACCTGCTTTAAAGTATAGAGAGTAGAGACTGGATATCCTTCCTTCATAATATAGACTGGCGACACCAACGCAAGCCTTCGTGGAACAGTGGTTAAGCTGCTCGGATATAAAACATGGAGATCGTGGGTTTGATTCCCGCCTTGGGTCTGGTTGGTGGTAGAATTTTTTCGGAGTCCGAGTGACTAGCTACCCCCACATGGGAATTTCGCTGACATAATATCCGTGGTTGTGTTCCGGCAATATTAATATGGGAGCCAGTAAACTTGAAATCGAAGGCTCAAAGAATGAGCCGACAGTGTGCCAGCCAGTACATTAAGCAACGCTTCCTGGTGAAGTTTCTCTCAATGAAATCAGCCGCAATGGTCGCTTACCATCATCAGGTGCACTGAGTGCTTGCCTTTAATGTTTTATCAAATGATATAAAATCATTTGATAAAATATAAAAAAAGGGTTAGATATCTTACACATTGCTGTCTCTTTTGTTAGTATTTAAAATAAAAAGACAGCTTCATTGATGTAATATGTTATGTCAACAAAAGATAGCGAGGTCAAACCCGCGACCAGGTGTAATAGCAGTATTCCATTATAGTTAGATAAAAATGGCGCGTCAAAGTATGCACGGGTTTACATTGTAAACCGTTATGCAGATGCGTCCTTTACACATAAATGATAGACGGAACCTACGCGCGATGTTCCCTGGGAATAACGAACTAAGGCCGGTTCTGTATTGCCAGTGAACGAAAGTAAAATTATACGAGTATATGAGAGGGCTAAAAATTATATAATGACGACGCTTTTTTTGTTTACTGGAGGACGTGTCGAATAAGTAACGTAATAGCATAGAGTAATAATCTATGCGTAATAGTCACATTTTTTAAGTCGTTAAACATGGAAATGTAAGGGTGAAAGTAACGTAAAATGGGTCACAAACAACATTCTGGCACAGTCGATTGCAACAAGGCGGATTGCGACATTCCGGGTGCGAAGGGAAAACCAGGGCCGATTAGCATGCGGTTATGAAGCATCATAAACGAATTCTCATCACAGAAAAAGGAGTGGGAGTTCCACAGGATCTTCATGAGATCATTGGTTCACTCTTTCATTTAATCTATTTATCAATGTAGTGCATCAACAACGCATTCTTCGAAAGAAAAAAGGGGTAGGATTCCTTAACCTCGCTTCATAGATCGCGGGTCCACCTTTTTTAAATCTATTTATCAATGTTTGTCACATCTCCTTCCAGGACCAAGACCGCAAGCCTCTAGAGGAACACCACCATCAGCAGCAGGCGCCACCGCCCCCTCCCCCCAAGGAGAAGGTCGAGCCGGTGTACAACCATCAGGTGCACGAGAAGCACCATGAGAAACACAGCGACAAAGCGAAGGCTGCTGGTGAGTTTTATGTCGACGGCATAAAGTTGATTATCGTCCAGCACTCCTACCACGCAACGACTTGTGGTGTGGCCCGTAGGCGTGCCGACCGCACAAGGTCCTCGTAAGAAGACCGCTACCATAACAGCTCCTCTCGTTTAACAATCATCGGGAGAAGCACAGCGACAAATACAAGGCTGCTGGTGAGTTTTATGGCATTTGTATCGCTTGGCATGGAAGGCCTGCTGGTCTTTAGCTTTCCCACCAATGTTGGCTCTGTTCAGGGCGCTGTTACATAGAGGAACGGCATCGTCACACCGACCTCCACTTTGCGCATGAACCTGGTACAGCGACCACACTATCTCCCTCTCTCGTGTCGTAGACAGATCGTCTGTGTACAAACGGTACGATTCGCCCATGAGGAGCAATTTTATTCTACAACCCGGCCAGTTATTTTTTTTTTGATACCACTACGGTATCGCTTAACGCCCGGTTCACACATGTCTCCGTTTTACTGTTCCGTTTTATCGTGTACTTTTTTTTTCGTCGATGGTGTATGTAGTTATATGAGCGACTTCACACATGGCACAGTATTCTAAAAAAACGTACACGATAAAGCGGTACAGTAAAACGGAGAATGTGTGAACCGCGCGTAAGCCTACGGCCCGTCTAATTAGCAAAAGGTTCAGCTCGCTGCCAGCATGCCATGCCATTCTTTCTTTGGATACCCTTCCTCACAGACAGAAACGTAGCTCAACAGTTACGAAATGCTACTTCACTGTGGTACAGGTACCGGTAAACTTGTTGAACTTCGGTCGACGGAGAGGGGGAAAGTTCGCGCATTTGCACTTGCGCGTAACCAATAAATAGCGCGCACGAATCTCCCGAACGCCCGCGCGCGCTATTGGTCAGAGGTATGCTTTGACCAATAACGGGCAGACGTCAAAATTGGTGTTTTGCGCAATCCCCACCCGATATTCTAGAAGTTTGCCGGTACCTGTAGAAGAGCACGAGACCACGTAAGATGGTTCCCGAGCTGCTCATTCGAGTAGAATATCTTCTCTCTCTCTCTCTCTCTCTCTAATATTAAAACCGTCTGTTCCTTCGTCAGGTGCAGGCAAGGCGAGCAACAAGTCGGGCAAGCACAAATGGGTCCCGCTGGACATCGACGTGAAGGCGGCCCGCCCCGGCAAACACGCACAACAGCACGGCCCGAGACCGGATAATGGTATGTAATATGTTTATGTTTTTTTTTATTATAGGCAAACGATCTGGTGTGACACCTGCCCCCCTAGACAAGCGGCATTTATGACGTTCGTTATAGCTCAATTTGCGATAGCGAATTTCAAATCTCATACTTTCAACACGTGACTTTTCTATGGCATCTGTCAAATCCATACAAATTAGACTAAGCGAAATTCGCCAGCTATGAAGCGATGTCATCTTGTCTAAGCCCCCTGATGGTAAGTGATCACTACCGTTCATGGACACCTGCGGCTAGGGTCTTAGATGCGTTGTCCGCCTTTGAGAAAAGAATATAGGGGGGGGGGAGATAGGAAAATGGGATTGGGGGGTGAAGTGCAATCGCAAAGCTTCTATTTATACGTCGAACTTTTATTAAAGGGTGGTGCTTCTCCAGTCGAGCCGGTCCATTGGGAATTTGGGACTGACAGACAGAAACTGTCTAAGGCTTCATGTAGACGACGCCGGAACCGGACCGGCGCCGGAGCGCTTATTGTTATGAAAACCGTGCCTGCGCCGGACTGAAACCGCGTGTTCTATTTTGATGATGATTTTAGTTCAGAAAAACATGGCGACCCGATGCGCACGCGGTGCCGGTGCGGCGCCAGTCCGGCTCCGTTCCGGTGCCGGTCCGGCTCAGGTGCGGTTTTCATTCGTATACACAAACATCCGGTCCGGCGCCGGTCCGGTTCCGGCGTCGTCTACATGAAGCCTAATTTCCCGTAATTTAGGCCTCTTATCTCTTATCAATAGAGATGTTGGGTTACGCAATACGGGTATATTAAATGTTTCTTATAAACCACTCTTGCAAAGTTTTTCATATTTTGTGATTGGTTGTATAAGAAATACAAAATTATTTCTAAAACATGTCTGATCGGATTAAAATAAAGCTTTGTTTGGTTTAGTGGATCTGGAAGTGTTCTTGAAATCCTGGGTTCAACTCCTGGGTCGGGTAAAATACGATTTTTTTGAATTTTTCGGCCTTTGTTCTGCAGTATGATTTTTACCTGCGGCTAGGTGTAAAGTGCGTTGCCTGTCTTTAAAGGAATATGGTATGTAGGAGAGAGAAGGTAAATAACTATAAGCAATGGGGATGAGGGATAAAAAGGATGGGGGGCGTACGGACCTCCGGCACTCTCACTCACCAAACATCATGGCTCAGCCACATTTTAACTTCAGTGGTATTTATTTATTTATAAAAACTTTATTGACCACACAAGTTAGGTACAAAGGACTTAACGCCAAAAGCATTCTCTACCAGTCAACCTTTAGGAAAAATGATATTTACCCATCAATCACTCGTAAACCCGTGTTAAGTAATGAAATCATCTCCTCCAGACACAGTATCCCTAAACGGGGAAGACACCCGCGGGCGCGGCGGCGGCGCGCGCGGGCGCGGGGCGGTCCGAGGCCGCGGGGGCCGCAGGGCGCGCCCCGCCTCCGCCCTGCCCGCGCCGCCCATGCACCACCATCACCACCACCTGCCGTTCCATGCGCAGGATTATCATCATCCTGATTTGAACCAGGTAAGTTTTGATACCACCCCCATAGAAACAAAGAAATAATCATCTCGCAAGCAACCGCCTCGTCAGTCGTCCCTCTTCTTGGAAACCAGGGAGTCGTCTGGGTAGTGAAATCACTGGGTATATGAGACCTAATAACTGTCGTCTCGGTGTAGCGGGCGCAGGGCGGTGCCACACAGTACCTGCTTAGTTACTGTTTGGCACTGAACTGTCTAAGGGCAGACGTGGCGCTTACCATCAGGTGTACGATCTGCTCGTCTTGTTACACATTGCAATAAAAAAAAAAAGTGGGACGAACATCTCTAGTGCCGAGCCCCACACACGTCTTGCTTGCCTAAGATTATGGACCGCAAGAACTTTCTCCTACGTAAAAAAATGCAATCTCATACTTATGCCTTATTTTTTGCAAAGGAGATTGAAACACGAAAACCGCAGGTCTGACTGCGGCCGTGTGTGGGACTCGAAACTATTTCGTCCGACTACCCACTAGAATCCCCCGGTATTCCTTCACACGCGAAGAGGAACCGGTGCTTAAAAATTCAGCTAACATTCAAACACGTGACAAATTTTTTCTGCATTTTTTATCCATTGTACAGTCAGCGCCAAAGTGATCTGAGCGTTCAAACCACCAAAAATATCGGAACATTTGACAAAAATCACTCTTAGCACAATACTTTTAGGTGTAAATATGGTTTTTTGTCATTTGTTCTCAAACAAAAAAATGAAAATGCACCTTTACGTCTTAAGGTAAGGTTAATTTTTGTCAAAATGTTCAGATATTTTGACGGTTTTGAACGCTCAGATCATTTTGACGCTAACTGTAGTAGTATAGTAGATGTTGAACGGATTGTAAGGCCCTTCGTTTTATTTCTTAAGACGATTTAGGGGGTATCGAAAGAGATAATACTCTATTACATTTATATTTAAAATATTTATAATTGATTACTTCTTAATTTAAAATGCGTTTCTCTGACGCAATTAAATAATTTCAATGATAATTCGGTGAAGTGTCGATTTCTTTTATTTTCTTATCAAGTCCTTGAAAGTTTTGTTAAAAACAAGTAGGCAATTAGTTTAGTCACGCTTATTCATAGCTTTTATACTGCTAATTATATTTGTGAATAAAATTAAAATAATTATATATGGTTGTTTCTATGTGAGCTAATGATTAGTAATAGATATTTTGATGAGAATAATTGAGTAATGTATTATTCTAACTGCAGGGGAACTTTTGTTAGGATTCCGTTCCTTTTAAAGTTGCTATCTTAATTTTTTTAAACTTGCTGTGTTTGTTTTAAACTTATTTAAATGTCCCTCTTAAGATCGTGCAAAGTAGTCGACGGTTTAAAATTATAAGAGCCATTTTTATTACTGTCAAATAATTTCCTGATAATGGATTTGTAAGATTACATCTTTTTTGCTTCTGAAAATTTACAGTGGAGAAGTGAAGTTATAGTAGAGTCATTTTAATACGCCACATTTGACAGTTCATTTATGCAAAGAAAAATATAGGTACCTTACGCTAAAGGAATAAAACTCAAGAAAACGACATCAGTTTTTATTAATACAATTATTTATTTAGAAAATTAGACTCTACTCCTGATGTACATAAGTAGCACATTTCTTTGCATAAATTAACTGTCAAATGTGGCCTATTAAAATGACTTTACTTTACATGATTTATAATAAATTTATCTGACGGCTGAGAAACTGGTTCTAAGTATGGAGTTATGATTTGATTTCTCATAGAGGGACATCAATAGTCTGATTCTTTGATTTTTGTTTCTTTTATTTCTTTTGCTTGTATTTTTTCTTTTGTTTTATTGGGCAAGACCGTTGGCTGAACGGTATCTTGTCCGTGGTACACTTCTCTTTCTTATAAGAAGGAATTGTGCATCTAAAGTCCCTTTTTGTTCCTGTTATCAACTCATTTACATGTTTTGGGTACCATTTTGCATGCGGTGTTATATTCATAATTTAACATAATACTGTAATCGTTCTGTATGTGTATACCTATCATAAATATAATTATTCTAATAAATAAAATTTTCCAGGGACATTAAATAATCAATTTAAATTATTTATATTTTTAACTCTAATTATCAGATTGTGGGTATCCAAATAAGAAATGTTTAGGACAAAGTCTAATAATAATCCACTTTTGTGTCTTGGCAGGCTACTTTCATAATGGGAACGCTTTGGAAACGCTTGGTGGTCTAGTAGTTAACCGTACCAGACTTTAATTACGGGGTTCTGGGTTCAATTTCCAGGTCAAACAAAGTTTGTATCAGATTTTTAAAACTTAACTCGGGTTTGTGTTCACCAATCCGCATTTGGCAAGTGTTGGTGATTAAGCCAATAACTTTTTAGGGTAGGTTGATGTGCTTCTTAGTGTAGGTACAGTCAGCTCCATAAAGATATGATGTGGCAAGGTGGTTTAAAATATCGATGCTGGTCATCTCAATTGACGTAAGGCATAAGACCTTACGTCAATAGAGATTACAAGTATCTTCGAACATATCGATGTTAGTAGCAAAAATTTTGCGTCCTTAAATATAATTTTGATCAGTCTTTTCATTACGATCTTTATGTAGTTGACTGTACATACTGTACTGTGTGGTACTCAAAATGTACTTATTTCAATACGAATTCATGGGACGAAGGTTTTACAATTATTTTATTTTATTGATATTTAATATATTTGTAAATGTTCATTACTAACATGGGTTACACTCATTTTCATAAGTTCGTTGTCTGAAAATGACCGAAATCCATCGAAAGTGCCTTTGGTTGGTTCTTTTTAAGTAATTAAGTATTAGTCGCCAGTCAAAATTAATCAAAATAAGTCACTAAAATGAAGTTAAGTTGATGAAGGGTTTTAAAAATTAGCGAAGCTCATAAATTAGGTAGTTAATAATAATAAAAAAAATTACAGGTCTTTTCTTTGTCTATGCCAAAATTTATCAAAATCGGTTCAGTAGCGTAGGCATGAAACCGTAACAGAGTAACAGACAGAAAGAGTTACTTTGCATTAACAATATTATTAGCTCTAATAAAAAGCTAAAGTTATCGATTTTTATAATTTTTGTTTATTTTCAAGTGTGTTGAATTGATTGAGCAGTGTACGTATTTCACGATTATGTAAAGTGCTACACTCGATTTTAATGTGAAATTAAAAAATGTGATAATAGCGCGCCGAACAAACATGCCGTCATATTTTTTGAATTTTAAAAACAACAAATTAGTAGGTTTGGCAATGTCATTTTATATTGAAGATGACATTTGACCAATTTTTACAATAATAGTATTTTTTTTTTCTATTGACAGAAACTGACCAGAAAAAAAAACTTAGTTTAGCAGGCACAAAGATATTAAGTATCATATAAGCGCTTGTTCACGTTAACTCGCGGGCGCGGTCATGAAATACCAAACATATGGCGTAATATCGAAGTGTTCACGTACAAAACGCGCGCGCGGACTACGTAGCGAGCACCGCGCCCGCACGACCCACCGCGCCAAGCGTTCAACGTGAAAAAGCACTAAAACTGACGACTATACTATTCGAACTGAACCATTGGCACGCCCCACACAATCATAACGCCCCTCCCCTCCCGTTCCTCACTCAGCTGCGCGTGGGGCAGGGCGGCGTTGGCGGCGTAGGCATGGGCGCAGGCCTGGTCGTGCAGTACGGGCTCGGCGCTCCGCTGGCGCCGCCGCTCGCGCAGGCGTTCTACTACGGCGCCGCGGCGGCGACCGCCACGCCCTACGGCATGGGCCTGGACCACGCCACGCTGAAGGACCTCATCAAGAAGCAAATGTGAGTATTGCTCCCCCCTTCCGCTCCCACTTCCGCTCTTCTTCCGCCCCCCTACCGCTCTTCTTCAGCTCCCCTTCCGCTTCCCCTCCGCTCTTCGTCCGCTCCCCCTCAGATCCTCTTCCGCTCCCCCTTCCGCTCCCTCACTCAGCTGCGCGCTTCGACATGGGGTTGGATCATTAAGAATCTCATCAAGAAGCAAATGTGAGTATCTTACTCCCCCCTTTCCCCCCCACTCAGCTGCGCGCTTCGACATGGGGTTAAACCATTAAGGATCTCATCAAGAAGCAGATGTGAGTATATAGCGACGATGCTTGAAAGGATAAATGGACTGAACTACATTTTTGGTTAAATTGACACTTTTAAAAAAAAGTCCTTTATGCTATAATTGCTATAAATGTTCTCTAGCATTTTACTATCCCCATGGGGCTGTCCAGGGATCCTGATTAATACTTTAGGAATCAGTCGGAAGTCGAGAAGTTGGCTGTTCAAAACACCCCCGTGCCTCGGAAAGCACGTTAGCCGTTAATCCTGTGCCTGATCTCTACGGTGTCAAACTGCTCTCCCACCGTGCTATGAGAATGAGGGAATAGGGAGTACACCTGTGCTTGCGCACTCGCTTGTGCGCTATAATATTCTGCATATTTGGTTGTTCGCCGAAGCCGAAACCTCGGCAAGGAAGGACTTTATTATTTATTTACTATCCCCGCACCAATTAAGGAGTTTTTTCATTTGGTGTAATGGTCGAGAAGTCGGCTATTACACCAGAGGTCGCGGGTTCGATCCCCGTACGGTACAAACATTTGTGTGCATGAACATGTCTGTTTGTATCGGTCTGGGTGTTTCTATGTATAATATGTATGTATTTACAAAAAAAAGTATATAAGTAAGGTTTATCCGTTGTCTGGCACCCATAGCACAAGCTAATGCTTAGTTTGGGGCTAGATGGCGCTGTGTGAATAATGTCCCGGGATATTTATTTATTACTAGCGGCCGCCCGCGGTTTCACCCGCGTGGTACCCGTTCCCGTGGGAATTGATCAAAATCCTTTCTTTTTTAAGATGTATTCTGCTATTCGGGACGGAAACAAATCCAACAAATCAATAACCATGGCAATCGGTCCAGCCGTTCTCGAGTTATAAGTGTTGTAACAAACACGACTTTCTTTTATATATATAGATTATTATTTTTAGTTTCCGCTTGTATTACAATGTATTATTTAATCTCCACAGAGAATACTACTTCAGCCCGGACAACCTAGCACGCGACTTCTTCCTCCGGCGCAAGATGGCGGCGGACGGCACGATCCCGGTGACGTTGATCGCGTCGTTCCACCGCGTGCGCGCGCTCACGGCCGACGTGCAGCTCGTGCTCGACGCGATACGCGACTCCGACAAGCTGCAGCTCATAGCTGGCTTCAAGGTAACGTGGACTTGTTGTAATACGTCTAGAAATCTCATTTAGAACAAAAGTTGTTCACGTTGAACGCTTGGCGCGGTGGGTCGTGCTGGCACGGTGCTCGCTACACGCCCGCGCGCGCGTTTGTGCGTGAACACTTCGATACCTAGCCATATATGTTTGATATTTCGCGCCCGCGCATACAACGTGAACAAGCACTATGGATATCAAGCTGAGAATATATCGTACTGTAGTATTAACTCTTGAATGAATGAACAAGTTGTGTCTTCAGTTGATAGATAGGTACTTAGCTTACGTGATGGTGAGCGGCCACTGCGTGCAATTCCCTTACAAATGTCGACTTAACTAACGTTTATATGAGTGAACGAACGTATGAATGAACGACTTAATCGATAAGTGGAGGACCATAAATAAATTGTCGAGAGAAGTAGTCAAACTTGAATGCATGGAAGAGTAAATGAACCGTTCGTTGACTACTTCGCGCGAATACACTAAGAAAATTAACATTCTTTTACATAATTTTATACCTTTGCTTTTAAGCAAAAATGCAATAAATCATTCGTTAATTTACTCACTTATCCCTAAATGTACGAGTAGGTATATTGAATGTTAACATAAATAACTTCCTTTGCCAACAGGTGCGAACAGCATTCGAGCCGACAAAATGGCCGATACTTGACCTCACGAACGAAATCACGGGGTCGAATCGAGAGGACGCCGACAAAGCTGAGAACAAAGACGACCAGCCTAAACCCGAGGCCGAGGACGAGGCCGAAAAACCGGATGTGGAGGCCGAAAAACCGAATCCAGAAGCCGAAAAACCGGAGATCGCGAAAGTCGAGGCCGAATCTGCCGAAGAGTCGGCTAATTCGGAGGCCGAGAAGCCGGTGGTTGCTGAAGTGACGGAGACTGTGGTTGAAACGAGACAGGACGAGCAGAAGGAAGCGCCGAGTATAGAACAGAAAGAGACGGCAGATGAGAGGATAAAGGCAGAGGTGGAGGCAGAGGACGAAGCTGTTAAGAGTGTGAAAGATGAGGTTAGTTTTTTTTTAATTTTGAATCTATTCGGTTTTGTTTTGATTTGATGTAATGGTTGAGAAGTTAATAAATGAAAGGTCGCTGGTTCGATCACCACAGAAAAGCATTAATTTATGTACGTAGACAATTGCATTTTTTTTTTCGTAAAAATGAAATTGTAGGATGCTTAGTTTGAGGTGCTTTATCAAAACTCCAAGAAGTGTGTCTTTAAAAATGTAAGTTCTTCCCCCGAGATAGAAGCATCTCAACTGGCAGAAACAAATTGATATGTGTACTCTGCGCGTCAGGAAATTACTATGGATTTTTAAATATTTGAGACACATTACCAATCGAGATCTTATCATTTATGTCTACACTACCTTAGTTCAATCAGTAATAACATATTGCCTGCCCGTGTGGGGCGGTTCCCACAAAACCAAATTAATCAAAATAGAGAGGGCGCAACGCTCACTTATTAAAGTAATGACATTTAATAAAATTACATATAGGACTTCACAACTTTACTTGGACTGTAGTGTGCTCACTGTAAGACAACTTTACTTCTTAAAGTGTGTTCTTAGAATAAACAAATCTATTGTTCCTGACCCTAAGGTTACAAGTAAACGTAACCCCTATACAGTTGTTCCTATCCCAACCACTAAATCGAAGTTTGCCCGTATACAATTTAAATATCAATCTATCGTCCTATATAACAAATTAAATAGAAATCTAAAATTCTACAGTTTATCTTACAATGAGTGCAAACGTCTGGTTACATCTTGGCTAAAACAACTCGATTATGACGGCACCGAATCATTGCTTACATTTATTATATATCCATTGCAGGTGAAATAGTAAAATGTGTGTATACATAATAATATTATTGTAAGTAACTCTGACATCTGTCACTATTTATATATCTATCTACATAATATACCCTATTTGACGTATTAATATCTATTTATGTGTATATTACACTCTCATTTTCTTTTATTTCTTTTTGTTTAACCTAGTTTTAAACCGTTTGCTTTTAAATTTTGTAATGCATAGCCTTTTAATTATTATGTTTCTTCTTTGTAAAATTTTGTAAGAATAGCGACCTTCCAACAAGTCTTTATTGTTACTTCTGTATTTATAAGAGCGGTCTGATCCTAATACAAGTTGATAAAACTTAAAAGGATCAGATCCACAACATTGTAAAAGTGACTTGTATTTATGAATAAATATTTTTGTATTTGTTGTATTTTGTAGATTGTCTGTGCTCGGGGACCTAGGTCCTATCTTTGTATTATACTTACGGAAGACAATTATATTAACCTAAATCTAAAGATAGTTTTTAAATTCAATAAAATCTTCTAGACGACTCAGCCCGATACAGAGGACAACTCTTCGGAGGGGGAGCAGGGCAAAAAGACCGACTCCAACGAAGACCCGCCACTGCAGACGGAGAATGCTGATGATAAACCCGGAGAGAAACGGTGAGTACAGAAACACAGATCATATCATCATTAGCATAATATGTACCATAGACATAGAAATAATATAATATTATTGATGGAAGTATTGTGAAAAGGGATTTTGACTTTTATTATTGTATGGAAAGATTTCATAAAGTAAGAAAAAATTGTGAAGAGACAAATCAAGCACTCTCGCACACACAAACACACACACATGCACACACACAAACACACACACACACACACTAATTGCAGAAACCCTTTTGTTGTAACTCGGATTATTCAATGTAACTGGTTTCCCAAGATACAAGCATAGCTTAGTTTGGGTTCCCCTGGTAACACTGAGATACGTCTTTTTAAACATATTTATTATACTGTTTTATTTTTAAGGGTTTTTGTAATTTAAATAATTTTTTTTTTTAAATCGTTTTTTTTTTAAAACTAAACTTGTATTCTTATGAAAACTGTCATTACAAATTGTTTAAGCTTGTGACGTCAACGATTGGTAACTTGTATGAATGTATTGAATAGTGTTTCATAACAAAAGTTGCTAAAAAAGGTTGACTTTTTTTAATTAAGAGGAAATACTAAGGGTGAGAAAATTGAAAATTGGATTTTTGTAAAATCTATTGCTGTCGCGCAGTGCCCGAACAACCGAGCTATCAATGTGTGAGTGAGACTGTCAATGTTTGCGTGCCACGCCGCCTCCACGCCCCGCGCCCGCCTGCACACAGCTAAGAAGGAATAGAACAAAAGAAAATAGACTTCTGCATAATATTTAAAACCGGTAAATGTTCACGGACAATGCAAAGGAAAAAACAGGTCACTAATTTCGACAGACAGTAATAAGTCTTGCTGGTACAGTGGCTACGTACTGCTCATCGACACCGATAGGTTCATGGATCGGATCCGACGAGTACCCCTATTGCTTTTTGTGAATTTATTCGCATTTGTTAATAGAAACTTTTTTTTTGTTTTTTTTTTTTTCCACGAGTAAAGTTATATGGCTTTCTCTTGTGGCAAATGTAACACTCAAGCAAAGTTAAAATAAAACAACTTTAAACGGATGAAAACTCGCGTATATTCTACATTTTGAAATTTAAACCCGACGTTTCGACTACTTTTCAGTGGCCGTGATCACGGTATGACTCAGGTGTTATGCGTCAAAAATTGTTATTTCTACCTTCACTTTTATAATTATTTTAGAATAATCAGCAACTGTCGTCTTCACTATCATTCAATACGTTCCTATCCACGCAGTAGGAGCTGATGGTGTCTTGAAGCTGCACAGTATTGTGATGTCCATTGGAAACCATTAGATGTAATACTGGGTCCCAAGTAGGTGGTACATTCCAACCATCTTACATAATGAAATTAGGATGTTTTTTAATTTCAATGGCCTCGCGTAGCATTCTGGGTATATAGCGATTATCTCTGGCAAGGACCTGGGATTTATCAAAGCGAATGTAATGGTTGGGCTTATCCAGTACATGTTCACACACTGCTGACTTCGTTGACCTCCGGTGTTTCATATCCGCGATATGTTCTTTTATTCGCGTACTGATACTCCTTTTGGTTTGTCAAATGTAAGAGAGCCCACAGTCACAATCAAGCTTGTATACTCCTGCTGTTTGTAGGGGAACATTATACTAACCGTGTAAATATTAGAAATCATTAGGTACTCAAGCAAAGGTAAAGGACATGGTTCAATGCTCGGTCTGTGACAAAAGATATCAGACATCTTCGTGGGGCTAGTGGTTTTGCCAGTTTTTTTGCGAAATAAGTAAGTAAAACCTGAAATTTTCTATTTTCGAGAAATATTGGTCACCTTCGAAGTGCCATAGCTTGGCTTCTATGAATTTAAGTCAAATAGAGCTGCCTCCAGTTGTAGGTAGGTACTTTAATACAGTTTATTAGTGTAGTGTGTTGTTCACAAAAAAATCATAGTTTTGGCCCTGGAGAGCAAATAGTAAAAAAAGTCCCATTTAGAAGATTTTCTCGATTTTCTCAGTTTCCACAGGTTTTTCGAAGTTGCAAATTTGAAATAACATTACTCTCACAGACCTATACAATATACTTAAAATGCAGAACTACATCACGCTTTGCGAATTTAGCTTCTTTTTTTGTCTAAATCCGACGGCCTAGTCGAGGCGTTTTAGTATATAATTCATAAAAAACTGTCAAGAAAAAGTTTATCAGTTATATAATACCTTCCAACAATAAAACATCACAACAATCTGCTAAATGCACTTCACGCAAAATATTTTAACTGGAAATATCGATATCGATGAACAACACTAGGATATCGATATAACTATCGACTACGTCACGTCATAGAGAGTATACGTATTAGTCCGCGTCTCCCCAACCTCAAGCCTCCCCCGCAGAGCGCGATAGAGACAACTGCAGCTTCGACCGAAAATACCTATTAAAAGTACGTAAAATCAACGTTTCGTAGTCCCCTGATTTCTCTTCCAAAACTTGACCGATTTAACTATTTTTTTCATCAAAAATTAAAGAAAGGCTTTGACCGTGTTCCTATGTTTTCCTTTTTTAAATTAAATCTAGTTAAATTTGTTTTCTGGATGTTTAAACACAGCGGAAAATCTGGCCATTTTTTTGGGTTTTTGAAGGTTCATATCTCTCTTAATTATTAATTTATGAAAAAAAGGAAAACATAGGGACATGCAAATAGTGGTCATAAATTTTTGGAAAAAAAAAATATTTCACTAATGGCATTATCCAGGGAGAAAACAGGGGACAGCGTTTGTATGGAAAAATGGCTCCGTGCTTTCCTCTTAATATGAAATTGTTAAAAATAGGAGTTAAACGAGCAAACGGGTCACATGATGATGTCCTTTGCACCTTTCCTATACCTCGTTGTTCGCATCACTAAGGTTTTATACTTTTTGGTAGTTTTTCCGAGGTTATAGCGACGCGACAGAACCGAACTGCTCGTGTTTAGTACACGATGCGGATCATAAATGTCGCTACAAAACATACATAATTGGCTACGTTATTATTTGTATCAAAAAGTAATGTTATCTGTTAATGAAAACAGTATTTTTTTTTTTAACTGACTACAAATATGTAAGTTAAATTGTAAAATGCATTTTAAAAAGGCTATCTGTTGAGTTTCTTGCGGCATTTTGTCTCAACAGACCATTCACATTAAAGTGTGTTAGGGCAAAAAACAGTTTACATGCAAAAGGATTTCATTGTAAATACCAGTGGTCGTGACTTCCACTTAAAGACGGCATAACCAAATACTGAGCGGAGACCATTTTGGTACCAACCTTGTTTCAAATCACTACATAGTATAAAACAAAGTCGCTTTTTCTGTCCCTATGTATGTATGCTTAAATAGTTAAATCTTTAAAACTACGCAACGGATTTTGATGCGGTTTTTTTTAATAGATAGACTGATTCAAGAGGAAGTTTTACATGTATAATACATGCATATTCCCGCGGGATAACGTCCTATAGTTCACGCGGGCGAAGCCGCGGGCGGGCCGCTAGTAAATACTATGACGTTTGATTTTTTATATGTTAATTTTGTTTCCCAGGCGCAAGAAGCAGATGGTGGGAATCTTCCCCCTGGCGACGATGGGAGGTCCACTGGTGGCCCCCGTGTCCAGTCTGCTGCGCGCCGTGCCACCGCCGCCGCTTCCAAGGTATATAATGAGAAAATTCATTCATGTTCGTCTATCTTATGTCACGAATGCGCATAATAATATGGTAGTGACCCTGTCTGTGTCGGGGGCCTTGGATTCGAACCCCAGCCAGGGCAAATGTAAAGGTGGATTTATATTTGTCTGACGTGTCATGTCGTGACGCGTCAGAACGGTATCGGTTTCATAAATTTAGTATGGTAACGTTCAATGCACTAGTAATGCGTAATGTGTTGTGATGGCTCGTGTTTTGTCGCATTTGTTACCATACTAAATGTATGAAACCGATAACTTTCCGACACAACACGTCAGACAAATATAAATCTACCTTTAATGTGATGAATGTTTTTTTCCTTTTTTCCCGCGGAGGAGTCTGGATTTATCTACCATAAACGCAGGCTACCGAGATCTGTGTCCGTGTTTCCGCTTCGGAACATTAGAGTCCCAATTCACTAGACTCCTCCGGTTTCCCCTTTACACCCGAAAGTGTGAACCGGTGCATATCCCTGGGTTTGCGCCTTGGGGTGACCACCCGAGATATAAGATGATCCCCAGACATGGTTTAGGTGACCTAGTGGAATGGGTTCTACACTGGAAGGAGCGGTCCGCCTAGCTAATCATAACTGGATCATAAAAGGACCAGCAACGCATCGGCGATCCCTGTGGTGTCGCAGATGTCCATGGGCGGCGGTAATTTCTGTACATCAAGAGACCCGCTGGCTCGTTACCCGCCTTTGACATAACTGAATGGCAAATATAAAAATAAAATAAGATAGTCTAGAAGCTAGGAACTATTAATGATGTTGTAATGTGTTTGTTCCAGAATGTTCCGCACAGGCCGCCTGGCGAGTACCCCACAGGACCACCTGAATCCTGATGTTCCAGAGTTTGTGCCCCAGTCACAACGGCAAGGTAATAAAATATTTTTCATCCCACCATCTCGGAAAGAGTATTTTTAATCTTCAATATCTGAGTGGAAAAGCCGTTTTTATTCTCTAGAGGATAAAGTAAATTGAATTTAGAACATCGTGTGCACTAAGTTTGTGAATTAAAAAAAACATTAAACCTATTTACTGCTACCTCTATGGTGCCGAATATATCATACAACTTTTTTTTAATTTGTTAAAAACTCAGACTCGGAACCTTCTTGGTGTTCTTTTTTCAATTTGCTTTTTTTTGCATTAAGCACTCGCCGCGCGTATTATAATTGACCTCAGTGGCATTAAGTCATTTCCTCGCTGAGGTGGAATGAAAAGTTACGTGTTGCACTCGAGTGCAAAGATTTTTCACCTCGTGCTCTTTTGATTCCCTCGCTAACGCTCAGGATTCTAATTTTGAATCACTCGCTGCGCTCGTGATTCAATTTTAGAATCCTTCGCTTGCTCGGTCATCAAAATTGAACACGCGGTTAAAAAGCAACTTTGCACTCTCGTATAACAAATAACTATTATATGATTCACACATTTAAACTCCAAAGCCTCGGTGGTTAGAGGATCCTACAGTGTTACTGCACATTAAGAGATGCTTCCCGGTTAAGTGACCTTCAATGGCAATGGAATAGGCCGCAGTGGCCACTTACCATTAGATTTTGACCGCCTCCGTGGAACAGTGGCTAAGCCGCTCGGGTATAAAAACACGGAGGTCGTGGGTTTGATTCCCGCCTTGGGTCTGGTTGGTGGTAGGGCTTTTTCAGAGTCCGACTGGCTAGCTACCACCCCCACAGGTCAATCTGCCGCCATAACAGCTCTGGCTGTGTTCCGGCAATATTAATGTGGAAGCCAGTACACTCGAAATCAAAGGCTCAAAGATCAGATGAGCCTACAGTCTAGCAGCACATTGAGCGACGCTGGTGAAGTGTCCCTCAATGGAATAGGCCGCAGTGACCGCTTACCATCAGGTGGGCTGCGTGCCTGTCTGCCAACTGACTTAGTATAAAAAAAAGGTGGACTGCGTGCCTGCCTGCCAAAGCTGAAATAGCGTAAAAGGCAAACTTCAAAACAAATAGCAATATTTGAAATTGAAAGATCTCTTGAACTTAGCATTTCATCTTCCACCGCTAGAAATAGGCGGGAGGCCTATATCCAGCGGTGGACGTCTAACAAAGGATCTCTAAACTGGTTGTTCTTGTCCCACACGCATCCAATGGATTCCCGCGATCTTTACTACTATAGTCGAGTCATTTTAATAGGCCTCATTTGACAGTTCATCTATGCAAAGAAAAGTACTACTTATGTACATAAGGAGTAGAGTCTAATTTTCTAAATAAATAATAATTGTATTAATAAGAACTGATGTTGTTTCTTGAGGTTTATTCATTTAGCGTAATGTATATTTTTCTTTGCATAAATGAAACGTCAAATGTGACCTATTAAAATGACTCGACTGTAGGTCTAGGTCCACCTTGTGTTGACCACTCGAGGACCCGCCCCGTGATGGTTTTTCTTGGGAACTCATTATTTTTTTGCTAACCACGCAAATTGACCCCATGCATAGTCCTCTCCATTGCTCTTATAGTATAGGCATACCTCGCATATTCCGATGGTGAACTCTAGAAGTCATTGTCGTTATCAACGAGGTTACATTGACGCGGCGCAACCGAACTGGTGGCGTCTGTACGCTATCCGGATCATAAGTGTCGCTACAAATATTTGTAATGTATCTCTTTCTTCCAAATGACCATGATGATGAGATTCAAACCATAGACCTCAACCTCATGCAAGTGAATGGACATCTGAAACCAATCGGGCGCCTCAGCTTTAATTTATAATTTAAACTATACAGTTTTTTTTATAATATTGTTCTGCCACACACTCTTTGTTCCGTGCTTATTTTGGTGTTGACATTTTGTGTGTTACTAGTCCAGTCAACGAATAATTGTGGATGGAAAAGTCGAAAGCAGAAACTTTGACTTAGGAACTTTATTTGGACTAGCTAGGAGATAAACATACTAAAAGTCCCCACCCCTCCGGGGTGAGCCCGAGGGGGGGGAGCACAAAGAAGGTCCCGTTTTTTGGTTTTTTGCTTACTGCTCGAAAACGGTGCTTCGTACGAAATTTTGTTGTACTACATAATAAAAACTAATTAAATTCTCTACAACTTTGTCTTTTACACTTTGTATCTATCTCCAATCATTGCCTAGCTATAAGCTTCTAAAAGTGGTCGATTTTCAAAAATGTACGTTAGGTTTTCCTACTATAAGTCAGTGAGTCTATACTAATTTTTACTACTTTTTCACCTTCATATCTCCATAACCGTTTGAGCTAGCTTCATAAAATTTGGGCTTCTAGGTGTCCTTATGGATCTAATTAAAGTCACGTAGTTTTATGTGTTTACGTTAAATAGGCATTCATTGACTGGACTATACAGTCTGTTCACCATAAGTTGTCCTTTAGCCGCTATATTGGCAGCATTGCCTACGCTTTGTAAATCTGTCAAAAAACAGATTGATAGTATTGAAAAACAGTAGTACCAATATAGCGGCTAGAGGACTTCTTATCGTGAACGATCTGTAGTGTAGAAATTTCTCCGCGCAGAAACAAAATTTTGGGTTAATACAAAAGTAATGGATAAGTTCCATATTTACAACGCCCCGATGTCTAGGAACTGGGTAAATAGCTCGGGGTCTTGGGTTTAATTCCCGGGTCGAGAGAAATTTTTATCGTTTTTTCGCACACAGCTCGGGTTTGTGATCAATACGTGTGTAGTTTATCTCTGACAGCAGTTCAAATGATATTTCTTGTTCACAGAAGAGTCGGGGGACAAGTCTGAACAGGAAGACAGGATCGGTTCCGGCAGAGGGAGCCCTGGATCCGAGAGGAGTGGGAGCGACGTCTGGACTGAGGTAGGAAACCTTGGCAATTGATGTTTATATTATCCGATTCAAATTCTATTAGGATAATACCTTTTGGTGTCCGTAACGTTAGCAACCAAAAGCAAAGCATTTATTAGTAACCAATTTTGTATAATGGTAAAGAAGTTAGCTGTTACAGTCTGTTCACCATAAGTTGTCCTTTAGCCACTATATTGGCAGCATTGCCTACGCTTTGTAAATCTGTCAAAAAATAGATTGAAAGTATTGAAAAACAGAAGTACCAATATAGCGGCTAGAGGACTTCTTATCCTGAACGATCTGTACACCAGAGATCGCGGGTTTGATTGACATGTAATTTTGATGTGTTTTTATGTATACTATGTATGTTTACACAAAATAATAATAATTAAAGGTTCATTTGTTGTCCAGTTATATGGATAGAACAAGTTATGTTTAGTTTGGGGCTTTACAAATAATGTTTGAGGATATTCCGTGCTTCGGAAGGCACGTTAAGCTGTTGGTCCCGGCTGATATTTACTATAATGTAAATATTAGTCGTCAAGCCTAGTCAGAGGCCATTTGGCGGCTTGATAACATCTGACATTTAGGTCGGTCACTTGCCTTACGCACCCCTCCACCAACCCGCACTAGGCCAGCGTGGTGGAGTATGGCCCACACTATCTCACAATTGAGATAAGGCCTGTGTCCCAGCAGTGGGAACGTATATAGGCTGATGATGATGATGATATTTATTAAATTTTATTGTCCCCTCCAGGTGAAGAGGCGCACCAAGGCCGGGTCCCGCGAGAGGGCCCCGCCGCCGCCGCCGGAGGACGAACCTCGTGAGGAACTGCACTTCCAGCTCGACGAGGAGCTCGACCTGCCCCCGCCCAGGCAGAACACCTTCACTGACGCCTGGTGAGTACAAGTTAGCCATCATCATCATAGACGTATTCCTGGTTGCATGCATGGAGCCCAGGGACCGCTTCGACTACAACAGTATTATAGCCTGACCAGGAATATAAAAAACCTGCTCTGAAGGCGCCACATTAGCTATGGTTCTAGCAACACTTTGTTGCTATGGTTACACTGACAAATGAAATGAAATGAAATCATTTATTCTGCAAATAGATTTTAAAAAAATACTTTTGCACGTCAATCTTTTTTTCCCTACCAGCACTTCGACGTCAATGGCCTGTTGAGGAAAGAAGTGCCGCAAGAAACTCAACAGATTTGCCTTTTTTTAAAAAATATTACAATATCCAATAATAACAAGGCACGATTGACAATTCACATCACACTTTGACAAACAGAAATAATGAATGACATGTTATTGTTTTTTATTTGATTGTTGCCACTTGAAGAAATTAGTTCCAATATTTTTCCGCAATATGGCGAGGTTTTTTATTTAATGGTCGGGCTATACATAGTCGTCATCATCATCATGGACGTATTCCTGATTGCATCCAGTATGGAGGCCAGGGACAGCTTCGACTACAACAGTATTACTACTCCTTAATTTGACCCCCTCCGTGAAAAAGTGACTAAAGCCGCTCGGGTATAAAACCCGGAGGTCGTAGGTTCGATTCCCGCCATGGGTCTGGTTGGTGGTAGGACTTTTTCAGAGTCCGACTGGCTAGCTACCACCCCCACAGGTGAAATCTGCTGCCATAACAGATCTGGCTGTGTTCCGGCAGTATTAATTTGGGAGTCAGTACACTTGAAACCAAAGGCTCGAAGACCAGATGAGCCTACAGTCTGGCAGCACATTGAGCGACGCTACATAGTGAATTGTCCCTGTGACCGCTTTCCATTAGGTGGGCTGCGTGTCTGTCTGCCAACTGAAGTTGTATAAAAAAACATAAAAAAATACCCTCAAAATTTGTAATATATTAATGTGTTGGCGTGCTTTGTCAGGTCCGACGAGGAATCAGACGCCGAGTTCACCGACCGCGACGTCGGGCGGCTGCTCATCGTGACGCAGACCGGCCGCGTCGCCAAGCACGAGGGCCACGACCGCCAGGGCGACTTCACCTCGCGCACCAAGATCACGCAGGACCTCGAGCAGGTACAATGTCTTCCCAGCCGAGTATCTAACTACGGTGGTCAGTCTGGGCGACTTCACCTCGCGCACCAAGATCACGCAGGACCTCGAGCAGGTACAATACTACCTGTATTTCAGCAGCCTTTCATACTGTAACCTGCTGAAAGATAGTATCAACCAATTGCAGTGGCCACCGCTTGCACATACTCCGATAGTAGCTGCAGTGGCTTTAAGCTCCTATTTATACCTCTTATCATCAGGCTTATTATCAAGCGGGCCGTAGGCTTTAAAAACCTGTGGTAAGCGGCTACCGTCGCCTATAGTCGTTTGTAACACCAGAGGCATTACTGGTTTCATAAGTTTAGATACCAGTATGGACTTAGGGCACTCGCGTGCAGACCTTGTCATCAGAAGGATGTACCGGCGACAGGAAAAAAATGGTTCTTCCCGCTGCCAACACTATGCATTCCCTAATTGAGAGCTCTGGAGACCATTGAACTACAATTACTAGAGTATAGAACCGACACCGCAAACAAAATTTTTGCGCGATGCTTTGTTGCCATTTCCATGGTTACGGCAACAACTCATTCAAGATCTATGAGATAGGCATTTCGAACAAAACGCGTAAGCGCCTTGCTTTGCATGGCGCTTACGACGTTTTGGTCGCCAGAAAAATATACTCTGTAAGCAATCTAGCGCTGCAAGTTTTATAGTTTGGTTAGACGACATCGGCTGTAGCAAATACATCAGTCAGTCCAGTCATCATTTTGCGACACATTTTTTGTTCCGTATAGCCTCTCAATACGTAGTACTTGTAACTCAATGCTGGAGACTACTCCCCGACAGAAACATAGCTATGAAGTGCTACTTCAGGTCTTCTGTAAGATTAATAGGGAGTACTTCCCTAGACGAGCGACTCGTTTGAATGGAAGATTCAATTATGCTTACCTCTCTTAAGTAGCAATCATAAATGAAGATGATATTTTAAAAGTGTTTCTTCTAATTTATAGGTCATCACAGATGGACTGAGACGCTATGAAGAGGACCTTTGGAATGAAGATGGATACCCATCCGTAAGTTGATAGCTAAAAGACTAAGCTGCTTTTATCTGCCTGATAAGTAGTCATAATAGTCATGCATAGTATGATTTTGAGCGTTTTTACCTGATTTTATCCGGGTGCCTTTGCACTATCCTACTTATTTAAATTAAATTCAAAACTAATTCTAAATTATTTATAAAAAGTGCATAGTAATATAGTTGCGGCATATAGTAGTAATAGTAGCATTTTCATATCCAATTATAATTGTTTGTTGTCTGTCGGTGCAGTCGTACGGCAGCGGGCAGCAGCAGTACCGCACGGTGTCGCTGATCAGCCGCGAGCAGTTCGAGGCCGCCGTGCCGGCCGAGCGCCACGCCAACCCCGCCGAGCCGCCGCCGCCGCCGCCCAGGCCGCAGAAGGTACTACCCCCAAGAACCCCCTAACTACCTTCTAGAACCCCCATACTACCCACAAGAACCCGCACTACCCCAGAATCCCCTTATTACCCCATAATACCCTTTTTTTGGCGGTGGAGAACGTATTAACGCGTCATAACCGCAGGCTAGCGACGCCAGCGGGCGTGTAGTAGGTAGGTAGGTAGGTGGGTAGGGCTCGGGATCAAAAGTCGTTCATCCGACTACCCTAAACTTTCCCCTTTCCACCCGATTGGGACGAGCCAGTGCCAGACCCACTTAACTCCCCCGGTTTAACTCATAGCCAACCCCTGATAACCACACAACAAACACGAGCAGTATGCGTGACGTGTATAATGTGTATAGTAGTTAGACCTAGCGAACGACTATCCCCCATTAATCTTATTAAAAAAACACAGAACGCATCTTCAAAAAAAAAAAAAACGAATCCTGCTATAATCTAGACCGCAATAGCCAGAGCACAAAAAACAGTAGGAAGGCCAGGGTAACTGCAGAAGTTTATACCATAATAACCCCCACTTAAATGTTATAATTATTATGTGATATTGTAAAAACTGTTTATTGGTAGTATACATTTTAGTTTAAAAAGTTCTTTCAATTAAAAACTAAGTAAAGTATATTAAGCTAATTGACATCATCATCATTAGCGACGCTATCATCAACTTTTATTATTAGCCATTAGCATAAAAACATTTTCTTAAAGTCCTGTTCTTGCCAAGTTTTTGCGTGGCGCATACATTTTTGCTAATTTTCTACATTTACACACGCATTTTCTTTTATTGATAGTTCAGAAATTTACACATGCCCTGTCACATAAGTGATTTAATCCTATGGTGCCGTTTAACGCGAGTTCTTTCGTTAAGTTTAATAGTTAATAGAAGTCTTATTTCTACTATTCCGAATGTATACGCAAGTAATTAATCTATAAAGTTTAATTAAAATATTCCTGTCAACTAAAATTATTTGAAATAAAACAATAAATTGTTCCCGCAGCAAGCTGAAGGTTCTGAAGGAAGGCGACCGCGACGCACGGCTCGCTTCTACGCGGCGAACAAGGATCCACACGCTACAGATGTTATGTAAGTTGTTAATTCTAACTTAACTAAACTCACGGGCAATAAAACTTGGCCACTGGGCTTTTTTCATACAATCATGGTCACTTTAACGTCTCATAGATAGAAAACTATTTGCAGCTGTGCAATGATTATTACGTCAATGGAGAGGCCAAACGCCCAATTGTCGAATCGCAGTTTCAAAATTTGCCAAAAACCGTTAAATTTTCTCAAAAAGGAAAAACAATAAACCGAACTCAACGCTCCATACTACGATGTATGAAAAAATCCCAGTGGCCAAGTTTTATTGCCGGTGAGTGTATTTTACTTTTAGTCTAATATCTCACTATAGAACGACCTTTAAAGAATTGGATAAATTGGATGAAAAGTATTTTATATCCAATTAAATATATCAATAAATAAATATAATATTGCAAATGGGTTATTTAAAAAATTTCAATTCAGAATATGTTTAATTAATTATAATTTTAACGATTTGACTGGTTAGGTTAAAAGACGAATTTCATACCAATCTAAAGACTGTGAAGCCCATAATACCAGCCTACCCAAGAATTGGGAAAGAAATAGTCGACTTATTACGTATAGTCTGATATAGGTAGTCTGAATACAACCAAAATATTTTTTTTTTTTTTCATGTAAATTTGTATAAATTATATTATTTTATTATTTATGAATCGTCAATTACTCGTATAGAGTCACTCTACCACCGGTATCTATGATTTTTAATTTTTTCTGGAGTTTTTTTTTCATGATGGAATTAATGATGGAATCTCCTTTAGACATCGTGTGTATTAACGTATGTTTGGTCTGTCCCACAGCACGAGCAGAAAGCACAAAACGAGGCATAGCTTGAACCCGCCGGTGGAGCACCACGTGGGCTGGATCATGGACGTCCGCGAGCATCGCCCGCGCACGCTTAGCACGGGGTGAGTCAAATCAAAATTCTATACTACAGCAGTTGGCAGACAGGCACGCAGCCCACCTGATGGTAAGCGGCCACTGCGGCCTGTTCCACTGAGACACTTCACCTGGAAGCGTCGCTCAATGTGCTGCCAAACTGTAGACTCATCTGATCTTCGAGCCTCTGATTTCAAGTGTACTGGCTCCCACATTAATATTATCGGAACACAGACAAATCTGTTATGGCCGTGAGTGGCAGTGGCCGTTTACCATCAAATGGTAAACGGTCTATTATATTGAGAAACTTAACCAGGAAGAGTCGCTCAACTTATTATGTAAGAGTTCATATTCATAAATTGTACTTACATTAAAACATTTTAGTATCATTCTTAAAATAACCAAGAGAAAAGAAAAATTTTTAGTACCTATCTTGAGAAACCAGTTTTGAAATAAAAACATGTTTTTTTATTTGTGTAATGTTATTGCAGATGAAGAAATATGACTACGGTGATTATTTTTATTAATTATTTTGCATTTATGATGGCGGTTTGAAGTCCTCCATCAAAATAAAAAACCAATCACGTTTAAGTCGGACCTAATGGCTACGTAGCGCCATCTAGCGGATTTTTTATTCCAAAAACCTTCATAATTCTAAAAATAGAAATATTTTAATCACTTTTCTCCCCACAGATCGTCGCTAGGCACATCCCCAACGCTCGGTTCGTCGTGCGGATCAATGCCGCAGTCGCTGCCGACGTTTCACCACCCCAGCCACGGGCTGCTCCGCGAGAACCACTTCACGCAGCAGGCTTACCACAAGTACCACTCGCGGTGTCTGAAAGGTACGTGTTAGATCTTAACTACATTTTTTACAACAATAATCAGAAGTAAAAAAAGGAACTTTCGACCGCCTCAACATTTAGGGTGCCATTATCTATAAAACGACCAAAAAATGTTTCTTGTTTAAGAGCCAGCCCATGTTACAATGTTTTTTTTAATTGAATTATATATTTCAAATTGATTATATAAATAACTACATATTCTTTGAATATTTTAAGCGTACCGTTTGCTTTATCAATATCGAGCAAAAACTAGCAAAATTTTACGGTTGTTGTATGACCATGGGACCTCACATATTTCATCCAATGACGTTCAATATACAACTAGACACCCAATCTCTAGGAAAAATTCCTCAAAAAACGTCCGAGCGGCGATGACACAGATGACATTAACACATTCGTTCAAATAAACACCTTATCTCGTGGCAGTTAGTGTTTAATGTCAATTGTATACAACTAAACGAAAACTCTGTCCAATAGTCGGGTGGGCAGACTTTTGCTTCGGACAATATTTGAGCGTGATTGGGAGTCTAGTTTTTTAATTGAACGTCATTGATTTGGTTGTGACGCGAAACGTCACTTTCGCAAAATGTCATCTCAAAAAAATTGGTCACTTTCGCAGAAAGTCATTTTCGCAAAATGTCATTTTCTCAGAATGTCATAGTAGCAAAAAGTCATTTTCGCATTATGTCACTTTCTCAAAATGTCACTTTAGCAGAATGTCATTCAACCTAACCAATCAATCTAAAAACCAAGCAAGGTAAAAAAAACCAGATATCAAGTAATCAATCTTTATTATAAATATGCGCTCGTACGTGGAAGTACCACCCTCTCACATAACACCAACGTGAAATAATAGTGACTACTATTGTGTTAATTTTCCATACTATGTGAGCATTGTCCTTTCCAATTAAAAACGTATCATGTTCTTTTTTTTGTCACATGTTATATAACAATATTACTTAATCTGTACGCACCGTTAGACTGATTGGTTAGGTTGAATGACATTCTGCTAAAGTGACATTTTGAGAAAATGACATTATGCGAAAATGACTTTTTGCTACTATGACATTCTGAGAAAATGACATTTTGCGAAAATGACTTTCTGCGAAAGTGACCAATTTTTTTGAGATGACATTTTGCGAAAGTGACGTTTCGCGTCACAACCATTGATTTCATCCTTAAAATTCAATTGAACTATCACAGTTCATGGGATTGCTTGGTAAAAGACGGACAGTTATACGAAAGGACGGAAAGCGGAATCTTAATAATAAGGTCCCGTTTTACCCTATCTCCGTTGATTCTTTTACTATAACACAAGTGCTCGTACAATATTTATTTATTTATTATTAATTATTTATTGTATGTTTCAGAGCGCAAGAAACTCGGCATCGGCCAGTCGCAGGAGATGAACACGCTGTTCAGGTTTTGGTCGTTCTTCCTGCGGGACCACTTCAACAGGACCATGTATAATGAGTTCAGGTGAGGATATCGTCATCACCTTCTTCATCAGCAGCTGGTGAAAGATGGCCGCTGATCGACATAGGGCATAGTAGTATTTAAATCGGTAATTATTCATTGATAAATAATGATACAGAATGACTCAACTTTTGGCTTCGTAATGTCGATAATAATATGTATCGAGAAGAACCGGCAAGAAACTCGAGTATTTTTTCGATCTCCAAAACTGTTCTTATTAAGTACCAGTTTTACCTCTGTCCAATATCATCATCATCATCAGCCTATATACGTTCTCACTGGGACACAGGCCATAACTCAATAATGTGAGATAGTTGGAAATTGATAAAAGAGTCAACATTTATGATATCTCATTGATAACATCAGTAAGTTACATTGGTAAGTCATACAGTTTTCTGTGTAAAATAATATATTTTTTTCTGATATAACGTATGTTTGTTCGTAGAACGCTAGCGAACGAAGACGCGCAGACCGGGTTCAGATACGGGCTCGAGTGCCTGTTTCGCTTTTACTCGTACGGGCTCGAGCGCAAGTTCCGCCCCGAGCTCTACCACCACTTCCAGCTCGAGACCATCGCCGACTACGAGAACGGTCAGTCACACACACCCACGCGCACGCACACACACACACACACGAACTCACGCGCACGCACAAACGCACACGCACACGCACACACACGCGCACACACACACAAACAAACACACGCACACAAACACGCACACAAACGCGCGCGCGCACACGCGCGCACACACACACCCACACAAAACATAAGCGCGCACACACACACTCACATAAACAACCGCGCAGATACACACACACGCGCAGACACAGACAGACACACACACACACACTCACGCGCGCGCGCAGACACACATATACACACACACACACACACACACACAAACAAACATACATAGTCCATAGAGACTCAACACATACACGCACACACAGAGAGACATACCCACGCATTTATACACACACACACACACACACACACACAGAGAGATACTCACACAAACAAAAACAATGAGTGCGAGATAGAGACTCACACAAACATAAGCACTGAGTAAAAGACTCACGCACACACACACAAACACTGATTTTAAAAATTATCATTTTCTTTTTTTTTGATGTCGTAAAAACAAAAAAAAAACTTTGAAATATTTAAATCTTTCTACTCAAAACGTTGGCAACATCTGTTATAAGTATTAACTGTTGTGTCTCCTCTATCCAGGTCAGCTATACGGGCTGGAGAAGTTCTGGGCCTTCCTGAAGTACTATAAGCACGCGTCGGCGCTGCAGGTGGAGCCCAAGCTGCAGGGCTACCTGTCCAAGTTCAAGAGCATCGAGGACTTCAGAGTGCTTGAGGTATGTCACACATTACCATTGACCATTGACCACAATACATTGAATGAAGGGCGAAAAATGTGCGACAAAGTGAGGAAAAATCTGCTAAATTTGGAACAGTGGAAACATCAAAGACTGTGCTTTGTGGTATGTAACACGTAACAACTATACAACATTTAAACGGAGCCGACATTAGGTTTACTATCTAAAAGTTTGGACTATACAGGGATGGATACTTTATATGGTTAATGTGCCTTATATGGCACACAATGGGGACTTTGAAGACTTCAGAGTGCTTAAGGTCACACAGGGCAAAAATCTGCCACTCGGAGAGGAAAAACATGTCATACTGTAGGGAAAACTGCCGCACAGGAAGAAAAATCCTTAATTGCCTTTTCGCGGGCAAAAAAAGATAAAAGAAGGAGAGACCGGTTTTATCATTGTCTAACAAGTTGCTAATATTTTTCCACTAGATATTGTAGAAGCTGTCTCTTGTCAATTTATAGAAAAATTAACAAAATACCTGATAGAATAATTATTAATTATCAAACAGTTCTAAAACTTTCTCCAAATATAATTGTATTGTTATTTGCACTAAATGTCCACATGCAGAGGCTATACCGTGCTACTGTGTGTTACTGCGGAATAGTGCTAAAGTGACGTAGAGACTGGCGTTCCGGGCTTGCTTCGTAGCTAGTACGGGTGCAAGGCTTCTACTACAAGTTATATAGTTAATACAACAATTCGACGGTCCCTACGTATAAAGCGACATGTCCATATATGCAATATATGGACATGTCGCTTTATACGTAGGGACCGTCGAATTATGTTCACATGAATGTAATAGTATACCCTGGTCCGTCGAAACAAAAAAATTAAAGAAAGTTTTTTTTTTATGAGAAAGGAATGCGTTTGTTGTTGGTAACTTGGTAAGTGATCATTAAACAGCCTTTCGACATCTTTTTTTATTTTATTTTTGCGACAGGAAACGCATTTACGCGTACCTCTAGCCGCGGGGGCGGCTAGACGGTTATGTGGGGCCCCCGCAGAGTGCGTCCTAACCCGTCGGGTCCCTCAAGGTCGCATTGGTGACACCGCCCGGTGCCAGGTTGAAGCTATTGACCGGGCATTGCCCCTGCCCATCGACACCTGCGACTAAGTGCTTGTTCACGTTGACTCGCGTGCGCGGTCACGAAATATCAAACACATGGCGTAATATCAAAGTGTTCGTGTACAAAACGCACCTGCGGGCTATGTAGCGACCCAACTAGCGACGGACGCGCGCGATGCACTCGAAAATTTTAGCCAGTTTGACCTGGAAACTTGCGCAAACGCCTGGCGGCCAATGTAAACACGAACTCGCCACGTCTTCGCGCCGGCATCACCCGCCGCTGCGCCGCGCCCGCGCGTTCCTACGTGAACAAGTACTAAGGCACTCTCACTTACCGAACGGAGCACAATAGCAAAGCTCATACGTTGGTCTTCTGTGAAAGGGTGGTTTTTCCCCAGTCGAGTTGTCTATAGCACGACTATATCACACGTAGAATCTTAGTTTAACTATTGGTTTGTAACTCACTTGTGATTGTGAGTTGTGACCATGTGAAAAGTTCAGATTTCCCTGCACTAAGGGGTATGTTGTCACATCGGCGAAAATATGCCATATAGGGGAAAAAACTGCCATACTAGAGAAAAATCTTAAAGTTGATTTATTTATAATATTTACATATCTCTTGCTCTGTAAGTAGTCACTTACTTCCCTGAATGCCGGGGTGTATGGATATCATTACAGCATAGATCAAAACCTACCATGTAATGTTCACATTACAGCATAGGTTTCAAAACCTATCATGCAATGTTAACATTACAGCATAGGTTTTGGAATTTGAAAAAAAGAACTGTCATACTTATACTGCAAGAAGAATATTTTTTAAAAGTTAATATTTTTTTTCTCGGTATCTTATTTATTCCAATCGGAATCGAGACAATTTTTATTAGAATTTATGAAGATTTTATTTTAAATATCGAACTATTTGTTTCGCAGTCACACTGTATGTTAGTTGAAATCAACGCCGCGCGTATTATAATGGACCTCAGTGGTTGAAATCTATTTAAAAATCAAACTGGCCAGCACGATTTGACGCGCTTGCGTGCCATAAAATCGTAAAGAGTAAAAAAGGCAGTCGACTAGCTAGGCGCGAAAGTAAATTTTTTTCGTGTTTTGGAGTTCTTTCTCAAAAGTTCAGTTTTTTACTTACCTCACAATCGATATGTAAAGCAGAGTGTTTACCTCGGGTGTAAGCATCAATTGCATACTCGGGCTAATTAGCGCCCTCGCTGCGCTCGGGCGCCAAAAGCCTCGTATGCAATTGATGTTATACAGCCCTTGGTTAACAATCTACTATTATTTTGTATTTCTAGCCTCAACTGAACGAGCTGCTAGCAGCTTGCGGCCCCCTGGCGCCCGGTCGTGGGCCTCACGCGCGTGCGTACGACCGGCACCGCTCCGTGTCCGAGAGCGACCGCGCCGCCCACGCCGACGCGCGCCAGTACAGCCAGCACCAGCACAAGTGAGTACAGGCACCAGCCTCAACTGAACGAGCTGCTAGCGGCTTGCGGCCCCCTGGCGCCCGGTCGTGGGCCTCACGCGCGTGCGTACGACCGGCACCGCTCCGTGTCCGAGAGCGACCGCGCCGCCCACGCCGACGCGCGCCAGTACAGCCAGCACCAGCACAAGTGAGTACAGGCACCAGCCTCAACTGAACGAGCTGCTAGCGGCTTGCGGCCCCCTGGCGCCCGGTCGTGGGCCTCACGCGCGTGCGTACGACCGGCACCGCTCCGTGTCCGAGAGCGACCGCGCCGCCCACGCCGACGCGCGCCAGTACAGCCAGCACCAGCACAAGTGAGTACAGGCACCAGCCTCAACTGAACGAGCTGCTAGCGGCTTGCGGCCCCCTGGCGCCCGGTCGTGGGCCTCACGCGCGTGCGTACGACCGGCACCGCTCCGTGTCCGAGAGCGACCGCGCCGCCCACGCCGACGCGCGCCAGTACAGCCAGCACCAGCACAAGTGAGTACAGGCACCAGCCTCAACTGAACGAGCTGCTAGCGGCTTGCGGCCCCCTGGCGCCCGGTCGTGGGCCTCACGCGCGTGCGTACGACCGGCACCGCTCCGTGTCCGAGAGCGACCGCGCCGCCCACGCCGACGCGCGCCAGTACAGCCAGCACCAGCACAAGTGAGTACAGGCACCAGAGACTGGGCTGGAGAGACCGAGGCCTTGTGGGGGACGAGCGACCCCCTACCACCTTACTCTATAGGCTTTTGACCGCCTCCGTGGAACAGTGGCTAAGCCGCTCGGGTATAATAACTAAATAAATGGGTCTGGTTGGTGGTAGGGCTTTTTCAGAGTCCGACTGGCTAGCTACCACCCCCACAGGTGAAATCTGCCGCCATAACAGCTTTGGCTGTGTTCCGGCAGTATTAATGTGGGAGCTAGTAAGTAAACTTGAAATCAAAGGCTCGAAAATCAGATGAGCCTGCAGTCTGGCAGCACTTTGAGGGACGCAGGTAAAGTGTCCCTCAATGGAATAGGCCGCAGTGGCCGCTTACCATCAGGTGGGTTGCGTGCCTGTCTGCCAAATCCGAGTATAAAAAGAGTGTGTTTTATTATAATGGAGAATGTTCACTAGTTTCGATTTTTAACTTTTCTTATAGTCCATATGAAATAAAAAAAGTGTGTATAAAAATTATTTCGATATGTCACTTAGTTCCCGAGATATTGAATTTTAAACGGCGCGAGTGTCGGCCGGCCGGAGCTCGTTGCGGTGACGTCAAAGTACATACACTCACGCAGTACGTTGCGCGCTCCGGTACGGTTATTTCGTAGTGAACCGTACCGGAGCGCGCAACGTACTATGACCTGTGACGTCATCGTACTGCAGCGCCAGCATGGCCGACGCGCGGCGAACGGGATTTTTAAATGTCTATAAAATCTAAACTAATTGATATTTTGGCATGGAACAAAAAATAATGTGTTTATATTCACATAGGCTTTACTGTGACAAAGTTACAAGCTGTTTCGCATACCTAGTAACATTCTCCATTTAACAATAGTGTTTGTTGCAGAAGGTCATCGGGCGGCAGCAGCGGATCAGGCAAGGACAACCGCGGCCGCGCCGGCTCCTGCGGCGCTCAGAGCGTCGTCGCTAACGCGCGTCCTAGGCGTGAGTACACCACTTACTTACCACTTACTCACTTACCAAGTTACCACGTACTTACTTACCACTTACTTAACTTACCACTTACGTACTTACCACTTACTTACCACTTAATTACTTACCACTTACATACTTACCACTTACTTACCACTTAGATTTACCATCGCCTATGGACGCTGCGATATTGGAGGCACTACGCACATTGATTCTGGCATTAAAAAAACATAACTTTGGCATTAAAAAAGGGCCTCTTCTCTATCTACATCATGGAAGACATACAGTCTGACCAGAAAGAGTAGAAATTAAAAAATGGCAATACTGTAGTGTGATGTCCTACCTTTTTTCTTTGATTAATTTGAAAGGCATGACACTACAGTATTGCCACTTTTTAATTTCTACTATTTCTGGTCAGACTGTAACTCAACGACTGAAACATAAGCACATCAGTTATAGCCCGACCATTAAAATAAAATACCTCGCCATTTTGCGGAAAAATATTGGAACTAATTTCTTCAAGTAGCAACAATCAAATAAAAATACAATAAATGTCATTCATTAATTGCTCTGTCAAAGTGTGATGTCAATTGCCAACCGTGCCTTGTTACTATTGGATATTGTAAGTTATTTGTGAGTATCACCGCAGCACCCAAGTGTTGCTATAACCATAGCTAATGTGGCGCCTCCAGAGCAGATTTTTTATTTTCTTGGTCAGGCTTTAGTTATGAAATGCTACTTCACTTCACTATGGTACAGACGAGCGAATCTCTTAAGGTGCTCCCTCACCGAGAGCATTCGCGTGTAATATAACATTATAGATTCGTCTTCCGAGCATTACAATACTACCTCCCAGACCGACGAGCGTTCGCGTTTAATTGATTGATTACACATTGTATCATTACAAGGTGCGCATTGTAATGCTCGGTTCTCCTCCTTCACTGATGTAGTGCTCGAGTCAGCAACGTTACATTACACGCGAATGCTGAGGGAGCACCTTTAATGAGTTCGTGATCTGTCAGATAACTAAAATAGTCTATTGTAAATTACGAACTGGTCTGTCAATGGTGAAACAAGCCATTAACGTATAACATTGTCTTTGCAGCCACGCCGAAAACGAAGCCAGACAACGCCCCACCGGCCGAACTAAAATCGGTCGCGGCGAAAACGCAGTGACCTCGCACACCCATCCCCGCGCCGAACGGACTGTGCTACTTAACCTAGCGTCTAAACGAACTCGACAAAATATATATATATGATATGCATTTTTTATAAATAAAGTTGAAAAAAATTTAAAATAAATGTTGCAAAAAAAATGTGTAAACTCTAGTGCTGAAAGGACAGTGCAGTGTTTCTAGTGCTCGGCCGGAGTCTAGATTTGCAGGCTTTTATATAAGTGGAGCCTTGGTACGTATCTTTTATATACCTTTTTAATATTAGATTTTTTTATTTGCTATTTACACGAAAACCATAATGGAGAATGTTAGCTAGTTTCAATTTTTAACTTTTCTTATAGTCCATATGAAATAAAAAAGTGTGTATAAAAATTATTTCGATATGTCACTTAGTTCCCGGGATATTGAATTTTAAACGGCGCGAGTGTTGGCCGGCCGGAGCTCGTTGCGGTGACGTCAAAGTACATACACTCACGCAGTACGTTGCGCGCTCCGGTACGGTTATTTCGTAGTGAACCGTACCGGAGCGCGCAACGTACTATGACCTGTGACGTCATTGTACTGCAGCGCCAGCATGGCCGACGCGCGGCGAACGGGATTTTTAAATGTCTATAAAATCTAAACTAATTGATATTTTGGCATGGAACAAAAAATAATGTGTTTATATTCACATAGGCGTTACTGTGACAAAGTTACAAGCTGTTTCGCATACCTAGTAACATTCTCCATTGAAATATTATGTTCATTTTATATTATATCAGTTGGCAGACAGGCAAGCAGCCCACCTGATGGTAAGCGGCCACTGCGGCCTATTCCATTGAGGGATACTTCACCAGGACGTCTCTAGAAATGTCACTGTGACACATGTCGCAGATATCATCCTAGATTTTACAAACTAAAGGATCATATTTGATTAACAATTGGTAAAAATCAATTTTTACGATTCAAAATAGGTGCTCGTATAATCGGGAATCGACTGCACCGCATCACTCACTAGTGAACTCTTCATGACAGCTGTCATACGTAACCGTAACGTGTCGAGCTATTTTGGGGTCTTATTTTTTTATTTATTTATTGCAATGTGTAACAAGACGAGCAGATCGTACACCTGATGGTAAGCGCCACGTCTGCCCTTAGACAGTTCAGTGCCAAACAGTAACTAAGCAGTTACTGTCTGGCATTGCCCTGCGTCCGCTACACCGAGACGACAGTTATTAGGTCTCATATACCCAGTAATTTCACTAAATGTAAGAGATGTTTTCCCATATTTATTTACTTTGTTAGTAATTATGTATTTTCACTTGTCCACAGCTTGTACGCAACGACAATAACCGCTGCGCAGTAGTCACCATGGATTATTATAACATATTACTATATTATATGACTCATAACTGCTAGATTAAGTAATATAACTACCCGTATATATATTTATATATTTTTGACATTGTACCATACATTGTGCTACTGTTTAACAAGTCATTGTCATATAATATATTTCTGAATTTATAAACTAAGTTCCTTTTTTAAAATTAAGCATGATCGGTAATAGATGTGTTGAATAACCGGCGATTTATTATAAACGTTAATTGTAGAGAAATATAGTTCTTATTTGCTTGATATGTTTATTTTCAATTTTCTTTTGTTGTATTAACATTAAGCCTCATTAGTTTACGTACTATATATACTGTAGTCGGGTCTTGGGTTCAATTACCATTCGAGTTTTAAAGGCACTTCATAAGGCTTTTGACTCGCCTTCTTGCCATATCCACGACGAAGAGTCAACTTGCCTTCCGAAGCATGGAGAAAATTCAATGTGTACATTTCGAGAAACCGGATATCCAGCTTGTGCGATCGTGGTTAATCATAACGAATGCCAAGTTGGAATGATGGATGCTCCGTGTTCAACGGCTTGATATGCTTTCCGAAGTATTTAGGAAAATCAACAGGTTAATTCTGGTCACTCGAGTACGTGGATTGTGCGGTAATTTCAAATAAAGTTTAAAACACTATAAGCCATTTTCACCATTTACATATAAGTTTGTGACAATTTACCTGACAGGTAACTTAAATGCTATATCTTTTGTCAATTTGCAAAAAGGGGGTAGGTTAATTTGGTATATAAATTATCACGAATCTGTGATTGTTGAAAATGGCCGTTAGCTTCCAAAATGTTTTCAATTTGTACTGTAAACTGTAATTTTAAATTCTACAAATGGCGCTAGTTGTTCATCCCATCTGTTGCCGGTTAATGACGCAATCAGCGTACGGTGCTTGACGATTATGTTTCTTCTGTCTACAGTTACAAGTTTCATTTTAAGGATATCCTCTTTACGGATTCACATTGCGCGTGATAAGCAACGAAATTGTGAGAGACCGTTTCTAGAGCACAAAGTGCTCAGAGAATCGAGGCTTGGTGAAAGTTAGCAAAATGTAGTGAAAATTCAATTTGTAGTTAGACTTTTGCACTGTTTCAAATGATTTGATTGTAAATATGTTTCGATGTACGGCCAATGTGAACCGACGGGGAGTATCGCCTGCGCGGCGTACACTGCGCGTTAGCAACGCGAGCGGACATGTACAGACCATTGCGCAATCGATACGGTTATGTACTTTAAGGAACGAAAGCGGTGTACAGTTGTTGATATTTTTTTTTGGTAGTCGAATTGATATTAGTGAGGACTTCATAGTTCAAAAATGTATAAAAAAGTCAGAAAGACTGTTTGCATGTTTAAATAATAAAAAAATGTAAAGATTAAAATGAGCGGTGTAAAGTTTAAAACATGTGTTTTCGGACTCTGTATGGACTGGTTTCTCTGTTTTCTTTTATCGCAGACCTCAAAGGACTGAAAACTTAATTGACTTGTAGGATAGAGCGAAATAGCTTATAATTTCTGTAGGAGGATTGAATTTATATCAACTGATGTTACAAAGTCAAATATCTTACATAGAATAAATTTTAAGTCCTTCTTCTGTAATTATTTTAACGAAGTAATTTAACTGATTTGTAACGTTCACTTCTTCGAGGTCTGTCTTCATATACTGCCACTTAAATGTCTGACACAATTGAGCACACATTTTTCTAGTAATTACTTGCCTTAAATGTTTAGAATGGTTTACGGTTGCAGAGATTTCAGTACTGTTTGATTTATATGATTGGTAACTGTTTTAATGCATTGGATCTTGCTTGCGAGTTTCCACAAATCTCTATTGACATCTTTACGCGTTATGCATTGCCAAATTAATGGTTTATAATGGTTTCTTTTTATTGATTTGAGTGTAATATGGTTACTGAACTTCTGTGAGAAAATCAAACAGTCATATTTCATCTTTTCATATTCTTGGCATTCTTCGCGCTTTTCTATTTAGATGATATTATGTTGATCTCATCTACGGTCCACAGTTGTTTTATGATTTCTTGACTTAATCTCTGCGACTGTGAAACATTCTATTTTCAAGTCGATTGCATCAAAATCAACTGAGTTGGGAATCGATTACGAACAATTGATAGTGATGTGATGGACTCACGTCAACGTGTATAAAGTACTAACTTGCTCAATGTTATCGATTTTTTTTATTCGTACGAGTGTATTCTTATTGACGCGGTTTGTAAATTATCCAAATCAAATCTAAAAATGTACGCTTCCAAACAAATATTATATTCAGGTAAAAGCATTTTTGTATTTAGTATTTTTTCTTATTTCCTCAAAATATTCTGACATTTTCGTTTCAAATATTCAACGCCAATTTTGATAGTTCCTTAAGTTTCTCTATTAAAAGATTTTGTTTGTAATTTATCTGTAGTTATATAACGTTCGATTGGGTCCTGGGTTCAACTTCCGGGTCGACCAGTTTTTAATTTTTTTAACATAGCTCTGGTTTGCGGTCACCAAACCGCATTTAGCAAGCCATCATCCATTATTGTAAAGATAACTTTGTTTTCAATTATTGCCTTTTCCTGCAGTGTGACATAAATAGGCTGATACTTAAAAGATATTCTGTAAAGATCGGATTTGGATAATATACGGTCAATATTTAATTTAAAACTGTATATTACACTAAATGTTAATTGATAATGAAGAGTTCTAAGGTGTGTGTCGATATGATACTTTGATTTATAGAGTGTAAGTGTGCTTTTTATTTTTATGATTGTGTGTGCGTGGCGAAGTGCTAAACTCGCGCATACAAGGGGTAGTTGTAAAAATGGACACTTATTAGACAAACTTGAAATACTGAGCATTATAATGTATTTAAAAATGGATTAATTTTTCTTGCCTATCTTGTCAAGTAAATTAATTCACAAAATATGGACTAGAGCTTATATTATCATCATATTGTATTGTAAGACTTCAGACTCCACTTAATGATTATAATGGATTTCATTCGATATTTAACGTTTGCATACGGCATCATAGTAATTTTGATAATAAATTTCTTGATGGTCCACTGTTTGCCATGAAGTTGTTGAAAATTGTAATAAATTGATATATGTAATATCTTATGAGCAAAAATTGAGTCTTAAACGATCTTTGGGCGTATATTTTTACTCAACTCGATATAAAACCGGTCTCGGGATCTACAAGTTCTGGTCAGGCTTTTGATCACCAACATTCGTATTTCATTTTGAACTTTATGATTATGCCTTAAGGATCAAGATTAATTGCAGAAATACGAGTCGTGGTCCTTCGAGCCGGATAATACACAGTAGTATCAATAAATTTCTTAACAGTGGACCATTTTTACAATCACCCCGTCCTATATATAAATAGTTTTTACGTTCTCTCAATACGACCGGTGTTAAATATTCTGTAATGGTAGATGTAATTGATATACTTATTAAACGTGTGTCTCGAAGTCACGCACACACTTAAGAACTATTAGAGTTAATGATAAAAGTTTAAATACGATTACAAATGCTTAGATCGCTTCAATATGAAATAGTTCCTATTCTTTGTAACTAAAATAGCATGTTTATTTGACACGTGGCACAGAAATCGTTTCAATTATAATATTATGACCGGTCTGTCAGATAAGTTGGTGTTTGTTTGTCTGTTAGCATTGATGTTGTCTTCTTTTTTTGTAAATGGAAAGACGCAGTTTTTTTTTTCTGCTTCGACTGGCAAAGAATGCCATAGGCATTAGGTCCGCCTTATGTACTCTTGAATGTGCATTAGAGTTTAAATAAATAAATGAATAGAAACTTATACCAATTAAAGGCCGGCAGCGCATCTGTGATTCTACCTGATTTGCAGATGTCTATGGGCGGCGGTAGTCACTTTTCATCAGGTGTGCCGCATGCTCGTCTACCCACTATTGACTATACCATAAAAAATATAACAGTTCTTTTTTAAAACATTTGTCAGAGTTATTTGACAAATACATCGCGAATTTATCTGACAGAAGGGAATTCCTTAGTAAAATAATTTCTATATTAAAATACAAATATTTGAATTAAGGTTAACTGTAGGTGATTATTTCTCTAAAAAATCGATTTTTTTTTTCTATCGTAGAGTTTAATGTTCATGGCATGGTTGTTTAAGATGATTGTGGTCGTCAGGGTTCAAGATTCAAAACCCGGTTCGGGTAAAGTATCTTTTGAATTTTTGGAATGTAGCACTTAAACATTTATAAGTGTATCACTTACCTTACACTTACCCTCTTCAGTGGGACATTATAGAGTGAAACTAAACATTTGGCAAGATTGAAGAAGCTTATAAATTATGATGACTCGTTTTTAATGATGGCAGTGGGACTTTCCTTAATATGTTATCTAAGATGGCTGGAAGTTTTATTTGTTAAAGATTTTCCAGTGTATCTTCCTCCTTCTGTGTGAACCGTAAGTTATAGTTTAAAAAGGAGGTAAAGGAAAGGTATATGCCTTCTCTATAGTATTCGCAAAGTTACTCGGCGAAGTATTCTATAAAGTTGACTTAAGTCAGAAGTGACACGCTGCACACTCGTTTAACTTCGCGAGGAGCTCATTCAGCTATTTGACTCGGGCGCAAAAAACCGACCGATTGACTACGCGATCGGAACCATGTGGCGTCAAATTCATCTTAAATAATTCTGACTAAACCATATTTTATTTAGGCCTAGTTTCACTACTTACAGATAAGTTTGTTATAATCTGTCAAATAACGTAGATGATGTCTTTTTTGTCAATTTTCAAAAAGGGAGACAGCGTCATTGTTATCGAACAGATAATATTTATCACGTACTCATCTGTGAGTTATACTAGCGGCACGCAATGATGGCCGTTTTGACATTTATTATTATAGTCGAGTCATTTTAGTAGGTCACATTTGACAGTTCATTTATAAATGCAAAGAAACATATACCTTACGCTAAAGGAATAAAACTCAACTTAAGTAGCACTTTTTTTGCATAAATGAACTGTCAAATGTGGCCTATTAAAATGACTATACAATACCCACATGGTTTTACAGTTTAAAACACGACTCTAAAATTAAAAACAGCACATAAACTGCTGCACAGCAGATAGTTAATATAAAAAGTGCGAAAGCGTTATAAAAACCATGTATTGTAATATGTCAAAACGGCCATCATAGCGTGCCGCTAGTATAGTAAAACTGGGTATTAGCATAACTGCACATAGTCGCTAAAAGAAAGTACGAGGATAATTTGTTATTAATTTAAATATTGAAGCGAATAATCATTACATTCAAAGATTTAACATAGTGAGTTATACGAAGACAGTAAGTTTGATGTTAGGTGTTATGTATCGAGCTTATATTCTCAACTAATATGCATGTTCTTCATGGTTGTTATCTCACGTAGAAGTTTATAATCAACATTTTAAACATTTAATAATTTCCATATTTATGTGGAATTTTTCTTTTAAAAAGAATGTTCTAAAAACTTGTTCCCCGAAAACCAACATAATAAGGCGCTATACTCCTTAAAACGTTACATGATTAGAATGACAGCTGTCAAAGTGTTGTGGTTCTCTCGCTCGCTCTCAATAAACCTCTATCGATGTGTCTCACTCTACAAAAAAAATAAAATCTTAGAGATGAGACACATTGATAGAGGTTTATTGAGAGCGAGCGAGAGAGCCACAACACTTTGACAGCTGTCATTCTAATCATGTTACGTTTGATGGAGTATAACAATAGTTAAATACAGCCCAAATGGATTATTATGTGTCAATATGACATTTTAAATTAATGTTTCTTATTACACCAGGTTTTTTAGGGTTGTGCCAAAGCGAAAATTGGTTAAATATTCTACCTTAAAATGTTGTTTAAATTGTCTGCGATGAAAAACAACCATTAAGAAGTAAAAAAACAAATAATATTAATAGGTAGCTACAGTACGATTTCTGTGTCTTAACGACAAACATTCTTAAAGGGTCGGTTGACATAAGTATTTTAACTCAAATCATGTTTATTCAGGTATGTTTTGAAATAAGGATAGTACTCTCGTGTCATTTTTAACAGTTCAGTAAGTTTAGTTATTTAATCTTTAGTAAAGGTGGAAATAAGATTTGATAATTAAATTGTTTTTGTTACATACTAAATGTAAATAATAAGTCATTGGTCTGTACATAAATTCAGAAACTCAAAGTCTGATACCGTTTAGTTACGGTAATAAGAAAGCCATTTGAAATTAAAGGCTCGATGGTGAAAGCCTATGGTTTTTTTTTCATATTTACTCGATTCCAATTGCATAGTAATTGTTACCAATGGCTTACTGGTAAGTAATACTTAATATCATTTTAATAACTAATTAACCTACATTCTAATGATTATTATGAGTTAATTTAAATATAAGTGGAGGTCAATGACTTATATTAAATTTAGAGTCAGTTTCACCAAAAGACAGATAATTTCGTGATTTTTTTATCTGATATTAATATATGTGTCAACTTTAATTGTCCGACTAGCTAGCTACCACCCCCACAGGTAAAATCTGCCGCCATAACAGCTCTGGCTGTGTTCCGGCAGTATTAATGTGGGAGCCAGTACACTTGAAATTAAAGGCTCGAAGACCAGATGAGCCTACAGTCTGGCAGCACATTGATCGACGCTTCCAGGTGAAGCGTCCCTCAGTGGAATAGGCCGCAGTGGCCGCTTGCCATCAGGTGGGCTGCGTGTCTGTCTGCCTACTGACAAAACTATCAAGAACTTATTTGTCAGTCGTGTAACTGACACTTAACACTCACTTGAACATATACTTTTTTTTATATTTGGGTACACTAAAATGATTACATTTAGGCCATTTTTCCTCTCAAGCGGGTTTTCTTCCGCACGCGGAGGAAGCCCGCATGCGGAACCTAACTTCGTAGAGGCGTGGTGTGTGCCACACACAGAACAAGAAAATTTTCTCTCTGAGGTTAGAATGATAACGTCCCTACCTTTGTACCAGAACCGAACGCGCCAGTTCTTCACACAGCACACAAGGAAAACGATGCATTCATTGGCTAAAAAACTTCTAACAAAACTAATCCTTCTGATTTTAGTAATAGGGTTCATTTTACGTTAATACACAAGCTTGTGTTCCCAGCTCTAATAACCATGTATATAATGCATTTCGTCAACTCTTACTTCTACATTTTTCAAATGGGCAAGTAATAACATTTGTGTGCAAACGTTTGAAATACATGTTTCAGTATAAAAATATGCAATACAAACGATGTAATTATGTTAAATCAATTATTATTCAATTATTTTTAAAGAAATTTTCCGTGCTTGCATCACTGGAATAGTGTAGCGCCTTGTCATTTTACAATTCGATATCGATAGTCTGGTTTTACTTGTTTATAATAATTTGTGTAAACTTAAACACCACTGGACCTATTTAGAAAATTCCATCACAATTAGAAAGCTTTATTCCCGGTTGCATTCATTCATATTTCATTTTTATCATAGTTTGTTGGAAAACTAAAACATACAAAACTTTACTGATAGGCTATTTCATTGAACCATTTATATCTTACTCGAAAATTTTATCTTATGTTATAATTGCGTGTAAATTGCCACACACCGTAAACATTTCACGTACACCAAAAACTTAACAAAAATGTGCCATCGATAAAACTATCGATAACATGCAAGCACTAAAAGTCAAGCCGAAAATTGCACAGAGTTGCCGATTAAGGCTAAGAATTCACGGCGCGGTTTTTTGTGCAATTTCGGCGACGCCGCGGTTGTCGTGCGGTTACAAACCGTCCACGATATGTTGTCTTTTGGTACGTCACGTTGCCAATGTCACTAGTGCAAAATTGCGCCAGATTTCTGTGTCAAGCGATCGCAGAGCGCGCGGTGCGGGTGAAAATAGCATCGTGAAAACCGCTCTTACTTTTTTCATATAAATCAATATTGTTTAGAGGCTGTGACCCCGCAACCGATGCGATTAAAAACCGCGCCAGCTGCGGTAACTTGGCGGGCAACCGTAATTAACCGCCGCGGGCGGGAGGTATAAAAATCGCACCGTGAGTTTTTAGCCTTTGTGTTTAGTGCGAAAATCGTGCAATTGGGCAAAGACTGAGACCAGTTTGACGTAGGATATGATCATTTGATCATATGCGTGGCCGACCGACCCCGCCCACTTTATCATTCTAACCATTTTTCTTTTCTATGGTGCCACATGTGTCACAGGGAAAGATTGTATGAAACATTATTGTATGAGGCAAACCCGCTCGAGAGGAAAAAGGCCCTTATGAGAGGAATGATTTTATTTCTTAATAAACTCAGTTTCATGTAATTTTCTTTGAATATTCTTTAATGAAATTGTCAAGGTTTTCTTTTTGAAATTATGTGAGTTACACTGTTCTTTTCCTTTATCATACTGAAGTTTAAGTTCTTCTGTAAAATACTTTGAAATCTTTTGTATATTCGGTCTTTGTTTCCTTTAATAAATTATGTATTTGGGTACGATTAAACGCTTAAAAAGAATAAAATGTTTTTATTACAAATAATTATTTTTAGGGTTTCCGTGGGATAAGAACAGTGTTTTAATGATTGATTTTAACCGTCCCAATTAGATTAGTCGCATTTCTTAAAGTTAACCATAGTTAGTTTTGTACGAAGCGATCAGAAGCAAGATGGGATCGCATTTTTTGACTAGATTTTTAAGTTTGATAAAGATACATGGCCGCCATTTTGGCTTTGGCCATAAAGGAACACTTCACTAGGAAGGACGGTTCAAATTCAAGTCAGATCAGATTATGAAATTTCCAAGTTTTACAGAATACGAATGTACGTAGATAGTTCGTCTCGTGTGTAGATTTGAAGAATTTGATGATCTTTGTCTATAGAAATTGACCAAATAGAATATTTAGGCCACTATTAGGGTTATGTACAAAAATTGTAAATAGTAACCCTTATGTTAGGACCTATCTTGTCGTTTTCTCGTTCAGTGTATTGGACGTTATAAAAAAAAAACTTAAATTGACTTTCGCGCCAAATGCGAAATTTTTTGGTGGTTTTTGAAGATTTATCATTAGTTTGGGAATATGGAATGTAAAAACAAAACAAGCAGCTATTGTTCTGGTCGGAAAATGCGATCTCGCGTCGACTTTTGCGTTATATATTTGTTAAGTTTTCTTTTTTTTATTTACTACGTCATTAATTGTTGCAATTTTTTTTTCTATCTTAAGTACGCCAAAGGAGAAGACATTGTGCTGATGTGAACACAAAAAATAAGTAGGGTATTGTATAAATGAAAAATATACAAAAAAAGTCTTGATAGTAATCGTAAGGTATGTAAAGATAAGGTTTAGAAAGCGAATCGGATTATTTTCCAGTGGATTAACGTTTGTTATTTTTGTTTCGTTTTATAATTTTTTTTTGAAATTGAGTAAAGGAAAAAAAATTAAACAAAAAATTGGTTGTTGTAATATAGAAACGAGTAGATTGTTTCATAGATGTAGTTTAAGTAGGTGTATTCTTGATGATAATTTAAGATTTTTTAAGAGCGCTTTGCTGTGACTGCGGCAGTGTGTGTGAGAGAGTTGGATGTATCTTTCTTTCCCGTTCGCGGTACAAATGTCAAATGAATTGTGTCTAAAGCATTTTCTAACACTGCCGCCAGTCCCGCACTTATGGCTGTAAGTTATACATTATATACATATTATTATATTGATAAATAAATTAATAATAAAAGCATTGTTGTCTTTTATTTCTTGCCCTTTAGGTCAACCTGTAGATATTATAAAAAAAAATGTAATCGATATTAATTTCAAAAATCATTAATTTAATGTGGTAGTTGATTAGCAAGTGGGTTTGATTCCCGTACAGATTTGCCTCCGTCCACTTGGCTCCCATGCTTGGATCCCATGGGATCCAAAAATAATTTTTTTTTGCCTCTTGGATCCCATCATTATGAGTTTATGACATTCAATGAAAATACTTTCCGCAATTTTTTTTTTGTTATTTTTGCTTGTACAGTTATAAAAAAAATAACTAAATTATTTGAAAACCACATTATAATTGGTTACCCCTGTTAGGTGGTAGTGTAGCTAAACAGAGGCCATAGAGACAATTTAAGCGGCACTTATGACGTTCGTTATCGCTCAATTTGTGATAGCGAATGTCAAAACCCGTACTTTCAATAACGATTGACCACGTGACTTTTCTAAGGCACCCATACAATCCATACAATTTGAAGTTCGCGAAATTCGCTATCGCTATCAAAATGTTACTTTGTCTAGGCCCCACGGAGGCGTTTCTATTATGAGGCCCCATGATTGAAACAACTTGTTCTGTTATAATTTTATTTGATCTAAGATTGCAAAATATTAAAGCAATGTAACGCAGCAAAAGATATGAGACTGTAGCCTTCCATGCAAGACACAATCATTTTGTTCAATATTTCACTACATTTTACAACTACACATTTCTTCGGAATAGAATCTACTATACAGTCATCAGTATAATTGATATTCCATTTTCTTCTCCATATGTCTGATATGGAACTTCTTTTTAATTCATTCGTAGATTCTTTTACATCCTGACTTGAAACTTTATGCTTCAAATACTGCTTCAGAATTAGTTCTAAGATATGAAAAATGTACGGTATGTTCTCAATTTGACTCGTATTAGTGATTTCGTAGGTATTTCCTGAGGGTTCCAAGTGAGAATGTAAGTTTTCAAGTATTGATGATATTTTTTCTATTGTGTATTTTTGTATGTGGATTGATTTGTTTAGAAGGAGTAAGCGTTGGGTAGTTTCATCTCTTTTCAGCATCTGGAAAATTAAAAAGTAAAATATATAAATAGTATACAATAGGCTGCTATTGTCCCACTGCTGAGCAAAGGCCTCATTAACCTTTTGAACGCCAAGCTACAAACGCACTGTAGCGCATTTATGCTCACAAAATATGATGTCGTTTTGATGTCAGTTCTACATTATACACGATTTCGCATTATGCTCTCCGGATTATGTGATATAGAAATGATATCAACTTGACATCAACTTAGATACGTATTATGCTCTACTTTTTGACGTCATACTTACTTAAGATATTTAAGTGATACAGACTTATCAAGTTGTAAAGGTGGTTTTTTTTGTATCAATTTCGCTTTTTCCTTTAATTATAACTTTATAGAGCGTGCTCATGGTCGCGGTCGTGTCCTGTACGCCAGAGCAGCTGGTTTATTGTCGAATGTAAGGAAAAAATACCAGTAATCGTTTTAAACATATTTAATTTCATATTTTTAGAGGCAGGGTATTTGTCAAGTATAGACGTCGTTGGTGCACAGGGCCCGCAGGTGCTTGTCAAGTATAGACGACTCTGGCGTCCGACAAGGTTAATATCAAGTCATCGATATAAAAAGGGTACTGGCTAAATCCTTTACAAATTTTGTTTGACTCGGAAATCGAATCCAGGACACCCAGATCACGGTTCGGGGCTTTAACAACTAAACCATCGCTGTGATAACTGCTATCTATACTAATATTATAAAGAGGAACGATTTGATTGTTTGTTCGTTTGTATTGAATATGCTCCGAAACTACTGAACCGATTTGAAAAATTCTTTCACTGTTAACAGCTACACTATCTCAGGGTGACATAGGGTACTTTTTACCCCGGAAATGTGGGGGGAAGGGGGGATATTTAAAAAAAGAAATTACGCGCAGGTGAAACCGATTAATATATAAGATGATTACCAAGCTTTCTTGTTCACAATCTTCCATCAAATCATTTAGAAGAATCTCAACGTAATTTAGTATTTCTTCTAGAAATGGCGGATATTTTTCTTCTGCATGCAATTTGTCTATAAGTTGGCCTAAAACCTGAAATTTAAATGAAAAAATTTAATAAAATATTATTTAGAATTACAACAGTGCCGTCTAACCCTAAACTAAATACTATGGGTGCTAGGACAACGGATAAACTTTTTTTCTATATACGGTTGTCACAAAAATTATGCAAAAATTACACGTCTCAGTGACACTGGAGGTAGGCCAGCTTAGGAGGCATCGAACGAGCCTAACATAGACCTCAGTAAAAGTTGCTCGGTTTCCAAAATATTGCCAATTTAAACTTTTTCTCTATTTTCACGTTTTTTAACGTGTTCAGTGCTAACGGCCGGTTAACACAATGACATATCTCCGTTTTACTGTTCCGTTTTATCTTGTACGTTTTTATACAGCATAGGCTGTATACAGAATACTGTGCCATGTGTGAAGTCGCTTAAACAACTACATACGCCATCGACGAAAAAAAAAACGTACACGATAAAACGGAAGCAAATATCTTAGGCTATGCTAGCAATTTGAACATGTTAAAAAACTTGATAGAAAATGTTTAAATTGGCAATATCTTGAAAACCGAGCAACTTTTATTGAGGTCATGTTAGGCTTGTTCGATGCCTCTTGCGCTGGCCTACCCCCAGAGTCACGGTGTGACGTGGCATTTTTGGGACATCCTGTATTTATTTGTAAATATATACTTTACATAGAAAGACACAGATACAAACAGACATGTTCATGCTCGCAAATGATTGTACCATGAATAAATAAATAAAGTAATGTGTGAAGTGAACCGAACCCACGAGTCCCTCGACCTATTTTGTAATACCCGACTTGTCAACATAAACAGTTAAAAACCAGTTAACAAAATATTATCCTTTTTTATTGGTTTTTGTTTTCCCGTCTTGCGGCGATTCACAAAAACTAAGTAAATAGGTACTAAATATCCAAACCTGTGCTATTTCATTAACAATCTCTTGAGTGGTGCCTAGAAGTGGGCATTGCGTTATGTAGTCGTACAGGCTGTGGGCAGATTGGTTTAGCCAGTTCCCAGACATTTGGAGGGCTGGAAAATTAAAAAAATATTTTATCCTGCTCGAAGGACCTTATTTTGTACAGGCATAGACTAGAACTTGTAAATATGTAGATTTAGTGTTAGTGTGCCCGCCCACGTCAGACTTTTTGTATGACCGACAATCGGTGACCGACTTTATTTCTATGGTATTTCTGACCGATTTTTTGTGGGACGTGTGCGTTGCTCCATTGCTGCCAGTTCGTTCTATTTGTCACCTACTAAAAGTTGGTCACCCATTATCGGACGTGGTTGGGCAGCCTTATAGACTCTCGTTTCCTTATGGAATACCAAAAGTATAAGTGTAAGATTTTGATTGATTTTGATTTCTCATATCACGATACTTACAACTTCTAAAGGTACTCTTCTGACTATCACTCCTATACCCAGAATCTGTAGACCCATCGTTACTGACTCTTCTTTCAACTCTTCTGTTAATATAATTCTTAACTTTATTCAATTCTTCAATCACTTTAAACGATACTATTTCAGTCTCATTGTATACTTCTTCTATTTCTTGTATTTCTATTCTTCTGTTTAATTGTCTTTCAGTATTTTCTGATATTTCTTTTGCTGTATTTGTATTATCTTCATATGTAATATCATCTACATCTTGGGCATATATTGGAAATGTATCGTCAATAACCATAGAATTTTGATTAAATAAAGGTGTTGTATCTATATGACCAGGAAGTATATTAAAATGATCATTTAGGACTTCAATAGAAGGATTATCAAAATGATTATTTAGATTAACGTCATCATTTTTCGATTTATTTCTATTTTCATCACCAATTACATCAATATTATCAGATTTTTCGACTATTTCCATATAATTTTTAATCGCCAAATCAGAATTCTCATTAATTCTATTACTTTTGGTTCTTATAAACTTATCGTTCAAAACAATTTGTTCACAATACTGACTTTGACTGACATGTGTGTAATTTTGAGTAAAACCGTGAACAGAGTATAGCTCAGTAGCTTGAGAATCAAAATCATGAATAGTTGTATCAATAGCGTCTTCATTTGCATCGTTCAAAGTTTTTGTACTACTAATTGGTATGCCAACTTTGTTTAATGCATTTTCATTATATGTGCGATTCGTAAATCCATGAACAGTGTACAATTCAGTGGCTTCAGAGTCATAATATGTGTCTTGAATAGTTCTAGTATTATTTGCGGTAGCTTTGTCAATAGTTGAAATAATATTAATTGGTTTATTGACTTCTTTAATTACATCATTATTATGAGAAGCTGTATTTATATGCAATGTAGACTTATTGATATTAATTCTATTTTCAGTTATATTATGTTGGTAATTCGTTTGAGTTTTGCAATATGTTGAATTGAGATCCAAATCATTATTTACATTTGGCTGTGTTGATTCTTCTCGTTCTTTAGTATTATGCTGAAAATAATAGGTATTTAGTATATTATGTTCTAATTATCGTACTTAAATATTTATTCCATTAGACATATTTTTTTTCTTAAATATCAAGAATAATTTAATTATAATGCCGATACCCTTTATTGCACTAAAATGACACACTTTCAAAATTAGGATTGGACAAAATTAAATTTATATTTGAAATGAATTTAAATTGCCATTAGAATTGAACCCAGTATTACCATACCATATACCATTATTTCTTTTAAGTATCGCGAATTTGAATTAGAAAGTTTAAGAATATAAGTTATTACCTGTTCTAAAATATTGTAAGAAATAATATTTACATAATCAGTTTGATTACAATTTGATACATCGTTAAACACACCATTGTAATCTTTCAGAAGATTTTTACTGTTTTGGCTATAACTTGCATTTTTATTAGTTTTGTCTAAACTTCCTTTGCGATTATCATCATCAACAAAATTGGTATCAGACCGAATTTCGTTAAATCTTGTATCATTTAATATTTCGATATCATTATTGTCATTGACTTTTTCAATACAATGTCTTCTGGCAATATTATTATTTCTGCTACTGCTTTTACTTCTGTCTTTATTAATGTTATCATCATTATCATATTTGAATTTATCATTACTTTCTCCATCAGTATTATTAAGATTAGTACATTTATTGATTTCATTGTCGATACCATCAAATGTATTAGTTTTATTAAAATGTATATCATTAACGATGTCATCATCATCATCTATATCGAAGTCATCGCTGCAAATAGAAAGATCTGCATCATCTTCATTTTTAAGTTTGTTTCTTAGTTCTTCTATGTATTTTTCAATAGGTATATTTTTCGGTTTCTCTTTTAATACTGCTATAGCCACTGCTAGTCGATATTTCTGTGTTAGATTACGTACTGAAAGAGAAATACAGTTTCGAATGACAAAGAGAGAGTCTGGAAACCTAATGACCAAAAATGCAATCATATTGACGAGCCATTTAATACACCAGAGGTTACGATTTTGGTTGTTGCGGAATCTTTGTACTGTTTTTTACGTTTAGTTAAAGGAAGATTATGTAAATAAATAAATAAATCAGAGATTTACAGACATACCGTACATACAAGCTATTATAGTAGTATGTACGGTCAAAAACACATCACGATAAACACTTGCAGTTCGATAATAGCACTTATACCCCCGACATAAGAGTGGTACAAAGACCAAAGTGTATAGTCTGACGTGCTTTTGACTGTACTAAGTGCCAGACAACGGTTAAACATTACATATATACTTTTTTGGTAAATACATACATATTATACATAGAAAGACCCAGACCGATACAAACAGATATGTTCTTGTTCATACACACAAATGTTTGTACCTTGCGGGGATCGAACCCGCGATCTCTTGGTGTGATAGCCGACTTCTTAACCATTAGGTACACCTCGGTCGTCAAATTATGTTTAATAGAATGTTGAAAAGTAAAATTTAATAATTTACGAATGGTGATAGTAAATTGGGCTAATTATTTTATTTATTGGATAGTTAATCAAAAACCGGATCAAACGAGATAAATTAATATAAACAGGTGCCTCTGCCCGGAACTCAGACCTACATTAAAGTAATACAATGGACGTAAAGTAACTATTGAATGACGTACAATATTATGAACAAATTATAATATGTTATTATGAATGAATGAACTCTTATTTGTCTTATTTAACACATTAATTATTGTAAAGAGAAATATTATAAATAGATATACATTGATAACATTGTAGCTATCTTATTTAGGTTGTGCCAAAAGTGGCCAAAACATTTTTTCGTTGGTACTTATCGGTAGTAGGTAGGTAGTAAACGAATAATAAAATTGTACTTACTGTAACTATTTTCTAAACTCATTTTCTAGATTAGTCACTATTTTCATAAAATTACAAACATAATGCAGTAAACTTTAAACAATACACCAAATTATTTTATAAAATGCGAGTAATGGGTTGTGCGATTCGCGCCACGAAAGTTTTTTTAGAGAGAGAAAGAAATACAAATAAATAAGCGGTAGTATTTTTTGTAATAATGTCAAAAGAATGCAGTGTTATGCAGCCTGTTTTTTTTAATTAGCTTTATAATTTTAACAAAATAATTGTTTTTTTAAATTATTTTTGTTTTAAAAATATATTTAACTAATTATGTACATACATATGTACATAATGAATTTATTTATTTTTTAAATAATTATTCAGACCTTTTCTTTTAAACTTTTTAAAATTTCATGAGGGTTATTTTTGGTGTCAAAGATTTTAACTGACAATATAATTTCAACAATGCAATCATGATATTTTGTGTTTTCTGCGCAGTATTTTTAAAGTAAACAAAATGCTTTTTAGGTTGAAAATAAATGGCCTTGTACACGATATTATTTGGTCTAAGTATATTTATGATAGCTTTAGTAATGGCGATAATCAAGAAAATGTTTTTTCATTGGAAAGAAGAACACAAAATCGAAAGAATGATTATAACTACTGTGGATAGGCCTGGTTGGTATTTAAAATAATTAGATTCAGCCTTTTTTAGATAAGCTTAGATTTTCGAAATAATTAAAGTCCTGCAGTCTTTACCGTAATGTTATAAATCCATTGTGTGCCTGTCCAGCGGCGCGGAGCGAGACAGCGGAGAGGAGAAACCTAATACCCTGTCTAAGAGGAGATTTTGTGCAAATCCCATTGGTTGATAGGTATTTCTCCGTTCCGCTGCCTCGCTCCACTCCGTTGGACAGGTAGCCTTTGTCGGATCGGCAGCACTGAAAACAAGTCTTTTGTAGTGGTAGAGTGGCAGAGCTGTTTTACAGTACGAATGGGCCGGCTCGTCCGGGGAAGTACCACCCTCTCAAATAACACCAGCGTGAAATAATAGTGACTGACTACTAATGAGTTTCGTCTGGTTTGTGAGGGTGCCGGAGGCCCATACCCCATACCCCCCTTACCCTCATAGGCCGGCAACGCATCAGCGATCCCTCTGGTGTTGCAGATGTCCATAGACGGTGGTGATTACTTACCATCAGGCGACCAGCAGGCTCGTTGCCGCCTCTGACATAAAAAAGTTCAATTTGACGTTCGACGTGCGGCCTTCAAGTAGTTTATAAGCTCCTTGGAAGGAAGTATGATTTATCTAACCATCAGATTTTGTCGGCAGCTGTGAGCGTGATGATCTCGCGCGACAAGTGCGTGGTCCGCGAGCGCCGGTACGCGGCCGGCGTGTGCGTGTATGACGTCATCGGCCGCGGCGACGACGACGACCAAGCCAATAAATAAATAGATAAATAAATATCTCTGGACATTATTAACACATCGCCATCTAGCCCTAAACTTAGCAATATCTTGTGCTATGGGTGCTAGACAACGGATAAACAATACTTATATACTTTTTTTGTAAACAAGTACTATGTACATACATACGAGTAGAAACAACCAGACCGATACAAACAGACATGTTCATGCACACAAATGTTTGTATCGTGCGGGGACTGAACCCGCGACTTCTAGTTTAATAGCAGACTTTCCGACCATTACACCATCGCCGTCAAATAACTTGCTTGTACACCATATTTTTTTTTATTCTAATCAAATAAGTTGGAGTGATGGAAAGCATCGACACTTAACAGGAAGCGTCGCGTGTCGGTTCATTCCCGTTCGTCCCACCAAGCTTCGTCCCACCAGTGCAGTGGGACGAACGGGCATTGAATAAAATATTAAATTTTTATTCCCGTTCGTCCCACCAGCAAGTTCAGTGGGACGAACGAGAAGTGAAATAAGAATTCCGTCCCACTGGTGGGACGAACTTGGTGGGACGAACGGGAATGAACCCGCTTTCGCTCTGTTGTTTCAAAAGTGCACGTATGCGGTCATTTTTAAAGGATGGAATCTCTGAGACCGACGTCAGCTGGTGGTTAAGGGTTAATTAAAAAAAGGTGCTGACTTTATACTTTTTATTAACATTTTCTACCTAGTTTAATTAATTTTTATATGGAGATACATCGTACACGAAAAAGCGGGCTTCATTCAGCAAGTTACCGCATCCAAGCACGGATATATAATTTAAGAGTCCCCCTCTTAAAAGTTTTCTGGGGACATGACGTTTTTATTTGCCCAAGATTTTATTATATAACTAAGCGTTTTGTCTAGATCTACTTGCATCCTTTGCTTGCATCGTGATCCAAGATTTTGCAAGTCAAGTTATTACAGTGACAGTGACTAAAAAGAATAGCCTCCCTGTAGGCAGCCATTTCCGTTCCGTGTACGTTATATTAAATTAATCTCTGAAGAATATTCTATTTATATTATAGGCTGCATTATGAGGTTGAGGAAATCATAATGCAGCCTAAAATTATGGAAGAAACCAAAGCTAACAGACTCCGCTGGCTGGGCCACGTGGATCGCATGGAGGAGGATCGCGCGGTGAAGCGATGGGGGTGCTAAGTGTTCGAAGGCCGGTCGGGCGTCCAAAGTACCGCTGGAGAGATATGGAGATGAGGGCCCTGTTCGAGTTGCTGGGGCCTGTCAATTTGCAAGAGGTTGCTGAAGACAAGGAGCAGGGGCGTAATCTCGTGTTGGAGGCCAAGATCCACTTCGGGTCGCTGAGCCAGCGGAGTAAGTAAGTAAGTAAGAATATTCTAGAACTTTCTAGCCGCGCGTTTTCTCACGTCACGCTTGATGTCTTTTAAGCGAGTCCGTAACTTATTTCGGTTAAAGCATTTGGTTCCATACACGCTGTTGATCTTCACCACGTCCATGTCGGATAAAAGATGAGGGTGCTGCCCGAAAGTTTTCATAATTGTCCCGTTTGGATCCTGAAATAGGTATGTTAAAATTGGCTGTAAGATATGGGATCTGTGCCTGGTTTAAAAACATTAATTAAAAGTTTTGAGCTGGAATTTGTTCGGACAGTTGTTTTTTTGTTTGTTTTAATTTTCCTGTGGCATGCATTAAAGAATTTGATTTGATTTGATTTTTTATAAAACAGATTTGTAGAATTATTTGTAGAATATCAAAACCTCAAACTAAGCTTCAAATTTTATAATAAACAAGATTGGATATGACGCTTAATATAACAAAGATTAACTGTGAAGAAATGGTATTATAAACATTTATTGGATTGTAAGATAAGAGAAGTGAAAATAAGAATTCCCGTTCGTCCCACTGGTGAGACAAACTTGGTGGGACGAACGGGAATGAACCCCAATCTTTGACCTAATAGAGTCTGGAAAAACGAATAAAAGAAAAATAATAATTCTACTAAACTTGCTCTATGGTAGTAACGCGGAATTGACTAAAGCTTTGATATACCTTAGACTTGTATGTAGCAACCGTGGATATACCAGTCTTGCCGAGCTTCCGCCAGAACTGCCAGGCGGGGTGCGTGGCGCTCTCGTAGTCGTAGGGAAGGTTGAATGTGGCGTCCGCTCTGATCTTCTCGAAGTGGTGGAGCTTATCTAAATGAACACATGAAGTTGGCACTACTTCTGCCTCCCCCTCTACTAGGTAGGGGGGCAAAAGGAGGCCCAGCAGGTGCTTTTTATTTGGCCGGAGGAGAATGTAACTGGGCAAATTTTTTGACGAGCCATTTGGTGTAATGGTCGAGACGTCGGCTATTACACCAAAGGTCGCGGGTTCGATCCCCGCACGGTACAAACATTTGTGTGCATGAACATGTCTGTTTGTATCGGTCTGGGTGTTTCTATGTATAATATGTATGTATTTACAAAAAAAAAGTATATAAGTAATGTTATCCGTTGTCTAATGCTTAGTTTGGGGCTAGATGGCGCTTTATTTATTATTTATATAAAATAAATTTGCCCATAGTCCTATCGATAGGATTACGGTAAATTACATTTTCCTGTGGTTCGATTGAATGGACCACTTGCAAAAAAATTGCCCATAGATCGACTAGTAGAACGCCGTGGTACGACCACGGGCAAGAAACGGAATTTGCGCCCACGAGAGGCAGATCTAGCTGATTTTTGCCCCTCTGTGTGGTACATTCCCTACCTTTGAGATGGGTCATAGTTACCTGGTCGCACGTGCCGCAGATGGACCCTCACATACTTGTCTCTGTCGTGGCGCGCCAGCTCGAAGTAGAAGCCGAGCATGGCCATCACCACCATTGCTGCGTGCTGGCGGTGCTGCCCGCCTCGGAACAGCTCCAGGCTGCCGAAGTTCTGAGGGAGCCATGAGGAGTATGACCGGCCGCATTGAATTTATCATATACTTAGTCCCTGGCAGTGGCATAGCGATGGGGGGCGAGAGGGGAGGTCCGCCCCGGGCGGCACTTTTAGGGGGCGGCAAAACTTCCAGGAGCAAAAAAAAGGATGGCAGAATTGTCTTCCGCCCCGGGCTGACACCCGCGCTACGCCACTGGTCCTGGGGACACTGACGTTTTTATTTGCCCAATATTTTGTTGTTTATTCAAGCGTTTTGTCTAGCAGACAATCGGGTCGGCCGGGATGCACCGATTTTATTTCTGACAGACTTTTTGTCGAACGTGTGCGTTGCTCCATTGCTATCAGTACGTTCTATTTGTCACCGACAAAAAGTCGGTCACCGATTTATCCGACGTGGGCGGGCAGCCTAAAAAAGCACATATCAAAATTCGCGTTCTGCGCAACCCCCACCCGATTTCAAGATGCTTACCGGGATGTACGAGGATTATAAATAAAAGAAAACGAAAGACTTGTAAAATTGTGTATTGTCTAAGATCACAGCACTTACAACAATCTAGGAACATAATTGAGGACGTTAGAACCATAGTGATCCAAGTGAAATTTTTGTCAAAATCGATATTTTGTTATTAACATCCCAAAAAAGACATATTTTTCATGCCACACTGATCCAAGTGCTTATTATAGCAATTTTCATAAGGAAACGTATAAGTCATATCGGTTACTTTGGAATAGGACAATTTCAGGAACAAATCCAAACGCGTTTCCCTCTTTTCATCCTTTCATCCAAAAAGTTGAAAATGTGACTTGGATCACTATGGTTCTAACGTCGCTAATTATTACTTTAATTTATTAACAAAAGAAGTACCTACTAAATAATTGACTTTTATCTTATGTCAATTATTTTATCTAATCCTTATGTCACATAAGGATTAGATACAGTCAGCGTCAAAATGATCTAAGCTTTCAAAACCACCAAAAAAATCTAAGCATGTGACAAAAATCAACCTTATTAGGTACGTTAGGACGTAAAGGTGCATTTTAATTTGTTGTTTGAGAACAAGTGACAACAAACGATATTTACACCTAAAAGTGCTAAGATATTTTTGGTAGTTTTAAACGCTCAGATCATTTTGGCACTGAATGTACAAAGAGTACCGTGTCTTTGTGTTGTTAATTATAGATAAATCTAAATACAATGAATTTATTACTATTAAAGATATAATCAATAATGTAATCATTCAATTGAAAAATATTCTCTCGACTCGATAATGCAACCAACTTTTTTCTTATCTCCACAAATAGTTTCTTCTGCATCTTTGTGCAAATATATTTATAAACACATTTTTATATCACTTTTAACGATTTCAGATAATAATTTAAACATTATTAGAATCTGTATTCTACTCCTATTTATTTCTTACTCTTTAAGTTTTGCACTGTACTTTTTTCAATTACATAATTTAGACTTTTCCTCTGCCTAAAGGTTGACTGGAAGAGATCGCTTTTAGCGATAAGTCCGCCTACATTACCACTCAATTATGTTACATATTTATTTTTCAGCATTTGACGATTATAAAAAAATTACAATCATTCACTCGTTCCGCTCATAAAAAACGCTCAGCAAACAAATAAAATATTATTTTATTATCTATCAATATGACTAAACATTGGCAGTGATTCAGTTGAGGTACTCGTAGTCTAAATATAAAATATAAGGCAGGTTTTAATTTATTCAAATATTGCATAGCATACATTTGAATTGCGTAAAATAAAAATAAAATAAAAAAAAAACTAAAAAAATAAGATAGGAACCAAATGTCTTTTCTTAAAGAGCCATGCCTAGGACGCCAATGGTGACCTTGCCGGCTACCGTATCTAAGCAGATATTTTATTAATGAAATGTATAAGAAGGACCTTACTTACTTGGCGACGACCATATGACAATGTCGTCGCCAATATATAATATTAATAATCGCCATAGCGTCCTATAAGGCGGGGCACTAAATGTTAAGGACCACAAAAAAAAATTGTCACACTACCTACCTAACATGCACACAAAAACACAATAAAATAGCTACAACAGTATTATTATAACAAATGAGCTTTTCCTACAATGACGTTCAATTATTGAACGTCATTGTTTTCCTATCATTAAAATGGCAATTCGTCAATCATACGCATAACGTAAAAAAAACTATTAACATAATTTTCAGTCTTTTTGAAACACATTTAATTTTAAAAATAATAAAAATCAATAACATTTTAATATGGCTAAAAATTAACAAAAGTCGTCAAAATCAAAAAAATCTGAATTGACTAAGTAATATGTCGTTACTATATCACATACAATAATTAGACTCGAAAGTGTCATAAGTGGGATTCAAACCCACTACAGATGTAATTACTTTTAAAACAATGCTAATTTAATTAAAAATATTTAGATTTCGACGCCTGGCAATTATAAATAAGGTCAAATTAAAGACCTTATTAGCATTGGGTACTGGACTGACAAGTCAATTAAAAACAATAAAAATTTATCAAAATCGATAAATTAGCGTATGGTAATTTAAGTAGCGTCACAGCGGCCAATAAAATTTTGTTATTAAGTTTTTCTATATACACATATTTTTGAGTTGCAATTCAGATCAAAATGTATATTTCTGTTTTTATGATTTGTTTCAATTGTAATTTGTCTTGTGTATTAAATATATAAATAGCGATACTCATTAAATCGATTTTAATAACTTTTCAATTTTCAAGTGCCAGCTTTGCCGTTAATAAATAAACTAGGAAAATAATATTAAAACGAAAATGTGACGTCATATTTCTACATTGTCAAAAATTTGTGTATTTTAACACCCCGGCGCAAAAAGAGGGGTGTTACGTCTTATAAGTTTGACGTGTCTGTGTGTGTGTCTGTCTGTGGCATCATAGCTCCCGAACGGATAGTTTTTTTTGTATTAAAGATGACTTATCTTTGTATTTAATTTAATTAAAAAATATATTAATAAAGCTGCGGCATCCTTTTTAGAACTAAATTAAATGTTTTGTCTAAATAAATGTGTTTTGTAAATAATGTCAGTCAAATACCCAATTGTTTCATATCCTATGGGAAATCCAATTGAGTAATCAATCTAGATTATTCTAGATCCAAAATCTCTTCTATCGTCGCTTTTTCCGGCTCCCCCAATTCTGCCTGGTAACTATCCCCCCTCTGCCTCTTATTCTTCCAGCTGTAATCGTAGTACTTCTTCATGATGGGTGACCACACCCTCATGAGTTCAGTCATCTTCCTCTCATACTCTTCTCTTAAGCATTCTTCATTCACATCCAACCATGCTAAAGCGTCCTGGCACTCATTCAGCATAGTAATCTTCTCTTCTTCAGTCAACTTCTCCCCCTTTTCAACCACTATCTGCTTAATACTATACACGTATGATTCCAGATAATTCCTAGCTTCCAAGCATCTCTTTTTCTCTCTATCTTCTTCTCTATACGTCTCCGCGTCAGCTATCATCTTGCTTATCTCCTGCTGTTTCAATCTGCAGTCGTTCTGGATCACAATTCCTTCAGTGTTGCCAGTGCTTTTATCCTGGGCTGTAACTTTTAATATGCCATTTACGTCAATGTCAAAAGTGACGTCTATTTTAGGAACTCCTCTAGGCGCCGGCGGTATACCGTTCAGATCGAACACGCCAAGCAGATTGTTGTCTTTAGTCAGACTTCTCTCTCCTTCAAAAACTTCGATGGTCATAGCTCTTTGGTAATCTTCTAGAGTAGTCACATCTTTGGTATTAGAACATGGTATGGCAGTATTTCTCTGAATAACCCTGTACATAATTCCTCTAGCTGTTTCTACTCCTAATGATAACGGTACAACGTCTACTAGTAGAACATCTTTGATCTTTTCATCTTTCTTTCCAGTTAGCACAGCAGCTTGAATAGCTGCACCATAAGCCACAGCCTCGTCAGGGTTTATAGAAGTAGTCAGATGCCGTCCATCAAAGAACTCACTCAGCATCTTCTGTATTCTAGGTATCCTAGTGCTCCCGCCAACTAGAATTATGTCGTGGATATCCTCTTTCTTCATTCTAGCATCTTCTAGAGCCTGTTCTAGTGGCTTTAAAGTGTCCTTGAACAGATCTGAGCATAGTTCTTCGAATAGCGCGCGCGTTATACGCCCACTATAATCTATACCGTCGCAAAGTGAAGGTACTTCAATGCTCGCCTCGTTAGCCGATGTAAGGAACCTTTTAGCTCTTTCTGAAGCCGTCTTGAGTCGTCTCAGAGCCTTTGCGTTAGACATTATTTCCGTATGGTATTTTTTACGAAAGTCTTCAGCGAAGTACGCGACTAGACGGTTGTCGAAATCCTCCCCACCTAACCTTGTGTTTCCAGCGGTGGACTTGACTTCGTAAATTGAACCTTCACCGATGGTCAAGATGGATACGTCAAAAGTCCCTCCGCCTAGGTCGTAGATTAAGACATTTCTTTCTCCTTTCAAGTTTCTTTCTAAGCCATAGGCTAAGGCAGCTGCTGTAGGCTCATTTGTTATTCTTAACACTTCCAGCCCGGCTACGGTCCCAGCTGTTTTAGTCGCTTGACGTTGCGCGTCGTTGAAGTACGCAGGCACGGTTATCACCGCCTTATCCACTTTAGCTCCTAAATAAGCCTCTGCTACTTGTTTCATCCTAAATAGTATCATGCTACTAATCTCTTCTGGTGCAAACTTTTTTTTCTCGCCCTTATGTTCGACTAGTATCTGTGGCTTACCGTTATCGTTGACCACGTGGTAGGGCCAATGTCGTAGGTCCATTTGCACGCCGACGTCATCGTACCGCCGTCCAATGAGACGTTTCGCGCCGAAAACTGTGTTCCAAGGGTTAAATGGTGCTTGGTTTTTCGCGGACTCACCAATAAGACGATCGGTTTGGGTAAACGCAACGTATGACGGTGTAGTCCGGTTCCCTTGTTCGTTTGCGATCACTTCAACACTTCCTTGACGCCACACTGCCACACAAGAGTACGTGGTGCCCAAATCAATTCCAACAGCAACCATTTTTCACGATAACACACTTAAAACTTTAAGAAAACAACCGAACTTTTTCCCGGTTTCGCACGATATTCAAACTACCCTGCTTCGCCGGTCCGCGGTATTTATACTCTTGGCCAATGGGATAAGAGAAATTTCGAGACCCCGATAGAATCGACCAATCAGATCTCGAGTTCTGTTGAAGGTTCTAGAATAGGGTTACCAGAGGTGTCAAACTAATTTACCCACCAAAAATATTTTTATGAATGAAGGTGTTTCGAAATTTTACTTTACTAAGCAGAATTTGTAGTAATAATATTGATATAAGTAGTCGATTTTGTATCGAATAAATAAATGAAAGTTTATTTCACATGTAGGCCTATGTATACTATCCCAAAATCATGATTGTGTTTATGAATGATTCAGAACATCTATAAATAGCTTAATAAAAGATTTTTTTTATAAAAGAAACAAATAAAATGGAATGAATAAAATGATATGAAATTTTGTATAAATGATTATTTCACATGTAGGCCTATGTATACTATCCCAAAATCATGATTGTGTTTATGAATGATTCAGAACATCTATAAATAGCTTAATAAAAGATTTTTTTTATAAAAGAAACAAATAAAATGGAATGAATAAAATGATATGAAATTTTGTATAAATGATGACTTACGAAGAAATTCAAAAAAAACAAGTAGTTCCTATTACATACTTCATAGCAGTCGTTACTAATTATCTTGACTAAATATGTATTTTTTTGCATAATTAAACATTTTTACACAATAATAATAAAATAAAGTAAATTAAAATATAGCAGTACTTCACACACCGCAATCTATTTAATTACAAACTCAGCCCATCTTGTACTAGAATCACGGGATTGGATGTGGAATTTTTTCGATATTGGTTCGTAAACTACCAATCACTGTGTTACCGCCGATATTGGTAAATTAGAAGAAACATTTAGTATACAAATTACATAACAGATATAATTAGTTTTAAATTGAACCATAAAATACCTTTGGAGATAATTTATTATTAATTGTGTTAATAATTTATGTAACTGCGTGTCAATAATTTCATCGACCCAAAGACATACATAATAAAATTATAAAGTAATTAATTTTATATTGTATGACTGTAGTGGGAGTACTGGGACTTATAAATTTAAATCCTCCTCGCACATATCTCGGTAAGTTTTATTACCTGACCACCCAGTTCATTCATCTTTCGGTCTTACGTCAGCAAGCACGTGTATCCCTCATCCCTTACGCACACACGACCTTCAAGCCCATTGTTTTCGTGCTTTCTCTTTCTCCACTTGCGTCATCACACTATCTGTCCCTTCCGCACACGGTAAAATCGTAGGGTTTTTATGTTTCTGTCTCTGTTGCACGCCCTTGCGTTTGTTTTGGCACAGATTTAAATTGAGTTAATTGTACCCGGTTATTAATAGCGCGCAGTTTAAAATCGTTTACGATTTTATAATAACATTTTTATAGCTTCATCCCGATCAGATTCAAAAATAATGAAGAGAAAGAATATTCTAGACTTCTTTTGATGTCTAAAAACAATGGGACTTCTTTGAAATAGATATCGTTTGAAGGAATTACGGTGATTATTAAATCTTTATTCTGTGAATATACGCTTTTCTTATGTTTCAGTCAAGCGAAATATTGATATTATAGTAGTGATAAATAATCCAACAAAATTATCAAAATTAATATTAGTTATTGAAAGAAATTATATTATTAATAAAGTACTGACCTAACTCACTCTGAAAGCCATTAATTACACTTTTAATCAAAAGGATTGAAGATTAGGGATCCATTAATCACGTAATGTTTTTTTTGGCATTTTAACCGCACCCCCTTGGTGATACATGGTGAGGTGTAAGACTACCCCTACACCCACCCCCCCTATATCACTTGTATTTGATAGAACCTACAAAACATCGTGTTTTTTTTTAATAATTCAAAAATACCAGCCCCCCTAGACAAGCGGCATTTATGACGTTCGTTATAGCTCAATTTGCGATAGCGAATGTCAAATCCCATACTTTCAACACGTGACTTTTCTATGGCATCTGTCAAATCCATACAAATTAAAGTTAGCGAATTTCGCTATCGCTGTCATAATGTTACTTTGTCTACAGACTAGGCCCCCAGGTACGGTACCTAACCGCGTTTGACGAAAAAAAATTCCACTTAACGACGCTTTTCAGATATTGCGCGTTTGCCGAAAAAAAAATACACGTGAAAATGCTACAACCCCTTGTAATATTTGGTGATTTTTTTCTGGACTTCTTCCCCCCCTTTCGTGCCTCACGAGTAATGGGACTGCCCCTGAGCTAAGTGTTTATCTGCCAAATAAAATGTTATAAAAAAAAACAATACTGACCTGTTTTCCTCCCACTCTGCCAGTGACATAGTCAGCCCCAGTGTCCACTATGAGATAATCTTCGAATTTGTTTAATTCCCTTTCCGACAGTTCTTGTATTTTAACGCATGTCTTCTGTTTTAAAATCCTGTTGACCTCATCGAGGCGTTTCCTTACGTCTGTCATGTCATCTAAACAAAAACACGAACATGACGATTATGAATCAAAGAGAAAAAGGACAATGCAAAAGACTGGGCCCAAAAAAGAAAAAATGTTGCGCAGATTTGGGGCATAGCCTACGCTACGAAGTAAATCCAATTAACACCTTCAACTTTTATTATGGCGTCGACAAAATTGGTCCTGTTCATATAAAAATAATAAATTATTATGGAAGATAACTTTTTCCCCTGGGACCAGTTATGGTGTCATCATAATAAAAGTTGATGGTGTGTGTGAGTGTGTGTGTGGTCTTTCACATAGAATACATCTCATCTCTGCACATTAACTATTTTTTTTTGGGCCCATTATTCTTAGTAAGTTTTGCATTCTCTTTTAATGTTTTATGAACAATCATCCCTGAGCCGTTAAACATTATTTATTAAAAAAAACTTGGAACTCGACGAGCCATATTTGGTGTTTATTGGTCGAGAAGTCGGCTAAAAGGTCGCGGGCACTGAGCAAGTAATCACTACGTTTTAGTCGCGGGTTCGATCCCCGCACAGGGTACAAACATTTGGGTACATGAACAAGAACATGTCTGTTTGTATCGGTCTGGGTGTTTCTATGTATAATATGTATGTATTTACAAAAACTATATTTATCCTTTGTCTGGCACCCATAGCACAAGCTAATGCTTAGTCCAAACTAAGCATTAGCCCCAAGGCTAGATGGCGCCGCGCTGCGTGAATAATGACCAGAGATATTTTATAATCATTTGAATCGGATCGTAAAAACTACTTACAATTCGGATCCTCCTTCAACACATACGGCACGACGCCGTCATCCCACTTCCGTTCGTCATAAAACTCCTTATTCGCCTGGGACAGGTGCACCACAACAGGATTATATTCTGGATCCAACTCTTCATTTTCCTCCGCCACCTCGTTCAGAGCTTCGTAGAAGTTCTCGGCCTCTTTGGACGGTTTTCTAGAAGTCAGAGTTGGGGGTTGGGCGGACGACATCTTGCTAGAATTAAATAATTATGATTATACATATATGTTACAGTCAAAACTCATAGCCGGTCAAAACCACTTTTGACTGCAAAAATCAGGCAAAACTGGTTTTGACCGATGCCCTTAGTTAAAACCACTTTTGGTGGTTTTGACCTGATTTTTGCAGTCAAAAGTAGTGAATACGGCGGCACTTGCCAGTACACTTGAAATTAAAGGCTCGAAGGTTCATTAAAGTCCCTCAATGGAATATGCCCCAGTAGTCGCATCAGATGGGATGCGTGTGCGTGCCTGTCGTCTGCCAATTGAAATTACATAAGTAAAATAAAAAATGTGGCCCTAAATCGGGCGCCATCTTGGAATCCATTGACAATTCTACTGTTTAAAAAGTTACCTGATCCTTTGTCTCTTTAAAAGACGATGTTCTTTCTTCTTCCCTCGTTCAACTTTTATCGGCTTGTGCGTTGTCGTGGTAGCCATCTCTTTCTCTCCCTCGCTGCTCTCCTCTTGCGACATCTCCGTACTCTTTTCAAGGGATATTTTGGAGTCTGCCCAATAGTTTTTATTGCGTGTTTCTTTCTTTTTCAACCTGAAAGGGTAAGCTTAGCTAAACTGGTTTAAGTTTAGTTGTATAAAAAGGTTTAAGGGTATTTGAAACTTTTATGTAGATTAAAATATAACGAACTATGAAAAAGACTTGAGACGGGAATTGAACCCATTATTCATGGTTATGAATAGATCGGGTATCTGTGGTATAAGATTTCTATTTTTTCAGATACCTACTTATAGGCAAATACAGACAAAATATCCAGTCTATCACTAATATAATATAGAGGTAATTATGATAATAATCTTTTAAAATATCATAATTAATTATGTATACAGTATACCTACCTTTAATATAATAATAATAAATAATAAATATCCCAGGACATTATTCACACAGCGCCATCTAGCCCCAAACTAAGCATAGCTTGTACTATGGGTGCTAGACAACGGATAAACATTACTTATATACTTTTTTTTTTTTTTTTGTAAATACATACATATTATACATAGAAACACCCAGACCGATACAAACAGACATGTTCATGCACACAAATGTTTGTACCGTGCGGGGATCGAACCCGCGACCTCTGGTGTAATAGCCGACTTCTCGACCATTACACCAAACGGCTCGTCACATATTTTTTCACATATTTTTTCACGTCAATATATTTTTAACACAAAAAAATCACCTCTTTTTTTCTCTCTTATCACTATACATCGTTATCGCGCGGGCGGTTTCGGGGCGACGCGTGGACACTGATGAATAGGGTTGCCACGCATGGATCTTTTTTTAAAATTATATTTGACCAATAAAAATATCGATTTTTAAATCGATATTATGCATTGAATCTATTTGTAATCCTAAATCGACCACTGACACAACAATGTTACCTTACGATTTTTTTCGGTTTCGATAACTTAACCAATTTTATGAAAATGTTATTTTTATCCTAATTACTCATTTATAGCTGTATGATGTCAATTTCTGACTTACTGGACTGAATCAACCCTCAGAGAAAGTGTTGCTAACTTAAACAACGCTTCTACACTACTTTGTCCCAATTTTAAATACAATATCAAAATAGAAATAATATTCTATTTGTCCTCATAAGGTATTTATCCTCATAAGGAATATACATAACATGAAAGGCTTTGATTTAAAGAATAAAAAAACATGCAAATATTCTAATACTCGTTATATACGTGTGACAGCCCTTCGCTCATCTATGCGTCGCCCCCAAACTGCCCGCGCGATAACGATGTATACTTATCACTTATAATTTTGTCCTAATCTATAATCAGGGTACACTTGCATGATCCACGATTTGGCTAGTCCACTTATTACATTGCCCTGTAACCCTTTAATAACAATGTCCTCTCAGCCAAGGGCGTCGCCAAGAGGGGCCATTGCCCCCCCTTGAGATCAAATGTCGCTAGCCGCAAAGCGGTCGGTTGCCCCATTACCCCCCCTTAATCATAAGCTGGCGACGCCCTTGCTCCTAGCCGAGTTTTTGGCTACGGCGGCCAATCTTTTACTATCAGCCAACTACGCAGGATATATTAGAGTGCCGCAGTGAGTGCGCAAACACATGTGCACTCCCTATTCCCTCACTCTCATAACACGGTGGGCCCGAAGAGAGATCAGGCGCAAGACCAACGGCTTAACGTGCCTTCCGGAATCATCAATCTTTTCAAACATTCAAGTGATTCAAGTCTGCAATGTCCTAACCAACTGGAAACATTCACAAAAAGTGATGCTCCCCGCGGGATTCGAACCCACGACCTCCGATTAGAGCCCAATGCTCCCAGTAACCCTTTACAGGAAAATAAGACCATGGCCGTATACAGCCATTCGAGTATGCAGATTTCCTCACGATGTTTTTCGTCACCTGGTAATCTTCTGGCCATATCAGCCGTATCGATAACCGTTGGGGTAAACGGGTTTCAGAGTGGAGACCGCGTCTCGGTAAACGTAGTACAGGCTCCGACAAACATGTTAACTATCGGGTGGGGATTGCGCAGAACACGAATTTTGACATGCGCGCTATTGGTCAGAAGCATTCCTCTAACCAATAGCGCGCGAAGGCGTCAGGAGATTCGCGTGTGCTATTGGTCATGCAAAAGAACACATGCGCGAACTTTCCCCCACTCCGTCGACCAATGGTCAAGAAGTTTGCCGGTACCAATAGTAGTAGTAGTATGAGTAGGATGCGCTTAGGCCAGGTGGAGTGACGAATTGCGCATGATGGACGAGGATCGAACAAAGTGGCGAGCGTTCTGAGAGGCCTATGTCCAGCAGTGGACTGCTTCTGATCTTCGAGCTGTCATTTGTATCATTACTAAAGGTTATAACCGGTACCCACACCCCCCATACCCCCACAGGCCGGGAACGCATCAGCGATCCCTCTGGCGTTGCAGATGTCCATGGGCGGCGGTGATTGCTTACCATCAGGCGACCCGCTGGCTTGTTTACCGCCTCTGACATAAAAAAAACCTTCTAGGTATCAATAAGTAATTCTAATTCCTAAATAGGATACAGATATCAGATAAACCTTTATACGTAATTATAATTTTAATCTGGCTTGATACGAAAACAAAGATGGAGGATTTTTATCATAATCTTTATTACTATTGAATATATCGTACTTTTCCTAATCTAAAGTCTGTATATTGCAAACTAAAATGACAGTTTTAACGTTAATTTTTAATAACCAAATAATTTTGTTATTAACCAAATAAATTGGACACTTTTACATACATTTATCTGATCAGAAAGTGTGTACAAAAATATATTTTTTATTAACAAGACGAGCAGTTCGTACACCTGATGGTAAGCGCCACGTCTGCCCTTGGACAGTTCAGTGCCAAATAGTAACTAAGCAGTTACTGTCTGGCACCGCCCTGCGCCCGCTATACCGAGACGACAGTTATTATAGGTCTCTTAAACCCAGTAATTTTACTATTTCATATTTTATAGCAGGATTATACTAGCGTTTGATGAATAAATCTGTCATTTTGGCCTACAAAATCAGAATCAGACGATACTTACTTGTTGAATCGTCGTTGGTTTCTCTCTGGAAAGGGCCATTCTGCGACATAAGCTGCTTTCTTCCCTGGACGATCTGTACCAGCTCTCAGATCATTTGAAGTTGAATTATCACCACCATCATGTGTCGTTGAAACTTGAGGAGTAACGCTTACTTTACCATTATCATTTTCATCACCTTTGCTACTATTGTCAGTTTTTACGTCTACAACTTGCGTAGTAGTTTCTGCAAGTCTTTTCCTTCTAGATTTACTTTCTTTTATATCATCTTTGCTTCTCAGCACCCTAGTGACATCATCGAGCCTTCTCACAGAATCTGTATTTAAAACTGTAGTAGAATCTACGTCCACAATACTTGCTTCAGTAGCATTCCCTTCAAATTCAGTGACATTACCCGATCTATACCCCACTGGGAGGTACGCTTCGTGGCGAACGTAACCTTTATGATTAGTAGATGCGAAATAAACAGGTCTGTGTTGTGTTGAATACCTCACTGGGCCAGATTTAGTCGATCTGTAAGTTTGAGGGCACGGTCTTCCACCATACAACCCACATTTAGGCCTACTCGCTCGCTGGTATAACTCAATACTTTCCGAAGCAGCACAGAACGCGGTAAGATTAGAAGCAGCGTTTTCGACCATGTTCCTAGCGTAATCTGTTATAGATTCTATAATGCCTAGTATGTCTGGATTAGAGCTGTTCTGTGAAGTTTTCTCATCGGATACTCTTAAATCTGGTTTAGAATCGTTGCAGTATTTTGCTCTAGCGTTTCTCAATGCTTTTGAGGAGACTTTATAAACTTGGTCTACCACTGCTTGTACTTCATTTTCAATGCCTAGTTTTTGAAGAGTATTGTTAAGATTTGAAGATATATCTTCCGGTGATGGTGTGATCTCTCTGTTAACTCGAAGGTTGGCTTGCTCTTCAACTTCGACGTGTCTCTTCCTCCTAGCGACTCCAGGGTAGTTTTGGCACAGTTCTATCTTCTCTTGACGGTCTCTCTTCAGACACTCGGGTCCGTAGACTAATTCTATCTTGCGTAGGTCTATTGGACTGAGGCCATGACGTGTTTGCTTTACTGGGGTTTGGGAGATGTCCTGTAAACCGTATGTTGCTTAACGATAGTAGAAAAAAGAAATTCATTAATAATGACAGACATCTTAAAGTAAACAAGGAGTACCTAATGGAAGATTTTATATGTAAATGTTAAACAATAATACTGTACTTTTAATACAGTTTACTGCAGTAATCAAATTTTACGAATAACAAATTGTGTTGATTGTTGATGTGAACAAAGGTCGTTTTGGGTGAGTTGTACCTAGATGTTTTATTGTTGTTAATAGGGGTCGGTCCAAAGCATGGCGTCGTACCGGTACTGACAACTTTTTATTTATTTATTAAAAGTTTGAAACATTTTTGGAAGATAGCATCTGAAAGCCTATTATAGGTATACTTCTACTTATGTGTGTGTGATAAGATTTTCAGACACACAGATTTTTTTTATCTCTGTCTGGCAGAGCGAGAATTTATGTGAGATGTAAACGGAGAGGGTTTCGTTTTATTTTTTTTGCAGATTGGAATAGCTTAAAGTGTTCTGACCTTGAATATGATGGTCCTGTGCCCATTCTTGCTGTAGTCTCGTTCTCCAAAGTGCATCACACTGTCCACGTCGTAGGCCAGAGCCCTTAGCTCTAGAGGCAGTTTGTCATCTTTGGTGAAGAGTTCCACAGCATCTTTAAATAAAAGATAAAATAAATAAATATCTCTGGATATTATTCACACAGCGCCATCTAGCCGCAAACTAAGCATTATAGCTTAAGAAGATATTTTTACTTAAATTATTTTTTCGGAATATTAGTGATTCACAACTTTAAAAATGTATTAAAAAAAATACAAAATATTTTTATGTAATTATTTATTATCAAGTTAGAGCTTAGTCTAGTACATAATAAAACACAGTAGGATAACTGAAAGCTTTGTTAATTTTGTAATAATAGATCTAAAACTAGATTTTTTTTTCGACATTTTGTAGTTTTCAATAAAGTTTTTTTTTTTTTTCAAAAAATATTGTTTCATTTTTAATCTTCATTCTCTTGGGTCAATGTTAGCTGGGGACCTCCTCTACATTCGCGTAAAAGAATCGGTACACATTACCAGTAACCTTATATAAAATCTTATAACATAGTATTTTAACCATTCGACTGTAAGTAGTACAGCCCCCCTAGACAAGCGGCATTTATGACGTTCGCTATAGCTCAATTTGCGATAGCGAATCCCATACTTTCAACACGTGACTTTTCTATGGCATCTGTCAAATCCATACAAATTGGACTTAGCGAAATTCGCCATCTATGAAGCGATGTCATCTTGTCTAAGCCCCCTGGTTTCTTAACGATGTCTTCCGAGCCGAAAACCACTCTTATTAGATGTCTAGTGTCAACCCCATAATAAATGGGCTCAATATGCATGTCATTGATCCCATTTTAATGGACAGTCAAAACAAAAGCTGCACTTTGTACCACTCTTGTGTCGGGGGCATAAGTGCTATTATCGAACTGCAAGTGTTTACCGTGATGTGATGTTGACCGGACATTGATTTAAAATCTTAGCTGGCCATCACAAACAATTGACGCAAATAAAGCCGAATTGTTTACGTATACCTAGGGTTGCCATCTCTAAAATTTGAAAAACAGGACAAGACGCGTGAAAACCCCGGATTTAAGAGTCCGAAAGCCGGACATGTCAACAAGATCTTTTAAGGCTGTGTAGTTCCGCAGATGCCGCGCTTATGGTTTTTAAAAGCCACCTGAGACATACAAATCAGTGTTTTCAATTCTAAAAAAAATATATGTATCAGTTAAGGATCTGATCTAGTTAAAATCGCATTCAATTACATGTTTTTATAAACTTCACTCGATAGAAAAAAATCCCAAAGTTACCCCTTTTTTTAACGATTTTCGTATTTTATGTCTAAGCTCCTGCCAATTAACATTTGAATTTTCACTAAATTATAGCCACTAAATATTTACAGATAAATTCGCAGTTTGACTTGATAAAATTAGTGTCTCGTTTACTATGTTTAAAAAACTACGAAATGTGCGAGCGCGGCGCCATATTTGGACGTCGCATAATACAGACCTACAAACTTATCTGTTCCGGTGGCCAAAATTGGAACTACGTGAAATACAATGCAAAAACGATATTTAATGACAGTTCTAAATTGACAGTAGCGACGCCGCCACCGGAACAGATAAGTTTGTCGGTCTATACCTCTTTTATGTACTCCCACCCCCCCTTAAAGGAGAATGACCGGTTTTGGACCAAATGCTGCCCAAGCATGGGAACACTTTAATTTGTTTCCTTACATGAATAGTTATAAAAAAAATATAAAATAAAAAAAATCCTGCCACGGATTTATAAATAAATAAATAAATAAATCCTGGACCACTTACACCAATTATTTAGTCCTATACAGAGCATTGCTCGTATTACAGGGATCTAAATAACGGATTAGTTTGGTTTTTGGGGTGGGCTAGGCACCAAGACGTAAGACGTTCTGCATTATTTTTAGATACAATAATCTTAGACTTACCTAGACGACATGTTAGTGCCTACATGAGGTATTATAACATAAGGTAATTATCATTTTTGTTATGTTTATCATCTCTGTAATCCATTTTTTTTTCAAATATATCCATTGTTTATATTAGGTATACACTCTTTTATTTTCAAAATAAGCTGTTGGTTATGATTTTTGTTAACGTAAGACCTCTACATTCAATAACTTTTTTCTTAAAACTCCTGGGATAGATTTTGAAGCGCTTTGAGTTATCTACTAGTATCTATTAATCTAAGGAACATTGTGCACTAATTCTCAATGTTGGGCGGCACTTGGTCCAACGTCCATACATAGATGGTCAATGTCCTTTAATATAATATAATCCCTTTGGTAATTAACCGATTCAAACATGTATTTTAATTATTTATTTATGGACTATTTGCCACAATATGATAACATTTGTGCTGCATTTTAGATAAACAGTACCTGATTGGATTATTAAGTATACTCGTATTACCTAACTACTCATATCATAATTAAAATTTAACCTATTTTGAGTTTATTACCTACCAGGTGGTAGGTTCCTGTACTGGGCCGTTTAAGTGGGTGTGCCGCAGTGCCAGATATTTTCCCGTGAAATAGAAGTGTGTCAAGCACTTCTGTGTTTCGGGGAAAGGGCACTGAAGCTAGTGAAATTACTGGATATGAGACCTACTTAATAACTGTCGTCTCGGTGTAGCGGGCGCAGGGCGGTGCCAGACGTGGCGCTTACCATCAGGTGTAAGATCTGCTCGTCTTGTTACACATTGCAATAAAAAAAAAATAAGTACCGGGCTGTGATCTCGGCATCCTGAACAAAAAAAAACAAGATCCACTTGAAAAAAATTCACTTAACCTTTGGACGCAAAACTGTGTGCCAAGGACGTCTATACGTTAAAAACCCTGCCTCTAAAAATATTAAATTACTAGCTGTGCCCGCGACTTCGTCCGCGTGGAATAGTGACTTTTCGGGCAGCATATTTTAAATAACAAATACCGTCCTTTGGGTAGCTAAAAATTTGATGCACAATTAGTATTTTTGATGCACAATCAGATCACGGGTAAACACTCTTTTTTTCATATACAAGTACCTACATTTCAGTATTTTTTTGATGTACTCTTAAAAATATCCCGTTCTGAACTAAAGTATTCAGATATTTCTGACGCTGACTGTACCTTTTATTCGATGAATATGTTCATGGTTATAGAAATAAATATTCCTAAGAATGATTTTTTTTTATTTGAAACTTTGTGTTTACTAATGGTTTTCATTTTCTATCGATAAAATAATAAGACCGGAAAGCAATCCCTAATGCAATGGGACCACGGGGAATGAAAATTACCCGTGGACCCGTTAATGGGTCGACCCAACGGGACCACGGGTAAACACTTCTCTGTAGGTATACGATATGTGACGTATGGCCATCGGGAATGAAAGCATACAGGCTCCTAGGATTGCTAACCCGTGTCAGAGCCACATACAACTGACCGTGCGAGAAACAGCTGATACTTAGATCTACACCCACAACTTTCATCGTCTGACCTTGGGCTTTATTAATTGTCATCGCAAAACATAGGCTGACTGCAAAAAGTGTTAAGATGTGTAAACTAAACGTACAAATTTTATGAAACAAAAGAATTGCTAGAAAAATTAATTAGTAACCTGAGCTTATAAACTTGTACTTAAATAAAGAAAATCAAGAAAAGAATTAACTAACTGTGCCTAACCTATACCAAATACTTATAAATTATTCATATATACAAACCCTAAATAAAAAATTAAGATAAGTATACCAAAAATCAAGGAAAGAAATGCCTAACCTATAACAAATGCTTACAATATTTATTTACAAATTTTTAAAGAAAATTAAGAAAGACAACCTAACCTACAAACCCTTAAATATAAATAAATGAAATATCCAAACTGTCAGTATTCAATTAATCGCAATAATCGAATGCAACTACCTATTCGCCATACCCTCAGCGCGCTTTATACATATACGGACGCGCAGCTCAGGCGCGAGGCGTGTACCTTTATATTGACATAACTTTTTTATTTATGAACCGATTGACATGAAATAAACACTAAATGTTAAGTGAAGCTTACCACAATATATTAGTGAAAACCGCATTTCAATCGAATAAGCCGTTTCTGATATTAGCGTGCACAAACACACAGACAAACAGACAAACAGACAAACAGACAAACAGACAAACAGACAAACAGACAAACAGACAAACAGACAAACAGACAAACAGACAAATTTTTTTTTAATTACAATTTCGGGTTCGGTATCGATATAATAACAACCCCTGCTACTTTTTTTTTATATATTTCCATTGTACAGACACCACTTTTCTACAAATTTATTATATGTATATATATATAGATGTTTAAAACTTTTACTGAATTTTTTTCCATACATTCGACAATAAAGAATAACCCAGCAGTTTGATTTCTACTGACTGCTAAATTACAGGTGAAATATACATATTTAAGTGTTCCTAAAAACACCGGCAAATCAGAATATAAAAAAAAGCTTACCATTTCATCAACATGTTGACTCAATTGGGAATCGAACCCGCGACCTTTGCGTAACAAGCTTGTTCAAACCGGTTCAAGATAACGTTTGTTTAAATATTTAGTCTATCTTTTGGCTTAGGTATACGTAGGGTTGCCATCCGTCCGAGTTTCTCCGGATTTGTCCTAGTTTAGAAGGCATCCGGGGAGCGTCCGGGGAAGGTTTCATTTGTAGACCGTTTAAAAAAAAATTTGGGCCGCCCGCGATACACGCACTATGCCCGCACACCACGATGTTTTTTATTACATTGATATGTTTAATGGTCCAAAAGTCGGCTACTACACCAGAGGCCGCGGGTTCGATCCCCGCACGGTACGAACCTAATAGTTAATGAAATAAAAAAGAAGTGTGTATTTAGAACTATAGTCATTGTATATTTAACATATTATCTGTACAATTATATTAAAATAGATTGAAAAGTTAAGCATGATTACAAATATTTATAATAATATCTTTTTGTTAGATAAAGGCTCGGCTCCGATTATGTAATAGACGTAACACAATTAATGATAACAATTGTTTAAAATATCATTGCCTTGTTCATTTCTTAAGTACTCAACACCATAAATCATGGCAAAACCTTATGAATATGGCACAAAGAGAGTATAGGAACGGCGGTAGGTTCGACAGGCGGCGCCCCTGCAGCCCCAGCTATATCCAGATGAGTATACTTTATATTCTTATCTTCTAGACCCCCTACTTTGATCAGAAACCCAGCAGCGAGCTGATGATTACGGCTTTTCGTTTCCACGTCGACTTGCAGCAAATCATCGCCCTTGCATTTCCCTTCGTTTACTGCTAAATCTTCATGCCTTACCACGGACACTTCTATGCCTTCTCCCATTCGGTTTCCACTAAACTGCAATCTTGTTGAATGGTTCGTAGCTCTAGCACTATGGTTGTCCATCGCAGCAGAGTAATTTCCATAGCACGCCATAGCATGCCCCGTCAAAGTTGCTATAGTATAAATATGCGGGTTCAATTCTTTCGAAGCCAATTCCGACATCTTGAACACAGAATCTGCCATCGCGAATCTACCTTCTGCATCTGTGTTCATCACTCTGACTGTTTTACCACTTTTTGATACTAGTAACTCATCAGCTACGTAAGAATCTTCGCCTACAGAGTTTCTGCAAAGGCAGAGAACTCCGATAACTTTTAGGTGGGTGGGTTTTAGTATGGAACAGGCTTTGAGAAATCCTGCGACCGCAGCAGCTCCACATTTGTCTCTTGACATGCCCGCCATTTTGCCAGTAATCTTGATATCCGCTCCACCGGTATCATAAGTCACTCCTTTACCAACAAGCATGAGGGTCTCGGTTTGTCTTGAAGCATCAGATGGTGTGTAGACTATTTCCACGATTCTTGCTTTGTGACGGTCCACGCGATTTGCAGCTCTAGAAACAGCTGCTAGGAGAGGATAATCCTTCGCTAAGATTGCTTCATCTTCGATCACGTTAATTTTGATGTTATTGCATGATTCGAATGATGCTTTGACGTACTCGACTATTTTCGCAGGTGCCATTCTCTCCGGGTCGCCGCCAGCGATGTCACGAGCAAAAATCCTAGATCTTTCCAACGCTATGGCGTTTCTTACGATTCCTTCGAAGTTCTGTGTTTGTTTGTCCTCGAGGAATCCGATTTTGGTCCAATTCCGCGAGTCCTCTCGCTCCCTCATTTGAAGAGGGACGTACAACGCCTCTAAAGCTCCAAGGATAGCTACCAACTGACCGTCAGGAAAATCGACTACATTTTGAACGACTATCAAAGGTCTTTTCGCTCCCGCGTCAAGGGCTCTTAGCACACCCTTTTTAGCGGCATCTCTTAAAACTCTGACGTCGTGATATGGGGTAATCTTTCCAGTAGGACTCAAGACAAGTCTTCCACCCGAGACATACTCACAGTTCCAAACAGTGGGAGACTTGTACAGATGCTTATCAACTTTTGCTGACGCATTTATGAAGCTCCCAACGTGTCTTGGTAGAGGAACATTTAATTCTTCAGGATACAAAATAAGCACTACAGCATCGTATTCGTTTGATTGTAAATTAGTTTCTATAAACACGTTATTGTAAAGTTTAAAGTTTAGACCGTAGGTTACGGCCATTTTGGAAGACCGTTCGGCTATAACTAAAGAGATGGATGAATGTTATCGTCTTGGAGGTTAATTTTATTTTATCGTGGTGTGTTTTTAAATTATCAATTTAATTAGTGATAGCGCTATGTTGTTAACTGCTGGTATTTACTGTGATAACTATCTGGTTTTGCAACGTCATCGTCAGCGTGAGTAACTTTAAGAAAGTATTTAAGTATTTTTTGTTTAAGTATTTTCGAATCTATTTTTTATACGAGGCGTTATACTTTTATCTGATAATACGTAATAGTTTATCTTGTAGTTTAAGTTCATCCTGTACGGTCAACGGCACATCACGGTAAACACTTGCAGTTCGATAATAGCACTTATGCCCCCGACATAAGAGTGGTACAAAGTCCAAAGTGTATAGTCTGACGTGCTTTTAACTGTACTTATATCTTGTGTTGTAACGCTGGTGTTATGTGGGAGGGTGGTACTTCCCCGGACGAGCCGGCCCATTCGTACTGTAAAACAGCATGGCTCTACCACTACAAATAATACATATATGTAGTGCTAATGTTGGAAGGCCTTGTACTGAAAAAATTCTTTACTTACTTGGGTCTATATTCTCGAACTGCACGTCAATGAACAGATCTCGACTGGCGCGGTTGTGCTCGAATGGAAAGCCTAAAGCTTTCATCAGCATCATGTCAATCTGGGGTGGCCGGAGACAGTCGTAGCCCAGTATCACCATCTGTAAGAACAATTGTTTACTGTTACTCATTCATCATGCATTTTAAGTGTTCCACTCCAATGAGTCACTCGTTTGGGGATCGAAGTACCTCCACCCAGGTCACCCGCGCGTGATCACCTTTAAGGCTAAAATCCTGTGCAGTATTTTCACGTTTAAAAGCGCCGCTCCTAAGGGATCTAACAGACGAACGACCCATCGTCCGCGACCCTCGACGACTGCGGTGAGCGGCTGTCGTTCGGGGCCGCAACGACAGCCGACGACCCTCGGCGACTGCCGTCGAGAGTCGCGGCGACCGTCAGCGGCAGCCGTCGAGAGTCGTTCGGGGCCGACGACTCTCGACGACTGTCGACGACTGCCGCTGACGGTCGCCGCGACTCTCGACGGCAGTCGCCGAGGGTCGTCGGCTGTCGTTGCGGCTAGGGCTTCCAAAATTACGGAAATATCAATTACGTAACTGGTTACGCATTTTACGGGTCAGTTACGGAATTACGTAATAATTACGTAACTGATGTATTTTATGAAAAACATAGAACGACTAAAATAAACCTATGTATTCTTCTGGCTTGACGTTTTAAATGTCTGTAATTTTAGAATTATATGGAATCATTTTATACAAAAGTCAAAATCCATTGAAACTATTTAAAATTGAAAACATACAATAAATTGAGAAGCACCGTGGCCGTAGGCGATCAGAGTACAGAACTTCAGACCCTAAATTCATTATTATTCTTGAAATCACATCATCAACAAGGAATTGTTATATTTGTCAAACAACAATATAAACAAACCATTATTTGATATTTTTTTTTAATTTTGTTATTCTTGAAATAACAACGAATTTGAATTTGCCGCCATAACTAGTTGTGTCTGGCTGTGTCCGGCAATATTAATGTGGGAGCCAGTAGACTTGCAATCTAAGGCTCGAAGATCAGAGGAGCTTACAGTCTGGCAGCACGTTGAGCGATGCTTCCTGGTGAAGGGCGCAATGACCGCTTACCATCGGGTGGGCTGCGTGCCTGTCTGCCAACAGTGCCAACTAACCTAGTATAAAAAAAAGTATAAAAAAGGTCTGATCGCCTAAGGAGCTTTTTAATTTATTGCAAAAATACCAGCAGATGAGAAAGCCTGCTTAGCCTCTAAACTACATAGTAGGTATGATCAAGAGCAAATAATTGTAAGCGGCTGTTAAAAACTTCTGGATCGCCACCAGCAATTTCGTAAATACCCATACATATTTACATTCATTCAACACAAAAATTACATCATCTTCATCATTCATCAAAAATCGCATCGGTCTACGGATGAACTTGGACAAAACCAAGGTCATGTTCAATGAACATGTTCTACCGGAACCGATTGCGATTCACGGCGCCGTCCTCGAAGTTGTTCAAAAATATGTGTACCTTGGGCAGTCATTGCAGTTGGGTCGAAACAACTTTGAGGACGAGATGAATAGAAGAATTCAGTTGGGTTGGGCAGCGTTTGGAAAACTAGGTCGAGTCTTCTCACCGCAGATTCCACAATGCCTAAAGACGAAAGTCTTCAATCAGTCATGACATACGGAGCCGAAACGTGGACACTTACGGCACGGCTAGTCCACAAGTTTAAAGTCGCTCAACGGGCTATGGAAAGAGCTATGCTCGGCGTCTCTCTGCGGGATCGCATCCGAAATGATGTGATTCGGCAGAGAACCAAAGTTACCGACATAGCTCGTCGGATTAGCCAGCTGAAGTGGCAGTGGGCTGGCCATCCATATCAGCCGTAGATCCGATAACCGTTGGGGTAAACGGGTTCTAGAGTGGAGACCGCGTCTCGGTAAACGTAGTGTAGGACGCCCTCAGGCCAGGTGGAGCGATGATCTGCGCAAGATGGCTGGCAGGAGCTGGAAGCGAGTGGCCGAAGGCCGATCGGCGTGGCGAGCATTTGGAGAGGCCTATGTCCAGCAGTGGACTATCACAGGCTGATGATGATGATGATGAACACAAAAATTAAATTTCAATCGCACAATGAGTGAGACCTAATTTTTATGAGTTCTTTTAAGGTGTACTTTCTTGAACATACAAATCGTAGGAATTCCCTTTAATTTTGTTTTTAGTAACTAAGACCACACGCACGTAGCTATCCGCAACTGAAAGCATGTAGGGAATTTCCTTCTTTTGAATTCGCTCAAAAATGACCCTTATTTTTAATTGCTGATAAACTAAATTCACTTGTCTACGAGGTATCAACAAAATAAGTTACAGACGGGGAATTACTTCTTCGCTTTAGATAGTTTCATAATAGTAAGTGTTGCCCTGAAATGTAATTCAATTTGCATTATGTAATTGAATAAATGAATGAAAAATTATTGTAAAAAATAACTTACGTAATTCCGTAATTCGTGCATTCAGTTACGTACTTTTAAAATGCCATATTTTACCCCTAATTACGTATTTGCGTAATTACGTAATTACGGATTTGGAAGCCCTAGTTGCGGCCCCGAACGACAGCCGCTCACCGCAGTCGTCGAGGGTCGCGGACGATGGGTCGTTCGTCTGTTAGATCCCGAAGTCACGATGCGCGTGCACTATATATTTTTCCAAAAGTGATCACGCGCGGGAGACCTCGATCGTACACAGTACGCCTACCACAGTAAAGTAGCAAATAATTACTGTTGTGCTCATAGAAATATTATGTACTGTTGTGCTACACGTGGCGCAGTGTTGTGCTATTCATAATTATCATTGAAGCCTATAAATTGGATATAGCAATTATTACGTTTGGCGCAATGGTGCTCATTGGGGGAGGCCTATGTCCACCAGTGGACTTATGTTAGCTGATGATGATGATGTTTTTATCTATTTTAATTGCATTTATACTTTACTAGCGGCCGCCCACGGTTTCACCCGCGTGGTTCCCGTTCCCGTGGGAATTGATCAAAATCCTTTCTTAGCGGATGCCTACGTCATAACATCTACCTGCATGCCAAATTTCAGCCCGATCCGTCCAGTGGTTTGGGCTGTGCGTTGATAGCTATCTAAGTCAGTCAGTCAGTCAGTCACCTTTGAGTTTTATATATGTCGTGGCCATATCGCAGAATTGATAATTTCATGAAATGCTCGATCATTTCGTGAAATGGTTGCATTTCGTGAAATGGTCAACTGTCTATTGGCCACATCATGATGTGGTTTGGTCAGATCGATGATTGAAAATCGTTTCTCGATTTGGGCAGCTATACGGGCGACTACTTCATGATGTGGTCAAGATTATTTTGATCATTTCGTAAAATAGTTACATGAAGTGCCGGTAGAGGCGCTGCAAGCGCTTTGTTTATGTGTAAAAGATGGCGGCCGCGGACCATATGTTCTGTGCCGCACGGAAATGTGATAATTCACATGTTTGATTGAAGATTTGGACACATAATATTCGGACACAGTGGCTGAATGACAGCTTTTTATTTTGAATGTTTTCACTGTAAATTTGGACATCATCGATTTTTGAGACAATTAAAAAATTTCTTTCGGGTTTATAAAAAAAAATAACCACGAAGCTAGCTCCCGCCTTAGCCTTCTAACCTATATCCATCCGAGTCGATTTCCGCTTCCGATAGGTTTTTTTCATTCTGAAATATTTGCGACAACTTTGTTTTTTCACGATCCGGCCAAACGTGGATGACAAAATCGTGAAACGTAGACGATTTAACGATCTGGTCAAATTGAGTTGGCCACATCATGAAACGCGACCATTTCACGAACTGGTCGAGCATTTCATGATATGAGCAATTCAACGATATGGCCACGACATATATATATATAGATTAAACTGGAAAAGGGCAGGAAGATGAAGAAGAAACTACTCACATGAGGCTCGTCTTTCGGATGTCCATCAGTGGTGACGACGCACTTCCTCACGCCGTCAGGATTAGCGAAGAGCAGAACGTGCTGGTCTCCCTCTGGAGGCGTCAGGACCGGCACGAACTTCAGAAAGGTCTTGAACGCGAAGAGAGCCAGCGTCGTCATGATGGACATGGTCTGTTCACGATCTGAGGGTGCGAAGTTAGATGAAAACCCCGCAATATAACCTGGGGCTCTTCAAGGCCAGAAATCGGGCTTTTCTTAAGCAAGCGCGCTCCATCGTAGAACGCATAGTTGTTTAACATCAGGCAACTTTGTGGTCAAGTGCTGGCTTAGTTCTGTCATCTGACAAAAAATTGGTTCCAAAGAAACCAACCATTTTTATATTACGAGCATCAGTGGACAGTCACAGTCTACCTGTTGGTAAGCGGCCACTGCGGCCTATTCCGACGGACTCTTGCTTGACTAGGAAGATTCCCACAATTTTCTGCCAGACTGTAGGCTCTTCTGATCTTCGAGCCTTTGATTTCAAGTGTACTGGCTCCTACATTAATATTGCCGGAACACTGCCAGAGCTGTTATGGCGTTCACTTGCGTGGTTGATAGTTAGCCAATCAACATCTGAAAAAGTCCTACCACTGAACAGTGGAACAGACCCAAGGCGGGTTGTGTAGCCATGAATACGATCAATTGTAGTACCCCTTTTTTTATAGGAGTCGGTACCAACCACCCCGGTGCCCCGCCCCGGTAACGGGGTCGTTGGGAAAAATTGTTTCATCGACCCCGGTAGAACGGCCCCGTTACGTCACCGGGGTGGTTGACACTACATAAGTGTCATCCACCCCGGTGAGATTTTTAACTGGGCGGTTAGCACAGATCAAGTATCATCTACCCCGGCGAGATTTCGGTGTAGTTAGGGGGAAACAAATGAATGTCGAGAAAATAAATGAATGTCGGGAAAACAAATGATTCCCGACATTCATTTGTTTTCCCGACATTCATTTGTTTTCTCGACATTCATTTGTTTTCCCGACATTAACGGAACCTGTTAAGTCCTGGATCGTGGTTTTAACGTATTCTGGAGTACCTAGTTCAGGACGTAGTAAAGAAAGAGGAATTAAAACACTCACCAAAATGTTCAGGAATGACATAGAAGGGTATGGTACCATTTGGCCAGAAGATGAAGTTGGATATTTTATTTTCTGGTTGGCTGTACATAGTACCGACGTCTTGAGCATGAAATAAGATGATTATGATGTAGACAATAGGTACAGTTAAATGAACAACTTATATCATGAGACGCCTCGATGGTCAGTACACGTATTAAGTACCAGGCCGAGATCTCGGAGTCCTGGGTTCAATTCCCGGGTCGAGTTTACTTTGTGTTGGTTATTTCGTACACTGCAGCCTAGGGTTTTTGATCACCATCTGCATTTGGCACGCGTGGTGGTATGAGCGGCTTAACTCTGCTTTGCCCTGTAGAGGGACATTAATAGATGCTAAAAGGTTTTTTTTTTTCTTAATAGGTTAGTTGGCAGACAGGCACGCAGCCCACCTGATGGTAAGCAGCCACTGCGGCCTATTCCATTGAGGGACGCTTCACCTGGAAACGTCCCTCAATGTGCTGCCTGACTGTAGACTCATCTGGTCTTCGAGCTTCCGATTTCAAGTGTACTGGCTCCCACATTAATATTGCCGAAACACAGACAGAGCTGTTCTGGCGGCAGACTTCACCTGTGGGTGGTAGCTATAGCCAGTCGGACTCTGAAAAAGCCCTTCCACCAACCAAAACCAAGGCGGGAATCGAACCCACGACCTCCGTGTTATTATACCCAGCGGCTTAGCCACTTTTCCACGGAGGCGGTCAAAATACGGTTTTGCGTTCCAAAATTTTGTCTAAGCTTTCTAGGTCATAGTGACCCGAAAGGATCTTGAAGGTTTCAATACTTTCAATATGAGTTTCTTCAGCATCTATAGTCTGTAACTCTGTAAGTTACATTACTTACCACCAAAAACTTGATTGCCACCATACTTTTCTTTCCCATCAGATTTTTTCGAATAAGAAAACGTTATAAATATAAAATACAAAAAGAACACAATCAATTTAAAGCATGCCCCCATATCACCAGGTTTCAGCCGAAAATATTACATAAAATAAAAAAGAATAATATTGCAGAAATGCTTTTACGATTTTTTATTGGCATAAAATTTCATAGCGTGAACATAAACAGGGCATATTAAACACGTGATAAATGTACAGTCAGCTGAATTTCAAACTATGCTCTGCCAGAATATCAAAATAATAAATAAATATCTCTGGACATTATTCACACAGCGCCATCTAGCCCCAAACTAAGCATTAGCTTGTGGTATGGATGCCAGACAGCGGATAAACATTACTTAAATACTTTTTTTTTGTAAATACATACATATTATACATAGAAACACCCAGACCGATACAAACAGACATGTTCATGCACACAAATTTTTGTACCGTGCGGGGATCGAACCCGCGAACTCTGGTGTAATAGCACTAATAGCCGACTTCTCGACCATTACACCAAATGGCTCGTCAAAGCAAAAAATATGTCATTTTTGTCATCAGCGGCAAAAATTACATGTAATTCCAATACGACTTTGCAAGCGTTCAAAAAAAAAAGAGTGCATTCCTTCCTTAGGCCGGCAGCGCATTAGTGATACACCTGAATTGCAGATGTCTATGGGCGGCGGTAGTCACTTTCCGTCAGTCAGTCCCCATCCTCATTAGGTAGGCTAAAGGCTTATTTCGAGTGATAGCCTAGCAATCCTTTTCCTTGCTTCTCAACGATATTAAATAAATTCATTGTTGCTTCTCCCCATCCTCAATGGGTATTCTTATTTCGACTAGACAGGAACAGATAAGTACTATATTTTTTAGTTTCGAATCGAAATATATACAGGCGACTGTATTTTGTCGCATGAAACATAACGTTTCGTATAAACATTTTATTGGATATTTTCTTTTTCTTGCTTGAACTACTTACCACTCTGGAACGTTGGTTCTGCATCTGAGTTTAACACAGCTCCAGGGTCGATACGATTGGGCTGGTCAATAGCCACAAGGCTGGCACCGGCTCGTCCCAATTTGGGTGTGAAGGGGAAACCGGGGGAGTTTAGTGGGTAGTGGACACTTTAGTCTCGAGTCTCACACACGGCCGCAGGTCTAGCTAGCCTGCGGTGCATAATCGCACTCTCCTCCGAAAAAAAATAGGGTCGATACGATGGGTCCGGCCGTTATGCCCCCATTCCGGTTTGCCCCCGGCCGCTGTGCCCCCACTTTTTATCGACAAACTGGAACAAATTTACTTAAAATTGTGGGGGCATACCGGCCGGGGGCAAACCGGAATGGGGGCATAACGGCCGGACTCGATACGATAACGAAACTATCGATATTCGCAAAATTGAATTGTGAATTTCATACTCATTTTGCGTTTTTAGTACTCGTAGGTACAGGTCCCAGGCTTTTTACTTAATAAGGCTAAGAACTCACGGCGCGGTTTTTAATCGCGCCCGCAGCGGTTGCAAGCCTGCAGCTTCCTGCGGTTGCGATTATCGCCCGCAAACTTGGCGGGTGATGATCGCAAGACGTGCGTCACAAACCGTCCACGATAAGTTGTCTTTTGGTACATCACGTTGCCATACGTCACTAGTACAAGAAGGCGTTAGATTTCTGTACCTCCCGCCCGCGCCGGTTAATTGCGTTCGCCTGCTAAGCCAAGCTATCGCAGAGCGCGCGGGCCCGCCGCGTCTGAGGGCGGGAATCGTAAACAACCACGCGCGCAGCGCGCTGCGTGCAAAGATTTAAATCTTTGGCTGCGTGTGAAAAAAACCGCGTCGTGAAAACTGCTCATACTTTTTTCATTTAAATCAACATTTTTCATTTAAATCAACTACAGTACAGAAGCTGCCGCGGGCGCGATTAAAAACCGCGCGATGAGTGCTACTTTTCGTTTATTAAGAACCAAATCATTAGACTCAGAATCTGTTTGTTAATTTTATCACAGATAAAATAGGGATTTTATCATCATCTAAATCAAACACAAACACAATCAAATAAATACTAATAACATTTATTCTACACCGACACTATGTAACTACCATCTTCTTCGGAAGACCTAGCAATTTCCTCACCGCATCTGCATAATTATTTACTGATTCAGCACTTTCACCATCGTTATAATAACTCGAAACTGCTTTCCTATATTCTTCTCCATTCTCTATTTCAGTAATATCAAATGCTACATATTCTTCATTTGTCAATTCTTTGGCTTCATTCTTAGTTCTGAAATACCATTGAATTAAGTTTTTCTTCGATACATTTTTGTCCCAATCGTAATATTCCATATCATCTTCCGTCTTTTCTTTCTCCCATTCTTCGACATTCCACGCTTCATGGTAAGAAGCTGTCAGAAGATAGTTAACATAGTCAAAGTTCTGCTTCCTGACTGGACATCGGTCAGCTGTGATTGTCACAATGTCTGTGACCTCATCGTACCTGTCTCCGACTAATCTCAAAAACTTGTCCCTTGCATGTTTGTCCAAATTTAACGTTGACAGTTTGACTCTTAACGTGACTATTCTTGCTAAGGGATTTCTGATTGACGGGCTGGCATGGCAATAGTCTGAAGTTATTACTTCAACAGGATAATGCTTCTCAATAGCTTCTTCGGAGTTCAAAAGCTTAGGCCACTCGGTGCAGAACTGTTTTAGGGCTTCACATTGGGCTTTGACCACCGGTGGAGTAAGATGGAGGAAGTTTGGTATTTTCATCAATTCTGCATTAGCTTTTTTTCCTGGTGGTGCTTGTCCTTTGGGAACGTAGCCTTGACGAAGAGGTAGAGGCACAGATGATGGATGGAAGGTTTTTGGGCCCGGCCACACATTGCCCCAGTTCTGAAAAATTTTATAAATATGTAAGACATTTAAAATTGACTTTTTTATTAATAATTTATGATAGTAGAGTCCTTCCCTTAACACATTCATTGCGGGACCAAAAATTAGAGATGCAACGGATAGTTGTTTGGCCGGATACCGGATACCGGATATTCGGCCGCGGCATTTTGAGTTTCGTAGGTGCGTGTCGCGCACCGGCACGCCGCCCGCGCCGTGCAGGTTTTGACTTGTTTCGTAGTGAACGTTCGCGCGGTCACAGTTCTTTGTAGGGACATTTATCGTGTCAGTCAGCACGAAACAATTTCGTTTGTACGCTCGCGTATTTTTAGATAATAAAATAAGTTTGTGGTGTTATCGTGTGATACTTAGTGGTTTTGTATTAATTAACATTTACCTACTGTGTCATTAGTGTGTTTATAAAAAATGGCAACAAGAAGATCTCCGCTTTGGAATTATTTTGAGATAGACAAAGAAGCTAAATACGCTATTTGTTTAATCTGCAAACTAAAAGTTTCACGTGGCGGAGAGGGAAAAAAAGCTGGAACCTCGTGCATGAAAAACCACTTGAAAGCCAAGCATCCTGATGAGTTTAGCGAAATTTATGGTGGTTCGTCCTCATGTGTTGTACCTGCTATTTCTACGAGCTCAACTGCAAGTACTTGTACCACGGCTTCTCAACCGTCCTTGCAAAAGCAATTGACTTTAGCTGAAACTGTTGAGCGAAAACAATATTGGGGGATAAATGATTCGAAATCACAGGAATTGCACTATTTGATTGGCGAAATGATCGCGTTGGATAACGAACCACTATCCATTGTTGACCGAGTTGGATTTAATAGGCTCATGCAAAAAGCGGTACCGAGGTACAAGTTGCCCAGTCGCACTTATATGACTGAAAAAATAATACCGGACATATACGATCGAATTACCAAGAAAATTATGGAAAAAAATTTAAACGCTGCAGCTGTTTCCATTACGTCAGATATATGGACTTGTGACCACAATAATGAAAGTTTTCTGAGCTTCACCGCCCATTGGATATCTCCAGATTTCAAACTGGAACATGGCGTTTTGGCAATGAAGCCCTTTTCAGGGTCTCACACCGGAGAGAACATAGCAAACGAGCTTAACATTATTGCTGCACGGTGGAATATTCCGTTCAATAAAATACATATTATTGTACACGATAGTGGGGCTAATATGGTAAAAGGAGTTCAAGTGGCTGAATACGATTCAGCTAGGTGTTTTATTCACTCTCTCCAGCGGGTCATTACTGAATCACTTAAAACTCAACCTGATTTAGTAGAGATGCTGAATGCCGCAAGACGCATCGTAACTCATTTTAATCATTCAGCATTAGCACAAGAGAAACTGAAGGCAATTCAAAAAGAGTTAAAGTTACCGGAACATCGGTTGGTACAAGATATCAGTACACGTTGGAACTCGACGTACTATTTACAAGAGCGGCTGCTAGAACAGAGACGAGCTGTTTCTCTGTATATAGCCGACCACAATAAACTCAGCAACTTGACTCCTCAGCAATGGAATTTAATGGAGCAATGCATCATTGTCCTCAAACCGTTCGAGGAAATAACGAATATCACGAGCTCAGGTCTGTCGTGCATTTCAGAAGTTATACCACATGTAGCAGTTTTGATGAGGTACATTCAAAAGGAAGAAACTTCACGCAAAGTCCCTAAATTATTGCAATTTCTAACGTCCCTGAAAACTCAATTGCAACAACGCTTCGAACATCTTGATGAAAATTTAAAGTATTTTCTGGCAACGTTATTGGATCCCAGGTTCAAGACGAATTTTTTTGGGGTAATTCAAGCAGAAAAGGCTCGCCAAAGCCTCTTATTGGAGGGTCTAAAACTGAGTTGCGGTGAAGAGGATGCATCCAGCAGTGGAGGCGATTCACCTCCATTGAAGAAAAGAGCAGGCAGTTCCATGAGTGTTCATGATTCATTTTGGGACTGTTTTAATGAAGTTGCCAAAGATAACAATCAAACTGAAGACTCTGATAATACTGCTATAGCCAATGAGCTTGAATATTTCTTAAAAATGGTTCCTCTTGATCGAAAAAGTGACCCTTACGCATGGTGGGCAGCAAACGCCAAACAATTCCCGATTTTGGTTAAATTTGCCCAAATATATCTCTTTTCCCCATGTAGCAGTGTGTACAGCGAGAGACTGTTTTCAGAGGCTGGGCTTGTATATGAAAACAAGAGGAATCGTTTGCTTCCAAAAAATGCAGAAAATCTTGTTTTTATACATCATAATTTACCTTTGGTGGATTTCCAATATTAAAATAATGAATATTACTATTACTTACTAGTTACAAATAATTACATTTTTTAACTATCGGTATTATCACCAAGTTACTTTAAATAATTGGTTTATTATAAAAAGTTAAAGTTGTTTAAAATAATAAAAAGCTTCAATTACAACTGTGTCTTTTTATTTAGATTCTATTTATAAAATCTACCAAGTTTACTATCCGGTATCCGGCCGGATAGTGCGTAACTATCCGGTATTCGGCCGGATAGTAAAATTATGGCCAGATAGGCCAGATACCGGATAGCAACCGGATATCCGGTGCATCTCTACCAAAAATACTGAATTTACCAAGGGTGCATACATAAACTTTATGATTCTCATGTAGAAATAATTCACTATGGTGCTGCATGAACATCATTTGGAATTCAGCGAAAAATGACGTCAACTGCGCTTGTCCGTTAACGTTAGCAGCCAATAGCAACGATTATTTATCTGTGTGTGTGTAAGTCATCACTGTCGCGTCAAGCAACTCGCAAGTTTGTATCCTAATAGCATCTGAACCAGAGAGTACAGCATAACTTCCTCCGTGGTACACTGGTTAGTGTTGGGCTTTAAAACCTGGAGGTAATGGGTTTGAATCTGTAATTTAGTATTACGGGTTTCAATAACAACTAAGTTTGTTACAAAATAAGTCCTTGGATACAAAATTTATGCTATGATTTGATGATGAATGAAACACTTCATAATTTTTAATATTTGTTAGTTTAAAATTTACAATTACTTTTTAAATTTTATTAAAAAAGGCAGTACCTAATTACTAACATACGGAGCTATTATTGCCCGAAATAAGTTTTCTTTATGAATATGGTTTTGTAATGCTTGTAGGCCCGATGGCGCATTTGGTAGTGCCCTATGCGCCAGGGGTCGTGGGTTCGAATCCCACCCAGGACAAACATATCTGATGAACATTAGTTTGTTATTTGTTTTGTGTCTGGATGTTTATTTGAATTTAACTATATATTTGTGGTACCTTCGTTTGTTCTGACACCTATAACACAAGTGCTTACGCTACTTACTTTGGGGTCAGATCAATGTATGTGATGTTATCCAATATTTATTTATTTAATTTATTTAATGTAAGGACTTGCCTGGTCTGTCGCCATCCTGTCGGCCCTATCAGGCTGTATATCAGCCCTGCGAGTCACTTTTCTTTGCATACGATCTCTTTTCTTCAGAATATCAAGAACTCTAAATTCTTCTTCTTCTTCGTTATTTTTTGCGGCTGCATCGGCACTGGTTGAGTTTAAACGCCATATTCTACTGTTGAATCCCAAGATTAGACCACCTGGGCGGCAGTGTTTAATAAATATGCTCATTTTAATAGCTTTTTACTGTTTAATAGGTATAAAATAATTTTATAGTTCAGATGCGAGCCATTTTTAGGTTAGGTGTCATTAGGTGTCATCATCATAGAAAAAAAAAATTTTACGTCATTACAGATTACTTAGAGGATAGTGCTACGTTCAAGAATGTCAAAATTTATTTTGATGAAGGAAAGCTTGACTTAAAAAAAACATGAAATGAAACTCGTCTGGGTCTGTGTTTAAAGCGCGCTCTCGGCTCTACACTTAGCCCGCGGATCACACAGTGTGATTTCGCGCCGCAAACTTGTGAAACTTGCCGCGAATTCAACAATGACTACACTCGCAAATTCGCAATGGTTCGCGGTATTTTCACAGTTAAGTTCGCAACGCGTTGAATGAAATGGACGTCGAAGTAGTTTTTGTTGCGTCCCTAACAATATGCGCGTTAGCGTATTTTAATTATGAGATATAGAAAAATGTAATTTCTTTCGGTTTCACGTGATGGCGCACGGCATGTCGCTGATCGGCAATAAAGCTGATGACTCTATTCCCCCATAATAAGTTACTTTATGAACAATACTGACCGTCGCGGACTGCGAGTGTGGAGTCATGCACGTTCGCGTCGCGTTCGCGCTTCGCGCTCCCTTTGACGCGGAACAAAAAACCGACAAAAATTGGCGCGAAACTGCGAAGAATATGCGAAATGGCTCCACACCGTTCGCGTCGCGCCCTTTCGCAGCTATCGCGCGCGATCCGCGGGCTAAGTGTAGAGCGCTCTTAATACCTAAGTCCTCTCTAGTAATAACATGATGAGTGAGTGAGTGTTTAATGTGTTCTTTCTGTGATCATGAGGGAGTCCCAGGGAGGAAGACCGCTAACTCCGCTAAGACCACAGACCAATTACTGTTTTATTTATTGTAGCATTCAGAATTGTAGAATTAAAAAAAAAATGTTTTTTATTGTGATAAACGTTTCTCAAAATAACAATATCATCTGATCATTGCATAGCAAAAATGAAATCTACCTGAACGCAGCCATTATTCCTCGTCAAACTACCCAACATGCGAGGGTGGATCTACGAGGGCGGTCAAATGTCATGTCCTACGTGTTTACTCATTAACCATTCAATTTATATTTCAATAAAACAGTCATTCGGTTCTTATATAAGTAATGAACAAGGTTTTTATAAATTTACGGCTATAAAGAAATAAATAAAAACGTGATTAATAAAATATGCCCAAATATTAAGATTTTTGCAATGTCCGAAAAGCACTACTGCTCGTTCAATTAATTATATTAAATCATCATAACTGTTTTCAGCACACATTTTCTAAGAAATATATATTACGTTTATAACACTACCGATTAATAAAAAACAAAAATAGTTATCGAACCATTTAGTTCTCTAAATATTGGATCAAAAAAAGTTTACAAAATTAAGTCATTGGTCAGCGCAGTTCTTGTTTTCAAGATTATCGCAACTTTGAGACATAAGGTAGAACACTTAAGTGTGTGACCAGACACCCCGCCCTGCTCCCCAGTCGATCAACGCACTTCACCGCGGAAAAACGCACGTTGTTGGCTCTGATAAGTTTTTAAAGTTCATTCTACAACAATTGACACTTCTATAGTCATTGTTATTTCTCTATCTAAATTCAATTTATATTCATGCCTACGTTCTTTTGCAACAATTTAGAATAAAGATACAAGTGTTTAATAACGTAATCATAACATTAACTAGCTGCCACGCCTTTTAGACGTGTTTCGACTTGTCCTTTTCAAATTCATCATTTGTCTGAACGTCATTGTTCTAAATCTTGATGAAGGTGACAATGACGCTGGTTGAGAATAATGACAAATGTTGTTTATGACAATGACTTGCGTTGAGAATAATGATTTTATTTCTTTTTACAGTAATATTTCCTTGATATCGCTATGAAACTAACCTATCACGTATTGCTGCTACATGCTGATAGTCACCAAACAGGCGACCTGCATCAAAAAATAAGATCCATCACCAAAACCCTTTCTTCTAAAACATGGGCTATTAGAGAACCCACAATGCGAACTACTGACTGAAATAGATGCAATATCTGAAACCTGGAAGGACCTGGACTGTCAGTCTTTGTTTGGAGATCCTCATGCTCACAACTATTTCCTGACAGAGCCCATGACGAAGAAAAAGAGCCATGTACTGAGTACATGTATTGAGGGACGAAGTTCGGGTCGCTATCAGGCGACTAAAAAGCGGAAAAGCTACAGGAAGGGATGCCATACCAATTGAAACCATCAAAGCATCAGGGGAGTATGGTGTCGATATCTTTCATACCCTGTGTAACAAAATTTGGGAATCAGGAATCTGGCCCCGAAGTGGACTCACACAGTCTTCGTACCTCTACATAAAAAGGGCTCCACTAAAATATGCAGTAACTACCGCCTAATAGCCTTAATTTCACATGCAAGTAAAATTCTACTGCATATAAATCTAAGGAAATTTCTCCTGAACAGGCTGGTTTTGTGAAAGGGAGGGGTACTCGTGAGAAGATTCTGAATGTGCGCCAGATCATTGAAAAAGCCAGAAAGTTCAACAAGCCGACCTATATTTGCTTTGTTGACTTCTCAAAGGCGTTCAACTCAGTGAGGTGGCCAGTATTTTGGGAGACTCTCCTGGCTATGGGAACACCTAAACATCTGGTGCACCTTTCTTGGAAGCTTTATGAAGAAGGAACAGCATCGGTGAGAACGAACGACGTGTCGTCAAATCACTTTCATCCAAGTGCCGGGGTCCGTCAGGGCTGCATTTTATCACCATTGCTGTTTAACACCTACACAGAATTCATTATGAGAATAGCACTCGAGAATTGGTCAGACGGAATCACAATTGGAGGTTATAGAATTTAAAATTTGCAGTATGCAGATGACACAACCCTATTTGCAACAAGCATCGGCAATATTAAAGATAATCCCTGTTGAGTAAAATGGAGCAAGTTAGCCTTGATATCGGTCTGAATTTTTTTTATATGGGAGCAGTCTGGATGACCTCACTCCACCTGATGGTAAGCGGAAGTGAGGTCCAAATAAAATAAAAATTAAGGCTGACTGGCTCAATAGAACAAAGTACCCATTGAGCCAGTCACCCTCACCCTGAAGGCCTGCTTAGATGCCGCTTCACGCCCCGCCTAAAAAGCCCTGGATTATAGGAGGAAGGAAACACATGAGCCGGAAGGGCATTCCATGACCTAATGGCACGGGGCAAAAAAGAGGAACTATACCTCTTGGTACGGGCCACCAGTGTCTGGATGGTATGGGGATGGCAACGCAGTCCGGCGCGTGTTGTTCGGGAGTGAAAAGGGGAGGACGGGATGAGTTGGAATAACTCTTCAGAGCATTCCCCATTATAGAGACGGTAGAGAACACTAAGACTAGCAACGTCTCTACGTAACTGAAGAGGTTCTAGGGTCTTAGTCACTTCTTGATTATCGACAATACGGATATCACGTCGTCAACCTGTCGAGGGCCTCCAATAAGTACTTTGCGGAACCATCCCAGAGATGAGAGCAATATTCCACACACGGGCGAACCTGTGCCTTGTATAAGAGACAAAGCTGCACCGGAGTGAAAAATCGTCTCATACTGTTCATTCCGAGTTTACGGGAAGCTGTTCTGATGACGCTCTTGATATATTATTCCCGTTGGTTCAAGTTGCTACGAACATCGATGCCAAGGATGCTTAGGCTATCCTGTATTGGTAAGGGCGTGATCTGAAGATTGGAATGGGAAAGAAAAGGAGAAGATTTGCAGAAAACAAACACACCTGTCAGGTGTTTTCTTGGCATTGAACTCGATGAGATTGCTGGCAACCCATTTGGATATGCGGTCCAGGACCTCGTCAAGCTCGGCGACAAGAAGATTCCTGTTTTCCTCGGTTTCGGTCTGTTTAGCCGCAAGTCTTCCGAAATATCGTGCGTGGACAGTGCTGTCATCCGCATAGCAATGAATATTACCTAGTGATAACATGTCATTGATATGCAGAAGAAACAAAGTCGGCGACAGGCATTGAGGCACTCCGGAATTTATTGGGAGGAAGCGAGAAGCGCGTCCATCACGGAGGACACGAATCCTGCGACCCTCCAGAAATCCCGCAATCCAGTCGCATAATAAGCGAGTTGGCAGACTACGAGTATATGCCGGAAGCTTGGAAAAAAGCGAGCGATGCCAAACACGGTCAAAAGCCTTGGCAATATCCAGGCTAATAGCCATAGATTCACCATGCTTCTCCATATCCTCCCCCCAGAGGTGCGATACGTAAGCTAGAAGATCACCCGTGGACCGTTTTGGTCTGAAACTATACTGTCGGTCATGTAGTAATGATCTTCTAGTTAGCGGACAAGTTGGGAGTTGATTATCCGCTCAAACACCTTTCCAAATACAGAGGTTATATGGCTATGGGTTTGGTACCTGCTTGGTACCTATACTATTTGGACACAGTTCCAAACCAACGATTCAATCATCCAAGAACTCGACATCAAACAGCGTCTTTCTTCCATCGTCCAATGTCGTATTCTCACTTTCTTTGGACATATCATACGTCGAGAAGACATCTGTCTTCATAGATCTCTATGGAGCGACTTGTGGTGCAGGGGAGAGTCAAAGGCGCTAGAGCGCGCAGTAGATCACCGATGCGATGGACCGACCAAGTCAAGGCTACATTCAATGGTCCACTCCATGAATGCACAAGAAGAGCTACAGTACGAGATGAGTGGTGGCGGATTGTAAAGGTTGCTACCACCCCTGATGTGACGACCACTCTGCCAAGAGTGTGACGACAAAGAAGAAGAAGAATATAGATCAATGTGGCCCTTTAAAGCATGTAATTTAAATGAATATTTTCGAAGATAACAGTTTTACAATGCAGGGACATAGCGGTTGAGGCAATAATATAGTATACATCAGAATAACACAGGCTATAATTTATAAAAATCCCGCGGGATAACGTCCTATAGTTCACGCGGGCGAAGCCGCGGGCGAAAGGTTAGGAAATTATATAAATTAAAAACAACAGATTGTTACTAGGTACTCATGATTAAAATCATGTTTCCTACAAAATTGGGTTTTATTCCTGATATTTCAAAAACATTTATAAGTTTGTCATTGTTATCAACACAGGTCATTGTTCTTTACAGAAATATCATTTTCCTAATACGCAGTCATTATTCTGAACGTATTTTTTTCTTCTTTTGTCAATATTTTGATTAGTATAGGTCGGATTTGTGTGCTTTTAATATACAATTGCTTAGAATCTTGAAAACTATAGATCCTATATTGTACTGAAGCTCTGCACGTGGGTTGATACAAAATCTAAATTTTTTATCAAAAATAACATTCTACGTAGATCCACCCGCGAGCGAGGTCGCGTCGCGGGGAGATTCGTTTCATTTCGCGGTGCGGCATTTCCTGGATAAAACTTTGCTGCTGAAAATAAAGTGTGCTACTTAACTTTGGCGCTAGTAGTCCTACTTAAAGCGTGTGCAAGAAAGAGACATGCGATTGTTTTGTACATTACTCCGTAACTACTTAATTTCGTTGGGTTCAAGTAGTCCAATATCTCTTTCATTCATGAAATCCTGTGATGAAATCGGCATGTGATTTGTAGCGTTTGAACTGTTTTTAAAGTTGTAATGTTATGAACAACAGTTTTTTGTGTTATGGTGATGCTGTAATTCGGTAAGAAATGGCCGATTTCAATAGAAGAAGGTCGAGAAAAACGAAATTGGTGCCCAGAGAGTGTGAAGATGAAATGCAGGTACAAAATAGTTACCGTCCATTTTGTTCTACCCACTATGCATGGACACATGTTACATACTTTTTCGTGATTAAACTGAGTTAATACGTCTTTAAACATAGCAAATGTTTCATACTCGATAGTTGGACGACTTTTTAAATGCCCTGATACCTAGTCGTTTTTGGAGGTACCTACATAACTTTGTCATGCATGACACGATGTCATAATGATCGATATTTAAAATCAATACGATGATTATAATGTCATTGCACTATAAACGAGTAGTTAGTTCTCTCGATGAGAATAAAAAAACTATAGTCTGTAAATTTATTAAATTTTAAGTTAAGATAAAGGGTGTACTTGTCATTTAACCTATTTTTATACAAGGCGTGTTGTTTTTTATAATCATTATTTATTTACATCAAGATGTCTTCTGTATTGTAAAAATATGGTTTTGGTAGGTATTATTAAGTTATTTACTGTATCTTATAATTAAGTTACCTTACAAAGATTTGTAGGTACAGAAAGTAGGTCTAGCACAAAGAAGTACTCATCTGGGGTAATGAGAAGTTGGCTATTACAACAAAACGTTGCGGATTCAATCCCCGCCGGGTACAACCATTTGAGTGCAGGAACATTTGTATTTATTTATGTATTTACTCTTTATTGCACAAAACAAGTACCTACAATTATTTAAATTAATTGTATTCATTTTTAAGAGCGATTTTGTGCAAAAAATAAATAAATACAATAAAATAAAACAACTGTTTTACGGGTCTGTGTGTTTCTATGTAGGTATTTACAAAAAAAAGATACAAGTATTGTTTATCCATTGTCTTACACCCATAAAACAAGCTTATTTTTGTTTCAGCTAAAATCTGTAAGAACTGTTCCTAAACCACGCATAGAGTTTGATATAAAAGTAGAAATCGAATCATGTGACGAAGACTTTGTCACCACCGATGACCAAGCAATTAAAGCGGAATATTCCGATGATGACGACATGTTCGAGGCAGAAGAAAACGATATTAACAAATCTATTCTAATGCTGACTAGAAGAAGTTCACTATTAACCAATCAGAATAAAGCTGCCATTATAAATGATGTGGACACTACAGTTCATGATGATAATTTCGCTGATGAAGAAAATGATATAAATAACTTAGCCACTGCCCTAAGGGCTAGCGCAAAGCGGAAAAGAGTGCCTAACATAAATAAGGAATACGATTATAGCATTGCAGATGATGATGAACCGGATATAGCAACAATCGCTAATATGTTAGGTGGCAATGATGCAAAGAAACCTAAATTTCTAAAGAAAACAGATGCAAAAGGCAGTGTTGATTTTAGTATAAAAGAAAAAGAACAACTTTGGAAACAACTTGATGTAAGCGCTGATATTGATGTTGAAAACGAGTCCGATGATGAAGTCATTATAGAATATGACTGTGCATCAAAGAAATCAATTATCATTAACAATGTGCAAACAGTTGATGTTAAAGAAAAGGAAGGAAATAAAGCTGAAACATTTACACTGAATAAGTCTAAAAAACCAAGTCTAGTTTCACCGCCAAATCATATTGTTAATCATACAAAAACGTACTTAAACGTGAGTGAGGAGCTTATATTACGAGACCTTGATAAAATATCTAATAAATTTGTAAGCGTTGCAGACAAGATGTTGGGTATAGAAATGAGAAATCAATGGGGAAGTTTAAGATATGTTAAACATGAATATACAAAACAGGAGAAGAAGTTGGCGGAAAGTTGGCGGAACTGGAGTAAAGGTACCGGCTACAAGTATTTACCGACAATGTATAAATGTTACATTTGTGAGAAAGCCTGGTGGCACCTCTACCCATTCAAGGAGCATTTGAACGGTCACGAAGAGGATGATTTGAAAGTGGAAATTGAAGTTAACTTTACCCAAATCTGTATAGTCGCTTGGTTCTTCAATACAGTGGCTAAATATTTTCCTATCGAAGGGAACTGTTGGAGATGCGACAAAGATTTAGATTATCACAAAATTAATCATTCTAAGATGCATTACGGTTACACTTGCCATCATTGCTCTGCTGGATTTAATATTTGTCAATTGATGAGGGAACATGAATCTGCTTGTTTGAAGAAACATAAAATAACAGGGTCAGGGAAAAATTATCCATTAGTTATGTTTACCTGTACTATCTGCAGATATAAAGTTTTAGACAAAAAAGTGTTAGAAAAACATATGGAGGTAAATATGATTGTTGGTTTTGCTTTATTCCAATCTAAGATCCATTTGGTGCAATGGTTGAGTAGTTTAGTAGCACCAGAGGTCGCGGGTTCGATTCCCGCACGGTACAAACATTTGTGTGCATGAACATGCCTGTTTGTATCGGTCTGGGTGTTTCTATGTATAATATGTATGTATTTACAAAAAATAAAAAAAAGTACAAGTAATGATTATCCGTTGTCGAGCCCTGACACCCATAGCACAAGCTAATGCTTAGTTTGGAGCTAGATGGCGCTGTGTAAATAATGTCCAGAGATATTTATTAATAGGTTGATACTTTTTTATTCCTAGATGTACCACGACGTCCGTTCTGATTTGCCGATCATGGGACATGTCGGATACTGCCACGCTTGCTCAGGACCATATACAGTTTACTACTACCATTCCTGCCCCCTGCGGAACCCTAACTTTAAGTGCAAATACTGTAGTAAGAGGTTCCAAACTAGAGTCACTCTTAACGTCCATTACAAGTAAGTGTAAGATTCATTAAGAATGTGCCCCTAACTATGAGTGCACCCACTGTAACAAGAAGTTCCTGACTAAAGCTGCTCTTAACGACCATTACAAGTTAGTGTAAGGTTCATTAAGAATGTGTGTCAGTTCATTTAGAATGTGTGGCAGTTCATAAAGTCGCCTGCGGAACCCTAACTATGGGTGCACTCACTGTAACAAGAAGTTCCTGACTAAAGCTGCTCTTAACGGCCATTACAAGTTAGTGTAAGGTTCATTAAGAATGTGTGTCACTTAAGTCGCCTGCCGTAATTTGTTGTGTATATTTTTTTTATGTTAAATAAAAAATAATCACGTTACCTGAAAAGAACTGAAATAAAACAAAAATAAGTTTTATTTGGAAAAAAATAATAATAAATAAAATTTTAAATTCATCATCATCATCATCATCATCAGCCTATATACGTTCCCACTGCTGGGACACAGGCCTTATCTCAATTGTGAGATAGTGTGGGCCATACTCCACCACGCTGGCCTAGTGCGGGTTGGTGGAGAGGTGCGTAAGGCAAGTGACCAACCTTAATGTCAGATGTTATCAAGCCGCCAAATGGCCTCTGACTAGGCTTGACGACTAGTATTTACATTATAGTAAATATCAGCCGGGACCAACAGCTTAACGTGCCTTCCGAAGCACGGAGACGCTCGAAATTAATGTGACCCATCCATTAACCGACCGCGGCGTAGGTAGCTTGACTTTCGTTATCGCTAACGAACCACTGTCACTTTTTTTTTTTTTTTGTCAATTTTAAATTATTGTATAATAAAACATTTTACAGAAACAATAAGGAGAACATTAAATGTCGTGTATGTAAAATGACGTTACCGATGAAATGTCAAGAAGTTGAGCATATGTTAGCACACAGCAAGACTTTCATGATGATGTACAAATGCTTATCATGCATGGACAATATAATGTTTTTGAACGAGCACTATATGAAACAGCACAGAAATATGGAGCACAAGCACAAGAGTTTTGACAGACGTCGGAGTTACTTTGAAAAGGTAGAATAATACTTTATATTTTTATTTAGAACTAGCGCCAGCCTTCGCGGTTTCATCTTCGCCTATTTTTTTTTTTCAAATATGCCCCCTTCCCCCCACATTTCCGGGATCGAAAGTACCCTATGTCACTCGAGGATAGTGTCGCTTTCCAACAGACACTATTCAAACAGAAAAATTTAGATGAGCCCTTTGGTGTAATGGTCGAGAAGTCGGCTATTACACCAGAGGTCGCGGGTTCGATCCCCGCACGGTAAAAACATTTGTGTGCATGGACATGTCTGTTTGTATCGGTCTGGATGTTTCTATGTATAATATGTATGTATTTACAAAAAAAAGTATTTAAGTAACGTTTATTCATTGTCTGGCACCCATATTAGCACAAGCAATTGCTTGGTTTGGGGCTAGAAGGCGCTGTGTGAAATTGTGAATGATGTCCAGAAATACTAAAAAATATATTTCTTTTTAGGTGTTACTCCCTACAGAATTTGTAATGAAACATGGTGTCAGCACGCTAGAAAAAGTTTCTTCCCCAGTACATGGTAAGTAATATAATTATGTACAGTCACATACATAACTTTATCTTCATTCATACGATAAATGTCTATTTTAAAGTCAGGATCGATGTGAAACCGCGTGGAATATAATCCGTAGTACCAGGAGAGCAGAGAAGAACAAGAAGCTGGCCCGTTACTAATTAGTGTGGACCGGCGCAGTCGCTTGTTAACCTAGTTAGGCCCTGCCGGCTGCGGCTAGCTCGCGTCTTTCAAACTCTTTGATTTAATGAATAGTTACGCTGCGGTTATGCTCTCCTGGTACCTTTGAAAATACATCAAGATGTTTTGCTTACATATGTTAGCTTCAAATCCATTAATTTTTACTTTTTAAGAAGACGTCCGAAATTTGAACGTAATTAAAGTATCGGGTACCGATACTAAAATCTAAAATGTAAACATTACGATGCAGTCACAGATACTTATATCTAAATGTAGGGCGTTTGCTCATCGCTCCTCACTATAAAATAGACATATTATGGTATGGATGTAGATAAATGTCTTTTAGTGTTATGGTTCTTTGCAGTTAATAATCAAACTAGCGGCCGCCTCCTTCGTTTCACCCGCGCGTAATAAATTTTTTCAGGTAACCCCCCTTCCCCCCACTTTTCCAGGAAAAAAGTACCTTCTCGTGAAATAGAAGTGTGCCAAGCACTTCTGTGTTTCGGGGATAGGGCACTGAAGCTAGTGAAATTACTGGGTATACGAGACCTAATAACTGTCGTCTCGGTGTAGCGGACGCAGGGCAGTGCCAGACAGTAACTGCTTAGTTACTGTTTGGCACTGAACTGTCTAAGGGCAGACGTGGCGCTTATCATCAGGTGTACGATCTGCTCGTCCTGTTACACATTGCAATAAAAAGAAACCCTATGTCACCCGGGGATAGTGTAGCTTTCCAACAGTAAAAGAATTTTCCAAATCAGTTTAGTAGTTTCGGAGCCTATTAAATACAAACAAAGAAACAATCAAAACTTTCCTCTTTATAATATTAGTGTAGAAGTAGAATAGGATGTATTATTTGTAATTATCACATTAATCAAACACACATCATACACAGTTGCAGGCAAGAGTCAAGATGATGATGACAGTAGATCATTGGATCATCAAATAGAACAAGATGATGATGTCGTATTTATTAACCCACAGGAAATTCAAGTAATTGAAATAGATGATGATGATGATGATGATGAAAATGATATTAAGGATGATCAGAAAGTTTTAAAAAGTGTTAATAGTAATCAAAATTACTGTGAAAAAGTAAATCCTAATAGTTTATTACGGAAAAATCATGAAAAAGACACTGTTCAGGTAAAAGTTGAGAAAAATAAACAGGATGATTTAAAAGTTGGTAAAAGTGACAGTGAAAGAGTAAGTGATTTACTAAAAAGTCAAGAAAACACAACTATAAAAGCTAAAGTCATGAATAAACAGAATGATTTAGAAATTTTGAATAGTGATAAAAATTACGGTGAAGTAATAAGTAATTTAAATCATGTAAAAGAACCTGAAGTTAAAGTTATGAATAAACAGAATGATTTAAAAATCGCGAATAATGATGAAAATGACTGTAACAAAGTGATTCCTGATTTATTAAACAGTCATGAAAAAAAACCTGTACAAGTTAAAATTATGAATAAGCAGAATGATAAAAAATTCGGTGAAAAAGTAAGTGGTTTAAAAAGTAATGTGAATGAAACTGAACAAGTGAAAGTTGTGAATAATGAACAAAATCATTTAGAAATTGCGAATAATGACAAAAATAATCGTTATAAAGTAATTTGTGATTCATTGAACACAAGAGAAAGCTTACAAGTTGAAATTATGAATTTTGAAGAGGATGATTTAAAAATTGAAATTAATGATAAAAATGATAGTGAAAATGTAAATCATGATTTATTAAATCATGAAGAAACTGTTCAGGTCAAACAAGAAAAATCATCAGATGATGAAATGCAAGATTTTAGTATTGAAAACAGTTTATTAAATATCAAGAAAGAAGAGGGTAAAGTATCAACCTTTATTTCATTGATATTTCCAGGGATATTATTTATACATACCCTCTTACTTACTACAGGCTCCGGCAAACTTCTTGACTATCGAGTGGGGATTGCGCAGAACCATTGAACTACAATTACTAGCGTATAGAACCGACTCCGCAAACAAAACTTTTGCGCGATGCTTTGTTGCCGTTACCATGGTTACGGAAATAACTCATTCAAGATCTATGAGATAGGCATTTCAAACAAAACGCGTAAGCGTCTTGCTTTGCATGGCGCTTACGACGTTTTGGTTACCAGAAAAATATACTCTGTCAGCAATCTATAGCGCTGCAAGTTTTTTAGTTTGGTTAGACGACATCCGCTGTAGCAAATACATCAGTCAGTGCAGTCATCATTTTGCGACACAGTTTTTATTCCGTATAGCCTCTCTTTACGTAGTACTTGTAACTCAATGCGCAGAACACGAATTTTGACACGTCTGCGCGCTATTGGTCAGAAGCATACCTCTGACCAATAGCGCGCGCGGGCGTTCGGGAGATTCGCGCGCGCTATTGGTCAAGTGCACATGCCCGAACTTTCCGTCTCTCCGTCGACTGATGGTTAAGAAGTTTGCCGGAAGCAATACAAAACGTGGATTAAATTTTTTTGTTTGAACAGACAATTTTGACGCTTTTTATACGATTTGTAATGAGAATGGTTTCAAATTATAGTTCGGCTTTAGTACTTTAATACTTTTGGAGCTAATAAATTTAACGACCGATTTTGGTGTAATGGTGAGAAGTCGGCTATTACACCAAGAGGTCGCGGGTTCGATTCCCGCACGGTACAAACATTTGTGCGCATGAACATGTCTGTTTGTATCGGTCTGAGTGTTTCTATGTATAATGTCTATGTTTTTACAAATTAAGTATATAAATAATGTTAATTTGTTGTCTGGCACCCACAGCACAAGCTAATGCTTAGTTTGGGGCTAGATGGCGCTGTGTGAATAATTTCCAGGGATATTTTATAATTTATTTATTTGTTATAATTTTTTTTAACGTAAATTTTGTTTCATCCCCTAGAAACAGAAGAACTTTACGAAGTAGTTATTTCAGAACTCTTACATACAAACCCAAGTTCAAGTCTAGATACAATAGTGAAGAAAGAACTAGAATTAAGACCTGAAGAATCTAAAAAGCCTAAAAAAGTCATATATGACTGTAGTAAATGTAGATTTAAGGGTCCACTTATCCAGATAAAAAAACATATGAGAAAACATAAAGTGGATAATGTAAAAAAAGGCGATTCGTACAATTGTTCTATGTGTAATCTTACATGTAAGAGTATTAAATTATACAGTATACATTTAAATGATCATGGATATGAGCCGAAGAGTTGCCCCGAATGTATGGCTGTGTTTCAGCATTATTCTAAACTTGAAGTGCATATTAAAGTAAGTACAGGTCCCGGCAATCTTCTTCACTATCGGGTGGGGGGGGGGGGGGATTGCGCAGAACACTAGTTTTGACCATTGAACTACGATTACTAGCGTATAGAAACGACACACCGCAAACAAAATTTTTGCGCGATGCTTTGTTGCCGTTACGGCAACAACTCATTCAAGATCTATGAGATAGGCATTTCGAACAAAACGCGTAAGCGCCTTGCTTTGCATGGCGCTTACGACGTTTTGGTCGCCAGAAAAATATACTCTGGAAGCAATCTAGCGCTGCAAGTTTTATAGTTTGGTTAGACGACATCCGCTGTAGCAAATACATCAGTCGGTCCAGTCATCATTTTGCGTCACAGTTTTTGTTCCGTATAGCCTCTCTATACGTAGTACTTGTAACTCAGAGGCGTTTTTATTACTCTATGTTGTAACTCAATGGTTTTGACATGTCTGCACGCTATTGGTCAGAAGCATACCTTTAACCAATAGCGCGGGCGGGCGTCGGGTGATTCGCGCGCGCTATTGGTCACGCGCAAGTCACATGCGCGAAATTTCCCCCTCTCCGTCGACCGATGGTCAAGAACTTTGCCGGTAACAATATGTAATGTTTATTTTTTCTCAAGGAAATTTTTGACCACTTTTATGAAACAGTGACTCACTGCCGCACTAAGAGACGTCATTTTACTTTAATGTCAATTATAGCAAAACATATGGTACTTACAAAATAAAAATAAAGCCTATTATTCAAAGACAAAATTAGTAAATCAGAGATTAGCGTTAATTGGCGTCTCTGAGTGCGGCAGTAAGCCATTTGAGTATAATAGCGAAATTACTGAGTATATGAGACCTAATAACTGTCGTCTCTTAAGGCGGGCAACGCGCCTGCGACCCAAGGGGGTCTCGGGTGCTTATGGGCGGCGCTGATCACTTATCATCAGTGACCCACTTGCTAGTTTGCCCTCCTATAATATAAAAAAAAAACATCAGTAGCATCACTTAGTGTGATTGTTTCCAGTTCAGTTAGGACATAGCTTGAACTACCTGAATGTCTGAAAAGCACGTTAACCCGTTGGGCTGATTATGTTCCAAGTGGGTCTGGTTTCCCTTGTAAGGGTTACGGAGGTCAGATGGCAATCGCTCCATTGTAATAACCAGGCTTGTCGAATCTAGGATCATAGTCGAAGCGGACCCTGAGCTCCATACTGGATGCATTCAGGAATATGCTGAGATTATGATGATAAATAAGTTATATACTGCGTGCCTTTTTAGTCGTTGTTTTCCCGCAGTTAAATGATTCTATCTTAGTAGTACAATAGATTAATAAAGTTTTTCTTTAGTCAAATCAAAAGTTTTACGATTGTGATTGACGAAACTCGAACCAATAGTACTAGCTGCGTCGCGGACGGTCGCCGGCCGGGGTCATTGCCCTTCGCGCTTATCAAAAAAATGACAATTCACTATTTATTTAATAACAAGATTTCCATTTTTCCTAAAGGTGTGTCTATGCTTACGAGCCGAGCACGAGCGGCGCACGAGCGGAGCACGAGTCGATCCAAAATTCGTGTACTGTGGACCGACTTGGAGCCTCGAACGAGCGCGCTTCGAGCATTCGTTTCGTGTTCGACTGTGCTCCGCCCGTAGACAGAGAAAACTTTAGACAAATTGATAGTATCTATCGCATTCACACAAGAAAAAGAGGGCGATACGGATAGACCATGTAAAATAAAGAGATAGAACTACACAATTTTTTGTTTCGCACCGCGTGCCGGTTTTTCTACTAGCTGTCTATAGTTTTCTCTGTCTACGGCTCCGCCTAATGTCGGGTTTTTGACGAACACAAAGAGGTTTGCATCGCGCTCGCAGTGCAGGCTCGTTGTGCGTCCACACTTGTCGCGCGAGCAGAGCGGCTCGGCTCGTGCTCCGCTCGTGCGCGGCTCGTGCTCGGTTCGTAAGCATAGACCCACCTTTAGAACTATAAAAAACCAGATAAATGAAAAAAAAAATGTTTTTTTTTTTAAATTGCATAATTTGATAGTACTGTACTACTAACAGTGAAGCTTTCTGCTGCGGGAAAACAACGACTAAAAACCACGAGGTATAGGTTATAGTTTATAATTCAGTCAGTTGTAATTATTTATATTTATTTAATTTCTAGGTAAGGACCAAAGCAATGTTAGTGAGGCAACAGTTCTTCATGAAGAAAAACAAATCTGGAAGTCAGTTAGTGATAAAACATCAATGTAGAAAATGCAAGCAGGTAAGTTTGTTTTTAAAAGTATCAGCCTATTAATGTCCCACTGCAGGGCAAAGGCCATCCATCCATCCATCCATCCATCCATCTATCCATCCATCCATCCATCCATCCATCCATCCATTAATCATCCATCCATCCATCCATCCATCCATCCATCTATCCATCCATGTATCCATCCATAATCCATCCATCGATCCACCCATCCATCCATAATCCATCCATCCATCCATCTATCCATCCATCCATCCATCCATAATCCATCCATCGATCCACCCATCCGTCCATAATCCATCCATCCATCATCCATCCATCCTTAAAATCAAATTATCGTTACAATGATGGGTACTGGCTTAATGGCCCATCTTAAACCATCGAGGCATTTTTTAATACTAGGTCAGTTGGCAGACAGGCACTCAGCCCGCCTAATGGTAAGCGGCCACTGCGGCCTACTCCAATGAGGGACACTTCACCTGGAAGCGTCCCTCAATGTGGTCTTCGAGCCTCTGATTCCAAGTGTTCTGGCTCCCACTTTAATAATTTTTATTTATATTTATTTATGTATTTATTATTGATTTCAGAATGTTAGTCTGAAAGACAGGTTTTCGCACTGGGAGTCCCATTTAGAGTTAAAAGATTTGATACGATCCTCTGGTGATAATAAAATAAACAGAAATTTAGATGAAGAAGCTCACACAGAGAGTAATACTACCCAAGGTGAGGGGAATGAAGCCGAAGATATAGAGGAAGGGAGAGGATCTTCGTACCATATAGAAGATTCGGGGTCCGAGCCATTGGATCCGGTGGTAATTAGGAAACTTATTGGTGAGTTGACATATTTTTTAGTCATTGAACTACAATTACTAGCGTATAGAACCGACACCGCAAACAAAAATTTTGCGCGATGCTTTGTTGCCGTTACCATATGGTTACGGCAACAACTCATTCAAGATCTACGAGATAGGCATTTCAAACAAAACGCGTAAGCGCCTTGCTTTGCATGGCGCTTACGACGTTTTGGTCGCCAGAAAAATATACTCTGTAAGCAATCTAGCGCTGCAAGTTTTATAGTTTGGTTAGACGGCATCCGCTGTAGCAAAAACATCAGTCAGTCCAGTCATCATTTTGCGACACATTTTTTGTTCCGTATAGCCTCTCTATACGTAGTACTTGTAACTCAATGTTTTTAGTTTCCTTTTTTTTACTTTGCTTATGGACGCTTGTAACACAGAACTGTCACTCGCGTCGAGTTGAGCCTTTTAGGAGCTTTTAGGGCTCTTTCAAATAGGGTATTTGACTGTAGTTTAAATTTTAATATTTTGTGACTGTATTTGATAATACAACACATTTAAGTATAATATAAATGAAAAAATATTTAAAATCGGTTAAAAATCAAGTGAGTTACAAAGCAATTTATTTTCAGTGTATCTGTCTCTTTCTAAAACAACATTTTATATGGCGCGTGTATGGAGCTACTTGCATGTGACGACATACAAGTAGCGCTCTCCTTGTCTAATCGTGAAGTTTACAACTCTAACTCCGAAAATACAAAAGATATTTCAAAATTTTTATCGCGTAACTAGCGGCCGCCCGTGGTTTCACCCGCTTGGTTCCCGTTCCCGTGGGAATATCGAGATGTCCTTTCTTAGCGGATGCCTACGTCATAACATCTACCTGCATGCCAAATTTCAGCCCGATCCGTCCAGTAGTTTGGGCTGTGCGTTGATATCTATCTATGTCAGTCAGTCAGTCACCTTTGAGTTTTATAGATATTTCTATTTCTTTCTTTATTGTATTTACACGGTTACAATATTTAAAAATAAACATAGCAACACATGCACCCTGAGGGCATAACAATATTATTAAATCTTACTAATAATATACTAACTACTACTAATAATAACTATTATAATATGTACTATGCTTATATTTATGTTTAACTTAATTGTATATAATATTAATTTAATTTATAGTAACATTTGTTTATTAAAAATGAATTTAATGAAATAACAATTTTTTTATTAAACTCATTAAATTAGTATTAGTAAGGTAAGATACATTGTTTACAGCTGCGTTGTTGGTGAATAAAGGGGAAAAAGAATGTGTGCTGTGTAAACGAGTATTCGATAGAAGAAACGACACCAAGAGACACCTCATTGAACATCTTCTAGGCGATGCCTATCTTCAAAAGTGAGTATACTGCGTGTTTTTTAAGTCGTTGTTTTCCCGCAGCAGAACGCTTCACCTTCAGTAGTACTATCGATTTATGCAACAATTATTTTTTTTTGAATTTTTTTTTTTAATTTTTTTACAAAGTTTGATGGTAAAATGGGAATCAAATGTGAGTAAATAGTAAAAAATCATTTTTTGATAAACACGAAGGGCAATGATCGTCCGCGACGCAGCTAGTACTATTGGTTCGAGTTTCGTCTATCGTAATCGTAAAACTTTTGATTTAACTATAAAAAAAACTTTATTAATCAATTTTACTACTAAGATAGAATCATTTTACTGCGGGAAAACAACGACTAAAATTCCACGCTGTATAGAGCAAAGGAACTCTGAGGAACTCATTTCCCTCATTCTTCCCTCTACGCGACCAACTCCGTGGAACAGTGGCTAAGCCGCTCGGATATAAAAACCCGGAGGTCGTGTGGGTTCGATTCCCGCCTTGGGTCTGGTTGGTGGTAGGGCTTTTTCACAGTCTGACTGGCTAGCTACCACAGGTGAAATCTGCGGCCATGGGTGAAATTACTGGGTATATGAGACCTAATAAGTAATAATGCTCACTGCTTAGTTACTGTTTGGCAATGAACTGTCTAAGGGCAGACGTGGCGCTTACCATCAGGTGTACGATCTGCTCGTCTGGTTACACATTGCAATAATAAAAAATAAAAAATAAATTAAACAGTAATCCATGCATACTAAACACAGTTTCTTTGACGAGCCATTTGGTGTAATGGTCGAGAAGTCGGCTATTACGCCAGAGGTCGCGGGTTCGATCCCCGCACGGTACAAACATTTGTGTGCATGAACATGTCTGTTTGTATATGTCTGGGTGTTTCTATGTATAATATGTATTTATTTATAAAAAAAATGTATATAAGTAATGTTTATCCGTTGTCTAGCATTAAAGCACAAGCTAATGCTTAGTTTGGGGCTAGATGGCGCTGTGTGAATAATGTCCAGAGATATTTATTTATTATTTATTTATTTCCCACAGATACAAAACAAACAGCCTCAAATGTCAAATATGTCACGATGGTTACCAAAAGGCGGACCAATACAAGTTCCATATGAGAACCCATGGTGGCCTGCCAGTATACCAGTGCTATATGTGTGGAAAGAACTTCAGTGACAGCAGTAACTTTACTAAGCACAAGAAAACACATGACATGTGCAAACATTCTTGCTACGTTTGCGGGAAGAAGTTCATCTCTAAGGGAATGCTTGATAAACATGAAAAGGTACTTACTTACTTACTTACTGCGCTGGCTCAGGAAAAAGTTTTTTTTTGATTTGTGACTTTTTTAGTACTGAAACCTCAGTTGGTCCCATAGAAGAATTGATCAGCGTACAAAACTGGACCGATTAGCATAAAAATTTTTTTTTGTGAAAAATGGTAATTTTCTTGCTAACCGTACTTTTTTTTTAAATCTGTGAATGGGAATGAAATTTTTTTGAAAAATTATGGATAGTCTCCTAAGACCAATATCTTGTAGCTGCAACGATTAAGGTACCTCCCTTGGCTGCCCCTTTGAAACTTTCCACCCTGTATATTTATACACATGTATTTGTCAACAGATGCACGACACAACAGGTCCATTTAAGTGCGCTCACTGTCCAGTCGTATGTTACACAGAGACAAGCCATCATCGTCATATGAAGACAGTCCACCAAAAGACCAAGTAAGTTTATGAATTTAGAAGAGATGGCGCTGCCGTAGCGTAAATCAATACTAGAAGAAATTCAACGGGTCCGCTAAGGTCTCGGTAGCATAGTTGGTAGTGCACTCGCCCGGACAGCGAGGGACGTGGGTTCGAGTCCCGCCTGATACCTGGACAAATTGAATTTTTTCTAATATATTTGTATTAAGTAAGTTTATGCTTGAAACCAGCTTGTCCCAATTGGGTAGAAAGTAGAAACGGGGTGTTTAGTGGGTAGTTGTGTGGCTACGCCTAACTTGATCAACAGACATCAAGCAACTCGCCACCAACAGTTCTACCAACTGATAACAGAAGGCGCTGACTTACGAACACGAATTAGTATGGGGTCCTGCATCGCGCTAGCAGAGTTATTTCCGCCCGCTAGCATATATACAACAAACCAAAGATGGTACATTGGACCTTGGTCCCCGAGCACAGTCGATCTAGCTCGGAGGAAGTAGAGTTGCCCAACTATCGATAGTTGACTTTGAAAAATAGTAACAATATCGATAGTGCTATCGATAGTATCGATAATATCGATAGTATCGATCGATACTATCGATAGCCCAATCCAGGCAATACTATCGCGGGTAAGCAATATTGTTGATCGATAGTTAAAAAAAACTATCGATACTATCGATCGATAGTATTGTTGCTCGATAGTATCGATACTATCGATCGTCTTTTCACTATCGAGCAACAATACTATCGATACTATCGATAGTATTGCCTGGATTTGGGCTATCGATAGTATCGATAGACTATCGATACTATTGATATGACGTCAACTATCGATAGACTATCGATAGTAGATCGATGGGCAACTCTAGGAGGAAGATCTTCCACTTTTAAGGAAGCATTAGATCTCCTACAGTTGGATGCTTTAGTCTCGAGTCCCATGTCCTCCTAGCCGAGTTTCAACTGCGGCGGCCAATATTACAATAATAACCAACTAAGCAGGATATATTATAGTGGGCTTGTCAATAGCAAAGCTGGCACCAGCTCGTCCCAATCGGGTGTGAAGAGGAAACAGGGGGAGTTTAGTGGGTAGTGGACGCTTTCGTTTCGAGTCCCACACACGGCCGCAGGTCTAGCTAGCCTGCGGTTATGGTGCATAAACGCATTCTCCTCCGAAAAAAAAGGATAGATTATAGTACTGCAGTGAGTGCGTAAGCACAGTTGCACTCCCTATTCCCTCACTCTTATAACACGGTGGGACAGCAGTCTGACACGACTGTAGAGAGATCAGAACCAACGGCACTTTCGAATTTTTAATATTCGACTTCGTGAAGTAAGTTATTTTTACACCTCCACACCCTGTATAGCATACATTTAAACTTTCAAGTATCTTACTTTAGACCAGCCCCCCTATACAAGCGGCATTTATGACGTTCGTTATAGCTCAATTTGCGATAGCGAATGTCAAAATCAAAACCCATACTTTCACCACGTGACTTTTCTATGGCATCTGTCAAATCCATACAATTTAAAGTTAGCGAATTTCGCTATCGCTGTCAAAATGTTACTTTGTCTAGGGCCCCAGGGGTTCCCAAAGTGGGCGATAAGCCCCCTTGTGGGCGCTGCAGGCCTAAAGGAGAGCGGTAAGAGACCCAGAAATCCAGAAATCTCTGCTAATATAGCTCACAACAATTAAAATGGGGGCGTTAAAAATTAATTTATTCTCAAAGTGGGCAGTAGACAAAATTAGTTTGGGAACCCCTGTTAGACGATCCATTTGGTGTAATGGTCGAGAAGTCGGCTATTACACCAGAGGTCGCCGGTTCGATTCCCGCGTGGTACAAACATTTGTGTGCATGAACATGTCTGTTTGTATCGGTCTGGGTGTTTCTATTTATAATATGTATGTATTTACAAAAAAAAAAGTATGTCCAAGTAATGTTTATCCGTTGTCTAGCACCCATAGCACAAGCTAATGCTTAGTTTTGGGCTAGATGGCGCTGTGTGAATAATGTCCAGAGATAATTTATTTTATTTATGTCAATTGTTGCAGGTACAAATGCTTGATATGCAAGAAGCGGTTCAACACGCTCCGAGAGCGGTGGGACCACGAGTGGGTGCAACACCGGCACAGGAAGCAGCCGGCTGACTGTCCTGTGTGCGGGGAGATGTATCGCAAGATGTCTGATCTGAAATCTCATGTTCAGGTGCGTATTTGATACTAGCCTAGTGTGCTGCTCGGCTGCACGATTTAGGTTTAAAGATCTTTATTCTCATACGAAATTACATTTCATTTATAATGAGATAGAGAATTATAACAATTTAACAATTATTAGGTACAATCTCAACTTATTTTTAAATATATTTATGTTTTCACACTCTTTTATATCATTTGGTAACTTATTAAATAGCTGTGCTCCCTCAAACACTACCGTCTTTTTTCCAAAGTTAGTTCTAGGCACTGATAATTGTACTTTATTTCTAATTCTGAGATTGTGGGGGTTGCTTTTTATATATATATAATTTTATATTGCTTTTAATAGAATTTGTAATTATTTTTTTCACTAAAATGCACGTATTAAATTTATATAATTGGGATAGGTTGAATATTTTAGTTTTTTTATATATTTGATTAGTTGGGATGTGAAAGGGATATTGAAATAGGGCTTTAATGACTTTGTTCTGGGATCTTTGTAAAGGATTAAGGTTTGTAGGTGCTGCCGAGCCCCAAATCTCGATAAGGTAGGTTAAGTTAAGGTTAGGTTAGGTTAAGGTAATTTGGTTCCACCAGTTCCATCATCGAACTACTAGACTCGGTCAGGGACTCCATCCGTATACATTGGGGATACCGCGCGTACGAACTAAGCGATTTGCTCCATCTTTCTTGATACGGACTGCGCGGGAGTGGAATTCTCTGCCGGGATCTGTCTTTCCTACACAATACAACTTGGGGCTCTTCAAGGCCAGAATTAACGGGCTTTTCCTAAGCAAGCGCGCTCCATCGTAGACCGCATAGTTGTTTAACATCAGACAACTTTGTGGTCAAGTGCTGGCTTAGTCCAATCATTAAAAAAAAGCCTTTCACCCGCGGTTTCATCATCATCATCATCATCAGCCTCATCATCAAATGCTCGCCACGCCGATCGGTCCTCGGCCACTCGCATCTAGCTCCTGCCAGCCATCTTGCGCAGATCATCGCTCCACCTGGCCTGAGGGCGTCCTACACTACATTTACCGAGACGCGGTCTCCACTGGGGTGCGTTTTGCAGAAAAAAGCGCTTGTGAGCGCTTACTAGCGCTGAAAATAGTTTTCGGCCAGGACACGTTGGCTAACTTCATAGCGCTAACATAATCCGCCATTTTGCTTACAAGCGCTTCCTAGCGCCTTTTTTCTGCCAAACGCACCCAACCAATGTATGTTATATTGTGTAATATTTATTTATGATTGTTTCAGGAAATGCACGAGATGGATTATGTTGAACTGAACAGCCTGATGACTGGAAAATCATTTGAGTAAGTCAAAAATTCATATTATTTATTATTAGGCCTATGTCCAGCCGCTTAACCCTTTGGACGCCAAAGTCGTCTATACTGACGAGCCATTTGGTGTAATGGTCGAGATGACGGCTATTACTGCAGAGGTCGCGGGTTCGATCCCCGCACGGTACAAACATTTGTGTGCATGAACATGTTTGTTTGTATCGGTCTTGGTGTTTATATGTATAATATGAATGTATTTACAAAACAAAGTATGTAAATAATCTTTATCCGTTGTCTGGCACCCATAGCACAAGCTAATGCTTAGTTTGGGGCTAGATGGCGCTGTGTGAATAATGTCCAGATATATTATTTATTATAATTATATTGTTACAGAGCCCACAAATATGAAGTGCTTGATGACCACATTCAGACGAAACGCAAAAACATTTTCAAATGTACAGTTTGTCTCGCTGAGTTCAAGTCACAATTCAGGCTGAAAGAACATGTTTTAATCCATGAAAATAACTGTTTTGTTAAGCGGTGATCGGATCATTCTAAATGGAATTATCTCTAAAGTCAATTTAATAGGCCACATTTGATAGTTCATTCATGCAAAGAAAAATATCCCTTACGCTAAAGTTTTCTAAATAAATAATGGTATTAATAACAACATCAGTTCTCATTAATACCATTATTTATTTAGAAAATTAGACTCTAATTCTGATGTACATAAGTTTCACTTTTCTTTGCATAAATGAACTGTCAAATGTGGCGTATTAAAATGACTGTGCTATAATTACCGGCGAATATTAAGGCGATTGGTGTCGCCAAGTGGCGCCCATATTGAATAAAAAATCATACCATAGGAATAGGATTCCTTTATCTTTGTATTAATACTAGCGGCCGCCCGCGGTTTCGCCCGCGTGGGTCCCGTTCCCGTGGGAATTGATTAAAATCCTTTCTTAGCGGGTGCCTACGTCATAACATCTACCTGCATGCCAAACAGCCCGATCCGTCCAGTGGTTTGGGCTGTGCGATCATTTTCATTTTCATATACAACTTTAGTTTTTGTTTATACGAAACCTGAAAACTGTTTGCTCAGAATCAGTAATAGAATCGATTTCAATACTTTTTATACCTTGTTACAATTTGACCAAATAATATCTCAAATATCTCACTGTGCGCCGGCCGGCCGCGCGCATAGCGTGTCACGTGGATGCGAGAGGGCGCAAGGTCACAGCGCACCTATCACGGCACGCGCCGGTTTGTTACCACGTTCGCTCGAGGACAACGGGACAGCACAAAAAGCTTGTAACTTCGTGAGTTTTCAAGATATTATTTTAACTTTTTTTATACTGATTCCTTAAATGAAATAATTTGACACGGGTTTCGATTTTCGTATAAACAAAAACTAATGTTGTATATAGATTATGTGTATGATTTTTTATTCAATGAGAGCGTCACTTTGACGTCTCTAATCGCCTTAAGAACAAAAAACCGTGCTTAAATAGCAAGCAATTTAACATAATATCTATCTTTGGACACATTTTTTGTTTTACATCTCTTTCTAACGCACTATTTTGTGGGAAGAAATCCAAGGATGAATATATAAAATATGAATTTGCTTTTTAATCTAAGAAAACGGATTCTATAAACTTATCTTATTTTATTAATTAGAATGCAAACCTGTTTGGTTTCATAATATTTGGAATGTTTTTTTTTACAAAAAAGTCGGAACCCAGAACTAAATAATTATTGTGTATGATGAAGTTGTTTTTATCTTCGTATGCGGAGATATAATGTACAATGTATGATGAGGTATGGTAAAAACATTTTTTTAATATTTTTTAATACTATGCCATGCCTCAATTTTTGGTAAATTATACATCTAATAAGTTATGAACTAATATTACCTATTTAAGTCGTAAGTGTGAAAGAGAGAGCAATATCTTGCATTGTGGGCTGTTTGTAATTATATTTGAATGAAGTTACAAATTGTCAATGAATTTTTAATGTAATGTTGACATTAAATATAATTTTGTTTACTAAATGCTTTGTTTTTATTTCCCTATTCAGCTAAAGGTTAAAAATCAGCGTTCAGTTTTAACAACGTCTGTTTATAATAAAATTATCATTATGTAACTGCATGGACAAACTTATTTTTTCGAATCCAAAATTAGTTATACTAAGCAAGTTAGTTATACTAACAAACAAATTTTGTATAACTAGATGGACTAACCCTAAAGGGCTAGAAGATTTTAGTCTTTTTTTTTATCGGAAAACGTATTTATTCGTCTAACCTTAACTTGGGGTTCTTAATTATCTTAAAATTGTGACACTACCTACACTACGGGTTTTCATCAAATGACTCATGTTTGCATTGATAGTATATTTTTTTTTAAGAATTTTAAGTGAACGCTATTAAATCAAAATGGCGGACCAGGAAGTAAGCCAGTCTCCATGGCCCTTAATCTGTCACAAAATTAAATATCAATAATGAAATGTTAGCTAAAATACGTCCTTGGGCATGTGGTTACTGGCCATAGTTTCGCTATTCTGAGTTCAATTCCCAAATGACAATGCAAAGACTGGGGCAAAAAAAATAATGTTGTGCAGATTCGGGACATAGACTACGAAGTAGATCGAATAAACACATTTAACTTTTATTATGGCGTCGACAAAATCGGTCCTAGTGAAAAAAATTCATCATCAGCCTATATACGTTCCCACTGCTGGGACACAGGCCTTATCTCAATTGTAAGATAGTGTTTTTTTTTTTTTTTATACTAACTCAGTTGGCAGACAGGCTCGCAGCCCACCTGATGGTAAGCGGCCACTGCGGCCTATTCCATTGAGGGACGCTTCACCTGGATGCGTCGCTCAATGTGCTGCCAGACTGTAAACTCATCTGATCTTAGAGCCTCTGATTTCAAGTGTACTGGCTCCCACATTAATTTTTGCCGGAACACAGCCAGAGCTGTTATGGCGGCAGATTTCACCTGTGGGGGTGGTAGCTAGCCAGTCGGACTCTGAAAAAGCCCTACCACCAACCAGACCCAAGGTGGGAATCGAACCCACGACCTCCGTAATTTTATACCCGAGCGGCGTAGCCACTGTTCCACGGAGGCGGTCAAAAGTGTGGGCCTTACTCCATTCCATCCATTATGTTAATTATTTATGTTTATCTTGGATCAGTGTGGCATGAAAAATATGTCTTTTTTTGGGATGTTTATAACAAAACATCGATTTTGACAAAAATGTCACTTGGATCACTATGGTTCTAACGTCGTCAAATAATATCAAATAAAAATGTGAATAAAAAAAAGAATTTCAGAATAGTCAAATTAAAAATGATTTTTATTTCACCATTATCACAATTTCACTTATAAATCTATCACAGCCATAATTGTGTTGATAATAATAATTTCCTAGCAGATTTTAGATAACGGGTGGCCAATCTTTACTCTTTTTTGGTAAACAAAAGTAAATTTAATAGCATTTGACAGTTCATTTATGCAAAGATTAATACTAAAAAAACGCTAAAGGAATAAAACTAAAAAAAAACAACATCAGTTCTTATTAATACAACTAGCGGCCGCCCGCGGTTTCACCCGCGTGGTTCCCGTTCCCGTGGGAATTGATCAAAATCCTTTTTTAGCGGATGCCTACGTCATAACATCTACCTGCATGCCAAATTTCAGCCCGATCCGTCCAGTGGTTTGGGCTGTGCGTTGATAGATATCTATGTCAGTCAGTCATCTTTGAGTTTTATATAGATTTTATTTATTTAGAAACTTAGACTCTACTTCTGATGTACATAAGTTTCACTTTTCATTGCATAAATGAACTGTCAAATGTGGCGTATTAAAATGACTCTGCTATAGGTAATGGCAGAATAGTGGCCACACCGTTAATTGAACTTTATTCCATTTGAATACAGGCTAAAGCCGATTTAATTGTTATACTAGTAAAGGGTTAAGAAGAAGCAACTACATTAAAGTGTGCAAGCATAGGTGCTCTCCCTGTTCCCTCACTCTCATAGCACGGTGAGACAGCAGACGACCGAAGAGAGATCAGGCACAGGACCAACGGCTTTTCTTGGTTTCCAGACTTCCTCTCTCTACAGACTCAGTATCTCTCTCTATACAGTGTTCAACCGGAGAGAGGGCAGGCGCAGGACCAATGGCTTTACTTAGTTTCCAGACTTTTTCTCTCTCTACAGACTCAGTATCTTTCTCTATACAGTGTTCAACCGGAGAGAGGGCAGGCGCAGGACCAGCGGCTTTACTTAGTTTCCAGACTTTCTCTCTCTCTACAGACTCAGTATCTCTCTATACAGTGTTTAACCGGAGAGAGAGCAGACGCAGGACCAACGGCTTTTCTTGGTTTCCAGACTTCCTCTCTCTCTACAGACTCAGTATCTTTCTCTATACAGTGTTCAACTGGAGAGAGAGCAGGCGCAGGACCAATGGTTTTTCTTGGTTTCCAGACTTCCTCTCTCTCTACAGACTCAGTATCTCTCTCTATACAGTGTTTAACCGGAGAGAGCAGACGCAGGACCAACGGCTTTACTTAGTTTCCAGACTTTTTCTCTGTCTACAGACTCAGTATCTTTCTCTATACAGTGTTCAACCGGAGAGAGGGCAGGCGCAGGACCAACGGCTTTAATTGGTTTCCAGGCTTCCTCTCTCTCTCTCTCTACAGATTCAGTATTTCTCTCTGTATAGTGTTTAACCGGAGAGAGAGCAGACGCAGGACCAACGACTTTACTTGGTTTCCAGACTTTCTCTCTCTCTCTATCCACTCGGTATCTCTCTCTATCCAGTATTCAACCTGCATTATGTGCCATCAGTGTCTTGCGCATAGTAAGATGACAATTCTTCTTCTAATTTATCCTTTTCGCACACTTCTCGCAAATGGCGGTTGAGCTTGCTGTTACTCTGGAAAAAAACATACCTTATAAATGCGAAAGTAATTTTTTTATACAACATCATTTGGCAGCCAGGCACGCAGCCCACCTGATGGTAAGCGGCTACTGCGGCCTATTCCATTGAGGGACACTACACCAGGAAACTTCGCTCAATGTGCTGCCAGACTAGGCTAATCTGATCTTCGAGCCTTTGATTTCAAGTGTACTGGCTGCCACATTGATATTTTATACAAGATCAGTTGGCAGATAGGCACACGGCACACCTGATGGTAATTGACCTCTGCGGCTTTGATGCCCGCTTTTAAGGCCGTTCCCAGACCAAACATTAAAAAAGTCTTGTTTTAACGGCTATCTACTCCTTATTTGATGCATATACAACTATTTAAAAAATACGTAAATAATCTTTGTAGTTTTATCTTTAAATTCCTCGTTTAAAATTTGTGTTTTATCGTTATTTATAACTACTATAACTGACTTTAAATATACGTCTGAAATAATAGATTCCATGCTTATTAATATTCTTGTATTATTTTTTTGTAAGGTTTTTGGGCACTCATTGTCTTATTATTAGTACAATAAGCATATTTTAGTAATAAACATTGTTAAGACTGTTTTGTGCCAGAATAAATAGAAAAAAAAAAACTCCTTCTAAAGTATTTTTTTTTTAATTTGGCTTTTGCCAATCGATAGACAATGAAAAGACTATAAATTGGCCGCATAAAATTTGTCAATTAACCTATTATTATTTTTTAAGGATTATTATTCATAATTTCGATCAAAATTCGGACCGCCCATTGCCCTTGCTGTTTGTATGGTCAAGCTCATTAGCTCGGGGAACAGCCTTATTAAGGCTGCTCAGAAAGGTGATTTTAACGCCCGAATCGAGCCCATTTCCCCGGTAACACGCACGATGCTCATGGACTCAATGTTCAATACATTGAGTCCATGACCATACCCTACTATAATGCGTGTCAGCTTAATTGGCTTGTTACTTGGCTTTGGGGGGGGGGGGGGGAGTTTGGAGGTACTGGGGAGGTCTAAGTTTGGAGATCCATGGGGGATGTCTAGGTTTGGAGATCCTGGGGGGAACTAGGTTTGGAGATCCTTGGGGGAGGTCTAGGTTCGGAGGTCCTTAAGTGGGTCTAGGTTTGGAGATCTTTGAGATAGATCTTTGTCCAGTGAAGTACCTACCTTAAAGCTCCCCCCGCACAGATGGCAGAGCGCTGCCCGGGTGTGACTGGCAGGCCGATGCGCGCGCAGGTGTCTCGCCAGCGCCTTCCTCGTAGCGCAGCGTGTGGGACACGCGGCGCACGCGTGCGGCCGCGACCCGCTGTGCACGGTGGCTATGTGCGAGGTCAAGGAACGTTGCGAGTGGCACGAGCGACTGCAAACTGGGCACTCGAAGCTGTAGAAACAAGAGTGAAGGATTTATTTATTCAACAGGTAAACACATATACAATTAGCACACATTTACGACCAATTTTTGACAAAGAGACATAATTGCAATCCTAGACGCGTTTACACGACAGAACTAGCCAAGCCATTTGGTGTAATGGTCGAGAAGTCGGCTATTACACCAGAGGTCGCGGGTTCGATCTCCGCACGGTACAAACATTTGTGTGCATGAACATGTCTGTTTGTATCGGTCTGGGTGTTTCTATGTACTATAATATGTATTTATTTACAAAAAAAAAGTATATAAGTAATGTTTATCAGTTGTCTAGCACCCATAGCACAAGCTAATGCTTAGTTTGGGGCTAGATGGCGCTGTGTGAATAATGTCCAGAGATATTTATTATGACTAAAAATTACAAACAGACCCTATTTCACAAAACAATACAAATAAAAACAAACTAAACCAAAAACAAATAAAAATTACAATTAATATTGAATTTAATAAAGGGTAGCGGCAATTCGAACATAAGACAGACTGACAATTCCTATAAAAAGTCAGCGCAAAGTGCACGCGAACATCGGCTTCGAGACTCACGTGACAAGTCTTTTTTTTATTGCAATGTGTAACAAGACGAGCAGATCGTACACCTGATGGTAAGCGCCACGTCTGCCTTTAGACAGTTCAGTGCCAAACAGTAACTAAGCAGTTACTGTCTGGCACCGCCCTGCGCCCGCTACACCGAGACGACAGTTATTAGGTCTCATATTACCCAGTAATTTCACTAGCTTCAGTGCCCTTTCCCTGGGGTTCGAATCCCGCGGGGCGGGGAGCAATCACTTTGTGTGTTTGTTTTGCAGGCTTGAATCACCTGAATGTCTGAAAAGAATGATGATTCCATGCTTCAGAAGGCACGTTAAGCAGTTGGTCCCGACTATGTTCCAAGTATGTCTGGTTTCCCTTGTAAGGGTCACGGAGGTCAGATGGCAATCGCTCCATTGTAATAACCAGGCTTGTCAAATCTAGGATCATAGTCGAAGCGGACCCTGAGCTCCATACTGGATACAATCGGGAATAAGCTGGGATGATGATAATGATTGTATATCTAACCTGGTCTGTGCATGAACCTGCGCCCTAGCGCGATGCCGGCGCAGTCCTTTCTCGCTGCTCAGCGCCGCGCCGCACGCGCACACCCATCCCGCGCCGGCCGCCGCGTGCGACGCCGAGTGCGCGCGCAGCGTGTACGGACTACTGAAGGAGCGCGGGCAGTCCGGGCAGGGGAACTTGCGTTGGATGTGCTTACTACAAAGAATCAAGAATCAAATTCATTTATTCAATTTTGGCTCTTATTATAGCAAATTTTACATGTCACAGAAATAAAATAAATTAAATAATAATATTATGTCAAGAAAAAATATCACAGATAATAGGTATAATAATAATCATGAATATGATTCGTGAGCTGGTTCAAAATTTTGTTTTTATTACTACTGAGAAGATACCAGCAAGAAACTCAGGAGTAATTGTTTTTTTTTATTTGTATTTTTTACAAAATAAAATAATATAGCAAAATAATTATGTTGTATACAAAATTGTGCGGGCTAGGGTGACCATGGATTCTTATCGTTAAGATAATCGTCGTCTACCTTGTAGTAACCTTTCCTCATTAAACATTTTTTAAATGTTAATTTGAATTTTAGTATTGGTAATTCTATAAGATCTTGGGGTACCTTATTAAACATTGTCACACTTTTCCCCAGAAATGAGTTACAACTGAACTGAACTGAACAAATGAAAATGACGTACATCACCATGAGTCTTTTTTTTTAAACCATTGACTAGCAAGACCCATGTCCGTGTGTGACTCAAAACTACTAGTCCACTACTTACTAAACTCCCCTGTTTTCCCCTAAAAACTCAAAAAGAACTTTACAAACATCAAAAAATCTCTCATTCAAGACTTCTACCTACTAAACACCCCCGGTTTGCCTTCACACCTGAAAGGAGCAATTGGCGGCCTTTTGGCCCATCCCCCGAGACCCCAGTCTGAAGTTTGCACCTTAAGGGAACCACCCGAGAAACATGATGATGACCAGATACCTATGGCTTGAGTGAGACTTAGACTAGACATTGGGAAAGGACGTAGGCTACTGCCAGAACTTGCGTTGGATATGCTTACTTTTGGAGAAATGTACCCATTAGTGTATAGAACAGAAATACAATATCTGTCTGTTTCACTTTCACGTCTAAACCGATGACCCAATTTTGATTTAATCTGGTACAAACTTAGACTAGACTTTGGTAAAGAACATAGGCTACTTTTTTTTCAAGGATATTGCTGAGTACCCCCTAAGAATATGAGAGGTCCCAATAAAGAGCCTTGAGGCACCCTCATTAGTAAGGTAGCAACAGAAGAGTCAGTAATATTAGCGCTAAATATTTATGTTAGTTTGTGAGGTACGATTTCAAAAGATAAGTAAACTTTTCAGTATAATCTCATCATTATGTCAATATTGTCATTGAAATACCGGGAGCAACACACTCAAACGCCTTCGAAAAATTACAAAAATATTTACTTGTACATACCAATTTCGGTTGATGTGCCTATTAAAAAAATTAAAACTAAGATAGAAACGCCTTGATGGTCTAGTGGTTTATAGCCGGGTCGACTCGTGATATAAGGTTCAATTCCCCAATCGTACATTTGTGTCGGTTTTTTTGGACATAGCTTGGATTTGTGATCACCTGGCAAGTGAGTAGATACTTATTATAACTATGACTTGATTTGAATGATGGAGGCCTTTAAATGTTACTTTACTTATACTTACATCATATGAGTCCGTATAGCGGCCGGATTCTCTCCCCTTTCCCCACAGACCGGACACGCATGCGCTCTCCCCGTGCTCTGCCGGTGGAACCGCCGCCAGTGTTGCTGGAGTCCTGCGCCGTGCTTGAACACCCTCCCGCAGAGATGGCAGCACGCTGGAGTGGTTTGGAGCTGGTAACACTGAGTTAAGTGTTCTGCGCGTTGGCGGCGACGAAGGATTGTGCCGCATTGGAGGCATCTGGTGGAAATATCACTGATGATTCTCTAAACACTTGGCCAAGATTTAGTCAGGTTTTTATTTGAGTTTTTATAGTAGTGATGAGAACCATGCGCTTTGACTGATAGACTTCAAAGAATTAACTTATTTAAAAAATAAAAGCAGGGCTATTTTCAACTTTGACGCAAACAAGTAAATATATTATGTAATTTCTTGGAAAATCATGGTCATCTTCGCAAATACTAAGTTAGTCGATGTCCATGTCATTTACCTTGAAGAACTACTACACTAGTGTAGCAGTTCGCTGCAACACAAAGCTACTTTCTTTAATGTTATATTAGTTAGCAGGCACGCAGCCAACCTGAAGGTAAGCTGCCACTGCGGCCTACTCCACTAAGGGGCGCGTCGCTCAATGTGCTGCCACTCTGTAGGCACATAATTTGCTCTTTCAGCCTTTTATTTTAGGTGTATTGGCTCCCACATTAATATTGCTGGAAAACAGCTAGAGCTGTTATGGCAACAGGTTTCACATGTGAAGGAAGATGGTGATGAGAGCTATGAAAAAGTCCTACCACAACCAACTTACCTATGCCTTTCAGCATGTAAAGCCGTATGAGCTCGAAGCACCGCTTGCGTCGCAAAACGCAAACTGCAAATCGAACATTGAAACTCTCCATTCGACTCTTCATGTCTCATCATGTGAGCTTGATATGTATCCTTAAACAAGAATCCTAGTGCACAAGCAAAACATTTAAACTCTGCTTCTATGTACTTCTTATCTTTTCTCTTTACTTCTAATTCACTTCTCTGCTCTTCTACGCTTAGAATGAACTTCTCGAATCTCCTTTTGTTTTTATTCTTTTCTTTTTTGGACTTTTTTTTCTTCTTCTTTACTGGTTCGTCAGGGTCAACGTTTTCTACTGTTTCGGCCAGTTGTGGGTCTAGCTCGGGTGGTGGGTCTTCTAGCATTTGAGTATCTGCAAATAGATCAGGTTTTTTTAAAAGTATTTGGGTTGGTCAATAGCCACAAGGCTGGCACCGCCTCGTCCCAATCGGGTGTGAAGGGGGTATCGGGGGAGATTAGTTAGTGGGTAGTGGGACTTAGTTTCGAGCCCCACATAATTAAGTATATGCTTACCATTTTCATAAACTTCTTCATCCTCAGATGCTAAACTCTGTTCAACTTCATTAAAATCTTCTTGATGATCCTGTTCCAAATCTACATCTCCTTCTTCAATTTTTTTTGTATTCACTACTTCTATTACTTCCCTTTTCTCTACCATATCTTGTCTGTAATCATTCTTTATTACAAACTCCTCTCCAATTTCTTCTTCAAAGTCTCTATTTACATCGTTATCTATACTACCTTCACCATTATCATTACAATTGTAGTTATCATTATCATTTAAAAAATCATTGCTTTGAACATCTTTAGCACTATCATCATGATAATTGATCTTATTAAAAAACTCATCGAGTTCTTGCCTTTCGTCTTCAAGTTCACAATAATCATTTCTAGAATTGGATTTTTCTCCACTCTCCAGTGTGTCATCAAAGAATTTGAAGTGGTAGTATTTAGAGTTGATGTTTCTGCTTTTGTAATGATCACAGTCTTCGAAGCAGACTGTGTGGATTTCCAGGTCATTCCTTTGTAAGTTTAGTGTGCCTTTTTCACTGGAAAATTGAGGAATTAGGGATAAGAAGTTGTTGGTTTATTTAAAAAGAATTGGTTATGTAAATGGCTTAATAGAACCCATGAATATCAAAGTGGATTGAAAAGGAGACAAGAGATGAGCTGGGAAGCTGGTAAGGTATATCCACCAAAGCAGTGACGAAATATGAGCTGTGCATAGCGGAAATGTGAGCTGTGAGAGTTGAAATTGGTCAAGTGCCAGTATCCATCTACACTCATCTCCTCTCTGCTTTATCTATTACTACAGAAGCTAAGTAGAAAGGAGATGTGGAAATAACAAAATGTGATTGGTAATTCTTTGCTACATAGACAATCTTACTGGCCAGTACTTTAACTGGGTAGGAAGGGTGAAAAAATTAATGAGTACCATCTATTTTATTTCACTGTTTAAAATATAACTCATACAAACAAACAAATACCTGAATAACACTGGATACTCCAAGCTACGCTTCAGGCAGACAGACCTGAACAGCCATAGGCGATTCATCACATGGCAGCAAATGTGACATAGGTGGGAGTCTGGACACAGCTGAAATAATAATAATAATCTTAGCCCTGCCACGCATTATTAAAAATTTTGTACCTAATCATAGTCCACACATATAATAATAATAATAATAAGCCTCTTATCCTGAACTCTTCTTTCTTTGTATTGTGGTTGTCTCTTTAGTTATAAAATATATCTGAGTTCAGTGTGCCTCTTGGCAAAGGCCTCCTCTAACAATTTCCACTGTACTCTGTCTCTAGCAACCCTTCTCCATTTTGGGCCTGCCGTTAGTTTTAGTTCATCTTCCCATCTCTTGCTCTGTCTTCCTCTGTTCCTTCTCCCATCTCTAGGATACCAGTCTGTAGTGATGTTGCTCCACTTCTCCTGTGTACCGCGCAGCATGTGCCCAGTCCATCTCCACTTCAAACTATCTATTCTAGTAAGTACATCTGTGACTTTTGTCTTACTTCTTATGACGGTGTTTCGTATCTTATCTTGTTTCATAATACCTATCATACTTCGTTCCATAGCTCTTTGGCAGTGTTCCAACATGTTTCTGTGATGTTTCGTAAGAGCCCAGGTTTCACAGCCATATGTAATGCATGGGAGAACGCAGGTATTGAAGACCTTTCTTTTGATACCAATACTAAGATCTGTGGATTTCATAATCTCTTTCAGTGACCAATATCTTTTCCATCCGTTAGCTATTCGTCTTTTGATTTCTTTTGTAGTTGTGTCTGTATGTGAGATGATTTGTCCTAAATAGATATATTCATCTACATATTCAACAGGTTGGTTTTTAATTTTTATTTCATATTTGTTTGAATTCGTTATTAGCTTCGTTTTGTTAATATTCATAGATAAGCCCACTTTCTCGCTCTCTTTATTTAGATCCTGTATCATATTTTCTAAGATCTCTGGTTGCTCTTCAAACAGAACAATATCGTCAGCGAATCTAAGATGGTTTAATTTTTGACCATCTATATTTAATCCATGTTGGTCCCAGATTAGCTTTCGAAATATAGTTTCCAGCACCGCCGAGAACAGCTTTGGGGACATCGGGTCACCCTGTCTGACGCCTCTTTTTACTTGGAATGTTTTACCCAAGGTTTCCAGTTGTACTCTTGCCTTACTGTTGGAGTAAATATTTTTAATGATGTTTATGTATACTGTCGGGATTCCCTGGTTTTGTAAGCTTTCCCATATGGCTGTGTGGCTAATGCTGTCAAATGCCTTAGAATAATCGATAAAAGCCATATATAGCGGTTTGTTGTACTCATTATATTTTTCCATAATTTGCTTGAGTGTGTGAATGTGATCTATCGTGGAGAAGTTTTTCCTAAAGTCCACACATAATTTTAAATAAATAAATAAATATCTCTGGACATTATTCACACATCGCCATCTAGCCCCAAACTAAGCATTAAGCTTGTGCTATGGGTGCTAGACAACGGATAAACATTACTTATATACATTTTTTGTAAATACATACATATTATACATAGAAACACCCAGACCGATACAAACAGACATGTTCAAGCACACAAATGTTTGTACCGTGCGGGGATCGAACCCGCGACCTCTGGTGTAATGCCGACTTCTCGACCATTACACCAAATGGCTCGTCAAATTAAATTATATTGTACGCTAGAGATAGGCACACTGTTGATACTATTTTTTATTATTTGTAACATCCAATGTACAGTTTTATGCAATTAAAATTACTTACTAAACTACCAGCACTTTAGCTGAGAACCCTAAAAGTTTAAACAAATTAAATAAAACTTTTATGTCCATTATGTAGTAGTTCCAAAGTTTCTTAACTATTGGCCACTGTGTTTAGCACATGTTGCAATGTAATGGCTAGGCTACATTTACCAAGTAACTATACAAATGATATGAAATACCAGGTGGTAGGTTCCTAGTCTAGGTGGGTGCCAGATAGTTTCCCGAGAAATAGAAGTGTGTCAAGCACTTCTGTGTTTCGGGGAAAGGACATTGAAGCTAGTGAAATTACTGGGTACCGATATGAGACCTAATAACTGTCGTCTCGGTGTAGCGGGCGCAGGGCAGTGCCAGACAGTAAATAAATGCTTAGTTACTGTGTGGCACTGAACTTACCATCAGGTGTACGATCTGCTCGTCTTGTTACACATTGCAATAAAAAAAAAATAATGCAGTCAATTACACAGAGGTAGCGGGTTCTATCCCCGCATATTAATTCCATGATCCCCGCACGATACAAACATCTGTATGAACATGACGTTTGTTTTTATGGTTGATTCCAATGAGATTATTGAACATCATTGGTTGATTCTATCTATAATACGAATACTTTCACTAAAAATCCGCTTAATTCAGTTACTACTACGGTTTTTTTCTACTTTAAATACTACAGCTGCACTAAAATATGCGTTATCTACAAGAAAATCTATATGAAAATACGTACGTTCATGCCAATTACTTCTCTGTACTTTTCTCGCATTTCTTCAGTTGTATCAGCGTTTACCGTGCTATGACATATAAAACAAAGAAAAGAAGACATTTTCACAGCGCGATTACAACTTTTACACACGACACTGAGGAAAAAATCCAAAATTTCCTCTCAATTCTCAAACTCAAACAATACAAAATTGTCAAAAATCAAAATCAAGTTGAAGTTAGTCAAGTGACAGATAACGACTAACGTCAAATACCAATCACATTCATTTCCACATTCATTCATTCATTCTTTTGGACCATTCTGATTGGTCAATAATTTGACATTTGTACTGAATAAAAAATGCGTTCCACTTGAATTAGATAGAGCTTAACGGCAATTGACTATTCAATTACAAGATTTATCGATGATCGACATTTGATTACAATTTTTATCTTTGCTAATCATTAATCATTTGATATGTATATGTGCATTTCTTATTGAAAATGCATTATATTTTGAACAGCTGTAAGTTTCTGTCGATGATAACATTAAAATAACAATATTCAACATTTTCTCCTTTACATGAAATATTTATCGATAAATTTTAATCGATTCGAAATATAACTTTGTGTGTCCTCACTACAAGACAGTCCGCGACACCAGTACATCACGTCACAATTCGGAAAAAAGGATAAATTCTGTGCCTTGGAGCACTAAATTTCAATAAACATTTTACCGATAATACTAAAAAAATACGAACTAAAGATAGGACAATAAACTGTGGTCTTCAATTAATTAACGATAGTGTTGTGTACGTTTTAGTGTTATGGTGATAAGCTAGAGTATGCTCTGAACTGTATTACGATTAAACAGTTTTAAATTGGTCTGGAGGTCTCGTAATTAGGCAGTTTACGCCTCCTCGGTTGTGCGTGTGACAATCTCAATTCGTGTAATCGTTGTGTCGCATTTTATCGACTACAGACCGTAAGCCCATGACCTATACCCTTGCTATGTTTCGCAACCACAGACGCCGGCTAGGGAAATCAGACTTTTGTAATGTTTAAAAAACGAATAGTTTCATGAGCGAGTGTCCGGACGAGGTTTCCTTTGACTGTAAGTGTTAAGATTTTTTTTTATGTAATTAAAAAAAATATTTTTTTCAACATGGATGGTATGGTCAAGTGGATATTGTTTTCTAATTTAATTATAAGTTATTAGGTCACAAGTGTGTGTTACAGCTGGCGTTAGTAAGAGTCTTATTGGACTAGCAAAGTGTTAAATGCTGGCCAATTAGAGCAATCTACTTATAGAATTCTAGTGGTACTCTTGATAATATTTATTTTTGATTTTTTTTTCTATGCAATTTATCTGCAGTAATGTTCTTGTTGCATTAGTAATAAACTAAACTAGAGAAGTAAATAATTTAAAAAGCTTGCATTGAATTAGATTCCGCAGCTGCTGCATCTTCTTTATCATAATTTATTGATAAAAAGTAGTATGTGTTATTCTGATGTATCAGCTTTATAAATGTAAAGCTTTATCGAAATTTGTTCAGTAGTTTTTGTGTGAAGGAGTAGCAGACATCCATGTACAGTCAACAGCACATCATGGTAAACATGTGCAGTTTGATAATAGCACCTAAGCCCCCGACATAAGAGTGGTACAAAGTCCAAAGTGTTATGTCTGACATGCTTTTGACTGTATCTATCCTCACAAACTTCTGCATTTATAATATTAATAGGATAAGGCAATTTGAACAAAAATACAATCTTTATCAGAAGGAAATTGGTATGTCTTTATCATACTTTTACAGAACTATTTTATAACCAAAGAGACTGTTTTTTCAAGCTCTACATATATGCTTTGCAAGAAGCTAAACTAATAATTTACTATCAAGTATATATCTATGAAATAGTGAAGGAAAAATTTTTTTTTTTAATTTTTTCATTTTAAATAATAAAAAATAATAATTTTTTACACTACATTGGCTAAGTGCTCATAGGTTCGGTTAATAATTTTTAGTCCTATTAAAAGACCCTTGGTTTATCATTATCATCCTAGCGTTATCCCGGTTGGGCCCTTGCGGGGCCCGGGGTCCGCTTACCTGCTGTTACTCCTCCATACTTAAATGCCCCTTGCTTATTTTTTTCAAAAAGGTTTGTTAAAAAAATCACATACATTTTTCACTTCTAGAAATACATACACACTCATTAAAGTAATACAAGTTCTTTCTTGCCACTTTATAACCATTCACAAATGGCTAATGTTTATCACATGATTGTTTGTCCTGGCTGGGATTTGAACCCAACACCCCTGATGCATAGGGTCAGTTCACTACCAAATGCTCCATCAGGCCAATCAATGGAAAATGAAAATTTTCTTACAAACAAAAAACAATCAAAAATTTTCATTCCGACCTGGGTTTGAAGTTTGAACCCAGACTATGAATTCATGTGACATACTAGCCACTGCATCACAGAGGCAATCAACTGTTATCTATAGTGAGAATGTCATAATCTATCATTGAGTTACAAGTACTACGTATATAGAGAGGCTATACGGAACAAAAAATGTGTCGCAAAATGATGACTGGACTGACTGATGTATTTGCTACAGCGGACTGATGTATTTGTCGTCTAACCAAACTATAAAACTTGCAGCGCTAGATTGCTTACAGAGTATATTTTTCTGGCGACCAAAACGTCATAAGCGCCATGCAAAGCAAGGCGCTTACGCGTTTTGTTCGAAATGCCTATCTCATAGATCTTGAATGAGTTGTTGCCGTAACCATGGTAACGGCAACAAAGCATCGCGCAAAAATTTTGTTTGCGGTGTCGGTTCTATACGCTAGTAATTGTAGTTCAATGTAATCTATTTGAACTTTTGACATGGTCTCTTCATGAATGAATTTTTTTTTTATTATTATTATTATTATAGGCAGGCAGGCAGTTGCGCCAACTGATAATGCCCGCATCCTATTAATCAGAACTCAAGATGTCTCTGTACAACTAGCAAAATATTTGTCCAATTTGTTTTTGAACTGGTTGACGTTTGATGCTGAGACTACATCTTCTGGCAGTCTATTCCACATTTTCACCACCCTGTTCGTCAGAAAGTGCTTGTGCGGATTGTTGTGCGAGAACTGGACTAGGAGCTTGAGCTGGTGACCTCTCAGACGAGTGTTGGTATTGCGTTCAAAAATTTTGTCCAAGCTTTCTAGGTCATAGTGACCCGAAAGGATCTTGAATGTTTCAATAAGATCACCACGCTCTCTGCGTGCCTTCAATGATGTGAGATTCAGCATCTCTAGTCTTCTCTCATAGGGGTGTTTTTTTAATTGTTTGGGTAATTTGGTGAAACTGTTGTAATGCATGACCGCTTTGTATATGAATTGAATGAATGAGGAAGTGAATTATATTTGTTTAAGTGAGAAGGGGAATATTAGTGAATCTACGATGCTTAATGATGCTGTTAATATTTAAGATGATGACTCTATAACTATGGACAATTCTAATTGAACCATGTAACCACAATTCAGATGGGAATCGAACCCACGATCTAGGGGTTTTGTACCAATTGACTAAGCCATTGTTCAATAGAGGAAAATAGCGAGCTTAGTATTGTAAATTGTACCTAATCTGATGCAAGGCCAAGGCCTCCTTGAAATCGAGGTATTGTTAAAATTAATGATTGGCTTTATCACCACACTTGCCAAAACTTGTCGACTACAAACCTGAGCCATTTGTCTAGAAAATTACCTACTCTGGGTATTGAACCCAAGACCCAGAGTTCACGGCTAAGCCCTTAAACCACTAAGCTAACTGGGTATCTTATTGATAACACGATTCGCTGTCTGTCTATGAATAATATCGGCTGTTATTGTAAAGATATCTCAAAATATAGGATTAAATTGATTACTATTCATTCTAAGAAATAAATAGGTACGTAGTATAGAATAACAATATCTTATCAATACTTAGATTGCGGCATGAAAAAAACATAGAAGCAACTTCTTTATACTATTTTCAAAACACTATTGATACCAACACAAATGCAGGAACATGATATTTTCCCAGTATAAAATGTTACATAAAATAAGTTACTCTCAAAATTCTATCTCCATACCAAAAATCACATTGATCCGTTGCTTTGTTTCGACGTGAAACATGGACAAACAAAACCGCCTCCGTGGAACATTGGCTAAGCCGCTCGGGTATAAAATCCGGGAACGTGGGTTCGATTCCCACCTTGGGCTTGGTTGGTGGTAGGACTTTTTCAGAGTCCGACTGGCTAGCTAGCACCCCCACAGTTGAAATCTGCCGCCATAACAGCTCTGGCTGTGGTCCGGCAATATTAATGTGGGAGCCAGTACACTTGACATTTTATAACTGTTTGTCTATGATTAAAGTTTACATAAATCAGTTGATATCAACTATTGGAATCTGCTTATAGGAAGTTGTCGCGATAATATTTTAGCTTGAAAATCAGATCATGTTTTTCAAATTCTTCGTACACAATGTTTTATTTTGTATACAAGTCCATTTTTATTGCTGACTTCAAAGATATCGATTCCGTTATGATAACATGATTTTAAGTGTTGACAGGCCATATGGTCGTGTTAGTATTTATGATCTTTACTAGCAGCACGCTATGATGGCCGTTTTGACATACATGGTTTTACAGTATACAACGGTTTAAAAAACGGCTCTAAAATTAAAAACAGCACATAAACTGCTGCGCAGCAGATAGTTTATATAAAAAGTGCGAAAACCATTAAAAACCATGTATAGTTTAGCGCTAGTATAGCTAAGCTACATAGTAGGTCGCCTTTTAAAGCGCTTGTGGTCCTGAACGAAATACATATTTTTGTGATTTGGTTGGTTTGTCTGTTTAGAATACTTAGGCACAGTCCAGTCTGAAAATCGGTATAAAACACCCCCGTGCCTCTGTGCGTACGTTAAGCTGTTGGTCCTGCGCCTGATCTCTCTTCGGTCGTGTCAGACTGCTGTCCCACTGTGTTATGAGAGTGCGGGAATAGGGAGTGCACCTGTGCTTGCGCGGTTCTTTGCCAACTCATCCCACTCGAAACTATTCCCGCGGGATGAGTTGACCTTAAATGCTTAATTTATTATTTTTGAGATCATAATACCCCATAATAACAAAAGAAATATATAAGGGGAGTGTGAATGGAATCGTTGGAAGGGGAAGGCCTAGAAGGACATTCCAGGACCAGATAGGTGACGTCCTGAGGAAAGGTCAGGTCAAGAGTACCCTAAACCGACGGGCATGCATGAAAAGACTTATGAATGTGGAGGAAGCAATAGTTGTGTGCCAGGATCGTAGCAAGTGGAAGGAGTTGGTCTCTGCCTACCCCTACGGGAAAAAGGCGTGACGGTATGTATGTATGTATGTATGTAATACCCAGGGGTCGTGGGTTCGATTCCGTCTTGCTCTTGGGTCTGGTTGGAGCAACCACAACCCACACGATTGAAATTGGCTTTTCCTTGGGGAATTATAATTATTTTTTATTTACATAGCTTTAACCTTCATAACAATTTTGATAGTACATGGGAAGAAATTCCAAATAATCTATTACACCTTGAACCAAAATTAGTAACATGTATGATAACAAGGCGTAATTAAATTTCAACGAAGCTCGCATAATCTTATCACTGATATAATTGAATTTTAATTGATTATCGCTTATTATCATGTGTTTTGATTTAACCTTAAAATGCACTAATTGATTTTTTTTGCCAATTGCATAATAAGCGGCCACTGCGGCCTGTTACATTAACCTTTTGAACGCCAAGCTACTAACGCACGGGTCGTGTCCTGTACGCCAGAGCTCAACTGGTCTTGCCAAATGGAGCATGGTTCGTGCAACGACTAAATCAGCTTTGTCGAGTGTCAGGCTCGCTCGTCCCAATCGGGTGTGAAGGGGAAACCGGGGGAGTTAAGTGGGTAGTGGGACTTAGTCTCGAGCCCCACACACGGCCGCAGGCGTCGGTAGCCTGCGGTTAGGGCGCGTTAGTGCGTTCTCCTCCGAAAAAGGGTGCCAGCCAACCAGTCCCTTAGTTTAGCACCTTTTCCCAAGTGTGACGTGTCAGACATAATTTCACTCAACCATTTCAGAGGGAATGGAATATGAATAGTCCATTCTTGTATTAAAGAGTCACGATAAAGGATTATTTCACAGCATTTTGCTAGTGTTCTGATAATCTCACATACACACAAACATTAAAAGCAAAGATTGCGCAAGTTATTCAAACATTATCTTATCGGACTCACCTAAAATATGTTATTTATATTTATCCACTTTACCGCAAAGTCGCGCCAGAGGAATTGTTCGTTTGTATGTGTTACCGGCCAAACTAATTTAGGTCACCATAGAAAATATTAAGTGAAAACAAATAAGGTTTTCAGGATTTAAAAAAATAACGAAGGCTTATTCAAAAGCTCCACTTCGCTTCGCTCCTGCTTTAGCCTTCTAACCTATATCCATCCATCCGAGTCGATTTTCCCCTTAGTACAAACTGGCCTAGGCCAAAATAGTTTATCCAAAAATCAGGTTTGGCCGGTAACATATATGTATAGATCATTGTTAAATAGATTTTTATACCCTTTTTTTTATACCACGAGGGTTGTGGTCAAGCCTACGGCCCGATGTTGACTATCTGATGGTCTACCGTCGCCAATGGACGTTTGTAACACCAGACAAGTTTGCGACCGCCTCCGTGGAACAGTGGCTAAGCCGCTCGGGTATAAAACCCGGAGGTCGTGGATTCGAGTCCCGCCTTGGGTCTGGTTGGTGGTAGGGCTTTTTCTGAGTCCGACTGGCTAGCTACAAGTTACAACCCCCACAGGTGAAATCTGCCGCCATAACAGCTTTGGCTGTGTTCCGACAGTATTAATGTAGGAGCTAGTACACTTGAAATCAAATGCTCGAAGATCAGATGAGCCTATAGTCTGGCAAGACATTGTGCGACGCTTCTTGATGAAGTTTTCCTCAATGGAAAAGAAAGGCCGCAGTGGCCGCTTACCATCAGGTAGGCTGCGTGTTTGTCTGCCAACTGAAGTAGTATAAAAAAAATCAGAGGCATCACTCACGCGTCGCCGACTATGTACCTAATTTGAAGTCATAACAAAGTTGGCAGCAAGAAATTTTTTCCGCTGTCAACACCATGCTTGCCCTCCCTATGAGCTCTGGAGACTACTGACAGAAACATATCACTACAAGTATTGTGCAATGTACAGCGAAGCTAAAGTGGGGGCAATAACAAAACAATACAATCATGTAGTGAACCATCAGGGAAGGATACTCGATTTGGTGCTAAGCAATTCTAACTGCAGTATTCAAGTGCAGGAGTCACAAGATATTATTTCTCGTGTAGATTTATATCATCCTCCTCTCCAGGTACTTCTATTTTTCCAGGGGCCTCGTATGTTGACTCCTAAATTCACGCCTAGACTCAATTTCTTTTCGGCAGATTATGATATGATACGTAATTGTCTTGATGAAATAGATTGGGACTTGGAATTTACAGAATGTTCAACAATAGAAGACGTTGTATCCAAATTCTATGTAATTTTGAATCAAATAATTACAAAGTTTGTGCCAATCCAGAAAATAAATAAAAAGAAATACCCCCCCTGGTTCTCCATTAACCTCATTTATTTGTTGCGCGAGAAGGAAAAGGCACGTCAAAGGTACAAAAAATTTAAAAACAACATGGACCAACTAGAATATGATATTTTGAAGACCCGTACGTCATCAATGATGAAAAAATGTTACAAAAGCTACATTGAAAAAGTCGTCAGTAGTGTTATCAAAAACCCAAAGTACTTTTGGGCCTACATAAAAAGCAAACGGAAAGTGAAGAGTGATATACCCACTGTAATGAATTTTGGTGACAAAATTGCTAGGGACGGTGATAGCATTACTGATCTTTTTGCAGACAATTTCGTTTTGGCTTATAGCAGTTCGAGTTGTGCCACTTTGGTTGATAATATCGCGGGACATGCATCTTTTTCATTGGGGCAGCTCTATATAACTAGTGATAAAATAGAAAAGTCATTAGAAGCTATTGACCCTAGTAAAGGAGCAGGCAGCGACGGTATTCACCCAATATTTTTAAAGAACTGTGCTACTAGCTTGACTAAACCATTGCACATCATTTACAACAGGTCTCTTGTTGAGGGTTGTTTCCCTAATGTGTGGAAAGATGCCAAAATTATACCAATCCATAAAGCTGGCGATAAAAGTAATGTGACTAATTATAGGCCTATAAGTATACTGCCTGTTCTTGCCAAGGTTTTCGAATCCTTAGTGTGCCCTCATTTATCTTGGCATGTAAAACAAATTGTAGCAGATCAACAACATGGCTTTTTAAAAAAACGATCGACAGCTACCAGTCTTCTAACGTTTGTGGATAGAATAATTGCTTCAATGAGCTCTGGAGAGGAGGTAGATGCAATCTATACCGATTTTAGTAAAGCATTTGACAAGGTCGATCACTCGTTACTAATTCACAAACTTAACACCATTTTTGGTATACACGGGTCGCTTCTGAATTGGTTCTCGTCCTATTTAAAAAATCGCGTTCAACGAGTGGCTGTTAACGGTTTTACGTCTAAGGAAATTTATCCTTCTTCTGGAGTTCCACAGGGCTCACATCTCGGACCGATTCTGTTTGTCATGTTCATTGACGATATTAAAAATTGTATTCAAAATTCTGATTTTGAACTCTATGCAGATGATCTAAAGGTTTCCAAAACGGTCCTGAATACCGCCGATCAGACAGAACTGCAAGAAGATTTGGATAGGGTTGCGGAATGGTGTCAGCAAAACGGTATGGCTCTAAACGCTGGTAAATGCTATCATATTAAGTTCTCTCGAAAAAATACCAAATTTCCTAGCAGTTACAATATACTCGGGACGGTCTTAAAGAGAGTGGATGAGGTTCGAGACTTAGGTATTGCTATTGACTCGGAGATGAAATTTACGAATCATATTAACAACACAGTTAACAAATGCTTAAGAATGTTAGCCTTTATTTTCAGAAATACCAAAGAATTTAAATCTGTCCTAGCAATGAAGGTATTGTTTTTTGCTTTAGTTCGTAGCCGCATTGACTATTGTAGTTTTGTTTGGTATCCTTTTTATCAGAATAATATTCAGCGTATAGAAAAAATCCAAAAGAAGTTTGTAAAGAGAATCTCTTTCATCAGTGGTACTTACCGCAGCATTAGAGGCTATCCTGAAAGGTTAAACCATTTTAATATGTTGTCACTACTTCAACGAAAAGAACAGCTATCAATGATGTTCCTATATAAATTAATGAACCATGAAGTGGATGGTCCGTCTCTCTTATCACAAATCAAATTGTCAGTTCCTAGGGTTGCAGCTCGCCTGCATAATTATAAGCCATGCTCTGTAAGTTTGAGGAAAAACAGATATGGCAGTTGTTCTCCTATTTGTACCATGCTCAGAAACTTTAATTCTGTATTTCAATATTATAGTAATTTAGACATTTTTTGTGAGGGTATTGGTACTTTTAGAAAATCTATTTTAAAATGTTGCAAGGAGCTTTATTAAATTTTGTACTAACACGATTACCACTTTATTTTGTAATGTTTTTTATTATTTATAACAATGTTGTGCCTACCTATAATTTAAATACATATATGTACACTTTGTATTGTGAACGATTTTGTAACTGGCTTGTATGTATTTAGTTGGTAAGCCTTATCAATAAATAAATAAATAAATAAATAACTTCCCGGTCGCCTTCGGAGGCAACTGGGAATTTTCATTCCCCATTGCCACCGGTGGCAATCTCTGTGGGGGCAATCGGGAATATACCGTGTTTTTCTGTTTGGAAAATACTCAGTGATAGTCTGGAGTATGGAAGTTAGCGTAGCACAATACCAACGTGGCTCGGAAAGCACGAAAAACCGTTGGTCCTGCGCCTGATCTCTCAGTTCGTGCGGGAGTGAGGGAATAGGGAGTGCATCTGTGCTTACACCCACACTGCAGTACTATAATGCGTATATCCTGCGTTGTCGGTTCATCGTAGAGATTAGCCATTGTAGCCGAAAACTCGGCTGGGAGGACGTTATTATTTATGTACTCAAAAGATTCCCTTTAATAATTATTTTTTCTGCGTAAAGCCTTTTATAAAAGTAACTTTTATATGATAATTCTACGTCCTTCAGTTATCTGTCTGTCAGAGAGTTAGTAAATAAATAATAATAAATATCTCTGGACATTATTCACACAGCGCCATCTAGCCCCAAACTAAGCATTAGCTTATGCTATGGGTGCCAGACAACGGATAAACATTACTTATATACCTTTTATTTGGAAATATATACATTATACATAGAAACACCCAGACCGATACAAACAGACATGTTCATGCACACAAATGTTTGTATCGTGCGGGGATCGAACCCGCGACCTCTGGTGTAATAGCCGAATTCTCGACCATTACACCAAATGGCTCGTCATAATGGACTTTGTTGAAAGTAGATATCATGTGTTTGGATATCAATAACAAAAAAATACAGAATGCAAGCGTGTTCGCGAGTTCATAGAGATAACAAACATGGATAAAACATGCATATATATAAATAAGATAAACTTGAATCGACAGGAAGCTGCCGTTATGGTACTGAATATAGAAATTCAGTATAAAAATAACATCGTTATTTATACGTGCAAATAAAGCACTGATGAGTCGAAAATCTAATTAATGTTAGTGGAAATGGAGTTGTATAAAAATATTTCAATATTATCTCAACAGTTTCTGATACCAGTTATCCCACCGTGCAATGAGAGTTAGGGAATAGGGAGTGACCTGTGTTTATGCACTCTTTGGAGCATCATAATAAATCCTGCGTAACCGAAACTCTGCATTAAGAGCTCTCTCCTTTTGAAAGCAACGTGTTTCTCCTTTTGAAATTGTGAACTCACTTTAATATGTCCTGATATTATCAACTAGTATATTATATCTTGTTCTAATTATTTTTATCATACTTTCCTCTATCCAAAGGTTGACTGGAAGAGATCGCTAGAAGCGATAAGTCCGCCTGTGTTGTGCAGTTCAATTATGTTACTTGTTTTTCTTTGTCTAATTTGTGGTGCAATAAAGAATATCTATCTATCTACACAGATAATCGGTTATTTTAATAATATTTTTTCGACGAGCCATTTGGTGTAATGGTCGAGAAGTCGGCTATTACACCAGAGGTCGCGGGTTCGATCCCCGCACGGTACAAACATTTGTGTGCATGAACATGTCTGTTTGTATCGGTCTGGGTGTTTCTATGTATAATATGTATGTATTTACAAAAAAAAAAAATATATAAGTAATGTTTATCCGTTGTCTGGCACCCATAGCACAAGCTCATGCTTAGTTTGGGGCTAGATGGCGCTGTGTGAATAATGTCCAGAGATATTTTTTTATTTTTTTTTTATTTAGCATGTAGTAGGTATTTTAATACATACAAAAATAAATCTATATTCCTAATATACGTGATAATAACTAAATGTATTTTTGTTACAGGGAAAACCGATCCATTTATTAATCCCACATATTTTCCTTGTACTTCCATCATTCCAATCTTCCAAATATTCATGAATTTATTAACAACTTTCCTATTACGTCATTCCAAATATTTTATTCATATTTTATAGCTAATGAAAACGATTCGTAAACGACCTTAGATACATTTAAAAATAAATTGAAGAATTCGAAAATAGAATTTTAAAAAGGATTCAAAATTGGAACGCAAAGCACGTCCGCTCTGCGCGGCGTCGCGTGTTCAAATGACGAAATAGCAGAGTACCTTAACCCCACTCCCGGGATGTTCTGACGACCCTCACGATGAGTTCCTCACCCGCAGTGGAGCCGTCGTCACCTTCTACAACACCTTCATCACCAGCGTTGAGGGCTGACGTGCATTTTCATACGTCGACGCCAAATTATATTGGAAAGGTATGTATGATTTATTTTTTGTCCTTATCATTAAGAGGTCTGGTAGTATCGCCTCAGTCTGTCTTGATCCCAGGGTCCAGGCTTCGATACCATACTAAGCTTTCATTAAAACAGACTTGTAAGGATTTTATTTCAGTATTGGAAGGCTTTACTTGATTCCAATGATAAAGCACTGACTGAATCAAACCAGAGCTGTGTCCGAAATACCGTCACAAAATTTGTTCGATCCGGGAATTGAACCTAGGAGGCCGGGTGCTTATAGGCATTCACTTAAGTCTTTAACCCTTTCACCGCCACGGTCGAATTGTTTCAAAAAAAATTTTCATGACCATGTGGATATATTTTGTCGGATTATTCTGACCGTGGCGGTGATAGGGTTATTTTTGTAAACTTATAAGTTTATAAAGCCTCAGTCCTTTGTTACAGTCAATTGAATGAATCGCTAGCAAATTCAATTGTCGGTTACATGTTTCCTATAGGCTGTGACGTCATGACTGCGTAGTATGAAATGTTTGGGAAAACAAAACGGTTGACCCTGACCTTGGCTTAACATTGCCAGTGTTTTCATACTTTCAGCACTTAGGGCTTTTGCTTGTTTTATAGGCGAATACTACACACTCGATATTTTATCGTGATATTTGGATCGAAATCCAGGATCACGATATTTATCGAGTGTGTAGTATAGCGTATCACATATCGTGATACGTTCTTATTATTCGCGAAGACCGCTTATGAAGTTTTGTGTACTTTCGGTGGACAGTCACTGAATATACGGCGGGCAAAAGGGCCGCAAATGTTTTGTCAGACACGAAAGTATAGAATTGAATGTCTGTCGGACACGAATGTTCGTCTGATGGAATTGTCTGAGGGCAGAGAAATCAGTATTTATAAATGTATGAATAAATTATTGAACGACAAGAATTAAACCACTTTAGGCCTTCGCCACACTTGACGGAAATTCCGTCGCGGATCTTCAGCAACGGAACGCCGATACATGTAATTGCATATAAATTACAAATAGCGGGCACACTACGCGGAAGATCGGTCGCTCCGTCGCCGACAATATTTTGTAATTACATGCATTGGCGTTCCGTCGCAAAAGATCCGCGACGTAATTTCCGTCAAGTGTGGCAAAGGCCTTAGATATGGATCAAGAGGGAATAGAAATGGAAAGAAGGTAAAAAAGAGGGGGGGGGGGCTGTTTAAAATCGATTCTAAAAAGGTGCAACTCTAAACCTATTTCATGTCCCACTCACGTCGTTAAAATATTTGAGCGCCATCCTTGTGGTATAGAATAAAAAATCGGTCGCGTAATACCGCCATGATGATGTGTGTTTTTGTTCCAGAAGCAACATCAGCCGTTGAGCGTGGTACTTCCATCCACTGCCCCTGCCACTCCGCCTACTTACGGTAAGCTCTATTATCATCCTAACCGCCGGTTCACACATGTCTCCGTTTTACTGTTCCGTTTTATCGTGTACGTTTTTTTTCATCGATGGCGTATGTAGTTGTATGAGCGACTTCACACAGTATACAGTAATAGATACATACGCCATCAACGAAAAAAAACGTACACGATAAAACGGAGCATGTGTGAACCGGGCGTAACTTAATATATTCCACTGCTAGACAAAGACCTCTTTAAAGGTAAGCGTCCACAGGCCCGCATCGCACGCATCGGTCGCATCGCACCGCACGTAACGGATTTTAGTTTGCCTTGTATAAAAACTCATACAACAGCGTCCACTGATCCGCACCGTACGAACCGCTCATCGGCATTGCGATGCGTACCGATGACGTCATACGGAATGCCGATCAGCAGACGATCAGTGGATTGCTGATATTCGCGTCGGCAATCTGCCGAATAGTGGACGCAGTCTGTAAAATTAATCCGTTTGATGAAGTTCCGTCCAATGCGTGCGATGCGGACCAGTGGACGCTTTCTTTCCGCTTGGACGCTTCCCGAACACAGCCAGAGCTGTTATGGCGGCAGATTTCACCTGTAGGGGTAGCTAGCCAGTCGGACTCTGAAAAAGCCCTACCACCATCCAAAATTTGCCCAAAATAGCCACGCTGGGCATGCAAATTGGTGATCGCAGGACGAAGCTCTCGCCCCGGTAACGCTGCAGCCTGTAATGGTGTTGGCCTCCAGGCTTCGATCACTAATAAAGAACAGTGATCGATGCCTCCAGTGCCCCATGTGATGGAGGTGGATGTAAAATAATAGAAGACTCTTGGGTTATTGTTAAGTTTTAAATAATAATTTCCTTGTATGTTATTGTCATAGTGCCTATTTCACCTCTGACATTTAACGCAGATGTTTTTTGTGCGGTTTTTTGTAATATGTACGTAAATAAGTTTTCTAAGTGCCTACTTAATATTGGTTATAGTTTGTGGCTTTACAAAAAAAATTACTTTAGAAAGAGATGAACTATCTTATTTGTTAAGAACACAATCCTTCTATTATATTTAAAAGTTGTTTTACTGCATATTAGCGTCGCCATTAATTGAAAATAAGTCATCCACGCAAAAGTAACTCTTGTCTGTATGTTACGTTTTCACGTCTTATCCACAGAATCTATTTTGATGAAGTTTGGAACAGACATAGTCTAGACTGCAGGGGTTCCCAAACTTATTTTGTCTACTGCCCACTTTGAGAATAAATTAATTTTTAGCGCCCCCATTTTTTCACCTACATTTTTAAATTTCTCTTACCAGTCCCTTTAGGCCTGCAGCGCCCACAAGGGGGCGTTATCGCCCACTTTGGGAACCCCTACTCTACAGTCTAGACTCTAGACCTTTAGATAGGCTAGACTATGTCTGTTCCAAACCAGGTAGGCTACTTTTAATCCTAGGATAATGCTCAGTTCTCATGGGATCTTCCTTGCTCCGAGCGTCTTGTCCCGAACTAGTCAGGACTCAGGGTACGCTTGCGCCATGATCCAGGATTGGCAAGTCCAGTTATTACATTAGAGCGACCACCATCTGACTTCCCCTTAACAGTGGAACCAGACCAATTAGATCATGGTTACACAGCCATTCGACTGTGTAGGTTTTCTAACGATGTTAACCGTTACCGCCGAGCTAGTGGTAAAGATCTCATGGGGTAACAAGTTAGGGTGTTACCATCCTTTCGCTCCAAGCCATCCTCTCCTACCCGTGGTGCATCCTGCATAGCAAATGTTTTTTTTTTATAGTAGCTCAGTACATTGGCTCCACTTAGCCTGATGGTAAGCAAAAGGGGAACCCAAATTACCACGACAACGGACGCAACACCGTGGCGTTCTATCCGTTGGCATCGCAGTACTGGCTCACAAGGTGCTTCTTCACGCTTCGTTTAAAGGAACTCAAGTCATAGGAAGGGGGAAACACATGAGCCGGCAAAGAGTTCCACTTCTTTATAGTTCGACAAAGAAAGGAATCATCGAACTTTTTTGTACGCGATGAAATACTTTCCACGGTAAAGCGATGACATCGCTGACTAGAGCGAGTGGTTCTAAGCCGGAACGGAGAGGGAGGTATAAGGGAAAAGAGTTCCTCAGAGCATTCACCATGTTATGGTACGGTTACGGTATAACCATCCAAAATGACGCTTTCAGGTGAAGCGACCCTCAATGGAATAGGCCGCATTGGCCGCTTACCATCAGGTGGGCTGCGTGCCTTTTTTTATTGCAATGTGTAACAAGACGAGCAGATCGTACACCTGATGGTAAGCGCCACGTCTGCCCTTAGACAGTTCAGTGCCAAACAGTAACTAAGCAGTTACTGTCTGGCACCGCCCTGCGCCCGCTACACCGAAACGACAGTTATTAGGTCTCATATACCCAGTAATATCACTAGCTTCAGTGCCCTTTCCCCGAAACACAGAAGTGTTTGACACACTTCTATTTCACGGGAAAATATCTGGCACTGCGGTGCGGTGGTACCTACCCCATATTTTGACAGGTTGATGATGATGATAATATTTTTTTTTCCTATTTCAGGAGAACCCACGTTGACCCCCCCACCGAGGTCGCCAGGCACAGCCGTCGCGACCCCCGCCTCTGGCGACGGACGAAACCACCCACCGGACGGAACTTCATCGGATAAGGTACAGCAATATTTTTATTCGAAATCTTAAAAGAAACTACTGTTGAAGCCTCAAGGATACTCGAGTCGCCACCGAAAGGAGCGCAAAGTGGTAGAAAATAAATAAATATACTGTAGACATTATCCTTAAATTTTACTTATAATATAACTACTTCTACAGTAAAAAGATACACACGTCATTTTCATGCACACAAATGTTTGTACCGTCCGGCGATCGATCCCGTGACCTCTGATGTAATAGCCAAGCTACAACTTATTATAGGTTATATTGGTCTCACTCCCCCTTTCCCCCTTTTTTATGAGGATTGTATCTCAAATACACACACACTGACATAGGTTTTTTTTACTACCATAATAATAAATAGCTCATGTGCTACATTCTTTAATCTTTATATTGTATGCTGTGATATATTTTTAATTTATTCAATTAGGGTGTCACTTACCGGCTAATTGCCTTAACTGGGAATCGATCAGGTGTCCCAGTGTAAAGTAGGCATTTCACATTACGTTTGCCATTTTAATTCACACGGTAATCGATGATAGTTAGGTGTGGTGGGATTCTCACGATTTTAAACGCACGGTAGTTTATGGGCCAAGTTCTTGTGTGGAGAAGTATTTTTGTTAGGACTTTACCTTGTGGAAAAGAGAAATTTGGTTATTAGTATGATAATAACAATAAGATTGTATTTCAGAGATGATTCCGGGGTCCTTGGTTCAATTCCCGGATCGGGAAAAACTGTTTTGTTTATCTTTTTTTTTAACACAACTCGCGTTTATGATAGTATTAATTTTTTGTGATGATGACTTGATTTCAATGATGGCTTTTGACGAGTTGTGGAAATTTTTTATTATTGGTCGGATATATCATATTTTTTAAATGGTATTAGTAAATTACCTTTTTTCCCTCGTTAACAAAAGTTACGCACTTTATTATAACAATAAACTAATACAGAAACTTTGTAATCTAAAAATAATTATAATAATATAATTTATATATAAAATAATTATACTTTGGCTCCCACAAGGCAAAGCCTGTCTCGTAGGCTTTTCCTAATTATTATTATAATTGTACATAAACTTGGCTATATTTTTACATCTGGACTTGGCTTTCTCAGTCATTTCTTTGTCATTCCGCATAATACAAAGGACAAGGTTAGGCTAACCAGTGTATTATGACAACTACTCTACGAGCATAGTTTGTTAATAATATTAAAATGAGTTAACATTTATTTACGGAGGAATATGAAGATCTTGCTAACGGTAAAGTTTTGTAATATACACTGGGCCGCAAAAAAGGGTCACTCACTTACCCGTTGTCCTAGGTGAACGACAAACGCGGCAACGCGACGCGACGCGTAAATGTCAAATGGTCGTTGTGTATGATAGTGGCCTACGTTGTCGCGTTAGTCAGTGCGCGACGACACGCGACGTAATTTATTTATTATTATTATTATTATTATTATTTATTATTTGATGTCTTTCTTCTTTGTTTACGAAGTTTCTGTAGGGCTAAGTATTTAAAATATGAATTTTCTAGTAATAACGCAGTATATTTGCCCATGTTTAAAACACTACTGCCGCGTTTGTCGCGCACGGACATAGGACACACGTCGCGTGAAGTATTGGTCGCATTACGTCGCATTGCGTCGCGTCGCGTCACGTCGCGTCGCGTCGCCCACCTAGGACAACGGGTTACAAATACCTCAATAATTTCTAAAATATTGAAGCTTGCTTTATGAAATAAAAAACTGAATTATATACAATTCCATAGTGCTTAAAGTTAACTAAAAATATTCAAGTTTATTAATTTATTTTTAATAAAATCAAATTGAAGTAAAATATGGGCATTTTTTACTAAATTTCTATATTTTTCTACTAGTTTTTTTCTGCATAATATCTGCAAGTATCACACATTTTAGTATTTTCTGCTTTTATACAGTTTTCCATACAATAGTTATACATGCATTTATTGCCTAAATAAGTACAGCATACTTCTTTAGGCAATAATGCATGTATACCTATTTGGTGAATATGGGTAAGAATGCCACATTAAAAGTCTGATACTTTACTTGACTTTTTATTAATTAATTATTATTTGTTTCCCAGTCATCAGAAACGGCCGTAGGAGGCATATCCCATACGACGAGCACGGCACTATCCCGCAAGGAGAGTTACAAAGCGCAGAGACAGCACTATCGGAGAGAGAAGAAGAGAGCCACCTCCGCGCTCCTCAACTCAATAGAAGACCCGGCTGTTGTGGTGCTTGCTGATTGGCTAAAGGTAGGATCATAGTAGAAAGAGACAGCACTATAGGAGAGAGAGAAGAAGAGACCAACCTCCGCGCTCCTCAACTCTATAGAAGACCCGGCTGTTGTGGTGCTTGCTGATTCGCTGAAGGTAGGATCATAGTAGAAAGAGACAGCACTATAGGAGAGAGAAGAAGAGAGCCACCTCCGCCCTACTCAACTCAATAGAAGACCCTGCTGTTGTGGTGCTTGCTGATTCGCTGAAGGTAGGATCATAGTAGAAAGAGACAGCACTATAGGAGAGAGAAGAAGAGAGCCACCTCCGCCCTACTCAACTCAATAGAAGACCCTGCTGTTGTGGTGCTTGCTGATTGGCTAAAGGTAGGATCATAGTAGAAAGAGACAGCACTATAGGAGAGAGAAGAAGAGAGCCACCTCCATGCTACTCAACTCTATAGAGGACCCTGCTGTTGTGGTGCTTGCTGATTGGTTGAAGGTAGGATCATAGTAGAAAGAGACAGCGCTATAGGAGGGAGAAGGAGAGAGCCACCTCCGCCCTACTCAACTCTATAGAAGACCCGGTTGTTGTGGTGCTTGCTGATTGGCTGAAGGGGTAGGATCATAGTAGAAAGAGACAGCGCTATAAGAGAGAAAAGAGAGCCACCTCCGCCCTACTCAACTCTATAGAAGACACGGCTGTTGTGGTGCTTGCTGATTGGTTGAAGGTAAGATCATAGTAGAAAGAGACAGCGCTATAAGAGAGAAAAGAGAGCCACCTCCGCGCTACTCAACTCTATAGAAGACCCTGCTGTGGTGGTGCTCGCTGATTGGCTGAAGGTAGGATCTTCTTCTTCTTCTTCTTTAGCCCGTTTTCACCCATTGTTGGGTATAGGCCTCTTCATGGTCTTTCCACTTTGGGCGGTTTTTAGCGTCGCGCATCCACTGCCGTCCCATCACCCTGGCGATGTCGTCGGCCCAGCGCATAGGTTGCCTTCCGACTTTCCTGCGACCCGTCCATGGCTGCCACTCCGCGACTCTACGCGTCCAGCAAAGCGTTCTCAGAAGGTAGGATACCATTCTCTTATTATTTTTTAAGCAATTTAAGAGTAGGCCGGCTAGAACAGGGAAGTACCACTCTCTCCCAGAAAATCAACATAATTTTATTATGAGTAATAATAATGTCCTTCTAGCCATGTCGGCTGCGGCGCCCAATCTTTACTATCAACCAACTACGTAAGATATATAGTGCACAAATGAGTGCGCAAGCACAGGTGCACTCCCTATTCCCTCACTCTTATAACACGGTGGAACAGTAGTCTGACACGAACGAAGAGAGATCAGGCGCAGGACCAACGGCTTAAAGTGCCTTCCGAAGCACGGGAGTGTTTTACCACCATCTTCCAGACTCCAGACTGTGACCATTGAGTTACAAGTACTACGTATAGAGAGGCTATACGGAACAAAAAATGTGCCGCAAAATGATGACGGGCACGCTGGACTGAGTGATGTATTTGCTACAGCGGATGTCGTCTAACCAAACTATTAAACTTGCAGCGCTAGATTGCTTACAGAGTATAATTTTCTCGCGACCAAAACGTCGTAGGCGCCATGCTAAGCACGGCGCTTACGCGTTTTGTTCGAAATGAGTTAGAAACCAAGCGGTGTCGGTTTCATACGCTAGTAATTGTAGTTCAATGACTGTGACTGAGCATCCAACCAGAAAAACCCAATCGCATTTGTTTTGGCCCGACTCAGGTTTGAACCCAGGACCACCACTCACAGTAGAGGAAGTAACATAGTACGCTATCTTGACGTTGTATGTGACTTTTGGGCGATTAATTTTTATGTATTTATATTTTTTTTTTGTTTACAGGTTAGAGGATCCCTCAAGTCCTGGACGAAGCTTTGGTGCGTCCTCAAACCTGGTCTGCTGTTGCTTTACAAGAGTCCTAAAGCGAAGGTTGGCCACTCATTTTCTTTTAGTGTTTATTTTTAAAATTATAACTTTGTTAAATATAATAGAAAAACTTTGATTGTATTGAAAACTAGCGGCCGCCCGCGGTTTCACCCGCGTGGTTCCCGTTCCCGTAAGAATTGATCAAAATCGAAAAAAAAAGAAAAACGTCATAACATCTACCTGCATGCCAAATTTCAGCCCGATCCGTCCAGTGGTTTGGGCTGTGCGTTGATAGATATCTATCTTGTTGTATTATGTCAGTCAGTCAGTCAGTCAGTCACCTTTGAGTTTTATATATATAGATAGAAGATGTTGTAAAAGGGTAACTTTCGAATTTCTTGCCGGTTCTTCTCGATAGATTACATTGAATCATTATCTTACTTTGATAAACTGACGATTCATAAGTTAATCTTTGAAGCCCACGTTAGTAAATTCAATTGAATGAAGAGTGGTCTATCAGATGTTAGATTTATATAATTGATCGCACAATTCGCCAGAACCTGGCATGCAAAAGTTCTGCAAATGTAGTAAAGAATATTTATATTTTGAGTGTATAGCATCAAGAATAAAATTTATTTATTTAATCTAAAGAGCATTTTACACGTCTAATAGTACCTATCGCAAGGTGAGTCATTACTAGGGTTGCCATCTCTAAAATTTGGAAAACAGGACAAGACGCGTGAAAACCCCGGATTTTATCTGATCTTTTAAACATATTCAATGTAATAAAAACAGTTGAAAATGTCACGAATCACCTCTTTTTTAAAACTTGGTCTACAAAATGAAACCTTCCCCGGACGCTCCCCGGATACCCTCTAAACTAGGACAAATCCGGGGAAACCCGGACGGATGGCAACCCTAGTCATTACCAAATGCGCAAGCGCCGGGCCAACCATATGTATCGTAGGTTCGAATCTTGCTCTGTAGCGCATGGGACAGAATCATTACCGAAACGCACCATGAACCCAAACACATGTCTAACTAAGCCCTCTTCTGTCCACAGAGCAGCCACTGGGTAGGAACAGTCCTCCTTACTTCATGCCAGGTCATCGAGCGTCCGAGCAAGAAGGACGGGTTCTGCTTCAAACTCTACCACCCACTGGAGCAGAGCATCTGGGCTCCGCGAGGACCGCATAACGAGACTATAGGTAAACTAGCCTTCCGCCCGCGGTTTCACCCACCCGTAATTTCTTTTTTTAAATATCCCCCCCATTTTCGGGATCAAAAGTACCCTATGTTCACCGGGGATAGTGTAGCTATCCAACAGTGAAAGAATTTTTCAAATCGGTTCAGTAGTTTCGCAGCCTACCTATTCAATTCAAACAAACAAACAAACATACAAACAAACAATCAAATCTTTCCTCTTTATAATATTAGTATAGAAGTATAGATAATATCCCTGGACACTATTCGCACAGCGCCGTCTACCCTTAAACTAAAGTTGTCGAATCTGTTTGGTCCGTTTGACAGCTCTCAGTGTCATGGCAAATAGTTTATAGTAGCCAGGTTGCACAGATAACCTCCAATCTGTGCCAGGTTGTAACCATTGCGAAAATGACTTTCTGCGAAAGTGACCAATTTTTTCGAGATGACATTCTGCGAAAGTGACGTTTCGCGTCAAAACATTAGGTATGAAACTGTTGGGTTTTTTGATTCATATTATAGGGACATGGAAAGATAAAGAATTATAAGGACATGGAAAGAGGCAATTTCCCGTTTCTCTAGACACTGATGTTTCTGCACTTGGCTTTAAAAGGAGGCAATTTTGTGTTGTGCCGGGCACCGGCTCGTCCTTTTTAGGTGATGGTGAAACCAGGGTAACTTAATAGGTAGTATTTCACGAACACCTTTAAACCTGAGTTTACATTACCCGTTATCAAAAAAATGAAAATAAAATGAATTTTCCATACATTTGTCAACAGGAGCAGTGGTACAGCCGCTGCCGACTGCCCATCTCATCTTCCGAGCGCCTTCCCAAGCCGCCGGACACTGTTGGCTCGACGGACTAGAGCTCGCCTTAAGATGCAGCAATGCTATGCTCAGGTGAGTTGGACCTAAAAATTGCCTTGGGGAACCCCTGTATGTATATAGGGTTTAAAGTTGTGGACCTAAGATAACGCCTTGTTGTATTCCACCTGTTTGATTGGGTTTAAAGTCGTGGACCTAAGTTTTTGCCTTGTTGCACTCCAAAATGAATGATGAGAATATGGTAAATTGAGAGATTTGGGAGGCAAACCTTAAGCGAAATCTGTATATTGGACGTTAATGCTCTTTGTTTTATTTTTTTTCATTAAGATAGCAATCATGACACTTCGAGATTTAGCAATGTTAAACTATGGACAATGAAAGAATCTGGGACAAATATTGCACATTGGGGAACACTTATAATAAAAACGCTGACGTAGTTCAGAAGAGAAACCTGATTTTAATAACATGGGGGGTGCTCTGTAAAAAGAATTTTGGCCCTAAGTTAAAGCCTTGGTGAACTCCAAATTTAAAAAAAAATGCTTTGTTACTCAGAAATGCGTCTACATTAGGGCGCATGATAAAAGATACCATACTGATAAGTTACCAGGAGTCTATCTGACAGTAATGAAACTAGCCCCAAAATTAAGTTGCAAAATACTTTGACGTTAATGTTTACAGTGATAACAGTAATGATGACAATGATGATGATAAGAGCCTCGTACACAGATGTTCCCGGTCGAAGCCGGAGGAGACCGTTGCTTCGGAGGTGCCTGCAGAGACGAACATATCTCACGAGGAACTAGAACGACACTTCAACGAACACGGTACGTGTTTATATACTCTGTCCAATGCCTGAGAGAATGCACATTTTGTTAGGATTTTAAGCCACGAGTGTGGTGCTTTTTATAGCCCGTCTGATGGTGCGCGGTTACCGTCGTCTATGAACGCTTGTATAGCCTGACCAGGAAAATAAAAATCCTGCACTGGAGGCGCTACATACGCTATGGTTATAGCAACACTTGGTTGCTATGGTTATACTCACAAATAACTCACAACATCCAATAGTGACAAGCCACGGTTGACATCACACTATGACAGAATAATTGAATGACATCTTATTGTTTTTTTTATTTCATTGTTGCCACTTGAAGAAATTAGTTCCAATATATATATTTTTTCATTTTTCCGCAATATCGCGAGGTTTTTTATTTTGTTGGTCGGCACCAGGCAAAGCGGCTAGTAGGACTGTTAATTTCGATGGCTACGCCTCGGGATCGATCCCCGAGTCGTAAGTTTTTCTTTTATGAATGAGGAAGGCAAATCACAGTCTATGAACATCTAATGTGCATTTTCTCAACAGATTTGTTTTTTATACAATAAATAGGCAGATATTCTGAACATTTTTATTATAATAATTTTTTTTAGGATTTTTCATAATTTATAGCTGTAAAAGATAAAAATGATTTATTTTCAGAAACATGTGTTGTGTAAGATTTGTAAAAAATAAATTATGTATTTTCTATATTAATAATTTATAGAAGCCTAGTTTCAGCACTGTTAGCTAAGTATCTGACAATTTAAATGATAGAAAACAATTATGCAGTCTTCTTTTTTGAAATTGATAAAAGAGATAGATTTACAGCAACTTTTTCGACAATGGTGAAACTGGCTCTAAGTGTTATAGCATTAAAACGGGCAAGGTAAACAATACTAACTTACTATAAATAAACCCTCCACCCTCCAAATATTGCACCTTCCGCACAATGTAATACGCTACAAAATCGTTTGAACGCTAGTCCTTAAATCTGTATCGTCTTGTAGTTCCCCGACACCTCTTATGTCAGTATCAGATTATTCTCCTAAAAGAACTGCCTACGGAGACAGAAAAGTGACATACCAAGTGCCTAAGAAACAGAAGACTCCAAGGAAAATATCAAAGTGGGCACAATTCGTCGAGTCAATAGAAACGATGTCAAAAGAACATGACTTTTCGACCGAATCTCCAACGCCTGAACACGAGAGAAGAGAAGGGTTCCTAGATTTCTTCTGGAAGAAAGACCCTTTTGACAGGAACAGTCCTACGTCATCTTCTGCCAGATTTGACTGTAAGTCTGTCAAAAGTCAGAGAATGACGAAAAGTCTTGCGTCAAGTCCATTGAAGATTGAAGGGAAGAGATCTCCCATGTTGAAATGTTTTGATATGCCCAAATTGCCTATTGGGGACAAGAAACTTGCCTTACCCTTAGACAGAAGGGTTGTTAAAGATAAAACTATTTCTCCGACTGCAATTATCGAAGATAATTTAATGAAATTCATGGCTACTTTTCCTAAAAGACGTAGTTCCACACCGTCTACACTAAAAACAATCTTGACGCAGAAAAGAATCAGTGATTTGAGGGAGAGTGGCGTTAAGACTGATTCTGAAAATGACGAGGTGTTTCTAAAAGACTTGCCTAAAAGGAAAAGGTTGACTGATGATGTGATACTGTGTGATACGCCGGAGAATATACTTATCACGAAAACAGCGCCATCTGTTGAGAGGTTTAGAAAGTATAGTTCTTCTTCAAGTGAGTGTGCTGATGTGGAAGCAAGGAGGTGAGTTCAAATATATGTATATCTGATTTTAATTAAAATAGGTATTAAGTCAGTTTAATTTTAGGATAGTTATGAAATCATAAGCATTGTGACCAACTGTGGAACAGCTTTCAGTTGACATGTCAACTATGCAATGCCATCTATAAATATTTAATTACAAAGCATCGTCCTTTAGTTGCAATCTCTTTTAAAAATGTAACAAAAATGAAGTATCGATGCAAAAAATTCTCTTGTGAAAACTTAATACCTACTAAAAACTTACAAAAATACATAATACGTTTGGCAGTTACAACGCCATCTCTTAGTGTTAAATGACACTAACACAACGTGTGCTATTTACAATATGCAGCTTACAGTCTATTGAAGACTTTCACAAATAATATTGACTCGATTACGATGATTAACTTTGAACTTAAAACAACAGGTTTAAAGTCTAATATCCTACGTTTTAGAATGCCCCTGACTTATCGTTCTGCGACAACCACACATACTCCAGAGAAGTTTTCGCTAATAGACTACCATAAGCTACCTTCAGTCAGTCTCGAGGCTTTGAAGTGTCAGCAAAGAGATGACAGGTTCACCTCTCAGAATGTATACGTGGCAGGGAAGATCGTTAGACATGGTAAAACAAACCTTATGTTTAAAACGCTAGAGGTGTTTTTTGAATGGTTATTTTTAGGCTAGTATTTTGTCTAGACAAGATTTGTTTGATGTGGTGTGGTAGAAGAGTGGTTTCAAAGGATATTTTACAGGTGTATGTAAGTTCAGGTTGCCAGTTTCTATGAATTTTTTATGTGTGTATTTACTAATAGCTTGGCGGACGGAAAATATCGTGAGAAAACCTGCGCAGTCAAATGGCTGTGTAGACATGATCCAATTGATTTAGTTTCTCGCGCGTACGAACTAAGCGATCTGCTTCATCTTTCTTGATACGGACTGCGCGGGAGTGGAATTCTCTACCGGCATCTGTCTTTCCTACACAATGCAACTTGGGGCTCTCCAAGGCCAGAATTAATGGGCTTTTCCTAAGCAAGCGCGCTCCATCGTAGACCGCATAGTTGTTTAACATCAGGCAACTTTGTGGTTAAGTGCTAGCTTAGTCCGAATAAAAAAAAAATTAAAATTAAGGGTTACGCAGGTCAGACGGCAGTTTTTTCAGTGTAATAACTGGACTTGCCAAATTGTGGATCATGGTGCAACTGTACCATGACTAAATTGGAACAAAATGCTTGGAGTATGATATTCCACTACCCTTACTGCACTAGCGTATAAGGAATGCTCTCTGATTGGCTGCCAAAAAAATAAAATAACTGGGTTAACAATTTTGAAATCCTACCCACCGAACTGAAATATTCCTCGACAGAGTAGAAACATTTTTCCCATAACCACCCTTTCAGTTTGAAAGTGACGTAAAGTCCGTTGTTTACATTTTACTTTTCGTCGAGTTGCAATCTTGCTTTGCCGTGTTTTTGTACAAGTATTTAATCTTTTTTTATCATTCAAACATTACATCAAACAGGTCATCACCTAAGTTGATAAGCTTCGCTTTTGAAGCATAGAAAATTCTAAAATCACGATTGCCCATCCAGTTATAGACCGCGCAAAAGTGGCTTAGCTTCTGTAAAGACATGTTTGAATATAGTACGCGTTACAAACGTCATACTTTATAAGATATTTTTAATTGCCAAGTTCAAAGCGATGTGTTTGCCTTACCCAAGTCAACACAACCTAAAATACACAATAGGAATGTTGTAGAGAGAATATAAAAACTAGACATTTCATTAAATTACTAGATCTGGAAGTAACGAATAACAGCTCTGGCTGTGTCCCGGCAATATTAATGTGGGAGCCAGTACACTTGAAATCAAAGGCTCAAAGATCAAATGAGCCTACAGTCTGGCAGCACATTGAGCGACGCTGGTGAAGTGTCCCTCAATGGAATAGGCCGCAGTGGCCGTTTACCATCAGGTGGGCTGCGTGCATGTCAGCCAAATCTAGTATTTTTTTTTAAATATACCTTTTTCCGTATCTAAACATTTTGTAATATGTCCTAAACAGTTATATTGCTGTGACAAACATATAATACGCAAGGTTAGATGTTCGCGCTAATTTGACCTTTAACTGTAAACACAGTAGGTCCTGTTTGCTTTGACTGGGCTAACATACTGAATGGGATGTAAGGGGCAGGACAGAATGGCTGGTAATTTTTAATTTCACATTTATGGTAACTATTGTAAGTGCTCTAATATTACTGGATGATACTACTAACTAATAACGGCACTTTAAGATGAGTATAGACTACAACATTTCCTCGAGCGTTTTGGTGAAATGTAACGTTCGTGCGAATGCTCGGCGTTGTGTTACGGGTAAATGCTTACAGCGAGTGTGCATTTACCCGTAACATTTCGTTGTACCTGCGTTCATTCTTCTTTGAAATGTTCGCATCGCCCGCGCTCTTGCAAATGCTCGACGAAATGTTACACCAATATGCTCGCGTTGGTTTTTAAAAAGGATGTAACAAAATGGCGAATGCTCGATGTTCTGATCCAAGTTAATGTTGTAGTCTATAGGTACTCACCTTTAAATACAATAAACAGTCTACGATGTCTCACTTTTTCATGAGTCTTTTGAGCTCATCTTTATAGCTGAGAAACTGGCCACCATGCTTTCGCTTGCCGTCTTCAATTTCTGAGTAGAAAATGCTCTTTGCTTTTCTTTCTTCTGCCATTTGGGAGACAATGTAATGCAATGGTGTGCCGTGTCGGCAACAAAACATATCGAACAGTTGCGACAGTTGTAACTTTCTGACACATGTCTTTTGTATTTTTTTTTATAAATATCTCTTGACATTATTCACACAGCGCCATCTAGCCCCAAACTAAGCATTAGCATGTGCTATGGGTGCCAGGCAACGGATAAACATTACTTATATACTTTTTTTGTAAATACATACATAATATACATAGAAACACCCAGACCGATACAAACAGTTATGTTCATGCACACAAATGTTTGTACCGTGCGGGGATCGAACCCGCGACCTCTGGTGTAATAGCTGACTTCTCGACCATTACACCAAACGGCTCGTCAATTTATTTGTAGTAAACTAATCTATCACAAACCTGATGTCCATTTACTTCCGTGTATAAGTGGACCCGCTATATCATTTTAAACAGATATGTTTGATAAGTATAAGTGATGTTGATTGAATGACTGAACTAAATGATATGTATCTTAAGCGGACTTATATCAGTGTTTAAAATTCGAGGAATTCTTGACAGTCGAGAAGTTTAAATTCCTAGGTGATTATTTGAATCGAACTGAGTATAACCCGGGGGTAAAAATAACCTATTTCCTTTTCCAAGATCTAGTTAATGTTTGTACCTAATTCATTAAAATCAGTTCAATGGTTTCGCGTTTATAATATTAGCGTGTATACTAATTTGACCTTAAAGTCGATTTATCTACATTGAGACATATTTCGCAACCCTACTGAAGTGATTTGTCAAATTCGATATTGATTAATGATTGAAAATGATTCATGGTCTAGTACTTTATAAATTACGCAATAAATACTTACCTACTAATACGAATATATGTGCGTTATACGAAAGTGTTTGTGTTTGTTCTATTTTAATGGTTAAATGGTTAAACAAATTGATATGAAAGGTATAAAGATAGAGAGACGCTGGTAAAAAAGTAGGATACTTATTATTATCCTGACTCATGATGAAAGGAATATCCTTGAAAGTTTTCCACAAAGCGCCGTCTTACCCCAAACTAAGAAAATTATAGTAGAAAACAGATATACTGACATACTCTTTTTTGAAATTGGGCCAAATGGTTAAATTCCGCGGTAGTGTTCAGATTGAAAAACAATAAAAATGACCCAGTGTAAGGCAAAGGCCTCCATATTTGAAATCAAGTAATGATCACAATGATGGGTACTGGCTGGCTTAATCACCACGCTTGCCAAATGCATATCACAAACCCGAACTGACTTCAAAGGCTCGAAGATCAGATGAGTCTACAGTCTGGCAGCACATTGAGCGACGCTTCCTGGTGAAGTGTCCCTCAATGGAATAGGCCGCGGTGACCGCTTACCATCAGGTGGGCTGCGTGTATGTCTGCCAACTGATTTAGTATAAAAAAAAAACTTCGAAAAATCCAACCCAAATTTTGCCTGACCCTGGAATGCAACCAAAATATTTTAACCACTAGATCGTTGAGGATAATTAGGACATTATTCACACAGCGCCATCTAGTCCCAAACTAAGCGTTAGCTTGTGCTATGGGTGCCAGACAACGGATAAACATTACTTATATGTATACTTTTTGTTTTGTAAATAAATACATAGTTATTATAGATAGAAACGCCCAGACTGCTACAAACAGACGGTTTAGGCGCATTTGGTCCAATTCGCAGTTGACCAAACGTTAAAAAAAATTTCCAATTCGCACTTGGTCCAATTCGCGGTTGGGCCAATTCGTAGTTGGTCCAATTCGCAGTTGGCCCAATTCGCAGTTGGGCCAAAATAAGTAATGTTTTCTAGTTTGCAAGGTGTTTCTGAAAATCATCTATGATAATTTCATAATCTAAGGAAATCGACTCGGATGGATATAGGTTAGAAGGCTAAGGCGGGAGCGAAGCGAAGCGGAGCTCCCGCCTTAGCTTTCGTGGTTATTTTTTTTTTAAACCCTGAAAACCTTTTATAATAATATTCTATGTTGTTTTAAATTAGTTAAGCCTGGGCAAAACTAGTTTGTCCTGAAATCGGGTTTGGCCGGTAACACAAACATTACAATATGTGCATAGATTATTTGTAATATGATGATGAATATATATATAGTACATTATAAAAAAATGATATTTTGTATAATTTTGGAAATACACTTTTTATTGGACCAACCGCGAATTGGCCCAATCGCGAATTGGACCAACCGAGAATTGGACTAACTGCGAATTGGACCAACCGCGAATAACATGAATTGGCCCAACCGCGAATTGGACCAAATGCGCCTAAAGGCAAGACATGTTCATGCACACAAATGTTTGTACCGTGCGAGGCTCAAACTCGCGACCTTTGGTGTGAAATAGCCGACTTCTCGACCATTACACCAAATGGCTCGTCGAATGTGTATGTTTGTGAATATGAATCAAGCGAGTTAACCTTGGAAATGTATATGTACAAAGCATTACGTGAAGATACAATTTTAAACTAACAAAAACTGTTTATTATAACTATTAGTAATCTAAAGGCCACTATGTGAACTCCCTACTATATTACTCATAAAGCAATTATCATAGCAATTATAAACTCTACATCGATAGGTTTAAAGATTATTTTTCCTTAAACAGTTTTTCTGATTAGTAGAGTTGCCTATGTCTATACTTTCGATAGTTTCAACTTTAAACTATCTATAGTTTCATTAACAGCGATATTATTGCCTTTTAAATAATAAATTACTTAGCCAGTAAAAATTTAAGTGGAATTTGTATCTAAGTGTAAATTAAATAATATCCAAGTGTAAAGGTTAATGGTTCATTACTAATTGCTTCATAACTTCATAAGCTATAAAACGATACTTTCAGTGTCAATCGATAGTATTAGTTAATTTGTGCTACAATATCGATAGTGCTATCGATACTTTCGATGGAAGCAATAGTATCGATAGAATTGGCTCCGGTTGTATCGATAGTAGCGATAAAATCGATAGTATTGGCTCCAGTAGTATCGACATTGTTGCTAGTTTTCAAAGACATTTATCGGTAGCGAAACTATCGACAACCGGGCAACTCTACTGATTAGGTTTGCAATGTGTTTTCGTTGCTAGTTCATTATCAGACGTCGAAATGTATGGTCTGGTTTTAAAAGCGCGATAATACTGTGATAAAAAGAGATAGCGCATGCAGTTTTTGCGTCTTTGTCACACGGGAATTGTGGTTGTTTTTTTTATAGTGCGTTGTGACAAAAGATTGGGTGTTTGATTGGTAACTTTTTTTAAAATGTCGAAAAGTTTGTTTGAACGGCATTAAATACGAAATGATGCACATGAGTGGTCTGTATTATCAAAACTTTTGTCATTGTCATTACTTTTTTGTTTTACTTTGCAAAATACCTACTGTATGTATTTGTTTTGGAAAGCGTTTTTAATTATTGAAATTCATACACTGTGGAACCATTCACACGCCCAATTTTAAATTGCTTTGGTTTTAGTGCGTTATAATTTTTGAAAATTGTGGTTGTTTTTTTAAAGTTCGTCATTCTATTATTGAGAAAGATACATAGTGAAAGTGTTCTAAATCGAGATTGTTTTTTTTTAAGTGTGTTAGGACAAGGAATTGAGTTTAAACTATTCGAAGGAATAGTGAGTCTATGTTTTTTTGTGGATGAATTACCGAAAGTTTTTTTTATTATTATTTTAAAAGGAGGTTTTAGTTGGAATCGAAAAAGGTTGTATTTTATGTAATTACCATCTATTACCAATTTGGTATTTTATTGCTTACAAGATATGTAAATTGGATGAAAATTATAGCTTTAGATAGGTACTAAAGATTAATTACTTTACGTGTTTAAGTATAAAATTGGTAGAAAAAAATATCTGAACATTTGACAAAAATCAACCTTACCTCAAGAAATAGGTGTTAATGAGTGGGGGCACTTCCCCGGACGAGCCGGCCCATTCGTACTGTAAAACAGCATGGCTTTACCGCGGTCAATCTTTACCATGAACCAACTACCTACGCAGTGTATGTACCTAGTGCTTTAGTGAGTGCGCAAGCGCAGGTGCACTCTCTATTCCCTCACTCTCATAGCACGGAGATAGCAGCCTGACACTGCTTAAGAGATATACATCTCTATATCTCCGGACATTTCTGGACACTGTTCACACATCGCCATCTAGCCCCAAACTGACCATTAGCTTGTGCTATGTGTTCCAGACAACGGATAAACATTATTTATTTACATTTTGTAAATACATACATATTATACATAGAAACACCCAGACCGATACAAACAGACATGTTCATGCACACAAATGTTTGTACCGTGCGGGGATCGAACCCGCGACCTCTGGTGTGATAGCCGACTTCTCGACCATTACACCAAATGGCTCGTCAAGCTAAGTCAAGCAGATACATACATATGTAAAATGATGTAATAGGTATTCTGTCTGGGTTTAAGAGGGTTAACGATAAATGCGTCGCGTCGAGTTTTCGAATTTCGGGTTTCGCGCATGCGCGCCAGGTCAAGATAAGCAATGTCTTGCTGTAGTCAAAGTAATCACTTTGATCCTTTTGTTTTAATTTTAAATATTGTTTATTTTTAACTATTTATATTAGTCAATATTTCAAATAATATACTAAATAGTGTGTAGTTTTTATATTATATCCTTACTTATCCTTAAATAATCATAACAGGGCATAAGTACCTAAGTGTGTGTTATTATATAATGGGTAAAATATTTATCAATGTAGTAAACATTGACAATATCTTACTGTTTACATGAAGTACCTAGATTTTTTAAGAGTAGCCAATTAATACTAATAAAGTAATCCTTCCCAAATGTGTGTGTAAATACTTACTTACCTAATGAAAAGTGTTGACATATGTAAGTCTTTTAAGTATGACCATTCGATACGTAATTTAGAAATAAAATACCGATTTCAGAATACCATTTTTATAACAATCTGATTTAGACCTATAGACCGTTTAACCCTTAGCCAGGTAGTGGCCGAATAGGGACCACATTAATTTGAACCTTATGTAGTTGTGATACGGGTGAAAACCAATGAAAAATTTCACCTACCCGCGCCTGGCTAAGGGTTAAAGTCAAATGTTAACATCCCATTTAAATAAAGCACATCACATTTTAAGTGTGCCTACTATGTATTACAAAATTGTTCTGTTCAAATTTCGTTTACAAAATAAAAGTAAAATATTTTAATCAAATAACAACTATTACAAATGACATTATGTACACTAATCAAAATGTGTGTTACCTGTTTATATGAATAGAATTACATTTTAATTTCAAATGAAAATAAATAACTTTTATTCAGTTTAGGCTGATACAGCACTTGTAAATGTCAAAGAAGCTATGCCACCGGTTTACAAACCCTAAGCCGGAAAGGTTTACTATTGTCTGACAAAAACCGGCCAAGTGCGAGTCGGACTCGCCCATGAAGGGTTCCGTAGCAGCAAGTATCATCATAATATAAAAGTTCTTGTAGTTCTTTGTAAGTTTGATCGACGTTTTTATATTTGAGTTGATTGAATGAGAGGAAAATTGCGGTTTACGATTTATGACGTTTAAAAAAAAAACTAATTACTTGATCTCGTTCAAACCAATTTTCAATGGAAGTTTGCATGGTAATGTACATCATATATTTTTTTTTAGTTTTATCGTTCTCTTATTTTAGAAGTTAGAGGGGGGGAGGACCAACATTTTACCACTTTGGAAGTGTCTCTCGCGCAAACTATTCAGTTTAGAAAAAAATTATATAAGAAACCTTATTATCATTTTTAAAGACCTATCCATAGATACCCCACACGTAAAGGTTGGATAAAAAAAAAAATTAGTTTCAGTTCTAGGTATGGAGAGCCCCCAAAATTTATTATTATTTTTCTATTTTTGTATGAAAATCTTAATGCGGTTCACAGAATACATCTACTTACTAATTTTCAACAGTATAGCTCTTATAGTTTCGGTAAAAAGTGGCTGTGACATACGGACGGACAGACAGACAGACAGACATGACGAATCCATAAGGGTTCCGTTTTTTTCCATTTGGCTACGGAACCCTAAAAATGGAGAATCATACTCATACAACCGCATCAAGGAATCGTTCAATTGAACCCTTTTGGTTTTAAAACATTTAAATTGAACGATTCGAAAACCGCGACAAGAAATTAACGCATTAATTCTTAAAATATGTAGTTTTAAAATCATGAGAAACAAAAAAATATTTTTTTTTTTACAAAACGCTTTGTATGACGTCCACTTATTATGACGCGTTTGTCAATTCCCATCGATGTCATTATGAACGGATTCCATTGTAGTTTAGCTTTATTTCCCACTAGCGGTTGCCCTCGCGGTTTCACCCGCGCGTAATTTCCTTTTTTAACTCCACCCCCTTCCCCCTCCTATCCCCCTTCCCCTCCTATCCCCCTACCCCCTCATATCCCATCATATCCCCCTTCCCCCTCCTATCACCCTACCCCCTCATATCCCCCTACCCCATCATATCACCCTTCTCATTCCTATCGCCCCTCCCCCTCCTATCCCCTACCCCCTCATATCCCCCTTCCCCATCATATCCCCCTTCCCCCTCCTATCCCCCTTCCCCCTACTATCCCCCTACACCCTCATATCCCCTTAACCCATCATATCCTCCTCCCCCTCCTATCCCCCTACCCCCTCATATCCCCTCTACCCCATCATATCACCCTTCCCCCTACTATCCCCCTTCCCCCTCCTATCGCCCCTCCCCCTCCTATTCCCCAAACCCCTCATATCCCCCTTCCCCATCATATCCCCCTTCCCTCTCCTATCCCCCTTCCCCCTAATATCCCCCTTCCCCATCCCATCCACCTTCCCTAGGGGTCGCAAAACCGGAGATGTTTTAGAAAACCGGTTTTTCGGTTTTGATTCAGTAGCAAAACCGGTTACCCGGTTTTTTCGGTGATTTCGATTTTTTTTATCTTGTAATAAAACTATATTTCAAAGAACTCTACTTTAATAATGCAGTCTTTATAAACACCTGTCTTACTGTAAACAGTAACATTTAGGGATTGCTCCCGGGAATTCTCGGTTCTGAAAATAGCGGGAATTTCCGAGAACCGATGTCGCAGGCTTTGCAAGCTAAAGTGGCAGTGGGATGGCCAATATCAACCGAAGAACCGATAACCGTTGGGGCAAACAGATTCTAGAGTGGATACCGCGTCTCCGTACACGTAGTGTAGGATGCCCTAATGCCGGGTGGACTGTCGATTTGCGCAAGATGGCTAACAAGAGCTAAATGCGAGTAGCCGAGGATCCAACAAAGGGGCGAGTCTTTGGAGAGGCCCATATCCAGCAGTAGACTTAGGTCCACATCCATCTTTTTGCCTGCAATTCACACCTAAATGCTGCTAACCATGTGCCACCAAATCTTTTTCGTGATGAATCAACATTTGAGTTCACCAAAATTCGTCGAGAGTTGCTTAATTTCTGCGCAGTCTTGCTTGGTGTGAACAAGGCGACTGGTCCAAATGGGATATTAGCGAGAGTATTACAGAGTAATGCACACAAGCTGTCTCCAGTTTTGACACGTTTGTACTAGGGATGCCCAAACTTTAGCTTTGAATCGATCTTCTGGATCGTAATGGATCGCAACCCCGTGAATCGATCCACGATCTGAATCGTATTGCGTTGAATCGATCTTCATTCGATCTCAGAAGATCGTTTCGTAATCTTTAAATAAAATAAAAACTCACAATATTTTGCAAAATTGTTTATATTTGTGCTTATTTTAGGATGATAATATAAACAAAAAGTAAAAATGATGACAACTGGCACCATAGCTTTGTAAGCTACAGATGCCAAAGTGTCTAAAGACTAATTTCGACAATCGTTCTGGATCCATTCGTACATAATATTTCTATGTCTGGATCTAGTCTATTACGGTTGTTGCCGAGCAAAACCTTTTTATATTTCTTTATGTTTTTATACGTCTTTTGGCATTATTGATTTTTCTGTTATTCCATTGTCAGCCGTTTGTCACTGATGTGGTTTCGTAATTATATAATATTTTCCCATTTTCCTTCGTATTTCATTTAATTAGTTAGGATTCAGCCTCATCCCATTGCTCTCCGCTTCATTGTTTGGTCCTTCGAGCCGGATGACCAGGAAACCCTTACGCCCTTCCATTTTCTGATCGGATCTTCATCTCCACAAGTGTTACCAGCTAGCCTTACCGACACAGATTTGTGCAGTCGATGGGATTTCAAAAAAGCTATACGTCTCGCCGATCATTTTTGGAACCGTTGGGTCAGAGAGATTTTGCCTACCCTTCAACCGCGAATACCAGGACCTTCATATACTGGCGTGGTTATAGGCGATCCAGTCCTCATCGTGGATGAAAATCTGCCACGGGGAACTTGGCCTCGAGGACGAATCTCCGCCCTGCATCCAGGGAAGGATGGAGTGGTCAGAGTGGTGGACGTGACAACTGCCGGTGGCACACTGCGCCGGCCCCTACGCAAAATTATTTTACTCCCACACTGATATGTGCATTTCTGCACAAGGGGCCGGAATGTTGCCGAGCAAAACCTTTTTATATTTCTTTATGTTTTTATACGTCTTTTGGCATTATTGATTTTTCTGTTATTCCATTGTCAGCCGTTTGTCACTGATGTGGTTTCGTAATTATATCGACGGTGGAAAGGCAAAACTTACCAAACGCCATTAACCTAACTTTACAGTAGAGCTGTTTAAAGTTTTGAAATTTGGAAAAAAAATCATAGAAAATCCCGTATTAATCAGAAAAAGATTTGAGTCACTACATTGAAAAGGTATTTAATTTATCTATACAACTGTTTAAATATTATAGCGATAACTCTTTTGATTTAGAATTTAGTGTCGTTTGGTAAAAAACTACCTAAAATCATGTGCAGGTAAAAATTACTAAACGACAACTAAAATAAATATGACGTAGGGTAAAACCTACTAAATATAAAATGTTTTATAACTGGATACGGGAACAAAGAACTAAAGAAAAAAAATTCAGTTTTCCGGTTCGGGCAAAAATTACCAAGCTCATCTGTCAAGTTAGCAATGGACCATAATTTTTTACCATATCCGTAATATGACATAACGTTGACCCATATTTGCTCAAAACTTTGTGAATTAAAAGTTGTAATAAGTATGTAGTATTCCCTTGATTATTTTCAATTTTATTATATTAATCCTACCTCACCTTAATAATGCTTTGATCCTCTTGTGTTTCATAATAATATAAATAAAAGAATAATGTTCTTAGTTATTGTATATTTGGTTTCATTTAGCACACCATACAGTCATAATATTATAGATACGTACTGTTAAGGATTGCGAAATCAGTCTTGTAGGTAAGTCTTAATAGTTTTTCTCAATAGGTAATTAGGTCACAATCGTAATCGTAACATAACAAATTCAACTTAACAACATTATGAATAAACCTAGCCTAGATAATTAAACCTTAGACAGTCTTTGTAATTAGGTAATATCTGTGTAATTAGATAATAGCCTCCAACGCAAAAGTGGGAGTACAAAATTGCAGCGAATCGGTAGTAGGATCCCAGGGGGACTTCAACGCTAAACTGAGAGTTCCAAATTGCAGCGAATCGGTAGAAGAATCCCATGGATTTTGAGCCAGGAATCATAAGAGCCAGATGCTCGTCAACTTTCTCGAACGGGAGGGGCTCTTCTTGATGAACTGTTCCTTCAAAAAGCAGCCCTAAAGGAAGTGGACGTGGCAGATATGCAGATATGTCTTCGTGATCAACAGGTTTAATACCGGCAGCGATCACAGACTTGTCCGAGGCACTCCAAATATCGACTTTAAAGCCGGACGCGTCCGTTTGATTGAAGTCCAGACTCTGGCGAACCCTGCTCCAAACCATGATAGGATCTGAAACGTTCCAGACGAACCTGGAGAACCAATTTGCTGCCTTGAAAACCACAATTGATGTTGACCGAAACCTTGAAAATGTGGTTCGAGTCCTCAGGCGCAAAGGCAGGAACTCGAAAATTTCCGGAGGGACTCTAGGGCTAATGAGGCAACAACGTGAAGACCCACCCGCTTCTTCGTTCGGAAGAAGAGCTCTTAACCGGGAGATAAATAAACGTGTGCGTCACGATCTCTGGTGCTTTCGATCTAAAGTGCTATAGAGCAAAATCGGCGGTCTAAGGTGTTCGTACAATCTCTCGGAAGAAACCACCTGACGAAGCTGACCACAGCGAGTGGAGAAATTGTTGCCTCAAAGCCGGCAGTCCTTTCGGAGGTACAGGACTTCTATTGCCGGTTATACGCTTCGCATGCATCTCGACCTGATACCGAAAATGAGGAGTCTAGGGCCACGTTAACTCGCTATTACACTGAAGACATGCCAGAAGTCAGCGTTGGCGAAATCGAAATTGCTCATGGGCAGCTTAAAAATGGAAAAGAGGACGGCGTTCCTACAGAGCTGCTAAAGGCTGGAGGTAAACTCGTACTGAGGAAGCTCCAAAAGTGTGGTAGTCCTGTTCTTCAAAAAAAGTGACAAAAGCCTGTTGAAGAACTATCGACTATTATACCCTTCTAAGCCACGTCTATAAGCTATTCTCAAGAGTGATCACGAACCGTCTTGCGCGAAGACTCGACGAGTTTCGGAGCGAATACGGCACCATAGACCACATCCACACTGTGCGGCAGATTATACAGAAGACCGAAGTGTATAATCAGCCCCTGTGTCTAGCATTCGTGAACTATGAGAAGGCTTTCGACTCGGTTGAAATCTGGTCCGTTCTGAAGTCCCTGCAGCGTTGCCAAGTAGACTGGCGATAAATCCGAGTGATGAGATGTCTGTAAAAAGCAGCCACCATGTCCGTCCAAGTACATAATCAGCAGAAAAATTCTAGACCATTGCATCGAGGAGTGAGACAAGGGGACGTCATCTCGAAATTGTTCACAAATGCAATGGAGGATAGGAAGTGGCATCAACATAAATGGCGAATATATGTCTCACTTACGATTTGCAGATGACATCGTCATAATGGCGGAGATGATGCTGGACCAACAACAGATGCTGAATGACCGGGCTGATTCTTCTTTACGCATCGGCATACGGACGAACTTGGACAAAACCAATGTCATGTTCAATGAACAAGTTCTACCAGAACCGATTGCTATTCACGGCGCCGTCCTTGCAGTTGTTCAAAAATATGTGTGGGTACCTTGGGCAGTCGTTGCAGTTGTGTCAAAACAACTTTGAGGACGAGATGAATAGAAGAATACAGTTGGCTTGAGCAGCGTTTGGAAAACAACGTCGAGTCTTCTCATCGTCGATTCCACAATGCCTAAAGGTAGGTTTTTAGTGCGTCCTACCCGTCATGACATACGAAGCTGAAACGTGGACACTTACGGCACGGCTAGTTAACAAGTTTAAAGTCGCTCAGCGGAAAGAGCTATGCTCGGCGTTTCTCTGCGGGACTGCATCCGAATGAGTTGATTCGGCAGATAACCAAAGTCACCGACATAGCTCGCCGGATTAGCCAGCTGAAGTGGCAGTGGGCTGGCCATATCAGCCGTAGAACCGATAACCGTTAGGGTAAACGGGTTCAAGAGTGGAGACCGCGTCTCGGTAAACGTAGTGTCAGACACTCTCAGGCCAAGTGGAGCGATGATCTGCGCAAGATGGCTGGCAGGAGCTGGATGTGAGTGGCCGAGGATAGATCAGCGTGGCAAGCATTTAGAGAGGCCTATGTCTAGCAGTGGACTATCACAGGCTGATGATGATGATGAGGTGATAGCCATATTGAACAGTCATTTTTAAACATAACTAATTTTTCTATCAAAAGATTAAATTAAAATCTTATATAAATGAAACGCGTTTTACATAAACAGTGGTCAACAACAGTGGTAATAGTCACCAACAATGGTTGCACTGAAGTCTCTGACCCAGGACTAACAATTCCAGCGGCGGTCAACGCTTGACCGATAATGTTATCAATACGCTTTCTTCTATCCATTGTTATCTAAAACAAAAAGCAATGTTAACAGACAAACAGAACCAAATTACTTAACAAAATACGTGATCTAAATATCAGCAACACAAAATTAGTACTTACCTCGCCGTCCCACTCGCCATTCCCGGAATGCGCGTGCATCCTTACCGACGACTTGTCGGGCACTCGACGCTTTGTTTTTTACCAAGCAACGACGCCGGAGCAATTCTTGGTACGGACAACCGACAAAACTAAGACATCGCGAGTTATCTAAACGCCAATCAGCACTTGATTATTTTCGTGTAAACTTATCCAAATGCCAATAAATTTCATGATTTGGGCAGGTAAAATTTTACCATACGCCACTCGAGCGTATTTTTATGGTAGGGTAAAAATGTCCAAATCACAAACGTTCAGAAAACTCGTCGGGGAATAACATACTAAATCAAACTGTTTATAGAAATTTTGGCTGGCAAAGATAACCAAATAACTTCGAGCAAGTTTTTAGAGGAAAGCAAAAACTACTTAATACTGATTGTGTGAAAAAGACGGTAAGGTAAAATTTACTTAGTCCGCGGTGTAATCTGAAAGTGCTTCCTAAGTACAAAATTTTCATAAACTGCCCAAAATGATGTCGCTAGGTTTTGGAAAAATACACGAATGGAGGGAATTTTGAATTTACCAAGCGCCAAAAAGTTGATCCTAGAAGCATGAAAGTGAGACCAATCGACGCAGAAAAAAAAGACGAATCCAACGGTATATATAACTCTATATGGGCCATTTTGGCGTTTGGTAAGTTTTGCCTTTCCACCGTCGATATAATATTTTCCCATTTTCCTTCGTATTTCATTTAATTAGTTAGGATTCAGCCTCATCCCATTGCTCTCCGCTTCAACGGTTATCAGCCAAAGTATTACCAGTCATATTAAAAACAGTAGTTTATATCTAAACCGCGCACACAAATCAAAAATTTTGTATCGTAGCACCAATATTAATGAAAGACAAATGACAGTTAGTTAGAGATCGCTCTCAGTAGTAGTCAAAACATAATCATACTTGGCGGTATAAAATAAACAAAATATTAATAGGTTATATTTCAAACCATTTCATATTTCAAACTGCGATATCCAAAAAGGAAGGTAGGTGTTTGTGATCAATCTTATTTTGTTGTTAAATAAGTATTCTGTTTTTTTTTACCAAAATGCTAGTGTTGGCAAAGTTTATAGTCATAAACATGATTGTAGTGTTGTTTATTTTATTGTACCTATTGAAACGATTTTTCTTTACGATTTTCCAACTATACGATCCGATCTGAGTGAAAATCGTATTCTGTTGAATCGATTCAAAAAATCGGGAGATCGTATTGCTGTGAATCGATCTCCGAAAAGATCGATTCAGATCGGGCATCCCTAGTTTGTACCTCTCTCTCTGAAGGAGGGATTAGTTTCAAAGTCGTGGAAACTTGCTACCGACCCCTCGAATTATCAACCAATAGCCATAACCTCCATTCTATGTAAGACTAGCTGTGCCCGCGACTTCGTCCGCGTGGAATAGTGACTTTTCGGGCAGCATATTTTAAATAACAAATACCGTCCTTTGGGTAGCTAAAAATTTGAGTGTTTACCCGTGGTCCCGTTGGGTCGACCCATTAACGGGTCCAAGTATGCTTCTCTGTAGGTATACGATATGTGACGTATGGCCATCGGGAATGAAAGCATACAGGCTCCTAGGATTGCTAACCCGTGTCAGAGCCACATACAAATGACCATGCGAGAAACAGCTGATACTTAGATCTACACCCACAACTTTCATCGTCTGACCTTGGGCTTTATTAATTGTCATCGCAAAACATAGGCTAACTGCAAAAAGTGTTAAGATGTGTAAACTAAACGTACAAATTTTATGAAACAAAAGAATTGCTAGAAAAATTAATTAATAACCTGAGCTTATAAACTTGTACTTAAATAAAGAAAATCAAGAAAAGAATTGCCTAACCTATACCAAATACTTATAAATTATTCATATATACAAACCCTAAAAAAAAATTAAAATAAGTATACCAAAAATCAAGGAAAGAAATGCCTAACCTATAACAAATGCTTACAATATTTATTTACAAATTTTAAAGAAAATTAAGAAAGACAACCTAACCTACAAACCCTTAAATATAAATAAATGAAATATCCAAACTGTCAGTATTCAAGTAAATGGCAATAATCGAATGCAACTACCTATTCGCCATACTCTCAGCGCGCTTTATATACGGACGCGCAGCTCAGGCGCGATGCGTGTACCTTTATATTGACATAACTTTTTTATTTATGAACCGATTGACATGAAATAAACACTAAATGTTAAGTGAAGCTTACCACAATATATTAGTGAAAACCGCATCTCAATCGAATAAGCCGTTTCTGATATTAGCGTGCACAAACACACAGACAAACAGACAAACAGACAAACAGACAATCAGACAAACAGACAAACAGACAAAAATTTTTTTAATTACAATTTCGGGTTCGGTATCGATATAATAACAACCCCTGCTACTTTTTTTTAATATATTTCCATTGTACAGACACCACTTTTCTACAAATTTATTATATGTATAGATAATAAAGCTTATAATTAATAACAACTTACTTGCGTATTTAGTCTACTAAGCGATCTCCTCAGTAGCTCACAATTCGGGTTTCAAAGGGATAGGTCTACTGGGGGACCTTCTTATTTGCCCAACGCATTTATGGAGCAAGCCCAGGCTATCGAAAACCACGTTGAGGCCATTTCTGTGTCCTTGGACATAAAAATAATTTCGACAAAATCGGTGCACGATGCCCTTATTGGCAAGCTTCTCTCCTATGGGATCCCCGCTACAGTTTGTGCTTGGATCCAAGATTTTCTGTCTGGACCTCGAATCAGCCCCCCTAGACAAGCGGCATTTATGACGTTCGTTATAGCTCAATTTGCGATAGCGAATGTCAAATCCCATACTTTCAACACGTGACTTTTCTATGGCATCTGTCAAATCCATACAATTTAAAGTTAGCGAATTTCGCTATCGCTGTCAAAATGTTACTTTGTCTAGGCCCTAAGAGTAGATGATGATGGGTTCAACTCCGACTTATTTGAAATAAATGCTGGCTTTCCTCAGGAATCTGTGCTCTCGGCCAATTTTTTTCTGTTGCACGTCAATGATCAGTTGGCTACTCCCGAAATTCTGGGGTACCTATGAATTTAATGTTATGAATTTATTTTTAGTTTTACTTTTTCGGCCCTGGATTCTGGTCATTTTGAGACATTCGTATAAAAACTGTTTAGTAACATAACATAAGAAAACCATGATTTTAATATCTACTAAATCATCATCATCATCATCATCAGCCTGTGACAGTCCACTGCTGGACATAGGCCTCTCCAAATGCTCGCCACGCTGATCGATCCTCGGCTACTCGCATCCAGCTCTTGCGCAGATCATCGCTCCACCTGGCCTGAGGGCGTCCTACACTACGTTTACCGAGACGCGGTCTCCACTCTAGAACCCGTTTACCCCAACGATTATCGGTTCTACGGCTGATATGGCCAGCCCACTACCACTTCAGCTGGCTAATCCGGCGAGCTATGTCGGTGACTTTGGTTCTCTGCCGAATCACATCATTTCGGATGCGATCCCGCAGAGAGACGCCAAACATAGCTCTTTCTATAGCCCGCTAAGCGACTTTAAACTTGTCCACAAGTTTAAAGTTGCTCAGCGGGCTATGGAAAGAGCTATGCTCGGCGTCTCTCTGCGGGATCGCATCTACTAAATAGTACGATAAATCAAAACCGAAAATACCGAAAAACCCGGTTTTGTCAAATTTCCAAACCGGTTTTCAAAAATAGCTTCAAAACCGGTTTAGCCGGTTTTTTCGGTTTCGGTGAAACCGGTTTTGTGACCCCTAACCTTCCCCTCCTATACCCCTTCCCCGTCCTATCCCCCTTCCCCGTCCTATCCCCCCTTCCCAATCCTATCCCCCTTCCTCATCCTATACCCCCTTCCCCCATGAAAGTATCCTATGTCAGTCTCCTGGGTCTAAGCTACCCCTCCACTTATTTTCAGCCAAATCGGTTCATCCGTTCTTGAGTTATAAATAGTGTAACTAGCCCAACTTTCTTTTATATAATAAGATTATATAATATATTATATAGATATAGATATTACATTTTTTATCCAATTAATGTAGTGTATATAATATTAACATAAATTCATAACCCTATTCTTATAAAATATTTACTCAACATAGTACTAAGAAGTGTCGGTTGCGCTTTAAACTGTACCACGCTACGCAAATCAGCGATGTTTTCGGCACAGCCGTTTCTGGGTACGAGCGACATACGTCCTGCCTCTGAAGAGCCCGGCGGCTGACTAATTTGAAATGTTTTGCGCGGAGTGTTTTATAGCAGTTTAAAAAAATGTCTATAAAATAAATTGTGCATCATTATATAGGTTTTATGTATTCAAACTTAAGATAATATGTTCTTCTTTTAAGTTAGACTAAAAACTTTTTGTAAATTAAAGAAATTAATGGTAAATTTTGCATGTTTACAACAGTGATTTCTTTGTAATTTCGCTGTAAATGGATTTGAATTTCGTATGAAAATAATCCCAAATTTAACTCATACCCCATCTAACTATTTGCGTAATGATATGTAGACTTGCATAATAAAGTAAAATGTCCTATTTTTACAATGGTATTAAAACAATTGAGCTTCGAAATCGATGTTAAAAGTGAAGTTTATAAAACACTGCTCGGGTAAATTGTCAGTATTCACAAATACTCCATAGAAAGAAAAGTGGTATGGGCTACGATTTTAGACAAAGATACTGTTTATAATAATTTGTGAGTCGCATATTTCTTAGATCACGTTTTCATAGAAAATATCTCGTTGAAAACTGCCTATTTTGAGTCAAAACGGCGATCGACGGAGTCAACAGTCTTAAGAGTCATGCGCAAAATTCTTATCGACTGACCAAATATTTGCTTCCTCAACAACGATATTAAATTCGTTGTTCCTCAAGGAATTTTAGGCAAGATTATGATACTTCACTGTAATACCTAGTCTAATATTTAGTAAGGCTTAATTATGGAGCGTTGATGAAAGCTATTTAAGGTGAAATGTAGTAGCGGAGTGATTTCAAACGTCGATCCACATGGTTTCGATGATAATTTCTCTTATTTATAGGTACTTCTATTACTTATTTATGAAAGACTAGCGGCCGCCCGCGGTTTCACCCGCGTGGTTCCCGTTCCCGTGGGAATTTATTAAAATCCTTTCTTAGCGGATGCCTACGTCATAACATCTACCTGCATGCCAAATTTCAGCCCGATCCGTCCAGTGGTTTGGGCTGTGCGTTGATAGATATCTATGTCAGTCAGTCAGTCACCTTTGAGTTTTATATATAACGATTTGATTGTTCGTTTGTTTGTATTGAATAGGCTCCGAAACTATTAAACCGATTTGAATAATTCTTTCACTGTTGGAAAGCTACACTATCCCCGGGTGACATAGGGAACTTTTGATCCCGGAAATGAGAGGGAAGTGGGGGATAATTAGTGACAAAAGAAATTACGCTCAGAGGCGACCGCTAGTATCAAATAAATAAACTCATAATTCTATATTTCTCGCACTCGTTGCAAGTTGCAACGTACACACAAACCTTGTGTTTTGAGGTCATTAACTGCATTAGGTATTGCAATTATTGTTAATACGCTGCACTATTTATTTCATAACACTCGTTTTCCTTTTACGGAATGTAAGATCGTTTATATAGTCGATGCTTGCAATTAAAACAACGTGCATCAAATTCGATCAACGTTGTAAATATTTTTAATAGATAATAGCTTCATATAGCAAGTGTTTCCTTTCCGTGTAAGATTTTCTATCTATCTACGGGACAGATATCGTCTATCGTCACTCGGATAGTTGTAATAATGTACCTATACTGCAATTGATGTGCAATTTAAACAGCTCTTGAAGGCCGATTGAAATGCTATCGGTGACGCAATTACATGGAAAATAAGTAGGAATATTTACGAACATATTAATGAAAAGCTAAAGTTTGATGATGGATTAAAGTGGTGGACCAGTAGAAAGGCCAAAATCTTCATTTCCCTTTATTTACATAACTAGCGGCCGCCCCCGCGGTTTCACCCGCGCGTAATTTCTTTTTTCAAATATCCCCCTTTCCCCCACATTTTCGGGATCAAAAGTACCCTATGTCACCCGGGGAAAGTGAAGCTTTCCAACAGTGAAAGAATTTTTCAAATCGGTTCAGTAGTTTCGGTGCCTATTCAATTCAAACAAACAAACAATCAAATCTTTCCTTTTTATAATATTAGTATTATATATTACGAGTAGTATAGATTATTTATTTGTATTCAGATTTGTTTTTATTTATTTTGACAACATATTGTAATGTAAATTTTTTAAAACTGTTTTTTTAAACATTTGAATGGCTGACTTGTCATGCATTTTCTCAACGGGCCACTAACTCGAAATGCCAAAATCTATTTGAAAATAATATAAGTGATTTCATGCATTTTCATACATTTCCCTATGTTACTACAAAGGGAAGTTTAATTCACTCGGTTATTAACCCCATCTTTATATAGATAATTGCAAGTGTTTCGAATCTCTTAAAAATAAACAGACAGTCAAACATATTAATTGTGTTTATTATTACGAATGTGGTGTTTAGTTGAGCATCACTTTGACTGAATGATACGGGTTTTGACTGTACTCGGTCTGACTAGGTCACGAGTTCGATTCCCTGTTTGTATTAAAATTAATCTTCATTTGCCTCAATTACAGTTTGTTTTGCATTTGATCTCGCTTCGGTCTTGTGATACTGCTGTCCAACCGGGTTATGAGAGTGAGGGAATAGGGAGTGCACCTGTGCTTGCGCACTCACTGTAGCACTACAAATATATCCTGCGTAGTTGGTTGATAGTAAAGATTGGTCGCCGTATCTAAAATTAGGATTTTTATTATTGTTTTGGCTCTTGATAAGCATTATCTTTACAAAAACAATTGGTACTTAATACATATATTAGAAATCGAAGACTCGAAGTTCAGAGGAGCCTACAATGTTTGTTACTCTTTCACCTATAAATATTACTGAATGGATTTTAATAAGACTTTACAATAATGTAGCTTAGGGTGTTACCACACCAATCGGTCGATCGTCGATCGATGGGAACAATCGATGATAAAAGTCGACGTCGATCAATATTCCCTGCCATACCAGACGATCAACTAGACCAGTCGACGAACTTTAATCGTTGATCGAACTCGTCGATCTGCTGTCGACCGATTGGTTTGGTTATACTGGTATTAGTTACCTAGTTTAGAGGGCATCCGGGGAGCGTCCGGGGAAGGTTTCATTTGTAGACAGAGTTTTAAAAAATAAATAAATAAATAAAAATTGGGCCGCCCGCGAGACACGTATACTATGCCCGCACACCACGATGTTTTTTATTACATTGAATATGTATAAAAGATCTTGTTGACATGTCCGGCTTTCGGACTCTAAAATCCGGGGTTTTCACGCGTCTTGTCCTGTTTTCCAAATTTTAGAGATGACAACCCTATATATGTATAGCGGGCGAAGCCGCGGGCGAAAGGCTAACGTTTTCCGACAATTTATTTACTACGAGCTTATATTTTAGTGGGAAACAGGCTCGTGATGATTTCATCGCCTCCTAGACGCGCCTTATCTTTACTATCAGGTATTAACAATTCACAATCTTCCTATTTATAAGTTGTACGTGTTGTTATGAATACAAGTGTTACACCATTAGGAACATAATAATAAATGGCGACCAGATTTGTTTTCACGGCTGTGAAGTCGGTTAGTATATAGGTACCGGCAAACATCTTGAATATCGGGTGGATATTGCGTGGAACACGAATTTTGACACGCCTGCGCGCTATTGTTAAGAAGCATTACTTCTCACGGTCACGCGCAAGTGCACATGCACGAACTTTCCCCATCTCCGTCGACCGATGTTCAACAAGTTTGCCGGTACCTGTACCAGAGGTTGCCAGTTTGACTCCCATTTTCGTTATAATCTATCTCAAACTGTACCGTCGTTCTAGTTTTATAATCTGTGCTCGTCAAGTCTGCTATTAGGGTAATCAGTGTGTACATGTGTACCATAATCACTGTTTACCTGACATCTATTATGTTCTACATACACGTGATTTGCGCTTATTTTTGTCAAGGACCTTATAAACTAACTGGAGGCTGCACGTACAACATCAAATTGATTCAAGTGCTTAAGCTATGTAGTTATTTTGTGGTCAGATATATCAATTAGAGACAACTCTCTGTAACTCTTCTCTCTCTAACTTTCCTCACAACGATAAGTATCGTCAGTCTGTCGCTGTCCGCTGCTGGACATAGGCCTCTCCAAACGCTGGCAAGCATTAGGACGATTAGCTCGATTGTCTCGATCTTTCTCTAAAAAAACAACAACTTTTCGGTCTTCAGTTTTTCTAAATTGATTATACTCAATGGTTTTCTTTTACAGTCGACAGCACATCAGACTAACCTAATCTGTCATATTTCTACAAAAAAAAAATCAGCTTTATTAACTTCACATAGAGTTCTCTTTCAATTGAGAATTTTTGACAGATTAGTGTAGATTTATCTACTGCTATCCGTACGTATTGAATGGATCTGTATGTAATCGTTATGGATACGAATGATGGACGATTGTATACAGAGATGAGAATTAAGACAGATGTGTGTAGTGATGTTAATGTACAAGATAATGAATGATTACATTGAGGAAGCGTGAACGGTTGATTGCGTCTCTCTCTCGCCTTGCACCATGATCCAATATTTGGCAAGTACTAGAGTTGCCCATCGATAGTCCACTATCGCTAAACTATCGATAGTCTATCGATAGTTGACGTCATATCAATAGTATCGATAGTCTATCGATAGTTGACGTCATATCAATAGTATCGATAGTCTATCGATACTATCGATAGCCCAAATCCAGGCAATACTATCGATAGTATCGATACTATCGAGCAACAATACTATCGATAGTATCGATACTATCGATAGTATCGATACTGTCAATAGTTTTTTAACTATCGATCAACAATACTATCGATAGTATCGATAGTATTGCTTACCCGCGATAGTATTGCCTGGATTGGGCTATCGATAGTATCGATACTATCGATAGCACTATCGACATTGTTACTATTTTTCAAGGTCAACTATCGATAGCGAAACTATCGATAGTTGGGCAACTCTAGCAAGTACAGTTATTAGGTACATTGGAACAACTGTCATCTGACCTTTTTTTTTTTTTCTTTGACGCAGGGGAAATGTTGCCTTAAGCATACCCACCGCCGGGGGACGGACAGGTTATATGAAGCTCTCCGTCTGGGATGCACAGAATAAGCTACCCAGGACGGCCTACCCACTAAAACCCCTGCGACGCTCCCTCATCGTCCATAGTGGGGAGGAGTCACGGTGACTGGCACGAAGCCTATTACGCGATCCTCCCCGGACGGAGCCCGCCTACTGCCATCTGACCTGCGTAACCCTGACAGGGGAATCAGACCAATTGAATCATGGCTACACAGCCATTCGATTGTGCCACTGTGTTTCCTAACGATGTTTTCCGTCATTACACTTAAAATCATAGATTCGACGATAAGAGGAGCCTACAGTATTAAAGCACACTGAGGGACTCCTCGTGATGGAATAGGACGCAGTGGCCAGTTACCATCAGGTGGGCTGCGTGAGCGACTGCCAGCCGATCTAATTTAACCTTTTAACCGCCGGACGTCCATCCCACAAAACGTGCTCCTAGCGCCGGACACTTGGTTTACAACTTACTTTATTTACTTTTGTGATTTTTTTTTCAGTCAGTAGTTTGAATAAAATTAGACGAAAGTTGCAGTCGGAATTTTACAACTGTGGCGGTTATGACCCGAATTCTTGCTGTCGGATAAATACGACTGCGGCGGTTAATGGGTTAAAACAACTTGAAAGCAATAAAGAACATTTTAAATTTAATTTTTTGATTACATTTGTTGTCATTATGTACTTTTTATACACGTAAAAAAGCTATTCGGTAATTCATCACATTATAACGTCAATTTAAAATACTTATCCAGCAGAAACATGGACACAAGTGAACATAAATGAGAAATATTTACAATAAAAAACGGACTTTATCGTGATAATATTCCTACAATAATGTTCACAAAAGCAAACCACATTGCACTAAGTGTATTATATTTAGATGACATATTAATATTGTACAAAGATGGTATACTGTACCATTCTAGATAATATTTTAATTAAAAAGTAATTTAAAAAATTGTGGCTGTGTTCCGGCAACGTTAATTTGGAACATTTGAAACCAAAAGAGCCTAAAGTATGAATTAAGCGACGATTGCTAATGAAGTGCAAATCATCAGGCCGTACTGGCAGCTTATAAAGTTGCCGAAAAGAAAAAAGAAAACGAATTCAAAATGGAGGCTGATGATGTCATAACTGTAAAAGTGAAACACAAGAGTGAGAGAAGGAGATCGAGTATATTCTCTCTTTTGAATCTTCAGAAAAAGTTAAAGAGACAGGCCTCGGAACCCGGGTATTTTGCGGCGAACAGGAAGTTTTCTGTGGACTCCGCCATTTTGTCTGACTATGGGAGGACTAACGGAGGTTTCAAGGACTTTGTAATAGAACCATGTAGCGATCATTTGCCTGGGTGCAATGGAGGTCAGTTTATAATGGTTTTTTTAAATAGTCTATTTTTTAATAATGTACTTCTGAAATACACTAAAAATAAGTAAGGAAAGTAAGTGTATTCCGGCAATATTAATTTGGGAGCCAGTAGGATTGACATCGAATGCTCGAAAATCAGAGGAGCCTACAGCACATTGAGCGACGCTTGTTGTTAAAGTGTCCCTTGATAGGCCGCAGTGGTTGCTTACCATCAGGTGGGCTGGCGATAAATAGTATATCTGGAAGTCAAATTGTCTATATTATTTGTGTTTTGTAGGCTAATGCTACTGAAATGTTTCTAATGTAGTATAAATGATGGTGTGTGCTATATAATTATTGCATTAGTGTAATATAAGTTTATTTGTAAGCTAATGGTATTGCTATATCAAAGTAATCTACGGGATGGTTTTGTATTCTAATTAAAAAAATATAATACTCGTATATACATATTTTGAGACATTTAACGGTTTTATGGAAGCTATGTGCACCTCACATTTCAGATCGGACAAAAACGTGTCTCTTTCGGTTTCATTGCAATGGAAATGTTTTAAAAGTAATAGTCAAGTACACAATTATATTGTGGTCTCCCTCTATACAAAACCATCCCAAGCTTCCCTCTCGCTCGCACGCTAATTCACACGGTCCACAAACCCCGCCCATCCGCAGAGCTAGCGGGAGCGGCGTCGGACTCTGACAGCGAGGCATCCCGCGGGATGCGCGACGGGCCGAGAGAGGACGTTGCGAGCAGGAAGCAGGACGTGCTGGCCAGGATAGAGACCTGCTACGTGGAGGACCCAGACAGGGATACTGGAGCGGTGAGTGTGAACTACATGCATAAATTCACGCCTTTATCTCAGAGCTGTGCTGGCCGAATGGTATGAACGTCGTTTCACATGCGTTAGGTCGATGGTTCAAATCTGCACGGCGCGCATTTATGCATTTTACTCGGGTTGTGGTGCCTTGGCTCTGGTAGGGCTTTTTCAGAATCCGACTGGCTAGCTACCCCCACAGGTGAAATCTGCCGCCATAACAGCTCTGGCTGTGTTCCGGCAATATAAATGTGGGAGTCAGTACACTTGAAATTAAAGGCTCGAAGATCAGATGAGCCTACAGTCTGGCAGCACATTGAGCGACGCTGGTGAAGTGTCCTCAATGGAATAGGCCGCAGTGGCCGCTTACCATCAGGTGGGCTGCGTGCCTATCTGCCAACTGATATACAGGTTCACTCCTTATTTTCACACTCTCATAGTCATAGCACGGTGGGATATCATTCCGGCACGCAAAAAAAGTTTTCAAGCAGATTGTAGCCTAAGTTTGGTTGATAATAATAAATCATGACCAAATATGTAAATGTAGATTAATGAATCATGACCGAAATGAAAATGATAAGGATTAGGAATTATAATAATTAAAAAAAAGATTAATAACATCACTTGTTGATGCTTATTATGGTTTGAATTGAACAACAGCTACTTTTGCTATTGACGGCTGATTCGGTAAAACGTCTGTGCAGCGCCTAAGGGATCTAACAGACGAACGACCCATCGTTTGCGGCCCCGCGCGACAGTCGCAGAGGGTCGTCGGCTGTCGTTGCGGCCCCGAACAACACTCGACGACAGCGGGGACGCAACGACAGCCAGCGACAGTCGTCGAGGGTCGTTCGGGGCCGCAACGACAGCCGACGACCCTCTGCGACTGTCGTTGACGGTCGTTGCGGCCCCACGCGTCAAACGATGGGTCGTTCGTCTGTTAGATCCCTAAGTTAATATATTTTATTTGTTAACTATATAAATTGTCGAGTACCTGAATCCCGGAACATGCACGCAGCCATAGCACCGAAATGCGCTTCTAGCTACTACGCTATGGCGGCAGTTAAAAATAGCTTTTAAATACACATCTTATGTAACATTTAAGCACTTGACCGACAAAGTAATTATTAGCACGAGTACTCGTTCAAATACCATTCAATTTTTAACTTTATTTCTTATCCTTTAGAATTTGTTTTGGCATAAAGTTTTCTGATGCCTCTGCGTATCAAAAAGTTATATGCTTACTTGCAATTTTGAACCTTATTGCATTCGATGTTATAGTTTAATCGTATGATTTATTTCCTCTGAGCAGTACTTGAAATTATACATGCAATTTTGGATCTTGTTGTATGGACAATAAAGGTTGAGAGTTAGAGTGAGGGCACTGCCACACTGACGGATTGCAAGCGTTTTCAAAGCTGAGCGGCTACGCAGCGAACCTGTTGCGGACGCGCGACATTTCCGCTACCAGTCAGAGTAATAAATTAAAGATTGGATTCCGACGAGGGAATACTGCTGTTAGCTTTATTACATCGAAGATGCAAGAAACGTAAATGATACATTAAAGATTTTGAGAGGATCCAATAACAACCAATAGACTGAATGAGAGTGACTACTATACTACTTACACTATTTGTTTGATACCATCGGGAAGACGTCAACAAAAAATTCTTCTTTTACTGTCAAAATATATACAGACAATTATAATTCTTGATTGACTGGCACCTGAAACCTGTCACGAAAACGCTTACAATCCGCCAATGTGGCAGCGCCCTAAGAGTGAAGTGCAGACTCTTGGGCATACAATAATATATTTGAACATTAAGTTTGAGATATCTGGAATAAGATGGATTATTACTGATTCAGCGTTTCTTGATAGCGTGAAATTGAATGATAAGATAGGGAATTTAAACAATGAGTTTTTCAAATAATTTTTGTTAGGTCTCTATAGACTAGTGATTTAAAGAATCACCAATCATTTGACCGCCTCCGTGGCTAAGCCGCTCGGGTATAAAAACACGGAGGTCGTGGGTTCGATTCCCGCCTTGGGTCTGGTTGGTGGTAGGGCTTTTTCAGAGTCCGACTGGCTAGCTACCACCCCCACAGGTGAAATCTGCCGCCATAACAGTTCTGGCTGTGTTCCGGCAATATTACCTAATGTGGGAGCCAGTACACTTGAAATCAGAGGCTCGAAGATCAGATGAGTCTACAGTCTGGCAGCACATTGAGGGACGTTTCCAGGTGTAGCGTCCCTCAATGGAGTAGGCCGCAGTGGCTGCTTACCATCAGGTGGGCTGCGTAACTGTCTGCCAACTGACCTAGTATAAAAAAAAATCAGGCCATGGTCTCCGAGTCCTGGATTCGATTCTCTGGTTGCATTCCAGTTGCAGTCCGCTGCTGGACATAGGCCTTTCCCAATGCTCGCCACTTGGATCCACTCGCATCCAACTCCTGCCAGCCATCCTGCGCTAATTGTTACTTTTATTTTAAATATTTATCATAACTACAGGAATATTTTAGTGTTTAAGTTTCGTCCGATATGTATAATGTTTAATGTTTCACTTGAAATCAGAGGCTCGAAGATCAGATGAGCCTACCTACAGTCTGGCAGTGGCAACACATTGAGCGACGCTTCTAGGCGAAGTTTCCCTCAATGGAATAGGCCGCAATGGCCTCCCACCATCAGGTGGGCTTCGTGCCTATCTGCCAACTAAACTAGTATATAAAAAAAAGTTTATTTTGCCCCCGCCCCCAAAGGTAGAAAATGCTTTTAGCGTTAAGTTCGTCTATTGAACCCTAATTTTATGGTCAAAAAAAGTTTTTTGTAAATAAATTTTATTTTACTGTCTATTTTACAGGCTGGAGAGCTGGTGGAGGAGGTGGCAGAGGAGAACAAGTCGCTCCTCTGGTTCCTGCTGAAGCAGGTGCGGCCAGGCATGGACCTCAGCAAGGTGGTGCTGCCAACCTTCATCCTGGAGCCGCGCTCCTTCCTCGACAAGCTGTCTGATAACTACTACCACGCGGACATACTGGCAAGGTGAGTATGCGCCGTCGCCACGCTTGCATTGTAGTTCTTCTGGCTTCTGACACCCGAATGTTGTACCTCGGGCACTTGTCCCACCAACGGCGAGCAAACGACTTATTTAAAACGTAGTGATTACTTGCTCAGTGGACTAACTATCGGCTATTTTCTCGCTCAAGAAACGTTCAAAAGATATACATTCCGTGTAAAAAAAAGAGATGCAAATATAAATAAACTCACCGGCAAGAAAACTTGCCCACTGGGTTTTTTTTCATACAAACATGGTCACTTTAGCGTCTCATAGATAGAAAACTATTTAAAGCTGTGCAATGATTATTACGTCAATGGAGAGACCAAACGCCCAATTGTCGAATCATAGTTTCAAATTTTGCCAAAAACCGCTCAATTTTCTCAATAAACAAAAACAATAAACCGAACTCAACGCTCCATACTACGATGTAAAAAAAATTAACGGTTTTTGGCAATTTTTGAAACTGTGATTCGACAATTGGGCGTTTGGTCTCTCCATTGACGTAATAATCATTGCACAGTTGCAAATAGTTTTCTATCTATGAGACGCTAAATTGACCATGTTTGTATGAAAAAAGCCCAGTGGCCAAGTTTTATTGCCGGTGAGTGTAGTTGATCGCTGTTCACACTGACCGGCGAGGACTCGCTCCACTAGTTCGTCGCTGAGCGAGAAGAGCTATCAAAGACAATACTCGCTTAGCGATACTAGTTCAGCGATCAGATCTCACAACGAGAGAGTAACCAGGGGTCACTTCTTAGCACAGGACTGTACGCTTCCGTGAGCAAGTGACGCGAGTAATCTCCCGCCTCACTCGTACACTCGCTCATAGCCCAGCGACAAAACTATCGGAACTACACACTCGCTTACCGCTGCGCGTCAACTCGTTTTGAAGTTCTAGTTCCACTATCTGCCTAATACAGATATTCAGCATCAAAATGCTTACTATGTTTCTTCTTCTCTTTCCAGAGCCCAGCATTTGGAAGACCCATACCAGAGGTTCAAGTGCGTCCTCCGGTGGTACCTGTCTGGCTTGTATCGAAAGCCGAAGGGTCTGAAGAAGCCCTACAACCCAGTGCTGGGGGAAACCTTCAGATGCTGTTGGAGGCACCGGGACTCTGACGCGCATACTTATTATATCGCTGAACAGGTATGAAGAAAATTTTGATTATTATATTCTTTTAGTGCGATTAGCCCTGGGCGTGTTTTGTAGACCATGCCTAGCCTATATTGAGGTGAAAAATACCCGGAGGGCGATTTTACTTTTTAGAGTCATACTAAATAAACTCACCGGCAATAAAACTTGGCCACTGGGCTTTTTTCATACAAACATGGTCACTTTAGCTTCTCATAGATAGAAAACTATTTGCAGCTGTGCAATGATTATTACGTCAATGAAGAGGCCAAACGCCCAATTGTCGAATCACAGTTACGAAAATTGCCAAAAACCGCTCAATTTTCTCAAAAAGTTAAAAAAGTTAGTGTAAATTCTTGCATTGGTTCTGGGATGGTAATGGATAAAGAAGCGCATGAAGTGACGCTAGGAACCACTCGGCTCCCATAGCCCTTAACAGCTCGGAGTCAACAATAATACTGCGAATATCAGTTTTAATAAACGAACTTCCGAGACAAAGAACAAACAAATGTACATACATACATACATAAAATCACGCCTTTTTCCAAATCCAAAGCAAAGGTAGGCAGAGAACAAATCCTTCCATCTGCTACGATCCTAGCACACAACTCTCGCTTCTTCGACATTCATTAATCTCGTCATACATGCTCTTCGGTTTAGGGTACTTCGGACCTGACCTTTCTTTAGGACATCGCCTATTTGGCCATGGAATGTCCTTCTAGGCCTTCCCCTTCCAACGCTCCCATTCACACTTTCCTTATTTTCTTTCGTAAGTCTACTTTCATTAATTCTCTCAATATGACCAAACCACCTAAGCATACCTTTCTCGACAAATGTACATCACATATATGTTTGGTTTTGGTGGGATTTGAACCCACGACCTCTGACACACAGGGCAAGGTCACTCCTAAATATGCCATCGAGACAAGCTATAAAAAAACTCTTTATTTTATGTTACTATTTCTGGACAGGTCTCCCACCACCCGCCAGTGTCAGCCTTCTACGTGTCCAATAGACAAGAAGGATACGTGATAGAAGGCAGTCTTCTGGCGAGATCCAAGTTTTATGGTAAGCCAAGCGAATAATGTTATTTATTTAAAAAAAACTATTGCTCACAAAATTAGGGTACAATAGGCGGAGTTAACGCTATAAGCACAGACTAATTGTTATTTCTCTATGGCTATAAGCATGCTCTACCAGTTATTCTTAGTGCATACCACGTTTCCGCTTGCTGATTAGTTCGCGTGGGTTATACGACGTCATCATACTCACAAAACTCACAGTATCCAATAGTAACAAGGCACGGTTGACAATTCACATCACACTTTGACAGAATAATAATATCTAATAGTTTTTTTATTTGATTGTTGCCAATTGAAGAAATTAGTTACAGCCTGACCAGGAATATAAAAAACCTGCTCTGGAGGCGCCACATAAGCTATGGTTATAGCAACACTGGGTTGCTATGGTTACTCTCAATAATTACTCACAATAACCAATAGTAACAAAGGCACCGTTAACAATTGACATCACACTGCCAGAATAACAATGAATGACATCTTATTTTTTCATTATTTTGATTGTTGCCACTTGAAGAAATTAGTTCCAATATTTTTCCGCAATATGGCGAGGTTTTTTATTTTATTGGTCGGGCTATAAAAAATGCTGTGTTTTATGCAAATAAATATGTTTATGATTACAGGTAATTCAACGTCGGCCATCTTGGAGGGGTGTGCCCGAGTCCACCTCCTAGCCTGGGGGGAGACTTACGTCACAACCGCTCCATACGCCCACTGCAAGGGCATCGTTATAGGAACTTTATCTATGGAACTTGGTGGGAAGGTAAGCATATAGCTATAGTAAATTTTATACCAGAAAAAATCTATTTGCTCAAGTTTTAGGGGTGACCTACAACCCGACCACACATTATGTATGTTTTATGTACGGCTCACCACGGATAAACCTTTGCAAATCTGTCAAAAAGTCTCATATGAAATAGGACTCTATTGCTATTGACATTAAGGTGCAAATAGGCTAGTTGACAAAATTTGGAAATTCGTTTAAAACTATAGTTTAGTATCTATTTTACCCCAAATATATATTATTTTTAGAAAAATAGGTCTTTTTCATAAGTATTTTGCTTTTTTAGAAATAAACTTAAAATTAACTTTGGAAAGGCCAAGACTGTCATGGCGTCTTGAATGACGTCTATCCTCGCGAAACAATCGAGTTTGTTGATGTCAGTCGACGAGATCATTATACAGCTGCAACCGGTGTTTTGCGAGGACTGACGTCACGCTTCTCTAAATGTTGTTTAATGTCACGTGATTAAATAAGTAATTTTGCCGATTTTAATTTCCAAAAATATTTGTAATCTTATATTATTTTAGTAAAAAAGTTGTTTTTTTGTTTACTACATATCATGATTAATCATTAGAAACTCTAAGCCATCCGATTCATTCTTAGTGGAAACAAGCCTATTAGTTGTAGGAATTTGACAGATTTTTAAAGGCTTGCTGTATACATAATAATATGAATAAAAAAATATTTGTCTGAATATTAAATTATTATTTATTTTCAGGTACAAGTAATGTGTGCAGAAACGGGGTATCATGCTGATGTAGAATTTAAATTAAGGGTAAGTGAGAATTGCAATAAAGCCTGTTTGGTATAGTAGTTTAAGTCTCTGTGTATAGTAAATACGTATTTACTATACCTAATATGTAAGATCTTATGTACCACATTTATGCAATAAATTATTATTATTATTATTATATGATTTTGGGCTCCTGTCTATGGCTAAATGGCTATGTGTTCAGGGAAGCAAATTAATGTGTCCACAAATTTTTATCATTAAAATAATCTTCTTTTTGAATAACTTAAAAAAAGAAGTTTTTCAATTCAACAGTTTTTTTTTGTAATGTGTGTTACCTTATAACTTTATGCTGGGTGAACAGGTGGTGATAATTCTTTTTTTATTCAAAATTTTGCCCAACCAAAGTGGTCCCATTTAACTATAAATGAGATCAGACTATAATAGTAGATTTAAAATATCTCTATACTAATCAAACGTATATTTGGTTTGTCTATGTTGATGATTATCTCATGTGATGTCGGTTTTTTTTGTTATGTTATTCCTTACAAAAACTTACTACTATTTGATTGTTTTCCAGTCTTTCCTGGGCAGTGCAGAGCAGACGAATTCGATATCCGGTCGAATCAAGAAGAACAAGGACACTATAGCGACGTTAGAAGGATACTGGGACGGCAAGATTGACATTAAAGACAAACGGACGGGGGTCAGTTGACGTTATACATGCTTATCCTATCAAAAAGCATCATTTTTATCTGTTAGAAAAGAGCCGGATTTTCATATTCATAAGTGCATCTTTTACGCCTACAGGAATAAAGATATTCATTCTCAGGCACTCTGACCAATCCAAGCACATAGGCAAATCTTCTAAACTCAAAATAATTCAATAGGTTCGTTATGACAGTTCAAAATATTTTCGAAAATAGTCTATATAAATAAGACTCATGAGTTTTGTTAGGGCTTCCAAAATTACGGAAATATCAATTACGTAACTGGTTACGCATTTTAAGGGTCTGTTACGGAATTACGTAATAATTACGTAACTGATGTAGTTTATGAAAAACATAGAAGGACTAAAATAAACCTATGTATTCTCTTCTGGCTTGACGTTTTAAATGTCTGTAATTATAGAATTATATGGAATCATTTTATACAAAAGTCAAAATCCATTGAAAGTATTTAAAATTGAAAACATACAATAAATTGAGAAGCACCGTGGCCGTGGGCGATCAGAGTTCAGAACTCCAGACCCTAAATTCGTTATTATTCTTGAAATCACATAATCAACAAGAAATTGTTATATTTAAAAAAAAAAACAATATAAACAAACCATTATTTGATATTTTTTTAAATTTTGTTATTCTTGAAATAACGACGAATTTTAATTTGCCGCCATAACTGGCTGTGCCCGGCAATATTAATGTGGGAGCCAGTAGACTTGCAATCTAAGGCTCGAAGATCAGAGGAGCTTACAGTCTGGCAGCACGTTGAGCGATGCTTCCTGGTAAAGGGCGCAATGACCGCTTACCATCAGGTGGGCTGCGTGCCTGTCTGCCAACAGTGCCAACTGACCTAGTATAAAAAAAAAGTATAAAAAAGGTCTGATCGCCTAAGGAGCTTCTTAATTTATTGCAAAAATACCAGCAGATGAGAAAGCCTGCTTAGCCTCTAAAATAGTAGGTATGATCAAGAGCAAATAATTGTAAGCGGCTGTTAAAAAACTTCTGGATCGCCACCAGCAATTTCGTAAATACACATACATAATTATATTCATTCAACACAAAAATTAAATGTCAATCGCACAATGAGACCTAATTTTTACGAGTCCGTTTAAGGTGTACTTTCTTGAACATACAAATCGTAGGAATTCCCTTTAATTTTGTTTTTAGCAGGGACCGGAACCACTTACCCTTAAAGGGGTATTTGATTGGGTATTTCATAGACTTGTTTTCAAAAACCCTATAAAATCGATAATTACATCGTCGACTTAGTCTAGCTAAAGGCTTACCAAATCAATTGAGTTAATTCGGGAAGCACTAACCGAATTCGAAAACCCCATTGAAGCTTACCCATTCATATGGGTTTTATAAGGCGCAAGCACTTAAAGAAGAAAAAAAAACTAGTGGTTATTCGCCCTTATGAGGGGCATCTGCGGGCCTCGAGCTAACGCTCATTACCCGGGCTGCTTCTCAGGCACCTTCGCGGTGCCCGGTGGAGGTGTGTAAAGAAGAAGTAGAGAGAAATCAACATTACGAGTGCGGAAAAGAGATAAACATAAGGTGAAAAGAGATAAAAATAAGGTAAAAAGAGATAACCATATGGTGAAAAGAGAAAAACATAGGGTAACCCTATGATGCGGTAAGTGCTTAAATTTAACCCAGTATAATTGGGTAAGCGCATCAGAAAGTAGCCAACCCTATTCAAAAGGGTTTCCAAATCGATAGACTAACACTATCAATAAGTTACCTTTTCATTTGGGTAAGATTTCAAAAGAGTTTCCCTAAAAATAGGCTTAAGCAAATAAAGGGGTTTTCCGGTCCCTGGTTTTTAGTACATAAGACCACACGCACGTAGCTATCCGCAACTGAAAGCAATTAAGGTAATTTCCTTCTTTTGAAAATCGCTAAATTTTTAATTGCTGATAAACTAAAATCACTTGTCTACGAGGTATCAACAAAATAAGTTACAGACGGGGAATTACTTCTTCGCTTTAGATAGTTTCATAATAGTAAGTGTTGCCCTGACATGTAATTCAATTTGCATATGTAATTGAATAAATGAATGAAAAATTATTGTAAAAAAATAACTTACGTAATTCCGTAATTCGTGCATTCAGTGACGTACTTTTAAAATGCCATATTTTACCCCTAATTACGTATTTGTGTAATTACGTAATTACGGATTTGGAAGCCCTAGTTTTGTCTATGCTGTAAAGCCTTACAGAACACTTAAGCCTTATTGCCATCGAATAAAGTTTAATTTCCAATGGCACCGTGAGTTTTAATAGCGAACCTATTAAATTAGTTTGACTGTAGTCACACGTGATCTTGTGTGAGGACGACCGATTTGGTTGGTGTAATGGTTAAGAAGTCGGGTTTCGAACCCGCGACAGCTCACTTAATAAACGTTTGTCTTAATAAACATGTCTTGTCTGTTTATATCGGTTTGGCTGTTTTTGAGATGTATTTACAAAAAAAAGTGTAAAAGAAATCTTAATTGGTTATTTATTATGCTTTTTATTTCAGGAGGAGAGCAACCTCCTCGACGTAGCATTACTCAAAGAACAACGCCTAACGAGATACCTCATGAAGATTGAGAACCAGCAGGAGTACGAGTCACAGCGGCTCTGGGTCAAAGTATCAGAGGCAATACAGAATGACGACCAGGTCAGTTGCATCAATTGACCTGCGGGCGGGGGTAGCTCCCCAACGTCCGCATTGCACAGGTCGCTCGAGCCAAGTCTGAGGGTCACCTTGTTTCTCGGGTGGCCCTCCCTAGGCGCCACCTTGACTTGAGGCCTCTCAAGTCGGGGTACCGGGGATGGGCTGGTCAATAGCTAACGCTGGCACCGGCTCATCCCAATCGGGTGTGAAGGGGAAACCGGGGGAGTTTAGTGGGTAGTGGACGCTGTAGTCTCGAGTCCAATACACGGCCGCTTTAATTCTTTTAGGATTTCAAGTGTACTGGCTCCCACATTAATATTCCCGGAACACAACCAGAGCTATTATGGCGGCAGATTTCACATGTAGCTAGCCAGTCGGACTCTGAAAAAGCCCTACCACCAACCAGACCCTAAGTGGGAATCGAACCCACCACCTCCGGGTTTTACCCGAGCGGCTTAGCCACTGTTCCACGGAGCCGGTCAAATGAACCAATCACGCTTAATGGCTAGGTAGCGCCATCTAGCTGATATTTTATTCCGAAACACTATTACTATGCAGTTGGTACCACTGTTGACACACTAATGTAACTTTGTCTCTCTTCACAGGTGGCCGCGACTGAACAGAAGACAATAATAGAGGAAGCGCAGAGGTCCCGCGCGAAGAACCAGCTGTCTCCCTGGGTGCCGAGGTTTTTCCACAAGGAACAGGGCGAGACACCTCCCGAGGGTACGTTTAACAGCCATTTAACTTCATAATAGCGTTGTCAAAAATAAAAAAATCCGTATTCCACTGATTTCCATAGACAACTGGATAGGCGATTAGTACCAAATATTTGATCCGATTTGAAAATCGCCATATTGGCGCTGAGAGCAGTAGTTAGTGTACTTGGAACTAATAATAGTGACTTTCGCAGATAAACTTCGATAATGCTGTCATTGTCAATGTCAATGGCTGTCCATTTGAAGCGTAGACAGAGAAAATTTAAGTCAATTTAGTTCCCAGTACACTATTGGGGGCGCTTCAAATCGACATAAAAATAGCTGTCATTTCAATGTCTATAGCCACTCCAGCGTAATACGCTGAGCGTATTATCATAGAGCTCAGTGCCGTATTCCCATCAGGCCAACAGTAAGCTACTGTTTACTTCTTATTCGACTGGCCAAATGGCGCATTTGGTAGTGACCCTGCCCTATGCGCCAGGGATCGTGGGTTCGACTCCCACCCAGGACAAACACTTATGTGATGAACATTTGTGTTTGTTCTGTGTCTGGATGTTTATTTGTATTTAAGTATATACAGTATGACAGGAAATGCGAGGGACATATTTAAACCCCAAATAGTTCATGCTTCCATATAACAAAATAAGTATAAATCAATAAAAACTCTGGTAAATATCTGTCAATAACCTAAGTCGAAACCTGAAAATCCGCGTAACGTGCGGGCACTCTTCCCTTCACAGTACCTATTTCGTGCACTCGTTCAAGTACGACTCAAATTGTAATCGCGTACAATTTGAGTTTGGGGCGTAACCGGCCGCTCAGCACACGGGATTTTTAGGTAGTTCATGCATACATAAATTATTAGGATAATTATGAAAAAAATTACGTATATATTTTTTATAGCGAATTGGACTCTAAATCGGATTCTGAACACTCTCCTTAAATATGTCCCTCGGGTTACCTAACACCCTGTATATTTGTGGTACCTTCGTTGTTTCTGACACCCATAACACAAGTGCTTACGCTACTTACTTTGGGGTCAGATCAATGTATGTGATGTTGTTCAATTCGCTTAGCTAGAGCATCCGGGGTTAGTGGATCAACTCCGCTCTTTCTAGGGTAGAAATTAAGAGTCCCACATACCTTTCGCCACCGATGGACGGTGACGGTAAAAAACATATTTCCCGTGTTAAAAAAAGTATTCATATCAATGGTACTTAGGATTGTTTTTACATATCCCTTTGACGGTAGAAATTGCAATTGTGCTTGCACGCTCATATTTATTTATTTAGGTATACAAAACAGAATAACATCAATTAGCATCTAAATAACATATGTAAAGGGTTGTCGTAGCTAAAGCAAGACGATCCTACAACGTAGATTAAAATTTTGATATTTTTTCCCAACGACTTCACATTTATATCAAACGTCAACTCTCTGTCTCGCGTCGGCCAATTGCGTGGCAGTGCTGCAGAGCGCTGCCGCAGTCTATCATATTAACGCGCTGCGATTGGCTGACGCGGCACGGTGCGAGCGTGGCACGCTGCGATTGGTCGAGGAGTCGCGCCAGGTCTCGAGTCCCTATAACGTGCATTACACATTATTATAAATCTTACGGACTAGATGGTATTCTAAAACATAGTGTACTATTATATGAAATATTTATGAGTTTCAGTAGAATGGTTTCAAGAATGATTTTATCTACCTATTTTTGCGTTTTTTCAGGAATAGTCGACCAAGGATGGAAATACAATCACGTCAATGTTAGGTAAGCAATGTTCAGAATAGAGGTCTTTGCCCTGCAGTGGGACATTAATAGGCTGATACTTTACTTAACTTTTTATTATTATGACGAGCCATTTGATGTAATGGTCGAGAAGCCAGAGGTCGCGGGTTCGATCCCCGCACGGTACAAACATTTGTGTGCATGAACATGTCTGTTTGTATCGGTCTGGGTGGTTCTATGTATGTATTTTACAAGAAAAAAGTATTATAAGTAATGTTTACCCGTTGTCTGGCACCCATAGCACAAGCTAATGCTTAGTTTGGGGCTAGATGGCGCTGTGTGAATAATGTCCAGAGATATTTATTTATTTATATTTTATTTATTTAACAGTTAGTAAATATATATGTAAAGTAAACTACTCACTTACTTTAACATGCTTAATAAGTTACTGACGTATACTTATGTAAATATATTTATTATGGAATATAGAATATATTATTTTACTAGCTTTCCGCCCGCCGTTTCACCCGCGCTTAATTTATTTTTTCAAATATCCCGCGGGAATGAGATTTTTTCCGTAGGAATTTTATAGCCTATGTCCTATTCCGGGTTATAAACTATACGTTTAGGCGTGATTGAGTAACAAACATCCAAACATCTAAACATCCAAACATCCAGACTTTCGCATTTATAATATTAGTAGGATTAGTAGGATTTATTTTATTAATACGTCATAACCATTCCTCCGTTTTCCCCACAGTCCATGGCAAGACGACGAAGTGATAGAATACGAGGACGAGTTCGTGATCTGTTCCCTGCGAGGCGCAGGGTCCGGCGTCCCGCGCGCGCCGGAGCCGAGAGTGTCGCGCGACTTGCGGAGAGCGTCCGACTCTGACACGCATGACGAGCTGGCCAGGCGGTCGAAGAGCACCACGTGAGTTTATTAAAAATTGATAAAATTATAAAAGAGTTAATAGTATGAGATCCCACTGCTCGATTCTTAAGGTATCTGTTTTTTTTGATACAACTTATTTTAAATGAATGTTAAGGAAGTATGCAATGGATTAAGGATAGGTTGCCTATAAAAAATAAGCTGCAACTAAAAAAAAAGTTATAATAAAATGAATCGACTTACCTTTATTGATCAGTTGGCAGACAAGCACACAACTCACCTGATAGTTAGCGGCCACTGCGGCCTATTCTAATGTGCTGCTACACTTAAGGCTCATCTGATCTTAAAGACTCTTCCAGTTCTAGTCCATAGAAGGATGAGGGAACGATGGAAAAATCTGTTTTTCATCGCCGTTGAATTAGTAGTAAAAACATACATCGGAATTCAATGCACGTGAAACGCTGGAACATCCCTTACATTATTATCATTAACATTTCAATGGCTTTTCAATTTTCAACTTTATTAATTAAATAATGTTTCATTTGACGAGCCATTTGGTGTAATGGTCGAGAAGTCGGCTATTACACCAGAGGTCGCGGGTTCGATCCCCGCACGGTACAAACATTTGTGTGCATGAACATGTCTGTTTGTATCGGTCTGGGTGTTTCTATGTATAATATGTATTTATTTACAAAAAAAAAAGTATATAAGTAATGTTTATCCGTTGTCTAGCACCCATAGCACAAGCTAATGCTTAGTTTGGGGCTAGATGGCGCTGTGTGAATAATGTCCAGAGATATTTATTTATTTATTTATTATTTATTTATTTCACAGGCGAACCCTAAAACAAACCTTATTCTCAATCGACGCGACGCTTCGAGAACACACGCACGCCATAGAACGCCTCTCGAAAACAGTCGAGTCGCTCACGGAGGGCCAGAGAGCCGCCACAGCCTTCAGACCACAAAACGTGGGCAGAATCCCAGCAACGACCCACTCGTGGGATCTCTTCGGAGGGTTCGTACTAGCTATAGTTCTCCAGGCTTTGTTAAATTGGCTGTTCTACCATAAAGACTGAAGGCGGTGAATACATGGTAATAAAGGATTTAGAAGTAAAAAAATTTCGTGTGGTCCCATCTTTTTTTGTTTGTATCATGTTATGATGGCTTGCAAATATTATAGCGAAGACATGTTTGCGGTGAAATAATAATTATTTATTGACACAGGCTGGTGTGGTAGGTAATTACAAAATTTTAAAATTAATTTTAAAGTCATCATCAGCCTATATACGTTCCCACTGCTGGGACACAGGCCTTATCTCAATTGTGAGATAGTGTGGGCCATACTCCACCACGCTGGCCTAGTGCGGGTTGGTGGAGGGGTGCGTAAGGCAAGTGACCAACCTTAATGTCAGATGTTATCAAGCCGCCAAATGGCCTCTGACTAGGCTTGACGACTAATATTTACATTATAGTAAATAATTTTAAAGTAAGCACATTTAATTACAAGTTTTAAAGTACTAAAGTTCTAATGGGACGAGTAAAACATAATATATTCATAAAATTTTATTTAGTTCATTATTAGAACTTTAAAATTAATTTTAACAATGTAATTAAATCCATTTCCCAGCTGATTACAACTTTAAAATTATTTTTAAAGACAAGGAAATTAGGTTGTATTTTGCCTGTGTTAGAATATATTTGAATTACACCGCTAAGACACAATGTATTATCGATTTGAATAATCATAAACCAAACCTTTCTAATAAAACATACTTTTATACACATACATACATTCATGTTAATAATTTATAAACACATATAACTTTGAAGTATATTTTAAATGCGTCTAAGCTTAAATAAAACCTTCTGTTTTTTGATCATTTCAATATCTTTAACTGCTTTTTAAGTTAAATAAAAAAGTATTCTTCATATATTTTTATCTCAAATAAATTATTTTTTATCTGTCGATACTATTTCCGTTTTTAGACGTATTTAAATATATATTTAAAAAACTAAGTCCTTGTATGATATTTTTAAAACAAATTAAAATTGTCTATTTCGTAAGATATTAATAATGCTGATTGGTTTCAGTTTTTAGATGTACTCTTATCATTTAAACTAAATAAATGAAGTTGGCAACTATCTTTTTGTCTATAAGAATCTTTCTTTGAGTGTTTTGTGACCGTAAAGAATTTCTCTTGCGATAAAACACGTTAAAATGTAATAAGGTATTGATAGACAAATCGAATGGTGACTGCCCAAGAAAGAGACAACTATTAAGTGAAAGGAAGGTGAAATAACCTCATTTTGACAGATAAGGGTGCATCTATAAAATGTAAAGAATGTTTAACTAAATCGTTGATATTATAAAATTGAATTTTATTCATTATTATGATAAAAATATACAGAGAAACTAAAAGAAGTTATATTTACCATGCAATGTCAGTTTTCTTGTTCAAGAAACATAATTCGTAATAATGAATGGAGTTCAATAAAAACTAAATTAACTTTAGAAAACATTCTGTTAAAATGATATTTCATAAACTAATGTTAAATACTCGCTGCGCCCGAGACAACGATATACTGCTTTCTCTGTTACACTCACGGGCTTTAGAGAAGGCACCATTATCGTGTCTTTGTAAGAACTAAGTCAATACTTGACGCCACGCGTGCGTCAATGGCTAGAGCACCGGTGATGATGCTCTCTCTGTTGCTCCTACAGAAGAGGCTTAGTGACGCAGCGCTGTCGTCTTTCGTGTTTGTGATAGCAGCGTCAATACGTGACGCCACGTATGCGTCCGCCCTTAGCAGTAATCAACGACTCCGCGAAAAAGAGTATTTAACGCAAGCTAGTTTTTTAAAAGGTGATTTGTGAAGTGATATTAGGTAATTATAATGTCAAATCTTAAGGTTATTTACGGCTCTAAATATACACCATAGAGTTAGGTCAGTGAACTGTTAAACTCACTAATTCTATTATTTTTTTTCGGAGGGGATATGCTACCGCAGGCTATCTAGACCTATTTTTTTCTCGGAGGAGAATGCTTTGACGCACCATAACCGCAGGCTGTACCTGCGGCCATGTGTGGAACTTGGGACAAAATGTCCCAATACTCACTAAACTCCCCCGGTTTCCCCTGTCCACTTGATTTGGACGAGCAAGTTTCAGCCTTGTGGCTATTTACCAGTACACCCCTCAATTATATGTAGTGTTGAGTTTAGTCGATCTAGCTGGCTTTCAGCTAATTATAATAATACCTATTTATTTTTATATTTTTTTCACTGACATAATTATGTGGTTTTTCAAATAAAATTATTATGGAATTTTTTCAAAGTATACACTATACGCTTCTCATGATTTTTGCAGCGGAATTATAAATAATTACGCACCAGGGAATAAAACATTATGTGTATAGTGTCGTCATAGTTAAGGTTCTTTCTGACATCATCAATTTCCTGTATTTTTCCAAAGGCAAAGTTATAAGGCATTTTTTTAAATATTACTCAGTATCATCGTTTTCGGACAAGTAGATTAACACGAACTAATCTGCAAGGAAACTCATTTATTTTCAAAAATCTACCTATTTTGTACATTTATGTAACATAATTTTAAATAGTACAAAGAAACACTTTCTTTAAACAAAATATTATTCGGTGAAATCTGAAAGAGCCTTAATTCTAGTTCTCAAATGTGAAGGTGCCATTTTCAAACATTCTTTTCCTACTTTAAAGACATTTTTTATAGAATGTAATCCTTAAAAATGTAAACTTATTAAAGAAATATTGTGTTTAATATGACAATATGTACGATACTTTCATAAGTTTAGTATTTGGGCCTCCGCCATATTGCTTTTCGTCAAATCAAAATGGCGGATACGTCAAATGAATTTGTCCTGAGAGTATTTTTTTATGATGTGAAGTTTATTGGTTTGCTTCTTAAGGTTATTCAATAATGTACGGTTTGGGTAAATATTTGGTAAATTTACTGGTTATAGAAAGGTTATTAATTTATTTATGTTTTTCAATTCAATGCATATAACTGTGAGCTACTGATAAATTATAATATTTATTAAATACATGAAACCAAATGTGACAAAATCTGTAAATTTCTGTAAATTTCAAATATAAAACACTTGGCAGAGCTTCATGTATTCGGTTAACGGATTTATTTTTAAAACAATTTTACCACTAAAATCTTAATTTTGGTGGCTTGTAACAGTTACTTCCTATGTCGTTGTTTAAGTGATTAATTGCTATTATAGTAGACAGCAGTTCCCCATAATTCATGTGTCAAATATTAATTATGCTAACTTCTTTAGAATTCATTTCCAAAAGAGAACATTGATATCTGTAAGATAAATCACCTGGAATTTATTTGACAGCGTTGGAACTGGACCTAAATTGATAACCCCTACTTGTTTAGAATTCGATTTAAAATGAATTTAGACTAACCATACTTATTCATTTTCGTTATTAATTCTTTAAAGATCTGCATTGTGCATTGGTTGGACTCTGCTTTTGCTTAATGAAGATCTTATACACATAAAATTTACATACTGTCTTAAAGTACTGCAATCACATACACACAACCAGGAAATCATATAGTAAATTGTTATTATAAATAAATCCGTTATTTATGAAAAAATGTCCGTATGTCTAGTTTAGCCTAAATTGAGCTTGTTTGTTATCGTTATTATACTAGTTTAAACACTCTAAATTACGCAGCGCTGGCGTCTTCTATCTTTCTATGTAACAGCAGAGTGGATATATTATGACGCCACTTATGCGTCTGCCGCTAGAGCAACGGTGATGATGTTGTCTCTATCACTCTTAAGAGACATAGTGACGCAGCACTCTCGTCTCGCGTCTATCTTTATAACAGCAGAATGGTTATATGACGCCACGTATGCATCTACCGCTACAGCACCGATGATGCTGTCTCTATCACTCTTAAGAGGCATAGTGACACAGCACTTGCGTCTTGTATCTGTCTGTGTAACAGCAGAGTGGATATATGACGCCACTTATGCGTCTACCGCTACAGCACCGATGATGCTGTCTCTATCACTCTTATGAGGCAGTGACGCATCATTGGTTAATGGCAAAGAGTGTTTAAGACTAGTAAAGTCAAATAAATTATGATAATATGATTATTTTGTAATGTCATATTTTGTGTAGTGATTGAAAAAAATATATTTGAAATTGGGCAAAACTTGGTTAGTTGGTATTTATTTTGATTTTATTATTTGCAATGTCATTGTGATTAAATATTTATTTATTTATATTACAAAATAAAAATATTCTAGGGTAACGTAATTTTTTAAGTCCTTGGCTCTCGGAGCCCTGGATTCATTACCTGGGACGGATTTTTCGGACACAGCTCGGGTTTGTGATCAAATGCTGCATTTGGCAAGAGTGGTGATTAATGCAGTACCCATCATTGTGACGATGACTTGATTTCAGTGATAGAGGCCTTTGCCCTGCAGTGGGACATACAATAGGCGAATGCTCATGTAAGTTTTATCGGCCTCATAAGATGGATATGACCACGAAAGTATAGCCTGACCAGGAAAATAAAAAACCTGCTCTGGAGGCGCCACATTAGCTATGGTGATAGCAACACTTGGTTGCTATGGTTATACTCACAAACAATATCCAATAGTAACAAGGCACGGTTGACAATTGACATCACACTTTGACAGACAATAATAATGAATGACATCTTATTGTTTTTTTTATTTGATGGTTGCCACTTGAAGTTAGTTCCAATATTTTTCCGCAATATGGCGAGGTTTTTTATTTTATTGGTCTGGCTATATTTATCAATCGCCCATACAATCATACCAAATCTTAATATGCTTTTAGAGTAAGTAACCACATTCATGTAATACATAATTCGAAATGTCACTTGATTTGAGTCAAGTAAAAGTGTGATAGTAAAACATGTATATAAAAGACGATTAATAATAATATTATTATGTAAAATAAAATTATGAAATACGAATAAATTAGCCAAGTTTTGTCCTTAGACTCGGAATTACAGTAAAAGATAGATTTTTATATATATTAAGAGCTTATAAAAATATATAATGTGAACAATATTGTATAGTGTTGAATAGATGCCTTTTGATTGTGGAACGAGCCTTGTCCCACTGCTGGGATTGCTAGATTTAAATAGAATGTAGAATTGAGTACGGCAACATAATAACTCATATTATGTTTTTCTTAAAATAGTTACATCTCTTTCTGTAATACAATAATTTTTGATAGGTATAATAAATTTTGACATTAACGGTATGTTTTTTAAAAGTATGCGCCAGGGCTCGTGGTATTATTTAATCATTTTAAGAATGGAAAGAGAGTTTGACCGCCTCCGTGGAACAGTGGCTAAGCCGCTCGGGTATAAAAACACGGAGGTCGTGGGTTCGATGCCCGCCTTGGGTCTGGTTGGTGGTAGGGCTTTTTCAGAGTCCGACTGGCTAGCTACCACCCCCACAGGTGAAATCTGCCGCCATAACAGCTCTGGCTGTGTTCCGGCAAGATTAATGTGGGAGCCAGTACACTTGAAATCAGAGGTTCGAAGATCACATGAGCCTACAGTCTGGCAGCATATTGAGCGACGCTTCCTGGTGAAGCATCCCTCACTGGAATAAGCCGCAGTGGCCGCTTACCATCAGGTGTGCTGCGTGCCTGTCTGCCAACTGTCCTAGTATAAAAAAAATGGAAAGAGATGTAACTGTTAATATCAAGTATAAACCATGAATTATTTTAAATGAGAAAAGTAACACATACAGTAGCTAGATAATTAACAAAGGTTGTCATGATAGACGACTTCTTAACGTGTCGACAACACGTGGTAAGGCCGTAAAATTTTGAGGTAAGGTTTAGAATAATTTGAGTTGTGGTTAAAAAAGTGGTGGTTTGTGGTGAAAGAAATCTTGCCCAATATTGTGTGTAATGGAAATAATTATCTAATTAATATTACGTGAGTTTTACTGTAATTCAAAGAGCCTTCCATTCCATAATTATAGTACGTCCCAACTTCGTGACAGTAGTGTGGAGTTTAGATTTTTACGAATATTATATAATAACAAAATCCTCTTTTCGTAATGGCATCAAGGAATTGAATTCTTTTGAGAATAAAAAAAAGTGGAAAAATTGGCGCGCAAAATGGTGTCGTCGAAGTTGCCATTTTTTGAAATTTGCTTCCAAATGCGGAATCTCGAAGGTATTTTTGTGAAATCTTTTTGCATGAATTCCGAGGAAATGTTGATGTGGCCATTCTACTCTAAGTATTATTCCCATTATACTGTAGATAATTATATTTTAATTGAATTATTATTAAATAAATTGAATATTGTCATCGCCTATTTCCTGTAACCTAACGAAGATAATTTGTACCTATATGATATATTTCCAAGCATTTAGATAATTCTTAGATTGTTGATATTTTGTTGTTTTATCCAGTGAATTATATTTTTTTCCAGATTAATATAATGTTTTATTTAAATATCATACCTCAATTATCCTTCTATAGTAAGAATAAGATTAACATTAATTGAACATATAGAGACCTTATAGTACGATTCACGAAAGATGACCACTGCACAGAAGACATTTTTAGGAATTTTTTCTTTCACCGTCAGGTTCAGTGGGAGTAGTGGGACGAACGGGAAGTAAAAATAAGAATTCCTGTTTGTCCCGCTGGTGGGACGAAGGGAACCTTTCTTTGAAGGTGCGGGGTGAAGCGGAATGTGTCAAGACCGAAGCGAAATAAGTTTACCAACATTGAAATACTATTTTGTCTTTCCTTTATTAGTTTTCATGGCCAATCGATTGCCATTTGTGTTGATCTGAAACATGTTATAAAACTACTCGCCAACTTATTGTCTACTGCAGAATAGGTCGGTTTTCTAGTAGGGGAGTAATCATCAACCTGTCGCAGTCCACTACTGGACACAGGCCTCTCCAACCGCTAGCAAAGCATTAGGAAGATCTAGCCCATTATCGCCACGCTGGGCAAATGGGTTAGCGAGCAAGCGATGCCCCGTTGCCGCTGCAGCCCAGTGTCGCGCGAGTGACCTAGCTTTACGTGCGATCGCTAAGCGGGCCACCCAAGTTGGTTACTGTAAAGGACTGGGGGTTGTGAGATATTTTAGAGAGATGATGAAAGATTACACCCGATCCTTCAACGAACTTTATTACAAGTGTTTAACTTCTTAATTACGGTTTAAACATAGATGAATAACTAAGATCTTATTCTGTGGAACGGGAAGTTCCCTTGAGGCCCGTTAAACCAGTAATACCCTAAATGTTTGAACTCTTCGTCGTCCCAGTAAAATCTCTTTGGCATAAAGTGTTCCAATCTATTCGTGGCGTCTCGTCGAAGGTCTACAACTCTATGACCTTGGAGATACGTTTCCTTCTTATGTTTCTTTTGACTTGGCTTTGGGTATTTTTCAGATGAAGATTTTGCTACCTTTTTGTGTTTTGTTTTAGATTTCGACGGCTTTTTGGTTACAATTTCGCTAGATGATTCTGATTCGGAGAAATCTTTGTTATGACTGTTTTTGGCTTGTGAATCACTTTCGTCGGACGAAAAATCGGTTTCTACTTTTTTGTTTTTAGATGATTTTATACTTTCTTCCGATGACGTTTGGACTTTCTTCACTTTACGTTTAGTTTTTCTTGGTTTACTTTCAAATGAATAATCGTAATGTTTAGTTTTTGAACTTTTTTCATTTTCGTCAGAGGAACTAGGTTTAACGTTTCTTATCACTTGAAACCTTTTTGGTTTAAACATTCTCACATGATTTTTCTTGCCTACTTCTATTGAGATTTCTGAGTCATCGTCTGATGAATATAATGATCTTTGTCTACGATCGTTCTCATTATTTTTACGATGCTTTTTTCTCCTTCGGCTAAATTTACGAAAATCCTTAAATTCAGGATTGTTTTTTGTTTCTGATACATCCTTGTCAGTTTTTAGATGGTTATCATCAGGTTTTTCAAATCTTAAATCGTCAAAATCTATGTAATCCGTTGAGAAGTCAGTCCTTTTGAACTTGTCTACAAAAGTAAATGATTGATTAAAACATAATCTTACATTAAAAAAAAGCAATCTAAATTTCGGGTCAGTCTCTAAAAGACAGTTATTTTATATCTTTACCAAATATAATGTAATGTCATGTAATTATTATGTATTACCAATGATTTATGCTATTCAAATCATTGGTTTACACATTAAACTCATGTAGAATGACTGTGTGACTCAATTTAATAAGCTGTTTATAGTCACGACCTGTGTGGTTTGTCTTCCAATATGGTCCAATTTTCTGCCCTAAAGGCAGCTTCCTGGTATAATAAATCTTTAATATCATAAACTGTGTTCAAAAAAGTAGTCTCTAATAGGTAGTAGACGATTCACCATCAAGTAGACTTAAGTGATTATGCAGTCTAAACTGAAGTACAAATTGTAGTTTCGTCATTTTATAAATTGAAGTTTCACCAACTGCCTAATGTAGAACCAATTTGCGGCAGCCGTGTTTGCAAACCAATATGACATGATATGACGACGTTAGAACCATAGTGATCCAAGTGACATTTTTGTCAAAATCGTTATTTTGTTATAAACATCCCAAAAAAAGACATATTTTTCATGCCACACTGATCCAAGTGCTTATTATAGCAATTTTCATAAGCAAACTCATATCGGTCACTTTGGAATAGGACAATTTCAGGAACAAGTTCAAACGCGTTTCCCTCATTTTCTCAAAAAGTTGAAAATGTGACTTGGATCACTATGGTTCTGACGTCGCTATATATGTTAAGGCTGGGAACGCAACTGTGATGCAGATATCAGACATCAGGTTGCTTGTTGGCCTTGCTCGTTGGCCTGCCTCTAACAAAAAAGAAAGTAGTAGAAAATACGTACCAAAACCAAAGTAATCTTCAGCAATTCTCGTATAATCAACAAAAGGACGTTTGTCTATCAAAGGTCCTTTCGTCCTGGAGTTTTTATTAGGCAAAGTAGCTTCTAATTTATCCCTTTCTAGTTTACTCTTTTTCAAATTTTCTAAACACCTTATCTTCTCATCCTTGGTTCCATGCATGCTGCCAAATAATCTCAAACACTCACTTCTGGTATCTTCTACCTTTTGATTCTGTTGCTTTATTACAGTATTAAGAAGCAACAAAAGTATCTGCCGATCTGATAAACCTAGTCTGTTAGGGACGCCATTTCCTAAATGCCGGTTCGGTGAAGCAGCATTTAGTAAATACTGGTTCGACGGATCGGCATTTTGTAAATACCTGTTAAGCAGAGAGGCATTTGTTAGGTACTTTTTCGATGGATCAGCATTTTGTATAATATACCTGTTAGGCGGTGCGGCATTTTGTAAGTACTTTATTAATGGATCGCCATTTTGTAAATACTTGTTCAGCGAAGCGGCATTTGGTAGGTAATTTCTTGATAGATCGGCATTTTGTAAGTGGCTGATCGGTGGAGCAGCGTTTACTGAATTAATTGCCGATTTGTTTGGGTACCGAAGAATATATAGTTTTGTTTGCGATGTGGCTGAAACTAAGACAAGAAATATAATACATTTTATTGTATCACTTCATGATTATAACTTGTTGGGGCCCTCTGCACCAGCGGGGTGCCTTAGGACCACAACAACAACAACAACATGATTATAAAAATTGTCTGGCTTAATCTACTACAACAACATTTTCTAATTGGGGTTGGTAATCCCAGTACCCAGCAATCATAAAAAAATCGAAAATATAGTGACTACGATTCTTGGGAACCGAATTCTGTGATCCCCAAAACATGTCACGGTTTAAAATACTTCTATGTATGTACGTTTGACGACTGTCTACGTGTTGCAGTAGCTGGTTAATCTCACTTGCAACGGCTGCGTCAGGGGCCCTGAGTTTAAATACTTGGTTGAACCCAAAATTTGTGATTAGGTATTTAGAAAATACTCAGTCGCAGTCCGGAGTCTGGAAGTCGGCAATGTAAAACAACCTTCAGAAAGCACGTAAGCCGTTGATCCTGCGCATGATCTCCCTTTTGGTGGTGCCAGACAGCTGTTACCGTGCCATGAGACAGCTGTTACCGGTGGTAGGTTCCTGTACTGGGCCGTCTAGGTGGGTACCACCGCAGTGCCAGATATTTTCCCGTGAAATAAAAGTGTGTCAAGCACTTCTGTGTTTCGGGGAAAGGGCACTGAAGCTAGTGAAATTACTGGGTATATGAGACCTAATAACTGTCGTCTCTTAAGGCGGGCAACGCGCCTGCGACCCCAAGGGGGTCTCGGGTGCTTATGGGCGGCGGTGATCACTTATCATCAGGTGACCCGCTTGCTCGTTTGCCCCCCTATAACATAAAAAAAATGAGAGTGATGGAATAGGGAGTGCACCTGTGCTTGCGCACTCACTGCAACACTATAATCCCGCTTAGTTGATGGAAAAAATTGGCAGTAGCCATAAACTTGGCTGGAACATAGTTTAAAAGGAAGTTCAAATTGTATAATTATGGAACTTACCACAAAATATAAGAAAACTTATTAAAACACCCACACGTCTATTGAGTAAAATCATTGTTTAGTCTTTAATATAAAAATATTTACAGGAACTGGTTGCATATTATTTCCTTGTTTGAATTTGTTTAACTTATTAAATGCCGTATTCACGTAAGTTGGTGACGGAAATAATTCACTAGTCATGAACTACGTTGAAAATTATTATGTAATAAAATGCGTTTGTCTGTTTGTGCACGAATGACGACCGATTTGGTATTAAGTTAACGTAATATTTGAGACATCATACCAGAGGTTGCGGGTTGCAGTACAAACATTTATTATTATTATATATTTTTCAGTGTTTAAAGTATGCGGTGTTGGTGACGATACTCTGGTCGAGAGCTTACAGAGCCTCGATCATCGTAGGAGGATTGCATGCCTCTCCGTATTTTATAGACTCCACTTTGGTGAGTATGCTGCTCAGCTACACGATTTGGTTCCACCAGCTCCGTTCCATCATCGACCTACTAGACTCGGTCAGGGACTCCATCCGTAGGTATACAGTGGGGATACCGCGCGTACGAACTAAGCGATTTGCTTCATCTTTCTTGATTCGGACTGCGCGGGAGCGGAATTCTCTGCCGAGATCTGTCTTTCCTACACCATACAACTTGGAGCTCTTCAAGGCCAGAATTAACGGGCTTTTCCTAAGCAAGCGCGCTCCATCGTAGACCGCATAGTTCTTTAACATCAGGCAACTTTGTGGTCAACTGCTAGCTTAGTCCAAATATTAAAAAAATGTATATTGTATAATTTGCTGCAACTTTGTTTACGTGAACTACAATGATCATATTTTACAACTTTTAAGTTTGGCTTAAGACTTATCTAGAGCCTTTTATTTCAAGTGTACTGGCTCCCACATTACTACCTACTGCCGGAACACAGCTAGATCTATTAAGGCGGCAGATTTCACCTGTGGGGTTGGTAGGTTGCCAGTCGGACTCAAATAATCCTACACCTAACAACTGAACAAAGTCATTGTATTTCCTTAGTATGCAAGTTGTATAATAAAATTAGCTTCAGTTGAATGACAGATTGTAATGACTATTTCTACCAATATGTGTAAGCGTAATTGGAATTATAATTGGACATGTTTATTTAACATTACATATTTACTCGGACGTATGTGTAGTGGGTAACGTGTATCGTAAAGTACGTATATTATCCGGTTCAAATGCTGAGGATAATACCTTTTGGAATGGAACGAAAAGACTGCGCTTGTCCGTAACGTTAGCAATAAACTTTATTTTGTACCAATAAAACAAATAAGATAAATTAAATTATTAGATTTCGGAGTTTATAATAGCACGTGTCAAATTAATTAGTCTAGTAAATACGGCATGTTTTACCGCTAACAGATAAATTCGTGAGAGTTTATCTAACAGATAACTTTGATGCTGACCGCATCAAGAAAAGCATCTTTGTATTCGGCAGATATTTATTAATTACTTATCTATCTATTATCCATACACTGTTGAGTATAGGCTAAGTAATTACTTAGATACTTAACTGACAAATAAAAATTATCCGACAGAAAAATAATAATTGGCTTGTTGAAAAATAAAACAAAATATACATTCGGAAAGTTTATTACAAAAGCGGATACAAAAACTTTTACACTTAGTAAGATACACAGTTCCGACTTTTACTTACAAACTATATACACGGAGGCAAACAGATCGCCACAGAGATGCAACATCTACAAAAACAAAGTTAATAGCATGTAAGACAGAAAATCTTTTATTTAAAATTATTCATAGAACCATTTTATTATTTATTAAGGAAAAAATAGAGTACACACAATATCTTATTAAAGTAAAAGTTATAAGTCCAAGTGCATGGCAAAGGCCTAATTAATATCAAATAATCGATACAACGATAGATTTAGGCTAAGCCTTAATCAGAACGCTTGCCAAATGCAGATTGGTGATCATAGTAACTCAGATACACCTGCATTGTTATCAAAAGAAAGTCAATTTTAAATATAAATTAATTGACTTCTATTTATGAAGGTTCTTCAATATAAAATATCTTCAAGATCGCGCTATAGATGTTGCTCCGATTAGGGCTTACTATTTGTTAATAAATTTGAGATAGTTACATAAAATAAACCGATCACACTTTTTTTTATGGACTCAATGCCATGTTGCTTTCTTCAATATAAAATATCTGCTAGATCGCGCAATAGATGTTGATCGGATTAGGGCCTATTATTGGTAAATAAATTTGAGATAGTTACATAAAATAAACCGATCACACTTTTTTATGGACTCAATGCCATGTTGCTTTATTTTCTCAATATAATAATATATAATGTCCAGGAATTTATTTATTTATTTATTATTTATTTATTTATTAAGCAATCACTTGGAACCATAAAGCCTTATATAACGCCACCTAGCGGAATTTTTGTAACACCTTGTATGACACCAAACACTTTTCTATTGTCGCATCTCTGTGACGGTTATAAACATTGATAGATCAAAACTCGCAATAGGTCAATTTTCCATGAATAACAGGCATTTTGATTATTGTATGTCATAATATGAGGGTTGAACATTGAATCACACTTGTATGCTCTTATCCTCTTCTATCACGCAGAACCGTAGGTAATTTACTAGAGACAGAGACAAATGTACCTTGAAGTGATAAAATAGAAAAAGTCAGATGTTTCAACCCTAATAAAGTTATGACAACACATTGGGAAAATTAATTAACAAGTGTGTCAAAATGCTTCTTTTTGTAAACGTTTTTTAAATACAATTTCGGTTGGCAGATGGGTATTTACTACAACACGTCTTATTGCTATTCAGAGCAGAGACTACGGTGAAACAATTATTTAATTAGTGTTAGTGCCCTCTCTCATTACACGGTTACACCATTATCAGGCAAGGAGGAACACCCGGGAGTTTAGTGGGTAAACTTTACCCTTTCAAGGGCGTGAGAGTCCCACACACCACACTCCGCCCCCAATAGAGGATGACGGTAAGCAACGTATTCCCCGGGTGTCCATAGAAGTTCACCATCAGATATGACAGCGACATAGTAATGCGGAGGCTTTGAGGGAGCAAACTCCGCCCCTTTTCACCCTGGGGGCGGAGCAGTGACCTTTTTAGGCATGACCTGTGACCTCCGCGTCAAGAAAATTAATAGATGCGCTAAATATGCTCGTCTGCCAACTGAATTTGTATAAAAACACAGAAAATTGACCACAAGACTCAGGCACATACAGAATCAATGGAATCTCATACATTTTATTTTCTAATGATTTCTAAACTCAACGTACTACGTCCATAGATTAATTATAGATTAAAGGAAAATAATACCTAGAAAAACATCGTAATTTTATACTTTTATAAATTATTTAATAAATCAAGAGAAATGAAAATGTATACGAAAATTGATGATTGACATCGGCCATGTTTGTTTTTTTTTCTTTTTTGATGTTTTTCTTTGGCTTGGTACCTACGATTCGTAGATTTTCCACAAGTCAAATATAACTTAAGTATCAAGCAATTTGTTTTTGAATATGCACTATTAAGCAATAAAATTGTTTTTTTTTTAAAGAAAGATTAGGTTTTTGTTACTTTTAAGTACATCCTTACAAGCATTTCTTAATAAAATAATTTCTTCAGAAATACTCGCCAAACAGAAAAATCTTGACGTAGTACGCTCTAAATGGTCAGATTTAGTCCAAAAACTACAAAATCACATGTAAAAAGTTTTTTTTTCGATCTACAAAAATATACAAAAGTCATTTTCCTAAGATTCTTGGTCACAAGTAGAAAATTTTTCTAAACAACATTTTAACTTTCCTTTTTCATTTTTTTCCGTAGACTTAGTAAAAATTACTGAAGTACAGTTCTACACAAATTAAGTGTTACTTCGATTTTTCAATACAACTTCGAAGTGACGTCGAATTTGCGAAGTACGCTTATCTTACCTAACACTTCGGCAGTTTTAGTGTTTTTGCGAATTACACCGACGCAACTTCTCCATTGTACCTATCGTAATATGTACTAAATATTATACGGACATAAATAGTAAAGAAGAAAATTAGAATCCTGCTTATATTTGCACTTTTTACATCCGTATAATATTTTATTCAATTATGTACTTAAAATATTGACTAGAATCGCAACAACTAAATTAGCGATACGTTTGTCCAGAAACCATATTATTATTAAGTTATTCCGGAATATGAAAATCGCGTAAAATTTACGATAATATATTAAACAAAAAATAAATCAAATCTAAACATACAACTATTTTGAAGTAACCAAGACAAATACCTTAATTAAAATTACAAAGACAATGTATAAACTAAAATTTACGCGTTTTTACATATTTTTTCCCTAAATAACACACAGTCATATTATTTCTCCGAAGTTCCCTTTTTCTAACAATAAAGCTTCTGAATCAATATGAAACTGTATTTTACTTTTTCCTGGTAACAATATAGCTTCTGGTAAAAATATTTTAAGATTTAATGAAGCTTATAAATAGGCCAAAATGTTTAAAATGGATTTTAATTATAGATAAAATGCGTATTTTATGTATTATATTTGTGCAGCAGTAATTTGTGTGAGCAGAGCTATTTATTTTCCTTTTTTCATACCAGATCAGTTGAGAGACAGGTACGCAGATCAGATGAGCATACAGGCTCATCAGAGGCCCTAGACAAGCGGTATTTATGACGTTCGCTATCGCTCAATTTGCGATAGCTAATGTCAAAACCCGTACTTTCAATATCGATTGACCACGTGACTTTTCTAAGGCACCAAATCCATACATTTTGCAGTTAGCGAATTTCGCTATCGCTGTCAAAATGTTACTTTGTCCAGGCCCCCTGATCTTCAAGCGTTTGACTTCAAGTGTATACGCCAGAACACAGCCAGAGCTGTTAAAGCGGCAGATTTGGGTAAGAAGAACACGCGACCTCTTTTAAATTAATACAAATCTAAAAATCTGTACTAAAATCGCAACACCTATTATAAGTATGTAGAACTCAATTAGCTCTACTCACAATTATTACGAGTATAACTGTAATGTAATGATATAACCTTTATATATTTATTTCCTACAATAAAAGTATATATTTCGTGCGCAAATAACTGTGAATGCGATAACTGATACATATAATTATGTAGATAGATAGTTAATTTTTTTAATACTGATTTTGATAGCAGTTGTTATAATTATGGTATGCAATAAGTAAGGATAAATATTATGGACATAATGATTTATAATCATGTATATTTCAAACTGAATTACTTATTACTCGTATATGATACAATTCAGAATTTACATAAAATAAGGATGATTTTAATGAAATGTAAATATTTAAAGAAGAAGAAGTACATATTTATTTAAATAAAATATGTTTATCCCAAATGTAATGTCATGCCGAGATTCGAACGGTCGACCTCATGTTAACGCAAAGATAAAATTATTAATGATTAAATAATAAAATAAGGATTGTACGAATTTTACTTTTGTAATTTCTGAATTATTTCATATCGAATCATAATATTAAAAGAGATGTTACGAACTTACGATGAATACAAAATTAAATCGATTTTAAAAGACGTATTGAGCACATTAACACTGATATATACAACATTGAAACCAGAAACATTTTAATACAATTCGTCTTTTAAAAGTCAATTTCACACAAATTACATTAATAAAATTACTTACAACTCTTACAGAAATTCCACCTAGTTTTTGTATTTTTTTATACAAGCTTTTTTGGACAAAGACGTCACATTTATTTAAATAATATCAGCCTTCTATCAGGCAAAGGAAAACAAATCACCACGTTTACCAAAATTGTGTACAACATAAAAAAAATTTGCCCGAACCGGGAATTCAATCCAAGACCCTGAGTAGGGTCTACTAAAACTACTAAACCAAAGTGGAAATAATAAATAGATGTGACGTCATTAAGAAACTAATGCTTTTTTTCCTACAAAATTCGTCTTACTCGTACCTTTACATGGACAATTTCTGGATCGGCAATTTTGTTTTTACATCTATTTCTACTTCTAAAAATCTAGTTTTACTTACAAAAAATGTTTTTTTTTTTTAATTAAAATAAAATGTGTGCTAATGTGCTTCTACTAGAGACACAATCGGAATGAAGTTAAGTAATTATCATAAAATATTTTAAAAAGTTTTTATTATTTGTTTTATAACCCACAATTATTTGCAATAACGCATAAAGGTATATTATTATAACGCAAAAAAATAATAATAGAATAATTGCCTGAAATAATTATGCTTTTTGAGATATTTTCCAATAATCACTTAGTAAAATTTTTCAGAAGTTTAAGGTATGTTAAAATATCGACAACTTCTGAATAGTGTTCTATGTAATACTTAACTTTTGCTTACTCCGCATTTAAAATTAACAGACACCCAATGATATAGTTTTTTTTAATAAATCATAGCAGACATTTCATTAATTTGATCCAAAGAAGCTTTGGTGTTAGAAGTGTCCATAGACGATGGTAACCGCCTAACAGGCAGGTTGTAGGCTTGTGGGCTGGTCAATAGCCATAAGGCTGGCACCGGCTCGTCTTTATCGGGTGTGAAGGGGTAACCAGGGGAGTTTAGTGGGTAGTGGACGCTTTAGTCTCGAGTCCCACACACGGCCGCGGGTCTAGCTAGCCTGCGGTTATGGTGCATAAACGCATTCTCCTCCGAAAAAAAGGTTGTAAGCTTGTGTACCAACCTGGCAGGGTAAAAAAATGGTAGGCGTCTGCCCGAATACCCAAAGGCCTATATCAGATTGTTGCTGATGCTTATGCGCAATAGTGGAAATTAATACTTCTTTTTTATTGCAATGTGATATGTGTGACAAGACGAGCAGATCGTACACCTGATGGTAAGCGCCACGTCTGCCCTTAGACAGTTCAGTGCCAAACAGTAACTAAGCAGTTACTGTCTGGCACCGCCCTGCGCCCGCTACACCGAGACGACAGTCATTAGGTCTCATATAATTATACTCAATAATTTCACTTTCTTGATTGCGTTGTAGTGACAAATACTTAAAGTCCTTTTGATAAAACGTCAAATATATGCTCTATCTGCTAAGGCCTGTGTCCGATAGTGGAAGTTTATTGATTATTCACTGCGTTGAAGTGTCAAAGGAGATCGACGGCTGCCCAAATACCCAAAGGCCTATCAATATACCGTCAATAATGTTTTAATTCCTAAGGCCTGTATCTAAAAGTGGAAGGTTATTGCTTATTCACTGCGTTGAAGTACCGAATACTCAAAGACCTATTAGTTCATATAAAATCTAGAATGTTTTACTTGCTAAGGCCTGTGTCCGAATGTGGAAGGTAACTGCTTATTCACTGCGTTGAAGAACCGAAGCAGGTCGCCTTCTACCCGAATATTGAAAGGCCTGTATCAGATTGTCCAGTTTTTATAAAGTCAAGAATGCACTTCTTCATTATGACCTGTGTCCGGTGCTGGAAGGTCAAGTTTAAGTATCAAAGGAGGTCGACATATGCCTGAATACCCAAAGGCCTATATTAGAGTCAAGAATACTCTACTTGTTAACTCTTTGACAGCCGGCATTTAAATAATAGTACTAAAGTACCCGTACCCAGTACGTGATCGGCTGTCAAAGTGTTAAGGCCTGTGTCCGAAGGTGGAAAGTTACTGCTTGTTGACTGCGTTGAAGAACCGAAGCAGGTCGGCGTCTGCGCGCGACACCCAGGCTGAGTTGAGAGCGATGGTGTCCAGAGCGGCCTGTGCGCCGCGGTAGTCGCCGAATAGCTCTTTGAACTGGAAATATAGAGTTTCTAGATCACCGATCCGGCGCTTGTAAATAAATAACTATAATAGGGTTGTCCAAAATATTGACATAACATTAAACAAAAAAAAAACAAGGTCAGTTAGCAGACAGGCAAACAGGCCACCTGATGGTAAGCGGCCACTGCGGCCTATTCCATTGAGGGACACTTCACCTGGAAGTGTTCCTCAATGTGCTGACTGTAGACTCTTCTGATCTTCGAGCCGCATTAGAGGCTTCGTTGCGATTTATAGTGTACTAGTTACTGGCTCCCACATTAATATTGCTGGAACACGAGATTTTGTCAGAGGAGTCTTTACTTGTAATATTCCTAAATATTACACAGATTTTCAAAAAATTACCATCATGGTAAATGATGACTGACAATAGATAATTTTATCTACATCCATACCATAATATGACTATTTTATAGTCAGGAGCGATGAGCAAACGCCCTACATTTAGATATAAGTATCTGTGGCTGCATCGTAATGTTTACATTTTAGTATCGGTAACCGATACTTTAATTACGTTCAAATTTCGAACGTCTTCTTAAAAAGTAAAAATTAATGGATTTGAAGCTAACATATGTAAGCAAAACATCTTGATGTATTTTCAAAGGTACCAGGAGAGGATAACCGCAGCGTAACTATTTAATAAATCAAAGAGTTTGAAAGACGCGAGCTAGCCTAGCTTCTTGTTCTTCTCTGCTCTCCTGGTACTACGGATTATATTCCACGCGGTTTCACATCGATCCTGACTTTAAAATAGACATTTATCGTATGAATGAAGATAAAGTTATGTATGTGACTGTACATAATTAGGCATTAAAATACTCATGTGATCCTTTTATGAAACTCACTTCGTTCGTTTCATAAAACCACATTCGTATTTTAATGACCCTCATTATGCAACAGTCACATATATAACTATTTTTAACTTGTGTTGGAGAAACTCAAAAATGTCCAAATGTCCCTAACCGTCTTTTAGACAGGGTCAGAAGCCACACAAGGCTTCCGGCTTGTCCTCTTCGGGTGTGACGGGGAACCGGGGAAGTTAAGTGAATAGTGGGACGCTTATGTGACGAGTCCACACATGTCCCTAGGGTTGCCATCCGTCCGGGTTTCCCCGGATTTGTCTAGTTTAGAGGGCATCCGGGGAGCGTCCGGGGAAGGTTTCATTTGTAGACCGAGTTTTAAAAAAAAGGTGATTTATGACATTTTCAACTGTTTTTTATTACATTGAAATGTTTAAAAGATCTTGTTGACATGTCCGGCTTTCGGACTCTAAAATCCGGGGTTTTCACGCGTCTTGTCCTGTTTTTCAAATTTTAGAGATGGCAACCCTAGTTCACTATTCCATTTCGAAAATCATCTCGTCGAATCAATTCGTCGATGACGCCTCGTCGAAAGTATGATATAAATCATAAATCATAACATTTATTGCATCATGTCGGGAGATACAGGTGGTAGGTGTTAGTTATATGTACAACATGAACCCGGTTAGGGCACGGCAATCTTATACTAATAAACTATGACAAAAATTTAACTTTACAAATAAAAGAAATTATTAATTTACTTATTATCTAAGAATTTTATATGTATTACATTTTAATTATATGCATACATTTCAATCCGAAAAAAACTCTGACAGCGTGTGGAACTAAGTGGAACGTTAATTAATCGACTACTCATTAGCCTCTAAACTAATCCTTACCCTGTAGTAGTCGTGTGGGTCGTGCAGACAGCGCGCAGCGGCGAGCAGCGCAGGCGCAGGTATTGGGGCGGTCGCCGCACGTAGTACTCGCCACACGCCTGCTGCACCGCGCCAGCTAGCGGGGGAAACCTTAGATTAACAACTAAAACCGCGCTGAAATAGCAAGTAGACTCACATATGAGGCGGCCGCCTCCCTCTGCGAAGAAGTTATGTCGCAGAAGAAGGCAGCGGAGAGGGAGCGCAGGAGGACCCTCTCGCTGCTCCCCTCCGGCGTTGAGGGCCGAGCCAAGTCTGAGGGTCACCCAGTTTCTCGCGTGGCCCTCGCTAGGCGCCACACTGACTTGAGGCCTTGCAAGTCGGGGTACCCGGGGATGGGCTGGTCAATAGCCACAAGTCTGGCATCGCCTCGTCCCAATCGGGTGTGAAGGAGAAACCGGGGGAGTTTAGTGGGTAGTGGACGCTTTAGTCTCGAGCCCCACACATTGGCTGCAGGTGTAGCTAGCCTGCGGTTATGGTGCATAAACGCATTCTCCTCTGAGAAAAAAGGGGGTCGTGACTCGTGGGTTCAAATCTCACCCGAAACAGTCATGTCAGGTCAAAAACTGCAATTGTTTGCTCATTCAAAAAAGAACTAATTGCCTCGATCGTCCGATCGCAAGCGCTCAATGCGTCGAAAACTTCTGCCCAAATGGCCAGGGTATTCATGGTGGTATCCGTGGTATCAATTATTCATATACGCTAATCGAAGGATTTAGAAAATAATTAATAAACCTCAGTCTCAACGACATCTATGCAACAGTAGTCAAGTGACACGTACCGACAAGTTGCGGAACAAAGTGTGGTGACCCATAACCTCCATTCGCGACTTCGTTGCGCCTCTGCCGAGAGAGCGGTGAATGCAAACCTGAAATTTTAATATTAAAATAAGGCATCGGACATCGGACTAAAATAATGAATGAATTATTAAAATTTATTTCAAGTTACAATGACTCATTTTATTAGTAATGCTTACAAATTATGTTAGTAAAAATTTTGATAAACTATTAAAGGGGCCATTTTCTGCACCACTCCCCCCGAAAAGGGCCCGAAATGGCACAAGTAGCAGCAGACTGGACTGCATTTATGTTATAGACCGACAAACTTATCTGTTCCGGTCAACGATATATTTGTTGGTTCCGGTGGCCAAAATTGGAACTACGTGAAATGCAATGTGTACGAGCACGCTCTACATTAATTTTGTCAACGATGCGACATCGCGAATCGGTGCTGTTTATATACCTTAATTGTAATAATTATTTAGTAGTACAATAAACACATTACACGGTGACGGACACTTTTATTCAACATTCCGCTCCCGCTAAACATACGATAGTTAGGTACTATATCTAAAGTACTTAACTAACTTAAACTACTTATAACTAATCAACATATTACATCTACCTGTAAAGGCTCACTACCTTTACACAATGCAAAAACTATATTTAATGACAGTTCTAAATCGACAGTAGCGACGCCGCCACCAGAACAGATAAGTTGTCGGAATGCAGTCCAGTCTGCTAGTGCCCATGTTCAAGATGCTGCTCCCGCTCGCCCGCACCCTGCGCACCAGGGACGCGCACCGTTTTCGCATTGTTCGCAGAAGCGAGGAAGCCGCAGTAGCATCCTGAATGCGTTGTTGTACTGGATGCGGATAATAAGCTAATAAGCTGTTATTAACGACTGTTAATTGTGTTGTGGAACATCCACGAGCCATTTGGTGTAATGGTCGAGAAGTCGGCTATTACACCAGAGGTCGCGGGTTCGATCCCCGCACGGTACAAACATTTGTGTGCATGAACATGTCTGTTTGTATCGGTCTGGGTGTTTCTATGTATAATATGTATGTATTTACAAAAAAAAAGTACCTATATAAGTAATGTTTATTCGTTGTCTAGCACCCATAGCACAAGCTAATGCTTAGTTTGGGGCTAGATGGCGCTGTGTGAATAATGTCCAGAAAATATTTATTTATTATTATTATTATTAACTCACCTATAAAACAGCCAGTCGTCGCTAGCCGAGGCCAGTGCGGCGAGCAGCGCGCGGTGGTTGTGCAGCGGGCGCGGCGCCGCGTACGACGCCGTCAGCGCCAGCCAGCACGCGCGCCACGCCGCCTGCCCGTGGGTGCGCACCCCGGCCGTGAACGCCGCCTGGACCAGAGAGAGGGAATGAGTGAGGAAATGAGTGGGGGAATGAGTGAGGGAATGAGTGAGGAAATGAGTGAGGAAATGAGTGACGAAGGATCTTTATATCTCATTAAAAACCATTACTACAGTCACTTGCATGAGTAGTTTAAAACTAAGCAAAAAATGCCAATCAAGTCCAGTGAGTACTATCCGATTCAGATGCTATTAGGATAATACCTTTTGGAGTTGCGTTACGCGACAGTGATGACTTACACACAGACTGACATTATTATGACATTATTGCTAACGTTACGGACAGGCGCTGTTGACTTCAGTTTCGCTCAATTCCAAAAGGTATTATCCTAATAGCATTTGAATCTTATAGTAAGTGAAAAAGCCATTGACTGAGTGAATGAATGTGTAAGTGAGTGAATGTTTAGTTATCTAGATGTCTGAATGAATGAAACCCATTCTGGGTGAGCGAATGAATGATTGAATAAATCACTCAATCACACATGAAAATTGAAGCAAATAAATGAACGGGAAGACTTTAGGATGGAGAACAATCTAAACGCATAATAAAAGTTAAATAATAAGTAAGAACGCGAACGCAAAGACTTAGAGAGGAGAAGCACTTAAAACACATAGATACGTCTAACGAAAGATTATACGAACGGAATGAACAGTTGAATAACGGTAAATGAATGAGAACGACCAGTGTGACACAATCTGTCACCTTATTATAAGTAAGTTTATTACCTCTTGGTAGATGTCAGGAATAGTCTTGTTATCCTTATACCAGGCATCAAACAGCTGAACTGCTTGTTTAGTCACTTCAGGGTTCTCCCACTCCACGCCTGCCGTCAATAAGGCCCCACTTAACCACCTGGAAAGGGAATTACTATTAATATATAAAATAAAAGCGTCTTAATATCACTGTACATTATTCACACAGCGCCATCTAACCCACTAGCTCGGTTGTGGTTGTGACGGAAACCATTGTGAGGTAACCTGTACAGTCAAATGGCCATGATCCAATTGGTCTGATTTTCTTGTTAAGGGTTACGGAGGTCTGATGGCAGTCGCTACAATGTAATGTTACGACGATGCCCGGCAACGGAGCTTGCACGCGAAAACGGATCTCACTCCTCTACGCAATAAGGTTCATTCTCGCGCGCCCGCCTGCTTGTCTACCTGCCCGCGCTCGCCTGCTTGTTTACCTGCGCGCGCGCTTGAAGAACGATCCTGCCCTCCCGCGAGTTCGAGAGGCTTCACGAATCATCCACGAAATACTAGAGCGCCCGCGCCGGGTATAAATAGAGAGTGAGCGACGCTGCGAGTAGTATTCATTCTTCGTAAAGCGATCAGTGCGAACTATCCTGCGACGTTTGAAGTGAACAGCGTTTACCAGTGTTTGTTTTGAATTGTCTACGTAAAGTGTGAAGTGTAATTGTGTTAAAGTGGTGTATTTCAGTTGAGTGGTTTTAAATAAATAATTGTCTTTTCGTAACCGGCATTTGATTTGAATTGACGTACCCCGTACCCGCAACAGTAATAATAACTGAACTTACAAAATTCTGGACCATGGTGTATACGTACCTCTGGACAAAACGTTCGGAGAAAGAGCTGTAGGTAACTTAAGATAGTAAAAGTTTGACTGGTAGAGAATGCTTTTAGCGTTAAGTCCGCCTTTTGTCCCCTAATTTTGTGGTCAATAAAGTTATTATAAATAAATAAATAACTTACAGCTGATCCTCATTAAGAGGAGTAGTCGAGTTCGGCGTCAGTTGCAGTGCCTTCGGATGCAGTTCTTGCAGTAACTTCTGCAGGTGAGGGCCTGACGCAGCCAGGCGGAGCAGCTCCCTCCAGCAGGACATGTGGTTCAGGACAACCCTCCAGGGGGCCCAGTGCTTCTCTGTGCTTAGGCGAGCTGGAAGAGGGAGGATATTGTCACATGTGTCAATATAATATAGGGTCGCGAGTGATGGCTTTGGTGTTAGCACCTTTTTTATGCCACATCAGTTAGCGGGAGCGCATGCAGGCGCATGGCGGTCACGGCTTGACAGGAGCGCACCGCTCGTGACAGCTCGTGACGGCCCGCGTCAGGCGGTGACCGCCCCCATAAGCCTGTGTCTGCTCCCGCTCCCGCTTCCGTGTAAATAGAGGCAAAGGCCTTAGTGTCTTACCGGCTGCGACGATGGCGTGGCTTGTGGGCAGGCGACTAGCTTGACTAAGCATCATCCAGTAGTAAAGCGCGTTCAGTAGCGAGGATGAAGATGAAGATGATTGTGTTAGTCTTACCGGCTGCGGCGATGGCGCGGCTGGCGGGCAGGCGGCCAGCTCGACTGAGCACGAAGGCGTCGTCGAGGAGTAAGGCGCGTTCAGCCGGTGCGCCGCTTGAGTATAGGGCTGCAGCTCGGGCTGCTGCTGCTTCCGCTGTCTAAACATAATAAATAATAAATAAATAATAATAAATATTAGGCAACATCACATACATTGATCTGACTCTAAAGTAAGTAGCGTAAGCACTTGTGTTAAGGGTTTTAGAAATAACGAAGGTACCACAAATATATACTTCAATACAGCATAACATCCAGACAGAGAACAAACATCAGTGTTTGTCCTTGGATAAGATTCGAACCCACGAACCCCCGGCGCATAGGGCAGGATCACTACCAAATGCGTCATCGGGCCAGTCATGGTCACTTTACCCCGGAGTGCTTCTCCTTACCTGATGGAGATCATGAGTGACCCGAAAACAACTTCTCACTTTCACGTTCGGGTCGTAAATGGAATGTAAAGAGAACATTACTTACCTCACCAATACTTCTGTCTTGAGGAGCGACACGGTACAGTCCTCTCGCACCCACGTTGTACCGCACCCACTTGTGCTTTCCCAGCTCTGGGATCACCACTTAAAACAAAATTATGGGGATTATTCCCAACGACCACCGCCAAATCTGCCAACCCTGGCAGTTAAAACTATAAATTAGATATTGTCCTAATCACCCCGTGGGTGTTTGCGATTATAAATATTATATCGTTCCTAACGAACGTCACTATATTTGCTACCATTGGTCGTCAACGATCATTTAAAACATTTCGGAACCAACTCCTTGGTACCTTAGGATTAGTTTTGTTGTTTTAGACGTTCTTAGAATAGTTTTTTATTAAAAAGCTAGGTGATACAATACTATTATTTAATTAAGGTAACTACTTATACTTACTTTCAGTATCGTTCATCCATATCAGATGGACTACGTTTTCAGCCCAACGAGATTTCTTTACTGGTCGCGTGTCGTTCACAACGTCATACCTGCAACAAGAAACATTCATGTTCATCCCTTCAAAGCAGAGTTCTGTTACGGTGGCCATTGTGACGTATGAAGGTCATTTATCAAGACGTCAGCGAGAAGTGAAGATCTTCCGAGCTAAGTCTCTCTGACCTCCGTAACCTTATCAGTGGAACCAGACCAATTGGATCATGGCTACACAGCCATTTGACTGTGAAGTTTTCCGTCACCGCCGAGCTAGTAGTAAATACATAGGAAAATCCATAAGTGTGCGCCGCTCACCGCATATGAAGTACCACACGGCAGAAAACAAAAGGGTAGGCGTAGGACTCACCAGGTCCCATTCCCCATGCTCTCAGTGGTATTCTTCCAAGTCTTGGTGATGTTCTCCATATCCTCGTCCTCGAGTGGCCCCACCACGAAGGTGAGTGGTATGACCCACTTGTGCGGCGGCGGCGCGCGCGTGGGCGGCGGCCGGCGTACTCACCAGGTCCCATTCCCCATGCTCTCAGTGGTATTCCTCCAAGTCTTGGTGATGTTCTCCATATCCTCGTCCTCGAGTGGCCCCACCACGAAGGTGAGTGGTATGACCCACTTGTGCGGCGGCGGCGCGCGCGTGGGCGGCGGCCGGCGTACTCACCAGGTCCCATTCCCCATGCTCTCAGTGGTATTCCTCCAAGTCTTGGTGATGTTCTCCATATCCTCGTCCTCGAGTGGCCCCACCACGAAGGTGAGTGGTATGACCCACTTGTGCGGCGGCGGCGCGCGCGTGGGCGGCGGCCGGCGTACTCACCAGGTCCCATTCCCCATGCTCTCAGTGGTATTCTTCCAAGTCTTGGTGATGTTCTCCATATCCTCGTCCTCGAGTGGCCCCACCACGAAGGTGAGTGGTATGACCCACTTGTGCGGCGGCGGCGCGCGCGTGGGCGGCGGCCGGCGTACTCACCAGGTCCCATTCCCCATGCTCTCAGTGGTATTCCTCCAAGTCTTGGTGATGTTCTCCATATCCTCGTCCTCGAGTGGCCCCACCACGAAGGTGAGTGGTATGACCCACTTGTGCGGCGGCGGCGCGCGCGTGGGCGGCGGCCGGCGTACTCACCAGGTCCCATTCCCCATGCTCTCAGTGGTATTCTTCCAAGTCTTGGTGATGTTCTCCATATCCTCGTCCTCGAGTGGCCCCACCACGAAGGTGAGTGGTATGACCCACTTGTGCGGCGGCGGCGCGCGCGTGGGCGGCGGCCGGCGTACTCACCAGGTCCCATTCCCCATGCTCTCAGTGGTATTCTTCCAAGTCTTGGTGATGTTCTCCATATCCTCGTCCTCGAGTGGCCCCACCACGAAGGTGAGTGGTATGACCCACTTGTGCGGCGGCGGCGCGCGCGTGGGCGGCGGCCGGCGTACTCACCAGGTCCCATTCCCCATGCTCTCAGTGGTATTCCTCCAAGTCTTGGTGATGTTCTCCATATCCTCGTCCTCGAGTGGCCCCACCACGAAGGTGAGTGGTATGACCCACTTGTGCGGCGGCGGCGCGCGCGTGGGCGGCGGCCGGCGCGTGGTGCGCGGGGGCAAGGCTGTGGTCGTGGTCGAGTTTAGGTCGTCTTCCATTGATTCTGTTAGGTTTTCTGGAAGAAGAACATGAAATAAGTAAGGATTGGCATATTTGTCTGTAAACCATAGTTGAAGGACTTGAAGGGGCTTCAGGGTAAAAGTCTGGGGGTCACCTCGTTTCTCAGGTGGCTCGTCTCAATCGGGTGTGAAGGGGAAACCGGGGGAGTTTAGTGGGTAGTGGACGCTTTAGTCTCGAGTCCCACACACGGCCACAGGTCTAGCTAGCCTGCGGTTATGGTGCATAAACGCATTCTCCTCCGAAAAAAAAAGACCTCAAGGTGAGCACCTGCTCGTCCCTGCCAAGTATTAAATGCAAATTGGGTAGTTTAGTTGGTAGTGGTGTGTGAGGCTCGAGACTAAATACGTTCGTCCCTCTACCCACTTATTTCAACTAGTTCCCTTTCCCACCTGATTGGGATGACTTGGTTCTAGCCTTAATTGTGGCTATTACCGAGTTCGAGAGCTATGAAACTGGTTAAAGGACTTACCAGGCTCATAGAACAAATCGTCAAGATCGGCTCTCAACTCGTAAGTCAGTAAGTAGTCCGTCATAGGCGCTTCCATCTCTGGAGGTTCAGCTGACATCACGAACCTGGTGACAAAGTAAAAATCATCATAATTAACCCCCACTTAGTATTCTCAACTCATGTGTCGCAACTAGCGTCTATGCTAAGGAGCAACCATTCTCTCAACTCAAGCTAAGGATAGCAATATAGCCCAAGAATTTGGTGGCAAGGACGGGGATATCGGCCGTCTCAATCATCCCTCTTTGCGAGATCATGGCGTCTCTTATCCTTTGCTAAATAGAAGTGGTATCACTGACCTCTCCAATGTGGTGACAAGGACGGGGATATCGTCTGTCTGGCTCATCTCTCTTTCTTATCGTCTCACATTATTTGCTAGATAGAAGTGGTGTCACTGACCTCTCCTGTCTGATGGTGACGTCATCTCCGTCGATCGTGGCGCATAGTAGCGGGTACCCGGGCCGCTCGCACCAGCCGTCCCACGCGTGGGAGTGGGAGCTGGAGTCGTCCCCTCTGTCGTGTTGTAGGGCTCGCCAGAGGTCCCTATGGAGGAGATTGGTTAAGTCATGGTGAAGTTATAATAATGTTTTTTTTACTGTGGAGACCTCTAATTTGATCAGGAAACATCAAGTAACATACTAGTAAAGTTCTACAAAACTGATGACAAATGGCGTTGACTTACGAATACAAACCAGTTTGGGATCCTGCATCGCGCAATCAAAGTAATTGTCGCCCGATAGTATATTGTGTATACACACTAAAGATGGTATTGGACCTTGGTCCCGATTACAGTCAATATAGCTCGTAGGAAGAACCTCCACTTTTAAAGGAACATGAGATCTCCTTCACTCTGGTGGCGCTTTTATTTAGGAACGGTTCCTCAGATAGACTCACAGATACACAATCAGGCAGGTTCTTATTGTGACGTATGAAGGTCACGTATCATGACGTCAAAGAGAAGGGAAACTCTTCCTCCAAACTAGGTGTCTGTGCTCGGGGACCGCGGCCCAATCTACCGTCTTGGTGTGTTGTATATATGCTAGCCGAGAGAATAACTCTGCTAGCGCGACGCAGGATCGAATATCTGATTGGCTGTCTCAGTGACGGACGTGCGAGTGACGAGTCTCGAAGCCAATGTTTACACGTGCACTTTTCGCTTACTTGCAATCTTGCGTTGTTGTCGTCATAGCCGCTACATTAAACACTCCTCTTTTGCGTCAAGGGTTAAAAATAAATAAATAGAAGATAAGAGAATATTGATTTGGCCTTAGTGTTACCTGGCATCTGCACTGGCTGCGCGATGATACTTCAGTAGCCTTGCTAGAGCGGCGCGCCCGGCCGCTTCTCCCGCCGCTTCTATGGCCATGCTCACGATCGCTGCTCCCTGCAGAAAGTATATCTCTTAATTTTTTAGAACTAGGGGCATTGGCATGCAGTGCACAACATTGGACCATGTACGCACAGTCTGCTCGGTCTGCGATCATCTTTAGAAGGGAGTTGGAGCTCGCCCTGACCCTGCGCATGAAAGAGGCAGCACGCTTACGCATCGTGGCGTAGAAACAATCTTTTTTTTTTTGGTGTCGCAGGTGAAATGCCGCCGGCCCAAGGTGCAATGGGCCGACACCCTTTTGCATATCCGCCGTCGGGGGACGGACGGGGTATGTGGGGCTCTCCATCTGGGATTCTTCACAGAAGAAGCTACCCAGAGGCATGCCCACTAAAACCCCTGCGACGCTCCCTCATCGTCCTTAGTGGGGAGGAACCACGGTAAGCGGCACGAAGCCTTCTACGCGGTCCTCCCCGGATAGAACCCGTCTGCACGGCGGGCAGGACACTGCCCCCCCCAGATAGGCTGGGGGGGGGGGCAATAGGGACAGCCGAGAGCGTCGAGCCGTCCCTAACAGGCGGTGGTAGAGGCCGGTGCAATGCCGGCGCTGGCACCCCCGTACCATTCACCGACTAGCCTCCTCCACGGAGAGCAGGGAGACGACGGGCAGTAGAAACAATCTATGCGCGCCGCCGCAAACATGCCCGACGCGCTGCAGCGCCAGGCCAGCCCCATCAACCTCCTGAATGCGTTATTGTACTGGACCCGGAGAGCTCCATACGCCTTCTGGGTGTAATTTGCCCACAGACTCAGTGGCGTAGCGTGGGTTTCAACCGCCCGGGGCGGAAGACAATTCTGCCGCCCTTTTTTTTTTGCTCCTCCAGTTGGCAAAGCAGCCCACGGGGCGGAAGACGATTCTGCCGCCCTATTTTGCGCCCCTTTTTTCCTTTTTTTTTGCTCCTCCAGGAAATTTTGCCGCCCCCTTAAAAGTGCCGCCCGGGGCGGACCGCCCCCCCCCTCCGCCCCCCCCCATCGCTACGCTACTGCACAGACTGCACGTGTAAAAAGATGTACAGACAGAGTTATTTTAACTTGAGGTGAACAGCGTGCAAATCTGTGAGCTATCATGTTGGCTCTTACGCACAGACTAATGACTGCCGCCATGGTGCAGTGGTACAGGATTCAAATCACCGGTCGGTCAGACCAAAAAACTTGTGATTGGGTTTTTCTGTTCCAGGATATAATGTCCTCCTAGCCGAGCTTTTCGGCTACGGCGGCCGATCTTTTACGATCAGCCAACTACGCAGGATATATTATAGTGCACAAGTGAGTTCCCTCACTCACATAACACGGTGGGACAGCAGTCTGACACGACCGAAGAGAGATCAGAGGTAGGACCAACGGCTTAACGTGCCTTCCGAAGCACGGAATCGTCCTTCTTTTCAGACATTCAGGTGATTCAAGCCTGCAATGTCCTAACCAAAGGAAACAATCACACAAAGTGATGCTCCCCGCGGGATTCGAGCCCACGACCGACCCACCCACAACGACCTCCGGGTATTAGAGCCCAGCGCTCTAGCCACAGTACCACGGAGGCAGTTAAAACTCAGTCACAGTACGGTGTCTAGAAGTGGGGTAAATGGGGGTATTTTACACCGCCAACTTCGTGCCTTGAATATCACGCAAAGTGGGTACTGTGCCCAGCAAACATTTTAAGTGTTTTGGTCCAAGACTAAAGAATATATTACCAATTTAAGTAAAAATAACGTCCCACGCAACATTTTTTTTCACTTAATACACACTTTAACTGCTACGTCGAAATATAAAGTAATTAAAACGTTATTTTCACTGAATTTGGTAGAGAACTTAAAAGTCGAAAGTAAGTCGAAAATAATGGTAGAATTGACGGTTGAAAGCTTGACCAATAAGTCATAAATACTTGTAAGTGATTGCTTGGTATTTGCGATGTAATTATTTCTTATTCAGTGACCATTAAGGTCATCGATTCTAAGTTGAATATGACACCAAATGTGAAGTAAATCTCACCAATAGTAAATACCTAAGTTCGACAATCAAGTGAGAGATACTTGTAATGTGTTTGCAACACCATTAGGTTATGTTCTGATAACTTTAACGTTAGATTTACTCAGTAATTTAACTTATAAGTCTTAGTGATGTTGGCGACTTGACGTTTATCGTGGTTTAGTTAAAAGTAAGTCAGTCTTTGGCAAACTACGACGTATTACATGTAACCTATCTTTTATCATTAAAGTTTTACTTACTGTCCAATGGGCAAAGATAAAAAACTGTACAGATATTCCACTTCCTACTATACTGCCCTACTAACTTCGATCACTAATAAAGAACCTACTAAGGACAAAAGCGACCTCAGTGAAAGCAAGTTTAGAGATAATTGATGTTTTGTAAAATTAGGTTTTTTGTTCAGTTAGTGATTGTTATTTTTAGTTATTAAATGTAGTGTATGCATGTATAATATTAGGTATATTTTCTATCACAATAGTTAAAATATGTAAAATATACATAGAAATGCAATAACCGTGAGTTACTGCTACACCGCTTAGATATTACAAACGGTAAACTGTAAAAAATTTAAACTGTAGAAACAGAGCGAGCGAAGCAAGCGTGCCGCCGTAGCGGGCCGGCGAGTGCCAGAACCGAATCCTCAGTCAATATCGATATTGACTGGTTTTAGGTTTTGACTGTAACATGTATACATATTTAGTACTGTGTGTTGCAATGTTGAAAGGATTGCGCCTTAAGCCCACTCTACACTTAGCCCGCGGATCGCGCGCGATGGCTGCGAAACGGCGCGAACGCTAAGTGTGGAGCCGTTTCGCATATTCTTCGTGGTTTCGCGCATTCTTCCCTAGTTTTTGTCGGTTTTTTTGTTCCGCGTCAAGGCCGCTCTACACTTAGCCCGCGGATCGCGCGCGATGGCTGCGAAAGGGCGCGAACGCTAAGTGTGGAGCCGTTTCGCATAAAATAGGAGACGGCTCCACACTTAGCGTTCGCGCCCTTTCGCAGCCATCGCGCGCGATTCGCGGGCTAAGTGTAGAGCGGGCTTCAAAGGGAGCACGAAACGCGAACGCGACGCTAACGTGCATGACTCCACACTCGCAGTCCGCGATGGTCAGTATTGTTCATAGAGTAACTTATTATGGGGGAATAGAGTCATCAGCTTTATCGCCGATCAGCGCCATCACGTGAAACCGGAAGAAATTAAATTTTTCTATATCTCATAATTAAAGTACGCTAACGCGCAAATTGTTAGGGACGCAGCAACAGCTACTTCGACGTCCATTTCATTCAACGTTGCGAACTTAACTGTGAAAATACCGCGAACCATTGCAAGTGTAGAGTCATTGTTGAATTCGCGGCAAGTTTGCGGCGCGAAATCGCGCTGTGATCCGCGGGCTAAGTGTAGAGCGCCCTTTACAAGCGCCAGAGAGCGTATCACAGTTTAGTATAATATTTATTATATTATTGAAAATCAATAATTGGTAAAACTGTTTTGCTTATAATTTTGTTCTTCCATACACTAGGATTAAAAGAAAAACGTTCCGTAAAATAGTTACCCTAAGCCTTTAAATCAAACCACATTTCAATACTGTTCGTGAACTTTGAGGTACCGGGGCAAAAACGCCCGATGGTCTTTATTAGCATCCGATGCTCATCCATCGGCTTCCACACCATCTTTTCATGAAAATTCATCTTCAAGTCAGTTTATAAAATCAAACTGATGATGACAATGTACAGAAAAATAATAATGAAGAATCAGAAAAATAAAATTTTGAAATGAAAGAGGAAATAGGTAGGTACTTTTCTGTCCTTGTTGTTCTATGTCGGTGCACGACACGAACAAAAAAGTGGTTGGAATTATTGACTTAATTAGGTAACCTGATACCATTTAGTCGCAAATATTATGTCACATTGACCTAAAATAATTACCAGATACTTATAGGTCAATATTTAGGTTAAAATAACGTTTTGGTAAAACCGCCATTTTATTTTAGTAATCCGAAGAAGTGATAATTCATAACGCATATTTTTTGTTCTTATTTCTGGGATAATACCGTTAAACGTCACATCTACTCGCTTATATTCTGGTAATTAGTTGGGTTTATTTAACTAAATACTGCTAAGGCAAGATAATGACCACTATTATTAAATAAAATATTCATCTTGACATTAAAAAATAATAATTCTTCACTATATTTGAAGCCCATTAGTAGATTTCAACGTTAAATCAATAAATGCACGAAGAAATTTTCATCGCACAAGATTTTGTCGTAATATGGCGTTGTAATAAAGCGCGATAATTTGGAAACTTAGCAAGCCGCCATTATTATATCAATGTTAAAGAGGTTAGCTTTTTGGTTAGACATTTTGTTTGTGTAAAGGTAATATATTTTTGTCTCTTTTACTCTCCATCGCTACCGATATAAACTTCACCTAAATATGTAATTAAATAGTAAAAAATACGTTGGATCCACGTTTAAAAGAGGTAAATGATTACCAAATTAGTAATTGCAACTACAAGGCACGTCGTGGTAACGTCGAGTTTACGTCGAAAACATGACCTATTCGTTGACCTGTCGGTTGCAATTACTAGAGTTACGTGGAATCCACGTAGCCCGCACGTGCCTTTTTTCCCCAAATAGGTGGATTCCACGTGGATTCCACGTCGATTCGAGGTGCCTCATTTTGGTCTCCGTAAAAATTGCCACTTAATATTGGTATTTTTATTGTTATTTTGACTTAAAATGTTTGCTGGGTGGTCTGTGCCTAATCTCTTTTCGTTCGTGTTGCCGTGACTGCTGTCACCGCACTACTTAGGCCTACTGTCCACGGCGGCGTAGCTTCATAGACGCTTCAAAATACGCTATGCAGCTTGTGCAGCCTAGCGTACTCAACTCTGTCCACGAGGCGAATTGCTAGCGTACTGTCTGAACTAATTTCGCGGCCGCTGCCGCCATTTTTACTAAAACAATACCACTCGATGTACGCTCGGGCGTATGACATCCGTCGACAGAGTTACATAGTTTTGTATTAAGCTGCAAGCAGGCGTACACCAAGCGTATAATGACGAATACGCGTCTATGAAGCTACGCCGCCGTGGACAGTAGGCCTTATAGTACGGAGACAGCAATCACCCTCAAATATGCAAATCTTAAGCACAGGACACAGCAGACACGACCAAAGACATATTAGGCAGATAACCAACGTCTAATATGATCAGGGGACCTAGACAAAGTGACATTTTGATAGCGATAGCGAAATTCGCTAACTTTAAATTGTATGGATTTGACAGATGCTATAGAAAAGTCACGTGTTAAAAGTATGGGATTTGACATTCGCTATCGCAAATTGAGCTATAACGAACGTCATATGCCGCTTGTCTAGGGGGGCAGGACACTGATGGTTTTGACGATTATGAATTACCTACCTTGTGTAAAGACAGCTCATCAGAAGCAGATTCAATGTCTGCGCGTTCCAACCGTGGAGATGCGACGGCTCGCACAGAGTTACTCGAGTCTAATCTGAAATGGTATTAATAAAATTGAAAATCATTTACAGGCCAATTTTGAGATCGTGAGAGAGAGTAAATAATTTAGTATATAAACTAACCTCAAAGCTGGCAACACATGGTCCAACAGCAGAGCATCTTGCTGCCTCTCCGCCGCGTTGTCGGTGATGGGGGGCGCCTTCTCCGCGAGGACTGACGTGAGAGCGTCCATCAGCCACTGCGAGCTCCACCAACGGGGGGAGACTAGGCCGCCGAACCACTGGGGAAGGTTCAAAATATTAGCTTATTACTACCTCCTAGCATGGGCGTAGAGAGCCATAGGCTCAGGGTGGAGCAGCAGACTAAAATAATATGTCACTTGCAAACTATATTTTATAGCTAAAAAGACTACGAGTATATACTATAGTCGCAGGCTAGCGAGGCGTCCGAGTGTGTGAGAGACATATGAGAAAAAAGTTTTAAATCGAACAGAATACGTAAAGCCGTTGGTTCTGCGCCTGACTTCTCTACGGTAATAAGTACATCACTTTCACAGTTCACTTTTGACTGTTAATTTTACGTTAGGCAATTTTTGATCAAAGAGCCGCAAACATCAAAATTGTATTTTACTAAAGCTGAAATTTTGGTACCACCCTTTTTTTGTAAATTTTGGTCTGCGCCCCCCCCCCCCCCCCACTTTAAGCGGGAGATCTATAAAGTATAAACCCCGGGATGCTCCACCTAGCCGTGTATAAGACCCTTACTAGCTATGCTTGAAGGTTTCCATTCAACCACAATCGTATAGTTACAGTAGCGAAGCGATGGGGGGCCGGGGGGGGGTTTGGTCCGCCCCGGGAGGCACTTTTTAGGGGGCGGCAAAATTTCCTGGAGGAGCAAAAAAAAAGAAAAAAGGGGCGGCAGAATTGTAAAAAAGGGCGGCAGAATTGTCTTCCGCCCCGGGCGGCTGACACCCACGCTACGCCACTGTATAGTTACCTGCTGAGCTAGTAGCCTCGCGATAGTCTTGGTGTCTGAGAGAGTGGAAGGTGCTAGTGTGATGAGGCCCCACCCTTCTGAATAGGGGTTCCCACCATCCACCACCACTATGTCTGAAATAAGAGTAGAATGAATAAGTAACTATATCATCAATTTTATCCAACCCTCACTTCTTCTTATCCAAATCCAAATCTTAAGTAATATGGTGCCAAAAAGATATGTGAAGGTAGTTTTAGGGCGTGCGGTCTCTTGGGCCAACCAGCGTTGCCAGATGTCCAGATTTTGGCGGAACGTCCCGATTTTTAAATCAAAATTAAATGTCCCGCGCAGGACAGGCTCAGTCCCGCTTTTCGGGGAGAACTCGACCGTACGTGCAGAGTGCTGAGAAAGAAAGGCGCGTAATGAAGATAAGAGTTTACAATACATTTTCTATGGCTACTTTTGCTATCTATTGTCACGTAAACGTAATTTGAAAGATAAATATTTGAAAACTTTTGATTAATATACGTTTTTTTACTATGTCCCGCTTTTGATGGAAGAATCCCGCTATTTTTACTCAAAAAGTACCAAAGTCCCGACTTGGCAATAATAAAAACTGGTAACGCTGACCAAGACCCACCGACCGTTGCATTATGCCAGTTTTGGTTACGCAAAATTACAAAGAGACCTCGGGAGGAAGACTAGTAAAGAATATTTTGTATCAACTTACCGAATTTAGGTAGCGGATATGATGTGTTCAGCTCATAGGAGAACTGCTGGATTGTCTTTTGCACCCACTCAAGAAGAGGTCTGGAAAAAATAATAATAATGAGTTGACTAATTTGTATTTATTTCAGTATCACCACGCTTTTAAAGTGCGGATTTGTGATCACAAACACGAGCTGTGTCTGAAAAAACCGTCACAAATTGTGCTCGACCTGGGAATTAAACTCAGGACCCGAACTTACGAACCACTAGACCATGGATCGTGTACTAATAATACCCACTTAGGGTATTATCAATACACGGTCCATGGTTTAGACTATCCCAGACTTCTTTTTCGGAAGAAAATGCGTGTAAGCACCATCACCGTAGGTTAGCTGTGGGACTAGAATCTAAAGCGTCCCACTGCCCACTATACCCCCCTCGGTTTCCCCTTTCCACCCAATTAAGACGAGCTGGTACTTATCAAGCTTGTGGCTATTAATCAGCCCAAAATTTAACCCAGAATCCATTTAGGTACCTACTTAATCTATTAGAGTCTAGACTATTAATAAAATCTACTTACCCAGACTCATCCAGTATAACTTGCTGGTCACTATACAGGCTGATCTCAGGCGGAGGTAGCGGCATCTCCTCCGGTTCTTCAGTGGAGTCGGTGGGGGAAGGCTCGGTGGGGGGGAGAGTGGGGGTAGTGGGGCTATCGTCTGGGGGGGAGGGGGCAGCGCGTCGCTGCAGGCGGCAGACTGCCACTGACATCATGTGGGGAGGCATTGGGGGCGATTGGACGAATTCGTCTTGTAGCTGGAGAATAAAAATATGAAATTCTATGTACAAAAACCAAACAAAAACGTATAATATAGGTACCTAAGTAAATATTTTGCGAATTAAATTTTCATTCTATATTCTATGAAATATAATATTATTATAATATAAGTCTTATATCGTATCGAAAGGACAATGCAAAAGACTGGGCCCAAAAAAAAATAGTTGTGCAGATTTGGGACAAAGCCTTCGTAGTACCTAGATCTAATAAACACCTATAATCGACAAAATTGGTCCTAGTGAAAAAAAATGTTTTTTATTGTAATTTATGTTCATATAAAAATTATAAATTATTATGGATTATGGACGATAACTTTTCCCCCTAGGACCGATTATGGTGTCATCGTCGGTCTTTCACATAGAATACATCTCATCTCTGCACATTAACTTAATTTTTTTGGGCCCATTGTTCTTAGCAAGTTTTGCATTGTCCTTTGTTTTACATTCGGTTTAAAAGATTTTTGGATTTTTAACGAATGTGTGGCCAAAGTTCGTATTCAGTTGAATCTACATCACACCTTTAAAAATTTGCTTGCCAAATGCTTTTCGGTGATACAAAGGTTAGATTTATGTGACTGTAGCTCAAGAATTTGCAATGTTAGAGCCAAAAACGTACTTTTTCGACTATAAAATTATATCTGTACATTGTAAAAAATTATACTTACTAATCTATGTCCTAAGTAGAACCCGGCTTCTTCTGTAGCCATTATTGGCATATTTGTAAGTGAGACATGAAATCTGAAACAGATACAAAACATTTTTAATACATATATTATCATTTTAGTAAGCAGACAGGCAGGAAGCTTAATTGATTACGGCCTATTCCATTGAGGGACACTTCACCAGGAAGCATTGCTCAATATGCTGCCACATCCGATCTTCGAGCCTTTGATTTCAAATATACCTACGGCTCCTATTGCCGGAATACAGCCGGAGCTGCTTTGGTGGCAGATTTCAACGTAAAAATGTTTCAAGCTTTGATAAAAGATGTAAAAGCAAAATTAATTTATAATGTAACTAACCTGTCTCTTACGATGGTCAATTTAAAGGTGGCTCTAAGATGTGGTTCGTCCAGGCAAGGGAAAGCGGATCGTGCATGTGTCAGCCAAAATCTAGACACTGCACAGCGACTGAAAGAAAATAAATAGATTAAATACAATTAAATTCATAGTGTTGTTTAAGAAGGGTTAAATGAAAATATTTACACCCAGCGTAGTTCTGTCTTCATTGGGGAACTAACGGTCGCCCCCTCAGTTTCACCTGCGCGTAATTTCTTTTATCAATTATCCCCCTCTTCTCCCCACATTCCCGGGATCAAAAGTACCCTTTGTCACCCGGTGTAGCTTGCCAACAGTAAAATAATTTTTCAAAACGGTTCAGTAGTTTTGGAGCCTATTCAATACAAACAAACACTCAAATCTTTCTCTTTATAATATTAGTATAGATGAAGAAGCCTAAATCTTAATATAATAATGAGTACTGCCTGAATGGCGGCAATTTTCTTAAAGAACAAGTCAGGGTACGCTTGCACCACGGTTCAGGATTTGGCAAGTCCAGATATTATATTGGAGCGTTTGCCATCTGACCTCCGAAACACTTGGCAGGGGAACCAGACCAATTGGATCATGGCCACACGGTCATTCGGTTATGCAGGGTAAGGGATCACACATGTTAAAAACATACAGTCGAATTGAGAACCTCCTCCTTTTTTTATTGAAATCAGTAAAAAATAAATAGGTAGGTATACCTAATTACTGTACTTACTGTTTGTGTGTCCCAGTGAGGAAGAACCCTCGTTGTTTGTCATTTCTTTCTAATTTCGTTATGAATCGTAAGCTCAATGTGTAGTTGTATTTGCGGCGAAGTTTTTCCTGAAATAAAAATAGTAATAAATTTAGATCAGTTTTAGAGCAGTATTAAGAATCATAGAATAAATTATATTTATTTAGGATATTTTTAAAAGGGGATTAATTATAACAGCGGTTTTGTATAGTTTTCTTGAATTTTATTGCCATTTGTAATAATTTTTATAGGGAAAATGGAAGAGGGTTGATAAGAGGACTCCAGAGAAAGTGAAAAATGAATCTTTTAAATTTATTATTTCTGAGGGGGTTAGGGGTTTATAGGGGAAGTATTTACTACCACAAAACCCTCTAAACACTAACCTTAAATTCAATATAAGTCTGATCAGCGGCAGGAAAGTCGAGCGCCTTCGCGACCTTAGGCCCCAGTGCGCCCCCGGAACGGAACAGGGCGCGCTCCGTCACATTCATGTCACGAACGTTGAGCACTACGAAGCTTGTGTCTCTTTCCACTTTTAAATCTATTGACACTTCACCTGAAAAGAGATTTTGTTTTAGCTCAAAAGCCTCCACCTTTGAAATACTTTGAACACGTCGTCCACGCTTGCCACATGCGGCTTGGTGATCACATACCTGCCCGAGATTTGAACCCAGAACCCCTAATGGCCAGGTATTTATATCACTATAACGTAGAACGAAAAAAATAAAGATTGGGGGGGTGCTCCCCTGATCTTCCAACCCTTCGTTTTAAGAGCGCCAACGCACTAGCGGCTAGCCGAAATGCGGCGTGCCGGAGCTTTTATGAAACCGTATAGTAACGAGTGCGTCGTCGTTACTATGCGGTTAATTGCGGTTTCATATAAAAATTGATATGCGGCTGGCCGACTAGTGCGTTGCTAGTCTAAGTGTTCGAAGATCAGGGGATTGAGCGACGCTTCCTAGTTAAGAGTCCCTTAATTAGCCATTAAGTGGGCTGCTTGCATATCTGCCAACTGCAAAATAATTTTTGTCATTGCGTAAGAAGCTTTCAGGGCACAGTCAATCGCCATAAGACGGGCACCGGTTCGTCTTTGTGGGTTCGTCTTTCTTTTGAATAACTAGAAACCAGGGAAGTTTATTATGGCTGGACGGTCTTATTTGGTCCAAAGTCTCACGTATACATCTGTAGATCTTGATAGCCTGCTGTTAGGTACGGTGTTAAAACGCATTCTTCTCTTCTCTTCTTAAACTAACCTCTTAATTCTCCAGTAGTTAAATTGGGATGGAGCCATAGACTGTAGTGCTTCGGTATCACGAAGGTAGGAAGACGTGCTCCCCTCCACGGGAAGACGGCGCCATTACTGGCGATGCGTTCTCTGCAAGTACACCATTTTTTTATTAGAGGAAGAAAAAAGTGCAAAAGACACATCATGCTACAGGTACCGGCAAACTTGTTGAACATCGGTTGACGGAGAGGGGGAAAGTTCGCGCATGTGCATTTGCGCGTGACCAATAGCGCGAGCGAATCTCCCGAACGCCCGCGCGCGTTGTCACAGGTATGCTTCTGACCAAAAGCGCGCAGGCGTGTCAAAATTAGTGTTCTGTGCAATCCCCACCCGATATTTAAGAAGTTTGCCGGTACCTGTACGTTTACTTGTAGTACAGTCACGCTGGATTCAATTTCTGTCTGTCAGTCGCAAAGGGTCAGCTCGACCGGGGAAGAACCACCCTCTCACAAAATTAAAGGCCAACGTATGAGTAGGTAATATGGTTTAACTGCCTCCGTGGTACAGTGGTTAGGGCGTTTGGCTCTAAAACCCGGAGGTCGTGGGTTTAAATCCCGCAGGGAGCATCACTTTGTATAAATGTTTCCAGTTTGGTTAAGGCATTGCAGGAATCACCTGAATGTCTGAAAAAAAGGTTGATTCCATGCTTTTCGTAGCCGAAATCTCGGCTAGGAGGACATTATTAATGGGTTAATTGCCCTCCGATTGGTGAGTAAGTGAGAGTGCCGGCGGCCCAACATCAGCATCATCAATCAGCCTGTCGCAGTCCACGCTGGACATAGGCCTCTGGTACTCGCATTCAGCTCCTGCCAGCTATCGTCACTCCACCTGCCCTGGGGGACGCTTACCAATGTGTTCGTAAGTCTAGTACCTATTTTTATTTTACATTTATTGACCACAGACAACAAAAAACATTGACAAAATATTAATAAAAAAAAAACAAGAACAAGACTATCTATGGCCAAGTGGACCTGGCGTCAGCAACTTATTTAACAATAAGTTATACTTACTTATTAGCAGTAGCCGTGTTAGTTTCAGCCCCTGTAGGGGCCTGCCCTGGTATCAGTGGATTTTCACCAGCACATGGGCAATCTGTGAACAAACGGAATATTACTTCAAATTATTAAACTGGGCTATGGTCAGTCACCGTCGGGCAAGCATCAGCTCTACCCCGGTTCACGTGGAAATGGAAAAGCTGGGGGAGTTGAGTAGGTAGTGGGACAAAGGCTTTAAGGTCTCGAGCCGCATTCACGGTCCAGAGGCGTCGCTAGCTTAATTGCGGCTATGAAACGAAAATGTTTTCCTGTCTGCTGAAAAACAGTGTGCGGTGTCTGAGGAATGTGTTGCTACAAACAATTCAGGTTCCTTCGATCATCGAGTTTCACGCACGCAACAAAGTGTAGACAGTTTGTCTGTGTCTGTGAAGCACTGCCTGTGTCTGTGGGGCTCTGCCTGTGTCTGTGGAGCACTGACCAGGTTGCGGAATGGCGTAGACCACCAGCAGCGCGGTGGCGAACATCGCGGAGAACACCAGCGCGGCGAGGCACAGCGCGCGCCGCTGGGAGCAGACGGCCACTGGCGCCTCGCGGAGCTCTCTGGCCTCGCGGGCTTTGTCTGTGTCTGTGGACAGAAGAAAAGGTAATAAATAAATAAATATCTTTGGACATTATTCACACAGCGCCATCTAGCCCCAAACTAAGCATATAGCTTGTGCTTTAGATGCCAGACAACGGATAAACATTACGTATATTTATTTATTTTTTGTAAATACTTATACATAGAAACACCCAGACCGATACAAACAGACATCGCACACCCGGTAAAAAACTGTCATAACATAAAAACATGCAAATCTGGTAGAGTCATTTTGTTACTTAATAATAATTGACGACATAATCGCACACCCGCTAAAAAACTGTCATGACGTAGAGGCAAGGCTGGTCTCACTTTTTTCAGTAAAATAATATTTTTATAATCTCACTTTTTGCAGGAAAATAATATTTTACTGCAAGGGGTGAGATTTGCCTGTTTTTGTGTTATGACAGTTTTTTACCGGGTGTGCGACATGTTAATGCACACAAATGTTTGTACCGTGCGGGGATCGAACCCGCGACCTCTGGTGTAATAGCCGACTTCTCGACCATTACACCAAATGGCTCGTCGAATATCGTTAAGTATTTAATATAAATAAAGTTAGACTAGATTTATGTCGATACTTTGGCGCCATTTTTTCTCCTTCGTCTGTAATGAAAGCTGGTTCTGCGGCAAGTTCTGTTGAAAACCTCAAAAGGCGCAAATATTCTGGAATCAGCGAAATCTAAATATTCGAGATTATTATTTTTGGGGTAGAAACTCCCGGGTGTCCGAGTACTCAAAGTCTGTATCGTGAGATGTCAAAGAGTTTGCTGGGGTGATCTAATGATCCGACAACTTGCCTGTACCTACAACGTGTAGGCCTGGCTATCCAGCTCGGAACCGTGTTAAATGTCCTAGAGACGGGGATCTTATCCATAATGTTGGTTTAAAAGTTTGTACAGCTTTTTACTTTTTCTTATATTTTATTTTTCTAAGACTTTTTCATAAATAAATAAATGGTTAAGACGAAGGACCTTACCTGAAAATAGTTAAAGGTTTTCATTCCTTCGCAACAATAAAATATGCCGGCATATAAATTAAATAACAATCCTTGAGGTTTAAATATAGCTTTACCTTGACTACAGTTTCTGAGTCCTCGACTTGAACGTTTTTTAAGCACGTAGGACTATTTATTATTTATCCTAATATTAAGGTGGGTCTATGCTTACGAGCCGAGCACGATCCGCGCACGAGCGGAGCACGAGCCGAGCGAGCCGCTCTGCTCGCGTGACAAGTGTGGACGCACAACGAGCCTGCAGTCGAGCGCGATGCAAATCTCTTTGTGTTTGTCAAAAACCCGACATTAGGCGGAGCCGTAGACAGAGAAAACTATAGACAGCTAGTAGAAAAACCGGCACGCGGTGCGGGACAAAAAATTGTGTAGTTCTATCTCTTTCTTTTACATGGTCTATCCGTATCGTCCTCTTTTTCTTGTGTGAATGCGATAGATACTATCAATTTGTCTATAGTTTTCTCTGTCTACGGGCGGAGCACAGTCGAACACGAGCCGAATGCTCGAAGCGCGCTCGTTCGAGGCTCCAAGTCGGTCCACAGTACACGAATTTTGGATCGGCTCGTGCTCCGCTCGTGCGCGGCTCGTGCTCGGCTCGTAAGCATAGACCCACCTTTAGAAAGCGAAAGGTCACTCATTTACTCATCACGAAACCTTAGAAACTTCAAGAGCTTTTAGAACCTTCGTTGTTTCTAAAACCCGTAACCCAAGTGCTTTGCTATTTTGGAATCACATTTTAAAGTTATGTAAAATCGTGTTAAAGAAGCACTAGGTACTTGACATTTCCTTAGTTGACTCCGAATAGGCTGAGTGCAGACAGCCCTTGAAACGGCTTAGGTCCTCAACTGAAAAGCCTAGCCTAGCAAGTCGTTAAGAACTATTGACCTAGAATCTAGGCTTTAAGCACGTTGTTAAGGACGTTAGGGTGGTAGAGACTTGTACTTTTAAATACCTATTTCACTATTTTCTTTAAAACACTTTTTACGTTTCTGCTGTGACGCGGGGTCTTTGGTTAAATTGTCGACTCGACTGACGATACCTTCATTTCAAATAAATACAGGGTGGAAAGTTTCAATGGGGCAGCCAAGGGAGGTACCTTAATCGTTGCAGCTACAAGAATTTGGTCTTAGGAAACTATCAATAATTTTTCAAAAAAATTACATTACCATTCACAGATTTAAAAAAAAATGTACGGTTAGCAAGAAAATTACCATTTTTCACAAAAAAATTTTTTGATGCTAATCGGTCCAATTTTGTGCGCTGATCAAAATCTTGTATGGGACCAACTGAGGTTTCAGTACTAGAAAACTCACAAATCAAAAAAAACTTTTCCCATACATCAGTCAATTAATTTTGTTTCAATTGGAACTTACGTAACCTCGATAGTTTTCTGAAAAAAGATTTAGTTACCTACCTAGTTCAAATTCAAATAAGATTTAAATTTCGAACTTTGTTTTCTTTTTATAATGCGTAGGTACTTCTTTTGCTGCTTATATCAAAATCTGATTGCGTGTGGTGTGCTTTTGCGAGTAGATGCTTTTAGTTATTCTTTTTTTGCAAAAATCAGCTTGATTTCTTTCTGTGGGGCTATTTAAAAAATTAAATTTATGAAAAGAAATATGACAGTGTCGAAGAATTAAAAAACTCGCTCTGTACAATTTTATATGGAATTCATCCAAATAATTATTGGCCGCCACGCGGTCAGTACAAAAACGAATACATTTATGCATTAATCAAAATGGAGAACATTTTGAGCACCTTATATCATAAAGTAAAATTACTTAATAAAAATAATTATTATTTTTTAAATAATTTTATTGTTTGATTGCATATGCATCTTCTTAATTATTTTTTTGTAGCTACAACAAAAAGTTACCTCTTCTTATGGCCTCACAAAAAATCTAAGTACTATAAAATGTATGGGAAAAGTTTTTTTTGATTTGTGACTTTTCTAGTACTGAAACCTCAGTTGGTCCCATAGAAGATTTTGATCAGCGTACAAAATTGGACCGATTAGCATCAAAAAGTTTTTTTGTGAAAAATTGTAATTTTCTTGCCAACCGTACATCTTTTTAAAAATCTGTGAATGGGAATGTAATTTTTTTGAAAAATTATGGATAGTCTCCTAAGACCAATTTCTTGTAGCTGCAACGATTAAGGTACCTCCCTTGGCTGCCCCATTGAAACTTTCCACCCTGTATATAAATAAATATAAATATCTCTGGACATTATTCACACAGCGCCATCTAGCCCCAAACTAAGCATTAGCTTGTGCTATGGGTGCCAGACAACGGATAAACATTACTTATATACTTTTTTTTTGTAAATACATACATATTATACATAGAAACATCCAGACCGATACAAACAGACATGTAAATGCACACAAATGTTTGTACCGTGCGGGGATCGAACCCGCGACCTCCGGTGTAATAGCCGACTTCTCGACCATTACACCAAACGGCTCGTCAAATATGGCGGGCGGCCTTAGCCTATCTGCCTATATAGGATGCACGCCCCTGACTCCTACTCGTATTAGCCGTCAATTCAACATTCACTCCTCTCATGTCCATATCATTCAATCCATCTCTTTTTCGTTCTTCTTCTGCTACATAACATCTTTTTCTACACACAATTATACACATTTATCATTATTATTTCGGTGACATGTATGTCTTCCCTCCTCATGACGTGTCCCATGCAATCCTTGCACTCCTAACCTTATCCACTATCGATGCCACTTTCAAATTCTAGTTAAGTAGATATATATAAAACCTCAGACACCCCAAATGATTTTTAATACAATTTACCTAATTGTGATGGAAAAAACAACATAAAAAAGAATTGAAAGGTTTTATTAGCTGTTTTAGTTTTACTGGCAATTCTGATCGTTTCTTGCGTCTGCGACGACGCTTCGTCGAGGGACGAGTCGGTAGGTATGGTTTGCGCACGTGACGGCTTGATATATTAATAAATAGACAGGGCAACATTGTTATTAAATATTTTTTGAAAAATGTGACCTATATTAAAAAGTGTTTTAATGGATTCTACTCGTTGTTCTGATCAAACTAATTTCAGGTTTTGCACATTTAAATTAACACGTTGTATAAGAGAATTAATACCACTGAATTTTAATTATTTAGCCTATGAATACTGACCTGCGAGGAACGCCACATCGTCCAAGTCCTGATCCACCATATTCCGCCAAGCAGCTGCTGGACAAAAAACGTCATGATTAGGTATAGAATACTTAGGTAAGCACAGAAGCTCTGTCTTATTATCCGGCTCTCTTTTCCGAGTTTTTTGTTCTGAACGAGTCAGGGTACGGTTGTACCATGATTAGGGTTGCCATCCGTCCGGGTTTCCCCGGATTTGTCCTAGTTTAGAGGGCATCCGGGGAGCGTCCGGGGAAGGTTTCATTTGTAGACCGAGTTTTAAAAAATAAATAAATAAAAAAATTTGGGCTGCCCGCGAGACACGCACTATGCCCGCACACCACGATGTTTTTTATTACATTGAATAATTATGTTTAATAGATCTTGTTAACATGTCCGGCTTTCGGACTCTAAAATCCGGGGTTTTCACGCGTCTTGTCCTGTTTTCCAAATTTAAGAGATGGCAACCCTAACCATGATCCAGGATTTGGCAAGTCTAGTTCCATTGGAGCGACTGCCATCTGACCTTCGTGGGTTCGATTCCCGTCTTGGGTCGTGTTGATGGTAGGACTTTTTCAGAGTCCGATGGGCTAGCTATCTATCACTCCCATAGGTATCCGCCAAAACAGTTCTGGCTGTGTTCCGGCAACATTAGTGTGGGAGCCAGTACCGGTCTTAACTTGAAATCAAAGGTCCGAAGATCATAAATAAAATCAATAAATAAATATCTCTGGACATTATCCACACAGCGCCATCTAGCCCCAAACTAAGCATTAGCTTGTGCTATGGGTGCCAGACAACGGATAAACATTACTTATATACTTTTTTTTTGTAAATACATACATATTATACATATAAACACCCAGACCGATACAAACAGACATGTTCATGCACACAAATGTTTGTACCGTGCGGGGATCGAACCCGCGACCTCTGGTGTAATAGCCGACTTCTCGACCATTACACCAAATGGCTCGTCAAATCATAGGGCCAGCTTTAGCAACGCTTCCTGGCTGAGGAAATACGTCCTCAATGGAAAAGGCCGCAGTGGCCGCTTACCAATTAAGGCTTCTGGGTGCCTGTATGTAGGGTTTCCATCCGTCCGGGTTTCCCCGGATTTGTCCTAGTTTAGAGGGCATCCGGGGAGCGTCCGGGTAAGGTTTCATTTTGTAGACCGAGTTAAAAAAAAAAGGTGATTTATGACATTTTCAACTGTTTTTTATTATTTACATTGAATATGTTTAAAAGATCTTGTTGACATGTCCGCTATCGGACTCTAAAATCCGGGGTTTTCACGCGTCTTGTCCTGTTTTCCAAATTTTAGAGATGGCAACACTACCTGTATGCCAACTGATCTAACTTGAAAAAAAAATTTACTGGGCCTACAATAGTGCCTGTACCCATGTCTTATGCGACGGCAATAATGTTAATTTTTCTTTTTTTAAGGTTCTGTACATACCTTTCGCAGATCCGTTGCGGTCCGCTTTGTATTTTCCGATGGGTTCCATCTGAATGCCGTCCATTTCACGCCATCCGCGGCATGACAAATGCTACCTGTCAACAAACGAGGAAAGAATAATAAATAATTTCATTCTCTAAGTATATTTCTATTTTATTTTGATGTTTCGGGCTATAAAAGCTTGATAAATAGTTAGTACTGCAAGCATGCAGACGGAATCTTTATACCTTTACTCTTCTTTATGAGAGTATGATACTATTAATTGTAATTCTCTCACAGTTTTTTTTTTTGTGGAGGGGAATGCATTTACGCACTATTTCTCGCCTGGTGTGGACGTGCCGCAGCGTTGCCAGACGTCCCGATTTTGGCAGGACGTCCAGATTTTTAAATCAACATTAAATGTCCCGCGCGGGACAGGCTCAGTCCCGCTTTTCGGGGAGAACTCGACCGTACGTGCAGAGTGCTGTGAAAGAAAGGCGCGTTATGAAGATAAGAGTGTGGGAGAGAGAGGCTACTTGAGATGGTTATAATACTTATGCTATCTATTGTCACGTAAACGTAATTTTAAGTCAAATAAAAAGATAAATATTTGAAAATCTTTGAATAGTTACATAGGTTTTTTTTTACTATGTCCCGCTTTTGACGGAAGAATCCCGCTATTTTCACTCAAAAAGTAGGTACCTAAGTCCCGACTTGGCAAAAATAAAAACTGGTAACGCTGACGAGCCGTGTGTGGGACTCCTGTGGGACGCTGAGGCGCTCCTGCATAGCAGTCGGCAGCGTCCCTGGGCCTTTACATCAGCCTACTCTGTACTACTGACTGGCCCAATGGCGCATTTGGTAGTGACCCTTCCCTATGCGCTAGGGTCGTGGGTTCGAATCCCACCCAGGACAAACACTTATGTGATTGAATTTGTGTTTGTTCTGTGTCTGGATGTTTATATGTATGTTACGGGCCATTTGATAAGTCCGGGCATTATTCATAAGGGCCGGTCTGTATTAATAATGCCCGACTCAATTGGGCCATGTGATTGGGCAACAGCAAGATTTATCACTTTTCCCGGCCATTATGAATAATGCCCACCCTATCTTGGGCCAAGTAATAAAATAGGTGAACAGTAGTGTGTTTGTTTATTAAAAGACAAAAAACTTACAACTTTTTCATGAAAAGTTACCAAAAAATAAGCGACATGCATTTATATTACCGGCCAAAGGCGATTTCAGGACAAACTAGTTTGGCCTAGGCTAAACAAGTTCTCACTAAGGGGGAAATCGACTCGGATGGATATAGGTTAGAAGGCTAAGGGCGGGAGCGAAGCGAAGCGGAGCTCCCGCCTTAGCCTTCGTGGTTTTTTTTTTAAACCCTGAAAACCTTTTTTTGTTTTTACTATAATAATATATTCTATGTTGACTTAAATTAGTTTAGCCTAGGCCAAACTAGTTTCGTCGTTAAGTCGTTAAATCGTTAATTTGGAGAATAGGTGTTAAAAAAAATAACCACGAAGGCTAAGGCAGGAGCTCCGCTACGCTCCGCTCCCGCCTTAGCCTTCTAACCTATATCCATCCGAGTCGCTTTCCGCCGCACGTAAGGCACGGCCGCGGTCCAATTTATCACATTGCCCGGCTACAAGTAGGGAATTATTCATACTGCCCGGTCCAAGTGATAAATTCAAGCTATCTTAAACACTGATTTATTACATGGGCCACGGGCCGTCGGGCATTTATTAATAAGGGCCGGCCAAAGTGATAAATTAATCACTTTGCCCGTCGCTCTCGGGCATTATTAATAATGGCCGGTCCTTATTAATAATGCCCAGTTAATCACGTTGCCCGTAACATGTATTTACCTTAGTTGTTTCTGACACCCATAACAAGTGCTTACGCTACTTACTTTGGTGTCAGTCATGATGTTGTCCAATATTTAATATTTATTATTATTTATGTACTTTTTGTACTACTTAAGGACACTGCAAATCCTTTCACAGTGGGACAGAAGTTTGTAATACGATTATACGACCTAGGAGAGATTAGGTAGGCGTAGGAACAATTTAATGGAAACGTGCTCCTACTTACCCATATTATAAAATAAAAATAAGGTTTATGTAGATAGGAAAGGACATAGGCTACTTATTATCCCGGGCTAATGGTTACTTTACTTCCCAGGGGATAACGTAAATGGAAGTTGGCTCGGCGCAGCGGAGGACACGGCACATCACACCCTTGCGGTTTGCCAAAAGTGGGCTCCGCAGCGCAACGCACTGGTGGCGAGGGTGGGTCCGGACCTTGCTCTCCCCAGCATAGTTCTGGCTATGTTGGTGAGTAAGGATGCCTGGAAAGCCTTCGCCACTTTTTGCGAGGAGGTCATGGCAGGTAAGGAAGCGGCGGAGCGCGCGCGGGAGCAAGACCCGTCTGCTGGCGAAGGGCGAGGAGAGGGGGGAGACGGCGAACTGTTGCCCGTCGTCTCCCTCCTCACCCTGGAGGAGGCCAGTCGGTGTATGGTACGGGGGTGCCAGCGCCGACATTGCACCAGCCTCCACCACCGCCTGTTAGAGACGGCTCGACGCTCTCGGCTGTCCCTATCGTCCCCCCCAGCCCATCCGGGGGGGGGGGGGGGGCAGTGTCCCGCCCGCCGTGTAGGCGGGTTCCGTCCGGGGAGGACCGCGTAGAAGGTTTCGAGCCGCTTGCCGTGGTTCCTCCCCACTATGGACGATGAGGGAGCGTCGCAGGAGTTTTAGTGGGTATGCCTCTGGGTAGCTTCTTCTGTGAAGCATCCCAGACGGAGAGCCCCACATACCTCGTCCGTCCCCCGACGGCGGATATGCAAAAGGGTGTCGGCCCATTGCACCTTGGGCCGGCGGCATTTCCCCTGCGATACCAAAAAAAAAAAAAATGGAAGTTGGCTGGATGGAACTATTATTTCTACTTTTCGAATAAATAAAAATCATCTTTTAATTAATCTCGTGCATATTATATGCATACAAAGTTCTGTTAAATGTAGAAAAAAATCATGGAGGAATAGCTTTTTATGAGCAAAGCAAAGCAATCATATTTCCTTGTATTTCCTACAACCATGGAAATAATATTGTCTATCCTACAACATGCACCGCAGACATTTTGAATTTACGTCACTTTTACGCGGGAGTTTAAGAAAAAATGAATGGCAAAGGAAAACAAAGGTATTCAGCCACCCCTGTCATTAAGGGGTGAAAGCGAGCGTTGTGGCTTCCCCATTGGCCCATTCTGGGACCTCTTGGCCCATTGACTGGGAGGCAAACATGTTTTTACGCACTTTCAAGTGCAAAAATGTGCAAAGCAGGGTGAGGTTTTATCCTTTTGTTATACTTGTAAATTTATGGTGGAACTTTAAAGGAGTTTCTTTTTAGAGTTTTGTAGCGTAGAGGTACCTAAGCTATATCGGAACCCTTGTATGAACCTTAGTTGTTTGTCCGGCTGTCGCGATGTCGTGTAAATGAACGCTTAGAAACGCCATGTATTAGGGAAAAATATAATTTAGGAAATTTTTGATTCAGCAATTATTTGGAGTACTTAGCAAAAAGTTTTTTTTTTTTGCTGCTACTGCTAATTATAAAGATGACTCGTAAACAATGCCAAGCACTGGTAGGGTAAAAAAAATATTAGATTCACACTGAGTCATCTTTCTTTTCTGTTATTTCAGTTGGCAGACAGGCATACCTATAACCACGAAGCGTCGCTCAGTGTGCTGCCACGCTGTAGGCTTTTCTGATCTTTGAACCTTTGATTACTTTATTGGTTTCACTAATTTTGTCGGAACACAGTTATAACTGTTATGGCGGTAATTTTTACTTATGGGGGTAGCTAGCCAGTCGCACTCTACTATCAACCAGACTGCCCTTGGTACACCTGGGTGAACTACGAAGGTGGACCATGGGCAATGACTGAACCAGACCTAGTGCAAATCGAACACGCGAACTCCAGTTTTTATATCCGAAGTTCCGAACAAATCGCAATACTTATGAAGTGCTTCTTCATTGCCTTCTGTAAGGTGTAGGTACTATCGAGGTCACCCGTGCGTGATCACCCTTAAGGCTAAAATTCTGTGCAGTATTTTCACGTTTACAAGCGCCGCTCCTAACAAGTCACGATGCGCGTGCACGCTATATTTTTCCAAAAGTGATCACGCGCGGGAGTCCTCGGTCGTACTTCCACATAAGAGCGCCTCATTCGACTGAAAGCACATTCTCTAGTCTCTACCTCTTTTAATTTGCCATCAGAACAATGTCTTAATACCTTCCAGACGTCAACTAATCTGTCGTAATGTAACTCGGTCTGAAATCGTCGAGTCGTATATTCCAACGGATACGATCCGTAAGTCGGCAATATCCGTCGACTGGATGCGGAAATTGGCAATCTCGGACTGTATGATTGGTTGTGCTGCGATGTTGGTTGTAAGTTGTAACCCTTGGGATATGAAGTAACTCTTTATAGCAAACGTCAAAGCACGGTTATTATTTCTAATCAGCACCAATAGATGGCGTCTAAAGTACTTAACTTTACGATGATGTTTAGATTTACATTTCAACTTTAATCTCTATTGTTTTTGGACAGTTTGGCTTCTTTTCGATAGTAGGTACTTGAACTGGTCGACTAGAATGTTTTTTGTGACCTTGTTAAAGTATAAATTCTTGGATCATCTTGAATATGACAGCACTGCACTTGCCCAATCCCTGATCACGAGAAGACACTCGGAAAATTATTTTGCTTTTCATTAGGGCGTTTTTAATTTAGGTAGGGTATCGAGCCTGTGTGGAATAGTGATTAAGACGCACCGGTTATAAAAGCCAGAGGTCGTGGGTTAAAATCCCGCCTTGAGTCTGGTTGTTGATAGGACCCCTGAAATCGGTCGCTTCGGCTGTATTACGGCGACAAAAATTTAGGAACAAGACGAGCAAGGAAACTTGAAATATGCTCAATGTGCTGCTATACTGGTTCAGTGTGAGTGAGTTCAGTTGAATACAGTGTGGTATTGAGCAATGCTTCTTGTTACGTGTCCATCAATGGTATAGGCCGTAGTGGCCGCTTGTTTTCCTGTGTACCCTTGGTGGCGCAGTAAAAGATAAATTTTAACCGCTGTACTCTTGGCCGGAAAACCCAACCAACTCAAATTGTACACGTGACCAAGAGGAATGGCTTTTTCCGACCCTTTTCTTAATAAACATTTATGAAAAATATGTATGAGTTGTGGCGGGCATATTTCTCATCTGTGTCAAAATACAGTATAAATATTCGATTCGATTATGTAAATAGAATTTAAACAGGCAGAAAGATACGTGAAAGACTTTCATAAAAGCATATATTATTGGATAATTATTATGAAAAATTAAGTACTTCACTACATAAAACTACAGACCACATCTTAAAGTATCAATCAACCTAATTATTTAAATAATTAGCCTATGCTTAACAGTTAGTTAATAATATCTACGCTCTAGCGTCACAATGATGGGTACTGGCGTAATCACCACGCTTGCCAAATGCGTAATGGTGATCACGATCACGAACCTGAGTTGTTCGAAAAACCCGACACAAGGGTTCGATCCAGGAATTGAACCCAGGATCCCAAGATCACAGTGTAACTAAACAACTTGACCGCTAGGCCGTGAAAATAAAAGCGTTTTAATACATCAAACATTATTTTCTTCAATAACCAAGATGTTGGGATTCTTTTGTGCTCGATTCATGAATAAAGAAGTACCAAATTCCTTAGAATTAAAAAATCCATGTCCTATTTATATCTTTAGTAAATAAACACTATTGATTTATAATCCTTATTGATCGGAGTGCTACAGGAACTGAACATAATCTTACATTACGATCGATTTAAGAGTAGTTCCTTAAGCAATCAAAATAATTTAAAAAATAAAGCAATAGTTCTTATTTTTTTAATTTACTATATTTTTTATTAAATTGTTGCCAAGGGAATACATGTTATTATGATTATCACGTAAAGGTGATTTGAATTATCTGTTTAATATTTGAGTACAAATGAAACAACATTATTGTAACATCTTGGACATTACAATGGACACATTACACACGAAAATGAACTTACGGTTGCTTCAGCGGCACGAAAAACAATTCATTTCAGCTCGAAAACACCACAAGTACACAAAGTTTTAGTATTTGCCACACAGTATTGTTATTATTTCACGAATTTCCGCACATGGAAAGAAAATGCAATTTCCACAGACGACCACGCGAGTTGTGGGGCAAAATCGATTGAAGCGGGAAACAGCACGGTAAAGTTAGAGAGAGACGGGCTGTGTTTACCGCGTGTGAGTGAGGGAGAAAGACAATCTGTGCGGAGGGTCCATCCCTTGGAATAGGGTTGGTAGACAGCGGTACTTTTTGTTTGCGGAAAGTTTTCGCTTTTGTTTTTTCTGCGAGTTATGCCAGTTTTATTTTCGTTCCAGTTAATTAGTTTTCCCTTTGAGAAAGTTTTTATTTGGTATGACGGGAATATTAAATGGTTTTGTGGCTGTGGATTTTTTTCCTTTGTGTTATAATGCGCAGGTCTTGTAATGAAAATGCCGTATGAAATGTCTTTTACATAGGGTCAATTTCAAAACCACGGAATGTGCGTATGATAGATCGGCGCTAGTACCAGTGGTGACGGAAAACATCGTGAGGAATTTTACAATGTCCCACCAGCTAGCACCACCTCCACAGGCGAAAACTGCCTTCATAACAGCTCTGGCTGTGTTCGGCCAACATAAATATTGAAAAAAAAATTAGGTACAGTCAAAAGCATGTCAGACGTAACACTTTGGACTTTGTACCGCTCGCTCTTATGTCGGGGGCATAAGCGCTATTATCGAACTGCAAGTGTATACCATGATGTGCTGTTGACCGTACTCAAAGATTGAAGGAGCCTATAGTGTGGGAAATTGACCGATACTTTCTTTTTTAAGTATCTTAAGTATAACGGAATAGGCCGCAGTGGCCGCTTACCATCAGATGTCCTGACTGCCAACTGAGCATAAATAAAAAAAAGTTATTTAAAGAAAATTATCTCGACATATCACTTGGTTTTTCCTCGTGAGTTACGAGTGAGATTCCGAGGTACCGCGTTTTAAGTGTGTTTTGGTTGCTCTGAGAGTCCTTTAATATCTAGAGCAGTAGGGGATGTCAGGACAACAAGTGTAAGGTTTGTGTACTTCTTGCCTGTTTTGAAGTTTATGAAGATATTTTTAGATCTGTGGTCATTATAGTGACGAAATAGAATGTTAATTCATTTATCTAACTACCTTTATACGCGCGAACAAAAAATATACTAAATCAATGCGCGCGAATTACCGTGGTCCTGTCCCAAGTTCTAAATCTATGTCTGTCCATAATTTTATTATAATTAAATAAATAAATATCTCTGGACATTATTCACATAGCGCCATCTAGCCCCAAACTAAGCATTAGCTTGTGCTATGGGTGCCAGACAACGGATAAACATTACTTATATACTTTTTTTTGTAAATACATACATACATATTATACATAGAAACACCCAGACCGATACGAACAGACATGTTCATGCACACAAATGTTTGTACCGTGCGGGAATTGAACCCGCGACCTCTGGTGTAATGCCGACTTCTCGACCATTACACCATAAGGCTCGTAAAAAAAAATTGGTGCAGTGGTTATAGGGCGAAACAGACAGATACTTTCTCAATGTTAGTAAACTTTATTTTTTACTACATACTCAAGTCAGTTTCTGTGTCAAAGACTTAATGTTAAAAAAAACCGATTGGGTCCCAGTATGTGGTCCCAGTCGAGAAGTTCCCAAAGGTGGCACTTGTAACTTGTTCACAAGTATGACGGATGTATCAGACACCATTTTATTATGAGGAACCACTATTTAAAACACACAAAAGTTGTTGTACCTATGTCCTAGATGGGACTCAAACCAACGATCCCTCACCCATCCAGTCAATGACATTAGTATTGATCTGGTAATGCAGTCTGTGCAATAATGATGCAATATTGCACCCCTAGGTATTGGGGTGCGCCCCTAGTTTGGTACCACGTCGATATCTGCGCACCTGTCATGAAAAGGTGAGATCTATCGGTGCAATATGGCTCTACTCAGTCACATGGGTAAACAACAACACGCGGTGGCTTTCTGGATTTCGCGATCGAAAAATAATGAAAAAATAAGGTTTTTGCACATTTTTCACTAATATTTTTACGTCAGACGTAAGCCATTTCACAGAAGATTATGATGAAATCGATATTTTTTTGATTCATGTCGGTTTTTGTAGTGTTTTCTGGTTTATATGAGCTAGGTCAAACGGTAAACGGTTTCTGGGTTATGTTATCAATTTTGATTTATAACTTTGTACACCCCGCTCCCTAACTCGTACCTGCATATACTTCCTAAATCGTACTTCCTAAAATGTGTAATATAATAAATTAAAAAAAATTATAGTTTTTTATACAATGTAATAGCTACTCATTATTACGAATTAAAACTAAGGTTTTTTTATTATTATTTTAATAAGGAAGACTGAAATTGATCCAGTCATTGCCCATGGTCCACCTTCGTAGTTCACCCAGGTGTACCAAGGGCAATTATTTCTTCCCTTAGTTCACCCCAAGATATCTGGGTGTACCAGGGGCTTTTCTTTTTTCCCGTGGTTCACCCTTTTTCAATTGTCCTCAGACTTCTAGTTGGAAAAATATGTGATTACTCTAAGTACGACTTAGGCTATGGGTGGTACGATTAAGGCAACCGGTTGCCTTAGTCGTACCGAAAAAAGGTTTTTGTAAAACCTCTAAAAAACAATTTTATTCAAAGATTTTGAATTGTCTATTAATGTTTTTTGATTCGTTAATAAATTAAGTTTTTATGTGTGTAAAGATTTTTCTTGTATTTAAATTACAATAGAAATTATAGCAATTTTCTTTGAACTGGTACGACTAAGGCGACCTTACCCTATATTATTCACACAGGAAATATAAATAAAACCAAAATATAATTTTAAATTGTCATTTATTCTATTACCGTAAAGAAACTTAACTAATCCTTATGATAAACTTAAACGTAATCCTTCGTCATCACAATATAAAGCGTTATCATCATTCACTCACTGATGTTTGGTTATGTTCATCATCATTCAATGATGACTGGTAATGGTAGTATAGTATTTATCTTCTACTGGGCGACTTCCATATGTTGGGGCGCATCTGAAACAACAAAATATTTCATCATTATCATCAGTCAAAAGTCGTCCATTGCCGCACACAGGCCACCCCCAACATTTAGTTAATCATCTATAATATAAAAATGAATCGCAAAATGTGTTGGTAAGCGCATAACTCAACAACGCCTGGACCAATTCGGCCAAATTTTTTTTTAAATGTTCGTTGGAGTTCAAGGATGGTTTTTACGGCGAGAAAAATTGAATTGATTGATTGATCAATTCCCACGGGAACGGGAACCACGCGGGTGAAACCGCGGGCGCCCGCTAGTACTAATAATAAAAATGCGAAAGTCTGGATGCTTGGATGTTTGTTTGTTACTCAATCACGCCTAAACGGGTGAACGGATTTAGATGAGATTTGGCACACGTATAGTTTATAGCCCGGATCAGAAAATATATAGTAGCAATGATATTATAATAAAAAATAGGTAGATAGGTTACTTGAAGTAAAAAAGTGGCACCCGAAAACTGAGCTAATTAGCATACCTGAGCTGTCACACGAAAGCATTGACAGTTTGATAGGTAGACCGACAAACTTATCTGTTCCGGTGGCCAAAATTAGAACTACGTGAAATGTCAGTTTTTGCAATGCAAAAACGATATTTAAGCTGCACTGGAGGGTAGGCGATGGGTCCACGCGTCTTTTAGTTTTAAATCTTTTTATTTGTGATCTAGTGCAGTTTGGTGTTGAAAAGTGGTGTGATTTTCATTCAGTAAAGTGTAACGAAGTGTCATAAATAAGAAAATTGAAACAAATTGACTGAATGGACGGGTATTGCGTGTAGTGTGTCTCATCGGTAGATGAGACGCTCTTACCGTAATGGCGTCCATTCCCCCGTGAACTTGAGAGTATCCTCCAGTGTTTCCATGAAGCGTTAAAACATCTTAACACCAATGTTTTAACGCAATTAGAAACTCCCATTACTCACTTGACATTGGCAGAATCACCGCGCCGCAAACAGGCGCGGGATAGAGGCCATTATTAAAAAATAATAAATAAAACGATATTTAATGACAGTACTACAAATACAGTAGCGACGCCGCCACCGGAAAAAATAAGTTTGTCGGTCTATACGTACGCCGCCGCGCCGTGGACAATTTTTGACTTCACTTCAGTACTGACATAACCTATCTACCTCTTTTTTATTATAATATCATTGTATAGTAGTATATAATAGGCTATAAAATAATAAAATTACTACGGGAAACGTCTCATTCACGCGGGATATTTGACAAAAGAAATTACGCGCGGGTGAAACCGCGGGCGGAAAGCTAGTTACCCATAAGTCGATATTCCATTGAAAGACTATTAGTAAATGTACAATGCGCTACCACACTGTAGGATCTTCTGATCTTCAACCTTTGATATCAAGTGTACTGGCTCCCACAAAATATTGCCGGAACACAGCCAGAGATGTTATGGTGGCAGATTTCACCTGTGGAGGTAGCCAGTCGGACTCTGAATAAGTCCTACCACCAACCAGACCCAAGGCGAGTATCGAACCCACGACCTCCGTGTTTTTATACCCGCGGCTTAGCCACTGTTCTATGGAGGCGGTCACACCATTACTATATACACCCCGTCCGCTAACCGTGGCGGGGAGCGGCGCACGCAACGCTTACTTTGCTCCGGACTAGAGTTGCCCAACTATCGATAGTTTCGCTATCGATAGTTGACCTTGAAAAATAGTAACAATATCGATAGTGCTATCGATAGTATCGATAATATCGATAGTATCGATACTATCAATAGCCCAATCCAGGCAATACTATCGCGGGTAAGCAATACTATCGATAGTATTGTTGATCGATAGTATCGATACTATCGATCGTCTTTTTACTATCGAGCAACAATACTATCAATACTATCGATAGTATTGCCTGGATTTGGGCTATCGATAGTATCGATAGACTATCGATACTATTGATATGACGTCAACTATCGATAGACTATCGATAGTTTAGCGATAGTGGACTATCGATGGGCAACTCTACTCCGGACCGCCAAGCAGTGAACACGTCTAGAAACTGTCGCGTGCCGTTACTATGCTTTGCTTATTTGAAGTTATTTGCCGTGTTTAGAGAAACACAATTACAAGAACATAGGCTACTCACCACCAGATCCATCGTCGAACATGAATTCATCCTGGAACTCTTTAAGGAACTGCTCCGAGCGATGCTCGTCCAGAAATAGGGAGTAGACTTTCTTCACGTCCTCCATACTGACCTGCGTTAATAAAGCAATGACGTTCAATATATTACTAGACTCCTATTCACGCTTAAATATTGTCCGAAGCAAAAGTCTACCCACCCGACTATTGGGCAGAGTTTTCGTTTAGTTGTATACAATTGACATTAAACACTAACTGCCACGAGATAAGGTGTTTATTTGAACGAATGTGTTAATGTTATCTGTGTCAACGCCGCTCGGACGTTTTTTGAGGATTTTTTCTTAGAGATTGGGTGTCTAGTTGTATATTGAACGTCATTGGTCTCACCTAATAAATTAGTTTTATTTTCTGTTGGTGTAAATACTTTTTAGTGTAAATACATACTTTTATCATTTTTATCGTTATTTTACATTTTTCTTCTTTTTTATTGTCTAAATTTTGTCTGTCATATTCTGTCATTAAAAATATATTTTTTTTAATGTGAGTCGTGTATGTCAATAAATTGTAAATACATCGTATTCGTCGCCGTTTCTTTCACCCATCACGACCACACAAGGCATAGGCCACCGTCCGAAAATAATAATAAGATGAATAAAAAAAGACTTACTTCAGTAGCCTTCCTGCGCTTAGCGACGAGCGAAGCTGTAGTGATGAGCTGTATAGCGTACCGGAGCGAGGTCTCAGTGGCCACTCGCGTCAGCACTGTGAGGGCGTCTGCTGACATCTGGCAGTCTTCCTCTTCACACCTGTCAGGTTAGAGAAGGACAACGCTTGATTAGATTGTTACAAGTAAGAGGCTGCCTCGGTAGTAGAAAAGTGGAAAGAAGGCGCGATGTAAATGACAGACAACGCCATCTAAAGACAGAAGTTTGAATTGACACGTTCGTTTCTAGTAAGAAGGTAGTTCTGAATTAAACCGACAGATGGCGGAAGAGACATGATATTTTGAAATTATTGAAGACTAGCCTTTCGCCCGCGGTTTCACCCGCACATAATTTCTTTTGTTACATTTTTCCCCCACACTTCCGGGATCAAAGTAAGTACTATCCGGTTTAGAATCTGAACTTCAGATGCTATTAGGATAATACCTTTTGGAATGGAACGAAAAATGACGTCAACTGCGCTTGTCCGTAGCGTTAGCAACGCAAAATAATATCTGTGTATGTGTAAGTCATCACGCAGTTGACGTAATTTTTCGCTCAATTCCAGAAGGTATTATCTTAAAGTCATTTGAATCTGATAGTAAAGATCATCCGGGGATAGTGTAGCTTTCCAACAGTGAAAGAATTTTTCAAATCGGTTCAGTAGTTTTGGAGCCTATTCAATACAAAAAAACATACAGACAAACAATCAAATCTTTCCTCTTTATAATATTAGTATAGATGATGCAAAATAAATACTTTTACATTTACCTAATGGCGAGGATCTCGCGCAAATCCTGCGGCGAATACGGCGAGGTGGGCACGATGATCATACGGTCCAGTAGGTCCAGCGGGATGCCGTGAGGGCTGCGGTAGTTGCTCCCACGGATGCGGGTCACTCCGCGGTTGGTGGCCATCATTACTACCGGCGCTGTTTCTGATTCTAGAGCGCGGTTGAGGAACGAGAAGCATTCTATGTCCAGCATGTGGGCCTGGAAATTAACCATGCTAATGTTACACACTATAACAGGGGTTCCCGAACTTATTTTATCTACTGCCCACTTTGAGAAAAAAAATAATTTTTAGCGCCCCCATTTTAATTGTTGTGAGCTATATTAGCAGAGATTTCTGGATTTGTGTCTCTTACCGCCCCCCTTTAGGCCTGCAGCGCCCACAAGGGGGCGTTATCGCCCACTTTGGGAACCCCCTATAACACACTTAGTATCGGAAACACACAAAATATCATCAAAATAGACTTATTTACATTTGTCTTGCCTTTGTTTTGTCATGCGTGTTGATTAAGCCAGTAAATATCTTTTGTATTTTCCTTTAAACGTCCGTTACAAATCACTTAGTTAGAGTATAAATACTCTTTCTGTGAGACGTTTGCCTAATACGTATATACAAATACAAGGATTTATCTAAAGCTTTCGAGAAGGTAAATCATTCTATATTATGTCAAAAGTTAGTGGCCACGTGTATACATGGATTATTGTTTAGATAGGTGTCATTATACTTGTCTCGCAGGAGCCAATTGATTGGGCTGAAAGGAGAAGTGTCTGATCCATTGTCAGTTACGGCCGGCGTTCCCCAAGTATGGATCTTAGGTCCCTTATTTTTTTACATATTCATATGTTAAAAAAGTGCCCGCGTTGTGACTATCGACCAGCACAAAAGTAAGTCTTTGCCTTACAATGGAATTTCAATAAATATATAAACCTAATATAAACCTCACCTCATCTATGAATAGAACTCCTGGAATCATCTCAGCCTTCCCCTCCTCCCGCCATTCAGCCACTTTGCTGTTGATTTGCTCACGAATTTCAGACTTGATTTCACCAGTGTCACCTGGAGAGAACATTAAAATCATCCATCAAGTCAAGGTAAGTTATTGTTTATTTTATAGGTAATTCTTAATAATGTGTGATTACCTCTAAACCTTTTGATTTCGAAATTTTTATACCACACTTAGAGCGGTTTCGCACTACGTCCGATCCGAATCCGATCCGTCACCGTGAAATCAAAATCACAAAGAAAATCGGATAACGGATGACGGATCTAGTTCGTAAATCACCTAGAAATAGTTCTACGGCTACAAGGAGACGGATCGGATTCGGATCGGACGTAGTGCGTAACCGCTCTTATGCAATAAGTTATTATATTCTTGTTAATACTAACCAGAGAAGAGCGCGAGGAAGCCGTGAGTACGCGAGTTGATGACATCCACTTCGTGGAGTGTGACGGTGTGGACCACTTCTTTGCGCTTCTGTAGTTCGCCCTCCGGACATTGGACAAAACGAGCTTGCTGGCCTGAACATCAAAGTCGAATTTCAACTTTAAGACACATTGTCATATACATAGTTTCATGAACATAATATAGGCATTTTTTTTAATTTCCCAACTTTGATCGAAACATTCATTAAACAAGAACCACGGCGACGAACGCTTTCGATAAATAAAATTGCAGTCAAATCGGTTCATTTATTCTGGATTTGCGATATTTATTTACAAAAACTTTTATCGTTTATCGTAATCGTTGATGACATCAATTTATAAGTACCGCTAGTACTTTCTATTTGTTTAAAGTACGGGCGAGTTTACTGAGTAGTGTACGCAAATTCAAAAATAATTTTTCTTACCTGTAGCATCATAGTCACGAGCGCGGGCAAAGCTACGACCCAGCTTGTTGATCTTTCCTGTTGCCTTGTCTATGGTGATGACGTCACCGGCTTGAACCTGTTCAAACAAGACAAAGAATTTCGTTATTTACGTAGCGTAATGTAATAGCATTTATACATCGTGATAAAATAATAAGATTCCACCACGACTATCACCAACTTCGGAATGCTGCAGTTTCTTGGTCTTTTACAGATAATATTCATATTCATGGGCTTTCTACTAAGAGTTTTGTGTAAATATTTCTTTACTCAGACAAAATCTTTAATAGCAAAACAACACAAAAATCAGAAAGAGATGTAGTGATACTATAATGGAGTCATTTTAATAGGTAACATTTGACAGTTCATTTATGTAAAGCACAGTGCTACTTATGTATATCAGGAGTAGTCTAATTTTCTAAATAAATAATTGTATTAAAAAAACTAATGACTAGCGTTTTATTCCTTTAGCGTAAGGTATATTTTTCTTTTCGTAAATGAACTGTCGAATGTTACCTATTAAAATAACTTCACTATAATCAATTCTATGGTCAAGTATTTAATCTTCAGTTGTTAGTTCGACGCGCGGCTTTTTTTTTTTTTGGAGGGGAATGCATTTACAATTTTAACTCGCCTGGGGAAGAGCCGTGTGTGGGACTCACGAGAATACCCACTAAACCCCCCCGCGCTCCTGCATCGCCATCGGCAGCGTCCCTGGGCCTTGCATCAGCCTACTACCAGGGACACTGCAGGGCGACCTGCCCACCTCTTACAAAGCGGGCCTCGCTTGCCTCCCTCCGGCGGAGGGAGAAGGCTGGATCGACGCGCGGCCTGCAACTTCGTTACAAGTTTCTTGGATTCGCCCCTGATTTATCATCATTATCATACCTTCTCCTTGAGCAGCGAGTCGATCATCTTTGCGCCCATGTCGTAGTTGGTCTCCATGTCCGTGGTCTTGAGCGTGAGGCGGCCCACGCGCGCGCCGCCGCCGCCCGCCGCGCGCTCGATCACAACCTCCACCACTTCTCCTTCTATGATCTCCGACTCTTCTCTGGAAAGAACAGGGTAGGTTTAGGTTTAGGTTTACAGGGGATTTTCCGCACTTGGCCTCTAAAATGGGCCATTGTGCGTGAAACGCGTCACTCGGTCCAGAGCTATAGCACTGCTGTGATGTTTCGGAGCACCTCCCGCAGGGTGCCGCGGTTAGGAAGCAGGCGCGCTCGATGATGGTGCACACTCTTGCACTGCAGTAGTATGTGGACCGGTGTTTCTTCTACGTCCATGCAGCCTCTGCATAGCGATGTACGTATTGCCGATGTTGAACAGGTGCTTGTTAAGCATGCAGTGGCCTGTTATAATCCACTGCATCATTGTTACCTTCGACAGTTTTAGTAAACTGCGCGTCAGTAGTCTGTCAAGGGACGGAAAAACTTTCTTTGTTTGAAGAACAGGGTACTGTTATTCTAAATCAGTTTGCGTAGGTAAACTGAAGTAGCATAAAAATAAGTATCACTGTTGTTTTAAACATCGCTTTGTTTGATTTCAAGTATTCCATCCTATCACATTAATATTACGGAAACAACAACAGGTTTAATACCTGGAATTGTACCCAGGATCCCGAGAGCACAATGTTACACCACTCTAGACATTTAAGAATTTTTATTACTCACTTAATTCTAATTCCAATAGATTTTCTGATGGCTTGTGTAAGAGCCTCTGTCTTGCTCATTTCCAGTGAAAATATTTCAGAACCTGCAAACATAAAAAAGGAAATTTTATTTTGACCGCCACCACTTTAGGTCTGGACCTGGTTGGTGGTAGAACATTTTTATAGAAGTATTCGAAACAAATACAAATTCTTCTATTTATATCTACATAGTGCCTTAACACAACATATGGCTATGGTGTTAGAAGTGCCCAGATGCAACTGTAACCGCTTACCATCAAGTTTGTGCCTTACCCTTGTGATATAAATGGATATCCCTACAGTCCTTACACAATAATGCTCATTCCTTAAGTTTGTCTCTGTTTTTTTTTTTTATACTATGTCAGTTGGCAGACAGACACGCAGCCCACCTGATGGTAAGCGGCCACTGCGGCCTTTTCCATTGAGGGACACTTCACCAGGAAGCGTCGCTCAATGTGCTGCCAGACTGTAGGCTCATCTGATCTTCGAGCCTTGTGTTTCAAGTGTACTGGCTCCCACATTACTACTGCCGGAACACAGCCAGAGCTATTATGGCGGCAGATTTCATCTATGGGGTGGTAGCTAGCCAGTCGGACTCTGAAAAAGCCCTACCACCAACCAGACCCAAGGAGGGAATCGAACCCACGAGCTCCATGTTTTTATACCCGAGCGGCTTAGCCACTGTTCCACGGGCCTCCGTGACTGCCTGGTCAGAGCCGCTCCGTACTCAGAGCGCGGAATCTATGTCTTAACAGTGCCTTAACACAACATACCAGCCATGCTCGTAAACGGAGTATCTGGACCCAACGCCTGCGCAAGGCCCATTGCGATGGCAGTTTTGCCTGTTCCAGGCTGCCCTGCTAGGAGAACTGCTCGACCGGCTATTTTCCCTGTAGATATGAAAGTATTTGGTTAGGATACAAGACAAAAAATTGCTTTTTTAAGCCATAAAATATTTAACTTATCTAGGTATCAGGCGGAGATTAAACCTGCACTCCTTTTTATGGATTTATTTATAAGTATAATTTTATTTATTCTAACATTATATGGAAGAAAGATTTGATTGTTTGTTTGTTTGTTGGTTTGTATGTTTGTATTGAATAGGCTCCAAAACTACTGAACTGATTTGAACAATTCTTTAACTGTTTCACTGGAAAGTTACACTATCCCAGTATGACATAGGGTACTTTTGATCCCCGAAATGTGGGGGGAAGGGGTGTTAAAAAAAGAAATCATGTGCGGGTGAAACCGCAGGCAGAAGGCTAGTTAATGATAAAACAAAGTACACTATTAAACCAGAACAAATTCAGCTTATCCAAGTATCAGGCGGGGATTGAACCCATGCCCCTCCTATAGGTCTAGCATAAGATAAATAAAACAATAAGTTACCATAGCAACCAACATGTTTAGTCAATAATACCTTCTCGAATCATCTGTAGGACGAGACCAGCGGCTTTTCTGGCCATCTTCTGCCCCACCATCCCCTGGGATACCGCCCTGGGTTCCAAGGAATCATCGAGACCGAGGCCTCTGATGTGAGAATGAGCTCCTATCCTCTCAATACGGGTTATTGAGCGCACTTCTTGCACCTGGGCTGCCGCAATAGACTGTAAAAGAGTATTAAGACGTTCAATTTAAGTTCTATTGAGGATTTCTTCTAAATTTTGTAAATAACATGCATTGCTCTTATAGGTTATGTTTGTTAAAATGTGTTAAATTATATCGATATATTATTAGATGTGTAAAAATAGGGTTCGGAAACTACTTACCGCCATTTTAGAGTATTTTCAATTCGATTTACTGAATAAAATCTGAATAACGCACGAACCAAGCAACCGCTCACAAACCGCTTCCAAAACAAACGTCAAAAATAACAAAATGTCAAATAATGACACCTGACAGTTGTTTTTTTTTAAATAGATTCAGGCTGGGAGACACTGGTGTACATTTTAATAAAATTCATAGCAGCAAAAATATTAATTAAGTAACTTTACATTTACAAAGAGGCGTCGCGCGCGCGTCGATAAGTAGTATATAGAGATGGGCAAAGTGTTTCTGCCCGGCACACAGTGGATCGACGTCATACAAGCGATGGGACACAGGCTACTTAAACAAACATCTGCCGAATTTTGAAAAACAAGTAACACCATCTTATTCACCTACTTACGAGCTATAAAAAATGTTAGTACCGTTTTCTTATTGGGATCTCATTTGAAGAGATAAAGTACTTAATGTGATTTCTTAGTATGGAAAATGACTTTTAAAGTCCTGTTTCTCGAGAGTCCCTTCGTGTTTCGACTTGAACTTTTTATATGTTAATAATACATATATTTGCTACATTTTCTCCAAACAAACAAGGTGCGCGCGACGCGCCCCTTACGAGGTATAAAATATTTTTCTATTTTTTTCAATAATTCTTTTTCAGGATTCGGAATTGCTCAGGATTCTAATTTTGAATCACTCGCTGCGCTCGTGATTCAATTTTAGAATCCTTCGCTTGCTCGGTCATCAAAATTGAACACGCGGTTAAAAAGCAACTTTGCACTCTTGTATAACAAATAACTATTTCTATTTTTTTCAATAATTCTTTTATTGTATGAAATATTTTATTGTTTTAACATATTTTATCATCGAAACTAACTCGAAAGGTGATTTGCTGAAGGTTAGTCAGATCATAGGCACATTAGAGAAAACCTTTCTCGCTACTGTTAGTGACCGTAAAGGATAAAGAACAATGCCCATAAGCCATACAACTTTTGGCTAACTGTGGACAGTAAAATAAATAAAAACTGAATTTTTCAATAAATAACTTTTTAATTAATTAAATTTTTGGTATTTACTAGAAGTTTACCAGCTCTTTTATTATTTTTATGATTTAAATAAATTGTGCAATGAATATTATCATTTCCGCGGCACAAAATGACGTATATGTTCGGTCAACAGCACATCACAGTTAAAACTTGCAGTTCGATAATAGCACTTATGCCCCTGACATAAGAGTGGTACAAAGTTCAAAGTGTTACATCTGACGAGCTCTTGACTGTACTATTCTTTTCGTTGAGTGACTGATAATGTCAGTCAATCGTCATCATTCGCTTTTGATTTCCTCCATAGACCACCGTAGACAGAGAAAACTATTTCCTCCTCAGATTTCCTCGTATTTTGACAACTTTCGAATGACACTTTATGATGAAGATTGACTGTCATAATGTCAATGACAAAAATAATTGCCAGTGTTGCATTTTGAATAAATGAAATATAATACCGATTATCGATATAGATCGCGATATTAATAATTAAAAGGAATTATTTTTATTACAGTTTTAGAAAAAGCTTTAAGTTTATTTTTGTAATAAATAAGTAATTACATTAATAAAATGTAACAATGATTATTGCAGAGTTGCTTAATAATTATAAGAGGAAAAAAAAGTTCAATCGAATACAGGATTGACTCGATTACGAAATCGATTGTAATGTTAGATACTGACAACATTTTGTAAGGCGGAAGTGATTTATTAATTACACAATTTATTTAAATCATAAAAATAATTAAAGATCTGGCGGACTTCTAGTAACTATAAAAAATCAAATTAATTTAAAAGTAATTTATTGCAAAATTCAGATTTTATTTATTTTACTGTCCACGGGTTGGCCAAAAATGGGCATTGTTCTTTATGAATTACCTTATTAAATATATAAATTCAATTAATACAGTTTAGATACTGCTGTGAAACATGTGTTATTTTAAAATTTAATGTTACATTTCAGAAATACCCTACCATTCACAAAGATAAAAAAAAAATGGTAGCCTAGGACAAACAAAATATTTTTAGTTTTTATACAAAACTAGCCTTCCGCCCGCGGTTTCACCCGCGCGTAATCTCTTTTTTCAAATATCCCCCCTTCCCCCCTCATTTTCGGGATCAAAAGTACACTATATTCACCGTGATAGTGTAGCTTTCCAACAGTGAAAGAATTATTCAAATGGGTTCAGTAGTTTAAAAATTGTTATTCCCGCGAGAAGAGACGTTTTCCGTAGAAATTTTATAGCCTATGTCCTTAATCCGGGATATATAAACTATATGTGTGCCAAATTTCATCTCAATCCGTTCAGCCGTTTAGGCGTGATTGAGGAACAAACAAACATCCAAACATCCAGACTTTCGCATTTATAATATATAAGTATATAGTAGGATAGTACAACAAACATTCGATATGACAAACAAAAAAGTTGTATGTCTGTATGTATAACTTAAAAAATCTTTGAGAAAGTAAATTACTAAGAAAATAAAAAGTTAGTCACTAAATGTATCCTCTTCTTCATCTATTTCAGATTCTTCGGATTCACTATCGGACATTAAATTCATAACATCGCAAAATTCAATTTGATATTCTTCCGTTACTAACATTTCATAAACTTCTTTAAACATCTTTCTTTTAACTTTTTGATCCATTTTTGGTCGTATGGTTGTGAGAAAAGAATCTCAAGAAAGAAGAAGATTATGTAGTACCTACATCTTCGTAATAGCGCTATTTTTTCTTGAGTGAAACTCTCTATATTTACGAAAATCCTTATTTCTTGCTTCAGATGCCTCTTCTGACCAAAAACCGATTGGCACTAACAGACATGTGCTCAATAATAATTGTGTGATCCATGAATTAACAACTTATGAATACTACTAAGTGGCATGTAATACCGATTACTAAACATTTTTGCATTATCTAAACAATATTCATTAAGTAGGTATATTAAATGAGGTAATTCATAAATTAATCCTTTACGGTCACTAACAGTAGCGTGAAAGGTTTTCTCATATGTGCCTATGATCTGACTAACCTTCAGCAAATCACCTTTCGAGTTAGTTTCGATGATAAAATATGTTAAAACAATAAAATATTTCATACAATAAAAGAATTATTGAAAAAAATAGAAATAGTTATTTGTTATACAAGAGTGCAAAGTTGCTTTTTAACCGCGTGTTCAATTTTGATGACCGAGCAAGCGAAGGATTCTAAAATTGAATCACGAGCGCAGCGAGTGATTCAAAATTAGAATCCTGAGCGTTAGCGAGGGAATCAAAAGAGCACGAGGTGAAAAATCTTTGCACTCGAGTGCAACACGTAACTTTTCATTCCACCTCAGCGAGGAAATGACTAAATGCAAAAAAAAGCAAATTGAAAAAAGAACACCAAGAAGGTTCCGAGTCTGAGTTTTTAACAAATTAAAAAAAAAGTTGTATGATAATATTCGGCACCATAGAGGTAGCAGTAAATTGGTTTAATGTTTTTTTTAATTCACAAACTTAGTGCACACGATGTTCTAAATTCAATTTACTTTATCCTCTAGAGAATAAAAACGGCTTTTCCACTCAGATATTGAAGATTAAAAATACTCTTTCCTCGCAGAGGTGGAATGAAAAGTTACGTGTTGCACTCGAGTGCAAAGATTTTTCACCTCGTGCTCTTTTGATTCCCTCGCTAACGCTCAGGATTCTAATTTTGAATCACTCGCTGCGCTCGTGATTCAATTTTAGAATCCTTCGCTTGCTCGGTCATCAAAATTGAGCACGCGGTTAAAATGCAACTTTGCACTCTTGTATAACAAATAACTATTATACCTCGTAAGGGGCGCGTCGCGCGCACCTTGTTTGTTTGGAGAAAATGTAGCAAATATATGTATTATTAACATATCGCACCTTTGGTAGAACAAGGGCACAACTGTCAAAAATTGGCAAAATGAGTTAAGTATACAGAAATGCTTTAAAATGCACCTTCTAACTGAAGGGACAAAGACACACGTTTAATTCCTTAAAAAAACCGCCAGAGCGCACAAGCGGCGTTGTCTTTCTGGGGCCATTTTCTTACTCTGTTGGCGCGACAAAGTCTCATTGGTCATTTGTGGTATCGGCGGGGAGAGATGTAGTCGTCACTTGGAGCGCTAACGCCGTAAAGTTAAATATGCCCTTTGATGTTTTTGATTTCTGGAGTGACAAGGCCACATTTGTCACACTTATGCCCTGTTTATGATTTAAAAATTTGGAGGACAAAGCCGTTCAGACATTTGTGCCGTTGTCTGTCCAAGATTTGTTTTATTCCTAGGAATACCTAGAAAGACCTAGGTCTTAAAATTATTTTTATATGTAAAGTTAATTTAAGTTTTATACTGGTATCTTATTTAAACCTATTTTTATGTGTGATTCCAAACAGTTTAAAAAAATAATAATACCAATTTAAGTAAAACCTTTGTTAGTAAAGAATTGTTTAAAATTTTATTAAAAAATAGTTTTTTCTGTTAGGTTTTTTGTTAGGTTTATGTTCCTTTTATTTTGATAATTACGCCAATGCAGTCAAAAATGGAATTGAGAAGTTTGAAGCAGCCCGTCTCAATGAACTCGACGCCAGGCGCCATGCTCGAAAGACGCGCCCCAAGGTCTCCTACAACTACACCTACAACACAAGTGGACAGTTGCAGTGCAGCTTATGCAGTCGCACGTTCAAGACCAAGTTCGGGTTTGCAAGTCACCTCCGAGCTCATGCCAGAGACTGACAAGGTGTCGCCGTCGACGGACACGTCGTGGAGGACATCATCATCATCATCATCATTTTGATAATTATTATTCTCTTATAATAATATTTTTTTTAATACTATTTTTAAGCGATCCTAAAGATATTTTCTAATGACCATAAGATTTCAGATTTTTGACGAAATGTGACGACTGATTACTAAGTTTTGATGTTTTTTTTGTAAAAAGTTACTGTGAAATGTTTAATGTATAAAAAAATACAACATTTACGCAAAAAACACGGTGTTTTTAGTCAAAAACGAAGCCAAATTAAAGCTTAAATATGGTCACATTTACAAAATATTTTACTTATTGGTGGAACAAGGGCACAATTGTACACCTATGTTAGAAAAAATTTTTTTTACAAAAAAACTACTGGTTTTTAATTATTGTAAACCACGCACTTAAAAAGAATATAGTATATAGTTTATGTCATGCAAAGGAGAATAACTTTAGTATGATATTGATAGAGCTAGGCCACATTCAATACAAAAAATATCTTAAAATGGCTCTCCTGTAAAATCGCAAAAGGTGCAGTTCTGCCCTTGTTCTACCAAAGGTGCGATATAAAAAGTTCAAGTCGAAACACGAAGGGACTCTCGAGAAACAGGACTTTAAAAGTCATTTTCCATACTAAGAAATCACATTAAGTACTTTATCTCTTCAAATGAGATCCCAATAAGAAAACGGTACTAACATTTTTTATAGCTCGTAAGTAGGTGAATAAGATGGTGCTACTTGTTTTTCAAAATTCAGCAAATGTTTGTTCAAGTAGCCTATGTCCCATCGCTTGTATGACGTCGATCCACTGTGCGGCAGGTAAGATTGGGAAGATTCCCGGCATTTTGGGAATCTTCCTTATTTGCCCAAATAAATGTCCAATCACTGGGCATTTATAAATACCGATGAATAACAGTTGGTAGTCATTCAATAGGGTTACGACCTGGTAGAAATGATTGTTTGAAAAATCCTATTAGTCATTTTAGGCACCCATACATATAAATACAGGCTCTCATATCTATACAAATAAAAGAGGGGACTGAATAACTGACAATCAACGCCCAGCCCAAACTACAAGACCTAGGAACTTGAAATTTTGTACATGGATTCTTTATAATTTGTAAGTTTCCACTAAGAAGGGGTTGTTAGAAATTCACCCCCTAATGGGGTAAAAACGGGGTTTGAAGTTTGTATGAAACTCTATCATTTTAAAAGTTACAGTCTTGAAATTCGGGAAGTAGATTATTTGGGTTGGTGTCAGTTTCATATTAAAAGGGTGTTTTAGAAATTTACCCCCAAAGGGGTAAAAAAGGGGTTTAAAATTAAATATTGGGGTTCTTTATGTTGTGTAAGTTCCCACAAAAAAGAGTTTTTAGATATTTCACCACCTTAGTAGGGTGTTTACCGGGTTGCTGCATCGGGGGGTGTTTTTAGGGTAGTCACATCAGGGGGTGTTCTCCGGGTAGTATTACCAGGGGGTGTTTTCAGGGTATTAAAATCATGGGTGTTCTCCAGGAAGTATCATCAAAGGGTGTTCACCGGGTTGTTGCATCGGGGGTTTTCAGAATAGTCACATCAGGGGTGTTTACCGGGTTGTTGCATCGGAGGGTGTTTTTAGGGTAGTCACATCAGGGGGTATTCTCCAGGTAGTATTACTAGGGGGTGTTTTCAGGGTATAAACATAATGGGTGTTCTCCAGGAAGTATCATCAAAGGGGTGTTCACCGGGTTGTTGCATCGGGGGTTGTTTTTAGGGTAGTCACATCAGGAGGGTTCTCGGGGTAGTATTACCAGTGGGTGTTTTCAGGGTATTAACATCATGGAAGTTCTCCAGGAAGTATCATCAAAGGGGGGTTCTCGGGGTAGTATTACCAGTGGGTGTTTTCAGGGTATTAACATCATGGAAGTTCTCCAGGAAGTATCATCAAAGGGTGTTCACCGGGTTGTTGCATCGGGGGTTTTCAGGGTAGTCACATCAGGGGTGTTTACCGGGTTGTTGCATCGGGGGGTGCTTTTAGGGTAGTCACATCAGGAGGTATTCTCCAGGTAGTATTACTAGGGGGTGTTTTCAGGGTATAAACATAATGGGTGTTCTCCAAGAAGTATCATCAAAGGGGTGTTCACCGGGTTGTTGCATCGGGGGTTGTTTTTAGGGTAGTCAAATGAGGGGTGTTCACCGGGTTGTTGCATCGGGGGGTGTTTTCAGGGTAGTCACATCAGGAGTGTTCTCCGGGTACTATCAGCATGCGGCAACAACCCGGTAAACACCCTTTGATGATACTTCCTGGAGAACTTCCATGATGTTAATACCCTGAAAACACCCACTGGTAATACTACCCCGAGAACCCCCCTGATGTGACTACCCTAAAAACAACTCCCGATGCAACAACCCGGTAAACACCCCTGATGTGACTACCCTGAAAACCCCCGATGCAACAACCCGGTGAACACCCTTTGATGATACTTCCTGGAGAACACCCATGATGTTAATACCCTGAAAACACCCACTGGTAATACTACCCCGAGAACCCCCCTGATGTGACTACCCTAAAAACAGCCCCCGATGCAACAACCCGGTGAACACCCCTTTAATGATACTTTCTGGAGAACACCCATTATGTTTATACCCTGGTAATACTACCCGGAGAACATTCCCTGATGAATACCCAAGAAAAACCCCCTTATGTTGGTACCCTGAACACCTCCTAAGGCTACTACCCAATAAATACCTGTTGAAGATATAAAATCACCTATTACCTATTATGTACCTATTGGATAATGTAATACACCAAGTCAAGACTCATGACTCAGTCTTGTTCAAAGAACTTAAGACTCGAAAGGACTCTGAAGACTCAAAAGACTTAAAAGATTTGGAACTCATGTGACTAACGAGTCCTAGTCTTGAAAAAAGACTCGAGTCTCGAAATAAAGACTAAAATAGACTTGAGTATCTTATAACTCTAGTAGCTCCCCAACTACCGCATTGCAAGTCTAAAGGGACACCTAGTTTCTCGGGTGTACTATTAGTGGACGATTTAGTCTCGAGTCCCACACAAGGCCGCAGGTCTAGCTAGACTGCGGTTATGGGGCATAAACGCATTTATTAACTGGGAGCGGGGGGGTGCTAAGGGGATAGCTGTATTAGCCGGCGAAGGTCCCCTCCCGCGCGCGGTATAGCATGGGTGCGTATTAGACCGTGCCTGGCTCACATTGCACTATTTGCACTTCACCGTTATTAGCAGCAAATATTATGTTTTTTTGAATTTATCGTAAAGAAAAAAAAGTAAGGTCATTAAAAGATTACCCAAACAGTCAAATCTTGCCTGTAATACATAATTCCAAACGAATATCGATTATAGAAAAAAATAAAAATAGATGCCCAGATAAATGCCCAAGGGAAGGAATTTATGGGCATCTATTTGGGAATCTTCCCAATCTGCCTTAAATGCCGGGCATTTGCCCATCTCTAGTAGTATATCATCATTTGAATCAATTTAGTTTTTCTAGCTTTAAAACTCTAATGCAAAGTTTAGTGTTTTTTATAACCATTTTGGTAGATTTTTATATCAAGTTGCTGGTATCACCCGTAATCAATTTTGTGAATTTGTCATTTGAGGATTCTGTCAAGTTAGATAGCATAGAACCAAACTTATAAAATCTTTAAATCATCATGTTCGCAATCCGCAGCCTCATCAGGAGCAATGCTCAATTCGCCAAGAATGTTATCCCAAAGAGAAATATGACCGTGGTCGCCACACCTTCTCGGGAAAAGGTTTCTACTGGTGTAAGTATCCACTCGTTATTTTACAATTATCACACCTTAGACTGTATTTAAATAATTAATTAGGCTGATCTTATGTATTATAAAACGTCTTAAAGTCAATTCAGTTCTTACTTTTGCGTTAAAAGTATATTAATTTTTGTTACGTAATTTTGTTTCAAAAGATAGGTTATCTTTCTTTGGACGTATTGGAAAAGTTAACAAATTGAATAGCTATTTGGTGTAATGGTTGAGAAGTCAGCTATTACTCAAAGGGGTCGCGTGTTCGATTCCCGCACAGTACACTTGTGTGCATGAAGATGTCTGTATAGGTCATGACATGAACCTACATTGTAGGCTCATGGTATAGGTCTGGATGTTTCATCTATGTATGTTTTTTATACAAAGAAAAAAAGTATATAAGTAATGTTTAAGTATGTAGATCTTTGGGGCTAGGTGGTGATTTGTGAATAATGTCCATAACATTAATTTAACTGGTTAGTTTTAAATTTAAAATATAAGACAGCTTGGGAATCCATCCAAGCTCAGATACTTCACTGTTTCATTAACATTCATACTATGTGTTGTGACTGAGTAGTCTATGTTCACAGGGGATAGTGTCGCTTTCCAACAGTGAATAATTATTCAAATCGGTTTAGTAGTTTTGGAGCCTATTCAATACAAACAAACAATCAAATCTTTCCTTTTTATAATATTTATTTAACATTAACCTTTTGTATTTTTCAGGAAATCATCTTACTGTCTGGTTTGATGATCATCGGTTGGTCAGCAATCCCCGCCTGGGTGTTGGTTAACATCAAACACTACCGCGACAGGGATTAAGCTACAACTCTTACGTTTCCATAGTAGGCAATTGAGTAGTACACTCATGTGATGTTAAGTTATTATAAGTAAAAGTGATTAACTTCTACCTTGTATTTTATTACTTGAATTCCTCTAAGACAAATCCCTTGCTTTGCATTGTCACACATCTTCTGTGGAAACACAACACAAACTTAGGCATTGTTTTAAACAAAATAAATATACAACAAAAATGTATAATCAGCAGCACATGTATCAACCTATCCCACATTCCCACCCAATCTGTCAAAAAGTCTTATTGGAAATACAGACCTACAAACTTATCTGTTCTGGTGTCCAAAATTGGAACTACGTGAAATGCAATGCAAAAACATTATTTTAATGACAGTTTTAAATAGACAGTAGCGACGCCGCCACCGGAACAGATAAGTTTATCGGTCTATACAACTCGTTTGTGATAGACAATTGGTTGTGGGAATTTGACAGATTAGGGTAGGCTGATGTGCTGTTGACTGTACTTGTATAGTGAGCCCATAGTGAGCCACTCTGATCAACCATTACACACCTCTCAAAAAGTCTTACTTGAAATAGAACTCTATACTGTGATGGACATTAAACTGAAAATTGGTTGCAGGAATTTTACAGATTCTTAAAGGTTAATTATAATTACGGTTAATTATCAGTGGACGTGGCTCTGTACACGAATGGTTGTGTGTGTGTACCGTACGTACGGCGATCGAATCCGCAATTTATCCGCCGCAACTTTTTCGAAATTAAATCGATTTGGGCATTTACAATCAAAGAATAAAAAATAAAAAACGATGATGCTAAAGCTGGGTAGCTAGAAGAATAATTGACTTCTTGAAGCCTCCAGGGCAAATTTTGCCCTACACCACGGAGGTACTCTGTGCCCTACACCCTAGGAGTATTATAGTGTTCTGTCTGTGCCTACACCACTGACCTCCATCGATGTCTATGGGGGTCAGTGCCCTACACACATTCAGCGAAACATGACAACAAATATATTTTTAGTAATGTTATAATCAATTGAATTGAATATTGGTATTCGGTACCGTTCTGTTACTGTTATTATTATATTTTCAAGAAGTAACATGACGTATTGACGTTGGTACATCTCTAAGTAAGTCTATAGTCTATGGCGTGATCTGACGTTTTTGTTATTTGTGTTTTATTTTAAAATTTAAGTGGAAGATATCAGCAATGTAAGTACATTTACATTTTAGTTATTACGCATAGAATAGTTAATTTGACAAAAATATGATATTGATAGAAACATACTGATTTTTTATGAGAAATTAGTAAACATAAAACTCGTCACCGAGCTGTCATTATGATTTATCTTTTTTATTTTAGTTCACAAATTCACCGCAGTGTGCGCTGTGGTCGAGGCTTATTTTGATCACGTGACTGATTGAACCGCCAAAATAATTGTCAAACTGTCACCGTTTTACAGACACCGCAGTTTTTTTTTCCGTACAAAAAACGTGAAATTATATAAAATTACTAACGAATTTATTCTGGAATCACTTTCTTGTTTTTTAAAGGACTTGTGATAAGTGTTATATAGTACAAAAATCTAACGAATCTAAAATAAAATGGCCAAGGTGCATATAACCAATGTTGTCGTTTTAGACAATCCTAGTCCTTTTCTTAACCCGTTCCAATTCGAATTGACCTTCGAATGCATCGAAGAACTAAAAGAAGACTTGGAATGGAAGATGATATACGTTGGATCGGCGGAGACTGAGGAGCACGACCAAGTCTTAGATACCATTTACGTAGGACCCATACCGGAGGGTCGGCACATGTTTGTCTTTCAAGCACCTCCGCCAGACGTGAATAGAATCCCTGAGAACGACGCTTTAGGAGTCACAGTAGTGTTATTAACGTGTTCATACCGCGGTCAAGAGTTCGTGCGTGTTGGATATTTCATAAACAATGAGTATAGTGAAAATGAACCGGAATTGAGAGAAAACCCTCCTCCCAGGCCTCAGTTTGACAAGGTTGTGAGGAATATTCTGGCTTCGGAGCCTAGAGTGACCAGGTTTAAGATTAACTGGGCTGAACCGGACGCGGCAGCAGCGGATTCTGGTGATGGTAAGTACGGTTACTGATTCATTATCTTGTTTTGTTTATGCTTTAATGTTGACACAATATTGGGGCTGAAACTTATAGATGTGGTACTGTTAGGCAGAATATATTTTCAGTAGGATTCATAGAATTTTATTACAAGAAAGAATCTTTAATTTGCCATCTTATTGTTGTACTAAAAATTACTGAAGAGTGTAAATATTTACATTGATCCATGATCATCAACATCATTAAGATGTCTATAAGCATTTTGCTTGGTTTAATTTTAAATTATCACCAGTTACAAGAAGTTTCAACAAGTAATTTTTTATATATTCATATTTTTACGAAACTTAATGGGTACAATGAATTTGCTTTTTTCAACATTGTTTGTTTCACAATTTCTTATAAAAATTTACAATATTGACCAAAGAATTTTCATTTAAGGAAATTTAGAGACGTCACATGCGCCAAGCAATGATTCATACGGAGCGTCATTCAACGCAGACAGCCAAATCAGTGGTATGGAGTTTCAAGGCAGTCTTAGCGGTTACGGAGACAATTCAAATTCAATAGCTCCAATGGAATGCTGAGGTAAGTCGTAGTGGCTTGACATGCATAAAAATTATTATAAGAAACAATTTTTTTTCAAATTCTTACTTACCCATCAATGTAGCGATAACTTGATTTCAAGGATGGAGGCCTTTGCCCTGCAGTGGGACATTAATAGGCTGATACTTTACTTGCAATAGTTGTTTTGAAGTAATACCTGCACTTTTTGGTGTAATTTTTAATTATAATATTAACTCTTAAACATATTGTTTGTGTAGTAAAGAGATTGAATCAGCAACCTCTGGCTGAGTTCTCAACCATTACACAAAAATTGTTCTCATCAATTTTAACAGCTAAATAAAGGGTCATTTATATCAAAATTAAAATATTCATATAAATATTTTCTTTTGTTGCAGATAAGCGCCATCTAGTGAAATGAGTTGATATCCCAATAGACGTGACTTGTTCACGTTCGGACAACATGTGTAGTGTTATCGAATTGTCGACTGATGACTGTGAACGAGTTGTAATAATGTTTAGAGTTAGTTAGCAATTACTCACCATTGTCTTCGATCAAGAGATGTTACCAGTATCGACTATCCTTTCTGAATAGTCATATCTTCATATGGACTAGAGTTGGCTATCAATAGCTGACTATCAATAGACTATTGATAGTATCGAACTATTAGCTCCAATAGTGTAGATATTATCGATAGTATTGCTTCAATAGACAATAGATACTATCAATAATATTGAACTAATAGCTCCAACGGTATTCATGCTATTGTGCCTAAATGATCAATACTATCGATAGTCTATAGATAGTCAACTATCAATAGCCAATTCTTATATGGACTGCTCTGGTAGCGAGTAGGTGGCAATATTATGAATATCCTTGATTTCATAACAAGTACAATCAGCACCAAAATGATCTGAGCGTTCAAAACCACCAAAAATATCTGAACATTTAACAAAAATCACTTTTAGCACAATTCTTTTAGGTGTAAATATCGTTTGTTGTCACTTCTTCTCAAACAAAAAATGAAAATGCACCTTGACGTCTTAACATAAGGTTGATTTTTGTCAAATGTTCAGATATTTTTGGTGGTTTTGAAAGCTTAGATCATTTTAATGCTGACTGTAGCATGATAAATGTATGTCTTGATTGAAGCTTGTTAAGCACAGTTAATTGGATTTTGAATTAATAATGACACCAATACCCGCTCTACCCAAGAAGCTATGTTTTTTCCATCACAATTTCTTATCTTGGTTATAATGTAAAAGATTGTTGGTACAGTAGTCGAAGATTCCTTACGAAGATCACAGCATCTACTACCAGGTGGGCTGTGCCCAACTGAAGTGGTATAAAAGAAAGAAATCCAATTAACTTTACTTAACTATTAAAACTTTATGTGTAAGCTCGAATTGACAGATGTAGTCGATCAATAGATTAATTTCAAAGTTATAAATAACTAGCGGTCGCCTCGGTTTCACCTGAGCGTTATTTCTTTTTTCAAAATTTACCTATTCCCCCAATTTCCGGGATCAAAAGTACCCTATGTCACCCGGGGATAGTGAAGCTTTCTAACAGTGAAAGAATTATTCAAATTGGTGTAGTAGTTTCGGAGCCTATTCAATACAAACAATAAAAATCTTTTTAATTGGTAGTTAAGGCCAGTTTTACTACTGACAGTTTAATAATCATTGATTGAAGGAGCCAGTCCAAATCTGAGGCTCAAAGATCAGATCAGAAGACAGTGTGGCAGCACATTGAGCGACGCTTCGTGGTGAAGTCTCCCTTGATGGAATTTATAGGCCGCAGTGGCCGCTTACCATCAGGTGGGCTGCGTGCCTGTCTGTCAATGCTACTGACTTTTAAAAATGTAATTTATTTATTTATAACTTTGGAAATATCTATTGAAAGATCCTTTTTCTGCATATATTTTGTAAAACCAAAAGTGTTATGTAAATTATGTATGTATTTATTTAGTATTATACAGGAACTGTGTTTTAAATTATGATATATTATAGATTTCTCGATCTGTGTCTCGATAAAAGCAAAGGGTAGTGATAATTAAAAATATAGATAATGTGATAATCTTGAAGCTGTCGAATATGATAATTGGAACAAAATGTCGTCTTAAGGGGAACGCACTTCAACGCATTTATCCGCGCCGAATGCGCCAAAAAATCGACCGACGAAAGATTCGACGGCGCCGAAAGAATCAACCGTGCCAAAAGAATCGTACGCGCCGAAAGAATCGACCGCGCCAAAAGAATCGAACGTGCCGAAAGAATTGACCTTTCCAAAACGCCGCTCGATTCGGTCACATCGCTTGCACCGAATTTATGCGTCATCCGAGTGAATACATCTTCCTTCTCAAATTCAACCGAATGATTCAGACGATTCGACCGATGCGGACCAGTATGCGAGGTTTCATAGTATTTCTTACAAAGAATTCTAGAATTTTCGTTCGATTCCTTCGATGTATTCGGCGCGGATAAAAGCGGTTTTTTCGAACAAAGTTCGGGTTTGTGATCACCAAACCGCATTTGGCAAACGTGGTGATAACGCCAGCCCATCATTGTGACGATGCCTTGATTTCAATATTTGAGGCCTTCGCCCTGCGGGGACATAGGCTGATGCAACAAAGAAAACAATCTTGATACTTAAACCTGTTTTGAATGTATGGTATATGACAGCTAGGGTTGCCAGATGTGTTTAAAAAAACCCCGGTCAAGTTTTTAATTTTTATTTATTAACATTATTTGACTAAAAACAGGGGTTGGTTATTTGTGTGGACAATCTTTTGTCCGGTTTACCAAGATTTTCATGACTGGACAAACATAAAGGAAACCGTACTGTCCGGTCGAAAACCGGACGAAAACCGGACATCTGGCAACCCTAATGACAGCAGGTCATTTTTTGTATAGACAGTAGACACTCCCAGATTTGGCATGCCCTAAAGATACAAAGCTAATAATAAGAGGATAGAAAGTCATCATTTGAATTTATTCCGAAACCAAACTCTTTTTTTAAACCATAACGGTGGCCCGCCCAATGGTGATATGATACCAGAGGCATCGCGCGATGACCCTGTTATTTGAAGGAAAAACAACGTTGGCAGCGAAAAGTTTCCCGTTACCAACACCATGCCCTCCCAAATTAGGCTCTGAAAACCTTTCTCACCAACTTAAACATAGAACAACAGTTATGAAGTGCTTTTGAGTGGAATATCCACTATGACTACAGATCCCGGCAAACTTATTGAAATCGGGTGAGGATCGCGGAGAACACGATTTTTGAGATGCCTGCGCGCTATTGGTCGGAAGCATACCTCTGACCAATAGCGCGCGCGGGCGTTGGGGGATTCGCGTGCGCCATAGGTCATGCACATGCGCGAACTTCCCTCTCTCCGTCGACGAATGGTCAAGAAGTTTGCCGGCACGTATACCTCTTTTTAATCCTTCTAGCCCCGGATTACTAGACACAATAGAAAATCTATTGTTATGCGGCACCCGAGTGCCGGTTCGGCGTTGAGTGGTTAAACTGAATAACACTTTGGTGTTAAATCGAATTATGAGGTAATTACACCTATGACCACTTCTATTCTTTTATTATAAGATAAATGCATATTCTATGGACTTAGTCGTCAACTCGCGGACGCGAAACTCGCGGACATCCGCGAGTTGGCACCTTTCGATTTTACCTACTTTTTTCGTCGTCAACTCGCGCGATCATGAAATCTGACGTATTAATGTATAGTCAGCTACAAAAACGTTACAACAAATTCCTTATTAAAATAAGGCCAACTAAATATGTAATAAACCTTTTTTTAATGTAGGTATATAATGTGTATTATTACTTTAGTAATAAGGTTGATAATATGGATACTGGTATTCTTGTACTAGGGCAACATAACCTTATTGGAGATGTATTTATTTGTCATGTATTTTTTTTTCATCAAGGTTATAAATACTGCAGCTTTAAATATTTTTTTTTTTCTTCTATACGCTTGGTTCGTCTTAGTAATCAACTCGTAAAAAATCCTTTTTAAAATAATACATCTCCAATAAGATCATGTTGCCCTAGTACATTGTAAATTATCCTTTGGTTTCAACCTGTTTTTATTTGACTGTACTTTATATAGACACGCGAGTTGACGACAAAAAAATTAGGTAAAATCGAAAGGTGCCAACTCGCGGACGTCCGCGAGTTTTGCGTCCGCGAGTTGACGACTAAGTCATTCTATGTCTATCCAAATTGTTTGTAATATGTAGTTAGACCATATAAATATACAAATAGGTTTTTTGAATATAGGACATTTTACTAACCCATGAAATATCGGCGTATGTACAAAACGGAAATACTGATTATAAAAATGATAATAAAAACAATATGAAAAACAAAGATGCATTATTATTTTATACAACGCATGTAAGTGTGTGATTTTTTTTAAGCACGCAGCGCACCTGTTGGTAAGCGGTCACTGGTCTATTCCATTGAGGGACCCCTCAACGGGAAGCGTCGCTCAATGTGCTAACTGCTGCCACAGTTGCCAAACTGTATTCATATTATTATAGTATTAGGAATTAAACTCCACATACGATTCAAACATTATATTCTATCCTTGTTTACAATGGATTACTATTATAGTTATTTACAATGTTTCTAACACGAACACCCGATTATTCATTAATCCTTATTTTTCCCTATTCCCCGCGTCGCGTTCCCCAAATTGAATCGTGTCGCCATTTCAGGGTTGCCCACCCTTTTTTCCAATGTTGCCACCCTTTTACTTTTTAAAGTCACACATTTGACTAGTGATTAATTGTGGTATATAAATTATTTTGTATTTTTAAAATATTAAACCTTACACTCGTCCATCCTGACCTTCGTGTATGTCCCCATACACGGTTTCAGGACGGATTATTATCAATGATATTATAATAAAATATGATAATCTACCTTACACTCGGCGGGGTGGCACTAACAAGATTCATAAATTATCATTTAATATGGGTATATGAGGTCAACAACAACATTTTATACGTAACGACAATGAACAACTTAACATAATCTTATGAAACAACAAATATAATGATCACCAACTTCGTTAATAATCCTGTAAACCCATCCAATTCTTACAGGATCATTTAACATCATTCATGACCGTAAACCCATCCAATTCTTACAAGATGACAAATCAAGATAACATTGCGAACCCATCCAATTCTCGCAATATTAAATCATGCTAACCCATCCAATTCTAGCATGAATCTCCGTAATTAACCTAAAGGTACTTAGTATTATTTCTTACTAACCCATCCAGTTCTAGTAAGAATCTCCGAAATGAACATTCAACAACAATAATTCACACTAATTAAATGCTCCCTTAATTACTTATTTACAAAATATACCATAAGAGTGCATTATGCATTATTAACCCCAAGTACAAATATCAATACTTTTAACTGATTTATTATTCATAATTACACAACAGTAAACAAATTAACCTTATGTGCATGTCCTTATGCACAATAAAAATATATAATCTCTGTGAACCCATCCTTTCTCACAGACATATTATATCCTTCATCATTATTATTTATAATTACACAACAGTAAACAAATTAACCTTAATTGCATGTCCTTATGCACAATAAAAATATATAATCTCTGTGAACCCATCCTTTCTCACAGACAGATTATATCCTTCACCATTGTCACAAGTTGAATAAGTTCCATTTGCAAACCCATCCATTCTTACAAATGGGACCCATTTCTAACGGACCGCCTCGCAACCCTGATCACAAACCCATCCATTCTTGCCACCAAGGCTGCGATGCGACAAAATTATGAACCCATCCATTCTCATAATTATGTCAACGTTCCGTACTTATTAACCTTAAGTGCATGTCCTCATGCACAATAAAAATACATAATCTCTGTGAACCCATCCATTCTCACAGACAGATTATACCCTTCTTCATTGTCATAAGTTGAATAAGTTCCATTTGCAAACCCATCCATTCTTACAAATGGAGCCCATTTCTAACGGACCGCCTCGCAACCCTGATCACAAACCCATCCATTCTTGCCACCAAGGCTGCGATGCGACAAAATTATGAACCCATCCATTCTCATAATTATGTCAACGTTCCGCCCTTATGAATGAATACATTTATTTCAACCATCAAGGATCATAATTATATAAAATAAACAAACAAATTTCAAATGTTATAAAAATCACACATTAAATCGAATTTCACAAAAATGTCACAAGCAACACATAAAATTCAAAATAACACAATAAATTACAAATAATATACAATAACCAATATAAGAATAAATTAAAAACCAATGATATTATATAAAAACAACATCATTGTTAAAAACAGATTAAAATTGCAATTCGAATAAAACAATGTCAAAAAGATGTCAATTTAAACTTAAATGTCAAATCAAATTCATTGCAGTTTTACTCTGATAATTTGTTTATTTGTCAGTATATGGACCATAGAACAATGGTTCACGTACAGACAGTCAAACCCACGAGAGAACATTTCTAAGATGGTATTGGGGCTGCCCTGAACCCTGCGGTTTAAGGATGAGCAGCGCTTCCTTAACGTTGTGTAAAAGCAATCGACACCATACTCAGCAACCATCCAAGAAGCGCTGCCTATTTATTTATAATTAAAAATATAAACAAATTAACATTTTAAGGTTCAGTAAAAAAAATGATTACAACCTATAATAGTATATCGTATTGTAATAACCGGGTGTTCTTTAAATCTTCAATTATTTCATATTCCGACTAGCTAATATAAAATTATACCGAAATTATTTTCTATTTCATTCTAATAATAAGAATCTTTAATACACTACTTAATTAATTACTAAAAGGAAAATAAAATGCACATACAAAACCAATCTTTTCACTGATATTTGGTTAAAATAAATGTACATTTCTCTTTATGACTTATCATCTTTAAACACATGATAGTCTTATTCATAGGATAATTATTTTTCATAAAGATATAATATGATAATATCAATCATACGATATTCTTCATCGTAACATAGTTATTCTCCATTGGGCATATCAATCAAATGATATTTCGTATCAAATTCATATCAAACGCCCTATTCATATCAAACCTACTACAATCTGGACATATCATTCACATGGAAGTCCTATGTATATCAAAGTTATTATCAATTTGAACATATGAATCACATGACAGACCTATTCATATCAAATCTATTACAATTTGGACATATAAATCACATGATAGTTCTGTGACTGATATAATGACTATAAATAAGTAAAAAAAATAGAAAAGATGACTTTGTCTCTGACCTTGCCTCTGACCTTGTCTCTGACCTTGCCTCTGACCTTGTCTCTGACCTGGTCTCTGACCTGGTCTCGACTTCGTCTCTGGCTTCGTCTCTGACTTCGTCTCTGGGGTCCACTCACGGAGCGCCGAACGCAGCCTCGTTTCCATCCTCCTGAAGGCCTCGCCGTCGCGCTCGCTCGCTCCATCCCCCTCTCCACTCCAGCAGCCCGTCGAATCCCGCGAGGACTGCGACGCTCACCACGACGCCTCCGCCGACGCTCGGGAGCAGCGCCGCTGCGGGTACGGCCACGACCGCGTCCGCTTCCATCCCCATGTCCTCGCCCTGGCCCAACGCGACCGGAGACGCTCACCACGACGCGTCCGCCAACGCTCGGGAGCAACACCGCTGCAGGCGCGGCCACGACCGCGTCCGCTCTCATCCCGGTGTCCTCGCCCTGGCTCAAAGCGACCGGATGTCTCCGCGAGACCGAGAGTCACCCTGTCTGAAACTCGAAACAAAACAACTATGTACATATTCAATACAACACGCGACAATTACCTAAGTAAGAGCTTCTGTTGTCCATTTAAAATACAAGTTTTAACTTAGTTAAAAATAAGGATAATCCAAGTTCCATAACTCATCAGACCGTAATAACATGTTCAACGCAATGCCTAACGTCGTTCAGGTTTCAAAATAATACATACGACATAAATCTCATTGCTAAATAAAACGTTACCAATGGGAATATAAATCCATGATATATTTCCTGCAAATTACTAGAACGAAGTCTTTGAATTAAAATATAAAGGTATTTATCTGTAAACTAGCCTTCCGCCCGCGGTTTCACCCGCGCGTAATCTCCCCTTTCAAATATCCCCCCTTTCCCCCAAATTTCCAGGATCAAAAGTACCCTTTGTTCACCGGGGATAGTGAAGCTTTCCAACAGTGAAAGAATTATTCAAATCGGTTCAGTAGTTTCAAAATTTATATTCCCGCGGAATGAGACGTTTCCCGTAGGAATTTTATAGCTATGTCCTATTCCGGGTTATAAACTATACGTGTGCCAAATTTCATCTAAATCCGTTCAGCCGTTTAGGCGTCATTGAGTAACAAACATCCAAACATTTAAACATCCAAACATCCAGACTTTCGCATTTATTATAATATTAGTAGGATTATCAGGAGGTGCTTCATAGAAACAAATATTGATATGAATATATACTTTTAAACTTCTAACATTTTCAAGTATAAGGCACACCCGGTGTATTGGTTTATTATAGCTGGCTATATGCTGTTATATGATTGGCTTTCATTTATAGACTTAAAAGTAACACAGAGATACATGTTCAGGTTTAGACGCCATCCCAAAGCGTGCACAGTGTTGCCAGTAATTGACAGATGCCTCACTTAATCAGAGTTGTGTCATACCATACATGCTCACAACATCTCCCCTATTAGATAAACATTATTTTCAATTTTACAGTTAGAACCGACTCGACTTTTAACATAAGCTCTTGACAACAAGGACTACTTAACTTAAATAATTCAACAATAAGACTATATAGTAGACTTGACTTAAAGACTTTATACCAATAAAACCACACACTGGACTTGCAGTCATGCAGTTAATATGTATTAATCAGTCATTGACAGGAGTCACCCAAAAAAAATCTTTTATATAACTTTTAACTCTTATATACATATACATCCCAAATCCCACAATATATTAGACATAACTTTGTCATATAACAACATTCATACGACATAACATTATAATACCTCACAGTCAGTCACCACCAAAATGTTTACTTAACTTTTATATTTGTCTATTACATTAAACACTCATAAAAATCCAACCGTCTTGGTGGTCCTACAATTTCCCTACACCCAGTGTGCATATTAACCGGAGCTGTATGTTCTTCCATAAATGGTACTACCATATCAGACCTAGGAGACATCCCGATATTTGAACTCTTGTGTGATACAGTTTGAGGAGACTGTAGCGGCTTTAAAACATGCTGTCTATTCCTCCTTCCTATAAATCCATCTGACACTTCAACTGTATAAAGCCTAGGCTGTTCACATTTGTTTCTTTTCGTACCTGGAATCCATGGAGTATCTGGCATTTTCTTAATATATACTTTATCATCTTCTTGTAGTCTTGGTAATAATTTAGTCTTTCTGTCATGGTAGTATTTTATTATATTCTTATTTTCTTCCTTATTATTATTATTTTCAAAGATTATTTTCTCCATTTATAAAAATGGGCGATACCACCGTATGCGGGCGTTAGCCAAGCATAACGGCGTTGAATGAAGAAGAAGAGTCAGAAGAAAGGAAATTTCATGTGATTCTGCATGTGTTTAAAATTGTATTAAATTAACTGTTTTAATCGGAATGTTGAGGGCTTCCAGGCTTTTATTTAAAACTTTAGGAACTATGCCAGTTGACGATATGACTATTGGGAGAACGTAGACAATTTGTGCCTGCCATTATCGTTTCAGCTCTATGGCGAGATCATGGTATTTGGTTATTTTTATATATATATATTCTTGAAATTTGACAATTCTTGGCTTGATGGCTGTGTTCTAAGTGAATGTAACATTAACAATTGTGCTGGAGAAAGTAAGTTTCCTCTAGGTGTATTCCCCATTCAAAAATAAAATTCTTTAACTTTGCCTAATTAAATGGCGGTCCATTGTCTGAGAATAACTCTACTGGTATGCCATGTCTACTAAATATATTTTTAAGACAAACCATTACTGTTTTGGCATAAGTACTACTTGCCACTGGCATTAATTTCAATATAATTTGAGTAAGAATCCTGTACAGTCAACGGCACATCACAGTAAACAATTGCAATTCGATAATAGCACTTATGCCCCCGACATAAGAGTGGTACAGAGGTCAAAGTGTTACATCTGACGTGCTTTTGACTGTGTTATAAATTTATAATCTATAAAATCAACACCAACTTTTTCCCATGGCAGTAATGTTACATCATGTGGGTATGACTGTTACTGACTTGACTGTGACTGACTCCTTGTAGCTTTATGATACATTACTTGACTTGAATTTGACTCCTTTTGACTAATATTATTTTCTGACATTTGCATGTTTGTAGTATTCACACAAAAACTCTTTTAATTAAACCAATTTCTGAACAAGAAAGTTTACCTAGTACAGTTGGAGAATTCACATAAATGTAAATAAAAAAATAAATAAAATGACTAATTAAACTGAAATTTACATTCCAAGTTTTGCTGACCTAGGACATCTAGACTATTGCCAATGTATGACTAAATTTCAACATCAGTTTTAGACAATGAATTCTTAATATGAAGTGAATCATAAACACTTTTTGACATAATATTGACATCACTACCTGTATCAATGATACAATTTATTTGCAAGTTATTTATACCATACCTACTTATATTAATTAATTTATTGTCCACTCACCTTGACATTGACTTAGATGACTGAATTTTAATTTTGTTCTGACTGTACCTGTTGCATCTCTGTATTTGACTGAACATACTTCACTGACATATTTTCTTGTATTTGTAGACTTGGATCTCGACTGACTATTCTCCTCTTTTAATTGTTTGAGTTCTTCGAGGGAACATCTTAATTTTAATTCTAGGTCTGCCGCAGTAGCCCTCCTAGTCATCATCTTTGAAGATGTTGCACCAGTGGTCATGAATAAAAACGCCGGCGCGGCATGGGCGCTGCACTTTCCACTTCGGACTTATTAGGAATTAAACTCCACATACGATTCAAACATTATATTCTATCCTTGTTTACAATGGATTACTATTATAGTTATTTACAATGTTTCTAACACGAACACCCGATTATTCATTAATCCTTATTTTTCCCTATTCCCCGCGTCGCGTTCCCCAAATTGAATCGTGTCGCCATTTCAGGGTTGCCCACCCTTTTTTCCAATGTTGCCACCCTTTTACTTTTTAAAGTCACACATTTGACTAGTGATTAATTGTGGTATATAAATTATTTTGTATTTTTAAAATATTAAACCTTACAATAGTGAACAGGTATTCTTCTTAAGGCCTTGTCCAGAACGGCGATACGCGCGAATCGAGCCTATTTCGTCCCAAAACGCGCGGTTGTATCCGCGCGTACCTATACTCGCGACGAATTCGCCTTGCTGGACAGGACCTAGGCCTAACTAACCGACTTACAAAAAGAAAAAGTTTTTCTAGACTATTTTACGATTTTATTTAAAATATCTTAAAATGATCAAGGTAGTTTTTTTTTATACCACATCAGTTAAAAGACAGACACGCAGCCCTCCTGATGGCAAGCGACAACTGAGGCCTATTCCATTGAGGGACAATTCATCAGGAAGTGTCGCTCAATGTGCTACCAGACTGTAGACTCATCTGATCTTCGAGCCTTTAATTTCAAGTGTACTAGCTGTTGCCGGAACACAGCCAGAGCTGTTATGGCGGCAGTGGTAGCTAGGCAGTCGGACTCTGAAAAAGTGCTACCACCAGCCAGACCAAAGGCGAGAATCGAACCCACGACCTCCGGGTTAGCCACTGTTCCACGGAGGCGGACAAAAGTTTTTATAGCTAACTGGTTTTTAATTTTCTTAAAATAATATCGCGATAAATAGTCGTGCCAAAAATGGAGTCGCCTTTATCGTGACGTTATAAAAGCATACACACAAAGATATGTGCACTGAAAATACTGAAACTCTACAATATGAGGGGAATAATTCATGATAAATAATAACTTGATTTTGACAAGGCCGATACTTTTTATACCTACTTCACGTCTAGACTCGCATAGACATTGTAAGTAGGTACCTAGGCTTACCTATCTATTTTAGTAGGTTCAAAAGGGATAGATAAATAACTACTGACCTATCTCAGACCCTCTCTCTACATCTATCGCACTAGTTCTATTTTCGTCTATTACAACTAGGGAACGACATCTTATGGTATAATGTCGGCTTTAATAATAATAGGATAAAGGTTAAGTGCAATGACCTTTGAAGATGACCCCGGAATAAGGTCAATGTGTGATGTCGCTTCTTGAAGGTATTTATTATGATAATAGAAGAAGGAAAATATATTAGTCTTTCCTTCCTCCTTACAAGGTTTTAAGTATTTAAATAATTTGACCGCCTCAGCTCCTCCGTCCACTTGGCTCCCATGCTTGGATCCCATGGGATCCAAAAGCCGCTCGTTTATGAAACTTGGCGGTCGTGCGTTCGATTCCCGCAAGGTCTGGTTGGTGGAATTTTTCAGAGTCTGCCTAACTACCACCCCCAAATGTTAAATCTACCGCCTTAACAGCTCTGGCTGTGTTCCGGCAATATTAATGTGGGAGCCAGTACACTTGAAATCAGAGGCTCGAAGATCAGATGTGCCCACAGTGTGGCAGCGAATTGGGCGCCTCTTCCTTAGAGTCCCACTATGGAATAGGCTACAGTGTCCTTGCCATCAAGTGGGCTGCGTGCCTGTCTGCCAACTGGTCCAGCATAAAAAAACTTGCTGTTAGCTGGCTAGTAGGGCGGACCGAAAAGTGATTGAATTTTTCTCAGTGGCGTAACGTGGGTGTCAGACGCCCGGGGCGGAAAGACAATAAATTCTGCCGCCATTTTTTTTTTCTCCTCCAGTTGGCACAGCCCACCGGGGCGGAAGACGATTCTGCCGCCCTTTTTTACGATTCTGCCGCCCCTTTTTTTCTTTTTTTTTGCTCCTTCAGGAAATTTTGCCGCCCCCTAAAAAGTGCCGCCCGGGGCGGATCGCCCCCCATCGTTACGCTACTGATTTTTCTGTTTCGAAAAATACTAAGTCACTGATGAACACCTCGATGGTTTAGTGGTTTAAGTTTCGGGCCATCATCTCGAGGTCCTAAGTTCAAGATAAGATAAGATAAGATAAGATAATCGTTTATTGTGAACTGTGTACATTAGTTGTTACAATTTTAGTTACAGACTCAACAGTTTATCCATTCCGGATGCACAATATTATTGACACTAATTAAAAAATAATAATATTGGAATTATTTAACAACCAACAATAATAATAAGTCATTCATTCATATTAATAATTATTACATAAATCAAAATATTCATTCAAATTATAAAAACATTTATTAATTAACCAGTCCAGATGTTTCTTAAATTTAAAACCTTCCAGAGCTTTGATACACTGCGGCAAATGGTTGAATATTCTGATCCCCATTATTTATGCACTATATCAATCAATTCTCGGGTCTAGCATTTGTGTCGTTTTTTTCGGACACAGCTCAGGTTTGTGATCACCAATCCGCATTTGGCAAGCGTGGTGATTAAGCCAGTAGTCCCATCAATGTAGCGATGACTTGATTTTAATGGTGGAGGGCTTTGCCCAGCAGTGGGACATGAAATAGGCTGGTACTTTACAGTTTGGGAGTCTGGATGTTGGCGATGTATAGCTCTCCCTTGCGTCTGGAAGCACGTGAAGCCGCTGCTCCTGCGCCTGATCTCTCTTCGGTCGTCTCAGACTGCTGTCCCACCGTGTTTTGAGTGAGGGAATACAGAGTGCACCTGTGCTTACGCGTTTACTTGTGCATTATAGATATAAGTTATTACATTATAGTATAACAATTTTGTTTTGAAACCTTTGACTTTCACCTCACCCAAATGTTTACAACAGTGATTTAGAAATCTCATTCATTTCTATAAACGTCCATCCAGTATCGAAATATTTACGTCTTTGGTTATTGATAGATTCCAAGCCTTATCTCTATTGCAATAAAGTCTAGAGTAACTATCTGTATCGCTAGTTGTTACTTAAATGTTCCTTTATAACTCCTTGGATCTAAATTATGCAGTTAGCGATCGAACGTGTCACCAAAGAGGCTGTAATACTACGTCGTAAATTTATTTTTTATTTTTAAAAGAGTTTTATACCTCCATTGTGATTTTAATCGCGTTTCTGCATTCGAAATTCGAAATTTTATTCTTTTTTCGCGTTCGAGATTTGAATGTGTTCTGTGAAGATTTGACTGCATTCATTTTGTGATAATTTTTAAAATGCGTTTATAATTTAATTAATTACTGTTTATAAAAAAGTAACTATAAAATAAAAATGAAAGGAAGATGGACGCTACTGGTATTTATGTAAGAAAGATCTTAATAGCGACAGTATCTGTGTGATAAGATTAGTAATGTTTGACGGAAAATCCTTAGATTTACAAGTATTTGATAATTTCTGTTTGTTTCTTTTAGAGTCTCCGTGCCTTGGGTGTTGGGAAAACACACTGGAACTTCAACATCTAAAGGTAAAATTATAAAAATTGTAAGGCTATACTAAGTATACGATTTTTTTGTCAATGCTGGTCCTGTGTGGTCGAGCAAAATCGGTTTCGTATTTTTCGAACATTGTACATAAGTAGTTCGGGTTTGTCATCACGAACCCGCACTTGGCAAGCGCTGTGTCTGTGTGTGACGCCCGTCATAGTTACAACTTACAAGTCTTGATTTAAATAATCAAATCAATTTATTAAAATTCTCAGAACTATTCTATTAGCTAGTACAAACATATACCTATGTTATTAATGCTGGATTCCGAACTACTTTAGTTTTTTTTTGAATTGACATTAATTAGTTACTGTGCTCCTCTATTAAACGAATATGTCATCATTTATTTAATAATCCTACTATCCTACGCCTACCACTAACCAGACCCAAGGTGGGAATCGAACCCACGACTTCCTTCCGGATGAAGCACGGGCGGCTTTGCCACTGTTTCAAGAGCGGCTTTGCCACTGTTTCAAGAAGGTGGTCCCTGATGCACTGTTTTGTGTCCGCAGGTCGCCGCAATATGTCGCTTCAGCGGCTGACAGCGCTTCGAGCGCTGATGGCGAGTCAGCCTATACCGCTTGCAGCGTATATCATACCCACAGCCGACGCTCATAATGTAAGTGCTTACGCTTTCTCTTTCTCCCAGCGTTCTTTTTATGAGAAAGGGACCCAAAAGAGAGGGTGTGACTCCGATGGTTAGGTGGTTACTACTATCGCCCTTGGACACCTGTGGCTAGGAATTAAAACGCGGGGATACCTACACTTTGTTATTAACAACGGTGAATATTCGTTCACGAAGTGTAAGAGGCAGGATCGGGAGGAACTGTAAATATAATGACAATCACAATAGATCTAAAGAAAAAAGCCGCTATAACAATGAAAAGATGCGAGCTCAGTGTGGCCAGTTTGCCATCGCGGTATAAATGACACGGAGCGCCATCTCTCGGTAAACTTACATACTAACTCGTCACATGCTTTAAATGACACCTAGCGCCATCTCTTAGAAATGTTTAGTACTAACTCTCGTGAGCTTTAAAGACACGTAGCGCCATCTCTCGGTAAACTACAGTACTAGCTCGTCGCGTGCTTTGAAGGACACGTAGCGCCATCGCTCGATAAACTAAAATACTAACATGTCACATGCTTTTCTGACATGTAGCGCCATCTCTTGTCAAACTTTAATACTAACTCGTCACGTGCTTTAAATTACACGTAGCGTCATCTCTTGGCAAACTGTAAAACTAACTCGTCGCGTGCTTTTAATGACATGTAGCGCCATCTCTTGACAAACTGTAGTACTAACTTGTCGCATGCTTTATTCAAGTAGCGCCATCTCTTGCCAAACTGTAGTACTAACACGTTGCGTGCTTTTTATGGCCCGTAGCGCCATCTCTCGGCAAACTTCAGTACTAACTTCTCACGTGCTTTTTTATGGCTTGCTTCTTGTATTCCAGTCAGAGTACATAGCGCCAGTAGACGCTCGGAGGGAGTGGGTATCCGGGTTCACGGGTTCCGCAGGGACGGCCGCAGTGACGTCATCGCGAGCGCTGGTCTGGACTGACGGCCGGTATTACACGCAGTTTGAGAAGGAGGCTGATTTGACGCTATGGACTCTTATGAAGCAATGTGAGTTGTTATTTGTCAGAAACCTGAAACATACATTTAACAAATATTTTTAATGAAATCAAAAATATAATTTGGCAATTTTGTGTGACTGCCAGCGGCATCGGCTTCGGAATGTTGCAAAATACACTTAAAAATATAATAACACAAACTTGTGCATTGGACTGGAATACCAATAGGCTTCTGAATGTCGATATCTATCGGGAAGAACTGAAATATACTTAAGAATTGGTTCGGGGTCACAGCCGACCGACCATTACCAAAAGGTGGCAACTGGCATCTGATCACAGGTATGACGTGTCACTTGTCAGCCATTATTTAACTAAAACATGTCAGAGGGGATGTAAGTCCCGCCTCATTCTGGCTTACAATTTTAAGTGTACTGCCAAAGCCAAGCTACAGCTACTAATGTTGTAGATTTCAGTTGTGGTGGTACCTAGCTAGTCGATCTCTCATATTTCTTTGGTGCTCACAGATTCTGTGCTTTGCAGCTCTTCCAGAGACCTTATCCATAGAAAAATGGTTGGTCGCGAACCTTGAAGAGGGTGCTACCGTTGGAGCCGACCCCCACATCATGACCAGGGAAGAATGGACACCTTTACAGGTAGGACATATAACATAGGTTCCTTGAAACGAAGCGTAAAGAAGCACCTCGCGGGCCAGAACTCCCCTCCCCTTTTGCTTACCATAAGGCTGACCCAAACGAAGCGTGAAGAAGCACTTTGCGGGTTAGTACTCCCCTCCCCTTTTGCTTACCATAAGGCTGACCCAAACGAAGCGTGAAGAAGCACTTTGCGGGTTAGTACTCCCCTCCCCTTTTGCTGACCATAAGGCTGACCCAAACGAAGCGTGAAGAAGCACTTTGCGGGTTAGTACTCCCCTCCCCTTTTGCTTACCATAAGGCTGACCCAAACGAAGCGTGAAGAAGCACTTTGCGGGTTAGTACCCCTCCCCTTTTGCTTACCATAAGGCTGACCCCACTGTGGAGATGGTAGTGGACTGAATTAATAAAATCATGGTCCTCACAAAAGACTGTTTATTCCTGATAGCCACATTTACAGAGAACAGGAGCACAAATATAACGCGTGCGTCCCGTGGCGGAGACCGGACGAGAGAGAGAACAAGCTCATAGGGTGCCTGTGTTGTGGCAACAGCCAACACAGCCAGTGTGCACGCGGCGAACACGTCGGAACACGCCGCTCCAGGGGGTTTAGACAAGATGACATCGCTTCATAGCTGGCGAATTTCGCTAAGTCCAATTTGTATGGATTTGACAGGTGCCTTAGAAAAGTCACGTGGTCAATCGATATTGAAATGTATGGGATTTGACATTCGCTATGGCAAATTGAGCGATAACGAACGTCATAAATGCCACTTGTCTAGGGGGGCAGGACCGTTCACGCCAAATGTGGGGTCAGCCTAATGCTTAACAGTTGTAACACCAGAGTCAGCCTAATGCTTGTAACACCAGAGATATTACTTGCGCGTCGCGAACGCTGTAATTTGAAGAGAAAAATAGCGTTAGCTGCAAAAAAAGGTTATTTCCGATGCCAACATCATGCCTTCCCCAGTTTAACTCTGGAGACCTTACTCACCGACAGAAACAGCGCGACATTTAACAAATGCTACTGCATTGTAGTAGTCTGTAAGGAGCGGAGCTGCTTACCCAATCGAGCAGCTCATTCAAGTACTCGTAGAATATCCACTATGACTAATGGTCTACATTTATCTTGGGTCGAAAGAATATCTTCCCCTTTCAAGAGAATATTAGGTCTGTCGAGCCATTTGGTGTAATGGTCGAGAAGTCGGCTACTACACTAAGGTCGCGGGTTCGATCTCCGCATGGTACATGTCTGTTTCTATATGTCCCAGACCTATATAAATTGATTTGGGTGTAAGATGTATGTATTTACAAAAAAAAGTATGCAGTATGACAGGAAATGCGAGGGACATATTTAAACCCCAAATAGTTCATGCCTTCATACTATAACAAAATAAGTATAAATCAATAAAAACTCTGGTAAATATCTGTCAATAACCTTAGTCGAAACATGAAAATCCGCGTAACGTGCGGGCACTCTTTCCTTCACAGTACCTATTTCGTGCACTCGTTCAAGTACGACTCAAATTGTAATCGCGTACAATTTGAGTTTCGGGCGTAAACGGCCGCTCAGCACACGGGATTTTTAGGTAGTTCATGCATACATAAATTATAAGGATATATTTTTTATAGCGAATTGGACTCTAAATCGGATTCTGAACACTCTCCTTAAATATGTCCCTCGGGTTACCTAACACCCTGTATAAGTAATGTTTATCCGTTGTCTGGCACCTATAGCACAAGCTAATGCTTAGTTAGAAGCTAGATGGCGCTGCGCGCTGTGTGAATAATGTCCAGAGAATGTCCAGGTAGAGGTCTATTACAATCATATTTTCATTTGCAGACAGCGTTAACAAAAGCCAAGATGAGTCTGATAGCAGTTCCTCAGAACTTGGTGGACGAAGCCAGGGTGCAGTTAAATGACCCCCCACCACCTCGACCCCACTTCCCCATCATACCACTGCCTGTCAAGTATACAGGTGAGGAATGTGATTTGTATATCCTGATTATAATTGTTTTTTAAAAACATTGCTATTTGCACTTTAAAGCGAAGGCCAAGAGATTCAAATCCAAAGTCGGACCGAAACTTTGTGATTGGGTTTTTCTATTCAATTTAGGATTTAGACAGTGTGAAAAAAAGCCGTTGGTCCTGCGCCTGATCTCTTTGCGGTCGTATCAGACTGCTTTTCTACCGTGCCATGAGATTGCCGAAAAAGGACATTATTATTAGAATTATGTATGTATTTACAAAAAAAAGTATAAAAGTAATGTTTATCCGTTGTCTAGCACCCATAGCGCAAGCTAATGCTTAGTTTGGGGCTAGATGGCGCTGTGTGAATAATGTCCAGAGATTTTATTTATTTATTTAAAAGGAAATATACATTCTAATAATATTATAAATTCACACGTCTAATGGATTAGAAATTGGCTAATTATGACTTTTTGAGTGACCTATTATTGTCTCATTTTTTTATTCTGACAAAAGAGCCGGACACCCTTGTTGATATTTGACATATAAATCATAAGAATCTCATCTAAAAGCAGTAAAACTGGCACATGATACTAATCATGTTATTTTCTGCAGGAAAACCAGCTGGTGAGAAGATAAAAGATCTGAGGGAGAAAATGGCGGAAAAGAAAGCTATTGCGTTGGTGATCACCGCTCTGGATGAAGTAGCATGTAAGTGTAGCTTAGTTTCCAACAGATAATCAAAGTACTACCAGTTCCTGATACTTCATTGTACTTTTGCATCATAATCCAGCCTCTTTCTGTGAGGACGTGATGTCACAGAAAGAGGCGGCGGAGCGGGAGCGAGAAAACAACCCTCTCGCTCCCTTGCTTCGAAGAAGTCGAAGGGGGAGGAGAAGACGGGCCTATATCCAATCATCTCTCCTCCCTTGCAATGGTCAGCAGGACGGAGGTGTGGGGACACCTCCACCTGCATTGCACAGGCCACGGCTTCCGACGGGTGGCAACGACCAGGCGCTCCCGGCCGTTGCCGTCCAGCCTCCTCCTTTCGCCGGGGGGAGGCAAGCGGGGCCCGCCTTGTAGAGGCGGGCAAGTCGCCCTGCGGCGTTCTTGGTAGTCATATCAATCCCAGGGACGCTGCCGACGGCGATGTAGGAGCGCGGGGGGGTTTAGTGGGTATTCTCCGTGCACCAGTCTTTCTTAAGACTGGGGCATGGAGCTGCACTGAGTCCCACACACGGCTCGCCTACCCCAGGCGGGTTATGGTGCGGAAAAGCATTCCCCTCCACAAAAAAAAAAGGATTTGGCAAATCCAGTTATAACATACATTGCACCGACTGCCATCTGACCTCCGTAACCAGGATGACATGACGGAAGACGTCAAATTGACATTCATAATGGCGGTTTGACGTCTTCCGTCTAAATAAACCAATCCGGTTTTAGTTGGACCTTATGGCTACGTAGTGCCATCTAGCGGATATTTTATTAAATTTTATTCTGAAAAACCCTCATTGGATCATGACGAAGTGATTTTGTTTCTCTGCGGGATCAAATTTAAAATGAGGTGATCCGTTACAGAACCAAAGTCCTTAGGGTAAGCCTATATCCAGTAGTGGAAATCTTTCTTTTAATGATAATGAGAATCCGAAATAAGGTGATCGGGTAGAGAACCAAAGTCCTTGGGGGAGGCCTATGTCCAATGGACATCTTTCAGCTAAAGATGATGATATATTCCAGATACCCTCAACCTCCGAGGGTCAGACATTGAGTACAACCCTGTGTTCTTCTCGTACCTGGTGATCACGCCGTCAGAGGCCCACCTGTTCTGGGGGGACGGGAGTCTGGACCCTGCGGTCTTGGATCAACTGAAAGAAGAGGGGGTGGAAGTGAAAGGGAAGCCTTATGGGGATGTTGTGAAGTTTTTGCAGCAGTTAGCGGTGAGTATTAATAGACTATAGCCTTCCGCCCGCGTGACGTTTCCCGTAGGAATTTTATAGCCTATGTCCTATTCCGGGTTATAAACTATACGTGTGCCAAATTTCATCTAAATCCGTTCAGCCGTTTAGGCGTGATTGAGGAACAAACATCTAAACATCCAAACATCCAGACTTTCGCATTTATAATAAATAATATTAGTAGGATTAGTAGGATGGTTAATTTATGTTTAAATTGTTACAGTTGGAGGAAGGCGGTGATGGGCAGAGATCCATATGGCTGTCCAGTGATGCCAGTGAGGCTATACACCGAGCTGCGTCGGGGGTGAGTTTCAAAATCGATAGGTTTTAATTTATATTCTTTAAAGATGCACTTATGAATCTTCAATTATAAAGGTTACAGAGTGACTACCACCGGATTCGGAATGTTGTATCGAGAAGAACCGGCAAGAAACTCGATAGTTAGTCTTTTCAATCGCCAAAAAATACAGAAATACAAGCGTTAGCGATGTAAACAACGCAAAAAATTTCAACCCAAAAAAAGGCACGGACCCAAGTCTGTGAAAAACTGTTTTATTTTAAAAAAAGCGTTAGCGTTAGGTTCACAGCGTAATAATAAAACCGATATGATCGGACTCCGTGGAACAGTGGTTAGAGCAATTGGGCTCTAAAAGTCTAAAACCCGGAGGTCGTGGGTTCGAATCCCGCGAGGAGCATCACTTTTTGTGAATGTTTCCAGTTTGATAAGGACATTGCAGGCTTGAATCACCTGTATGTCTGAAAAGAATGATGATTCCGTGCTTCGGAAGGCACGTTAAGCCGTTGGTCCCGACTATGTTCCAAGTAGGCCTGGTTTCCCTTGGGTTACGGAGGTCAGCTGGCAACGCTCCATTGTAATAACCAGGCTTGTCAAATCTAGGATGCAATCGGGAATACGCTGGGATGATGATGATGGTGATTGATCGGACTGTAGCCAAAATTATGGATCAGGATTTTTCAACGCAACATGTCATCTAACTAGTTCACTTAAAATCACTGATTTCCATAGACCACTGGATAGGCGATTGGTACCAAATATTTGATCCGATTTGAAAATCGCCATGTTGGCGCTGAGAGCAGTAGTTAGTGTACTTGGAACTAATAATAGTGCTGACTTTCGCAGATAAACTTCGATAATGCTGTCATTGTCAATGTCAATGGCTGTCCATTTGACTCATGTTCTGAGCCATTTGAAGTCATTTTAGTTCCCAGTACATTATGTAGGTACACGTGTCTATAGCCACTCCAGCGTAATACGCTGAGCGTATTATCATAGAGCTCAGTGCTTAAACTGAATTAAGTGTTTTTGTCTAACAGAGAGACGTAATGGAGAAACCCTTGAATCTGACATCAGAAGTGTCTCCAGTTGCCCTCATGAAGTTGATCAAGAACGACGTGGAGTTGCAGGTAAGATACAGTAGCGTAGCGATGGGGGGGCGGGGGGGGTTGTCCGCCCCGGGTGGCACTTTTTAGGGGGCGGCAAAATATCCTGGAAGAGCAAAAAAAAGAAAAAAGGGGCGGCAGAATTGTAAAAAATGGCGGCAGAATCGTCTTCCGCCCCGTGGGCTGCTTTGCCAACTGAAGGAGCAAAAAAAAAGGGCGGCAGAATTGTCTTCCGCCCCGGGCGGCTGACACCCACGCTACGCCACTGGTAAGATAATTAGGGTGTTGCACCTCTGGGGTCTTAAGGTCCACGGAAAGGGTCACACGGCCGCAGATCATCGACGCCTGCGGTCGTAATAAATAATCAAATCGTAAATGTGTTCTCCTCTGCTAAAAAGAAAGTGTGGGCTTGGCGGGAGTGATGCCTCTGGTGTCACAAGACTCGCAAGCGTCTACAGTCCACGGTAAACACTTTTTTTTTTATACTAGGTCAGACTAAAGAGAAAGGACATACTTTAAGCAATGACGTTCAATTAAAAAACTAGACACAATCACGCTCAAAATATTGACCGAAGCAAAAGTCTGCCCACCCGACTATTGGGCAGAGTTTTCGTTTAGTTGTATACAATTGACATTAAACACTAAATGCCACGAGATAAGGTGTTAATTTGAACGAATGTGTTAATGTCATCAGTGTCAAAGCCACTCGGACGTTTTTTGAGGAATTTTTCTTCGAGATTGGGTGTCTAGTTGTATATTGAACTTCATTGACTTTAAGGCATGTGCGGACATGAGGAGAAGCACTGCAATCTTAATTGAATTAACATGAGAGACTATGCTTACTGGAGCTAGTACTCAACCCCGGCAGCTACACAGAAGACATCTGCTTATAGTAAAGATACTGATTGCAGATTAGCACAAAAAAAAAATACTAGGTCAGTTGGCACACAGGCACGCAGCCCACCTGATGGTAAGCAGCCACTGCGGCCTATTCCATTGAGGGACGCTTTACCTGGAAACGTCCCTCAATGTGCTGCCAGACTGTAGACTCATCTGATCTTCGAGCCTCTGATTCCAAGTGTACTGGCTCCCACATTAATATTGCCGGAACACAGCCACAGCTGTTATCAGACGGGCCGTAGGCTTGAACACCCTCGTGACTCAAGTCGTTGGTTCCAGGGCTTCCGCGACTGCCACGTCAGGGACGGTATAGCAGTGGTGAGGTTCTTCAAATGGCTCCACGACCAACTCGATGCCGGCGTCCAAGTCACCGAGATACAGGCGTCTGATAAACTGCTGGAGTTCCGGAAGTATGTATAAGTATAATGTAATTATAATTGTTTTTATCTATACATATATAAAATTCAAAGGTGACTGACTGACTGACTGATATAGATAGATATCAACGCACAGCCCAAACCACTGGACGGATCGGGCTGAATTTGGCATGCAGGTAGATGTTATGACGTAGGCATCCGCTAAGAAAGGATATCTCGATATTCCCACGGGAACGGGAACCACGCGGGTGAAACCGCTGGCGCCCGATAGTTATCTATACTAATAAGGAAAGATTTGATTGTTTGTTTGTATTGAATAGGCTCTGAAAGTACTGAACCAATTTGAATAATTCTTTCATTGTTGGAAAGCTACACTATCCCCGGCGAACATAGGTTACTTTTGATCCCGAAAATGTGGGGGGGAGGGAGGGGGGGGGATATTTGAAAAAGAAATTACGCGCGAGTGAAACCGCGGGTGGAAGGCTAGTGTAATTATATGTCTTACGCCATAAAGGCGTTAGCACACTGCAGCGAATGCGAAGGAGAAGCGAAAATGACGCGAAACGAAACGAAACACTAAAGTCAAGTCAATTTAATTGGCCACATTTGACAGTTCATTTATGCAAAGAAAAATATCCCTTACGCTAAAGGAATAAAACTCAAGAAAACAACATCAGTTCTTATTAATACAATTATTTATTCAGAAAATTAGACTCTATTTCTGATGTACATAAGTTTCACTTTTCTTTGCATAAATAAACTGTCAAATGTGGGGTATTAAAATGATAAAATAAAGCAATAAAGGTATTGCGTCTGCGTTAAAGACTGTGTGTTTTGTTTCGGTTTTTCGTCATCTAGATGGCGCTACGTAGCCATAAGATCCAACTAAATTTATTTTATTACTATTATTACTAATTATTACTTTATAATTTTATAAATGCGAAAGTCTGGATGTTTGGATGTTTAGATGTTTGGATGTTTGTTCCTCCATCACGCCTAAACGGCTGAACGGATTTAGATGAAATTTGGCACATGTATAGTTTATAACCCGGATTAGGTCATAGGCTATAAAATTCCTACGGGAAACGTCTCATTCCCGCGGGAATAACAATTTTGAAAATACTGAACCGATTTGAATAATTCTTTCACCGTTGGAAAGCTACACTATCCCCGGGACCCCGGTGAACATAAATGATGAATTGATTCCGGAAATGTGAGAGGAAGGGGTATATTTGAAAAAAGAGATTACGCGTGGGTGAAACCGCGGGCGGAAGGCTAGTAGTTTATAAATTGATTTATTTATTTTTTCCAATTAGTTTATTTTCGTCACGTCAAACCCCCATCATGAATGTCAAAATGAACCAATGACAGTTTAGTAGAACTCTATGGCTAGTATGGCTACATAGCGCCATCTTTTTATTCTAATCTAAACACCCTCATTGGATCATGAAGAAGTGATATTGTATTTATTTCAGAGATGAGCAAGACTTCATGGGCCCCTCATTCGAGACGATTTCAGGAGCGGGCGCAAACGGTGCAATCATCCACTACTCCCCCTCAAGAGAGGGAGTGCAAACCGTTATACGGAGAGAGGAGATGTTCCTACTGGACTCCGGGGGACAGTACAAGTAAGTATTATTTATTGTAATAACTTGAAAGAGTAACTGTCGAGTTTCTTGACGGTTCTTCTCGACAGACAAACTACAATCCGAATCCGGTGGTAGAGTAGAGTCAGTCTGTAACATTAATGTATGACGATTTATAAGTGCTTCTTTGAAGCCTACGTAAATAAAGTTTTGACGTGACAACGTCTTATAAATTGGTTTGCCGGGTGACACTTCAAGAAACTGCGTTACGCTCCGCTCACGTTATGCGCTCACAATGAGAGCGAGTGAGAGGCACGCGTCCCGCCTAAGAGCGAGAGAGACAGACATAAAAAGTCGTTGTCACGTAAAACTTTCGCCCGTATATCGACTTTACAGGCAACCAATTTTTTTTTTATTTTGAATAATGATGATTCTTAATAGGTATTCTATTTGAACATCGACACCAAATAACACAATGAGATGGTATACTACCTGTAATTGCACAGTATTCGTGACGTCCTGTCGCTTAAGATCAAACAGATATTATATCATTGGTCGGGTTTGTTTGAACCCACGCCCACCGCAGTACCTTAATCTTAACGTCATTTAGGCTGTCTGTCCACTAAAGCGGAGCGAGGCAGCGGAGCGGAGAAACGGAGAAATATTAACCAATACGATTGCAACTCCCTGTCTGAGTGGAGATTTTGTGTAATCTTATTGGTTAATATTTCACTGTTTCTCCGCTCCGCTGCCTCGCTCCGCTTCGGTGGACAGGCAGCCTTACAAACAATAGAAATGCTTCCACGTTTTTCTATTATTATCAAGCATGCAATCGGACTGCCTGCGTGAAACAGTGGCTTAGCCACTCAGTAATAATACCCGGAGGTCGTGGGTTCGAGTCGGATCAATTTGGCAGAAGGACATATTTAGATTCTGACTGGCTAGCTACCACTGTAGGATCATCAATAAATCTTCAAGCCTATTTATATCATATTTAATTAGGTGGAGATGCGAGCACTGAGAAGTATGCAAGGAGTAAAATTGAGTGATAGAATAAAGAACGAGAAAATAAGAGAACTATGCGGCATAAAAGAAGACGTAGTGACAAAAATCGAAAAAGGTATGCTAAGATGGTTTGGTTATATAGAGAGGATGAATGAAAGTAGGTTAACGAAAGAAATATATAAGGGGAGTGTGAATAGAATCGTTGGAAGGGGAAGGCCTAGAAGGACATTCCAGGACCAGATAGGTGACGTCCTGAGGAAAGGTCAGGTCAAGAGTACCCTAAACCGACGGGCATGCATAAAAAGACTTATGAATGTGGAGGAAGCAATAGTTGTGAGCCAGGCTCGTAGCAAGTGGAAGGAGTTGGTCTCTGCCTACCCCTAAGGGAAAAAGGCGTGACGGTATGTATGTATGTATGTATGTTAATTAGGCATGTAATTTGAAATACAATTGCCTGAAACAAACATCATATTATTATAATTAGCTCCCTCTCTCTCTCACACTCTTTCTCTCTTTTCCGCAGGGACGGCACAACAGATATAACCCGTACTCGTCACATGAGCAGTTCCCCCACTGACGAACAGAAGGACGCATTCACCAGAGTTCTGAAGGGACAGATGATGATTGGCAGTGCTCTGTTCCCCCAGGGGGTTAAGGTAATACCTAGTTTATTTTATTTTCGAGGTGCCTTAGCTTGCGGCTCATCTAATAAAAAATTTACCGTCGCCTATAAATGCTTGTACGATATTAATTTAAAAAATCGTCTTCGTTTACCTGGGTGATTTCATTCCAAGGTGAACAAATGACACTAATGTGGAATTGCTTCACCTGGGTAATATCACCTAGGTGAAATGATTCCGAGGTGATAAAAGGACACTAAATATTCTTCTTTGTTCACCCAGGTGAACATAGTGGAATAATCAAGTTTAAGCTGATGTTTCATCATTCCCTTCTGAAAAAGTAATTTATCCTCCCCAGGGTAACGTCCTGGACAGTTTCGCGCGCAAGTTCTTATGGGACGTCGGTCTGGACTACGCCCACGGGACAGGCCACGGGGTGGGCCACTTCCTCAACGTCCACGAGGGGCCATCCGGGGTGTCCTGGAGGCCTTACCCACATGACCCTGGCCTGAAACCCCACCAGATACTCAGCAATGGTGTGTAGTCTCACTTATAGCAAAATGGAAACCTTACCTATAGCACGGTTTTTTTTTTTTTTTTGTTCTCTGGCTATTGCCGCCCAGAGTACCTACGGCAGATAAAAAAAAAAAAAATATAGCACGGTGGAACCGTTACTCATAGCACGATGGAACCGTCACTCATAGCATGGTGGAACCTTCACTTATAGCACGGTGGAACCTTTACTCATAGTACGATGGAACCGTCACTCATAGCATGGTAGAACCTTCACTTATAGCACGGTGGAACCTTTACTCATAGTACGGTGGAACCTTCACTTATAGCACGGTGGAACCTTTACTCATAGCACGATGGAACCTTCACTTATAGCACGGTGGCAATTTTACTCATAGCAAGGTGGACCATTCACTAATAGCACGGTGGAACCTTTACTAATAGCACGGTGGAACCTTCACTCATAGCATGGTGGAACCTTTACTCATAGCTCTGTGGAACCTTTACTCATAGCACGGTCGAACCTTCACTTATAGCATGGTAGGAACCCTTAGCGCAGTGACAGCAGTCTGTCGATCACGACCGAAGAGAGACGACAACAACAACGACTATACGTGCTTTCTAGCTTCTTAAACATGTGAACCCTCATTGGTCGGTGGTAACCCTCACTCATAGTAGGTAAAACAGCAGTCAGATACAACCGGAGAGAGATCAGGTGCAGGGCCTACTATGCTAGCGAGTCCTGCGGCCATGTGTGGGATTTAAAGCTAAAGCTTCCCACTACCCACTAAACTCCCCCGGTTTCCCCGAACACCCATCCCCTGGTTTCTCCGATAGGGCCCCTTAATTCAAATGTACAAGTCTGCTATGTATATTTTATCTCCCCAGAGCCTGGGTACTACAAAGTGGGAGAGTTCGGAATCCGACACGAAGATCTGGTGGAAACTGTGGCTATCACCAAGGAGTCTGAACATCCCAAGGTTTGATTATTTATATTATTTATTATTACTATTATGTAATAGTAAAAAATCATGAAGAATTTGATTAAGATAGGTACGACAATGCTGACCAGTGCTGACAATTGGTCGAATAAATTACCGTCATTGTTTAATTTTATGATACACTAGCTGTGCCCGCGACTTCGTCCGCGTGGAATAGTGACTTTTCGGGCAGCATATTTTAAATAACAAATACCGTCCTTTGGGTAGCTAAAAAAATTTACTTTACAGTATGCTTCTCTGTAGATATACGATATGTGACGTATGGCCATCGGGAATGAAAGCATACAGGCTCCTAGGATTGCTCACCCGTGTCAGAGCCACATACAACTGACCGTGCGAGAAACAGCTGATACTTAGATCTACACCCACAACTTTCATCGTCTGACCTTGGGCTTTATTATTTGTCATCGCAAAACATAGGCTGACTGCAAAAAGTGTTAAGATGTGTGAACTAAACGTACAAAAGAATTGCTAGAAAAATTAATTAATAACCTGAGCTTATAAACTTGTACTAAAATAAAGAAAATCAAGAAAAGAATTGCCTAACCTATACCAAATACTTATAAATTATTCATTTAAACAAACCCTAAATAAAAAATTAAGATAAGTATACCAAAAATCAAGGAAAGAAATGCCTAACCTATAACAAATGCTTACAATATTTATTTACAAATTTTTAAAGAAAATTAAGAGTGACAACCTAACCTACAAACCCTTAAATATAAATAAATGAAATATCCAAACTGTCAGTATTCAAGTAAATCGCAATAATCGAATGCAACTACCTATTCGCCATACTCTCAGCGCGCTTTATATACCTACCTTGTGAGTAAAATTTTTCTATGATACCTACGGACGCGCAGCTCAGGCGCGAGGCGTGTACCTTTATATTGACATAACTTTTTTATTTATGAACCGATTGACATGAAATAAACACTAAATGTTAAGTGAAGCTTACCACAATATATTAGTGAAAACCGCATCTCAATCGAATAAGCCGTTTCTGATATTAGCGTGCACAAACACACAGACAAACAGACAAACAGACAAAAAATTTTTTAATTACAATTTCGGGTTCGGTATCGATATAATAACAACCCCTGTTACTTTTTTTTAATATATTTCCATTGTACAGACACCACTTTTCTACAAATTTATTATATGTATAGATTTGGAATACCTTTGGAATTGGTTTTTATTTTTTCGTCGGCAAATCTGGAACAGCTTACTTATCTGATACAACCCGGCAGTATGTGGACATTTTGTTACGCTCTTAACCGAAGTTTTATATAATAACACTGTTTGTATATTTTATGTAGAAAGAAGGGTCCTCCTTTTAGTTAGACGTCGTACTCTCTTTAGGGAGAAGTTGTGCCACTTTTAGGGAGAAGTCATGCTCTCTTTTTGGAGAAGTTGTGCTCACTTGAGGAAGAAGTCGTGCTGCCTTTAGGGAAAAGTCGATCTCCCGTTAGGTGGAAGTAGTGATCCCTATAGGATGAAGTTGTGCTCCCTTAAGCAAGAAGTCGTGCTCTCTTTAGACAGAAGTCGTGCTCTCTTTAGGCAGAAATCGTTTTCACTTTAAGAAAAGTTGTGTTTAAATCTTTTTAAAAACACCCGTCAACGGTCGTCGCCTCTCCTAAGCAACTATACATTGATATGATATTTACGAGTATATTTTATTGCCAGGCTAAACATCTGTCTGGTAACTACGACGGGCGTGGTGTGCTCGGATTCAACACACTGACGCTTGTCCCGAACCAACGGGAATGCATTGATGTCTCCCTATTGGATGATTCAGAGGTAAGTAATATAATAGCTTCTATATTATCTAAGCTCTTCTATATTTGAAATGTAACACTTAAGTTTTCGTCTCATGACATTTTTGTGTGTTTTGATATAAAATACCTATATATTTTTGAAAGAATTTCAATTAAGCGAAAATCTTTCCCATTTGTCTTATAACTTGATTGTAGGAAAGTATATTTTTTTTAAATACTAACATATTTTAGGTGGCTAAAATATTTTATCTACATCCATACCCTAAATTATGTCTATTTTATAGTCAGGATCGATGAGCAAACGCCCTATATTTAGATATGAGTATCTGTGGCTGCATCATAATGTTTACATTTTAGTATCGGTAACCGATTTAATTACGCTCAAATTTCGAACGTCTTCTTAAAAAGTAAAAATTAATGGATTTGAAGCTAACATATGTAAGCAAAACATCTTGATGTATTTTCAAAGGTACCAGGAGAGCATAACCGCAGCGTAACTATTCATTAAATCAAAGAGTTTGAAAGGCAGGGCCTAACTAGGTTAACAAGCGACTGCGCCGGTCCACACCAATTAGTAACGGGCCAGCTTCTTGTAACTCTGCTCTCCTGGTACTACGGATTATATTCCACGCGTTTTCACATCGATCCTGACTTTAAAATAGACATTTATCGTATGAATGAAGATAAAGTTATGTATGTGACTGTACATAGTTAGGCATTAAAATACTCATGTGATCCTTTTATGAAACTCACTTCGTTCGTTTCATAAAACCACATTCGTATTTTAATGATCCTCATTATGCAACAGTCACATAAATAACTATTTTGTGCTGACTGGACATTACTTTTAGTGAAGGCTCAAGTTATTACTTCATCTTCATCCTCAGTTAGCGTACGTGAATGCATACCACCAACGGGTCCTGAGCACCCTGGGTCCGATCCTGGTTTCTCGTGGCCTGGTGGAAGACCAGCGTTGGCTGGAGAAGGAGTGCGACCCCCTCACTAGGGAATAGGTAAATAAATATCATTTTATATTTTACTAGCCTTCTGCCCGCGGTTTCACCCTCTTTTTTCAAATATCCCCCCTCCCCCACATTTCCAGGATCAAAAGTACCCTATGTTCACCGGGGATAGTGTAGCTTTCCAACAGTGAAAGAATTATTCAAATCGGTTCAGTAGTTTCAAAATTGATATTCCCGCGGGAATGAGACGTTTCCCGTAGGAATTTTATAGCCTATGTCCTATTCCGGGTTATAAACTATACGTGTGCCAAATTTCATCCAAATCCGTTCAGCCGTTTAGGCGTGATTGAGGAACAAACATCCAAACATCCAAACATCTAAACATCCAAACATCCAAACATCCAAACATCCAGACTTTCGCATTTATAATATTAGTAGGATAGGAAGTAGGATAGTGGAGTCATTTTAATAGGTCACATTTGACAGTTCATTTATGCAAAGCAAAGTGCTACTTATTTACATCAGGAGTAGAGTCAAATTTTCTATCGTATTAAAAAAACTGATGTTGATTTCTTGAGTTTAATTCCTTTAGCGTAAAGTATATTTTTGACCTATTATAATGGACGAAAATCGCTTGCACCTGTCTTTTTTAACTTCAGATAATGCTTTCCTACCTTCACTTGTTTTCCCGACGTTCATTTGTTTCCCTGACATTTATTTGTTTCCCCGACATTCATTTGTTTTCAGATTTTGCACTCACAAGTATTTGTGATCTTTATTACACTATCAAGAAAAGCCAGTCCTCTTGGTCACGTGTGCAATTTGAGTTGGTTGGGTTTTACGGCCAAGGGTACAGCGGTTAAAATTTATTATCCACTGTACCATTAAGGGGAACAGCCAAGGGTACATAGGAAAACGGGGACTAGACCTAGATAAAGCCTTAATTTTTTTTATTTGTATTGAAAAAGATATTTTTGTTTCAGACCAAGTGACAAGAAAACTGTCTGCTTCCTTGCGAAGATTTCTTTTATAATTAAATTATCTTAAATTACTAATATGTATTTAACTGTGCATACATTATGTAAATTTTGTAATAAATTGCATACATAAACGTATTAACTTACTATGTTGTTTTATTTCCATCTAAGGCTACTTTTTTGCCTTTCTCAATTGAGGCCTGGAGACCTTAGTCACAGACAGAAACATAACTCAAGTAATTATGAAGTGCTACTTCACTGGGATTATTCCCGACTGCCCCTACCAAATCTGCCACCAGTAGGGGCAATCGAAACTTTTTAGTTCCGTCTGCCCCTAGTGGGGGCAGACGGAACCTAGTAATTAATTCTATCGAGTTTCTTTCCGGTTTTTGTCGATAGATCACAACATTCCGAACCCTTATTACACAAAATCTGTTATTTGACAATGATCTCTGAAGTTTACAATACCTAATTAAAAATAGTGGTTTCTGATGTTTATCCGGTTAGGTACTACTCATTAAATAAAACAACTTAAACGGATAAAAATTTATCGCGAGTTTTTATCCGTTTAAGTTGTTAAAGTCACGTGCAAAAAAATATACACGTGAAATTCTTATACCTATGCATTCGATTAAGTTCGTATTCGAATAAGTTTGTTTACATATTTGGACTGTAAGTACATAATGACACTATTAATGCACCTCCAAAATAGCAAATTTAATCGTAGTTAAATAGTCCAATACATTATTATCGCAGACTTAACTAATCTTTTTATCTGTATTCGTTTAGATATAGCTATAATTTATTGGTCGATAACTGATAAAGTTTGTCTAATATTAAAAATATTTGTTTGTCCTAAGTAACTGCCACATTGTTGGTCTATTTGTTTGAATAACTGTGATCATAGGTTCGTAGGTTCAATTCTCGAGTTGGGCGAAAATTGTGGCGGATTTTCGAACACCACTTAAAAGCGTGGTGATTAAATGATTAAGACTCCACCAATTGAAGCTACATAATGTAGCGTTTGGCGAACAACCAGCGACTCAACCGTTTTTATGTTATTTTATACCAGTTGGCAGACAGGCACACAGCCCACCTGATGCTAAAGTCTGCGGTCTATTCCAATGAGGGACTAGGAAGCGACGCTCAATGTGCTGCTGCACTGGAGGCTTACCTGATCTTCGAGCCTTTGATTTCAACTGAACTGGCTCCCAATTGTTGCCGGAACAAAGCCAGAGCTGTTATGGCGGCAGATTTCACCTGTGGTAGCTAGCCAGTCGGACTCCGAGAAAGTCATACCACCAACTAAAAAGTTTCATCACTCTCGGATAAGTTAGTGATAATTTATTTGTTAGATAACAATGGTGCTGTCTTTTTAAATGGACTAAATGGAAGCAGATTGGACCGGTAAATCGCCACTAAAGTCCATCACATCTAAAAAGTACCGTTTGACAGTTCATTTATGCAAAGATAAATATACCTTTACGTTAGAGGAATAAAACTCAAGAAAACAACATCAGCTTTTTTAATACAATTTTATTTATTTTGTTTAGACTCTACTCCTGATGTACGGTCAACAGCACATCACGGTATACACTTGCAGTTCGATAATAGCACTTATGCCCCTGACATAAGAGCGGTACAAAGTCCAAAGTGTTACGTCTGACGTGCTTTTGACTGTACATAAGTAGCACTTTGCTTTGCTTATATGAACTGTCAAACGGTACCTCTCAGATGTGATGGACTGTACCACGGTAATACTGTACAGGCACCGGCTCGCCTCACTCGGGTTAACTCGGGAATAAAAAAGAAACGGATGGTTTAGTGGGAAGTGGGAAGAACTTTTTGTTCCCCAGTCCCACACACGGCCGCAAGTCCCACTTGTTAATATTTAAAACACAGAGATCTATGGACTTTAAAAGCATTCTGCTCCGAAAAAATGTGAGAAATCTAAAGCCGTGGGTAGTATCTAGTCTATAGATAATTAAGTAATGACAAGATATTATTAAATTGACCGCATTTTATTGTTTTATTCGGCCCAAATGGCTGTTTCCATAATGCTGCGTATATTTTTAAGTTTTCTGTAAGTATTTTTTATAATCCCTACTAATATTATAAATGCGAAAGTCTGTCTGTGTCTCTAAGCTGTTTGTCTGTCTGTTTGCTCGTTCACGCGTATAGCAATAAATAGATTTTAATGAAAAATGGTACAAACATAGAATATATAGATTTTGGGAAAGGACACAGGGTAGATAATAATTTATGTCGCGTGAAAGGTTCGTTCCCGTTCGTCCCACCAAGTTTCGTCCCACCAATGGGACGAACGGGAATCGAATTAGTTATTTATGTGCCTATTGCATAATGAGGGTCATTAAAATACGAATGTGGTTTTATGAAACGAACGAAGTGAGTTTCATAAAAGGATCACATGAGTATTTTAATGCCTAATTATGTACAGTCACATAAATAACTTTATCTTCATTCATACGATAATATGTCTATTTTAAAGTCAGGATCGATGTGAAACCGCGTGGAATATAATCCGTAGTACCAGGAGAGCAGAGTTACAAGAAGCTGGCCCGTTACTAATTAGTGTGGACCGGCTCAGTCACTTGTTAACCTAGTTAGGCCCTGCCGGCTGCGGCTAGCTCGGGTCTTTCAAACTCTTTGATTTAATGAATAGTTACGCTGCGGTTATGCTCTCCTGGTACCTTTGAAAATACATCAAGATGTTTTGCTTACATATATGTTAGCTTCAAATCCATTAATTTTTACTTTTTAAGAAGACGTTCGAAATTTGAACGTAATTAAGGTATCGGTTACCGATACTAAAATGTAAACATTATGATGCAGCCACAGATACTCATATCTAAATATAGGGCGTTTGCTCATCGATCCTGACTATAAAATAGACATATTTAGGGTATGGATGTAGATAAAATACATTTAATTTTTATTACCGTTCATCTCAACACCAAGCCCAGTGGGACGAACGGAACGGGAAGTGAAAATAAGCATTTATTCCCGTTCGTCCCACTAAATGAAAATAGAAAATGCTCAGTAGATAAGCTTGGGATAACAAAAACAGAAGTCTTTTTGTTTGTCCTTCTTTCATGTCACAAAGGAACAAAATATTTTGAAGATCGATTTAGTGTAGTGGTTAAGAAGTCGGGCCTATTATACAGGTCGTGGGTTCGATCACCGCACGGTAGAAACATTTGTGTGCATAAACTAAACATGTCTGTTTGTACCGGTCTGGGTGTTTCTATGTATAGTAAGTACATTTTTTTTTTAAATTGCAATTTGAACAAGACGAGCATATCGTACACCTGATGGTAGGCGCCACGTCTGCCCTTAGGCAGTTCAGTGCCAAACAGTAACTAAGCAGTTACTGTCCGGCACCGCCCTGCGCCCTCTACACCGAGACGACAGTTACTAGATCTCATATACCCGGTAATTTCACTAAACACTTAAACACATACATACATATGGTACATATTGTGTATTTACAAAAAAAAGTAAATAAGTACGTATATAATGTTTATTTGTTGCCAGACAGCCATAGTACAAGCTATGTTTAGTTTGGGATGTGAATAATATCCAGACATATTTAAAAAACCTTAATTATTTATTTTTCATTAGTTTCGCAGCTTATTTAGTGGCTGGTCACATACCGCATCAGGAATATAATTTGGCAGAACCAGAGTCAGCATATGGTAAGATCAAATATAATTATTTCATCATATAAAATAAACTTACGAGTAAAAATCATTCAATCCATACTAGTAACACTAACTATGTACAGTCAACAGGGGCGTGCATAGGTTTTGAGATTAGGTAGGCAGTAATTTTTTTTCTCAGGTCGATAGGAAACAAATACCTACCATTGGTATTTGTTTTTGGTATTATAAAGGGATAGATCGAAAATATATTTTTTTTGCGGACGGATAAGAACAACATTGTAAAACATGCATATTTATTGGCAAATAAATAAAAAACTCACATTAGTAAATGTTTTACTAACGCTAACTAGGTCAAAAACGTCAATAAAATTTGCCCAGCGCGCACCAGCGCGCCAATTAAAATTATCGTATTTTGTAACAACCTCTTTTCACAAAACCTCAAAACGTCAAACATAGTTAGTTCATTCCCGCGCCAATAGATGGCGCGCAAAGGACTTTAATTATACCAAGCGTTACGATTTTTCGATTGTATAAGTATCCTCCATACATTTTGAACTTTGTCTAACAAAATGACCATGTCTAACATTATCAGTAGATTGCACTCAAAGTAGCTTCTAACCGTTAGGACTGCTTTGGGCATCTAGTTATAATTGTTATACTCATACGCCCAGTGTGTATTCAGCGCACCACGCCTCGTGCTTTTACATAGTAAGACACGTTGCGGGGTCCACCTATATTGTATGCGATTTCGTACAATACACGAAATTCTCTACGTTGGAAGTTTTATTCCTGCTCGCCACCGCCGACCTCTTCCTCACCCGGCTACCCTGTTTTAACTTGGCGCCCAACGTGGGGCAGGGCAGGGGTCACCAACCTTTGGCCCGCAAGTCGTCGGCTACCCTGTTACAACTTGGCGCCCAACTCACGGCCTTCACCGACACCGAGGAAGGAACCTGGGAAGCTGATAGCTACAATCTGGCTACCCGACGCGACCCAAAATTTGTGACGACAAGGTACGGAAGGAAGACTATGTGATGGAGCAGTTTTAGTACAGGGGGAGCAAGAAAGTGACCACCCTGTTGAGTGCAAAGTTTGCACCACGCCGCGATGGTCCATACGTGATAAAAGACATCATGGACCCTCCTCATTTCAAGTTGCAAACCAACAAGAGCCTGATGTTCCACTGGGAGTCTATCACAGTTTTGCGCTTAAAATGTATCAAAGTACTGACTTTGAAACTCCAGAACCAGTTAATCATCTTAAAAGAAGAGGACGACCAAAAAAGACGCCCTCTAAGGAGACACCAGAAGCAAATAAAACACTCAAAGAGAACGTACAACTGTCAGAAAAGCGAAACGCAGGCTTCTACAAAAACACACTCAATAACCTCTCTTGTCCTGTCTCCTCGTCGGGGCGACTATCGGAGACAGAGGGGGAGTCTGTAACAACCTCTTTTCACAAAACCTCAAAACGTCAAACATAGTTAGTTCATTCCCGCGCCAATAGATGGCGCGCAAAGGACTTTAATTATACCAAGCGTTACGATTTTTCGATTGTATAAGTATCCTCCATACATTTTGAACTTTGTCTAACAAAATGACCATGTCTAACATTATCAGTAGATTGCACTCAAAGTAGCTTCTAACCGTTAGGACTGCTTTGGGCATCTAGTTATAATTGTTATACTCATACGCCCAGTGTGTATTCAGCGCACCACGCCTCGTGCTTTTACATAGTAAGACACGTTGCGGGGTCCACCTATATTGTATGCGATTTCGTACAATACACGAAATTCTCTACGTTGGAAGTTTTATTCCTGCTCGCCACCGCCGACCTCTTCCTCACCCGGCTACCCTCTTACAATTTTAATTTTAAGTGCATCAAATGAATATAGGTACCTATTTTTCTGCGTGATAGTAAACTTATATTAGGCGTTGGCGAGAAACTTATCCAATCATAATTTATCTTAACAAAACAAAACGTAATTTGGGGACATTCACATACCGTACATTGTCATTTCTCCATCGTCAGAAATGCACTCACTTCACACAATGTTCCGTGTTGCTCGAAGACACAAAGATTGTTTAAAATATCAGTGCACTCCACACAATAACATAGTAAGTTATTTAAATAGCAATTAAAAGTTTTAACACACGCACCCATGACATGAAGATAGGTTATCCGAAATGTAAACACAAACAAAAAGCATGATTTTGACCTTGACGTAAAACAAATAACATTTCATTACTTTTTTAAGCCAATAACTTCTGGGTGTGTGTTTTCAATGGGAAAGTAAAATCTATCTATTTTATCAATATTATAAAATAATTTTAAGATACAAATCAGCTATTAAAATTGTGATAAATAATATAAATTGATTAAAAATAGTTGTAAGCTGATACAATTATTGCTTTTAGCGCCATCTATTGAAGTCGGTGGGATTCACAAGAACTGACATGTTTGCTTGCTTAATGCGGAAGTAGAAACGTCTTTAATTAATAAATATTGTTATTTATTAGCTTAAACATAAAAAAATATGGATTATAATTCGTCTTTTATTATATTTTGATTTTTCTGCTATAAAATTATCGTATAAATCAATGGTTAGCCAAACTTAATTCTTCGATTAGGCTAGCTTACCCAATGCGACTATTTAAGAAGTCGTTCTTTCTGGTTATTGTGCTATACGCAGGAGTGACATTTCCATTTTGTCGTATAACACATTTTATACGAAAATGTTTTTTGACAAGTTCGATTGTATGGAGCTTGGTAGGCAGCGTTCGGCCAGTGCTTACCTCGCTTCTATACACACGTAGGTATACGTATAGGTCATGAATGCGCCGTTTTGATGAAATTATGAAGTGTTGGGGGAATAATTTAATTTCTGATTTATGTTTTTAGATTTATTATTACAATATTTTTTAAGGATTTCCGCGAATGATTTTTAAAAGTAGGCACTGCCTATCTGCCTATATGGGATGCACGCCCCTGACAGTCAACAGCACGTCATCACGGTATACACTTGCAGTTCGATAATAGCGCTTATGCCCCCGACATAAGAGCGGTACAAAGTCCAAAGTGTTATGTCTGACGTGCTGTTGACTGTACACAGTCATGTCCGTCTAAACTAAAAAAAAGAAAGTAAAGTACAGCTTAATAAATGTCCCACTGCAGGACAAAAGCACGATGGACCAGTGGTGTAAGTACCGAGCTGAGATCTCAGAGTCCTGGGTTCAATTCCCGGGTCGAGCTAACTTTGTGTCGGTTTTTTCGGACACAGCTCGGGTTGGTGATCACCAATCCGCATTTGGCAAGCGTGGTGTTAAACCAGTACCCATCCTTGTAACGATAACTGGTATATTGTAATTTATTTATTTAAACTTTAATGCACAATCAAGAGTACATAAGGCGGACCTAATGCCTAATGGCATTCTCTGCCAGTCAACCTTTGTAATGATTTTAAGGGTGGGACATTGATGTGTAGATACTTGATCTATGTCCCACAGTGGCCTACGATGCTTCGCTCACATCGGTCCACGATGCTGCCACCAGGCTGGCAGCAGTTCGAGAAGCAATGAGATCGGCAGGAGTTGACGCGTACATAGTGCCTACTGCTGACGCTCATAACGTTAGTACACGTCATCATCTATCATCATCAGTTATCATCATCAATCACCAGTTCTTTCATGAATGGGAGGTACTACCAGGTATGACACCTGATGGTAACCGCCCATGGACATGAGAAAAGAGGTTCCCTATTTTTTCCCATAAGTTTTTTTGTCCTAATTTAACATGGCATACTTTTATTTATCCTAATAATAGTTACGCATAATATTCTTTTGGCATAACTTTATAGGCATAATTTTTTTAGGCATACTTTCTTTAAGCATAATAATTGTTAAGCATAATATTCCAAAGCCATAACTTTTGGAAATACTTTTCCTATATAAATAAACATGTTGGCGGCTTAGGGGTGGCCCAAGGGGCACCCCCGCCGCACCTTAACCTACTGTTACACAATAATAACTTGTAGACAAATAACAATATGTCAAAAAAAAATATGCGAATCAAAATTAGGGCAAAAAACATTAGTCAAAACGATATTTATGCTTAATGAAACAGTATGCGAAAGGACAATTATGACAAAATATTATTATGACAAAAAATTATGCCAAACCCGTTATGCCAAATTAAATTAGGACAAAAAAAGTTATGCGAAAAAAAGGGATCCCGAGAAAAAAATGTGGAGGTAAAGCCGAAGGGCTATGCACCAATGATCCAGGATTTGCAAGTTCTGTTCTCACTTGGAGCAGCTGCCATCTTTGTTTTAAATTATAGGGGTGCAAACGAGCAAGTGGGTCACCTGATGATAAGTGATCACCGCCGCCCATAAGCACTCAAGACGCCCGCCTTAAGAGACGACAGTTATTAGGTCACATATACCCAGTAATTTCACCAGCTTCAGTGCCCTTACCCCAAAACACAGAAGTGCTTGACACACTTCTATTTCACGGGAAAATATCTGGCACTGCGGTGGTACCTACCTAGACGGCCCAGTACAGGAACCTACCACCTGGTATCTGACCTCCATAATCCTTGACAAAATAAATAAATAAATATCTCGGGACATTATTCACACAGCGCCATCTAGCCCCAAACTAAGCATTAGCTTGTGCTATGGGTGCCAGACAACGGATAAACATTACTTTTATACTTTTTTTTGTAAATACTTACATACATATTATACATAGAAACACCCAGACCGATACAAACAGACATGTTCATGCACACAAATGTTTGTACCATGCGGGAATCGAACCCGCGACCTCTGGTGTAATAGCCGACTTCTCGACCATTACACCAAATGGCTCGTCTAAAAGACTACTAGGATCATGGTTACACTGCTATGTTTTTTCATTCTTTCTTTCTCAATCTCTCTTCTTTTTTCTCCCTCCAGTCCCAGTACATAGCCCCCTCAGACGCGCGAAGAGTCTGGCTCTCCGGACTGCAAGGGTCATCAGGGACAGTGGTGGTGACCACCAGCGTGGCGCTGGTGTGGACTGATGCAAGATACTGGACACAGTTCGACATGCAAGTGGATAGACAGTGGTTCCAGCTGATGAGACAAGGTGAGATATACATGGTGAATTGTCATCGTTGGGGTCCGAAGTGCAATACTAATAATGCTCTCCTACCTGAGTTAAGCAACGGTTGCCAATCTTCTACGTACAACAAAGTATACAGGATATATTATAGTGCTGCAGTGAGTGCGCAAGCACAGGTGCACTCCGTGTTCTCTTACTCTCATAGCACGACGGCAGAACGGCGTTTTCGAACAGTTCGACACGGCCAAAGAGAGATCAGGCATGGGGTATCGGCCTTCGGTACTCTCACTAAACGCGCAAAGCGCAATAGCAAAGCTGTTACTTATACGTATGTCCACGCATGGACTGCGTGAACCTATGGCCTGACGACACCGGCCGAGGCAGCGCGAGCGGGGACGAGCGAGTCCTATAGTTAGGACCCTAACAATGATCCGGCTCGAAGGACCATTGTTAGGGTCCTAACTATTGGACTCAAAATAATTTAGTGGACTTTAAATACTATAAAATAATTTATTTTCGATCGTTAGACAAACAACAGGACGTGTCTTTGAAGCCTGGAAGAGAAGTGGTGAGCCGCGCCGTTCGCCGATCGCCACTCGTCCCCGCTCGCGCTTGGCCGGTGTCGTCAGGCCATAGGTTCACCCAGTCGAAGCGTGGACACGTAGTTCTTCTGTGAGAGAGTGGTACATCCCTGGTCGAGAAGGGGCATTTCGACTGACAGACAGGAACTGTCTGAAGCATTGCTCTCCCACACTTAACCTCTTAAGACTCGCGAGAAGGTTTTCTGCAATAAAATGGTGAGTTGATGTCTAAAATTTTGTTTCAGGTGTGGATCTGTCAATACAGAATTGGCTCGTGCAGAACATGACCAGTTCTTCAGTGGTGGGAGTAGACCCCACCACGTATACCCGTAGCTCTTGGACTACTATGCAGGTAAGATAATAATGTTCCTAGCTGAATATCATCCACGCCATGTCTCCGCTTCTTTTTCCGTTTGTTTGTCCCTCAGGGTACACTTGCACCATGATCTAGGATTTGACAAGTCTTGTAAAAACATAGCGACTGCCATCTTACATAGTACATACATAATCTGTGCTGTACATAATTTCTGTCCGTTTTGAAATGAAATGAAATAATTGATATAAAATAATTTGGCAATGAGCTAGCAAAAGTGTGGCAGCCCATTGAGTGAAGTTTCCCCGTTAAGTGTCTTAGTGGAATGGGTAGCAGTTTCAATGGGATAAATAATAGATAAAGATGTTGCCCGTTTTTAAGTCGCTAAAAGTATCAGCCTATTAATTAGTTATCGTAACAAAGATGGGTACTGGCTTAATCACCACACTTTCCAATAAAATTTCACAGAGAGCTCTGGAAGCTGTGAACGTAAGCCTCGCAGCCACTCCTATCAACCTGGTGGATGAAGCTAGGAGGTCTCTTAACGACGGTCCTCCATCAAGACCCAACAATGAGCTTATACCCCTCACCGTGGAATGGACAGGTAAAGGTCAAAACGGCAAACTTCTTGAATATCGGGTGGTGATTGCGCAAAACACGAAATTTGTCATGCGCAAGTGCACATGCGCGAACTTTCCCCCTCTCCGTCGACCGATGTTCGACAAGTTTGCCGGTACCTATACATAGTGTATTTTTTTTTCGGAGGAGAATGCATTTATGCTCTATAACCGCAGGCTTGCTACCTACAGTACCTACGGTCAACGAACCGCCGTAAGTGGGACTCGAGACAAAAGCGTCCACTACCCACTGAATTTCCCCGGTTTCTCCTCTGAACCCATAAGGGATGAGCTGTTTCCAGCCATAACCGTCCCAGTTAGTGTATTGCATTTTTCTTATATACACCAATCAGGTTACTTAATGAAAGTGGGAGGCAAACGAGCATGTGTGACACCTGATGGTAAATAATCACTACTGCCCTTAGATACCTATTATTTATGCTTCTCTTCTCAACACTTCCTAACATTCCTTTCTTGGCTGTGTTTAATAGTTCGTCCTGACATGCAAAGGGTTTCCGCCAAATCCCATAGAAAAAAACCCCAGTCCCGGCGCAAAAGAATTGTATCCCAGATTTTAGATAATTATTAGTAGAAACAATATCAAGTGTCACTATTTCTGGATTCGGTGGCTAACATGGTTATTTTGCCCAGAGAAGTTTCATAGGCGCTACATACAAACATGACACTTTTTAGGAAAAACTTCATGTTGCAGTACTAATTGACATTGAATTGGCAAAAAATTAATAAAACACACACATACCCTAGTACATAATGTTGTTATTGAGTTTATTGTTGTTATGTTGTGTTTCTGTGTTGTTTGAGGGACATGTTTATATCGAATGTAATGTATATAAAAATACAAAAAATAATAAGTCCTGCTATAGAGAAAGGTTAAACACCGGTTACTAAAGGCGGCAGGTATGCGCATAATCTTTTCCTTATAAAAAAAAAGATAACTACAAAATGTATATAATTATGGTGTTATACATCAGTGTGTACGCATATGTTCCTATTATATTCATTTTTTGCAATTACCTACACGTTTGTGTTGTTAATGAGTTAATTGAAACAGTAAAATTAAGTTTTTAAAAAAAAATTGCCTTTGTATAGGAACATTATATTACATATGTAATACTGTTTATATCATGTTTTTTTTCATTTTTTGCCAATTCAATGTCAATTAGTACATTAAAATGAAGTTTTTCCTAAAAAAGTGTCATGTTTGCATGTAGCGCCTATGAAACTTCTTTGGGCAAAAAAAACATGTTAGCCACCGAATCAGGAAATAGCGACACCTGATATTGTTTCTACTAATAATTATCTAAAATCTGAGATACAATTCTTTTGCGCCGGGACTGGGGCAATTTTGGCGGATACCCTTTCAAAATGTAGAATAACGCGAGTTTTCATCCGTTTAAAGTTGTTTTATTTTAATAAATTTTACATATTCCTATTTGTCCTATACCTCTATCTTAATGCTTATGTATATATGGTATATATTATATATATTTAATTATAATTATGTATATGTATGTGTATTATAAATTGTACTTATATGTGTATTTTTGTTGATTTATCATGTTTATATTTGTCTATCTCATTTTCTTCTTGCAATTACCGCACCAATTTCGCACTTACTGTTACGCCCAATGGTTGACTGGTAGAGAATGCCTTTCGGCATTAAGTCCGCCAATTGTACTTGTTTTTGTGCAATAAAGTGTAAATAAATAAAGAAATACCTGCAACTATGTCTAAGATGCTTTGCCTGCTTTCATAGGAATGGCAGAAGGGGGAAGATGCAAGGTTTTGGGGAATAGGAACGGGAAGGAAGAGATATCCCCCTTCTCTTAACTTCTTGTCTCGGTTTTTTAAACCTAGCTTTATTACGCTATGTTTTTGTTTTCAGGCCGCAATTCTAGAGACAAGATCGATGAACTGATGCAGAGAATAGCATCTAGAGGTGCTTCGGTTTTGGTGCTCTCAGCACTGGACGATATTGCCTGTAAGTAGAATTTGTCAGTCTGCTGTCTCACCGTGTTATGATTTGTCCAGACTGCTGTCTCACCTGAGCTTGCGCACTCACTTGTGCATTCTAAAGTATACCGTGTAGTTACTACTGGTTGGTACTAGTTGATCGCCAAGTTTGGCCGACGTAGCCGAAAACTAAGCTAGGAAGGGTACACAGGAAAACAAGTGAGGATAACATTATTTTTGAGCTGGTGGCAGATATGCACGCAGCCCACCCACCTAATGGTAAGCGGCGACTGAGGTCTATTCTATTGATGGATACGTAACCAGGATGCGATGATTAATTTGGTACACATCTGGATCGCCTCCGTAGAACAGTGGCTAAACCTCTCGGGTATAAAACCGTGGAGGTCGTGGGTTCGATTCCCGCCTTGGGTCTGTTTGATAGTAGGGCTTTTTCCGTCCAACTGGCTAGCTACCACCCCAACAGATAAAAATCTGCTGCCGTAACAGCTCTGGCTGTGTTCTGGCAGTATTAATGTGGGAGCCAGTACACTTGAAATCAAAGGCTCGAAGATCAGATGAGCCTACAGTCTGGCAGCACATTGAGCGACGCTTCCTGGTTAAGTGTCCTTCAATGGAATAGGCCGCAGTGGCCGCTTACCATCGGGTAGGCTGCGAGTCTGCCTGTCAAATGATGTTGTATAAAAAAAACTCTCTGATCATCGAGCCATACATTTCAAGTGTACTTACTCACATTAATATTGCTAGAATATCATGTTTTAAACGTTTTCTTTCCAGATACATTGAATGTACGTGGATCTGACATTCCATACAATCCCGTGTTCTTTTCCTACCTTATTCTTCGGTCAGATTTGGTGAGTTTTGTTAAATTGTCAAAAATATCATATTGTAGATTAAATTGTGCCATACGCTCACTACAGTCTGTTCACCATAAGTTGTCCTTTAGCCGCTATATTGGCAGCATTGCCTACGCTTTGTAAATCTGTCAAAAAACAGATTGAAAGTATTGAAAAACAATAGTACCAATATAGCGGCTAAAGGACTTCTTATCGTGAACGATCTGTAGGACTGCAATGCTGCTTTTCCTTTCTTTTGTTTTCTTATTGCATACAAAAATATTAATTTGTTCCCAAAAATGTTCTATGGAACCAGCTTCCTTCAGCGGTGTTTCCAAACCAATATGAAATGAAAATCTTCAAGAAGCGAACATATTCCACCCTTAAAGGCGCGCAACGCGCCTGCGACCCCAAGGGTCTCTCGGATGCTTATGGGCGGCGGTGATCACTTATCATCAGGTGACCCACGTGCTAGTTTGCCCCCCTATAATAAAAAAAGAATCTCTTTTCTCCAAATGTTTTGTTTCAAGTCAGTCAGGGTACCAAATTTTTTTGTGTAATTTTATTATTACCACGACATTTATTTACAGAGTTCTTCAAACAACGCCATTCTCTTCTGGGGTAATGGCACGGTAACTGCAGACATCGTCCAACACTGGGCTGCGGAAGGGACAAGAGTCGAAGTCCGACCGTACTCTGAGATATTCACCTATTTGCAGAATATGTCGGTAAGATATAATAAATAAATAAATGTCTCTGGACATTATTCACACAGCGCCATATAGCCCCAAACTAAGCATTAGCTTGTGCTTTGGGTGCTAGACAACGGATAAACATTACTTATATACTTTTTTTGTAAATACATACATATTATACATAGAAACACCCAGACCGATACAAACAGACATGTTCATGCACACAAATGTTTGTACCGTGCGGGGATCGAACCCGCGACCTCTGGTGTAATAGCCGACTTCTCGACCATTACACCAAATGGCTCGTCAAATACAATGAAATATCAATATTTAGGGATAACGCCAATATTTGTATCGATGACTTGTTTTAATGAAGAAAAATAAATTAATAAAATATTGCAGGTTTTTTTGTAACCTTTTTTTGTAAATAGATTACATTTATAATTATAAATAAAATTGAGACTTTTTTATGAAGTTTTTTAAACAAATGATTTCAGAATCAACTGCCAAGTGGAAGTACCGTTTGGCTGTCTCAAGACGGGAGCCATGCTTTATTTTCTGCCGTAGAAGCAGTAAGTAGAATATTGCTATTGTAATTGGCCAATCTAAGGAGCCAAGTTTAGTTCTTACTTAAATTAGATGCGAAAATAACTCTGCCGGCTACGCTTTCACGATAAGAAGTCCTCTAGCCGCTATATTGGTACTACTGTTTTTCAATACTTTCAATCTGTTTTTTGACAGATTTACAAAGCGTAGGCAATGCTGCCAATATAGCGGCTAAAGGACAACTTATGCCATAAGTCTTATGGTGAACAGACTGTACGTCTGCCCCCCTAGACTAGCGGCATTGACGTTCGTTATAGCTCAATTTGCGATAGCGAATGTCAAAACCCATACTTTCACCACGTGACTTTTCTATGGCATCTGTCAAATCCATACAATTTAAAGTTAGCGAATTTCGCCAGCTATGAAGCGATATCATCTTGTCTAAGCCCCCTGAACCGCTGTACCTACAGGTACCGGCAAACTTCTAGAATATCGGGTTGGAGTTGCGCAGAACACGAATTTTGACACGCCTGCGCGCTATTGGTCAGACAGAACTCTCTGACCAATAGCGGGCGTTCGGGAGATTCGCGCGCGCTATTAGTCACGCGCAAGTGCACATGCGCGAACTTTCCCCCACTCCGTCGACCGATGTTCAACAAGTTTGCCGGTACCTGTACTTTGATTTGTAATATACTGCGTGTTTTTTTAGTCGTTGTTTTCCCGCAGCAGAACGCTTCGCCTTTAGTAGTACTATCAATTTATGCAAGTAATATTTTTTGAATATTTTTTTGAATTTTTTTAAACTTTTTTTGAATTTTTTTAATGTTGATGGGAAAATCGAAACCAAATGTGAGTAAATAGTAAATAATAACTTTTTTGATAAACGCGAAGGGCAATGACCCCGGCCAGTGACCGTCCGTGACGCAGCTAGTACTATTGGTTCGAGTTTCGTCTATCATAATCGTAAAACTTTTGATTTGACTAAAAAAAGAACTTTATTAGTTTATTTTACTACTAAGATAGAATCATTTTACTGCGGGAAAACAACGACTAAAATTCCACGCTGTATAATAATAATTTAATGTAGATAACGTTTATTTCAGGCAACACAATTACAAGTAATTACTGGCCCATATTAGTACATATTATGTTTATAGACTAGACCTTGTAAAAGGTCATTTTTACATGTCGCCACAGTATGTCTTTTTTTCTTGAGTAAGCGAGTTTTCTTATTTTATTTCCATTACTTTCAGGGTGGTAATGTCAATATTTTGTCAACTCTGTCTCCAGTACAACTGATCAAAGCTATCAAGAATGAAGTAGAATTAAGGGTGCGTATAAACATAAATATATAATATCCTACTCCTACTAATAATATTATAAATTCGAAAGTCTGGATGTTTGGATGTTTGGATGTTTGGATGTTTAGATGCTTGGATGTTTGGATGTTTGTTCCTCAATCACGCCTAAACGGCTGAACGGATTTAGATGAAATTTGGCACACGTATAGTTTATAACCCGGATTAGGACATAGGCTATAAAATTCCTACGGGAAACGTCTCATTCCCGCGGGAATAACAATTTTGAAACTACTGAACCGATTTGAATAATTCTTTCACTGTTGGAAAGCTACACTATCCCCGGTGAACATAGGGTACTTTTGATCCCGGAAATGTGGGGGGAAGGGGGGATATTTGAAAAAAGAGACTACGCGCGGGTGAAATCGCGGGCGGAAGGCTAGTATGTAATACTAGCGGTCGCCTCCGCGGTTTCACCCACGCATTTTCTTTCTTTTCAATGGCGATGGCGATGGCCGCCGCCGACGGCAATGCAGGAGCGCGGGGGTGTTTAGTGGGTATACTCCGTGCACCATGAAATTGCGTGAGTCCCACACACGGCTCGCCTACCCCGGGCGGATTATAGTGTCTATAAGCACTCAAAACCTCAAAAAAATACACTTACAACAAAAGAATCTAAGGCACGCAGCCAACCTGATGGTAAGCGGCCACGTGGCCTTTTCCATTTAGGGACACTACACTAGAAAGCGTCGCTCAACATTCTGCCACACTGTATACGCTCTGATCTTCGAGCCTTTAGTAATCCGTTGGTGTTTCTCAGGGTTTCAGATCAGCCCACGTGAAAGACGGTATAGCTGTGGTAAGAGCTCTCCGTTGGGTGGAGGAGCAAGTGGCAGCCGGCGTGAATGTCACAGAGATCAACCTGTCCGACAGAATGGAGGAGTTGAGGCGGTAAGGCTCATATCTTCTCGTATTAATTCAATAAGGACATACTTTACCGCTGTCAGATGAGTTCCTATGTAAGATAGCTTACAGATCGTTCACGATAAGAAGTCCTCTAGCCGCTATATTGGTACTACTGTTTTTCAATACTTTCAATCTGTTTTTTGACAGATTTACAAAGCGTAGGCAATGCTGCCAATATAGCGGCTAAAGGACAACTTATGGTGAACAGACTGTAGATGCTGTCTCTGACATAGTAAATTAAAGACAAAACCAAGAATATTGGTTTTATTCAAATTAAAATCCAGACAATCATTGACATACAAAATACAGACGCGTGACAGTCTAAGGTGACAGTACTTACTTACTAATTTCGGCATCATCATCATCATCATCAGCGTGTAATTTGGAGAGGCCTATGTCCAGCAGTGGCTTTTACAGGCTGATGAATGACGGCATACAAAAGAGGATATAAAAGACTCATTTGTCCATTTAAATGAAAAAAGATTTTGGGGGATTCTAGGGCAAGATTATTGATATCTGACAGGATTTTCAGGAAACTGTAAATTAAATACCTTACATGTTTCTTCTCAATGCAAAGAAGAATTTGCAAAAAGAGATCAGACAGCGGTGGGATTCGAACCCATGCCCTTTCGGACTGGTGCCTAAAACCTGCGCCTAGACCACTCGGCCACGTGTCCATCTTACGAATTTTCGATTAGGTCACGTGATCCTGACGCGAGTTTAACATTTTTTCCCCATACAAAAAAAGTGTAGGCGCAGCTAAAGAAGTTTTCAATTAAAAAATTGTCCAGATTTTTGTGTCCATGCATGGGGCCAGTCGTGGGCAATTTTAAATCAGCCTTTACACTTTCCAGCATCTAAGCTATCTCTCTTTTAAAAAATACACATGAAAGAAGTAACGGAAACTTGTGGCTTTTTTCTTACAGAAAGCCGCTTTTTCTTACAGGCTTCGGAATAGTTGGCGATTCATAAATGCATCTCTCAGCCTACATCAATATATATATTTTTTTAATATTTGGACTAAGCTAGCACTTGACCACAAAGTTGCCTGATTTTAAACAACTATGCGGTCTACGATGGAGCGCGCTTGCTTAGGAAAAGCCCGTTAATTCTGGCCTTGAAGTGCTCCAAGTTGTATTGTGAAGGAAAGACAGATCGCGGCAGAGAATTTTCATTTTGATAGAGAACATTTATCATATGACTTATTTGTATTCCTCAGTGAAGAAGCAGACTCCCACGGCCCGTCTTTCTCAACTATCGCCGGCGCGGGCGAGCATGGTGCAGTGGTCCACTACTCGCCCAGCAGGGAGGGGCCTCAGCGAGTCATCACCAGGGACGATATGCTGCTGGTCGACTCAGGAGGACAGTACAAGTAGGTGTATCCTATCTAGGATGGGCTGGTCAATAGAGATGGGCTGGTCAATAGCCTTAGTGGGTACGGAGGGAGGTAGGTTTAGTGGGAGTTTAGTGGGTAGTGCACGCTTTAGTCTCGAGTCCCACACACGGCCGCAGATCCAGCTAGCCTGCGGTTATGGTGCATAAACGCATTCTCCTGCGAAAAAAAAGGTGTATCCTATCAGTACTCAAGTGGGGACGAGGAGCAGGGAGGAGAAAGGGATGCGGGTCGGTTCTTTGACACTCTCCTCACTAAAGGATGTACAAATAGAACAATAATACTGCTGTCCTAAGAAGAAAAGACGTATCTACCATTTTTTATCAAAATCGAGTTATGTATATAAATAATATGTACTTTTCCACGTCTTTTTTTACTGATTCCGAATATGTATTTAACTCAATTTGAAAAAAAAGAATGTCTTTTCTTCTTAGGACGGATGAATATAGCAAAGCTACTTACTACTCTACATCGGTCTTCTGTAAGAGGGTGGCCCATATTATCTAACACGACAGGTGCTGTCTGCACACTTCTGTTGCGAGATTGTGCTTTCCCGGAAGCGGGTTTTTCTTGATATAATGAAAGGTTGTCACAAAGCTATTCGATCCCCTGAACACACCCTTATTTATAAGTACGAGTATTAGCTATTAGCTATACCCTTCGGCTGTCTACATAACCGTTGTTTCGTAACTAGTTACGAATGAGGAATAAATGATCTTTCTTTGTTCGAAACAAGTTTCGCACAAAGAATTATATTTCTGTATTCGAAGCCCACTAGTTATGTACCTACAAGGAATTTCTTTATACTAGCTGACCCAGTGAACTTCGTATCACTTACTTTAGCGTTTTCCTCGCAAATATTACATATTATTTTCTCATCGTTTAAGCCTTTCCTGGACTTTCACAAATATTTCAAGACTAAAATAAGTCCAATTGGTTTAGCCGTTCTCGAGTTTTAGCGAGACTAACGAACAGCAATTTATTTTTATTTATTAGATTAATTCCTTCTAATCACGTACCTATGCGTGAATGTGGCTATCACTTAAAGTAAATAAAGCCAGCCCTCCGTAACGAACACCGTCATTATTTTCAGAGATGGTACGACAGACATCACCCGCACTCGCCACATGAGCTCGTCTCCAACTCCTGAACAAAGGCTTACCTTCACCAGGGTTCTGAAGGGTCAGATCCAGCTGGCCACCACCGTCTTCCCTGCTGGCACTGTGGTAAGACAAGAACTTGAGTTTTTTTTATTCTGGTGTGTGTTGCCAGTGATGACTTATGGAACGGAAACGTGGCCACTTACAATGTGCCGCATAAAAAGGCTCAAAATCGCGCAAAGGGCAAATGAGAGGAGAGGGCGATGTTTGGAGTGGAGACTCATCATTTCTGATGCGATCACGCAGGGAGCTGCGTGATCGCATCAGAAATGATGAGATCCGCAGAAGGACCAAGGTCACCGACATTGCCCAAAGAATTGCGAGCCTTAAGTGGCAGTGGGCAGGACACATTGCTAGGAGGACTGACGGCCGTTGGGGCGGAAAGGTCCTCGAGTGGTGGCCACGTACCGGGAAACGCAGCCGTGGTAGGCCTCCCACAAGGTGGACCGATGATCTCATAAAGATCGCCGGAATCCACTGGATGCGGGTGGCGCAGGACCGATCGGTTTGGAGATCCTTGGGGGAGGCCTATGTCCAGCAGTGGACGTCGTTTGGCTGAAATGATGGTGATAAGCTGCCACTGCGGCCTGTTTGATTAAGGGACTCTATACTATTAGGCGTCGCTCAATGCGCTGCCAGACTGTAGGTCCCTCTGACCTTCTGATCTTGAGCTCTCGCTTCCGAGAAATAGTGGCTAAGCTGCTAGGATAGAAGACCTGGAGGTCGTTGGTTCGATTCCTGCTTTGGATCTGGTAAGACTTTTTCAGAGTCTGACTGGCTGGCTTGACTTACTTGACTTAATGTCCTATGACCCCGAAGTGGGACAGAGGGCGTCCATAGTAGTTCTCCATCTCGTTCTGTCTTGAGCTTCGCGTTTGACTTCACTCCACGTCTTGCCGATTTTCTTAGCCTCTTCTCTCTCGTCTATCACAGTTCGCCGCCAGGTTTGCTTAGCTTACTGGCTGGCTACCACAGGTGAAATCTGGCCCCATAACAACTCTGGCTGTGTTCCAGCAATATTAATGTGGGTGCCAGAACACTTGAAAACGAAGGGTCGAAGATCAGATGAGCATTGGAGACTTGTGGTGAGAGAACATTGCGTAATTCTTCTTGGCTAGGTGTCTCTCAATGAGATGGGCTGCATGTGTGTCGGGCAGACACTGATCTACTATAAAGAATATCATTTGTCCGTAGTTTTGGGTAAGATGGCTTTGTGTGTAATTTTTTCAAGAATATTTCTTTTTTTTGTCTAGAAATCTAAAAGTTTAAAGCCATATCTGATATTGACGAAATTCTGACGATTAAGTGTCACTCAGTTGAGAGCATTGAAGAGTGTCGGGACATTTTATCGAATGACGTCAATCTAAAGGTCCTATCTCTTAATATTAGGAGTCTCCAGCACAACCACAATGACCTAATGGTAGCATTAGCACGCCTAGAACAAAAACCAGATGTGATTATACTTTCTGAATGCTGGTTGGGCGATAACCCCTTTATCCCACAAATCCCAGGTTATGTCTCTTTTTACACAAAAAACAATCTTAATAGGAGTGGCGGTGTCACGGCTTATGTTAAGAGTTCATGGAGTATTACGTCATTTGAACCCGAGTGTAACGACTGCGACTGCCTAATACTTAATGTGAATGACAAAATTACTATCATTGGCGTCTACCGATCTCCATCTATTAAAAGTCTCGATAATTTCATATCCTTTTTAGATACGACCCTAACGGACGTAGGTGGTCATCGCACGATAGTGTTAGCTGGGGACATGAACATAAATATAGAAGCTGCCACTCTAAGTGGCCAGTGTTCAGACTACCTAAGTTTGATGGCTAGCCACCAACTTCTTCCCGCCGTGACAAAGCCCACGAGAGGCACAGCTTGTCTAGACCATATATTTATTAGAGGCGCCACCTCTGCAATAGGTGTGGTGTGTCGAGCTGCCGTGACTGACCACTACCTATGTTTTCTTGGGGCAACCGTTGGCCAAGATAAGCCCAATCCGGCGAGAAAATATCCCAAGCTTAACATTGATTCCATAGTTGAAAGACTTGAGAGATTCAACTGGTCAACGATTCTTGAAATGAACGATGTTAATGAGGCTGCTTCAGCTCTTAACAGCGAACTGACTATGGCTATTCGTGAAAACACTGGTTTTAAAAAAGGTTCACAACGTGTCCTCAAACCATGGATCACCCCAGGCTTAATTAGGTGCCAAAAAAACAGAGACAGACTTCATCTTGAAGCAAGAGCAAACCCGCAAAATCTGATAGCGCAAATCAGCTATAGACGTTACCGCAACTTTTTAATGACTTTACAACGTAGAGTGAAAGCTGATTACGATTCTAAACAAATACAGGAAAACATAAAAAATCCGAAGAAATTATGGAAAACCCTAGCTGGCATATGTAATTTATCAAAAACCAAAACTGAGGCTGCAGACTTGTGTACCCTTCGTCCGAACCCGGTAGAATCGCTAAACATTTGCAACGAATATTTTGTAAACGTTGGAAAAAAATTGGCTGACGAGACACTCACAAAGCTTAACACTCGAGAAGAACAGCTAGCAGCAGACTATAAACCTAAAATTTCAACAGATGTAAGTAACTCTTTTTTCCTGCAGCCGACTGACCCGTACGAAATTAGTGGCTTTATCAATCAGCTCAAAAGCGACAGTGCACCGGGTTACGATGGCTGTACGCCTACTTTAGTTAAACGAATATCGCACATAATTCTTAACCCTATCACGCACATAATTAACTTAAGTTTATCCACTGGTGTTTTTCCACGCTGCTGGAAGCTGGCTGTTGTTGCGCCTATTCACAAAAATGGTGATAAAAAATGTCCTGACAATTATAGACCAATCTCTTTGCTGTGCATTTTTTCCAAACTGTTAGAAAAGGTAGTAAATAAGAGGCTTGCATCATATCTGGATAGGAATGATTTGCTCTCGGAACGCCAGTTTGGGTTTAGGCGTGGGAGGTCAACTGAGGACGCGGTGCTTTCATTGGTAAATGTGGTGTCGGAGGCTTTGGATCGTAATGACTGTTGTTTGGCAGTCTTCCTTGATCTTTCCAAGGCTTTTGACACCGTATCTATTCCGATACTTCTGCGTAAGCTGGAATCCAACGGGATCAGAGGGGTCGCCTTGTCATGGTTTCATAGCTATTTGTCGCAACGTTGTCAGTACCTCAAGGTAGGCTCTGCCGTAAGTGAACCTCTGGAAACCAAAGTAGGGGTACCACAGGGAAGCATCCTGGGCCCGACGCTTTTCTGCGTCTACATGAATGATATTATCAATCAACTGGGCACTGATGCAGATGTGATATGTTATGCCGACGATACTGCGGTGGTGTTTAAGAAAGATTCCTGGAAGGGAGTATTTAGGTCTGCGGAGAAGGGGATGTCGATTATAGCTAAATGGCTAAGCTCAAACCTTTTAACCCTAAATATTAATAAAACTAGATACATCCCTTTCTTCAAAACCAAGGCCTCGAAACCCGATTTGCAACCGAATCTTAATATCCATACATGTGTTCCAGGGGTGTTCGCATGCGATTGCAAATCCATCATTGGCGTTCAATCCATACGTTACCTAGGTGTTATAATTGACTGCAACCTATCCTTCAAAGACCACTTAAGCCAATAATTGACAGGAAGGGTTCGAAAAACAATTTATATCATGAAGACTTTGCGTAACTGTGCTACTAAAGACACCTTGCTTATGGTTTACAAAGCCTTAACACAATCATTGCTCCACTACTGTTGTCTTGCCTGGGGAGGAGCCATTAAATCCAAAATGATCGAAGTCGAACGAGCCCAGAGAGCGTTATTAAAGGTAATGCTGAACAAACCTTTTAGGTTTTCTACGGATGCGTTATACAGGGAGTGTAAGGTACTGCGAGTCAGACAAATTTATATCGTGAAAGCTGTAACTACGGTTCACAAAAGAGTCCTCAACTGTCCGGAATATCAGTCACTGTGTGAGCGCCGTGTCTTTCGAATCCCAATCCCAACCACCCGGCATTGCTTTATGAATCACCAACCTTCCTATCTGTTGCCGTTCGTTTACAACAGAATCTGTCGTTCTTTTGGTGACATTAAATTATTTTCTGTTAGCAAAGTGAAGCGAGATTTAACTTCATGGTTATTTAACTTGTCATACCGGGACTCTGAAAAAATCCTTGAAAATTAATCTGACGTCCACACTTACATACACATACATACTAACACAATCACACACACTGAAAAAAAAAAAAATTTCGAAAATTAATTTGACGTCCACACTTACATACATACACAATCACACACACACTCAAACACACACACACACACACACACAAACTAATGTCGGTGCCTCCTAGATTAATAGTTCTATTTTAGCCATATTTTTGAAAATTTAACTTTAAGTTATCCAAACTGTGTCTCAAACACGGAGTACAAACCTGTGTCTTGTCATAAGTAGACGGATTACTGCAACACAAGCCCAGAGCTTAGTGCAGTATCATTGTAAACTTGAATGTACACAATTAAGTTGGTAAATAAATATTTTCATTTTCATTTTCATTTCATTTTCATATCTCTTCAGGGTCATACACTAGAATCCTTCGCTCGCAAATACCTATGGGACGTGGGCCTGAACTACGGCCACGGGACGGGCCACGGCGTGGGCCACTTCCTGAACGTTCACGAAGGTCCATCCTGGATCCTGAGCGGGCCCGCCGCGACGGATCCTGGGATATCTGCCGGAATGATCTTCAGTAATGGTAAGATCCTCTAAGAATTAATGTGTCCGTAGTAGTTAGTATAAGTGTACGTAGCACTATTAGTGTCTGAAGCACTTTCTATGTCGGAAGACTTACTGTGGTCACGCAAACATCTTTTCCGTAGCACTATGTTCGTAGTACTATGTGTGGCCGTAGCACTAACTGTATCCGTAGCTTTAACTGTTTTCGTAGCACTATTTCTGTCCGACCAAGGCACTATGACGTCCGTAGCACTATCTGTGCAGTATTGATGTTTGTAGCATTATTCGCGTCCGTAACACTACGACCGTAGCACTATCCATGTGCGTAGCAGTATTTACGTCTGAAGCACTATCTGCGGACGTAGAATTATTTAGATCCATAGCACTATCTGTGGCTGACTGACTGAAGCACTATTTATTGATATCCGTAGCACTTTTCGTGTCCGTAGCACTATTTGTGTCCGTAGCTTGTATAAGTTTTATCTAACTTACCCAAATCATTATGTCTGGAACCCACTCCCTTCTTATTTCAGAACCTGGTTATTACGAGGTCGGAGAATACGGCATCAGACACGAAGATCTGGTGGAAGTAATTGTGGTGAACAGAACTGCTGATCATATGTTGGTAAGTAGTAGAACTTAGAAGAAAATGTTTATTATAATGACTCAGTTACAATATATTCAGTTAAAATAATGAAAAGTTATGTCTCTGATGTCCCATTATGAGACGATATGAGTAGTTTCTAGCGTCACTTTATATGCGTAAAGGTTGATGTGATGATTTATATTTGGCTCGCACTTAGAAAAATATAAATTGTCATCATAGTGACAATATATCCTACTTCCTACTATAATAAAAATGCGAAAGTCTGGATGTTTGGATGTTTGTTTGTTCCTCAATCACGCCTAAGCGGATCAACAGATTTAGATGAAATTTGGCACACGTATAATTTATAACCCGGATTAGGACAAAGGCTATAAAATGCCTACGGGAAACGTCTATTTCCCGCGGGAATAACAATTTTGAAACTACTGAACCGATCTGAATAATTCTTTCACTGTTGGAAAGCTTCACTATCCCCGGTGAACAAAGAGTACTTTTGATCCCGGAAATGTGGGGAAAGGAAATATTTGAAAAAAGAGATTACGCGCGGGTGGATTGGTCAAGTTTGCTTGTTAAATTTCTATTAAGTATAAAGGTTTCGGTTATAAAGGTCGAAATATGTTGAACTCAACTACCATATACAGTCACGCTTTCTCGTTTGCTTACCTCTTTTATTAAAAAAAAAACTCTTTTTTTCACAGGCAGATGGTATGGTGGGTGATTTCGATGGAATAGGAGCTTTGGGCTTCTACACAATATCTCTGGTGCCTCATCAGACAGCTTGTCTGAATATCAGCTTACTTACCGACTTCGAGGTGTGTATTCTTTCTGGACTCGGCCAGCACCATAAGCTTCTTTTTCGTTCTAACGTAAACTTTTTCTTTTAAATGCTGTTTGTAGTTTTGTCGTGGTCTTCCTCTTCCCCTTCAAGTCAGATTCACTAAGCCTGATGATGGTCAGAAAAAATAAAAGCCTACGCCATGACAACGGAAGCAAAACCAACTGGTTTAACATCAAGTTAAAATAAATAAATATCTCTGGACATTATTCACACAGCGCCATCTAGCCCCAAACTAAGCATTAGCTTGTGCTATGGGTGCCAGACAACGGATAAACATTACTTATATTTTTTTTTTGTAAATACATACATATTATACATAGAAACACCCAGACCGATACAAACAGACATGTTCATGCACACAAATGTTTGTACCGTGCGGGGATCGAACCCGCGACCTCTGGTGTAATAACCGACTTCTCGACCATTACACCAAATGGCTCGTCAAATCGTTGCTCGTTGTCTGCTTATGCTGCCTATTCTATTGTCGAAGACTCTTCAAGCCTCCTCTGATCTGCAATCCTTTAATGTCAAGTGTTTTAATATTTTCTTTTATTTCCCCAGATAAGATACATTAACGAATACCACGCCAGAGTCCTATCGACTCTTGGCCCAGTACTGGAGGCGCGCGGCTTGGCCGAAGACCTCGAGTGGCTGCGGCGGGAATGCGCGCCTATAACCAACGCCGCCATGTTTGCGCGCGCATCGCCGCTGGTGGCACTGCTCGGCTATACTCTGTGGCTATTTGTGAAATAAGAAATATGAATATAATAAGATAATTTAAATAAATAAGTATATAAGATAGAAGTGTTGCCTTAATTTAATATAGCACAAAGATTTGAAGAGTGGGGATACCGCGCGTACGAACTAAGCGATTTGCTTCATCTTTCTTGATACGGACTGCGCGGGAGTGGAATTCTCTGCCGGGATCTGTCTTTTCTACACCATACAACTTGGGGCTCGTCAAGGCCAGAATTAATGGGCTTTTCCTAAGCAAGCGCGCTCCATCGTAGTCCGCATAGTTGTTTAACATCAGGCAAGTTTGTGGTCAAGTGCTGGATTAAACCAAATTTTTTAAAAAATTGATATTTTTGTGCTAAAATCTTACCTTCTTCTTTCTAACTCTCCTTGCAACGAAACCTGGACGTGATCTCGAGATCCTGGGTTCAATTCCCGGGTCAATTTAAAAACACTCCTCGGGTTAGAGATCAATTCGCATTTGGCAAGCGTGGTGATTAAGCCACGCACTGTGTAAATTACTTAAGGTATCATCCGATTTAAATGCTATTAGGATAATACCTTTTGGAATTGAGTGACAAATGACGTCAACTGTGTCTGTCCGTTACGTTAGCAACGCATTATTTTGTCAGTGTGTGTACCAGTCATCAAAAGTTATTATCCTAATAGCATTTGAACCAGATAGTAAATTACTTATGTTACTTACTTACCGATATGACGTAGGTAAGTAGGTAATGTTGACGATGGCTATATAAGCTTAATCCACTAACTTAAGTTTTTTTTTCTTTTATGTTCCTTTATTTGCATTAAAAATCAACAATCGAATATTACCATTAAAAATATATACAAAAAAGAAGTTAAGTTACTTAAATTACTGAAGTAATGACGATGCCGAGATCTCACTTCTATACCTTACATTTATACAGTAATACCCCGCTTTACGCGAGGGATACGTTCCGGAAAAAATCGCGTTAACTGAAATTCGCGTATATCGAGGTTTATGATTAAACATTTGTTAAACATAGTCTAAATTTAATATCTACAAAAAAGGCGACATTTTTGACGTAGCATTAAGTTATGTATATCTCTAATAAATGTTAAAACACGAATGTCAGCCGAACTAAACATGACGGAATAAACGAAACGAACGAGGGAATCCCTATAGAACAAAGTCGAAGGACGGGGAATTCCCAATTATTCTTCAAACAGAATGTTCAAAGGAAGCGGGGATTCCCGCGACCATAGAGAAGTTGATGACTACATTATGTTTATACGCACTCTTTGAGCACGAAATTTGAAATTCGCGTTATAGTAAAGCGGGGTATTATTGTACATATTATACTGATGCAGAGTATTGCAGGTAGGAAAAAAAGTTTATGACATGCAAAAGAATTTCTTGGTAAATCAAATTGCAAAATAAATACTTTGACTTTGACTTTATTATCTACTCTTGGCGCAGTACTGAAGGAGCGCGGCTTGGCCGAAGTTGTAACTTAAAATTTGAGATGCAGCTTTTTAGTTTAGCTACAATGACGTTCAAACGTCATTGTTTAGCTATGACAAGTTCCTAACTTTAAATCTGGGCCTTCCTTACTTTTTATTTTTAGTGTTACTCGTAGCTTCAAATAAACGAGCAATTGTTTATTTAATATTCGACTTCCAAAGGAGTTTTTTTTATACTATGTCAGTTGGCAGTCAGACACGCAGCCCACCTGATGGTAAGCAGTCACTGCGGCCTATTCCATTGAGGGACACTTCACCAGGAAGCGTCGCTCAATGTGTTGCCAGACTGTAGACTCATCTGATCTTCGAGCCTTTGATTTCAAGTGTACTGGCTCCCACATTAATACTGCCGGAACACATCTAGAGCTATTATGGCGGCAGATTTCACCTGTAGGGGTGGTAGCTAGCCAGTCGGACTCTGAAAAAGCTCTACCACCAACCAGACCCTAGGTGGGAATCGAACCTACGACCTCCGGGTTTTATACCCGAGCGGCTTAGCCACTGTTCCACGGAGGCGGTAAAAAATAGGGGTATTAAATTCTGTAGAAAATGCCGCAACAGATGGATTTTCAGAAGTCGGTGACAAGTTTAGTGCTAGAATAGTTAATGTTTAAGAAAGGGTTATTGTAAAATAAGAGGCAATATGTTTATTTGTCATGTATTTAATTCACTATACAGAGTATAATAAATTAAATGGTGTAACCAAAATCATCCTTGTGAGAACGGAGGAAGGGCGTTGGTGCGGAGGTAGTACACACCACGAGATCTGGAAAGAAAATAACAATAATAATAATAAAATTAATAAACAATAAATATTCCATAACCTATTCCCTCCCGCTCGATTCACAGGTGTTCGATGCTGGATGTCGTGCTGAGGATTTGACTGTCAGATTTTCCGCTAGAGAGGTCGCTTCTATTATTAAGGGAATGGTCAGAGGTAAGTCTCCCGGTCACGATGATCTCAGCATCGAACATTTGAAATATGCGGGTGTGCATTTGCCGCGAGTCCTCTCGCTTTTCTTTAATTTATGTGTAAGCCATTCGTATTTACCGAAGGATCTAATGTACACTGTTGTGGTGCCCATTGTAAAGAACAAGACGGGGGATGCCTCTGAGTTGTCCAATTATAGACCCATATCGCTAGCTACAGTTATAGCTAAAGTGCTGGATGGCCTGCTTGACAGAAAGCTTGGCGAGCACCTCAAAATTAACGATGCTCAATTCGGTTTTAAACAGGGATTGTCCACTGAGAGTGCCATTTTTTGTGTCAAGCAGACTGTTCAATATTATACAGCTCGTAAAACCCCGGTCTATGCTTGCTTCTTGGACCTATCAAAGGCATTCGACCTGGTCTCCTACAATTTATTATGGAAAAAGCTACAATCTGAAACAAGCTTACAGCCTGAAATCATATCCTTGTTTAAATATTGGTATGACAATCAAATAAACTGTGTGAAATGGGCTGGCTCGCGATCGCACGAGTACGGGTTACAATGCGGAGTGAGACAGGGGGGGTTAAGCTCACCGAAGCTTTTTAACCTGTACATGAACAAGCTCATCGAAGAGCTCAGCAGCACCTATATAGGTTGTCACGTAGGTGGGGTATGCGTTAACAATATTAGTTACGCTGATGATATGGTGTTGCTGAGCCCTTCGATCGGAGCATTAAGAAGACTACTCCGTATGTGTGAGGAGTATGCCGAGGCTCATGGGCTCAGATACAACTCTCTTAAAAGTGAGTTCATGGTGTTTCGGAGTGGAACGTCTGGGAACCAACGAGCTGTTCCCTCTGTTACTCTTGGTGGCTTAGCTTTGAGGAGAGTTGATCGTTTTAAATATCTGGGCCATTGGGTCACTGACAATTTGTCAGATTCGGTGGATATGGAAAGAGAGCGGAGAGCGTTGTGTGTTCGCTGTAATATGTTGTCTCGTAGATTCGGACGGTGTAGTAAACAAGTCAAAGTGACGTTATTCAAGGCCTACTGCCAGGCGTTCTACACGTGCGGTCTGTGGGTAGACTTTACGCAGCGGACGTACAACGCTCTTCGTGTCCAGTACAATAACGCGTTCAGGGTGCTGTTTGGCTTGCCGCGTCACTGCAGTGCATCAGCCATGTTCGCTGAGGCACGCACTCAGTGCTTTTACACCATCATTAGGACGCGCTGCGCTTCGTTGTGGGCGCGCGTGCGTGGCAGCGCGAACGGCATCCTGAACGTGTTGGCTGATCAATGGGACTCCCCGCTTATACGTCGCTGGCTGCAGCTTCATGCCCCAGCATTCAAATATAGATGCTTGTAGCACGGGAGTCTCATGAGGCCTTTACTATCATATCATATTATCAATATTATATATCATTATTTTTCGTACTTTTATATCATTTATGTTGTGTATTTACTAACACTAGATTAAGTTACCTTTGTTACTAACATTAATGTATGGATTTAATTATCTGAAATAAAAGACTTATTATTATTATTATTATTATTATTCACAGAGCGACGTCATAATATGTGCCCTACGGACGCCCTATAGTCTATAGGGCGTCCGTAGGGCACACTATAGAGAGATAAACTTGTAACTTGTATTATGAGTTATTCTATGATTATGAGTCAACTTGTGTTATTCAACTTGTATTTATTTCTTGCTCTTGAGTTTTGCACTCCCTACTTTTTTCAATAAATTTAGACTTTTCCTTTACCTAAAGGTTGACTGGAAGAGATCGCTATTAGCGTTAAGTCCGCCTTTTGTACCTAACTTGTGTGGTCAATAAAGTTTTTATAAATAATAAATAAATAAAGTTTATTCAAGAGTATTCTCCAATTTCTTTACCCAACCATTGACCGAACAAAAGTTGCTTAACTTTCAACTGTTAAGGTGACTTACCCAGTCTTAGGCTCAAGACCACCCATGTTCAGCCTGCCTGGTCCATGGCAGTTACCCTGGAGGGCGTCACGCCAGCTCTCGCACTGGACTCCAGAGAAGCCTCCAGTCTGAATAGACTCGGCGAAGAAGTAGATAGCCCTGAAAGATGAACATTTTAGAATCAGAATCTATATAAATAAAATTCAAAGGTGACTGACTGACATAGATATCTATCAACGCACAGCCCAAACCACTGGACGGATCGAGCTGAAATTTGGCATGCAGGTAGGTGTTATGACGTAGGCATCCGCTAAGAAAGGAATTTGATCAATTCCCACGGGAACGGGAAACACGTGGGCGGCCGCTAGTTCGAAGAATATAGCTTAAAACTGTAAGTCATCATCATCATCATCAGCATATATACGTTCCCACTGCTAGGACACAGGCCTTATCTCAATTGTGAGATAGTGTGGGCCATACTCCACCACGCTGGCCTAGTGCGGGTTGGTGGAGGGGTGTGTAAGGCCCCCCCGATGGGTCATCACCTTGTCGCGGTGGGGGGGCTTAGTAGCACTGTGGGGTATAGTGGGTATACCTACCCCTCGGGTAGGAGAGTCCCACATAACCCTCTGACGGGTGGTGCAGCACCACCTGGCCGAGGGTAAGCGTAACGCATTCCCCACAATAAAAAAAAAAACAAAAGGCGTAAGGCAAGTGACCAACCTTAATGTCAGATGTTATCAAGCCGCCAAATGGCCTCTGACTAAGCTTGACGACTAATATCTATTGTACATATTATGAGCCGGGACCAACAGCTTAACGTGCCTTCCGAAGCACGGAACGCTTGAAATAAATGTCACTAAATGTGGTCAGAATGGTCACCCATCCATAAACCGACCAAGGCGTGGGTAGCTTGACTTTCCTTATCTCTAACGAACCACTAAGCTGTCACAGCTGCGCCACGAGTGTTTCCGGAAAACGGTAAGTAGTTAGTATCAACAGTTTCCATAACTATTACAGGTCCCGGCAAACTTGTTGACTATCGGGTGGGGACTGCGCAGAACACTAATTTTGACATGCCTGCGCGCTATTGGTCAGAAGCATACCTCTACCAATACGGTCGGACTCTTAAAAAGCCCTAACCACCAACTACGCCCAAGGCGGGAACCGAACCCACGACCTCCGGGTTTTATACCGCTTAGCCACTGTTCTACGAAGGCGGTCAAAATACAAAAACAACAGTCTAAAAGCGTTGGTCCACCGCCGCCGTCACCGAGATCGAGATGACGGCGCGGCGCCGAGGTAGCGGTACATACATTTACTAGAGCCGTTTGTCCACCGCACGCCCGTCACCCGAGCGCCGTCATCTTGAAATTGGTCAGAAATAAACTCGGTTCTCGATGACGGCCCGGTGACGGCGGCGGTGGACAAACGCTCATAGTCCTCAAATGTTACCTGTTACGGTTGCAATCGCTGTCTCCTCCGCATCCAGGCTGGTAAGTCCCACCGTTGGGGTAGAAGTCGACGTGGCCAAGCTGCTGGGCGTAACCGTTCTGCCCAGCGTCGGTGTGGATAACCTCGGTGTACTTGCCCACGTTGGGGCTGAGGGCTGGGAGGTAGCTGAAGATGGAAGGTCCGGCTGAGGGGTCCAGAGCTGGAAGAAGATTGCATGTTAATTACAAGCAAGTCAAAAATAAAAATATTTTTATACACAACAGGATAATCATGGGGTCCTGGGTTCAATGCCCGGGTCGAGCTAACTTTGAGAAGTTTTTTTCGGACACAGCTTGAGTTTGTGATCACTAATCCGCATTTGGCAAGCGTGGTGAGTGTACCCATCATTGCACAACTTGATTTTCGAAGATCCTTTGCCCTGTAGTGGGACATAAATAAATAAATAATAATTTTAATATCCTGGGACATTATTAACACAGCGCCATCTAACCTAAACTAAGTACCTTTACCTTGTACTATAGGTGCCAGACAACGGATAAACATTACTGATATTATACTTTTTTTGTATACATACATGTTCATGCACAAGCGACCTCTTGATGAAATAGCGGACTTCTCAACCATTACACCAAATGGCTCGACGAAATGCTCAGAAGAAGAAGGTAAACCAGCAGAGTCAGCACAGATACATACCAGTAACGTGTCCAACTTGGCGGTTCAACCTTAGCCCGATGAAGCCAACGTTCAGGCCTCCGAGACCGTATCCGACCAGGTGGAAGTTGTCCAAGTCACCGCCGGTGGCAGCGACCAGGAACTGCACGAAACGAGCCACGAAGTTGCCTGGAAGAAGATATTTATATGTCAATTCATTTGGCAAACAGACCACATAACATAATGATCGGTAGTCATTACGTCCTATTCCATTGAGTGACACAGTGTCACTGACACTTCACAAGGAAGCGTATCTGGATGTCCTGCTACCTTCACACACGTCCCTCAAATATTCAATGGAGGCGAAAAAGTATGATATGTCATGTTGGTAAGTGATCTTTACCGCCTATGGACATTTTTTTTTTTAAATGAAGCAGTCAGGATTACCTCACTCCACCTGATGGTAAGTGGAAGTGAGGTCCAAATATAAGGTTGACTGGCTCAATAGATCATAGTACCCATTGAGCCAGTCACCCTCACCCTAAAGGCCTGCTTAGATGCCGCTTCACGCCCCGCCTAAAAAGCCTAGGATTATAGGAGGAAGGAAACACGTGAGCCGGAAGGGCATTCCATGATCTAATGGCACGGGGCAAAGAGCTCAAATCTCTGCGATGAAGTCTCAAATGCCTAAGAAAACAATATAGAGGGCAAGCTGAAGGATTAATTCAAAGTGTGCTTGTTGCCGTAACACAGTCAAAGTTAATTATAGTAGCAGGTATTCCTGTGGGATACCCGGGAATTGGCTGGTCAATAGCCATAAGGCTGGCACCGGCTCGTCCCAATCGGGTGTGAAGGAGAGACAGTAACTGCTTAGTTACTGTTTGGCACTGAACTGTCTAAGGGCAGACGTTGCACTTACCATCAGGTGTACGATCTGCTCATCTTGTTACACATTGCAATAAAAAAAAAGACGGGCCGTAGCACAGAGTTGAATGGACCTATCTCTGTGGGCCGTAGGCTTGAGCGAAACACTCGTGATATAAAAAAGAGACATTACGAAGATCTTACCAGAGAGGGCAGAGTATACGGTGGAGAGGGCGTTAGACTCCCAAGCACCAGCGCTCCAGTCGACAGCGATGATGTTGACGTCAGCAGCCTGCAGCCAGGCTGGAAGAGGAAATTATCATTAAAGTAAAGTCATCATCATCTTCCTATCCTTGTCTTACACGAGAAAGTTTTTCAGTCCTTTCGAATGTTCCACAGAAGAGTGAAGACCTTTATCATTAAAATCTGTTATGAGCTTGATCTGGAAATTGACCTCAGTACCAGGAATCACTAGATGGTGGTCCCCTGATAAGTGGATCGTCGATATCGCTAGGGTCGCGAGATCATAATAAAGATCCTTAGGGGTGGCATATGCACAGCAGTTAGCGCCGGAGGTGACGGAAAACATGGTGACAAAACCTGCACAGTCGATTGGCTGTGTAGCCACGATCCAATTGGTCTGGTTCCCCTGTTACGAAGGTTATTGGCAGTCGCTCCAATGTAATAACTGAACCTGCCGAATCCTGGATCCTGCAAGCCTGACAAGTTCGGGACAAAATGCTCAGAGAAGAAGTTCGTACCTGGTATAAGGATGGAGTTGCCGGCAGAAGTGGCTGAAGACGCTCTGTCGTGGATCGTGACGATGGTAGGCAAGCTGGCATCGTAGTTGGAGTTCCTCAGGATGTCGTTGTTGTGGATGATGAGAGGCTGGCTCCAGCTAGGGTTGTTCCTGGAACCAACAAACAGAATAAGTTAATCTCTGCCTCTTCGCTGGGGCAAGTGGCCTGGTTAAGAACTGGATTGATGCCGAGTCCCTGTATTGCCTTATATGAACCGAGGGTTTTAGTGGGTATTGTCCACAGATCGACTGCGTGAACCTTATGGCCTGGCGTCACCGGCCGAGACGGCGTGAGCGGGGACGAGCGGCGACCGGCGGACGGCGCGGCTCACTACTTCTCTTTCCGGCGGCTTCACAGACGCTTGTCCATTTGTTTCACGTCTAACGACCGCAAATAAATTATTTTATAATAGTTAGGACCCTAACTAAAGATGGTCCTTCGAGCTGGATATAAATCAGTGACCTATGGATGATGCTTTTATTACCGTCTTTAAAACAGTGACATGGGTGTCCGAAAAGCATATTTCCCTCAAGAAAAATGGTTAAACTGACAAGGCTTCCATGGTGTGGTTAAGTACCGATCTATGATCGGGTTATGGGATCATTTCCCGATGTGTAGTTTTTACTGAATAGTTCATAAATAGTAAGTTACACAAAATTTAGTGGCTCAATTTATGTGCCAAGTTTTCGACAGTTTTCAGTATAAAAAAATTTGGTGTGATCAAGCTTACCTGGTGAAGAGATGGAACTCGTTGTCCCTGGAGGGGATGTAGGGGATGTTGTCGGGGTTCACGCATGGTGGGGGCCAGATGTTGTCGAAATCGGGAAGCGCCGGGGGCCAGGAAAGGCATTCGGGCCAAAAAGAAGGCCTGTCGGGCCACTCTCCAGGGATCGTTGGGGGCCAGGGAAGATTTTCGGGCCAACAGCTAGGACGGTCGGGCCATTGGTCAGGCCTCGCTGGGGGCCAGGGAAGGCATTCGGGCCAAAAAGAAGGCCTGTCGGGCCACTCCTCAGGGAACGCTGGGGGCCAGGGAAGAATTTCGGGCCAAAAGTCAGGACGGTCGGGCCACTGGTCAGGGAGCGCTGGGGGCCAGGGAAGATTTTCGGGCCAACAGTTAGGACGGTCGGGCCATTGGTCAGGCCTCGCCGGGGGCCAGGAAAGGCACTCGGGCCACCAATGAGGACGGTTGGGCCACTCGCTGGGGATGCGGGGGGGCCAATGGGGGAGGGGCCACCAGACTGGGCGGTCGGGCCAGCCGTCGGCGCTGGATGGAGGCCATGGGAGTGAGGGCCACCACCATTGAGGCCGGTCGGGCCAGTTGATTTCGTTCCTTTCCTCGGGCTGGGGCAAGGCTGAAATGAGAATAGTATGAATTTAATTATGGTTAACTTAAGTTTATGTACCCACTGCGAAGGTACAGTCGGAAACACTTGAACCTATCAGTCTGTTTGAACTTTTCAATTGAAATATAAATCTATGCGATGAACATTAGTATCAGAAACAACGAAGGTATTAACATCCAGACACAGAACACATCGAAAGGTTCATCACATGAATTCTTGGAGGCATTTGAACTTTTGGCGCAGCAGGGTCACTATCAAATGCGCCATTGAGCCAGTTAAATTCAAGTTTTTGTATGTCTTCAGAAACTAGCGACACTGAATTTTAGTAGCTTCTGCTTGAGGTCAATGGTTCCGGCGTTGTCTACATGAAGCCAGGGTTACACAGGTCAGATGGCAGTCGCTCCAATGTAATAACTGGACTTGTCAAAACCTGAATCATGGTGCAAGTATTCTCTGACTAGTTCGGGACAAGACGCTCGAAAAATGCGCTGCTGTTTTAGTAACTATTTACTATAGGATGTTATATTTTATTTTTATTGGAGGCGCTCGTGGCGCAGCTGTGACAGTGGTTCGTTAGAGATACCGAAAGACAAGCGACACACGCCGCGGTCGGTTAATGGATGGGTGACCGTTCTGACCTCATTAAGTGACATTTATTTCGAGCGTCTCCGTCCTTCGGAAGGCACGTTAAGTTGTTGGTCCTGGCTGATATTTACTATGTAGATATTAGTCGTCAAGCCTAGTCAGAGGCCATTTGGCGGCTTGATAACATCTGACATTAAGGTTGGTTACTTGCCTTACGCACCCCTCAACCAACCCGCACTAGCCCAGCCTGGTGGAGTATGGCCCACACTATCTTACAATTGAGATAAGGCCTGTGTCCCAGCAGTGGGAACGTATACAGCGTGTTAGGTAACCCGAGGGACATATTTAAGGAGAGTGTTCAAAATCCGATTTAGCGTCCAATTCGCTATAAAAAATATATCCTTAATTTTTTTCATAATTATCCTAATAATTTATGTATGCATGAACTACCTAAAAATCCCGTGTGCTGAGCGGCTTACGCCCCAAACTCAGATTGTACGCGAGTACAATTTGAGTCGTACTTGAACGAGTGCACGAAATACTGTGAAGGGAAGAGTGCCCACACGTTACGCGGATTTTCAGGAAAATTTCGATTAACGTTATTGACAGATATTTACCAGAGTTTTTATTGATTTATACTTATTTTGTTATATGGAAGCATGAACTATTTGGGGTTTAAGTATGTCCCTCGCATTTCCTGTCATACTGTATATGCTGATGATGATGATGATGATATATTTTATTATGGGATCATCTCTTACCTGATGCGACAGCCAAGCCGAAGAGTAGAAGAGCGACCGTCGAGGCTGCCATTTTGGCTACTACTAACTTCACCAAAAATCATATAGCTTATATAGTCAAGAATTTACAAAATTTTGATAATAATAATCCAGAGATTAAAACACCAACCAGGTGTTTACTTTCGATAAAATCGATAAGGGGATTTAAAAAATTGCTTCGAGACCCAGGATGTTTTAGTGTAATCTATCATTAATAAGTATTTATAATTATTAATTTCTGATAATTTATAATGCTGATGTAATTTCGTTGCATTGATAAAGATGTTTTTGCATAATTTGTTATGGAATTTAGTAATACGAATTAATAGGAGACTTTGGGACATAAAAGAAGATGTGACAAAAAGCGAGAAAGGTATGTTTAGAAAGTTTGGTCATATAGAGAGGATGAATGAGAGTAGGCATACGAGAGAACTTTACAAGAGAAGTGTTGAAAAGAGAAGACCTAGAAGGATATTCCATGACCAAAATATCATTGGAGAAAGGTAGGTATGTTTAGAAAGTTGGATCATATAGAGAGGATGAATGAAAGTAGGCATACCTACGAGAGAACTTTACAAGAGAAGTGTTGGAAGGAGAAGACCTAGAGGCCAGAAGGATATTCCATGACCAAAATATCATTGGAGAAAGGTAATACTATGTTTAAAAAGTTGGATCATAAAGAGAGGATGAATGAAAGTAGGCATACCTACGATAGAACTTTACAAGAGAAGTGTTGGAAGGAGAAGACCTAGAGGCTAGAAGGATATTCCATGACCAAAATATCATTGGAGTGTTAGGCGAATAATTGGTTTACTCGATTGACACATCACTATGGTCACCGGGTACGGTGCCCCGCACTAGCCGGAGAGATTGACAGATAGATTTACCGCGCTTGCAATGTTTAACGCCGATTAAATAATGTAAAAGCATATTAAATTGTAATTATCAAGAGAAAGGTCTTTATATCTAAAAGCTCAGAAGTGCGATAAATTACTCACGTGCGTAAACAATGTTTGTAATGTACGGCATAAACGAAACTGAAAAGTTGCACGGATTGTAATGGCGATGAAAAAGCTTTAAAAGTAATTTTCTGTGAGAATAGACAAGTAAACTATGCTTAAACCAGTTAAGTAAGCTATAACAAGTATTAAGGATTACTTTTAATCAAGATTCGACGTGTATTATTCTAAATTGGAGATTTGGATTCTTGTGCAAAATTGACAAGTTACGACAAGTTTGGTTGGTTGAAAATGTTCACATTTGCATTGAAGAGGCATGATAAATTGTGATAACATTTCGAAATGATGCTGGTTTTATTGATGGAAGTTTGGTTGATGAGTCCCAAGGTCATAGAAAGACTTGCACTTATATTTCTATACCTTGGTATCCTTTTAAATAAGTTGCAGTTTTGATACTAACTTTTAATGTGGTACACTTAATGTGGTAATATGAGCATTGTGATCAGAAATTAATTAATTAACCACTCAATCCCGAACCGGCACTCGGGTGCCGCGTAACAATAGATTTTCTATTGTGTCTGGTAATCCGGGGCTTGAAAGATTAAGGAAATAAACATTACCATGTTAAGGCAGATTGTTTTAAGAAGATGGAGTCAAATAAGCATTGTTCATTTTGTAAATCATCAAATAAGTGCAAGAGGCAATCTAAATCAGTGACACATTATTAATGACTTAATGGTACTAAAAAGTGAATGGATCATGCATGATATTATATGAAATAATATTTTAGAGGACAAGATAACCTTAAGAGATGTTAAGTATTATTGAATAAGTAAAATAAGGATTAATAATTGTATTTTAAACAAAAGAACTGAATATATTGCAAAGGTAGAATAAATTGAGTGAAACATGGGCTATATTACTAGTCTAGATGATATGACACACACACCACTAAGATGAATTTCTGGCAAAATATAATTACTGTTGTCTGGTAAAGGATGATTGGAAAATGTACATTATGTGCTAAATTTGGACATGTTGAAACAACCTGCTACAAAAAGAAAATAAACACAAGTTTTGTTCTTTCTGAAAGTGTAAAGGGTGTGTCATTGAAGAGGAGAAAGAATCAGTAGAATTACATAAAGTAATCATGGTGGCCATATGAGGCTTATTATAAATACACTGCCGTGAGGGGCCTAAGGTGTATCTGCCGTAAGGGGCTTATTATGTTACACTGCCGTAAGGGGCCTAAGGTGTACCTGTTGAGAGCTGCTTATTATAATACACTGCCGTGAGGGGCCTAAGGTGTACCTGCCGAGAGGGGCTTATTATAATACACTGCCGTGAGGGGCCTAAGGTGTACCTGCCGAGAGGGGCTTATTATAATACACTGCCGTGAGGGGCCTAAGGTGTACCTGCCGTGAGGGGCTTATTATGTTACACTGCCGTGAGGGGCCTAAGGTGTACCTGCCGAGAGGGGCTTATTATAAATACACTGCCGTGAGGGGCCTAAGGTGTATCTGCCGAGAGGGGCTTATTATAAATACACTGCCGTGAGGGGCCTAAGGTGTATCTGCCGTGAGGGGCTTATTATGTTACACTGCCGTGAGGGGCCTAAGGTGTACCTGCCGAGAGGGGCTTATTATAAATACACTGCCGTGAGGGGCCTAAGGTGTATCTGCCGTGAGGGGCTTATTATGTTACACTGCCGTGAGGGGCCTAAGGTGTACCTGCCGAGAGGGGCTTATTATAAATACACTGCCGTGAGGGGCCTAAGGTGTATCTGCCGTGAGGGGCTTATTATGTTACACTGCCGTGAGGGGCCTAAGGTGTACCTGCCGAGAGGGGCTTATTATAAATACACTGCCGTGAGGGGCCTAAGGTGTATCTGCCGTGAGGGGCTTATTATGTTACACTGCCGTGAGGGGCCTAAGGTGTACCTGCCGTGAGGGGCTTAATTGTGCAAGGCCGTGAGGGGCGCACACTGTATTAATAATAATTAATAAAATCATTTATTTCAGATCAAGTATTGCCGTGATGGGCTTAATTGTGCAAGGCCGTGAGGGGCGCACACTGCATTGCCGTGATGGGCGCATACTGTATTGCCGTGAGGGGCTTAGCTGTGCAAGGCCGTGAGGGGCGCACACTGCATTGCCGTAGCAGCATGGACATTTGGAGAATGGAGGATCCTTCGGGGACGAAGGACTTGCAGGATGGCCGACTGTTAGGCGAATAATTGGTTTACTCGATTGACACATCACTATGGTCACCGGGTACGGTGCCCCGCACTAGCCGGAGAGATTGACAGATAGATTTACCGCGCTTGCAATGTTTAACGCCGATTAAATAATGTAAAAGCATATTAAATTGTAATTATCAAGAGAAAGGTCTTTATATCTAAAAGGAGAAAGGTATGTTTAGAAAGTTGGATCATATAGAGAGGATGAATGAAAGTAGGCATACCTACGAGAGAACTTTACAAGAGAAGTGTTGGAAGGAGGAGACCTAGAAGGACATTCCATGACCAAAATATCATTAGAGAAAGGTATGTTTAGATGGTTTGGTCATATGGAGAGGATGACTGAAAGTAGGCATGCGAGAGAATTTTACAAGAGAATTGTTGAAAAGAGAAGACCTAGAAGGATATTCCATGACCAAAATATCATTGGAGAAAGGTATGTTTAGATGGTTTGGTCATATGGAGAGGATGAGTGAAAGTAGGCATACGAGAGAACTTTACAAAAGAAGTGTTGGAAGGAGAAGGCCTAAAAGGACATTCCATGACCAAAATATCATTGGAGAAAGGTATGTTTAGATAGTTGGATCATATAGAGAGGATGAATGAAAGTAGGCATACCTACGAGAGAACTTTACAAGAGAAGTGTTGGAAGGAGAAGACCTAGAGGCTAGAAGGATATTCCATGACCAAAATATCATTGGAGAAAGGTATGTTTAGATAGTTGGATCATATAGAGAGGATGAATGAAAGTAGGCATACCTACGAGAGAACTTTACAAAAGAAGTGTTGGAAGGAGAAGACCTAGAAGGACATTCCATGACCAAAATATCATTGGAGAAAGGTATGTTTAGAAAGTTGGATCATAAAGAGAGGATGAATGAAAGTAGGCATACCTACGAGAGAACTTTACAAGAGAAGTGTTGGAAGGAGAAGACCTAGAGGCTAGAAGGATATTCCATGACCAAAATATCATTGGAGAAAGGTATGTTTAGAAAGTTGGATCATAAAAAGAGGATGAATGAAAGTAGGCATACCTACAAGAGAACATTATAAGAGAATTGTTGAAAAGAGAAGACCTAGAAGGATATTCCATGATCAAAATATCATTGGAGAAAGGTATGTTTAGAAAGTTGGATCATATAGAGAGGATGAATGAAAGTAGGCATACCTACGAGAGAACTTTATAAGAGAATTGTTGAAAAGAGAAGACCTAGAAGGATATTCCATGACCAAAATATCATTGGAGAAAGGTATGTTTAGAAAGTTGGATCCTATAGAGAGGATAAATGAAAGTAGGCATACGAGAGAACTTTACAAGAGAAGTGTTGGAACGAGGAGACCTAGAAGGACATTCCATGACCAAAATATCATTGGAAAAAAGGTATGTTTAGATGGTTTGGTCATATGGAGAGGATGAGTGAAAGTAGGCATACGAGAGAACTTTACAAGAGAAGTGTTGGAAGGAGAAGGCCTAAAAGTAGGGTTGCCATCTCTAAAATTTGGAAAACAGGACAAGACGCGTGAAAACCCCGGATTTTAGAGTCCGAAAGCCGGACATGTCAACAAGATCTTTTAAACATGTTCAATGTAATAAAAAACATCGTGGTGTGCGGGCATAGTGCGTGTCTCGCGGGCGGCCCACATTTTTTTTATTTATTAATTTTTTTAAACTCGGTCTACAAATGAAACCTTCCTCGGACGCTCCCCGGGTGCCCTCTATACTAGGACAAATCCGGGGAAACCCGGACGGATGGCAACCCTACCTAAAAGGACATTCCTTGACCAAAATATATGATGTATAGAAAAAAGATACCAGAAGTACCCTGAACCAACGAGCACGTTTGACTAGATTAATGAATGTGGAAGAAACAAACATTGTGAGCCAAGATCGGAGCAAATGAAAGGATTTTATCTCTGCCTGCCCATAAAGGAAAGGCGTTACTGTATGTAGGTATATGTATGTAGCAAGACACATTTTGGACTCTGAAGCGATGCCTCATAAGTTCGACTACGCGATCTATCCTATAAAAGTATAGGGTATGATTTCTGTAAGGTGGAGGTACTGCCCTTCCAGGGATGGGCTGGTCAATAGCCAATAGGCTGGCTTCAACGTCCGATTAAAACCTCCGATTTAAAAGTTTCGGAGCCGAAATCGGAACCGAAAGTGTAAAAATAATCGGAAGTTCCGACTTAACGGAATCGGAGCTCCGCAACATCCCTGGTATAAACCCCCCTACCCTACCCCTTGTCAACAGATTGATAACCCCCTAGCTTACTTTTAATATCAGATGAACAATATTTAAGTTATTAGTTATCTTTAATACTATAATTACACTTTAATCTGCGCGTTTTTATATCATTTATTATTTAAATATAACACCTAAAAGGATGTAGCGATTGATTCACCTATACTAATATTAAAAATGTGAAAGTAGGTCTGTGTTACGCTGTCACGCCTAAACCACTAAATTTTAAAGGTGAGTATAGACTACAACATTTCCTCGAGCGTTTTAGCGTAATGTAACGTTCGTGCGAATGGTACAATACAGGTAAAAGCTCGGGTCTCAACATTTCCATGTAATGTAACGTTCGTGCGAATGCTCGGCGTTTTGTTACGGGTAAATGCTTGCAGCGAGTGAGCATTTTTATTTAACATTTTGTTGTACCTGCGTTCATTCTTCTTTGAAATGTCGGATCTACAATGTTACACCAATATGCTCGTCGAAATGTTACACCAATATGCTCGTTGGTTTTTAAAAAGGCTGTAACAAAACATCAGGGTGGCGCCTAGGGAGGGCCACCCGAGAAACAAGGTGAGCATGGCTATACCCTAAGAAATAAACGTGTTTTTCGTTGCTATAGCAACATTGCTTCTACATATTTATCGCAACTCGCCAGCAGGTGAATTTCAAAAAAAATTATAAAAAGATATTTACCGCGTAGATACTATCTATGTCATAATATTATTTTTAATCATATTAAGCCCTGATTTTCATTTTAAGTAGCATGTCACCTGATCGATAATATGGTCTTATGCACTTTTTAGGTGCATTATAAACTGTTATGTTAATTTTGAAGCTTTAACACAGAAGGCAAATTGTCAAAAAAAAAAATGTATATAAATATTTATAGTGTAAAAGGTTCTGTAAGAGGATTTGTAAGAATTGATTGATTGAAGAGAATATAAATATTCTATATGTAAATAAGTTATAAAAAAAAGGGCATATAATAATATAAAAAAAAAATTATCAAAAAAAAAGAAGAAATTAGTTTATAAGACGAAGCTCTAGCGCGAGCAAGAATTACTGTATTATAAATGTTGATTTTCTAAAATAGTAAATAAATAATAGCAAAGAACTATCTCTGACCATGTCAGAGGAACACAGGAGAACCAAAAAAAAAACTGTTGTTATTAGATATAAGTAGGTGTATATGAAAAAAAAGGTTTAGTAAGTACGGACGGAAGCAGATCAACCTACCCTAATCTGTCAATTGAAAGAGAACTCGATGTGAAGTGAATAAAGCTGAAAATTGGTTGTAGAAATATGACAGACTAGCGGGCATGGGCGTACCGAGGGGGGGGGGCAGGGGGGGGGGGCAGCTGCCCCCCCCTGGAAATCTCGCAGAACCATGTATGAACTCGCCTAATTACTACTAATCAAAGTATAATCGGGGCCTTATGCTCCATCTTTTAATTTTTGTTTGCTCAGTGTACAATTAATACTGAACTGAACTGTTTAAAAAACAGTTTATGGGCGATTCTTTCACGGACGACCTTATAAACCGTTTTGTAGAAGATTCTCGAAAATTAATTTTGATTTACAAGCGATTTAAATAAAATTATTTTGTTACTGTTTTTTAATCATTTATTTCTGGATTAAAACATTCAGCGTATTTCGCGTTTTGACATCTTTTCTTACAAATAATTTTTCACTCTATCTGATAGTGTAACCTTTGAGGGCTTAATTCAGCGTGTCTAAATAACAATTTCGTACCTACGACTTTATATTTTAACTTCAAATTGAGACAATCCGCTGCCAAGACAGCTCGCCATATAAACCGTCGGCCACTCCCATCCAGCTCCTAACAGCCATCTTGCGCAGATCATAGCTCCACCTGGTCTGAGGGCGTCCTACACTACGTTTACCGAGACGCGGTCTCCACTCTAGAACCCGGTTACCCTAGCGGTTATCGGTTCTACGGCTGATTTATGGCCAGCCCACTGCCACTTCAGCTAGCTAATCCGTCGTCCAATGTCGGTGACTTTGGTTCTCTGCCGGATCAGCTCATTCCAGAAACGATTCCACAGAGAAACGCCGAGCATAGCCCTTTCCATAGCCCGCTGAGCGACTTTAAACTTCTGGACCAGCCGTGCCGTAAGAGTCCACTTTTCGGCTCCGTATGTCATGACGGGTAGGAAGCACTGATTGAAGACGTTCGTCTTTAGGCATTGTAGAATCGGCGATGAGAAGACTCGACGTAGTTTTCCAAACGCTGCCCTGCTCCACGACAACGCCGAAATCCGAAAATTAACCGAATTTAGCGTAGAAGTTTTACCTCACCCACCATACCTACTCTTCAACCGCCTACCACCTTTTCAAGCACTTCGATAACATTTTATTTAATATTTTGTCAACTTAATCGAATCCCGAAAACCCAATCGACGCTTGAAAGAAATAAATGACTAATAAAAGCGACATTTACGGAATGTTATTAATGAAGAGCTGTTACAAGTTGGAATGTTTAAAAAAAATCATCATAAAAAATTAAAAATTGCAATGACATGCATTTAAAACTGATTCTGCATTCCGCGGGCGACGGGCTCGCGACCCCCCCCCCCCCCCCCCCGCCACTCGTCCCGGTCGGGTGTCAAGGGGCCTTGCCCCCCCCTAGGCCAGAAGCTGGGTACGCCCATGCTAGCGGGCGCCCGCGGTTTCACCCACGTGGTTCCCGTTCCCGTGGGAATATCGAGATATCCTTTCTTAGCGGATGCCTACGTGAGGCTACGTCATAACATCTACCTGCATGCCAAATTTCAGCCCGATCCGTCAAGTGGTTTGGGCTGTGCGTTGATATCTATCTATGTCAGTCAGTCAGTCAGTCAGTCAGTCAGTCAGTCAGTCACCTTTGAGTTTTATATGTATAGATAGATTAGGGTAGTCTGATGTGCTGTAGACTGACCTATTCTTTTTACTTATCTAGCAAAGTTGGCAGACAGGCACACAGCCTCCAGATTTCTTTTTTTTTATATTATAGGGAAGCAAACGAGCAAGTGGGTCACCTGATGATAAGTGATCACCGCCGCCCATAAGCACTCAAGACGCCCGCCTTAAGAGACGACAGTTTATTATGTCTCATATATCCAGTAATTTCACTAGCTTCAGTGCCCTTTCCCCGAAACACAGAAGTGCTTGACACACTTCTATTTCACGGGAAATTATCTGGCACTGCGGTAGTACCCACCTAGACGGCCCAGTACAGGAACCTACCACCTGGTAAGCGGCCACTGCAGCCTATTTCATTCATCATCATCATTTCAGCCAAACAACGTCCACTGCTGGACATAGGCCTCCCCCAAGGATCTCCAAACCGATCGGTCCTGCGCCACCTGCATCCAGTGGATTCCGGCGATCTTTATGAGATCATCGGTCCACCTTGTGGGAGGCCTACCACGGCTGCGTTTCCTGGTACGTGGCCACCACTCGAGGACCTTTCCGCCCCAACGGCCGTCAGTCCTCCTAGCAATGTGTCCTGCCCACTGCCACTTAAGGCTCGCAATTCTTCGGGCAATGTCGGTGACCTTGGTCCTTCTGCGGATCTCATCATTTCTGATGCGATCACGCAGGGAGACTCCAAGCATCGCCCTCTCCATTGCCCTTTGCGCGATTTTAAGCCTTTGTATGTTTCACATTGTAAGTGTATTTCATTGAGAAACACTTAATCTATAAGCGTCGCTCAAAATGCTGTCACACTGTAGACTCCTCTAACTTTGGAACCTTTCATTTCAAGTGGCTGGCTCCCACAATAATATTGCCGGAAAATATAGCCAAAGCTGTTATGGCTGCAGATTTCACCTCTGGGGTAGCTAGCCAGTCGGACGCTGAAAAAGTTCTACCACTGTATAACATAGTTTCGCCATGAGGCGATAGATGGCGTTAATGTATAACGGACGGGCGGTGGCTCTAACACGCGCTAGCTTGCGATCCGCCGACCGTATACAGTATGACAGAAAATGCGAGGGACAAAATTATTTAAACCCCAAATAGTTCTTGCTTCCATATAACAAAATAAGTACAAACCAATAAAAACTCTGGTAAATATCTGTCAACAAACTTAGTCGAAACCTGAAAATCCGCGTAACGTGCGGGCACTCTTCCCTTCACAGTACCTAAGTATTTCGTGCACTCGTTCATTACTCAAATTATTGTACTCGCGTACAATTTGAGTTTGGGGCGTAACCGGCCGCTCAGCACACGGGATTTTTAGGTAGTTCATGCATACATAAATTATTAGGATAAAATGTGAAAAAAATTAAGGATATATTTTTTATAGCGAATTGGACTCTAAATCGGATTCTGAATACTCTTCTTAATTATGTCCCTCGGGTTACCTAACATGCTGTATAAAGGCTAGCAAGTAGGGTTGTTCAATTCAGTAATCATCTAGACCGTAACCAGTAAGGTCATTGGAAAATATATTCGCTTCAGCCAAGACGTATGGTTTTATTTACGGCGTCTTCTGAAGGCCACTCCTCAGTCAGTGCGAGGGTTATACCACCACACCAACCAACCTTAAAGGAACCGTGGCTTAATGAGTTAAGTAGGTACCTTGCCATACTCTGGCTTCGAACCCCACCTAAGACAAACAGTCATGTTTTAAACAACAATCTCAAATAGGGCTTTTTCTTTAATTGGATGGTCATTTGTATTTTCGGTACCTTCGTTGTGTCTGTAATACGTCATTTTATACAATTCCTAGGAAATGTATGTAATTCCTAAAATCGCCCGGAAATGTGTGAAAAAATGTATTACACACATTTCCTAGGAAATCTATACATTTCTTACCTAAGTAGAAATCGAAAATGTAAAACATCTAATATGTTAATGTTTTGGTAACTGGTTGGTCGTTTATACAATGTTTGTTATCTCACTAATAATATTAGTCGCCAAGTTTATTACACCTCATCTAACACATGTTTTAATACAGAAAGCCTTCTTTTTATACATTTCCTTATACAATATTGGAATTATATACAATTCCTAGGAAATATGCACATTTCCTAACTAAGACTATGACGTTATCGTTTTTAGAGTCAATTGGCGTAAGTATAAAATGTATGACCGCAAACTAATTTTGTCTGAGATCGTCATCAGGCTATAATCATCCTATTAAAGAATTTTTAAAACAATATTTAACACATTTCCTAAATAGCTTCGGAATTGTATACATTTCCTAGGAAATGTACACAATTCCTGGATTTCACACATTTCCGGTAACATCTCTACTCATAAGTGCTGTTGTCCTTTATTATTATTTACTAAAGCGTTTGCGCCCTGCCTTAATTTGGTACAAAATGCAGTAATCTGCATAGTGATAATATGTTACGTAGTTTATAATAAGTAGAACATCTAATCTTAAAATCCTTATTTACCACCTTCGACGAATAGGTATTAGGTCACTTATGATAGGCAAAACCGGAGATACATTTCCGCGCTGGCTCGTTTGCCGCCTCTGACATAAAAAAAACATGAATATTGGCGGAACACAGCCAAAGGTGTTGTGGGGGTATAATGTACCTGTGGTAGCTAGCAAGTTTCTTTACTAATATTATAAAGAGAAAAGATTTGATTGTTTGTTTGTTTGTTTGAATTGAATAGGCTTGACACCGCGGTGTCAAACGGCCAATTCAAAAAGCGTCCTTGTGCGTTTGACAGCGCGGTGTATTCGGGACCGGGGTCAAACGACGAAGCCCCCCGAAAATACTGAACCGATTTGGATAATTCTTTCACTGTTGGATAACTACACTATCCCCGGTGAACGTAGGGTACTTTTGATCCCGGAAATGTGGAGGGAAGGGGGGATATTTGAAAAAAGAAATAACGCGCGGCTAAAACCGCTAGCGGAAGGCCGCGAATAATTAGTTATAAACGCAAAAGTTTGTAAGTGTGGATGGATGGACGTTTGTTACTCTTTCACGTAAAAATTACTGAATTGATTTCAATGAAACTTTAATATAGCTTATACATTAGAACACATAGGCTACAATTTATAAAGATATTCCCGCGGGATTACATCCTATAGTTCACGCGGGCGAAGCCGCGGGCGGAAGGCTAGAAATACGGAAGGGCTCTGAAAAGTTCTACCACTTACCAGACCCAAGGCGGTAATCGAACAAAAGACTTTCGGGTTTGCCCCCCTAGACAAGCGGCATTTATGACGTTCGTTATCGCTCAATTTGCGATAGCGAATGTCAAAACATACTTTCTTTTTTTTTTTTTTTTTAAATGGACTCTATCCCGCGCCTGTTTGCGGCGCGGTGATTCTGCCAATGTCAAGTGAAAATAAGGGAGATTCTCCTTGCGTTAAAACATTGGTGTTAAGATGTTTTAACGCTTCATGGAAACACTGGAGGATAATCTCAAGGTCACGGGGGAATGGACGCCATTGCGGTAAGAGCGTCTCATCTACCACTACACGCAATACCCGTCCATTCAGTCAATTTGTTTCAATTTTCTTATTTATGACACTTCGTTACACTTTACTGAATGAAAATCACACCACTTTTCAACACCAAACTGCACTAGATCACAAATAAAAAGATTTAAAACTAAAAGACGCGTGGACCCATCGCCTACCCTCCAGTGAATCCATCGTTACTGTAGTAGATCTGCCCCCCTAGACAAGCGGCATTTATGACGTTCGTTATAGCTCAATTTGCGATAGCGAATGTCAAAACCCATACTTTCATCACGTGACTTTTCTATGGCATCTGTCAAATCCATTCAATTTAAAGTTAGCGAATTTCGCTATCGCTGTCAAAATGTTACTTTGTTTATGCCCCTGAACTCCGTAATGGAGTGGCTTTTTTTTTTCGTAATGCGTTTATGAACCATTAGTAAGATAACCGCAGGCTAGCTACCTGCGGCCGTGTGTGGGACTCGAGACTAAAGCGTCCACTACCCACTAAACTCCCCAGGTTTCCCCTTCACACCCGATTGGGACGAGCCGGTGCCAGCCTTGTGGCTATTGAACAGGCCCCGTAATGGAGTGACTAGCACTATAAAGCTACAGCTGCCTGGGGTCTTGGCTTGGCAAAAAACAATTAATGTATGATTTTTTTTCTGATTAGAATACTGAGTCACAGTCCGGAGTCTGGAAGTTAGCGGTGTAGTATCAGCCTATTAATGACCCACTGCAGGGCAAAGGCCTCCTGATGTCCAGTTATCGTTACAATGATTGGTACTGGCTTAAACACCACGTCAAAAATACGTTACCGTACGTTGTAGTGAGCGCAACCGCAGATTCTGCAAAAATTGGCTATGTTAGTCTCCAGAGAGCTCACCAACGTCGTGCTCACTAAAAATTATCCAATCTGGAGTCGCTGTGGCCGATTAAGGTCAGGAGAGATATGCAGCATGTTAGGTTAGAGTTCTACGAAAAAGCTTTCTGGCTAACATTTTATTTAGCCTTTTTGTGAGCAGTTCCACCGCTATTCCCTCACGTTTTCTGACCGTCAATGCAGGAACTTAGGTTAGGTTAACCCGAGCGACATATTTAAGAAGAGTGTTCAGAATCCGATTTAGAGTCCAATTCGCTATAAAAATATATCCTTAATTTTTTTTCATAATCATCCTATATTTTATGTATGCATAAAACCGGCCGCTCAGCACACGGGATTTTTAGGTAGTTCACCTAAAAATCCCGTGTGCTGAGCGGCCGGTTACGCCACAGACTCAAATTGTACGCGAGTAACAAGTTGAGTCGTACTTGAACGAGTGCACGAAATAGGTACTGTGAAGGGAAGAGTGCCCGCACGTTACGCGGATTTTCAGGTTTCGACTAAGGTTATTGACAGATATTTGCCAGAGTTTTTATTGATTTATACTTATTTTGTTATATGAAAGCATGAACTATTTGAGGTTTAAATATGTCCCTCACATTATCTGTCATACTGTATACCGTACGTTACCGTTGGTCGTGCGTGCGCCTGATCTCTCTTCGGTCGTGTCAAAATGCTAGCCCAACGTGTTAAAAGAGTGAGGGAACAGGGAGTGCGTCTGTGCTTGCACACTCACTTGTGCATGTATATATCCTACGTAGTTGGTTGATCGTAAAGATTAGCCGCCATAATTTTAGTAGTGGTAGAGCCAGGCTGTTTTACAGTACGAATGGGCCGGCTCGTCCGGGGAAGTACCACCACGTAGTATCTCTTAGTAGTCTGTGGTACAACCCTCTTACATAACACCAGCGTGAAATAATACTGACTACTATTGTGTTTCGTCTGGTTTGAGAGAGTGCCGTAGGCCCACATCTTCTTAAAAGGCCGGCAACGCATCAGCGATCCCTATGGTGTTGCAGAGGTCCATGGGCGGCGGTGATTGCTTACCATCAGGCGACGCGCAGGCACGTTTGCCGCCTCTGGCATGAAAAAAATAACCTTGGTTATGTTCCAGTAGTATTAATGACATTAATGTATGAGCTAGCTAACTTTAAATGAAAGTTTGAAGATAAGAGAAGCCTATACAGTAGCAGAACAGCTACGCTTCCTGATTAAGAGTCTTCGTTAAAATGCCATAAAAAAATACTTTCAATGAAATGCCCCCTGCAAGATTCTCAGTCATATGTCATAAAAAATTACCTTAATGGTAATTTTCATTAATACCATTTAATTTTTATTAATCATTGTCATGATAATTAAAATCTATTGATATGATAACTCTCGTATGACGTTTTGATAGCAAAACCATTTTACATGTACCTATGGTACTATCCGGTTCAGATGCTATTAGGATAATACCTTTTGGAATGGGGCGAAAAATGACGTCAACTATTGTCCGTAACGTTAGCAACGTAACCAAATAATATCTGTGTGTGGTGCACGCACGTCATCACGTTGACGTAATTTTTCGCTCAATTCCAAAAGGTATTATCCTAATAGCATTTGAATCTGATAATATTTAAGTAGGTACTTAAATATAATTAAACATCTAGACAGAGGACACAAATGTCCATCACTATTATAGCTAGCTACCCATACAGGTGAAATCTACCGCCATAACAGCTCTGGCTGTGTTCCGGCAATATTAATGTGGGAGCCAGTACATTTGAAATCAAATGTTCGAAGATCAGATGAGCAGTCTGGCAGCACATGGAGCGATATTCTTTCTGGTGAAGTGTCCGTCAATGGAATAGGCCGCAGTGGCCGCTTACCATCAGGTGGGCTGTGTGCCTGTGTGCCAACTGACGTGGTACAAAAAAACATAAATATTTATCCTGGGCGGTCCTGCGCCTGATCTCTTCGGTCGTGTCAGACTGCTGTCACCGTGTTATGAGAGTAAGGGAATAGAGAGTGCATAGATCTGTGCTTGCGCACTCACTGCGCTGATCGTAAAGATGGCCACCGCAGCCAAACCTCATCTAAAGTCTATCAAATCTAAGTACTGTTTAACAGTTCATTTTGACGAGCCGTTTGGTGTAATGGACGAAAAGTCGTCTATTACACCAAAGGTCGCGGGTTCGATCCCCGCACTACAAACACATCCCCGATGTGTTTGTATCGGTCTGGGTGTTTCTATGTATAATATGTATGTATTTACAAAAAAAGTATATAAGTAATGTTTATCCGTTGTCTAGCAACCATAGCACAAGCTCATGCTTAGTTTGGGGCTAGATGGCGCTGTGCGAATAATGTCCAGGGATTTATTTATTTATTTATTAATTTATTTATGCAAAGAAAAATATACCGTACGCTAAAGGAATAAAACTCAAGAAAACATCATCAGTTTTTTTTAATACAATTATTTATTTAGACTCTACTCCTGATGTACATAAGTAGCACTTTGCTTTGCATAAATGAACTTTCAAACGGTAACGGTACCTCTTAGATTTTATGGACTGTAGGAGGATATCAAATTGAACCTGAGTTTCTTGCGGCACTTCTTCTCAGCAGCAGGCCATTCATTCACGTCGAAGTGCTGGTAGGAAAAAAAGTTTATGACGTGCAAAAGAATTTCTTGGTAAATCAAATTGCAAAATAAATACTACGACTTTGACTTTGAACCAGGGTTGAAATAAATATAACTGATAATGTAAAATATTTAATAATTTACATTTACTTAGTTCGGAACATTTTTGGCCTTTTTTGTAGTTTATCCTCTAGAAAATGGGGACTGAGGATTCGTCTCCAAGTGGAATATGCCAGTGGATCTGGAAAAGACAAAGTTGGTTATATTTAGAAAAGGAATTGGCAAAACCATTACCACTTTTTTCTAAAGGTAAATAATGACGAAAATAAACTTATGAATAAAATAAACACTTAAATTAATGATCGACTTGGTCTAATGGTTGAGAACTTGAGACGTCTTTAGAAGTCGCGGGTTCGATATCCCGTTCATTTCTGTATCAGAACACGTCACTTAGTATCGATGTAGGTGTTTCTATGTACAATATGCTATGTATAATATATTATGTGTATTAAATCAATCTACAGTCATCACATTTTATTTCGAATGAATCTCGCTAAATGTCTCTTTTTTACCATGTTTTGATTTGATGTTAATCTTGTTGGTGATCTAGTAAATAAACATGTAATGTATTTACAAAAGAGTATTATTAAAAACTAGTTTCCCGCCCGCGGTTTCACCCGCGCGTAATTTTATTTTTTCAAATATTCCGCGGAAATAAGGCGTTTTCCGTAGGAATTTTATAGCCTATGTTAGGACATCCTGGATTAGGATCCGAGTTATAAACTATCATATGTACGTGTGCCAAATTTCATCTAAATCCGTTCAGCCGTTTAGGCGTGATTGAGTAACAAACAAACATCCAGACTTTCGCATTTATAATATAAGTAGGATGTTTATACATTGTCTGGCATCTACATAACAGCAATGCTGGCTTGGGGCACAGAATTATAAAGCATAGTATGCTTGGGGCTAGATGGCGCTGTGTAAACAACATTTAAGGATATTTATAATTAATTATTCCTCACCCAGTCTTAGGCACGAGGCCACCCATCCTAAGAGTGCCAGGCATGAAGCAGCTCCCCAGCATGGCGGTGGAGAAGGAAGCGCAGCGACGACCCGTGAACCCTCCGGTCTGGAGAGACTCCGCCATGTAGAAGTATGACCTGAAGTATGACGTTTTTGTTATCGTTGTTATTGTTGTTGTTACTTTTGTTAATGTTGTTTTATTGTTGTCATGTGGTCATTGTTGTCATTGTTGTTAATTTTATTATCGTTGTTGCTTTTGTTTTTGTTGTAATTTTTATAAATAACAGAAAAAAAGACGTCAACTTGCCCAGGTATCAGGCGGGGTAACAAGAAAGTGTGTGAAGCAGCCGGTTCCTTCTGGGAGGCAGTTATCTCGCAGAAGAAGGCAGAGAGAGGAAGAGGGAGGACAATTTAACCGCCAATGCCAATTTGACCGCCTCCGTGGAACAGTTGCTAAGCCTCTCGGGTATAAAACCCGGAGGTCGTGGGTTCGATTCCCAGCTAGGGTCTGGTTGGTGGTAGAGCTTTTTCAGAGTCCGACTGGCTAGCTAATGGCTAGGAAAATTTCGCAAATTCATAGATGGCTTTTGAACAAAAAACACGTGTCCGTCTTACGAATTTTCAATCCTGACGGTCACGTGATCCTGACGCGAGTTTAACTTTTTTTACACATACAAAAAAAGAGTACAACACCGCTAAAGAAGTTTTCACTTAAAAAAATCCCCTACAGCGTACACCGGCAGGAGTAGGTGTGTTGTTTCTTTAGGGTGTAGTGTAGAATCGGTAGGAGTGTACGTCTAGGGATCACCTTATCTGGAGATCACTTATTCCTTGGTTGGTCCTTCTTAAGTGCTTGGCTGGTCAATTACCACAATACAGGTACGACGGAAAACTGAGTGTGAAAGGAAACTGGGGCCCTAGACAAGCGGCACTTATGACGTTCATTATCGCTCATTTCAATTCAATTCAATTCAATTTATTTCATTAACAATAAAATTGTGTTTGAAAATATGTAAATTACAATAATTAAGCATAAATTAAATAATAAGGCATTAAATAAAATCACATTACACTTAAATTAAAAAACAATACAATAGGAATAAATACGATTAATTAATAAATAACAATTTCTATTACAATAATGTCAAGATCTGAATAATTTATAAAAATGTCATGCAATCTTTACATAATAAAACATAAAAATAAATTTAAAGACTAGCTGTTTACGCATTGGTAGTAAGAAAATCCTCTAAACTGTAAAAGCACCGTTCCAACAAAAACAGCCTCAGTTTTTTCCTGAATTCAGTCTTATAGACAACAGTTTTCAATTCGACTGGTAGCTTATTAAATATCCTAATTGACTGATAATATGTGCAATGCTTTGCAACGTTTAGGCGCGGCAGAAAGGTATTATGAAAGTCTTTTCTTCTAGTCTGTTCATTGAGTTACAAGTACTACGTATAGAGAGGCTATACGGAACAAAAAATGTGTTGCAAAATGATGACTGGACTGACTGATGTATTTGCTACAGCGGATGTCGTCTAACCAAACTATAAAACTTGCAGCGCTAGATTGCTTACAGAGTATATTTTTCTGGCGACCAAAACGTCGTAAGCGCCATGCAAAGCAAGGCGCTTACGCGTTTTGTTCGAAATGCCTATCTCATAGATCTTGAATGAGTTGTTGCCGTAACCATGGTAACGGCAACAAAGCATCGCGCAAAAATTTTGTTTGCGGTGTCGGTTCTATTCGCTAGTAATTGTAGTTCAATGAGTCTGTTCCCTTATTTTTCTTTCCTCTTCAGTTTCGTGTTTGTGTAGGTACTTGGCAAAATAACATAAAAGGACGTATATATATAAGCAAGGTACAGTTAGTATCCGGAGACTTTTATAGTATTCCCTACATGAATCCTGTTGCTGTATTCTAACCATGGTTCTTATAGCTCTTTTTTGCAGTACAAAAGCATGGTGCATATTATATTGGTAGCTGCTACCCCAAAGCAGTATGCTATAGCGAAGTCGTGATTCCACAAGCGCGTAATAAACCATCTTTAACTCAGTCATTTCTACTTCATCCCGCAAACTTCTCAAAACATAACAACCAGTGCTCACTTTACTTTCTATGTCTGCGAGCTCGTGTTTCCAATTCAGTTTATTGTCAATAGACACACCTAAAAATTTGACAACGTCAACTGTGTTTAATTTCACGTGATTCAAGTAGCTGTTTAGTTTGTCCTTATTTGATGCAGTCGTTTGAAACAGCATTACATTTGTCTTTTGAGCATTAATCTTCAGACATTTGCGATAACACATGTCAAAACCCGTATAGACTGACAAACTTATCTGTTTCGTTGGCGGCGTCGCTACTGTCATTTTATTACTGTCATTAAATATCGTTTTTGCATTGCAAAAAGTGACATTTCACGTAGTTCCAATTTTGGCCACCGGAACAGATAAGTTTGTCGATCTATACTTTCAATATCGATTGAAAGTATAGACCGACAAAGTGACTTTTTTTGTCAAATCCATACAATTTGAAGTTAGCGAATTTCGCTATCGCTGTCAAAATGTTACTTTTTCTAGGCCCCCAGGGGGAAAATAGTTTAATTTCAGAGAAAAATTCACTTACATAGCATGATCGCACTCAATAGAGTTACACCCAGGCATCCCAATCCCCCCATTGGGGTAGAAGTCGACCTGGCCCAGGGGGGAGATGAAGCCGAGATTGCCAGCGTTGGTGTGGATCACCTCCGTGTAGGTTCCATCATCAGGGCGGAAGACTGATTCTTGGTTGCTGTTGATGAAGCCGATCAGCGCTGGTTCTAGAGCTGAAAATTGAATTGAGAGAAATTAAATGAAATGTAAATGTTTATTTCAGAAAATAATGTATGTATGTTATGTTTATATGTATGTATTTACAGAAAAAGTATGTAAGTAATGTTTATGCGTTGTCTGGCACCCATAACACAAGCTAATGATTTAAAAAAGGCTATCATAACTGTTGAGTTTCTTGCGGCACTTCTTCTCAGCAGGCCATTTATTCACGTCGAAGAGCTGGTAGGAAAAAATTTTTTATGACGTGCAAAAGAATTTCTTGGTAAATCAAATTGCAAAATAAATACATACTTTGACTTTGAATGCTTTTGGAGGCTATATTGCGCTGTGTGAATAATGTCCAGAGATATAAGAGATATAATAAAAAATCATATGTATGTATAGGTTACATAAGTTAGTATTTATAATAATTGTTAGACCTAACGTGTATGAATATCCAGTGACCTAATAAAGCCTACGAACAGTTAATTTTTTTGAAATATATCTATTTTCTTAATGATTCTAGGCAAACTTTGTGTTTCGTCAATCGTCGGATTTCTTGCAGTTGCCCATGTAATACATTTTTCATGTACAATTATTGTAACTGGCCCAATGGCTCATATTTTGATAGTGACTCTGTCCTACAGGTGTAAAAGTACATAAAACTCTCGAGCCTAGTAATGTCAAGGCAATCTTTGAAATCAAGTTATCGTTACAATGATGGGTACTAGCCATACCACCACGCTTGCCAAATGCGGATTGGTGATCACAAACCCGAGCTGCGTCCGAAAAAACCGACACAAAGTTACCTTGACCATCTAGGCGGGCGGAGTGCTAGATTATGTGAATATCGGGTGGGGATTGCGCAGGACACGAATTTTGACACTCCTGCGCGCTCAGAAGCATACCTCTGAGTCCTCTGACCAATAGCGCGCGCGGGCTATTGGTCACGCGCAAATGCACATGCGCGAACCCGATGGACATCAAGTTTGCCGATAGCAATACGTACCAGTGATGTAAGCAATGTTGCCAGTGACGAACCTCCCGATGAGCCCGGCCTGGTGGGCTCCCAGGCTGTGGCCTATGATGTGGTACATGTTCGGGGTTGCTCCGGTCACTTGGTTCAACCAGTTTATGAAGCTGGCTATACTCCTGGCTGGAACAAGTAGGTAGGATTAGTGTGAAGAGCGATAGATATGTGAAGAGGAATGATTAGTGCGTAGAAAGGAACGTAGACGAAAGAGGAAAGGTTACGACAGATGAGAAAAGGAGAGGAGTCTTATGGCGGATGATGACTGAGCGGAGACTTACTACATAGTAAATTAGAACTTGATTTTCACGGTCCACTATCCAATCCCACATGAATGTAGTTATCAGGCGCTGAAGCCGGTCAATAAAAATCTAAATATTCTTCATTGCTGCAGGCTCCAGATATGCACTTCAATCGTAAATTAACGACATCAACGACACAGAAAAGTCTACCACCGGCTTTAAACGTTTTCTATCGAGAAGAATCAGCAACTCAGTCGTGACTCTGTTCAATCGCCAAATATTTACAGCGATTTTCATTTACTGGCGCGTCCCTGGACCGAGTTATGTAGTGGTCCCAGTTGCCTGAATCCTCCCTTTCCGATGTGGAAGGGAAATCAGGAATGCATAGACGTGGGAGGTGGCCATTAGGACAATCATTTTTAGTCCCGAGGCCCGCACACCTTTTAGATCCCACTATCTACAGACCTCTTGCCTAAACGCATTCTCTTCAGGATAAAAAGGTGAACCTCCTCGTCTTCTTACTCACCAGCTGGAAGGGTGTTGGCAGCTGCTACGGGATAGTTGATGTCTCCAGAACCTGCGCTCCAGTCCACCACGATGATGTTCACATCCTCAGCGGCCAAGAATGCTGGAATACACAGATGCAATTTGCTTGTAAACCATTTTTTATAAATAACCAGTGTGGCGTTCCATGGGGAAGTCCTTTACCCATAATATTACAATTGTAAGCATTTTTTCTAATGTTGAATATGTATACTGTCGGTGTACCTTTTTTAAATAAATAATATCCTCAGTCATTGGAGGAGCGGCCGATGGTTATGTGGGACCCCCGTCCTGAGATGTGGCTACAAACTTAATTAACCTTCGTGTCTTTTGGGTGATTGGGTCGTATTATGGAGCACAGCAGGGTTACCCCTTTAAATTTTTGTTCTGATATATTACTTTACTTTATTAGCCTATAAATGATCCCACTGCTGAGCAAAGGCCTCCCCCAAATCTCTCCAAACATCACGATCTTTAGCTTTTTCTAGCCAATCTCGGATATACTCGTCAAGATCGTCACGCCATCTCTTTTTGGGCCTGCCCCTTTTCCGAGCCCCATCGGCCGGCTGCCAAAGAGTGACAATCTTGGTCCACCTTTCTGGGTCCATCCGGCACACATGGCCTGCCCAGTTCCACTTCAACTTGGCACTTCTTTCTCCCACATCCGCTTTTCCTGTCTGAGAGCGGATACAGATATTTCTGACTCTATCAATAAGCTTAATTCCTAGAATGCTTCGCTCCACAGTACATAATATTTCTATGGCTCCATAGCTCTCTGGCATATCTTGAGTTTGGACTTCTGATTTTCAGTCAGGGACCAAGTCTGTGCACCATAAGTTAGTACGGGCTGATATATTAACTTGATATAAATCATAAGTATTCAATTTATTCATTTAACGTACTCGTAACGTAATGTAGTACGATATTTTTAGGTTTCGCACCTGGAACAAGCATGGTGTTCATGGCTGCAGTAGCGCTGACCCTCCATCCATGGAGGAGGACGATGGTCCTCCTGCGAGCGTTGTAGTTGGTGATGCCGAGGAGGCTGTCCACTCCTTGCAGGAGGGGCTGGCTGACTGTCGGGTTTTGCCTGAAAGAAGAAAAATATACAAAATAATTCAAAAGGTAAATTCAACCGTGAAAACGTGATACTAATAACTAGAAAAATTTAAGTATGGGACTGGTGCACTCTGTGCAGGTTCCACGATGTTTTCCGTCACCGTCGAGCTCGTGGTAAATACGATCATAGAAATCTATAGGAGCGTGAAGAGATTTGGCCAACATTGACTTCGCGCATATAAATTAACGCTTAAAACTACTTTGCTGCTACAGGCTACAGCATAATTTAACAGGTTCCCTGTCCGATGAATCATATAATACATTATGTTACTTTTGTCCCAAAATACGTTCATGAATCACATTTATGATCAAAATTAGAGGTAAGTTTGGAGGCTTTGTGGACGTAGCATAACAAATTCGATTTTTAGAACGGGGACGTGTGGGATATATTGTATAAGTAGATAAGAAAAAGGAAAAAAAAATATTGTGATTTATCTTTTATTGAATATTTTGGAGATTTTTTTTCTAGAAAAAACAAATACTAACTGAATTTAGACGGGACGTAGTAAGTCAAAAATATTTTGTATGGGGACAAGGAACATGTTAATTTTATATCCTTTTTTGCCTGTGGTAGCTTAATGCTTTACAAGCGTTACTAAACCTGCACAGTCGAATGACTGTGCCCAGATCCAATTTGGTCTTGTTCCTATGTCAAGATACGGAGGTCAGACGGCAGTCGATCCAATGTTGGCTGGTCAATAGCCAAAAGTCTGGGACCAACTCGTCCAAATTATTTATTTATTATTTTTTATTACAGCGTTTGTCCACCGCCGCCGTCACCGGGCCGTCACCGAGAACCGAGTGTATTTCTGACCAATTTCAAGATGACGGCGCTCGGGTGACGGGCGTGCGGTGGACAAACGACTCTAGTAAATGTATGTACCGCTACCTCGGTGCCGATATCTCATTCTCGGTGACGGTCCGGTGACGGCGGCGGTGGACAAACGCTCTTATTCTGTGCCTACGGCTACGGCGGGCAAATGCGTTCTCCTCCGGCAAAAAAAGTCGCTCTAATATAATTGGACTTGCCGCATGCTCCAACTGTACAGTCAAAAGCACGTCAGACGTAACACTTTGGACTTTGTACCGCTCTTATGTCGGGGGCATAGGTGCTATTATCGAACTGCAAGTGTATACCGTGCTGTTGACCGTACCTTTGCAAAAGCTAATATGTATGACGATGGGGACAAAAGTCGTACCTGGTGAAGAGATGGTAGACGATCTGCCGGTCCGGATCAAACCTGGCCATCTGCGCCAGGTCGCTGGTCTTCAGCCACATGTCCTCCAGGCGGGGCTGGCCGTCACCATCACGGACGTATTGGAAGCGGACTCCTTCCTCCCATTTAAGTACTACGGGGTCTGGCCCGGTGGGAAGCGCTGGGGATACAAGATTTGATACCTACATTATAAAATAATTTTAACACAGATTGAAATTAAAAGCCTGTATGTATAAGGGTTCTAGAAATAGTACAATAATAATTTTCCTACTTATTTCTAAGTAAAATATCTTCAAAATTTGTGATTTTTTTCTAATGTTATTCTAATATCCAAAGTTCAATGTGCAATATTGAATACCAGTGCTACATATATGTAGATAATTACTTAAATTTGTAAAGGTATATGTGGATTATGATAATAAACATTGTATTTTGTTTTTAATCATGTTCATAACATGTTGCCTTTTCCAAGATTAGCAACCAAATAACTGCGCCTACAAAAAAATATTGCATATTATTATTATGAAACATGGACCACATTGGAATTGCCGGAACACAGGCAGGGCTATTATGGCGGCAGATTACTTTTTTTATACTTACTCAGTTGGCAGACATGCACGCAGCCCACCTGATGGTAAGCGGGCACTGCGGCCTATTCCATTGAGGGACACTTCACCTGGAAGCGTCGCTCAATGTGCTGCCAGACTGTAGGCTCACCTGATCTTCGAGCCTCTGATTTCAAGTGAACTGGCTCCCACATTAATTTTGCTGGAACACAGCCAGAGCTGTAATAGCGGCAGATTTCACCTGTGGGGGTGGTAGCTAGCCAGTCGGACACTGAAAAAGCCCTACCACCAACCAGACCCAAGGTGGGAATCGAACCCACGACCTCCATGTTTTTATACCCGAGCGGCTTAGACACTGTTCCACGGAGGCGGTTATGTATTAAACTTGTAGGGGTTGTAGCTTGCAAGTCAGACTCTGAAAAAGTCTTGCCACTAATCAGACTACGACGGCAATTGAGCCAGGAATTAATAAACGAGCTTAACTTAAGCGCATTTTCCTCCGGGTTTTGGCAGCTAGTTAAAAAAATACCTCCCGAATTGAGAACCTCCTTCATCATCATCATTTCAGCCGAAAGACGTCCACTGCTGGACATAGGCCTTCCCAAGGATCTCCAAACCGATCGGTCCTGCGTCACCCCATCAGGTGGCATTCCTACGATCTCTATGAGGTCTTCGTTTCACCTTGTCGGAGGCCTACCACGGCTGCGTCTACCAGTATGTGTCCACCACAAACCCTAGATTACTTCTTCTTTATTTTATTATCTGTTAATAAATACGCATATTTCATCATCATTCCAGCGTATTCCCGATTGCAACCAGTATGGAGCTCAGTTCAGCTCAGGGTCTGCTTCGACTATGACCCTAGATTTGATAATCCTGGTTAATACAATGGAGCGATTGCCATCTGACCTCCGTAACCCTTACAAGGGAAACCAGACCTACTTGGAACATAGTCGGGACCAACGGCTTAACGTGCCTTCCGAAGCACGTAATCATCATTATTTTCAGACATTCAAGTGATTCAAGCCTGCAATGTCCTAACCAAACTGGAAATAATAACTCAAAGTATTGCTCCTCGCGGGATTCGAACCCACGACCTCCGGGTTTTAGAGCCCAGCGCTTTAACCACTGTACCACAGAGTCACAGAGGCAGTTAGTTAAAATAACGCATACTTACCAGATGTAATAGAAAGTCCGAAAGCAAACACGACAAGTCCGAGAGCAGCCATTTTGTAATTTAATCTTAAACTCTTACTAAAACGTGTTAAATAGAGACGCTTTAATCTCTGTTATCTAATCGGTGGTCAGTGATTGAGTTTGACACGTAATTATTTACTAATCCTGCAAATATTTGATAATAACAGGTGTTGTTGATTTTAAACTATTCAGCTACCGGACAGATTATAGCCAAGCCAGCTTCATAGTCCACTAAAAATAGTAAAAATCAGCGTCATGGATCCCCAAACCGTGGCATATGCTGAGTAACAAACATTTTGGATGTATACTTATCTAAAGATATAATTATTTTAGTTCCGCTAACGGGTTAAAATGTTACGAGTATGTTAATAGTGGTTTCTGATGTTTACGCGATTACTACTTAAGTATTAAATAAAACAACTTTATACGGATAAAAACTCGCGATATATTCTACATTTTCGTTTCGACTACTTTACAGCAGTCGTGATTACGGAGTGACTCAGGTGTTTTGCGTCTATTATTCAAATTGTTATTTCTACCGTCACATTTTTAATTATTTTAGAAAATCAGCAATCGTCTTCACTATCTTTCAATACATTTCTATCCACGCAGTAGGAGCTGATGGTGTCCTGAAGCTGCACAGTGTTGTGATGTCCATTGGATCCCATATTCCCATTAGATGTAATACTGGGTCCCAAGTAGGTAGGTGGTACATTCCAACCATCTTGCGCCTTGGGTCTGGTTGGCGGTAGGGCTTTTTCAGATCCCGACTGGCTAGCTACCACCACAGGTGAAATCTGCCGCCATAACATGTCTGGCTGTGTTCCGGCAATATTAATGTGGGAGCCAGTACACTTAAAATCAGAGGCTCGAAGATCAGATGAGCCTACAGTCTGGCAGCACGTTGAGCGACGCTTCCTTGTAAAGTGTCCCTCAATGGAATAGGCCGCAGTGGCCGCTTACCATCAGGTGGGCGTGTCAGTCTGCCAACTGACTTAGTATAAAAAAAGTGTGAGTTTGAGCGCGCTCTACATTAGTATTATTGAAAGTAGGTATGTTTTCAACAGTATGAATTTTATTTGGTCACGCTATTATTTCTCATCACATTGAGCTCGTAAAGTTTAAGCCGATCGTAAACATATAAGGTAATTTGATAAGAGAAATTCAAAATGTTACTTGGAAAGCGCCTCTGGCGTTTAAAATATGATATCAAAGACTGTTCTTATTGGCTTACGTAAGTTTTTAATACACTTTTTTTGTACGGAGGAGAATGCGTTGCACCGCCATAACCGTAAGCTATCGAGACATCCTAAATTTCACTTGAGCCTCCCGTTTGGATCCCCCAGGGTGTTACTTTTTATTAATTTTACTTTGTCTGTGTACTATTTAGTACCAAATAAAGTTTTATTCTATTCTATTCTATTCTTTGGTATTGCGCTTTATTTGGCGAGTGAGAGTGACAGAGACCAGACTTTCCCCCTTCTCTTCTTTTCATCCCCCATAGCCCTTAGCTCCCCTCCCCTCCTCACATATAAAGGTGGGCAACGCACCTTAAACTAGGGTTGCCATCCATCCGGGTTTACCCGGATTTGACCTAGTTTAGAGTTCATCCGGGGAGCGTCCGGGGAAGGTTTCATTTTGTAGACCGAGTTATAAATGACATGGTGATTTATGACATTTTAAACTGTTTCTTATTACATTGAATATGTTTAAAAGATCTTGTTGACATGTCCGGCTTTCGGACTCTAAAATCCGGGGTTTTCACGGGTCTTGTCCTGTTTTCCAAATTTTAGAGATGGCAACCCTACCTTAAACCTACTCGCAGGTGTCCATGGGTGGTAGTGACTACTTACTATGTGTCCCACTTGCTCGTTTCCCTCCCTCTTTTATAATAATAATAAATTAATAAATATTTGACAACATCACATACATTGATCTCACCCCAAAGTAAGTAGCGCAAGCACTTGTGGTATGGGTGTCAGGAACGACGAAGGTACCACAAATACATAAATACAAATAAACATCCAGACACAGAACAAACACAAATGTTCACCACATAAGTGTTTGTCCTGAGTGGGATTGGAACCCACGACCCCTGGCGCATGGGGTAGGGTCACTACCAAATGCGCCATCGAGCCAGTGAAAATAAAAAAATAATTCGTTATATTTTTTTCAGTCATCATAACGAAAGTTTACGGTGAACCTAAAGTACGTTTTGAAGAAGCCACTTCTCCGCACAAAGTTAGCGTGGATAATTATAAAGAACAGAAGAATAGAGAAGAACTGTCTAGAATTATTGATATTTTGAATAGAAATGATGACAAACAAGAAAGTAGGTATGAAAGGAGCGATCATAATGGTAAGTCTTTTTATTCAAGTTCAGTTGGTAGAGGCACGCAGGTCACTTGATGATAAGTTTTTTTTTTTATAGTAGCTCAGTACATTGGCTCCACTTAGCCTGAAAAAGGGGGACCCAAATTACCACGGACGCAACACCGTGGCGTTCTATCCGTTGGCATCGCAGTACTGGCTGAAAGTGGTCACTGCTACCTATCATACACCATTAAGGGACACTTAAAAAGGGAGCGGCATTATTGGATACAAAGCCAGCGAATTGGCAATGAGGCATAGCACGATAATTACACCCCGACTTGAGGCCTCTCAAGTTGGGATACCCGGGGATGGGCTGGTCAATAGCCACAAGCTGGCACCGGGTCGTCCCAATCAGGTGTGAAGGGGAAACCGGGGGAGTTTAGTGGATAGTTGGACTAAGTCTCGAGCCCCACACACGGCCGCAGGTGTAGCAAGCCTGCGGATATGGTGCATAAACGCATTCTCCTCCAAAAACCCTAACTTAAAACTGCTTTATCACGGTCTCCACTCTAAGACACTTTCTTGGTGCTTACTTATTAGAATTTCAATTTCAGCTGAATACAGCCACAATGTCAAAAGACCGTCTATTCAGTTGAAACCAAATATATTTTCCGGGAAGAAAACTCATGAAGATTATAATTTGAAGGACTCTGGTATTCCTGGGGCCCCTGATGTGAGAATACATCTGATAAGGAATCCAGAGGTGCTTGAAGAATTTATGAAGAACTTAAGGAAAGAGTAAGGAATTTACACATAATAAATACAATGATTTAGATTTCAAATTTAGTCTAATGTTTGAGAAGTCGGCTGTTACACCAGAGGTCGGTCTGGGTGTTTTTATGTATGTATTAACAAAAAAAAGTATATAAGTAATGTTTATCCGTTGCCTGGCACCCATAGCACAAGCTAATGCTTAGTTTGGGGTTAGATGGCGTTCTGTGAATAATGTCCACAGATATTTATTTATTTATTTACATCGAAACTAAAGTCTAAAAACCCAATTTTTTCGACAGCAAACAAAGGAAGATATCCAACTTTGATGACAGTAGCGACTCTGAAACCATTGAAAGGAGAGTTCGAGGCGACAAAGCTGACGTAAGGAGAAATGCAGAATTTCGTGTTGAAGATCGTAAGCCGTTTATTCTTTCTTAAAGAGGAACTATTACTACTCCCACTGCAGGGAAAGACTTCCATCGTTCAAATTAGGGATGTTAGGAAGCTCCGTAACCGAAACCGGAACTAACGGATATCCGATATAAAAAAATACCCGTAACAGTAACCGAATCCGAAATAAAAGTTCTTGATAGTATCGGATAGGGGCGGAGCCTAATTGAGACCTAATTGTTGCCTCATCAGACTCGTAAATAACTTGTAAGCATTTTTACATTAAAGAATAGTAAATTAAAACGAAAGTGTTGTGTGAAAATGATGAAACCCTTTGGCCTGCAGTGGGACAGCGAAATCCGTTAATGTGCACTAGGTAATCTGCGGAATACTGAACAGCGGACACGATCCGTAACGGAAATAATTTCATATAAAACCGTCCACGACGGAGCGACCGATCTTCCGCGTAGTGTGCCCGCTGTTTGTAATTTATATGCAATAACATGTGTTGGCGTTCCGTCGCGGAAGATCCGTGGCGGAATTTCCGTCAAGTGTGGGCCTAGCCTAAAAGTGTAAAATTTTAATTAAGAAAGCTCATTACTGCACTTTACATAATTAATCTGCACAGTTATGAATGGTAAATCGTTAATTTTGAGAAAGGATGTTAAAAAAACTTCTAACCTATATCCGTCCGAATCGATTTCCGCCTCCGGTCATTCTTCTTTCTTTTCTTTCTTAATGAAACATGAACCTGTTTTATAAAATTTACCGTATGCCTGGTTGTCAGTAAGCAGATTACCTAGGAAGTCGACAGATTATCTAGTTTTTGCAAGAACTCAATAAATCTCCACTTTAACTGATTCAGCCCGGTAATCTGCACTCTAAGGGAAGTACCACATCGAACGGCGCGCGTCGGGGCGCATCGGAGCGCATTTAGGTACAAAGCCGCAGAGGAAATTGTATTTTACTATCATTTCTTAAGGTCGTATTCGCATCCAACTAATACATTTTGCGCGAGCATGCTGCGGCAACCGGTCGGATCCGCTCGCATGCCGCTGCAGCCGGTCGGCTCCGCGCGCATTCCGCGGCACGCGGTATTCCTTCTCATTTTTTGGCCGAGCGGACGCGTTCGGCTGCCGGCGCATCCGCTCCGATGCGCCCCGCCGCGCGCCGCCACGCGCCGGTCGATGTGGTACTTCCCTAACAGATTTCCGCACATTAGCGGTAACAAATATACTGATACTTTTTATATCAAACTTAACAACCTCACAGACGGCTCCAACGAAGAAAAAGACGATATGAAACCCGAGGTCATTGACATAGATATTCCAGCCAACATACTTGCATCAATAGAGGCTCAAGTAACACCCTTCAAACCTCGCATGGAACTAGTTAATGAAGAAAAACCTAATGAACATAAACCACATAGTGAAAGCACACCCAACGAAACAACTGATGCCGACTCTGAAGTAACCAAAAGATTCAAAGTCAAGAAACAAAAGACTACAGAAATGTGGGAGGTAATAGATAGAATAGATAAAAAAGAAGTAAAACTGAACGGAAGGAAAGAGACGAAAGATACGTGGGGTAAAATAAAAGAGACGGAAATGGCGACAGATAATGTAGATAATGGGGAATTTATTAAGAATGACGATTGGGATATGGGTGGTCATTCGAAAAAAGGGAAGTTTCTCAAAAGTGACCCCTGGGATATGAAAACTATTAACGATGATGATGCAGAAGATACTTGGAAACCTGTAAAGAGGAAAAGGTTAAAGAAGAAAGATATTAAAAGGTAACTTCTAACTTGACGAGCCATCAAAATTTGGTGTAATGGTCGAGAAGTCGGCTGCTACACCAGAGGTCGCGAGTTCGATTTCCACACGGTACAAACATTTGTGTGCATAAACATGTCTGTTTGTATCGGTCTGGGTGTTTCTATATATTTATGTATTTACAAAAAAGTATATAAGTAATTTTTATCCGTTGTTCGGCACCCATAGTCAAAGTCAAAGTCAAAGTATTAATTTTGCAATTTGATTTACCAAGAAATTCTTTTGCACGTCATAAACTTTTCTTCCTACCAGCACTTCGACGTGAATGAATGGCCTGCTGCTGAGAAGAAGTGCCGCAAGAAACTCAACAGTTACATATGATAGCCTTTTTTAAATCATTTTGTGTTTTACAATATTAACTTACAAGCACAAGCTAATGCTTAGTTTAGGGCTAGATGGCACTGTGTGAATAATGTCTTATTGTGGTGCCATACTGTATGCTCTTCTGATTTCGTACCTTGAACTTAAACTGTTAACTGATAGATAAAACAAATTCTATTTAACTTAAAGGTCCAGAAAACAAAAAGACATCATGTTCGAAAGCAAAGAACTAGACTGGAATAAGAAGATCGAGGACAAGCCACGGAGGAAGCCGCCGCGATTGGAAGAATCAGAGCCAGCGAAATGGGAGAAGCCTAAAAAGTGGGCGGGGTCTGCGAAAAGGGAGGAGCTTACGACTAAAAAGAGAAAAGTGGTTATGGATGTGGACAATGACTGGGATAAAGTGGGGAGGGATTGGGAGAAACCTAAAAAGGTTTGTTACATTGTGTAAACTATACTAGCGGCACGCTATGACGGGTTAGGGGGCAACTCGTCCCAGTCCAAAACTGGGCCCGGGGCACAGAATATATACTAAAGTCCCGGGGACCAGTTCCACCCTTTCTAATTTGATAGTGGTCAACTGGTCCCATCTTGATTCTGGTGTTGGGACCAGTTGACCCCTGAATATTCTTTAGGGGTTTTTTGGTCCCAACGTGATGTTGGCTCTAACTCAGGTAAATTGAACACAAATTAAAGTATGTAGGTAAACCTTTCGGTAATTGGAGATGTATTAATTTGTCAAGCATTTTTAGGGTTCCGTAAACCGGTTTCTTTGTGTTCTGAATAGGTGATATTTTATCACTGTGTGAGAATTGGCGCGTGCGGATCTAGTATTAAAGTAGGGACGTAATCATTCTAACCATTTTTCTTGTTTTGTGCCTGTGAACTAGAATAACCTACTAGATTTTGAGACTATTGTAAATGTCAAAACGGCCATCATAGCGTGCCGCTAGTATAGACAAAAGAAGGTATTTTTAGACAAGGATTCCGTATAACGCATTTGGTAGTGACCCTGCCATATGCGCTAGAGGTCGTGGGTTCGAATCCCAGGATTAACATTTAGGTGGTAGAGATAGGCGTTTTCAATTTTGAACGCAAACTGATATTTATCCGATTTCAGATTTCATAATCGATTTCAGAATCCGTTTTTAGAAATCCGATTTCAGTTGAGTCTAGCTTTTTACTCCGATATGTTAACATTGGTTAGAAAGAGAGAAACCGAATTTCTTCGCATCAGTCAGATTGCGTTTGGCTACAAATCAAAATCGTTTGGTGGTTAGAGTTTGGATCGGCTAGATTTCAGTAGTTTCGGAGCCTTATCAATACTTGACAAATAAACAATTACATTCAAATCGGTTCAGTAGTTTCGGAGCCTATTCAATACAAACAAACATTCAATCAAATCTTTCCTCTTTATAATTATAAACAATTTGTAATACATAGGTATATAATATAATCTTCTTAAAGGAATCCAAATGGGAGAAGCCAAGAGACACCTATAAACCGAAGAAAAGCCAGGACATGACGTACGAGAAACCTAGCTACCGGCCCAAAGTCCAAGAATACCATAGGAAAGAGAGGGGAGGCTACCAGAGCTTCCAAGGCAGGACTCCCATACCTTTTGTAGGGAAGCAGGGGATATATGACGATAAAAAATAAGGAAAAATAGACCTTGTTTTATTTCACATAAAGTTGTTTTTTATGTCAGAGAGGCAAACAAGCCAGCGGGTCGCCTGATGGTAAGAGGGTGTGCAGGCCTCCGGCACTCTCACAAACTAGACGAAACACAATAGCAGTCACTATTATTTTACGCGGTGTTATGTGTGAGGGTGGTACTTATCCTGACGAGCCGGCATGCATACAACATGCAGAAAACCGCATGGCTCTACCACTTTACACGTTTTTGACCGACTCCGTGGAACAGTGGCTAAACCGCTCGGGTATAAAACCCGGAGGTCGAGGGTTTGATTCCCGTCTTGTTCTGGTTCGTGGTAGGACTTTTTCAGAGTCCGACTGGCTAGCTACCACCCCCACAGGTGAAATCTGCTGCCATAGCAGCTCTGGCCGTGTTCCGGCAGTATTTATGTAGGAGCCAGTACACTTGACATCAAAGGCTCGAAGATCAGATGAGCCTACAGTCTGGCAGCACATTGAGCGACGTTTCCAGGCGAAGCGTCCCTCAATGGAATAGGCCGCAGAGGACGCTTACCATCAGGTGGGAAACTGATCCCCCAGGGTATCAAATACGAGGTATTCAACCGGAATAACTCGTGGGCTGCGTGCCTGTCCGCCAACTGACTTTGAATAAAAATTTTGATTCCACTCAAGCTGAAAAATACAATAATAAAAGCCTATAAACATTTATTTTCGTCATAAAATTATTTATGTCGATTGCTCTCCAACATTCAAGGCTAACACATTTACATCTACACTATGTGGAAAACATGATTATGCAAAGTGATATAATTAAATATATTGTCACTTTTTCAGGTAAGTTTTCTCTTTATAAATACAGCGTGTTAGGTAACCCGAGGGACATATTTAAGGAGAGTGTTTAGAATCCGATTTAGAGCCCAATTCGCTATAAAAAATAAAAATCCTTAATTTTTTTCATAATTATCCTAATAATTTATGTATGCATGGACTACCTAAAAATCCCGTGTGCTGAGCGGCCAGTTACGCCCCAAACTAAAATTGTACGCGAGTACAATAATTTGAGTAAGGAACGAGTGCACGAAATAGGTACTGTGAAGGGAAGAGTGCCCGCACGTTACGCGGATTTTCAGGTTTCGACTAAGGTTATTAACAGATATTTACCAGAGTTTTTATTGATTTATACTTATTTTGTTATATGGAAGCATGGACTATTTGGGGTTTAAATATGTCTCTAGCATTTCCTGTCATACTATAACCCGGTACTCTCGGACCGGCTTGATCCTTTGGCATTACGGAGAGATGTGGCGTCATGCTGCATTATGTACCGAATTTACCATGGGGAGTGTTCCAAGGAGCTATTCGAGCTTATCCCTGCCGCTGCATTCCGTCACCGATCTTCGCGACAAAAAATTCATCCCCACCGTATCGATGCTTGGCAGTCCACAACTGTACGCTTTACGCGCAATTTTCTGCCTCGCACGACCAAGATATGGAATTCTTTGTCATCAGCGGTGTTTCCGATCAGATACGACTTGCAATTGTTTAAAAAAAGAGTGTATTCCTTCCTTAAAGGCCGACAGCGCATCTGTGATTCCACATGATTTGCAGTTGTCTATGGGCGGCGGTTGTCACTTTCCATCAGGTGTGCCGCATGCTCGTCTGCCCGCTATACCATAAAAAAAAAAAAAAAAAAATACTGTATACTATATAGATTAATTGGTGTACCTAAAAGTAAAATAGTTATTTATGTGACTGCTGCATAATGAGGGTCATTAAAATACGAATGTGGTTTTATGAAACGAACGAAGTGAGTTTCATAAAAGAATCACATGAGTATTTTAATGACTAATTATGTACAGTCACATACATAACTTTATCTTCATTCATACGATAATATGTCTATTTTATAGTCAGGATTGATGAGCAAACGCCCTAGTTAAAAACTTAATCTGTATGTAAAAGTTAGTACTGACATAATGAGTGACGTTTGTAGTTTTTAAAATCCATAAAAAATCTAGACTCGAGTTGATTTCGATTCTCAAATCGATTGTTATAATTTCAGCATCGAATTAAATGTATAGGAATGGAACATAAAATTACTAATCGACTAATTCGATAATCGAAAAAACCTATTAATTTTTTCTTTTAAAGAAGACATTCGAAATTTGAACGAAATTAAGTATCGGTTACCGACACTAAAATGTAAACATTTCAATGCAGCCACAGATACTTATATCTAAATGTAGGGCGTTTGCTCATCGCTCCTGAATATAAAATAGACATATTATGGTATGGATGTAGATAAAATACTTTTTACGGCAGAATGCCCCGCGGATAGGATAGAAGAGGTTGGTTTCGTTGGTTTAGACTTTTCGAGCAAAGGATAATGGTTTACTTTTACATCCCTTACTTTACTTATAATATTAGTATGGATTTACTTCCAGTATTCATATCAGCGGTACAAAGCATGAAATATGACATTGAAGAGGAATCCTTGAAGTTGTACGGGGAAGATCTGCAAGCAGTCGTCAAAAGGTTTCGAAGGACTCCGGAATATCTGAAGATCTTGAAGGATAAGGTATACGTGCCAGCATACCCGGGGATGGGCTGGTCAATAGCCACAAGGCTAGCACCGGCTCGTCCTAATCGGGTGTGAAGGAGAAACCGGGGGAGTTTAGTGCCCCGAGAACCCAGGGCCCCGAGATCATAGCCCGGTACCACTAAACCACTTGACCATCGAGGTGTTAGGCCTCGGGCCGTCGGCCTCAAATTTAACTTAAGCGGAGCGGCAGCGGCAGCGGTGGCGCACGCAGGCGCACTGCGGACACCGCTAGATGCGGGCCGTCAAGAGCGGTACGATGCTGTCAAGCGGTGAACCGCAGTGCGCCTGTGTGCGCCGCCGCTCCCGCTCCCGCTCCGCTGTAATTTCGAGAACGGATCTATGGGATTCCATACAAGCCATCTCGCCGCTGCAGCTGCCGCTGCCCGCGAAATTCGAGGCCGAGGCCTTAATGGTGATGTGGTGGTCATGTTTCAGTATTCCGACATGGCTGCGTTCCACCAAGACTTGGAGTATCAGCTAATGTACCATTATAACAACAAACTGATGGAATATATCAGGGAGATGTTTCCGCACGGGAAAGACAAGAATGTTTCTACTTCTACTGACCTTACGTAAATATTAATAGCTTTTTTTATTGATAACAATCGTAGACAAGCTTCGCCTACGGCGGCCAATCTGTACGGTCAACCATCTGCACAGGATAAGTATAGTAACCGACCGCCTCCACGGAACAGTGGCTAAGCCGCTCGGGTATAAAACCCGGAGGTCGTGGGTTCGATTCTCGCCTTGGGTCTGGTTTTTTTTTTTAATTTTTATACTAGGTCAGTTGGCAGACAGTCACGCAGCCCACCTGATGGTAAGCGGCCACTGCGGCCTATTCCATTGCAGGACGCTTCACCTGGAAACGTCCCTCAATGTGCTGCCAGACTTGTAGACTCATCTGATCTTCGAGCCTCTGATTACAAGTGTACTGGCTCCCACATTAATATTGCCGGAACACAGCCAGAGCTGTTATGGCGGCAGATTTCACCTGTGGGGGTGGTAGCTAGCCAGTCGGACTCTGAAAAAGCCCTACCACCAACCAAACCCAAGGCGGGAATCGAACCCACGACCTCCGTGTTTTTATACCCGAGCGGCTTAGCCTCTGTTCCACGGAGGCGGTCAGCGGTATGGTTGGCGGTATATAGGGCTTTTTCAAAGTCTAACTGGCTAGCTACCACCCCCACAGGTGAAATCTGCCGCCATAACAGCTCTGACTGTGTTCCGGCAGTATTAATGTGGGAGCCAGTACACTTGAAATCGAAGGCTCGAAGATCAGATGAGTCTACAGTCTTGCAGCACAAGCGACGCTTTCTGGTGAAGTATCCCTCAATGGAATAGGCCGCAGTGGCCGCTTACCATTAGGTGGACTGCGTGTCTGTCTGCCAACTGATGTGGTATAAAAAAACTTGCTACGATCTTGGCTCACAACTTTTGCTTCCTCTAACTTTATAAGTCTTTTCATGCATGCCATGTTTCCAGATTTCTTCGAGATGGCGCAGGTCCATTCGCCAACCCGTACAGATTTAATCCTTTCCATTTATATAAGGCACGCAAGTCAACTGATGAGACAGAAAAGACTCCTGTGGAATATCTAGACTCGTATCCTTTACTATCGAGTGTTTTGACCTTGCAGGAAAGGAATATGTTCAAAGATGTTGGCTTCAAATTTGCTGGGTAAGAAACAGTTAAAATAAATAAATATTAGACAACATTACATACATACCTACATTGATCTGACCCCAAAGAAAGTAGCGTAATGGGTGTCAGAAACAATGAAGGTACCACAAATATATACTTAAATACAAATAAACATCCAGACGCAGAACAAACACAAATGTTTATCACATACGAGGGGCGTTCAATGTATTCTTGGTATCGGGGTGATATGCAAATAATATAGGTAATCTAATTATCTCATTTGCTAATGACACTATCTGAGGGTATAAATATAAAATTTCAAATAATTACGATTATTAATATTCGAGTTATTGCCAGTGAAAGGCGACCAGAATGTCTGACGCCACAATGATAAAGAAAATCGAACATCGCGCAGTTATAAAGTGCCTTACCAAGCAGGGAAAAAGCAAAAAAATCATTCATAAAGAGATGGTTGCTGTTTATTAAGACTCTGCCCCGTCGTTGTCAACCGTTCAAAAGTGGTCAAGTGAATTTAAAAGAGGCAGAGAAAGCATTGAAGGTGACACTCGCTCGGGCGGGCCCGTAAGCGCCACCACTAAAGTAAATGTGAAAAAATTGATAAATTTGTACTTGAGGATGCCAGAATAAAAGTCAAGGTGTTAGCAGAGATAATAAAGCTATCCGTGGGTACCAAACATGCTATCCTGCATGATCATCTTCACCTCTCAAAAGTCAGTGCAAGATGGGTGCCGCGAATGCTGACCGCACCTCAGAAACAAGTTTGAGTCGAATGCTGTAAGGAGTTTTTAGAGCTCTGTGGAGAAAATTCAACGAGTATTTTCGACCGGATTTTTTCTGAGGATGAGACGTGAGTTTATTACTATGACCCTGAGAGCAAACAAGAGTCCATGCAGTGGATAAAAAAGGATGCAGAGCCCCCAAAAAACTTTAAAGTCACCCCATCCGCCGGAAAAATAATGGCTACGTTCTTTTGGGATTGTAAAGGTATTCTATTGATAGAATATACTTTAAAGGGTGAAAGCATCACGGCAGCATCATACGCAAACACATTGCCTAATTTAAAAGAAGTAATTAAAGAAAATAGGCGAGGAAAACTGAGAGCGGGGGTGTTGTTGCTTCATGACAACTCGCCGGTTCACACCGCCCGCGTGGCGAAGGCTGCTGTACGAGAATGCGGCTTCGAAGAAATTAATAATCTTCCGTACAGTCCAGACTAGGCCCCCAGTGACTACTATCTTTTTCCGAATATGAAAAAAGATCTTCGTGGAAAGCGATTTTCCGTGGATAACGAACTATAGGCAGCCATTAATACCCATTTTGAAGCAGAGAAGTCAGAAGATTATTTTTTAGAAGGTTTAGAGAAACTTATTTCTTGATCTAATAAGTGTATTGAGGTTCTAGGGGACTATATTAAAAAATATTTTTTTTTTTTAAATTTTCCGAGTTTTCTTTCATGCCCTTATCGAGAATACATTGAACGCCCCTCGTAAGTGTTTGTCCTGGGTGGGATTCCAACCCACGACCCCTGGCGCATAGGGGAGGGTCAAAAAAGCTTTATATGTAAATGGTAAAATTATTTTTTTTATACCACTAGGGTGGCGCATAACACCAGCGTGAAATAATAGTGACTACTACTGTGTTTCGTCTGGTTCGTGAGAGTGCCGGAGGCCCACACCCCCTACTTGAAAGGCCGGCAACGCATCAGCGATCCCTCTGGTGTTGCAGATGTCCATGGGCGGCGGTGATTGCTTACCATTGTAGGCATAACTGAATGTTGTATTTTCAGAAATTTAATCCACGCTGTGATAAAGAATATGGGAAGTGATGATCTCTCACAGAAGTCGACCAAGTATGCGATAGATACCCATAAGACTGTGCCCACTACAGTGGAACATACTCATGACGTACGTATAACTTTTTTTAGCCTTTTAATCGCCAAGCTACGAACGCACTGTTCGTGTCCTGTAAGCCAGAGCTAGGTTATTCTTTTATGTCGAATGTAAGGAAAAAATACAAGTTATTGCAGTGCCTTTTTTTTTCTCGGAGGAGAATGCGTTTATGCACCATAACCGCAGGCTAGCTAGACCCGCGGCCGTGTGTGGGACTCGAGACTGGAGCGTCCACTACTCACTAAACTCCCCCGGTTTCTCCTTCACACCCGATTAGGACGAGCCGGTGGTAGCCTTATGGCTATTAAATTATTGCAGTGCCTAAATTATGCATGTTTTTGCAGATAACATCGGCAAATGATGTAGAAGTAACGCACACACCAGAACTGCCGACAGATGAAACCTTTGCTTACAAGTACCGAGCTCCGAGCGGTGGGTCGCCGAGAAAAACTCCATCGAAGTTTGGATGAAAGACCCCCACTGTAAATAGTAATTAATTGTATGGATATTCATTAAAAAGTATGTTTATCTTGTAGTAGTATTCATTTTTGAAAGATTTAACTTTAGAAAGAGGAGGGTGTTTTCAATTCAACGATATGCTTTTTTATGTGTGTTACGTGTTAACTTTTTACTGGGTGTAATGAAAGAAAGAAAGAAAATTTAAGAGTAAGGTCCATGTGAAGTACGTGTTCCCGAACTTCAGAAGGCTACTTACAATTGTTATACTCGTATATGTAAATGCCACCCACCACGTAGTAGGTATGGGTGCATGCCGCATGCATGGGTGTATTTTTGACTTTGTGGAACAGTGGTTAAGCCGCTCGGGTATAAAACCCGGAGGTCGTGGGTTCGATTCCCGCTTTGGGTCTGGTTGGTGGTAGGACTTTTTTTTACCATCCCCACAGGTGAAATCTGCTGCCATAACAGTTCCGGCAGTATTAATGTGCCAGTAGACTTGAAACCAAAGGCTCGCAGATCAGATGAGCCTACAGTCTGGCACGCGACACTTCTTGGTGAAGTGTCCCTCAATGGAATAGGCCGCAATGTGACCGCTTCCCTTATCTCACAATTGAGATAATGCCTGTGTCCCAGCAGTGGGAACGTATATGGGCTGATGATGATGTGACCGCTTCCCATTGGGCTGCATGTCTGTCTGCCAACTGAAGTTGTATTAAAAAAAATGCCTAAACTGCATGTGCATATTGCACAGTTTGAAACTAAACTAGAAATAAATGAATCATGACATGTTTGGTTGGTTGGTTGGTTGAAAAGCCTCCATCATTGTAGTCAAATCATCGCTACTGGTAGGCACTGGCTTAATCACCACGCTTGCCAAATGCTGATTGGTGATCACCAACCCGAGGTATGTACTAACAAACTGACACAAATTTTGCTCAACCCGGGAATTGAACACACGACTCAAAATCCGTGTCCCAAACCACTAGACGATAAATGCTTTTTCTTTCTTTCTTTCTTCTTTCTTTCAAATTCAGACGTTGGCAAGCGTAATCTATACTAATAAAGAGAAAACATTTGATTGTTTGTTTGAATTGAATAGGCTCCGAAACTACTGAACCGATTTGAATAATTCTTTCACTGTTAGATAGCTACACTATCCCCGGTGAACATAGTACTTTTGATTTCGGAAATGTGGGGGGAAGGGGGGGATATTTGAAAAACGAAATTACGCGCGGGTGAAACGCCGGGCGGAGGCTATCATAAATAAATTATCCGATTGATTTATGGAATAGGCTCAAATGGGCTAAATATCTGTCAGCTGAAGTGATATAAAATATACAAGGCCACACTTATCCATATTAGGTTAATTACTAATATATTTAAACTAACAAGTACATTTAATTCGCCATATGTTATACGCTAATTATAGGTCTTGACGTCATTAAGTTTTAAAATAGATGGTCAATATTTATAAATAAATACCTAATTTTCATAAGACGACACACAGCTTAGGTTCGATCCCCGCACGGTACAAACATTTATTGTGTGCATGAAAATGTCTGTTTGTATCGGTCTGGGTGTTTCTATGTAAGTATAACTAGCGGCCGCCCGCGGTGTCACCCGCGTGGTTCCAGTTCCCGTGGGAATTGATCAAAATCCTTTCTTAGCGGATGCCTACGTCATAACATCTACCTGCATGCCAAATTTCAGCCCGATCCGTCCAGTAGTTTGGGCTGTGCGTTGAATCTATCTATGTCAGTCAGTCAGTCAGTCACCTTTGAGTTTATATAACATGTATTTACAAAAAAAAGTTTATAATATGTAATGTTTATGCGTTGTCTGGCACCCATAGCACAAGCTAATGCTTAATTTGGGGCTAGATGGCGCTGTGTAAAAATGTGCAGAGATATTTATTTATTAAAATATTCAAATGTTGGGCAACTTTGGAATAAAAAAAATAGTCATCCAAATATGTTTACCGAGTAGGTAAAATGTTTTGGGTAAAAATATAGCAAACATAAAAAGAATGCTGTCGAATTTGTAGGAGGTTCACCTCATCATCACTACATAGTATAAAACAAAGTCGCTTTTTCTGTCCCTATGTATGTATCCTTAAATCTTTAAAACTACGCAACGGATTTTGATGCGTTTTTTTTTTAATAGATAGACTGATTCAAGAGGAAGGTTTATATGTATAATACATGCATATTCCCGCGGGATAACGTCCTATAGTTCAGGCGGGCGAAGCCGCGGGCGGGCCGCTAGTACTTTTATAAGTAAGTGAAAAACCACGAAAACAGCGGCGCGAGTGAAAAACGCTCAAACTCTAAAAACACTTTTTAATTTGCAAATCGCTTTCAAAACCACCCCGGCCTTACAACACTGAATATTTTATTTTTCACGCTTAATTTGTATAATTTCCTATAACTTTAAGAATTACATTATTAATATTCTGGAAATATTAACATTTATGAGACAATGACCTATTTTGCAGAATTCAGATCTGGTTTTTAACCGACTTCAAAAAAGGAGGCTATCAATTCGATTGTATTTTACCGGACACATTAGGAATAGTCAAATAATATGCCCGCCCATTCGTAGCAATACTTATTTCTTTAATATTTTTATTTATAATTATTAAAAAAAAATTAAAAGATTCTCGCGGTACGATGTATTTCTCAACAGGCCATTGACGACGAATTGACGAAAAAAAAAATTACGTGCAGAAGTGTTTTTTATGAATCTGTTTGCAGAATGAACTTCTTATTGCAAAATAAAATTACTTTAAAAGTATGGATGGGTGAATTGCCCAAGCAAAAAAAAACACGGCTCAGCTGAGAACGGTAGTGCAATGTGCTGATTTTTAATTTTATATATTTTTTTTCAACAAAGTAAGTACTTCTCTACTTTGGCAAAAAAAAACATTGATTTATACCCTCTAATACAACAACAAAAAAAATATACAAAGGGTAATTTTATCATCACGGTGCCTTGTCCCCAACCCAATTCCGCTCATAAAATACCTTCCCCTGCAAATACATTCGTAATAAGGATATAAATCGATTTAGTTATCATTACATTATAAAATGTTCGATCAAATAAAACTATTTTTGTTTGTTTAACTTCTATCTCATGGATTTGACAGGCAGTCAACTTTTGTCCCGAAACAAGTTATCATTTCAGAGGACAGTAAGTTTTAGTAGAATAGCAACGACAACACTGCGTTATTACGCCCCTCTCACCTTTCCTCACTTCGGATCAGCCCGGCTCAAGCTGTTGGTGCGATCGCACGGGTCCCAGCGTCTTGCGGTTTCCCGCCAAAAAAAGTAAGTTTATCATTTCAGTGTTATGGGGACAAAAATATTATCATTTCGGTGATTGTTATAACTCGTGCTAGATTCGTTTGATTTGTTTCAAAATTATGTATTCATTTCGCCGTAAGTACTGTTTTGTTTGAGTAGTGTTAATATTTTTAAATAATTTTATTTCGGAGTTTAATGTAGAAATAACCTCTATTTTATCATCTCGGTGTTATCATTTCGGTGGATTCGGTGGACAGTTATACCAATTACAGTCCACTGAAATGATATTTATCACCGAAATGATAAAACCGTAAAGTTTTAGAGTTCCTTGGGTCAAATATAAAGTAATGGTTTTTCAATGTACTTTGTAATTTTACCTAGAGTGATTATTCGGGTGTATTTGTTGTGTATCAATTATCACATTAAGATATAATATACATAATTATATCTATGTATGTATGTGTTAGTACTAGTGATGTTACGAATATTCGTATTCGCATTGGCATATTATCGCAAATTTTTGCATTATCGCGAATGCGAATCATTCGCAAAATCCTGCGAATGTTTTACGAATTTGATGTAATGGCAGAGAAGTCGGCTATTACACTAGAGGTCGCGGGTTCGATCCCCGCACGGTACAAACATTTTGTGTGCATGAACATGTCTGTTTGTATCGGTCCGGGTGTTTCTATTATACAGTATGTATTAACAAAAAAAAGCATATCCTACTTATATTATAAACGCGAAAGTTTGTAAGTATGGATGGATGTTTGAAAGCTAATAATATGTTTAGTTATGGCTAGAGGACGCTGTGTGAATAATGTTCAGAGATATTTCTTATTTATTTCGTAATGGTATTCAATAAGTTAAGAAACTGGGAAGTTAAGTGGGTAGTGGACGCTTTATTCTCGAGTCCCACACACGGCCGCAGGTCTAGCTAGACCCCGACTTGAGAGGTCTCAAGTCGGGGTGGCACCTAGGGAGGGCCACCCGAGAAACAAGGTGACCTCCAGACTTGGCTCGGGCGACCTGTGCAATGCGGACGTTGGGGAGCTACCCCCGCCCGCAGGTCAACCCTCAGACCAGAGGAGGCGTGCTATGTGAGCTCGCCTTTTCCGGTCCGGCCGTCTACGCCGGAGGGGAGCAGCGAGGGGGTTCCTCCTCGCGCTCCCGCTCCGCTTCCTCTGCTATAAAACTTCCTCGCAGAAGGAGGCGGCCGCCTCCCACGGTCGCCAACGGGAGGCGTCCACTGCCTAGCGCCGCGACGAGCTCGCGGCGCTCGTGTTGCCAGGCCGGGCGCTCGACGAGTGTGTGCTCGGCCGTGTCGGGTGCGTCGGGTGCGTACAGGTAGTGTCCGAAACTTCCGTGTGCGGACAAAACCTGCGACAGGCGGTAGGTGAGGCAGCCGTGCCGGCGTTCCCCCCCCCCTCCTCCTTGCCGCGACCCGGATTCGATGGACCTGAACTAAATTATACCTAGCATTGTTCTCTTAGTACAATAGGTAGATATTACCACCAAAAACATTTTCAATAAAAGAAAAGACCATAATATGACTCGCACTCTCAAAAAGTTAACAGATCTCATGAAGAGCCAAGCTTCTTACTCTACGAGCCCTAATTCTACAAGGCCTTACTTCACAAACTCTACCTTAGGCAAAATAAGTAAAATAACAATTCATTCATATCATAATAAACATTATATTACACTAGCGGGCGCCCGCGGTTTCACCCGCGTGGTTCCTGTTCCCGTGGGAATTGATCAAATCCTTTCTTAGCGGATGCCTACGTCATAACATCTACCTGCATGCCAAATTTCAGCCCGATCCGTCCAGTGGTTTGGGCTGTGCGTTGATATCTATCTATGTCAGTCAGTCACCTTTGAGTTTTATACAATTAAGATTTATATAATTTTTTGAGGTTATTGTAACCTGAAAGTATGCTAAATGTAATATCTAACTATAATTTAAAATAACTGTGTACTGTCCTGTCTCAGTATTTATCTAAAATTTGTGGAAATCAAACCTAACAAAGTACAGAACCCTGGCTGCTCGGCACGGTTGTTCTTAGCTGTATCATTTCGGTGGATTTATTTCATTTCTATCATTTCAGTTTTTTAGTATATCATATCGGTGGACACTTATCATTTCAGTGGACTCTTAAAAATTCATCCTTAAATATTTATATAAGTATTGATGATATTGGATGACCACTCACGCACAATGTTAAAAATAGGCTAAAGTTTTATTTGTCACTAAAAATAAGAAGATAGCATTGAAACAAAAAAAGTCCGCGGAAATGATAAAAAAAATTCTGTTGTTGAAATTCACCCGGATCCGATTTCCAACCGTACCAGTATACAGAAGGTAACCCAAATAAATAATAGTTACAGGCCCCGGCAAACTTCTTGAATATCGGGGGGGATTGCGCAGAACACGAATTTTGACATGCCTGCGCGCTATTTATTGGTCAAAAGCATAACTCTGACCGAAGCGCGCGCGGGCGTCGGGAAATTCGCGCGCACTATATATTGGTCCCGCGCAAGTGCACATGTGCGACTTTCCCCCTCTCCGTCGACTACGCTTAACACTCTTTCAAATCGGTTCAGTAGTTTCGGAGCCTATTCAATACAAACAAACAAACAATTAAATCTTTCCTTTTTATAATACTAGCCTTCCGCCCGCGGTTTCACCCGCGCGTAATCTCTTTTTTCAAATATCCCCCCCCTTCCCCCACATTTCTGGGATTAAAAGTACCATATGTTCACCGGGGATAGTGTAGCTTTCCAACAGTGAAAGAATTAATCAAATCGGTTCAGTAGTTTTAAAATTGTTATTCCCGTGGGAATGAGACGTTTCCCGTAGGAATTTTATAGCCTATGTCCTAATCCGGGCTATAAACTATACGTGTGCAAAATTTCATCTAAATCCGTTCAGTTTAGGCATGATTGAGGAAAAAACAAACATCCAAACATCCAGACTTTCGCATTTATAATATTAGTAGGATTATTATTATTTAGTATAGTATAGATGATCAATGTGTCGTTACTGAATAAACGATTTTATCTACCTAATACCTAATAATAAATTCTGATGGGCACATTATGATGCATGCAACCCATTTTTAACGATACTTGGTTTGTGTACACCGATTACTTCAAAAAGGATACAATTTGCATTGTTATTTTCTGTTTGAAATACAACCTATTACAGACATTAAAAATAATCCGACTTCGAAACATACCAGCCGGAAACACATAAAATAATAGCATTTGACTAAAGCCAAGCCATGGAATAGGCCGCAGTGGCCGCTTACCATCAGGTGGGCTGCGTGTCTGTCTGCCAACTGATGTGGTATAAAACAAAAGCAATTGGTGTCGTCAAAGTCCTCATTGAAAAGAAAATCATATCCTTTAGAACGTGATCAGACACCCCAACTGTTTTTTGATTCAATTGACCAAATTGTGAAGGAAAAAACAACATTTAAAAAATTCAAAGGTTTTATTAATTTTTGAATTGGCAGCACTTTTTACCCTTTCCCCGCCAAGCTTTTTTCCGAAAATGGTGCCCCTAACGCCACGACCATTACAAAAAAATCCAAGAAATTATTAAGTTATACTCAACTCATTCAGGCAAGTAAAAATACAACGTTTCTTGATCCTGTTTTTTTGTCTGATATATCAGTCATTGGCGTGGTGGGCACGAAAATGGTTTGTCTGATATATCAGACATTGGCGTTGAAAGGGTTAATAATTAGTTAATTTTCTTATTGACACTGTCTGCGTTGTTAGTGGCTAAGTAAAGCAGTTCTACTTATTGTTTACTTAGGAAAACAATAAGTAGAATAATTGCATAAATTAACATGCTATTTATAACTTATTTCGGTATCTAAAACGTTTCACCATTGACAGTTCGCAACTGGTCAAATATGGCCGAATATAAATAGTCAATTTTTCTTGTAAGAAGTTAAAATTTGTCAACGCATGATCGAGAGCACATCAGAACTATGGCTCTGAAGCTACTATTGGTCCTGGCTTTTGTAAGTTCTTATTTTATTTTTTTTAAGAAAAAACTAACTCTAATTTATTTGTCATCAATTCCATTTGAAAATTAATAAACTAAACTAGTTACTATCAATTTGATTAGAAAATTAATAAACTAAACTAAAAATCCTACGTATAAAAAAAATATATACGAAAAAGAACTAAACATAATAATTATAAAATAAAAAAAAAATAAAAAAAATAGCCGAGGTCTCCGTCCATGGGAAAACTACCCAGGACACTAGCAACGTTTCCGCGCTGGATGGCCAGGCTGATACGTAGAAAAAATAAGTAACTAAATAATGTTTGTTCAATCTAATTTAGTCCAATGGGTGTGGTTCCCCTGTTAAGGGTTACAGAGGTCAGATGGTAGTCGTTCCAATGTAATAACTGGACTTGCCAACCCTGGATCATGGTGCAAGTATTCCCTGACTAGTTCGGGACAAAACGCTCAGAGAAAGAAGAAGATAACTGACGAGCCATTTGGTGCAATGGTCGAGAAGTCGGCTATTACACCAGAGGTCGCGGGTTCGATCCCCGCACGGTACAAACATTTGTGTGCATGTACATGTCTGTTTGTACCGGACTAGGTGCTATGTATAATATATTATGTATGTACTAGCCTTCCGCCCGCGGCTTCGCCCGCGTGAACTATAGGACGTTATCACGCAGGAATATCTTTTTCAATTGTAGCCTATGTGTTATTCTGATGTAAGAGCTATAATATTGTAAAGTTTCATTAAAATCCATCCAGTAGTTTTTACGTGAAAGAGTAACAAACATCCATCCATACATACACACAAACTTTCGCCTTTATAATATAAGTAAGATAAGTAAGTAAGTAAGATTTACAAAAAAAGTATATAAGTAATGTTTATCCGTTGTCGGGCACCCATAGTACAAGCTAATGCTTAGTTTGGGGCTAGATGGCGCTGTGTGAATAATGTACAGAGATATTTATTTATTTATTATTTTTGCTTGAACTAAAAAAATTGTTAGATCAGTTGATAGGCTGGTACGCAGCCCAGCTGGCACCTGATTATTAGTGGCCACTGCGGCCTATTCCATTGAAGGACATTTAGACAGGAAGCGTCAATCAATGTGCCACCACACTGTAGGCACATCTGATCTTCGAGCCTCCGATTTCAAGGGGTTCGGCCGTTATGCCCCCATTCCGGGTTGCCCCTACATTCAGTAAAAGTAAAAGATTTTGTTTCAGTTTGCCGTTAAACCGTAGGGGCATACCGGCCGGGGGCAACCCGGAATGGGGGCATAACGGCCGGACCCATTTCAAGTGTACTAGCTCCCACATTAATTATTGCCAGAACACAGCTGTTATGGCAGCAGATTATGTGGCTACCTTAGTTGGATTCTAAGGAAGATCCAAACTTCAGAGTCCGACTTGAAATCTGCCAAAGTGGCTCTGACTGTATTCCAGTAGTATTAATGTACACAGCACACTTGAAATCAAAGGACTTACTTAGTCTTAGTCATTTTTTTTTTTTAGACAGACAGTCAGGATGACCTCACTCCACCTGATGGTAAGCGGAAGTGAGGTCCAAATATAAGGTTGACTGGCTCAATAGATCATAGTACCCATTGAGCCAGTCACCCTCACCCTGAAGGCCTGCATAGATGCCGCTTCACGCCCCGCCTGAAAAGCCCAGGATTATAGGAGGAAGGAAACACGTGAGCCGGAAGGGCATTCCATGCCCTAATGGCACGGGGCAAAAAAGAGGAACTATACCTCTTGGTACGTGCCACCAGTGTCTGGATGGTATGAGGATGGCAACGTAGTCCGGCGCGTGTTGTTTTAGACTGTGTAAAGAAATCAGAAGGTTGGTCAAAAAACTTAGTTTATTTATTTCATTTTATGTTTGTTTTAGGTCGTAACCGCGACTTGCAAGCCAGCACCAACATCAAATTCTTTGGACAAAAATTCTAATGACGTCAATGTATCAGGTAAAGATATTTTATTTATTTTTTACTAGCATTCCGCCCGCGGTTTCACCCGCGCGTAATTTCTTTTTTCAAATATCCCCCCCTTCCTCCCACATTTCCGGGATCAAAAGTACCCTATGTTCACCAGGGATAATGTACCTTACCAACAGTGAAAGTATTATACAAATCGGTTTAGTAGTTTCGGAGCCTATTCAATACAAACAAACAAACAATCAAATCTTTCTTCTTAGTTTTTCTTTAATATTAGTAAGTATAGACCCGTTTCACCAGCGCGTAATTTCTTTTTTCAAATATCCCGCGGGAATGAGACTTTTTCCGTAGGAATTTTATAGCCTATATCCTAATCCGGGTTATAAACTGTAAGTGTGCCGAATTTCATCTAAATCCGTTCAGCCGTTTAGGCGTGATTGAGTTACAAATATCCAAACATCCAGACATCCAGACTTTCGCATTTATAATATTAGTAGGATACCACCTTCCCAGTCTAATGTCTTAAATACTGGGTCGATTAAATATATCTGATTTTCTAAACACGATTCAGGTTTGTGATGACCAATCCAGAACCGTGATGATTTAGCTAGTACCGATATTGAAACAAAAACCTTGATTTCAATAAAACCTTTGCCTGCAGTGAGACGTTAAATAGGCTGATACTTTGCATTCACATAGCAATCTTGCGTAGTTGCCACTGAAAAGCACTAAATATTTAAAAAGCTATGATATTGCAATTATTAAACTCGCAAACAATAATTATACTGCCCTTTATCTTGTTCTAATTAGTTTGTCATACTTTCGTCTATCCTAAGGTTGACTGGAAGAGATCGCTATTAGCGATAAGTCCGCTGTGTTGTGCAGTTTTATTATGTTACATGTTCTCTGTGTTAAATGTGTAGTGCAATAAAGAATGTCTCATCTTATACTTTATTTTATAGGAGATGGATCCGTGAACACTGGAGGCAAAACGTCAGAAGGTGGAGCTAAAATAGAAGTATCTGGTAAAGTAGCTGAAGATAATATTACAGAAGGAACTAAAGGAGGCTTAGAAGTGGACAGTACGTTAGACTCTGCCGCTAATATTGGAGCAAAATCTGGTGACATAACTAAAGGGGGGAAGACTGAAGTTGATGGTGGAACGACTAACAGTGACTCAGGTGGAGATGGCAAAACAACCGGTGATGCAAATGTAAGTGGAAAAAATGGGGGAAATGCTGCGAACAGTGGTTCAGCTGACAAGGGGCTTGGTGGAGATAACGGTGGAGCAAACTCTAATCCTAGTGGACCCAACAGTGGCAAGCCTGACGGAAGCAGCAGTCCGACAAATGGGTCAGATGGAACTAGTAACGGACCCAAGAGTGGGCCGGATGGGTCTAATCCAAATGGACCCAGTGGGCCTAACGGCGATCAATCTTCTGGTGGACCCAAGAGTGGACCGGACGGGTCTAATCCAAATGGACCCAGTGGACCAAGTCCTACAGGAAAGAATGGGCCGGATGGGTCTGGCTCTAATGGGCCCTCTGGACCTCCTCCTGGTTCTAATGGGCCCAAGAGTGGGCCAGATGGTGACAAACCTTCTGATGGAACCAAGAGTGGACCGAACGGGTCTAACCCAAATGGACCCAGTGGAACAAGTCCTACAGGAAAGGATGGGTCGGATGGGTCTGATTCAAATGGACCCAGTGGGCCGAACAGTGACAAATCTTCTGATAGAACCACAAGTGGGCCGGATGGGCCTAATCCAAATGGACCAAGTGGGCCTCACAGCGACAAATCTTCTGATGGAACAAAGAGTGGGCCGGATGGGTCTAATCCAAATGGACCCAGTGGGCCTAACGGCGATCAATCTTCTGGTGGACCCAAGAGTGGACCGGACGGGTCTAATCCAAATGGACCCAGTGGACCAAGTCCTACAAGAAAGAATGGGCCGGATGGGTCTAGCTCTAATGGGCCCTCTGGACCTCCTTCTGGTCCTAATGAGCCCAAGAGTGGGCCGAATGACAACAAACCTTCTAATGGGCCCAAGAGTGGGCCAGATGGTGACAAACCTTCTGACGGAACCAAGAGTGGACCGAACGGGTCAAACCCAAATGGACCCAGTGGAACAAGTCCTACAGGAAAGGATGGGTCGGATGGGTCTGATTCAAATGGACCCAGTGGGCCTAACAGTGACAAATCTTCTGATGGACCAAAGAGTGGACCGGACGGGTCTAACCCAAATGGAGCCAGTGGAACAAGTCCTACAGGAAAAAATGGGCCGGATGGGTCTGGCTCTAGTGGGCCCTCTGGACCTCCTTCTGGTCCTAATGAGCCCAAGAGTGGGCCGAATGACAACAAACCTTCTAATGGACCCAAGAGTGGGCCGGATGGGTCTAAACCGAATGGATCCAGTGGGCCCAACGGTGATAAATCTTCTGGTGGACCCAAGAGTGGACTGGACGGGTCTAATTCAGGTGGCAAAACTGATGATGATGCAGGTGATGGAGTAACTGGAATGCTGGATAACTTATCTGGTGGATCAGCTGATAAATCAGGGAAATCATCTGATGATGGTAAATCAGGGGGTAATGGAGCAAATGGAGGCTCGAATAGTCCTACAGGAAAGAATGGGCCGGATGGGTCCGGCTCTAATGGGCCCTCAGGACCTCCTCCTGGTTCTAATGGGCCCAAGAGTGGGCCAGATGGTGACAAACCGGCAGATGGACCCAAGAGTGGGCCAGATGGGTCTAATCCAAATGGATCCAGTGGGCCTAAGGGCGATAAATCTTCTGGTGGACCCAAGAGTGGACCGGACGGGTCTAATCCAAGTGGCAAAACTGATGATGATGCAAGTGGTGGAGTAACTGGAATGTTGGCAAAATTATCTGGTGGATCAGCTGATGAATCAGGGAAATCATCTGATGATGGCAAATCAAATAATGGAGCAAATGGAGGCTCGAATAGTGGCAATGCCGATGGTGGAGCTAGCGGTGGTTTAACCGGTGGAGTAGAAGCTATATTATTTGGTGGATCAGCTGATGAATCAGGGACATCATCTGATGATGGCAAATCAAATAATGGAGCAAATGGAGGCTCGAATAGTGGCAATGCCGATGGTGGAGCTAGCGGTGGTTTAACCGGTGGAGTAGAAGCTATATTATCTGGTGGATCAGCTGATAAATCAGGAAAATCATCTAATGATGGTAAATCAAAGAATGGAGCAAATGGAGGCTCGAACAGTGGCAATGCCGATGGTGGAGCTGGCGGTGGTTTAACCGGTGGAGTAGAAGCTATATTATCTGGTGGATCAGCTGATGAATCAGGGAAATCGTCTGATGATGGCAAATCAGGGAGTAATGGAGTAAATGGAGGCTCGAACAGTGACAATGCCGACGGTGGAGCTGACGGTGGTTTAACCGGTGGAGTAGAAGCTATATTATCTGGTGGATCAGCTGATGAATCAGGGAAATCGTCTGATGATGGTAAATCAGGGAGTAATGGAGCAAATGGAGGCTCGAACAGTGACAATGCCGATGGTGGAGCTGACGGTGGTTTAACCGGTGGATTAGAAGCTAAATTATCTGGTGGATCAGCCGATAAATCCGGGAAATCATCTGATGGTGGTAAATCAAATAATGGAGCAATTGGAGGCTCGAACAGTGGCAATGCCGATGGTGGAGCTGGCGGCGGTTTAACCGGTGGAGTAGAATCTAAATTATCTGGTGGATCAGCTGATGAATCAGGGAAATCATCAGATGATGGTAAATCAGGAGATAATGGAGCAAACTCAATGAATTAAATGAATTACTAATTTTAATCAAACAAGTATTTTCTACATTCTTAAAATTAAATGTGATTTTAAATAAGTATTTGGTAAAAAATGATGTTAATATTTAAATATCGTGTTTTCTTTTGATTATTTCCCAAAATTATGCCTATTTCATTGACGGACGTTACTAGGAATTGTCGCTAATAAAGATCTGCCATACTGTAGCCTTCCCTAATATGTAGAGCTTTTGAATGGAATTGTGGCTACTTATTAATATTCCCAGGACATTTCCATGTTATTATCACTTGGCTAAAGATAATAACAATAATCTTATAGGGTATATTTTTAATATCTCCCTCGTTCAACCAAAACAGTTGTAACACAAGTATTTTGTCATTCGTATGGGGACAAGTTCCTAATTAATATAGCTATACACAGTTACTAATAAGATAACACCTGTGTAACTATTAATTATTTGCATGCGATTGTGATAAAACTGTTAAGGGGGTCATTCTGTACACTGAATGTAAAGTAATGAAATACATAAATAATTTTGGAGGCCTGAACCTTTTTCCTATCCTTCTCACTCCACCATCTCAATCCCCTTCCCGCCAATTCTACATTATATTCTTAAAATGGCGAAGCCTTTGTGTCCATGGGCGGCCAAAGGCTTAAGCTCAAGTTTAGAAACAAATAAGGTAAAGGCGTCTATTACCGCGGTATTTTGAGGAAATTTGACTTTAGAGTACAATATTGTGGAATAAGAACTGTCCTTGTCTAATAAGGATTTTTTGTAGCGTTCTATAGACTTTTAACTCCATACTTTCGCACTTTTCATGAATGAAGTTTGAAGCGTTATATTTATTTTAATTGTTTTTAGTCAGGGCTGCTGCGTCCTCTATTACCGAGGTATTGAATCTATTACCGCGGTATGGTGGCGCCTATTACCGAGGGTAGGAGAAATAATTAAACTTAATATAATTTAATACTAAAATACAATACATAATATAACTTATTAAATATAATAGACGAGCCATTTGGTGTAATGGTCGAGAAGTCGGCTATTACACCAGAGGTCGCGGGTTCGATCCCCGCACAGTACAAACATTTGTGCGCATTAACATGTCTGTTTGTATCGGTCTGGATGTTTCTATGTATAATATGTATGTATTTACAAAAAAAGCATATAAGTAATGTTTATCCGTTGTCTGGCACCCATAGCACAAGCTAATGCTTAGTTTGGGGCTAGATGGCGCTGTGTAAATGATGTCCAGAGATATTTATTTATTTATTTATATCCCGATGGTTAAGATAGAAGTCACTCTGTATCCTGTAGTACAAATAAACATCCAGACACAGAACAAACACAAATATAATGTTCATCATATACCTAAGTGTTTGTCTTTGGTGGGATTCGAACCCACGACCCCTAACACATAGGTCAGGGTCACTACAAAATGCACCATCGGGCAAACCAAAAAAGAAATGTATACATAATTAGTTCTTTAGTTACCTAGTAAAAAGTAAGTTTATCTACACAGTAACGGAACTCTTAATAATTAATTTTACTTGGTTATCACTCGGTAATAGATTAATTATGGAAACTCTTATTCCAAGCCCTTGACCCTCGGAATTAGATCCCCATAGAATCTATTACCGATGTATGCCGCGGTAATAGGAGAAGAATAGAATGTTCTAAAATGTAATTCCGACCCATAAAAAACTAAAAAAATTATGAATACTTGGTGCCAGTTCGCAAAAAGAGATTTCAATCTTTAAGGATAACAGTATTTTACATCACTAGATATCCCGTATCATCCATTTTTTGACGAATTAATATTGCAATTTTTTCACGTCATTTTGGACACTCGCTACAAAAGTAGTCTTTTAATATGATAGTTTTTATAAAAATATAAAGGTTTCTACTGGACTTTGTATACATCGGAATTAGATTTTTAGTTTCTAGAGAATAATTATGAGGAATGAAAAATATTTCAAAGTTCACTAAGATAATGATTTTAAATATACTTAATTAGCAAATATCTAGACCCTTAATATTTTCTATTACCGATGGTACCCTCGGTGATAGATGCCACCCTCAATTTTAGGCACCTATTACCGCGGGTTTTTAAAATTCATATTACTATGTATTTAGTTAAGATTTCACCATGAAAAGTATAAGACAATATGCTTATTAAACACATAAACAAGTAAACAAAACTCGAAGTCAGTTAGACAGTGTGTAACATTTAAAATTACGTAACAAAAATATGAGTGCACTAGCATGAATTGCTCCGTTTTTGTATGGAAACCGCCTGCTCCTGCGCTTCCGTCGCACAAACTGATTTTTTTTATCCGTTTGCTTGTAGGCATGCTTACTGGCACCCGTTGGTTTGATGTAAAATACTACAAGTTACAACTTGTCTTAAACGGTATTTTTCTAAAGTTGCTGCTATTAATATAAAATGCGAAAATATCGAATACCTCGGTAATAGGCGCCGATTTTGCGTACCGCGGCCATAGGCGCCTTTACCTTAAATGAAAAGATTTACACTCAGTTGCAGAAACGTCCATTAAAGTTAATGTGTCATTAAAGCTATTGCTGTCACTTTTTATTTCATGACAACGAAAAGTGACAGCATTAGATGTAATGAAGCATTAACTTTAATGGAGCTTTCTGCAACAGGGCGTTAAACGGATAAATGGTTTAATCAAATGTACATTTTATTTTTATCGGGAATTTTTAATAATAACATGACAATTGAATTACATCAAATAACTCATTCCATGCCACCGACACGACTGGCGTGTCCTTGCGAATTTCTATCACCACGCCTTGAGCACGCCAGGCATGTCCTAAACCTTTCAGTGATATTTCGAAAATTAGCCGAGGTTGTCAATTTTAAATCTCAGTCCTTAATTCTTAAGCATTATGGTCTTCTTTATGCAAACGTTTGTCCTGGTCTCTTATCTTTATTCTGCAAGGATATTTCATAACAAATATAATTATATATAATATTTGTTATGAAACATCCTAAGGAAATCTGCACAGTCAAACTACTGTGTAGCAAATAGTTCTATTTCACCTATGTAATAATGAAACTTGCTAAATCCTGAATATAATATCGCAAACACATCATCAACTCGTACCACAAAATTGGCAGCCATCAAAATCCTAATTAAAAGGCGGCTGAGTCGGTACCAATATAGACAGCATAATACTATACATAAAAATAGTAACAAATATACAAACACTGTTTAAAATATTCGCAAACCCTACCCAGATTACAACATCTGAACCTTTTGTAACCCAACGTGGCCATATAAAGTATTCCGCATGCGATTCAAAGACAAAATCATAGATTTTGGAAACCCAAAATGGCGGAGCGGAAACTTTATTCCGAATGTTCGTGAGAAAAATTGTCAGAATCACAAATAGGACGCTAAAAACAATAGACAGATGAAATAAAATAACAATTTTTGGCGGGTCGACGTCGTGCTTTGGAATTATAAATCCTAATTGTTGTAAATAAAACAGATGACACATAACAGTGAAAATAGCTACAATCAAACGATTTTTGTCTATAACGTCTAGAAGGAACGAGGCAGTCGTCAATATACACAATAGTGTTGTCGGTATGATGACTATTGCGGCCAAAGATTCGCCATTTCGCTCGACGACGAAAGTTATTTTCATCTGTGTTGTATTAGATACGTTCCATTCTTCCTTGTAGTCCACTATGGTCCATTCTGGTCCGTAGTCTGCGCCAAGCATTGCCACAGTTCTCTGGTATTTTGAGACAAGACGGACGTTTTTTTGATGCTGTGGAGGAAATTGATTAGGTAAGAAAATTATGATTGATTCATAATTGATTTATTAATAGAAAATCTTTTGGGTTTTTTTTTTTGTCTTTTTATTGAAACCATTAAAATGGTGGTCGCTTTATACAGGGTTACAGGGAAAGTCGTACTTTTATAGGACATTACTAATAAAATAATTTCTGATCAATTTAATCCCGTAACATGGTGTCAAGTAATGTAATGTGTGTAATGGAGATATTGAATAAAAAGGATTTAAAAAATACCCTATATTTTTACATTTCGTAAAGGTCACAAGGTTTTCTTTCCATCCAGTTAAATGATAAAATAATTTTTACAATGTATAGTTAAAATTATTAATATTATTATATTACTAATAGCCTTCCGCCCGCGGTTTTACCCGCGCGTAATTTCTTTTGTCAATTATACCCCTTTCCCCCACATTTCCGGAATCAAAGTACCCTATGTCACCCGGGGATAGTGTTTCCATCAGTGAAAGAATTTTCCATATCGGTTCAGTAGTTTTGAAGCCTATTCAATACAAACAAATTTTTTTTCTTTATAATGTTAGTATAGTTAGATGTTACAGTCAAAACCCTTATTGACCTGTAAAATTAGTTGATTAAGGGTCAGTTAAAGGCCGCTTTTAACTTCAAAAATGGGTTCGAATCTCACGGGAAGCATCCCTTTGTGTCAGGTTAGGTTAGGTTAGAACTGCGACCACCCCTCCCCGATGGGCCATCACCTTGTCGCGGTGGGGGGGCTTAGTAGCCGGGTGGGCTCCGGTGAACTAAGAGTGGCCAAGTGGGCGGACCGTCGAAACAGACAGGTCTGCCTGCGACACGAGGGGAGCGGACAGTAGTCATTACTGTCTGCTCGCGCGCTCTCGGGCGCGAGGTGGGGGCCGCGGTGCGCAACCGGCTGGTGGGGCCGGTGTTACGTTGCCGTTCCCCCCTGCGCATCGGCGGCCCAAGCGGGGCCACACCGCAGGTTGTGGCATGGGGGAAGTACAGGGGGCCAGTTGGCCCCCCGTGTCGGGCGGTAGCAGCTGCCAAGTGCTGCTCCCCACCCTCCAAAGCGGAGAGTGCGAGGGATCCGCTGGTAGTGTCACAGATGCAAGGCTATGCCGATTCCTGTGACACTACCATTAAGGCGTCTGTTGGGCACTGTGGGGTTTAGTGGGTATATCTACCCCTCGGGTAGGAGAGTCCCACATAACCCTCTGACGGGTGGTGTTGTCGCTTCTCGCCAGCACCACCCGGCCGAGGGTATGCGTAACGCATTCCCCACATTAAAAAAAAAAAAAGAACTGCGACCACAAAACGCACGAGCCGAGCGAGCGTGCCGCGGCAGCGGTCGGCGAGTGCCAGAACCGAATCCTTTGTTATTGACAAAGGAAGCTTATCGACCGGTCAATAAGGGTTTTGACCGGTCATTATGGGTATTGACTGGTTAAGGGTTTTGACTGTAACATAGATACCAGTCTTTGAATCTCCCATACCTCTCCAATCCCATACTCGAAGGTACACTCCTGCGTATCGTACGGCCAATCTCTCAGGTTAGTAATACACTGGACTGTTTCAGTCTTCGTCGGAACACACACGACACTTCCATCGCTTCCCAGCTGGCATTGTGTGAAGTAATCTTCAGCGTAGTACTCTATACCACCACGTTTGTTGTTTAGATGGATTTCTGGGTACCAGTAGGTGCGGCGCCAGAAGTAGGTTTGGTTAATACCTGTAAGGAAAGTATTGTTTTTATATTACTTACATCAGTTGTCAAAAAGATAAGCAGCCCAACTGATGGTAAGCGGCCACTGCGGCCTGTTCTATTGAGGGACACTTCAACAGGAAGCGTCGCTCAATGTGCTGCCAGACTGTAGGCTCATTTGATCTTGGAGACTTTGATTTCAAGTGTACTGGCTCCCACATTAATACTGCCGGAACACAGCCAGAGCTGTTATAGCGGAAGATTTCACCTGTGGGGGTAGAAGCGGTAGTCGGACTCTGAAAAAGTCCTACCACCAACCAGACCCAAAGTCAAAGTATATATTTTGCAACTTTTAAAAAACGCCAAAAGCCTTGCCTCATTTGTAGAAAATTAAAATATGATATTATTGTTACCTCCATAATTAACAGGATTCCAAGACAGCCTTTTATCAGTCCATTTCAAGGTAGCCCAACTGTACATTGAAAATTGATCATTTGCACTGTCCATGGTAAAAGATTTCATCGCCATTCGTATATTTATTTCAGTAACATTACATCCATTCGGTGTAGTGTCCCAAATGTGTTCTATTTTCGCGAGTTCCTCATGTAATTTTTTTTCCCAAAGCTGGTATAGACTCCGTTTCTCCTCACACTCACTTGTACATGAATGTAATATTGCTATTATAATAATAAGTGTTTGCCAATTCATGGTTGAATGTAGAATGGATGGTTGGGATTGAAATTTGATCTGGGAACGCCTACTTAGATAAGTTTATCCTATTATTTACAGTGCTTTAGTTTTTTATATTTTGTTTTAATTATTTGTTACTGGCATAAAAATAGAGGAAAACTCTCCGCCTAAGTGTTGTGAATGTAACTGTTGGTGTACCTAATAAACATAAACTTTGTGAATAATAAAAAAAACTATTTTACTGATTATTTTTATTTGAAACCGAACCCTTCAAAATAATTTTGAAATAAAAACTGCAAGTAATTTTATTTCCCAGTGATCAAATAAAATAGCGGAACTAACCTAATAAAATAAGTTAATGTCGGTTACAATGTCTAGGCTAAAACCGACTAAAAACCAAAAAAATTTGTTTTTTCAAGTTTTTTGGCACTTATATTGCAAAAGGCATTTTTCTGTTTGTTTTAAGTCTGGCCTAAACAGAAATAACTTTAAGTAGAGCAAAAACAAATTCTCCTTTGTTTAATTAAAAGGATGTAAATCTTCATCATAAGCATTTGCTTTAAGTAGGCAGGCTTCAATATTATAATAATTATTCAGCTACTTAAACAGAATATACTCAATATTCTGTTCAATGTAAGAATCATAATCATTAGCCTGTAACAGTCCACTGCTGGACATAGGCCTCTCCAAATGCTCGCCACGCTGATCGATCCTCGGCTACTCGCATCCAGCTCCTGCCAGCCATCTTGCGCAGATCATCGTCAATCATCGCAGGGACACTTCATCAGGAAGCGTCTTTGATCTTCGATTTTTTTGCCTTTTCAAGTGTACTGGCTTCCACATTAATATTGCCGGAACACAGCCAGAGCTGTTATGGCGGCAGATTTCACCTGTGGGGGTTGTAGCTAGCCAGTTATGTATGTACAGTAGAACCTTGATAACTTAAACCTCGACAACGTAAAATCCTCTATATTCATAAAATGTTGTGTTCCCTTCCCCCCGGAGTCCAAAACCTCTTTTTCTTAATATACGAACCCTCTATAACTTAAACGAATAGGTAATTTGGGCATTGCACCTCAGTAACTCAAAATTGTAACGACGACGACCTTTGTAACTTCAATAATTTATCAATGAGTCATTTCAAACGAATTTTCAAACAATGTTTCCCTATAGACCATTGTTATTGCTTACACGTGTTTACCAAATGGCTTCAAATATAAACAATACACTAAGGTCTCAGTACAGTAACTTATTTGTATCATTAGCTTTTAGTCTTCGTTCCGAGAGCATCTCTTCGCACATTGTGAGTGAAAATGAATTCAAAGCGAAAATTGAAAGCACTAACTTATGCTGAGAAGTTAAAAGCAATACAGTAACACAGAGGATAATATTTTCTCTTCTTTATTTAATATTGAAAATAAAATTGATGTAGAAAGTGTGAATTGTATGAAACAAAAAAAAAATACAGATTTTTTTATGTAGAATAAAATAAACTTAAATAAATGTACCTTTAAACCTTAAATAAAGTATGTATGTACAAAATAACATTTAGAAGTTTCATTTGCATTTAACCTAGCTCATTTATCTCTATAATTCCTAAACGAAGCTCATAAACGGACCTTTGTAAGTAAAAATATAAACCCATAAAAAACTCCTTAACTTAAACCCTTAGTAAGTTAAAAACCTCAATACCTCAAATTATTAAACGTTTCCCTTGGTCTTTATCTTATCGAGGTTCTACAGAATTTGTAAACTATTCTAATTGTGTTACTTACTACTAATTTCAGAACGAAGTAACACACAATATGAGTCCTATTTCATTATAATAAGCGCTACTTTAAATCGATCGTCTGAGCTAGCTCTACATTGTTGTTTCTAAATATTATGACTTTTCCTCTTTATTGCACTCTAGGTAAAAATGAGCAAAAACACACAAGCCGGTTTAGTTCGTAAAAATTAAGTCCGCCTTTTGTACTCTCGGTTGTGCAATGAAGTTTAAATAAAATAAAGTAGCACTTCACATTTAGTGTGTAAACATAATAAACTGCAAAAAAAGTCTGTGTCAAAATCTATAGATTAAATTAATGACTAATCTGGTCGGGCGAATTTTTACCGCCTTCGAAATTTGGTGACCCAATAGTAGCACTACCTAGCGGATCCAATCGTATTTTCAAACCATCCAATAATTCATAAAAAATACACACAACAAGCAATCTACCTATATAGTTCAGCCGTTTAGGAGATATGGTCAAACCACAGACATAGAACACACGTAAAGAAGAATCATTTAGAAGAGATAAGCAGAGAGAAATTGAAGGAGAGCAGAAGAATGTAATCAAACAAATCGTATGGACAGACAGAAGCAAATGTGTGATTAATAATGATATTTTATTCTGGCTGTAATTAATGTGGTCTTTATTTTATTTCATTTATCTGTTGTTTTATAAAAATTTGTGAAAAATTATTAAATTTGTAGGATTCCAACCTTCGAGTAGCCGGATTACAGGAGACGCCACGCTCCCAGTCAAAATGCTGCATGTATCATTTAATTTGGTGGTCATTTTAACCTTAATTGTTCATTGTGATTCAAAACACGATAATTTAGATTTAGAAGATTATGATTATGATATTTTGAGAAATTTGAAAAGGAATGACGTTAGACAAAGGTTTTTAAGGAAGAGAATCAGAATAAATTATAACAAGAAGAAGTTAATTATCAATTTAAACAAAGCAGATAATAATGTAGTGTATTTTGATGATATTCCGCATTTTGAAGCTATAAATAATACAGAAATAGGAAAGAAGGCTAAAAGGGTAAGTAAAATTGAATTTGTTTAAACATTTAACAATGAAACTCAAAAATTATGAAACTCATGAGACTGGAGAGGCCGCAACTCGAGTGCTCCCTCGAGTTGAGCCTAGGCGCAATTGCACAGGTCACCCGAGTCAAATCTAGGATTTTTTTAGCCGAGAAGCTAACTCCCAGATTTGGCTCACCCAGGGGTAGGGGACAGCGTTACCAGTTTTTTTTTTTGCCAAGTCGGGACTTTGGTACTTTTTGAGTGAAAATAGCGGGATTCTTCCGTCAAAAAAAAAACGTATGTAATCAAAAGTTTTCAAATATTTATCTTTTTATTACGTATACGTGACAATAGATAGCAAAGTAGCCATCTCAAGTAGCCTCTCTCTCCCACACTCTTATCTTCATTACGCGCCTTTCTTTCTTAGCACTCTGCACGTAGGTACTTACGGTCGAGTTCTCCCCGAAAAGCGGGACTAAGCCTGTCCCGCGCGGGACATTAACTTTTGGTATAAAAATCGGGACGTCCCGTCAAAATCGGGACGTCTGGCAACGCTGGTAGGGGAGCTTCTGTCTACTCTTGTTTAGAGGCTTTGGCCTGGCTAAACCACACTTGAATAACAGTTAGGTACTCTGTCAAACAAACCTTTTGATGGTACTCCACAATTCCTTAATTTAATTTATTGCAGATGGAGAAAATCTTCAGAAAGATGTTAGCAATGAAAGGAGTGACGTATATTTACAAAAGAGACATGTCTTGGAGAACTTGGAGAGAAGTCCAGTTTAAGAAGAAGGAAATTATAAACTATAGATGTTCTAGTATTATCAATGGGACCTGCCGAAGATGTCCCAGTGGGGGATATTGGGTAAGGTCAACTTAATACTAAGTAGATCTTTTTTCGGAGGAGAAGGCGTTTAGGTGCCATAAACGGAGGCTAGCTTTTGTAGTGATAGAGCCATGGCTGTTTTACAGTACGAATGGGCCGGCTCGTCCGGGGAAGAAGTCCCACCCTTGACCGCCAAGCGCCTCCGTGGAACAATGGCTAAGCCGCTCGGGTATAAAAACACGGAGGTCGTGGCTTCGATTCCCGCCTTGGGTCTGTTTGGTGGTAGGTACCTAGGGCTTTTTCAGAGTCCGACTGGCTAGCTACCACCCCCATACGTGAAATCTGCCGCCATAACAGCTCTGGCTGTGTTCCGGCAATATCAATGTGGAAGCCAGTACACTTGAAATCAAAGGCTCGAAGATCAGATGAGCCTAAAGTCTGGCAGCACATTATGCGACGCTTCCGGGCGAAGTGTCCCTCAGTGGAATAGGCCGCAGTGGCTGCTTTCCATCAGGTGGGCTGCGTGTCCAAAAACCTCTCACATAACAGCGAGAAGTAATATCTAGTGTAGTGACTACTATTGTGTTTTGTGAGAGTGCCGGAGGCCCATACCCCCATAGGTCGGAAACGCATCAGCGATCCCTCTGGTGTTGCGGATGTCCATGGGCGGCGGTGATTGCTTACCATCAGGCGACCCGCGGGCTCGTTTGTCGCCTCTGACATAAAAAAAGCTAGACCTGCGGCCTTGCTTGGGTGGGACTTAAAACTATAGCGTCCCACTACACACTAACCTTCCTCCGCCGGTTTCCCCTTTTCTCCCGATTGTGACAAGCTGATTTCAGCCTTGTGGTTATTAACCAGCCCAAATACTAACTAGTTTTTCTTGATCATGGTCCCATGTACACTGGACCATACATCAAGCTATACAGTATAGGGTTGCCATCACTAAAATTTGGAAAACAGGACAAGACGCGTGAAAACCCCGGATTTTAGAGTCCGAAAGCCGGACATGTCAACAAGATCTTTTAAACATTATTCAATGTAATAAAAAACAGTTGAAAATGTCATGAATCACCTTTTTTTTAAACTCGGTCTACAAATGAAGCCTTCCCCGGACGCTCCCCGGATGCCCTCTAAACTAGGACAAATCCGGGGAAACCCGGACGGATGGCAACCCTAGCTATACAAAACTGTCAAAGAACTTTATGCGGTAGACATTAAGCTGAAAATTGGTCGTAGCAATTTGACAGATTTGTAAAGCTTGATGTACGGCTCACTGTACGGTGGCGGACACACGCGCCTGATCACCCTTAAGGCTAAAATCCTGTGCAGTATTTTCACGTTTACAAGCGCCGCTCCTAAGAAGTCACGATGTGCGCGCACGGTATATTTTTCTAAAAGTGATCAGGCGCGAGTGTCCGCCACCGTAAGGCATGCCTTTTTATCAATTTCAGTAATCTAAAGATAAAACTAATCCCTCAAAATCTATTTCCAGATGATAGAAGATACACCACCATCTTGCAACTACGAAGTATATGCCATGATTGATAAGAATCGTCTCTGTGGGTCAACGAACTCGCTATTCAAATCGAATAATACATGTCCATCCGTGATAGAATTCTCAGACCTATCACGGTTATGTGATAATCCTATCATCACGGATTATAAGATCACCACGGATTTTAATGATACCCGTACCAATAGTATTTGTGGTGTAAATGACTATTGCGAGATGACTACGTATTACAGAGTAAGTTTGTGTTGGGTTAGTTGACGAGCCATTTGGAGGTAGACTATTACACCAGGGGTCGCGGGTTCGATCCCCGCAGGGTACAAACATTTGTGTGCATGTACATGTATTTTGTATCGGTCTGGGTGTTTCTTTCTATGTATAATATGTATGTATTTGCAAAAAAAGTAAATAAGTAATGTTTATCCGTTGTCTGGCACCCATAGCACAAGCTAATGCTTAGTTAGGGGCTAGATGGCGCTGTGTGAATGATGTCCAGAGATATTTATTTATTATATAAAGCGCGGGTGGTTAAGACTAGTATAAAATAAAATAAATATGGGTTAGTCCATCTAGTTATACTTTTAGTTATACAGTATAACAGAATGGACAAAAAAAATCTTGTTTGTTATACCGCTCAGTATAACTAATTGGATTCGAAAAAAATAATAAAGGTTTGTCCATGCAGTTATACCTACATATAAACAGTTATAAATTAAACAACAAAATAACATTAATAGTTTAACAGGAGAGTAAATAAGATAAACAAAAGTGGTTCATTCACAGACAAAATACAAAAAAAAAGGGTTCATTCCCGCTGTCCACCCTCTGATCTGCCCCCGCCGGAGCACGATGGACAGTGAGACAACTTTTGATCACTGCTACCAACTCAATATTATCTTTGCAGATGTACCAAGACTACATACTATTCCGCATAGTAAATTCTACAAACGACATAATATATTCAAAACTCATGAAGACTGGACAGAATTTCGTCTGTTTATCCAAATGTGGGGAAATTGATCCAAGTACAAGAACAGCAACGAACTACAATAATCCGGTCACATTTGATCTGTTGCCGAGGAAAGAGAAACTTAAAAAGCATAATGGAAATAAGAAAGAAAGAAGTAATCATAATGGAAATAAGAAAGAAACAAGTAATCATAATGGAAATAAGAAAGAAAGAAGTAATCATAATGGAAATAAGAAAGAAAGAAATAAGAAAAATTTGAAACGTCCAAATAAAAGGAAGGATGGAACGGTTGAGCTTGAGGCGCATATTTTCAGGAAAAACGGGGAAAATAATAATTGAGAGGCAATTAATCCATATTTATATAAAAATTAATGCCACTTTTCGTTGTAATTTTATAACTCAAGAACGGGCTCACTTATCCCTATCCAAACCAATTATTTAGTAGTGGTTTGTGTAAAGTTTGCACAAAATCGGTCGAGCAGTTCTTAATTTATCACATTTTTTGTTATTTCACTTTATACGTAGCGAAGCGCGTATCGGACCGCTAGTTATTTATGTAATTAAAAAGTAATGTAGCCGATAATAATAACATTTATTGTGAATTCGCTAGAAATAATGATAAGACTTTTATATCTAAGACCCCTACCTCATTTTAAAAATATTTTGATATTTTTAGTGTTTTTTGGTTAATTTAAAACATTGTTAAATATTACAGAAGTAAACGGTTAAGTAAACGTAAGTAAAGCACCCAATTCTATTTAGTAATTCATCGATGTACTCGTATTATTGTTTTTTTAGGTAGGCTTATTATAATAATAAAACAGGTAGTTAGGTTTCATATCTATATTAGCTTTAAAACTATCAATAAGGCACTTAAACTATTTTGAGACAAATATAAGTATTCCACAATAATTTAGGCTTTTACACAATAACTTTAGTCTTAACTTAAAACATAACAAACTAAGTGAACTAGTTAAAATATCCACAAGATGGCATTGCACAATGATCCAGGGTTGGCAAGTCCATTTACATTAGAGCGACTACCATCTGACCTCCGGGTTCATTCCCGCTGTCCACCCCCAGCTCTGCCCCCGCCGGTGGACAGTGACACAACTTTTGGAATTCAATTTCGATGTCCACCCCGGGTGGACAGTGTCACAGTTTTTCCAATTTAGTTTCGATGTCCACCCCGGGTGGACAGTGTCACGGTTTTTCCAATTTAGTTTCGTTGTCCACCCCGGGTGGACAGTGCGACAAATTTTCTGAAGTTGTGACACTGTCCACCGGCGGGGGCAGAGCTGGGGGTGGACAGCGGGAATGAACCGACCTCCGTAACCCTTAACAAGGGGGTTCATTCCCGTTTTGGATCATGGCTACACAACCATTCGATTGCGCAGGTTTCCTCATGTTTTAAATTTTCCGTCACCGCTGAGATAGTGGTAAATAACTAAATAAACCACCTCTCGGGTGTACTACGGATAATAAAATAAATAATAAATAAATAAATAAATATCCCTGGACACTATTCACACAGCACCATCTAACCCCAAACTAAGCATTAGCTTGTGCTATGGGTGCTAGACAACGGATAAACATTACTTATATACTTTTTTTTTGTAAATACATACATATCATACATAGAAACACCCAGACCGATACAAACAGACATGTTCATGCACACAAATGTTTGTACCGTACGGGAATCGAACCCGCGACCTTTGGTGTATTAGCCGACTTCTCGACCATTACACCAAATGGCTCGTCAAAATGTATAGTTTTACCCTTAGTACACCTAAGAGGTGTACTATGGGTCAGAACAAGTGCCCGTAGTCCACCCAGGTGAACTTGCTAGGTGTACTACGGAGCAGGAACGCCTCCTAGCCGATATTTCAGCTACGGCGGCCAATCTTACAATCAGCCAACTACGCAGGATATAAGTGCACAAATGAGTGCGCAAGCACAAGTGCACTCACTATTCCCTCACTCTCATAACACGGTGGGAGAGCAGTCTGACACGGCCGAAGAGAGACCAGGCGCAGGACCAAATGCTTAACGTGCCTTCCGCAGCACGGAATCATCATATTCTTTTCAGACATTCAGGTGATTCAAGCCTGCAAAAATGTCCTAACCAAACCGCAGCTAGCTAGACCTGCGGCTGTGTGTGACTCGGGACTAAACACGTACATATGTTTCACTACCCAATCATTCAATCCCTGCTACATTTTTTTTATGTCAGAGGCGGCAAACGAGCCCGCGGTTCGCCTGATGTATGCAATCACCGCCGCCCTTGGACATCTGCAACACCAGAGAAAGAGAGAAAGGGTTGGGGGCCTTCAGCACTCTCGCAAACCAGACGAAACACAATAGTAACCACTATTATTTCACGCTGGTGTTATGTGAGAGGGTGGTACTTCCCCGGACGAGCCGGCCCATTCGTACTGTAAAACAGCATGGCTCTACCACATGAAAACATAATTATACAAAGGCTCAGTATTCTTATTGTGATAAGTTCCACATTTTGTATTCAATATTTTTAAGGCACAGGGGTATTCAGTCTTATATTGTCCTAAAAAATTATAATAGGAATATTTAAATTTATAAGAACTATGATCTTAAGTTTGTTTACTACTATGAATTAACAATTTTACATACCTTATTCTATTAATACATCCACGTCTTAAACTAATGTTCATAATGAGTCTTATGCTGGTTTTAGAGGCAAGCCATATCACCATACTAAAAGAACTTTTTTACTTGCTGTTAACATTGTTTCCTTTTAAATGCAGGGTCGGAGACGCATGAGTGATGCCTTTGGTATTACAAGCGCCTATATGCAACGGTAACCGCTAAGTGTCCCCGCACACGGGCCAAACGCCACAACCACAAAAACGCCACCACCGGCATATCTCCTGCAGGTTTTATACATTTTGTATGGACTCGCCGCACACAGTTGACACCGGTGGCCGCCACACGTTACAAGCTTTTTGCTAGAAAACTACAGAAATTATGCTGGTGGCGGCGTTTTGTGGCTGTGGCGTGTGGGCTGTGTGCGGGGACTCTTACCATCTAGCGGGCCGTAGGCGTGACCACCCTTGTAAAACAAAAGAAACTTGATATATTAGAAAAAAATAAATTTGGCCTTTCGGATGCTGTAGTAGTAATTACTGCAACATTAAAGAGAGGGCGCTGACGTAGCGTAAAATCAATACTAGAAGAAATTCAATGGGTCGGCGAAGGTCTCGATAGCATAGTTGGTAGTGCATTCGCCCGGATCGCAAGGGGCGCGGGTTCAAGTCCCGCCTAATACCTGGACAAATTGATTTTTTTCTAATACATAAATATTAAATGCTTTAAAAATTATAAAAATGAAAGAAACTTGTTGATACATGCACTATAAAACCAGCCTTAATATATAAAACTTAAAGTACAGTCAAAAGCACGTCAGACTATACACTGTGGACTTTGTACCACTCTTATGTCGGGGGCATAAGTGCTAATAACAAACTGCAAGTGTTTACCGTGATGTGCTGTTGATCGTACAAAATATAACACAAGATACATAAACTGTCATATACACAGTTAAACATAATCATAGTTATAATATCATTGTCATTAACTAATTAATCAGTGGAGTATCAACATGTCATGTTTTTATTTAATAAAAAGTTACCAAAATTTAAAAAGAACATGCTTTTACAATAACAATTTTATAAGTATAAATATTCTTTAAGGAAATACACAAGTTTTGTACACGTCTTGTACAAATCACAAAGTATACAAAGTAGAGTAATGCTCTATGCAATGCAGTTTAATGTGGCTCTGACTTCATTTTGAACACATTTCATTAACCTTTTGGACACCAAAGTCGTCTATAATTGACAAGCACCTGCGTGCCCTGTGCGCCAACAATATCAAAACTTAACAAAGACCTTGCCTCTAAAAATAAATGAATTAAATATGTTTAAAACGACTACTGGTATTTTTCCTTACATTTGATAATAAACATAGAATAACCGAGCTCTGGTGTACAGGACACAACCAGTATGTTTGTAGCTTGGCGTTCAAAAGGTTGAACAGTATTTAAAGTGCATTAACTGTAAAACCTGATAAAATAATGTACTTGGGAGAAATATTTTTTCTCCCATCAAATTGAATTTTTAATCCTTTAAATAATTGTCATTGACATTGCATTATACCCCACGTCACTCCTCCCACTTGTTTATTCCGACTAGTCCGATTAGTAGTTCGATCGTCGAACCTGACCTCATTATGATCCCCTTTACTTAAAATATGGAAACTCTTCTTATTATTTGCCCTGTGGTAACAAATCTATGCATGAGTATGACAAACAGTAGACAATATTTTCTTATTCAATAACTTATAACAATTTGTAAAGGCTTGTAAATTGGAAGACCAATTTTGTGCACATCTTTTCATTATTTAAATTACAACATGCAATTATATAAATATCTTATATTGGGGCATATAAAACAGTTACGGGTGCACCATAATCTTATTTTAATAGATTCCTAGTAAACTCCTTTTTAGGCTGTTTCGTTTAAACATCTGCTAATACTAAAATAATGCAGCATTTTTGTCAAATTCCAGATTTCTCTTCAAAATATAATTTTATTAACAGTAGCATGCATGAGTCTATTTCTAATCGTCGTTTTTAGCTCTCCTTCTTCGACCAAATTGCCCACAAACATGATCGACTAACTGATAATGTCTACTGAAGCTACGACAGCAGTTATCACACTTAAAACGCTTCAGCTTCAAATGTCTCTCTCGTATATGAGATTGAAGACTTTTTTTCAACATTTCCTTGTTGCAATAATCACAGATCGCTTTAGAATACTGAGACTTATCCGTACAAGCGAATACAGAGTGGATATACTTCTGAAAATGGTTATTGTCTTGTAAAACTGTTTTATCATCTTCTAGTTTGATGGTGCCATATTTTCTAATTGATATTACGTTATTATTTACCTTAGTCATCTCCACACAGACTTGAGACTCCAGAACACGTTCCACCCATGTTTCATTTGTTTTTTTGTCAATTCTAAACTCTTTTTGATGCAAATTGAAATGCTCTTTTCTTATGTGATACTTCAACAGCCTCTCCTCGCAGTATGCAGCTCCACACGCTTTACAAGAGTACTCTTTCGGTTGAATAGGTAGTTCATCGTGAATTTTTAAAATGTGACTGATCAAATTACGTTTGTCAACGAAATCGCGGCCACAATGGTCGCATATGTGAGTTTTTTGGCTTCCTTCATGCGTCTGCATGTGCTTATTAAACACATCCTTCCTAAAATACTGTTTACAACAATAAACACACGAAAATCGAGGCTTCGTCATGTTGTGTTGGTAAAGATGAGATTTCATGTTGTAGGACCCGCCCAGGACGGTTTTGTGACACACGTGGCATTGGCTTTTGAGTTTTTTAGGCGATTTCACAGTTTTCCTCTTCATTTTGAAAAGTAAAAACAAAAAACGGGAACGAAAACTAAACAAAATTAAAATGAAAAACAAAAAAACAGAAGATGCGTTTGACACTGACAGATTAATTCTGATTTCTGACAATATTTTTTTTCAAAAATCAAATGCAGAAAAAAAAGTTAGGTCAGTTATACACGATAAGTAACGTTATTTATCACTTGATATTTGTATTAAGGGACAATTCTTCTCGCTTTAATATCGTTATAGTCTGACCAAAAAATTTAGAAATTAAAAAGTGGCAATACTGTATTGTCCTCCCTTTTTTCTTTGAATGATTTGAAAGGGATGACACTACAGTATTGCCACTTTTTAATTTCTACATTTTTTGGACAGACTGTAGTTTTTTTTTTTTTTTTTTTTTTTTTTTTTTTTTTTTTTTTTAAATACAAAAATATTTATGAAGTATGTAGCCTGTTTTGTGTTTTTAGCATAGAAATTATTTCTCTCTCCTCCATTGAAAGGCGGGCTGGTGGAAAATAAGAAAAATCGAAAGGCATATAAACTTCGTCGATCGAAATAAATATAAGTTATGAATGCCCTAGTCTATGGTTATTAAACATGTGTGACCTTGTGTGAGACACCGGACGTAACTGATTGACGTACGCGTGACAGTAGACTTTCATTCATTTTTCGTTTTCCAATTTCCCATTCATTCGATAGTTATGGAGGACGATGGGTGTATTTGTTTCGTATTTTCAATTTCAACTAAGGTCAATTAGTGTTAGTTAATTAATTATAAGACAATTATGTGACAAGACCGCAACGGTCCGCGAGTGTATGTGACTACAGTTTTATTGTGATTGTTGGAATTTTTGTGATTTATTTTCGCTTCTTATTTGACACTCTTTTGACACTGGTATGTACATTATGTTATATTTTTATAATTTATAGACTTTCTGTTCGCTTTCCCTGATTATTCATCGCTTGAACGGAAAAAGGACTTTGTCCTAGCCGCGTAGCGAGCTGTTTCCTGTAACCTCATTGTTTTGAGTCTTCATTCTTTGTTTAAACAAAGTGGAGTGTCATTCATGATTTTTACATCAGGCTGAACATGTAAATATTATAATGATTTGATTCAATATCATTTGAATACTAGGGCACGGACAGACACCATAATACTGGGACCATTTAAAACCTGTGTTTGCAATATTTTCGTTGATAAAAATTAAATGGAATCATATTTCTATACCATCTGCTGTTATTTTTTAAAAAGTAAACAAAGCATGTCCATGTCTGATAACATGGGTATTTTTATTTTAAAGATGCGGTGAAATTCCTCTATAAAAATGTTTCTGTTTGGTTTATTATTTTAAAGTCCTTCATCATTAAAAAGTAATTTGAAACTTTTTACAATTTGTTGGGATTGTTAGAAAAGAAAAGTAATATCAGTATTATTTTGATTCCTATTTAGGTATAACACGTTATTGAAAAATGGGTTAGTTAACTATCTAAAAGCCTATTTTTTATGTAGATATTTAGATAATTAAATATCTAAATATCTGTGGACATTATTCACACAGCCCCATCTAGCCCCAACTAAGCATTAGCTTGTGCTATGGGTGCTGTGGGTGCCAGACCTCGGATAAATTTTGTAAATACATAAGTCAAAGTCAAAGCATTTATTTGCAAAGAATAGGTACAAAATAATGATCTTATATTAAACTCTCGTGCCAGTTGCAGAAAGATACAGTGCTTACTATTCTGCTTACAATGTTAGCATGCAAAATGTGTGTTATTAAGAAATTCGTCAATGGAGTATATACAGCAGTCTATTAGCCATTCCCTCAACCTACGTATAAATGCAGGTAATGGCCCTTGCTTAAATCTGTCCGGGATTTTATTATAAATTTTGATGCACATAAAATAACAGCTGTTTTGGAATAGAGAAGTCTTTGGGCTAAAGTCGATAACAAGTCTATCTGAGCATCGAGTATTTCTCGGATATATTTCTTTTGCCGTTTTGAACAACTTCGAATTTTGCTTAACGAATTTGAATGCCTCAAGGATATACATACCAGGAACAGTGGGAATCCGTAACTTAATAAATAATGGGCGGCAGGAGTCGAAAGGTCCTTTACAACATATGGCCCTTACACATTTTTTTTGTGCTATGAGGACTCTTCGAACATCTGTGCCATTACCCCATATAAGGAGTCCATAGCTGATATTTGATGCAACATATCCATAGTATGCAGCTAGTGTCACATTCATTGAGACTTTACCAGTCAGACGACGAAGGACCTAAACAAATCGATTAAGCCTGTTACAGACTTTGTCGATATGGCTCACGAAATTCAAGCTTCTGTTTAAGTCTATACCCAGAAATGTTGTTTTATGTACTCCTTCAATTACTGTTTGGTTATGCTTAATTTCAAGATCGATATCTTTGCGTCCTACCCTTATGTGAGTGACGAGGTACCCGGGTACCTTTAGCATTTTCAAATTAAAAGGAAAGTATGTTCTTCGCTCTGTAGGTAGCTGTGATTTCGTGAGAGCTTTTAACTATTTATGAATTATATATTTTTTAATGTTTTGACACAATTAACTATTTACAGTGTTTTGTGGAATCTAAAACATATTTTATACTCACAATAGAGTGACAAGGTACCCAGGTACCTCTTTGTGTTTTGTATGACAATAAAAAAAAAATATTTATAATTTCGTACCAAAATGGAATAATAAACATTTGTTATGATGTTTATGTCTATAAAAAATATAAATTCTTTGTTTATGCACTTTTTTTGGACGAGTTACTGCATGTTCATCACAAACTGGTTTTCTACAGTTAGTGCAAGCTTTTCGTGTTTTTCTTTGCTTGCGTTTGAGTTTTCTGCATATGTAGCAACTTCCGACGACTGCTAGACGCTCTGTATCATCTCGTCTAGTCTGACTTATCCCATTTGTAGGTCCTGAAGGAATCGAAGGCCTTAGTTCTTGGCCAAGCAAGTCCTGCATTGCAGACCTCACATGTAATTTTGACGTCACAATACAATTTCTTGATCTTCCCTCTATATTTTTACCACACAGTAGTAGACTCAATGGTTTCAATAATTTCTACGTGTATGTTCCATGTAAATGATAGATGCAGCCAAAGCTGCAATGTCAATGATTATTGTAAAAAAAGTGCCAACTGCCACCGATTCGTTCTGCGTTTTACGGTATATTCTGCTAACAGCTTATCCATATTGTCCATACCAATTTATTATAATATTTTTTTTTCTGGCTTGGCAGTTTCATTATTTCTTTCAGTAACTGGTGACATGTGCATTGAAGACAACATTATTACTGCTTTATTTTGTGAGGAACGCAAGAGCAAACAGTTGTTGCTTTGCTTTTATCTATATTATATCTTCGAGCATGTGATCTTTGTTTAGAAGTACTCGCTCCAATATTCATAATAAAATAATAATAAACTCACAAAATAGAAGTAAGCTCTTACAATACGAACAAAGTAAACAGTCAAGTGTCAATTTCAAGCACGATGCACTAAGTGGGTCTAGTACCGCTCTCCACTACTCCCTCGCTTTAGTCGCCAGAGATTATCACATGTTTAGTTTAACTAAAATAATAATAATATTCAAAGTGTGGGTCACTCACACTTTGTATATTATCAAAAACAGATCAACATTATTAAAACTGAACTTGATTGTTTACATAGTACGTCTAAACCTTAGAAGGTACCCGGGTACCTCGTCACTCTGATAAAGGTGTTTTATTGGTCACTCACATAAGGGTTAACATTAAATTGCATAAACTTAGTCTTAGATAAATTAACAGTCAGATTATTCATGTCTAAATATTCTATTACATGCCTAAAGGTATTATTAATGTCATATTTATATTTAGTTAGGTCGTCACAATTAGATTTAATAACTATTGAAATGTCATCTGCAAACATTATACAATCATGATTTATAGTATTTGGTAGGTCGTTGATATAATAAAAAAATACATACATATTACCTATACATAGAAACACCCAGACCTATACAAACAGATAATGTTCATCTTAGAAGAACATCGAAGGGATCAGACCTGCTACCTCCTGGTGTAATAGTTAACTTCTCGACCATTACACCAAACGGCTTTTCTATAACTATTTACATTGAAGACCAGTTTCCTAGGGGAAAAGTTCCCCAAATTAATCTCTCATATGATGTTGACTCTTTTATGAATTTAAAGACAAATTCAGACAGATAACTTGGAACATATCTGACAACGTTGTAACTGGCCCTAAGTGTTATTAATTTCGCTATTTCGTCAGGATTAAATCAATGTTGGTGTGCAATGTTGCAATATATGTTATTTTAAAGTTACAGAAAAAATAAGACATTACAGCAAATTCAAGTAAGGGTCATGCATGGTTGCCTCTCATCTCATAATGCCAACTTTTTCGGATGATTGTTTCAAAGATGTAATTTTATTTGTCAGTTTTTCTCAATTATTCTTAAATAAAAACATTTTTGATGCAGTTACCAAAAATGTCAATACTGGCAGTTTTTGACAAATTTTACAGACAAAAGGGACACCAGTTGGAAACATATGGCTAGGGAGATAAAATATAGTGGGAAGAGCTGGGTACTCAAGCCCCCAGAAACCTCACTTACCAAATAAAGCAAATTTGCAAAGCTACTAGGTACTTATGTGTTAGTTTTTGTGAGAGGGTGCTGCTTTCCTGGTAGAGTCTGCCCATATTAAGACACAAGAACTGTTTAAGCATGGCTCTACCACACATACCGAAGAATTCATACATATTAGCCAATGACGTTCAAGGAAAAAACTAGACTCCCAATCACGCTCAAATATTGTCCGAAGTAAAAGTCTGCCCACCCGACTATTGGGCAGAGTTTTCGTTTAGTTGTATACAAATGACATTAAACACTAACTGCCACGAGATAAGGTGTTAATTTGAACGAATGTGTTAATGTCATCTGTGTCAACGCCGCTCGGACGTTTTTTGAGGAATTTTTCTTAGAGATTGGGTGTTTAGTTTTATATTGAACGTCATTGATATTAGCACTACTTGTTATACTGGCCCGATGGCGCATTTGGTAGTACCCTAATCTGCCTAACCCTTGACTGCCCTATGCGCCAGGGGTTGTGGGTTCCAAACGACAAACACTTATGTAATGAAAATTTTTTTTTTTTTTTTTTTTTTTTTTTTTTTTTTTTTTTTTTTTTTTTTTTTTTTTGTTCTGTGTCTGGATGTTTATTTATATTTAACCACTCAACGCCGAACCGGCACTCGGGTGCCGCATAACAATAGATTTTCTATTGTGTCTAGTAATCCGGGGCTAGAAGGATTAAGTATATATTTGCGCTACCTTTATTGTTCCTGACACCCATAACACAAGTAAGCACTTACTTTGGGGTCAGATCAATGTATGTGATGTTGTCCAATATGTATTTATTTATTTGTTTAAGTATAATATATCCTGCGTAGTTTAATATTAGCCGCCTGAATATCGGCTTAGGATCATTATAATGATTCATTTTCGCTATAATGTGTATTTTCATTAAGATTCTGTGTAATATGGCTTAAATCCAGAATCAGTGATTGGAGAAGTGCCAACTTTTTGATTTACGATCTTGACTAATGAATGATGAAAGAGAGAGTATGCCCTCTTCACAATTGAAATGGATGGATGATAAATGTATGCAGCTGCAACTGTAGTATAAAGAAATTATTGCTTTACTGCAGGGCAAAAGCCTTTTTGACGAGCCATTTGGTGTAATGGTTGAGAAGTCGCCTATTACACCAAGGGACAAACATTTGTGTGCATAAACATGTCTGTTTGTATTGGTCTGGGTGTTTCTGTGTATAATATGTATGTATTTACAAAAAAAAAGTATATAGGTAATTAATGTTTAACCATTGTCTAGCACCCATAGCACAAGCTAATGCTTAGTTTGGGGCTAGATGGCGCTGTGTGAATAATATCCAGAGATATTATATTATAGTATTTCTCTTCCTATCAGTATTGGAAAGATCTAATGTTTGTTGCTATGTAATGACTAATAAAGTAGGTATAGACATAGCTCATTACTTACATGCGTTAACTGATAAAGAATGTGCTTGTTCGATGATAGATCACTTAAAAACGCCATACATTTACTTTTTTACTGTCTAGACTTTGTATCAGTACGTAATAAATTACAAAGCAGTAAAAAGAATAGTGTCAGCTATTTAAAAAGTCCCTATTCTCAAAGGTTATCATTATTTCCGGTTTTTTTTCCGGAAAAAAAAACAGCTCAGTTTCGTCACCGAACAGCTAGACTCAGACAGAGGGCCTCAACCTTAAAAGGCCGGCAACGCATCAGCGATCCCTTTGGTGTTGCAGATGTCCATCCATGGGTGGTGGTGATTGCTTACCATCAGGCGAGGCTCTTTTGGCGCCTCTACATAAAAAAAAAAAAAACTCCATCCCTATAGAGTTGAGATACCGCGAGTACGGACTAAGCTTCGTCTTGTTTGATACGTACTGCGCGGGAGTGGATCTCTCAGCCTGGATCCGTCTTGCTTAACCATTAATAACTTGGGTCTCTTCAAGGCAAAAATAAACCAGCTTTTTCGTAGACCGCATAGTTGTTCAACATCAGGCAACTTTGTGGTCAAGTTAAAATAAAAAAGTAATATGCATACCTACCTGTTCCCGAACTGGTTATAAAAACATAATGTGGGAGCCAATACACTTGAAATTTAAATATCAGATGACTTTTTTAGGCTATAACGAAACTAGTTTTACGAGAAATAGTTTTCCTTTAGTATGTAGGTTATGTAAAGGTCATATAAAAGCAATCTTGAGGTCTGTCTCTAGGTAACGAGTTCTGTAAGTCAAAACATACTAGCTAGCTATCACCACCTGGTTGGTGGTAGAACTTTTTCAGAGTCCGACTGGCTACTTGGCTAGCTACCACCCCTACAGGTGCAATCTGCCGCCATTACAGCTCTGGCTGTGTTCCGGCAATATTAATGTGGGAGCCAGACCAGTACACTTAAAATCTAAGGCTCGAAGATCAGATAAGCCTACATTCTGGCAGCACATTGAGCGGCACTTCTTGGTGAAGTGTCCTTCAATGGAATAGGCCGCAGTGACCGCTCCATCAGGTGGGCTGCGTGCCTGTCTGTCAATAAAACTAGCATCAAAAAAAAATTACAATCATGTCAATCGTCAAATTGTACCTACTTGGTGGTGTCGTTGCGACTATACGCAGAGCTGTTTACATGGCCTCTTAGCGGCTGTTAGACACTCAATTACAGTGTCAATAGTGTCTCCAGCATTACAGAGGTTGTGAACCTTTTGCTAGCAGACAGTTGCAAAGTCAATATTTATGAAATGAGTGGTATCAAACAATATCAAATACGTTTTATATAACTTTTGCTGGAAGACTGTGCTGCTAGGCTCGTCCGTTGGATTGGACGAGAATGGATTTTTGTGCAATGTCACTTCCATTGTTTAAATTAATTGTGTCGATACCATAACCCAAAAGTTTATAAAGCATTTCTCAATTCTCATACAAAAAAGTCTATGAGATATCGTTGGATTTTATATCAGGTATCTAAAGCAAATTTTGTGTATCACACATAAAAGGTTGCTAATCTCTAAAACATTCAAATCTGGCCTATCACACTCCACTATGCAATATGAGATCTTATAAAGTAAAAAATAGAAGTGCTTTTTGCTTGCTAATAATAGCTTAATGCCTTTTTTCGTTATTTATAATGATTGCATGTAATCTTAGTGATAAATGGACGTGTGTGTTAAATAACTTGAAATATAAACTAACAGCATTTGTTTTTATATGGTTTACACATCCTGCGTTATGGTAGCAGCTTCGTAATATTCCATTTAGGGAAACTTCACCAGGTGAAGTCTGCCGCCATACAACTCTGGCTGTGTTCCGGCAATATTAATGTGGGAGCTAGTACACTTGAAATCAGAGGCTCGAAGATCAGATAAGTCTACAGTCTGGCAGCACATTGTGCGACGACGCTTGCTGATGAAGTGTCCCGCAATGGAATAGGCCGCAGAGACCCCTGCTGATCAGGTGAGCTTCGTGCCTGTCTACCAACTGACCAAGTATAAAAAAAATTGTAGCATCGCTCATTTTACTGCCACCATGTAGGTTCCTCTGATCTTCAAAGCCTTTTGTTTTTAGTTTACTGGCTCCCGTTTATTCTCTTTAAATCCCATAATATTGTGTGTTCCGTCATTATTGTTTGGGAGCCAGTATAATTGAAATTAATTATGACCACAGTCACTGGTGTGTGTGATAAGTTATCTGATATAAAAAGCTCTACCGCTAAAAAGCTAAAGCGAGAATCAAATTCATGTCCTGAGCGGTTGAACCCAAATCATCATCTTAGACTAGCTAGACAGTAGCTACTTATAAATAGGAATCTTAAAATGCTTACATTATTTTATTATTTTTTGTACAAAATGACATACTTGGTGCTTAACTAGGAAAATTGACACCAAAGTGATGGTGCCAGCCCTCAAATGCATTTGTTGTTCTGTGCATATTTCCTGAACAACTCAATAAGTCTGCCGATAATTACTTCAACAATTGCCTTTCGAAATATTTTATAAATGCTTTGTTTTATTGTGGTAATTGTGAACCTGTCATTTTGCTAATCTGTCCATAATACGAATCTGACCATTGCTACAAAATACTTACACCTGACAATTTGCTAATCTGTCATTTTGCGTTCCTGACGTTCTACGCCTAACCCTTTTGAGAGCCCTAATGACTGAAGTCTGAATACCTATGTCCTATCGCCAACCAGACTAGGAGCACTTGTGTTCAAGATGGAACCAAACGCGATACGGCAAAAGTTAGTCCGCTTCTCGGTTGGTCGGTATTTCCAAAATTAAACAAAACGTATGTAGGTACACTAATATTAGTTACCAACTGCCAAGACACGAGAACAATTAAACGTTTTCGCCGTAAACTGTAACAACAGGATAACGCTCCGTTCCACGGAACAGCGACCTCGCAATGATAATGACTCACGAACCCGTGAAACGGAACGCAATGTCGTAAACAAACTACTTTGTTTTGTTGTATCACGATTTGTATTTAAGTGTATTGTGTAGGTACCAAAAAGTCCTTTAGTTACTTGGTATAACGAAAAAGGGTAATAATACAATCGTGTCAACGTCCCAACAGCAACATTGTCGCGTACCGCCACACCCACAGACGTCAGAACTGAACGGCAATTGTTGCCAATCAGTGGACGTACTTTATTGACTCAGGGTTGGCAATCTCTCCTCGTACGAAGTGACAAAGAACCCCAAAGACGTCTGTATTGGCAAACTCTAGGCAGCTTCTCGTAGGAGTCGAAGAGAATTCCAAAGACGTCTGTACTGGCGTATTGTACACGGGTAGATGACTGTAGCACCCTAGTTGTACCTGTTAGGAGTGTCGTGGTGCAGCCAGCGTTGAGTGTTGGGGTGTAGCGGGGCGTAACAGTCTTGCGTAGGCAGCAACTTATAAAGTTGATGTCACCTTGATTGAAATCGGCCTGTAATCTCTCACCGGTGGCTCCGTAGCTGTTGTGCACACAGCGGCCACACCCCGGTTAACCACGCAGGCTCGTGGGCTGAACCCGGTCGAGGGGGGTCTAACTGCTTTGGCAGTGGCTCTATATGGATACCTCTCCTATTGTGCATGAAATCTGTCTCGGTGTAGAAGGCAAGCCATCGCTGATAAGCAAACGATCTTGGCTGATCCAGAGGGACAGCGACGCCTTGTGGAGGGCTTAGGGCGACAGCAGAGGTCAAAAGTGTTTGTCGGCCATCCACTGCATCTGAACCCTTCTCCTGTCGTAGCGGTTTTCCGTGCCACTGGGCACAGGTAGGGTAGGACGAGAGAGCGCGTCTGTGCCTGCGCAATCACTTACGCACTTAAATTATGTCACGCGCAACAGACTGCTTTTGATTTCCCGGATCACATGCGAGGGCTAACCAACACAACCCTCAAAGTTTAAATCTTTTGTGGTCACTGTAGCCGAAATCGGCCAGGGAGTATATATATTGGTGCAGCCAGGGATTTCCGATCTCCTCCACACTAGATGGCTATCATTATCACCAAGTTTTTAGTATGCCCTTCATATTGGTGTCCAAGCTCCACACTATTCACCGTCCGTATGTAGTGCTGTAGACAGTTCCAGCCTGTCTAGTGATGGGCTGGCTAGACTGGGAAATTACTTTCTGTAGGTACCACCTTCTCACAGAAGACCGACATAATTATAAGTAGTAGCTTGGCCAATGCATACGTGGTCCCAGTCGCCGGAAGAAAAAATATTAAATTTTATCAATCCGGCAACTGGGACCGCGGTCCGAGTTAATTGCGGTCCCAGTCGCCGGATGCCTCTACCATACTTACCCCCGTACTTATAAAAAGATTCAAAGCAGGTATTACTTGAGTCTAAGACATTACTTAGATAACCGTTTTATACAATGAACGAACTGTCAAAGGTAAGAATATAATTCTAGCCCAAGTAGGTATTCTTTCTTTTGACAGTTCCTACTTTATCTAAAAACATCGTTTTTCGTTTATTGTATCTTCCTCCTCTCTTGAATTAGTTTCAATTGACAGCCCTAAAGCTGATTGAGTGCGCATACGCCGAACCATTCTACCGTCCGAGGCACTTTAGTTGAGGATGTCATTTTGATTGTTAAATGCTCGCGATCACAAGTAGTTGTGACAGTTTTGACGAAACATAACAATTTTGTTGTACGAGTATAACGTACCTAGTCATTTAGTGGGAATTAAAAAACTGTTGTACATCCTATTGCAATAGTTTTTAAATTACTTTGATATACACATCCTCGATGGTGGCCGAGATCTCGGGGTCCTGGGTTCAATTCCCGGGTCGAGCTGACATTGTGTCGGTTTTTTCGGACACAGCTCGGGTTTGTGATCACCAATCCGCATTTGGCAAGGGTGGTGATTAAGCCCATACCCATCATTGTAGCGATAACTTAATTTCAAGGATGTAGGCCTTTGCCCTGCAGTGGGACATTAATAGGCTGATACACATCAGCCTATCTTAGTCCATAACAGCTCTGGATGTGCTCTGGCAATATTCATGTGGGTGCCAATTGCCAGTACTGTTGAAATCAAAGGATTCAAGATCGTCATAATATGAACCTACAGTGTGGCCAGTGGCAGTAGTGAGCGACGCTTCCTGGCCCAGTGTCCCTCAATGGAATAGACCCTAGTGGCCACTTACGATCAGGTGGGCTGTGTAGGCAAAAAAGTTATCTGGTCAATAGCCACAAGGTTGGCACCGGCTCGTCCCAATCGGATGTGAAGGGGAAACCGGGGGAGTTTAGGCAGTGGGCGCTTTAGTCTAGCTAGCTTGCGGTTATGGTGCATTTAAACGCATTCTCATCCTAAAAAAAAGGCAAAATAGTTTGAATAGCTTGCAGTGATGTGACATGAAGGTTATGTGTACAGCAATACACGGTTATCTTTCATTCAAAGCAAAACATAATGTTTTTAGATAATTAAATCAAATATACCTAGTTGTTTAGCTAGATTTCTAGACGTTGTTTACTCTACTTATCAGTTTTATTAGTTCTCTGGCACGTGGTGTCTAAGTGATTAAACTAGATAGAAAGATAGTATTTATTGCACAAATGTGTAGAAAAACACACGTTTTAATATTTAGTGGTGCAATATAGGCGGACTTATTGCTAATAGCGATCTCTTCCATCATTGAGGTTTGGAATTAAAACTATTCCCTTTTATCGCTCATACGACAAGCTCATATTATGTACGACAACAAACCCCCCCCACACACAGGTAAAATCTGCCGCCATGACAGCTCTGGCTGTGTTCCGGCAATATTAACGTGGAAGCCAGTACAATTGAAATCTGAAGCTCGAAGATCAGATGAGTCTACAGTTTGGCAGCACATTGAGGGTGGTAGCTATAGCTAGCCAGTCGGACTCTAAAAAAGCCCTAAAGTACCACCAACCAGACCCAAGGCGGGAATCGAACCCACGACCTCCTGGTTTTTATACCCGAGCGGCTTAGCCACTGTTCCACGGAGGCGGTCAAAGTATAAAAAAAGGATTCTTTACATAAGTACCTAGGTAATCCTTTTTTTGTAATAAAATGATGGGATTTTTGTATAAAATGTGGGCAACTCATTGCGGCTGTTTCTTTATTAACACGCACGCAATCATTAGTGATAAGTTTTATCTGTACGATTGGCCTAGTCTAAATGGTATCTGTTGCGAAACGAATTATAAAGATCTGATAAAACTTACTTTATTTAGTAACATAAGTGTTCATACTCGTATTCGAAAAAATATTTACATTAATTAAGATAAATAAACGCTTCGGATAACATCGAAAACGAAAACAATTTAAACATAGTACCTAATGTATTTTTAAAAATCACTTCTACTTTCAACTCTTTTCTCCCTTCTCAGAGCGTTCTGTCTCGAACTAGTCAGGGTATAGGTATCGGCAAACTTGTTAAACATCGTTCGACAAAGAGGGGGAAAGTTCGCGCATGTTCACTTGCGCGTGACCAAAAGCGAGCGCGAATCTCCCTAACGCCCGCGCGCGCTATTGGTCGGAGGTACTCGTATGCTGCTGACCAATAGCGCGCAGCTAGGCGTGTCAAAATTCCCACCCGATATTCAAAAAGTTTGCCGGGGTCTGTACGCTTGCACCACGATCCAGAATTTGGCAAGTCCAGTTATTACATTAGAGCGACTGTCATCTGACCTCCGTAACCCCCCGTAACGTATTCCGCCTGATCTCTCTTCGGTCGTGTCAAACTGCTGTTATGGAGACAGAATGTCACCTGCGGGGGTGGTTGCTAGCTAGCCAGTTGGACCCTGAAATAATTAATTAATTATATACTAACTAAAGTCGAGAATGAAACTCACGACCTCTGGGACTTAAACTCGAATGGATTTGACCTTAAACCGCCGTTTCAGGAACATGATAAATATTGCGGCATTTTCCATTATGGAAGTCTTAGCCAGGAAGATTCGCTCAATATGTGCTGCCATATTGTAGGCTAGGCTCTTCTGATCTTATGGCCTGCGGGACGGAGGTGTGGGGACACCTCCTCCTGCATTGCACAGGCTACGGCTTCCGACGGGTGGCAACGACCAGGCGCTCTCGGCCGTTGTTGCCCAGCCTCCTCCCTCTGCTGGGGGGAGGCAAGCGGGGCCCGCCCTTTAAGACTGCCTATCCTCCGGAGCGGAGCGAGGCAGCGGAGCGGAGAAACGGAGAAATATTAACCAATAGGATTGCAACTTCCTGTGTAAGCGGGGATGTTGCACAATCATATGCGGTGGACAGGCAGCCTAAGAGGCGGTCAGGTCGCCCTGCGGTGTCTGGTTGTCAGGGTCTGTCCCAGCCCAGAGACACCGCCGACGGCAGGAGCGCGGGGGGGGTTTAGTGGAGTATCCTTCGTGCACTAGTCTTTATAAAGACTGGGGCATGGAATTGCACGAGTCCCCACACACGGCTCGCCTTCCCCAGGCGAGTGGTGCCTAATAGCATTCCCCTCCACAAAAAAAAGGCTCCTCTGATCTTCGAGCCTTTGATTCCGAGTGTACAGATTTCCACATTATTATTGACGGAATACAGCAAAAGCTGTTATGCCGGCAGATTTCACATTTATAGTAGCTATTAGCCAGCTATGATTTCAAGATCAAAATTTGCGATTTATTAAAGTACCTATTTTAATAACACGCCAATTATAAAATTCAAAGATAACTGTTGTTAGAACAGAAGGAATCGGTCAATGACACTGTTATAATTATATTACATTTTTTAATATTTCCGCTGTTTTTATTACCTAGAATAACTGGTTGCAGATTGTATTATGATTATCGTTGCGATGTGAGATGCGGTGAATTTGAAAAGACTTTACTTGAATATATTCAGTTGGTAACAGTGATGCTATGCCATGCATTTGTTTTGGCAATGAACTTTCAGTTGAATTGTAAGTCACACACGCGCTGAACTAAAATCTGATAACCAACATTTTACCTTTGATTTATTAGTACCCCAACATCTCTTTCTAACGGGCTAATTTAATATTTATGCTTGACACATTAATTAGTGTTACCATTCAATATTTTAAGCATTGCTTGATAGAAAAGTAATTTTCTATAAAACTCATTTTAAAAAGCCCGTCGATAAACTCTTTAATTTAGGTTCTGCATAAATTATTTTAAGTTATAGCCCCAACCCCAATGTTATTGTGAGGATTCAGGCGACTGGGACCGTTATTGTGCAATTTTATTGTACCTATTGTTGCTATTGTTTGGTGTTTTATATTGGTATAGTTGTGGTAGTGGAACAGCGTTGCCAGACGTCCCGATTTTAGCGGAACATCCCGATTTTTAAATCAAAATTAAATGTCCCGCGCGGGACAGGCTCAGTCTCGCTTTTCGGGGAGAACTCGACCGTACGTGCAGAGTGCTTAGAAAAAAAGAAAGGCGCGTACCGCGTGTAATGAAGATAAGTTTGTGGGAGAGAGAGGCTACTTCACATGGCTACTTTTGCTATCTATTGTCAAGTAAACGTAATTTTAAGTCAAATAAAAAGATAAATATTTGAAAACCTTTGATTAAATACGATTTTTTTACTATGTCCCGCTTTTGACGGAAGAATCCCGCTATTTTCACTCAAAAAGTAGGTACCAAAGTCCCGACTTGGCAAAAATAAAAACTGGTTACGCTGTTGTGGAGTTTGAAAGAAAGGCAACGAAAACTTTTAAGGTCAATTTGTCTTCAATTTGTTGTTCGAATGTATAAGCTCCTTTTAACCACCATTTTTTATTTTTCTTCATTATATTGTTCGTTACATTATTTACCACTAGCTCTGAGTCACGGAGAACATCGAGAGGAAACCTGCAGTTGAATGACTGTGTGCTGTGATCCGATCGGTCTAGGTCCCCTGTTAAGAAGAATTACGGAGGTGAGATGGTAGTCGTTCTTTAATAACTAATGCCAAATCCTGGATAATGGTGCAATGGATATGGCGCACCCTGACGACATCGGGACAAAACGCCGCCTCCGTGGAACAGTTGCTAAGCCGCTCGGGTATACACCCGGAGGTCGTGGGTCCGATTCCCACCTAGGGTCTGGTTGGTGGTAGGTAGGGTTGCCATCTCTAAAATTTTGAAAACAGGACAAGACGCGTGAAAACCCCGGATTTTAGAGTCCGAAAGCCGGACATGTCAACAAGATCTTTAAAATATATTCAATGTAATAAAATGGGCGCGGGCGGCCCAAATTTTTTTTATTTATTTATTTTATAAAACTCGGTCTACAAATGAAACCTTCCCCGGACGCTCCCCGGATGCCCTCTAAACTAGGACAAATCCGGGGAAACCCGGACGGTTGGCAACCCTAGTGGTAGGGCTTTTTCAGAGTCTGATTGGCTAGCTACCACCCGGCACCCACACCACAGGTGAAATCTGCCGCCATAACGGCTCTGGCTGTGTTCCGGCAGTATTAATGTGGGAGCCAGTACACTTGAAATCAAAGGCTCGAAGATCTGACGAGCCTACAGTCTGGCAGCACATTGAGCGACGCTTCCTGATGAAGTGTCCCAATGGAATAGGCCGCAGTGGCCACTTATCAGGTGCGTTGCGTGCTAATATAGATAAGATAGTATTAATGATTCCAATGGAAGATTACTGCAATGTGTTGCTAGGCAGGAAAATTCGTGTCGATAATAATGGTCTGGTAATAATGCTTTTATTACCAGACCTTTAGTTGAATGTCTAGGATTTAGATTGTTTGATAGCGGCTTAAGTAATTTTGGATATAGGTATAAAAGTTACATTTGTCGCCATGCAAATTGGTTATCGTACTTTTTTTAATTTATGCAACTTATTGAATGTTATAAAATGAAATACCTAATCAATTTAGCCAATAAATTTTTAGAACGCCTTGTTTTTTTGTTTGTTTTGACTTTATGGTAAGACTAGCCTTCCGCCCGCGGCTTCGCCCGCGTTAACTATAGGATGTAATCCCGTGGGAATATCTTTATAAATTGTAGCCTAAGTATGTGTTGTTCTGATGTTTAGGCTATATTACTGTTAAGTTTCATTGAAATCAATTCAGTAATTTTTACGTGAAAGAGTAACAAACGTCCATCCATCCATACTTACAAACTTGCGCGTTTATAATATTATAATAGCCTTCCGCCCGCGGTCTCACCCACGCGTTATTTCTTTATCCAAATATCCCCCCCCCCCTTCCCTCCACATTTCCGGGATCAAAAGTACCCTATGCTCCGGGGATAGTGTAGCTATTCAACAGTGAACGATTTCCCCCTTACTGCGCTAAGAGGTTTATCGTCAGGTTTAAGTGGTAGGGCCGAAGTGCGAGTCCGACATAGGTATCGCTCGGGACGAACCTCCGTCCCTAAGTGACCCCCGGCTTTAGCAGGGGGGGTCCGGCGTCCGTTTTGTCAAGGACGCCGGGCCGGTGCGTAACAGCATTTCCTGACGCAAAAAAAAGGTATTACAAATTTGACATCACGATCCCCGGCGCAAAAAGCAGGGCCACTACTATCAATCATGGGCTGGTCAATAGCCACCAGGCTGGCACCGGCTCGTCCCAATCGGTTGTAAAGGAGAAATCGGGGGAGTTTAGTGGGTAGTGAACGCTTTAGTCTCGACGCCCACACAGCAGTAGGTTTAGTTAGCCTGCGGTTATGGTGCATAGCCTTCCGCCGCTTCCGGTTTCACCCGCCGTAATTTCTTTTTTCAAATATCCCCCTCATCCCCCCACATTTCCGGGATCAAAAGTACCCTATGTTCACCGGGGATAGTGTAGCTATCCAACAATGAAAGAATTATCCAAATCGGTTCAGTAGTTTCGGAGCCTATTCAATTCAAACAAACAAACAAACTAACAAACAAACAAACAATCAAATCTTTCCTCTTTATAATATTAGTATAGATTGGTAAGCAATCACCGCCGCCGCCCTTGGACATCTGCAATTCCATAAACCTTAGCCAAAATTCGGCTAGGAGGATCTTACAATACGAAATCTTGAAACACCATACCTAACTCATACACTTTTTTACGTCGTCGGTTACCGGGAGGTCTCTTAACTAGACATACCGATACTAATCAGGAAGTGATGTAAATGGAAAATCAATTACAAACCGAGGCACGGTCAAGTCCATAACTGTACAACGTTATTCAAAAGTAAACCTTATTCTATTCACGTAAGAGCAATTATCCGTTATCAATATAGGTGATTTGTGTACTTGACACTACTGTTGGAATATGTTATTCAAATTGAGACCTAATTTCTTTGACATAAGAGCGAGAGTTAATTGGTAATTAGAAAGAATAATAATACCGTGGTTTTATGTTACCGATCGCCATCTAGTGCCGAATTAAGTAAACCTTGTCAGATGGAAATCAAATTACATGCAGTAGTAGTACCTATTTGATTTCCGTAAATAAACTTAAAACATACACTTGAAATCACACAGGTTCGAGGACCAAATTAGCCTATGTGGCTACTCTTCCTTGCTAAGTGTTCCTCAATGGAATAGGCCGCAGTGGCCGCTTACCATCAGGTGGAATGTCTGATTGCCAACTGAATGAATTATAATTTTAATACACTACAATAGTTTTTCATTAGAAAAGTGTGGAAATCCAGACCGGCAAAACGTGCCCGGCTTGTGCGGGACACGTTACGCGGTAACAATAGTGATGTGTAAATCGATTGAACCAATTGTCCGCCTAACAAATCTAACAATAGATATATATATATATATATATATCTCAATGTAGTGGGTTGGGAAGTAAGGTAATGAAAACTAATCCGTATTTGGCAAATGTGGTGACTTGGCCAAACTTAGACGAACGAATTGAATGTTAGAAGAAAGAAAAAACCATTTTATTAACCACATTACCTAATACCTATTACAATTTATAGTCCACACACTAAACATCAAAAGAGAAAAATTAATGATAATAAAATTCAAAGGGGCAAATCACACATAAGATAGGTCCTTAATAAGCTGACACAGTACTTTTCTACCGTTAATCGCATTTTAACAATACATTTCCTTTGTTACAGATACAACCAAACGCCAGCCAAACAGAAGACTGAATTAATTAAAGCTATGTAGATTATTTTCGCGAGGGAAACGAATAAAAAGCACATTCCATAGCGGCATCAGGCATGCGTTGTTGAAGCGACGCAGCGGCAGCCATTTTGTTTGGCAGCCATTACGCGTGACGGGACGACAAGATGGCGACTTCACCGGCTATCAGGTGAGTTTTGTACAAAAACCCGAATTCAAACAAAAACACTAAAAAATTATAGACGTATTTACTGAGACTATGTTGTCAACATATTATATGACGACGTTAGAACCATAGTGATCCAAGTGAAATTTTTGTCAAAAACGATATTTTGTTATAAACATCCCAAAAAAGACATATTTTTCATGCTACACTGATCCAAGTGCTTTTTATAGCAATTTTCATAAGCAAACTCATATCGGTCACTTTGGAATAGGACAATTTCAGGAACAAGTTCAAACGCGTTTTCTTCATTTTCTCAAAAAGTTGAAAATGTGACTTGGATCACTATGGTTCTAACGTCGCTATATAGTGACGGTCATATAACTAGGAACGAATTTATTCTTGTGCAAAAACCACTGTTATATGTATGTATATAGGTAATGTACGGACGGCAGCAGATCAACCTACCCTAATCTGTCAAAAATTCTGAATTGAAAGAGAACTATGTGAAGTGAATAGAGCTGAAAATTGGTTGTAGAAATATGATAGATTAGGGTAGTCTGATGTGCTGTTGACTGTACGTTTAATTAGGGGTTCAGAAAAGTAGTTTATGAGTTACATAAACTACTTTTCTGATCTCGTTCTTTAAATGGGACCAATTCAATGGACTATGGACCAACTTTCGAATAAAAAAATATTAAAATTCACAGCATAAATTGATGACCTCTTTTTTTGAAGTCTGTAAATTTTACTAGCAGCACGCTATGATGGCCGTTTTGACATAATTATTACAAAACATTGTTTTTATAACGCTTTTGCACTTTATATATTAACTATCTAACTAAATATCTGCTGTGCAGCAGTTTATGTGCTGTTTTTAATTTTAGAGCCGTTTTTTAAACCGTTGTTTTGGGCTTTAAAATACTGTAAAACCATGTATTGTAATATGTCAAAAAACGGCCATCATAATGTGCCGCCAGAACCTATAAATATTTTTTGCAAGAGTTCTTTTTCGGATGGGATTAAATTGGTTTCTATGCCAACTATTTGTCGCCACCAATTGTACTGTTTATGGTATGGTAGTAAAACACAAAGTTTAAGTATCCCACTGTAGACGCTCCTACTCGCACGGCGGCCGGATCGAGAGTGCGCGGCAAGCTCCCGCTTCCCGCGCCCCCACCACCGCACGCCCCGCCAGCAAGCGTGCCCACTACATTTATTTATTAGCTATACATCACATCTACCTTTTACAATGATATAAAACAAGACTCTATAAATAATTGCCCAAATACATCATTATATTTAACACAACCAAGTTACTTAAATACTTTATACAAATCAACAATCTAACAATCTAAATCAAAGTAAACATAGATATAGATAGCCAGCTTCACTAATCGTCTACATCATGATTTTCAGAGCACTCAATAGAATCTCTCATATTTTCATCAGAACATACCTTCCACTCTCCTTCAACACGTTTCAAATGTACCACATTTCTCCTTAGTTGTACTCCATTATTTTCATTTTCCGATTCTAGGTACATCTTTAATCCTTTTTCTAAATTGATCTCTTAAAAAAAAACTCTACATGCACAACTAAAGGTAATTTATCTCGGAATTCAAATAAAATCAAAATCAATTTATTTATCTCGGAATTCAAATAAAATCAAAATCAATTTATTTAAATTCTTAGAACTATTCTATCAGCTAGTCTAGTACAAAACCTTTTTTTAAGATCTTATTAACTTTATGAGCCTGAACTAAAATGCTGTGTTTCGGGCGAAAATCTAAGTTAAATTCTAATGATCTATAAATAATTATATCACTTAGTGAAATAGGAAGGTGAAAAGTATGAAACTATACCTATTTTATACAATAATAATTTATCTAATTACTTCAAACGGCTAATAAATTCTCTGTATCCTCGTAGGACATACATTTGATCTTAAAGTTTATTTTTATGATTTAAATAAATTGTGTAATGAATACATCACTTCCGCCGTACAAAATGTTGTTTTATCTATGGTATCTTTAATACATTTATTTCCAATTCAATGGAGATCTTAGAACTGAAATACTTCCAATTTAATGGACGTCTAAGATCGCATTTATTTCCAATTTAATGGATATCTTGGAACCGAAATACTTTCAATTTAATGGTCGGATTATTATATCCGCTAACTTTAGGACAATTCAAAATAATCCATTGAATGATTCAGATGAATAAGTACTATCTGCAGTTAAAATCAATTTAATTATCGGATTATTTTTATCCACAAACTTGAATAATCAATTGAATGATTCAGATAAATAAGTATTTTCTACTATTAACATCCATTTAATGATCGGATTATTATATCCACGAACTTAATACAATTCAGAATAGTCAATTGAATGATTCAGATAAATAAGTAATTATCTGCTATTAACATCAATTTAATGATCGGATTATTTTTATCCGCAAACTTGAATAATCAATTGAATGATTCAGATAAATAAGTATTATCTGCTATTAACATCAATTTAATGATCGGATTATTATATCCGCGAACTTAATACAATTCAGAATAATCAATTGAATGATTTAGATAAATAAGTATTATTTGCCATTAACATTAATTTAATGATTGGATTATTTTATCCGCAAACTTGAAAAATAAATTAAATGATTCAGATAAATAAGTATTATCTGCTTTTAACATCAATTTAATGATGGGATTACTTTTATCCGCAAACTTTGGGACAACCCAGTATAATCAATTGAATGATTCAGATAAATAGGTATTGGGACAACCCAGTATAATCAATTGAATGATTCAGATAAATAGGTATTATCTGCCAATAGCATCAATTTAATGATCAGATTTTTATCTGCTTGTCAATTTAATGACCCATATTAATAAAAACAATCTGCATTCAATTTAATGATCAGATTTTTGTATGCTTGTCAATTTAATGACCCAGATTGATAAAAACAATCTGCTTTCAATTTAATGACCAGATTTTTATCTGCTTGTCAATTTAATGACCCAGATTGATAAAAACAATCTGCTTTCAATTTAATGATCCAGATTTTAATCTGCTCTGTGCATACACATAATGGCCTAACCATGCTTCATTTAAATCGATTTAGTGATCAGTTAATTTGTAACTGCTTCAGGTAAACAAACACATAAACAGCACCTATGTCAACACATAACCGAGTCCTGCATCGGTGTAATGAAACAGATTAATTTGAATCTGCGTTTTCACTTCAGCATGTATTCAGCTTAAATATACATACATTGACTGAAAGAGATCGCTAGAAGCGATAAGTCCGCCTGTGTTGTGCAGTTCATTTATGTTACTTGTTTTTCTTTGTCAAATTTGTGGCGCAATAAAGAATATCTATCTATCTATACAAAAATATTTTCCAATTAATATAGAAATGAGTAAGTAAGTATTGTTATAAGGTATTATCCCCACAATAATATTGTTGTAATGCTAGCAATATTTAGAGAAACCATTACAATCGTAATACGACAAATATTCCACGATCGCTTGAGATCCAATTTAATTAACTATTAATACGTATCACAAGTATATTTATTTTTATAAATTCGTTTAATATTTACCTATATTAAAATATCAATATCAAAATTTAGTATTTTTCCTTACTCATATTATTAATGAGATCCAAATATAATGCAATAGGTATTTTAAACAATCTCAAATTATACCTGACCATGGCAAGATTCATATTATCTACTCATGCTCCTTGGCATCTCAATTCACATTGGAAAATTAACTTTTGTGGCCTTTGTGCTCCTTGGCACGTTCATATTTACACACTAAATGTGTTTTGTGCTCCTTGGCACCAACTTTTGTGGCCGTTGTGCTCCTTGGCACCAACTTTTGTGGCCTTTGTGCTCCTTGGCACCAACTTTTGTGGCCTTTGTGCTCCTTAGCACCAACCTTTACATAAGGCTATCAAGTAAGAATTTGTTTTAGGTATATGTAGGTAGATAGGTATATTATTCATTTTTGACCATAATTATATTTATCTTTAAACGGGAATCGAACCCGTAACCAACACGTTTTAGGTTTTATTATTTACATAATTATGACAACACACTAACAGCGTATACACTTAATTTAGGAATAAAACGGTCCAAACTCCAACGTTAGTTAATTGCATAAATACACTGTATTTCGTTACGTGTATTTATTAAGCACCAATAAATAAGGTATGAATTAGTGTCTTTTTATGTAAAGCATCTCATTAGTGCGAAATCAATGTCACGGTAACATTGCCGTGTCAAGGTTATGGTTGCATTCCATCTACATACCTATTTGTTATTATAGGTATTTTTACCTTCGTTGATATTATTTGTAACTAATTAAATTGTTAAAGTTACTACTTTGCTTTATTCAAACGTAAGTTCTGATAAATATTGACGATTTTAATTGTTTCTTACCCGCGCCTAGTTTTCATAAATTCAAAACGAGCGCGCTAAGTACACGCACTAATTGCATGATCATTACTTGCTTTATACGATCGATAGAAGTAGTGGACATCTTACTCGTCCTAGCACTACTGTTCGATGTTCGAAAGTATCATTTATTATTATTATTATTTAAACGTTGTATTATTTTAACCTGATCTTGAATAAATAAACTAAATCAGCATAAGGAGGTATTTCTTTATCTCGGACGGACAATTCGAATGATTGCACAGTTTGTGTATCTAAGTTTGTTTGTTTTGATATTTGATAACGAAACTATTCCAAATGATTTGAAAAGCTACCCCGGTAGGTACAATGTCGGCCGTGACCTTCAATGCAATATGCGTAAGTTTATCTACGAGATATTGCACATGCTGCGAATCAGTCAGCTATTTGTTATTGTGAATACTGAATTTTAATGACTCATATAACTTAGGCCAGTTCTCTGTCTTTCCGTCAAAACTTGGTAGCTCCATTGGTGGTAACTTAATGGTACACACACTAGCATTACTTGCATTATTTTGAGACGAAACAGACTGTATTTGCGACTCATTCATTATATTATTTCTAACGCGTTTAACAGAATAATATAGGCGTTTAACAGAATAATATAGGTCTTCAAACGCGTCTAAACATTAATTGTAGTCTGACTTAAAATTAGGATTCAAAGATAACTGATGTTTATTCAAGTCGCCAATAATTATGACTTCAGTTAATTAGTTCTGACCTTGCCATAAACGTTTCATTTCCTCGCGACGAGAAATTAGAAATATTTCCTGATGAATTGCATAATTCCTCAAAAGAGGTATAGCACTAGGCCTCGCTTCCATTTTTTCCATCGAATGCCAATGAAAGATGGCTCACCCTCACAGCCTAAAGACTCTAACGGTGGTATTTGTGACATGACTTTGGGACTACTTGTAACCAAGCAGATTGTTTGCTTTTATAGGTACCGTTCTAATTTTCATAGAACTACCTCTTTGGACATTGTTGAAAATAGTAGCAGAGGATTTATACTTGCCTATTAATGACATTATAGGTGTGACTATGTTAATTTTAATTCAATTTTCATTTCAATTAAATTTTAATTTACATTTTATTTAATTTCTAATTCAATTTATTTAGATTTCATTTTAATTTAATTTGAGCAAATTTTTTTTTGACATGAGTTATTATTATTTGAATTTTATCTGACTATTATTAATTGTGATTATGGATTGATTTAATATTTATTGATTAGTATTATTGTTATTATTATTGTAGGTACCGCTATAGAACTAAATTTTTTTGCTTTTATAGGTACCGTTCTAATTTTTATAGAACTACCTCTTTGGACATTGTAGGTACCGTACCGATTTTCATCGAACTACCTTTGTTTGCTTTTATAGCTAGGTACCTTTCTAATTTTCATAGAACTACCTCTTTGGACAGTGTAGGTACCGTACCGATTTTCATCGAACTACCTTTGTTTGCTTTTACAGCTAGGTACCGTTCTAATTTTCTTAGAACTACCTCTTTGGACATTGTAGGTACCGTCCCGATTTTTATCGAACTACCTTTGTTTGCTTTTATAGCTAGGTACCGTTCTAATTTTCATAGAACTACCTCTTTGGACATTGTAGGTACCGTACCGATTTTCATCGAACTACCTTTGTTTGCTTTTATAGCTAGGTACCGTTCTAATTTTCTTAGAACTACCTCTTTGGACATTGTAGGTACCGTCCCGATTTTCATCGAACTACCTTTGTTTGCTTTTATAGCTAGGTACCGTTCTAATTTTCATAGAACTACCTCTTTGGACATTGTAGGTACCGTACCGATTTTCATCGAACTACCTTTGTTTGCTTTTATAGCTAGGTACCGTTCTAATTTTCATAGAACTACCTCTTTGGACATTGTAGGTACCGTACCGATTTTCATCGAACTACCTTTGTTTGCTTTTATAGGTACCGTTCTAATTTTCATAGAACTACCTCTTTGGTGTTAGTCTCAGTTGTTGCCAAAACTCATATTAAACATTAACGTTAATTAAATGAAATTTAAATATAATCTTAGTTTGGATAGGATCTTTAATTTTACTTAACTCTTAAACACCCGACCGAAAGCCGGGTGTCGCGTAAACAATAGATTTTCTATTGTGTCTGGTTTTCCGGGGCTTGATGGATTAACACTCGCAAAAAATAAAGAAATATTAAATGTAGGTGAATCTTTACATAATGTATCCATACATGTGTAAGTTTAATAACAATATACACATAGGTACACACGCATTCACATATAAATATTCGAATAAAATTATCATCACTACGTGATAAAATATCTATTATGTTAACCTACGATAACATTTTTATTCTTAGTAGCAACGATAGTATTACGTTTAATATCGAGCGGGCATAATTAGTGAACACCTGCGCGCGATCCCTGTCCGCGCGTACAATAGAAGCAGCGTTCCAACCGATAATTTCATTTTTATAAACGTATTTTTGACAACGGACTGAGATAACTTTAAAGTAATTATACTTTATTACGGTTATTTATTACAGTTTAGGTACCAATCAGTGTTTGCAACCTGCCCTACTAATACATTATTAGTTATTACTGTAACTATTTCATGGTTACAAAAAAATCGAAATAAAACAGGTCTCAGTCACTGATTTACCTCTAGTAACACTTTGTATTTCGTTTACCAGAACAATACTCATTAAGTACATACCTCGGTTATATTTTAGTCGCTGGCAGGGTCGCCACTTGTACTGTTTATGGTATGGTAGTAAAACACAAAGTTTAAGTATCCCACTGTAGACGCTCCTACTCGCACGGCGGCCGGATCGAGAGTGCGCGGCAAGCTCCCGCTTCCCGCGCCCCCACCACCGCACGCCCCGCCAGCAAGCGTGCCCACTACATTTATTTATTAGCTATACATCACACCAATGGGTAATAACTTCATAAATAGTAGCTCATATTTGCTAGACTTAGACATTGCAAATACTCGCATTCACAATTTATTCTAATCAATACCCCATACTAAAATTATAAATGCAAAGGCTCGAAATCAAAGGCCCGAAGATCAGATGATAATCCTATAACCCTGGGCTTTTCAGGCGGGGCATGAAGCGGCATCTATGCAGGCCTTCAGAGTGAGGGTGTCTGGCTCAATGGGTACTATGATCTATTGAGCCAGTCAACCTTATATTTAGTTGGGGCGGAAAGGTCCTCGAGTGGTGGCCACGTACCGGGAAACACAGCCGTGGTAGGCCTCCCACAAGGTGGACCGATGATCTCATAAAGATCGCCGGAATCCACTGGATGCGGGTGGCGCAGGACCGATCGGTTTGGAGATCCTTTGGGGGGGCCTATGTCCAGCAGTGGACGTCGTTTGGCTGAAATGATGATGATGATGATGAACCTTATATTTGGACCTCACTTCCGCTTACCATCAGGTGGAGTGAGGACAGTGAGGTCATCCTGATATAAAAAAAAAGATGAGCCTACAGCAATGACGTTCAATTAAACAACTATTGAACGTCATTGGCCTACAGTGTGGCAGCACATTGAGTGACGTTTCCTGGTGAAGTGTCCCTCTATGAACATGTAATAGGCCACAGTGGCCGCTTACCATCAGTTGGGCTGCGCGCCTGTCTGTGAACAGATCTAGTATAAAAAAAAGTCCAACGGGTGAAGCCACAGGCGGAAGGCTTATATTATATAGAAACTACTAGAAGTAATACAAATATGTTCATGGTCATATCCGTACCGCGCGTGAATACGTTGATAACTCGAAATGTCGTTTTTTTTTTTTTTTAGCTTAAACGCTTCTGTGACCTTATACCCTACCGGTATTAAAAACTCAACTCGAAATACTTGAACAAAATCAAATTATTGCTTTCGTACATAAGTGGGTATCTACAATTTTGGCCATAAATATTTGATAAAACGACATGTCAAATTAATAATACTTAACTGACAGCGTTTATATTATTGCATTTCGATTTATCAACATAAGTCAGAACATGCATTAGTTAATATATCAACATATACGTTTGTGGATTTGCGAGTGTAATATGACAAAATCAGTTATCAAGTTATGAACGTCTTTGAGTACGAATCACACACATATTATATCGAGTTATCTAGTTAAGCACGCTATCAAAAGTTGATATATTAAGGAATATTTCGAATTGTCTAGTTTTATTTTATAATAAAATCACACGAGTCATAACAAGTTCTTTATAATAGACAGCATTATTGTTTATATAATAACCAATCGTGAATTGTTACGTTTATTATCTTTGACAATACTTTCAAATATGCATATAATTTAACTTTTATAAAAATAAAATCATTTCATCGTTTTAAGAATTTGATTTGATTTCATCATTTTGGTAATTTTAACTCAATTGTAAACATGTAGGGCAGGTTTATACTTGAATGGCTTTCATATTACAAGTCACTGCAGATCTGTAGGTACATGCTCAAAATTGGTTCGTTCATTCAAAAGATCGTGTCGGAACTTGTCTGTATTGAGTATCTCGTTGTCGAAGGTTTTATTGTAAGAACGTTACTTAAGTGTTTTGTATTACAACAACTATTTTTATGAAGAGAAACCCTTTATTCCCATTTGCCCCCACAAAGATTGCCGCCGGAGGCAATGGGGAATAAAAATTCCCAGTTGCCTCCGGAGGCAACCGGGAAGTTATTGCCCCCACTTAAGCTTCGCTGTACATTGCTTCTATCTCTCCCTCGTAAATAATGAAAGCATGAAATAACTTATTCAAAACCTACCCTTTAGAGATGATATCATTTAGGCTATAGAAATTTTCTAATATTGTAGTTGGTTATCAAAGTAACAGCTACGTAAGTAAATTTTAAGCGAAAGAATAAAAATACAAGAATCATTTATATCATAGTTTATTTTTATTGCTTATGATTAAACATGTTTATATAAAAAAAGAAACTGGTCATTTTGTATCAACTTTTTAAATACCTACATCAATTGATACATAGGTTTACCTTTGATTTTCTGAGAGCAATTCTTCTTAGTGCTAATTGTACTAAGAAAGTTCTAGTATACCTTTAAATTTATAAATATAATCAGAGTATCATTTAGTTACGTACAATCATTGATTAATCGGCCAACTTAATTAAGTTGTTTCCGTAGAACTAATCTTTATTAATCTTTTGAACTTGAATCTAAAGTTCAGTATGGTTCAGTACATTATCTACTCAACGTGTAAGAAAATAAATAGCGTTCTTTGACACAATGTAAAGTCCAATTTCGCATGAATATATAGATGCATCACGCATTCAGTTTTCGTTCACACAAGAACGAATGATAATAATTATGGATGAAATAAGGTGGTTGATTTTTATTTATTTTAAATATATTTATATAAATACTATGAAGTTAAAATCCTAAAACCCTATTTTATTATGTCAAATGTTGATTATCTGTGATTTAAACTTATTGAAAATTTTAAGTCTTTTAGAATAGTTTATTATAAACAAGAGAGCCTGATTTATGCGTGAGTAAAAAGTTTCTTATAATATTATAAGATTTTCATATTATAAGTATTTTCTTCTATAATACATCTTTCTTAGTACAATGAGCACGAAATATACTCATAAAAGGAAATCATAGAAAAAACTATGCAATAATTTAAGTCTAAATGATATCATCTCTAAGGTACAGGTTTTGAATAAGTTATTTTATGCTTTCATTCTTTACGAGGAAGACAGCACTATTGTACAGCGAAGCTAAAGTGGGGGCAATAACTTCCCGGTCGCCTCCAGAGGCAACTGGGAATTTTCATTCCCCATTGCCTCGGGTGGCAATCTTTGTGGGGGCAAATGGGAATAAAGGCTCTAAAAGATCCAGCATTTCATTAATTTTATAAAAATATAAAATCAGACAATGACGAAGAAGAAAATACAGAAGACTATGAAATTTTGAAATGTCTATTTTTTTTTCTTGTTATTTGGTACAATTTCATAAATTCAAAAAGAATATAGGATTTTTATTGGTTTCTGCAATTAAACTTTGTTATTACTTCATTTGGTTTTTGTTTTAATTCAATAATTACAGTTTGAATTTATATCTTTCTTCAGTGAATAAGTTGATAAGTCGTCGGTGAACAACTGGATAAGTCTGTTTTTAAGCGCATTAACAAATATTACATTTATTTTGTAACGTAGACTTAAAACAGGTCCTAAAAGAACCTTAATTCAACAGTTAAAAAAGTAATCATCATTAATTTCGATTTACCAGTAGATCGTAAACTTTAAATTGGCTGCCCTGAAAAGTACGCAAAAATGACATATCAACTTATTCACGCGCGGTACGGATATAATGTTTGTATTGTGCGGAGAACGTACGTCTTGCATAGCAACATACTCCTGCCTACTTAGCCTTACCTAATGTACTAAATTAGTCATAATTGAACGAAACTAATAACAAGATGATATTATTATAAAGACAACGCCTCGATGTGGTTTAATTACCAGATCTTGATGTCGGAGTCCTGTGTTCGGTTCCCGGTTTGATATGTTTTTTCTTGAGAAGTCTGCTATTACACCAGTGATCGCGGGTTCGATTTCCGCACAGTACATACTCGTACATAAATTATGTTAAATCAAATGTTTTCATTAACACGTGTGTTTGGGTATTTTATTGTAATATGTTATGTATTGTATTGACAAGAAAAAAAAAATGAAGTCTAATGTTTATCCGTTGTCTGAACTTGTCTGGCATTCATAGTAAGTTAAGCGAAATTTTAGATGGCGCTGTGTGAATAATGTAGTCACATTTAAATAATCTGTAAAGGTCACTTTTCCTCGATTTTTTTTTATAGGTAAACCAGATGTTGAGGTAAAGAATCGTACAGTTTTTCAAATAAGTCAACAGGCCTGTTCTTCTGTTCTTTCCAGGTCGGTGATAGAAGAGAAGGAAGGATTAGACGAGGCAGAAGAGAAGCTTCTAGAAGAAAACAAAGTGCTGATCGTGCCAACCTCTGGACACGAAGATGGCGGATTATTGTCTGTCAAGTCATCGAAGAAAGGTAAGCAGATTGTAGTATTCTAGATCATCAATCATCATTATTATCATCAATAATCATCATTATTATCATCATCATCCTAGCGTAACTTTTCGCCTCCACTTCGGACGCACAGTGTGTTATTTTACCTCAAAATGACCACCTCATGGATTATCACGGAATTCGATAGAGCTTTGCATTCTAAACACAGGAGTCAAACTTCCACTAATCTCACTACAAGAGTTTTGGAGAAAATCTGGATTGAAATTTTGTGTCCCATAATTATCTTTAAAAGTATAATTATTCTATTTAGTTTTGTTCTTGTCACTTTTTGCCGCATTCCAGCGTTTTCCCGTTTCCCCCAAAGGTCGACTGGTAGAGAATGCTTTAAGCGTTAAGTCCGCCTTTTGTACCATTATTTTGCGGTCAAAAAAGTTTTATGAATAAAGATATTAATATTTAGAAAAAAAAAAAGCGAAATCAACAAACAATCATTTGCGGGACACTGTCCCGCAAAATTTAAGTCTTGATATTTCGGATCTTCCACGGAGTTAGAGCTTCTATTTTTTTATAAAGGTAGTCTATATCATTAGCTTTATTTTAAAGCAATTTGCACTTTCTAATATTGCATAACAAGATCACAAAAAATTAAAAACGAAAAACACAAAATGACTTATTTCTTAGTTGTTACGAGCCCTACCGCAGCCCAAGATAACTTATAATATGGCTTAAAATAAGACCTTTCGAAATGCATTTAAAGTAATAAAATAACTGTAACAATTTCGACGCAAATATTTATTTTCATTTTTTTCGAATTATGGGACACAAAATTTCAATCCAGATTTTCTCCAAAACTATTGTAGTGAGATTAGTGGGAGTTTTACTCCAGTGTTTAGAATGCAAAGCTCTATCGAATTCCGTGATAATACATGAGGTGGTCATTTTGAGGTAAAATAACACACTGTGGGACGGTCTAGTGGCGAGTCTATTTTGACGATGTCATCCGCCAGTCACCACTTATTTATTTATTTGACCGACCAACATCTGTTAACAATATTAGATAAATAAAAATGATACATACGAGTACACTTGCGTCATTATCATTAAAAAAACATCATCTAGTTTCTTTAATAGCTATTTGCCTTTGCAAAAATAATCTATTATAACATGCAAAGATTGCCACGCACAAAAACGTAAAGAAAAAAATGTACATATTTTCGAGGGTAGACCAAAATTAATTTGACGTAATTTAGTAGTGGTATTCATCTAAATCGTGTTTATAGTGTGTCTCTTGTGCGTATAATTGTGTTAATTTGTTAATAACTGTGTTTAGTTATGAAGAAGATAAGATATAAAGAAATTCCTTCTGGTAAGCGATTGAATACAGTAACAACACATTCTCCGATTGTTTTGTCTTTAACTAATCAAAATGCGCTTGCACCATGATCCAGAACTTGGCAAGTCCAGTTTTTTTATTGCAATGTGTAATAAGACGAGCAGATCGTACACCTGATGGTAAGCGCCACGTCTGCCCTTAGACAGTTCAGTGCCAAACAGTTCCTAAGCAGTTACGGTCTGGCACCGCCCTGCGCCCGCTATACCGAGACGACAGTTATTAGGTCTCATATACCCAGTAATTTCACTAGCTTCAGTGCCCTTTCCTCGAAACACAGAAGTGCTTGAAACACTTCTATTTCACGGGAAAATATCTGGCACTGCGGTGGTACCACTAGACGGCACAATACAGGAACCTACCACCAGTTACATTGAGCAACTGCCATCAGTCCTTAACCTTTGTCAGGGGACCTAGAGTACTGGCACTGGCTCGTCCCAATCGGGTGTGAAGGGGAACCGGGGGAGTTTAGTGGGTAGTGGACGCTTTAGTCTCGAGTCCACACACAGCCGCAGATCTGACTAGCCCGCGGTTATGGTGCATAAACGCATTCTCCTCCGAAAAATAAAATAAAAAAGGGGACCTAGAGTAATCACATCATGGCTACACAGCCATATTGACTGTGCACGTTTCACGATGTTTTTCGTCACCGCCGTGATAGTGGTGCAGATTAAAAATTACGACTTACTCTTAGTTTTATTTATAACTTATTTTATCTAGGTCCTTTTCTGTCTATGGCTTTGCTCTCGTCATATCTTGTTAAAGTAGGATATACTTTGACTATATTTACTAAATAGTCAAAGTAGGTATATTGATATGGGAAATATTTAAGTGGTTATCCAAAAAAGGCTGAAACGTGCACCAAAATAAAGCAAAGGCACACTAAAGGTTAGGTTAGCAATTCAATTTTTTTGGTGCACGTTTCAGCCTTTTTTGGTGTACAGTCAACAGCACATCACGGTTAACACATGCAGTTCGATAATAGCACTTATGCCCCCGACATAAGAGTGGTACCTACAAAGTCCAAAGTGTAACCTACGTCTGACGTGCTTTTGACTGTACGTTCAGCCTTTTTTGGTGTACGGTTTTGGGTTTGCCTGTTTGAAAAATAAGCCGGAGTCAGTCCTGAATCTGGAATATGTCAGTGTATAACACCCCAGTGTCTCTTCGCGCCAGTGAAGTCATTTGTACTGCGCCTGATCTCTTTGCTCGTGTCAGACTGCTGACCCACCGTGCTATGAGAGTGAGGGTTGGGAGTGCACCTGTAATATAAAATATAATAAATATTGGACAACATATTGATCTGACCCCAAAGTATGTATAAAGTAGCGTAAGCCTTTGTGTTACGGATATCAGAAAGAACGAAGGTACCACAAATATATACATAAATACAAATATACATTTAGACACAGAACAAACACAAATGTTCATCACATAAGTGTTTGTCCTGGGTGGGATTCGAACCCACGACCCCTGGCGCATAGGGCAGGGTCACTATCAATCAAATGCGCCATCGGGCCAGTGTGTGGCCAGTCTATGCATGCGCACTCACTGCAGCCTCCTCACTATTTTGGTGCACGGTTCACCTTTTTTTGGTGCGCGTTCAACCTTTTTTGGATTAAATATTCCCTATAATAAATCTTGCGTAGTTCCGTTGGTTGATCAATAATTTATTGATCATAAAGATTGGCCGCCGTATTTGAAACTCGGCTTGGATATTATTATCTGTCTATTATAAAAGCCAATTAAATTGATTTAAAATATCTAAACAGTTGTAACACCTGATATTTATTAGGCATTAGTAGATTTTATTTTACAGATATACAATTAAAGATTATACAGTGCTAAAATAGTCCCCATAGATAAGATAGACTAATCTTTAATTAATTTAAAGCGGCCTTTTTTCTTTTATAACCTCGTTTGTTATCTTTGGTAGTAATAATATTATCTTTACGTTGATATAGAGGAATATTCCGACATATTGAAATGAAAAATCCCGTTTGTACTAAACTTATTTTAGATTTTGACCGCCTCCATGGAACAGTGGCTAAGCCGCTTTAGTAAAACCCGAAGGTCGTGGGTTCGTTACCCGCCTAGGTTCTGGGTGAATCCAACTGGCTAGATCTGCCGCCTTAACAGTTTCGGCTGTGTTCTGACAATATTAATGAGGGAGCCAGTACGTAGGAAAAGGAAAAATGACGAAAAAAAGTATTTAAAAAAAAATGAGATTGCAGAATAAATTATTTCATTTTATTGCCATTTGACGAGCCATTTGGTGTAATGGTCGAGAAGTCGGCTATTAAACCAGAGGTCGCGGGTTCGATCCCCGCACGCGGTACAAACATTTGTGTGCATGAACATGTCGGTTTGTATCGGTCTGGGTGTTTCTATGTATAATATATGTATTTTAAAAAAGTATATAAGTAATGTTTATCCGTTGTCTGGCACTGGCACCCATAGCACAAGCTAATGCTTAGTTTGGGGCTAGATGGCGCTGTGTGAATAATGTCCAGAGATATTTATTTATTTCACTTGAAATCAGGTTTCTTCTGTGAAAGTAGTAGCTAGTCAGACTCAAGGCAAGATTTGAATTCGCGACCCCTTTATTTAATACCCATGGCTTAGTCACTCTGAAATGGAGACAGTCAATTAGCCACTTACACGTGGAATGTCAGCGAAACGCGCATTTTTTTAATAGATAAAGTTTTAGTAGTCAACTTAATATAATAACGTTATTATCAATATTAAAATACCTACATAGAACAGCTGACAGTGTTTATCAGCTTGTAATTGGGCGAAGGTAACTGACTTTGATAAAAAACTACTAGATTTTCCTACGACGTCTGCTTTCATTTGGTTTCAAACTGTATGGGATTAAATGTATGAAGTAACATTTTTTGTAGGTACAGTTTGAGGTTTACCAAATGGAAAGTTTACCATATGGGAAGTAGCCCCTACGACTTTATCTAGTACTAGCCTTCCGCCCGCGGTTTCACCCGCGCGTAATCTCTTTTTTCTAATATCCCCTCCCCCTCCCCTTCACATTTCCGGGATCAAAAGTACCCTATGTCCTCCGCTCTGAAACCCGTTTTGAGAGGTGTGCCCCAGGGTTCCATTCTGGGGCCACTTATGTTTATAATATTCTGCGCAGATCTCCCTCTGGTTATAAAGAACTGTAGGTATCATTGTTACGCTGATGACCTGCAGCTGTATCTAGCTGTACAACCAAACGATCCTGCCTCGGCCATTGAGGCGATTAATGAGGATTTGGACAGAGTTGCTAAGTGGTCGTCTCTGAACTCTCTGGTGCTCAACCCGTCCAAGTCTAAAGTTATGGTACTTGGCACAAAGAATCAGGTTAGAAAGATTAGTGCTGCTTCACTTGATGTCAGAATTTTCAACACGAAGATCCCAATTGTTACCGAGGCTAGGAATTTAGGTATAATGTTTGACAACCTGCTGCGTTTTGATAAGCACGTTCTTAATTTAGTAAGGAGTTGTTTTTATAGGTTGAAAATTCTGTACAGGATTCGGGATCTTTTGAGTGAGGATGCTCGTATCACGCTATGCGAATCACTAATACTATCGAGACTGAACTATGCGGACTTAGTGTATGGACCCCGTCTCCTTGGAAGGGCAAAACGTATGATTCAACGTGTGCAGAATGCTTGTTGTCGATTTTGTTTCCGGATTCAATATCGTGAACATGTATCACCACATTTGTACCGAGCCCGCATGTTGAATATGGAGTCACGTAGGCGCTTGCATCTTGCCACTTTAATGTTCGACGTCATGAACTTCAAGAGTCCGCATTATCTTTTTGAAAAATTGAAGCCTGCTTCATCCCAACACAAATATGGGTCGAGTGCCCTCAGATCTGCTCGCGTGCCCTTGTCAATGCATTTCCACAGGACGGTGGGTTTCACTGGAAGTTTTCGTCACCAGGCGACCAAGTGCTGGAACGATATTCCGCCACCCATAAGAAACTTGACTACGAAGTTTAGTTTTAAAAAACATTTTAAGTCTTTGCTTTTAGAGATGCAAAAGTCCAAATTGCTTCATGGTTGCTTTGGTGACGTCGTTCCATAGTGCTTGGTTGTTTTGGTGAAATAAAGGTTGTATTTATTTTTAAATTTGCTTATATTATTTTATCTTTTATATTATATTTTATCGATTATTTACACCCATTTTTATATTATGTGCACATAATATAATTTGTTTGGATAATTATGTAACCTATTTAAATTCTATTTTTACACGAGTCAATACTGAGTATTTACTGGAGATTAGTAAAAATAAATATTGTAATTAATAAAAAGAAAGGTACGACACGGTCTCTTCACGTGCACTAGCAATCACCCCTGGCAAAGGCTGAAAACCAGTGTTTTGCTCCCGGAGCAAAAATTCCACTGAGCCTCTTGCCCATCTGCATCGCCGCGGCACACATGCAGACGAAGCGTTAGTAAGGTAATGTTTTTTGTCTTTTTTCTCTTTGTTACTGAGTTGTCAGCTTGTTTTGTGTGTATGTGTGTCCTTTGTTGCAAATAAATTGTTTATCTATCTATCTATCTATCTATCTATGTTCACCGGGGATAGTGTAGCTTTCCAACAGTGAAAGAATTTTTTAAATCGGTTCAGTAGTTTTAAAATTGTTATTCCCTCGGGAATGAGACGTTTCCCGTGGGAATTTTATATCCTAATCCGGGTTATAAACTATACGTGTGCCAAATTTCATCTAAATCCGTTCAGCCGTTTAGGCGTGATTGAGAAACAAACATATAGACTTTCGCATTTATAATATTAGTAAGATAAAGAGTAACAATAGGCGACGCATAGATACACCGGCCTGTTGCATTTAGCTACGCCTTTGGATTTGGATGATAATGTTACCGGCCAGACCCGATTTCAGGACAAACTAGTTTGGCCTAGGCCAAACTAATTTAGGTCAACATAGAATATTAGTGAAAACAAAAAAGGTTTTCAGGGTTTAGAAAAAATAACCACGAAGGTTTCATTTTTTCTGATAGCCATAAAAAGTAATAAAAACATTCAGATCAATGTATGTGATATTGTCCAATATGTCAATTTATCGTCGTTATGTTCCAATTTGGTAGTGGATCGTAATAGATGATCAATAAAATGTTTATTATTTCTGAGATGCTTCCTCGTTGCTGTTACTTATGAGATATGAATGACAGACATAAAATAATAAATGGACTTAGTGCTTGTTCACGCGAAATATCAAACAATGGCTAGGTATCGAAGTGTTCACGACAAACGCACGCGCGGGCTATGTAGCGAGCGCCCGTGCCCGCGCGTTCAACGTGAACAAGCACTTAGCTCCATAGTCTAAGATCCCACTGCTCGATTCTGCAGGTGTCTGTCTCTCTTTGATGAAGTAGTATGTATCAGCCTTTTAATGTCCCACTGCAGGGCAAAGGCCTCCATCCTGGAAATTAAGTCATCGTTACAATGACGGGTACTGGATTAATCACCTCGCTTGCCAAATGCGGGTTGGTGATCACAAACCCGAGCTGTATCCGAAAAAACTGACACAAAGTTAGCTCGACCCGGAATTGAACCTAGGATCTCGAGATCTCGGCCTGGTACTTGAACCACTAGACCATCGAGGCGTTTAATAGTTTTTTATGGATTTATTTTTAAATGAATATTGAAAAAATATACAACAGATTAGCGATAATACCTATGTTGCCAATGAAAACATGCTGAAATTATCTGCAATAAATATTATGTATAATCAATTTGCTAATTAATTTTAGCTAAATGTTTTTTAATCAATATTAAGTTATTCTAAAGGAAATGATGTAAACTCATGTGATGAACATTTGTGTTGGTTTTCAAGTCTTGTGATAATTACCTTAATTACATGAGCATCCGGGCTTCCTTCGAAAAATTCGTAACATAGTTTTCTCGACCCGGGAATTGAACCCAGTTCTCCAATACACGGTCATTTATTTTAACCTCTAGTTCACTAGCGTAGTCTATACTAATATTAATAAGAGGAAATATTTTATTGTTTGTTTGTATTGAATAGGCTCCGAAACTACTTAACCGATTTGAATAATTCTTTCACTGTTGGAAAGCTACACTATCCCCGCGGGACATAGGGTACTTTTTATCCCGTAAATGTGGGGGGAACGGGGGGACATTTGAAAAAAGAAATTACGCGCGGGTGCAACCGCGGAGGCGGCAGGCTATTCCTAATAAAGTCGTTATTTATGTATTAATTTTCTATTATAACACTTGTATTGGCACGGGAAATTGAACCTTATAATAACAAATCTAAGGTCAGTAATTAAAGATTTTTAACACAGATCAATTATTGTTAATTTTCTACAAGGATTCTCATATTAGTTAGTAGCACGCTATATTTCGTACTGTAAAGATATTTAGTAGTTAAATGTGACTTTAAGTATATAAAGTTAAAATGGTGGATAAGGACAAAGGTGTGATAAAGAAAGGTATAATTATTATGTCTATCTCTTTTTATTATTATTGGTTTGAATGTGAATGGGATGAAAAATGCTCGAGCAAAACGATTACTCAACAATAAAACTTATTGGTCTTCTCTTTTCAAGGTTTACGAAGGTTTGACATTCGCTCCAATGTAATAACTGGACTTTATTATTTATAATATTTATTATTTATAATTAATAATAATTATGTGCAAATAACTAACTCCACGCGTACAAACTTGCGAGAGGCCGCTAGTAAAGAAAAACAATAATATACAGCGTCATGAAAACTCGCCATTTTAAACTCGCTCGGGTTTAAGTTTAAAATGTAGAATATACGCGAGTTTTTATCCGTTAAAAGTTGTTTTATTTAATGAGTAGTAAGTTAGTAACCGTGTAAATATTAGAAATCATTAAATATACAGCGTGTTTGGTTAACCGTTTAGTAATGTGTACTTGTATTCGAAGCCCAGCTGTTTTATTAATCAACTTTATGGTTTAAAGTTTTAAACGTACTCGGAATATGATTCCACTCTGGAAATATGAGCAATGCTGTTAAGTTTATCTGTGCGTGAAACAATGATTCATACATCGTTTTAACAACAAAGAGATGTATCTCTTTGTCCTTAATTTGGTGTGGAAACTGTAGTGACTCAGATACCTACTTGGAAAAAAATAAGATGGAATATCCCACTGCGAGCGAGGTCAAAAAATATTTCAATAACGGGGAAATTAATAAGCTGTAGTAGTCAATGATATTATAATAAAAAAGAGGCAGATATTTTATGTCAGTACTGAAACGAAGTCAAAAATTGTCCACGGCGTACGTATAGACCGACAAACTTATCTGTTCCGGCGGCGGCGTCGCTACTGTCTTTTTAGTACTGTCATTAAATATCGTTTTTGCATTGCAAAAACTGACATTTCACGTAGTTCCAATTTTGGCCACCGGAACAGATAAGTTTGTCGGTCTGTCAATGCTTTCGCTCAGGTTTGCTACTAGCTTAGTTTTCGGGTGCCATTTTTTTAGCACAAGTAACCTATCTACCAATGTTTTATTATAATATCATTGGTAGTAACCAAGTGATATGAAACGTCTCGTCACATTCCTGAGGTCAATGGTTTTGACACTAGCTCAGCAGTGACGAAAAATATCGTGAGAAAACCTGCTGTCAAGAGTCAAAGGGGTCAGATGACAGTCGCTATAATGTGGTAATTTTTTTTTTTATAGTGGAGAAATCCTTTATGGATACCCCAGCCGCTTGGGGGAGCAGCTGAGGTTATGTCAGAGTTGCCCTATGTTGGGGGTACTGACTAAAACTCCACTGTGGCCTTCTCAAGCACAGGCTAGGGGGCCGGGTTGCTCTATGTCGAGATTCACACAATTGCCCCCCACCAGCTGAGCTCTGCTGCTTTAGTGCAGCGCTCCTCAGGAGAAGCGAGCGTAGCCTCCCCCGTTTCCTCATGGCACTTGGCAGTGTGAGGCCACCCCACACTGCCAGCATACTCAGGGATGCTCTAAAGGTACGAAGGTTCCCCACCCTTCGCACCAACATCCCTGGGATCCCCGTCTGGGGATTCTTACCCCACGCCGGGGAGTACGGTGGAGGTACTCTAAGGCCCCCAACCACAGGGCCGATAATGTGGTAAATTGCCAAATCCTGAATTATGGTGCAAGCATGCCCTGACTAGATCCAGACATAGACGCTCGAAGCATATCTAGGAAATTAAAAGGAAAGACGGATTTTTCTGCCTGTTAAAGAAAGGAGCATATTCCATCCTTAAGCGATGCTTCTGGTGTCGCTTATGTCCATAAGCGACTATGATCAATTAACATCAGAGGCCCTAGACAAGCGGCACTTATGACGTTCGTTATCGCTCAATTTGCGATAGCGAATGTCAAAATCCGTATTTGCAATATCGATTGACCACGTGACTTTTCTCGGTGTCTCTGGTCTGCGGTGTCTCTGGTTGTCAGGGTCTGTCCCAGCCCAGAGACGCCGCCGAAGGCGATGAAGGAGCGCGGGGGGGTTTAGTGGAGTATTCTTCGTGCACCAGTCTTTATAAAGACTGGGGCATGAAATTGCACGAGTCCCACACACGGCTCACCTTCCCCGAGCGAGTTATGGTGCCTAATAGCATTACCCTCCACAAAAAAAAGGCACCTCTCAAATCCATACAATTTGAAGTTAGCGAATTTCGCTATCGCTGTCAAAATGTTACTTTGTCTAGGCCCCCAGCTCCCCTAGACAAGCGGCATTTATGACATTCGTTATCGCTCAATTTGCGATATCAAATGTCGAAACCCGTACTTGCAATATCGATTGACCACGTGGCTTTTCTAATGCACCTGTAAAATCCATACAATTTGATGTTAGCAAATTTCGCTATCGCTGTCAAAATGTTACTTTGTCTAGGCCCCCAGGAAGTCCTTTCGATCGTTTGATTCTTTAAAAAAAAAAAACTGGTTACTTGAAGCCACTGTAAAAAGCCATTACGAGTATAAAGAGATACAAAGTTGGTCTCCATTATAAAACTGCAAATTCGTCTTATTATCGTCCAGTATCCATAACAGCATCACTCCAGTTCCAAGCTTGGCTCTCGTCCAAACTGCACGGGTTTGATGCTATAAATAGATCAAGTACTTTTATTTACATCGGACTAATTAAAGAAGTAAAGAGGTGTGGGAGTGGTATGAAATGACGTTTCACATGTGTGAGGTTAAATAGTATGATCTTAATACAGTAAATCTTCCTTTAATTAAGCGAAGCGTGAAGAAGCACCTTGTGAGCCAGTACTGCGATGCCAACGGATAGAACGCCACGGTGTTGCGTCCGTTGTCATAGTAATTTGGGTTCCCCTTTTGCTTACCATCAGGCTAAGTGGAGCCAATGTACTGCGCTACTATTAAAAAAAAAAACATTACCAGCCTGTGTTCAACTGCTGGGCAAAGGCCTCCATTGAAATCAAGTCATCAATGGTATTGGTATCGGCAAATTTGTTGACCATCGGTCGACGGAGTGGGGGAAAGTTCGCGCATGTGCACTTGCGCGTGACCAATAGCGCGAGCGAATCTTCCGAACGCCCGCGCGCGCGTCAAAGGTATGCTTCTGGACCAATAGCGCGCAGGCGTGGCAAAATTCGTGTTCTCCGCAACGCAACCCCTACCCGATAGTCAAGAAGTTTGCCGGGGCCTTTACTGGCTTTATAACCACCTCGATACAGTACGTAAGATAAATTGGCATCAAAAAACATCAGAAACAATAATTACTTTTGACCGTTGGAAAAATTACAAAGACTTAAAAAATTAAAAATAATTCAGTTTTAAAAGACACTTCTAATTAAAGAAATAAATATCAATTTCGTTTCTGAGAACAGCGAAATTATCTTCGCCAACACAAAGTCAATGCCCATTATTTACCTTGAAGTACTGTACCTAAGTCTGTTTGTATTAAGGTGACGCCGCGTTCAACTAAAAGTCTGAAATTCGGCGCGTGCCGCCCCCCACCCCGCACATTTATGACGAGAGACGAGCACGGAGCAAAGAGATCCGCGCAATGATGTTTTATGCTATAGATATGTTACCTTCATAGTAATTACGATTTAAATCTGTTCCATTGCACACATTGACAAATTTATCTGATAGATAAGTGAGACAAAAGATACGAAATAGCACGCAAATGAAAGAGATAGGTATAATTTGACGTATGACGCATTGGATCCGCGCGTCCACTGAAACCACTGACCTCCATTATACAAGTACGCTGGACAGGCGATCGCTACCAATTATTTGATCCGATTTGAAAATCGCCATATTGGCGCTAACTGCGCTGGAGAGCAGTAATTAGTGAGTGAGTGTACTTGGAACTAATACTAGTTCTATACAACGACTGAATTTTGTTATCGATAAAAACTTTTTTAGATAAAGTGCCCTCTTTGTGTAGCTAATCTAAGTACGGACGGCAGCAGATCAACCTACCCTAATTTGTCAAAAAATCTCAATTGAAAGAGAACTCTATGTGAAGTGAATAAAGCTGAAAATTGGTTGTAGAAATTTGACAGATTGGGGTAGTCTGATGTGCTGGCGACTGTACATAGGTATCTTATTATTAACTCTCTATGGGGAGGGATAGGTCCTTAAGAAAGTATTCTCAAGTCACTTATTTTATTTAAATAAAAGAAAAAAGTGATTCCTAATTTTTTAAAGACCCCAAATAATTATTATAACTTTTAGATAATTCCAAATGTCACTAAGGCCCGTATTTATAGACAGATCTCAACTATGAGATCGATCTTAAGATGACTCTTGAAATAGTGGTTTCTGATGTTTACGCGGTTACTACCACAAATCTATACATATAATAAATTTGTAGAAAAGTGGTGTCTGTACAATGGAAATATATTAAAAAAAAATAGCAGGGGTTGTTATTATATCGATACCGAACCCGAAATTGTAATTAAAAAAAATTTTGTCTGTTTTTCTGTGTGTTTGTGCACGCTAATATCAGAAACGGCTTATTCGATTGAGATGCGGTTTTCACTAATATATTGTGGTAAGCTTCACTTAACATTTAGTGTTTATTTCATGTCAATCGGTTCATAAATAAAAAAGTTATGTCAATATAAAGATACACGCCTCGCGCCTGAGCTGCGCGTCCGTATATAAAGCGCGCTGAGAGTATGGCGAATAGGTAGTTGCATTCGATTATTGCGATTTACTTGAATACTGACAGTTTGGATATTTCATTTATTTATATTTAAGGGTTTGTAGGTTAGGTTGTCTTTCTTAATTTTCTTTAAAAATTTGTAAATAAATATTGTAAGCATTTGTTATAGGTTAGGCATTTCTTTCCTTGATTTTTGGTACACTTATCTTAATTTTTTATTTAGGGTTTGTAATATATGAATAATTTATAAGTATTTGGTATAGGTTAGGCAATTCTTTTCTTGATTTTCTTTATTTAAGTACAAGTTTATAAGCTCAGGTTATTAATTAATTTTTCTAGCAATTCTTTTGTTTCATAAAATTTGTACGTTTAGTTTACACATCTTAACACTTTTTGCAGTCAGCCTATGTTTTGCGATGACAATTAATAAAGCCCAAGGTCAGACGATGAAAGTTGTGGGTGTAGATTTAGATCTACAGCTGATACTTAGGTATCAGCTGTTTCTCGCACGGTCAGTTGTAAGTGGCTCTGACACGGGTTAGCAATCCTAGGAGCCTGTATGATTTCATTCCCGATGGCCATACGTCACATATCGTATACCTACAGAGAAGCATACTGTAAAGTTTTGTGTTTAACTGTTTTTATTTTCTATCGATAAAATCATAAGAACGGAAAGCAATCCCTGATGCAATGGGACCACGGGGAATGAAAATTACCCGTGGACCCGTTAATGGGTCGACCCAACGGGACCACGGGTAAACACTCAAATTTTTAGCTACCCAAAGGACGGTATTTGTTATTTAAAATAAGCTGCCCGAAAAGTCACTATTCCACGCGGACGAAGTCGCGGGCACAGCTAGTAAAATAATATAATAATAGTAGTTACTACTCATTAACTAAACACCTTAAACGGATAAATCGCGAGTTTTATCCGTTTCAGTTGTTTTATTTAATGGCTCTTGAAATATTATTTTTAGACAAAACTACAACTACGGGCTTTAGTCTAAAAACAACGTTTCGAGATAATATGTGACAATGCTCCAAAATATTCTGGAATTAATGCATGAATAAAATTTCATTATCTAGCCTAGATTATTTGCATTGATAAAGCATTTTTTTTTGTTTCTGCATACAAACAAAAATTGAAAGATACTTAGCACGTGTTGTTTTGGTAATATTTTTTAATAATTATGATTTAAAATCATCGGACTGATTTAACATAATTAAACAATCATCACCAATCAGTTTTTTTTCTATTTTGTTGTCATATCAAGTGTTTATTATTGTGAGAGATCACTATGTCCCTTTAATAATAAAATAAAATTATCGACTAAGAAATGACATAATATCGACATGAATTTAGACATCCCTAAACTAGTTCCTATGGTTTGTTAAATCTTGGATGATCTCTGCGACAGCTGTCATCGATTTGACAGCTGTTAAATTTCACAATTTTTGACTGTCAAATGTATGAAGAGAAATAACGTTCATGATTGTAGGGTCCCGCCCACTTAGAGATATTCATTGCTATTATCATTCGCTTACACTTAATAATCGATTATGAAATTTTAACCATTTTATTTATTTTAACCCACTCAAATGAACGTTTTCCATTATTTTAGGTCTATCCAAAAAAAACAGCACCAGTTATCAATAAAAGAAAATTGTATTGGATGATTTTAATTTATGTGGAGTCTACTAAAAAGGCGAGTTGAGAGTTAAAATGTGGTACAAGATGCAAACAATATTGTCAAATTAATAGAAGAAGCATTCCAATCGGTCACTCACTGTTACTACAGATGAATGGCAAAAACAATGTGAACATGTTATCCACATCGAAGACCAATTGTCCGAAACAGAAGTAGGTACTTAATGGATGCCGAAATGTACAAGTTCATAAGAGAATTAAAAAATTTATCTGATACTGAATCAGACCAGACGGCATTTCTGAAGACTCGAGTTCAACGGATAGTGATTGTGCGTAGTCAGCTATCTTTTTAGATTATTCTTATTCACAATAAAAAATAATATTGTAAAGATGGTGAATCTTAGAAGCTAAATATGGCCACACATATCTCAGGTTGGGCAAACAGACTGTATAGCCAGTCCAGCGTATTATGTATATGATGGAGGTCAGTGGTTTGAATAAATATTCGAAAAACAAAAGCGAGCGTGGGCGGAGAGCAGTTGTCATAGATCCGTCTCTGGCAATAGCCGGGAGCGTACTGCTGGGGCCGCGCGACGCAAGACGCTCTTAGAAAACCCGCTCTAAACGAAAAGAGCGTATGCGACAAAATGGTTTTATCCGTGTGATTTAAAAACTATAAATGTATTTTAAATAATATATGGCCCAATTATAGTGTAAGGTTCCGTGATTATATTTAGTAATTTTGAAGGCTTAAGTCGCTTCCGATTGTCGTAAAAATGACAATCCCTGTTTTTATAGAGGTATTTTTGATTAATTAATCTGTGTTACAAAAGTTGACCAATCGTGTATTCAAATGGACCATACAAAGTCAAAGACATGATGAATCCTGCCAATAAATTTTATTTTCTTAGCTTTAGTCATTGCTGAGAAAAATCCATATCCTTGCAACACAAATATTCAATTCGTCCTCTTAATTTTCTTTGTTGTTATACCTATCGTCTTATGTATGACATCGGCGTCCCTGATGCAGTTGCTAGTAGTAGATCGCATCATTTATCCTCGATTCAAATTCCCTTACCGCCAAATTATTTCGTCATTGGCAAGACGTGTTGGTGGTAAATACGCACATTTTTGACCGCCTCCGTGGAACAGTGGCTAAGCCGCTCGGGTATAACTTTCTCAGGGCCGACTGGCTAGCTACCACCCCCACAGGTGGAATCTGCCGCCAGTAGGATTCTGAAAAAGTCCTGCCACCAAACAGCGTACATTCCCCAGAATAAAAAAGTGTGGTCTATCCTAAAAATATATTCATTCACATGTGATATATTATGTCTGTCGTAAACATACAAAGTAAATATGTACAGACAGTTCATTGACCGACGGTACATTGACGTGACAACAGCTGGTTGTGTCAACTCTAAGCATTCTGCTAATAAACACGATGTTTGTTGAGGTTAATCTGCTTTCTACGAGGTCAGGATTGGATGGGTGTGCGAAAAAAAAGGATTTCATTTGCAGCTATTTTGACGTTGTGAACACATTTAAAGTGCATTAGTGTCTGAATAATAAATTCTTAGACTTTCACACAGCTCTATCTAGTCCGAAAGTAACGTTAGCTATGGGTGCCGGACGACTCATAAACATTACCTAAATACAATGACGTTCAATTATTGTCCGAAGCAAAAGTCTGCCCACCCGACTATTGGGCAGAGTTTTCGTTTAGTTGTATACAATTGACATTAAACATAACATAAGGTGTTAATTTGAACGAATGTGTTAATGTCATCAGTGTCAAAGCCACTCAGACGTTTTTTGAGGAATTTTTCTTAGAGATTGGGTGTCTAGTTTTATATTGAACGTCATTGCCTAAATACAATAAATATTTTGTAAATATGTACATAATTATATATAGGAAACTGGGTGTTAATAATATAATGCCCTCTTACCTGAGTTTTGATTTCGGCGGCCGATCTTTACCTTCAGTCAACTACGCATAGGGTTGCCATCTCTAAAATTTGGAAAACAGGACAAGACGCGTGAAAACCCCGGATTTTAGAGTCCGAAAGCTGGACATGTCAACAAGATCTTTTAAACATATTCAATGTAATAAAAAAACAGTTGAAAATGTCTTAAATCACCTTTTTTTCAAAACTCGGTCTACAAAATAAAACCTACCCCGGACGCTCCCCGGATGCCCTCTAAACTAGGACAAATCCAGGGAAACCCGGACGGATGGCAACCCTAACTACGCATGTTATATTTCAGTCACGATTTGCTTTGATGTTATAGTGCACGCACAAGTCCCAGTGTGTGTATTTTGGCGTAATAGCCGACTTCTCAACCATCAGACCATAATTGTATTACTTTTAAGTTTAAAATGTATATTTTTTCTTTGTTTACAGTGAAGCTTCCTGAAGATGAGCCGGTGGGCGGACGGTTTACGATCGGCCCCGCGCCCGAGAGGGACTGGGAGATGGTCCCTCCCGACGGAAAGTGGGGCTGGTGCGTGCTCGTAGGTAATCACTGAGGGGACTCCTCTCTGTCTAACTTAGGGCCGGTATTTCAATATATACTTATCTTGATCTTAATCCGGGATTGATAATAAGTATGACTTAAGTATATTTAATTAAAGGATTAAAGTTAAGCGGCACCTAAAGTACAGACCGACAAACTTATCTGTTCCGGTGGTGGCGTCGCTACTGTCTATTTAGAACTGTCATTTAATATCGTTTTTGCATTGAATTTCACGTAGTTCCAATTTTGGCCACCGGAACAGATAAGTTTGTCGGTCTACTGTCAAAAGTAATACTTATCTTAAATGTCATGCAATAAGATAAGGTTACATTGAAATACCGGCCCTTACAGGTGTAGTGCTTAGGCAATGTTGAAGCACCTAATAATTCGGCTATCCTTTTCTATCACTAAGGAAATTCATCTAACAGAGAGAGGCAGAGGACCGTAGGTGAAGCGACTCTTCCTTTCTCCTAATAAAGAAATTATATTGACTTTTCAACCGTCACAAGCGAGACCTGCAGTCGTGTGTGGCCCTCTAGCAAAATAACTGTATTGAATTTTAGGAAGTATAGAAGTACCTTCTATGTGGTTTAACCTAAAGTACCTTTAATGAAGCGGTGTGAGTAAGCGGAAGCGAGTGTCTGCCACCATTTATCACGCGTATCATGCACTGGTATGCAATTTTGAACGACACTTGTTCGGGCATGGTTTTTGAAAACTTTGAAATAGATTGGGCGTTAAACTAGCACACACATCTGGCACTCTTATTAAATTTACCCCAGGAAGAGAAATTGCAAAGTTACTTACTACTCACACGTGAATTTTCTGTGAGAGGTGCTACCTCGGTCGAGCCGACAGACTACAGAAACCGCTTGTTTTCCTGTGTACCCATGGCTGTTCCCTTGATGGTACAGTGGAAAATAAATTTTAACCGCTGTACCCTTGGCCGTAAAACTCCATCAAATCAAATTGTACACGTGACCAAGAGGGCTGGTTTTTCTTAAATTTGGACAAAAATAAAAAGTTAAAAACAAATGAACATCGGTAAAAACAAATGAAATTGCCTTCAGCATGGCTCTACCACACACATCAGATTTCTCTCCGAGCGTTTAGTCTTGGTACGTTTTTAAAGGCGGGCAACAACGCACCTAAGACTTAGGGCCGGTATTTCAATGTAACCTTATCTTATTGCTTAAGTTAAGTATAACATTTAAGATAAGTATTACTTTTGACAGGTAAAAGTGTATGACTTTAGTGCCGCTTAACTTTAATCCTATAATGAAATACACTTAAGTCATACTTATTATCAATCCCGGATTAGGATCAAGATAAGTATATATTGAAATACCGGCCCTTAGTCGCAGATGTTCATAGGCGGAGATCACGTACCATCAGCGGTCACACTTACTCGTCTACAGTACGCGCGCGAGTTCATGTCCATCGGGGACTGAGGGGGCACGCGGGAGCGGCGCGCCCCGCCTTCACCCGCCGACCCGAATTCGTCCGCCGTTGAGTGTTGTCCTTGACGATAATGCCGCGCGCTTGTCGATATTTTATAATTGTTTCGTTTAATAACAAGACTAATGTTTGACTGATAGTGATAGTGACTAATTAAATGTTGCATTTTATAATTATTATTTTTTCATTTTTGTAAAAAAATCATTAACAAGTATTGGGTATATTTATTTCATGAGTTGCAAACAGATAGAAACACTTTATCACACATGTTAAAAATATATACAGATCAAGTAAACTTAATACATGACAACCATGCAAAGGCGATCTTGTCACTTGAAGCGATCTCTTCGAGGTAACTCCATATGTAGGAAAAGCGTTTCAGAAACGAATAGTTTACTCACTAAAAAGTTCCAAAAAATATGGGATGATTGACCTATTAAGTAATAACTATCGATATCGATATTAGTATAATAAGGTTAAGTAACAGCACTACCGCATTCTTTAGGATGGACATGAACTCGCGCGCGTACTGTACCTCTCTCTTTCCTTCAAGTAACGAACCTCTTCTCTTTCTTCCAGGAGCGACCCTAGTGAACATCTTAATTCCTGGAACGATCAAGTCGTTCGGAGTTCTTCTGGTCGAGTTTAACGACGTGTTCCACTCCAGTGCGTCTGCGTCGTCGGGGATTGTGGCGCTCTGCTACTTCCTGTACAGTAGTTTAGGTGAGATTTATATAACTATATAGTTTATTAATTCGTTTATATTAAAAGAGGTGCAGCTGTGACAGCGATCGTTAGTAAAGACGAAAGTAATGCGGGTTGCAGACCAAGAGCTTTTTTTTTTGTTACGCTGTGGAAATGCTGCCTTCACCAGTCGTTTCTGATGAAAACGCGTACTGGCCTGGGCTCTCCCCCAGGATTCGAACCTGGCGGGCCTACCAACTAAAACCACAGCGGCTCTCCCATCCGCATTAGTGGAGAGGAATCCCGGAATCTACCTAGTTATGTCCCGGAAAACCTCTCCGCGCGGGACCCCCTATGTAGGGGGGGGGGGAAGCTAAGGTAGTTTAGCTTAGCTTGCATAGCTGACGCAGTTTCTTATACATTGTGTTCAGATTGCAGTTTGCACACAAGTATGAAAAACAACTTCAGCTATGGGAGCTAAGCTAAACTACCTTAGTTTAGCTCTTGGTCTGCAACCCGCATCAAGCTTGACGCCGCGGTCGGCTAGTATGGCTAAACTCACTTAACCGGCGAGATATGTATGTCAATGAGCTTCTTTGGTTCTCTGCTGAATTACCTCTATCTATCTAACTCAACGAATTTAGGGTATTTAATATCGTTGATCTAACTACCTAAACGGGTTCTAGAGTGGAGACCTCGTCTCAGTAAACGTAGTGTAGGACGCCCTCAGGCCAGGTGGAGTGATGAATTGCGCAAGATGACTCACAGGAGTTGGATGCGAGTGACTGAGGATCGATCAGTGTGGCGAGCATTTAAAGAGGCCTATGTCTAGCTGTCGACCGTTACTAGCGGGCGCCCGCGGTTTCACCCGCGTGGTTCCCGTTCCCGTGGGAATTGATCAAAATCCTTTCTTAGCGGATGCCTACGTCATAACATCTACCTGCATTTAAAATTTCAGCCCGATCCGTCCAGTAGTTTGGGCTGTGCGTTGATAGATATCTATGTAAGTCAGTCAGTCACCTTTGAGTTTTATATATACAGCGTGGAATTTTAGTCGTTGTCTTCCCGCAGTAAAATGATTCTATCTTAGTAGTAAAATAGATTAATAAAGGTTTTTCTTTAGTTAAAACAAAAGTTTTTCGATTATGATAGACGAAACTCGAACCAATAGTACTAGCTGCGTCGCCGACGGTCACCGGCCGGGGTCATTGCCCTTCGCGTTTATCAAAAAAATTATAATTCGCTATTTACTTACATTCGGTTTCCATTTTCCCATCAAACTTTGTAAAAAAAATCAAAAAAAGATTTGAAAAAAAATTTCAAATCAAAAAAAAATTAAAAAAAAAATTACTTGCAAAAATGTGGGAAAACAACGACTAAAAAAACACGCAGTATAGATGTTGTTGTTGTATGGCTCACTCGCAGTCGTGAGAGGAAACGTCTGTACCTGTACTGATTGTCCATTTCTCTCTTTCCAGGCCCCCTCTCGTCGATCCTATCAGTGAAATGGTCCTACCGGACAGTCACGCTCATAGGGGGAAGCTTCGCCGCCTTCGGGATGATATTAAGCAGCTGTGCCTTTTCTATTGGTTATTTATATTTTAGGTAAGTTTCATTCATCATTAGAATAGAAAAAATGTTTATTTGGTACTAATAAAATAATACGGGCACATAATTAAATTAAAAACAAAACAAAAAAAGCAAAATGTACGACAAAAAAAAACAAGGAACCCTAAGAAGGAACCTCAAAATAGGGATCTTTTAACCGTCGAAAAGCATAATATATCAATACCTTGCATTTGCAGAAATAAAAAAAAAACTGGTGAAAAATGGTTTATAAAATCTGAAATGTCTAAATCTGACAGTAGTCAAAATACTTTTGGATTAGAAACAATAGTTTCTGTAACTATATTTCGATCGTAATCGTATTTATTGCACAAAATAATGTGGTATAGAGCTTAATACTGTGGCATTTGACTTAAAAATTAAATAGGCCGCACATAAACCTGTAAAAAAATTACTAACTTAATATTCTCTTAACGATTTATACAATTCTGCCGGCTTTTTTCATCCCTTAATGGTAACTCTTTGGAAATCTTCAGTCATTTGTGTCACGGCCATTTTGAAAAATGGCCCCTGCCAGGCGACCAGCTAAATCTAGTTTTTCCTACCTTGCAGTTTTGGAGCAATGGTGGGTACAGGCGCGGGTCTCGCTTTCCCCCCCACTGTCTACATCGTGACGTCATACTTCGTGAGACTGCGGGGGCTCGCCAACGGGATCTGCATGTCAGGGTCTGCCTTCGGGAGTATCATACTGCCGCCTGTACTGCGGTATCTGCTGGAGACTTATGGATACAAGTGAGTGCTAAAAAAACATACTTCTTATTTGTATAATAAAGAGATGTTTAAAATCTACCTCATAAGCAGGGATGTTACGGAGCTCCGGTTCCGGTTCCGATAAGTCGAAACTTCCGATTGTTATTACACTTCCGGTTCCGATTCCGGTTCCGAAACTCGGAAAGTTTTAATCGGAAGTCGAAGCATAGCAAATAAATAGAGAGTGCGGCCTGCGGCGCGCGGCGGCCGTTACAAACAGGTTCATACCTGTCGCGCTAGGAGCCTCCCGCCTTGTGCGTTATGTGGTCGATTAATTCTTCAATTGTTGTTAATTTTAATATATTAACACTTATCGCCTTAAATCAAAAATCTCTCCCTTGCAACTACTTCTGCCTCCGCTTCCGATTCCGGTTCCGGTTCCGATAAATCAAATTTAAAAACTCCGGTTCCGATTTCGGTTCCGATAAACTCACCTCCGTTACATCCCTGCTCATAAGGCTCAACATCGCGCATAGGGCAACGGCGAGGGTTATGCTTGGGGTATCCTTGCGTGATCTCATCAGAAATGATGAGATCCTCAGTGGCAGGGGGCAGGAGGCAGTAGGCGTCGTTTGGATGAAATGATGATGATGATTTCAGTTGACAGACAGGCACGCAGCTCACCTCAGTGTTGGGCAAAATGTAATTAATTAATAATTACAAATTACAATTACAAAATGTAATTGAAAACTTCAATTACAAATTACTGGTAATTGTTAAAAGTAATTCAATTAACAATTACAAATTTGTAATTGTAATTGGTAATTGCAATTACTCAATTACTTTTTCAGTACTTTTTAAGTTTAGGTAGTATATAAATAAAATAATTAGGTAATGATTCATCAAAAGTATATTTACGGAAAACAGATCAAAAAAGAGTTATGTATTTAGAATTGTAAAGGCATAAAATAACGTGCAAAATACATTATCCAATAGGTACATAATAGGTAATTTTATATCGTCAACAGGTGATTAGTGGGTAGGTAGTAGCTTTAGGAGGTGTTCAGGGTACCAACATAAGGGGGTGTTTCTTGGGTATTTATCAGGGGATGTTTTCCGGGTAGTATTACCAGGGGGTGTTTTCAGGGTATTATCATAATGGGTGTTCTCCAGGAAGAATCATCAAAGGGGTGTTCACCAGGTTGTTGCATCGGGGGTTGTTTTCAGGGTAGTCACATCAGGGTGTGTTCTCCGGGTAGTAGTACCAGGGGGTGTTTTCAGGGTATTAACATAATGGGTGTTCTCCAGGAAGAATCATCAAAGGGGTGTTCACCAGGTTTTTGCATCGGGGCCGTTGTTTTCAGGGTAGTCACATCAGGGGGTGTTCTCCGGGTAGTATTACCAGGGGGTGTTTTCAGGGTATTAACATCATAGGTGTTCTCTAGGAAATATCATCAAAGGGTGTTCACCGGGTATTTGCATCGGGGGGTTTTCAGGGTAGTGACATCAGGGGTGTTCACCAGGTTGTTGCATCGGGGTTTGTTTTCAGGGTAGTCACATCAGAGGGTGTTCTACGGGTAGTATTACCAGGGGGTGTTTTAAGGATATTAACATAATGGGTGATCCCCAGGAAGTATCATCAAAGGGGTGTTCACCGGGTTGTTGCATTGGGGGTTGTTTTCAGGGTAATCACATCAGAAGGTGTTCTCCGGGTAGTATATATACCAGGGGGTGTTTTCAGGGTAATAACATCATGGGTGTTCTCCAGGAAGTATCATCAAAGGGTCTTCCCAATCTTACCTGCCGGGCAGAAACACTTTGCCCATCTCTAAATATCAGTAATAGTATCATAGTAAAAAATCTGACAAACATGAAAATACACAGTTTGGTACGCCGTTGCATGGCGAATTCGATAATCTAATGCATTCTGAGTTCATATTAAAAAAACACTGTTTCTAACCATAAAAACCGTAAAACACCGTTTTAAACGGTTTTAAACCAACATTTTGGTTTTATACGGCATGGTTTGATTCGTTTTAAACCGACCTTACAACCATAGTTGGGAAGTACCTAACATTTATTTTGGACGGGTTATAGAGGTTACCCGGTCAAAAAAAAAAAGATTTGTTAAAGTAATTGAGTAATTACAATTACAAATTAATGTAATTATAATTACCAATTACTTATGTAATTCAATTACAGTAATTTCAATTACATGTAATTGCAATTAAAGTAATTGAATTACTTTTGGTTCAATTATTAATTAAATTACAAAAGTAATTAATTACGCCCAACACTGGCTCACCTGATGGTAAGCGGACACTGCTGCCTATTCCATTGGGGGACACGTAACTAGGATGCGTCGCTCAATGACGCTCAATTGACGAGCCATTTGGTTTAATGGTCGAGAAGTCGGCTATTACACCAAAGGTCGCGGGTTCGATCCCCGCACGGTACAATCATTTGTGTGCATGACCATGTATGTTTGTATCGGTCTGGGTGTTTCTATGTATAATATGTATGTATTTACAAAAAAAATGTATATAAGTAATGTTTATCCGTTGTCTGGCACCCATAGCACAAGCTAATGCTTAGTTTGGGGCTAGATGGCGCTGTGTGAATAATGTCCCAAGATATTAAAAATGTGCTGCCACACTGTAGGCCCATCTGATCTCCGAACCTTTAATTTCAAGTCTACTGGCTCCCAGATAATAACATTACAAATCCGGTGGTAAAGGACCACAATAGGTGCATATTTGAGGGCTACATGAACAGAGAATATTTTGCTTTGATTTTAACTGATTTATTTATTTATTTTCAGGGGTGCAGTGTTAATCCTAGGGGGTATTATGCTCAATGTGTGGGCAGCTGCGCTCCTCTTCCAACCGGTGGAAGAACACATGATAAGGAAGTACAAAGACCCGGAAGAAGAGGAAGATGGACCTCAGGTGAGTCTAGGGAGAAGAAATGAGTTGATTTTGGGTTTAATAAGGTTTTACAGGGATTTGAATACAGCAAATTGTAAAGGGGAATAGATTTCTACAGCTTTTAGAGAGGGTTTTACGGAGTTTTGATAGATTGCTCTGGTTTTGAGTGGGGGCTTACGGGGTTTTAATAGATTCCCACAGTTTTAAGAGGGTTTTACGGGGTTTTGATAGATTACTCCGCTTTTGAGAGGGTGTTTACAGGGTTTTATTAGGTTACTGCAGTTTTGAGTGGGGGTTTTACGGGGTTTTTATTTTATTGATTACCGCAATTTTGAGAGGAGTTTACGGGGTTTTGATAGATTACTTTGGTTTTTAGAGTGGGTTATACGGGGTTTAGAATCCATCAATCCGATATTGAAAGGCGTTTCCGGGGTTTTTTAAAATGTTTGATGGCTTTTGATTGATTGCTACAGTTTAAAAGGGGGTTGTAAGGAGACTTTACATAGTTTTATGCGGTTTTTATTTATTTTTAATTTTCACGTTTTGTGTCGGCCATTTTGAAGAAGTTGACAGAATATATACAAATGCATGGTGTGGGGTTCACTGAAAGAAAAAGCGATGGGACGTATTTTGTACTAAAAATACACGTTGTTGAATTTATTTGGTATGTTATTTGTGATTCTGTAACTCGTAATATTTTACCAATATAGTGTTGTTATATTACCTAGTTGCAGAATAAATTGCTTGAATAACATAGTAAATACACAAAAGCGGTGGTTAAGTTTGCAAACGTTATTAATACAGTTATACCGTTGTTAAAAAATAACGTTCCATGTTGTGAATAATAACGGTTTATTTCTGGATAACGTTTTTGTAACGAGTGTTTTTTGAAAATGAAACGACATCATTTAAGCATTGCGGTCTCATTGGGGAACACAGCATTGCATAAAGTAAGCCTAAACAATTTTTTTATGTGTACATATACAACATTTTTAGTATATTCAGAAACCGAAAGGCATTTATTTTTCTGCAGCACTGTAATATACCCCTTGGAATTTTCTTGTTTTGGTTGATCCTTAAGATTAGTCGCCGTAGCCGAAACGAAATTAAATGCTCATTTTCATTACCGGTGGTTTAGACTTTGATTACTTTTGGTTCAAACAAACTATAGCTCTTTGTATCTTTAACATAACACGAATACAAGATTTACACAAAGACTTAGACAGATCAGAAATTCCTCTTAAGGTGGGTCTATGCTTACGAGCCGAGCACGAGCCGCGCACGAGCGGAGCATGAGCCGAGTCGCTCTGCTCGCGTGACAAGTGTGGACACACAACGAGCCTGCACTGCGAGCGCGATGCAAATCTCTTTGTGTTCGTCAAAAACCCGACAATCGCAGAGCACAGTCGAACACGAGCCGAATGCTCGAAGCGCGCTCGTTCGAGGCTCGAAGTCGGTCCACAGTACACGAATTTTGGATCGGCTCGTGCTCCGCTCGTGCGCGGCTCGTGCTCGGCTCGTAAGCATAGACCCACCTTTAATTTATCTGTTTGATATCAATGCTGCTATTTCTTTTGTCAATTTTAGATAAAGGAAGTCAAAATCTTCGAAACTTATCTAACCGTTTTGATATTGGACCTAAGTCTATTCAGTCGGTTAACTTATAATATAATCGTACATAACTATCACAATAAGAACTTGAAGTTTCGTATATACTAAAAATTGTTTGTATGTATGTATTTTTTTGTCCATGTCTGTCGTCTCATGCCTGTGCCATAGACTAACAAATTTCACAGATGCGACACTTTGTTTAATTTCTGATTTATGTATGTAGTAAATGTTGTTTTTGGTAGGTTGTTTTTTATATTTATTTGATTAACGCTTCATTGGTGTAGTTGTTTAATTTTGGGGTCGTGGGTTCTATTCCCGGTTAGGGGAATTTATGTTGCTCTACGCTGAGATATTAATAGCCTAATGCTTTTCTTATTTTAATTAAATGCTGTCTTATAATTGGATATTTAAATTTTTTTTACTCGAGAAATGTTTTTTAATTAATGCTTAAATTACTCGTATTTTTTCATATTATTATTAAAGCTGTTATTACTCAACCTTAAATAAAAGCAACCAAAAGACTAATAGGAATGTTATACAATGTGAATTTAGAATAGTTTTCAATCTATAAGTTAGATACCGGTAGTGAAGTCAAAACTACATTGTTAAAAACATTACCTATGAAATCTAATAAAATACACCACAATTTTATACCACATACCACATACCACATTATATACCACAAGATTGGCGTTCAATCTTTTTTTCTTACTAATGGTGACAAAGTCGCGCATATATGCTAGTGTTTTCTCTTTATAAATTGACAATGAACGATGAATTTTAATGTTAGTGGGTGGAGGAGGAGACGACGTCCAAAAAAGACATGGATGGATTGCGTGAAAGGTGATAAAAGTGATAATGAAGTAAATACCTCGTTGACGAGTGACAGGATAAACGAGCCCAAATAAATTGAAAACAGGGTATAAAGAAGAAGATATTGACAATGAGAGTAGGGGATAGGGAGTTCACTTGTGCTTTACAAGCACTTACTGCAGTACTATAATTTTACGCGTTGTTGCAATTCGACAAAATAAAAATAAAAGTGGCACATCTGTACAATGTTGAATATTCTTTGTCTGTTTTTCTGTCCAGTGTTTTATTTCTGTTTTCGCTTAAAGTACAGTCGAAGCTATCTCTTAAATTTTATTCATATTGAAATATATGAGTTTGGCAGACTGTACTGATCACCTTTTTATGACAAGGTTTAATACTACTATGAAATACTAAGAAATTGGTAGGCACTGATTTTTTTTACTTAAAATAAATGAGCGATGGTCCAAGAAATAAATGAGTGATCTCCAGTGATCTGGGTTAAATTCTTGGGTCAAATATAATTATATTTGACAAATCCGACAGATTATAATCTGTCGGATTTTTTCGGACACAGTCACTCTGCATTTTGCAACCTAGCACTAAGGCCAGTGCCTATAATTGAAGCGATGACTTAATTTCTGTGATTGGGCATTTGCCTAGAAATGAAACATTAATAGGCTAATACCTTATTAATATAAACTACCTTGGGGTTTCCGGTTCGCGGTCGCACCCAAAGCTAGTACCTTAATAATATAAATGATGAAAAAAAGTCCCTTTTTCATGCTCATGAGAGTGCTTATAAGCCGAGCTAAATATGCTTCGACACACTACGCTTGCTTTCACAAAAAATTATAAGTAATCAAAATCAATACAACGAGTTCGTATGTTACTGAATGACCTCTGAAACAAGGCAATGTTTGTTACCCTAATTTTCCGGGACTAAAACGTCCCACTACCCAGTAAACTCCCCCGATTTCCCGTTTGCACCGGAACATAGTAGGCCGCGGTTTGCGCCCAAGAAAGAGAGCCCGAGAAATTAGTTGATCCCTAGACCAGACATAGTTATACTAAAAACAGAAAACCGTATAAAATCGATTAGCAAAAAGTATTTTCTTTTTACTAGTACAAATCTTATTAGATCATTGCACTAACAAATACTAATATTTTAACGTCATTTCACAGTAATCAGTTAATGACGTAGCTGTTATGAGAAAATGTACAGTTTACAACAAAACGTTTAAAGTAACGTACGTTATTGGATTATTTTTACAGTTCGTTATTAATTGGCGTAGCTATTTTAAAATAATTTGATTAAATTGAGACATAAGGTCGGAAAATTATAAGTTCCTAATAAAATACTGGCAAACACATTAGTCTCCCTTACTTATGTATTTATGCCGACCCTTAATGCTCCCTCCTCCATGCTAGTAACTGAATCCCCATCTAGTCAAAAACTAGGTGCTCTTAAACTATACGAAAAATAAACGCACTTACAATATTATGCTATCTCAAAAACACCCATACAAATACAAAAGGATGTAGAACATACACACAAATATGAGAAAAATACAGAAATCGACTTTATACTGTATAGTTTTAAGGTGCTAAATTGCTATACTCTCATTTAGCTACGCCATTATACTAACAGCTCCATCTAGTGGGTGTTTAGTTTCATTTTCAAAACGCACGGTCGTTTGCGATTGACTCAATGTTTCAAAGTGTGGGTCATGTACCCCTAAGGGATTTCTGATTTATAGGGGGTAGCGCGTATCGTCTGGGAATGAATTTCTTCAAGATAATTATGACAATAAAATGTTCTACTGTTGGATAATTATGTTAAAAAATATTTAGATTAAAAAATATTTAGACACGAGGGCAAAATATTTGTTTAAACGAAGGGGGAAAACCTTTTTTAATTTTTTGTTTGATTAACGATATTGGTAACGTTTTGTGTTAAACGTTATTCGTTATTTTAAATTACGACGATATTGAATAATAATAAAAATGGTATTATTTTAAGTTTTTTGTTTAAGAATTAAAAATTAGTCGTTAAAGTTATGCAAAATTCTAGTATAAAAAAAAATCTGTTCGGTCTATATCTGGATGGGTATTAAGCTTAATAAATTAGTGCCTCTGAAGGGATATTATGCTGAAGACCTAGAGGTTTTAAGGAGAGTAATAGGGAAATAGTAGAAAAATGCTTTTAGTACATATTTAGCTTTTTATTTATATTTTTATGTTTTTTTAGTGCAGTTAACACAGGAGTTGGCATTATGCCTAAAGCATGAAGTAGTACATTCGTAGTTGGTGGTGGCTTATAATTGTTAGATTTATGTGTTTCTCTTGATATTTCTCAACTATTGAGTATTGTTCTAAAATTTAACAGCATATTTTTATAAAAAAAATGCAATGATTAGCGTCATAATTGAATAAAAAAGAATGCCTTCGCATATAATAAATATTAGTTGCGTTTGTTACGAAAATGATTAGGTATTTTTACGCTATTACAGCAACTCTTAAAATGTTTGCTTTTATTGTAGTGTACCAAAAACGACTGTATTTGACGCTTTTGGTTACTACATCAAATACATAAAATTTTAAGTACTGTTTTAACAGGTTTAAAATACCTCATTCTCTTTATAACAAGACATGTAAAATTATTTGATCTTTTATTATAATAATATATAAATTTTTGTTTAATGAGGGCGCTGCTTAGGGCCGGTATTTCAATATATACTTATCTTGATCTTAATCCGGGATTGATAATAAGTATGACTTAAGTGTATTTCATTATAGGATTAAAGTTAAGCGGCACCTAAATTAATACACTTTTACCTGTCAAAAGTAATACTTATCTTAAATGTTATACTTAACTTATGCAATAAGATAAGGTTACATTGAAATACCGGCCATTAGTGGCTTGATAGAACTTCAGTTGCTATTATTTTTTAATGCACATAAAATTCATATTGAAAATATTAAATCTGTCGGAAAATAGGAACAATGGGATATCAAGAGAAATACGATCTATAAATGTGTAAAAGTTTAACTGTTTCGTTAAAATCTTATTACATTACACTAATCCTCGGTGGCACAGTATATAGCATTAATGAGAAATGTAAAAGCATTAATGAGAAATGTAAATTCTGAATTACGTGGTATTTTTTTTTTGTATTTGTAACATAATAGAAAAATCTTAATACGTTTCTGTTCCAATCTAGAAGCAGTCGTAACTTTAAAGATTGAACTACATTTGGTAGCTCTGACACACACTTCTTCTATCCTTTTCGAACAATTAAAACATACGTTTAATATAGGATTGCCATCCGTACTGTTTTCCCAGGATATGTCCTGTTTTTTGGGGTGTCCTGGGCTGTCCTGGATAGTTTTTAAAGCATCGTCCTGGGTTTTTAAAGTCCTGATAAGGACCATTTTTTTAAAAATTCCTTGTTTTTTTTTACCTGTTTTTCAGTGCATATAAAAATTTTGGTACTGCTCTTACGTATAGTCCTGGGTTTCAATCGAAATGTCCTGGTATTTCTACCTTAGATCCTGGATTTTAAAGTTTGCAGATGGCAACCCTAGTTTAATAGAGCTAGAAAGAACGCCCGTTGTCATCACGGGACAGAATTGACGGTGCGATCGCCTGGGCATTTTCTTTCTCGCTCTAAATGACCGTTTTCCCTAAGTAATAGAAATAGATAGAAGCATAGACCGATGACGGTATGTCATAAAAGTTCAAATCTTCAAATGCGATTTACAAACCACTGCACCCAAAGGTATTAGCTAACTATTAAGACTTAACGAAACAGTTGACTCACAAAAAAATTACAAACTGCTTTTTTATCTAAATGACCTTTTCTTTTTCAGGATGACATCTTATTCGAAGAGGAAGAGCCGATAGAAAACTACAATATGACGTCACAGATTCCTCGAGACCCTACGAAAGAAAGGATAAAAGGGATTGATAAAGAGTTACACAATAATCTGTCTTCTGCGCAAATAAATAACAGTCAAATTGGCATAAACTCCATCGCATCTACGAATCAGTTACGTCAAAATGTATCTAAAAGGAAGTTGTCTTATACTAGAACGATGTCTAAAGGCGTTAATAGCTCTGCATCTATAGCAAGAGGGTTGGGATCTCAAGAAACCTTCGGTAGGCGTCTGAGTACAGTTGGTCCTAAGAGAAACTTCTCCACATCAAGCTTCGCATATGTATCGTCTACTCCTTTCCATGGATCAACCCTTTCAGCCTTTGAACAACCGAACGAATTCGCGTCACAATTTTCCTTAAAATCAGTCACGGATAGCGTAGCAGATGTTGCTTACTGTTGTTTCTGCTGTAGAAAGAAAGAGAGGAAAGAACCGAGCAAGTTCTTTGACTTAAGCCTCCTGACCGATCCTACGTATTTAGTAATATTATTATCTTCAAGTACAGTTGCTATATCTTGTACGAATTTCATTATATTAGTGCCTTCGTTCGCGCAGAATATAGGGTTTGAAAAATCACAAGGAGCTTTGCTTCTAAGTACTGTTTCTGCGTTAGATTTAGTTGGACGTATTGGAGGTTCAGCATTATCAGATTTGAATTTAATACCTAAAACGTTTTACTTTGTTGGAGGTCTATTATTCTCTGGTATTGCTTTAGTAATAATGCCATTTATGAAATCGTACTTAGCTATAAGTGTCTGCTGTGCATTCTTCGGTCTTGCCAGTGGTATAAATTGCGGTGTTACCACATTAGTTATGGCTGAGATTTTGGGGGTGGAAAAATTAATGTCTACGTACGGCATTAGTTTATTTGTAAACGGTTTACTACAGTTGATCGGTCCGCCTATCTGTGGTCTTTGGTTTGAAAGCGATAGAAACTACACGAATATGTTTGTCACTTTCGGTTTTGTTTTCATTGGCGGCGCATCTCTGTGGCTGCTTATGCCTCTTATTAATAGGAGGAAAAGGAAGCTGGCGGAACTTGAAGGTGATATCCAAAAAGCGTAGGTATTTTATTAAGTGTTAATTAGTGGTCGCCACAAAATTGCGATTTGCGTTTTTTTTTTGTCGTAAGGGTAAATGAATGCAGTCCGATTTAGTGACTGAAGTTTACGGTCGCCACAGCGTTGCGATTTTTTATATTTTTAGTTTTTAAGTAAAATCATGCAAAGAATGTCGCCGTCTAATTATTTAATGTTTTATTAATATTGTAATCGCAATTAAGTTGCAATTTGCGATAGTTGTATCTTTAAAAGCAAATAGATTATAATTATTCTAATTTCTTACGTATTAAATAAGAACTACAAGAATATGTAGGAATACATAAAATAACGGCCACATTGATTTTTTTTAAATCAACATGAGACTAAAAAAAAGTTATTGCCAAAGCTAGGCCAAAACATTTTAAGAGAATGCTTCTGTTAAAATATATTTCAATTTAAATTAGGATTATAATTTTAAGTAGACTTAACAAAATTTAATTAAATATTTTTTTAATTAACAAAATATTCACGGTAGATTAAGTGAATACTTAAATGGTATCGACTTAATTGGTAAAATAAAATATTTTACTATTATGGTTGAGTGTTATAGGCACTATATTTTTGGCAATTTAGAAAAGTTAATTTTCTAAGTTGACTAACTATCGAACTTGGGAATCGTCTTTTTTTGTTCAAAATTCTAAATAGTTCATAGGTAAGGTGAATACCTAATTCAATTATTTATTTCTTACGATTTAAGTTACGAAGCTAAATTAAAGAGGCTTCGGTTTTTTAGTACATTTATATTCTTAGCCAAATTCAGGCTACAGACTAATTTGAAAGAATAAATAGCTATTAAAGATATATTATAGTGCTACAGTGAGTGCGCTATAATATATTATGCGTTCTAATAATGGCTAGGTATCCCAAAGATACGATGAAAATTATTTCCTCACTCCATTTTAAAAGTATTGGGATTATACATGTACAATGGATATCGTGGAACGCCTCGATGGTCTATTAGTTAAAGTACCGGGCCATAACCAAAGGGTATTGGGTTCAATTTCCAGATCCGGCGAAATTTTCGCACACTGGTTTATATCACCAATCTGCATTTCTCAAGCGTGATGAATTGGCCAGTATCCATCATTATGATGATGACTTTATACCTAGTATGTATATACCAGAAGTAGTATATATTTCAGGTAGGGTGTTACGTACAAAGAAATCAATGCACAAAACTATTCTATAGAAAACAGTGAACGTAAATAAAATATAGATTATTATCATCTTTGGAACATCGTTGAAAATTAAAAATAACAGAAACATGTTTTTAGTAACAACAGTCTTATTTTAAATTTTAGAATGCTTTTGTTATCACTGTGTTAATATTTAATTTTCGTTCACTGCAAATAGAATATCGTCTGCACGAATTTTCAAATAAGTTTTGATTATATAATATATTATATTATCGTATATAATCTATATTTTGATATTTTGAATTTTATACATGCTTTTTACGCTACGCTACGAATCGTTATTCAAATGCACAAATAGATAACGAATGAAAGTATTCAAATTAAAGTTTTGTAAATAAATAAAATTAATTTCATATTTCTATTATATTATACTGGATGTTTCGATTTTAATTTTATTAAAATATCGAAGGTAAATATATAAAACTAATTAAAACTGATGAACTTAAAAAAGTTTATTTAATAAAACAAATCAATAGAAATATTACAATCAATTACAAAAGAAACTCTAAAATTTAAATCATGATGTGATCTCAAAATTTAATATTTCTCGCCGAGTCAATACTAGTGTTGCAAAAAAAACGTTTTTTTTCTGGCGTGAAAAAAAGCCTTGAAAAAAAACCTGAAAAAGAAAACTGTTTTTTTTCTGGACCATGTTTTATTTCAAGAGTATGAAATACAAAACTTTTAAGACAAATACTTAAGAATACATAGGTAATAGAGTTCGGTTTATTTTTAACTCTACTATACTTTTCTGGTTGAGTGGTACTAAGATTTCATGAATATATTGGCAACATTTTTACATCAACGAAAGGGAAATCCCCAAATCAATTACATTTGCACATGGAGAAATCCCCTTTAGGTTTATGTTTATTTGAACGTAGTTGGCTTAGCGCAGTTGGGGTGTGTGACGGATTAAAATATATCATTGAACTAAAATGTATGGCAGAAAAAAAACCAAATTTAGAAAAAAAACAACGGTGCTAAGTTTTTTTTTATGTTTTTTTTTCAAAAAACTAAAAAAAAAACAAATTGTTTTTTTTTTCATTTTACATCACTAGTCAATACCTACTGTATTGACTATTGGCGAAAACTACAGCTATACCCCGACCATTAAAATAAAATGCCTCGCCATATTGCGGAAAAATATTGGAACTAATTTCTTCAAGTGGCAACAATCAAATAAAAAGAAGATAAGATGTCATTCATTATTGTTGTCTGTCAAAGTGTGATGTCATTTGTCAACCGTGTCTTGTTACAGTGTGTTATACTGTAAGTTATTTGTGAGTATAACCATAGCAACTAAGTGTTGCTATAACCACCATAACTAAAGTGGCGCCTCCAGAGCAGTTTTTTTTTATTATCTTGGTCAGGCTATATTATATTAAATTTAGTTTATAGATAAAGACACCAAACGATTTTAATTATTATCTTGCCAATCATTACTATTCGTTATTATAATAATAATTCACAAAGATTTCACTACACATATAAAAAATGTTATATGATTTTATCAATTCAATACACTTTTTTTGCAATTTTCTTTTTATTGTAAATATTTTTTTTGCAATTCGTTTTTCTTTTTTACATTATTTTTCGTTTAAATTTATTTTTAAAATTTAAGATGAAAACCAATGAATATGGTAGTTGTTTTAAGTTAAAATTTAATTTAATTTTAAGGTGTGTTTGTTTTTTGAAATGTTTTAATTTGGTTATTTAATTAAATATCACAGTATTTATTAAAATAACTAAATTAAAGCATGTAACACACCAATCGGTGTATGTTTATAAGTATTAAGCGAAATATATAGCTCGACCATTAAAATAAAAAACCTCGCTATTTTGCGGAAAAATTGGAACAAATTTTTTCAAGTGGCAACATCATTATCGCTGTCTGTCAATGTGTGATGTCAATTGTCAACCATTGTGAGTTATTTGTGAGTATAACCATAGCAACCAGGTGTTGCTATAACCAAAGCTGATGTGGCGCCTCCAGAGCAGGTTTTTTATTTTCTTGGTCAGGCTAATGTCAAGTGTGGTAATCAAATGTCTCTTGTTGAATTATACAAATGGTAATTGTGATAGTTTACAAAATATACATAGTTATTTTTATATTAATACTTATGACCATTCCAGTGTCATTCCTCGATTTAGAAAAGTTAGTTTTAAATTTAAAAAAATGAAATAAATGTTTGTAATGGACGTCATACACTGTCGATTTCTGTAGCTCTAGGGAAGATTTGTTCATGTTCTCTCTGAGTTCCATGCTCGTATGTATGAGAGGTATTTGAAGGTCGTGGGTTCCGTTCCCGGTTTGAGTTCAATGAGGGTTTTTAAGAATAAAAAACCAATCACGTTTTAGTTGGACCTTATGGCTACGTAGTGCCATCTGGCGGAAACTCATCCATCAATGATGATGGATATTTTAGATCCCGACTGGGCAATAATGTACAAAATAGTGGTAGTGCCTGTCTGCCTACTTCAGGTATGACAAAAGGGGGGGGGGGTAGGAGGGGATTAGTATCATGTTCGTAATTTTGTATGACGCCTGTGTTTTAATACTTTTAATGTATTTAATTAATTCTTCTCTGTTATAGTATTTCTTAGACAATTTTACTAATCAATTATTATTATTTACACTTGTTTCCCAATGACGTTCAATATACAACTAGACTCCCATGCACGCTCAAATATTGTCCGAAGCAAAAGTCTGCCCACGCAACTATTGGGCAGGGTTTCCGTTTAGTTGTATACAATTGACATTAAACACTTACTGCCACGAGATAAGGTGTTAATTTGAACGAATGTGTTAATGTCATCTGTGTCAACGCCGCTCGGACGTTTTTTGAGGAATTTTTATTAGAGATTGGGTGTCTAGTTTTATATTGAACGTCATTGTTGTTTCCTGATATTTTAAATAATTTGGAGTTACACATTAATATCCATTCTTCAATATAGTTTTATTATTTCTTTAAACACTTAAGTGTAAATAAAGGTCGCTGTGAAATGGGTTTGTTTGTAGGCTTTTTTATTTGTGTAAAATGTTTGAAACTAAAAAGTTATTATTAAGGGCCAGTTTTTCCGCTGACAGAATATTTTGTTTTAATTTACTTGCTAGATAACTTAGATGCTGTCTCGTAAGTCGATATTAAAAAAAGAAGTCTGCATGTTTTTGTCTATTATGAATGCGTGTCAGTGTAAAACTAGCCCACAATGTATTTTTTTTCTCTTTCCAAGAACTATGAAATTAGTTCCATGTACTTTTTTCTGTAGATACTTACTTCATAACAAAAACTAAGTAATCTCTTGGCTTCAAAAATGTTTCTATAATTTCAGTGACTATTTTCCCGCAATAACAATAGTACGTCCAACATAAAAACACACCATTTCACAAGACCTTTTCATAAACTTGCCATTAAGAAAAAAACAACTGTCAAAAAGTAAAAATGGCGGCTTGACAATGTCGGCTGCGACATCTGGCGGATATGTTGTTTGTCTTCTCTTTTTTATGTGTATACAAAGTTCGTATTTAAATTTTTAGACTAAAATGATAAACTTATTCGTCGTTTTAATATGATAATCATTTTATAATTTTTTTTTTTTTGTTTCTTAACGCGAAGAGCTGCTAAGTTTTGTCGATTTAGAAAAAAACGTACATTAGCATTTAAAGTAAAATGAAAGAATCCTATATTGCGTTTGTAACATATTAATTCGATCAATTATTATATTTTAACATTTTTATAAAATAATTAAAGAAAATGTTAATGTCATTTTAGTCTACATAATTAAGAATATATATAATTAAATGTATTTAATTTTGTAAAAAGAGTATTTCTTAACTATAACTTTAATGTTTCGTGTGTACAAACGAATTTTAATTGTTACTTAATTTTAATATGATCAATTCATGTTTCTAATACTTATAAATGATATTTTTTATATTATCATAAATTAAAGTACTGCTATTTTAAATATTGTTTTATTTGCGTGAACTATACGACTACATGTTTATCACGATACAATGAAAATGATTGATTTCTGTAGTTAGATTTAACTTAACTATCCCTAACTGTTATGGACTGAGCAGTAGAACCACGACCAACGCTTGGAATAGTCGTTCATACCCTGGTAATAAGTTCGATCTCCTGTCTATCTACATAGAAGATAGTTATATTGTTTTGGCTGTATTATAAATAGGTAAAGGATGTATCATCGTTACCAGACTATCGCAGTCCAATGCTGGACATATAATCCGTTTTATTTAGCATTAGAAATTAGAAAACAAAGAACGAAAAAACGTAAAATAGTAGGCATTTTAATTTTTCGTATTAATTAACATTGACATGCACTTTTTTGCAAACTTTTTAAGATGATTAGTTTTTCTGTTAAATTATTAGTTTTGTTGTAAAAATCGATATTTTAGTATTTTATATCTTCTCTTCTAGCTGGAACCGTTCGCAGAAGAAGAAGCAGGCGACACAGAAGATATAAACCCCAAACTAATGCTTACACCAGAAGACATAACCCCATCTTGCGAGAAACACCCCAACGGATCGCCCCCAATCTTCAAGAACCACTCCAACGCCAACTTCGACGACAAATCTACCCCTAATGACTTCGCTCGATCGGCAAGCGCAGTCCAAGTAGCTATCCGAAACTCAGAACTAGAAAGAATGAGAAAATCTACTCCAGTGTCCTCGAAACATGGCCTACAGCATATATCAAGTAAGAATCATCTACCAAGTAACCCCTCTCTTCTAGAATCAGTCCCAGAAGGTAAGGCTGGCAGAGTTAATTCCACAGAAGCATTCGGAAAGAAGTTAGCGGTCCCAAAAACTCCTAAAAAAAGTCCATCTACCTCCAGTTTTCAATATATGTCGACACCTTTCCACGGGTCAACTTTATCAGCCTTTGAAAAGCCTAGTGAATTCGCTTCGCAATTCAGTTTGAAGCCCGTAACAGGCAGTTTAGCACCAATTGGTTATTGCTGCGGACGCAAAAAGAAGTCTAAAGATGATGAATCGAAGAAGGAACCGAGCAAATACTTTGATGTACAACTTCTAAAGGACCCTATTTACTTGGTGATTCTAATTTCTAACTGCACATGTGCTATTTCGTATACGAATTTTATTATACTAGTGCCGTCCTACGCTCAAGAATGTGGATTTGATAAATCACTCGGAGCGTATTTATTATCTATAATATCTGCTCTGGATCTTGTTGGGAGAATAGGGGGGTCAGCACTATCAGATATAGTAGTAACGCCGAAGAGATATTTCTTCATCTTCGGCCTCCTACTATCTGGAATAAGTCTAGCCATGATACCTTTAGTTTCAAGCTATTCTGCTATAAGTGCTTTCTGTTCTGTATTCGGTATAGCTTCGGGGATTAACGTAGGAGTTACAGCTTTAGTAATGACAGAAATGCTAGGAACTGAAAGGTTGATGTCTTCATATGGTATAAGTCTCTTTATGAATGGGATATTACAGCTAATCGGGCCGCCTATATGCGGATTCTGGTTTGAATATACGAAGAGCTATAAATCCTTGTTTGTAACACTTGGGTTTATTTTAATAAGCGGTGCGGCTTTATGGGGTTTCGTCCCGTTAATTCATAGGAGAAGAAGGCTGGCTGAGAGAAGGAAAGATATAGCCGATAAAGCGTAACTGTTAGAGTGGGATGGGTTAAGTTTTAGTTAATGTTTAGGATTGTTCGTTTTGGTATGAAGGTTGGTACTGCTTACCCTATTACTGTTAGTAATCGTTTGTCGTGTAGTGTTGTTATAAAAATTGAGACCAGTGCTTATTATTTTTGTAAAATTAGTAATAAATATGATGTTTTTTTTAAGTTATCAAAAATATGTCAGCAACCTCCATACGAAAACGAAGGAAGTTGAAAAGAATTTTAATATTCAGATTATAAAAGGACCATGAGGAAATACTTAAAATATCGCAATTCTACAATTCTGTAGCTGTCAAATATAAGTTGGAAAAACATACAACATTGTTAATGTTAATACTATATTTTTATAGATAGGTTATCTATGTCATATAATTATATACGACCACTATACGCAATAAATATAGCATTTAGATTCGCTACTAATATTCAGTGTTACCAATAAAATAATATAAGATATTGCCAGGCAAATATACTTCGTTGTATTAGGATTTAATAAAGAAAAAAAACCATTTTTTTTCTTTATTAAATTCATTGTTGATTAAATTCAAGCATCGAAGACGGTGCAAGCTGGGAATCGAACCAACGTGTATTTGACAGTATAATGGTCTGATAAATGTGCAGACTGATATACACGCTTGAAAGTCGCATTTTAACGAATTATATCGAAATTATTAATTTTTCAAAGTTTAGAATTCAACTGATGTAGTAGTCTCAATGTCTCACCAGAAATATATGGTTTGGTATATTATTTATTTTTCAACATAATTATATCTTCATTTATAATTTACAATGGGTAGCAGATTTTATAAAAATATATGTATTATTATACATAAATATTCCCTGCATACTATTTGCACATCAATTCAGCTCCTGTTCCATCCTATTTGTACTTTTGGTGTCAAATAACGGAGAAAACACAGATATGTCCATATTGGCCATGCACAGATGTGTTTGCATTGAACAAACAGAAATTATTAAAACAAAACATATATTTCTGGTTAGATTTGACCTTTTTTGACCTCACAAAATAGTTGACATTTAATTTTTTTTCTGTCTCAAATAATAAATTAATAGGGCAAATAAATGAACTTAAATATAACAAAATTATTGGAAATCTGGATACAAATACAATTTATTAAAGATAACACGTAGATACCTCAATTTCAATAACACAGTAATTACATATAATAGTAAGTTCCGATACTCATTATTAATAGTCAATTTCTATTAATGCGCATTATTTTGTGCGGGTTTTTAATAATAATAGAGTAAAATAGTCCTAATGTCTCATTGCAGCACAAACTCCATTAACGTTGAAATTAAGTTATTGTGATCAAGTTGGCTTAAAGAAAAAACAACAACCGATTACTTTAAGTATCGAAATTTAGTTGTTTAGATCTCAGAAAGTGTTTGGTCAGCGTTTCTCGACAACTTATAGGTTACTCGTAAACAGGATGATTCGATCTTAATGGAGACCTTTGACTGGGAGTGGGACTTAGAGCTAGGGCAATATGACACAACTTAAATGTTAAATTGGTGTCTCGATCACAGTAAAAAATTTTTTACTATAGTTTTAAAAATATTACGATGCTATTAAGATTTCTAAGTGCTTTTTTTGCAACTCAGTGGGAAAGATAAGCTCACTGCCCACCAAATGTCCTAATCTATTAAAAGACTTGTCTAGAAAGCATTTCTTTATGTGCTGCTTTACTCTAAGCTCCTCTGATTTTTAAGCCTTTTTAAGTAAACTAGCTCCTTAATTAATATTTTGGAACACTAGGCGCTAACGCTAGAACTTTAGGCTGTAAATAAAACCCAGACTTTCAACCTACCGAAGGGTGAAGCCATTCATCATCATCATCATTATCGCGTATTCCCGAATTCATCCAATATGGAGCTCAGAGCCCGCTTCGACTATGATCCATGATTTGGCAAGACATTATTACAATGGAGCGATTGCCATCTGTCCTCCGTAACCCTTACAAGGGAAACCAGACCAACAGGTAACCCTTACAGGTGAAACCATTGTTTTACGTAAAAATAAACTTTTTACCAATGTGACTTATAAGTTGTGTCCTACTGTACAGTACTCTCAGGTTTCCAGTACTTTTTCCATAAATATTAAATCTTAGTTACTAATAGCATCAATGTTAATATCAGCAGTAATAACTTTTCATTTATAATGAATAAAGTAATCTCCGAATCGTTCCTTTACTGTTATAGTTTAAAATTAATATTTTTATAACTTGTAAAGTGGGATGGGTAGTTTTTGTATTCTGTAATTATGTATTGAGAATCTTTAGGTATAAGAAATTGTGTAAACATAATATTAGTTTTTAGGATGGTGGTAGATGATTTAAATATGCATACATATAAGGGTAAGGAGCCCTGCTTCCTTGGGACGCCATGTCAACGTCACCGGCTACTATCCAAGCAGTTATTAATAATAACTTATTATTGAAATGTATGGGACCTAGCTCACTTGGCGACGGTTTGGCATCGTCACCAAATTTGACATCTCAATGTTAAGTCCTAATGAGGCAGGTCTCATATACAAATTATAGTCTGGCCGCTAAGTCATTAACGATTTGACAGCTGTTAAACCAATAAAAATATTTTTCATTTTTAGTTAAATTAAATATGTAACTTTACTCCAATGAAATAAACGTCAAAACAGCATTTGAGCGGTCTTACTGCCGGACTCAGAGACGCCAATCAACGCTAATCTCTGATTTACAATTTTTTTTATGATGTTAGGTACCTACCATAGGTTTTGCTTTAATTGACATTATAATTTGCATGCTGTCTGGGCTTAATATGGAAGCACACATTTTTTTTATGTTACATCATTTACTTGTACCCATATTATATATAATAATAATAATAATATAATATAATATAACGTTTATTTCAGGCAACAGAATTACATGAATTACAGGCCCATATTATAAATACCTTACAGACTAACATACATACAATATAAATAAAAAAATAAAAATTAATTTAATATTGCCGCCTTAAGGCGGCTTGAGTCAGCTGGGAGCCGTCCTCGAAACCTCCGATAAACGACACCCTGCGGCCAGAAGTCCTCCTTCATAAAAGTCTCCAGGTGATGGGACGGCACTCTCACCACAAAGGAACTTTATGACTTTATGGCGAGAATCCAATCGCTCAACCCTTAGATATTATGCAAATAAATATTTGAATTGTATTGAATTAAAGTAAAATGACGTCTCTGAGTGCGGCAGTTAGTATAATATCTTGTTCAGTACCATTTCTTTTATCAGCTATGTTATTTATTGGTGTTTTATTTAAATCGTCTATGACTACACCTTTAAATTTTTATACACAAATTTGTACAAAAAGTACGTACACTTCTTCCCAATTATGTATATAGATTAATAACTCATTTATTAAATAATAAACGATTATAATTACTTTTAAATATACTAATTTCGCGCTAAAATAGTCAATTGAAATATCAGTGCCATTTACAATAAATTACAGAATAAATCATGTGAATTGAAAAAATGCCTTAATAAAGAAATACTAAATAAATAGTTATTCCACGAATATAGTATTATAAAACATTCAATATCGAGTATTATTAATTTAAAATATATTATAATGTGCTATTATTATTTTAAATTAATAATAATATAGATTAAGTGGGGGTAGAAACTCCGATTATTTGCGAATTTATCAATGTACTTATTGTTAAGATTTATGAGCAGATATATTATATCATTTTTATAGAAATATAATTTTGATTCTGACGTATGTGAAGTATGGGCATATTGGACATGAATTTTGTACGTGTGAAGTTCCTGGTATAACGAAAAAAAAACGTTATTTTTGACGTTGAATAATAACGGGATTATTTTCATTCATTACCAGTAGTAGGAAAAATATCGTTACTTTTTTAACACTAAAAATAACGTTATAAAACGATATATATTTTAGTGGGGAATGCGTTACGTGGTATGTGGGATTAATTACACACCCCCCATTCCCCATAGGCCGGTGACGCATCAGCGATCCCTCTGGTGTTGCAGATGTCCATGGGCGGCGGTGATTGCTTACCATCAGGCGACCCGCTGACTCGTTTGCCGGCTCTGACATAGAAAAAGAATAGTTTCACGCGTTGCAGAATTCATGAAAAGCCGAATATATCCATATAATGATTACAATATTCTAAATATTTCGTGAGTGTGTTGCTTGTGATTACTACAATGCCGATTTTTATACGAGTAATAGTCTCAAAGAGACATAGTTTGTAACATAGGTAATTGATTTGTAAAATAAATATTTTTATTCATAATTAAATTGTTTTTTAATGTTTTCTTTTCCCCTCGTCATATGCTTCTGATTTATGATTAACGCCTTAATGGTCTCGTGCAGTGGTTCCCAAAGTTGTCTGGACTATGACCCATCTAATACAAGTTCCCAGACTCGGGATCCACCTCAACCAGGAAATAGGAAAATCCGCAAACAAAATAATTTTTTTATCGTCAGGTGGTATATTATTTTTAGAGATCGGAAAGTTCATTTTTGGCTACAATATTATGGAAGCGGCTTATAAAATATTTTTTAAAATATGAATCCCGGGATTCCGGGAAATTAGTCAATGCGAATCTAGTCGATATCATGGTGGGAATTGACGTCTTTAGCATGTGGCATTTTTTTTACCGACTTCAAAAAGGAGGAGGTAATAATTATATTCCACTGGATGTATTTTTTTGGATTCGTTTGATAAATATCTTATGAAAATTGAAGAAGAAATATGAGGCAATCGTTATTTCTGTTATGAAAACATTGAATTTGTCGAATCCAAACCCCCCAATTTTTTTTGATACAAAAGTGCACTTGATATTAGCACCTTAAAATAGGTAAATATAGCTGCAGCCTGCACCCGATTTGATTCTATAATAAAAAACTAAATTATTATAAAAGTAGTGCATAGAAAGAATTGGAGAAAGTTGGGGGAGGCCTTTGCTCAGCAATGGGATTTAACGGGCTAACAAAAAAAAAACAAGTAAATATGCATCCGAATAACCGATCTCTAATTTTATTATTTTACAAGCAGGGCCCACTCAATATTCGCTCGCGAACCACAGTTTGGGAAACCTTGTTTGTTTCAAATGAGCATAAAACAAAATCTTTGCGTTTTCAAAATCTCCTACGTGATATTTATTTCATAAAAACCTTAATTTGTGTAATATGGTGGCAGCACTTTTTAATAGTCCAACATGCTAGGTACGGTACAGGTAAAAAAAAATAGGTACGGTCAACAGGACATCACGGTATACACTTGCAGTTCGATAATAGCGCTTATGCCCCCGACATAAGAGCGGTACAAAGTCCAAGTGTTACGTCTGACGTGCTTTTGGCAAGTCCAGTTATCACATTGGAGCCTCTGCCATCAGACCTCCGTAGCCTTAACAGACCAATTAGGTCATGGCTACACAGCCATTCCACTGTGCAGGTTTCTTCGATGTTTTCCGTTACCGCCGAGCTAGTGGTAAATTCCCGGCTGGCACTTTTTAGGGGACAGCAAAATTTCCTGGAGGAGCAAAAAAAGAGGCGGCAGAATTGTCTTCCGCCCCGGGCGGGTGGGCTACTTTGCCAACTGGAGGAGCAAAAAAAAGGGCGGCTGACACCCACTTTACGCCACTACTTGGGTCAAAGTTTGGGGATTCTTACCTCACGCCAGAGTGTGGTGGCGCGTGGCGGAATGCTGAGGATTCCGAAGTGTTCCTAAATTATGTTGTATGTAATTATATTTCTTTAGGTAAACTTGATCTAACTATTTCATCCTAAAACAATCTTGAGTGTAGGTTAAAAAGTAGTAATTTATATCTGTAAAAAAACGATTTTTTTATAATGTTAGAGTTGGAATTATTTTGTAATTTGTCTAATATTATAATGTTATAATTTGTGAGTGGTTGACCAAAAAGGGACCTCAAGGGAAAATAATTGATTTCGAGTAAATCGCGTTTAAAGTTTCGTGTTTTCAAGTTACGACTCGTGTCTCGGCTCACAAAAAAATTCATAAAAAAAAACTACGGCGCCTAAAATTATTCTGGTTAGACCAAAACAAAGCTAAAAGACCACAGAATCAGAAATTCTAAAAATATAAATAACTGTTTCCAATCCCTCCAGGTGGGGATTTCCGATGGGGATTTGTGGAATAACCCGTCCCTTTTTGGTCAACCGTTTGATTTATCACAAAATATTAAATATTGTAAAGAGGTTTAATTTCATAATGTCAAAATATGGAATGACTAAAAAAGAAAAAAAAAGCAAATGGCGGGACGGTATCCAATTTTCCACCGGAGGCGGAGGGGAAGAAAAATTGAAAAGGATTGTTCCAATTTTGGGAATTGGGTGTTCGCGCCATAATACATTGTAATTAACAAGTCAATTCATTGTAAACAAGGATATAGTGAGCTGTATGTGGAGTTTTATTACAATAAATAAATGTTAAATATACAACGTTACAATGGTTTTGTATAAAAATACATAATAATATGTATATCGTGTAGTAAAAGAGAACACTAATTACCAAATTAATATTTATTTAATTCAAAAAATCTACATTATAAATTGAAAGAATAGAAACTAATCGCTAAAACGTTAACATAACAATGAATAAAAGAAATAATTGAACAATATATGTACATTTCAGGCTTTATAATGTCAGTACTTAGTGTGCTGTATAGGTTCTAAATGACAATGCAAAAGACTGGGCCCAAAAAAAAAAGTTGTTCAGATTTGGGACATAGCCTACGAAGTAGATCTAATAAACAAAAATATGTTTATTATGTTAATTATTTATGTTCATATAAAACTAATAAATTATTATGGACGATAACTTTTTCCCCCTGGCACCGATTATGGTGTCATGATGTCATCTTAATAAAAGTTGATGGTGTGTGTGTGGTCTTTTACATAGAATAGGTACATCTCATCTCTGCACATTAACTTAAAATTTTTGGGACCATTGTTCTTAGCAAGTTTTGCATTGTCCTTTTTTTTGGTATTTTGGTTTTTCAGACTTGCACGCAGCCTACCTCATGGTAAACGGCCACTGCGGCCTATGCCCCTGAGGGACACTTAAACAGGAAGCTTATAATGCCAGACTGTAGACTCATCTGATCTTCGAGCCTTTGATTTCAAGTCTACTGGCTCCCACATTTTTATTTCCGGAACACAACCAGTGATCTTCGAGCCTTTGATTTCAAGTGTACTAGCTCCCACATTAATATTGCCGGAACACAGCCAGAGCTGTTGTGGTGGCAGATTTCATCTGTGGGCGTGGTAGCTAGCCAGTTGGAGTCTGAAAAAGTCCTACCACACCCCAGACTTAAGGCGGGAATCGAACCCACGACCTCCGGGTTTTTATACCTTAGCCACTGTTCCACGGAGGCGGTCAAAAGTTCAAAACCGCGTAACTGCTTACCATCAGGTGGGCTGTAGGCTTTAGAGACACCCTATAAAAATACTTAGAAATAATATTGAGACCAATTAACCACACAATCATGTGAGGCGGCGTTTGTAAACACGCTATTGCTCTATTGTAGGTACAAGTAAACGTGGGTAAACAAACTTAGTAGGTATATTTATCAGTAGTTCAGAACCGATACCATTATGTTTAGCATATAATAATATATGTATAATAAATATCTAGACATTATTCACACAGCGCCATCTAGCCCCAAGCTAAGCATTAGCCTGTCCTTCCAATCCGACCAACTAAACAGACCAACTGGTTGTGCGGTTTGGAACCCGATAAAAGGTTTTATTCCAATACAACCAACTAGTTGATTATTTATTTTATTTTGAGAAATATTATTCCAAACGGACCAACTGTTTTCTTTCTCAAGGATACAACTTCTTAGTTGGTCTGTTTTTATTTGTTAATTCAAATCTGTCCCCATCCACATAAAGCGGATACTGGTATGGTACCAGGGCAACATGACCTTATTGGAGATGTATTTTATTTTGCCATGCATTTTTTCATCAAGGTTTATCACACACACTGCAGCTTTTAAAATCTTTTTTTTCTTCTATACGCTTGATTCGTCATAATAATCAACTCGTAATAAAAAGCTTGACAAAGTATTACATCTCCAATAAGGTCATGTTGCCCTAGTACATTTGTAAATTATTCTCTTAAGGACGAAAGGGAATGAACCAAAATTCTCTTTATCCACCACGGGTGGACATTGTCACAATTTTTGAAATTTAGTTTCGATGTCTACCCCCGGGGTACAGTGGGACAACAAAAAAGTTGTATCGTTAAGAAAGAAAAATAGTTGATCCGTTTTAAGTTGTACGGATGGGAATAAATTGGAATTAAAAAAAAAATTCAATCAGACCAACTGAAAAGTTGTACCGTTGGGAAAGAAAAATAGTTGATCCGTTTCAGTTGGTCGGTTTAGTTGGTCGGATTGGAAGGACAGGCATTAGCTTGTACTATGGGTGCCAGACAACGGATAAACATTACTCATATACTTTTTTTTTTGTAAATACATACTATATCATACATAGAAACACCCAGACCGATACAAACAGACATGTTCATGCACACAAATGTTTGTACCGTGCGGGAATCGAACCCGCGACCTCTAGTGTAATAGCCGACTTCCCGACCATTACACCAAACGGCTCGTCGTAATTACGGAGCTGCGTTAAATGTAAATGTTATGTTAAAGTAGGTATTCATTGTAAGCCAAATATTTAAGGCCTCAAAATAGGATCAGTCGGTAAAAATGATTGCACAAAATAGGATCAGTCGGTAAAATTTGTAATAACCAGGCTTGTCAAATCTAGGATCATAGTCGAAGCGGACCCTGAGCTCCATACTGGATGCAATCGGGAATACGCTGACATGATGATGATGATGAGGATCAGTCGGTAAAAATGATTGCACATTAATTAGATATGTATAGCAAATACAAACAAAGACGTTTATTTGCTAAGAATAGGTCGACTAAGCGTCAAAACTACTACTAGCGACTAGCGTCGAATTTATTTTATAAATATAGTGTAACATCACGTACACTGATGTTATATTCTTATCTCAAGGCACCCTTTAAACTGCCTCCGTGGTAGGCACAGTGGTTAGAGCGTTGGGCTCTAATACCCAGAGGTCGTGGGTTCGAATCGGCTCGATTCGAAAACTCGGCTAGGAGGACATTATTAGAGCCATGGTGCAGACAATACTTTGACAGGAAATTTGTATTTAAGTATAAAGTGGTACCTTCGTTGTTTCTGACACCCATAACACAAGTGCTTACGCTACTTATTGGGGTCAGATCAATGTATGTTATGTTGTCCAATATTTTTTTTTTCTGAACATACACTTTACTTACTACTTTACTTACTTACTTTACTTTTGCTATCTTATAATTTCTCCATTGTGTATGTATAATAAATGTAGGTTTATGTATGTATGTGTATATTAATATGTTTGTGGATATAATTATGTGTATGTATGTTTATGAATTTATTTTAATATGTTAATTAAATAAAGTAAGTAACTTTTTTATATATTCAAATTGCATTGATATACCTACCTATTCTTTCGGTAGTTCTTTACGTGGGGGTTGTCTGGTAGAGATTACTTCAAGCGATAAGACCGCCTATATTGTGCATTATTGTTCTTTTTTTATTGTAATTTTCATTTGTTTTTGTGTGCAATAAAGAATATTTATGTTATGTTATACACAAATAAGTGTATGAAAATGTTTTCAACTTAGATCTAAGTAATTGCTAGTCGTATAACGTCAACAGTGTGGCTTTCATTTAAATATTTATTTACGTACAAAAGTGACTTGTCTAATAAAATTTATTTAGCGACTTGTTTTTCTCCATATTATCTTGTACAGACCTAATACATTTTTATTACCTAAGGTATAAAAGCAAGAAAGTATTTTTTTTAATTCAGTGTTTCCCGTCCTTTATTCACGACACGGCATAATGAAAAACGGTTTGGTATTTCTCCTATTGGTAAGTAGGTTTAATATAAAAGTTTTTTTTTGTTAATAAATCCTTATCATTGGCATCTATCTATAGATATGTTATCGTTGGTCTCTTTGGTTGGTCAACTCTGGGTTGCTTATTACAACAATAAGGCTGGCCAGCTCGTCGTCAATGCAAGACTTGCTAAGAACAATGGGCCCAAAAAAAATTAAGTTAATGTGCAGAGATGAGATCTAGGTATTCTAAAGACCACACACACACCATCAACTTTTATTATGATGACATCATAATCGGTCGCAGGGGGAAAAGTTATCGGCCATAATAATTTATTATTTTTATATGAACATAAATAATTAACATAATAAACATATTTTTTTCACTAGGACCAATTTTGTCGACGCCATAATAAAAGTTGAAGGTGTTTATTGGATCTACTTCGTAGTCTATGTCCCAATTCTGCACAACATTTTTTTTTGGGCCCAGTCTTTTGCATTGTCCTTTAGTCTTTAGGGTGCTAACAGACGAGCGACAGCTCGTTCGCGACCGTTTGTGACTGTGGTGAGCGGCGGTGAAAATAAAAACATTATCTATTGTAGGTACTATTTATTTTTTTGAGTATCTGATTATAGAATAATTCGATTTCATTTTTTTTTAGATCGGTGCAGTGGCCTGTTTGCCAGCTAATAATACCAGTGTAGCTGCAAATGTTGAAGTACGACCAGGTTTGAATCTTGGTTATGTCTTTTGCGTCCCACATGTAAGGCACATATTCATAAATATGTAGTTTTTTGTAGACCAGACTGTATGACTAAATGGAGGCATTGAAATGGATAAATTTTGTGATCGTTTCGGCGATTGATAACAATAACAATAAATTTTCTTGACGGTTTTTCTCGATAGATAGCAAACATTCCGAATCCGGTAGTAGAACCATTCTGTAACATTGATACTTCACGATTCATACGTTTATGTGCTTCGTTGCCAACATAAATCTTTTTAATATTAAAAAGAGGAAAAGAGATTGTATATATGTTTCGCTATGTTTCATATTATACTCGTGGTCCTACTAGTAGGACAAGCTAGTAGGACCACGAAAAAACGCCCAAGATTTCATTGTTTGTTTGTATCGAAAAGGCTCCGAAATTACTGAACCGATTTGAAAAATTCTTTAGCTGTTGGAAAGTTACACTATCCTTGAGTAACTTAGAGCGTTTGTCCACCGCCGCCGTCACCGGGATCGGGATGTTGGCGCCGAGGTAGCGGTACATACATTTACTACAGTCGTTTGTCCACCGCACGCCTGTCACCCAAGGGCCGTCATCTTAAAATTGGTCATCAGAAAAAACTCGGTTCTCGGTGACTGCCCGGCTTCGATCACTCTGCCCGGTGACGGCGGCGGTGGACAAACGCTCTTAGGGTACTTTTTATCCTGGAAATGTGAGGGGATATTTTAAAAATGAAATACCGCGAAACCGCGGGTGGAAGGCTATAAAGAATATTTTGATTTTGATCTGTCAGTCATCATAACATTACTAGAACAACATTAATACAACACCAACATTAATAGAATCATATTTGGTTAATTGACTATAATTATAATATGTCTATAACTATTATATTAAATGCAGACTATGACTATAAGTGCTTTTTGTAGTCTAATGTCTATAAATTAATTTGACTTGACTTAAATTAAAATTATCTCCAGCCACAGGTCTGTTCGAGGGCATTGGCAATCTGATTGGCGGAATCGGCACAGGAGTTAGCCATCTTGTTGGCGGAGTGCTTGGTGGTGTTGGTGAGTTGACTGCCTATAGACCGACAAACTTATCTGTTCCGGTGGCGGCGTCGCTACTGTCTATTTAGAACTGTCATTAAATATCGTTTTTGCATTGCATTTCACGTAGTTCCAATTTTGGCCACCGGAACAGACAAGTTTGTAGGTCTGTACGTAGCGCAGAGGCAAGTGGGTTAACGTTTATCACCGATGTTTCTTTTTATAATATTAACTTTTTCCTTTGTTTAGGAAACATTGTCGGTGGAACTCTTGACGGAGTTGGAGGTATGTGAAATTAATAATATTACAATATAATAAAATACGTGTTGCACTCGGGGACTGCCGCGGTAAAGCTATTGCATAGCATTTTTTAACAACTTATGCGGCAGACTCCGGCACAGTGTTTGTGTGCGTGCGACTAGACGTATGCGTGTAGACTGTAGGTACCAAGCTCGCACGGATCGAGACGAGCAAGCAGCTCGTCGCACGCACACAAACACCGTATCGGAGTCAGCCGAACTGAAACGAAATTAGACGAGTGTCAGGTTTTTTCCTTAGTTTTTTTTCGTTACGGAATTTCTTGATTCGGTCGCCGCGCTCAAAGCCCGCGATAAAAGCTATGCAATAGCTTAAAAACCGAATTGAATAGAAAGATTTTTAAAGCAAAGTAAGCGTACTTATTTAAAAGTAACACCTGTAAAATTCATCTATTATGAAATTATTGCCGTGGTAGTGGTATAGCCTGATCAGGAAAATAAACCTGCTCTGGAGGCGCCACGCCACATTAGCTATGGTTATAGCAACACTTGGTTGTTATGGTTATACTCACAAATAACTCACAATATTCAATAATAACAAGGCATGGTTGACAATTGATATCACACTTTGACTAACAGCAATTATGAATGACATCTTATTGTTTATCACTTGAAGAAATTACTTCCAATATTTTTCCGCAATATGGCGAGGTTTTATATTTTAATGGTCGGGCTATACTCACCTTATATGTTTTACAATTTCTTATCTCATTAATTTCTTCTTATCGCATTAATTTTAGGTACTTTGTTATAAAGAAAGTATATTAAGACAAAAAAAGTCCTAAGTGCAGCAGTAGGCACTTAGTTGCTAAGTGAACTTTATTCAACAGTCGTAAATAAAGCTTCTCTACTAAGTGTACTTAGTAACTAAGTGAAGTTATTCATTTCAGGCACTGTTGGCGTTGTCCTTAACGGAGCAGGGCAACTTGTCAATGGAGCTGGAAAAGTGGCCACAGGGGTTCTTACAGGATTAACTGGTATTTATGACATACTTTCTGCTATTATTGGAGCGTTGCGTTGACGGCCATACACTCCAACTACTCACACTAAGTAGAGTTTCCGTATCGTGTTTTCTATAGAGAAAAATTTAGGTAATGTTACAGTTGAAGCATTAAGAATATCGTTGAATAAAAAATGATCGAAATGACGTCGCTTTAATATTGCCGGAACACAGCCAGTCATCTTTGAGCCTTTGATTTCAAGTGTACTGGCTCCCACATTAACATTGCCGGAACACAGCCAGTGATATTCGAGCCTTTGATTTCAAGTGTACTCACTCCCACATTAATATTTCCGGATCACAGCCAGTGATCTTCTAGCCTTTGATTTCAAGTGTACTGGCTCCCACATTAATATTGCCGGAACACAGCCAGTGATATTCGAGCCTTTGATTTCAAGTGTATTGGCTCCCACAAAAATATTGCCGGAACACAGCCAGTGATATTCGAGCCTTTGATTTCAAGTGTACTGGCTCCCACATTAATATTGCCGGAACAGCCATGTTTATTTTTGTTTTTTTTTTCTTAGGAACCGCTGGAGATGCCGTCAATGGTGCTGGTGCTGTTGTCGATGGAATATTTAAGGGTCTGGGAGATACTCTAGCCAATGTATTTATTGGTCGAAGTCGAAACGGAACTGTTATAACTGGAGTCGTTGGGCAATCAGGTAATTAACATTTGAACTTTAAAAGAACTCATTACATTTTATCATCATCATCAGCCTATCGCAGTCCAATATACAAAGGCCTCTCCAAATGCTCGCCACACTGATCGATCCTTAGCCTCTCGCATCCAGCTCTTGCCAGCCATCTTGCGTTAATCGACACTCCACCTGGCCTGAGGGCGTCCTACACTACGTTTACCGAGACGCGGTCTCCACTCTAGAACCCAATAACCCATGTTGGACCGATAATTTGTGATTTGGTTTTCTGCTTGGAAGCCTCTTAAATTGTCCCTCAGTGCACAGTGGGATACTTTTAGAAGGCACGTGTTTTGTTACATGGTCTTATCTTTGCTTGCGTGTTAAATGTGTTTACTAATAAATGTTAATAGGTAATTATGTAAAGAATTAAGACAAATTAAGTTTAATTCTTTTCTTCGTGGTTCTAATACTTCTAATAGTAAGTTTTATTGCCAAGTAAATTGTACGACTCCTTTCTATGAGTTTTTAACGTTTATTTTTCCATAGGAACTGTGGAAAAGCGAGTGGACGCTGCTGGAAATGTCATAGACGGAGATGGAAATATTGTTGGTAAGTAGTAGGTAATCAGTAAAAAAATAGTTTAAAGGAGAAAGGACAGAGAAGACCTAAGGGAGTGCCTCATTAGGAAGCCACGGCGCGGCGTCCCCGGCTACCGTATCCAAGCAGTTATTTATTATTGACGAGCCATTTGGTGTAATGGTCGAGAAGTCGGCTATTAAACCAGAGGTCGTGGGTTCGATCCCCGCACGGTACAAACATTTGTGTGCATGAACATGTCTGTTTGTATTGGTCTGGGTGTTTGTGTAATATGTATGTATTTACAAAAAAAAGGTCTATAAGTAATGTTTATCCGTTGTCTGGCACCCATAGCACAAGCTATGCTTAGTTTGGGGCTAGATGGCGCTGTGTGAATAAATGAATGAATGAATGAATTTGTCCCGAGATATTATCTGCTTGGATACGTAGCCGGTGATGGCTTCATAATGAGGCAGGGCCCATAAAGATACTTTCGCAGTTACATTATTAATCTCAATTATAATAACATTTAATGTTTAATTTTCACAGGCAAAGTCGTGGACAAAAATGGACACGTCATAGATAGTTCTTCACCAGGAGTTACGGGTAAGTAAATAAAATTATCTTTCACTTGAAAAAAAAAAAAAAAATAATGGTTGAGAACTCGGCTAGTAAGCATGTGTAGCCATTATTAGAGTCGGCTATTGATAATTCAATACCGATTAACGAAACTTAATAGTACTATCAAACAACTTTCAATAGTATCGATTCTTTTCAGCAATAGGTACTATTGATAGTATCGATACTATTTGGGCTAAAAGCTCGATAATAACGATTGATTATTATCGATAGCCAACTCAAGCCATGATTCAATTGGTCTAGTACTCTAGTTCCCTTGTTACAGAGGACAGATGGCAGTCGCTCTATGTAAGGTCGATAGTTCGATTCTTGGCGTGCATCCATGGATTTAGCAGATACAAACAGACATCTTAATAAACACAAAATTGTACTGTGCGGGGATCGAATCAGCGACTTTTAATGTAATAACTTTAGACTGATAGCAATCTCGGAAATTATACCAATCGGTCGTCATTATTGTCTTGAGACTAAGCAGATGCTAATTTATAAATAAGGCTAGGAATTATTATAATTCGTTTTTTATAAATGTTAATTTAAAAAAATATTTTTTAGGTGTGCTTGGAGCAGTTTTAAATGATGGGAGTGTGGTTGACCAAAGTGGCAAAGTTATTGGTAAGTACCTACCTCTCTTTCTCCAAACGTTTTATCCCGGACTAGTCAGGGTGCGCTTGTACCATGATCCGGGATTTGGCGAGTCCAGTTAATACGGCCACGTTCAAATCCAGGGACAGACCAAAAATTTTAAAATTAAATTATAAATGAAAAATTCGTGTGGCACTCGGGGACTGCCGCGATAAAGCTATTGCATAGCATTTTTTTATGAACTTATGAGGCAGAATCCGGCACAGTGTTTGTGTGCGTGCAGACTGTATGAAGCTCGCACGGATCGAGACGAGCTGATGCTCGCTCGTCCAGTCATACGTATAGTCGCACGCACACAAACACCGTGCCTGAGTCAGCCCAACTGAAACGACGTTAGACGAATTTTATGTTGTTCCTTAGGTTTTTTTTCGTTACGGAATTTCTTGATTCGGTAGCCGCGCTCAAAGCCCGCGATAAAAACTATGCAATAGCATAATAATAATAAAAAATACTTTTTTGCAGGTACAGCAGTAGACTCAAATGGTCACTTAATTAAAAGCCAAGGTAAGGATAGTTTGCGTTTGCTAATTGTTTTAATTCATCATTAGGAGGATTTAGCCATAATTGTCACTTTAGGGAGTGCACCGTGTTTGCGCACTCACTTTTTTTTCTTTCTTTCTTTCCATTTACAATCAGCCATTCAGCTTTAATTAAATTAGTTGTTTACACTTGGAGATTTTCACATCCTGTGACTTGGAATCTCATTCAATTAGGCACGTACCTATATTGATGCCAATGTTGCCCTTGAGCACTCACTGTAGCACTAGAATTTATACAGCGTAAGTACCTACTTAGGTACTACTTAGTACTTAGGTTGGCCGCCTTAGCTGAATTTTAAAATATAGATTTTATTGAACTTGAATATAAAATTAACAATTCTTTAGCAGGTACTGTTAGCGATCTGGTCGACACAGCTGGGAATGTTCATAACGCGAATGGTAACATCGTTGGTAAGTCAAATTATTTTTGATTATTTTCCGCTGTCAGCAATACTACCATAAAGATATTTGAGCTTTTTTTGGTGGAAACTAGCGTCCAATCGGACATTAGGCTTTGGCTTCGGTGTGATCAAATCAAAATGCTGCTGTTTTACAGCACGAATGGGCCGGCTCGTCCGGGGAAGTACTACCTCTCACATAACACCAGCGTGAAATAAAAGTGGCTATTATTGTGCTTCGACTGGTTTGTGAGAGTGCCGGAGGCCCGCACCCCCTATACCCTCATAGGTCGGCAACGCATCAGCGATCCCTCTGGTGTTGCAGATGTCCATGGGCGTCGGTGATTGCTTACCATCAGGCGACCAGTTGGGTCCGTTTGCCGCTTCTGTCATAAAAAAATTAATTTGGACAACAAACAGCTGTTTAGTGTATTGTCCAAACGGAAAAACATTTCCTTAGGAAAACCTTTTCATCTGCCCGTTTTAACTGAAAAAATATCTTACAGGGAAGGTGGTTGACGCAAATGGGTCTCTCGTGACCGGTCAAACCAGTGGTGTCACAGGTAAACATAATAATATTAATCATACCTAAGTATTCTATTTACTAGCGTCCGCCACTCGGCGATAGTCTACCTTTCCAACAGTGAAATAATTTTTCAAACCGGTTCAGTTTCGGAGCCTATTCAATAGAAACAAACAAACAATCAAATCTTTTCTCTTTATAATGTTATTATATTGTTTATATTTTTCCAGGTACTTTGGGAAAAGTCAATGCCGATGGCACTGTAGTTGATACCACCGGAAAAGTTGTGGGTAAGTGAACATTTGTGATCACCAATCCGCATTTGGCAAGCGTGGTGATTATGCCTGTCCCCATTCGTGACGATGAAATTCGTTTTAGTGAAGGCTTTTGGCCCGCAGTGAGATATTCAATTAGCTAATTTTTTTTCTGTTGTTGTTGACAAAACTGTTGAGTTTCTTGCGGCACTTCTTTCCTCAACAGGCCATTGACGTCGAAGTGCTGGTAGGGAAAGAAAGAATGACGTGCAAAAGTATTTTTTAAAAATCTATTTGCAGAATAAATGATTTCATTTCATTTCATTTCATTTCATTAATACAGGCCCCGGCAAACTTGTTGACTATCGGGTGGGGAATGCGCAGAACAAGAATTTTGACATGCCTGCGCGCTATTGGTCAGAAGCATACCTCTGACTAAAAGCGCGCGGGGGCGTTCGGGAATTCGCGAGCGCGCTATTGGTCACGCGCAAGTGCACATGCGCGAACTTTCCCCCTCTCCGTCGACCGATGGTCAAAAACTCAAATAGTTTGCCGGTACCAATACTTTACTTTTACTTTTTTATTGCAGGCACAGCCGTTGACAGCAAAGGAAACATTATTGGCGGGGTCATAGATGTTGCCAACAATACATACAATGACATCGGTGAGTAGGATTTAACTAAGTATTTTTGTATGAAAGAGAGGCAAAAGAGTAATGTGTGACACCAGGTGTCTGATGGTAAGTGATCACTACCGCCCATGGACACATTAAGGCTGCGTCCCCAGTAGGCAAACTTAATAGTCCGCTAATGCGGCAGACTGAGTTTGCGGCTTATCGATTTAGTACGCCTTTCCATATATAAAAAATTAAGTGTCTACAGTTTGCTAGTTTTGCGCTCACTGTACGCAGTTTGCAGCGTTACGCGCGCCGACTATCTCAGTGAGCGGCCGACTCCCAGCAAAACCGGTTGCGACGTTCGAAAATTTAATTTCAGTTCGCCATTTTGCGGCTCACTCAGTCTGCTGCTTGCTAACAGTTTGCCTTCGGGACGCAGCCCTATTTTATTATTTTTCGGAGGAGAATGATGCACCTTAACCGCAGGCTAGCTTGACCTGCGGCCGTGTGTGGGATTCGGGACTATACCTGGTGGGGATGGGTATAGATTTTAAATTAGTTATCTCTGGTATAGCTAAAGTAAATAAATGTCATTTTTTCTTTACAGTGTTAACGGAAAATTCTACTGAAGCTCCTAAACAATACTACAAGATACATTTGGTTATTAACACAGACAACTAACCACCAGCGGTGAAACACTCAACATTTCATACAAGTATTAAACAAAATCCATTCAAAGTAAAAAAAGATAATTTATTTTCTCTTACACTGACTGACGTCTGTCGCGTTAAGTCTAGCGTACAGACCGACAAACTTATCTGTTTTGGTGGCGGCGTCGCTACCGTCGTTTCACTATCTGTTCCACATAAGTTGTCCTTTAGCCGCTATATTGGCAGCATTGCCTACGCTTTGTAAATCTGTCAAAAAAACAGATTGAATGTATTGAAAAACAATAGTACCAATATAGCGGCTAAAGGACAACTTATGTGGAACAGACTGTAGTAGGTACTGTCATTAAATATCGTTTTTGCATTGCATTTCACGTAGTTCGAATTTTGGCCACCGGAACAGATAAGTTTGTCGGTCTTTACAAATAAACATTCCACTAATACAAGTAGATAGAAAGACTAGGGTACAGGTCTCGGCAAACTTCTTGTAAATGGATGGGAGATTGCACAGAACACGAATTTTGAAATGTGTGCGCGCTATAAATTATTGGTCAGAAGCAAACCTCTGACCAATAGCGTGCGCGGGTGTCGGGAGATGGTCGACCGATGGTCAAGAAGTTTGCCGGCACGTATACACAGTTCATTATCTTCATAAACCGCATCGCGCGCGGCTTGTATGGGCGCGCCATATTATCGCGTCGCCGAAAGCACACTCAAACAAAATCTCGACGCGTTTCAAAAAAAAAAAAAATTCTTTATTCATGTAAACTTGTATCAAGTATTTATGAATCGTCAATTACAGAGTGACTCTACCACCGGCTTCGGAATGCAGTCATCTGCCGAGAAGAACCGGCAAGAAACTCGACAGTTACTCTTTTTCATCGCCATGTTTGTTTACAATTTGTTTGTTACAATTACTGATTAGTTTTAGAATACCAAGCCATACAGTATAAAGTATAAGAATGAGACTATAATCGAGAAAAATCCGTGAGCCCTGGAAGACCAGTGCCCAAAGGTGGCCCAAAGGTTTCTCAGTGCAAACTGGTGCATAACAAAGAGATTTTGTTTGAGTGTGTGTGACGCATAGATAGATACTATAGCGCACAAATACAAGCCGCACGCGGTGCATTTGTATGCAGATAGCGTACTGTGTACGTAATCTGCATACATTCAAATGCTATTAGGATAATACCTATTGGAATGGAGCGAAAAATGACGTCAACTGCGCCTGTCCGTAACGTTAGCAACCAATAGCAACGCATTATTTATCTGTGTGTGTGTGTAAGTCATCACTGTCGCGTAATGCAACTCCAAAAGGTCCTATCCTAATACGAGTAGCATTTGAACCAGATAATAATCTTTCTACTATACCTAAGATGAATGGATAGATGTTATTTCTGTTATAAATCAAATTATATTTATTCCATACTAGCGGTCGTCCTCGCGGTTTCACCCGCGCGTAATTTCAAACAATCCCCCCTTCCCCCATCAAAGTTTCCTATGTCAGTCTCCTGGTTCTAAGCTACCTCTTCACCAATTTCCAGCCAAATCGGTTCATCCGATCTTTAGTTATAAATAGTGTAAATAACACCACTTTCTTTTATTAATATATATTATGGGCAAATTCTAGAGAACCATTGTTGCTTAGCCCTTCTAGGGTGTTACATGTATTACCTAGATTAATTAAATTATTGTACCATCCTTTATGTAATGTTGCAATAAATATGATTTGATGTTATTTCTGTCATCAATATTTTGTTTTATTTTAATTGTTTGTTGTATTAATTTTTTCAGACTTCCTAATTTATTACGTGCGAGCTTTACTACACGTATTAATTAAATTACGTGTAGTAAAGCTCGCATCCCACTTGATCCCACAGGGACATTTCACCAAGCAGCGTCGCTCAATGTGCTGCCAGACTGTAGGCTCATCTGATCTTCGAGCCTTTGATTTCAAGTATACTGGCTCCCACATTAATATTGCTTGTACACAACCAGAGTAAATTTTGTAATAGATTTGACATTATCAAAAAGCCTTTTTGCCTTGGAAATACGGTCTTTCAGTAGCTATAAATGTGCTGGCTGTTTTGCGACAGAAAGTATCGGCTCCCAAATCTATAGTCAGTGATTTATTATTTTAGGTAACCCAGTTCAAAGGGTTACCTTAGTGTTAATTTATCTTTTAATAGTATAACCACAGAGTATAACCCTATAAATAGACTCTAAAGTGATATGTTCCGGTCTTTAAAGTATATTAATAGGGTAATCCTATTAAAATTGTAAAACACATACATATACATAGAAACACCCAGACCGATACAAACAGACATGTTCAATTGTTCATGCACACAAATGTTTGTACCGTGCGGGGATCGAACCCGCGACCTCTGGTGTAATAGCTGACTTCTCGACCATTATTATCACCATTATCTCGGCAGACAAAGACTTCGGGAGATAAACAGAAGTTGACACATAAACGTCAACCGAAGATCAATTGCGATGAAGAGGGCTTCATCATGGTCGAGAGGAAGAGGAGGAAGCCCGCCGCCCGCAACCACCGCGGCACCGCACCGACTCGCCCGGATGACCCGCTGCGTCCTGAGATACGCGCGACGCAGCTGTATGTGTCCAGACTGCATTGGTCTACGAAGGTCGAGGATCTCGTAGACTACATCCGAAAGAAGTCCAAATTCACTCTAAGGGTAGAGCGTTTGGATTCTCGCCATAAAGTCAACTTCGGTTCCTTTGTGGTGAGAGTGCCGACCCATCACCTGGAGACTTTTATGAAGGAGGACTTCTGGCCGCAGGGTGTCGTCTATCGGAGGTTTCGAGGACGGCTACCAGCCGACTCTTCCCGCCTCAAGGCGGATATATTAAAATAGTTTTTCTTTTTTTTATTGTTTATATTGTATGTATGTTAGTCTGTAAGGTATTTATAATATGAGCCAGTAATTACCTGTAATTGTGTTGCTCGAAATAAACGTTATTATTATTATTATTACACCAAATGGCACGACAATTTACCTAAATGGTGGACGTATGATCTTACAAAAATGTACGTCATCAAATAAAAATCATCCAAGTCAGTTTCAGCATTTATTCATAACCTTATTCAGTAGAAATCACAAGTTTCAAGATATGTGCTTCTGCGTTCAGATCTTACGTTAGGTATTTAAATTATCCTCTACGTATGAAAATAAAAAACATTATTTTTCTGATTTAAATGTTCATTGAATGAAGTCATCATCACAATATGTACTGGCTTAATCACCACGCTTGCCAAATGCGGATTGGTGATCACAAATCCGAGCCTTAGTTACAATAAAAAAAATACGTGTGGCGCTCAGGGACTGCCGCGCTTAAGCTATTGCATAGCATTTTTTATCAACTTATGCAATTATACCTATATAGGTATAATTGCATAAGTTGATAAAGTTGGTATGGGTAGTGTATATACACTACCCATACCAAATTGTTTCCATTACATTTGGTGGGACGAACGGGAATGCTTATTTTCACTTCCCGTTCGTCCCACTGAACTTGCTGGTGGGACGAACGGGAATAAAAATTAATTAATTTATTCAATTCCCGTTCGTCCCACTGGTGGGACGAAGCCTGGTGGGACGAACGGGAATGAACCTATATACTTTCTCACAAACAGCTGCTTACGTATTCGTCCGATTTCGGAGCAGCTCGTCTCGATCCGTGCGAGCTTCGTAGTCTACACGCATACGTCTAGTCGCACGCATACAAACACCGTGCCGAAGTCCGCCGAACTGACACGACGTTAGACGATGCGTGTTAGGTTTATTTTCGTTACGGAATTTCTTGATTCGGTCGCCGCGCTCAAAGCCCGCGATAATAGCTATGCAATAGCTTAAAAATATTTTATTTACATAGATAATAACATTTTTATACATAGAGGATATTTTAAAATGTAACATAGACAATATTCAGATGTATTCACATCACAATTCAACTTAAAAACTAAAGAGTAAATAAAATATTGCCAATAAATATGATTTGATTTTAGATTTCAAGAGATCCATTTAATATTACGTATTTAATGACGCTTGTTCAGTCAGATAATAATTTAACCATCAAATAACAATAACGGAGTTTTCTTTATTGAAAATTGACAAAAGGGGAGTCATCTATGTGCGCCAAACTTATCAGTTCCGGTGGCGGTGTCGCTATTGTCGTTTTAATCATCATTTCAGCCGAAAGACGTCCACTGCTGGACATAGGCCTCCCCCAAGGATCTCCAAGCCGATCGGTCCTGCGCCACCCGCATCCAGTGGATTCCGGCGACCATTACAAGATCATCGGTCCATCTTGTAGGAGGCCTACCACGGCTACGTTTCCCAATACGTGGCCACCACTTGAGGACCTTTCGGCCCCAACGGCCGTCAGTCCTTCTTGCAATGTGCCCTGCCCACTGCCACTTAAGGCTCGCAATTCTTCGGGCAATGTCGGTGACCTTAGTCCTTCTGCGGATCTCATCATTTCTGATGCGCTCGTTTTAATATTGCCATTAAATATCAGCTTTGCACCATTGGGAGTAAAAATAATTTTACTGTCCAAGTTGACAAAAAGTGATCAAAATGTTAATTTAATAATTTAGTAATTGTTGTTGTTGTCAAAAACGTAGAATGATAATTAAAAGCCATTTTTGATCGTTGAATTCCATTTCTCGATATTAACAATTAACTTCAGATTAACCAAATAAATTAAATGGATTATTTGTAACAGCAACTATCCTGTAGCAGTTTTTAAAATTGACATGTCACGTAGTTCCAATTTCGGCCACCGGAAGAGATAATTTTGTCGCTCTATAAGTTATTCCACAGATAAACTAAATAACTTACAGACCGACAAACTTATCTGTTCCGGTGGCGGCGGCGCTACTGTCTATTTAGAACTGTCATTAAATATCGTTTTTGCATTGCATTTCACGTAGTCCCAATTTTGGCCACCGGAACAGATAAGTTTGTCGGTCTATAAGTCCAGTTTAACCACAGATAAGTAAAATATAATTCTTCTGTCAGATGACTTAGATGCTCATACATATCAGCATTAGTTCCTACATAAATATACAAGCGTCAACACAGTACAATTTTGATATAAAATGAATTAAAAAAAACCCTTAAAAATTACATACAAATGTACCTCTAGTTATAAAATAAATGTGTCTAAAATATGACTGACACGGTATTTATTAATAATTATTATTTATTATTATCACAATTGACATTGCTAAGAGTTTTTAATACGGAAATAAACTAAGTCTGATTTATATTTATACAAAATGTCATTTTAACCAAAAGTTCAAAAAAATTCAAATTCAAAAATTCTTTATTTATCATAAAGTAATCCAAATGTAAATGTTTAATTGTAACTTCGGTTGGTAGAACAGTTTTACAGCCCACTTGGTATGAAAAGGCAATTGCGGCCTATTCCATTGAGGGACATTTAACCAGGAAGCGTCACTCAATGTGCTGCCAGACTGTAGGCTCATCTGATCTTCGAGCCTTTCATTTCAAGTGTACTGGCTCCCACATTAATATTGCCGGAACACAAGCAGAGCTGTTATGGCGGCAGATTTCACCTGAGGGGGTGGTAGCTAGCCAGTCGGACTTTGAAAAAGTTCTACCACCAGACCCATTGCGGGAATGGAACCCACGACCTCCAAAACCAACAATGGAGATCAAAATGACACGTTGTGTAAATATCAATAAAATCTTTTGTTAAAAATAATAGACAAATGCTGCTTATACTCAATACAATAAAAGCTAAATGCAGACGAAGAACCAATATTGCAAAGGGTATGCGGGTGAATCTTATTACAAAGTGGATAAGGTCGGAATTATTCAAGCCATTTTATATCAAATTTTCCCCCTCCCTCGGCGAAGCGTCGTCGCAGACGCAATAAACGATCAGAATTGCCAGTAAAACTAGAGCAGCTCATAAAACCTTTTATTTTTTTTAAGTTGTTTTTTTCCTTCACAATTAGGTCAATTGAATTAAAAATCATTTGGGGTGTCTGAGGTTTTGCGCATTTAACATAACACGTTGTATAAAGAACCAATAAGTTTGATTTAGCAGTTATTTTCGACCCTAAACATTTGTAATAAGACTCGAAATGCCTAATTATTTCTTACATCTGCAGGCCATTTGGGAATGAATGAAAAATACGACTAAAACGAAATAGCTGCTTTAAAATGCTTTGTTTTCAAAATAATGACACGGAAAGATTGTTAAAAGTTCTTACAACTTGAAACAAGTTAAAATGTTCATATATTGATGGAAAGATTTTGATATTATATTTTTAATTTGGCAAAACCGGACGGTATATTTTTTGGACAATTCGTAATAAATTATTAAAAATTGGGACATCAAACATTATTCTAGTTCCAAATAAGGCGTTGCACAGACGTTATACACTTTTTGTGTCTTCTTAATATTATTAAGTGTTACAATAGTTTGTTAATACATAAAAATGTCTACATTTGCGTAGCGCCTAAAAGTAAACTTCAGTTGGCACTACAACCTTTAAATTAAAAAAAATACTCGATTTATTATTTCAAAGACCAATCAGTTGACAATCTTTCCGTGACATTGAATTATTATTAAAAATGTACATATACTACTTAGTCACAAATCTTAAGATATTAGCATCATTGTAAATATTACACTTCACCAAAAAATATGTGAAGAATTTTATAAAAAATTGCAAAAATTTTCCTCAAAAATTGTTACCTAATTCTATCTGGTCAATTTTATTCGCAAACATCTAATTTTACTAGTGTCAAATACTCGTTGCTTTTGTTTAAAAGAAGACGCATATGTGGCGTCACATAGCGACTCTATGTTAAACAGACAGAAGCGAGACAACAGAGCTGCGTCATATGCCTCTTCTGTAGGAGTGAAAGAGAGAGCATCATCACCGGTGCTATAGCGCAAGACGCATGCGTGGCGTCACATAGCGACTCTGCCTTAAGTGCGAATGAGAGTGCGGCATATTGCTGTCTCATGGGCACACCGAGTATTTGAAATTAGTAAAAGGAAATATTTTTCTCTTTATAGAGAATGTTACATATGTTATGCATACAATAAAATAGTATATAAGAAATAATGTACTCTAATATTACACTAATAATTTACAGTCGTGTAAAATTTATCTAAAAAGATCTTAGTCACTCTATATTTATGTATATAATTATTATTTCATGCTTATTTCAGCCATCTATGACTTTATAAAGTTGCCATTACATATTATTATGTATGAGTTATTCGATTTAATTGCCTTAATATAGCAACCCTAACATATTCCTTGGATGTTATTCACACAGCGCCATCTAGCCTCAAACTTATGGGTGTCAAAGAGTAAACATTTCTTAAATAGTTTTTTGTATACATACAAACACATAAACATACATAATCATGCACATTCTTGTATTGTGCGGGAATCGAACGCGCGACCTCTGATGTAATATCCAAACATTACATACACGTCGCTTTATTACTGTTATTAAATCGAATAAAATATTTATAATTAAGTATAAAATTGTCAACTTATTATATTTTATACATTTTATATTACAGAGTAAAAATATTTTGAATTTTTAATGCAAAAATGTTCAAGTGAACATGAAATAATATAGATTATTATATGTGAAATCCGTTTCTGGCCGTTGGTAAAGTAAACTTTACTTCTCATGTAATTGCTAGATAAAGTAATGAGCTTTATTTCTAGTTTCTTAGAGTTTTGTTTGCATTGAACATTTTGTAATACATAAAAACTGTTGCACGAAAATTACCTGAAATAAACAGAGAATAAACTTAGTCAAAAAATATTAGTTGTCGTCAAAATGTATGACATTGACGAGTGAATTTTAACTGATTCCTGCAATATTTATTTGTATTAAATTCGATTTTGTTTAACCTTTCTTAAATAAAGTATGATAGAGTGCACGGAATCATCATCATCTATCTACCTATTTATGTTTTACTGCTGGGACACAGGCCTTATCTCAATTATAATAATATTGTAAGATAGTGTGGGCCATACTCCACCACGCCTATCGTCAAATCGGCTTGAAGCGATCGATTAGATCAAACCAATTTGACCGTGTGTGGGCGTGGATTGGCTTGACAACTCGAGTTATCAAGCCAATCCACGCCCACACACGGTTTTGACGATAGGCTTGATGGTGTATGGCCAGCATAAGGCAAGTGACCAACCTTAGGCTGCCTGTCTACTGAAGCGGAGCGAGGCAGCGGAGCGGAGAAACGAAGAAATTATTAACCAATACGATTTCAACTCCCTGTCTGAGCCGAGATATTGTGCAATCTTATTGGTTAATATTTCACCGTTTCTCCGCTACACTGCCTCGCTTCGCTTCGGTGGACAGTCAGTCTAAATGTTAGATGTTATCAAGCCGCTAAACGGCTTATTACGGTGCACGGTATAACTTACCTTATCTCATAGACAGTAAGGTCTTGTTTGCTTTGATGGCGGAGCGCAGTTTTTTGACTAGCGGCGCCGGCTGGATGAGGACTGACACCTCGCTGCCGTGGAGACTTAGCCGGTTCATTTCTTCGTCTCCACCCTGTGAAATAAAATAAATTAAACTCAACTCGATATAAATAATTAAATCATGGGTCTATAGTGCAACTAGGAGTACCCCAAGGATCTATCTTACACTTATTCTTGTTTTTAATCATACATCAACTATTTACCTTTAGTTGACTACTGATTACGTCACTGCTCAGGTAAGAAAAATTTAAAAATGTGTACCCAGCGTGTTATTTAATTTAAGTCTGAAATATTTTTTATTTGTAAGCTAATATGATAGAAAAGTTAATAATTCATAAAATTTGACGGTAATGAGGACATACATTTTAGAAATTCAAGTTTTATTGAAAAAAATTGTATTTTTGTACAAAAAAAAAAATATGACCGCGAATTATTATCAGCTATTATGCTAGTTATTTGGTATTTTATCACAAACACAAAGTATTTAGCATAACTATTGTTATGTCCAGCAGTGGACGTCGTTTGGCTGAAATGATGACGATGATGATTATTTTTCTTTCATAAAAATAGAACCAATTCTTTTTTAGAAATATTTATTTTTGTACATGGAGTCCATAGAAAGTAATAAATATTTTAATAAATCAATATAAAAAGCAATTTTTTAAGAAAAAAAGTATTATGTTTTTTGTCGATAATTAGTTTAACCCCCCCCCCTCCCCCAACGGGGTTGCACTTTATCCAGGGTCACACTGTATATTTTTATGTGATGTGGGGATACAGAATGAAATATACTTACTGAAATAAGGTACGCTTACCTTCACAAGGTTCAAAGGCCTATTATTGACCTCGGTGACGGCCCACTTGCCCGGCGGGGGCAGGCCGGCCCTCGCCGCCGGGGAACCGGGCTCCACACTCACTATGTTACACTCACTGTCTAATTTTATACCTGGAAGTGAATAATAGAAAATATAGAAAATAAATATTATAAATGCGAAAGTCTGGATGTTTAGATGTTTGGATGTTTGTTCCTCAATCACGCCTAAACGGCTGAACGGATTTAGATAGAATTTGGCACACGTATAGTTTATAACCCAGAATAGGACATAGGCTATAAAATTCCTACGGGAAAAGTCTCATTCCCGCGGTAATGTCAATTTTGAAACTACTGAACCGATTTGAATAATTCTTTCACTGTTGTTAAGCTACACTATTCCCGTGAACACAGGGTACTTTTGATCCTGTAAATGTGGGGGGAAGGGGGGTATATTTGAAATAAGAGATTACGCGCGGGTGAAACCGCGGGCGGAAGGCTAGTAGAAAATATAAACATCTACACTATTGTATGGAAATTGTATTGTAACCATATTGGCGATTGAAAAGAGTAACTATCGTAAAGGTTATATAGACTACAACATTTACTTGTATTAGAACATCGAGCATTCGCCGTTTTTAAATTTACTCGAACCTTTCTTCGAACACGACGCTCGGTGTTTTGTTACAGTCTTTTTAAAAACTAACGAGCATATTGGTGTAACATTTCGTCGAGCCTTTGCACGAGCAATTTGTAGGTCCGACACTTCAAAGAAGAATGAACGCAGGTACAACGAAATGTTGCGGGTAAATGCACACTCGCTGTAAGCATTTACCCGTAACACAACGCCGAGCATTCGCAGGAATGTTACATTACATGGAAATGCTTAGGCTAACCATTGTACCATTCGCAAGAACGTTACATTACACCGAAACGCTCGAGGAAATGTTGTAGTCTATACTCACATTAAGAAGATTCCGAATCACTATAAGATTAACGTCTGATAGTTATTGACAAACTTTTATACCTTACCTATGCTTTCTTGGTCCCTTTTATTGAGTACATATATCTTGCCTAGAGGCACACGATGAAATAATACATCGACCTGAAACAAAATATAATATTATGGAAAAGTAATATACTTATAGAGTGATTATATAGATTTTAAATAACAACTTACTAGAGGCGTGGGCGATGTCTTGAAGAGTTGCCTGGCATGTTGCAAATCCCTTGGCTGTTGCGCGCGCACTGCCGCTAAGCGGTCACCCGTCCGCCCGTTGCAGCGGGCGCCGCCCACTGACCACCATGCTATCCTGTGATATATCATATTTTATTTTTATTTTTTATTTTTTGTTTATTTAGGAACAGCAAACAGCTACAAAATATAACATTAAATAACAATATAAAATAACTAAAGAAATTAACAATAATGTAGCCCACAACGCTATCCACGTATTACTCTATTTTTGTAACATCACGGGCTGCTTAGATCTAAAAATATGTATTACAAATATGTACTTTAAATGAAAGTTATACAAACACAAAAAAAAATAAAGGAACAAATATATGCAAACGGTTTTACAATGACAACTTTTCAAGGACTTTTCTCTTAAAGTATAAAATATTATTATTAAATATATCAATAGTGTCATTCTGATGAAAATCATCATTGTAAGAAGTCATCATACGACGAATAGGTACGCGCCAGCCGGTGTTCGTGCGACTTTTACAAACTGCAAATAGCCGTCCAGCACGCACCCCTCGTCTGTGTACGGTTCTAGGTACAGCATAGAATAAATTGGAAACTAATTCAATGCAATCGAATTTGTTATTTACTAATTTATACAAAATAACAGTTTCCAAGTATCTACGTCTAGCAGCAAGCGGGATCAAATTGAACTTTGTTAGCAACGGAACACGGGTGCGATATGTTTATAGTGCATGGCACGCATAAACTTGTTTTGAATTTTCTCAATTTCCTCTATATACTTCTTATAGTATGGGTATATAGTCAGACATTAAGAGGAAACACTAAGGGCGAGAGAATTGAAAAACAGGTATTTGTAACATCTATTATTTGTTCCGTCTTCGATATCCGGAATCCATATTGAGTGAAGCCTTCCGTTTTTCTTGTGTTCTTCCGGTCAAGCGAGTCCCTCTCTTACGCTAGTGGCGCCACCTTGCGTCCAATGCGACCGTTTCCGGTCGTAGGTAGCTATAGTTACCTCATGGATCGCGCCACCTCCTTTTGTCATTATAGCGTCGTTTTTCGTAGCGTTCGGACGTCGAAGCGAGCAAATATTTTAGAATATCCCATGATATTTCTAAAATAGTTAAAAATAGTTATTTTTTTTAATAATAATAATAATTTTTCGATTTTAAAATTTTTGAAAAGTTCGTACATGTACAATATTGCTTGGAATTAATTTTGTTTTAACTCTCTTGCGCAATGGAATATAAAATTATAGAGAAAGTTACGCTGTCGGCAAGTGACGAAGCGGATTATTTTCTTTACTTCGAGTTCCAAAAGTGAGAAGAAAAGCTCGGCTAAGGAATCGTATACTGGTACGGATAATAAGTAATGACCTAAGCGGGCAGATCATGTAAGTGATTTATATTTTTTATTTCTACGCAACAAGACGTGTCCTGTTTTAAAAGAGTTAAAGTACCCAAACTCGAGAAAACCCAAGCAACAATCCTGCACTTGGGGATCTTTATCATATAAGTCAAGTCTACAATTTTGTTTTTTTGCATGTTGCAATAGTACCCGGTGTTATTGGCGGCGCGCCACAAGTACAGAACAAAATCGACAAACAATTTATTTTTCTACTATATTAAAGTACCCTCCTTATTCTTTAGCAAACTTTAAACTGAATTATGAGTTAGGTTTGAACCTCGTACCTACAAAATGAAGGTATCGTTGTCAAGTCTCTTGTAGTGCTCTTGCAAATGCAATGATTTATACAAGTAATAATAACCTCTATTGGAAATATTAGGTAAATATAATAAATAGTAAGGGTTCTGAAATCTTGACATTGGACGATGAGTACGATACGATGACACATTGTTAAAAAGCACCGCAAATTACACGTGTCCCTACACGGGTGTGAAGTGCGGATTTTATTTTCTTTTTTTACGCAGTGACCTGATCCTTAAGCAATTACTGAATTAAGTAATTCTGTTTATTTGTTTGAATAAGTATTCCAAGTATCTATCGTAGCAGCTTGGAACACATGACCAGAACCAACCCAGATGCATTCGGTACTGTTATGGGTCGTGCATTTTACTACCATGGATTACAAGCTTAAAATCTTTTGATCAGCCATGCAACGACACAAATTTTACGGCAGCTGTTTAAGGTAATTTCAACATACAAGGCATAGTCTGAAAGCCTTGTAAGATATCATAATGCTTTTTCATCAAACCGTAACTCGTTTATAAAAGCAATAATTTTGTTAATAGAAATAATAATAAGATTAATTCTACCTTTATTGATACTTAAACCGGATTAGAAAGAGCAATTTTCAAAGGAACATTTTCATGAATTCTTTGAATGGTCTCGTTGGTCTAGTGCTTGTGGTGCCTGGCCATTGCCTCGGGATCCTGGGTTCGATTCCCGGGTTGAGCTAAAAACTAGTGTCGATTTATAATCTGTCGGGCACGGGTTTGTGGTCGCCGCGCCGGTCTGCATTTGGCGGGCGTGGTGATTGAGCCAATATCTGTCATCGTGGCGATTTCCTGGTTTCCGTAGAGGCCTTTGCCCAGCAGTGGGACAGCTGATACTATCCTTATTTTGATGGCATATTAATTAATTGTTTAGTCGTTCCACTACCCTTTTTGCGGAGGTTGTGTGGACCTTGGCTCCCGTTTGGCCCATTCAGATTGAGAGCTTCAGGAGAAGTGAGACTTGCCAAATGGATGCCATTCCATTTCTAGAATAGATTTCGCTAGATCCCTCAGCCAAGCCCAGTTCCTAACAGGGAGACAGCCTCGTTCGTTGTTCTCTGAGTTGGCCTCCCATAAATATCACAACTTCAGGAGGAGGTAAATTTGTAATCATTTTGCCGGGGCTTAACAATTAATTTCAGCAGTGGCTCTGGCTCTGGCTCTGACACAATCCCTAGAGAGTAAGGGGCTTACCTGGGACACACAAGTCAATACAAAGTCCCTGTCAGAACCGCAATGCCTATATAATGCTATATTTCTGAGCTGTAAAAGAAGGTAAGATTTGCAATCTCTAAGGCAGTACCTGAAATAAATATTGAACCACAGCGCTTTGTTTTGGTTCCGAGTTTTGACGTTACCTGGGACACACAAGCCAGTACAAAGTCCCTTTTGGAACCGAAATGACCTAACATTACTCGGAGAATTACTGGAACATACGCAGTGAGTCCCCCAGACAGGCCCAGATCCTAATGGGGAGACTTAGCGTTGCCTCGTTTTGGAACATATGCAGTGAGTCCCCCAGACAGGCCCAGATCCTAATGGGGAGACTTAGCGTTGCCTCGTTCGTCATTCCCAGAGATCGTTATCATCAGTCTCAAAGGTACGTAAGGAGAATGTAAGATTTGAAATCTCTTCATTGCAATGCCCGGGGAAATTATTGGACTTTAGCGATCTGTTCTGGTTCCGACCTAAACTCATACCCACTCATTACAAGACAGAGTTTGGGAATGTTACCGGGCTTGGCACTGCGCTTGCGCTTAAGACTGGAACTAACCCAAAGCCCTTGTCGGAACCGAAATGCCACGCTCCGCAGAGCATTTCTAAAACAGATTTCGCTAGGCAGCTAGTCCCCCAGACAGGCCTAGCTCCTAATGGGGAGACACAGCTTTGCCTTGTTCATCGTTCATAAAAGGGAGGCTACTTGTCGATCAACGCAATATAAAACTCAAGAAACGTTTAGATCCCTGCTCCACCAACAAATCAAAGATCCAAAACTAGTACAAGACTGAGAAGAGTTGGTTGGTCATGGCTGCACGCAGCTCATTCACGCTACACGCAGAGCCGCGCACAGCCGACATCACACATGCACATGACCGATGCAACTGATGGAGCACATATAGAAATGGACAGATATCCAATGGTCCTTGCACATCAACTGCAAGCAAGGACCTGTATGTTGTTCAAGCAGTGATCCATTCCATAACGAACGACGGCAGGTAAGAATAATACACATTTTTTCTCCACAGGGGCAATTGCACAGTCGTGGCCTAAGATACATTATTATAAAATAGGCACGAAGTCGTATAAAGCCCTAAAAATATATTTGGCAACGCAGTACGTTCCAGATCTATGTAGCCTGAGGGTAGATGCGCTATCACACACTAAATAGTTTAGTGACATTCCAGTCAGTAGGGAAAACCAGAACCGGCCTGTTCCCTTTCAGAACTGCTTACGCTACTTATTTATTGGGTATTAGAAGGAACTAACCTCTTACAATGCATTTTTATTTTATTTTTCAAAGTTGACTTGCAGATGTCTCATGTCTGTATTGCTTGTTTTTACAACCATAATAGGTGCTGTCCCGCCTAAATATAGCTCACAAGTTTTGATCCACCCGAACACAGCCTAGGATCAGTATAATATTGTACTAATTTGCACACTCCGGGCCGGGTCCGGGTAGCGTGCTGAACCACCTGTAGATGAGTATTAGACAATTATCAGATCTGCAATTCTAGAATCTAATCTTTTTAAAACGCATCGCTGTCCTAGTGGTTTAAGTACCTGACGGAAATCAAGGATTCCTGGGTCCTGTCCCCGGATCAGGCACTTTGTTTCGGATTTTCTGGCTGTTTCTCTATGATCTCTTATCCGCACTATACAAGCGTCATGATTAGGCCTGTGCCCATACTGCCCATGATGCCTGCAGTGGTACATTAATAGGCTGAAATCGCTTTTGTTCCTTATTTTTCACTCGGCCTTATCTACCTTTCCCAAGACGTAGTGAGCATGAAGCTACTAGGTTTTATGACCTATGTATGTCTGTTGCGAAAATTACGGATTGAAACGGAGAACAATACTAAGCACTAAAATGTTTAAGATCTAGAATATTTTTATGATGTTTTGAAACGTGTTGCAATTTTACTTTTGATTTCTTCTGGCCGAACACAACCTAAACCTATCAAGTCTCATCAGAAAACTTGATATACATATAAAGGCAATAATTATGTCACGAGTTTTGGGTTATAGAAATGACTCTACAAATCATAGGAAGTCGGGCTTGTAGAGGAGACAACAGCCGGAAAGATATAGATTAGTCTTTTGATTGTATCGCCGCACTGCAACGTCGCGTCGTGAAGAAGGTACCTGGTAAGATTATTAGTTATTTAGTAAAGTACTGTAAAACCGCCACTACGACCGTCATAAGTAGTTGAGTTAAATTAGTACTTCGCGAAGCAGGTACCGTGGCGTCACCTGGATGTTAAGCTGTTTCCTCATGAAACTGTTAAAGAGGTATTCTATAGACCATATACTTTTGGAAACAGACGTATAGATTTTTGGCATAAGCTTTTCCTTATGTATTAAGTACAGTAATGCCTTAACTCTTACTTTACTTCCTAACTTCATACACATTATAGCATCATTAAGCAGTACCAGGAGATATCAAACACTTCACTCAATATGGATTCCGGATATCGAAGACGGAACAAATAATAGAGAGTTTTAACTAACAATAAAACTTACCTATTATTTTTCCTGAGATATCCGGAATCCAGGTAATTTCTACCTGTTACCAACGACGTATAATGACAAAAGGAGGTGGCGCGATCCATGAGGTAACTATAGCTACCTACGACCGGAAACGGTCGCATTGGACGCAAGGTGGCGCCACTAGCGTAAGAGAGGGACTCGCTTGACCGGAAGAACACAAGAAAAACGGAAGGCTTCACTCAATATGGATTCCGGATATCGAAGACGGAACAAATAATAGGTAAGTTTTATTGTTAGTTAAAACTCTCTATTGCTGTCGCGCATCCCCTCGCAGAGCGCGATAGAGACAACTGTAGCTTGGACCGAAAATACCTATTAAAAATACTTAAAATCAACGTTTCGTAGTCCCCTGATTTCTTCTCCAAAACTTGACCGATTTAACTACTTTTTTCATCAAAAATTAAAGAAAGGCTTTGGCCGTGTTCCTATGTTTTCCTTTTTTTATTTATTGTAATCTAGTTAAAATTTGTTTTCTGGGTGTTTGAACACAGCAGAAAATCTGGTATTTTTTTAGGTTTTTGAAGGTTCATAACTCTTCTAATTATTAATTTATGAAAAAAAGGAAAACATAGAGACATGCAAATAGTGGTCATAGATTTTTGAAAAAAAAAATCTCTACTGGCATTATCCAGGGAGGAAACAGGGGAATACGTTTGTATGGAAAAACCGCCCTAGTGTTTCCTCTTAAGAGCGCAGAGTGAAGCCATGTTGCAGACAACATGTTTATGAATGAGTACGTTTAATTTAATAAGTTTGGGTTATTTTTGAAAGCAGTATTTGATCGTGTTCAAGCCCAATTTGGTAAATCATAAAGCACTTACTTTAAAGTATGTAGGACTTACTTTAAAGTATGTAGGACTTACTTTAAAGTATGTAGGACTTACTTTAAAGTTTAAAGTATGTAGGTTTACTTTTATAGTATGTAGTATGAGTTGGAACAGATGTTTTGGAATGTATGAAAGTTAGTCAGATATTACATATTATATTGTGCGCTTATGCTCAGTTTTCCTCCCTAACATTACACCCGAATTATAAAAGAAACTATGTATTTCCAAAGATTTAAGGGATTTAAACCACGACCTAATATCTTTTATTGTATTATGCACAACTAAGGTTATTTATAAAAATATTTTCCACATCAGAATTATGAAGGCTTAGTCATATAATGTGATGGAAAATAATCATACTTGTTTTTTTTTTTCTTATTTTAACAGTTTGCGGGAATTTTAATTTAATTTACAGGCAAAGGTAATTTTCATTATTATTACTTACCACACTCTTTTATCATACTCAGCAAGCACGGGTGGTGTATGATGGGGTACTGTGGCGGGCACCGCCGCTCGTCGCCTCTGTTCCGCCTGCAGGCCTAAGGCCTGTCGTCTCCTCAGCGGGACCAGGCAGGCCCCGGGGCCTGGGGCTAGGCCGGTCAGGCCTGACACGCCTGGGGGGGACTGGCCTGCAGAGAGGTAGGATAAGATAAATAAATTATACGTGCAGTATCGAATCTGAAAATTACGTTTTTCATTCCGTTTAGTTCACTCGTCTTCTTCCATTCTCAAACTTAATACCATTCCGTTTTAAACATCTATCATCCTTCACACACCTAATTCTACATCGATTTTTAGGAAATTACGTACAAAGGATAAAATACGCGAAAAAGTATGTTTTTTTTTTCTACCAGCAGTTTGACGTCAATGGTTTTTTTTCCTCTCCTATAGAAATAAAAGTGTGATTACCATTGCTAAGTGAACTACTCCTTCTTCTAGTATTGTCTATTCTCGCTTCTGGTCTGGAACGATGCACCACTTTAGCCGGAGATGTCCCACTCCTAAAGAATCAAAATTAAAAAGCATAATGTATCAGCCTATTTAACGTCCCACTGCAGGGCAAAGGCCTCCATCCTTTAAAACAAGTCATCGCTACAATGATGGGTACTGGCTTAATCACCACGCTTGCCAAAATGCAGATTGCTGATCACAAAGCCGAGCTGTGTCCGAAAACACCGACATATTCAATTCAATTCAAATCATTTATTTCAGGCCAGGTAGCCCATATATAGTTAGTAACAATTTTTCTTAAAAAACTAATGTTAGTAAAATACAGTGGTAGGTATAAATATATTTATTTTAATTTTATTTTAATATATGGGTCCTCATCCATCTAGCAAGGAACGGTGAGTCCCAACGGTCAACAAAGACCTTGATATATTGATATATTTTGCTCGACCCGGGAATTGAACCCAGGACCCCGAGATCTCGGCCTTACGGCCGGTTCACACATGTCTCTGTTTTATTGTACCGTTTTATCGTGTACGTTTTTTTCGTCGATGGCGTATGTATTACTGTATACAGAATACTGTGCCATGTGTGAAGTCGCTCATATAACTACATACGCTATCGACGAAAAAAAAAACGTACACGATAAAACGGAACAGTAAAACGGAGACATGTGTGAACCGGCCGTTACTTAGCCCACTAGACCATTAAATAAATATCTCTGGACATTTCAATAAATGTAAATATCTCTGGACATTATTCACACAGCGCCATCTAGCCCCAAACTAAGCATTAGCTTGTGCTATAGGTGTCAGGCAACGTATAAACATTACATAGATACTTTTTTTTGTAAATACATACATATTATACATAGAAACACCCAGACTGATACAAACAGACATGTTCATGCACACAAATGTTTGCCGTGCGGGGATCGAACCCGCGACCTCTGGTGTAATAGCCGACTTCTCGACCATTAAATGGCTCGTGAAACGACATTGAAACGTTTAAAATATATTCACCTGTCATTATCTGAGTCTTGTCCAGTAGGACTCTGGTGTCGTCGTCCTTGGCCTATTCCGCGTAGGAAAGAGAGAGAAAATTCTGTCAGCCCTCTCTTCCATATCGGTTTTGCTTGAGGCCCTTCGGTTTTCTCTGAAATAACGTTAATTAGAATCAATTAGGGTCGATGGGACATTTGGTTTGAGCGGTGGAGTCGTGGGTTTGAATCCAACCTAGGACAAATGTATGAATATATTCATGAAAAGGACACATAGTTACTTTTGTGATATTCAAGTTTTAATTTTAATGTTAATAAATAAATAAAAATATCGTCATATAAATAAAATGTATCAAACAAAACAAAAAAAAAAACACCTTTTTTCTAATTTTGATGATCAATAAATATATAAACACAGTACAAACATATTTTTGTAATAAATTATGATTGATTCATCACATACTCATTAGCTCTGGGATTCGAACCACCTCCACCACCACCACCTTTGGCACATAGGGCAGAGTTACTAACAAATGCGCCATTGAGCCAGTCAAATTATAAACGTCTTGTTAAAAACTAATAATATAAATATATCTTTAATGTTATTGTTTATATTAATTATTTACAATAAAAATTACTAATGAAACAGAGAATACACAATAAAAACAAAAGCTTAACATACATACTTATAAATTGAAACAATAAAACAACTTACCACATTTCACTTCCCGCTTCGGACTGTTATTCTGCACTCTTCTATACATATTCTCTCTCGCTCTAGGCGCGCTGTCATACGCATTTTGACTATGCGATCGTTCAACATTCGACCTAACCGCCCTTGCATTAAAGTTCACATTCGAAACAGTAACCGTTTGATTAGAATTCTGTTCAATTTGCGAATTACTCTGACCATTTTGAGATATTTCTACTTGGAACGGAGTTTCTGATTCCGAATTTAGTCTTACTGATGTATTTCTATTATTATTATCGTGACTAGGGTACAAACATTCGTATGTAGTTTCTGAAGATATATCTAAATTGGGTAAAGATGATTTCCTAACTCGATCCAGCCTTTTTAGTTTAGAAACTGCCTCGTTTGACGTTGAAGCTAAGCAAAGGCGTTCGTAGACGCCATCCTTGTCTGTCACTTTGACAGTTGCGTCCGGTCTGACGTCTGTCAAGTTGACAGTAGTTGTCAGACTGATGTGGCCGTAGTCGGAGTCGTTTGTGAACACGGTTCCGTATCCGTTGTCTGTGATATTGACTTCTGTAAAGAATATAAAAAAAAATATGTGAAGAATTGCATTTTTTTTTAATTATATGTAACTGAGAAGTGGAAAACTGTGCCTGAGGTCGTAGTTTCGATCAAAAAAATACCAATATTACTATTGTTTTATTATAATCTGTTTATAGCCTGAACAGGAAAATAAAAAAACCTGCTCTGAAGGCACCACATTAGCTATGGTTATTGCAACGCTTGGTTGCTATGGTTATACTCACAAATAACTCACAATATCCAATAGTAACAAGGCACGGTTGACAATTGACATCGCAATTTGACAGATAGCAATAATAATCAATGACATCTTATTGTTTTTTTATTTGATTGTTGCCACTTGAAGAAATTAGTTCCAACATGTTTCCGCAATATGGCGAGGTTTTTTATTTTAATGGTCGAGCTATATTTTATATAAGCGCTCACCCGTATTCACGATGTTAACGAAGCTAGGCTCAGAATCTGTTGAGAAGTTGAATACTGACTCCGGTCCCAGCACTGGGATAGCCGTGTGTGGTGGCTTGTTAGACACTTGTATAACCGTGATGTTGCTGGTTCGACGATCACTGGAAGAATATTATGATAAAGTAAGCACATGACTGTAATTGGCCTACGAGAGTCGAGGAAATGCAGATTTTGTCACACTAGTGACGAAACACCTCTCGCAGTCCGTGAGTATATGCATACTCACGGACTACGAGCCATTGAGGCACAAACGTAGCCTTATTCTAGGGAAGCACATTTTACAACCAGACGAGGCTAAAGATATCCCTCCCAAGAATATCCTCCTCTTCGTAGAAAAGGTTGTGCTTGGAAAAGAATTTATTGTAATCTAAGTGGCGTTCACAATAAATCAGAATTGGTCGCAGTGACTGTGGAAACACTAAGCCGCTATTAATAATAAAAAAAAATATAAAGTAAAGTAACAGCCTATTATTAATGTCTTACTGCGAGCCTTCGTTATTGAAATTAAGTCATCGGTACAATGGTAGGTCTAGGTACTCGTTAATCACCACACACTTGCCAAATGCGAATATGATGATGAATTAACTAATTAGTGAAGGTAGGTATATCGGTTTATCTATATTTTATATACCACTAAGGTGTCGCTTAGGTAATGGGTCACTTATGGTAAGTGATATAAACGTCGTCTATTGACGCTTGTAACACCAGAGGCATGTAAAGGAAAAACACAGCGAACTAAAATGACATAGAAGAATTCCTACCAGTGGCGTAGCGTGGGTGTCAGCCGTCCGGGGCGGAAAACAATTCTGCCGCCCTTTTTTTTGCTCCTCCAGTTGGCAAAGCAGCCCATCTGCCCGGGGCGGAGGGCAATTTTGCCGCCCTTTTTTTGCTCTTCCGAGAAATTGTGCCGCCCGGGGCGGACCGCCGCCCCCGCCCCCCATCGCTACGCTACTGATTCCTACTACGTTTTTGTCTAGTTACTAACCTAGGAGTCCCAGGCCTGGCAGCAGACTGCTCATCAGCATCAGCCACGACCAGGGTCTGCCTGTAGTCTAACTCTGCGAACAACTCTTCATCGCTGTCCGTTGTCTCTGTCTCTGCTGATCGCTTGAGGATGGAGTCGTCTAAGCAGATGTTCTGGCCACAGATCTTTGTTACACTTTTCTTTGGTTCCACCTGGAAGGGACAATACCCTCATTTTTTATAAGGAAGCAGTCAGGATGACCTCACTCCACCTGATGGTAAGCGGATGTGTGGTCCAAAAATAAGGTTGACTGGCTCAATAGAACATAGTACCCATTGAGCCAGTTACCCTGAAGGCCTGCTAAGATGCCACTTCACGCCCCGCCTGAAAAGCCCAGGATTATAGGAGAAAGGAAACATGTGAGCCGGAAGGGCATTCCATGACCTAATGGCACGGGGTAAAAAAGAGCTAAAAGAGAAACTATACCTCTTATAAACATTGTTGAAGAAAAGTACCAGCCTATTAATGTCCCACGGCAGAGCAAAGGCCATCTTTGAAATCATAATTTCAGATTCAGAGGAGACAAATATATGACTTCAAAAATATTTATTTATTTATTTATTTATTTATTTATTTACAAAAATCCTACGCTAACATTACAGGTACCATAACCTAATTCGATAGCGTGGCCATCCTTAGTTTAATTCCTTAAAACTAATGATATCTAAGGTACATACTGCGAATTCCCTCAAAGAACATGAGAAAATATCAATTTTCTCATGTACCTTATTTAGCACCTTAAGTGCACGGACCAGGGGCGTCTTTGCCAGCAGATTTGTTCTGGGCACGGGCACAGCCAGCAGCGCCGGTTGCCGCCGCCGCCACACGTACTGGTCCGGCACGCTCAGCTGCAAGCAGCGCAGCAGCTCTGGGTGGTGCGCCATCCCGCGCAGCACCCTCGCCACGTACAATGCCAGAGCATATTCGCGCCGCACCCGTAATTGATTGTACCCTACCATACCCAGTACGAATAAAGTAGGGTACATTAGAGGGTACAACGGGTATACCCCATAAAGTTTGAAGTACAGGTGTCTTGTGAACTTGTTCTGAACTCGTTCCAACATGACACTGTACTTCGCTTCATGGGGAGCCCATATGACTGCACTGTGCTCTAGGTGGCTTCGGACTAGTGCATCGTACAAAACCCGAAGCGTTGTTATATTGGTAAACCCCTGTGATTGCCTAAGTACAAAGCCCAAGTTTCTGAACGCTCTTTTGCATATCTTTATTATGTGGTCACGAAAATTTAGGTCTGGCGTAACATACACCCCTAAATCTCGGACCTGAGATACACGTTGCATCGGAGTCGTATCTACTTTGTACTCATAGCACACAGGGGTCCGCGCACGGGTGAGCGACATCACCGAGCATTTGGAGACATTAAAGTCTAACTTATTATCTCGGCTCCACTTCACCACTCGGTCTATGTCTTCTTGGAGGCGCTCACAATCCGACCGATCCTTAACCTCAAGCAGCAACTTGAGGTCATCTGCAAACAATAAACACAACCCATGTCTTACGACTTCCGGTAAATCGTTTATCATTATTATGAATTCAAGTGGCCCCAAATTGCTGCCCTGGCTCACGCCAGACCTGGTGAAGTACGGATCGGATTCATATCCGTCAAACTCGACATACTGCTGCCGATCCTCCATGTAGCTGGCGAAGAACTGCAGCAGGTGTGGCGTGCAGCCAACTTCCGCGAGCTTCTTCAGCAAGACATCATTATCGACGACATCGAACGCCTTTTTAAAATCGAAATAGGCCGTGTCGACCTGCATGCCTGCGTCTACCGCCGGCACCACCCGCGTCATGAAGCTGAGCAGGTTGGTAGCGGTGCTGCGCTCCTGGCGAAATCCGTGCTGCGCGTCCGTCAGCCGCTCCGCCACCTGCTTTTGCAGCCTGCTCTGTACCGCGGACTCCAGCACCTTGGCCGGCGTCGACAGCACCGCCACCGGCCTGTACCCGGTCACGTCCGGACCCGACTTACCCTTGGGGACCGGGACCACCCTTGTCAACTTCCACCGCGCTGGGAACGTCGCCCGCTCTAAACTGGCGTTGAAAATATGCAGCAGCGGTTCCGCTAGTACCAGGCGGCAATCCCTAAACAGAAACGCGGGTATTCCGTCCGGGCCGGACGAGTGTTTGGGCTTCAGTTTGAAGAGCGCATCGCTGACGTCCCGGAGGCCCAGGCGCTGCAGCTCCACGCGCGCGGCGCTGGGCCGCGCCGCCGCCTCCGCCGCGCGCGCGTCCAGCCGCGGTGCCTCCGCGCTGTACACCGACTGGAAGTACTCCGCGAACGCCCGAGCACATTCCCCACCCTCGAGTTGTTCGCCGTCCCTTACGATAGTCTGTCTGTTTACTCTACTTCTCTTTGAGCCTATATATTGCCAAAAAGATTTGGGATCTTTTGCGAACCGGTCTTGAATTTTATTCCTGTGCTCCCTGTGTGCTATTTCTATTGACTTTTTAATGCGCGATCTACACTTGCTGAACTCCTTATAATCGTCATCCATCTTTGTCTTTTTATAACGTTTATGAAGTCGAGCTTTATTTCTTAAATCGTTTATTATATTTTTAGTAAACCATTCGGGATAAACGTACTTGGAACTACTAAGATTTAATTTTTTCCGCGGTGCACACTCATCTAAAATACAGTACAGACTATCATAAAAGAAGTCTAACATCTCCTCCACCTCACTCATCTCATACATTGGACTCCAATCCGTCGAACCCAGCAAAGAATACAGCAGAGGATAGTCGGCTTTATAAAAATTCCACTGCGGCCTCGTACTCGCTGCTCTGGCAGGCGCGGACGCGGGGCGCGCGGGCGGGGCGGGCGCCGGGCGCGCGAGTCGCACGCTGAGCGCCAGCGGCGGGTGGTGTGGGTCCTTCGGCACCAGCGCCTCGTCCGCCGCCGCCACCGCCACGCGACCCACGCCCGCGCTCAGAACCAAATCCAGTTGTCGACCCAAGTGATTCGGCACGTTGTTACTTTGAGAGAATTCGCAGTATGACATAAAACATTCATAATAATTGCTAATATTTACAGGGCAAGAATACAAATTAAAATCTCCGACTACTACCACTTCCTTATATCTATTACATAGTTTTTCTATTATTCTAAACAAAATCATGTAGTCGTTCTCCGAACTACCCGGAGGTATATATACCACACAACACAAAAATAAAAATCTATTAGACAAATGTATAGTTGCGCACACTAGTTCAAACACACAGGCATCAAGCGACGCGTCCGGCACTCGTACCTGCCGCAGCTCAAAGCGGTGTGTGGCCACGAGAAGCGCGCCTCCCTGCTTGCGGCCGTCCGCGCGATCACAGCGTAAAATCTTATATCCCTGCGGAACTATCTCGGCGTCTTGAATGGATTCGTTACAGCCTGATTCTGTGATTGCATACAAATCTGCGTTAGATGACTGGATACTGTTTCTAAAATTATCCAACTTTGTTCTAAGACCCCTAACGTTTTGGTAATATATCTCTATATGTGTACTATGGCTTATTGTTGAAATGGTTTGGCAGTCTCCGAAACCAAATCCATTCGTTTAACTCCGCATTCAATGGCCAATTTTCCGCATTACTCAACCTATCATATATTCTTTCTGATACTCCTATTCTGAAAGACGAATATCCTCGGTCTGTTTTATGAGTAATTCTTTCTATTTCCATTGTGACATCTTGACCACATACACTCTTAACATGGTCAGTCAGGGCTTCTACTGTAGTATCTGAATGTAATCGCCATACGTGTAAATACTTCTTCCTTTCCGTAGCCACTATCGCCTTCAACTCTGTGTTTTTGCCTACAATGATATTTTTTGATTGCCGGTCAGTTTTCCTAGCCTTGACAGTCTTCCATTCGCTTTGATCATTATCAACAAGAATCACTTTGTTGATTTCTTGGTTAGGCTCGAGGGAGATACTACCGCTTGCCTGTTTAGGGACGTCTGTCGATTTCGTGGCCCCACCTTTGTTTATTTTTTGCGTTTTGACCGATTTTTGTGTACTCGAATCGACTTTGTGACCTTTCTTGGAATTGGCCTTACCGCTGATAGCAACATCAGAATATGATCTTGCAGTTGCAGAGACTGTATCTTGGTTATTAGTCAAATTCTGTGGTTGTTGAATCACTTTAGAGTTGACTTTTTCTTCTATCACCGTCATTATTTTTAGCAAATTTGCAAGTTCACCTTTTGTTTCCGAGAACTCATTTTGTAAATAAGTTATTGCTTTTGCTTGATTATCTAGACGGGCAACAATATCTGAATGAAACTTCTTGAGTTCCGTAAGCAGTTCAGAATCCGCATCTTCTTCTAACATGTTTGGTGTGAATTTAGCCCGGCTCCCGCGCTGTGTATTGACATAGCTTAAATTGCTTAAGGGTGTAACAACGTCTGCGCTGGATAAATGTTCAGCTCTTACAGGCGTTTCCATATTTCCACCTTTCGGATTAAGGCATACACATTCCGGGCAAACCCATTTCTTTCTATAAGCAAATGTAAATGCTTTATAAGTGTCTAACTCAATCTTAAGGCAATTCAAATCATACTTTTTTCTACATTTTTCATTTGAACATTCCATAAAGGCATTGCCCACTATGGTAGAACAACAAGCGCTGCAATTATTCGCCATTATATTTGAATCAACTTCAAAATATTTACGTTGGTGTTGAATCTCCCGCTCGTGGCACCCCGCGCTCCGCTTCGCTGTGGTGCGACAAGGACGAATTATTGCCCGCACAGAGCCTGTCTCTTTTCCCCGAGGTGAGGAAGAGCGTACCTCAGCTTCACTGGCACTACACCCGCGAATTTAATGTTCACAAACAGTTCACTCCACCTTAGTCCTTATTGCACTTAATGTTCGTACACATTTTTGTCAATATTGCTTCAATTAAATCTCCATAATTTGGGTAAATTGCGGACAGAAGCGTCCGTATCCTAGCGTAGCTAGCGAGCGAAATGAAAAGTCATTTGTAGGAATGAGCTTAAAAATAGTTAACAAAGTATAGCTCGACCAATAAAATAAAAAACCTCGCCATATTGCGGAAAAATATTGGAACTAATTTCTTCAAGTGGCAACAATCAAATAAAAACACAATAAGATGTCATTCCTTATTGCTGTCTGTCAAAGAATGATGTCAAGTCAACCGTGGCTTGTTATTATTGGATATTGTGAGTTATTCGTGAGTATAACCATAGCAACCAAGTGTTGCTATAACCATAGCTAATGTGGCGCCTCCAGAGCAAGTTTTTTTTCTTGGTCAGGCTATACTATTATTCTTTCTTATAATTTGAAACTAACAAAGGAGAATGCAAAACTTGCCATTGTTCTTGGGCCCAAAAAAATTTAAGTTAATATGCAGAGATGAGATGTATTCTACGTAAAAACTTTTTTAAAAAAAAATTAAACCGACTTCAAAAAAAAAACAAAAAAAAAAATAGGTACCTAAAAACACTGAAAAGCAAAAAATAATTTTAAAAAGACATTCATCAAATGCGCTTATTGTCTAAGCCTATTAACTAAATTAAATTGTATTTTACGTGCTAGGTAGGTACCTACTAATCTGTTTGAAGTCGGTGCCAAGCCAAATAGTAGGTACCTAGACTACGTACCGTCCGCGGATTAATTAGTTACCCTGTAAAATACATTATTATTATGTATCATTTTTTATTTTCTTTGGATTGGCACCGACTTCAAACAGATTAGTAGGTACCTACCTAGCACGTAAAATACAATTTAATTTAGTTAATAGGCTTAGACAATAAGCGCATTTGATGAATGTCTTTTTAAAATTATTTTTTGCTTTTCAGTGTTTTTAGGTAACTATTTCTTTTTTGTTTTTTTTTTGAAGTCGGTTTAATTTTTTTTTAAAAAAGTTTGTTTATTTTTCTATTTTTAGTGTGAATAACACGCAGTGAGTAAAACTCTTTCATAATAATGATAGCGAAAATACGAGTAAAATAGTAGAATTGTATTATTTGACAATATTAGGTATTCTTCATTAAGTGTTCAGCACCATGGGTAGACCAACTAAAGACGCAGCCCGCAAGAGGGACATAAGAATTAAGAAGTCGTACCCTGTAGCTTCCATCATCATAGTTGTACCTTCCATCATCAGCTTAGCTGCAAAAGTACATGAAATAAAACTAACGGTCCTCATATTCCTACAACACTGAAAGAATTATCCCCCAACTCCTAACCATTAAGGAGTTGTACCTTCCATCATCAGCTTAGCTGCAAAAGTTCATGAAATACCACTAACGGTCCACATATTCCTACAATACTGAAAGAATTATCCCCTAACTCCTAACCGTTAAGGAGTTGTACCTTCCATCATCAGCTTAGCTGCAAAAGTACATGAAATACAACTAACGGTCCACATATTCCTACAATACTGAAAGAATTATCCCCTAACTCCTAACTGTTAAGGAGTTGTACTTTCCATCATCAGCTCATCAACATAAAATTATGTCTATCGGACGCAAAAACTTGAATGGCTTCAGAAAAAACAAGTAACGCGTAGTGTGCGCCTATAAAATTTGAGGTTTGCCCTTGATTTTCCCGGGATCCCATCATCAGATCCTGACATGGTGACAATGGGACCACCTCGGAACTATGCACTTTCAAATAAAAAAAGAATTATTTAAATCGGTCCACAATTGACGGAGAAATCGACGGACATACATAAAAAAAAAAAAAAAAAAAAAATACATACAGTCGAACATATAACCTCCTCCTTTTTTGAAGTCGGTTAAAAAGACTACACACACACTATCAACTTTTACTATGATGGTCCCAGGAGTAAAAAGTTATCGTCCATAATAATTTATTATGCAATAAATGAATAAAATAAAATAAAATAATTTTTATATTGAAACAAAAAAAATTAACATAATAAACACTTTTTTTTTCACTAGGACCAATTTTTTCGACGCCATTATTAAAAGTTAAAGGTGTTTATTGGATCTAATTTGTAGTCTATGTCCCAAATCGGCACAACATTTTTTTTGAGCCCAGTCTTTTGCATTGTCCTTGGAACGTTTCACATTGAATTGTTTTGTTCAAAATAATTAATGAACTTATTACAAATGTTTTAACCCACCTTCTCTTGACTACTATTAATACTCGGCCCACTCATACTCGCAACGGGAGCCACCTCGTCCCAACTGGATATATCCACCTCTTCGGGTGGGGGTATCTCGGGTTGTACCGGTTCTGGGGGGACTTCTGGCTCGTCTCGCGCGCGGACTGGAGGGGTCGTCAGTTCGATGCCTGGCACTCTGTAAGAAGATTTGTGCTGGGTATTTCTTTACATGTTGTAATTTGGCGAGCCTTTTGAAAAGAAAGAAGAAATGCAGAAATTTGACAGACAATTTTCAGTTTCGCGGTCAAAATGTGATGAGATAGTAACTTTGACTCTATGCGTCGGCAATGTTTCGCACACGTGAGATATAATTATCTGCTATCCGATATAATTTTATTATTAGTATCCGACTAAAGATGTGATTTTGGCCGAAGCCGCACTTCGCAGGCGAAGGCAAAGGTCCGGTCGGTCTCTAGATAAAATATACGTGTTTCAGAATAGAAAATCCGCTAGATGGCGTTACGTAGTACATTCATGGTGGCGGTTTGACGTCTTCCGTCAAAATGAACCAATCACGCTATACAGTAGCGTAGCTATGGGGGGGCGGGGGCGGCGGTTCGCCCCGGGCGGCACTTTTTAGGGGGCGGCAAAATTCCCTAGAGGAGCAAAAAAAAAGAAAAAGAGGGGCGACAGAATTGTAAAAAAGGGCGGCAGAATCGTTTTCCGCCTCGTTGGGTTGCTTTGCCAACTGGAGGAGCAAAAAAAAGGGGCGGCAGAATTGTCTTCCGCCCCGGGCGGCTGACACCCACGCTACGCCACTGACGCTATAGTTGGTCCTTATGGCTACGTAGCGCCATCTAGCGGATTTTTTATTCTGAAAAATGAAAAAACCTCATTAGTGCCTGAGTGAAGATGCGATTTTACGGTACACTAACCTGTCTGGCGGCACTGGCGGCGTGGGCGGCAGCGGCGAGGTGGGGTCGCGGGCCAGCGCGCGCGGGGCGGGCGCGGCCGGCGCGGCGCAGTACACGTTCTCGCCGCGCGAGAGGACGCGTAACTCGTGAAGTTTGTTGCGGAGGGTGGCTACCCAGTCTTGCATTGAGTCCCTGGGGACGTAGTTGACTAGGTTCATTTTCAATTAAGAATATTTTATTTTATACTGGGAGAATGGCGAGACTCGAGGCCATCCTCTAGCCGAGATGAGGTCGGAAATCAGAAAAATAATCAAGGTTGAATGGGGTGAATGACACCCTGGCCGTCCAATAACGGCAGTATAGGCGGTTACCGATGCCTATGGATGCCTGTAACTTGAAAGGAAACATAATGTTGGCAGTAAAAGAAGGTTCTTCCTGCTGCAAGAACTATGCCTTCCGTAATTGAGCAGTAAAAACCTCACTCTCTGGCGGAAACATGACACAGCAGCTGGTTTAAATGCTTCACTTAGATCTTCTTTATTATTATTTCTTATAAATATATAAATGTTACCCAGACTAATTCAAACAGACATATTCATGTACGCAAATGTTTGTACCGTGCGAAGATCGAACCCGCAAACTCTGGTGTAACAGCCAACTTCACAACCATACCAAATTAGTGTCAACGATAAACAACAAAGTGATAAAACAATTTTTTATTTCTAATTTAAATCTAATAATGTAATTACGTCAACACAAGTAGGTATTGTTTAACTAACTCACCAATCCGGTGCAATCATCCTCACAGGCCCATGATCGGTATCAATCAGGAAATCATACTCCAACCCCGCATGAGGCTTCACACTCGCTGTCACGTGCCTCGCTGTTCTTAAGCACGCCCTCCACACTGGCTTATGTGCTAACGTTGCCGGACATTCTGCTAGCGGGTACTGTTCTAGGTACGGTGAGCGACCATTGTGAACGCAGAAGAGGGTCCACATCGGCTTTAAGGGGGGTTTCTGAAAAGAATCAATTGGGACGTTTATTCCATTTATCTGCCTAAAAAAACCATCCTAAGGCGGACACTTGGAAATGTGTGACTGTACTTGAACAGGTGATATTTTGATATAATAAATGTATATTTTCTCTTACAAAACTCTTATGGGACATACAAATGTCCATGGATCATGAAATAAAGAAAATTTGAATTTGAATTTTGAAAAACATTTATGTGTTTGTTTAAATTGGTGGATTGAACTGTGGTTGCATAAATTGTGGAAATATGACACTTTACAGGTTTCGGTCTAATCACAGTTTAAGTTTGTATTAATACTAAGTATCCATTTTTTAAAAGAATTATAATATGTGAACCCTGTTTTGAAAACAAAATGGATGGCGTACCAGTAGGAAGGACAAATTATTAAATGCCCTTTGTTATACACAGGTAAGTTACTAAGGAGATTAAAGTCGAACATACCTTATGTCCTAAAGGCCTAAGTTTACTCCCACTAGATTCGTTAGGTATCCTCTTAAGGTACGCATTCTTCTGTATCTCTCTGTAGTAGACTGGACCTTCGTCATGTCCGTATGACATTGTGGATGATCATGAAGTTATTCTGAACTGAAAAAAAATTATGTTATTAATTATTTTATGATATTTTTTTACCTCGCTGTCTAGATAATTTGAGGTTAACAATGAGTATTTTGGAACTGAGGTCATCATCATCATCAGTGTATTCCCGATTGCATTCAGTATGGAGCTCAGAATCCGCTTCGACTATGATCCTAGATTTGACATGCCTGGTTATTACAATGGAATGATTGCCATCTGACCTTCGTAACCCTAGAGAAACCAGACCCACTTGGAACATAGTCGGAAACTTTTGAAACTGAGGTCAATGGTCAACTTCTTTTCATATTTATTATTTATCATAATGTAACAGATTTAGACACAAACTATTACAGACGTTGCAGATATTTTATGAAATATTTATAATAACTATTATTGTTTTAGACAAGTATACTAGTAGAAAGACAGACAATTCCACTAAAAGCCAGAAACAGGAAGTTTAATGATACTTGGGATTAGTATACTGTCACTTTTAAATGAATACTACTCAGAAACTAACAAACTTTTGCATGTTTTATTAAAGTTTTCTTAGAAACCATTTGTTCAAGTCTTAACAGGTTTGATATCAACTAATAACAGTTACTTGTGCCAATTAGTGTCCGCAATGTCTGACTCAATTCAAAAGAATGCAACTTCAGTGTCCTTATATGGTTCAAGTGATGTTACACCAAATTTTTGTGACGTCGAAAAATAATAATTTCTCATCAATATAGTATGTTATAGGCACAATCTGCCGTTGAGGAACTCAAGACACTGACACGAGGAACTGTTAGAACGCAATTGTTTACATAATTAGTGCTAAAAACAACACGGAAATTAATTAACTTACCTTGGATCAAGATGTATTTACTTTCTCTATTGGTACAAAGACAGTCAGCTGTTGGCCTTCATAATATGCGTTTGGACTTTTTAATTATAACTTAAATCGTGCAATTATTACTATCTTATTATTCTTTTCATAATCATTCTTTAAATATTTAATTGTTAACACAGTACACAACATAGAAACGAGCATTAAAGTTTGACGCCACAGACTAGATAGAAGATAAATTTTGACGCCATGATTAAATTACATGACATTTTATTTTTTAAATTGTTAAGCTAGCTGTGTTGCCATTTTCAAATATTTAGATTATTGCCGAATAGCGCCATCTATTGGCTGGCAGTGTAAGCATTGTAGCAATTAGTTACGCTTTTCAACAATAGATGGCTAGTTTGAGCGCCATCTAGCAAAACATTAAGCTATTAAAATGTATGCACGTATTAGTTCATTGAAAGTGCAATAGATGGCGCTACTGGCCAAATAATTACGCTATTCGTCCATAGATGGCAGCACAGTCTCTAAACTGTCTGTAGATTGTACTGCCACCTATGGACGAATAGCGTAATTATACCTATTTATAGGTAGAACAAAGTTTATATTTTCCACAATAGATGTCGCTTTTTCAATATCTTTACAGGTACAAAAAAGAAAAGTTTAGAACGAATTTTATGAAGTCATTCCAATGACGTTCAATTTGAGTCATTCAATATAAATTATACTGTCTTTTTTTTTTCTAAGATTGCCAAAAGAGACAGCATTATTGATATCTAACAGATAAATTAAGAGAAACTTAACTGTATTGTCTATTCAATAGACAATCTATTGCAATAGGAGTATGGATAGGTAGTTGATTCTAACAAAACTATAAGCGCCGTACTAAAACTCCTCCAGTTCCCCTTCACATCCGAAGAGGACGAGCCGGAGCCGGAGCCCGAGGGGGGGGGGGGGCTTTGGCGATTCAGAACCAGCCCAGCCTACAATTTTCCCTTCTCCTCATAATAGACAATGGTCACTGATATGGTTTGACGAGCCATTTGGTGTAATGTTCGAGAAGTCAGGTATTACACCAGAGGTCGCGGGTTCGATCCCCGCATGGTACAAACATTTGTGTGCATGAACATGTCTGTTTGTATCGGTCTGGGTGTTTTTATGTATAATACCTATGTATGATTTTACAAAAAAAAATATAAGTAAGTTATATGTTTATCCGTTGTCTGGCACCCATAGCACAAGCTAATGTTTAGTTTGGGGCTGGATGGCGTGGTGTGAATAATGTCCAGAGATATTTATTTATTTTATCAATTTATAATGATTATAATGACTTAATCACCACGCTTGTTTTTCACAAACCCGCGTTATGTTTGAGAAAAAACCAAAACAATTAATAGTTGACCCGGGAATCGACTTGTACACTTAATTGACTACACTGAAAAAAAGTGTATGTAAATAAAATATCGCTGCGCAAAACACTTTTGTTTGTCACTGGCTGTGAAAAAAAAAGTCTGCACAGCGCTTAACCCTTTCAACGCCAATGTCTGTTAAATCAGACAAACCATTTTCGTGCCCACCACGCGAATGACTGATATATCAGACAAATAAACAGGATCAAGAAACGTTGTATTTTTACTTGTCTGAATGAGTTGAGTATAACCTAAATAATTTTTTGGATTTTTTTTTAATGGTCGTGGCGTTAGGGGCACCATATAATAGTCTCAGTCACTTGAAATGAAAAGCTAAGCGATGCACATTAAGCTGAAAATTGGCTGTGGGATTAGGGTTGATGTAACTTATTTTTAAATACATCACTAGCGCTCGTCCTCGCGGTTTCACCCACGCGTTATTTCTTTTTTCAACTATCCCCCCTTCCCCCCACTTTTCCGGGATAAAAAGTATCCTATGTTTTAATCCCGGTTATAAACTATACGTGTGCCAAATTTCATCTAAATCCGTTCATCCGTTCTTGAGTTATAGATAGTGTAACTACACCAACTTTCTTTTATACAATACTAGCGGCCCGCCCGCGGCTTCGCCCGCGTGAACTATAGGACGTTATCCCGCGGGAATATGCATGTATACATCCTTCCTCTTGAATCAGTCTATCTATTAAAATCAAAATCCGTTGCGTAGTTTTAAAGATTTAAGCGACAGAAAAAGCGACTTTGTTTTATACTATGTAGTGATAGTGATAGATATTATTATGTTTGTTTTTTCTAAGTCACTTCAGCTGTTTGCACACAGACGCGCAGTCCACGTGGAAAACAGCCACTGCGGTCTATTCCACTACCGTTACGTAACCAGCAAGAATGGCTGTATGTAGATTCTGCCACTTGGTCACACTAGGCTCCTCGATCTTCGAGCCTTTAATTTCAAGTGTAATGGCTCTCACATCAATATTGCCGGAACACAGCCAGAGCTGTTATGGCGGCAGATTTCACCTGTGGTAGCTTGCCACCTTAACTCTGCGAAAGGCCTCATTAACCATATCCAAAGCGGGAGTCGAACTCGTGGTCTTTGAGTTTTATACCCGAGCGACTTAGCCACTGCTCCACGGATACGGTTAAAACAAAATTGATGGAGGCCCTTTGATGAGACCTATGCACAGCTTTGAGCGTCAATTATGGCTGATAATGATGATGATGGAATAATTTTAGATATTACGCTACCATGCAAAATAGTTATGCATACATACCTAAAATATGTAATTAGAATGTCATCAGAACATTAAATAAAAATTAACAAAAAAATTCCATTGTGAATAAAATTATTTTCACATTTGCACAGGTGCTATATTATTTTTAGTGAAAATTCAATTACTCATAATACTCATTATCCTTCAATTTAACCTTTAGATAATGTTAGTATGTAATTTAACAACTTTTTAGTGAATATTTTGAATTATATAATGCCAAGAGGTCGCGTGTTTGAATAGCGGACTTCTCAACAGCACACTGAGACCAAATCATTCAGGGAGCCAGTACACTTGAAGTCAAAGACTCGGAGATCAGATGAGCCTACACGACGCTTCCTGGTGAAGTGTCCCTCAATAGAATAGGCCGCAGTGGCTTACCAATCAGGTGAGCTGCATGTCAGTCTGCCACCTGATCTATACTAATATTATAAAGAGGAAGGATTTGATTGTTCGTTTGTATGTATTGAATAGGCGCCGAAACTACTGAACCGATTTGGAAAATTCTTTTACTGTTAGAAACCTTTTTTTTTTTTTGACCCGGGGAATGCATTACGCACCTTCACTCTCCGTCGGGGGCGGAGAGTGGTGTGTGGGACTCCCGTTGCCCTGAAAAGGGCAAGAGTTACCCACTAAACCCCGGGGTGCTCCTCCTTGCCGTGTAGGAGACGTCGTGGGGGTCCAACAGAGTCTTGACTTCCACAATTACTGTTAGAAACCTACACTATCCCCGGGTGACATTGGGTACTTTTGATAGCGGAAATGTGCGGGGAAGGGGGGATTATTGACAAAAGAAATTAAGCGCGGGTGAAACAGCGGAGGTGACCGCTAGTCTAGTATAAAAAAAAATTACTACATAATAAAAAAGTATTTATTACTTTTTTACATTTTATTGAATATTTTTATATCTTTTAGAAGTTTGTTAATCTGTAAATAAACATTGCACAAATTTTAATCTCCACGTGTTGAGTACCTACGTAACGTATAATAATATCATTAGGTAAAAGTTAGCTATCTAATTATACGATTACACGTAAAGCTGAAGTTTGTTATTTATTTGTTTCCACTTTCCAATAATTATAATCTGTTACTTTATCATTTGCACTGATAATTAGAAAATGTTTCTTTTGATGGATTAGGACATTGGATATTTTTGATGGATTTGGACTTATGATATTAAATATCTTTTGGCACGTGTATAAGTTAGGTACATGCTTTTTGTATTATACCTAGGGACTAGCTTACTCCTGCGACTATTTTTATTCCCTTCTACAGAAACTTAAATAATGATCGTTTAGGGCCATAAAAGCGGAGGGTATTGGTTCGATTTCCGCTTTGGATCTTCTTGAGGTCTTTTTGAGAGTCCGACTGGCTAGCTACTGGCTCTGGCTGTGTTCTGGCAATATTAATGTGGGAGCCAGTACACTTGAAATCTGAGGCTCGAAGATCAGATGAGTCTACAGTCTGGCAGCACATTGGTGAAGTGTCCCTCAATGGAATAGGCCGCAGTGCCCGCTTACCATCAGGAGGGCTGCGTGCCTGTCTGCCAACTGACCTAGTATAAAAAAAAGTGGTTAGAGCGTTGAGCCACAGATTAAACTACATAAATAGTTACTGTTGGACTCTAAAACCCGGTAGTAGTGGGTTCGAATCCCGCGGGGAACATCACTTTGTGTGATTTTATCCAGTTTGGTTAGGACATTGCAGGCTTGAATCACCTGCATGTCTGAAAATAATGATGATACCTTGCTTCGGCAGGCACGTTAAGCCGTTGGTCCCGACTAGCGTTGAAAATTCCGAAAGAAACCAATTGTTTTTTTCGGTGAAAAAAACGTTTGTTCGTTTTCTACCGTTTTATTGGTTTATTACATTGAAATTTATCAGAAAAATACCTTAGGAAAAAAACCAATATTATTGAAATTTTCGTCGTTTGTTTCGAAAAATAAAAAAAAAACGATTGAAAAAAAAAAATATTTTATTGAAATTTTCGTCGCTTGTTTCGAAAAATGTATACGAATGAAAACCGTGCCTGAGCCGGACCGGCGCCGGACCGGAGCCGGACTGGCGCCGGACCGACACCGCGTGCGCATCGGGCCGCCTTGCTTTTCTGAACTAAAATCAGCATCAAAATAGAACGGTTTTCATAACAATATGCGCTCCGGCGCGCCGGTCCGGTTTCGGTCCGGTTCCGGCGTCGTCTACATGAAGCCTAATTCTAACTATGTATTATAAATGCTTGCAGTGATAACAGTAGGGCGTGCGTGATATGAACTATTGACATTTGTGGGCCGGAATGAGCGCATGACAACAAACCAAGAAAAAAAAACACACCTCCCTCAATGACGTTCAATATACAACTAGACACCCAATCTCTAAGAAAAACTCCTCAAAAAACGTCCGAGTGGCTTTGACACTGATGACATTAACACATTCGTTCAAATTAACGCCTTATCTCGTGGCATTTAGTGTTTAATGTCAATTGTATACAACTAAACGAAAACTCTGCCCAATAGTCGGGTGGGCAGACTTTTGCTTCGGACAATATTTGAGCGTGATTGTGAGTCTAGTTTTTTAATTGAACGTCATTGACCTCCCTCCATCCATAACATAATAAAAATATTCCACAATACAACATCAATACTTTTCTTAACATATTTTTCCGTTTCTTTTATATTTTTCCGTTTCTTTCATATTTTTCCGTTTTATTAATAAAAAACATGAAATTTTTCATTCTTATTTTTCTTGAAACTTTCGAAAAAAACTTGTATAAAAACGACGGAATTTGAAAAAAACGGGAAAATTTCCCGCTTTTTTCAACGCTAGTCCCGACTATGTTCCAAGTAGGTCTGGTTTCCCTTGTAAGGGTTACGGAGGTCAGATGGCAATCGCTCCATTGTAATAACCAGAGCGAATGTCAAAACCCATACTTTCACCACGTGACTTTTCTATGGCATCTGTCAAATCCATAAAATTTAAAGTTAGCGAATTTCGCCAGCTGCAGTGAAGCGATATCATCTTGTCTAAGCCCCCAGGCTTGTCAAATCTAGTATCACACGGACCCTGAGCTCCATACTGGATGCAATCGGGAAAATGCTGGGATGATGATGATGATGAAGTTTTTATTGAGCTCTGCAGACCTTACCCGTTGATAGAAACATAGCAAAACTTAAAAAGGGCTATTTTCAATGTGGTCTTCTGTAAGATGAATAAAACTTAAAGATGAATAAAAAGTCATCTAAGTCTTTATAATTATTTAAAACAACAAGTAAACATTAAACAACTGTTTATATATTAACATATTATTATGTCTATTATGTAATAGTTATTTATGTGGCTGTTGCATAATGAGGGTCATTAAAATACGAATGTGGTTTTATGAAACTAACGAAGTGAGTTTCATAAAAGGATCACATGAGTATTTTAATGCCTAATTATGTACAGTCACATACATAACTTTATCTTCATTCATACGATAATATGTCTATTTTATAGTCAGGATCGATGAGCTAAGTTAGTACTTAGTACAAAATCATGTCATAATTTGTAGGTCAATTTGAATAAAATACATTTTAAGAAGACGTTCGAAATTTGAACGTAATTAAGGTATAGGTTACCGATACCGATACCGATGTTAAAATGTAAGCATTAAGATGCAGCCACAGATACTCATATCTAAATATAGGGCGTTTGCTCATCGATCCTGACTATAAAACGTTCGAAATTTGAACGTAATTAAGGTATTGGTTACCGATACTAAAATGTAAAAATTAAGATGCAGCCACAGATACTCATATCTAAATGTAGGGCGTTTGCTCATCGATCCTGACTATAAAATAGACATATTAGGGTATGGATGTAGATACAATTTCTACATCGCTTTCTTAAAAGAAAGACAAATAGAGAATCACTATAAGAAAAACATATTAGCCTATTAATATCCTACTGCAGGGCAAAGGCCTCTAGCCTTTTTTTCCTCGAAGGAGAATTTGTTTAGGCATCACAACCGCAGGCCAGGCCAGGTTTTTACCAGGTAGGTTCCTGCACTGGACCGTCTAGGTGGGTACCACCGCAGTGCCAGATATTTTCCTGTAAAATAGAAGTTTGTCAAGCATTTCTGTGTTTCGGGGAAAGGGCATTAAAGCTAGTGAAATTATTGGGTATATGAGACCTAATAACTGTCGTCTCGGTGTAGCGGGCGCAGGGCGGTGCCAGACAGTAAATGCTTAGTTACTGTTTGGCACTGAACTGTCTAAGGGCAGACGTGGTGCTTACCATCAGGTGTACGATCTGCTCGTCCTGTTATACATTGAAATAAAAAAAGGCTAGCTAGACCTGCGGCCGTGTGTGAGACTTCATACTAAAGCGTCACTACCCAGTAAATTCTCTTATTTACTTACTTACTAAATTCAAATTTCTCTTTTCCATCCGATTGGGACGAGCTGGTGCCAGCTTTGTTGCTATTGACCTGCTTCTCCCCGGGTACCCAAAGGCCACCATCCTTGATACCAAGCCTAGTTGTCGTTACAATGACGGGTATTTTCTTAATCACCACGATTGCCAAATGTGCATTGGTGATCACAAACCAGAGATATGTTAAAAAAACCTAAATGAAGTTAGGTCGACCAGGGAATTGAACCAAAGGCCCCGAGATCTCGGCCTGGTACTTATCTTCTTCTTCTTCTTCTTCTTCTTCAACCTGTAGCCACCCAATGCTGAGTGTAGGTCTCTTCCAAGGAGCGCCAATTCCGACGGTCTTGTGCCTTCCTCATCCAATCCCTACCCCCGATTTTCACCAGACCATCCGTCCATCTGGCCGGTTGTCTGCCGACGTTTCTGCGTCCAATTCGTGGTCTCCACTCTTGCACCTTCTTGCCACATCTGCCATCAAGCCTACGGCATATGTGGCCTGCCCAGCTCCACTTCCTTTCCGCTATCACTTTTGCTATGTCGACTAGCTTTGTTTTTCCCCGGATCACGGTACCGGGTCCCTGGTACTTATACCACTAGACAACAGATCATCATCATCATCATCATCATGTATGTGTCAGCCATCGCTTCACTCAACCATATTGGAGTGAATGTAGGGACCCGCCACATGGTACGAACATCCCGGGTACATTTTACCAATCATGACTCACAACGGCTATGAAAGACAAGAAGAAATAAACGTAGTTACTTACCAATTAAATACAATATGTAGTATTAAAATATTACAAAGTTTTTAAAATTCGCAATTCCCCAAGCATAGCACAGAAATATAAAAATCCTTAAGTAAAAAAAGTATTATTTGTAAAGGAGAATGCAAAACTTGCCATTGTTCTTGGGCCCAAAAAAATTAAGTTAATGTGCAGAGATGAGATGTATTCTACATGAAAGACCACACACACACACACACACACACCATCAACTTGTATTATGATGACACCATAATCGGTACCAGGGGGAAAAGTTATCATCCATAATAATTTATTATTTTTATATAACATTAAATAATTAACATAATAAACACATTTTTCTTCACTAGGAACAATTTTGTTAATGCTATAATAAAAGTTAAAGGTGTTTATTGGATCTATTTCGTAGTCTATAATGTCCCAAATCTGCACAATTTTTTTTTTGGGTCCAGTCTTTTGCATTGTCCTTTATTTGTTTCTCAATTAACATTAAATTGTAAATACTAAACTAGTTACGACCACTAAATATAATATACAATAATAAAGTAAAAAAAAAAATGAACTAGACATACTTATAAATAAAGGCCGAGATCTCCGTCCATGAGAAAAGTACCTAAGACACTTGCAACGTTTCGGCGCTGGATGGCCAGGCTGATACGTTGCCCTAGGTACAGGCCAGCTTTGGGATCGTGAGATGACTCCAGCAAACGCTTGGATATCTCACGATACAGCCTGTGAGCGCTTGGACCCCAGGGCCCCAGCGTTTCCACTCCAGAAGGCTCAAATATATAGACATCACTGATGACAAAATATTTGCGCCTTTTGAGGTCTTTCGCAGAACCAGCCCTGCCAACCGACAAAGAAAGAGGAGACGGCGCCAAAACCTATCAACACAAGTCGCGTCCCAAACAAGGGGCCGCCCCATCTTCCAAGGGACAAGGGTCATTCCATCCGGGCGCTTACCATCGCTGCGTGACAAACCATTAGGTTCCAAGTCAGCTGGATTTATTCCTGTTTCGTCCCAAAGTTTTTGTCCCACATTCCAAAAAATTACCATTTCGTCCCACATTCCTATTCAATTCCCGTTTCGTCCCGAATCAGAAATGTTGTAAATAGTACCAGTCATCAAGAATATAAATAACTCATAAAAAAATAAAATGAATAAATAATTTAAAGATGTACTAGGGGGCAACATGACCTTTTTGAAGATATATTAACGTGGTGCCCGAGTTGGCTAACATCTTTCCCGCATGGACAGAGATGAGGAACTGTGCAATATGCGCCCAAACGCAGACAAATTATCTAGAAAAAAATAAATGTATTGTAAATATTATGATTAATCACGCAATAATATCGTGTAATATCTGGTGTTACAAAACAAATAAAGAACAAAACATTATATTTTAAATGTTGGATTTCTGTTAAACAAAAGATTTCTGTCCAATAATTCATTACTGAAAAGACTATTGTACTGAGATTAACAAATATGGCTGTGAAATTTAGAGGACATTGACATAAATACAGGGTTAAACGCCTCGATTAAGAAATCTTTTAATTTAGTAGTGGTAGAGCCATGCTGTTTTACAATACGGATGGACCGGCTCGTCCGGGGAAGTACCACCCTCTCACATAACACCAGCGTGAAATAATAGTGACTACTATTGTGTTTCAAATCAAATCAAAAAAAATCAAAATCAAAATTGTTTATTTTCTTCAAAAAAGTTTTACAGTTTTCTTAAACTAGGGGTTGGGATCTTCTTTTAAGTATGCAATACTTGTGTTAGAAGATCCCGCTCTTCCATAACATACATTTAGTTACTGATATTTACTAGCTAAACATTTTTGTTAGTATAGTACTATTTTATAATACATAATACTATTTAAATGTGTTTGTTTGAGTGATTGAGTGTGTTTTTGTGTGTGTGTGTGTGTGTGTGTGTGTGTATGTGTGTGAGTGTGTGTGTGTATGTGTGAGGGCGAGTTTGTGTGTTTGGTGTATATAATTATGATATATGTATATATATATATATATAGAGTTATAGTTATATATTTATCCCGCAAACAATGTGACGTCCCCCTATGGTAAAAGTGCATTCAAAGTGGCGTCCACCGTCATTTGGCGTCCGCATACCGGACGCCACTTTGTTGGAGAGCAGCACTTAGGTCCTTTCGGTCCTAGCTAAGCGTAGTACAATGATCGATGGAAGCCAAAAATCGTGTAAATGGCTGCAAATAAATATTAAAAAGTTCCAGAAAAAATCTCAGCGCACCAGTGGCGCTGCTGTTGCGCGTATATTCAAAAATTGTATATCCAGAAAAATTTCTGACTACGGACTCGCGTATTTGGCGTCCACCCATGCGACGTTGCCACCCCGATGTGGCCTCTTCGACAAGAGGTCAAAAATAATATTTTAGCAATTTAAACAATATACATCGTATTTGGTCACGTACGCGTTGCGTTATATTCGGCGTCCGCTATTGCGCAAAAAATGTAATCTTTAAAGAATTAAAAATTCAACTCGAATTTTATTAAGTATAGTAAAAAGATAACAATGTCCTTTTGTCTGTTACATTTTGACACTTAAACTGAACCGATTAGAATAAATTTAGTGAAGAACATATTTGTTTGTTTGTACACGCTAATCTTCGGAAGTACAATCATGATGGATTTGAATGAAACTTTTTTTTTGGTATGTATAGCTAGCCTTAGCCTGGGCAACATAGGTAAAGGCTATAATTGCCTCTGAAAACTAACACCTGGTGTAGAACCACAGCACACCAGCTTAACTACCTCTACCTCTAATTATGTATGAGTTATAAATATTGCACCAAAGTAAAAATGGTGTGCCTGATGAGCTTTTTCTGCCGGAATAATAAAATCGAAGAATTAGAACATATTTTAATGTGGAACTCTAAGTACCTAGCTTTACTATACCATAATATAGGAATGATAAAATTAGTTTTGCTTAGATATTATGATTAAAACACCACGCGAACGAAGTCGCGGGCACTAGCTATCATATTTAGACGCCTAATAGCCATATACGGACGCCCAATAACTGTATACCGATGCCCATATGGGACGTTGAATATAATAAACTAGCATTCCGCCCGCGGCTTCACTCGCGTAGACCATATAAAGCACTATGAAACACCCCTGGGAAGTGAACTTCTAAAAACCATTTCTTAATGGGAATTCGCACATTATGAAGCACCCCTGTACAAAATTTCAAGTTAAGTCCAAACCCCTTTTTAACCCCTTGCGGGGTAAATTTCCAAAATCCCCTTCTTAGTGGGAACTTACGCATTATAAAAAATCTTAGTACAAAATTTGAAGTTCCTAGGTCTTGTAGTTTGGGCTGTGTTTTAATCGTCGGTTTCCTCTTTTATAGATATTATAAAGTCTATCATTTCGTTTTTAATATGAAATTTGGTACACAATATACAAAAATATATAGTTAAAGTTCGTTCAGTATGTGTCGCGAGAAAGACGGACATACATTTACTATTCAATCTATTCATCTATGCTCATCCCAACATAACAGACTTTTTACTTGTGGATACAATAAATAAAATTATAACATTGTGGCGTCCGTATATTAAACACTTTACAAATATTGGAATAAATTAAATGTTAAACGGAGCATTACAGACAAGCAATAGGAAAAGAAAGAGATAAAAAACCCAAAGGTGGCAACGTCGCACTCCCAAGTCCCGTCTATCCTGTGAGGACGTCAAATAGTCGATGCCATGGGTAAATTACGATCAATATACACAGGACGCCAAAAATGTATCACCATGGTTCGGAAGTCAAAAATGTTCGGGCATGACTGCAAGACGAATATCGCGAAATTTAAAACTAACGAAAAATGACGTATCCCACGGAGCTGGAAATGAATGAACTAAGCAATATTCATTGAGACATGTCATAAAATGTACGGGGAACCGGGGGACGCCGAAATGGTGCGCAATGTGCAGGACGCCAAATTGCTTCTAGGATGTATATATATATTTTAGATGTTTTCAGTACTCCTTCCGTCTCTTCATAAGTAAGTTTCTTTAACCAATCAGTTACAGATTTTGCACAGTCACGATAAGTTTGAGGATATATATTAAGCAGCTTATTTGTAGTGTTATACAGGTGTCCTGACATTATTTTGTATTGATTACGAGCGAAATAGGTTTTCGAAGTTTGGTTGCGAATGATAGTATGTGACCTTCTTTTGTTCAATAGTTTTGGATCATAATTTAACTGTCTATGTCTTCTGTTAAGTATCGGACGTAGGGACACAAGTAAAACACTTGCTAGCTAGCAACGCACTGATTTATTCACCGACGTCGGTGCGCCGGGTGAGGCGCGGGGTGCGGGGACGCAGCCACGCGCACATAGACAAGTATGCATACACAACATCCACTCCCAACAATATTTTCAACAATACTCCTAAGGTTATACAAATTAATATTAGAGATACAATAACGTACGTACTAGAAAAACTTTCTATAATCAACAACAGGACGATCACGTAACAATCTCTTAGATGCAGCATTAAGCGCCTCTGTTTGCGCAGACATCTGGTCATCGCAACTCATCGTCTCCGCCTCTCTAAATTCTTCGTCTGATTCCGAATCACTTCTAGGAACAGGACCTTCCCGCCCAGAGGTTGATTGTTCAGCAAGTTGTACTACTTGGTCACCGACTTCTGAAGAAGTAGAGTCGTTTGCCTCATATAGCTCTACCCTTCTCCCCCTACTAGTTCTACATAGCTCTGGAGATAACTGTAACGGGCTCGGAAGTGGAGAAGGTTGAGTCGTAGATGTAGTCGGCAGACTTTGGTCTGAAGACGGCGTCGGCGGCGCGGCAAGCTGAGTCAGCGGCACAGACACTTGAGGAGACTGCGGCGGCGGGGAGCACGGACCAGGTAAGTCTATTTCAGAATTTCGTATCTCTGTAGTTTGTTCGTTACGTGATCCTTTATCCAATACTAACTGATCTTTATGTCTTTTGTAACATTCTGAAGTGTCCGTGTCTTTAATTTGATACATTACTTTACCTATTTTCTTTATTATTATTCCTTTACACCACTTGTATCTATTTTTGTTAATAAATTTTTTAAACAATATATGTTCGTTTTCATTAAATACTCCTCTTTGTTTACTTATTTTAATTTGCGTACACTGTTTATTTTTTACACGATTAGCGACGGCGGGTGACGAGGGCGAAGATGGTTTTGGGTCAATCAAATCCAAACGCGATCGTAATTTACGGCCAAATACCATTTGTGCAGGCGACACACCCGTGGCAGAGTGAACGGAATTACGATAGTCCATTAAATATTTAAGTAATTTAATATTAGCATCTCTTGCATTATGGCTTGACAAAAGGCAAGATTTTATACCCTTTTTCACAACTTTGACAAAACTCTCCGCTTGGCCATTGCTCGCTGGGTGATACACCGGCGAAGTAATATGTGTAATTCCGTTACTCGTACAGAAAAACTCAAATTCGTGTGAACAAAACGCTGTGCCATTATCACTCGCAACTGTTTTTGGAACACCAAACCTCGATATGAAATCACATAACTTTTCTATTACGGCAGTAGATGTTGTAGAATGATTCATATTATACGCTTCGACCCATTTACTGTGTGCGTCTACTATAACTAGATACACACAACCATTGATTGGACCTAAAAAATCGATATGTATGCGCTGGAAGGGACAAGAAGGAAACTCCCAGTAAGAGGGAGGGGCGCGAGGAGGCGATGGCCGCAGCTGGACACAGACCTCACAGGCGCCTATCATTCTCTCTATAGCTTGATCGATCCCCGGAAACCAAAATCTCGAACGCGCTTCGGCTTTTGTCTTTACAACACCTAAATGAGAAGTATGTAGTTCCTTTAGAATCGGCGTGTACAAACTTTCCGGTAAAATAACCTTATGACCTCTCATAACACATCCATTTTCGAAAGACAGCTGATACCTACATAAAAAGAATGGTTTTAATCTTACATCGCTAACTTTCGATGGCCAACCGTTATTTATAAAACTAATTACGGGTTTTAAAACCTTATCTTTGTTTGTTTCCTCCCGTAATTTATCCAAGGTCACAGGCATGCTACCGTCGGATACAAAGCAAATATAGGTGGCGCGATCACAAGTCGGCTCGCCCTCGGCGCACGGCTCCGCACATGCGCAGGTCGAGCAGGTGGCGCGCGGGAGGGGGCAGGCCGCGCTCGCGCCGGCAGCGGGCAGGCTCGCTCGCGACAAATAATCCGCGCTATTATCACGACTTCGCACGTATTCGATTATGTAATTGTAACTGCCAAGGAATAATGCGTAGCGTTGTAGCCTATTCGCAGATATTTCGGGTACCCCCTTATGTGGCCCAAAAATAGTAATAAATGGCTTATGATCTGTACGTAATATGAATGGTTCCGATCTACCATAAAGATACTGATGAAAACGTCGCACGCCGTATATAATAGCGGTTGCCTCCTTTTGGATTTGTGCGTACCTTTTCTCAGCAGCGTTCAATGTTCTTGAGGCATACGAAATAGGTCTTTCGACTCCGTCCGAATCCAATTGAGATAAAACCGCGCCTAAACCTGTAGGCGAGGCGTCCACGGTCAATATCAATTTGGCTTTCGGATTAAAATGCGTTAACACCTGTTCTGAGGTTAACATTTTTTTTATTTTTTCAAATGCAGAATTGTGACTTTCAGTCCATTCCCATTTACAGCCCTTTCTCAAAAGGTCATATAAAGGACTAAGAATCATAGAAGCGTTTGGCACAAAATTCCTATAAAAGTTAACAAGGCCTAGGAACGACTGTAATTCCGCCACGTTAGTTGGAACAGGTGCGTCCGTCATTGCTTTAACTTTTTCTGGGGCTTTTTTTAAGCCCTCTTTCGTGATAATATATCCTAAGTAGTGAATCTCGTCTTTGAGAAACTCACACTTCTCTCTTTGTAAGGTCAGCCCCGCGTTTTGTAAACGCTTTAGTACTTCATTTAACCTTTCTAAATGAAGTTCCCTACTCGGAGCCGTCACCAGAATATCGTCTAATAGGCATACCACTCCTTCCATCCCTGATAACACACTTTCAATGGCCCGTTGGAACACAGCCGGCGCGCTGGCTAAACCAAACACTAGACGCGTGTATTTAAAAAGCCCGCGGTGCGTATTAATGCATGTTAACGCCTGTGACTCCTCATCCAAAACACACTGGTTATAGGCCATTGACAGGTCTAGCTTACTGAACTGTTGACCCCCATGGATCCTAGAAAACAGTTCATTGATTGAAGGCAGCGGATACTGTTCTACGAGTAACCGTTTGTTAAGGCTTACAGAGTAGTCGGCACATAGTCTAACCGAGCCATTGCGTTTTAACACCGGAACTATAGGTGATGCGTATTCCGAATATTCGACCGGCTCCAGTACCCCTAATGACACTAACCTCTTAATTTCATTTTCAACTTTTTCGCGCAGAGCGAAAGCGATCGGGCGTGCCTTAAAAAAAATAGGCTTTGCATCTTTTTGCAACAACAATTTAATTTTATATTTGTTAAAGGTACCCAACTTGTCGGAAAATAAATCGGAATATTGTTTTTCCAACTTGTTTATGGTTTCATCGCCGCAATAATTAATTGGCGCCAACTGTAACCCGAACTGTGATATAAAATCCCTACCTAAGAGTGGCGGACCGCCATCTTGAACGACATAAATATCGAGATCGTGTTTTCGTCCCAAGTAAGACGCGGGCAATCGAATTGTACCTAAACACGTGATACTTTTACCGGTATACGACATCAGCTGTTTACGCGCGCTTGATAATGGCACATTTTGAAAATGCGTTTTGTAGCACCGCTCTGAAATCACTGATACAGCAGATCCGCTATCTATTTCAAATTTAAACGGAACATTATTCAATTTGATTATTTCTACCATGGGTTCACCTCTCACTGATCGAATGTAAAAAAGCTTACCGTCATCACCGTCCTCACCCTTGTCACCGCCGTCCACCTCGACGTAGTTTACTTTCGAGCACATTCTACGCAAGTGGCCCTTGACGTGACACTTTCGGCACACATAATTAGCGAATTTACATTCGGATGTTTTATGATTTGTAAACCCGCACACATTGCACTTCACTTTTCCTACACTTCCACTCTTGCCGCTCTTCGAGATGCTGTACAGCTGGTGGTCGGCGGGCGCGGGCGGCGGCGCTGCGCTCGCGCTCGCCGCGGCGGCCGCGCGCGCGCTGCTCCAGCTCTCCGCGAGCTCCAGGGCCTTGGCCAGCGAGAGATCGGAGAGGTCTTGCGCGTAAAGCTTTTCCTTCTCCAACCCCGGCCGCATTCCCATGATGAACTGGTCGCGAAGTGTTTCTTCGATGTTTAAAAATCCACAATGCGCTGTCAGCCCTCGTAGTCTCGCAGCCCATTGCGTGTGCGATTCACCTGCCTGCTGTGAGGCAGCGTAAAAATTATGACGCTCCCCGAACCCCACACGCTTCGGAGTGAAATGACTGTCTAGAAGCTGCAAAATATCTTCATAGGGCACTACATCAATGTCCTTGGGCAGTGCTAGGTCTGTTACAAGACTGTAGGTCCCTTCGGCGAGTGCGCTGAGCAAGATGGCTTTACGTTTTTTCCCAGTTGGATCCCCTTCCTTGCCGATGTCATTAGCCACAAAAAACTGTGAAAGCCGCCCTTTGTAGGTTTTCCAGCTCTGCAGGTTATGGTCGAAACTATTTAAAATTCCAAAATGTGCACTGGACATCTTAATTTTGTTTTTCCACGCGAGGGTAACGCGAAATCGCCGCCAATGTTAAGTATCGGACGTAGGGACACAAGTAAAACACTTGCTAGCTAGCAACGCACTGATTTATTCACCGACGTCGGTGCGCCGGGTGAGGCGCGGGGTGCGGGGACGCAGCCACGCGCACATAGACAAGTATGCATACACAACATCTTCTAAGTACTGATGATAGTATATATAATTTTCGGACAGTAAGAACATTGGTAAGATTATAAAGTTGTTCAGTCGGGAATCTGATTTTCTTAAATGACATAACCTTAAGTAATATTCTCTGTGCTCTTTCAACTTGTAAAAATTTTTCTTTTGATGCTCCACCCCAAATAGGGATACAATAATTTAGAATAGATTGTGCTAAAGCGCAGTAAATGTTGATCAGTAGTTTTGGAGGGGCAACATGCCTTAAGTTTTTAAAAACCCAAGTGAGTTTCCGAATCTTGTGAGATATTGTTTCTATGTGTTGATGCCAAGACAGCCTCTGATCAATTAAAACACCTAAGTATCTTGTTGAAACCACTTGAGACAGCTCAGGGCACGCACAATCATCCCGTACATCGGAAACGGCATGTTTACAACTATGCAGTTTAATAGTGAAATTGTTATTAGGTTGGGTCCTTTTGTTAATAGAAAAACAGATGAAATTTGTCTTATTAATGTTTAGTGTAAGTAAGTTAGTTTTTAACCAATCAGCTACCAAAGCTAGTCCCTTTTCTGCATTTCGTTTAACTTCATCCCAACTAGAGGCATCAAATACTATGGCGGTATCATCAGCATAACAAAACACTTGCGCTCCAGGAATGCTCAAGCTGATAAGCTCATTAATGTAGATAAGGAATAAGGTCGGTCCAAGCACACTGCCCTGTGGGACTCCATAAGATACATTTAGGTCGCTACTAACATATTTACCAATCCTTACAGTCTGTTTTCTTTCAGAAAGGTAGTCCTTAAAGATCAATAGAGGGTGTCCTCTAATGCCAATGTTTTCCAGTTTTTTCGTTAGAATGGGAACAGAGACGGTGTCAAAAGCTTTTTTTAAGTCTAGAAATGCAGTTATACATTTCTTACCTTTATCTAGTTTGTCTGTTATTAGAGATGTTACGGCTGTTACGGCATCTTCTGTAGATAGCCCACGTCTGAAGCCAAATTGGGAGTTAGATAAAATTTTAAATTTGTTCAAATAATTAATCAATCTTTTATTTAATAGCTTTTCGACAATTTTTGCAATTGATGAGAGGACAGAAATTGGCCTATAATTATTGACATCGTCTCTGCTTCCACCCTTATAGACTGGTGTAACAACCGATGTCTTTAGAAGTGAGGGAAATATACCCTTCTCAAAGGACAAGTTAGCTAAATGGCAGATGATAGGCACGACCTCATTCCCAATGTACTTAAGAAATTTGGTTGAGATGTTGTCCCATCCTGGAGCGCTATCAGACTTCAGACCCATTAGTACTAGACGTACTTCTTCATTGTCTGTATCCCATAAGACAAAGTTTGAAAGCCTTGTGTCACTTGTGCCAGTAGACATATCAGAGACAAGTGACTTGGAGCTATCTGGAGATAGAGAAATACCCCGTGCTAATTCCCGACCAATGCCAGCAAAGAAACTATTTACACTATCCACAGATGCAGTAGGTGAAGATTTCATGTTTAAAAGTTCAATGTTAGTTCCTTTAGAAGATTTTAAGTTAGTTATTGCTTTAATGTTATTCCATAATCTTTTTGAGTTTTTCATAGATTCAGCTAATAGTTTTCTTTCGTAATTGCGCTTTAACTTTTTTATTAAATTACTAAGAAAATTCCTGTATCTTTTATAAGATATATTTAATATTAGATTATATGGGTCCTTACGAAGTTTTATTTGCATTTTATTTCGGTTACGGATGCATCTCAGAATGCCAGAAGTAATCCAAGGTTTCAGAATTCTATGCTTTTCCGTTATTTGTTTAACCAGAGTACTATCTCTTATTGCTTCGTCTGGTTTGTGAGAGTGCCGGAGGCCCACACCCCATTACTCCCATAGGCTGGCAACGCATCAGCGATCCCTCTGGTCTTGCACATGTCCATGGGCGGTGGTGATTGATATAAAAAAACTCTGGATCCTGGGTTCAATTCCCCGGTCGAGCTAACTTTGTGTCGGTTTTTGCAGACACTGCTCGGGTTTGTGATCACCAATCCACATTTGGCAAGTGTGGTGATTAGGCCAGTACCCATCATTGAACGATCACGTCGGGGCCACCAATTTGGCTCCTAGCTCAGGAGAGGTAAAATCAAACAGCCAGCGTGTCTGTCTATTGCTAAGAGCAATATTTATTAAATAATTGACAACTTATATACTACTTATTGCTAAAGCACACATACGTGATAATATGAGCGTCAGCAGATGACTGATCTGTGTGTGCTCCAGATACAAAGTCTAAGCTGACACTACAACTTGAAGAGACCTATGCCCTTCTGGGGCATAAAGGTAATACTTACTTACATACAGTTTTGTACGACCAGTTAATTAAATAAAAAAATATTCCTGGACACTATCTACATTACTCATGTATATTTTTTTCAGCCAGAACATTTTTTACTCGACTAATAAATTACTACCCACCCTGTATACACGTAATTTTCCTACAACTGTACTTTTGTCAAAACTAATGACGCATTTGATACCCCTCTTTCTTACAATAGCAAATGCTTTTATGCAAACTCGGAGGTTTTGGGTTCAATGCCCGTTTTAAGTTTTGAGAACTGTTTCATCATCACCATCAGCTTATATACGTTCCCACTGCTGGGACACAGGCCCTATCTCAATTGTGAGATAGTGTGGACCATACTCCACTACGCTGGCCCAGGGCGGGTTTATTTATTTTATTTATTTATTTGTAAGGAACAACAAACAATTACACATTACATGTTTGTAAATTGCTTAGAATAAGTACATCAGTTGTATTGATAAATGTGCAACCAACACCGTTATCCACATATTGTTAAAACACATAATTTTAAACTGCTTAAGCGGGTGCAAAAATTTGCAGTGCTTTGAGATATGACCAAAAATAATAGTAATAAATCCTAATCATAACATAAATTGCAATGGGGCTGGAGTAAGTCTTGAACAGATTTTTTGAATCTATGACGGGCCAGGAAAAAAATATCCAAATGATTAAAGCTGATTAAAGATTTTCAGCAATCTAGTCATAGGGGCACGTTCCCCTGCGATTGTCCTACACATCTCCGTGTGGAAACTACGGACTTGTCGCGAGGTTCTGTTGTTGTAATTTCGGGTTGATGGCGGTTCATTTTTTTTATACTACACCAGTTGGCAGACAGACACGCAGCCCACCTTGATAGTAAGCGGTCACTGCGTCCTTTTCCATTGAGGGACACTTCATCACGAAGCGTCGCTCAATGTGCTGCCAGACTGTAGTCTGATCTATGAGCCTTTAATTTCAAGTGTACTGGCTCCCACATTAATATTGCCGGACACAGCCAGAGCTGTCAAGGCGGCAGATTTCACCTGTGTGGGTGGTAGCTAGCCAGTCGGACTCTGAAAAAGTCCTACCACCAACCAGACCCATGGCAGGAATCGAACCCACGACCTCCGGGTTTTTACACCCGAGGGGCTTAGCCACTGTTACACGGAGGCGGTGCATCATGCCGAATAGCGACCGAGGCTCTGGCGATCGACTGATGGCGGTATAACCAAAGCCAAAAGGCGTAGCTAAAGGCAACAGGTTGGTGACGAGCTGCAGCGTTACTGGAGGACATCTACGTCCTGCGACACCCAACCCGCGTGACAATTATGAGCAAAGTTTGTTAATGCTTGCAAATTGGCGAGCGTTTGGAGAGGCCTATGTCCAGCAGTGGACTGCGGTAGGCTGGTGATAAAATTATGAGGTCCCAAGCTATCACCATAATAAAAATTACGTCGATCATTGTCTTATTTTTTAAATTGACGAGCCGTTTGGTGTAATGGTCGAGAAGCCGGCTATTACACCAGAGGTCGCGGGTTCGATCCCCGCACGGTACAAACATTTGTGTGCATGAACATGTCTGTTTGTATCGGTCTGGGTGTTTATATGTATAATATGTATGTATTTACAAAAAAAAAGTATATAAGTAACGTTTATCCGTTGTCTGGCACCCATAGCACAAGCTAATGGTTAGTTTGGGGCTAGATGGCGCTTTTTGAATAATGTCCAGAGATATTTATTTATTTATTTATTAAAGTTTGTTACACTTTATGCTTATTTTGACCGCCTCTGTGGAACAGTTGCCAAGCCGTTTGGGTATAAAACTCGGAGGTCGTGGGTTCGATTCCCACCTTGGGTCTGGATGGTGGTAGGGCTTTTTCAGAGTCCGACTGGCTAGCTACCACCTTCACAGGTGAAATCTGCCGCCATAACAGTTCTGGCTGTGTTCCGGCAAGGCAAAGGCTCAAAGATCTGATGAGCCTACAGTCTGGCAGCACATTGAGCGACACTGGTGAAGTGTCCCTCAATGTAATAGGCCGCAGTGACCGCTTACCATCAGGTGGGCTGCGTGGTATTGAAAAAATGCTGTCTTTTGAGTCAATTTAAAAAAAGACGGAATCTCTGCTTTCTTATAGATAAACTATCACCAACTTATTAGTCATGGGTGTTATTGGCCCGAAGTTAGTTATTTTCAAAAGACAATGAATTTAAAAAATTATTTGTACAATTGCTTCTTACTCGATAAATATTTTTATTTTGCATTTTATCTATTATAGATCAAATTACATTATGAAGCTGATCAAATGTTATTGAATATGAAATTAGTATATTTTAGTATATATAGGGAGTAAATATCTAACAGAATTCAGAGAGAGAGAGTGAGTGGCAAAAATGGCATACAAACTATTCGCCTTATTTTGCCTGGTGAGTAGATAACATTTTATATATTTTAATAAATTATATAATAGGTCACATTTGACAGTTCATTTATACAAAGCAAAGTTCTACTTATTTAAATCAGGTCTAATTTTGGTAAATAAATAATTGTATTAAAAAAATTTATGTTGTTTTCTTGAGTTATAATCCTTTAGCGTAAGGTATATTTTCTTTGCTTAAATGAACTGTCAATGACCTATTCGAATGACTCCACTTTAGTATTTTTACTTCAAATAGAGAAGTTGTTACAAATGTATCATGAAATCATTCCTTTATTTATTTAAACTTTATAAACTTTAAAAATTTTAACCTCTGTTGTGCAACAACAGAGGTAAAAATTTGGCTACTTCCCATTTGGTAAACCTCAAACTACCTACTAAAAAGTTGCGTTTTGTAAACATTATTACCTACATTAGTTTGAGGTTTACCAAATGGGAAGTAGCCAAAATCTACCACTCAACTATTGGGCGTGACTGAAAGTAGCGATGGGTACGGTAATTTAATAGAAAATAAATATTACAGAAAATTATGACACGAAAATGGCAGTGGAATTAATTAACTTAACACGAAAATGAGTTTGTTTACTAGTCAATTGAAAGTTCAGTCTGTCACGAAAACAAATTCGGTGATTGAAAATTTGATATTTACTACTTTACTACCATAATTTTTTTAATACTTTTTAAACCTGGCAATTAATAAAAATAAGAATGAGTAATTTTTAAAAATTTGGTGATTAAAAATGTTCGAGTATTTTAATTTGATGATTAGAATAGAATAGAATAGAAAAAAGTTTATTTGATAATAAAATTACAAAACTAGATGAACTTAAACTACAATTTGACGAGCCATTTGGTGTAATGGTCGAGAAGTTGGCTATTAGTTAAACCAAAGGTCGCGGATTCGATCCCCGCACGGTACAAAAATTTGTGTGCGTACATGACATTATTCACACAGCGCCATCTAGCCCCAAACTAAGCATTAGCTTGTGTTATGGGTGCCAGACAACGGATAAACATTACTTATTTACTTTTTTTTGTAAATACATACATATTATACATAGAAACACCCAGACCGATACAAACAAACATGTTCATGCACACAAATGTTTGTACCGTGCGGGGATCGAACCCGCGACCTCTGGTGTAATAGCCGACTTCTCGACCATTACACCAAATGGCTCGTCAAAATTTGGCAGATAAACTTTGATAATGCTGTCATTGTCAATGTCAATGGCTGTCCATTTGAAGTGTAGACAGAGAAAATTGAAGTCATTTTAGTTCCCAGTACACTAATGGGGGGCGCTTCAAATCGACATAAAAATAGCTGTCATTTCAATGTCTATAGCCACTCCAGTGTAATACGCCGCGCGTATTATAATTGACCTCAGTGCTCGTCAAATACTCATGTTGTACGCATTGCGCTTGTCACCATGACATGGAGGTTGGTACTACTTGGTACAACCTGTTTTTATACAGGGCTCTAGGGCGCTTAGAATAATATGTTTATTTTTTGAAACAAGTTAACACCTTTTTTCTCACTAGGTGGCAGTAATTTCCATCAACGCCGCCCCCGAACCTGGTGCAAACAAAGGGCTAGTACCCAACAAATGTGCCAAAAACTGTGACAAAGTGGTTCCACAACAAGGGGGTCTTGTAGGGGGCCTCTTAGGCGGTGTTTTAGGTACCGTTGGGGGTCTTGTAGGAGGTGTCCTAGGCGGGACTGGAAAAAATATCGATGTAAATGGAAACAGAGTTGATTTGGTAAGTTATCTTTGAGTCTTTTTAATTACCCACATTCTTCTTTTTTTTTCTTTTATACAACATCAGCTGGCAGACCAGCACGCATCCCACTTGAAGGTAAGCGGTCACTGCGACCTATTTCAATGAGGTACACTTCACCAAGAAGCGTCGCTCAATGTGCTGCCAGACTGTAGGCTCATATCCGATCTTCGAGCCTTAGATTTCAAGTGTACTGGCACCCTTAATATTGCCGGAATACAGTGAAAGCGGTTATGGCGGCCGATTTCACATGTGGGGGTGGTAGCTAGCCAGTTGGACTCTGAAAAAGCCCTACCACCAACCAGAGCCAAGGCGGGAATTGAATCCACGAACTCCGGGTTTTATACCTGAGCGGTTTAACCACTGTTTCACGGAGGCGGTTCTTCTTTTTTTACTCCTAGCGTTTGTCTCGAACTAGTCAGGGTACGCTTGTACCACGATCCAGGATTTTGCAAGTCCATTACATTGTAGCCTCTGCCATCTGACCTCCATTACCCTAAACACAGGAACCAGACCAATTGGATCATGGCTACACAGCCATTCAATTGTGCTTATTGGTAGAACGATCCTCCTTAACTTTTAACGAATTAAATTGTGTCTATAACAATTAAAATCGTCAATAGTAGCCATGAGATGACCAGAACTCCGCAACAGCAAACTCCACAATATCCGATAGACCTGTACCCAGTATATCCCAGCTATCTTCATGTTCTGTTCTTAAGGATAAACCATTAATTCCTTTTCCAGGGTCTCAACCTGCCAGGTCTACTCCAAGTCTTGGGAGGAGGAGTGACCAATATCGCTGGGTCAGCCGGCAGCATCCTCAAAGACCTTTCCAAGCTGAAGATTCCTGGAACCGTGGACGATGTTCTGAACCTCGTCGCTGGAGTTGGAGCAACTGTCGGTGGAGTACTCAACGCTCTTCTCCCTGGAGTTGGCACTGCAGTAGGAAACCTGGTGTTGGGTCTCGTGAAGATCCTGATCTGTGCTCTTGGATCACCTGGGTTAACTGGAAATCTGCTGGGAGACTCACGACCAGGTTAGTAATCTTTAATCTTTCAGTTCAGTTCAGAGACCTGACGGTCAGCAACCACTGGGGCTGTTCGAATAAGGGATACTTAACTAGAAAATAGCGTTTAATGTGCTGCAACACTGTAGGTTTTACTGATTATCAAGCTTTTCTTTGCAGTACATATACTAACTACCACATGAATATTGTCGGAACACAAATAAAGCTGTTCTTTCATGTCTTCTTCTTAACGTGTCGATGGCAATAAAACTAAATTTTCGACTCCCAATATTGAGCAACACGGATTGCACTCTCCGTGGCAGACATAAGCTCTCCCTGAGTACAGGTGACCGGGCAGTTTGGGCAAGATGTTAGATGACCCATGGTCTGAGGGGCAAAACCACACTCGCAAGCCACATCCAAACCATCAGTGAACCCCCCACCTGTGCATGTTTTCTTTGCTTCTGCCGACCTGAGTACGCAATCTATTTAGGGACTTCCAGGTCAGCCACGGTAGATCATGCCCAGGCGGAAGTCTCTCCTGAGGCAGGACAAAGGATGTAATGAACATATTTTGTGCCCACTATTGATTCTGATATCCACAAAAGAAGTGCTAGGACACTCGGCGACCATTGCTCATAACTACTAGCTATTGTCTTAAATTTTAATTATGAACGTCTTTTTCACAGGCTACAACAACCCTAAAGACATTCCAGCCATCTGCAAACCTAAATATGGTTCCCATTATGGCCTTAAATGCTACGATGGCAAATACAAAAACATCGATGGCGTGTATGACCACTACAACTTGGGAGATATTGATGACCAGCTCAAGAAGGCTTTGAGTAAATGCACCAACGGCCAAGGACTGGACGGGTTTAAAGGTAATTTTCCCCCATTTTTAAAAGCTACTTTAGTTAGGAGATAGGAAAGTTGTCTGCCTGATGGTAAGCGGCTAGGTAGACACTTTAAAGATATTAAACCAGTAATTAGCGCTTGATACGCTGCATGCTGTAGGCTCTGCTGATATTTGAGCGTCCTATTTCAAAAGTTTGTCTTATAAATCTTGTGAGAGGTGGAACATAGTGGATCACACCTTGAATGAGCCGCTCGTCTGGGGAAGAAAGAAAGAAAAACATTTAACCTTTTAAAGAGGAGAATTTAAAAGGGGAAGTACCTTCATGTTACAGACAACAACAGTGAACAAGCACTTCATAACTGTTGTGCAATGGTTTTTTTGGTAGGGTCTCCAGATCTAGCATGGTGTTATCATCGACATAAACCTTTTTTTGCTGCCGACGTTATGTCATCATCATCATCATCAGCCTGTACGTTCCCACAGCTGGGACACAGGCCTTATCTCAATTTGAGATAGTGTGGGCCATCACGCGGGCTCAGTGCGGGTTGGCGAAGGGGTGCTCAAGGCAAGTGACCAAGCCTGATGCCGCCAAATGGGCTCTGACTATGCGCGACGACTAATATCTACTTTATGGTAAACTAGCCTTCCGCCCGCGGTGTCATCCGCGCGTAATCTCTTTTTTCAAATATCCCCCCTTCCCCCTACATTTCCAGGATTAAAAGTACCCTATGTTCACCGGGGATATTCAAATCGTAGCTTGACTTTCGTTATGGCCAACGAACCACTGTCACAGCAGCACCACGAGCACCAATGTCATCTTCTTTAAATTACTCTCATATGTCCAATCAACAACTATCATTAGTTTTGTTCTTAGTGTCCTCCGTAAACAAACATTCAAATATAATTATATTTTCTTTGTTTTAGGCTCACAACACTATGTGATCAAATGGATTCTTGAACTGACTTCCTTGGTGAAATCTCGCCGTAAGTATAATTATATAGTCTAGTTTAATTAAAAATCATATAAATACTATATGAAATATAGTACCTTTTACTATTGTTTTTTCCACAACTGACGAGCCATTTGGTGAAATGGTCGAGAAGTCGGCTATTACACCAGAGGTCGCGGGTTCGATCCCCGCACGGTACAAACATTCATGTCTGTTTGTATCGGTCTGGCTGTTTTTATTGGGGTAGTCGTGTCTGATCCCGGTATCCGTCCTTAGTCGCAACGGATACCGATCGATAGTTGCTTCGAACATGTGCACGTATGTTTATCCGTTGTCTGGCACCACACTACAAGCTAATGCTTAGTTTGGGGCTAAATGGCGCTGTGTGAATATTGTCAAGAGATATTAAATTATTTATTTATTTTATTATTTGACTACAAATTTAAATTTATTTACAGGTGCAAGCGGAAATTGGTGCAAGGAAGACACCACTACAGTCATAACCATCCGTAAGTACTAAAGTAAATTGAAAACCAAAAGCCAGAACTTAGTATTATGGCCGTTCTCACTTGTTTTTCCGCTAGATAGCTTAGCTGTCCTTTTTAGAGGGATTTGTATTGCTTTTGGCAAACTTGTTGATTATTGGTCGACGGAAGGTCGAAAGTTGACAAGTGACAGGAATGAATGGAAGAGAAGAACATATTGCGCCGACCCCAAATAAATTGGGAACAGGGCAGGAGGAAGAAGAGGAGGAGGAAGGTCGAAAGTTCCGCATCGCGCGCGCGAATTTCCCGAACGCTCGCGCGCGCTTAAGAAGTTTGCCGGGCCTGTACCAATCTAATCAGGGTAGAGGAATCCATGTGGAGCGACGTTTTGAAATTCTATAATTTATTAAAAGTTTTGTACACATACTTGCCAATAGATGGCGTTACAGGTAGTTTAAGTGGTGATATCGTCATGATATTGATTTGATTTATAATTTTTCCAGTTGCCAAAATACTCGGAGCAATTGGAAACGGCTACAAGAATAACCGTGAGTATACACATTATTTTTTTAATGAATAAATAAATATATCTCAATACCTGACACCATCGCGTATTGAAAATTAAGTTCATATAATATTTTATTTTAATATTTACATTAATTTTTTAATCCTTTATTTTTTTACAGTCGGAAAACATCTTGTGCAACGTAAGTACCTACCACTTTAAGATTTTTCTTTTCTTTTACTATTTCATTCACTTTACAAAAAATCTAACTGGATCATTGTACTATCAGAGTTTAATATCATACCCTATTTATACCTTGATACTAGAGATGCACTGGATCCCACTTTTGCCGGGTACCCGGCAACCGAGTACCTGGTGCAAGCTTATAGCACCTGGTACCCGGCAAAATTACCCGGCATGAAAAGACGTACTTTCCACTTCCGGTTTGGGCGCGATTGATGAAACATTTACATCTGTAAATCCCTTTGTGTGGTGGGCCTATAATTCACGAATGAGTCACTCACTACCCTATATAGAGTCTCACACTTAGATATTTAACCACTCCCGCTAGGTACCACGTAATTATATGTATATAATAGTGAACGCCTCTTTTCGGAGGCTAGTAATAATATCTCTGAGAAAAAACGCAACAGATCGTGCTGAACAGCTTATATTTCTTCACCATAATTTACCTATTTTGATAAATGTCCGTTTTTAAATCCACTTTTTAAAATTTTGTCCATTACCTAATTACCCGGCAGTGCCGGGTATCCGGCGCAATTACCCGGTACCCGGCTGAATCCTGAAAAAGTGCCGGATTAGCCGGTACCGGATCCACAACGAGTACCCATCCCATCTCTACTAAATACTAATAAACACTTTAATTTTTTTCCAGAACTGTTGCAATACTTCAGGGTTACTACTAAAAATGATTGTCACTTCAAGAACTTTGGTAAGTACCTAAATTAAATAAAAAAACATACTTTTTCATGCATCTTGAGTTGTCTTAATGGCATAATTGGCCTCTGCGGCTTATTGTGAGGGTCAGTACCTAAGTGCTTAATATTCTGCAATATCCTTCGATCTTCTGGTCTTTTTTCTTCAAGTGTACTTTTTAAAAGATGTTGTTTTTATAATTAGTAACGTATTCTCTAAGGCTTAAGAAATTATTAACTACATTATCTTCAACATAATTAAAATTGATTGGATAATAATGTCAAGAGTGTTCAAAGGTTGTATGGAGGCTGACTTACCTGCTATAGTCTCGCCATTTTTTTCAAAACAACGTTTACTTGAAATTCTTTCAAAAATGGATACCTGATATGAATACAAAAAATATAAAATGTCAGTAGACAAAATCCCGTGAAGGGTCACGTTTAAAACAAAATTAAGTAAAACTTTGGTTGCTTATATCTTGGAAATGTGACACTATATGGATTTTCATTTAATAACATAATATGATAATGTTTGTATTAATACTAAGTTCCCATTTTTTAAGAATTTTTAGTAAACGCTCTTTTATAAAAAAAACCAAGATGGCGGACCGATAGGAAGGCCAAAATCTTCAATGCCCTTTCCACTGGACATAAATTTAGACTCTCACTTAAAATTAGATACATTCTACCTAATTCATACTATAAACGTCATTATTTTCTCTTTCACAGATTGGGATAAATATGAAAAATGCATTCTTAAAGACGTCGCCAATTGCAAGCAAGACGACTTCAGAGGTGCAATCATAAAACTAAATGCCGACGCTTACGGCGACGTTCAAAACGACCACGATGTTGTGTACAACTATGGTGGAACCGATCTCATAACTGGTAATGGCAATGGAAACAGACCTGATTTGGTAAGTTATCTTTTAGTCTCTTTAATTAACCACATTCTTCCTCCTTTTTTTTTTATACAACATCAGTTAGCAGACAGGCACGCAGCCCACGTGATGGTAAGCGGTCACTGCGGCCTATTTCAATGAGGGACACTTCACCAAAAAGCGTCGTTCAATGTGCGGCCAGACTGTACGCTCATATCTGATCTTCGAGCCTTAGATTTCAAGTGTACTGTCTCCCACAGTAATATTGTCGGAACACAGCCAAAGCGGTATTTCGGCAGATTTCACCTGTGGGGGTGGTAGCTAGCCAGTTGGACTCTGAAAAAGCCCTACCACCAACCAGACCCAAGGCGGGAATTGAACCCACGACCTCCGGGTTTTATACCTGAGTGGCTTAACCACTGTTCCACGGAGGTGGTTAAAATAAGCATAAAGTGTAACAAACTTTTTCTCCGAGCGTTTGTCTCGAACTAGTCAGGGTACGCTTGTACCACGATCCAGGATTTTTCAAGTCCAGTTATTAAATTGTAGCGACTGCCATCTGACCATTTTTTTCTTTTTTTTTTTCTTTTTTTTTTGCGTCAGGAAATGCTTTTACGCACCGGCCCGGCGTCCCTGATAAAACGGACGCCGGACCCCCCCCTGCTAAAGCCGGGGGTCACTCAGGGACGGAGCTTCGTCCCGAGCGGTGTGTCGGACTCGCACTTCGGCCCTACCGACCGACTAAAACCTGACGATGACCCTCTCAGCGCAGTGAGGGGAACCGAGAACCTCTATGCGGAGACAACGCCTCGGAACCCCCACGCGCCCAAGCTGCTGCGGCGCGCATCGGGCGCGCCCTGCGCCCTGCGCCGCCGATGTGCGGCGCATTACGAACCACACGGGCAATGGTGTGGCCGTCTTCTCCGAACCCGTTGCCGGGGCTGCACGCGGAACGTCCCACGCCGCCCCCGGGTTCAAGGGCCCCTTTTAGTCGCCTCTTACGACAGGCAGGGGATACCTCAGTGGTATTCTTAGGCCCCCAACCGAAGGGCACGACTGCCATCTGACCTCTATTAACCTTAACACAGGAGCCAGACCAATTGGATCATGGCTATACAGCCATTCGACTGTGCATATTGGTAAAACGATCCTTCTTAACTTTTAAGGAATCAAATTGTGTCTATAACAATTAAAATAATCAATAGCAGCCATAAACTGACCACAACTCCGCAACAGCAAACTCCACAATATCGGATAGACCTGTACCCAGTATATCCAAGCTATCTTCATGTTTTGTTCCTAAGGATCAACCATTAATTTCTTTTCCAGGGTCTCAACCTGCCAGGTCTACTTCAAGTCTTGGGAGGAGGAGTGACCAATATCGCTGGGTCAGCCAGCAGCATTCTCAAAGACCTTTCCAAGCTGAAGATCCCTGGAACCGTGGACGATGTTCTGAACCTCGTCGCTGGAGTTGGAGCAACTGTCGGTGGAGTACTCAACGCTCTTCTCCCTGGAGTTGGCACTGCAGTAGGAAACCTGGTGTTGGGTCTTGTGAAGATTCTGATTTGTGGTCTTGGATCACCTGGGTTAACTGGAAATCTGCTGGGAGACTCACGACCAGGTTAGTAATCTTTAATCATTCTGTTCGAGACCTGATGGTCAGCAACCACTGTGGCTGTTCGAATAAGGGATACTTAACTAGAAAGTGTCGCTTAATGTGCTGCAACACTGTAGGTTTCACTGATTTCAAGTTTTTCTTTTTTCTTGGCAAGTACACTAACTACCACATGAATATTGTCGGAACACAAATAAATCTGTTCTAGAACTGTTTCTTTCATGGAGTAAATGAAATTTTGTGCCAGTGCTAGGTCACAATGTGCGATTGTCTTCTTTTTCCAAGAGTTTGTCCCGTTCTCATTTGGATACACTTGCACCATAATCCAGAGTTCGGCAACTGTAGTTATTATGAAGCGACTGCCATCTGAGCTTTGCAACTCTTAAAAGAGGAACTAGACTAATTGAATCACGGCTACAGTCATTCGATAGTGCAGTTCCTCACAATGTTTTCCTTCACCGCCGAGCTCACGCATGTGATGTGACGTTTTAAACCACCCGGCGACCATAGCTCATAACTACTAGCTATTATCTTATATTATAATATTATGAACGTCTTTTTCACAGGCTACAATAACCCTAAAGACATTCCGGCCATCTGCAAACCTAAATATGGTTGCAATTATGGCCTAAAATGCTACGATGGCAAATACAACAACATCGATGGCGTGTATGACCACTACAACTTGGGAGATATTGATGACCAGCTCAAGAAGGCTTTAAAAAAATGTACCAACGGCCAAGGACTGGACGGGTTCCAAGGTAATTTTCCCTCATTTTTAAAAGCTACTTTAGTTGGCAGACAGGAAAGTAGTCTGCCTGATGGCACTAGAAAGATATTAAACCAGTAAGCAGCGCTTGATACGCTGCAATGCTGTAGGCTCTTCTGAAATTTGAGCGTCCTATTTCATAAGTTTGTGTTATAAATCTTGTGAGAGGTGGAACATAGTGGATCACACCTTAAATGAGCCGCTCTTCTTGGGAAGTACCTTCATGTTACAGAAAATAACAGGGAAGAAGTACTTCATAACTGTTGTGCAATTGTTCTTTCGGTAGGGTCTCCAGATCTAAATTGAGAATAGCATGGTGTTATCATCGATATAAACTTTTTTTGCTGCCCGCGTCATGTCATCATCATCATCATCAGCCTATACATATACGTTCCCATGGCTGGGACATAGGCCTTATCATAATTGTGAGATAGCCGCCAAATGGCCTCTGACTAGGCTTGATGACTAATATCTACATTAAAGTAAATATCATTCGGGTTCAACAATTAAACGTGCCTTCCGAAGCACGGAGACGCTCGAAATTCATCATTTTCATCATCATCTAAATTAATGTCACTAAATATGGTCAGAATGGTTACCCATCCATTGACCGACCGCTGCGCGGGTAGCTTGACTTTTGTTATCGCTAACGAACCACTGTCACAGCTGCACCACGAGCACCAATGTCATGTTCTCCCTACAAATTACTCTCATATGTCCAATCAACAACTATCATCAGTTTTGTTCTTGGTGTCCTCCATAAACAAACATTCAAGTTTATTTTCTTTGTTCTAGGCTCACAATACTATGTGATCAAATGGATTCTTGAACTGTCTTCCTTGGTGAAATCTCGCCGTAAGTATTAATATTATAGTCTAGTTTCAAATCATATTATTACAATATGACGAGCTGACGAGCCATTTGGTGTAATGGTCGAGAAGTCGGCTAATGCACCAGAGGTCGCGGGTTTGATCCTCGCACGGTATAAACATTTGAGTGCATGAACATGTCTGTTTGTATCGGTCTGGGTGTTTCTATGTATAATATTATGTTTGTATTTACAAAAAAGTATATAATTAATGTTTATCCGTTGTCTGGCACCATACCACAAGCTAATACTTAGTTTGGGGCTAGATGGCGCTGTGTGAATATTGTCCAGGGATATTTATTTATTTTATTATTTAACTAAAAATTTAAATTTATTTACAGGTGCAAGCGGAAATTGGTGCAAGGATGACACCATTACAGTCATAACCATCCGTAAGTACTAAAGTAAATTGAAAACCAAAAGCTAGAACTTACTATCATGGCCGTTCTCACCAATTAAATAGGATTGTACTTAATTGTTTATCTGCTAGATAGCTTAGCTGTCCTTTTTTGAGCGTTTTGTTTTGCTATCGGCAAACTTGTTGAACATTGATCGACGGAAGGTCGAAAGTTTACGCATGTGCACTTGACCAATAGCGCACGCGAATCTCCCGAACGGCCGCACGCGCTATTGGTCGGAGATATGCTTCTGACCAATAGCGCGCAGGCGTGTCAAAATTATTGTTCTGCGCAATCCCCACCCTATATTTAAGAAGTTTGCCGGGGCCTGTACTAATCTAACCAGGGTAGAGGAATCCATGTGGAGCGATGTTTAGAAATTCTATGACTTATTAAAAGTTTTGTACATATACTTGCCAATAGATGGCGTTGCAGGTAGTTTAAATAGTGGTATCGTCATGATATTAATTTAATTTATAATTTTTCCAGTTGCCAAAATACTCGGAGCAATTGGAAACGGCTACAAGAATAATCGTGAGTATACACATTATTTTTTAATCAATAAATAAATATAGCTCAATACCTGACAATATCAAGTACATTTAATTGAAATTTCATATTGATACTTGAGATAAAATAATATTTTATTTAATGTTTACAATATCTTCTACGTTTCTAATCCTTTATTTTTTTACAGTCGGAAAACATCTCGTGCAACGTAAGTACCAGTTAAAGTTTTTTTTCTTTTACTATTTCATTTACTTTACAAAAAAGCAAACTGGATCATTGTACTATCAGAGTTTAATATCATACCCTATTTATACCTTGATACTAGAGATGCACCGAAACCTACTTTTGCCGGGTACCCGGTAACCGAGTACCCGGCGCAAGCTTATGCCGGGTAGCCGAGTACCTGGCAAAATTACCCGGCACGAAAAGACGTGCATTTCACTGTCTGACGTACTTCCTTGTTTGGGCGCGATTGACAACGAATTTAATATCGTTGGCGATTGATGAAACATTTACATCTGTAAATCCCTATATGTGGTGGGCCTATATTACTCGTATGAGTCACTTACTACCCTATTATAGTTATAGAGTCTCGCACATAGATTTAACCAATCCCGCCAACGCCCACTTATATATTAGTAAACGCCTCTTTTCGGAAGCTAGTAATATCTTTGTGAAAAAACGCAACAGACCAGATCAGATCGTGCTAAACAGCTTACCTATATGTATTTCTTCACCAAAATTACCTTTTTTGATAAAGGTCCGTTTTTAAAACCACTTTCTAAATTTTCGTCCTAAACCTAATTACCAGGCAGTGCCGGGTATCCGGCGCAATCACCCGGTACCCGGCTGGATCCTGAAAAAGTGCCGGATCCGCCGGGTACCGGATTCACACCGAGTACCCATCCCATCTCTACTTAATACTAATAAACACTTTAATTTTTTTCCAGAACTGTTGCAATACCTCAGGATTACTACTAAAAATGATTGTCACTTCAAAGACTTTGGTAAGTATATCAAATTAAAAAACATACATTTTGCATGCATCTTGAATTGTCTTAATGGCATAGTTGGCCATTGCGGCTTGTGAGGGTCAGTAAGTGCTTATTATTCTGCAATATCCTTCGATCTTCTGGTCTTTTTTCTTCAAGTGTACTTTTAAAAGATGTTGTTAAGAAATTATGAACTACATTATCTTCAACATAATTGAAGTTGATTGGATACCTAATAATGTCAAGAGTGTGTTCAAAGGTTGTATGGAGGCTGACTTACTTACCTACTAGTCTCGCCTCGCCAATCTACCTTTTTTTTTTCAAAACAGCGTTTACTTGAAATTCTTTCAAAAATGGATACCTGATATCAATATATATATGTCGTAGCCATATCGTAGAATTGATAATTTCATGAAATGCTCGATCATTTCGTGAAATGGTTGCATTTCGTGAAATAGTCAACTGTCTATTGGCCACATCATGATGTGGTTTGGTCAGATCGATGATTGAAAATCGTTTCTCGATTTGGGCAGCTATACGGGCGACTACTTCATGATGTGGTCAAGGATTATTTTGATAATATCGTAAAATAGTTACATTAAGTGCCGGTAGAGGCGCTGCAAGCGCTTTGTTTATGTGTAAAAGATGGCGGCCGCGGACCATATGTTCTGTGCCGCAGACGGACTTATTTATAAACGAATGAGTGTAACTTGACATGTTTGATTGAAGATTCATCACGATATATTCGGACCTTAATTAATTCCATGATTCGGACACAGTGGCTGAATTGACACTTTTTATTTTTAATGTTTTCACTGTCAATTTGGAGATCATCGAGTTTTGAGTCAAATTAAAAATTTCTTTCGGGTTTATAAAAAAAAATAACCACGAAGGCTAAGGCGGGAGCAGAGCTCCCGCCTTAGCCTTCTAACCTATATCCATCCGAGTCGATTTCCGCCTCCGATAGGTCTATTTCATTCTGAAATATTTACGACAACTTTCTTTTTTCACGATCCGGCCAAACGTGGATGACAAAATCGTGAAACGTAGACGATTTAACGATCTGGCCAAATTGAGTTGGCCACATCATGAAATGCAACCATTTCACGAAATGGTCGAGCATTTCATGAAGTGATCAATTCAACGATATGGCCACGACATATATATCACTACATAGTATAAAACAAAGTCGCTTTTTCTGTCCCTATGTCCCTTTGTATGCTTAAATCTTTGAAACTACGCAACGGATTTTGATGCGGTTTTTTTCATTAGATAGACTGATTCAAGAGGAAGGTTTATATGTATAATACATGCATAATTTAGTAGAGAAACACTGATAACTTTAGAGGTTTTTAATTTAAGGTCGTAAATAATCGCATTTTTTTGCGCTTACATTGCAAACGCTGGCTGAACCCTACGAGATAGATCAAAATAATGTACTACACTATTGTACACCTTAAAAAGTTTTACAAAAAAGTCCGCGATGGTATATGTCTATCTCTTAGGGATAACCCACAATAACCATTTTCCTTTACTTATTACGATAAAATAATGGCTTATTTACGAAAAAGTGATTTTAAGCAATACAGTATTAATACTTATCCAATAAAGTACCATAAATAAATTGTGCATGTAATATAGATCAATACGGCCCTTTACATCATGTATTTTAAATGAATAGTTTCGAAGATATTACAGATTTAAAATGCAGGGACATAGCGGTTGCGGCGGTACCGGCCGGGGAGGGGATGGATGAACTTTTGTTATTCTTTCACGTAAAAACTACTGAATTGATTTTAATGAAACTTTACAATAATATAGCTTATACATAAGGATAACACATAGGCTACAATTTACAAGATATTCCCATGGGATAACGTCCTATAGTTCAATTCCCGCGGGATAACGTCCTATAGTTCACGCGGGCGAAGCCGCGGGCGGGCCGCTAGTATATATATAAAACTCAAAGGTGACTGACTGACTGACTGACTGACATAGATAGCACAGCCCAAACTACTGGACGGATCGGGCTGAAAGGAGGATGCCCATTTTGGTCCCACCTCCAATAGCTATGTGTGATACGTCGCTGGATAGGTATTTTTGAGCTGAATAAAAGTTACTATGGCGCCAAGTTCCAAATCTTAGTCCGTTCAGAGTTATTCTTTATTTATATACTAGCCGTCCGCCCGCGGTTTCACCCGCGCGTAATTTCTTTTTTCAAATATCCCCCCCTTCCCCCCACATTTCCGGGATCAAAAGTACCCTATGTTCACCGGGGATAGTGTAGCTATCCAACAGTGAAAGAATTATTCAAATCGGTTCAGTAGTTTCGGAGCCTATTCAATTCAAACAAACCATCAAATCTTTCCTCTTTATAATATTAGTATAGATTTATTCCTTAATTCTGGCATCTGGTCCACTCCTTCAATAGCTATGTGTGTTACGTTGCTGGATACGTACTTTTGAGCTGAATAAAAGTTACTATGGCGCCAATTCCAAATCTTAGTCCGTTCAGAGTTATTCTTTATTTATATATTTATTCGTTATGAAACTGTGGCGTCTCATCCGGTGCAAATACTTTTCATAGTTTATTCTTTTTACTTTTTTACTGTTTGGCTGCCTCCGTGGTACAGTGGTAAGAGCGTTCGGCTCTAATACCCGGAGGTCGTGGGTTCGAATCCCACGGGGAACATCACTTTGTGTGATTGTTTCCAGTTTGGTTAGGACATTGCAGGCTTGAATCACCTGAATGTCTGAAAAGAATGATGATTCCGTGCTTCGGAAGGCACGTTAAGCAGCGTCATCTAGCCCCAAACTAAGCATTAGTTTGTGCTATGGGTGCCAGACAATGGATAAACATTACTTTACGCTGTGTGAATAATGTCCAGAGATATTTATTTATTTACAGATTTATTTACATTTGGCACGACATACTAAAAATATATTGCACTAGTAGCCGTCTCCGCGGTTTCACCCGCGCGTAAGTATTCCTTTTTTCAATTATCCCCCTTCCCCCACATTTCCGGAATTAAAAGTACCCCATGTCACCCGGGGATAGTGTAGCTTGGAAAGTAGTAGTTTCGGACCGTATTCAATACAAACAAATATACGAACAAACAATCAAATCTTTCCTCTTAACAATATTAGTACAGAAAAACTTATAGTACAAAACAGAACACTAAATGACATTATAAAAGAAACATTTCGAAATCCAAACAGTAAAAAAGTAAAAAGTATAAACTATGAAAAGTATTTGCACCGGATGAGACGCCACAGTTTCATAACGAATAATTATATAAATAAAGAATAACTCTGAACGGACTAAGATTTGGAATTGGCGTCATAGTAACTTTTATTCAGCTCAAAAGTACCTAACAGTACTATCCAGCGACGTAACACACATAGCTATTGAAGCCTGAAGGAGTGGACCAGAATTAAGGAATAAATCTACATATACTAATATTATAAAGAGGAAAGATTTGATGGTTTGTTTGAATTGAATAGGCTCCGAAACTACTGAACCGATTTGAATAATTCTTTCACTGTTGGATAGCTACACTATCCCCGGTGAACATAGGGTACTTTTGATCCCGGAAATGTGGGGGGAAGGGGGGGATATTTGAAAAAAGAAATTACGCGCGGGTGAAACCGCGGGCGGATGGCTAGTAAATAAATAAAGAATAACTCTGAACGGACTAAGATTTGGAACTTGGCGCCATAGTAACTTTTATTCAGCTCAAAAGTACCTATCCAGTGATGTAACACACATAGCTATTGGAGGTGGGACCAGATTTCATAGAAAAACGGGCATCATCCTTTGGCATGCAGGTAGATGTTATGACGTAGGCATCCGCTAAGAAAGGATATCTCGATATTCCCACGGGAACGGGAACCACGCGCATAAAATGTCAGTAGACAAAATCCCGTAAAGGGTCACGTTTAAAACAAAATTAAGTAAAACTTTGGTTGCTTATATCTTCGAAATGTGACACTTTACGGATTTTCATTTAATAACGTATAATATGTTTGTATTAATACTTGTCCACTTTTAAAAGAATTTTTAGTGAACGCTGTTTTATAAAAAACCCAAGATGGCAGACCGAAAGGAAGGCCAAAATCTTCAATGCCGTTTCCACTGGACATAAATTTAGACTCTCACTCACTTAAAAATTAGATAAATTTATACCTAATTCATACTAAAAACGTCATTAATTTCTCTTTCACAGATTGGGACAAATATGAAAAATGCATTCTGAAAGACATCTCCAATTGCAAGAAAGACGACTTCAGAGGTGCAATCATAAAACAAAATGGCGACGCTTACAGCGACGTTCAAAACGACCATGATGTTGTTTACTACTATGGTAGTACCGATGACACAACTGGTTATGCGGATAATGGCGGAAACGAAGACACAACTGGTTATGAGGATAATGGCGGAAACGAAGACACAACTGGTTATGAGGATAATGGCGGAAACCAAGACATAACTGGTTATGAGGATAATGGCGGAAACCAAGACACAACTGGATATATGGATAATGGCGACACAACTGGAGATGACACAACTAATGACGCGTCTGACGCAGGAGCTGGCAAAGCTTTAGGTCGTATTCTTGTAGTAAAATAAATTATTTTTCATATTCAATTCAATCGTAGTTTTCATTATTGTTCCTTAATCCTTTTTTAGCACATTTTCCTTAAAAATTGCACTGATAATCGTGTTCGATCTAATAGTAGTATATTATAGACTTTTCTCAGAAAGTCAAAGAAAGATTTTATACTCACTAGATTATAATATCTGGTTAGTGATAAGATTAATAATTAAGGAGTATCCAATATTGGCTAGATCTATTGAAAAGGGGTATGAAGATTTTTGTTTGGAGGCTAGCTTACCTGCTAGTCCCGCCATTTGGACTTTTTTTTAAAACAGGGTTCACTTGAAATTGTTTCAAACTTAGCATCAATACAATAAAATGTCATTAGACGAAAAAACAATCCTGGAGACGTAAAACTTTCGTTGCTTATATCTTGGAAATGTGACACTTTACGGGTTTTCGTCTAATCACATTACCTATAATGTTTTTGATCGCCTCCGTGGAACAGTGGATAAGCCGCTCGGGTATAAAAACCCGGAGGTCGTGGGTTCGATTCCCGCCTTGGGTCTGGTTGGTGGTAGGGCTTTTTACATACACAAACAGGATACAAACAGATATGTTCATGCACAAAAATGTTTGTACAGTGCGGGGATTGAACCCGCGATCCCTGGTGTAATAGCCAGGTTTTACCAGGTAGTAGGTTCCTGTACTGAGCCGTCTAGGTGGGTACCACCGCAGTGCGAGATATTTTCCCGTGAAATAGAAGTGTGTCAAGCAACTTCTGTGTTTTGGGGAAAGAGCACTGAAGCTAGTGAAATTAATTAAAATTAAAAAGAATATGAGACCTAATAACTGTCGTCTCGGTGTAGCGGGCGCAGGGCGGTGCCATACAGTAACTGCTTAGTTGCTGTTTGGCACTGAACTGTCTAAGGGCAGACGTGGCGCTTACAATCATGTGTATGATCTGCTCGACTTGTTATAAAAAATAAATAGCTGACTTTTCGACTGTCAAAAAAGTAGTAAAGTTCGTTACACTTTCTTATTTATGCTGTCTCCTGAGCCAGTTTAAAAAAATACAGAATCTCTGCTCTCTGATAGAAAACTATCAGTATACTTATTAGTCAACGGCGAAACTGGCAGTAAGTTAGTTATTTCCAAAAGACAATGAATTTAAAGATTATTTGTACAATTGCTTCTTCCTCGATAATTATTTTTAATTGGCACTTTATCGATCATAAATCAAATTACATTATAAAGCTGTTCAAATATGTTATTGAATATGTAATTAAGAATATTTTAGTATATAAAGGGAGGAATATCTGACAGACTTCAGAGAGAGAGAGAGCGAGTCGCAAAAATGGCATTCAAAGTATTCGCCTTATTTTGCCTGGTGAGTAGATATCATTTTAATAATTAATTTTACTTAGTTCTTTTACTGCAAATAGAGAAGATGTTACAAAGGTATCATAATTTTTATTCTTAAGTACTAACCCAACATTTTGTCTTTGCGCGGAGCAACACTAACCCAAAGGAGGTATGAAGATTTTGTATGGGGGCTGGCTTACTTACAGCTAGTCCCGCCATTTTGATATTTTTTCAAAACAGCGTTCACTTGAAATTCTTTCATAAATAGATGCATAGTATCAACCAATACAAACATAAAATGTCATTAGACGAAATCCCGTAATTGGTCACGTTTTCTAAAGATATTAGAGTTAAACAAAATACAGTAAAACTTTGGTTGCTTATCTTGGAAATGTGACACTTTACGGGTTTTGTCTAATCACAATATATTTTGCATTAAGACTAAGTATCCATTTTTGAAAGAATAATGTTTTTAAGTGAACGCTGTTTTGGAAAAAAAAATCAAAATGGCGGATCAGTAGGAATGCTCATTCATACCACCGTCGCCTTTCTTCCATCGGACATCCAGACGCACGGCCGGCTACCACCCGTTCTTAGTTGATATACTCATAATACGCACTAAGCGCTTCTCATCATCTTTTATAATGCGCACAGCTAAAGAGTGGAATTCCCTGCCTGCGTCTGTATTTCCGAGTGCATATAATTTGACTCTCTTTAAGTCTAGAGTAAATAGGCATCTTCTGGGCAAGCTCGCTTCATCGTAGATCCCATCTCTGCTCTAGAGCAAGATTGGGGTCAAGAGCAAGCCCATTCAGAATTAAAATAAAAAAGCCCAAAATCTTCAATGCCCTTTCAACCCAAAAAAGGCCCAGACCCAAGAGTCTGTGGCAAAAATTGTTTTATAAATAAAAAAAAGCTATTATTAAAATAATCTTATCTTTGTAAAAGCTTCAAAATCCAACAAGACTGTTGTAGCTCTATATTTCATTTGGTGGGAACTTGGCAATTGAAAATTATGACACGAAAATGGCAATGGAATTTTTTTTAACACGAAAATGAACAATTGAAAAATTCGGCAATTGATAAAAATAAATTTGGATTTTTTTTCAAAGTTCGGTGATTAGAAAAGTAACGAGTATTTTTATTTGATAACTGAATTAAGTTTTCCAAACTTGTTAATTTTAGTAAAATACTATTATCAATTGAAAGCTACAGTCATATTAGGTTGTTCAAGATTGTAGTAGAGTAATTCTACCATTTCACAAAAAAAATTGTCATAATGTTAACTTTTCCTTAGTTTTTGAACTAAAATATTTTTTCTCCTCCATTTATGCTTCAACACAATATCATGGGCTTAAAATCGGTTTCTTTTTTGATACAAGTAATTAACACTTTTTTTCTCACTAGGTGGCAGTAGCTTCCATCAACGCCGCCCCCGAACCTGTTGCAAACAACCATGGCAAATTGGTTCCACAACAAGGGGGTCTTGTAGGGAACCTCTTAGGGGGTGTCTTAGGTTCCGTTGGGGGTCTTTTAGGAAAGGTCCTAGGCGGGACTGGAAAAGTCGTAGAAGGAGCTCTTGGGAACGGAATTATCGATGTAAATGGAAACAAAGCCGATTTGGTAAGTTATCTTTGAGTATCAATTGAGTATCTTTAAATACCCAAATTCTTTTTTATTTTTTTTATACAACATCAGTTGGCAGTCATGCACGCAGCCGACCTGCTGGTAAGCGAGCGATAAGTCACCAAGAAGCGTCGCTCACTGTGCTGCCAGACTGTAGGCTCATCTGATCTTCGAGCCTTAGATTTTAAGTGTACTGGCTCCCACAGTAATATTGCCGGAACACAGTCAGAGCTGTTATGGCGGCAGATTTCACCTGTGGGTGGTAGCTAGCCAGTCGGACTCTAAAAAAGCCCTACCACCAACCCGACTCAAGGTGGATATTGAACCCTCGGCCTCTGGGTTTATACCTGAGCGGCTTAGCCACTGTTTTATGGAGGCGGTCTTCTTTTTTCTCCGAGCGTTTTCTTGAACTAGTCAGGGTACAATTGCACTACGATCCAGAATTTGACAAGTCCAGTCATTACATTGTAGCCACTGCCATCTGACTTCCATTACCCTAAACACAGGAACCAGACCAATTGGATCATGGCTACACAGCCATTCGACTGTCATGTGCATATGGATAAAACTGTCCTCCTTAACTTTTAAGGGATTGAATTGTGTCTATAACAATTGAAATGTAGCAAAATCGAACAATAAATTTTTGTTAAAATTATTGTTTTTGTTAAATTTAGTTTTGATTGTTGTTTCTGCAATTTGGATAGTTATACTAACATTTATTAGTAGGACCAGGTATGTACTTAACTCTCTCGATCAACTTTTATGAATGGTTCCATCTACTCGTATAGCTCTTGTCACTGATAAGAGCTATGACAGGTAACACTCGCTTAGCGATACTCGATCAGAACCATGTACATTTTACGCACTACGCACTCGCTCCTCGCGGCTCGCCAACTCGTTTCTACATTCTAGCTCAACTCGCTACTCTTTCATCGTTGCCGGTGGGACAACTGCCTTATGATAAACTATTAATTCCTTTACCAGGGTCTCAACCTGCCAGGTCTACTCCAAGTCTTGGGAGGAGGAGTGACCAATATTGCTGGGTCAGCCGGCAGCATCCTCAAAGACCTTTCCAAGCTGAAGATCCCTGGTGCCTTGGACGATATTCTGAACCTCGTCACTGGAGTTGGAGCAACTGTCGGTGGAGTACTCAACGCTCTTCTCCCTGGAATTGGTGCTCCAGTAGGAAACCTGGTATTGGGTCTTGTGAAGATCCTGATCTGTGGTCTTGGATCACCAGGGTTAACTGGAAATCTGCTAGGAGACTCACGACCTGGTTAGTAATCTTTAATCATTCTGTTGGAGACCTGACGGTCAGCAACCACTGGGGCTGTTCGAATATGGGATACTTAACTAGAAAGTACTGCTTAATGTGCTGCAACACTGTAGGTTTCACTGATTTTCAAGCTTTTCTTTGCAAGTACACTAACTACCATATGAATATTGTCGGAACATTGTTTCTTTCATGTAGTTAATGAAATTTTGTGCTAGTGCTAGGTCACAATGTGCGATTGTCTTTTTCCTCCAAGAGTTTGTCCTGATTTTGGATACACTTGTACCATCATCTAAAATTCGGCAACTCTAGTTATTATGGAGCGACTGCCACCTGACCTTTGCAACCCTTAACAGAGGAAGTAGACTAATTGGATCAGGGCTTCAGTCATTCAACAGTGCAGTTCTTAACGATGTTTTTTTTCCTTCACCCCCGAGCTCGCGCATGTGATGTGACGTTTGAAACCACTCGGTGACCATAGCTCATAACTACTAGCTGTTGACTTCACTACATAGTATAAAACAAAGTCGCTTTCCCTGTCCCTATGTCCCTTTGTATGCTTAAATCTTTGAAACTACGCAACGGATTTTGATGCAGTTTTTTTTAATAGATAGAATGATTCAAGAGGAAGGTTTATATGTATAATACATGCATAATATAGTAGAGAAACACTGATAATTTTAGAGGTTTTTAATTTAAGGTCGTAAATAAACACATTTTTTGCGCTTACATTGCAAACGCTGGCTGAACCCTACGAGATAGAACAAAATAATGTACTACGGTATTGTTCACCTTAAAACGGTTTACGATGGATGGAAAGTCTGCGATGGTATATGTCTAGCTATTAGGGATAACCCACAATAACCATTTTTATCCTTTACTAATGAGAAAATAAGGGCATATTTACGAAAAAGCGATTTTTTGCAATACAGTGTTAATCCTTATCCAATTAAGTACCTTAAATAAATTGTGCATGTAATATAGATCAATATGGCTCTTTACAGCATGCAATTTAAATGAATACTTTTGAAGATATTACAGATTTAAAATGCAAGGACATAGCGGTTGCGGCGGTACCGACCGGCCGGGGGGCGCATGGATGATGGATGAACGTTTGTTACTCTTTCACGTAAAAAATACTGAATTGATTTTAATGAAACTTTACAATAATATAGCTTTTACATCAGAATAACACATAGGCTACAATTTACAAGATATTCCCGCGGGATAACGTCCTATAGTTCACGCGGGCGAAGCCGCGGGCGGAAGGCTAGTATTTTATAATTATGAACTTCTTTTTCACAGGCTACAACAACCCAAAAGACATTCCGGCCGTCTGCAATCCTAAATATGGTTCCACTTATGGCCTCAAATGCTACGATGGTAAATACAACAACATCGATGGCGTGTATGACCACTACAACTTGGGAGATATTGATGACCAGATCAAGAAGGCTTTGGACAAATACACCAACGGTCAAGGACTGGACGGGCTTCAAGGTAATTTTCCCCCATTTTTAAAAGCTACTTTAGTTGGCAGACAGGAAAGCTGTCTGCCTGATGGTAGGAAAGAAAGAAAAGACAGATATTGAACTAGTAAGCATCGCTCGATATGCTGCAATGCTGTAGGCTCTTCTGATATTTGAGTGCCCGATTTCAAAAGTTTGTATTAGGTATAAATCTTTTGAGAGGTGGAACATAGTCACCCTTTGAATGAGCCGCTAGTCTGGGGAAGTACCTTCATGTTACAGAAAATAATAGTGAAGAAGCACTTCATAACTGTTGTGCTATGTTTTTTTCGGTAAAGTCTCCAGCTATGCAATTCACTAAGCGACACTCGTTCGATGCGCTCACGGCTGAGATCACGGGTGTGTTAGCCGTAACATCGTTCGATGTTTTCACGGCTTTATAAATTGGTATTCTCTAAGCTTAAATAACTCGCCGTCGATCTGTCGGCTTCGTGAACTAACTTTCATACAAGAATATGTCAGTCAAGTGTTTCCTTATCACACCGTTCAAAGCCTTGCGGCGCTAGTATCGTACAGCATTGAAAAAGTTCTTACAGAAACAATGACGTTCAATTATACAGAAAACCAAAATGACTCCCACCGATTACAGCCCGTTCCACATAAGTTGTCCTTTAGCCGCTATATTGGCAGCATTGCCTACGCTTTGTAAATCTGTCAAAAAACAGATTGAATGTATTGAAAAACAATACTACCAATATAGCGGCTAAAGGACAACTTATGTGGAACAGACTGTACACAGCCGCGGCGACTAAGGCTTTTATGACATTTGCGTTTAGTGAATCGCACTGCAGATCTAAATTGGGGATAGCATCGTGTTAGAATCGACATAAACTCTTTTTTTGCTGCCAACGTCATGTCATTATCATCATCATCATCAGCATATACATTTACGTGTCTATCACTGCTGGGACACAGGCCTTATCACAATTGTGTTGTGAGATAGTTTGGGCCATAGTCCACCACGCGGGCCCAGTGCGTGTTGGTGGAGGGGTGCGTAACGCATATGACTAACCTTAATGTTAGATATTATCAAGCTGCCAAATGGCCTCTGACGAGGCTTGACGACTTATATCTACATTATAGTAAATATCAACCCGGACCAACAACTTAACATGCCTTCTTAACTTATGTTCATTATTATCATCATCATCATCATCGAAATTAATGTCACTAAAGATGGTCAGAATGGTCACCCATCCGTTGACTGACCTCGATGTGAGTAGCTTGACTTTCGTTATCGCTAACGAATCACTGTCACAGCTGCACCACGAGCGCCAATGTCATGTTCTCCCTAAAATATACTCTCATATGTCCAATCAACAACAGCTATCATCAATTTTGTTCTTGGTGTCTTCCGTAAACAAACATTCAAGTATATTTTTTTTTTGTTTTAGGCTCACAATACTATGTGATCAAATGGGTTTTCGATTTGTCTTCTTTGGTGAAATCTCGCCGTAAGTATAATTATATAGTCTAGTTTTAAATCATATAAATACTATATTTCAGTACCTTTTACTAATTGTATAATGGTCGCGAAGTCGGCTATTACCTACACCAGAGGTCATGGGTTCGATCCTAGCACGGTATAAACATTTGTGTGCATGAACATGTCTGGTTGTATCGGTCTGGCTGTTTTTATGTATAATATGGTATGTTTTTAAAAAAATAGATAAATAATATTTATCAGTTGTCTGGCACCATACCACAAGCTAAACTAAAGCTTACTTTGGGGCTAGATGGCGTGTGTGAAAATATTGTCCAGAGATATTTATTTATTTTACTATTTATCTAAAAAATTAATTTATTTGCAGGTGCAAGCGGAAATTGGTGCAAGGAAGACACCACTACGGTCATAACCACCAGTAAGTAATAAAGTAAATTGAAAACTAAAAGCCAGAACTTTGTATTATGGCCGTTCTCACCAATTAAATAAGATTGTATTGTTATCTGCTAGATAGCTTAGCTGTCCTTTTTTTGAGAGTTTTGTTTAGTACTATTATATTCTGTGGTTTTGTATTGCTATCGACAAACTTGTTGAACATTAGTCGTCGGAAGGTCGAAAGTTCACGCATGTGCACTTGACCAATAAAGCGCGCGAATCTCCAAAACGCCAGCGCACGCTATTGGTCAGAGGTATGCTTCTGACCAATAGCGCGCAGGCGTGTCAAAATTATTGTTCTGCGCAATCCCCACCCGATATTCAAGAAGTTCGCCGGGGCCTGTACCAATCTAATCAGGGTAAAGAAATCCATGTGGTGCGAGGTTTTGAAATTCTATGACTTATCAAAAGTTTTGTACATTTACTTCCCAATGGATGATGGCGTTACAGGTAGTTTAAGTAGTGTTATCGTCATGATTTATTACCTAATTTAATTTATAATTATTCCAGTTGCCAAAATACTCGGAGCAATTGGAAACGGCTACAAGAAAAACCGTGAGTATACACATTATTTTTTAATGAATAAATAAATATAATTATCTCAATACCTGACAACATTACGTACCTACAGTAAATTGAAATTTTATACTACTACTATTTTAATATTGATATTATTTCTAATCCTTAATTTTTTTTACAGTTGGAAAACGTATTGTGCAACGTAAGTACTACTTCAAGATTTTCCTTTTCTTAGACTATTTCATTTACTTTACAAAAATTCAAACTGGATCATTGTAATCAGAGTTTAATATCCTACCCTATTTATACCTTGATGCTAGAGATGCACCGGATCCTAATTTTGCCGGGTACCCGGCAACCGAGTACCCGGCGCAAGCTTATGCATCTCTAGTCTTGCACATAGATACTTTACCTATTATAATAGTAAACACCTCTTTTCGGAGGCTAGTAATTTATCTCTGAGAAAAAACGCAAGACTTAACCCAGATCGTGCTGAACAGCTTATATTTCTTCACCATAATTTACCTCTTTTGATAAATGTCCGTTTTTTAAACAGCTTTTTAAAATTTGGTCCTAAACCTTATTACCCGGCAGTGCTGGGTATCCGGCGCAATTACCTAGTACCCGGCTGGATCCTGAAAAATAGCCGGATTCGCCGGGTACCGGATCCACACCGGGTACCCATCCCATCTCTACGTCTTAATACTAATAAACACTTTTATTTTTCCAGAACTGTTTCAATACTTGAGGGATACTACTAAAAATAATTCTTACTTCAAGAACATTGGTAAGTTAAAAACAATTTTAAAAAACATACTTTTTTATGCATCTTGTAATGGCATAGTTGGCCACTGCGGCTTATTCAGTGAGGGTCAGTAAGTGCTTATATTCTGCTGAATTCTTCAATATTCTGGTCTTTTTTCTTCAAGTGTACTTTTTCAAAGATGTTTTTTTTTTGTTTTTGTAATCAAAATCAAAATCAAAATATTCTTTATTCATGTAAACTTGTATCAAGTATTTATGAATCGTCAATTACAGATTGACCACTGACTCTACCACAGTCGACCGACAGTCTAAGTCGACAGTTTAATCAGTAACGAGTTCTCTAAGGCTTAAGAAATATTTAACTACATTCTCTTCAACATAACTAACCCTTATCCAGGCCTGGGTAAATTAAATTTTTCATTAGGTTTCGCCCGTATTACAAATACATAAGGTTCAAGTTAAGGTGGGATTTTTTTTCTCATTGCCTGGTTAAAACTTTGGTTATATCTTGGAAAATGTGACACTTAACGAGTTTTCATTTAATCACATTATATGTTTGTATTTAATACTAAGTTTCCATTTGTGAAAGAATTTTAAGTGAACGCTGTTTTATAAAAAAAAAAACCAAGAAGGCGGACCGGTAGGAAGGCCAAAATCTGCAATGCCCTTTCCACTGGACATAAATTTAGACTCTCACTTAAAATTAGATAAATTATACCTAATTCTTATTAATAACGTCATCAATTTTTTTCACAGATTGGGACAAATATGAAAAAAGCATCCTTAAAGACATCGCCAATTGCAAGCAAGATGACTTCAGAGGTGCAATCAGAAAACAAAATGCCGACGCTTACAACGACGTTCAAAACGACCATGATGTTGTTTACAACTATGGTGGAACCGACGACACAACTGGTTATGTGGATAATAGCGGAAACCAAGACACAACTAGCTATGTAGATAATAGCGGGAACCAAGACACAACTGGTTATGTGGATAATAGCGGAAACCAAGACACAACTGGTTATGTTGATAATAGCGGAAACCAAGACACAACTGGTTATGTTGATAATAGCGGAAACCAAGACACAACTGGTTATGAGTCAAACGGCGACACAACTGGAGACGTGTCAAACGTTGACACAACCAATGATGCGTCTAACACAGGAGCTGGCAAAGCACTAGGTCATATTCATTTAGTAAATACCAACTATGGTCAAAACGGTGAATCTTATGATTCTGCTGATACCAACCAATCAAAGAAAACCAGCAATGATGCTTCTGAGACTATCAATCAGATCACTGACGAGAACGGAGCTTCAAGCTTGAACATCGACAGGCGTGCTTCGGGACAGACAGAGGAGACTTCGGGATCAAATGTAGCCAGCTACAGAAAGACCGGTTGCGTGCACAACTGAATGGATTGAGACAATAAAACCACACACTATGGCCTAATAAATTGTTTTTAACAATTCAATCGTTGTTTTCATTGTTGTTCCTGAATCCGACTTTTAAACATTCCTAAAATTGCTCTGATAATCTTGTTGGATATAATAGTAGTAAATTATGAACCTTTCTCAGAAAGCCAAAGAAAGCTTTTATAATATAATTGGTGACCTGCGGGCGGGGGTAGCTCCCCAACGCCCGCATTGCATAGGTCGCCCGAGCCAAGTCTGGGGGTCACCTCTTTTCTCATGTGGCCCTCCTTAGGCGTTACCCCAACTTGAGGACTCTGAAGTCGGGGTACCCGGGGATGGCCTGGTCAATAGCCACAAGGTTGGCACCGGCTTGTCCCAATCGGGTGTGATGGGGAAACCCAGGGAAGTTTAGCTGGTAGTGGACGCTTTAGTCTCGAGTCCCACACACGGCCGCAGGTATAGCTAGCCAGAGGTAATTCAGGAGTATCCAATAGTGGCTAGATCTATTGATTATTATGATTGCAAGAAGTTGCAAGTATAAACTTCCAAGAACTATATTGGATAGCTCATAACAAACGCAAAAAATTCCTTTTTTCAGCAAGGCTTCAATAATAGTAAATTATACAGAGTTACTACCACTGGCTTTAGGAAGTTTCGATGTATCAAAAAGAGCTGGCAAGAAATATGCGACAAAAAATGTTTATCAAAATTTGAAAATAAAGGTTAGCTGTGTAGTAAAGTATAGTAAGAATTCTGATATTATGACGAAGTGGAATAGGAATCGTAATAGCTGAGTGCGAAAGGAGGTGATAAAAAAGTGACACTAACAATATTTCAGACCAAAAAAAGTTCACCAATTAAGCCCTATAATAACGCGTGCGGTAGGCCATGATAAAACAATAGATGATTATCATCATGAGTTACGACTTACGACACATGCCAAAAGAATACTTTACTTTTGTCACGTGTCGTATATCTATTAAGCAGATTTGTGCAAAAATATATATTGTTTTTTTGGGTCCAGACTCCAGTGGACTATTTAGTAGTAGATATTTATTTTAAAATATAAACTATACTTCATTTTAAGTATTTAGCATTAAAAAGAACGAAATTTAGATTTTTAATTAAGGCACAAAGTGTAAGCGAAAATATAATATGACAAATTATTTTATTCACACACTTTTAATTCTAATTTTGCCATTATTGTAAGCGGCGAGATGTATGGAATCCCATATACCCGTTTTCGAATACAGCGGGGCGGGAGCGGGAGCGGCGGCACACGCAGGCGCACTGCGGATCACCGCTTGACAGCATCGTACCGCTTTTGTCGGCCCGCGTCAAGCGGTAACCGCCGTGCGCCTGCGTGCGCCGCCGCTCCCGCTGCCGCGACATTAGAGACCGAAGCCTAATTGAAGGTGAGTAGCGGATCGGTCGAGCAAGACTGCAGAGCGCTCTCGAGGCTAAGAAAATGTGCAATTTTATTGACACGCAAGTTTGGCTCACCCACGTTAGTGAGATAAACGTCTTTAGAAATAAAAAGGAACTTTTGCCTTATTGAATGACTCAGCCTGACATAATATTCCATTTAACGAAGGAACACGAATTAAAATACACATGAAAGCTACCGAAGTACTGTCATCAATCATTCTAAACGATAATCGTAGCGTTGTGCCAAGTTTGGGCCAACGCCGAATTGGCCGAAAACAGGAAATCTGTCATCAAGTATTATTTTTGCACTGTCATTCGATACTGAAAAGGACATTTGAACAGTCATCAATAATTAAAGTAATAGCTGTCTATTTTCATTATCATCAGCCTACATACGTTCCCACTGCTGGGACACAGGTCTTATCTCAAGTCGCCAAATGGCCTCTGACTAGGCTTGACGACTAATATCTACATTATAGTAAATAACAGCCGGGACCAACAGCTTAACGTGCCTTCCGAAGCACGGAGACGCTCGAGATAAATGTCACAAAATGTTGCCAGAATGGTCCATCCCATCCAATAACCGACCAGGCGTAGGTAGCTATACCCAGTTCAATCCAGGGGGGCTTTTTCAGAGTCCGACTGGCTAGCTACCACCCTCACAGGTAAAAAAATCTGCCGCCATAACAGCTCTGGCTGTGTTCCGGTAAAATTAATGTGGGAGCCAGTACACTTGAAATCAGAGGTTTGAAGATCAGATCAACCTACAGTCAGCACTTTGAGCGACACATCCAGGTGAAGCGTTCAAAAAAAAAATTAAAGCCGAAAGCTGAAAACGTACATACCTACGTACGTATAATCTGCAATTGTGTAAGTAAATCAAGATACAGATTTAGTATAAATAGAAATTACATCGTATTTTCAGCAAATTGTAGCCATCATTGAAGTAATTAAATAAAAGATGGCTCGTTTTCTTGTGTTTGCTTGTGCCATCGCGGCGGTTGCTGGTAGGTTTATTTATTTTTATTATGTTCTGCTTTTATAATTATTTATGTCTGACGGTGTCCTCACGTGTCCAAAGCTTCGGCCTTAAATTTTGCGGGCAGCGGTAGCGGCAGCGGCGAGATGCTTTGTTTAGAATCCCATATACATGTTCTCGAATACAGCGGGGAGGGAGCGGAGGCGGCGGCGTACGCAGGCGCACTGCGCTGCGGTTCACCGCTTGACAGCATCGTATCGCTCTTAACGGACCGCGTCAAGCGGTCACCGCAGTGCGCCTGCATGTGCCGCCGCTCCTGCCGCCCCGCTGCCGCGAAGTTTGATGCCGAGGCTTAAAGTATTAAGGACTTTGTCAATAAGATTGGATATACGAGTACTAGTCATCTGTGAGCACTGAGGGCTAACCAACACAACCCTCAATTTTTTTAAGACATCTTTTGTGGTCACTGTTTCCAAAATCGGCCAAAATATTTATTATCTTCTGCTGCCTTTAAAGATAGCCAGGAGTCCTGGGATCAAACCCAGATCGGATAAAATATGTATAATTAAATATTTCTGTTTGTTTGGTGGAGCAAAATACTTCCATGCCTCAGTGAAGTGTTTTAGCATGTTTACCATCTTAGTAAAAAAAACAAGTTTCCTCACGATGTATTCCGTTCCGTCACCGTTGGGCTAAAGATAATGGTGTGATTATTATCGACACTAAAAATAATGAATATTGTTATTATAAGAAAAACCAAAATAAATTAAATAAGATAAGTTTGATAAAATTCGCAATCACTGTTAAGATTGTTCTATCATTAATCTTTTATCTTTTAATACCTCTGTGTATTTATTTATCAGCATTGATGCGAAATTAAGTGCATAGATTCTATCAAATTTTATCAGCTAGGTATTATACATTTTTCGATAATTAAATAAATAAATATCTCTGATAATAAATAAATATCTCTGGACATTATTCACACAGTGCCATCTAGCCCCAAACTAAGCATTAGCTTGTGCTTTGGGTGCCTTTTTCAAGAATTTTTCATATCGGTTCAGTAGTTTCGGAGCCTATCCAATACAAAAAAACGGGTTGTACTTAACTGCACATCAAAGAATACTGATTGTGCATCAAAAAAATACTGAACTGCTAACCTAACCTAAACCTAACCTAATCTATGTGCAATCAGTTATTTTGCTGGTACATTTCAGTTTTTTTTTTTATGTACACTTAAAATTATCCCCAAACAAACAAACAACGAAAAAGTATAATTATGATGTAAATACTTTGATTAAATTAAATCTATACTAAATAAAGAGGAAAGATTTGATTGTTTCTTTGTTTGTATTAAATAGGTTCCAAAACTACTGAACCGACCGATTTGATTTATTTTTCACTGTTGGAAAGCTACACTATCCCCGGTAAACATAGGGTTCTTTTGATATCGGAAAAGTGGGGGAAAGGGGGGATATTTGGAAAAATAAATAACGGGCGGGTGAAACCGCGGACGGAAGGCTAAAATATAGTAAATAATATAATCTTTACAGCCATCCCTGCCCAAGACCCAGTTATCAGGAAGTTGGTCCCCGATGGCCTCCGCTACATGTACGCGGACGCCGAGGACGGCCAGAGCCGCCTGGTGGACTCCTGGGTGAAGGTCAGCGACCTGCAGGACATGGCGAGGTTCAACCCTGACGCTGATATTGAGTACCATCTGTTCACCAGGTAAGGACCCCGTATTTTAGACCCAACCTTGAAACCCGCTGGTTTTGATGCAGCATGGAAAATATGGGGGGGTCTGAATCGGTTTAGGACAGGGTACGGGCGTTCCAACCACCACCTGCACAGGTGGGGACTTAGGGAATCTCCGGCCTGTTAGTGTGGATTCGCGGATCAGACTCTTGCGCACGTCGTTAATGACTGTCCACTCTATAGGTTTCCTAGGGGGCTGAAAGAGCTGAGTAGTTTGATTCCGGCTGCTGAGGACTGGTTGCAGCAATTTAGTCTGGAAGTTCGAGAGCAAGTTAAGGTTTTATGCAGCTTTCGCCATACGACATGATGACCAGGTAAGGAGCAACAAAACGGCCGAGTAACGACGTTTGTGGCTTGTGTGGGTCTCGAGACTAAAGCGTTCCACTACCCACCAAACTTTCGCATTTCCCTTTACCTCTTCGCTGCTTCTTAAGGCGACTTCTTCTGCAAGGTTATCTTGCAGAAGGAAACTGCGAAGAGGGAGAGCGAAGACGATTCTCTTGCCGCTCTTCTCCGACGTAGACGAACTAGGCAGAGCTCCAGCGAGTTTATCTCGCAGAGGGAGACAGCGAAGAGGGAGAAAGAAGACGATTTTCTTGCCACTCTTCTCTGGCGGAGGAGGAGTGCTCACGACTTCTGTAGCTTGCTGGAGACCTGCGTAAAGGGGTAGCCCTAACGTGTGCACTGTAAAAAGTCACTTAAACCTTGTCTTGGGGTCACCTAATTTCTAGGGAGGTTCAGGGTGTCTGGGGATCACCTAGTTTCTAGGGTGGGTCAGGGAGTCTGGGAATCACCTAGTTCCTAGGACGGTACAAGGTGATGGGCCAGTCAATCCCCATAAGGCATTTGTTAGAAACTATTTTGTAATTTAATGTTATTTTTATGTTTTTAAAGAATTTCGTTTTTGTTTGGTTTAATTTGTCAAGTTGATTTACATATGCCACTACCATCGAACCAGCGCTTTTATTTTCCCCTTTTCTTCCCTTATTCCCTCAATTCCTAATAGCATTAGTTCAAGAAACGGGGAAATATAATTCCGACAGGAATATGATAATAACTAGCGGGCGCCCGTGGTTTCACCCGCGCCCGTTCCCGTGGGAATTGATCAAAATCCTTTCTTAGCGGATGCCTACGTCATAACATCTACCTGCATATCAAATTTCAACCCGATCCGTCTAGTGGGTTGGGCTGTGCGTTGATAGATATCTATGTCAGTCTGTCAGCCAGTCAGTCAGTGTTCTTTGATTTTTATATGTATATATAGATAATAATCATTTAATTCAGACAGCTAGTATCCATATTGGTTAGTAACACATAAGACTTACGGCTAATCTATAATATAAAAATGAATCGCAAAATGTGTTGGTAAGCGCATAACTCAACAACGCCTGGACCAATTTGGCCAATTTTTTTTTAAATGTTCCTTGGAGTTCAAGGATGGTTTTTACGGCGAGAAAAATTGAATTGATTGATTGATCAATTCCCACGGGAACGGGAACCACGCGGGTGAAACCGCGGGCGCCCGCTAGTGTTAGTATGAAAATAATATGAACACAAAAATAAAACACGATACTGAGTCTCTCCAAATCCCGGCGAGCTAAATTATTTCACTGCATGAAGTGTTATCCAGCGCGCCAGCATAGGAGACCGAATGGGACTCCCCATCGGTCTGCCAACGCGCGCAGGATGGAGTTGGGGCCGCCGCTAACGCGCAATATAGTTAGCAAAAGAGTTTTAAAATCACTCGTTGACTGAACCTCTTCAGTACCAACCTATTATTATAACGATGAATTTACTTTGGTGGATTCACTTCTTTGAGCTAATAACTTACTATTCTTCATTTTTCCGCAGACAAAACCCCTCAGTGAGTCAAGTCCTGATAAAGGGTAATGAGGAACTGGTCCGCGCCAGCAACTTCAACCCCAGCAACCGCGTGGTCATCACCATCCATGGTTTCCTCGGATCCGGTACTGCTGCGTCCAACGTCGCTCTTGTCCCTGGTAAGTTCCTACTTTTGATAAGTTGACCCTTGGTCAACCTGACCTTGTCATCTTTGTCCGAGCTGAAACGCCCTAGTTTTATACGACGAGCCATTTGGTGTAGTGGTCGAGAAGTCGGCTATTACACCAAAGGTCGCGGGTTCGATCCCCGCATGGTACAAACATTTGTGTGCATGAACATGTCTGTTTGTATCGGTCTGGGTGTTTCTATTTACAAAAAAAAAGTATATAAGTAATGTTTATCCGTTGTCTAGCACCCATAGCACAAGCTCATGCTTAGTTTGGGGCTAGATGGCGCTGTGTGGATAATGTCCAGGGATTTATTTAATGTCCAGGGATTTATTTATAAGATGATCCGTGGTAAACCCCTTTACTGTTCTTTATCCAAGTGGTTTATTTTCTCCGGGCGTATTGTCCGGATCTATTCAGAGTACCCTTGCACCACGTATCATTGGGGCGTTGGTCTGTGATAGCCAAGTACGAGATGAAACGTCACTTTACTTGCGTAACGTCTATGGTTCGAAATTTTTCGCGCACCTTTGTACTTTTGGCCATTCAGGGCTTTCAAATTTCTCTCAGAGAAAGAGTTATTTCTGATGCGTTTGAACCAATTGGATCATGGCTATGTAGGAGCTGTGCAGACTTCCTCTCAAAGTTTTCTGTCATCGATGTGCTAGACGCATGAGTATAAAGTTGTATGAGAAACCACTTCAATGTGGATTTGACATATTAGCCTAATGTGCTTACTTACTGTACACACGGAACCAAAGCTCGTCAAAATATCCTTTCTCTTAAAAAAAACTTTTTTTTATTCTACTTCAGTTGACAGACAGACACGCAGCCCACCTGATGGTAAGCGGTCACTGCGGCCTATTCCATTGAGAGACACTTCATCTAGAAGCGTCGCTCAATGTGCTGCCAGACTGTAGGCTCATCTGATCTTCGAGCCTTTGGTTTCAAGTTTACTGGCTCCCACATTAATACTGCCGGAACACAGCCAGAGCTGTTATGGCGGCAGATTCCACCTGTGGGGATTCCACATTATTTCATTCACTCGCATTTTTGCTTGTTCGAATAAGTACTGATGATTGTTATTCTTTCAGGTTTTCTCCAAGGTGAAGACGTGAACGTGATCGTCGTAGATTGGAGTCGTGGCGCTCACTGGGGTCTCAACGGAATCCAGGCTGGTAAGATGATCTTATAACTCTTTTTCCCTTAATAAATTGACTGCTTTCATTGTGCAGTGTCTGGTTGGTAAAAATTAAACTGGCCTTATTGAGCAAATTCTGGAAATAGCTTGCAAGAAATAAAAAAAAAGATAGCATTTAACAGCAATGCTGGTCCAGGGATTTCTGGGCGGCGGAAATGGTCTTGGTTAAACGTGGAAGTACCACTCTCTCACAGAGTATGACAAAGTTATGCTAATGTGTGTAATTTGTTGGGTTCTTGCCCAACCCCCTTTTATTTTCTCAAAGGGAGACAACCCAATTGAGACCTTATTTGCAAGTGTCCATGGGCGGTCAGTCGAAGGTCCACCCGGAAAACAAGGGGCGCGGGTTCGTTCCCCGCCTTACAACTACTCTGGACAAGCTGATTTTAGTCTGGATGTTTTGGATGTTTGTTTGTTCCTCAATAACGCCTTAACGGCTTAACGGAATTAGACGAAATTTGGAACACGCATAGTTTATAACCCGGTTTAGGACATAGGCTATAAAATTCCTACGGAAAACGTCTCATTCCCGCGGGAATAACAATTTTGAAACTACTGAACCGATTTGAATAGTTCTTTCACTGTTGGAAAGTTACACTATCCCCGGTGAACATAGGGTACTTTTGGTCCCGGAGATGTGGTAGGAAGGAAGGATTATTTAATATTATTTCCTCAGGTCGTTCCATCGCCGCCTTCTTGAACTGGCTGAACGGCGTGACTGGAGTCACCGCGTCTCGCTACCACATCACCGGTTTCAGCGTGGGAGGACACACCGCTGGTATCGTGGCCCGCCACATGACTGGAGATGTCGCTTACATCACTGGTAAAAGACAGTACATATTTTGTGTGATTCTTTTTAAACTATTTTTTCTGTTTTTTAAGTAATAGGCTGATAGCTGATACTGGGCTGGTCAACAGCCACAAGGCTGGCACCGGGAAACCGGGGGAGTTTATTTGGTAGTGGGCGCTTTAGTCTCGAGTCCCGCACACGGCCGCGGGTCTAGCTAGCCTAGGTTATGGTGCATAAACGCATTCGCCTCGGTACTTTACCATCGAATCCAGATTTCAGCTATGATTAAGACATAAGCTAAATAAGACATACGTAAATCCATTGTTTCACCAAAAGAGGAAGATTGTCCTTCGAGCTTGACCAACTGTGCTTGGAGACCATAGTACAAACCTTCTATTCGTCTTGTGCCCTGATCAGCCCCCCTAGACAAGCGGCATATATGACGTTCGTTATAGCTCAATTTGCGATAGCGAATGTCAAATCCCATACTTTCAACACGTGACTTTTCTATGGCATTTGTCAAATCCATACAATTTAAAGTTAGCGAATTTCGCTATCGCTTTCAAAATGTTACTTTGTCTAGGCCAGATCAGATCAGTCTCTCCCACCGAGCAATAAGAGTGAGCGCATAGTGAGTTCACCTTGGCGTGCGCACCCACTTGATGGTTCACTGCAATAATTATAATTCTGTGTAGTTAGATCATCAATAAGACTGGTCTTTATATTTAAAGTTCGGCTAGGAAGCCATTGATATTACAGCTCAGCAGTGTTATACTAAAGTAAGTAACTAAGTATCAGCCTATTATTGTCCCACTGCAAGGCAAAGGCCCCCATCCTTGAAATCAAGTTATCGCTACAATGATGGGTATTGGCTTAATCACCACGCTTGCCAAATGCGGATTGGTGATCACAAACCCGAGCTGTGTCCGTAAAAACCGACTCAAAGTTAGCTCGACCCAGGAATTGAGCCCAGGACCCCGAGATCTTGGTCCGGTACTTAAACCACTAGACCATCGAGGCGTTATACTAAAGTTATCATATTATCCTTCCAGCCCTGGACCCTGCCTCCAGATGGGAGCTCGACGAGGTAGTGAGGCCTAGTGACTCCCTGTACACTGAGGTGATCCACACGAGCGCAGACTTCAACGGCTGGGGCGACCCTCTCGGCCACATCGACTTCTACCCCAACGGCGGTCGCGTCATGCCCGGATGCCTGTTCAACATCATCTGCGATCATAACAGGTCTGTTCTTGTCTACTTGTGCTACTACTTAAGTCTCTTCTCTCTCCAAACGCTTCGGAGGAAACGAGTCAGGTGATGCTTGCGCCATGTTCGAGGATTTTGGCAAGTCCAGTACTTACGCAACCACAACAGTTACAGGGTTGTTTATGTCTACGTGGTTTAGACACTTCTTTCTTCGAGAGCTTTGGAGTGATCAGGATTGAATACCCTTGCGGCATGATCATGATCTAATTCAATCATGCGCGACTACCATAGGTCGGTTGACTAACTGGTTAAGCCTCTTTTATCTTTGTAGTATAATGTATAATGTATTATAGTGTGTCTACGCTTAGGGGCGCGTCGAGATTAGAACTGTCTATGGCCATAATATATTCTCATTAGGCTACGTCCTCAGTAGGCATACTGTTAGCGGCAAACTAACAGTTTGACAGTCTGCGGCTTATTGATTTAGTACGCCTTTCCATATATAACAAATGAAGTGTCCACAGTTTACTAGTTTTGCGCTCACTGTACGCAGTTTGCAGAGTTACGCTCGCCAACTATCTCAGTGAGCGGCCGACTGACAGCAAAACCGGTTGCGACGTTCGAAATTTGAATTTCAATTCACCACTTTACGGCTCACTCAGTCTGCCGCTAACAGTTTGCCTTCTGGAGACGCAGAGGCTTACAGCTGACTCTCTGCTAGCGTATCGGTAGGAAACTCAATGTCGTTTTCTCGTCGACTCGAATAGGTAAACGACATCACATAATACTCGTACATTACGTTATTGGACTATCAGCTTGTATTTTCTCGTTGTTGATATTTCATTAACTCTTTTTTCGTTTTCTTTTTTCAAAAAGCCTTCTTTAGACGATTTTTTTTATTGCAATGTGTAACAAGACGAGCATATCGTACACCTGATGGTAAGCGCCACGTCTGCCCTTAGACAGTTCAGTGCCAAACAGTAACTAAGCATTTACTGTCTGGCACCGCCCTGCGCCCGCTAACACCGAGACGACAGTTATTAGGTCTCATATACCCAGTAATTTTCACTAGCTTCAGTGCCCTATCCCTAAAACACAGAAGTGCTTGACACACATCTATTTCACGGGCACTGCGGTGGTACCAACCTAGACGGTCCAGTACAGGAACCTTATACCACCTGGTAATTAAACCTAAATAATCATTATTACAATTTGCGCTCCATATCGATTCTTATTGGGTGACATCCGACGGCAAGGAATCCCAAAACCTTCAATTAACCTCTTCATATCTCCATTCCAGGTCATACCAGTACATGGCGGAGTCTGTAGCGCGAGGAGGCTTCACCAGCGGCGTGCAGTGCAGGAACAGGTCTGAGGCTTATCTCGGCAGCTGCACTCTGGCGGGACGACTGAATATGGGTGGCCTCCAACCTAAGCCTGGGTAATAATTGATGATCTCTTTTTTTGCGGAGAAAAATGATATGCACGTTAGGGACCGTCCAGTAATCACATGATGTTTTTTTTGGCATTTTTTAGCCCCTTCCCCTCCCCCTTGGTGAGACATGGTGAGGTTTCAGACTACCCCTAACGTATATGACATGATTTTTTAGACCTAAAAAAATCTTTTTTTTTAATCTTTATAAAATCCAACAAAAAAAAAGGTAGGTAGTAGCGCTGCGTCGCGCTGCGTCAACGCAGCTTAATGCTATTAAATACAGCGCTGCCGCTCCGTCATTTCAACGCAGCTCCCTTCGCCACCTCGTCTCTCTCCTGTCCTTTGCGTTGCGCGTGCGTTGCGTTGCCGTCCGGCATTTCAACGCATCGTGTGGCATGTTAAATGGCAAAAATAACGAAACGTCACCGCTCCTATCCCATGATCCCATCCCATCTTCTACTTCGATCTATGAAACACAACTGGAATTAATCCAGTTAACCTTAGGGATAGTAGGCCTACTTACTAATAATAAAATTTCTTTTCCAGAAACACTGGAATCTACTACTTAAGAACAAATGCCAGGAGCCCATTCTCAATGGCTTAAACAAACAATAAATACCGACCGGCAAACTTGTTGACCATCGGTCGAGGGAGAGGGGGAAAGTTCGCGCATGTGCACTTGCGAATGACCAATAGCGCGGGCGAATCTCCCAATCGCCCGCGCGCGCTATTAGTCAGAGGCATTCTTCTGACCAATAGCGCGCAGGCGTGGGAAAATTCGTGTTCTGCGCAATGCCCACCCGATACTCAACATGTTTGCCGAGGTCTGTACCACTACACTACATCATGACGTGTAAAACGAAGTGTATTACGAATATAAATTACAAAAAATAAACTCTTTTAATAATCCTGAGCATTCATCACATTGTATACCATCATTACCTTTACATTATGCATACTCGTAACTTATAAACTGATTTTTTTGGAGAACTCTTCATGGTTTAACTGGCTAGCCTCTCGATGAGTTTCTGGCAACAAGTATTTGAGATATTAGGACAATTTCACCGATGCCATAATAGTCCCTGATAATTAATCTGTTTGATAGTTTAGATGATAATCTTTGGTCAATTTAAATGATAGTGTTATTGTAATCTGATAGAAAGATTTATGATAAGACCAGTGCCCAAAGGTTGCACCTGCAGCACAAGTATGACGTATGTGCTAGCCATTGTTCCACTCAACCAAATTAGAGGGAATGTAACAACCCGACACATAGCGCCACCACCCCAAGCACATTTTAGCGAGAATGACCACCAAGGTTAGAAATTCTTCAGGATTGTTTTAATTTTAAGACTGAAATGTGAGAGCTATCCTATGGTAGGAGAATATTGAGCGATGGCCGATGCTTCTTGGTTAAGTTTTCCTCTCTAGATTAAAGGCCTATAAGGTTTTCTTCTGTTACGCCACGTTTTTGCGAGTTCACAGAGTAAACCGAGGTAGTTATATGAAAAATCAAAGTTTATGGTTTAAGAATGCTTGAAAAAGTTAACTGTCATCACATCTACAACTGTTCTTAGTAGGGTAAACTCGGTAAACTATACTAATGTTGGCCCCCCTCCAGTTATTGGCACTCTGGGTTTTAAACTTAAATATTAAGCTTTTCGCGGCAAAAATCCATAAACTAAAGATTTAGAAGAAAAGTTCAATTATTCATTTACAACACTAAATAGTAGTTTTTAAATAATTACAACTGACAACACTAGAAAAAATTCTTTTCGGTCATGGTCCCGAGAGAAACCAGTTTGTGCGTGATTCCTTAAGAAAATTTGTGAATGCAGGGTAAGTTTAACGACTTATTACTTTTTATTTTGTAGATAATTTCTGGTCAGTGAATGTTTTTTAGTTAAATAAGATGTTAAATAGTGGGTTTTGCAGCAAATACAATCGTAAATCTTGTTGGAAATAAACTTTTAGGGGGTGTCAATAATTGTAATTTTGTTTGTATGGAGAACTAGTTCGTTGACACCCCCTGCCAATTATTGAAATACGGTTTTGCAAAATCGCTGTTAATGTTATGATTGTGTTTTAACCAGTCTCGAAAGTTCTATTCATAAAATGCCTACTTGTCTTCTTATCTATTGTGGTTTCAAATTTTAGCAGTGCCAACAATTGTACTTTTTTTACGATTGGCACTGCCAATTATTGTACCTCGAATTTTGTTTGTATGGAGTGTGCCAATGATTGTATCAGCTTTTATGAAATTCTAATAGTGATGTGCCACTGTTTTGTAAAATGTATTTATTAAAGCATTATAAGTCCTACTAATAGGTAGATTTTTACACGGCGATTTAAAACGACTGTATATTTACTCAGCTAATAAAAAGTGAGCTACCTATCTACATATATCATGGGAAACCCTTGGTACCTTCGGCGCTCCCGCTAAATTCCCCCTCCCAGTCGCGTTTGAGCCCTTTGGGTACCCTCAGATGAGGGTCCCGCGACGGCCTTAGGTTTCGGAGGGGGAGGCTTTAAGCCTTGGGAGCCTTTGGAGGCTCCCGAGGGTTTCAACGCTCTCCTCTTCGATTCCTTTACGCTGCTGGTGGTGGGCGGTAGATTCGCCACTTTTGGGGGTTCCGTCTCCTGGCCTCCTTTGATTTTGAAGACAACTGTCCTCACCCCAAATTTGGCCTCTCCACGGTTGTTTTTGAGGGCTTCCACAGACTGGTCATCGAGAGAGAAGGTCACAATAGATCCTGTCGCTTCCTCCTTCGTGTGGAGAACCCTCCAAACTTTTGGGTTGAGATCTTCATTCTGCACCCATAGCATAAATTGCTCCGGGGCAGAATGCGGTCCCAACTTTTGGCTTGGGCAGTTAGCTCTCTGGTATAATAGAGAGCTTTGCACCGGGCCATGGTTCCGTTTCTCGGATTAAGCCCTCAAGCCAGTCCTTGGTTCCCTGGTTTGTGCAGTCGCCAATATCCAGCCTGTCTTGTAGGCAAAACCCAAGAGTTTCGGTACCCCCTGAGGCTAGTATCTACCACCTTGTTGAAGCCTTGATAGCCTCCTGTATCAGCCGCATTTGCTCCTCGGTCATCGGCTTCTAGTGGCTAAAACCGACTATATAAGAGCCAGCAATGTCACTGTACTTGGGGGGTTGAGTTTGTCCACCTACGTCCATTCGGGATGTTTTCCTCGGTTGGACTTGAGTACCACGGCCGCCTACGGAGATACCAAATTGGATATAATTATTTATGGTCCGAAAAGGTCTCCGCGTCGACCACCCGCCACTGGGTGACGCGGCCCGCCAAATGTGAGGTGGCTAGGGTGATGTCGACGACCTCACACAGGGCGGCGTGCTCCCCCTGTTGAGGATCACTAGTCCCAAGCTGAGTGCCCAGGACATTAGGTCCTCGCCGAACGGATTGTTCGAGGGGGAGCCCCACGTGGTGTGCTTGGCGTTCCAATTACCGCCAAGCAAGACCTACGTCTAATTCCTCTATTTTCTCACATTTTTAAATATTTTCTGGACTTTCACGAACATTTCAAAACCAAAATTAGCCAAATCGGTTCAGCCGTTTTCTAGTTTTAACGCCTATAACGAACGGCAAATTATTTGTATAGGTACTCGTAAGTATATAGATTTCACTTTTCCCATCACTATCAGGCGATCGGATTAGTTATTGGCACGGTCACGTGTACAATTATTGGCACTGCCAACAATTGTACATTTTTCTATGCCAATATTTGTACTTTAGGGTGCCAACAATAGTGACTTTCGGTGTTTTTTCATATTTTGCGGAAATTTTCGTATTTGTAACACATTTCTTAACTATCAACCCGTTTAAATCTATTCTCAAATAAATAAAGAATCATACGAAATCAAATTTAAGTCGATATTTAAATTGGCTGATTTTCTACAGGCCTTTAAAGTTGCGAAATTCCTTAAAGTGCCAATAATTGTACCTCTTACCCTACTGGAATATCTCTACATTTTTTTTTATATGTTAGAGTGAGGCAACGAGCTGGCGGGTCACCTGATGGTAAGCAATCACCGCCGCCCATAAATACCCGCAGCACCAGAGGAGTCACAGGTACGCTGCCAGCCTTTAAGAAAGAGATATGCCTTGAAGACTGCCATGTCGTATCGGTATGGAAATATCGCTGCAGGGAGCTGGTTCCATAGTTTGGTCGTACGTGGTATGAAGTTTCGAGTGAAACGTAGTAGAGTGCCACTCGTCAAGGTGATGAATTTTATAAAGTTTCCGACATAAACACACTTAAACATTACTTAATTATTCTATGTACTTACATCTATATTATTATATGCATGTAATTGAACACCTAAACCAATAAAAAGTCCAAAAGGACTACTATAAGTGCGTCAATATATTTGGGATGACACGATGCGTCGTCGAGGTAGAGGAGTATCGACACGTAGAGGAGCGACGGGTCGTCTTGAAGCAAAACGCAGATCTTTACAAAAAGTCTTTATTTGCAACGGAGCGTTATTACAAATAGAATAATATAGCAATATATCCCTCAATGGAATAGGCCGCAGTGACCGCTTACCATCAGGTGGTAAAAAAAAGTAGGTCTTGATAGTAGGGCAAAAAAGTACCCTTGGAAGGTGGTTATTCAGGTGTCAACTGGTCCCAACACCAGAATCAAGATGGGACCAGTTGACCACTATCAAATTAGAAAGGGTGGAACTGGTCCCCGGGCCCAGTTTTGGTCTGGGACGAGTTGCCCCCTAACCCGTTATTGGCTGGCACTGCCATTTATTAAACGGAGCACACGTAACAGCAAAGGGGCCGTCCATAAATTACGTCATCGATTTTTTCAGATTTTAGACCCCCCCCCCCCTACAATCATCCTATCGTCATTTCTTAATGACCCCCCCCCCCTTCTCCCAAAATTGACGTCATTACCAGTTTGACAAAATTAAAACATTGCAGATTTGAGAAAAATAGGGTATTAATGATTAAAACACTTGATTATAGAATCATCTTTTATTATTTTTACTTTGACAATAATCATTGGTATAATATAATATAAAAGTAAAAAATAGGGAATAATAATATTATATATTATTATTCCCTATTTTTTACTTTTCTTTGGATAACTCCCACGGAGTTTTCACCCATTCTTTTAAATTCTGGATCACGGGTAATATCTCCGTATCCTCCCGATATTCGTTTTGGCTCGATTCCTCCGCAAGTATAAGTATAGTATTTATGTACTTTTATTAATTATGTAATGTTGTAGTTATTATTTAAGTATTGTGTTTATTATCAATACATAGTATAAAACAAATTAAGTCGCTTTTGCTGTCTGTCCCTATGTATGCTTAGATCTTTAAAACTACGCAACGGATTTTGATGCGGTTTTTTTTAATAGATAGAGTGATTCTTAAGGAAGGTTTATATGTATAATACATGTAAGTACCACGGGCGAAGCCGGGGCGGGCAGCTAGTATTATATGTAATATTATTGTTAGAGTATTTTATCTGTAGTTATTACTGTATTTGTGTACATCTATGTTGCATTATATATGTTTATTATCAGTTATTTTAGTACTGTACGCGCCTTAGCCGCCTCTCACATTTGCAGTCTCACTTACTAGGTGTGCTGGAAGAAATTTCTTTTTAGAAATAATCTTTTTGTACGTGAACAATAAACTATAAATAAATAAATAAGAATGACGTCAATTTTGAAACACCCCCCCCCCCCCCCATCTATCATTTGCCGTCATCCGCAGACCAACCCCCCCCCCCCCCCCCCTAATTTAGAATGACGTAATATATGGACGGCCCCAAAGCTACTACCACAGACACATCTCTGTGGCTACTACCCACACGTCGGGTCTCCTGTCAGAGAGGGGACCTTCCCCGGACGAGTCGGAGATCAGAAATCAGAAATCACAAATCATTTATTGTGAAAGCTGTGTACATAGGATCTTAAAATTATGTTTAGTGTCAAAAACAGCTTACCCAAAATTGGGTGTACAATGTTTAATATGCGGAGAAAAAATAATATTAATCTTCAAAAATTATAACAAAATATTTATATATAAATAACAATATATTAATCGGCATATTGCGACTTGCGACTGACACACGAGCTGTCTGTAGGGTTGCCAACCATACTGTTAAAAAGAGTATAATATAATTATACAGCGTGCAATTTTAGTCGTTGTTTTCCCGCAGTAAATTGATTCTATCTTAGTAGTAAAATAGATTAATAAAGGTATTTTTTAAGTGAAATCAAAAGTTTTACGATTATGATAGACGAAACTCGAACCAATGGTACTAGCTGCGTCACGTACGGTCACCGGCCGGGATCATTGCCCTTCGCGTTTATCAATAAAATGATTATTTACTATTTACTTACATTTGGTTTCAATTTTCCCATCAAACTTTAAAAAAAAATCAAAAAAGTTTAAAAAAAAAAAATTAAAAATAAATTACATGCATAAATCGATAGTACTACTGAAGGTGAAGCATTCTGCTGCGGGAAAACAACGACTAAAATAACACGCAGTATATAAAAAATTAAGAATAGCATTAAAAGCAATGATACATAATAAAAAATAGGTAGATACTGTAGATAGGTTACTTGAGCTAAAAAAAATGGCACCCGAAAACTTAGCTATTTAGCATACCTGAGCTGTCTTACGAAAGCATTGACAGTTTGATAGGTAGACCGACAAACTTATCTGTTCCGGTGACCAAAATTGAAACTGCGTGAAATGTCAGTTTTTGCAATGCAAAAACGATATTTAATGACAGTACTAAAAAGACAGTAGCGACGCCTGGGACAGATAAGTTTGTCGGTCTATACGTACGCCGTGGACAATTTTTGGCTTCACTTCAGTACTGACATAACCTATCTACCTCCTTTTTATTATAATATCATTGATTAGAAGTATTTGTCTATAATCGGACTAGTATGTTAAATCGTGCCTGGTGCAAAAAGGCTACTACAAACTATATGAATATCTAAAGGACAATAATGTATAGACATAAAATCTGCTCTGCCGCACTACTTTATTTAATTGTACTTTTTGTATTACCATGATATTCATTATGTATTGTAAAATTAATTTGACATATTTAAATAATTGTAATCTTGACACAGTTTCAAAAAAAGGCTACGTAACTGTTGAGTTTCTTGCGGCGCATCTTCTCAACAGGCCATTTACGTCGAGGCTGGTAGGATTAACAAAAATCTGACGTGCAAAAGTATTCACTATGTAAATCAAATTGCTGAATAAATTATTTTATTTTACTTAAACAAATATTCGACTGTGAAAATTTCCTCTCGATGTTTGTCTTCACGCACTTGGATAAATACGCGTGAAGAAAAATTATTATTCATAGGTGTGCTAAGTATGAAAATATTTGAGTCAATAACCTTAGGTCGTTTGTCCACCGCCGCCGTCACCGTCACGCCACCGAGAACGAGATGACGGCACCGACGATGTAGCGGTAGGTACACGAGCGGTACATACATTTACTAGAGCCGTTTGTCCACCGCACGTCCGTCACCCGAGCGCTGTCATCCCGGACGCCGAGATGTCGAGTAGATCGGCGTGACCGCTAGAACGTGGCCGAGATTTTTACGGACCGATGTGCCGCCAATACAAAAAAAACCGTCACGTTAGCTCGTATTATTTTGTCTATCATCCATCAATATTATTTTATAACATAATTGTAATAAAAATGGCCAAGACATTTATTTTAATACGATATTTAAGAGAAGTTATAGAAAGCAGCAGAAGTTGTCGCCAGTTTAATTACTTTATTTCATCGAAAACGCGACTACCACGAGTGACAGCAGACAACCAAATTTCACTATACACTAAAGATATACCATACGTCGACTCGACGTGCGAATGTGTGAGTGAGAATATTTTGGATTTAGTGTTTACTAGGTTTATAAATGTAATATTATGTGTTAATGTATGTAATTGTGTGCCGAACAAATAAATAAAAAATGTTACTAAAATTTTTATAAGGAAAAAAAAATAAGGAACAAAACAAGGAACTTCTCATTTTACGAAACTTAAACATTAGGAATCTCTTCGTCAGTTTTATAATTTACCATTTAAACTTTTCAAAATCAACTTTTTGTACTCTCTTTAACATAAAAAGCCTAAAGAAATATAAATCTTTAGTAATTTTGGCCTCAGAGAATTTTGACTTTACTGAAGATAACCATACGTCACTTCGACGTACAGTAGGTACATATCTACGAAAGTATTGTACTTACCGGAGCGATACGGGTGCGTCCTGCAAGCTCCGATGGCCAAAAGAGTTGGCGGGAACGGCGAGTTTAAGCACGCGAAAAAAAACGAGTCATATCGATTTTGTCAAATTGATTACGTCGATTCGACGTAGGTTATCTTTCTAGGGTTGATAAAGGAGCTGGTCCCTTAAAACTAAAGGTTCTTAACTCTAAGAGCTTTTAGAGTGTAGAGCCGTAAGTCCGCCTTCTGTACCCTAATTTTGTGGTCAATAATGTTTTTTATAAATAAATAAACATTGCCAGTGATTACTTATCATCAGGAGTCACGCTTGCAAATTTCCAAGAAGTTTGATAGAAAAGATGGACAACGTAGTGTATAATGCCCTCAGGCCAGTTGCAGTGACGATGTACGCAGGATGGCTGGCAGGAGCTGGATGCTAGTAGCCGAGGATCGAATTAAGTGGCGAGGGTTGTGCGAGGCCCATGTCTGATGAAGATGAAGAATGGCCTATGTGACTGTGGGTTTTCAATGGAAGGTTTTTGACAAGAAAAAAAAAACAAATTGTTATATCGATTGCTGTATTGCCTTAATAATTTCTGACGAAAGTTTTGACGTTAAGATGATCGAGTCCATATTCAAGCCAGTGTCTTCAGTGCCCGATACGAAGCGATGGTCTCTCTATGGTGCATGCCTATTGGGTCTTTGCTGCCGTGGTGGTGTGATTTTTAAAGGCTTCTGCAAATGTAAAAAAATATATATTCAGTATGTAGAGCTCGAGGGCGTTTCTCTGCGGGATCGTGTCCGAAATGAGGTGATTTGTACGGCCACGTAATGAGACGGGAAGAAAGCCACATGACAAGAAGAGTGCTGGAGATGGAGGAGGAAAAGAGGGGCCGTGTACGACCACCGACGACGTGGATGACGACTATACGGAATGATATGCGAGCGGCTAATGTTGATACGGATATGACCCAATTTAGAGCCTTGTGGCGAAAATGTATAAGGAGTGCCGACCCCAAATAATATGGGAATAATAAGGCAAGGCAGAAGAAGAAGAAGATGGGAGCGAAGCATGGGATCCAAGTGGACGGAGGGGTTCCAATGCTTGTTTCATCAACATCATCCTAGCGTGTACCCGATTGCATCCAGTATGGAGCTCAGGGTCCGCTTCGACTATGATCCTAGATTTGACAAGCCTGGTAATTACAATGGAGCGATTGCCATCTGACCTCCGTAACCCTTACAAGGAAAACCAGACCTACTTGGAACATAGTCGGGACCAACGGCTTAACGTGCCGTCCGAATCACGGAATCATCATTCTTTTCCGACATTCTGGTGGTTCAAGCCTGCAATGTCCTAACCAAACTGGAAAAAATCACACAAAGCGATGCTTCCCGTGGGATTCAAACCCACGACCTCCGGGTTTTAGAGGCCAACGCTCTAACCACTGTACCACGGAGGCAGTTTCCAAGAGATCAGATTCCAAGGCTTGTTTTTACGCGGTAATCAAAGTCGCGAGAAGCATGCAGTTGTATGTAGAAACGAATGGTCTTTCGCGAAACATGGTGGAAAAATTCAGCAGAAGAAATAAATCTGACTAACTCAGACATTCTAGTGACAGAGAGAGAAAAAGAGAGAGAGTTATTGTTGTACTTTCTGTTAAATGTCTGAACAACTCACTAATGAACCACTCCCTAAAAAAGAAAGGTTGTCTAAGTGTTTTATTTCAAATAATTTGAGTAGTACTCACGGCCATTAAGTACACCTCCGAGACCAGTGAGAAGACCTCCAACAGTACCTGAAACACAAAAGGATCGATTAGTTTCTTATTATAGTAAGTATATTGAAAAAAATATATCGGACAACATTAGGTACATTGATCTGACCCCAAAGTAAGAAGCTCAAGAATTAATGTTATTAGTATCAGAAACAACGAAGGTAGCACAAATATAATACACTAGCGACCGCCCGCGGCTTCACCCGCGTGGTTCCCGTTCCCGTGGGAATTGATCAAAATCCTTTCTTAGCGGATGCTTACGTCATAACATCTACCTGCATGCCAAATTTCAGCCCGATCCGTCCAGTGGTTTGGGCTGTGCGTTGATAGATATCTATGTCAGTCAGTCAGTCAGTCAGTCAGTCACCTTTGAGTTTTTTATATATTAATTAATATCATTTATTTCAACCAATTGTCGGTCATAATTACACAGAAACACACACAGTACAGTCAACCTGGGTAACTTTGACAGATCATCACTATATTTTTTTAGATAACTTTTACTGTGCTAAGTATGAGACAGAAGAGTTTACATAATCTGTGCTCTCAAGTTGATGTCCATGCTATCAAGTTATCTAACGCATATATTAATCACACAATTCATCAAAAACTGGCAATTTGTTGTGTGTCAAAGTTATAACCCCTATATGGGTAACTTTGATACAGATTAAAATTGTCATAGAAATCGTATGCATAATATATAGATTAATACAAATTAATAAACATTCAGACACAGAACAAAGAGAAATGTCCAGCACATGAATGTTTCATCGTAATTTTTTAAATGTGGGAACCAGTACCCTTGAAATTAAAGGCTCTAAGATCAGATGAGCCTACAGTCTGGCAGCACATTGAGCGACGCTTCCTGGTGAAGTGTCCCTCAATGGAATAGGCCGCAGTGGCCGCTTACCATCAGGTGGGCTCATAGATAACAGGAATATTATTTAGATCTCTATGGGCGGGCTGCCAACTAATGTGGTAAAAAAATAAAAAAAAATGTTTGTTAATGGTTAAATTCGAACCCACGACCTTTGGTACACACATGGCCGCGGGTCTAGCTAGCCTGCGGTTATGGTGCATAATAGCATTCTCCTCCGAAAAAAAGGGTCATAACCAAAATGCACCATTGACCAGTCAAGCTATTACGTACTATAATACCACCTACTATGTTTTTTGTTAGCATAATATTAGTTCTAAAAAAAAAATAAGTTTTTGATTGTCTCACAAAACTAGCTTTGTGTAAAAGAATGTGTTTTTCTTTTAAGAGGTCGTGATACAAATTTTTGTACATAAACATGTCTGTTTTTATCAGCCTGGGTGCTTCTATGTATAATAATATGTATGAGTTTATACAAAAAAATATATAAATTATTATGCTTATCCGTTGTCTTATGCTTAGTTTTGGGCTAAATGATGGCACTGTGTGAATAATGTCCGAGGATATTTATTTATTGAATAAAACATTAAGGAACTACTTACCAGTAAGAGGCACGAGGACGCCGTCGTCAAGGAGCTTCCCTGAAACAAAATAGGCCTCGTTAAAACGTTACGTATTAGCATAAATAAAAAAATAAGTTGATTAATCAGAGGCGCTCGTGGCGCAGCTGTGACAGTGGTTTGTTAGCGATAACGAAAGTCAAGCTACCCATGCCGCGGTCTGTTAATGGATGGATGACCATTCTGACCACATTTAGTGACATTTATTTCGAGCGTCTCTGTGCTTCGGAAGGCACTTTAACCGGTTGGTCCCGGCTGATATTTACTATAATGTAGATATTAGTCGTCAAGCCTAGTCAGAGGCCATTTGGCGGCTTGATAACATCTGACATTGAGGTTGGTCACTTGCCTTTCGCACCCCTCCACCAACCCGCAGTAGGCCAGCGTTGTGGAGTATGGCCCACACTATCTCACAATTGAGATAAGGCCTGTGTCCCAGCAGTGGGAACGTATGTATATAGGCTGATGATGAGGTAATTACTAATTAATCACTACGGTTGCCTAGTGCAATAAGATGGCAAAAATCAGATGAGCCTACAGTCTGGGAGCACACTGAGCTGCTCTTCCTGGCTTAAAGTTCCTAAATGGAATAAGCCGCAGTGCCCACTTAACATTAAGTGGGCTGCGTGTCTCTGCCCACCTGATCTATATATTATAATATTTTAAAGAGGAAAGATTTTATTTGTTTGTATTGAATAGGCTCCGAAACTACTGAACTGATTTAAATAATTCTTTCACTGTTGGAAAGCTACACTATCCCCGGTGAATATAGGGTACTTTTGATCCCGGAAATGTAGGGAGAAGGGGGGATATTTGAAAAAAGGAATTACGCGCGGGCGGAAAGCCATCTAGTATAAAAAAACCTTACCAAGTCCGGCTAGGAGACCATCAAGACCACTTCCTAGAAAACGGCCAAGACCTCCCTCAGTTTTGGTGGTATCAGTAGTCTTAGGGGTGGCTGAAAGAGACAAAAACAAGTTAGCGTTGTAAATCAAATTTGCACATTAATGCAGACCAATAAGAGCAGGACGCCATGGGGACGCATCGCCAGCTTCCGAAGTGGTGCCACACGGGCATTGCGGCTACGGCTGCGTCGTCGCACCGCAATTATCTCAACGCAGTGAGTAGTGTCTGCCACATGAGCGCTGCGTCGGCGCTGCGACAACGCAGCTATTAAGCTATTAAACTGCGCTGCCGCTCCGTCGTTTCAACGCAGCTCCCTTCCCCACCTCGTCTCTCTGCTCTCCTTTACCGTGCGTTGCGTCGCCGTCTGTCATTTCAATGCAACGTGTTGCATGTCGTCCAGATTTATATGAAAAACAACGGAACGTCACCGCTTAGTCGACGCAACGCCCGTGTGGCACCACCCTCTTTTCAGATAGTATAGAAAATTGAATGACAAAATTGACAACGTTGCTAAACCGTCGCCAAGTGAGGTAGGTCCCATACATTTCAATAATTACTGCTTGGATACGGAAGCCGGCGATGACCCCATGGTGTCTCAGTGAGGCATAGCTCAAGGGTAGGTAATGTTGGGTTTTGGTTTTGTAAATGAAATCATAACAATAATGAGTTAAATTATATTTGAATATTTCATTGTCTATCATGTACAACGATTGATGAAATTAATGTAATCACATATTGAATACCTTATATTAGCTATCATTTATCGTAATTGTCGTAACATATGAATAATAGGGATTATCCAATACGTTTCAATTGTCTACAGCCGAAATTAAAAGTCAGAGTTAAATTTACTTTAAGAGCCCTGCCACCCCCTCACATAACACCAGCGTGAAATAATAGTGACTACTATTGTGTTTCGTCTGGTTTGTGAGAGTGCCGGAGGTCCACACCCCCCATACCCCCATAGGCCGGCAACGCATTAGCGATCCCTCTGGTGTTGCAGATGTCCATGGGCGGCGGTGATTGCTTACCATCAGGCGACCTGCTGGCTCGTTTGTCGCCTCTGACATAAAAAAAACGTAAAAAATAAAACTTACTGCCAGATGTCTCCGGTGCGCAGATAACTGCTCCTACCTGAAATATTAAAAAGCAACATAATTCGTATATTATTAATAATAGCCTGCATGCATCAGCACTTGGTTTGAGGCTACGTGGCAGTGAGTGGTTAAAATCTAAGGATGTTTTGGGTTTTTTTTTTCCACAAAATATTTTTTTTTTATCTCATTTTATATATTGCAATCTGTCTCTGGAGGACATTCATCAATATGTATAAATACTATGCAAAAATAAACGTTTGTGGTCTTCGTCCAGTGACGCAGCCACTTCAGTAAAAAATAGGCAGTCTTTTTTCACAATAATAATCTGATTAAAAACACACTACATTTTAGGTGGTAGGTTCCTGCACTGGGCCGTCTAGGTGGGTACCACCGCAGTGCCAGATATTTTCCCGTGAAATAATTTCTGTGTTTCGGGGAAAGGGCACTGAAGCTAGTGAAATTATTGGGTATCTGAGACCTAATAACTGTCGTCTCGCACGCGACCCCAAGGGGGTCTCGGGTGCTTATGGGCGGTGGTGATCACTTATTATCAGGTGACCCACCTGACCCCTGTAATATATAAAAAAACACGAGTATTTAGCCTTTTAATGTCTCACAGGGCAGACGCATCATTATAAAAATCAAGTAAAACTTACAATGATAGGTATTGGCTTAATCAACACGCTTGCCAAATGCGAATTGGTGATCACAACCCGTGCTTTGTTAGAAAAAATGGCGCAAATTTTGCTCGAACCGGGACTTAAACCAGCGTTACCAGTTTTTTTCTTGCCAAGTCGGGACTTTGGTACTTTTTGAGTGAAAAAAGCGGGATTCTTCCATCAAAAGCGGGACATAGTAAAAAAACGTATATAATCAAAAGTTTTTAAATATTTATCTTTTTATTTGACTTAAAATTACGTTTTACGTGGCAATAGATAGCAAAAGTAGCCATAGAAAATGTATTGTAAACTCTTATCTTCATTACGCGCCTTTCTTTCTCAGAACTCTGCACGTACGGTCGAGTTCTTCCCGAAAAGCGGGACTGAGCCTGTCCCGCGCGGGACATTAAATTTTGATTTAAAAATCGGGACGCCCCGCCAAAATCGGGACGTCTGGCAACGCTGACTTAAACCCAAGACCACAGTCTAATTCATTGTTTCTTATTTTTAATGTAAATTAAATATATATCGTGAAATGACAATTTGTTCACAAGGCTGGCAGGAGCTGAATGCGAGTAGCCGAGGATCGAACAAAGTACATTGGGAGAACCCTTTTTTTTGTCGGGGGGAAAATTTGATTATGCATACCCTGTAGCCGGGGGGCTACAGGGTTATTTGGGGCTCGGACAATCGGTTTATGACCCGTGGAACACCTAAGTGGTTCACCTAGGTGTTCCACGGTGACTTTTTTGTACCCGTGGATCACCTAGGTGTTGGTGTTCCACGGGTACGAAAAAGTAACCGTGGAACACCTAGGTGTTCTGTCTGTCCTTCCTATCTGACCAACTGAAACGGATCAACTATTTTTCTTTCTCAACGGTACAACTTTTTAGTTGGTCTGGTTCAAAAATTGTGACACTGTCCACCCGTGGATAAAGAGAATTTTGGTTCATTCCCGTTTGTCCTTAAAAGAATAATTTACAAATGTACTAGGGCAACATGACCTTATTGGAGATGTAATTTTGTCAAGCTTTTTTACGAGTTGATCTATAGAAGAAAAAAGAGATTTTAAAAGCTGCAGTTTGTAAAATCTTGATGAAAAAATGCATGAAAAAATTAAATACATCTCCAATAAGGTCATGTTGCCCTGGTACCATACCAGTATCCGCTTTATGTGGATGGGGACAAATTTGAATTAACAAATAAAATCAGACCAACTAAGAAGTTGTATCTTTGAGGAAGAAAAAAGTTGGTCTGTTTCAATTGGTGGGTTCAGTTGGTATGGCGAGGGGTATGGTGGGGCAGAAGCGCATTTGTAAAAACCTTTGAAATACCAATTAGTGTAAGCATTCGCAAAAATTCGAAAGAGATAGAAAGCCTGACATGTTTATTGATCTGAAGTTAAAAAAAACAGGTGCAAGCGATTTTCGACCTTATCGACATTTACCAAAATAACTGATTTTAATGAACTAGCAAAGATAGTCGACAAGCGGTTGCGAAAAAGCAACAAAATTTTAAATGTCAATAAGGTCGAAAATCGCTTGCACCTGTTTTTTGTACTTCAAATCAATAGACAAACAAAAAAAAACAGATTTTCGACCTTAGGGGCAGACGCGACTAAAAAGTTTCGACTGCCCCTACTGGGGGCAGATTTGGTAGGGGCAGTCGGGAATAATCCGCTCCGTAGAAATAATCCAATCGATTTTAAAATTTAGAGGTGCAGAAAGTTAGCCGTAAAACTAGATCAGGGGTACCTACAGAAAATTCCTTTCTGACCCTTGGAACGTCAAAGTGGTAGCAGAACACCTAGGTGATCCACGGGTACAAAAAGTTAACCGTGGAACACCTAGGTGATCCACGGGTACAAAAAAGTAACCGTGGAACACCTAGGTGATCCACGGGTACAAAAAAGTCACCGTGGAACACCTAGGTGAACCACTTAGGTGTTCCACGGGTCATAAACCGGAAAATCTGACCTCTACCCACTAAAACCCACCCGGTGTTCCCACAGCGCCGTGAGTGGGGGTGCAGTGGGCATCCGGCAAAAGCCTTTACTTCCATTATGCCCCCGGCGCATGTCCGCGTCACGTGGCACTACATGCCCCTCAGTTGGGGGGCCTATGAGAATAGCCTGGAGCACCTGACTAATCCCATCAGACGGAGCATTGGGAGAGGCCTATGTCCAGCAGTGGGCTAGACAGGCTAATGATGATGATGATTAAATACATTGACTTACCAACAAAACTATAGCGAAGATGATCCTCATGGTTGCCTGTTTTTCGTCTTTGATATCGAGACACTAATTACTAACCTAGAAAACACCGCTTATATACTACACACATACGAACATTATACTAATATATGTAAATATTTACTATTATCAAGAATTAAATTACAGTTACAAATAAATTAAGGGTAAAATAAGTATTTTTACGTCACTCAGCTTAGAATAATTACAGAAACATAGTCTGAGCATCTGTTTTGAAGCCTTTTTCATTTATTTATTTAATATAGGTACACTTACAGATTACTGTCTCATACATGCATAATATACATCATTCAATATAGTATTAACTAGACGGTAACCTAAGAATTGTGTTCACAACATGTTCTTTCTTACTAATATTAAAAGTAATAAAAAAAATCATTGGTGTCACAAATGGCAAGACCTGGTAGCTAGCCAATCAAACGAGCTTACGAGCCTTTGGATTCTTTTTTTCTTTTTTCGTACTATGTCAGTTGTAAGACAGACGCGCAGCCCACTGATGGTAAGCGGTCACTGCGACCTTTTCCATTATGGGACATTTCAGCAGCGTCGCTCAAAGTGCTGTCACACGGCAGGCTCATCTGATCTTCGAGCCTTTGATTTCAAGTGTACTGGCTCCCAAAATACCACCGGAACACAGCCAGACCTGTTATGGCGGCAGTTTTCATCTGTGGTAGCTTGGAGGGTGGGGAGCACTGCCTGCTATGACAGGGTACCCACTGGCTCCCTCTCATAATGACTAGGTACCTTATGACGTATTAAACATATTATGTAATACGTTAGGTGCAATAAATAACAGAATAATATGTATATAAACGTTTTGACTTCTACGCATTAACATTTTCATGGCTTTATGTTCTTTTAATCTAACTAAATTAAATTTTATTCGTATTTTATTTACGACTGTCTTTAACGATAAAACGAAGTTCTAAGTTAATAGTGTAAAGGAATTCTAGTAATTTCTCTGTTGCAATAATATTCTGTTGGTTACAGATAACACAAAGTATCGTTTTAACCGCTCTCAGTCTCAATTTTTTTTTTCGGAGGAGAATGCGTTTATGCACCATAACCGCAGGCTAGCTAGACCTGCGGCCGTGTGTGGGACTCGAGACTGAAGCGTCCACTACTCACTAAACTCCCCCGGTTTCTCCTTCACACCCGATTAGGACGAGCCGGTGCTAGCCTTATGGCTATTGACCAGCCCGCTCTCAGTACAATTGGAAATTACCCTTTATTCAATTGCAAGAAGGCCTAAAAGTTGTGCCACACTGGCGTTGCGGCTGCGCTGCGTTATTTTCATATAAATCTGAACGACATGCCACACGATGCGTTGAAATGACGGACGGCGACGTAACAAACGCGCAACGCAAAGGAGGAAAAAAGACGAGGTGGGGAAGGGAGCTGCGTTGAAACGACGGAGCGACATCGCGGCAGCGCAATAGGTATTTAATGGCATAATAGCTGCGTTGATGCAGCGCCGACGCATCGCTCATGTGGCATTCACTGCGTTGAAATAATTGCACACGCAACCGCAATGCCCGTGTGGCATCACTCTTGCCCGTTGTCCTAGGTAAACGACAAATATTTTCGCGGCGATGCAACGCATAAATATCAAGTAGTCGTTGTGTATGATAGTGGCCTACGTTGTCGCGTTAGTCAGTCTGTGACGAATGCGGACTTGTTTTTTGCGCGACGAGACGAAGGCGATGTCCTAGGTGAGCGACAAACGCGACCATTAGCGACGCGACGCGATACGACGTAAAGCGACCAATACTTCACGCGACTCGTGTCCTATTTTATCCAAGGTCCATAAGAGCGGCAAACGCGGCAAATGCGGCGGATTGACAGGATTAATGTTTCACAATTTACAACACCGCATTACTAGTGAACTCTTCATGACAGCTGTCATAGGTATCTTGCTATTTTGGGAATACGGCAGCGTGTCTCGCTGGATCGCATGGATATTCCATTACTAATTGATATAGTTAATAATAATAATAATATCTACTTTGGCTATTGAAAAGAGTTCTTCGCCGTTTCATCTCGTTATCAAAATGTTTCATTCATATAGGCTTCAAAGATGCACTTATGAATAAATAAATAATCCCTGGTCATTATTCACACAGCGTCATCTAGCCCCAAACTAAGCATGAGCTTTTACTATGGGTGCCAGGCAACGGATAAACATTACTTATATACTTTTTTTTGTAAATACATACATATTATACATAGAAACACCCAGACCGATACAAACAGACATGTTCATGCACAAAAATGTTTGTACCGTGCGGGGATCTAACCCGCGACCTTTGGTGTAATAGCCGACTTCTCGACCACTACACCAAATGGCTCGTCAAAAGTGGAATCAGCGTTATAAGTGACTCCACCGGATTCAAAATATTGTTACCTGTCAAGAAGAACTGGCAAATAACTCGATATTTTCCGACGAACTTATCTGTTCCGGTGGCGGTGTCGCTATTGTTGTTTTAGTATCGTTCATTAAATATAATTTTTGCACTTTTAGCAGTAAAAATAATTTTAATATTCCAAGTGTGCAAAAAGTGATCAAAATGTTTATTTGATATTTTAATAATAATTGTTGTTGCTGACAAAAACGTAGGATAATAATTAAAACACATTTTCTGTTGTTGAATTCCATTGCTCATTGTGAACAATTCATTTTGAACTTACCAAATATGTATGTCATTTTAGTTCGCTGTATGTATGGCTTGTTTGTAATAGCTGGTAATAGCAACAACTGACAACACTATCCTGTAGCAGTTTTTAAAACTGTCAATGTCACATAGTTCCAAATTTTGCCACCAGAACGTCTGTCGCTCTTTATCTGTGTATTTTCAATAAATTGCTATTACTTAGTTACGATAGATAATATGCATATTCTGAACATAAACGTAATATAAGATAATATTACATAATTCCATGATTCTGAAGGTCATTCATTCTGTCACATTGGTAATTATTAACAATTATAAGACCACTTTCGAAGCCTAAATGAATAAATTTAAATTAAGAATAATCTTATTTTTCAAAAGTTCGTCTTGTGGGTTTCCTTAATTCTAGATTATGTCCTCCAAGCCGAGTTTTTGGCTACGGCGGCCAATCTTTACGGTCAACCAACTACGCAGGATATAATATTATAGGGCACACAACACACCTAAGACTGGTGACCATCAGGTTGACACCTGCGGTCGTGATCCGTTTAGTCGGGTTATTCCACAAATCCCCATCGGATATCCCCATCAATGGGGATTTCTGAATTTTTAGTTCACTGTGTAAGCAGCTATTAACCGCAAAAAAAGCATTTTTTTAAAATACTACATCAGTTATTGGCAGACAGGCACGCAGCCCACCTGATGGTAAGCGGCCACTGCGGTCTATTCTATTGAGGGACATTTCATCAGGAAGTGTCGCTCAACGTGCTGCCAGACTGTAGGCTCATCTGATCTACTACAAATTAAGAGCCATTTCCAAATCTTAAATTGCACATTATAATTTAAATATTGTCACGAGTCATGAAACGTTTAATGATATCATTAAAGAAAACCTTGAATTTGTCGTAAAACAAAAATGTTAAATACACGCGTCAGACAGTTTATTGATAAAATTGTATAGAATAATCGACGAAAGAATAAAGTTTAGTAGCTGCATTTATTTATATGCTACTAGCCTTCCGCCCGCGGTTTCACCCGCGCGTAATCTCTTTTTTCAAATATCCCCCCTTCCCCCCACATTTCCCGGATCAAAAGTACCCTATGTTCACCGGGGATAGTGTAGCATTCCAACAGTGAAAGAATTATTCAAATCGGTTCAGTAGCTTCAAAATTGTTTTCCCGCGGGAATGAGACGTTTCCCGTAGGAATTTTATAGCCTATGTCCTATTCCAGGTTATAAACTATACGTGTGCCAAATTTCATTTAAATCCGTTCAGCCGTTTAGGCGTGATTGAGTAACAAACATCCAAACATCTAAACATCCAAACATCCAGACTTTCGCATTTATAAATAATATTAGTAGGATTTTTTAAATAGCTCTCCCAATGCTTGCCACTTAGTTTGATTATTGGCTACTCGCATCCAGCTCCTGCCAGCCATTCTGCGCGAATCATCACTCCACCTGGCCTGAGGGCGTTCTACCCTGCATTTGCCGAGACGCGGTCTCCACTCCAGAATCCTTTTACCCCACCCGTTATCAGTTCTACGGCTGATAAAGCCAGCCCACTGCCACTTCAGCTTGTAAATGCTGCCTAACCCAACTGAATCCGTCCGAGTCTCGTTCTCAAAGTTTTTTCTACCTAACTGCAGTTAAAAAAACTTTGAGTAGACAAAAACACCCTAAGAAAGAGCGGAGTCTCCTGGTAAAGGCTAATATGCTTAAAAGGAGGCTTCGACAACTGTTGTATAAAACTAAAACTGAGATAATAAACGAATTTTTTTTTTACTGCAGTGTCTGCCCGAGTTACACATATTTTAACTAAGCCTGATGGTAAGTAATAGGGGAGCCCAAATGGCAATGACAACGGGTGCAACACCGAGGCGTTCTATCCGTTGGCACCCGCCTATTACCCGTGGTCCCACGGCTATGACCCACAGTGGGTCCACGGGCAGTTCTTTTTCCCCGTGGACCCACTGCTCTAGAATGGGACCACGGGTAATTGAAACAAAACTGCTTTTTACCCGTGGTCCACTGCACTGCGGTCTTGCCACAGGTACTTGCCCACAAGGTGCTTCGAAAGGGGAGCCCAAATGGCCATGACAACGGGTGCAACACCGAGGCGTTCTATCCGTTGGCACCACAGTACTTGCCCACAAGGTGCTTCTTTACGCTTCGTTTGAAGGAACTTATGTGATTACGAAAGCGAAAATACATGAGCCGGCAAATAGTTCTACTTCTTTATCACGTTGATTGCGGCACCAAATTTACTGAACTTACCCAGGGTGCGACATGAACTCCATGATTCTCACGCAGGACTCCACTGCGGTGCGTCATGAACATCATTTGTTCACATTAGTTAATAGATTCAAGAGGTCATAACTATTTGAAATTAAAACATTTTTGTGTGCTCTTTTTTTTAAAATGTAGGTAATATGTAGTAGTTTCTACAGCATAAATCGTTTTTAATTCTGATTTGTATTTCCCCAGATTTAGGAGAAAATGTACTACCCTGATTTCATGAGAAACATTTTGCCATGCCGCACTGTGTTAATGAGACGCCTAACGAGTAATAGTGATGGGCAAGCAATAAAAACCAACAATACAAATCAACAATTCATCATAATCATTACAGTGTAACAGCCCAGTATGCTTAACATAAATGAAATGTCTCTAAAATCGCAGTAATTAAAGAACTACAATCAAAATCAACAATTAAATGCTAATCATCATCATAACTTAAATTTAACGTTATTTAAATTTAAAGTTAACTTAAATGAAATATGTCTCTTATATCACAGTAATTAAGGAACTAAAATTAAAACCCACAATGAAATATTAATCATCACATTTGCGTTTGATTTGATTTGTGTGCGGACGTTGTGCATCACTAGGCGCGACTGGCGAGAATGGCGCGCCAGCATTCGGTGCGGCATGAGGTGCAGGGGCGTGACCATATACTGGCCATGCCGCACACAGCGCAAAAGTACACAACTCTGTGCGACGTGAACATTATTTTGCCATGTCTGTTTTTGATAAATTTAGAACCTTTTTAAAAAAACACTCGGAAATATCTATTTGTTTCTTTCTTACTCATAGAACAACATATGAAAAAACCCCCCGCACCGTGGTGAGAAACACATTTTTCTGCACCGCACGCTGGTAAAGTCAAGCATGGCCCTATATTGGTCATGACGCATGGAACGTGTTATGGTTGGACAAAGAAAGGAATCATAGAACTTCTTAGTTCTAATCACGATCGAAATTTATCTTTATAAGATTAGTATAATGTAGTATATATTCTAATTTTCAAACGAATTTCCTCAATTCTTATATCGTTAATGATAAGACAATTATTGCCATTTTAGTTGATTCTAACAAAAATACAAACTGCATGCAAAAAAAAATGCAAATTAAGGTAGTTAAATGCCTTTTTAGAATTTAAGATAATGAAATAAGTACTTAGAAAAAGCCTCATTATTTCTTTTTTTTATTGAATTAATCTGTGATAAAGCATTATCTTATTTTTCTGAAAATAGATTTATAAAAATACTTTTGTACGTTGAACTGCCTCCGTGGTACATTGGTTAGAGAGTTGGGCTCTAAAACCCGGAGGTCGTGGGTTCAAATCCCGCGGGGAGCATAACTATGTGTGATTGTTTCCAGTTTGGTTAGGAAATTGCAGGCTTGAATCACCTGAATGTCTGAAAAGAATGATGATTCCGTGCTTCGAAAGGCACGATAAGCCGTTGGTCCCGACTATGTTCCAAGTAGGTCTGGTTTCCCTAGTGGAGGTCAGATGGAAATCGCTCCATTGTAATAACCAGACCTATTATATTAATTACATTGTAAAAACCAGACCTATTATGTAATAACAAAAATCGTTCACTATTCTCGAAAAGGAAAAACAATAAACCGAACTCAACGCTCCATATTTATTGTATACTCATGAATTTTGTTTGACTTGACTTGATTGTTTTTCCTTTTTGAGAAAATTGAGCGGTTAGTGTAAATACTTGAAACTGTGATTTGTTAATCGGGCTTTTGGTGTCTCCGTTGACATAATAATCATTGCACAGCTGCAAATAGTTTTCTATCTATGAGACGCTAAAGTGACCAGGTTTTTATGATAAAAGTCCAGATGCCAGGTTTTGTTGCCGGTGAGTGTGGGTATATAAATTCCGCTCGCGGTTTCACCCGCGCATAATTTCTTTTTTCAAATATCCCCCCTTTCTCTCACATTTCTTGGATCAAAAGTACCCTATGTTCACCGGGGATAGTGTAGCTTTCCAACAGTGAAAGAATTATTCAAATCGGTTCAGTAGTTCCTATTCAATAAAAACAAACAAACAATCAAATCTTTCCTCTTTATAATATTAGCATAGTAGTAATGTCAGGAAACCAAGATTATTTAAGTGAGAATGAGCCTTCTGTAAGTTAGTAAGTACTATAAGTTATTCCGTCCCAACGATCCCGTAAAAAATCTTTATCCTCTTTTATACAAACGCAACATAATCCTTAATCTTTGTATTAAAATAAATGTGCTATGATTAATATTAAATGAGGTCGCCAGTTTAAAGACTCTAATCGCCTTAAGATGTAAACAGTTTAATAATTTTCATGTTTTAAAACGTTTGTCAAGTTCTAAGGTTAGCAGTAAGCTAATACTGGTGAAGCACATACCACAACCAGGAAAGATTATCTTATCCAAGAGAGACTCGGCTTGGAGAGGAAATGTACCTACTGGCGTTCACCATCAGAGTTGGTTGCAGTGTCTGTTGCTATTAATAATATAAAAAAGGCTCGCACGGACAATTATTACTGTTGAATAGTGAAAAAATAATAATTGTAAAATTTTTGTACTTTTTCGTAAGTTATTAATCTCTCTTCGGTCGTGTCAGACTGCTGTCCCACCGTGTTATGCACTCGCTTGTGCACCATAATAATTATATCCTGCGTGGTTCACTGATCTTTAAGATTGGCCGCCGTAGCCGAAACCTCGGCTAGGACATTATTATTATTATTATTCTGCTAAGCTCGTAGTAGGTACTTCTCGTATTAATATGGCAATAAAACTCTTCCTAAACATCTTTGCTATTATACTTCGGGTCTCAACCGAAGACGATTTAATATTACTTGCAGCAGCACATGAGTTGGTGCTATCTTTGTCACACGTTTAGATTTATAACACTTAAAAAGATCTTCTGTCTCACTCACCCCCCAACAACCTGGCAACCCGCGGCGCCTACGCGCCAGACCTCATTACGTGTTTTTGTGTTATCCTAGTTACACGTGCGCTTTCCTTTCTAAAAATTTAAAAAAGGAAAACGCTAACGGTCGGAATCTTCAGATAGTAAGTGATAGTTTTCAACTCAAAGGCCAAAAATTGTGAAAGTGTTACTTTTCCTACGGAAAATCCAAAAGTATTAACCAGTGAATATGATTTCAATACAGGAATCAACATGACCAATGGAAGTTTTCAGGTACCCTACTTTTATTTATTTTTTGCAATTACATTTTGTAACAATTTACTCCCAGCAGTGGGAACGTGTATGGGCTGATGATGATGACATTTTGTAACTTTATTATGTGAGTACATACTGACCACCATAATGTAGTTCATGTATATTCATATTTCGAATCAAATTAAACTGTTTTGCAAAAATACAGTAATAATAAATAATGTCCTCCTAGCCGATTCGGCTATGGCGGCCAATCTTTTACGATCAGCCAACTACGCAGGATATATTATAGTGCACAAGTGAGTGCGCAAGCACAGGTGCACTCCCTATTCCCTCACTCTCATAGCACGGTGGGACAGCAGTCTGACACGACCGAAGAGAGATCAGGCGCAGGACCAACGGCTTAACGTGCCTTCCGAAGCACGGAATCATCATTCTTTTCAGACATTCAGGTGATTCGAGCTTGCAATGCCTTAACCAAACTGGAAACATTCACACAAAGTGATGCTCCCCGCGGGATTCGAACCCACGACCTCCGGGTATTAGAGCCCAACGCTCTAACCACTGTACCACGGAGGCAGTTAGAAAAATACAGTAAACAAAGGTCTTGTCAAGATTATAATGCGTGTATTCAACCTGCATGCAGGTGTGCAAATCTACTTACATAAATTGGAAACAAAAATATATTATTATACATATTACATAGGTAAATTATCGTTAATTATTACATGTTAAACTGTTATTGCTATGAGTAATATATTCAGTAACATTTATAAATGAGGTCTGGGCGAGATCAGCCCGTGATGTAAATAATCTATAGCCTACACGGCTAAATAAGTAACCATTACGCTATAAAAGCGCTACAAGTTACAGTACTAAAAGTGTTGAGGGATTTTGATACCACAAATTTGTGAGGACCTACTTTATTCTTATAACGGTAGGGTACTCTTGGACTCAAGTGTTAAAGTTCCCTTTAAAACTACCTACTTAATCCACGCAAAGCGTGATGACAATATTGCACCATGAGGTTTTTTGACTCCACGCAAGACGTGTAGAGGATATTTCTCCACTGTAAAAGTGTCGAGGTTAACCCCACGCTAGTCGTGAAGTGGTTTTTTAACTCCACGCATGTCGTGTAGAGGATATTTCTCCACTGTAAAAGTGTCGAGGTTAACCCCACGCCAGTCGTGAAGTTGTTTTTTAACTCCAACCAAGTCGTGTAGAGGATATATTTTCTCCACTGTAAAAGTGTCGAGGTTAACTCCACGCTAGTCGTGTAGAGGACATTGCTCCACTCTAGAAGTGTCGAGCTATAATGGAGGCCCAGAGTGGACACCACAGGCAGACCACCGCCTGTGGTGGACGACTTACGACGACACGCAGGCTGGGACTGGATGAATCGGGCACAGGATCGTCGCAAGTGGAAAAGAAGATAAGAGGCCTCTATCCAGATATGGATCATTAAGAGATCATGAGGAGGGCGAGCAGTTTTTTCTACCTTCAAGCACAGCGTGTTGTGGTATTGATCCAAAAAATGGTTTACTTCACGTAAATCTAGTACGTATATCATATAAATATAATTGAAGGTTAAGTAAAGTTTATATGATGATATCTGCCACTACTCCTTGACAAAACAGAACCGGTCGCAGGCACGTTTAACCGCACCGGCCTAGCTTGTCTGATTTCATCGGATATCCAAGAAAAACTAATTTTATTTGGATCCGGAATTATTACAATAACTCAGAAAGATCCAGGATATAAAAATAATAATAATAACGCACGCTTCAAAGGATCGGGTCCCCATGGGCTTGCTTGACTAAATGCCCGGAACTGAAATCATTACTAGTGTAAAAACGGAGACATACAAACATATTATGTCTAGTAATAAGAAAGTTTCTGGACAAAGATAATCGCTTTCATATGGACACAATAATCGGCAAAATTATGCATAATAATTATGATTGATATTCAATTATAAGAAAATAAAGATATTATTATTATTATTAAGATAAATATTAGATACAGTTATAAACAACAAACAGATCTTGTGTTCGCACATCTTCAGATCTGTTATTTCCGAGATTCGTCGAAATCTATCGTTTTCGAAATTTATATCGGAAAGAAAAGTTCTGATTATCATCAGAACGAAAAGATACGATAGGGCCCCGTTTGGAACGCAAACTCGAGGCGCTTTAAACTCCAGGGGGGTGCCGCCGCGCGGAGCATCAGCGGTTGAGCTACCAAGGGTGCAGCTAGTGACGCCGAGAGGCCACCACTCCGCCTGCGCGACATCACAAATATCTGTCATATGTGCGCACTGACTTATCTGACGATTGTGCAGTTTTATGATTAGATGCATGCATATAAAGAAGAATCTTCAGAAGTATCTTAAGTTCAAGATTATTACTGTTACGCAGAAACTTATGTCACAATAAAGGACAAATTTCATTATGTACAATAATTATTACATTTATTAAAGTGGCACATTTCACAATTCTTTACAAAATGGAAGCTTATGGCACAGTCCATACGCTGATTATTAATTTTATGACAATATATTTTCATTATGTTACTCGTATCTCTATTGCTCAATCGCTGCTCTGATACGAATTATATTTATTATAAATTGTCTATTCTAAATTACAAAAACCTTCTTTGTAATTTAGTGTGTAGTTTGGAACATCTACTGAACTGAGGACTACTGGAAGTTAATTTATTTATTTATAAAAACTTTATTGATCTGAAAATCCGGGTACTAAGGCGGACTTGACAGTAGAAGCATTCTCTACTAGTCAACGTTTGGGGAAAACGAAATGCTTTAATGCGGCAAAAATTTGTGTCTTAATGTGTGTAATCATCACTATAATGAATTTAACAAATGATCCTTTTTCTAAAACAGTTATGTGAACCACATATTATGGTTATGTCTAACTACAATAAAATTATTATTAATATATTTTTAGAAATATAATAAGACATTAAACATGGATTTATTTTTCTATATTTACTACAAAAATCGAATAATCGATAACATATGCTTGTAAAGAAAAATGAAAATAAGAACTAATAATATGTCACTACTTGAACTAGAACGAAACAGTGTTGTGAAAATAAATAATACCGCATAAACGTTCCGTTTAAAAATAACTACGGTTTACAAATTCTGTTTATTTGTAATAAACACAAGAAATATGTTAAATATACCGAACACTGTTGTCAAATATTGCGAATAATTGTGACAGGTATATTGATGTTGTTTTTTGATGATTACCTATAGGCAAATTTACACTAAGGTATTTTGCTGAATGTATTGGCTTTTTGTCCTCTGCATTTCCAGTCGTTTATTCGTTAATTACATGATATAACGTTAAGTTTTTTAATAAGAAAAATTCGTAGTCATTTCAACATTTTTCGAAAATGAAAATTATGAAATTGGCAAGTAATCATCCAAACAAAAAAAAAAAAAAAAAAAGCAGACAGATATCCCCAGACTGGGTATGGCTTGTGCTATGGTTGCCAAACTTGACAAATAGCGGATGAACGTTCCTTACATAATTTGTTATTTTTGTATTATTATTTTTAAAATGTATACCTACTTTATTATACATATAAAACATTCAGGCCGATAAAGGCATATGTTTATGCACACGACACGAGTGGTCGTACCGTGCGGATTTCGATCCCGCGATCTCTGATGTAGTGGTCGACTCCTCAAACATTACAATGAATCTATGTATATATCTATGTACGCATTTTAGATCAGATCAAGCTATATACATATTAGATAGATAAGTTACTGGTGAATGCAAATCACAAAATTTGTCCCAATTTGTATCACAATAATATTGTGATAATTGTATCACAATATTATTGTGATTGTATTGCATTGTATTGTATGTATTGACATACACTAAAATATACAATAAAATTTAACGTATCATCATTCCTTGTCTGATGATTGTATAAATCGCTTTGCTATTAAAGGTTTAAATAGACTGGCTTTCACCAAATCACCATACAAAGTTTTATTTTGTATTAAGCTATTTCGCTAATATTATCCGTAAGATAAAATATAATATATCTATAAAAGATTACATACTCCGTGTACTTGCTTAGTCATTGCCTTTGATCAAAGAATACAGACCATTATCTTAATGAGACATTTAATAATTACAATAGATTATTTGATTTGATGGAGATCTCGTAACCTGAGGCCTTCCATCCATCATTACTTATAGTGCCGTATATTCGCGGCAATAATAATATATTCATAACAATTGCTGAATATTAAAAACTACGTATACAGAACTTGTGGTTCATGGAAGGACACTTTTTAATTGGAGTAAAAAAAAAAAAAAAAACAATTGAAAAATAATTTATTTTAAATACATGATATTGCCATCAATTGAAATATACATAACGCGTATTCGTATCTCACAGTCCCCTGTCAGCTTCTGCATCCACCTTTTACCGGTGTTGGTTGGAGCGATCCCTCGATTGTCTTCTTCTTCTTTATAATAAAAATGTCCTAGTATCGTCCTGTACATAAATAATGGTGATTTCGCTAAAGCCATATTCGGTATATGATTAATTTAAAAGACATATTATTTGACTACGCCTTATTAATTTACAAAATTAACTTATCTTTTATTTTTAATATTACAATGATGCTCTAAACATCTGCAAGTAATATTAAATCGTCTTCGGTTGAGACCCGAAGTATAATTAAGAATCAAACGAACTTACCTAGTGTAGTTTGATTCCAATTATGCGAGGGTCTCAACCGAAGACGATTATATCGTCCCATCCCGCCCAACCCGACAAACAATTAATAAAAATAAAAGCTAATCCATTTACGGAAACACAAAAAATTTACTTTGAAATAATGAGGTCTGGCGCGTAGGCGCCGCGGGTTGCCAGGTTGTTGGGGGGTGAGTGAGACAGAAGATCTTTTTAAGTGTTATAAATCTAAACGTGTGACAAAGATAGCTCCAACTCATGTGCTGCTGCAAGTAATATTAAATCGTCTTCGGTTGAGACCCTCGCATAATTGGAATCAAACTACACTAGGTAAGTTCGTTTGATTCTTAATTAAAAACGGTAAGGCGTTTTTTATAACTTTTAGTGTACTTAACTCTCGCTTATTTTCTAAAAACTTCGTTGTTGTACAAAATCAAAATAAAAAAAATTATGCTCTTAATACCGTGTGTTTTAGTAGTTGTTTTCCCGCTTAACCTTTTTAGTAGTACTATCGTTTTTTGGAAGTAGGTAATTTTTTTTTTTTTTTTTTTATAAAATTTGGCTGATAAATGGAAATCGAATGTTAGTAAATAGGGAATTATCATTTTTTTTTATAAGCGCGAAGGGCAACGATCCCGGCCGGTGACCGTCCGCGACGCATCATTTTACTGCGGGAAAACAACAAGTAAAAAGTCACGCGGTAAAAAAGCATATAAGATGAACTAATAATCCGTCATAAATTATAGTTAGTGACTTTATAACTGGGTTAGTCTGAATTCGAAATGTTGTTATCTAGGAGAGAACCATGCTCAATTAGTTATCAGGAAAAAGGTCATAAATCAAAAATGCAGTCTGTCATTATGGTTTTTATTCATAACTTTGGTAGTCCTCAGGGTTGCAGGGTCATTTATTTTATCCAAATTAAGCGTCAGCGATTATCTGTAAAAAATTATAATGACTGTTAGTAAAGATCCATTTCAGGGAATACTAGCGCCGCCAGCTGAAAATTAAACAAACACGCAGCCCACTTGATGGTAAGCGGCCACTGCGGCCTATTCCATTGAGGGACACTTCACCAGGAAGCGTCGCTCAATGTGCTGCCAAACTGTAGGCTCATCTGATCTTCGAGTCTTTGACTTCAAGCTTACTGGCTCTCAAATTAATATAAAGTGCGAATATGTGCTCACAATAATAATATATTTTATCTACATCCATACCATAATATGTCTATTTTATATTCAGGGGCGATGAGCAAACGCCCTACATTTAGATATAAGTATCTGTGGCTGCATTGAAATGTTTACATTTTAGTGTCGGTAACCGATACTTAATTTCGTTCAAATTTCGAACGTCTTCTTTAAAAGTAAAAATTAATATAGGTTTTTTCGATTATCGAATTAGTCGATTAGTAATTTTATGTTCCATTCCTATACATTTAATTCGATGCTGAAATTATAACAATCGATTTGAGAATCGAAATCAACTCGAGTCTAGATTGTTTATGGATTTTAAAAACTACAAACGTCAGTCATTATGTCAGTACTAACTTTTACATACAGATTAAGTTGGTAACTAGGGCGTTTGCTCATCAATCCTGACTATAAAATAGACATATTATTATCGTATGAATGAAGATAAAGTTATGTATGTGACTGTACATAATTAGTCATTAAAATACTCATGTGATTCTTTTATGAAACTCACTTCGTTCGTTTCATAAAACCACATTCGTATTTTAATGGCCCTCATTATGCAGCAGTCACATAAATAACTATTTAGGTGTAAATATCGTTTGTTGTCATTGTATCTCATACAAAATGAAAATTTACGTCTATTGGTAAGGTTGATTTTTGTCAAATGTTCAGCCCCCCTAGACAAGCGGCATTTATGACGTTCGTTATAGCTCAGTTTGCGATAGCGAATGTCAAATCCCTACTTTCAACACGTGACTTTTCTATGGCATCTGTCAAATCCATACAATTTAAAGTTAGCGAATTTCGCCAGCTATGAAGCGATGTCATCTTGTCTAAGCCCCCGGATATTTTTGGTGGTTTTGAACGCTCAGATCATTTTAACGCCGACTTTACTATCCATCCGTACCTTCTTTATTGCTGTATCATCTTTCTTTTGTCGTATATACCGCGTGTTTTTTTAGTCGTTGTTTTCCCGCAGACGAACGCTTCACCTTCAATATTACTATCGAGTTATGCAAGTAACTTTTTTTTTAAAGTTTGAAGGAAAAATTTAAATAAAATGTTAGTAAATAGTGAATTATCATCTTTTTGATAATAGCGAAGGGCAATGATCTGTTCTGAATGGTTGGTTCGAGTTTTGTCTCATCACAATCGTAAAACTTTTGATTTGACTAAAAAGACTTCATTTATCTATTGTATCTACTACCAAGATAGAATAATTTTACTGCGGGAAAACATCGAGTAAAATGTCACGCAGTACGCTAGCGGGCGGAAATAACTCTGCTTGTGCGATGCAGGTTCCCATACTAATTCGTGTTTGTAAGCAGCGCCATCTGTCATCAATTTGTAGAACTGTTTGTGGCGAGCCGAGGGTACTTGATGTTTACTGATCAAGTTAGAGGTCGCTACAAGCTAAATCGAGCTTCTTTTTAGGGGATATTTTTAAGTGTAAGTACAGTCAAAAGCTCGTCAGACGTAACACTTTGGACTTTGTACCGCTCTTATGTCGGGGGCATAAGTGCTATTATTGAACTGCAAGTGTTTACCGTGATGTGCTGTTAACCGTACATCAAAAAAATACTGAAATGTACATTTTTTTTTTATATTATAGGGGGGCAAACGAGCAAGTGGGTCACCCGATGATAAGTGATCACCGCCGCCCATAAGCACCCGAGACCCCCTTGGGGTCCCAGGCGCTTTGCCCGCCTTAAGAGACGCCAGTTGTTATTAGGTCTCATATACATATGGCTTCAGATCAGGACTGTCTACAGAAACGGCAATACTATGTCTCAAGCATACTGTTCGTTACTACACAGACAGGAAAACACCTGTCTATGCATGTTTTTTAGACCTGTCAAAGGCGTTTGATTTGGTGTCGTACAACAAACTGTGGGAAAAACTGTACAGTGAGACGACAATGCCTGGAGAACTCGTAGAATTGCTCCAGTATTGGTACAGCCACCAAAGCAATACGGTAAGGTGGGCAGGGTCGCTATCCGAACCGTACAGGTTGCAGTGCGGAGTGAGGCAGGGGGGATTGTCCTCGCCTAGACTTTTCAGCCTGTATATTAACCGGCTGATTGAGGAGCTCAGTGGCGCGATGGTTGGCTGCTCTGTAGATGGCACATTTGTAAACAACATTAGTTACGCCGACGACATGGTGCTGCTGAGCCCGTCAATAAGTGCCCTCAGAAAACTAGTGCAGATATGTGAAAGGTATGCAGAGGCCCATGGTCTCCGGTACAACGCCGGTAAAAGTGAGCTGATGGTGTTTAAGGCAGGCACCAAACATTATCCCACGGTACCACCAGTCACACTATGTGGTTCCCCACTCAAATTGGTGACAGAATTTAAGTACCTGGGACACTGGGTCACTGCAGACCAGCACGACGACATGGACGTGGAGAGGGAGCGGAGGGCGCTAGCGGTTAGAAGCAATATGTTGATCCGCAGGTTTGCAAAGTGTACTAAAGACGTAAAAGTGACGTTATTTAGAGCGTTTTGTCAGTCATTTTATACATGCAGCCTGTGGATCCAATATACAAAGAAGGCCTATAGCGTCCTGCGCATACAATATAATAACGCATACAGAGCGCTGATGGGGCTGCCGCGCTACTGCAGTGCCTCTGGAATGTTCGCAGAATCAAGCACTGATGACTTTTACGCACTGATGCGCAAACGAGTGGCATCTTTATGGAGTAGAGTTCGCGCCAGCCCCAACAGCATTCTGCGAACTGTTGCGGATAGGTTCGAGGGGCCGTTCTTACGGCACTGGACGACCTTACACGTCAAATCCTCCAACCTAGCTGCTAAATAATTAAAATAATAGCTTATAAAAAAAAATATATATATATATAGTACTAACATATTTTTAAGTTTTAATGTTACTAACAAATTTATGGAAAATGTAAGTGTATGCTTTTTCCGAAATAAAATGATTATTATTATTATTATTATATTATATACCCAGTAATTTCACTAGCTTCAGTGCCCTTTCCCCGAAACACAGAAATGCTTGACACACTTCTATTTCACGGGAAAATATCTGGCACTGCGGTACCCACCTAGACGGCCCAATACAGGAACCTACCACCTGGTAAATCAAAATAACTGATTGCACACCAAAGGTTAGGTTAGGTTAGCAATAAATACTTACTTAGCTCTATTGTTTGGGGGCAGGAGCCTTCATCGTTGAATTCATGGCTAAAAATAAAGAATAAACTTATTTACCTACTAAATATATTGTTAAGAACAAAAATGTTATAATATCGCTTATTACATTTAGGCGATTTAAATTGGTGTACACAAGAGCAGCGTGACAGCCACGCGGGAAGCGGAAGCGAGCGCGGGAGCGGCAGCGCACGCAGGGGCGCACTGCGGTCACCGCTTGACGCGGGCCGTCAATTATAATAGCGGTACGATGCTGTCAAGCGGTAAACCGCAGTGTGCCTGCGAGCGCTACCGCTCCCGTTTCCGCCCCGCTGTGTTCGAGAACAGGTCTATGGGATTCCATACAAATCATCGCTGCCCGCGAAATTTAAGGCCGAGGCCTAAGGTGCATTTCCGGCTTTTAACGGAATATTGAAGGAGGGGGAAGTTGAAGGGCTATGGGGAATGGGAGAAGGAAAGATAAGGGGAGTAAAAATAGTATAGAAGATGTATTAATACTTACTTCCATTAACTGGCACTGAAATGGAAATAGGTATTAGTATATAAGAAAAAAGAAGAAAGTATCAGCCTATTAAAGTGATGAGAGTCGTCAAAGTGGCGCCCTTATTAAATAAAAATCATATATGTTTCGTTTGTAAAAAAGATAATAAGGTATTTTTACGTTATTATCACAATAACACTTAAAATGTGTAACTTTTTTTGCACTTATCAAAAGTACCTAAAACGGCCGTTATTGACACTTATGACTACTACATCGAATACAAAACATTTTGAGCCCTGTTTTAGTAAAGTAAAAAACTTTATCCTTTGTTATACAAACGTAAAAAATCTTTATCCTCTATAGGACAAACTAGTTATCTTTATTCTCTATAGGCTATACTAGTTTATCCTATCGCGTTTAGGACAAACTAGTTTAGCCTAGGCCAAACTAGTTTGTCCTGAAATCGTTGGCCGGTAACATAATATACCTACATTGATATTAATAAAAAGTCTAGAATATCATACCTCCTCCTACGACATGTCCTAGACCAGTAAGAGTATACCCTAGTCCATCTGAAAAAAAAAAACCAATTTAGTTGTTGTGTAATGGTTAAGAAATAATTCAAAATATTTTTTATTCTTATTGATATTAAGCTAAAATACTTTTAATTTAATAATTACTTACAGCCGAGTGATCCTAGTACACGTCCAAGTAATTCACCTGTAAAAAATAATTAGGTAAAAAAAGTATAAGACCTGATCTCGAACACAGCGGGGCGGTAGCGCACGGCGGCGCACTGCGCGGTTCACCGCTTGACAGCATCGTACCGCTCTTGACGGCCCGCGTCAAGCGGTAACCGCGAAATTCGAGGCCGAGGCCTTACACTAAATAGGTCATCAACATAATCGCTTATTCTTAAAAACTTACCCACTTCGTCTACACTCGAACCCAAGAATCCGACAAGAGTACCCTCTGTAAATAAAATATTTATTAAACAAATTATACAATATTCATTAATTGGATCAGTTGGCAGACAGGCACGCTGCCCACCTGATATTCCCTGTCAATGGAACTTTCCCAGGAAGCGTCACTCGATGTGATGCCACACTGCAGACTCTCCTGATCTTCGAGCCTTAGATTTCAAGTCTACTGGCTCCCGCATTAATAATGCCGGAACACAGCCAGAGTTGTTATGGCTTGGCTTGCCAGCCAAGAAGTCAGGGGGTCAATCATCATTGTTTCGGGGATGGGCTGGTCAATAGCCACAAGGCCGGCACCGGCTCGCCCCAAAGGGTGTGAAGGTGAAACCGGGGGAGTTTAGCGGGTAGTGGACGCTTTAGTCTCGAGTTCCACACACGGCCGCAGGTCTAGCTAGCCTGTGGTTATGGTGCATAAAAGCATTCTTTTCCGAAAAAAAAGGGTGTCAATCATGAAATTCGTGTGACGTAATTTATGGATGACCCCTAATTGAAAAATGTGTTTTGATAAAAAGTATAGGTATTAACCCTTTCAACGCCAATGTCTGATATATCAGACAAACCATTTTCGTGCCCACCACGCCAATGTCTGATTTACACTCAGTTGCAGAAACGTCCATTAAAGTTAATGTGTCATTAAAGCTATTGCTGTCACTTTTTATTTCATGACAACGAAAAGTGACAGCATTAGATTTAATGCAGCATTAACTTTAATGGAGCTTTCTGCAACAGGGTGTTAGCAGACAAAAAAACATGATCAAGAAACGTTGTATTTTTACTTGCCTGAATGAGTTAAGTATAACCTAATAATATTTTGGAATATTTTTTTTAATGGTCGTGGCGTGTGGGGCACCATTTTCGGAAAAAAACGTGGCGGGGAAAGGGTTAAACATTAATTATACCTGGTACCGGATTTGGTGCTGGAACGCACAACACTACACCGATCTGAAAGAAAAAATAATTTAAGAAATAATAAAAATGTTCTCCGAAAAATATTTGTCGAGGTCTGTGCTATAGTCTGAGTAAGCTTAAAACTGTGTAGTGATAAAAGTTTTACAGATGGTAACTTGTTGACCATCGGTCGAAGGAGAGGAGAAAAGTTCGCGCATGTGCACTTGCGCGTGACAATAGGTTCTGGAGTGGAGACCGCGTCTCGGTAAACGTAGTGTAGGACGCCCTCAGGCCAGCCCCCCTAGACAAGCGGCATTTATGACGTTCGTTATAGCTCAATTTGCTATAGCGAATGTCAAATCCCATACTTTCCACACGTGACTTTACTATGGCATCTGTCAAATCCATACAATTTAAAGTTAGCGAATTTCGCTATCGCTGTCAAAATGTTACTTTGTCAAGGCCCCCAGCCCCCCTCTAGACAAGCAGCATTTATGACGTTCGTTATAGCTCAATTTGCGATGGCGAATGTCAAATCCCATACTTTCAACACGTGACTTTTCTATGGCATCTGTCAAATCCATACCATAAATTCGCCAGCTACGAAGCGATGTCATCTTGTCTAAGCCCCCAGGTGGAGTGACGATTTGCGCAAGATGGCAAGAACTGGATGCGCGTACGGCGTAAGAGGATTATACAAAGTAGCGAGTGTTTGGAGAGTCATATGTCTAGCAGTAAACGGCAAATAGGCTGATGATGATCTTACTAATCTTATCTTACTTACTAATATTATAAATGCGAAAGTCTGGATGTTTGGATGTTTAGATGTTTGGATGTTTGTTCCTCAATCACGCCTAAACGGCTGAACGGATTTAGATGAAATTTGGCACACGTACAGTTTATAACGTGGATTAGGACATAGGCTATAAAGTTCCTACGGAAAACGTCTCATTCCCGCGGGAATAACAATTTTGAAAATACTGAACCGATTTGAATAATTCTTTCACCGTTGGAAAGCTACACTGTCCCCGGTGAACATAGGGTACCTACTTTTGATCCCGGAAATGTGAGGGGAAGGGGGGATATTTGAAAAAAGATATTACGCGTGGGCGAAACCGCGGGCGGAAGGCTAGTGAGTAATGAATAAGTTTATTGAGATCAGGTGAAAATGTTTGAACTTACCAACAACATAACAACAAAGGCAGTCTTCATTTTTCAGTATAGCGTTGTTCGTCTGAGGTCTAGAAACACTATTGGATAATGTTAAACATCTCTCTTTTATAGCGTCGACTTTAATTAAAATTATCATTAAAATAGTTTACACATGGTAATATATTTTACAGTGAACGTTTCAGCATTAATTCCCCATTAATCCACCATTTGCAAAATTTAAATTCTTTCACCTTGTATAGGAACGCAAAATACATAATGTCACATCAAGCTTCCCTAACCTAAGTTGCTACAATTAATTTCCAGCTTAATCTTTAACGCATAAATTTCAGTTTCAATTGAATTAAAAATCTGACTGGCCACCGCTCCCATACATGAAATCTGCCGCCAAAGAATCTCTAGCTATGTTCCGGTTCTATATTAATGTGGGAGCCAGTACACTTGAAATCAAAGGCTCGAAGATGAGATGGGCCTACAGTGTAGCAGCACATTAAGCGACTCTTAGGGATCTAACAGACGAACGACCCATCGTTTGCGACCCTCGACGACTGCGGTGAGCGGCTGACGTTCGGGGCCGCAACGACAGCCGACGACCCTCTGCGACTGTCGTTGACGGTCGTTGCGGCCCCGCGCGACAGTCGCAGAGGGTCGTCGGCTGTCGTTGCGGCCCCGAACGAAACTCGACGACAGCGGGGACGCAACGACAGCCTGCGACAGTCGTCGAGGGTCGTTCGGGGCCGCAACGACAGCCGACGACCCTCTGCGACTGTCGTTGACGGTCGTTGCGGCCCCGCGCGACAGTCGCAGAGGGTCGTCGGCTGTCGTTGCGGCCCCGAACGACAGCCGCTCACCGCAGTCGTCGAGGGTCGCAAACGATGGGTCGTTCGTCTGTTAGATCCCTTACTGTTTTAGAATCCTATAATGAAAGAGGCCTCAGTAGCCACTTATACCTTTAGGAGGGTGCGTGCCTGCACACTGATCTGAGTAATCTTCATTCATTAATAATAAATTAATAAATCATTGTCATCATTGTCATCATTGTCTGGCACATTTTGCTCCTTCAACTCTGACACCTACAGGAAAGCACTGTGTGAATAGTGTAATAGTGTGTGTAAATTGTGACCGCCTCCGTGGAACAGTGGCCAAACCGCTCGGAAAAAAACCCGGAGGTAATGGGTTCGATTTCCGCGTGGGGTCTGGTTGGTGGTAGGGCTGTAGCAGAGTCCAACTAGCGAGCTACCACCCCCGCAGGTGAAATCTGCCGCCATAACAGCTCCGGCTGTGTTCCGGCAGTATTAATGTAGGAGCCAGTACACTTGAAATCAAAAGCTCGAAGATCAGACGAGCCTACAGTCTGGCAGCACATTGAGAGACGTTTCTTGGTGAAGTGTCCCTCAATGGAATAAGCCGCAGTGGCCACTTACCATCAGGTGGGCTGCGTGTCTGTCTGCCAACTGATGTAGTATCAAAAAATGTCCAGGGATATAAAACTCAAAGGTGACTGACTGACTGACTGACATAGATATCTATCAACGCACAGCCCAAACCACTGGACGGATCGGGCTGAAATTTGGCATGCAGGTAGATGTTATGACGTAGGCATCCGCTAAGAAAGGATATCTCGATATTTCCACGGGAACGGGAACCACGCGGGTGAAACCGTGGGCGCCCGCTAGTAATAAATATTGTGTTTTTTTTTTCTTGAAATAAAGATATTCAATAATGTCTAGCTTGTTGATATGTAAAAACAACCACATAATTTTATCAGGAGAAAAGGTAATTGTATAGAATTGCATTCAAAAAAGTCATTTTTTTTCTACCTTATATCTTATATTTGGTTTTCTGGTATCACATACTTAAAGTGCAGTTATAAAAACAAGTTTATTGGTAGATTTTAAATAGTTTAAGTAACATCATTTCTAGCAATTACCATGGAATTAAGACATTTTAAATGAATAGATAAATATTGATGTGGTAGCCAAATGGTTTTAATGTCGATTTTATTCATGTAGGCTTCAAAGCTGCACTTATGAATAAACAAAAATAAATTTTTGTAGTGGTAGAGCCATGCTGTTTTACAGTGCGAATGGGCCGGCTTGTCCGGGGAAGTACCACCCTCTGACATAACACCAGCGTGAAATAATAGTGACTACTATTATTGTGTTTCGTCTGGTTTGTGTGAGTGCCGGAGGCCCACACCCCCCCCCCTTAAAAGATCCCTCTGGTGTCGCAGATGTCCATGGGCGGCGGTGATTGCTACCATCAGGCGACCCGCTGGCTCGTTTGCCGCCTTTAAGGGGGATTTGGGCCTCCGGCTATGTCACTCACCCACAGAGATCCAATAGATCTCTGTGCACTCACCAGACGAAACACAATAGCTAGGCTATTAAACGCCGGACTTCTGTGAGACTGTGGTACTTCCACAGTCGAGCCGGCCCATATTCATATTGCAGGCAAACTGATTGAAAAAATAATAAAGTTAAATTAATAAACTAGAATAAAAAAATGGAATAGAAATCGGTAAATGTGGAAAAAATTTTTACCTGTAGAGAAATCGCTGGTTGAATGTGGAAGTACCCATTAAGACATCTGTATTGCAATGTGACATGCAAAAAATGGAAAAATGGAATTAGAATTAACATATCTTTAGTAATTTTAGGTGTTGCGTCATTTTCGAATGAAAAAGAAGGTATTTTAGGGTTTCAAAAAAACAAAAATAACCACGAAGGCTAACTAAGCTAAGGCGCCTTAGCCTTCTAACCTAATCCATCCGAGTCGATTTCCCCTAATTAATCTAACATTACCCAGTAAGCATTAATTGGGGGATATCGACTCGGATGGATAAAGGTTAGAAGGCTAAGGCGGGAGCGAAGCGAAGCGGAGCTCGCGCATAAGTAAGTGCGCAAGCACAGGTCAGGCCTGCGCCTGATCTCTCTTATTATTGGGCCTGCATCCAATGGCTTTTCAAGACGCGGCCAGGTTGTTAACACTGCCACTAGTTTAGCAATGAAACTTTACAAGTGCAAAGGACAATGCAAAAGACTAGGCCCAAAAAAGAAAAAATATTGTGCAGATTTGAGACAGACTACCAAGTAGATCCAATAAACACCTTTAACTTTTATTATCTGCCGACACGTGCCGCCGACACTTTGCTGCTCGTGTGTTAGGTAGGACACTTAAGTAGATTTTAACGCTGCCTAATACTTAACATTATTGGCTATTACCCGATAATACTTCCTTATTTAAAATGCATTCGAAGTAGAAGTAAATTACACAGGTTCTTTTAAATACAATAGGGGAAGGTGGGGACCCTTCGTACGGTTTTTACATATTTTTTCATGAATTAATCACCTGACAGCTTTAATTTATTGTCTATCTGAGATTCATAAAAAAATAACAGATGATTTCATCTAATGTTTCAACCATAATTACGATTTAAACAAAATCTGGAATTTGTACGAATCTGCCCCAACAAAGGGGCACCTTATATACAGTGTTGGGGGACAATTTCAATGTGTACTTGTCCGCAGCTTACCTATAATGACAATACTTCTTACATAATATAACATCTTGTATTGCTGACTCCATGCGATTCTTCATCCACATCTTGTCTACTTGTCTTTTTGGTTTATAAGTCCGCACCATGTTTCTGTGAAGAAATAATAAAAAATAGGTATTAAAATGGGTTAGTAGTCGATTCGCATGAAAAAATTCGCACGAAAGTGCTAATCGTCCACTTTCAAAAATAATATTATTTTGAATAGTTGATTCGCCCGAACGAATTTTAATCGCGTGCGAATTGACCCCTCCAAGACTTACTAGTAGGCGATTCATATTCGTTTTGATTGTAACATATACATTCGTGTCTGTCACTCACAGAAATCTAAATAATAGATTTCTGTGCTGTCACTTCACTCTCACCGGTGCGAATGGCGCGATACAACGTTGACGTAAAGGAGGTACATCGACTCACGCACACATACAAAAGCAAGACCGTACGTTGTAATGTTTCGTTCAAGTTTTATTTTGACTGTATGAATGTGCCCCGCGTACGAAGGGTCCCCAGTCCCCACCTTCCCCTACCTACTTAGATACTTAGCTGCAATTGCCGACGTCTAACCCCATTATTATTTGTGACAATATAATTAATACTACAACTGCATTTTTGCCGCGAAATTCTCACGTCACAAATATTTAATCAGAAGTCAATTGGGACCATTTATTCAATCAGTAGATTCAGATTCGAACAACTAGAAGCAACTCAAACAAACATGGTTTTAAATAGGCTACGAAAAAAATTTACCATTTCAAAAATGCTAAACTTTCTAGAAGACCCGTGGTACCCATCCGTAGGTCCTCATCTTCGTTTGTTGGGCCTCACCGGCCTCTGGCTTCCGAAGAAGACAAAAATCAAACAGTGCATACTCTATATTACCATTAGTTTCTTCTTCAGCCAGTATGTGAAATGTTTCATCAAATTCGACCCTGGCGCATTTAAATTAATTCTCCAATATGCTGCCTTTCACCTTGGTATCATAAAGGCATGTTTTTTTCAAAAAGATCACGAAAAATGGAAGAGCCTTATCGAATATATATCGTCTGTGGAGCGTAAAGAAATTGCAGATGGTAACGAGGAGCTCAATAAAATTATCAGGGAATACATAAAATACAGTAGACGAGTAACTTACCTCTTTTGGTTAGTGTGTATATGGTCTAATTGGGCTATTTTCTGTGAACAATACCTAAAAAACCAGACAAATATCAATGTGACAGCCGTCTTTGATGTCTACACCCCATTCAGTGACGAACTGCCTGCATACTACTTCTCAATGTTAATTCAAACCGCTTTGGGGCATGTTATAACTGCATATGTGATGGTGTGGGACATGTTAGTTTGCACTATTATGATGTTCTTCAGAGGACAGTTGCAAATAAGTCGTTTGAATTGCGCCAGTGTGATTGACCTTAATGATACAGGAAGAAGTCACAACAACATTACCAACTGCCATCGTTTTCATGTGACACTTGTACAGTAAGTAATAGCTGGCAGGTAAGTATGTAAGTAAACTACAATGCTGCCGTCTTAAGAAGAAAAGACATCTAATATTTTTTATCTACATCCATACCCTAATAAGTCTATTTTATAGTCAGGATCGATGAGCAAACGCCCTATATTTAGATATGAGTATCTGTGGCTGCATCATAATGTTTACATTTTAGTATCGGTAACCGATACCTTAATTACGTTCAAATTTCGAACGTCTACTTAAAAAGTAAAAATTAATGGATTTGAAGCTAACATAATAAGCAAAACATCTTAATGTATTTTCAAAGGTACCAGGAGAGCATAACCGCAGCGTAACTATTCATTAAATCAAAGAGTTTGAAAGACGCGAGCTAGCCGCAGCCGGCAGGGCCTAACTAGGTTAACAAGCGACTGCGCCGGTCCACACTAATTAGTAACGGGCCAGCTTCTTGTAACTCTGCTCTCCTGGTACTACGGATTATATTCCACGCGGTTTCACATCGATCCTGACTTTAAAATAGATATATAATCGTATGAATGAAGATAAAGTTATGTATGTGACTGTACATAATTAGGCATTAAAATACTCATGTGATCCTTTTATGAAACTCACTTCATTCGTTTCATAAAACCACATTCGTATTTTAATGACCCTCATTATGCAACAGCCACATAAATAACTATTTCAAAATCGAGTTATATACAATTACATATTCGGATTCAGTAAAAAAAGACGCATCTACGAGTATTCATAATTGTGACGAAAATACTTGACCCTCGTCTCAGTTCGGCAGACTTCGTAACGGTGTGTTTGTATGCGACTAGACGTACATATTATGCGTGTAGATTGTACGCTCGCACGGATCGCGACGAGCGGCAGTTCGCCACAGTTCGCGCTCAGCGAATTTTTTTCCAAATGATTTTTATTTCCGTTTGAAGGTAAACGTAGATCTATACGTCTTTTCTCCTTATGGCGGCAGAATGAGATATTTTCTCTATCTAATATTAATGGTTACAGGAATCAGAAGTTGTTCAATTCATTAATCTCACCGGTAATGTTTGTCTACTTAATTCTTATCTCAGTCAATCTTGGAGTGTGCATCATAGAAATTGTGCAGGTAAACTTTTTTTGGATATTTTGGTTCAACGGTTAAAATAATCTTCATCCTCTTCGTGCTTCATAAAGTAGAGCTGATAAGCCGATGTCATTGTTCATATTTTATTTTTTTCAGTTGCAAAATGACTTGAAGACTTTTGTCTCGAGCTGTTTTTATGTAATGGCCTGTCTCGTACAGTTGCTTCTCTTTTACTGGCATAGCAATGAAGTTACTATAGAGGTTAGTGAATGTAATCCATGTTTAATCTTCTATAACCGCATCAGCAAGAGTACCAATTCGGCAAAGTTCTTCTGATAGAAAGTGCCGTCTACACATTCCCATAAGCCGTTTGTCCACCGCCGCCGTCACTGTCACGTCACCGAGAACGAAATGTCGGTGCCGAGGTAGCGGTACATGCATTTACTAGAGCCGTTTGTCCACCGCACGTCCGTCACCCGAGTGCCGTCCGTCATCCTGGGCGCCGAGATGTCGAGTAGATCGGCGTGACCGCTAGAACGTGCCCGAGATTTTGACGGACCGATGTGCCGGCATCTCGTTCTCGGTGACGTGACGGTGACGGTGGCGGTGGACAAACACCATCCAACTAATAAAATAGACTGACCATCAAAATTAGATCCTCCTCCTTTTAGCAGCAATAAAAAATGATGCGTTCGAATTTTGAAACAAACTTATTTTACTTACTTCAGATGCTATTAGGATAATACCTTTTGGAATGGAGCGAAAAATGACGTCAACTGCGCTTGTTGTCATTATCAACGCAAAATAATATAAGACCGACAAACTTATCTGTTCTGGTAGCGGCGTCGCTACTGTCGGTTTAGTACTGTTATTAAATATCGTTTTTGCATTGCAAAAACTGACATTTCACATAGTTCTAATTTTGGCCACCGGTACAGATAAGTTTGTCGGTCTTGTAAGTCATCATGCAAATGACATATTTTTTCGCTCAATTCCAAAAGGTATTATCCTAATAGCATTTGAACCTGATAGTAGGTACCTATTGGAAATTAAAAAAATATACCTAATATGAGGTTTTTTTCAGAGTACTCTAGTACAATATGGTACGTTCGAAAGCGAGTGGGTGGAGGTGGATTCCCGGCACCAGAAGGATGTTATGATGCTCGGCGTGACAACCAGCACCAGACTCGTGTTTAACGCGGGGCCGTTCAACGAGATGTCTCTAACTACTTTCGTAGCTGTTAGTAACGGTTTAAATCTAGTTATTAGTGTAATTAAAAACTAAATCTTTTGAATGTCATGTCATGTGTGACATTGAAGTCAATTTACTCAGCATCAACAACGACTAACAGAGTCCTAATGGTCTAAGATCCCACTGCTCAATTCTGCAGGTATCTGTTTTTTTGATACAACTAATTTTAAATGAATGTTAAGGAAGTATGTAATGGATTAGGGATAGATTGCGTATGAAAAATTAGCCGCAAGTAAAAAAAATTTTTTTTTGGTATTATTAATTCGCTGGTATAATAGGCAAGTTCCATATGTTTTTTTAATGAATTTTACGACATGTGAAAGATAATAATGTCACAAATTGAAAAAAATAAAACAGGTGAGTGTAAACTGATATAACTGTTAACAGCTGGCAACCCTACGTTGCGGCTGACTGAGAGCTGGCAACCATATTTTTTTCAATTTGTGACATCATTACCTTTCAAATGTCGTAAAATTCATTAAAAAAACATATAGTTACAAGATTACAAAAATTTTTTTTTTTACTTTCGGCTAATTTTTTATAGGCAACCAACCTATCCCTAATCCATTGCACACTTCCTTATAATTCATTTAAAATAAGTTGCATCGAAAAAACAGATACCTGCAGAATCATGCAGTGGGATCTCGTACTATAATAGGTACTCCTAATAATACGAGTATACCCAACACTATCCGTTAACCTTGAATTGAATTAATCTTACTTACTTAGCTCCCGGAGATCAGCCGCCACTACATCGCTCCAGCGATACATAGGGCGGCCAACCGGCCGACGGCAAGTAGGCCGGCCCAGATAGGCTTTCTTGACACCGCGATCCTCTCCCATTCTCTCCAAGTGACCAAGCCATCGCCATTATAGGGGAGACTAAAGCTCACAGACTCTGATGGCTTGGAGAATTTATCTTGAATCCTATATATTATACTAGCCTTCCGCCCGCGGTTTCACCCGCGCGTAATCTCTTTTTTCAAATATTCCCCCTTCCCCCACATTTCCAGAATCAAAAGTACCCTATATTCACCGGGGATTGTGTAGCTTTCCAACAGTGAAAGAATTATTTAAATCGGTCCAGTAGTTTTAAAATTGATATTCCCGTGGGAATGAGACGTTTCCCGTAGGAATTTTATAGCCTATGTCCTATTCCGGGTTATCAACTATACGTGTGCCAAATTTCATCTAAATCCGTTCAGCCGTTTAGGCGTGATTGAGGAACAAGCATCCAAACATCTAAACATCCAGACTTTCGCATTTATAATATTAGTAGGATAGTAGGATTAGTAGGATAGGATAATTTATATACTTACTACTTAGGTATTTCATTTGTGTGTTTCAGATACTTCGTTTGAGCTATAGCTTTTACACACTGCTTAGTGGAACCAATTGAGTAGATTAAATTACACTCATGTCCAGTGTGTAGGAATAGCCTATTATTAATTTTTGCATGGAAAAGATTACCGCCTAATGTAATAAATAGTTTATTTATTCCATTATACGACAAATCGCCCACTATGTTCTTTTTTTCAATACCTATCCTTCCTCTTATAAATATTTATTTAACTGTAAAACACACGTTAATTCAAAAAACTCTGTAGGTACTGCCAAATGAACTAGCATAAAAAAAGAAAATCCTCAATTAAAATGTGTCAAATATTAAAAGATAGATATTTTAGTACAAATTAAATTTGATTTAAAATTTTTGACATTTTATTATAATTACAACACTATGATGTCAAGAAATTGCAAGAAAATATAGGTATCAAGGTAAAATTCAAAGAGTTGCATAAATGTACCATTTGAGTGCATTATAGTAATCTTAATTAGTTTATCTTACAATATGACTGTTAATTGATGTATTTAAGTAGATGTGTTACGAAAAATTAACCAGTACCTTTTTTTGAAGACCTAAAGATTCGGCAGGAGACAATGAAATTCCTTTTCTTACTCTTTTTGGTAAGTATAACATTTTTTTCTTTTTTTTTATTCCTCCAGCCAGACACGCAGACAACCTGATGGTAAGCGGTCACTGCGGCCTATTCTATTGAGGGACACTTCATCAGGAAGTGTCGCTCAATGTGCTGCCAGACTGTAGGCGCATCTGATCTTCAAGCCTATAATTTTAAGTGTACTGGCTCCCACATTAATATTGCCGGAACACAGCCAGAGTGGTTATGGCGGCAGATTTCACCTGTGGGGGTGGTAGTAAGCCAGTCGGACTCTGAAAAAGTCCTACCACCAACCAGACCCAAGGCGGTAATTGAACCCGGCTTAGCACTACATACCTTAAGTTCGCCTTAATTATATTTTATAGAAAAGTGCATTTAAATTGAACTACCGTAGCATTTTTTATATGAAAAAAGGCGTAAGTAACGCGTAGTAAAAACTTTATGGCTTGAATTCCAATGAAAAAGAGTCAATTTGATAGGTTATTTATAGTTACTACTGTCAACGTTACTTTAAGGACATATAAAACTGTGCAAGCTTATGGAGCCAGCTGCACGCACGAAAAAACATGACTCGTACGGCGTTCCATTGTGCAAGCGAGAGCGCGGAACGAGCGACAAAGAGGCACAATCGGCCTCCGCGTTCGGCAGCGTTCGACATCTGTCTGTCTCCTACTTGAGTGAGCGTTGCGTCCGCGTGGACAGCTGCTATGCTATACAATAATACATTTACGTTTATCCTTTGAACAGTTATCCTTTTCTTATGACGTTGTCACGTTCAACTATCGTCAGTATACCGACTTTACAGACAACCAATTTTTACCGAATTATCATCATCATTTCGAGCGAAGGATGACCACTGCTTATCATAGGCCTCCCCTAAAGATTTCTAAGCCAATAGGCTCTGCACCACACGCATCCAGTGGATTCAGATCTTTATGAGATCATCTGTCCACTTTGTGAGAAGCCTACCCTGCTGCACGTGTCCACCACTCGAGGACCTTTGTATCAAAATCAAAATCAAAATATTCTTTATTCATGTAAACTTGGATCAAGTATTTATGAATCGTCAATTACAGAGTGACTCTACCACCGGATTCGGAATGTCGTTATCTGTCGAGAAGAACTGGCAAGAAACTCGACAGTTACTCTTTTTAATCGAAGAAAATTTAAATAACATTGATAATAAAACCATATTATAAAAATAATAAAAAAGAAAAATTCTAACTGTATTAAATAGCTAGCAAGTTTTGTTTTTTACCAAATACAAGCTTTAAATGTTTACTAGATTGATAATAATTAAACTAATTCTATTAATGCTCCAATGCAGGGCAAAGGACTTTAGACTAAGTCATAGTCACAATGATAGGTACTGGCCTAATAATCACGCTTGCAAAATGCGGATTGGTGATCACAACAACACAAAACACAAGAAAATTGAAGTACAGTAATACCCCGACTTACGCTACCCCGTTTTACGCGAATTCGGAGATACGCGGTTTTTCATTTTGACTTTGAGTGTAGGTTTAAACGTGTTCCGCGTGGAATTGTTTTACGTGCGCAGTGCGTTTTACTTATATTCTCTAATTATGTCATCTAAAAAAACGAAAAAAGGTTAATTTGAGTACCTATATCAAGAAAATAATATAATAATATGAAGCGAAGTTGAACCCCGACTTACGCGAATTCGACTTACGCGGCAATCGCTCGGTCCCACCTACCGCGTAACGCTGTGGGGGTATTACTGTATAATAATAAGATAAACTGAATAATTACAAATGGATTTAAAACAGCCAGTCTTAATAAAATTTTAGTACTAGTTAAAAGATAATACTAATTAGGACAATTTGATTAAAATAAAAAACTATTCGTCAAACCAAATGATATTTATGCAAATCTATTCTGTAGAAAAATGTCAAAACGATAATGTCTGTTTAACTAATTGAAATGGTTCAGGTAAAATTAACTGCTGATCTGCGAAACGTGCCGTGTTCAATTCCTGGGTCGAGATATTGTGTAGGTTTTTCGGACACAGCTTGGGTTTTTTTATAACCAATACGCTTTTGGCAATCGTGGTCCAGCCAGCACCTACCTATCATTTTTAGTAGTGGCAGAGCCATGCTGTTTTACAGCAGAGTTGGGCAAAATTTATTCGAATGACGAATAACGAATGAATCAATTGCTAGTTCGTTATTCACGAATAAAATCACGAATTATTTATTCATAGGAAATTTATTTACGAATAATTTAATTTTATTCGTGAAAGAATTATTCGCGAATAATTAATATATAAATAAAATTTTATTCGAATGATTATCTAGTTAACAAGTTATTCGAATAATGCCCAAGTCTGTTTTACAGTACGAATGGGCCAGCTCGTCCGGGAAAGTACCACCCTCTTACGTAACACCAGCGTTAAATACCTAATAGTGACTAATATTGTGTTTCGTCTGGTTTGTGAGAGTGCCGGAGGCCCACACCCCCCACACGCTCATAGGCCGGCAACGCATCAGCGATCCCTCTGGTGTTGCAGATGTCCATGGGCGGCGGTGATTGCTTACCATCAGGCGACCAACTGGCTCGTTTGCCGCCTCTGACAGAAAAAAGAATCCTTGAAGCGATGACTTGGTTTCAATGATGGAGTACTTTGCCCTAAATGTAAAAATTGTTTTTTTTAGGTTGCTGTCGTAGCCTGTGCTCCAGCCGGTAAGTAAAAGCTTCACATAAAGTTCTTATTCTTTATAATTTTTTTTTTTTGCGTGTCTTCTTTCTGAAACACTTCTCGGGATCAAAAAGTGCCCTATGTCACTATGGGATAGTGCAGCTTTTCAACAGTGAACGAATTTTTTAAATCAGTTCAGTAGTTTCAGAGCCTATTCCATACAAACAAACAAAACTTTCCTCTTTATAATATTTAGTGTAGATAGATAGAGTTGGTTCTTTATGTATTTATTATATTTTTATTATAAGTTCTAGGAGAAATCACCAATTTTTTTTACCTTACAGATGATACATCATCAGACACGAGCGAACAAATGGACGAAACTATAAAACAGGCTGTATCCCAAACAGGTTTGTTAATTATGGTTTGATTATGTTACTTCTTCTATAAGTCATCATCATAATCATCAGCCCGTAACAGTCCACTGCTGGATATAAGGCCTCTCAAAATGCTCGCCACGCTGATACTGGGCTACTCACGTCCAGCTCCTGCCAGCCTCCTTGCGCAGATAATCGCTCCATAAGTAATAGGGTATTTTATAAGTAATACTACTACTACTACTAAGATGGCGCAGCGACCCCAAAATGAGTCTTGGCCTCCGACAACAAAAGACGCCACTTCAGTCCCTCGGGTAGCGGATGGGGGAATGGTCGGTAGTACATAACAGCCTAGCTAGCTACCGGCTAAGTCCGATGGACTCGCTGACCAAAGTAGGATGTGGTCCTCCTTCAGAATGGGGGTTGTGCGGAGGGTTAACACCCCACCCACGGAAAAGCAGTTATGTTACGAAACCGACAACAAGAGAAAAACGATTTTATAAGTAACTAGCTGGCGCCCGCGGTTTCACCCGCGTGGTTCCCGTTCCCGTGGGAATATCGAGATATTCTTTCTTAGCGGATTCCTACGTCATAACATCTACCTGCATGCCGAATTTCAGCCCGATCCGTTCAGTGGTTTGGGCTGTGCGTTGATATCTATCTATGTCAGTCAGTCAGTCACCTTTGAGTTTTATATATATATAGATATTGCCATTAAGCAGGAAAAATGCTTTAATAATTATAAAAATAACACGAAACTGACTAAATATCAATTAATGATTGTTACGCTCGCGGGCGCGTTCTCGTTCGCAAAAATATTGTTTTTGAAGTGAAAACTTCTTTAGCGGCGTTGTGCACTTTTTTTGTATGGGGAAAAAATGTTAAACTCGCGTCAGGATTTATGGGTCACGTGACCTGATCGAAAATCCATATAAAATTTAAAGTCCGGACACGTGTTTTTTGCATAGACAATAATGGTTTTTTGTTCAATTTGACGGCTCATTTATGCAAAGAAAAGTGCTTCTTATGTACATCAGGAGCAGAGTAAATAATTGTATTAATAAGAACTGATGTTGTTTTCTTAAGTTTTATTCCTTTAGCGTAAGGTATATTTTTCTTAGCATAAATGTCAAATGTGACCTCTTCTACTATTATAGCCGCAGTGCGGTCGCTTCCTATATGCTTCCTATGCTACAAAGTACCACAAGGACCTTAATTCGATATTCAATTCCTGCAAAATTCAAAATTTAATTGCTGTAATAAAACATTTAAAAAGTTTGGAATATCTTTATTCGCCGGAATTATATCAGTATTTTGTTGAAATTAACACCACTTCTCCGCAGTCTTTCGATCCGCTATGCTGCGGAGCATGCATCAGGTCGTGTGCGATTTCCTGCGACAAGAGGCTCGTTCTCACACACAGTTTGGCTTGTTACTCTAAATTCCCAGTGAACATCCTCGATACAAAGATTTAAATCTTTGCCTCGATAGCAATCTCGATAGCGACATGCACCATGTTGATTACTGTAACACCAGCACCACTCGTGTTATTCACGATTCGGGAGTCTGCGGATTCTGTAAAGGGAATCATTTCTTGGCCGATTGCACCAAATTCAAAAGTTTATCCGCAGATTCCAGTATGCAATTAGTTGTAAATTCCAAACTTTGTTTTTTTTTTTTTTTTTTTTTTTTTTTTTTTTTTTAATGGACTATCCCGCGCCTTTTGCGGCGCGATGATTCTGCCAATGTCAAGTAATAATTATGGGAGTTTCTTCTTGCGTTAAAACATTGGTGTTAAGATGTTTTAACGCTTCATGGAAACACTGGAGGATACTCTCAAGGTCACGGGGGAATGGACGCCATTGCGGTAAGAGCGTCTCATCTACCGATGAGACACACTACACGCAATACCCGTCCATTCAGTCAATTTGTTTCAATTTTCTTATTTATGACACTTCGTTACACTTTACTGAATGAAAATCACACCACTTTTCAACACTAAACTGCACTAGATCACAAATAAAAAGATTTAAAACTAAAAGACGCGTGGACCCATCGCCTACCCTCCAGTCTTCCAAACTTTGTTTTCGTTGTTTAGAAAATAAATAGTTGTCAATCAAAAAAGTATGACATTGACGGTTGTCAATCATTTTATCATCGTTTATTACATGGCGTTTCAGTGTCACAGCAAGGAGTTTCTGATAAGTCTGAAAAAGTTTCTGATTACATTAATTCTGAGAGATAAACTTTTTAATGTAATATAAATTGTCATGTTTGTGTACGATAGCGCAATAAATAAATATTGTATTTTACCACATAAATGATACTACTTTTATACCCTTACAAATCAAAAAAAATACCCGTACCAATCAATTAAATCCCTAACCATTCCAAAATACATATCAAAAATGCACAACGTTAATATTCAGGTTTTCACTTCTGCCGGCACTCCCGGAGTGCAACCCGTCGTTTTTTTTTTTAAGGTAATCATGCTACGATATCGTCACCTATATCACTTACCTATCTCACAGGCAAATTTTCATTATCATCAGCATAAAAATGGTTATTTGATATGAATGAATAATAAATATCTGATATTGAATATTTATCATATTATGAATCTTTGTCATGGGCACAGAATATATAATAGTACTTGGGCATCGAATTCACGACCTCTGAGGCCTCTGACACATGGGGCAGTGTAACTAACTATTAATCTAATTTCTATCTTAGTATTTTCTTTTCCAGTGAACACATTTATAGAGGCAATAAAAGGATACACAAGTAAGTGGTTATCAAAATAATACAATTTATCATCATCATCACAGCTTACATACATTCCCACTACGGGGACACAGGCCTTATCTCAATTATGAGATAGTGTGGGCCATACTCCACCACGCGGGCCCAGTGCGGGTTGGTGGAGGGGTGCCGGTGCGTAAGGCAAGTGACCGACCTTAATGTTATCAAACCGCCAAATGGCCTCTGACTAGGCTTGACGAGTAATATCAACAAATTACAATTTACGAAATAGTCTAATATTTATACTATACCTATACAGGGTGTCCAGGAAATAGTACGACATACTGCTGGGGGTGATAGCTGGCATCAATACCTACCAAAATAACTCAATATATGTTCAGCGAAATCTTACGGTTTTAAAGTTATACAAAATTTTCCGAAATATTGAAAAATCTCTGCCTTCAAACAGATTTTTCAGCACATCTCAAGGAAAAACTACTTTTTCAGTAATTATTTTACATCAAATTATTTGTGAATAGTTACTCTACTAATTGGTGTGTCTTTTTTGTACCAAAAATCAGAACAGTTTCAAGAAAAAAATTGTTTTGTTGATATTTTCCCAAAATTATTTTCTTATCACTTATCTTTAACATACAGTGGTGAAAAAAAATGTATGTGACAGTTTTGTACAACATGCTTAAAAAATAGCTTGGTTCATGGTGATTTTGGGAAGATACAATACTAGTGCATTTTCGTTAAAAAATACGTAAAAAATGCCATTCTAGTCCCATAGAAGCTGATTTCGTTAAAAATTAAACTAACGTAGTTTTGAGAAAAAACATAACGAGAGTAAGTAATAGCTGCTTTATTTACGCAAATTATTATAAAACAAGTTAGGACAAGTAACAGTACGATGCAAGAAGGGTGTGTAATTTAAACCTCAAGGGACATGGTGATAGTAAAAAAAGAGACGGACATGCCTCTTGAGCACTAAATGGACGGTGGATTTTGGTATCCCTGTGCGCCGTTGTATCGCCCTGACGGAAATTGTGGGGTCTTGTTCGCGTTCCTGAAGTACTAGTTCTTCATCAACAAATTGAGGCCTTCCAATGCCACGTTGACCAGGGAGTCTGCCTTCCATGTAGGAGTTATGCACTCTGGTAAACATTTCGTGGTGTGGATGTCTTCTATCGGGAAACCTTTCCCTGTAGAGTGCGGCAGCAGCTCGGGAACTTTGGCCAGCTTCTCCGTAAATTAGATGCATATCTGCATACTCCCGCTGAGTGTAATTTAAAAAAACGCGGCGGTTAGCCATGTTACACAGCACAAAAGTCCAGGTGGTCTCCAAGTCGTCGGAGTTATCACAATTCACCAATAATCCAAATCGTTAGGCAAACAAAGTCGGGAATCCAAAGCAGAAAACAGTCGTCCAGTAAGAAAAAATAATTTGTGAACACAGAGTTGCGTTGCGCACGGTTTAATGTAGCGTACTACTGGAAAGCGTCGTAAATAACCAATAAAAGTAAGAAAATCAGAGAAAGAGTATCCCGCTCTTTCTTGTATTTTGATTTTCTTCGAAATTTGAACATGTGCTTCTCTTGTTTTAAATCGAGCCAATCAGCGAGCAGGTAGATGACGCATACTTACATGTCGCATTTTACTTGTTCCAACTTGTTTTCTAATTTGCGTTAATAAGCCGCTATTACTTGAGTACTCTCGTAATGGTTTTATTCAAAATTACTTTAGTAGCATTTTTAACAAAATCAGCTTCTATGGGACTAGGATGGCATTTTTTACGTGTTTTTTTTAAAGAAAATGCACTAGTATTGTATTTTCCCAGAATCACCATGAACCAAGCTATTTTTTAAGCATGTTGTACAAAACTGTCACATACATTTTTTTTTCACCACTGTATGTTAAAGATAAGTGATAAGAAAATAATTTTGGGAAAATAACAAAACAATTTTTTTCTTGAAACTGTTCTTATTTTTGGTACAAAAAGACACACGAATTAGTAGAGCAACTATTCACAAATAATTTGATGTAAAATAATTACTGAAAAAGTAGTTTTTCCTTGAAATATGCTGAAAAATCTGTTTGAAGGCAGAGATTTTTCAATATTTCGGAAAATTTTGTATAACTTTAAAACCGTAAGATTTTGCTGAACATATATTGAGTTATTTTGGTAGGTATTGATGCCAGCTATCACCCCCAGCAGTATGTCGTACTATTTCCTGGACACCCTATATATTTATATTTTATCTGAAAATAGCCATGTCTGTCTGTCATTTACGTTTGCTTTGTTTGCGTGTGTATTCAAACTATTCCCTTGGCAAAAATGAAAATAAGGACACTTAAACACGCAGCTCACCTGATGGTAAGCGGTCACTGCAGCCTATTACATTCAGGGACACTTCAACCAGAAGCATGAGCTTCTGGGTGAAGTTACATTAGTAATTTCCTAGCAATTTTTTCATACTTTCGTTAAACCTTCCCTGGACTTCCACGAATATTTCAAGAGTAAAATTTGTCAAATCGATTCAGCCGTTCTTGAGTTTTAGCGAGACTAACGAACTGCAATTAATTTTATTTATATAGATTAGTATGAATTTGTTTATACATACATTAAAAATTAAATATTGTGTTTTTTCAGCAATTGTAGAGAGTCTCATAAAGAATGTGGCGCGTTTAGCTGGACGTAAGTAGTATCCCACCAAAAACATAAATGTAACAAAGGAGAGCCAAGTTCAATAAAAAAATTATGTTTGGCTGTGGGCTTCGCCGCAAAAAGAATAGGATCTAAATGAGTGCCAAGTTCTATGATCTTAAAGTAGGTAAGATTTTTTTTTTTTTTTTTTTTTTTGTCCCTGGCTTGGTATTTCCAGAGTTTACTCTTATGTTATGATAGGATAATTTTTAATAATGCAAGAGTTTTGCCAGTCGCTATGGGATACGACGAGTAGGTAAGATTTGACTTGGCCAGTTTTATTAGAATACCTATGTGTTGAATAACTTTATAAAATGACTGGTAAACTCCATTCTTTTTGCGGCGAAGCCCACAGCCAAACATAATTTTTGTATTGAACTTGGGTCTCCTTTTTTACATTTATGTTTTTGGTGGGATATCATTACTTTTTGTAAAGAAAACTAGGTAGGTATTGAGATTTAATGTGGTGCCACGCGCCGCCGAAGACACCGTTGCGTTGGCCGGTTGTTTAGCGGTATTACAAGTTTTTTGTATGGGGACACCACTTATTTTTTGACTTAACTTTATTTTTTTTATTTCTGTTATATCGCAAATACATAAAAACTTGGGATAGTTTCAATTCCAACGCTACAATAAAAAAAATGTATGGGAACCCCAGTATTGACTGACTGACTTATAGTAGCAAAACCTAACCTACTTCCAGACAACCTAGAAAGATGAAATTTGGAATCCAGCTCGGTAATTGTGTGTAAGCGTAGGAAAAAATCTAAAAATAGAAAAAAGTTAGGAAATAGGCTGGACACCCCCCTGCCTCGCTATTTTTTAACTTATTTCTATTTTTAGATTTTTTCCTACGATTACACCCAATTACCAAGCTGGATTCCAAATTTCATCCTTCTAGGTCATCTGGAAGTAGGTTAGGTTTTGCTACCCTAACCAGTAGCACTAGCAATTACTAATTTGTGATGTTTTTTTTTTGGTTACTCTATATACTCTATACAATATATTCTTAAATTCGAAATATCTATTTATTTCAGTTTCATCCGATGTGATCGACTCCATTGATGGTCTGACGAAACTTGGTTAATGGTACGTATAATTTTTTTTTTTGAGGCGGCATACAAGCCAGCGCGTCGCCTGATGGTAAGCAAATACCGCCGCCCATGGACATCTGCAACACCAGAGGGGTCGCTGATGCGTTGCCAGCCTATGGGGGTATGGGGGGTGTGGGCCTCCGGCACTCTCACAAACCAGACGAAACACAATAGTCACTATTATTTCACGCTGGTATTATGTGAGAGGGTGGTACTTCCCCGGACGAGCCGGCCATTCGTACTGTAAAACAGCATAGTTCTACAACTACTAAATTTTATTTGGGCCTTTCGCCCGTTATTTCACACGCGTTTGTTATTAGATGTTTTCCGTCAGCGCCGTCAACTTGAAATTGGTCAGAATAAACTCGGTTCCTGGTGACGGCCCGGTGACGGCGGCGGTGGACAAACGCTCTAAAGATTGCCTGTCTTGCTGAAACTCGGCTACTCTAACAATATATGCTATGCAAGTACTTTACTTGCGCGATGCAGGTATCCATAGTAATTTTGGCATTATTATGCTGCGCCATCTGTTGTTAGTTTGCCGATCTGTTTGTGACAAGCACCCATGTTAGCGGGTTAAATGCAGTAAGAACCGAAAATCAGTTTAGAATTGTTTTGTTTTATTTTTATTAACTTCAAATTTTTATTTTACAGGAAATGACGACCCCGAAAATGATCAGCCTTTTGAAGCCACAGAAAAAAAATCTTTAATCAACAAATAGTCCTAAGGTACATACTCCTTGTAATATTTTTATGCATCTGTAAAATATGTCAAGAGGAAAATAAATCTTATTTGTAAAGGTATAAAGTGTTTCATTTTGTTACAAATCAATGTAATGCTATTTATCATACGTCACTTGTGTTATGGGTGCCACAAATACCATCATCAGCCATTTAAAACAAACAAACAATCAAATCTTTCCTATTTATAATAGTGATATACAGTATGACAGGTTATGCAAGGGACATATTTAAACCCCAAATAGTTCATGCTTCCATATAACAAAATAAGTATAAACTATAAATCAATAAAAACTCTGGTAAATATCTGTTAATAACCTTAGTCGAAACTTGAAAAACCGCGTAACGTGCGGGCACTCTTCCCTTCACAGTACCTATTCCGTGCACTCGTTCCTTACTCAAATTATTGTACTCGCGTACAATTTAAGTTTGGGGCGTAACCGGCCGCTCAGCACACGGGATGTTTAGGTAGTTCATGCATATATAAATTATTAGGATATTATTATAAAAAAAAATTAAGAATATATTTTTTATAGCGAATTGGACTCTAAATCGGATTCTGAACACTCTCCTTAAATATGTCCCTTGGGTTACCTAACACGCTGTAGATTATAGTGCGGAATCAATATTTTTCGTAGTCTGAACTACGAGGCATTGCTACGACGTAGCATTCGTAGCTTACTGAACTGACCAGACACAACAGCAGCAAGAAACTCAATAAATTGTGTTTAAAGTCGAACCAGGGATTCGGCTTCGGCTTTAGCTAAGGCCGAAGTCCGGCTTTTTGGCACCTTCGGCGCCACCTTCGGCTTCGGCCAAAATCGGCCAAAGCTTCGATTTGGCCGAAGCCGAAGGTGTGTGCAAAACCCTTAACCGTTTTTTCGAGTTAGGATCCAAGTTAAAAACCTTCGACATATTAATTGACCTAGTCGACGAGTAGAAACCCGGGGATGGGCGGTCAATTCAATAGCCACAAGGCTGGCAGTGGTAGAGCCATGCTGTTTTACAGTACGAATGGGTCGGCTGGTCCGGGGAAGTATCAACCTCTCACATAACACCAGCGTGAAATAATAGTGACTACTATTGTGTTTCGTCTGGTTTGTGAGAGTACCGAAGGCCCACACCCCCCTTAATTACATAAAATATCTCTTTTTTTTGTCTTTGAGTCTGCTGCCTGAATAATCGTAAACCATTATTTTTGTGTGTGCTTAAAAAGATACGGATATATTTAATTTATTTGCTTGCAACAAAAGACTAACGTAATATACTTACTGAGCTAGATAAATATTGTATAATGTATTTACTTTTTTGTTAAATCATTTGACCACGCTAATCATGGCTTTTTATGAGGTAGGCATACCGCCTGATGGTAAGTAGCTACTGCGATCTATTCCATTGAGTGACACTAAGCGGTCCTTTTTTATGTCAAGGCGGCAAAAGAGCCAGCGGGTCGCCTGATGGTAAGCAATCACCGCCGCCCATGGACATCAACACCAGAGGGATCGCTGATGCGCCTCCGGCACTCTCACAAACCAGACAGAACATAGTAGTACTCACTATTATTTCACGCTGATGTTATGCGAGAGAGTGGTTTTTCCCCGGACAAGACCCATTGGTATTGTAAAACAGCATGGCTCTACCACTACGTAGCAGATAAATAGTTTTAGTAAGTTATATTATTGGTATGTATAAGAGACATGGCTGCACAAACATACTTTGCAGTCCTTAAATAGTTTTTGCAATTTTTCAATTTATTTAAATTTAATGAATAGATAATTGAACTCTTTATACCGATTTCTATGTGCCTTAGCATAATTGTATATGTTAATTAAATTTACGTCAGTATATAAGAATACTGTCAAGATTAATCTAATTCTTTCGCTTCCAGAAATTAGTAAGAATTAAAAATGAAAATTGCAGTTTTAGTTCTTTTAGTTTTGGTAAGTTTTTAGTGCGTAATAACTACAAACTTAGTGCTTATTTACTATTAGAAAAGTGCTTATTTACTTTTATACAAGTTTAGCTGGCGGACAGGCACGCAGCCCACCTGATGGTAAGCGGCCACTGCGGCCTATTCCATTGAGGGACAGTTCAACAGCGTCGCTCAATGTGCTGCCAGTCTGTAGGCTCATCTGATCTTCGAGCCTCTGATTTCAAGTGTACTGGCTCCCACATTAATACTGCCGGAACACAGCCAGAGCTGTTATGTTATTCACCTGTGGGGCTGAAGTGCTAGAAAACTGGTGGAAGAAAGCTGGTGGTAGGGCTTTTTCACAGTCCGACTGGCTAGCTACCATCCCTATTATTGCTGTTTTACGGTACGAATCGGTCGGCCCGTCCGGGGAAGTACCACCCTCTCACATAACACCAGCGTGAAATAATAGTGACTGCTATTGTGTTTCGTCTGGTTTGTGAGAGTGCCCATGCCCACACCCCCTCTTAAGGCCGGCAACGCATCGGCGATCCCTCTGATGTTGCAGATGTCCATGAGCGGCGGTGATTGCTTACCATCAGGCGACCCGCTGGCTTGTTTGTCGCGTCTGACATAAAAAAAATACGAAACATTTTGACTGTAGGCTCTTAAGATTTAAGCCTTAAACAATATTTTTTTCTGCTTCTTTTATAGGTAGGAGCGGTGACCTCCCAACCAGTTGGTTAGTATTTTAAGAACACTTGTAATATTATAATTATAATACTAATGTTGAAAAGACTCGAAATTACTAAATCATACGATTCACGTTTGGGTCTTATTTGTGGGAAGACCTTCAGAGTCCAGTGTGGCACATTTAACGGATGCTTCCTGGTGAAGTGTACTTAAATATGACCGTAGTGGCCTCTTACCATCATGTGAGCGGCGAGACTGTCAGTCAACTGAAGCCTTATAATAAATATAATAGGAAAAACAACATAATTTTTATTGTAAAATTAGAAGCACCTTGCGGGCCAGTACTGCGGTGCCAACGGATAGAACGCCTCGGTGTTGCGTCCGTTGTCATGGGAATTTGGGCACCCCTTTTGCTTACCAACAGACTGAAGCCATAGTATTGAGCTACTATAAAAAACAGTTTTTTAATTATTTTACATAATTTTAATCTAAAAAAATGTGTAGCAAATCATTAATATGTGTATTTTACAGATGTTGTTTCAGATGTAAAGGATGCCGCTCATAATATAGCTAAGTTACCAACGCTGAATTTAGACGTATGTAAGTTTCAACATAATAATTAATAAATATACCTTGACACTATTCACACAGCGCCGTCCAAGCCCCCCCTTAGCCAATGTATAACAATTATGTTGGTTTTCTTTATTTCGTAAAGTATTTAGTATAATTTAAAATTAGTTTAAGTAAGCTTACATAACGATGCATTTAATCAGTCGATTTTTTTATAAATTACCTTTTTTTTTGCGTAAAACAAGTTTTTTTAAGAAACAAAATTTTGTTTGTTATTTTAAATAAGGTAAAGAGTCATTTGTTTTGTTTTCACTTACATCCCATAAGTTTCTGACAGATCCGTCAGATATGTCCCACACTCTAACCTTTTTTTTTAATGGTAATTGTATTACTATCATACAGACAAAATTATTACCTGTCTATTCAACAGTAGTTAAACTGGTACCTAAATTTTTGTTCAGGCCCTGGCAAACTTCTTGACTATCGGGTGGGGATTGCGCAGAACACTAATTTTGACATGCCTGTGCGCTAAATTGGTTAGAAGCATACCTCTGACCACAGAGATCTATGGACCTCTGTGCCTCTGACCAATAGCGCGTCGGGAGATTGCAGCGCACAAGTGCACATGCGCGATCTTTCCCCTACTTCATTAACTTATTTTTGAATAAATTTCATCTTGAATAGACGTTGCTCATTCGAATCTTTTGAATAGACATAGCCATCACATTCATGAATGGGTATTCGCTAACATGATCATTGGAACTGAACAATATTATGTAGAATTGCTTCATAAAATCAAACTCGGTCATTAATCATTATCAACACGCTGATTACTAAAACGTAAAATCAGACATCAAAAAACTTTCATTTCAAGTGTATTATTGGGGTGTCTGGAACTCGTTTGATTCAGGTACCCCAATATTACACTACTACGATGGTTAAGAAGTTTGCCGGGTCCTGTAAGTATTTGTATTTTCAGTGGGCAGCATTATAAATATCTTTACAAGACTTGGACAAACACTGCAGGCTCCAGAGGTAGCTATAGGTAATTTCAACATTACCAATGATTTTTCAAGAAAAAAAATAATAATAAATAAATCCCTGGACTATTTACACAGCGCCATCTAGCCCCAAACTAAGCATTTGTACTATGGGTGCCAGTCAACGGATAACCAATACCAATACTTTCTTTTGTAAATACAATACATAAGTATTATAAGAAACACCCAGACCGATACAGACACGTACTGCGGGGATCGAACCCGCGACCTCTTGGTGTAATAATAATTTTATTATTTAAGAAATATCGTTACGATATACATAATATATCCTGCTTTGTTTTGAAAGATAATCCATCGTCTTCTTAGAGCAGTAAACCGGAGCCGAAATGGGAATCTGTTTGTTTCTGATTATTAAACATAATATGTACTTATTAAACATACTTAAAAAGCTATACTAAGTTTTGATTGAATAGGCCCCGAAACTGTCTTAAAGCTACACTATTCCCGGGTGACATAGGGTACTTTTGATCCCAGAAATGTGGGGGGAAGGGGGGATATTTGAAAAAAAAGAAATTACACACGAGTGAAACCGCGGGCGGAAGGCTATACTTATAAGTATTTTATCTTTCAGGAAGCAAACTATTGGGTACCCTACAAAGCCTTTCCAATGATTTTACGAGCACCTTACAACAAGGTAAGCTTTTATTTCCTTCCTTCTTATAAACTAATTGATAGTGAGATAATTAATAACACTGATTAGACTAACTTCACCTGCGTAGCTGTTTAACAAACAGGGTTCTAACACTGGGATGGGCTGGTCAATAGCCACAAGGCTGGCATCGGCTCGTCCGAATCGGGTGTGAAGGGGAAACCGGGGGAGTTTAGTGGGTAGTGGACGCTTTAGTCTCGAGTCCCACAGGCCGCAGGTCTAGTTAGCCTGCGGGTATGGTGCATAAACGCATTCTCCTCCAAAAAAAGGGTTCACCTACACGAAACCCCAATGGCTTAGCGTAGTAAGGGGGGGTCCAAATTCCCCCCTATATTATCATATTTTGGGTCAAGCAAAATGGCTATAAAGATTTTTGTATGGAGGTCAGAGTACCTACTTGCCTATTTGGTCCGCCATTTTGATTTTCTTCAAAATAGCGTTCACTTTAATTTCTTTCAAAAATGGATACCTGATATCTATACCAACATAGAAGTCATTAGACGAAAACCCGTAACACAGCCCGTAACGAGTCTTAATCTGTCACCCCAAGGGGACAAAGCAGGGTGACAGATCGGAATAATTCATTCCAAAGATATACCTGAGCAATTGAGCAACCAAAGTTTTTCTTTATTTTGTTTTATTTATTTTTATTTATTATCTTTCAAACATACACAACAAAATCAAAATGGCGGAACAGTAGGAAGGCATCTTTATTTGCCCTTTGTGTTGGATTTTTCGGACACAGCTCGGGTTTGTGATGACTTGATTTTAATAATGGAGGCAATTAGTACATTAAGGCCTCGGCCTCGAATTTCACGGGCAGCGGCAGCGGGCGAGATGTTTTGTATGGAATCCCATAGACTCGTTGTCGAATACAGCGGGGTGGCAGCGAGAGCGGGAGTGGCGCCGCCCGCAGGCGCACTGCGGTTCACCGCTTGACAGCATCGTACCCGGAGAGAAATTTTTCTGGTTCTGTGATCGTACCGGCTACCGCTCTTGACGGTCCGCGTCAAGCGGTGACCACAGTGCGTCTGCATGCGCCGCCGCTCCCGCTACCGCAAAATTCGAAGCCGAGGCCTAATATACTATACAATGTGGAGGATTTTGACTAAAATGCTGATGATGATGAAATTATATGTTTCAGGTGGTACCCCCTCAGACTTTGTAGGCAAAGTAGAAAATACTGTCGCTCTATCCGAAAACAGTCTCAGTAAGTATGGCATTTTAAATATCAATGGAGGCTACATGACCGAATCTATATTAATATTATAAAGAGGAAAATTTTTTGTTTGTTTGTATTGAATAGGCTCTAAAACTACTGAACCGTATACATATTTATATGTGAACCCATAATACTAGATTCACGCGCGCGTAACTTCTTTTCTCAAATATCCCCCCTTCCTCCTACATTTCCGGGATCAAAAGTACCCTATGTCACCCGGGGATAGTGTAGCTTTCATACGGTGAAAGAATTTTCCAAATCGTTTTAGTAGTTTCAGAGCCTATTCAATACAAACAAACGAATCTTAATTCCTCTTTATAATATTAGTATCGATAAACGACCCCCACTTATCTTATCCTGAACAATTCGAATTATTCCGATCTGTCACCCTGCTTTGTCCCCCTGGGGTGACAGATCGGATAAAAAAGTTCGATCTGTCCCCCTATTGGCGACGAGGGGACAGATCGAACTGTATTCACCAGGGTAAGCTTGCACAATGATGTCCATAATCTAGGAGCAAGTCCAGTTATTGCATTGTAGCAGCTGACTTCTGACCTCCGTAACTCTTGACAAGGGAACCAGACCAATTGGATCATGGCTACACAGCCAATCGCCTGTGCAGGTTACCTCACGATGTTGTCCGTCACTGCTGAGCTAGTGGTAAATACGCACGCACATAGCAAAAATATGAACCATCCACCTCTCGATTGCAATAAAGTCAAAGTCAAAGTATTTATTTTGCAATTAGATTTACCAAGAAATTCTTTTGCACTTCATAAACTCTTTTTTTCCTTCCAGCTCTTCGACGTAAATAAATGGCCTGCTGAGAAGAAGTGCCGCAAGAAACTCAACAGTTATGATAGCCTTTTTAGATAGAAAATAGTAACTATCCAGTTTCTTGACAGATTTTTCTCGATAGTCCGCAGCTGGCTGTAGATTTATGTATTACTAGACTTATTTATAGCTGCCCTTAGTTTTAGTCAAGAAATTTTTGAATATTAATAATTGGCTGATGTAATTATCATAATAAATGAATTATTTTGATTATACAGTTCCACAGGCTAACCAAATAAGTAATTTAATACAACAATCAACCGACCTTGGAGTAGCGCAGATTGGTAAGTACATATATGTTTACTAATACTAATATACTAATACTAATATTAATATACTAATACTACAATAATATAAATAAATAATATTATAAATAAGGAAAGATTTGATTGTTTGTTTGTTTGTTTGTATTGAATAGGCTCCGAAACTACTGAACGAATTTGAATAATTATTTCACCCACACAACAAGAAACACACACAACGTTTTCGTTTCACAAGAAACGAATCTAAAAAGAAAATTACGGGCACCAACTAATTAAATCATAATCATAATCATTTATTGCAAAAATGTGGTACTTATGGTCTTAAATTAAAGTAAATGCTTATTTACTATACACACAGACCGCACATTAACCCTGTAAGGGCACAGCAAAAAGTGTCAATTCGGACACTGTGTCCGAATAAACTGTGTCCGAATCGTCAGTTAGTCAGCAAAATAAACTTAATCACTAAATTATATTACATTATACTTATGTACTTAATTTATAAATAAAATATACAAAAACTATTTGGCCTCTAAATACTCTTCCAAAGTGTAAAAACAATTGTTTAATTAATATTTTCGTAACATTGTGTATAATTCTGATGGCTTTTCCATTAGTAAATATAAAAAAATAGTGCCTAATATATTAATCCAAACTGATTCCAGCCGATTTATTTTTAAAAAGCGCACGTATCTACACGTACATTCTTATTAACTATTGACTTCTTTTTTTTTTCAGATTATTATGTTATCCAGATAGTCAACATATTCAACCAACTTCTAAGTGTTGCCCTAATACCTGCACGTAAGTTGTTTTCATCATCATCATGCAAACTCATTCCTACTGTAAATCATCATTTCAGACATAAGACGTCCATTGCTGGACTTATGCCTTCATAAAATTATAAGAAAGAGTACTCAGTACGTTATCTTCATACGCCGCACCGCGCGCGGCTTATATTATGTTTTCGAAATATTACAGGTGTAGTGTATGTGAATATGATACTTAAAAGAACGATCGTCTCATGCCCACACGCCGCTTACCTGGGTAGCGGCGAGTGGGGGCCTCTCCCTATAAAAGGGCATACAGCCCGCCCGCCGAGGCACTTCATTGGTGGACACGGAGCGGGACGGACGTGCGAGTGACGTCAGAGCAGTGAGCCGATATCATGTAATAAGCAAACAGTACATTTTGGCGACGAGTCCGTGAGTACCCAGTGTTTATGTTATTACTGAAAAATATTAAAACAGAAATACCCGTTAAAAAAAAAAAAAAAAAAAAAAAAAAAAATAGAAAAATATATGATTAATGTTTCTGATCTTAAAATATTTTTGTAATGGCGGCTATTTCCGGTACGGAGTAAATATATTCTTCAATGTTTGAGTAATCTGAAACTATAATAGATGTTCGATAAAAAATTAATAAAAATACAGAATATAATCTATTATAATGCAATTTATATAATAATATTTTTTTTGTAAAATAATTTATTAACTAAAACGTACCTGAAGTACATTTTGCTTTGTATACTTTCCCGCCCGATAAGCGGTATTTAAACCAAGGGAATAAGTTGCGAATTCACTCTCGATTTGTGTGTGGCGTGTAATTACTCTCCGTTTACAATATATCGGTATCAAAGTTGCATAAATAATTAATTATCACATAGAATTGGAAGCGCAAGTTGTATAAAACATAAACGTAGTTATTTCTATGTTGCATAATTATGACGTATAAAAGTAATGAAAAACTGGAACACAATTTCAATTTTGTAGTTTGTGAGTAATCGATTAAGATTGGCTTCACGTATGTAAAAATAATTGGGTGTACAATTATAAAGAAGTACTAAATAACGAAGAAAGTTACAGTTACTGTTCAACTCCAGTCTCAATGCGCCGGTTTGAAAGACGGAATATTACAAAGTTATGTAAGCATAAACTGCGGGAGAGATCAAAGTCATGTAAACAAAAAGTTGCTGAAGCTTCCCCTGTCAACTTTCACTTCGTTTTGATCTAAACTGAACCTAACTCTTATCCCGAATAGGCCACCAACCTGCTAATTACTATGATATGGAACAAACTGTCGGTTGTCCATTGACTAAAATACATAATGTGAACTAGAACAATAAATAGTTCGAATTCCGTGTTTATTGCGGGTAAAGAAAAATTATACCACTGAATTTATTAAAATTAAAATGTAAATATTGCTTTGTAATTTAACAGTAAAATTACTATTACTACAAGTAAACCAGTATATTAATTTCTGGGGCGCGGCCCGGATTCGTTCAACTTTTAATAATACGGAATTAGAAAAAAAAAAAAAAAAAAAAAAAAAACTTCAGTCATAGCATGGATGATGCCCGTGTTATGGCTAGATGTTGTCGGGTGACGCCCGTTGAAGTGTCATAACACGGATGATGCCCGTGTTGTGGTTTGATGTTGTCGGGTGACGCCGTTGAAGTGTCATAACACGGATGATGCCCGTGTTGTGGTTTGATGTTGTCGGGTGACGCCCGTTGAAGTGTCATAACACGGATGATGCCCGTGTTGTGATTTGATGTTGCCGGGTGACGCCCGTTGAAGTGTCATAACACGAATGACGCCTGTTAAAGCGGCATAACGCGGGTAATACCCGGTTATGACTGCAAGTTCCGGGTGACGCCCGTTGAAGTGTCATAACACGAATGACGACCGTTAAAGCGGCATAACGCGGGTAATACCCGGTTATGACTGCAAGTTCCGGGTGACGCCCGTTGAAGTGTCATAACACGAATGACGACCGTTAAAGCGGCATAACGCGGGTAATACCCGGTTATGACTGCAAGTTCCGGGTGACGCCCGTTGAATTGTCATAACACGAATGACGACCGTTAAAGCGGCATAACGCGGGTAATACCCGGTTATGACTGCAAGTTCCGGGTGACGCCCGTTGAAGTGTCATAACACGAATGACGACCGTTAAAGCGGCATAACGCGGGTAATACCCGGTTATGACTGCAAGTTCCGGGTGACGCCCGTTGAATTGTCATAACACGAATGACGCCCGTTAAAGCGGCATAACGCGGGTAATACCCGGTTATGACTGCATGTTCGCGGGTGACGCCCGTTAAAGCGGCATAACGCGGGTAATACCCGGTTATGACTGCAAGTTCCGGGTGACGCCCGTTGATTAACCATTGATATTTTATTTACAGGTGCCCGTTTTGTGGTTAGATGTTTTGCGATAGCGAAATTCAAGCTGTATCGCCGCGGAAAGTGAAGGGATGGGTGGCCATCCTGACCGCATTTAGTGACATTTGTTTGAGTGTCTCCGTGTTTCGGAGGACACGTTGGGCTGTTGGTCCCAGCTAATATTTGATATATGTATGTACATAGATGTTGATCGTCGGGCTTGGGCGGAGGTCGTCGTTTGGCGTTTGGTCATTTGCGAAAGTGAATGTTGTTAAATACCTGTCAAGTTCAAGACTTTTGTGATAGTGGTTTAGTTTTGATAGACACAGATGTTTCCCCCGATGTAAGACCTCAACTTGATGCTATTACAGATAAATTTAACACCACTTTGCTTCCGGTATCCCTAATCACCGTGGCTAGACTAAACCTATGCAGATTGAATTAAGGGATCCAAATAAAACCGTTTGTCGACTGAAGAACGGAGTGTGGTACGCGAACGTATTGATGCCGCAGGCCGGTGTAGTTCGCCTCAGTTTATCGCCGTTGCGAGCCCCATTCTCCTTGTAAAGGAAAATAATGGAAGTGATAGACTCTGTGTCGATTATCGAAAACTCAACGATAACACAGTTCCCGATAGGTTTCCGCTGTCCTTAATTTCCGATCAGATAGCTCGTTTGCATGGTGGGCTACTTTACTACTGTGTTAGTGCTGGCCACGACCGCTGAAGAAGCTCTTGAGGGTCTTTCAACTGTTCTTTCGATTCCTACTGAGAGGAAGTGTTCCTTCTTAAAACGGGAGGTAGAATACTTAGGATACGTTATCAGTAGTGGAGAGATAAGACCAAGATGATGTTCTTTTTCACGTTTTTCTGGACAAATACTTACGACAAATTATGTTCGATTATTGACATTTTCATTTTACTATCATTGATAGTTAACTTTTGTGTTACTTCCAGCTCTAGTATAATTGATTTTAATAAGATAGGCACGGGTGTTCCCATAGAGTCCAAGCCTAAACTTGTGAACCTACTAAAGGAGTTTCAGGAATATTCGTCTCTGGAACACCTTATGGTCATGCTTACGTGAACCCGTTAGAGATTCGACTAGTAGATACAAATAAGACCGTGTATCGTATGCCGTATAAGTGGAGTCCACAAGTACATGAAGTCGTTAGGAAAAATCACCCTTTTTTTTATTTGGTGCCCCTAAGCGTATCATTGCCGATCAGGGCCGGTGTTTTGCGAGTACTGTTTTCAAGGAGTTTTGTAAGTCTTATGGTATCACCTTGCATTTCATTGCTAGTGGTAACTCTTGTGCGAAAGGTCAGGTCAAACGGGTCATGAGCACTCTAAAAAAAAAAAAAAAAAAAAAAAACTGTCGAGTCCAGCAAAGAGCGTCATGGCAAGATGCTCTCCCTGATGTTCAGCTTGCGTGGAGTTAGTTGTACCATCAACAGGGTCACTAAGTCAAGTCCCCTTGAACTGTTTATAGGAAAAGTTGCTAGGCCTTTGGAACTTCTTAACGATGAGCCTATCGTAGACACCGATGCTGTTCGCGAACAAGCTGTTACTAGCATGGATAAAAACTCTAGCTATGACAAGTCTCATATTGACAGCACAAAGGCGAAAGTTCAACGTTTTGCTGTAGGTGATTTTGTTCTTCTGCAGTATTTATCCACTGCCTGAGCCAGCGTGGCTGAGATCCAGTCCCAGAGAGAGAGAGACCATGGTTAACAGTGTTGGTAAACGGAGTACTTTACACTTAACTCTGAATTTTCGAGGGGTGTCTGTACCGGTTAGTGACCCCCTGAAGCTGCTGAGCGTAAAGGGCTTAATGCCTAATGTCAAAATTATTTGTCCCTTTCTTCAACCTGGTTTCATAACTTCTAGCTGCATATGTTGGTGTGTAGTCGTAGCTCCGGTACAAACGAAGAGTGTGCGGCGCACATCCACTATGCAATCGATCTGTTTGCAGATAGTTTAGGACATCTCTTTTATCAATTTTGGAAAATATTAAATGACAATTATTGACTATTATATACTTTTGACATATTTATTTGTATGACATGAAAATTGATTGAAATGATTTAGATTGACATTGTGCCTAAGTATTATATTTTATTCTATTTTAATTTCAATTGTAATGTAATTTATACTTTTGACATATTTATTTGTATAACATGAAATTAATTGAAATGATTTTGATTGACGTTGTACTTATTATATTTATTTTAATTTCAATTGTAATATACGTTCTAATTTGATTTAATTTAATTTGTTAATTTAATTCAATTTAATTTAATTTGTAATGTCATTTATCTTTAAGCATTTTGGAATTAATTCTGTTAGCTTTAAGATGTTTGATAAATAAATAAATAAATAAGTCCAACAATACAACCTATTACTGGTTATGTGGTATCGCTGGTCAAGTGAAGTTTTTAAAATAATCGCTGATTAAGAGATTACAAGATCGTGCGGAACGTCACGGCCGCCACCAACACCATCGTGCAGTGGGCCTCCGTAGAGGAGTTGCGGCTTCGTACCACGGACAACGAAGTCCGTAAGCTGAATGCGGCTCCAGAGGGAGTATCAGAAGTTTTGCCGCGAAGTCGAGGCCTTTAAGGCCATCCGATCAGAGGTTCCGTCCGGGCACATGCCCATGGATGTCGGCGTGTCTGAGGCGCCCACGGAGCAGTCCAGCATTGTGTCCCAGATCGGGGCCATGCTCGACGTCCGGTTCGAGGTGCTGGAGAAGGACGAGAGACTGCTCCTGCCAGTCCGGCCAGCGAGCTGTCGTCCACCTCTGCAGCGCGGCAGGCGGGGGATGACCTCGGAGGACACCTATGCCCCGCTCCTGACGAGGCCAAAGAGAAAGGCCGCTGCCCGAGCTGCGGTAGCGCAGCAGTCCGTCGCTGCATGGCAGGGAGGTTGTGGTTTATTCAGATTGAACACCAACGCGAGGACGCGTGACGCTGTCAGAATGGCCGTGTCGGAGAACGTCCACCTTGATGATTACAAGACCGTTAAAATTTCAATCCTATAATCGATTTGATTTCTTATTTTAGTTCCAACTCGATTGTAAAGATGGCGTGATAATCGTTACTTTTAGTTCTTTTTAACTGACAGTAACCGGAAGCCAGTGTAATTCCCTTTTAACTTCATGGTGGCAGCACTAGTACTAACTAGTAGTCACTAACCTAAAGTTTAAATTCTTTTTAATGGTAGTATAGGCTTGCCGGACGTCGTTAAAATTAATTAAAATAAGAAAGAGGACGTCCGTTCATTTTTGATTTTAATTTGAGGGGCAACACTATTGCATATCTAAACGGAAGTCAGTTTAGTTTCTTTTTTTGAGAATATAACCCATTTTGCGGACATTCTATTTCCAATCACCGACGAGTGAATACATCCAGCGATATCACGCTCATCTCCATTTTGAAACGGAATTAGAACGAGAGATCTCCTGTTTAAACCACAAACTCATGCAATTAATTCAAATTCATTAAAATAAGGAAGAGATGTAGTGTATGTGAATATGATACTTAAAAGAACGATCGTCTCATGCCCACACGCCGCTTACCTGGGTAGCGGCGAGTGGGGGCCTCTCCCTATAAAAGGGCATACAGCCCGCCCGCCGAGGCACTTCATTGGTGGACACGGAGCGGGACGGACGTGCGAGTGACGTCAGAGCAGTGAGCCGATATCATGTAATAAGCAAACAGTACAACAGGTACCGGCAAACCGTTTGACGAGCCGTTTGGTGTAATGGTCGAGAAGTCGGCTATTACACCAAGGGTCGCGGGTTCGATCCCCGCACGGTACAAACATTTGTGTGCATGAACATGTTTGTTTGTATCGGTCTGGGTGTATATATGTATAATATGTATGTATTTACAAAAAAAAAAGTATCTAAGTAATGTTTATCCGTTGTCTAACACCCATAGTACAAGCTATGCTTAGTTTGGGGCTAGATGGCGCTGTGTGAATAATGTCCTGGGATATTTATTTATTTATTTATTTATTTAAACATGTTGAACATCGGTCGACGAAGAGCGGGAAAGTACGCGCATGTGCATTTGTGCACTTGCGCGAATCTCCCGAACGCCCGCGCGCGCTAATTGGTCAGAGGTTTGCTTCTGACCAATAGCGCGCAGGCGTGTCAAAATTCGTGCTCTGCGCACCCTATATTCAAGAAGTTTGCCGGGGCCTCTATGCGTCGCCAACGAAATCTCTTAGCACTGAGAAACGGTCAGTTCCCTCACCGGGATCATTAGCGTAATGTAACAAATATACATTCGACTTTGAGCATTAACTACATTACAACACTATCTCCCTGATTGATGAGCATTCGCGTGTGAGATTCTCTGATGATGATGATGACACGGTGCCCGGTGTAATGCTCGGTCTTCCTCCCTCACGGATGTAATGTTCGAGTCTGTAACGTTACATTACGCGCATTTATCCTCCCGATGAGGGAGAACCTTAAGAGGACATACTAAGGGTGAGAAAATTGAAAATTGGGTTTTTGTAAAATCTATTGCTGTCGCGCAGTGCCCGAACAACCGAGCTATCAATGTGTGAGTGAGACTGTCAATGTTTGCGTGCCACGCCGCCCCATCGCCCCGCGCCCGCCTGCACACACACAGAACAAAGAAAATCTTTTCTATGTGCACACAGCTAAGAAGGATAGAACAAAAGAAAAGATTTCTGCTTACCTATATAAAAACGATAAAATAAATGTTCACGGACAATGCAAAGGAAAAAACAGGTCACTAATTTCGACAGATAGTATTAAGTCTTGCCGGTACAGTGGCTACGTACTGCGCATCGTCACTGATAGGTCCGTGGATCGGATCCGACGAGTACCCCTATCGCTTTTTGTGAATTTATTCGCATTTGTTAATAGGAACTTTCCACGAGTACCTAAAGTTATAATTTTTTAGTTCTTTTTTGTATATATTTTTAAAAGATATATTAGTCCAGTCAACGAAGATCTAACTTAGCCATTTTAGATGAAAAGCTGAAACTGCTGCCAAAATTTTTGTTAAAGACTCCGTAATAACATACTAAAAATGCAGGGTCGTGAGTCACCGGGGTCAGTGGAAAAAAAATGGAAAAGGGTGTAAAAATTACTTTTTCCTAAAAATCTCAGAAACTAACAAAAATATGAAAAAATGTTTCAGACAAAAGATGTAGAAAATTACTTTTTCTACAGAAAAGGTCATTATCAATTTACGCTTATCGCGCACCGTTTGCTAGGAAATCGAGTATATAGTGCACTTATTGATGTTGAACCAAATCAATAAAAATAAGACGGAAATGTCTGGGGATATCGAAGAATGCATAAAAATAATTTATAATTGAAAAATTTGTAAAAATTCTATTGAAACGAAAAACATTGTGCGAATTTTCGCATTTTGTACGTGATTTCCTAGGAAACGGTGCGCGATACGCGCAAATTGATAATAACCTTTTCTGTTGAAAAAGTAATTCTCTACATTTTTTGTCTGAAACTTTTTCTTATATTTTTGTTAGTTTTCGAGATTTTCAGGAGAAAGTAATTTTTTCACCCTTTTCCATTTTTTTTCCTATGACCCCGGTGACTCACGACCCTGCATTTTAGTATGTTATTACGGAGTCTTTAACAAAAATTTTGGCACCAGTTTCAGCTTTTCATCTAAAATGGCAAAGTTAGAGCTTCGTTGACTGGACTATTAATATGGCTTTCTCTTGTGGCAAATGTAACACTCAAGCAAAGGTAAAGGACATGGTTCAATGCTCGGTCTGTGACAAAAGATATCAGACATCTTCGTGGGGCTAGTGGTTTTGCCAATTTTTTGCGAAATAAGTAAGTAAAACCTATTTTCTATTTTTCTATTTTCGAGAAATATTGGTCATCTTCAAAGTGCCATAGCTTGGCTTCTATGAAGTCAAATAGAGCTGCCTCCAGTTGTAGGTACTTTAATACAGTTTATAAGTGTAGTGTGTCGTTCACAAAAAAACAGTTTTGGCCCTGGAGAGCAAATAGTAAAAAAAGTCCCAAAATTTCGAAGATTTTCTCGATTTTCTCAGTTGCCACAGGTTTTTCGAAGTTGCAAATTTGAAATCACATTACTCTAACAGATACAATATACTTAAAATGCAGAACTACAACACGCTTTGCGAATTTAGCTTCTTTTTTTGTCTAAATCCGACGGCCTAGTCGAGGCGTTTAAGTATATAATTCATAAAAAATTGTCAAGAAAAAGTTTATCAGTTACATAATACCTTCCAACAATAAAACATCACACGCAAAATATTCTAACTGGAAATATCGATATCGATGAACAACACTAGGATATCGATATAACTATCGACTACGTCACGTCATAGAGAGTATACGTATTAGTCCGCGTCTCCCCAACCTCAAGCCTCCCCCGCAGAGCGCGATAGAGACAACTGCAGCTTGGACCGAAAATCCCTATTAGAAGTACGGAAAATCAACGTTTCGTAGTCCCCTGATTTCTCCTCCAAAACTTGACCGATTTAACTATTTTTTTCATCAAAAATTAAAGAAAGGCTTTGACCGTGTTCCTATGTTTTCCTTTTTTTAATTAAATCTAGTTAAATTTGTTTTCTGGATGTTTAAACACAGCGTAAAATCTGGCCATTTTTTTACATTTTTGAAGGTTCATATCTCTCTTAATTATTAATTTATGAAAAAAAGGAAAACATAGGGACATGCAAATAGTGGTCATAGAATTTTGGAAAAAAAAATTATTTCACTAATGGCATTATCCAGGGAGAAAACAGGGGACAGCGTTTGTATGGAAAAATGGCTCCTGCCTTTCCTCTTAACGTACTGTGTACTTTTACTATGCCAACGATCTCCAAACCGATTGGTCCGGCATTGCTTTGCATTATATTATATCACTTGAATATAGACTTTTTGTAGGTGACAACCGGCTCGTCCCAATCGGGTGTGAAGGGGAACCGGGGGAGTTTAGTGGGTAGTGGACGCTGTATTCTCGAGTCCCACACACGGCCGCAGGTTTAGCTAGCCTGCGGTTATGGTGCATAAACGCATTCTCCTCCGAAAAAAAAAAAAAAAAAAAGGTGACAAATAGAACGTACTGATAGCAATGGAGCACCGCACACGTCCTACAAAATGTCTGTCAGAAATACCATAGAAAAAAGTCGGTCACCGATTGTCGGTCATACAAAAAGTGTGTCGTGGGCGGGCACACTAAATTGTTAAAACCCGAAAGAAAATACATGTTAGCAAAATAGGACCGAGTTAGTAAAAAAATTACATCCTAAGTCTATTTGTATTACCGTAATGGGTTCGACTCCCACCGAGGTCGTGAAAAATGTTTGTTTTTAAATTTTACCTTTTTTTTATAAAACATTAAACTTATTTATTAAATCAATGTTTCTTATAGTTGGATTTTTGCTCAACGCGATAACAGCAGTCGGGAATGCGGGAATGACATTAAGTAAGTATCTATCTAAATAAGAATTAGGTAAAAAATAACTTTTTTTTTATTAATGCTTTATCTGATGTTGAAGAGACCGGCACAAAGAGTATGTCTTAATTAAAGGTCTTACTACTTTGTGGTACATACATATTTAAATCTACAATAGTTTTAAATAAGTATGTAGTTAACACTAAATAGACACAATGCTATTCCTTAGTGAACATCATCAGTAAGTTACAAGTTTGAATCGAATTTTGATCGAATGAGAGTGCAAATTCCAAGTAGTTACCTTTGTATAATTGTATAGATTTAAATAATAATTTATTATTATATTAGATTGTCTAAATTGTTTTTTTTTTTTTCTAAGTGATTCCTCAGACAAGAGTCCGAGACTTTGTCGTGCAATTTTTAAGTTTTATGCTTAAGTTTATTTTGCCTAACTTTGAAAATGTTAAGGACTACGAGATGTGAAAAATATATACGAGTGAATCGGAGAAACAAATATAAATACTAATACGAAAAGAACCGGAAGAGAGAAAGAGTTCGCAAATCAACTTTTCTATTTACAATAATTTTGCTCGCAATTGTATTAGCCCTACGATATTATCTTGGGATCGGAAGCAGTTTTCACTGCTTCTTCTAATCACAAAAGTTGGTGTGTGCAAACCAATGATCTCAATGTATAATGTTTGGTCGGTGGTAGGGCTTTCTCAGAGTCCGACTGGCTAGCTACTACCAACTACTATAACAGCTCTGGCTGTGTTCCGGCAATATTAATGTGGGAGCCAGTACACTTGCAATCAAAGGGTCCAATAATTCAGATGAGCGTACAATGTGGCAGCACATTAAGCGACTCTTCCTGAGGTGTCCCACAATAAAATAGGCCGCAGTTACCACTTAATGCATAAAAAAACTATTATTTCTTTTTCAGACGAAAATACTGGTGACGCAGCGAGAACACTAGCAAACAACCTCAGTTTCGGGAGTAAGTATTTTAGGTTACTAAAGCTCGAATCTAAGGCCTCGGCCTCGAATTTCATAGGCAGCGGGGCAGCAGCGGCAGCGGGGCGGGAATGGCAGCGAACGCAGGCGCACTGCGGTTTACCGCTTGACAGCATCTTACCGCTCTTGACGGCCCGCGTCAAGCGGTGACCGCAGTGCGCCTGCGTGCGCTGCTGTTCGCGCTGCCGCGAAATTCGAGGCCGAAAATCAGTGCCTTACTTTTTTAGAACGCCATGGCTTGAAGCCTCACAAGTCGGGGTACCCGGGGATGGGCTGGTCAATAGCCACAACGCTGGCACCGGCTCGTCCCAATCTGGTGTGAAGGGTAACCGGGGGAGTTTAGTGGGTAGTGGGCGCTTTAGTCTCGAGCGAGTCCCCCACACGGCCGCAGGTCTAGCTAGCCTGCGGTTATGGTGCATAAACGCATTCTACTCCGTAAAAAAAAAGAAAGTTTGATGGGTTACCCTGGGATGGGTTGGTTAACAGCCACAAGGCGAAAGAGGAAACCGGGGGAGTTTAGATAGTGGGACACTTTAGTCTCGAGTCCAACCCACGGGCAAGGTTTTCGATAGTCTGTAGCATGGTGCGCTGATGCATTTTCTTCTGGATAAAAAGTTCACATCTGCCACCAGCCTACCTTCTTTCAATTAGGTCCAAACGTAATTAATTTCTATTGCATTAACAAAACTTTATGAGCGCCTCCGTGGAACAGTAGTTAAGCGCTCTGGTCATAAAACCAGGATCATGACAACATTGACGTAGATTCGATTCCCGCTTTGTGTCTGATCGAAATTCAGCAATACCTCACGCATGTGAACTTTTAAAACATTTCTGGACCATAGTTACATGACTTGTTAATTAATAATATTAAATAATTTATTTTCAGGTAATGCCTTAGCCGCCCTTGCAAATAATAAATAAAACGAAACCTAGCGACATCTATGCAAGACACGGCAAACTTTTTGAGTCGTGCAAAAAGTTCCAAACACGGAAGAATGCGCTGACTGCAATTCGACAATTTCATGAAATTGTTTATAAAATTGCTATGTGCATATGTGCATAAATTATATATCATAATTTACTGTAGTATTTTAGTACGTAAATTAAATAGAATAAATATAATATCAATTTATTTCAAACGATCCTTAACCCATTTAGTGCCGTGCCCGCCCATCGGCGAAACTTTTTTATTGAGACGCCAAGGCCGCCCTTGGGCGGTTGGTTCAACTTTGGTATCTAAGGTGCGGCATGAGGTGCAGTGGCGTGACCATTTATTGGACATGAACATGCCGCACACAACACAAAAGCAAATAAGGCTAAATTCATATGACCGCGCGGTACCGCGCGTTACAAGACCAAAGTAGACGGTATTATCGTCTACATTACCACGCAGTACAGTGCGTCTACGAGCGGCGCATTCCCGTACATAATATGCCGTCATGTGATTTATTTATTTATTTATTTATTTACTACACACAACAAATTACAATCATTAAAATAACTAAGTTTAGAGTAGAAAATTTTGATCTGGATTGTAATCCAAAAATATGTGTAACTTAAAGACATGCAGTAAGGAGGACGTGTTTACTATTATCCAGTGACCTTCAAGTAACATACTTAATTAAAAAAATAACAAAATTTAAAGCAACACCTGCAAACTAAGCAGATGTGCTTGCCTCTCAAATATATAAATAATTAGTACAACTAATAATTAGAGCCGGCACACGGGTGCTGGTCAGACCCAGCATCGAGGCCAAGCCCTTCGGGTGTGAGATAGAGGATATCCTTTAATGTTCATATGTAATGGGTAAGTTTGGGGGTGAAGATATCTAACTTAATGTTGTCTTTTGCCATTTCATTATACTGACGAGCCATTATGACAAGAGGACTGTAAAACGAGGTGTTGTTTTTAAAAGTTTGTAAAGCAAAGATATTGGTTTTGTTGAGCCTACGAGCACTATGTTTAGTGTTAAGTGAGATTTCGGAAAGTAAATTAGGAGCGTCTATTAGCGAATGAATAATTTTGTAAAAGTATATGAAGTCAAAGTATTTTCGACGTGTGTCTAGTTTTTGTACCTTAAACTTGGATAATCTTAGCTGATAATTTAGATTGGAGCGACCCAACTGTTGACGGTAGCATAACATTCGCAGGCATTTACTTTGTACCCTCTCAATCTCCTCAGCGTGTACCTTATAGTAGGGTGACCAAACTGGACTGCCATATTCTAGTACGCTTCTGACTAGGGTAAAAAATAAGTATAATAAAGTGCGGGGTTTTTTAAAGCCTTTAGTGGATCTAAAAATAAAACCTAGGAGTTGATTGGCTCTTGTTATTATATGCTGATAATGCGCTCGAAATGTCAGCTTATTGTCAAACAAAACTCCGAGATCCCTTACAACGCTAGTTCTAGAGAGTTTCTGACCACCAACCGTGTAATCATAAATGATCTCAGTACGCTTATTTGTAAACGTCATGATGAGGCACTTCCCGATGTTAAGATACATTTGGTTTGTCTTACACCAATTCGACACGACATTAAGATCCTTTTGTAAAAGGTTGCAATCACTTTCAGAAATTATAGTATTAAATATTTTAAGATCATCCGCGTACAACAAGCATTCACAAGATAGACGCTCCACAAGATCATTTATGAAAACAATAAATAAAAGTGGTCCCAAGTGCGATCCCTGAGGCACCCCAGAAGTCACAGTTATTGGAGAAGAAGTGAACCCTTTAAGTGCGACTAGTTGGCTTCTATTGTTGAGATAAGAGGTTATCCAACGATACAAGTTACCGTGAACACCATAAGATGCGAGTTTGGTGCAGAGCAGCCTGTGGTTCACTTTGTCAAAAGCCTTGGAGAAATCCGTATAAGCAGAATCAACCTGACCGCCTGTGGCAAAGCTTTTGCACAGGTAGTTTTTATATTCCAATAGGTTAGTAACAGTGGATCTTCCTTTCACAAAACCATGCTGTTTAATAGACAGAAGGGGCTTAACATGATTATATAGGTGATCATACACCAGGGATTCAAGTAATTTAGCGAAACATGAGAGAATGCTAATAGGTCTATAATTCTCGCAATGGGCTTTATCTCCATTTTTGAAAATAGGAATCACGTGAGCAGTTTTCCATCGCTTAGGATTGCTCCAATCGCGCGGAGACGCGCGGCTTCGCACGGTCATATGAACTGAGGCGGTGTTCACACTGAGCCGCGCTCCGTCGCGGAGCGAGGGGCTGCATAGTAAATATCCCGCACGCGGGCGCTTTTTCAGTGTGTTGTGCCGCGCGTGTTTTCTATACAAACTGAGGTATTTGCATATAATGATTAAATCTGTCGTCCCGCGTACCGCGGTGCAGTGTGGTAACCGCCTTAGCCTAACTCTGTGCGACATGAACATTTGGCCATGTCTGTTTTCAATGAATTTGGAACATATATATAAAAAAAAATTTAGAAATATCTGATTGCCTTTCATATTCATGTAGTAACATGAAATACTTCACCGCACTGTGGTGAGAATCACATTTTTCTGCGCAGCACCCTGGTAAAGTCAAGGATGGCCTTTTACTGGTCATGACGAATCGAACGTGTTAATAAGAAAGCTGTCTAGATAACTCCAATGCAGTGGCTTTTGTAGTAGCGTCAGTGAACAAATACCTGAATTCTTTAAAATTTTATTAACAGATGTGCAAAGTTGTATAGGCTATTGTGTTGACTAGTATATGTCGAGTGTATGGGTTTGCTCAACTTTTTTACCAAATCTATAGTTCTATACTAAAGAGGAAAGATTTGCTTGTTTGCTTGTATTGAATACGCTCCGAAACTACTGAACCGATTTAAAAAATTCTTTCACTGTTGGAAAGCTACACTATCCCCGGGTGACATAAGGTACTTTTGATCTCGGAAATGTTTTTTTTATACTAGGTCAGTTGGTAGACAGGCACGCAGCCTACCTGATGGTAAGCGGTTACTGCGGCTTATTCAATTGAGGGACACTTCACCGCCGTCGCTTAATTTGCTGCTAGACTGGAAACTCATCTGATCTTCGAGCCTCAGATTTCAAGTGTACTGCAATCATTTTTTGTGATTGTTTCCAGTTTGATTAGGACATTGCAGGCTTGAATCACCTGAATGTCTGAAAAGAATGATTATGATGATTCCGTGCTTCGGAAGGCCGTTAAGCCGTTGGTCCCCAGACTATGTTCCAAGTAGGTCTGGTTAGGGTTACGGAGGTCAGATGGCAATCGCTCCATTGTAATAACCAGGCTTGTCAAATATAGGATCATAGTTAAAGCGGACCCTGAGCTCCATACTGGATGCAATCGGGAATACACTGGAATGATGATAACCGTCAGGTGTTTTTTTTTTGCGGTGGAGATCGCATTTACGCGCCATAACCGCAGGCTAGCGACGCCTGCGGTCGTGTGTGAGGCTCGAGACTAAGTCCCACTACCCACTAAACACCCCCGGTATCCCCTTCACACCCGATTGGGACGAGCCGGTGCCAGCCTTGTGGCTATTGACCAGCCCATCCCCGTGTACCTCGACTTGAGAGGCTTCAAGTCAAGGTGGCGCATAGCGAGGGCCACCCGTGAAACTGGGTGAGCCCTCAGACTTGGCTCGGGCGACCTGTGCAATGCGGGCGTTGGGGAGCTACCCCCGCCCGCAGGTCGCCTTCTCCGGCCCGGCCGTCTACGCTGGAGGGGAGCAGTGAGGGTGTCCTCCTTGCGCTCTCTCTCTGCTGCCTCCTTCTGCGACATAACTTTCTCGCAGAAGCCTCCCACACACACCCGTTGGCAACCATGGTCGCTAACGAGAGGCGTACCGTCAGGTGGGCTCCGTACCTGTCTACCAACTGTGCATGCTATGCACGACGCCTCTTGCCGGCTGTGACGCCGTGCACATTTAATATTGGTCGGGTGCTGGGATTGTCGCCCACCCAACGGTAAAGACGCTGCTCTGTCCCCCGTTCCAACAGGGAAGAATCGATGTGAAATAAAACGCCGAAATATGCCGTAATGATGCGTCCTTTCCTACTGTATGCCAGCCTAGCCTAGCCAGTCTGTTCTTCAGGGTTTCTTCTAGAAGGCCTTGTTGCTTCTTGAGAGTGTTTCCTCGGAGAGAGCTCGGATCGGAGTGCATGCTGTGAGCTTTTCCGGGCCTATGTTTATTCTGTTCGGTTTGCTCCCTACTAGAGCTACGTGCCACTGTTAGACAGTGACGCAACTATCTTATGTCTCGCTCCTTCTCCAAGTGCGACGGAGTGCGAGCTATGAAGGAGCGAAACAGACTGGCGCATACCGTAGGAGAGCCGCGGTATCTATTTATTTATTATTCTCACAAAATAACAATTTACATATCAAAAAACATGTCTTACAACTAAAATATAAACATTAGAGACATGAAAACTATACAATTAAATAAAGCAAAATTAGATCTTTTTTTTTGATTAGAAATTAGATTATTTTGACCGCCTCCGTGGAACAGTGGCTAAGCCGCTCGGGTATAAAAACACGGAGGTCGTGGGTTCAATTCCCGCCTTGGGTCTGGTTGGTGGTAGGGCTTTTTCAGAGTCCGACTGGCTGGCTACCACCCCCACAGGGGAAATCTGCCGCCATAACAGCTCTGGCTGTGTTCCGGCAATATTAATGTGGGAGCCAGTACACTTGAAATCAGAGGCTCGAAGATCAGATGAGTCTACAGTCTGGCAGCACATTGAGGGACGTTTCCAGGTGAAGCGTCTCTCAATGGAATAGGCCGCAGTGGCTGCTTACCATCAGGTGGGCTGCGTGCCTGTCTGCCAACTGACCTAGTATAAAAAAAAAGATCTATCGAAATTTACACACTATGAAATAACAAAGAAATAAAGGTAAAACTATAAACTATTTTACGCACGTCTTAAATCTAAATGAAACGACACTTGTGCATAACTTTATTTATCTTACTATCTATGTACTTTTGCTATTTACATAGTGGCTACGCCGGCTGTCCCGTACACGAGCTTTCAATCACATGATTAAAAAGAAACTGCGATACATTTCTATAGCACCGGAAAAATACTGATAATAATATAATTAATAGTCCAGCAAAATATGTATGTAATGACGCATTTATTTTGTATATTTAATTTTTTACGCGCAATTAATTGTTTTTCTTAAGCTATGATGACGTCATAGATTTAGAGAAATTCAAATCATTTTTAGATATTTCTTTATTTATTTATTTAGAGGCAATTTTTTACATCAGTTGGCAGACTGGCACGCAGCTCACCTGATAGTAAGTATCCATTCCTTTACAATTAATAATATTATTTCTTTAAAAAGTTACCAGTCAGGCTTTGTTATTAGATAGACTGATTCAAGAGGAAGGTTTATATGTATAATACATGCATAATATAGTAGAGAAACACTGATAATTTAGAGGTTTTTAATTGAAGGTCGTAAATAATCACATTTTTTTGCGCTTACATTGCAAACGCTGGCTGAACCCTACGAGATAGATCAAAATAATGTACCTACTAATTGTACACCTTAAAAAGTTTTACAAAAAAGTCCGCGATGGTATATGTCTATCTCTTAGGGATAACCCACAATAACCATTTTCCTTTATTTATTACGATAAAATAATGGCTTATTTACGAAAAAGTGATTTTAAGCAATAGAGTATTAATCCTTATCCAATAAAGTACCATAAATAAATTGTGCCTGTAATATAGATCAAAATTGCCCTTTACATCATGTAATTTAAATGAATAGTTTCGAAGATATTACAGATTTAAAATGCAGGGACATAGCGGTTGCGGCGGTACCGGCCGGGGAGCGGGTGGATGAACGTTTGTTATTCTTTCACGTAAAAACTACTGAATTGATTTTAATGAAACTTTACAATAATATAGCTTATACATCAGAATAACACATAGGCTACAATTTACAAGATATTCCCGCGGGATAACATCCTATAGTTCACGCGGGCGAAGCCGCGGGCGGAAGGCTAGTATTAATATATAATAAAAACTAACATTTATTATATTGTTATTAGATAAGTCAATTATTCGTTTCGTGTGTTATGATAAATTACCTTTAGGCGTACAATACTTAAACCTTTTAATTTTATGCGCATTACAATAAATTATGCCAAAAATAATTATATTAAACAAGTATTATGCTAATGTAACCATTTTGCGTAAACAGAACTATGCGTATCACTATTTATGCGAAAAAACTTTATGCCGAAACTGTTATGCCGAAACTGTTATACCAGATTTTAATATAGCTAATCAAAAAAAAAAAAAAAAACTACCTAAAAAACTGAAAAGCAAAAAATAATTTTAATAAGACATTCATCATTGTCTAAGCCTATTAATTTAATTGTATTTTACGTGCTAGGTAGGTACCTACTAATCTGTTTGAAGTCGGTGCCAAGCCAAATAGTAGGTACCCAGATTACGTACCTACGTCCGCGGATTAATAAGTAACCCTTTATAATACATAATAATATTATATATCATTTTTTATTACCTTTGGCTTGGCACCGACTTCAAACAGATTAGTAGGTACCTACCTAGCACGTAAAATACAATTAAATTAATAGGCTTAGACAATGATGAATGTCTTATTAAAATTATTTTTTGCTTTTCAGTTTTTTAGGTAGTTTTTTTTTTTTTTTTGAAGTCGGTTTAATTTTTTTTTAAAAAAGTTTGTTTATTTTTCTATTTTTAGTGTGAATAACACGTAGGTAGTGAGTAAAACTCTTTCATAATAATGATAGCGAAAATACGAGTAGAATTGTATTATTTGATAATAATATTAGGTATTCATTAAGTGTTCAGCACCATGGGTAGGAGGAGAATGCGTTTATGCACCATAACCGCAGGCTAGCTAGACCCGCGGCCGTGTGTGGGACTCGAGACCGAAGCGTCCGCTACCCACTACACTCCCCCGGTTTCTCCTTCACACCCGATTAGGACGAGCCGGTGCTAACCTTATTGGCTAGTGACCAGCCCATCCCCGGGTAATCATCAGCTTAGCTGCAAAAGTACATGAAATACAACTAACGTTCCACATATTCCTACAACACTGAAAGATTTATCCCCTAACTCCTAACCGTTAAGGAGTTGTACTTTCCATCATCACCTTAGCTGCAAAAGTACATGAAATACAACTAACGGTCCACATATTCCTACAATACTGAAAGAATTATCCCCTAACTCCTAACCGTTAAGGAGTTGTACCTTCCATCATCAGCTCATCAACATAAAATGATATCTATCGGACGCAAAAACTTGAATGGCTTCAGAAAAAGCAAGTAACGCGTAGGCGCAGCCTATAAAATTTGAGGTTTTCCCTTGATTTTTCCGGGATCCCATCATCAGATCCTGACATGGTGACAATGGGACCACCTCGGAACTATGCACTTTCAAATAAAAAAAGAATTATTTAAATCGGTCCACAATTGACGGAGAAATCGACGGACATACATAAAAAAAAAAAAAAAAAAAAAAAAAAATACATACAGTCGAACATATAACCTCCTCCTTTTTTGAAGTCGGTTAAAAAGATTATGCCATCGAAGACCTTCCCGTTTACTTAGTCCTAAGATCCGTTTGGAAGTTTTCGGATTTGACCAGGGATCCCTTTTTTTCGCATAACTTTTTGTCCTGATTTAATTTGGCATAACGAGTTTGGCATAATTTTTTTGTCATAAAATATTTAGACATTGGTTTTTTGGCGTACTGTTTCAGTAAGCATAAATATCGTTTAGACTAATGTTTTTTGCCCTAATTTTGATTCGCATAAAGTTGTTAATAGACATAATTATTGTTTTTTTGTTTAAAATGTGTTATAGTGTGACAGTAGGTTAAGGTGCGGCGGAGGTGGCCCTTGGGCCACCCCTAAGCAGCAAACATGTTTATTTTATACAGAAAAAGTATGCTAATTATATTTTGCAATTATTTACCAATTTATTCAAATCCAATTAATAGATAATATTCCTAAAACTACTTTCCATAATGTATTTAACATGTTAATATATTTTAATTACTTTTACTTTAGTATATAAGGATAGTATTAAGACTTTTGTTTAGCTTTAGCTTCCAGAATTAGTAAAGATATAAAAATGAAAACTGCAGTGTTAGCTCTTATAGTTTTGGTAAGTTTAAGTTAATATAATAAGCTTTTTATTATAACTAGCTGACCTGGTGAACTTCATATCACTTACTTTATTATTTTCATCGCATTTTTCTATATTTTCTCATTGTTTAAACCTTCCAACTTCCATGAGTATTCATTATTCTTGATGACTGTACTTTAGACAATATATCTGATTCACATTTTGTTAAGTGTGCGAATCGCCTACTAGTAATTCAATTCGCACGCGATTAAAATTCGTTCGGGCGAATCGACTACTATAAATAATATTATTTTAGAAAGTGGAGGATTCGCACTTTCCTGTGAATTTTTTTCGTGCGAATCGAAACTAACCCAGACAGACACGTCAAATTTATAACACCCCTCTTTTTGCGTCGGGGGTTAAAAAAAAGACCTCCATGATAGTATAAGTGTCGTACAGTCAACAGCAAAAATAGATGATCAAAATCAAAAGTTTAATACTAATGAACGTAGTCCGCGTCAGAACCGGCTATTCCACTTATCCCACCTAGCCATCCCACCCAAGTGGGAAAAGTGGATTTTTTGTTTCCACTCTTCCCACCCAGGAGGTACAGGAGGGCTATAAATAAACATTTTTGTATAATGTAAACTGGCTTACCTACTATAGTCGAGTCATTTTAATAGGCCACATTTGACGGTTCATTTTTGCAAAGAAAAGTGCTACTTAAGAACATCAGAAGTAGAGTCTTTTCTAAATATATTATTGTATTAATATGAACTGATGTTGTTTTCTTGAGTTTTATTCCTATATTTTTCTTTGCATATATGAACTGTCAAATTAAATCCCGCCATCCTAATTTTTTTTTTCAAAACAGCGTTCACTTGAAATACTTTTAAAAATGGAAGTTTGCATCACTTTAGACCCACCATAATGACTGTGCTGGCCACACTGTAAGATTTTCTGATCTTAAAGTATTTTAATTTAAGTTTTAATTTGTTTTTTTTTTATAGGTGGGAACAATCTCCTGCAAGCCTGCAATGGGTAAGTACCTACTTTAAGAACACAGTTATTTATGATTTTTAACAACAATATTTCGGTGGTCTCTAGTCCGAAAAATCTGGTCTAGAGTTCAACTCCCTGCTGTTTCAGTAAGTAATTATAAATCAGATACCAATTTTACCCGTACCGGGAATCGAAGCCAAAACTTCGAGATCATAACCAAGTTACTCAAACTACTAGACCATTGAAGCGACAAAGGTTAGTCCTTTTGTACTGAATTTCAGTTTTTTTAATATAATATAATATAAAAATAATATAAAAAATATGTATACTTTTGTTTCAGATGCTGGTGATGTTGCCAAGTTAGGAGAGGAAGGAAAGGATATTAGTAAGTTTCAATATTATATACTATACTATAATATAATGTATATATATTATGTTACTAGCGGCCCGCCCCCGCGGCTTCGCCCGCGTGAACTATAGGACGTTATCCCGCGGGAATATCTTGTAAATTGTAGCCTATGTGTTATTCTGATGTATAAGCTATATTATTGAAAAGTTTCATTAAAATCAATTCAGTAGTTTTTACGTGAAAGAATAACAAACGTTCATCCATCTGCTCCCCGGCCGGTACCGCCGCAACCGCTTATGTCCCTGCATTTTAAATCTGTTATATCTTCGAAACTATTCATTTAAATTACATGATGTAAAGGGCCATATTGATCTATATTACATGCACAATTTATTTAAGGCACTTAATTGGATAAGGATTAATACTGTATTGCTTAAAATCGCGTTTTCGTAAATAAGTCATTATTTTCTCGTAATAAGTACTAACTAACTATATTATGCATGTATTATACATATAAACCTTCCTCTTGAATCAGTCTATCTATTAAAAAATGTAATATCTTCGAAACTATTCATTTAAATTACATGATGTAAAGGGCCATATTGATCTATATTACGTCATGCACAATTTATTTAAGGTACTTAATTGGATAAGGATTAATACTGTATTGCTTAAAATCGCGTTTTCGTAAATAAGTCATTATTTTCTCGTAATAAGTAAAGGAAAATGGTTATTGTGGGTTATCCCTAAGAGATAGACATATACCATCGCGGACTTTTATGTATAACTTTTTAAGGTGTACAATACTGTAGTACATTATTTTGATCTATCTCGTAGGGTTCAGCCAGCGTTTGCAATGTAAGCGCAAAATATGTGCTTATTTACGACCTTACACTAAAATTATCAGTGTTTCTCTACTATATTATGCATGTATTATACATTTAAACCTTCCTCTTGAATCAGTCTATCTATTAAAAAAAACCGCATCAAAATCCGTTGCGTAGTTTTAAAGATTTATGCATACATACATAGGGAGAGAAAAAGCGACTTTGTTTTATACTATCTCGCACTATACTAAACGCAAAGACGTCTTGTGACAGGCGGCGCAATAAAACGTGCAAATGAGACAGTCAAATTAGTTAGGTCTTATTCTTGCAGAGATTAAGAATGACGCACATGGTACCTACATTTTCTTTCTTGGCGCTCCCGTACCGTACGCCAAATAAAGGACATCAGAAAATTTTTAGGATTCTAGTCTCAGTAGTATGCGATTGTAATTGCATTTTTTAGTTACACACGCATTCCCTTTTATCGATAGTCCAAAAGTTTGCGCTTGCGCAGCGTCCCTTTTATAAAAGTGATTTATGGCACCGCCTGCCACGAGTCTTTGCGTGAGATGGATAAGACAAATCATCGTAATCCGATACCTTCCCTGTACGTAAAGGTATTTCTCCTTTGAAACACGTAGCACACATTCACATAATATTAGTATAATATAAGCCGCATCCTCACTTTTAAAGATATTCATTCACTTTACACAAGACTGGCTTTCAGTCCACTTCCTAATCTAACCATCAGCCTCTATTACATGGGGCCCTGGAGGCCAACACCATTACAGCGTTTAGTATAGAGCGGCCACAAGCGACTTTGTACGCGTGGAGTAAACCCCAAAAGATTCTAAAAATACATTATTTATTTGGTACGTCTCCACATCCTCTGTAAAGCATTCATTTAAATGTCAAGTCTTTTACTTTAAAACATAGGACTTTCATACAAACTTTCAACCCCCTTATAGGGATGGAAATTCGTAAAATTCGTTCTAAGCAGATGTCTACACGGACGAACGGAGTTTCATACAAACTTTCAACCCCTTTTTACCCCTTAGGGGGTGAATTTCCAAATACCCCTTCTTATTGAGCACTAACGTTATTATAAAGAATCCCTGTACGATAGATTTAATTTTTGTTTCCTTTTTCCAGTCCAGGATTTCGCAGGCATATATACAAGGCTTCAGGACACACTACAGAAACCAGGAAAGGATATCAGTAAGTACCATATTGTCAATCTCTTTTTCTCGGTTTTGTCCCGATCTATACTTCGTTTTATTTAGCATAGAAATAAAAAAAAAAACGTTGTCGGTTGTAGTATGCATTTTAACATTGATATCAAATTGACATGCACTTTTTCATTTTGTTGTATTATACTAGTTATGTTCCGTTTCATGTTTGAAATCTTTGCTTCTTGAGGTATTTTATAGTGCAACCTTTTCACGGTGATTTTCTTCTTAAAAAACCTATTTTGATAACACTAACCGCGTTTAATTAAGTTTTATATGGGAAAATATTTAAGTGTTATATCAAAAAAATACTGAAATATGCACCAAAATAACTGATTGAACACCAAAGGTGAGGTTAGGTTAGCAATTAAATTTTATTGGTGATCATTTCAGTATTGTTGGTGACCATTTCCGTATTTTTTGATGTTCATTTAAATACAACCCTTTTATTAGGTATACAAACAAACTAGCCTTAGGTTGAAGCCACACGGACGTTGTCTGTGCATTGCGTAAGTGCTGCGTTGACTGAGCGGTGGCGTTCCATCGTCCTACATATAAATCTGAAAGACATGCCACACGATGCGTTAAAATGACGGATGGCGGCGCAACGCACGCTCAACGCAAAGGAGAGGAGAGAGACGAGGTGGGGAAGGGAGCTGCGTTGAAACGACGGAGCGGCACCGCAGTATTTAATAGCATAGTAGCTGCGTTAAAGCAGAGCCGACGCAGCGCTAATGTGACATTCACTGCGTTGAAATAATTGCGTTGCGACGACGCAGCGCAGCCGCACTCTTAATAGGTTTTCGCTCAACATGTGCCTCAGTAAACCTATGCTTACAACGAGGCTGGTATTCTGCGGATACCTAGGGAGTAAATTTAGTAACTTTTGTATGGATAACTCCTTATATTAATCTGTTTTTCATCCAGAGGACGAAGTGTTGACAACTATACAAAAATTGTCAGAGGACCTGAAAGAAAACGCTGAAAATGGTAAGCTATCATATTTAAGATTATACAATAAGATAATATAATGTTCTCCTAGCTAAGTTTTAGGCCTCGGCCTCGAATTTCGCGGCAGCGGCAACGGCGAGTAGTTTTGTATGGAATCCAATAGACTCGTTCTCGAATACAGCGAGGCGGGAGCGGGAGCGGCAGTGAACGTAGGCACACTGCGGTTCACCGCTTGACAGCATCGTACCACTCTTGACGGCCCGCGTCAAGCGGTGACCGCTGCCGCCCCGCTGCCGCGAAATTCAAGGCCTAAGAGACGGCGGAAAATCCCAACGAACAACCAACTACGCAGAATATAACATCGGTGCAGTGAGTGCTCAAGCACAGGTGCACTCCCTATTCCCTTATTCCATCACTCTCATAGCACGGTGGGACAGTGTGACCCCCGTTGCCATCCATTATTTATACAGCGTGCAATTTTAGTCGTTGTTTTCCCGCAGTAAAATGATTCTATCTTAGTAGTAAAATAGATTAATAAAGTAATTTTTTAAGTGAAATCAAAAGTTTTACGATTTATGATAGACGAAACTCGAACCGATAGTACTAGCTGCGTCACGGACGGTCAACGGCCGGGGTCATTGCCCTTCGCGTTTATCAAAAAAATGATTATTTACTATTTACTCACATTTGGTTTCCATTTTCCCATCAAACTTTTTAAAAAAAATCAAAAAAAAGTTTAAAAATATTTAAAAAATAAATAATTAAAAACAAAAATTACTTGCATAAATCGATAGTACTACTGAAGGTGAAGCATTCTGCTGCGGGAAAACAACGACTAAAATAACACGCAGTATATTAAATTTGATTGACTCTGGTGTATTGCAGGTGGAAACTTCGAAACCTTCTTAAGCAAAGCAGCCGACACTCTTTCTGAGCTAAATAAAGAACTCAGTAAGTACGCTATAATTTAAGACTTTATCATCATCATCATCATCAGCCTATTTCTATACGTCCCCACTGCTGGGACACCTAGGCCTTTTCTCATTTGTGAGATAGTGTGCGGGTTGGTGTGACTAACGTTAATAATGGCAGATGTTGTTATCAAGCCGCCAAATGGCATCCGACTAGGCTTGATGACTAATATCTACATTTAGTAAATATCAGCCGGGACCAACAGCTTAACGTGCCTTCCGAAGCACGGAGACGCTCGAAATAAATGTCACTAAATGTGGTCAGAATGGTCACCCATCCATTAACCGACCGCGGCGTGGGTAGCTGATTGATTTACTTTCCTTTTTTATATATCTTTTTACTTTAATTTCTTTTTTAATTTTTTTTTCAGGGTCTGATGTCTACCAAGTTTCGAATTTGGAACAATCATCAGTAAACAAGGGGGTTGCAAACATAAGTAAGTATCTTTTGCGCGCGCAATTTCTTTTGTCAATTATCCCCCCCTTCCTCCCACATTTCCGGGATCAAAAGTACCCTATGTCACCCGGGGATAGTGTAGCGTTCCAACAGTGAAAGAATTATTCAAATCGGTTCAGTAGTTTTGGAGCCTTAATTAAAACAAACAAGCAATCAAATCTAGTATAGTATATTAGTATAGATTTCAGTTTGCAGATAACTATTAAATAATCTGTGCCACATGTTATGCATCGTATAAGCTCTATCTTGTGTTCCGAAAATGTATATTCTTGTTGAGGCCAGTAAACTTGAAAAGAAACCTTTATATTTTTCCACACATCGCTCATCTAGTACTACAAAGACGGAATTGTCAAAAATTGAAAAATGAGTTAATGATGCCAAAATGTTCCAAAATGGTCAATACGTTTGGTGCTACAAAGTCATTTGTACTGTTCAACAAATGGCCGTATGATGGCGCCAATGTCTTTGTTGCAACGGTAAAAAATAAAAAAAATGGACCCGCCCTGTGTGCAACGACGCCATAACGGTCAGTTACGCGGGACGCCCCGTACAGTCACAAATTACAAATTAAAACATTTACAATGCAACAATGACACAAATGTATGATTTAAATCACTTTATGTGTTTTTTTTAATACTTACCCTTGAGATTTTTACATATTGGTGATATTATACTCTAGTTATACAATCAAACATCCAAAATGTCCTAGTTGCAGTTACAAATAATATAAAATGAAATAATAAATCCAAAAGAACTCTAAAAAAAACTTGAAAACGCCGTCCTGAAAAATTTGCAAAATGACAGTTACGTTTTTGTAGTATTGGATGAGCGACATATCTTGCTGGAAAAAGGCTTTAGACTACCCCTAAAAAACATTACATTTTTTTCAGAGTCTAACGCTGCCCAGGCAGTCAAAATCTTGGACGAACTTCTAGGTATTACTCCGCCAGCTGCAGGCAAGTGAATTCACGAGTACTTTACATCTATTATTACGTTATGTTTACGCTATAATGTCTTCTGAACAGAATTTTGGTGAGAATATCGTTTGGAACTTGGCCTTTGAACCTGAACAATATCAATATCAATTAAACAAACTTTTTACCTCGAACTACAGTTTTGTGGAACACTCTCACTGCCGCAGTATTTCCTGACGGTTACGACTTTCAAGTTCGGTCTTTAGACCTTCAAGAAACGAGCGTACTCTCTCTTAAAATGCCGGCAACGCATCAGCGACCTCTGGTATCGCAGATGTCCATGGGAGGCGGTGATTGCTTACCATCAGGCGACCCGCTATAAAAAAAAAAAGAAATTGGTCCTTCGACCCGGATGAAAACTGACAACACATGAAAAGTCATGGTTGAATAGGGAGGGGCTGATAAAATTATCTGGGGGCAGGGCAGTGCCCCCGTCAAGTCGGGCGCGAAAGCAAACACTGCCGTACCATTCTTTACTGCAACCATTTCGCCTGGATAAGACCAGAACGCTGAAATTTTCGTCATCCAGTAAGCTATAATCACATACTTACATATTATATAATAAGAAATAAATCGCAGTAAGGAACCTTGGACTTGGCACGACTTTGTCTAGATTTCATTACTTTTTAGAGATAACAAGCAAGTCCATCGAGACTTGGCTAGTTTTTAACAGAATGTTTTTGGTGGGATTATAATTAATTCTTTAAGGGCCGGTATTTCAATATAATATACTTATCTTGATCTTAATCCGGGATTGATAATAAGTATGACTTAAGTGTATTTCATTATAGGATTAAAGTTAAGCGGCACTAAAGTCATACACTTTTACCTGTCAAAAGTAATACTTATCTTAAATGTTATACTTAACTTAAGCAATAAGATAAGGTTACATTGAAATACCGGCCCTAAGTTTTGGTGGATCTTGGGGTGTTTTACACTATTTTAACACATTCTGCTCGCAGACTCCGGTGAATGCCTAAGTAATTTCTGAACAGTAAACTTAATAACAAATATTCGGTCCTGCCTACGAGTGTTTTTCCACTTATTTCCTCTCTCTCTGGACATCATTATCTCTGAAAACAGTCAGCATATCTTATCAAAACGTTTTTTAATTGAAAATATGTGACCAAAATTACTGTTTGTTTCAGGTGATTTTGTGAATGATGTAGTACAGGAAATCCAGAATACAGGAAAAGACATAAGTAAGTATTCTAAAAACCTTGGATCTGGTTGGTGGTAAGACCTTTTCAGAGTCCGACTGGTTAGCTACCACCCCCCACAGGTGAAATCTGCCGCCATAACAGCTCCGGCTGTGTTCCGAGACCGACAGTATTAATGCGGGAGCCAGCACACTTGAAATCAAAGGCTCGAAGATCAGATGAGCCTACAGTCTGGCAGCACATTGAGCGACGCTTTCTGGTGAAGTGTCCCTCAATGGAATAGGCCGCATTGACCGCTTACCATCAGGTGGGCTGCGTGTCTGTCTGCTAACTGATGTAGTATTAAAACATAAAAATAATGATAATAAAATCGTTTATTTCAGACAAAAAAAATCTAATTGGAACTAATTCTCCTTAAAAATTATGTTAAAACAAACAAAAAATACCTATATTATAACTACCAACTTGGTAATGGTTGAGAAGTCGGTTATTACAAGAAGAGGTCGCGGATTCGATTCCCGCTTGGTACAAACATTTTGTGTGCATGACATGTCTGTTTGTGGTCTGGGTGTTTCTATGTATAAAATATAAAATATTATATATTATATGTATTTCCAAAAAAAAGTATGAAAGTAATTTATATTTTGGGGCTGGACGGCGCTGTGTAAAAAGTGGCCAGGGTTATTTATTTATATAAAACTATTAATTTAAATGGGGCTCCCGTACTACAAACATGATTTTCTTGCCGTTTTTAAAGATGGGTACGGAACCCTTCGTGTTCGAGAGCGACTTGCACTTGGCCGGTTTATTACAAATGTTGTCGATCAACTTGCAATTCTATTTCTATGTACATAAGTTTCAATTTCTTTTTCAGCTGACACTTTGGATGATGTAGCCCAGAAAACAGCAAACGACCTTAATTTCAGGAGTAAGTATTAGATACGTAGATATTTTATTTTTTTAAAGCACCACTGAGAAAATAGTATATGTTACCGATAGAGTGCGGAATCCGTTAATGTGCACATTACCTAGGTAATCTGCGGAATTCCGGATACGATCCGTTAAAGTGTAAAATTGTAATTAAAAAAGCTCTTAAAAAATATTGCACTTTTCTTAATTACTCTGCACAGTAACGAATGGTAAATACTAAATTTGGGGAATAGGTGTTTAAAAAATATAACCACAAAGGCTAAGGCCGCCTTAGCCTTCTAACCTTTATCCATCCGTTTTCTTTTTTAATGAAACAAGAACCTGTTTTATTAAATTTACCGTATCGTAGGTCGTCAGTCTGCAGATTACCTAGAAAATCAACAGATTAGTAGTTTTTGTAAGAACTCAAACAGTTTTCTCCACTTTTACTGATTCAGCCCGGTAATCTGCAGATTATCTAGGTAATCTGCACTTTAACTGATTTCCGTACAGTAACGGTAACTTAAACAATAAATTTAATATTTTATATGTGGTAAAGCTCCGGCCTTTCGTCCCAAAAATCGGCCTTTTTTAACAAAGGTTCCGGTTTTTTTTGATTTATGTACTGGCAATACTGGCTATGGGTGCCAGACAACGGATAAACATTACTTAAATAGGTACCTTTTTTTTGTAAATACATACAAATTATACATAGAAACACCCAGACCGATACAAACAGACATGTTCATGCACACAAATGTTTGTACCGTGCGGGGATCGAACCCGCGACCTCTGGTGTAATAGCCGACTTCTCGACCATTACACCAAATGGTTGTATTTAAGTATCGTGGTACCTTCGTTGTTTCTGATACCCTAAACGCTATTTACTTTAGATGAATGGATGTATGGTGTTGTCCAATATTATCTATAAACAGTTTTGTAGAATAATGTAATTTTTGTTTCAGATGACATTATTACCGCTATCTCCGCAAAGATTGCTCAATAAATGTAAGAAGAGCTTTTGACATCTATAAATAATACACACTACAAACTTCATTAGGCGTTTAAAAACAAAAAAAATAATTAAAAACGACTGTTATAGTCGTTTTTAATTATTTTTTTTGTTTTTTTCTTCTATTCGAAAAAAAGGATTAGAAACAAAATCAATACTTAGAAACTGACATACTTAGCATAAAAAGACCCCTTTCTTAAATCATGAGTTTCGAAACTATCGGATATCCGATTCAAAAAAAATAACCGTAACTGAATCCGAAATAAAAGTTTTGGATAGTATAGGAGTAGGTACTCCGTATCCGAAATTATCCGAAACAATCAGATATTCGAAATAATTTCATATCCGTAACTGTATCTGTATCCGGTATAACAATCATTCCTATATCCGTACCCGAAATTTCAGATCAGTAACATCCCTGGTCCCAATAGTTGACCATCCTGTTATTACTATACACAAAGCTTAATTTTAACTTACATTATATAGTCCTTTATTAGGGATCATAATAAGTACTGTTACAGGCCCCGGCAAACTTCTTAAATATCGGGTGGGGATTGCGCAGACCACGAATTTTGCCACGCCTGCGCGCTATTGGTCAGAAGCATACCTCTGACCAATAGAGCGTGCGGGCGTCGGGAGCTTCGAGCGCGCTATTGGTCATGCGAATCTCCGTCGACCGATGGACAACAAGTTTGCCGGTACCAATACTTAAATACAAAAACCTAAAAAGATACTACCATCTTAGGTATTCTGGAAGCTAAGCTAATTAATAATAATAACCTGTATGTATAATTTTGTTATTGTGAAATGGCATATTAAACACTATAGGTACCTTAAACAATTGTTTTATTTACTTCCTACATCGTGAGGCTTTGGTCAACTCATCCCGCGGGATGAGTTGTCCATCGTCACCTTACCAAAAATGAGTCAAACTTTTTTTATGTCAGAGGCGGTAAACGAGCCAGCGGGTCACCTGATGTAAGCAATCCCCGCCGTCCATGGACATCTGCGACCCCAGAGGGATCGCTGATGCGTTGCAGGCCTTATAAGAGGAGTGTAGGCCTCCGGCACTTTCACAAACCAGACGAAACACAACAGTAGTCACTATTATTTCACGCTGGTGTTATGTGAGAGCGTGGTACTTCCCCGGACGAGCCGGCCCATTCGTACTGTAAAACAGCATGGTTCTACCACTTTTATTTTTTCGGAAGAGAATGCTGTTATGCACTATAACCGCAGGCTAGCTACACATGCGGCCGTGTGTGGGACTCGAGACTAAAGCGTCCACTACCCACTAAACTCCCCCGGTTTTCCCTTCACACCCGATTGGGACGAGCCGGTGCCAGCCTTGTGGCTATTGACCAGCCATATCAGGATGTACCTTAGTAAAAAAGTAGAGTATCGGCCTATTTAATGTCTCACTGCAGAGCAAAGAATTCAATCATTGAAATCTTTTCTTTTTAATTGCAATGAGTAACAAGACGAGCTGATCGTACACCTGATAGTAAGCGCCACGTCTGCCCTTAGACAGTTCAGTGCCAAACAGTAACTAAGCAGTTACTGTCTGGCACCGCCCTGGCTACACCGAGACGACAGTTATTAAGTCTCATATACCCAGTAATTTCACTAGCTTCAGTGCCCTTTCCCCGAAACACAGAAGTGCTTGATACACTTCTATTTCACAGGAAAATATCTGGCACTGCGGTGGTACCCACCTAGATAGCCCAGTACAGGAACCTACCACCTGGTTCCTGGTAAACCGCATTACGATAGGTATACTGACCTAATCACTACACTTGCCAAATGCAGATTGATGTTGACTAATAGCGCACTCATTTTACTCACTTAAAAAATGTTTAATAAGGAAAGGTTAATAAAAGGTAGACGATAATCTCTTTATCTGACACGACCGAAGCACAGTAATACTGTGACCAAAGAGAGATCAGGCGCAGGGCCAACGGCTTAACGTGCTTTCCGAGGCACGGGATTGTTTCACACCGCCAACTACTTCCAGACTCCGAATTTCAACTGTTTCAAAAACCCACTCACTTGGTACGACACGGGATTTGAACTCAGGCCCCTTGGTGCCTAGCCACTGTACACTGAAGAAATATAGTCAAAGTATTTATTTTGCAATGTGATTTACCATGAAATTCTTTTGCACGTCAGAAACTTTTTTTTTCCTACCAGCACTTCGACGTGAATGGCCTGTTGAGATGAAGTGCCGCAAGAAACTCAACAGTGTTATGATAGCCTTTTTTAAATAATTTTGTGTTTTACAATGTTAACTTATAATAAATAATGTCAACTTGATACAATATAATGTCAACTTAAAATATATTAAGTACCTATAATAAATAAGCATATAAGTAGATGTGCAGAGAAGCAAATCTGTTTCATGTCCACAGAGTCTTGTCATTTAAGTAATCTTCTACTTTATAGTAACCTTACCTCATAAGGTAATCTTTAATTTTGAATTTATTTAAAGGTAATTCTACAAGACTGTGGTACTTTGTTTAAGAGACTAGATAAGCGTGTACAAACAGATGTATCACTTTCAAATCGTTAATTATATTTTGCAATTACTTACCAATTTATTCAAATCCAATGAATAGATAAGATGAAATTTTTAAAACCACTTTCGATTATGTATTTTAACATAAATATTAATATATTTAAATTACCTCTTCTTCAGTATATAAGGATAGTATTAACACTATTGTTCTGCTTTAGCTTCCAGAACCTAGTAAAATAATAAAAATGAAAACTGCCGTGTTAACTCTTTTAGTGTTGGTAAGTTTAAGTTAATTTATAAGTTTTTTAATTATAATTGGTGCAGATAGTTCTTCGGTACACGTCCTTAATGCCTCCGTGGAGTGGCTAAGCCGCTCGGGTCTAAAAAGCGGAGGTCGTGCGTTCGAATCCCGCCTGGGGTCTGTTTGATGGTAGAACTTTTTCAGAGTCCGACTGGCTATCTACCACCCCCACAGGTGGAATCTGCCGCAATAACAGCTCTGGCTGTATTCCTGCAGTATTAATGTGGGAGCCTGTACACTTGAAATCAAAGGCTCGAAGATCAGATGAGCCTTCAGTCTGGCAGCACATTGAGCGACGCTTCTAGGTGAAATGCCCCTTAATGGAATAGGCCGCGGAGACCGCTTACCATCAGGTGGGCTGCGTGTATGTCTGCCAACGGAAGTAGTATAAAAGAAGTTAAAACTTGAAATACGGTATACCTACAGGCCACCTGTTGGTAAGTGGCCATTGCGGCCATTGAGTTACAAGTACTTGCGGCCTATTCTACTGAGGAACACTTAACTAGGAACCATCGCTCGATGGGCTGCCACACTGTAATCTTCTGATCTTGAAGTATTTTAATTTAAGTTTTTATTTGTTTCTTTTATAGGTAGGGACAATCTCCTGCAAGCCTGCATTGGGTAAGTACCTACTTTAAAAACTCAGGTATTTATAATTTTAACAACAATGTTTCGGTGGTGTCTAGTCCAAAAAATCTGGCACTAATATTGCCTAATGTCTAGAGTTCAACTCCCTCCTGTGTTCGGTACATAATTATAAATCCGATATAAGTTTTGTAGTGGTAGAGCCATGCTGTTTTAGAGTACGAATGGGCGGGCTCGTCCGGGGAAGTACCACCCTCTCACACAACACCAGCGTGAAATAATAGTGACTACTATTGTGTCTCGTCTGGTGTGTGAGAGTGCCGGAGGCCCACACCGCCCTTTAAAAGGTCGTCAACGCATCAGCGATCCCTCTGGTGTTGCAGATGTCCATGGGCGGCGGTGATTGCTTACCATCAGGCAACAAGCTTGCTTGTTTGCCGCCACTGACAAAAAATTTCCTGTCCCGGCCCGGGAATCGAACCCAAAACTTTTTTTTTCTCGCAGGAGAATATCGATTTCATATAATTTTAATACTTTTGTTTCAGATTTAGTGACAATTTCTGATGATGTTTCCAAGTTACAAGAGCAAGCAAAGGATATTCGTAAATTTCAATATAATAATACTATACTATATTATAATATGTTTATTATAGTATACTAAACGCAAAGACACGTGGCAAGCGGAGCAATAAAACGTGCAAATGAGACAGCGAATTTATTATGTTCTCGCTTAAACTTGCAACTGCTTATAACCATAAATGGATGACGACATAGACACAAAGATGCGCGTTGTTTGTATACCTGCGCTTTCGATAACAATAAGTCTAAATTGATATTTGTGATTTATTTTTAGCATTTAGCATTAGAATTATTTCTTTATGTCTTATTCTTGCAGAGTTTAAGAAAGACGCACATATTTTTGCAATTTTTTTGAAGTGAAAACTTCTTTAGGTTTTCACTTCTGCCGGCACTCCCAGAGTGCAACCCGTCTTTTTTTAGTTACACGCGCATTTTCTTTTATCGATAGTCCAAAAGTATGCGCGTGCACATTCCTTTTACAAAAGTGATTTATGGCACCGCCTGCCACAAGTCTTTGCGTTTAGTGTAGAGCTGCCACAAGCGACTTTGTACGCGTGGAGTAAACCCAAAAGGGGGTTGATTTTTAAAAATACATTTATTGGTACACCTCCACATCCTCTATAAAGCGAACATTTTAAATTTCAAGTCTTTTACGTAAAATACATAGGACTTTCATACAAACTTTCAACCCCCATCCCTAGGAGGGTAATCCCTTAGGGATGCAAATTCGTGAAATTCGTTCTTAGCAGATGTCTACACGGACGAACTGAGTTTCATACAAATTTTCAACCCCTTTTTAACCCCTAAGGGGGTGAATTTCCAAAAACCCCTTCTTATTGAGCACTAACGTTATTATAAAGAATCCCTGTACGATAGATTTAATTTTTGCTTCCTTTTTCCAGTCCAGAATTTCGTAAACATAATCACAAGGCTTCAGGACACACTACAGAAACCAGGAAAGGATATCAGTAAGTACCATATTGGCCATCTCTTTTTCTCGGTTTTGTCCCGATCTATACTTCGTTTTATTTAGCATTAGAAATTAAAAAAACAAAGTCTTGACAAACGGCGGCCATGATAAAGGGTTGTATTTTAACTGCACATCAAAAAATACATACTGTTTGTGCATCAAAAAAATAGGTACTGAATTGCTAACCTAACCTAACCTTTGGCGTGCAATCAGTTATTTTGATGTACATTTCAGTATTTTTTGATGTACATTTAAAAATATTCCCATGACAAATACGCCCACTTAATAGATGACGCATTTTAGCATTGACATGCACTTTAGCATTTTGTCGTATTTTCATGTTTGAAATCTCTGCTTCTTGAAGTCTTTTATAGTGCAAACTTTTCACGATGATAAGTTTATTTCTGCTAATGAAATAAACTAATCATTGTGAAATTTTAGTATAAAGTATTGAAAATTTGATAACAATAATGGCGAATTAGAATCAGAAGTGTGTAAATATAATTCTTAGTTTTACATTTTTAATTTTATACTTTTGATTGACACACATTGTTGCCTATAATAAAAAAACAGTCCAAGATTTGGCAAGTCCAGTTATTACATTGTAGCAGCTGACGTCTGACATTTTTTTTTCGCGGGGAATGCGTTACGCTCCTTAACCCTGTCCTGGGGGAGGGACAGGGCCGTGTGTGGGACTCCCGATGCCCTAAAGAGGGGCATTGTTCCTGGGCCGAAGACGGAAGTGGCCCAGGGGTTTACCCACTAAACCCCTCGGTACTCCCTCATCGCCTTAACATGAAGGGGCCACGGGTATCAGCGGAGGCCTTGCTCCGCGGCCCCCCCAGTGAACGCTCTCCTTTGCGAGCTCCTCCTGTTCCTCTTGCGGAACTGCGGAAGTGCCCCGGAGTACTGAGGCACTGCCGCCCGTCGATGGTGGAGCCGTGCAATGCAGGCTAGGGTGCCCCCGCACGGTTCCCTATTTTTCGCCATAAGTTTTTTGTCATAATTTAACATGGCATATTTTTATTTATCCTAATAATAGTTTTTTTTTTTTTTACGCATAATATTCTTTTGGCATAACTTTATAGGCATAATTTTTTTAGGCATACCTTCTTTATGCATAATAATTATTATTGTTAAGCATAATATTCTAAAGCCATAACTTTTGGAAATACTTTTCCTATATAAATAAACATATTGGCACCTTAACCTACTGTTACACTACGAGTATAATATCTTTAGACAATTAAACAATATGTCTAACAATTTTATGCAAATCAAAATTATGGCAAAAACATTAGTCTAAACGATGTTTATGCTTACTGAAACAGTATGCGAAAGGACGATTATGACAAAATATTATTATGACAAAAAAAATTATGCCAAACTCGTTATGCCAAATTAAATTAAGACAAAAATAGTTATGCGAAAAAAAGTGATCCCCCCGCACCCATGACCTGCTGGGCTCCATAGCTGACGTCTGACCTCCGTTATCCTTAACAAGGGAACCAGACTAATTGGATCATGGCTACACAGCCATTCGACGTGCAGGTTTCCTTACGTTACGATGCTTCCGTCACACCTAAATCATTAAAATACATGACCTAATTAACATAATAATTATTTAATTTATGTATTGAAGTCATCTAGTTACTACAAAAGTAATTAGAAAATTTTAATTAAACAAAATGTACCTAAATGTCTATAACCATAATGTAAATTCATAGTTGAACTTTATTTGATAAAACTTTCCGCGTTTAATTAAGTTTTATATGTAGGTAAACAAAAAAATATAATTATGTAGGTACGATTATACAAACAAGCATATGAGTAAGTAGATATTATGACGTTTTCTCTATGAAATGTAATAATATAATTGATTGGCCCGATGGCGCATTTGGTAAAGACCCTGTCCTATGCGCCAGGGGTCGTGGGTTCGAATCCCACCCAGAACAAACACTTATGTGATGAACATTAAAATTTGTGTTTGTTCTGTGTCTGGATGTTTATTTGTATGTAAGTTTAATATATTTGTGGTACCTTTGTTCGTGTGACACCACCCTAAGGTGTAATCTATTTTTGTAGCCAGTTTCATCGAAATCAGTTCATCGGTGTAGACGTAAAAGCATAACAGACGTTTCATTCAAAATCTGACTTAAAAATAATAATATGGACGTAATAGGTCTCCGCTCAGTAGGTTAACGTTTGTCGAGCCATTTGGTGTAATGGTCGAGAAGTCGGCTATTACACGTGGTCGCGGGTTCGATCCCCGCACGGTACAAACATTTGTGCGCATGAACATGTCTGTTTGTATGGGTCTGGCTGTATCTATGTATAACATGTATGTATTGGAAAAAGTATATAAGTATATAATGTTTAATATGTTTATCCATTGTCTGGCACCCATAGCACAAGCTAAGCTTAGTTTGGGGCTAGATGGCGCTGTGTGAAAAATGTCCAGAGATATTTATTTATTTATTTAAACCTGTGCTTACAACGGCGCTGGTATTCTGCGGATACCTAAGGGCCTACTAGATAGTAACTTTTATAAATATAAGTATGTTTGTTTTTTATCCAGAGGACCAAGTGTTGACAGCTATACAAGACTTGTCAGAGGACCTTAAAGATAACGCTAAAAATGGTAAGCTATTCTTTTAAAATTATATAATAAGAAAATAGACTGTACTCCTAGCTGTGTTTTAGGCCTCGGCCTCGAATCAAACTGCCTTTCGAAAAAAAGTGATGCTTCCCGTGGGATTCGAACCCACGACCTCCGGGTATTAGCCTAACGCTCTAACCACTGTACCACGGAGGCAATTGAAGAACTGACTAACTGACAATTCGGACACAGTTTATTCGGACACAGTGTCCGAATTGACACTTTTTAATTTCAATATTTTTTTCACTGTCGATTCGGACACCGCGATATAATTGTTGGTGCTATCTGTTTGCGTGTAGGTTAAAATGCTAATAAGTACTTTTTTGTGCTGGTTTTTTATAATTATATTAAATTGACTCTGGTGTATTGCAGGTGGAAACTTTGTGACCTTCTTAAGCAAAGCAGCCGACACTCTTGCTGAGCTAAATAAAAATCTCAGTAAGTATGCTATATTTTAAGACTTCATCATCATCATCATCAGCCTATTCCTATACGTTCCCACTGCTGGGACACAGGCCTTATCCTAACTGTGAGATAGTGTGGGCCATACTCCACCACGCGGGCCCAGTGCAGGTTGGTGGAGGGGTGCGTAAGGCAAGTGACCAACCAAAATGTCAGATGTTATCAAACCACCAAATGGCTTCTGACTAGGCTTGACGACAAAATCTCCATTTAGTGAATATCAGCCGGGACTAACAGCTTAACGTGCCTTCCGAAGCACGGAGACGTTAGAAATAAATGTCACATAATGAGGTCAGAATGGTCACCCATCCATTAACCAAATTTTTTGAACACAGCTTCTGTTTGTGATTCTTTGCCGGGATCAGTCTTTCCTACACAATATAACTTGGGGCTCTTCAAGGCCATAATTAACGGGCTTTTCCTAAGCAAACGCGATTCATCTTAGACCGCAAAGTTGTTTAACATCAGGCAACTATGTGGTCAACTAGCTTAGTCCAAATATATATTATTATTATTTTTTATATTATAGGGGGGCAAACGAGCAAGTGGGTCACCTGATGATAAGTGAACACCACCGCCCATGAGCACCCGAGACCCCATGGGGTCGCAGGCACGTTGCCCGCCTAAATAGACGACAGTATTAGGTCTCTTATACCCAGTAATTTCACTAGCTTCAGTGCCCTTTCCCCGAAACACAGAAGTGCTTGACACACTTCTATTTCACGGAAAAATATCTGGCACTGCGGTGGTACCCACCTAGTGGGCCCAGTACAGGAACCTACCACCTGGTCAAAAAACAATCCGTGGCAAGCGTGATAATTAAGCCAGTACCTATCGTTGTAGTAATGACTTGTTTGATGAAGGACGCCTCAACTCTACAGTTGGAAACTTATATCCTGAAACATACTTTTTTCGCTACAATGATTTACTTTACTTTTTTACATAACCTTTTTACTGTATTTTTTTTTCAGGACCTGAAGTCTTCCAAGCATCGAATTTGGTACAATCATCAGTAAACACGGGGGTTGCAAATATTAGTAAGTATATTTATAATGAACTGGCGGCCGCCTCTGCAGTTTCACCTGCGCGCAATTTCTTTTGTCAATTGTCCCCCCTTCCCCCCATATTTCTGGGATCAAATGTATTCTATGTCACCTGGGGATAGTGCAGCTTTCCAACAGTGAAAGAATTATTCAAATCGGTTCAGTAGTTTCGGAGCCTATTCAATACAAACAAACAATCAAATCTTTCCTCTTTATAATATTAGTAAGTATAAATTTCAGTTTGCAGAAAAGCTCTTTGCTCACCTGATGTTATGCACCTCATAAGCTCTATTTTGTGTTCCGAAAATGTTTTTCTTGTGTGGGCTAGTACACTTGAAATCAAAGGCTTTGAGATCATAGAAGCCTTTATATTTCACACCATTTTTCCAGCAGGCTTTGCTGAAAAAAGCGTGTTTAGACTACCGCTAAAAACATTTTATTTTTTTCAGAGTCCAACGCTATCCAGGCAGTCAAAATATTGAACGAACTTCTTGATATTACTCCGCCAGCTGCAGGCAAGTGCATTTACTTTTCACCTTTTATTATGTTATGCTTTTCGCTATAAATTGTCATCTAAACAGAACTTTGGAATAGGTAAAGTATCGATTGGAACTTGGCCCTTCGAACTTGAACAATATGAATTTGAACAAAATTGGTCCTTCGACCCGGATGAAAATTGACAATACATAAAAAGCCATGGTTGAAAAGAGGCTGATAAAATTATTATACTTACAAGTTCTTTTAAGTTTTGGTGGGTCTGGTTTTACACTATTTTTACACAGTTTGCTTGCAGACTCTGGTGAATGACAGTAATTTCGGAACAGAAAAACTTATAACAAATATTCGGTCCTGCCTAGGATTGTTTTTCCACTCATTTTGTCACGAAACATTCCGCACACCTAGATAAAGAGTAGCACAACTCGAAATAATCCAAGAGCATTATTGCAAAAGTTGTTGCAGAATTGGGAATCAGCGTAATAAACTACGTTAACTCCAAAAACACCTGTGTAAAAATCTTCATAGTTAACATACACAGGTGACTTTGGAGTTAACGTAGTTTATTAAACTGATTCCCAATTTTACAATGAATCTATTTTGGATTATTTCGAGCTGTGCTACTCTTTATCTAGGTGTGCGATTCATTAAATCTCATCAAAACGTTTTTAATAGACAATGTGTGCCCAAAATTACTTCTAAAGTTGCATTACTCATTAACTATGTTACTGTTTTAGGTGGTTTGGTGAATGATGTAGCACAGGATATCCAGAATACAGGAAAAGTAATAAGTAAGTATTCTTAATAATAACCTAGGATCTGGTTGGTGGTAGGGCTTTTTCAGAGTCCGACTGGCAAGCTACCCCACAGGTGAAATCTGGCGCCATAACAGCAGGCTGTGTTCCGACAGTATTAATGTGGGAGCCAGTACACTTGAAATCAAAGGCTCGAAGATCAGACGAGCCTATCTGGCAGCACATTGAGCGACGCTTTCTGGTGAAGTGTCTCTCAATGGAATAGGCCGCAGTGACCGCTTACCATCAGGTGGGCTGCGTGTCTGTCTGCCAACTCACGTAGTAAAAAAAATAATAATCAAATCGTTTATTTCAGGCACAAACAAACCCTAATTGGTACTAATTTTCCTTAAACAAACCAATTTGATAATGGTAGAAATAATTTCCGGTAGTCCACCTAAGTGAACAAAACGAGTGGACCACGGGCAATAGATGGTTAAGAAGTCGGTTATTACACGAAGAGGACGCGGGTTCGATTCCCGCACGGTACAAACATTTTGTGTACATGATAATACATATTTATAACTGTTTGTTTTGGTCTGGGTATTTCTATATTTTTTATAACTTACTTTTTTATTATAGGTGGGTACGGAACCCCTCGTGTTCGAGTGCAACTCGCACTTGGACGGTTTTTTATATAGATTTCCAATTGTTGTCAATCAACTTACAATTCTATTTCCATGTACATAAGTTTCAATTTCTTTTTCAGCTGACACTGTGGATAATATAGCGCAGAAAACAGCAAACGACTTTAGTTTCAGGAGTAAGTATTACATACTCAGATATATATTTTTCAAAGCACCACTACGTTAGTAGGTACTATTATTATATTCTGTGGCACCAATGATGATATGTGATAATAATTTTCCAATATTTATTTATTTGCACTTATAAAAATGTAATAATTGTTTCAGATGACATCCTTACCGCTATCTCCGCAAAGACGGCTGCTCAATAAATGCAAGAAATTGGCATCTATGTTATACTACACACTACAAACTTCATTAGCCGTTGAAAAACAAGAAAAAATTAAAAAAGCGACCATAATTACTCCCATTCGAAAAAAGAATTAAAAACAAAATCAATACCTAAAAACTGACATATCATAAAGTCCCCTTTCCTATAACATGAGTTCCTATAAACGAAGCGTGAAGAAGCACCTTGCGGGCCGATACTGCAATGCCAACGGATAGAACGCCTCGGTGCTGCGTCCGTTGTCATGGCAATTTGGGCTCCCTTTTGCTTACCATCAAGCAGCATATAAAAAAAGAAATGCTTATAATATACTAGCGGCCGCCTCCGCGTTTATCCCCCCCTCCCCCCACATTTCCGGGATTAAAAGTATAGGGTACTTTCACCCGGGGATAGTGTAGCTTTCCAACAGTAAAAGAAAAATACAACAGAGCTATTGATGCCCAATGCACATCTCCTCAACATTTAATCCTAATCGGTGGTTATAATGTTTTCTTTCTTTCTTTTCAATGTTTGAATTTCCTAATCCGCCATCTACATCATTCTTGTTTTTAACGGTGTCATAATTTTGACCATCCAACCTTCTTAGGTACCATAACCTCAGGCTGGCTGGACCTGCGGCCGTGTGTAGGACTTAAGACTAAGGCCTCGGCTTCGAACGCTAACGAACTATCTTCTTTGGCAATATAGTATTATGTATGGTACTTATATATAGCCCTTTAGGGATCATATAAGAACTATTACAAAAATACAAAAAAAAAGATACTATCATCTTAGGTATTCTGGAAACTAAGCTATTAATAATTACTGCCTGTATGTATAATTTTGTTATTGTAAAATGGCATATTAAACACTATAGGTAAAACAATTGTTTTATTTACTTCCTACATCGTCACCTTATTATATTTTTATCTACATCCATACCCTAATATGACTATTTTATAGTCAGGATCGATGAGCAAACGCCCTATATTTCGATATGAGTATCTGTGGCTGCATCTTAATGTTTACATTTTAGTATCGATAACCGATACCTTAATTACGTTCAAATTTCGAACGTCTTCTTATAAAGTAAAAATTAATAGGTTTTTTCGATTATCGAATTAGTCGATTAGTAATTTTATGTTCCATTCCTATACATTTAATTCGATGCTGAAATTATAACAATCGATTTGAGAATCAAAATCAACTCGAGTCTAGATTGTTTATGGATTTTAAAAACTACAAACGTCATTTATTCAAATTGACCTACAAATTATGACATGATTTTGTACTAAGTACTAACTTTGCTCATCGATCCTGACTATAAAATAGACATTATTATCGTATGAATGAAATTAAAGTTATGTATGTGACTGTACATAATTAGGCATTAAAATACTCATGTGATCCTTTTATGAAACTCACTTCGTTCGTTTCATAAAACCACATTCGTAGGTATTTTATTGACCCTCATTATGCAACAGTCACACAAATAACTATTTAAGTGTGTGGGATATTTTTAAGTGTACATCAAAAAAATACGGAAATGTACATCAAAATAACTGATTGCACACCAAATGCTAGGTTAGGTTAGCAATTCAGTATTTTTGGATGCACAATCAGTATTTTTTGATGCACAATCAGTATTTTTTGATGCACAATCAGTATTTTTTGATGCACAATCAGTATTTTTTGATGCACAATCAGTATTTTTTGATGCACAATCAGTATTTTTTGATGTGCAGTTAAATACAACCCTTAGTCAAGTGGTCTTGGTCCTGGGCTCAATTCTCGGGTCGACAAAAATGTGTCTAATTTTTCGGACTCAGCTTAGGTTTGTGATCACCAATTAGCTTGCATAGTAGATAGATAGGTACCTATTATTTTGGCGACGACTTAAATAAATTATGTAAATAAATATCTCTTGCCATCCACACAGCGCCATCTAGCCCCAAACTAAGTATGAGCTTGTGCTATGGGTGCCAGACAACGGATAAACATTACTTATATACTTTTTGGTAAATACATACATATTATTACATAGTTGACATCAATGATATTATAGTTAAAAAAAAGATTACTTGTGCTATAAAAAAATGGCTCCCGAAAACAGCTAGTAGAAAACCTGAGCGAAAGCATTGACAGACCGACAAACTTATCTGTTTCAGTGGCCAAAATTGGAACTACGTAAAATGACAGTTTTTGCAATGAAAAACGATATACGATATACAGTACTAAAAAGACAGTAGCGACGCCGCCACCGGAACAGATAAGTTTGTCGGTCTAATACGTACGCCGTGGACAATTTTTGACTTCGCTTCAGAACTGACATAACCTATATACCTCTTTTTTATTATAATATTGACATAGAAACACCCAGTTGACATAGAAACACCCAGACCGATACAAAAAAACATGTTGATGCACACAAATGTTTGTACCGTGCGGGGATCGAACCCGCAACCTCTGGTGTAACAGCCGAATTCTCGACCATTACACCAAATGGCTCGTTAAACTCGATTTCAATGATGATCTTTGCCCTGCAGTGGGATATAGTAGGCTGATATTAACTTTCTATATCCAATACCACTTATTAGATTATCGAGATGAGGCATTTGACAAAGCAATCATCCCGCTGTCTCATCAATATCCCGGCAACCAGTCCAGCAATTACCTCTTCATAGACCCGGATTAGTTTCCCTTCTCTTAGCAATAGTCCCTGCTCTTAGGTAGTGCTGTCTTTGGCTGTACCTTGCCCAAGGTATAGGCAGAGACAGGTCTTTTTTTATGTCAGAGGCGGCAAACGAGCAAGCGGGTTGCCTGATGGTAAGCAATCACCGCCGCCCATGGACATCTGCAACACCAGAGGGATCGCTGATGCGTTGCCAGACACACAATAGTAGTCACTATTATTTCACGCTGGTGTTATGTGAGAGGGTGGTACTTTCCCGGACAAGCCGGCCCATTCGTATTGTAAATAATAATAATAATAATGTGACGACCCCATCGCCCACTGGTTTACCAGTGCAGTTAGTCTCCGCAGGGCAGCTTGTGGCGAGCTGTTGGTGTGTGGCGACACCACGGACCCGAGACCTCCCGGGGGAACTTACCATCTTATCCCCCATCTCTGGCTTGCCTTAGTTGGCTGTCCAGAGTGGAGCGCAAGAGCTATATGCTCGAAATGGTGGAAGTGCTCAATCTGCGTAATAACGGGGAACGGCTGACCGGATTACCGCGATCCAGAAACCGGTGCACACCTCTCGGCACCCTTAGCCAACCACGCCGGTGTTGCGCCCGTGCTACCCGCGACCCTAGTGGCCGCGCTGAGTGGTGGCTGTTTTCGGGGGCCCATCTAGTGGGAGGCGAGTCACCGTCTGCCATGATTATCAAGATGAGACATTTGATATGGCAGGCGTCCCGCTGTCTCATCAATATCCCGGCAACCAGTCCAGCAACTACCTCACCATAGACCCGCATTAGTTTCCCTTCTCTCTGCAATAGTCCCTGCACTTAGCCGGTGCTGTCTTTGGCTGTATCTTTCCCATGATACAAGTCAGAGACAGTACCCGCTAGGTGTACGTATCCCACTTTATATAATTGTGTCTCAAAGGGGCCTCTGCGTGTTGGATCTGTATCCCCACGTACGCCTTCCAAAAGGACCGGCCTATGTGCCGTGATATCCCATAGGAGAGATACAATAATAATAATAATAAATCTTTATTTCAGATCCAAACAATCCATAAAATAACCAATTAAATACCCTGTCACAATATTACAATATTACATGTCACAATATAACATGTCAATTTAATACAAAATGGCTCTACCATACAACATTACCCCCTAGGTGTACGTATCCCACTTTAGATAATGGTATCTTAAAGGGGCCTCTTCGTGTTCTATCTGTATGTAAATGCCTTCTCATTGGTACGACCCATGTGCCATGATATCCCGTAGAAGAGATAGTTTAAGTTGAGCAAGTGAGTCACCTGATGGTAAGTGATCACCGCCGCCCATAAGCACCCGAGACTCCCGTGGGGTCGCAGACGCGTTGCCCGCCTTTAAGGGGGATTTAAGCCTCCGGCTATCTCACTCACCAGGCGAAACACAATAGCTAGGCTATCGCTATAACGCCGGACTTCTGTGAGACTGTGGTACTTCCCCATTCGAGCCGGCCCATTCATGTTGCAGGCAAACTGTCTGCAACGTGGATCTACCACATACAGCTCCTCTAATTCCTAATTTTTCCTAATTCTCCATGAGCCACCCTACAACCGCACTGGACTCAAGATCTTTCGCATTACTTTCTTTCCGCACTGGGCCTCACAGCGTAAGGGAGCGTCCCCCCGGGTGGCGGATGGGGGTACGGTCGATAGGTCGGAGCACAACCTAGCTAGTTACTGGCTAAGTCTGATGGACTCGCTGAGCAAAGAACGATGCGGTCCTCCAGTATATCGGGGGTTGTGCGGAGGGATAAAACCCAGCCCACGTAAAAAAAAATTTTGTTACGAAACCGATAATTACAATTATTATTGACTAGCTTTCCGCCCGCGGTTTCACCCGCGCGTAATCTCTTTTTAAATATCCCCCCTTCCCCCCCTCATTTTCGGGATCAAAAGTACCCTATGTTCACCGGGGATAGTGTAGCTTTCCAACAAGATAGAATTATTCAAATGGGTTCAGTAGTTTCAAAATTGATAATCCCGCGGGAATGAGACGTTTCCCGTTGGAATTTTATAGCCTATGTCCTATTCCGGGTTATAAACTATACGTGTGCCAAATTTCATCTAAATCCGTTCACCCGTTTAGGCGTGATTGAGTAACAAACATCCAAACATCTAAACATCCAAACATCCAAGCATCCAAACATCTAAACATCTAAACATCCAAACATCCAGACTTTCGCATTTATAATATAAGTAGGATGATAAGTTTAAATTAATATGAGGCTACAGTTTGAGTGACGCTAATAAGAATACCAGTATTAACTTATTCTGAAACTTAATAGATAAGAATACAATGCATATAAAACTCAGACTGACTAAGTCGGAGTCTGCATTAATAAGGACAAAATTGATTAGTAATTAAAAAAAAAACATTAATTAATCTACCATTTTCTGATATCAATTGTTTTGACTCGACTAATTGCGCATTTGGTAATGCGGACTCGTAGATTCGTAGTAAAATTCAGGCTACAGTATTTTTTATGATAGATAGATAGATAAGGCGTTTATTTGAGCTACAACACACACATATAGTTAACATAACAACACAGGATGTAAAACCTAAATGCTACACATACAGTGCAGCATCCAGGCGAATAAACTGGTTTTCAGCCATCACCATACGAGAGTAGGCGCTGATACTCCAGATCTGGGGGCTTAGACAAGATGACATCGCTTCATAGCTGGCGAATTTCGCTAAGTCCAATTTGAATGGATTTGACAGATGCCATAGAAAAGTCACGTGTTGAAAGTATGGGATTTGACATTCGCTATCGCAAATTGAGCTATAAGGAACGTCATAAATGCTGCTTGTCTAGGGGGGCTGATCAGAAGTGCGCAATGTTACATTGTGTAATGTATTGATAAATAAGTAGTATGTTAGAAAGAGTAATGATGATAGGAGAAAAGCAAAACAACAAGAGAGATGTCAAATTAATTACAGCAACAGGGTCAAGTTAAAAAAAGCAAATGTCAGGGTTGTATCTGAAACCCCAACCTCCCCTTCTCTTCCCCTCTCCCATTCCCATTTCTCATACCTATACTAATATTTTTGTTTGTTTGTATATTTGTTTGTATTGAATAGGCTACGAAACTACTGAACCGATTTGAATAATTCTTTCACTGTTGAAAGCTACACTATCCCCGGTGAACATAGGGTACTTTTAATCCCGGAAATATTGGGGGAAGAGGGGAAATTTGAAAAAAAATTACGCGCAGGTGAAACTGCGGGCGGAAGGAAGGCTAGTCAGAAATAAAAGGTGATTCCATATTTTTGCCAGTAAGTGTAGATGTTTTCCAATCCAATAAAGATATTGTTAAAAAACATCATGACGTAGATATCGACATTGGTGACCGACTTTTTATATATTTTCTCTCTCATACGTAGAATGAAGATAAAGAAAGTTAATTAAAAAATGGAAATGAATAAGATCATAATATGATCTCATTAATTATTTTTTCTATCTTCGATGAGCCGTTTGGTGTATGGTCGAGAAGTCGACTATTACATGAGAGGTCGCGGGTTCGATCCCCGCACAGTACAAACATTTGTGTGCATGAACATTTGTCTGGTTGTATCGGTCTGGGTGTTTCTATGAATAATATGTATACGTATTTATTTCCAAAATAAAATATAAAAGTAATGTTTATCCACTGTCTGGCACCCGGTAGCACAAGCTAATGCTTAGTTTGGGGCTAGATGGAGCTGTGTGAATAAAGTCCAAAGATATTTATTATTTATTTATAATCTAGTTAGGGTAGGTACGAAAAAAAAAAAGGTACGTTTCCACCGTGATCCAGAATTTGACGAGTCTAGTTATTACACCGGAAAGAGCGATGCTGCATAGGTATATCACTCATAGACCGCATCCCAAACGTAACCATCAGGAAGCGCACCAAGGTCACAGACATCGCACTGGTAGTATCCAGGTAGAAATGGAGATAGGCAGGCCATGAGCAGGAGAATCGCGGAGTGGCAGCCATGGACGCGTCGAAGGAAAGTCGGAAGGCAACCTATGCGCTGGGCCGGCGACATCGCCAGGGTGATGGGACGGCAGTGGATGCGCGACGCTAAAAACCGCCCAAAGTGGAAAGACCATGAAGAGGCCTATACCCAACAATGGGTGAAAACTAAATATCGATATTTAGTATACAATGCTTCGATGGTCAATTAAGTGGTTTCTAGTTTCCTTGTAAAAGGTTACGTAGGTCAGATGGCAGTCGCTACAGTGTAATAACTTTTCTTTAGCCCGTTTTCACTGGCATCCTCTGGATAAAAAAAACAAATATATAAGTAGATATATAAAAGTTGCTATCTAGTAGGCCCTAGGTATCCGCAGAATACCAGCGCCGTTGTAAGCACAGGTTTAAATAAATAAATAAATATCTCTGGACATTTTCACACAGCCCCATCTAGCCCCAAACTAAGCATTAGCTTGTGCTATGGTGCCAGACAACGGATAAACATTACTTTTATACTTTTTTTTGGAAATAAATACCTATACATATTATTCATAGAAACACCCAGACCGATACAAACAGACAAATGTTCATGCACACAAATGTTTGTACTGTGCGGGGATCGAACCCGCGACCTCTCATGTAATAGTCGACTTCTCGACCATCTACACCAAACGGCTCACGTCATGATGTTTTTTAACAATATCTTTATTGACATTGGACTCGAAAACATCTACACTTACTGGCAAAAATATGGAATCACCTTTTATTTATGACTAGCTTTCCCCTCTTCTCCCAATATTTCCGGGATTAAAAGTACCCTATGTTCACCGGGGATAGTGTAGCTTTCCAACAGTGAAAGAATTATTCAAATCGATTCAGTAGTTTCGGAGCCTATTCAATACAAACAAACGTACAAACAAAAATATTAGTATAGATATGAGAAATGGGAATGGGAGAGGGGAAGAGAAGGGGAGGTTGGGGTTTCAGATACAACCCTGACATCTGCTTCTTTTATCTTGACCCTGCCCTATGCGCCAAGGGTCGTGGGTTTGAATCCCACCCAGGACAAACACTTATGTGATAAACATTTTGTGTTTGTTCTGTGTCTGGATGTTTATTTGTATTTAAGTATATGTCATATTTGTGGTACTTCGTTGTTTCTGACACCATAACACAAGTGCTTACGCTACTTACTTTGGGGTCAGATCAATGTATGTGATGTTGTCCAATATTTATTCATTTATCTAGCTCGGAAGAAGTTCTTCCACTTATAAGGGCACGTTAGATTTCCAACAACTCCATAACTTTGCCAGTAAGTGTATTTAATTAATTTTATCTCGATATTTGCATTTTGTTCAGAACAATAGAAAAAAGTTATTAATTTGTAAATTTTTCAAGTTGGTATAAGTTAATTATACCTGTAATGTATAATGAGTAATTTCTAGGCTATATAAGACTCGGGTACTGGCTTAGTCCTCACTTTCCAGATTTGGCATCGTAACAAAACAGCAATATGAAGGGATTCTTGGTTATCGTTCTTTTGGTGAGTTTTTATACTAGAATAAGTCGCTGAAACTAGAACTTAGAAATTGCCCTCGAAAAGTAGTAACAACATCGATAGTGCTATCGATACTATCGAAACTATTGATAGCATTGCTTCACGTACTTTAATTACAGTCAAAACCAGTCAATAGACCTTTAGATCGGTCAATAAGCCTTTTGACCGGTCAATATCGATATTGACTGAGGATTCGGTTCTGGCACTCGCCGCCCGCTGCCGCGGCACGCTCGCTACGCTCGCTCGGCTCGTGCGTTTAGTGGTCGCAGTTCTAACCTAACCTAACCTGACACAAAGGGATGCTCCCCGTGAGATTCGAACCCATTTTTGAAGTTAAAAGTTGCCTTTAACTGACACCCTAAATCAACTAATTTTGACCGGTCAAAAGGTCTATTGACTGGTTTTGGGTTTTGACTGTAACATGTACACAAGCTGATGATGATGACGAATTAACGTTATTATGGTTACTTCATTAATCTTTCGCATTTATTTTTCAGGTTGGGGCAGTTTCATGCAGTGAGTTTAACAATTTACTTTTTGGCTAATACTGAACATAAATATTTCAGATAAGAACAAAAATGTTCAGAAGCTTAAGGAGGCTACTGACCAACGTTACGAGGTGTAATGTAACATTCGCATCGAGCGTGTTACGCATCGAGCATGTTACGCTGTGTTCTAAAATCGGCGTAACATGCTCGTCAAAACTCTGACTGAACCGCGTAACAGTCAAAGGATTCGCCGAAAAACCGACAGCCAGGTGGAGCACTCAAAGCGAGCAACGAGCAGCTCGTTGCTCGCTGGTTTCCCCGAAACGCGTCGTACTGACTGCACGAATGCTCGCTGTGTAACATGTTACATTACATGTCGTAACGTTGGTCAGTACCCACCTTTATACATACATGCGTCGATTGATATGACAAACAATTTTTTTTATATTAATTTGGAATTACTGTCATTTATTTATTATTATTTCAGAATTGTCTATGAAGTCTGTTAGTGAAATTGCCTCCGCCGGCAAGTCAATAGGTAAGAATAAAATAAAATTAATTAGTCTGTAATATCTTAATAGTGCTTAACGCATCCTGGGACCAGATGTGATAGATAGGTACGTTAGATAGATTTTACTTTATCATCAGCCATTATACGTTCCCACTGCTGGGACACACGCCTTATCTCAATTACGTGATAGTGTGGGCCATACTCCACCACGCTGGCCTAGTGCGGGTTGGTGGAGAGGTGCGCAAGGCAAGTGACCAACCTTAATGTCAGATGTTATCAAGCCGCCAAATGGCCTCTGACTGGGCTTTACGACTAATATATACATTATAGTAAACATCAGTCGGGACCAACAGCTTAACGTGCCTTCCGAAGCACGGAGACGCTCTGAATAAATGTCACTAAATGTGGTCAGAATGTTTACCCATCCATTAACTGACCGCGCCGTGGGTAGCTTGACTATTTCGTTATCGCTAACGAACCACTGTCACAGTTGCGCCACGAGCACCTCCCTTTACTTAGGTACTTGAAATCTAAGGCTCGAAGATCAGGGGAGCCTACAGTCTGGCGTCTGGTGAAGTGTCCCTTATGTGGTTTTGATTTTTTCTGTAGAGTTGTTCTGAAGTTTTTTTTTATACTGATGGTAAGCGGTCACTGCGACCTATTCCATTGAAGGACACTTCACCAGGAAGCGTCGCTCAATGTGCTGCAAGGCTGTAGGCTCATCTGATCTTCGAGCCTTTGATTCCAAGGTACTGGCTCCCACATTAATATTGTCGAAACACAGCCAAAGCTGTTATGGCAGCAGATTTCACCTGTGGGGGTGGTACGAGTAGCTAGCCAGTCGGACTCTGAAAAAGCCCTACCACCAACCAGACCCAAGGCGGGAATCGAACCCACGACCTCCGGGTTTTTACACCCTAACGGCTTAGCCACTGTTCCACGGAGGCGATAAAAAGTATAGCGCACATAATTATATTTCATCATCATCAGCATCAGCCTATCACTGGCCACTGCTGGACATAGGCCTCTTCCATAGATCGCCGCTGTATTCAATAAATTACATTTTGGCTATTTATTTTTATTAATTTAAATGTTTTTGATTTCAGGCAACGATGTCAAAGAAATAATGGAGAAAGTCAAAAATGTTCTTGATAACCAAGGAAAAGACTTAGGTAAGAATTAATACCAAAAAAAAACCCTCCTAGCCGAGTTTCGGCAATTCTATGATCAGCCAACTACGCAGGATACCTATATTAATTATAGTGCTAAAGTAAGTGCGCAAGCATAGGCTTTTTTATGTCAGAGCCCAGAGGTGCCAAACAAGCCAGCGAGTCGCCCTGATGATAAGCAATCACCGCCGCCCATGGACATCTGCAACACAGGGATCGCTGATGCGTTGCCGGCCTTTTAAGAGGACCTCCGGCACTCACAAACCAGACGAAACACAATAGTAGCCACTATTATTTCACGCTGGTGTTATTTGAGAGGGTGGTACTTCCCCGGACGAGCCGGCCCATTCGTACTGTAAAACAGCATGGCTCCCGCTCCACCACTACTAAAAACCCTCCCTCCATATTTCCTCACTCTATAGCACGTCGACAGCAGTCTGACACGACTGAAGAGAGATCAGGCGCAGGACCAACGGATTTACATACTTAACCAAGATAATTCATTCTTCAAATTATAATTATTAGTAAGATTTAATAATATTGTTATGCCCTTACAGGGTGCATGTGTTGCTATGTTTATTTTTAAATATTGTAACCATGTAAATGCAATAAAGAAATAAATATCATCTCTGGGCCGGAGCACCACAGTACCAACTTCTTCCTTTTGACCGTATCCAACGTCGAGCAACCCGGATTGTCGGTGCCGAGAGCCTTGCCGGTTGCTTAGATCCTCTGGCATTGCGTAGAGACATTACGTCCCTGTGCATCTTCTACCGCCTATATCATGGGGAGTGTTCCGAGGAATTATTTGGTTTGATTCCTGCTGCTAAATTCCACCACCGTACAACCCGCCACAAAATGCAGTTTCATCCAAACCACTTGGACGAGTGGCGATCAACTACCGTACGTTTCTGCAGACATTTTCTGCCGCGCACGACTACTCTATGGAACCAGCTTCCCGCAGCGGTGTTTCCAAGCCAATACGACATAAATACCTTCAAGAAGCGAGCATATTCCACCCTTAAAAGCGGGCAACGCGCCTGTGACCCTAAGGGGGTCTCGGGTGCTTATGGGCGGCGGTGATCACTTAACATCAGGTGACCCACTTGCTCGTTTGCCCCCCTATTACATAAAAAAAAAAAATTATGCTATCTCCTTTTTCTCTAAATCGGCAATAGATACCATCCAAGTTTTTTGACACAAAAAATATGACAAAATTCCTTATAACTAACTTGGCCCCTTTTATGTTATATACTTTTTTTTTGTTCTTTTAGGTAATGAAGTCGAGGATCTCTTCAAGCAAATCCAGGAAATCCTTGAAAACGCTGGTTCAGGTGTGTACAATTTAATTTCATCTATATTCCGACAGTTTTTTTTTATTGCAATGTGTATCAAGATATAATAGTGCAATTGCCATTTTCTTTTACAGTAAGCATTAATGACCTCATGTCAAAACTTAAAGAGCTGATCGATAGCAAAGGAAAGAAAATCAGTAAGTAAACTTCTATTTTTTTGGATGAAAATGCGTATATGCGGCCGTGTGTGGGTGTGTAAAAAGTACAAAGAAGGACCTTTATCCGGTGGTAAACGAAAAGGACATACTATCAAATTCAAATGCTAGTAGGATAATATCTTTTGGAATTGAGCGACAAAATGACGTCAACTGCGCCTGTCCGTAACGTTAGCAACGCATTATTGTGTCAGTGTGTGTGTCAGTCATCACTGTCGCGTAATGCAGTTCCAAAAGATATTATCCTAATAGCATTTGAACCGGATAGTAGAAGCATTTTCTCCTTGTAAATGACACAACGAAAACGGACCCCGCGGTGGGTGTGGTTTAAAAAAATACAACGAATGATTGTGTCTACACTCTGTTCTACATAAGTTGTCCTTTAGCCGCTATATTGGCAGCATTGCCTACGCTTTGTAAATCTGTCAAAAAACAGATTGAAAGTATTGAAAAACAGTAGTACCAATATAGCGGCTAGAGGACTTCCTATGTGGAACAGAGTGTAGTTGATCTTTAGGCGATAGGACGTCACAAGTGGTGACTGGTGACCAATCACAGGTGGTATACCATCTCATTGCGTGTTTTGCATTTGTCTGAGTTTTAGTGTCAATATTTTATTGAAGAAAGTATGAAGAGACTGCTTCTGTTTTTTTATTCAACGTTATCTGGTTACCTTTTTTATTACCTATTACAGATGTACATTTAAATTAGTTGGCATGTGCTGTGAATGTGTACCCTGACTATAATTATAGATCGGGACAGCAATGATACAATGTGGGATATATCTTTAAAAAAATATTTTATTTTTAGCTGCAACCGCAGCGTCTATTGCTACAAGTGTCGAGGACATCGTTAACAACAACATCGGTGATTTGAGTAAGTATTCTTGATATTTCTTTGTGTGCATGAACAGTCTGTTTGTATCGGTCTGGGTGTTTCTATATGTATGTATATACAATATATGTTTATCCGTTGTCTGGCACCCATAGCACAAGCTAATGCTTAGTTTGGGGTTAGATGGCGCTGTGTGAATAATGTCCAGAGCTATTTATTTATTTATTTGATGACTGAGACCTCGATCAGGGTGTAGGCTGATAGTTATGAACGAACTAACATTGTGTTACTTATTTTCAGATGCCGACTTACAGAAAGTTATGAGCACCGTTAAAACCGCTTTAGGAAATCGTGTTAGGAAAAGTCAAGGTCAAGGTCAAGGTAAGATCATTGTTATAAAATATTAAATACATTATTTCATTCATGTACTACCTACGTTTCTGGGTTCCGGCAAAACGAACATTTTTGGCAAATTATACCCCCACACAGGTCCTACCTACCACCAACCAGACCCAAGACAAGAATCAAACCCACGACCTCCGGGTTTTTTACCCGAGCGGTATAACCACTGTTCCAGGGAGGCAAACGAAATGGGATAATTTATTAATGTCCTTCTAGCCGAGTTTTTCGGCTACGGCGGCCAATCATTTTACGATCAGCCAACTACGCAGGATATATTATAGTGCACAAGTGAGTGCGCAAGCACAGGTGCACTCCCTATTAGGTTTTTTTCCCCTATTCCCTCACTCTCATAACACGGTGGGACAGCAGTCTGACTGACCGGTGCTGCCATATAGGAGGAATCTAATATTGATTTTTTTATTTTTAGGTTCAGAGGGTGAATCTGAAGATTAAGACATTAGATATCTGATGACGTCTGACAGTGTATCATAAACAACAACAACAACAAACTTGAACAACAAATTCCCGGTTTCCACCTATTTCGACTATACCATTTTGAAGAATTGTAAATACTTTTTCGATGAACAATAAATTTCAATCCGCACATTAATTTGAGTTTTCCTTTTGTTTTCTATACCCATTGTACAGTCAAAAGCACGTCCGACGTAACACTTTGGACTTCGTACCGCTCTTATGTCGGGGGCATAAGTGCTATTATCGAACTGCAAGTGTTAACCGTGATGTGCTGTTGACCGTACTTATATCATTGTACCACTTATATGTAAAATGAAAGAGCTGCACAATTTGGTACAAACCTTCAAAGCAAAAAGTAGGAATGATGTTTTGGCAACCTTCTATTTACTAACAAAAACTCCAAACGTAACCGTAATATAAAGTACTCACATCGCCATCTAGCGGTGGCGGGGCAAACGAACATCCCTATGTATTTTGACAGTAATTGGGGCAAGTCAAAGAACGTTTCGCTTTTGATTTTGATGCCATAAGCTAGATCTTATAAAGGGACATTAGTTAATTTTTTTAATTGCAATGTGTAACAAGACGAGCAGATCGTACACCTGATGGTAAGCGCCAAGTTGATGCAGACCAAGTCTTAAAGGAAAGGTAGGAAATTTATGCAATATCATTTCCATACAGCGAATCCATGCGTGTAAGGGAACAATCCGTATTGGTAGGCACTTTCGTTTTCAGGTCTGGCAGTCACTTTCGACAGATCATTCATAAGTCGTTGAGTGGCTCCACATATTGTGCACGTGGCACCAGATGGGGTATATGTAAGGACTTGAGCCACTTTTCCGTCTGTCATCGTTAAAAATAGTTCATGCTTCACGTTTACTACAACACCATCTTTGTTTATCAGCGATGGTTGTTAAGCCCCAATTTGACTGGTAATATCATCCACAACTGCTCTGGTTTTTTGTGGAGTTTCTTTACAAAACTCAATAGAAATGGGCTATTCCCAGTTGCCCCCTCAGGCATCGCCCCCTCTGGGGACAACTGGGAATTCGTAAAAAATAATGTCTCAGTTGCCCCCGTGCCTCCTTTGAAGGGGCAACTGGGAGTATAATTTTTAAATTTTGAAACGTCTGCCCTACTTGAGACGCCGTAAAATAGAAATGGGTCGGCAAAACCGAACAGATGATGGCACCGAATTTTGCCAAACAACGAATCCTGACTGTCTGTCAATTAATCTGATGGGGACCATTGAAGCGACAAACAAATTGACATCTGAAATTGTTTGCGATTCTTCTGGAAGTTTTTACTAGTAGGTATTCACTTTGCCCGATTAACCATTACATCCCCATTTAGAGTAGAGGATTAATGAACTGTACTTATTTTTTAAAACATAAAAAGAAGTAAAGTATCAGCCTATTAATGTCCCACTGCAGGGCAAAGGCCTCTATCCTTGAAATCAAGTTATCGCTACAATGATGGGCGCTTGCCAAATGCCGATTGGTTATCACAAACCCGAGCTGTGTCCGAAAAAACCGACACAAAGTTAGCTCGACCCGGTCATTGAACCCAGGACCCCGAGATCTCGGCCCGGTACTTAAACCACCTAGACCATCGAGGCGTGCATTCCAAAATATAATCTATGTTTAATATTCTAGCAACAGTGTGATCCAATAAATCTTGGATACTAATCATTTAGCATTTAAGTATTTGTAATTTCGATTTGCCAGGTGTTTTTTCGAGATGCCAGGGCCCAGTGCTTGTTGAATGAAGAAAGAATATGCCTCTGTATGTCACTAATTACGAAGCACAAGTTGTCTTCAGAAATATTGAATTTTTCTACTAAAGCTTTGGATAGTGATTCAATAGTCCTGCCACCCTCGATATAGGGAATTATGAAATCGCGTTTGTTACAGCTGAAGTAAGACATTTTCACACTAGGAAATAATAACAGGTATAAACGGAGGAGAATGCGTTTATGCACCATAACCGCAGGCTAGCTAGACCCGCGGCCGTGTGTGGGACTCGAGACTGAAGCGTCCACTACCCACTAAACTCCCCCGGTTTCTCCTTCACACCCGATAGGCCTCAAGTCAGGGTGGCACCTAGGGAGGGCCACCCGAGAAACTAGGTGACCCTCAGACTTGGCTCGAGCGACCTGTGCAATGCGGGCGTTGGGGGGCTACCCCCACCCGCAGGTCAACCCTCAGGCCGGAGAAAGCGTGAAAAAAAAGGTATAAACGACTTTGCTACTTGAAGTTACACTGATGTGCATGACTGGAATAATTTTGCACACATTTTTTCTATGTTACATGAGTTACATCATTTACTTGTAGTTTGTACCCATATGCAAATAAATATTTTGAATTTGAGTTTTTTCCTCCCTTATACCCATTTTAGAAAATCAAACTGCAAATCGATACCTCCAATGAACACTACGCTAACTTCAAAAGTGCAGGTTTACAGGAGGAGCTCTTGAAAGAAAAAAGTTGATAAAATCTTTATTTTTGTAGTTATTTTCTTGATATTTTTTGTGTGAGTAACTAATTTACTGATGCTTAAGATCCGCATAGTAACATTTAAAAAAACTTATGGATTTTTTAATTAGCCTCACTTAGCGGGATGTAACGCAGAAAGCTCTAATTTAAGATCGGGATACACTCCGCCAATCCTAAGTTAGCGGAATATATTCGGGAATATTACAGGCTACAAAATAATAAATTAAATGTATACTACATAAAATAAAATAAATAATTACATTTAAAATCGACTTCATTACCAATTTAGAGTGTTTTGAACAATGTTTTTATTATAATAAGATCGTAATTTATGAAAAAGAAAAGTTAGCGTTTTGTAGTAGGATAAGCCGAAAATCGTTGAGCCGTTATACAAGCCGCTAACAAATAAATAGCGTAGAGTATCTTAACTGTGTCATTACTTAGCGGCCTTTCGTCCATATTGGTAACTAAGCTTATGTAACCAGTTCCAAAAAATATTATTTTTTCGTTGGTGTTTTAAGTAGTTGTGAGGGAAGAATTATTTTTCCACTTCGTAGATTAAATTATTTCCATTATAGTAACCCGAGACATTGTGCAAAAAATCCCGATATGATGTGGGATTGTTGTGATATACAACTGGCTCGGTTTAGTTGATTTGAATTAAAACGTACTATGCAAAACACTTTTAAATCATTTATTAATACTTAGAAAAATACTAGGCAGTGGCCTACTGTCATATCTTAAATTTTTAATTGCTGAATAGTTGCACTTATTTCTGTGTCAATTTCATGATAATTATTTGGTATTTTTTCGTTTTTAACTGCTGAATTTATTTATTCAATTTTTGTTTCCTTCATTAGAATGCACAACACTTATGCGATGGATGGGTTATTATTTTCTACAAAACGATTAATTCTAGCATGCCATCCTTCCAAATGGCTGCCATCCTTAATACTGCTTAACTGTTCCCCTTCACAACACCAGATTTTAATGAATCTTGTAGCCAGTTACGATCGAAGTAAAAATTTAATTGTGCTATTAGATCAGCTAATATATTTTATAAGCAATTGGGCCAAACCTGCACATCTTGCAACATGCCGCCTTTGAGCTGGCTTGATACTTAGCTGTTCCGCTTTTTTAAAAAGACTTTGACTAAAGTAGTTAAAACAATCTTTTACATCTGTTTGAGGATATGGTTTCTGAATGCCATTAAAAGCAAATCTTTAAAAGCAACAAGCATTTTACGTAGTTTCCAGAGAGGAAATTTAGTTTTGATTATTTGTAAAGGATTTTTTTTCTTGTCTTGGTTTTGGAGGATGGCAAAAAACAATGGTACTATTTTTGGGTAATAACAATCTAGCTGTGAATGGTAAAGTAAAAAAAATCAAAAGTGCAAGTAACAACTTTTTCGTCAAAATTCTTACGTCATTTATTTAATCAGCCAATACAAATCTGAAAAACAATCGTTTCCTCCATAACTAATAAAATTCACAATTATTAATATTTGGTTTCCTTGACACCCAACACATAGTATAATAAACAATCATTATAAATGACTGTAAGTCTTTATACTAATAATTATATTCCGATAGAAGTGGCCAGTCACAAACATTTAACGTTCATAATAGATAGCAAAAAGTTATAAAAATGGAAAAATTATTCTTCTTCCACAACTAGGTAGTTACCAAACAGCAAAAAAAATAATTTTGTAACTAGTTACATAAGCTTAGTTACCAATATGGACGAAGGGCTAAGCGGTTCGTTTTATACTAGACAACAAAACTCTTGTATTATAATTGTAGCAGTTCATGCAGCTATTTTCGATTTTAATTTACAACAAGTTAGTGAAAATTATTAAACTTAGTAATGTTTAACTCTGATTTACACTACGTTATATAATTATTTGTTCAAAAGTGCATTCAACGGGCGACACACACCGCTAACTGTCACATGAACAAATACTTTCCCGCGCAACACCCCGCCAACTCCTAGTTGGCGGCGTATCTCCCGCGGGCAGGCAGTCGCGCTAGCCGAATACACACCGCTATATTAAGACAGCGGCTTGTCCACCCCGTAATTGAAGAAAGTACCTTTACTTGGCGTTATGTAAATCTCAAAACTTTTTTGTTTTTAAAGATATTGTCATGAAAATTTGGGGGCATAATATTAGTAAAAAAGTGGGTCGATTTCTACAAAAAACGAAAAATGGCAAATTTTGAGTTAGCGTAGTGTTCATTGGAGGTATCGAAATTTGATCCCTTTGTTATCACAATATAATAAATATCAAAAATATTTCATAATATGCATGAGAACGATGTCTGTGGTAAACCGCAAAAAAATACTTATTTTTCAGTTACGCCTTTTATCACATTTTTTCTCTTATATTTAAAAACCGCAAATTTTCGCAGGAGATTGTTTTTGCATCATAATGATGCAAAAACAATCAGCTTATTACAAAACAGCTACTTGATTTTCAGAAAAGGTACACATATTTCAGTGACCCCTATTTTTCACGTTTTTTATTCGTCGAAGGTTTTTACAGTAACCCACATCTCCCCACGCGCTACATTTTATATTAATCAATATTCTAATTATTCCTAAATATTATTTTAATATTCAAATTAAATCAAATCAATTTATTAAAATTTTATCAATATTCTAACTATTTCTCAATATTATTTAGGAATAGTTAGAATATTGATTAACATAAATAATGTAGCGCGTGGGGAGATGTGGGTAACTGTAAAAACCTTCGACGAATAAAAAAAATGTGAAAAACGTTTACTCCATATCTCCACCAAATATTTTATACAATATATTACTCCATATCTCCACCAAATATTTCTTTCACAATATATTACTACATATCTCCACCAAATATTTCACATATCTCCACCAAATATTTGACACAATATATTACTCCTTATCTCCACCAAATATTTCTTTCACAATATGGTTTTGAAACATGTGCTCGACTTGAATTTGGGACCTAATTATGTCCTCTGAGCATTATCGCAAATAAAATGAAAAAAAAACTACTGATTTATTAAAGTTAGATTATTATAGAACCTAATAAAATCACCATAATAATATTAGCCAAATTATGTTATTTACAAAAACCATTTAATCTACGCCCTAGTTCTATCATGTCCCATAGTGTGGCGCATTTGGCAGTGACCCTGCACCAGGGGTCGTGGGTTCGAATCCCACCCAGGACAAACACTTATTTTATTTATTAGCATAATAAGCATAATATACTACATTAGTTGGCAGACAGACACACAGCCCACCTGATGGTAAGCTGCCACTACGGCTTATTCCATTGAGAGACACTTCAAAACTTCCACTGACGAATGTGTCTCGAAGTATGTAACGTTAGTTCTGCGCCTGATCTCTCGTGGTCGTGTCAGACTGCTGTCCCACCGTGTCATGAGAGTGAGGGAATAGGGAGTGCACCTGTGACTGCGCACTCACTGCACCACTTATACTAATATACCTACTCTACTAGGGGCCGCCCGCAGTTTCACCGGCGTGGTTCCCGTTCCCGTAGGAATTGATCAAAATCCTTTCTTAGCGGATGCCTACGTCATAACATTTACCTGCAAGCATCGATCACTAATAAGTTCTTTATTAGTGATCGAAGCCTGCAAGCCAAATTTCAGCCCGATCCGTCCCGTGGTTTGGGCTGTGCGTTGATATCATCTATGTCAGTCAGTCAGTCACCTTTGAGTTTTATATATTAAGATTATGCTGCTTAGTTTCCAAAACTCGGCTTATTATTAAGTATTCTATTGATAAGAGTCCAAAATTAATAATGTATTTGATTAACTTTTATATCGATGATGTGTTGTTAAGGAATGTATCATAGTTGTGCGTTTATTAGTTACTTGTAACTCAATGTTAGTTATATTCATATTAACACAAATAATTATTTATTTATCAAACTTATGGGTTCACTAAAAGCAAAGATTTTTTTTTTACAAATCTTTGTTAAATACGACACAAAAGAATGCGTTTTATTTTTTACTTTCTCAGTGATATTTCTTTAAAGCAATTTTAATCAGTTAAAGTACTGTTTAACTTAACGAATTTAATTGAGTTTTTTTTTTGTTCTACTGTTTTGTAGTTCAAATAGAAAATATTAAAACCCTGTTGCTGTATTAGGCTTTGACTTTTACAAAATTAAAAAAAATTTAAAAAATTTTTAGGAAAAGAATCGAAATATATTTAGGCCCAATCAAATGAAATCAATCAATCAGTATTCTTTATTAATGTCTGATGTTTTTATGATTTAATAATTATGGAATGACTCTACCACTGGCTTGAGAAGAAGAACCAGCAACAAACTCGATAAGTAGTTAGTTAGTTACTTTTTTTTATACCACGTCAGTTGCCAGACAGGCACGCAGCCCACCTGATGGTGAGCGGCCACTGCGGCCTATTCCGTTGAGAGACACTTTACAAGCGTCGCTCAATGTGCTGCCAGACTGTAGGCTCATCCGATCTTCGAGCCTTTGATTTCAAGTGTACTGGCTCCCATATTAATGTTGCCGGAACACAGCCAGTACTGTTATGGCGGCCTTTCACCTGTGGGGGTGTGAGCTAGCCAGTCAGGCTCTGAAAAAGCCCTACCATCAACCAGACCCAAGGTGGGAATCGAACCCACGACCCCCGAGTTTTTCACGGAGGCGGTTACTTTTTGCAATCGCCTAAACTTTTACAGTAGGTATACAACGTGTTATGTTAAATGCGCAAAACCTCAGACACCCCAAATGATTTTTCAATCAAGTGACCTAAATCTAAAAGAAAAAAAATACATTATTTTTTTAAGGGTTTTATGTACTAGTTTAGTTTTACTGGCAATTCTGATCTTTTTTTGCGACTGCGTCGACGCTTTGTTGTCGCGGAACGAGTCGGTAAGTTAGTTCGCGCACGTGACGGTCTGACCTAATAATAAAATAGACAGGACAACATTTTTAATATATATTTTTTGAAAAATGTGACCTATTATAAAGATCGGTTTAATGATTCTGCTCGTTATTCTGATCAAACTAAATTCAGGTTTTGCGCATTTAACGAAACACTTTGTATAATAGCTCATAGCCGCTTACCAGGCATGTGTGCCTGAAAATATGATCCGGCTAAAAAACATAAGCCGTAGTCGAAATTCAAAGTTGTTACATCGATTTCTTCTAAATTTTAAATTCTAATTATAACTATGATAAATGTAATTAACTACGTATGTATCTCTAACATAATTTACACATTTATATGCACAATATAAAGGCAAAAACAAGTGTATTCACAGTATCGCGTGGTGTTTTCAGAGCGAATAAACTGTACTAGTCAACATGAAAACTGTTTTCGCAATCACCTTTTTGGTAAGTTCACTAATTAAATTATAAAAATAATTATAATATAAATGTAGGAGCCTGTACACGTGAAATCAAAGGCCCGAAGATCAGATGAGCCTACAGCGTGGCAGCACATTGAGCAACGCATTCTGAGGAAGTGTCCCTCGATGAAATTTTTTAATCAAGTAATTTTTTTTTGCATTTTTTGATATTTCATGATTTTTTATAGACCCTTTGAAATGCTGCTTAAAAGGGGGGGGGGGCTTTCAAGCCTCACGTGGACGGCTTCTATAGTACAAGCAATTTTTGGTATGCGAATAGTTTCCAGGAATGTTTATTTAAAAAATTACTTAATTATATTTTTCTCTATTTCAGTTCGGTGTCGTCGCTTGTATATACAATGGAGGTAAGTAAGATTCTAATAGTATATTATAATACCCTAGTATAGGTACCGGCAAACTTGTTGAACATCGGTCAACGGAGAGAGGGATAGCGACCAATAGCGCGCGCGAATCTCCCGAACGCCCGCGCGCGCTATTGGTTAGAGGCAGGTATGCTTCTGACCAATAGCGAGCAGGCGTGTTAAAATTCGTGTTTGCCCCTCTTGATATTCAAGAAGTTTACTGGTACCTGTATTATAATTATTATCTGCAAACATTGCCATCTAGTGGTCTCATCGCTCCGGTCTAAAACCCGGAGGTCGTAGGGTTGATTCTCGCCTTGGTTATGTTTAATTTAGGACTATAAGGGTACATAATCTTAATGACTTAAAAATCTTTTAATTATCTACACAAGTAGTAAGTACCTTTATATTTTTACTTGAAATATTTTTTTTTCTTTTCATAGGTAACGAAAGCTTAGTTCCAGAAGTAATCAAAGTTGAAGAAACTGTAGATGACCTCAGTAAGTATCAACTTCTAAATAAACTTCTACTACTTACTATTATCCGGTTCAAATGCTATTAGGATAATACCTTTTGGAATTAAGCGAAAAATTACGTCAACTGCGCTTATCCGTAACGTTAGCAACCAATAGCAACGCATAATAATATCTGTGTGTGTGCAAGTCATCACTGTCGCATAACGCAACTCCAAAAGGTCCTATCGTAATAGCATTTGAATCAGATAGCACTTTTATAGAGTCCGACTCGCTAGCTACCACCACAGGTGAAACCTGCCGCCATAACAGCTCTGGCTAGCTCTGGCTGTATTCCGGCAATAATTGAAGATCAGATGAGGACCCCAATAGAATAGGCCAGTGGTCAATTACCGTATTTTTATCTAATTAGTTGTCAGTTAGCAGACATGCACGAAGCCCACCTGATGGTAAGCGACCACTGCGGCCTTTTCCATTGAAGAAACAACAACAGGAAGCGTGGCTCAATGTACTGCTGTAGGCTCATCTGATCTTCGAGCCTTTGATTTCAAGTTTACTGGCTCCCGCATTAATCTAATCTAATGCCTAATTACCTACTAAGTGTATTTTTCCATTTTGTTTTCAGCTGAAAACATTAGGGACTTGTTTGAACAAGTCATAAAGGTCATCGACAACGCGGAAGAAGATTTAGGTAATAATCAGACAAACATACATTCACACATACAAAGGCGATTTTCCCACTACGCCGCGCTTATTTAACCGGTTAGTTGACACTAGTTCCATGATACAGTTCCATGATGGAACTACTGTTATTTTTTTATCACTAGTTCCATTATTTTCGAAATTTGAAAACCTTGTATGCGAGTACCTACCTCAATTAGTATAGAAAACACGCCTTGGATCACACTGACTTTAACGCAATTGTAGCCCATTTGTAAATCGTGTATAGCCTGACCAAGAAAATTAAAATCCTGCTCTGGAGGCGCCACATTAGCTATGGTTATAGCAACTGCACTTGGTTGGTTATACTCACAAAAAAATACTAAATCTATGTATCCAATAGTAACAAGGCACGGTTGACAATTGACATCAATCTTTGACAGACAGCATTTATTGAGTGACTTCTTATTGTATTTTTTTTATAATGGTTGTCACTTGAAGAAATTGTTCCTTCCTATATTTTTCCGCAATATAGCGAGGTTTTTTTATTTTATTGGTCGGGATATAAAATATCGTATAAATAAAATACTTTAAACATCTCCTCTATTAGTCTATAAATAAGTAATCTTAAACCTACCTGCATTTTTTTTCAGATGGCGATATCAGATCTTTTCTTTTAAAAGTAAAAGATGCACTGAGCAACGCACCGGCTGACCGTAAGTTGTTTTCTTTCATCAAAATTTTTTTTTATACCGTAAATCGGGGTTTATAGGCACGCCAGGGTAAATATAGGGTAAAATAATCTTGGGCTTTTTAGGCGGGGCGTGAAGCGGCATCTCAGCAGGCCTTCAGGGAGAGGGTGACTGGCTCAATGGGTACTATGTTCTATTGAGCCAGTCAACCTTATATTTGGACCTTACATCCGCTTACCATCAGGTGAAGTGAGGTCACCCTGACTGCTTCATTATAAATAAAAATGGCTTAGGGGGCTACTCGGGCAATTTATAACTCGGGCTCGCCCGAATGTACTACTGCCTAATTGTGATAGGGGAAAACCGGGAATGCAACATACAGGACAATTTTAGACTCACATTGTAGTAGAATATTTCTTTTTTTTTTCAAATGGCAATATCTAAAAAAAATGGCAGCAACATGTCAAAATTTTTTCATTTAAAGTGATGCCTCAAATCATAGCCTCTAATTGATGTGTTTACAAGTGCTTCAAACCTTCATACAGCCCGCGTCACGAAGTGGTGTCCCAGCCCAGCTGCCCAGGTCTCTTTTTTCGTGGCGCACATTGTACGTCTCAGTCGAGGCGCAAATATTTTTATTTATTTTTCATTATTATTACGATCCAAATTATTTGCAATGACCACAAAATAATGTTTTTACTGATTACAACTTTGATACAAATTCGACACTAGATACTAAGTAGGGTTGTAAAATTTGACTATTTTTTTTTTGGATCGTTAGCATTGATGTGTGCTTTGCCTATATACGTATTCATAATAATTTACATTTTTACTTCCTTTTGTTTGTCAAAAAGAAGAGAAAACGTACCAAGTGGTATATTGTCGTCTTCGTCATCATCAAAACTGGTTTTCTGAGTATGAATGTCATATTATAGCCCCAGATGCAAGGAATTGTCATCATCACTATCTGATTGATCTTCTGGTGAAGATAATAATACTTTTTGGTCTCTAATCAAACAGGCTAATGTCAAATTGTCGATGCATTTTTTTTTTGTTGTCTTCAAAACGTGGTCTAAAGGAATAAAACAAAGCAACTGGGCAAGGCATTGGCCAAAGCAATAATATTTACTTACTTATATTATAAACAAAATATATCAATCTTCCCGTTACTACAAGCACTAATGCCACTAATGGTCATAATAATATGACACCAGCCGTCTCCCACAGCTTTAATTCTGTTTATAATTTGAAATATTTAAACTAACGCTATTTTATTAAAAGTCACGAAATATAATGTTATTATTTTAAAAAAACACCGAAGTAATCGGCAAAGAAATTTCAATATGGGTCATATTTTGACCCGTGTTCGTCTTTCTAGTGCTAAATCAAAACATAATTACTATAAGCATGTTTTTTACTAATCAAAAAACAACATGCATTTTTATTGAACAATTCCTAGTTTGTTCACAATGTATTATGTATATTTGTTTAAATAAAAAAATATTTACAATCACAAAATATCACAAAACTAGATAGAAACTTAAGGCAGAACTCGGAGGTAATTAAAATACTGTAGGTGGCCAGCCCTATCTATCGCGTGTTTACTTCCTGCCTAGTACTATTTTCTATTCTGTGGTTAAGGGCCGAGTTACAATCTGTTAGATAAACAACATCACCCAATTCACCCATATATAAATTCCCTATATATATAAAATGCACTTTGTGAACATTACTGTGTCAGTGGTCCTTTGGTCTCTTCTTTCGTTGCGCACAAAGTATTTTAAAGAGAACTATTAATAAATTAATTTATTAGACAGTGAAGAATAGAGAACAATATAACGGGTAACCTTTGTTCAAAAGGGTAAGTCTTTATTTCTAATAGTTTTGGAAAATAGAAGTGTGTATGAGCACTTCTGTGTTTAGGGAAAAGGGCACGAAGCTGAAATTACTGGGTATATGAGACCTAATAACTGTCGTCTCCGTGTAGCGGGCGCAGGGCGGTGCCAGACAGTAACTGCTTAGTTACTGTTTGGCACTGAACTGTCTACGGACAGATTTGGCGTTCCGTACACCATCAGGTGTACGATCTGCTCGTCTTGTTACACATTGGTCTTGTACAACACATTGCAATAAAAAAAATGATATTCTAACCTTACTTGATTTTTACCAAGTTTCATAGAAAATAGCGACGTAAAAGGGGTGAATAGGAACGGCTAATGGGGAAAATAGGCAGGGTCGTGGGGCGTTTCGGACCACGAGTGATTCGACCCGCGGTGCGAAACGCCCAAGAGTCCTTTTTGAATGGGGCCATTCGCACCGCGGTGCGAAACGCTCAATAACTTTTTGAAATGGGTCGATTCGCACCGCGGGAAAAAAACAGCTCTCTTATTTGATGGATGATTTTGATCGAAAATATAATAGTTTTGTAAAAAATTGCTTGATAAATTAATACATCTCCAATAAGGTCATGTTGCCCTAGTACATTTGTAAATTTGCACATTGCGCCTTATTATTCGATAGAGGCGACTGAAGGTGTTATCGAAACGGTAAGGTTTTAATAGGGACAGAGCTGGCGCAAAGATTTTATTTTAAAACAGCATTTGGTAGTAAGTAATGAATTTGGTTAAAATTATTAATAGGCCGATTAATACCATCGGTACTATCCGGTTCAGATGCTATTAGGATCAGCGTTGCCAGACGTCCCGATTTTGGCGGGACGTCCCGATTTTTAAATCAAAATTAAATGTCCCGCGCGGGACAAACTCAGTCCCGCTTTTCGGGTAGAACTCGACTCCGACGTGCAGAGTGCTGAGAAAGAAAGGCGTGTAATGAAGATAATCATCCTTGGTCGTTACTACTACTACTACTTTTGCTATCTATTGTCGCGTAAACGTCATTTTAAGTCAAATGAAAAGATAAATATTTAAAAAGCCTTTGATTGTATACGTTTTTTTACTATGTCCCGCTTTTGACGGAAGAATCCCGCTATTTTCCTTCAAAAAGTACCAAAGTCTTGACTTGGTAAGAATAAAAACTGGTAACGCTGAGGCCGATTAATACCATCGGTACTATCCGGTTCAGATGCTATTAGGATAAATACCTTTTGGAATGCGGCGAAAAATTACGTCCACTGCGCTTGTCCGTAGCGTTAGCAAAGCAATGCAAAATAATATACTGTGTGTGTGCAGTTGACGTAATTTTTCGCTCAATTTCAAAAGGTATTATCCTAAAAGCATTTTAATCGATAGTAGAAGTCTGTAGTGTATGTGTGTATTTTATTTATTACAGGTACTATTTAAGTTTATGAAAATGTCTGTGTTTTTGTTATTTTTTTCTACAAGAGATTCTTATAATTTACATTGTCGCCGGAATCATGATTGCCATTCGCACTTTAAAAAAATAATAATTCAGTATTTATATACTTACATTTGATTTCCATTTTTCATTCTAACTTTAAAAAAAAAATTACTTGCCTAAATAGATATACGTTAAACTATCCATTTATGCATTTATGAAGCAGAACGCTACACCCTTTAGTATGTTATTACCTACTGGTAATACTACCTACCGTCACAGAATATATACTTACCGTAGAGATCTAAATAATATTCTGTTATCTATGCTACCTACTAACCCTCTTATTACAGAACGTGGTTTAAAAATTAAACCGAGCTTAGTCCTGACTAAACTCCTGACTAAAGTCAAACGCTATTACAAAACGAAGTTTTACTTCATTTCGAGTACTAAAGTTAGACCCAAGAAAGTCCGCCGGTGCCCCTAGTTTTACTATGGACTAACTTTCAAACGTCAAAACGATAACACTTTAAAAATTTCGCTCCGTTCTACGTATAGAAAGACAAATTTTGAAAAGAATTACTTAATTTGTGAACAGAAAATTAAAAATAAATGTTACTTTTTCTCACATTAACAAAACACATTTATAAATAAAGAATTATTATTTTTACTATCCTATTTAAAGATTTTAAAACATGTCATAAAACAAAGTCTTGTAAAATGAAACGCACTAAACGAGTTAGTACCAGTAAATTATTCTTATGTTGGTATTTGCTTTGTAATAAGGAAAGTTTTAAAAAATAGTCCGGACCTAAACCTGTACTAACTAGTTCAGTTTTAAACCTGTTTTAGCGATGTTTTTTGTAATAAGAGGGTAAAGGTTTAGCGTTCTGCTGCGGGAAAAAAAAACACGCCGTATACCTAACCTACGCGGTTCTTCTTAAAATAAATACAAGAAGGAATGGCTTTAATTAAATGCCAATATGGACTTAACCCATGGGATTTTACCCTGCAGTGGGACATTAACAGGCTGTATTCGTTACTTTTTTTTTTCAGAACAAGGAGTAGTACAGGCTCTCACTGCCATAGAAAATCTTGCTGAAAATGCTGGAAAAGATATCGGTAAGAATATTTTATTAAATAATATCTAATGTTAAGTTACGGCTGCTGCCGATCTTAAGGCCTCAGCCTCAAATTTCGCGGACAGTTGGCCGGCAGCAGCAGCGCCGGCAGCGGTAGCGGTAGTGGCAGTGGCAGCGGTAGCGGCAGTGGCAGCGGCAGCGGCAGCGGCAGTGGCAGTGGCAGCGGCAGTCGCATTGCCAGAGCCATTGGCAGCAGCGGCGCCGGCAGCGGTAGCGGTAGCGGCAGTGGCAGCGGCAGTGGCATTGGCAGTGGCAGTGGCAGCGGCAGTGGCAGCGGCAGTGGCAGCGGCAGTGGAAGCGGCAGTGGCAGTGGCAGCGGCAGTCGCATCGCCAGAGCCATTAGCAGCAGCGGCGCCGGCAGCGGTAGCGGTAGCGGCAGTGGCAGCGGCAGTGGCAGTGGCAGTGGCAGTGGCAGTGGCAGTGGCAGCGGCAGTGGCAGTGGCAGTGGCAGTGGCAGCGGCAGTGGCAGCGGCAATGGCAGCGGCAGTGGCAGCGGCAGTGGAAGCGGCAGTGGCAGCGGCAGTCGGATCGCCAGATCCATTGGCAGCAGCGGCGCCGGCAGCGGTAGCGGTAGCGGCAGTGGCAGCGGCAGTGGCAGTGGCAGTGGCAGCGGCAGCGGCAGTGGCAGCGGCAGTGGCAGTGGCAGCGGCAGTCGCATCGCCAGAGCCATTGGCAGCAGCGGCAGCGGCAGCGGCAGTGGCAGTGGTAGCGGCAGTGGCAGCGGCAGCGGCAGTGGCAGTGGTAGCGGCAGTGGCAGCGGCAGTGGCAGTGGCAGCGGCAGTGGCAGCGGCAGTGGCAGCGGCAGTCGCAGCGGCAGAGCCATTGGCGAGATGTTTTGGAATTATTATTTTTTATTCTAGGTCAGTTGGCAGAAAGACTCGCAGCCCACCTGATGGTAAGCAGCCTCTGCGGCCTATTCCATTGAGGGACACTTCGCCTGGAAGCGTCGCTTAATGTGCTGCTAGACTGTAGGCTCATCTGATCTTCGAGACTCGAGCCCTTTGTAGTTTATAAAAGAAATTACGCGCGATGAAATAAAGAATATTTTGATTTGATTTCGGAAACAAGGGCAAAATAATGACGCCATCTTTTTTATTTTTCAGTCGCGACAGCCAACGCCACAGCTAAGCAAATAAATCAAGTAACACAAGATACTGTGCAGAAAATTGGTAAGTAAGGTCAACGGCACATCACGGTAAACATCACGGTTTGTAAACACTTGCAGTTCGATAATAGCACTTATGCCCCCGAGGCCCGACATAAGAGTGGTACAAAGTCCAAAGTTTGACGTGCTTTTGACTGTACATCAGGTCAAATAAAGGGGTATATTCTTAAAGGGGGGAAATTTAAGAGCCATGCTGTAGTTAGTTCCTCTGTATGTCAGTGGTAACGGGCCGGCTCGACCGGGGAAGCACCACCCTCTCAAAGACCGACGTGTGAGTAGAGGCGGCAAACAAGCCAGCGGATCGCCTGATGGTAAGCAATCAGCACCGCCCATGGAGATCTGCAACACTAGAGGGATCGCTGATGCGTTGCCGGCCTATGGGGGTGTGGGGGTGGGCCTCCGGCACTCTCACAAACCAGACGAAACACAATAGTAGTCAGTATTATTTCACGCTGGTGTTGTGTGAAAGGGGGGTTCTTTCCCGGACGAGCCTGCCCATTCTTACTGTAAAACAGCATGGCTCTACCACTACTTAATCTCACTGGTCACTCTTTAACCATGATAATTGACTATTCTAAAGCCTACAGGAATACTTAAAGCATATTTTGATTGTAATGATGATGACTTGTTGTCAGTGATATAGCCGTTTACCCTGCAGCAATAGGACATCTAAAAATATATATAACTCAAAGGTGACTGACTGACTGACATAGTGATCTATCAACGCACAGCCCAAACCACTGGACGGATCGGGCTAAAATTTGGCATGCAGGTAGATGTTATGACGTAGGCATCCGGTAAGAAAGGATTATGATGATCAATTCTACCCCCAAGGGGATAAAATAGAAGATGAAACTTTGTCAATTTTAAACCGTTTGGGCTGAGACTTTGCATGCATAAAGCTGCTATGACGTAGGCATCCCCAAAACGGATTTTGATGAATTCCACCCCTGAGGAGATAAAATTTCAATTCAATTCATCCCCTATGAAGGTTTGTATAAATCTTCTTAGATTTTCGACTGATTGAATTGAAAGTATCACATTCCCGCGGAATAACGTCGTGTAGTCCACGCGGGCGAAGCCGCGGGCGGAAAGCTACATATTTTATATATTTTCTTTAGTTACTGTTTTAATTTACCTTAATGTATTTTTAATTTCTTTGTTACAGATGAATCAGCAAAAGAACTGGTCTCCAGTGTTAAGGAAACGTTGGAAAAGGCACGAAAAGGACTAGGTAAGGCTTATTCACTAAACGTCTACTAAATATACCGTAGGTACTTCAAGATAAATAATGAAAAAAAAAGTAAAACTTTTTATAAACATTTTTTTGGTTGGTGGTAGGACTTTTTAAGAGTCCGACTGGGTAGCTACAACCCCAAGGTGAAATCGGCCGCCATAACATCTGCTGCATTCCAGCAATAATAATGTGAGAGCCAATACACTTGAAGTCAAAGGTTTGAAGACAGGAGCCTACCGTCTAGCAGCACATTGAGGGACGCTTCCTAGCCAAGTCCCTCAATGGAATAGACCAGTGGCCGCTTACCATTCTTGTGGGATGCGTGCCTGTCTGCCAACAGCTGGTCTTATATAAAAAAACCACCTCATATTTTAATTTTATCGCAAACAAACAAATAGGTATATCGTTTTGATTTCATGTCGGTTATGAACATGAAGTTAGTCGATATCTAAATATTTACCTTGAAGTTATTGTTGTGGTCTACGACAACTACGCTTTGCAATTTTACCTAATTTATAGTGCGACAAACTTATCTGTTCTGTTCCGGTGGCGGTGTCGCTATTGCCGTTTTAGTATTGCGATTAAATATCGTTTTTACACTTTTGGGAATGAAAATAATTTTATTGTCCTAGTGAGCAAAAACTGATCAAAATGTTAATTTGATAATTTAATAATTGTTAGTGTTGATAAAAACGTAGAATATTAAATAATTAAAACACCTTGTTTATTTAATTCTATTTCTCAATATTAACAATTCACTTTGGATTAACCAAATAAAATTAATGGCTTATTAATTGTAACTGCAACAACTGGCAACGAAAAATTGACATTTCACGTAGTTCCAATTTTGGCCACCGGAACAAATAAGTTTGTCGGTATTAATTTTTGTATTGTTTTCATTTACAGAAGGATGAATACACCCAGATGACGGTTCCTGTGGCTACTGCGTTTTGTTTTTTGTTATTAAGTACTGAAACCAAAATTGCATATAACCGTCAATAAATTTTGTTAAAACAAACTTTAAACTTTGTTTTTATTTAATAAACTTACAATCTATAATAAATGTTCAATACAAACGAAAATATGACATTATTATAGGCTCCAATATTTGACGATAATTATAATAACTCGACGAGCCATTGGGTGTAATGGTCGAGAAGTCAGTTGTTCTTGTTATACCGTGGTTAGCCCCCCCTTCCTTATCCCGACTTGAGGGGGAGCGGAAGGAGATAGTCCTACATACCCCCGGCCCAACCATCAACGGACGGGCTAGGTTTCCTCCCACTATAAAAAAAAGAGGTACTTGCGGGTTCGATCCCCGCACGGTACAAACATTTATAGTCATGAACTGTCTGTTTGGATCGGTCTGGGTGTTTCTATGTATAATATTATGTATTTCCAAAAAAAGGTAATGTTTATCCGTGGTCTGCCTATACCACAAGCTCATGCTTAGTTTGGGGCTAGATGGCGCTGAGTGGATAATGTCCAGAGATATTATTTTTATTACAGACAGCTTAGTAAGGTATGCTTATCGTTATTAATAATGGACATTTATAAAGACTGGCCACACCCACAGTTCCGCCATATTGATAATTTTTTAAAGTATAAGCCTCCAAAGTTTAACATTATTATTTTTTTTACTTTAAAATCTTCAAAATGTGACCCCTTCAGATAGCGCTAACCAAAATTGACGCTAGTAGCGACATCTATCGTTTTTAAGTTGTAAAAATACTAACATGTAGCTAGAAGTTCTTCTACTTGCCAACAGATGGCGCTAGCCCAAATAGCCGTTTGTAGCGACATCTATCGTTTTTAATTTGTATCAAATACTAACACGTAGCTAGAAGTTCTTCTACTCGCCAATAGATGGCGGTAGCCCAAATAGTCGCTAGTAGCGACATCTATCGTTTTAAATTTGTATTATATACTAACACGTAGCAAGAATTTTTTCTACTCGCCAATAGATGGCGCTAGCCCAAATAGACGCTTGTAGCGACATCTATCGATTTTAATTTGTATCAAATACTAACATGTTGCTAGAAGTTCTTCTACTGGCCAATAGATGGCGCTAGCCCAAATAGACGCTTGTAGCGACATCTATCGTTTTTAATTTGTATCAAATACTAACATGTTGCTAGAAGTTCTTCTACTGGCCAATAGATGGCGCTAGCCCAAATAGCCGCTAGTAGCGACATCTATCGTTTTTTATTTGTATCAAATAATAACACGTAGCTAGAAGTTACTTGTTTATTAAAAAAGTGTTAGAAAAACGAATATAATATTGTACAAATGAAAATAGGAGTACGGCAAGGATCCTTAAAGAGTATTATCCAATTTGGTCTTCGTTAAACTTGTACCTACGTCCTACATGGACAATTTAAAAGAAACGTGTGATCACAAATAAACTGTTGTTTTAGTAATAATAATGAAAATAATCCCTTAATATGTACTGTACGATGACTACAAATGTGTGTATTTAGTTTATACCTTCTACATTGAATAAAAAATAATAAAAAAATATTACAAAATGGTTTTTATAATAAGTCGGTTGGCAGACAGACACGCAGCCCACCTGATGGTAAGCGGTCACTGCGGCCTATTCCACTGAGGGACACTTCACCAGAAAGCGTCGCTCAATGTGCTACCAGACTGTTGACTCAGCCTTTGATTTCAAGTGTAGGTACTGGCTCCCACATTGATATTGCCGGAACACAGCCAGAGCTGGCGACAGATTTCACCTGTGGGGGTGGTAGCTAGCCAGTCGGAATGTGAAAAAGCCCTACCACCAACCAGACCCAAGGCGGGAATCGAACCGACGACATCCGGGTTTTTTACCCGAGCGGATTGGGTCCCCTATATGAGTGCGAAAGTTGATAGTTCGATTTTCATTATATCGAACACGCTGTGTCGATAATTCAGTAGTACGATGTTTTTAGCCACTGTTCCACTGAGGCGGTCTATCGTATTTTTCCTAATAAACAATGTGGGCCATAGCTCTGAAATTGCAACGAATAGAAAAACGCCGCCATAATAAATATTGTTCTACTAAGAAATACCTATCCAATTATGTATATTTTATTGCTATTGGAAATAATTGTACCAGGCCCCATACATTTTAGTCCTTTGACGGACGAAATCGAGTTTGCAAATTACATACATAAATATTATTTTCATCAACAAGTCATGTAATAAACTTATAATAAGTAATGTTTGAAAACAGTCTTTAGTGACGCGAGCTTCCTCCAATGACGATAATAATGCCCTTGCAAAGGACTAAATGTTGTGTCAATAAACTCGGCACAAAAATAATTAAAAGTAAATGTTTTACATTAAATTGATTATTATTATCATAACATCAAAGATGTTGATGAGGCTCTTATTCTCCAATAGGTTATTAATTGGTTTAAAAGATTTTTATTTTTTTATATTTAAAATAGTTTTTGCCACAGACTCTTGGGTCCGTGCCTATGTCAGGTTGAAATTTTGGGTTAGTGTTTAGTTACAATCATGTTGCTCCGCGCAGAGACAAAATGTTGGGTTAGTACATAAGGTTTAAAAGATTAAGTATATACCCAGGACATTTTTTTTTACATTTTAAGTCTCGTATATCAAGTCCCGTCTGATGAGAAAAGGTTTTACTAAATAAAATATTTAATTAATGATGAAGATCTATACCTATTTCTTATAGTTCTTACAATTAAAAATGTTTTGTTCTCATAAACGTTAGTTTGTCCCGTGACTTTGTTTTATAATAATTCATAAAATAAATAAATATCTAAGAAAGAAAGAAAGTTAAAGAAACATTTATTTATCTCTGGACATTATTCACAGAGCGCCATCACATTGATCGATGCTTCCTTAAATAAAATAAGTTAGTCGTAAAATATAAGTACACAGACAACCAAAATGATTTAAATTGCATTACGTATAAACCATTAATTAACGGATTATTTCGACCTGAATCAACAAATAAATGAAGTTTTAACATTCAATTTATTTTATTGTCATCATTCAAACCAAGCGGCAATATGAAAACGATTTATGTTTTAATATTATTGGTAAGTATATTTTTATTTAGTATTTTGTTTAGTGCACATTTTTATTATTTACCTATAGATGATATAAATTACTAGCTTTCCACCCGCGGCTTCGCCCGCGTGAACTATAGGACGTTATCCCGCGGGAATATCTTTATAAATTGTAGCATATGTCCTAATCCGGGTTATAAACTATACGTGTGCCAAATTTCATCTACATCCTTTCAGCCGTTTAGGTGTGATTGAGTAACAAACATCCAAACATCCAGACTTTCGCATTTATAATAGATACTAGCGGGCGCCCGCGGTTTCACCCGTGTGGTTCCCGTTCCCGTGGGAATTGATCAATCAATCAATTCAATTTTTCTCGCCGTAAAAACCATCCTTGAACTCCAACGATCATTTAAAAGAAATTTTGGCCGAATTGGTCCAGGCGTTGTTGAGTTATGCGCTTACCAACACATTTTGCGATTCATTTTTATATTATAGAATTAGTAGGATTAGAAGGATAGGTATGCCTCACTATACCTATAACTTAATTTTTTTACAGGCCGGAGTAGTCACAATATGCTCGGCAAGAAAAGAAGGTACGTAATATTGTCCAGTTATTACATTGGTTGGTGGAACGACTTTTTCAGAGTCCCGACTGGCTAGCTACCACCCCCACAGGTGGAATCTGCCGCCATAACAGCTCTGGCTGTGTTCCCGCAATATTAATGTGGGAGCCAGTACACTTGCAATCTAAGGCTCGAAGATCAGATGAGTCTACAGTCTGGCAGCACATTTGACATACATTTGATTGTTTGTTTTTGAATTGAATAGGCTCCGAAACTACTGAACCGATTTGAATAATTCTTTCACTGTTGGATAGTTACACTATCCCTGATGAACATAGGGTACTTTTGATCCCGGAAATGTGAGGGGAAGGGGGGATATTTGAAAAAAAGCAATTACGCGCGTGTGAAACCGCGGCGCTTGGACCCACAAGGCGAAACAAAGATGCATTTATTATTTTGAGTTAGTAGTGGGTCCACGGGGAATGTGATTATTTGCAGTATGACCCGTAGACCCACGAAAACTCGCGAACTGAAAATAATTAATTATAACCTGGAGCAGTGGGTCCACGGGGAAAAAAAATTGCCCGTGGACCCACTGTGGGTCATAGCCGTGGGACCACGGGTAATAGGCGGGCCGGAAGGCTAGTAAATTATAAATTTGTTACAGAACCGGGTGCAGACAGATTAGTTTCAGATTTTGAAGAAGTGATAGACAGTTTAGGCGGATTAGGTAAGTAGGTAAATAGCCACAAGGCTGGCACCGGCTCGTCCCAATCGGGTATTAAATAAAAAATAAAAAATATTATGTATATTTTCTTTTTGCAGAAGAACATATTCAAAAAGTTCTGGATAAATTTCAGCATTTCTTAGAAGTTCACCAAAAAAAACTAGGTAAGAAACAAATAGGTAAATGATTTTAAACAAAAGGGCCACAAGGCTATTAATTCCAACAGGTGGGCTGCGAGTCTGTCTGCCAACTGGAGTAGTATATAAAAAAAGTTACATTTGTGATTTTCCTGTGTCATATATAAAACTTAAAGGTGACTGACTGACTGACTGATTTTCCTGTGTCTATCTTATATATTAAACTCAAAGGTGACTGACTGACATAGATATCTATCAACGCACAGCCCAAACCACTGGACGGATCGGGCTGAAATTTGGCATGCAGGTAGATGTTATGACGTAGGCATCCGCTAAGAAAGGATTTTGATCAATTCCCACGGGAACGGGAACCACGCGGGCAGAAGCGCATTAAACGTTGAGAGCGCCGTAGGCAAGCATCTCATCGGCGCCCCTACTTTTATGCTATATTGTATATTTTTTCTGCCCGCGCGCCCCTTTGTACCGTCCCGCCCCTAGGCACATGCCTACTTTGCCTTTAGGATAATCCGCCTCTGCACGCGGGTGAAACCGCGGGCGCCCGCTATTTGTAATAAAGTACTAGCGGTCACCCTCGCGGTTTCACCTGCGCGTAATTTCCTTTTTCAACTAATCCTACTTCCTACTAATATTATAAATGGGAAAGTCTGGATGTTTGGATGTTTGGATGTTTAGATGTTTGGATGTTTGCTTGTTCCTCAATCACGCCTAAACGGCTGAACGGATTTAGATGAAATTTAGCACTATAGTTTATAACCCGGATTAGGACATAAGCTATAAAATTCCTACGAGAATCGTCTCATTGCCACGGGCATAACAATTTTGAAACTACTGAACCGCTGTTGGAAAGCTACGCTTTCCCCGATTAACATAGAGTACTTTTGATCCCGGAAATGTGAGGGGAAGGGGGGATTTGAAAAAAGAGATTACGCGCGGGTGAAACCGCGGGCGGAAGGCTTAGTGTAATAATATAATATTTTTGCTTTACTGCTTTTAATTTAATTTTGTTTCAGATCGTGACATTGAGAAAGTGAAGGAGAGTGGTAAAAAAGTTGGGGAGGATGTATCTGCCATTGTAAACGAAAGTGGTTCTGGTGAATAAATAGATAACACATTATTATGATATTTTATTTTATTCACACACTTTTTTATGCCACATTTTTAAAGGAAAAAAAAAATACCATTTTTGATACTCCATGGAAACTGCATTATTTTTGAACAAAAAGTGCCATGTCCTTTTCCAACGTTGTTCCTCTAAATCCACTTTTATCCATTGAAAAGATCCATTGGTGGATGCCGCCGCCCTTTCCTTGCCGCGAGTAAAGTTTGCTATTTACATATTAGTCTAAATTGCTGCCCCACCCTGGACGCATAATTGCCCCACCCTGTGCCCATGGTAGCCCCACCCTGAGCCCATGGCTGCCCCACCCTGGGCCCGTACATGCCCCACCCTGAGCCCGTAGCTGGCTACGCCCATGAAAAGGATATGCCCATCGCCACGCCGGGCAAGCGTTTTGGCGATCTCAGGACGTAGCTCTCACCTCCGTGACGCTGCTGCCCGTCACCGGCTGTTGCATTTAGATTCTCAAGGCGATATATAAGAATGACGAGTATTGTAGGTGCGTCAATAATAAAGGATGATCAAACGTTGCCTTCGAGCGTCTCCGTGCTTCGGAAGGCACGTTAAGCTGTTGGTCCCGGCTGATATTTACTATAATGTAGATATTAGTCGTCAAGCCTAGTCAGAAGCCATTTGGCGGCTTGAAAACATCTGACATCAAGGTTGGCCACTTGCCTTACGCACCCCTCCACCAACCCGCACTAGGCCAGCGTGGTGGAGTATGGCCCACACTATCTCACAATTGAGATTAGGCCTGTGACCTAGCAGTGGGAACGTATATAGGCTGATGATGATGATGATGAAACGTTGCCTGCCTGACGTTGGGTGTCAATGTAGAGGGAATGACTTTTAGGATTATTCTAAGCTTTTAGGTGCGTCAATATTTGGGATGACACGATGCGTCGTCGAGTTATGGAGTGTCATAAACGTGATATAATTATATAAATATTAATTCCATGGGAGTATCGATACGTAGAGGAGCGACGAGTCGTCTTGAAGCAAAACGCAGATCTCCACAAAAAGTCTTTATTTGCAATATGGAGCGTTATTACAAATAGAATAAGATAGCATACACAACAGTTCCCCGTAAGGACGCTGAGGGCGGATGTAAGCCTAGAAGTCCTATAGCCTTATTCCCCTGAAGGACGTAATGCATAGATGCGTGCGACTAGTGAATTGTACCAAATTGCTCAAAAATACAATATCGCCCGAAATCAAATTACAATATTTACAATGTATCACCGACGGATGTAATGTAGCGACTTACGACACCGACTGCAAGGAAAACCTAGAATTTTACGCCTAAGGATTTGTATGGTTATACCGCCATCAGTCGGTCGCTAGAGCCACGTTCGCAGTCATTGCCCATGGTCCACCTTCATAGTTCACCCAGGTGTACCAAGGGCAATTATTTCTTCCCTTAGTTCACCCCAAGATAACTGGGTGTACCAGGGGCTTTTCTTTTTTCCCGTGGTTCACCTGTCTAAATTTTGATATTATTTTCTCAGAATGTATTGTCGCTATTCAGCAAACACCGCGGGCAGGAGAGGTTGGCTTGGAGCGAAAGGATGATGGTTCACTCCCTTTCATCACAACTATACAAATATTTACTTAATTTATTTTAATTTGACGAGCCATTTGGTGTAATAGTTTAGCTTACCAGGTGGTAGGTTCCTGTACTGGACCGTCTTGGTGATATTTTCCCGTGAAATAGAAGTGTGTCAAGCACTTCTGTGTTTCGGGGAAAGGGCACTGAAGCTAGTGAAATTACTGGGTATATGAGACCAAATAACTGTCGTCTCGGTGTAGCGGGCGCAGGGCAGTGCCAAACACAGTAACTGCTTAGGTACTGTTTGGCACTGAACTGTCTAAGGGCAGACGTGGCGCTTACCATCAGGTGTACGATCTGCTCGTCTTGTTACACATTGCAATAAAAAAAAGTCGAGAAGTAGGCTATTACACCAGATGTCGCGGGTTCAATCCCCGCACGGTACACACATTTGTGTGCATGAACATGTCTGTTTGTATTGATCTGGGTGCTTCTATGTATAAAATATGTATGTATTTACAAAAAAAAAAGTATATAAGTAATGTTTATCCGTTGTCTGGCACCCATAGCACAAGCTAATGCTTAGTTTGGGGCTAGATGGCGCTGTGTGAATAATGCCCAGAGATATTTATGTAGGTAGGTATGATGATAATATTGAAAAATTATTTTTGAGGGCAAAAACCAACGAATATATCGTTGGCAAAAACATTAAAGATGACATAAACACCTGATAATTAATATTATCAGTTTTTGTCACATTTTTTGGGTTAGTAGTCGATTCGCACGAAAATAATTCGCACTAAAGTGCGAATCGACAACTTTCAAAAATAATATTATTTTTAGTAGTCGATTCGCACGAACGAATTTTAATCGCGTGCGAGTCGACCCCTTTAAGAATTGATAGTAGGCGATTCGCACTTTTGCAGTATGTGCATAAAAAACAATCAAAGTACAGTCGTGTACAGGAAATCTTTATAATATGTTAGTTTGTAAGACAGGTACAGGTACCGGCAAACTTATTGAATATCGGGTGGGGATTGCACAGAACATGAATTTTGATACGCCTGCGCGCTATTGGTCAGAAGTATACCTCTGACTAATGACGGGAGATTCGCGTGCGCTATTGCACGCACAAGTGCAGATTCGCGAACTTTCCCCTTCTTCGTCGACCGATGTTCAGCAAGTCTGCCGTTACCTATACATTGTTTTTATTAGAGCTCTCACATCACACAGATGGCCAGCAACCTTTACTTTTTTTATAGATATTAGCTAGGTAATTAGGCAGGTAAGCGTGTACGTTTTCAAGTTAAAATGGTTCAGTTACAAATTGATATTCAAAATAGCAGCCGTCTGTATCTTTTTGCCTTTGCCTGTAACGACATCCGGATGTAACGACGAAATAACAGTGGTCCCTTCATCGTCGTTATACCCGAAATCCACTGTATTTGTATTTCTTATACTTAGTGTGTAAATCGCCTATCGGTATCCTTTGGTTTCTATGACTCATCAAATAAGTATGTCCGGGGTGAGAGCTCTGATCAAAACAATGTATGTTTTATGTCCGAAAAAAATATAACATTTGAAATTTAATTGATTCTGAATGCTGTAAGATATAAAGACAAGGAATATGTTAATAATATTATAAATATTATAAAGATTTCCTGTACACGACTGTGCTTTGTTTTTTTTATGCACATAATATTGCAAAAGTGCGAATCGCCTACTATCAATTCTTAAAGGGGTCGACTCGCACGCGATTAAAATTCGTTCGTGCGAATTGACTACTAAAAATAATATTATTTTTGAAAGTTGTCGATTCGCACTTTCGTGCGAATTATTTTCGTGCGAATCGACTACTAACCCCATTTTTTATTGAAAGCAATTATCGTATTCAAATATTTTGTGAAGGTCAGTGAAGGTATTTAGTCCTCACGATAATTTTGCACCAATTAATAGTGTTGTACCGTGACTTTTAACGATTTTATTGTATACTACGTAATATTTTAGTCGTTGTTTTCTCGCAGCAGAACGCCTTTAGTAGTACCACAGAATACTAGTACTAGACTACCGATTCATGCAATTTTTTTTTCTTGAACTTTTTTTATTAAGTTTTTGATTATTTTTATAGTTTGAATCATCACAATCGTAAAACCTTTAATTTTATTAAAAAAACTTTAATGATCTATTGTACAGTCAAAAGCACGTCAGACAACACTTTGGACTTTGTACCGCTCTTATGTCTCTTATTAACCGTGAACGTGATGTGCTGTTGACCGTACTACTTAGATAGAATTTTTACTGCGGGAAAACAACGACTTAAAAGGGGTCGTAGGTTCGAATCCCACCAAGGATAAACATTTTTTTGTGATGAACATTTTGAGTTTTTGTCCTGTGTCTGTTTTTCGTATTTTGTGACCTCGTTGTTTCGAATACCCTTGACACTGCTACTACCAACCAATTTGTATGAAGTTGTTCAATAATTATTTCTGTATCATTAATTGTACGTACAGCTTATTTAATTATTTGATGACAATTTATTCCAAATTGTATAATTTATCATTTATAAATTATATAAACAAATAATTCATTTGGTTTAAGCTTACAGTCCATACCACACAACAAGATGAAAGCAATTTATGCATTAATATTAATGGTAAGTGAACTTTTAATATCCTTTAAGCCCCAGGGCCGTGGGTTTGAATTCCACCCAGTACAAGTGGTAGAGCCACGTTGTTTTATAGTACAAAATGGACCCGCTCGTCCGGGGATGTACCTACCACCCTCTCAAATAACACCAGCGTGAAATATAGTGACTACTGTTGTGTTTCGTCTGGTTTGTGAGAGTGCCGGAGGCCCACACCCCACAACCCCCATACCCCCATAGGCCGGCAACGCATCAGCGATCCCACTGGTGTTGCAGATGTCCATGGGCGGCGGTGATTGCTTACCATCAGGCGACACGCTGGCTCGTTTGCCGCCTCTGACATAAAAAAAAACTTTGCATAGACATTCTGGGCCACAAGATTGGGAACCAGCTCGTCCCAAGCGGGTGTAAAGGGGAAACCGGGGGAGTTTAATGGAAAGTGTGATGAAATAAATTAAAATAAGGCGCTCGTGGCGCAGCTGTGACAGTGGTTTGTTAGCGATAACGAAAGTCAAGCTACCCAACGCCGCGGTCGGGTAATGGATGGGCGACCATTCTGACCATATTAGTGACGTCTATTTCGAGCGTCGTTGTTTCGGAAGGCACGTTAAGCTTTTATTGTAGGCTGATATTTAATGTAGATATTAGTCGTCAAGGGTAGTCAGAGGCTATTTGGCGGCTTGATAACATAACACAAAAGAACTTAACATTATGTGTTTTTCTTGCAGGTCGTTATCACAGACTGCTTCGCAAAAGATCGTAAGTAAAAATTTAAAATGACGAATACGCGTCTATGAAGCTACGCCGCCGTGGACAGTAGGCCTAAGGTGATGATGATGATAATTTAATTTCAATCATTTGTTTCAGCTGGTATCAATAGGTTAATTCCAGATGTAAAAGATTTGGAGAAAAGTGTGAAGGCACTTAGTAAGTATTTTAGCAGATGTTATATATTTTTAAGCTATTGCATAGATTTTATCGCGGGCTTTAAGAGGAAACACTAAGGGCGAGAGAAATACCGAAAAATACCTAATAAAAATACTTACAATCAACGTTTCGTAGTCCCCTGATTTCTTCTTCAAAACTTGACCAATTTAACTACTTTTTTCATTAAAAATTAAAGAAAAGCTTTGGCCGTGTTCCTATGTCTTTTTTTTTTATTTTATTTAGTTAAATTTGTTTTCTGGATGTTTGAACACAGCGGAAAATCTGGTCATTTTTTTAGGTTTTTGAAGGTTCATAACTCTTTTAATTATTAATTTATGGAAAAAAGGAAAACATAGGGACATGCAAATAGTGGTCATAAATAATTGAAAAAAAATATTCTCTACTGGCATTTTCCAGGAGGAAAAAACGTACACGATAAAACGGTACAGTAAAACGGAGACAATATTTTTGTGAACCGGGCGTAACTAGAACCACCACATTCACTAAGTTGTGTGCCTGCTTAATAATCGAAGTTTTTTCTTTCAGAAAAACACACCAATAACTTTGTGGAGAAAGTAACAGAACTCGGTGCTTCAAACAAAAAGATTTTATGTAAGTACTAGCGGCCGCCCGCGGTTTTACCCGCGTGGTTCCAGTTCCAAATCCTTTCTTAGCGGATGCCTACGTCATAACATCTACCTGCATGCCAAATTTCAGCCCAATCCGTCCAGTAGTTTGGGCTGTGCGTTGATAGCTATCTATGTCAGTCAGTCAGTCAATCAGTCAGTCAGTTAGTCAGTCAGTCAGTCAGTCAGTGGCATGGGTGGCTGAATGATAGACGGTAGATTTAACAAATGTCACTCGGACAGGATGGCCGCCACGGGCCACCAAAATCTACCCGTCCTTATGTGTTGTTACGGCTGCTTTCATGGTGCAGTAACAATAATTAGGTACTATAAAAATATAGTAATTTTCGCGTCGTACCAAAAAAATTGTGTCTCGATGCGACGCGGCCGCTCCGTCCAGTTGGATCCCCTGCTTCGCTCACATGGGATTCACAGATAATTTTTAGACTCTGGTCATGCGCCGGTCTCTCTTCGGTGGTGTCAGACTGCTGTCCCACCACTATGAGAGAGAAGGAACTGGTAGTGCACCTATGCATAGGCACTGACTGCACCACTATAATAATATCCATCGTTTTTTTTTATGCCAGAGGCGGCAAACGAGCCAGCGGGTTGCCTGATGGTAAGCAATCACCGCCACCCATGGACATCTGCAACACCAGAGGGATCGCTAATGCGATGCCGGACTTTTAAGAGAGAGTACGCTCGTTTCTTGAAGGTGTTTAAGTCGTAACCGTCAGGAAATACTGCTGCAGTGAGATTGTTCCACAAAACTGTAGTTCGAGTTAAAATGTTTCGGGAAAAACGCACAGTGGAAGACCGCCATCCATCTAGGTGGTGAAGATGGAATTTCAGTCGATTGCGTGTAGTACGATGCAAGAATTCAGCTGCTGGCAGGAGTCGGTACCAACCACCCCGGCGCCCCGTCCCGTTAACGGGGCTGTTGGGATAAAATTGTTCCATCGACCCCGGTAGAACTGTCCCGTTACGTCAACGGGGTGGATAGCACAGGTCAAGTATCATCCACCCCGGCGAGATTTTTAACGGGGCGGATAGCACAGGTCAAGTATCATCTACCCCGGCGAGATTTTGAACGGGGGGTTCACTTCCGCTGTCCACCCGCAGCTCTGCCCCCGCGGTGGACAGTGACACAACTTTTGCAACTTTTTAGTTTCGATGTCCACCCCCGGGGGACAGTGGGACTTATAGAAGGCCGTTCTACCGGAGTTGATAAAACGATTTTATCCCAACGGCCCCGTTAACAAAGCGGGGCACCGGGGTGGTTGGTACAAACTCTGCTGGCAGATGGCTGGCAGTAGTTCAAACAGTTCAGATCGACCGTCGTAGACGAAAACTCAGGATACAATTATTTTATATTAATTATTTTCATAAATTATGTTTAATTTATATTTCAGCTGAAGATATCGATGATATAAAGAAAGCAGGCAAAGAAATTGGTGAAGACTTACAAGCCATCTACGAAATATTAACTTTCAAGAATGTTAAAAAGAGCTAAGATTAGAAAGCGATGGTGAATAAAGAATGTTGACCTGACTTCTGCATTTTTTATTTCAATCTATACTAATCCTACTAATATTATAAATGCGAAAGTCTGGATGTTTGCATGTTTAGATGTTTGGATGTTTGTTCCTCAATCACGCCTAAACGGCTGAACGGATTTAGATGAAATTTGGCACACGTATAGTTTATAACCCGGAATAGGACATAGGCTATAAAATTCCTACGGGAAACGTCTCATTCCCGCGGGAATGTAAATTTTGAAACTACTGAACCGATTTGAATTATTCTTTCTCTGTTGGAAAACTACACTATCCCCGGTGAACATATGGTACTTTTGATCCTGGAAATGTGGGGGGATATTTGAAAAAAGAGATTACGAGCGGGTGAAACCGCGGGCGGCCGCTAGTATTATACTGCGTGTTTTTTTAGTCGTTGTTTTCCCGCAGCAGAACGCTTCACCTTCAGTAGTACTATCGATTTATGCAAGTAAATTTTTTTTTATTTTTTTTTATGAATTTTTTTTTTACTTTTTTTTTATTTTTTTTTAAAGTTTGATGGGAAAATGGAAACCAAATGTGAGTAAATTGTAAATAATAGTTTTTTTGATAAACGCGAAGGGTAATGACCCCGGCCGGTGACCGTCCGTGACGCAGGTAGTACTATTGGTTCGAGTTTCGTCTATGATAATCGTAAAACTTTTGATTTCTCTAAAAAAAGAACTTTATTAGTCTATTTTACTACTGAGAAAGAATCATTTTACTGCGGGAAAACAACGACTAAAATTCCACGCTGTATAAAGAGGAAAGATGTGTTTGGTTGTTTGTATTGAATAGGCTTTAAAACTACTGAGCCGATTTGAATAATTCTTTCCCTGTTGGAAAGCTACAGTATCCCCGGGTGACATAGGGTACTTTTGATCCCGGAAATGTGGGAAGGGAGGAATATTTGAAGCAAGAAATTACGCGCGGGTGAAACCGCGAGCGGAAGGCTTTATTGAATAAAGTATATCGCCGATCACTTTCTGGCGGATTTTGACTCAGCCGTATTCAATACGGCCAATCGTTGACCCGCCGCAATACAAAACGGCTCGGTTTTGCTAAACGGTTAGCCGTAATGTTATACCTACGGAGATTTGTGCAATTTAGATGCGTGCGATGAATACCTACATGTAGTAATTAATGAACTATATAAAGAATCTCTGGTATAAAACCCGGAGGTCGTGGGTAGGACTTTTTCAAAGTCCGACTGGCTAGCTACCACCCGCACAGGTGAAATCTGCCGCTATAACAGCTTTGGCCGTGTTCCGGCAGTATTAATGTGGGAGCCAGTACACTTGAAATCAACGGCTCGAAGATCAGATGAGTCTACAGTCTGGCAGCACATTGAGCGACGCCTCCTGGTGAAGTATCGCTCAATGGAATAGGCCGCAGTGACCGCTTACCATCAGGTGGGCTGCGTGCCTGTCTGCCAATTATTGACAAAAAAAAATAAAGAACTGATACAAAAACATTATAACGAAATAGGCGTATGTACGGTCAACAGCACATCAAGATAAACACTTGCATAGCTTGCATTTCGATAATAGCACTTATGTCCCCGACATAAGAGCGGTACAAAGTCCAAAGTGTTACGTCTGACGTGCTTTTGACGTACATAATATACGAGTTGTTTAATTGATGTATTTGTTAAGGCAATCAGATGTAAAGACGTCATGAAAACTCATTATTTATCAAAGGACGTTTGTTTTCATTTCGGGCGATCGTAAAATTTCAATTATTCTTTTAATTGCAGTTACTTACATATTTAATATATTTATCGTCACAAAAGCGAATATAATTATAGTTTGAAATCCTGTCTTGGTTTATAATTTAAATAAAATATTTTTTTCTGGATATTATTCACAAAGCGCCATCTAGCCCCAAACTAAGCATTAGCTTGTGCTATGGGTGCCAGACAACGGATAAACATTACTTATGTACTTTTTTTTGTGAATATATACATACATAACATTATACATTATACCAGACCGATACAAACAGACATGTTCATGCACACAAATTGTACCGTGCGGGGATCGAACCCGCGACCTCTGGTGTATAGCCGACTTCTCGTCCATTACACCAAATGGCTCGTCAATTTGACAGGAATATATTTATTTACAGTTTGTTAATATATTTTTAGTAGCAGAGATTCTTAGAGGAGGCCTATGCCCAGTAGTGGGCGTCGAGTGATGATAATTGTTAAAGAATCTGCTTTAGAAACTTACTTACTAAGATGGCGCAGCGACCCCAAAATGAGTCGTGGCCTCCGACAACAAAAGACGCCACTTCAGTCTGTCTTGCGCCATCTCCCGCCACTTCTCCACTCAGAGTTCGCGCAGATCCTTCATCACCTCGTCAGCCCAGCGATACCTGGGACGACCGACAGGGCGTGTACCACTAGGCCGTCCAAGGTAGGCTCGCTTCACCGCTCGATCTTCCATCCTCTCCACGTCTCCGAGCCAGCGAAGCTGCTTTGGAAAGCAGGTGAGAAATTATTCTATCTGAGGTAGCATCATCATCATCAGCCTATATACGTTCCCACTGCTGGGACACAGGCCTTATCTCAATTGTGAGATAGTGTGGGCCATACTCCACCACGCTGGCCTAGTGCGGGTTGGTGGAGGGGTGCGTAAGGCAAGTGACCAATCTTAATGTCAGATGTTATCAAGCCGCCAAATCCGTACCGCGCGTGAATACGTTGATAACTCGAAATGTCGTTTTTTTTTTTTTTTAGCTTAAACGCTTCTGTGGCCTTATACCCTACCGGTATTAAAAACTCAACTCGAAATACTCAAACAAAATCAAATTATTGCTTTCGTACATAAGTGGGTATCTACAATTTTGGCCATAAATATTTGATAAAACGACATGTCAAATTAATAATAGTTAACTGACAGCGTTTATATTATTGCATTTCGATTTATCAACATAAGTCAGAACATGCATTAGTTAATATATCAACATATACGTTTGTGGATTTGCGAGTGTAATATGACAAAATCAGTTATCAAGTTATGAACGTCTTTGAGTACGAATCACACACATATTATATCGAGTTATCTAGCTAAGCACGCTATCAAAAGTTGATATATTAAGGAATATTTCGAATTGTCTAGTTTTATTTTATAATAAAATCACACGAGTCATAACAAGTTCTTTATAATAGACAGCATTATTGTTTATATAATAACCAATCGTGAATTGTTATGTTAACGCCGCAGCCCTGGCCACACCACGAGCCGCCCCCCCTCCGCCCGCCATCACCGCGCGCCTCGCCCAGCGCGGCCAGCGCGCCCGGCCCCACTTCCTGACCGACCTTAGACCGTGCGCCCGCGCACCTCTTTTTAATCTTTTTACATTTTTTTTGAAACCATTGTAATACGAGAATTACATCTTGTAAAGTCATCGTCCATCTTTTATTTCGTCGGATCGAGCCGTTCCTTTCCATTTCTTCGAGCCGGATTAGAGGATTACTCCGTGACACCACTCGAGACGACCGTTGGATTTGGACGAGTTGGACGACGGACGGAACGCGTGGCGTGCGACGACAGCAACGTGGACGAGTTCGACTTATTGATGCACATCGAGGCGATGTGGCGCATTTTAAACACCATTTTAAAACCAAGAAGGTCGCGTCATCACACCTGTGGAAGTCAAATCTTGTGAGTTCGTTCCATTATCTTGCCTTTGCTCCCCAATTAAGTTAATTACTTCATTCGTTGCTTAGTGCACAACCATCCATTTTTTATACATATCTAATTGCTACCGGTTTCCGCCATAGGGACCGGCGTTCTATGTAGTTACAATACCTACTTTGTACTACGCAAACAATTTACTTTCTATTCATAACGGTTTCCGCCATAGGGGCCGACTAATTACGTAATTGCAATACCTATTTTGCAACTTATTGTAAATTTTATTTTTTTATATGGTTACCGCCATAGGTCCATAATCTTTTCATTCCTTTTATTTTTCCTACAACTACATTTATTTTCTGTTATTTTTTAATGATTCATTTCATAAACATTTCAGCCGCCTTGTATTTCAGGAGATGCCCTAATTTGTACGCATAATTGTTGCTTTAAATTTTAACATATAAACATTTTACATTCCAGAATTTTCGATCGAATTTTCTACGCTCAGCCGCTCGACTGTCAGTTAACGCACTCGGTCGCGTCAAGGTCAAGTGACTGGCGCCTTTACGCTTACCACTGCGCACGCGTCGCTTGGCTTACCCACGCTTACCCTCGCACTGCATTAATTTTCTGCTGCATTATAAAATTTAAGTATTACTTTTTCCTTTGAGCTTATTTTTTTTTCTGTTGTAATTATTTTAATTTATCTTCGTTTCAGTGGAGTTCAATTCAGATTAAAAATACATAATGGATTTTAAAACTTTGAAAAGAACCCGAGGTACATATAAAGCAAAGTTAACCCTTTTTAATCAATTTTTAGAAACTGTTCTTTCTTGCGATAAACTTAGTAATTTACAGATTAGAGAATTATCAAACCGCCTCCAAAATTTAAAATTAATGTACGCGGATTTCGATAGCAACCAAACTCATATAGAATCTTTATGCGAAATTCCAGATGACGAAATAAAGGAAAGAGAAAGCTTCGAAGCAGGCTTCCACGCAGCAGTAGCTTCTGCGGAGGAGGCGCTGGCTGTCAACACGATCCTCTCCAGTGGGCACTCCTCGGCGGGCGATGACCTCTCTCAGGTGACGGGCTCTGGTACTGCTATCGCAACAGGGCCCCCTTCAATAAAATTACCAACAATACACTTACCCACCTTCTCTGGTCGTTATCATGATTGGCTAGGATTTCATGACTCATACACTTCACTCATACATAACAATAATTCAATACCTAAAATTCACAAATTCCATTATTTACGCGCCTCCTTAAAGGAAGGTGCTTCTTTAATAATTCATATCTATAGATTTCTCTATAGATTTCTCTGCTGAGAATTACGACATTGCTTGGGAATTAGTTTGCGAAAGATATAACAATAAAAGGCTACTCATAAATAATCACATCAAAGCATTATTTGATCTAGAAGTAATTACACGAGAGTCGTCTAGGTCTTTGCGAAACTTGATAGATACAATAAATAAAAACCTGAGATCACTCAAGGCACTCAATTTACCTACACAACACTGGGATACATTGATTATTTACATGGCTTCCCTTAAGTTAGACCCAGTCACTTCCCGCGAGTGGGAAGAAGAAAGAAATAAAATTAAAGATATACCCACCTTGCAACAGTTTAATGACTTTGTCAAGGGGCGTGCTGACTTATTGGAGACCATGGAAATAAATCATAACAAACAACGCAGACATAGCGACATTACACACTTGCGACCAAAGACGTTTGTAGCTTCACCAACGAATTTAAATAGATTCCCTTGTAATATGTGTAAGGGTAACCATAACATATATCAATGTTTTCGTTTTAAGTCACTTCCAATTGAAGGCAGAATTGAGAAGGCCAAGGAATTAAAATTGTGCACTAACTGCTTAAAAAAGGGACATGATTTAGGCAAATGCACGTTAGGCCCTTGTAAACTTTGTTTCCAAAAGCATAATAGTTTATTGCATCTTGAGGAGAAAAGACATTCGAAACCTGCAACAGATTTAAAACAAGGCTCTTCTCTCGAATGCGTGGTATTAGCTACTTCTAACAGTAATTCGCAAACTGATTTATCACAATCAAAATCTATCAATAATCACAATACAGTTACTTTATCATGCACAAGTCACAGTCAAGTTTTATTGTCGACTGCTCTTATAGGTATAACTGACCACCAAGGTAACATTCATAGGGTTCGTGTCCTTCTAGATAATGGGAGCACTTCTAGTTTTATTACAGAAAAATTACAATCTAAACTCAAACTTACAACTCATAAAACTCACGTCCGTATACAGGGATTACACAACCAAACTTCACAAATAACAAACAGATGTGAAGTCAATATTCATTCACTAATTAACAATGATTTCAGTAAACAAATAACCTGTTTCATTGTTCCTTGCATTACTCAGATGCTACCTACTCACAAAGTAAATACAAACTCATTTAAAATACCACAACACATTCAACTCGCAGATCCAGCGTTCCACACGCCTGCTGAGGTGGAGATGTTGCTTGGGGCTGACCTCTTTTGGGAGGTATTAGGCAATAATAGTATTTCCCTAGGGAAAAATAGACCCAGTCTTAATGAATCAAAGTTAGGCTGGCTAGTCTCAGGAGTAAGTCGAACTCACATACCAAACATAAACAAACCCAATTCATCCAAATACAACTCATCACATAATACAGTCCATTGCAATTTTTCATGTCATTCAGACACTGCGCTACAGAAGAAACTCGATCGCTATTTCGAGTGCGAATCATTCACTGATGCACCTCGTCAACCTAAAGACGAGATACAATGTGAAACCATTTTTGTTAATACTACGAGTCGCCAACCAGATGGTCGATTCGTGGTAAACATTCCATTAAAATTACCTCCTACCACACTTGGAGATTCTTACGAACAAGCCTATGCTAGATTTTTAGCTTTAGAACGTAAATTCAGTCGTGATTCCACTTTCAAAACAAAATACATAGAATTCATGGAAGAATACATACATTTGGGCCACATGACAGAAACTACTGAAATTGAAAGAGATAAAAATGCATATTTTCTGCCGCATCACGGTGTATTAAAGGAAACTAGCCTTACAACTAAATTAAGAACGGTTTTTGATGCATCTGCACCTACAACATCAGGTTATTCCTTCAATGATATTCAGTTTATCGGTCCCACAGTGCAGGATGACTTATTAAGCATTTTGTTACGTTTTAGACAATATAAGTACATTGTAACAGCAGACATAGAGAAAATGTATCGTATGGTGCTTATTAATCCCGAACAAAGATCACTGCAACAAATACTGTGGAGATCAGATACCTCGGAAAAAATAAAGGTATATAAATTAAATACAGTTACTTATGGCACTGCGTCCGCACCGTACTTGGCTACAAGATGTCTGTCACAATTAGGCCATAACTATCTTAATGATCCAATCACAACAACAAATACTCACCACAATCAAGTTCGTACATTAACTGGAACAACAATATTACACGATTTTTATATTGACGATTTGGTTACGGGAAATGACGATCCATTATTACTTACAGATATTTGCAAAGAAATCACTAAACAACTTACAGGTGCACACTTTCATCTTCGTAAATGGAGATCCAACGATGAAAGTATACTTAATGGTATCCATGAATGTAATAAAATTAATAATGATCCTTTACTTACCATAAAGGGTGATCAAATCACAAAAATATTAGGTATTTTGTGGGACAGTAAAAATGATAACATATTATTTTCATCACCAGTCACTGCTCATAATACAATAAATCAAACAAAGCGTTCCATTTTGTCAAAAATCGCTCAAATATTTGATCCGTTGGGATTAATTAATCCATGTTTATTACAAGCGAAAATTCTATTACAAAAATTATGGGCCAATAATATAGCTTGGGATGACATAATTTCACCAGAATTCCATAAGCAATGGCATGAATTTCTTAAATATTTACCGTACCTTGAGAACATTCAAATACCACGACGCGTTATATGTGATTTACCAATGGTAATTGAACTTCATGCATTCAGTGACGCATCTGTACATGCATACTCAGCGTGCATATACATACGTAGTATTTCTACTAATGGTTGTGTTAGTGTTCACTTGCTGGTTGCAAAATCCAGAGTAGCACCATTCAAAAAAAATATCACCATCCCAAGATTAGAATTGTGTGGTGCTGTTCTGGCAATGCAATTAGCAAAGGGTGTAAAGTCGGCTCTCAGACTTCATATAGACAAAGAAACCTATTGGTCTGACTCAACTATAGTTCTGGGTTGGATTAAGATGCCTAAATCTAAATTAAAACAATATGTTTACAACAGAGTCACCGAAATTACTGATAATACATTAGCCTCAAACTGGTACCATGTCCCCACTACCATGAACCCGGCAGACATAGGGTCACGGGGCTCAAATCCACAACAATTAGGTAATAACAAGTTATGGTTCCATGGTCCAAGCTTTCTACATAACAGTAAAATACCTTTACCTCCTCAACCACTCAACAACAATACAGAAACACTGCCAGAATTAAAATTACTTTGTCATATTGGGAACGAATCAGCTGTTCATGATTACATAAAACGTTACTCATCCTTTTCCAAATTGCAACGAGTAATGGCCTATGTGCTGAGATTTATCAATAATTGTCGTTTTTGTAATAATAAAGATACAGGTCATTTGAAAATGTTTGAGTTAAATCGTTCTCAAATTGTTTTGTGTAAAATTGTTCAGAGGGAATCGTTTTTCAAACAATATTCTTTGCTTGTAAATAAAGATTTGTTGCCGCCTAAAGATCAACTACTTCATTTAAATCCATTTATGGATAATACAGGTACAATGAGAGTGGGTGGAAGGTTATTGAACTCAAATTATACATATGATAATAAACATCCAATCTTACTTCATTCAAATCATCACATTACCCAGTTATTAGTCCAACACTATCATAAGTTATTATTACACGCTGGGCCTCAGCTTATGTTATCCACCTTAAGACAAAGGTTTTGGATCATTGGTGGACGTAATTTATCGAGAAAGGTCTCGCGTAACTGTATTACATGCTGCAGATTTTCCAATAAGAGTATTCAGCCCATGATGGGCAATCTGCCTAGGGAAAGACTCTGTGCTGATTTTCCATTTCAGAATACGGCTGTCGATTATGCCGGACCAATCATGATAGCGGACAGAAAAGGTCGTGGTTGCAAGCTACTGAAGGCTTACATATGTGTCTTTGTTTGTCTAGCAGTGCGAGCAGTTCATATTGAGCTCGTCACCGATTTAAGTACCAATGGTTTTCTGGCCTGTTTAAATAGATTCATCGCTCGTCGAGGCAGGCCCTCAAGGATTTTCTCCGATAATGGAAGAAATTTTGTGGGAGCTTGTAATGAGTTAGCAAGCTTTTTGAATTTGAACTCCAGTGAAATATCGTTATATGCAGCAGAAAATCAAATAGAATTCAAGTTTTCTCCCGCTTACAGTCCCCATTTTAACGGATTAGTCGAGGGTTGCGTAAAGTCAATCAAATATCATTTAAAACGAGTCATAGGTCTAACAAATTTAACTTTTGAAGAAATGACAACATTATTAGTACAAATAGAGGCTATCCTCAACTCTAGGCCGCTCACCCCTCTCTCTTCAGATCCTTCTGATCTAATTGCCCTCACTCCTTCACATTTTCTAATGGGACGAACGATCATGATGACCTCTCCGCAGGCACATGACGAAGAGCAGAACACAAACATTTCTACTCTTACGAGATATAAAAGAGTGGAATACCTGAAGTCTCAATTTTGGAAAAGATTTAATACAGAATATATTTCAGAACTGCAACGAAGAAACAAATGGCGTACGCCTGCTGAAGGGCTACGCATGCACCAGATGGTGGTGGTCAAAGATGACCGCTTGCCACCCAACCGATGGCTGCTGGGGAGAATCTGCCACATTTACCCTGGCACTGACGGCGTCGCCCGCGTCGTAGATGTGCTCACATCATCAGGAACCTTACGAAGAGCATACAACCGACTCATACCATTGCCATTATTGGAACCAGATGTTCCAACGCCGGGAGCATGTTAACGCCGCAGCCCTGGCCACACCACGAGCCGCCCCCCCCTCCGCCCGCCATCACCGCGCGCCTCGCCCAGCGCGGCCAGCGCGCCCGGCGGCCCCACTTCCTGACCGACCTTAGACCGTGCGCCCGCGCACCTCTTTTTAATCTTTTTACATTTTTTTTTAAACCATTGTAATACGAGAATTACATCTTGTAAAGTCATCGTCCATCTTTTATTTCGTCGCATCGAGCCGTTCCTTTCCAGTTACGTTTATTATCTTTGACAATACTTTCAAATATGCATATAATTTAACTTTTATAAAAATAAAATCATTTCATCGTTTTAAGAATTTGATTTGATTTCATCATTTTGGTAATTTTAACTCAATTGTAAACATGTAGGGCAGGTTTATACTTGAATGGCTTTCATATTACAAGTCACTGCAGATCTGTAGGTACATGCTCAAAATCGGTTCGTTCATTCAAAAGATCGTGTCGGAACTTGTCTGTATTGAGTATCTCGTTGTCGAAGGTTTTATTGTAAGAACGTTATTTAAGTGTTTTGTATTACAACAACTATTTTTATGAAGAGAAACCCTTTATTCCCATTTGCCCCCACAAAGATTGCCGCCGGAGGCAATGGGGAATAAAAATTCCCAGTTGCCTCCGGAGGCAACCGGGAAGTTATTGCCCCCACTTTAGCTTCGCTGTACATTGCTGCTGTCTCTCCCTCGTAAATAATGAAAGCATGAAATAACTTATTCAAAACCTACCCTTTAGAGATGATATCATTTAGGCTATAGAAATTTTCTAATATTGTAGTTGGTTATCAAAGTAACAGGTACGTAAGTAAATTTTAAGCGAAAGAATAAAAATACAAGAATCATTTATATCATAGTTTATTTTTATTGCTTATGATTAAACATGTTTATATAAAAAAAGAAACTGGTCATTTTGTATCAACTTCTTAAATACCTACATCAATTGATACATAGGTTTCCCTTTGATTTTCTGAGAGCAATTCTTCTTAGTGCTAATTGTACTAAGAAAGTTCTAGTATACCTTTAAATTTATAAATATAATCAGAGTCTCATTTAGTTACGTACAATCATTGATTAATCGGCCAACTTAATTAAGTTGTTTCCGTAGAACTAATCTTTATTAATCTTTTGAACTTGAATCTAAAGTTCAGTATGGTTCAGTACAGATTATCTACTCAACGTGTAAGAAAATAAATAGCGTTCTTTGACACAATGTAAAGTCCAATTTCGCATGAATATATAGATGCATCACGCATTCAGTTTTCGTTCACACAAGAACGAATGATAATAATTATGGATGAAATAAGGTGGTTGATTTTTATTTATTTTAAATATATTTATATAAATACTATGAAGTTAAAATCCTAAAACCCTATTTTATTATGTCAAATGTTGATTATCTGTGATTTAAACTTATTGAAAATTTTAAGTCTTTTAGAATAGTTTATTATAAACAAGAGAGCCTGATTTATGCGTGAGTAAAAAGTTTCTTATAATATTATAAGAGTTTCATAATATAAGTATTTTCTTCTATAATACATCTTTCTTAGTACAATTAGCACGAAATATACTCATAAAAGGAAATCATAGAAAAAACTATGCAATAATTTAAGTCTAAATGATATCATCTCTAAGGTACAGGTTTTGAATAAGTTATTTCATGCTTTCATTCTTTACGAGGAAGACAGCAGCATTGTACAGCGAAGCTAAAGTGGGGGCAATAACTTCCCGGTCGCCTCCAGAGGCAACTGGGAATTTTCATTCCCCATTGCCTCGGGTGGCAATCTTTGTGGGGGCAAATGGGAATAAAGGCTCTAAAAGATCCAGCCTTTCATTAATTTTATAAAAATATAAAAACAGACAATGACGAAGAAGAAAATACAGAAGACTAGGTATGAAATTTTGAAATGTCTATTTTTTTTCTTGTTTTTGGTACAATTTCATAAATTCAAAAAGAATATAGGATTTTTATTGGTTTCTGCAATTAAACTTTGTTATTACTTCATTTGGTTTTTGTTTTAATTCAATAATTACAGTTTGAATTTATATCTTTCTTCGGTGAATAAGTTGATAAGTCGTCGGTGAACAACTGGATAAGTCTGTTTTTAAGCGCATTAACAAATATTACATTTATTTTGTAACGTAGACTTAAAACAGGTCCTAAAAGAACCATAATTCAACAGTTAAAAAAGTAATCATCATTAATTTCGATTTACCAGTAGATCGTAAACTTTAAATTGGCTGCCCTGAAAAGTACGCAAAAATGACATATCAACTTATTCACGCGCGGTACGGAAATGGCCTCTGACTAGGCTTGACGACTAATATTTACATTATAGTAAATATCAGCTGGGACCAACAGCTTAACGTGCCTTCCGAAGCACGGAGACGCTCAAAATTAATGTCACTAAATATGGTCAGAATGGTCACCCATCCATTAACCGACCGCGGCGTAGGTAGCTTGACTTTCGTTATCGCTTAGCGAACCACTGTCACAGCTGCGCCACGAGCGCCTCTAGTAGTAGAGGTAGTATACTAAAAGTAAAAGATGGCCCCCAACAGTACAGGCTTACCACCATGCTTGCCAAATGCAGGTGTGTGAATTAGACCGCCTTCGTGGAACAGTGGTTAAGCCGTTTAGGTATAAAACCCGGAGGTCGTGGGTTCGATTCCCGCCTTGGATCTGGTTGGTGGTAGAGCTTTTTCAGAGGTCCGACTTTTTTTTTTACCCGGGGAATACGTTACGTACCGTCACCCTCCTTCGGGGGGGGGGGGGGGGAGAGTGGTGTATGGGACTCCCACGCCCTGGAAAGGGCGGAGTTTACCCACTAAACCCTGGGGTTCTCCTCCTTGCCTGATGGTGGTGTCCTGGGAATAGACGAGCCTTCACGTCCACAACACCACCGACAAGCGCTCAGCCCCGTAACTACCCCCACAGGTAAAATCTGCCGCCCCAATAGTTCTGGCTGTGTTCTTGTGGGAGCCAGTACACTTGAAAACAGAGGCTCGAAGACCAGATGAGCCTACAGTCTGGCAGCACATTGAGCAACGATTCCTGGCGAAGTGTCCCTCATTGGATTAGGTCGCAGTGGCAGCTTTTTTTCAATTTACTTACTTTAAATTAACTTTAATAAAATAAGAAAAAATCCAACAAACAAACTGATGGTTTAAAAATATTATGTGGTGAAGGGTTTCGATTAATTACTTTTGCTTTGTACAAGCACAATCAATAATGCAAAGGTTCAATAACAACCATTTACTTGATAATTATTGAGAGTACAAGACAACAAGATGAAAATAGTTTACATATTTATTTTCTTGGTAAGTGTATTTAATTATAATTTTTTTATGTCAAAAGCGGCAAACGAGCCAGCGTGTCGCCTGATGGTAAGCAATCACCGCCGCCCATGGACATTTGCAACACCAGAGGGATCGCTGATATCCCAGTGGCTTAGCCAATATACCTCGGAAACGGTCAAAGAGCTTATGCCCAACTGCATATATGTATGCTATAATATCATAATTTAATCTCCTTATTATTTTATCATAATATGGCTATAATTTCTTTCAGTTCGTTACATCGGTTGTAGCAAGAGATCGTAAGTATAAATGTCAATATCTACATATATATATAAAACTCAAAGCTGATTGACTGACTGACATAGATATCTATTAACGCCCAGCCCAAAGCACTGGACGGATCGGGCTGAAATTTGGCATGCAGGTAGATGTTATAACGTAGGCATCAGCTAAGAAATGATTTGGATCAATTCCCACGGGAACGGGAACTTAAGACTAAAGCGTCCACTACTCCCCCGGTTCCCCTTCACACCCGATTGGGACGAGCCAGTGCTAGCCTTGTGGCTATTGACCAGAGTAAGCAATTATGTCTGTAAAAAAAGGTTCATCGGTGCCATCAAAATTAAGCTCTGGACCTACCTTATTCGCCTACAAAAAATAGCAGAATAGTTAAGAAGTAATTTTTTTTCAGCCGGCAAAAAAAGATTATACAAAAGCTTCAAAGGCTTACTCAAGGATATGGAGAAATTACGTAAGTTTTCATGATTATTCTGCTTACTATTTATCTTCTATATATATAAAACTCAAAGGTGACTGACTGACTGACTGACTGACTGACATAGATATCAACGCACAGCCCAAACCACTGGACGGATCGGGCTGAAATTTGGCATGCAGGTAGATGTTACGACGTAGGCATCCGCTAAGAAAGGATTTTGATCAATTCCCACGGGAACGGGAACCACGCGGGTGAAATGTTTAATATGGTGTTATTTATATTTAAAAATAAGTAATTTTAAAACATAAATGATGATACTCCATGGAGCCATGTGTTATTGAACGTTTGGGTAAGTGTACAGAATGATTTTATTATATTTTGTTGCATAAAAATATATTTTTTACAGTTTTGATGATATTCGAGAGAAACTCAAAAGTGGGAGCTTTATTCCTTCTCCCGCGCACTCCGGCGCAACTCCTAGAAGTCGCGACTTTTAATAAGTTTAATCCCTTAGCACCCTGAACACCTTTCTGGAAAAATCACTTAGTACCCTCTTTTTTTTTCGGAGGAGAATGCGTTTATGCACCATAATCGCAGGCTAGCTAGACCTGCTCCCGTGTGCGGGACTCGAGACAAAAGCGTCCACTACCCACTAAACTTTCCCCTTCACACCCGATTGGGACGAGCCGGTGCCAGCCTTGTGGCTATTCACCAGCCCATCCCCAGGTACTCTGACTTGAGAGGTCTCAAGTCAGGGTGACGCTTAGGGAGGGCCACCCGAGAAACTAGGTGACCCTCAGACTTGGCTCGATCGACCTGTGCAATTTGGGCGTTGGGGAGCTACCCCCGCCCGCAGGTCAACCATCAGGCCGGAGGAGGCGTGCTAAATGAGCTCGCCTTCTCCGGCCCGGACGTCTGCGCCGGAGGGGAGGTAGCGAGGGGGTCCCGCTCCGCTGCCTTCTTGCTTAGTAGTACCCCCTAACGTACTATTGCTATTGGTAAACTTGTTGAACATCGGTTGACGGAGAAGGGGAAAGTTCGCACATGTGCATTTGCGCGTGACCAACAGCGCGCGCGAATCTCCCGAACGCCCGCGCGCGCTATTGGTCAGAGGTAGGCTTCTGACCAGTGCGCAGGCATGTCAATTCGTGTTCTGCACAATCCCCACCCGATATTCAAGTAGTTTGCCGGACTCTGTACTTGAATTACTGTAAAACATGTTCTAGGACGCTTGTATATATGTTATTATATATTTTTTTACAGAAAAAGATATAAATGAAGTCATCGAACACTACGGCCGATTTTCTGCAGAACAAAAAGAAAAACTAGGTATGTACAGTTGTAAGAATAGATTTATTCTAATCTTCTACAGAGTTTTGGCTACGGCGCGCGGCGATCAATCGTAAGTAGGTTTGCCATGTCGCCAAACCTAATAGCCGGACAGCCAGTTTGGCCGAAAATTTGGGTAGAAAAGCCGGACACCCTATATTATTAAGGATTTTGTCTCAGTATTAATAGGTACGACAATAAAAAAAATGTTAAATCAAGCTTTTTTGATTATCATAAATCTTGTGAAATGTAAAAAGCCTAACAAAAGCCCGACCAGACGGACAAGACGGACACCGTTTATTTTGGCCGGACACGCAATCAAAATGCCTACCTATGTCCGGCTTTATCCAGACTCCTGGCAACCCTAATCGTAAGCAATCAACCAACTACGTAGGATAAATGTATAGTGCACTAGCAGTCGCCTCCACGGTTTCACCCGCGCCGCGCCTTTTTGTCAATTATCCCCCCTTCCCCTCACATTCCCGGGATCAAAAGTACCCTATGCCACCCGGGCATAGTGTAGCTTCCTAACAAGAATTTTGGAAATCGGTTCAGTAGTTTCTAGTTAAAAATCGATATGTAAATCCTAAGACCTACAGCAAGATCCAATTTTCGAATCGCATTAATATTTAGATTTTTTATCCAAGACATTTTACTTTTAATCAGATTGATTGATTCCTACAGGGTATCATGGTCGTGGATTCGAATCCTAGCCAGGAAAACATTTGTGTTTGTTATGGATGAGGTAGCGTCGCTCAATGTGCTGCCAGACTGTAGGCTCATCTGATCTTCGAGCCTTTGATTTCAAGTGTACTGGCTCCAACATTTATACTGCCGGAACACAGCCAAAGCCGTTATGGCGGCAGATTTCACCTGTGGGGATGGTCGGTCAGTCGGACTCTGAAAAAGCCCTACCAACCAGACCCAAGGTGGGAATCGAACCCACGACCTCCGATTTTTATACCCGAGCGGTTTAGCCACTGTTCCACGGAGGCGGTCAAAACTGAACTGTCTGCAGTGTGGCTCTACCACTTTGGGGCAAAGATAAAATAAATGTTATGTTGTAAAATACATATTTATTTATTCACTTTTTTTTTCAGGCAAAGAAGTTGATAAAGTGAGGTCTGCTGGTGGAAATATAAAAGAAGATATTCAAGCAATACAAGGTGGATCTGATTCTGAGTAGTAAATGTTCTCACTATCTGGTTCAAATGCTATTCGGATACGACCTTTTAGAGTTGCGTGACGCGACGGTGATGACTTCACACACAGATAAATAATGCATTACTATTGGTTGCTAAATTTACGGCCAAGCGCAGTTGACGTCATTTTTCGCTCAATTCCAAAAGGTATTATCCTAATAGCATTTGAATCAGTATAATATTAGCGTTTATAAGAATATTTTCGTTATTTTGCAAAAGAAAGAAATGTAAACTGACAAGCCAGTAATATAAATGAGTTTTGTGATAATGTATCTATTTCTCCCTAATATTCCTTATTGTCCTTTCTTGTGCAAATAAATGTTTATTTATTATTAATATGGTTTAAATTTATTTATTCGTTCTGTGACGTATGAAGTTAACGTATCATGACGTCAACGAAAAGGGCAGATCTTCCTCCGAGCTAGGTGTCTGTACTCGGGGACCGCGGCCCTATGTACCGTCTTGGTGTGTTGTATATGCTAGCTGAGAAAATAACTTTGCTAGCGCGAATTAGGACCGAATATCTGATTGGCTGTCTCAGTGACGTGCTAATGACGAGTTTCGAAGCCAACGTTTAGAGTCTGACAAACTTATCTGTTCCGGTGGCGGCATCGCTACTGTCTATTTAGAACTGTTATTAAATATCATTTTTACATTGCATTTCACGTAGTTCCAATTTTGGCCACCGGAACAGATAAGTTTGTCGGTCTGTACACGTGTCGTGCACTTTTCGCTGACTTGCAATCTATCTAGTATGTAGCGCATTCCGATAGCTGCTACAGTTCTAATGTATTTCTAATCTATTGAGTAATTTGTATGAGAGTCTATTAACCCTCACTGGTGATGTTTTTTACCAGGTTGCACTGTTGGCACTGTTGGCAGACAGACACGCAGCCCACCTGATAGTAGGAGCCCACAGAGGCCTATTCTATTGAGGGATACTTCAGCAAGAAGAATCGCTCAATGTGCTGCCAGACTGTAGGCTCATTCTGATCTTCGAGCCTTTGATTTTAAGGCGTCCATATTAGGCAGTTTTCAGGCTCTCAGTGTCACTCAATGACATAGGAGTTTAACATCAGGTGGGCAAGTCTTATAAAAAAAAAAACAGTTTGTATAATAGATGGTGTGTAAAATGAATGGCTGAAGTTAAATAAAACAAAATAATAATATGCTCAGTAACAATATATTCATTTACATGCATTATTTAGTCATTTTTGTCCGCACAATTGTATCTAAATATACAAGTAAATGAATTGCAAGAATCAGTTTATTCATTTTCTCGCTAAGTCGTTGGTTTTCTTCTTCCTGTAAAGAATAGAAATAATTAGTGCATTTTATTATTTATTTATTGTGAAAAACACTCATAGGAGTGTTTTTTGTATGTCCTCGCAACGGATTGACTTGATTTTTTTTTTATGTCAGAGGCGGCAAACGGGCCAGCGGGTCGCCTGATGGTAAGCAATCACCGCCGCCCATGGACATCTGCAACACCAGAGGGATCGCTGATGCGTTGCCGGACTATGGGCGTGTGTGGGGTGTGGGCATCCGGCACTCTCACAAACCAGACGAAACCCAATAGTAAACGTAGTGATTTTTGGTATGGGGATCATAGAAATTTTTTATCTGCAAAAAATATCATATTAGGACCTATTTCATAAGGGCATGCCCTACAGGGTCTCTTACCTTATTCTATAAATATTCTTACGCAGCTGCGGCTTCTTTTGGTACTGAAAGTAAAATGAAATTTTATTTAATACACTTTTTTTATGTAAGCGGCGGCAAACGATCCAGCGGGTCGCCTGATGGTAAGCAATCACCGCCGCCTATGGACATCTGCAACACCAGAGGGATTGCTGATGCGTTGTCGGCCTATGGAGGTATGGGGGGTGTGTTCCTCCGGCACTCTCTTAAAGTATATTGATAGTAGACCGTGCTAACCCATTTATCCAGTAAAGTTAGAGCTTTGCCAAGATTATCTCTGTAAGTAATAGCAGAGAATACTGATGCCAGATTAGTGCGTCTGATATGATGGTCAAAATTTATAAATAATCTTTAAGAACTAAAATCCTCACTTTTCTTTATATCATCGAATTAAATATTTGTTCTAAATCCTGTCGTGTTGTTTATATTTAAATTTGAAACCCTGATTTTAAATCCACGACCGGACATCCCGTATAAAAAATAAATAAACAGGGTGTCCGGTTTTCCAAGTTTTTTTATGCTTAATAATAATAGCCTTACCTAATACCTGTAGTTAGTATTGATACTTACATGTATTAATTACATCTCCTACGATCTTTCCAAGCAGTGAAAGGAACGCTAGAAAAAAAACATGCAGTTAATATTGTGGAATACCTAATAAATAAATAAATATCTCTCTGGACATCTTCCCCCAAACTAAGCATAAGCTTGTGCTATGGGTACCAGACAACGGATACACATCTCTAAAAATATACTTTTTTTTTGTAAATAATGCAGAATATTCTTAGATAATATTCAAAGCATAGTTTTTTTGACTTATAAAAATACTGATTTTTACTCAATCAGAAAATACTTACATGGCTTGGCCGTGTTGACTCCTAAAACATAAATAAAATAATTAATAAAAAGTAATACTAAAAAACTTAACACATAAAAAATATAATACATTAAACTTACCAAGCCGGACAAGTGATTCTTCAATAACCTTTGCCATCATTGGATTCTCGCCTGCGAACAAAAAAATTTAAATAAATAATTTTTCTTTGACTATACCCACTCACACAGGGCCGTCTAGCCCCAGACTAAGCACATAATAAATAATTAAACATTGGGCCTTCGACACTCACTTACCAAACGAAGCGTAATAGCAAAGCTACAAGTGTCGGCAAACTTCTTGACCATCAAGGTCCCGCATGTGCACTTGCGCATGACCAATAGCGCGCGCGAATGTCCCGACGCCCGCACGCGCTATTTGTCACAGGTATGCTTCTGACCAATAGCGCGCAGGCATTTCAAAATTCATATTCTGCGCCCCCGCCCGATTTCAAGATGTTTGCCGGGACCTGTACTTACACGTCAGTGTTCTGAGAAAGGGTGGCGCTTCCTTTATTGAGCAGGCCCATTGTGACTGACAAGAACTGATTGATTGGCAGTTATAAACTAAATCCATCAAATATATATATTTTTTTAATTAATGGCCTCTATCCCGCGCCTGTTTGCGGCGCGGTGATTCTGCCAATGTCAAGTGAGTTGGGAGTTTCTAATTGCGTTAAAACATTGGTGTTAAGATGTTTTAACGCTTCATGGAAACACTGGAGGATACTCTCAAGGTCACGGGGGAATGGACGCCATTGCGGTAAGAGCGTCTCATCTACCGATGAGACACACTACACGCAATACCAAACTGCACTAGATCACAAATAAAAAGATTTAAAACTAAAAGACGTGTGGACCCATCGCCTACCCTCCAGTGAATCCCATCAAATATTTAACTTACCTAGGACTTCAGTTAGAGTATTTGACGCAGCATCACTTTCTACACTGATGACTTTGTCAGAATCATTTACTGTAACAGAAAAAAAAAAATTTGTGCACTGTCACGTGATTTTCTTGTTGGCTACATCAGTTGGCAGACAGGCACGCAACCTACCTGATGGTAAACCACCATTGCGTCTTACATGCGTTTTATTTCGTTCTAGTAAATTAAAAAAAAAAAAAAAAAAAAAAATATCTCTGAACATTATTCACACAGCGCCATCTAGCCCCAAACTAAGCATTAGCTTGTGCTATGGGAACCAGACAACGGATAAACATTACTTATATACTTTTTTTTTTGTAAATACATACATATTATACATAGAAACACCCAGACCGATACAAACAGACATGTTCATGCACACAAATGTTTGTATCGTGCGGGGATCGAACCCGCGACCTCTGGTGTAATAGCCGACTTCTCGACCATTACACCAAATGGCTCGTCAAAAAAGGCTAAATTGTCGTGATTGTCTGATGAATAATTGGTGAACACAAAACCGGTCTTCTAAACATCCGACGCAAATATTGACTGATTCAGGATTTGTGCCCAGATCACGGCCTGACATTGCAATCACAAGACATTGTGGCGTTAGAAATAAATAATTTATTTATTAAAAAAACAGTGTGTTGCTTACCTGTGCTCGGTGCTGTCTTGTCAAATGTTAGACCAGTACAGCTACACTCTCCACCTTGTACTGAAAATAAGATATATATTTGTCAATATATTATTACACCGAATAAATCTGCAAATTAAGAAATAAGTAAAAATAAACATAAATTTGGTACCAACAGAAAAAATAATTCTATATTAACACTTTCACAGCCGATCACGTACTGGGTACGGGTGGCATGAGTATTGCTTTAAAATGGCCGGCTGTCAAAGAGTTAATCTCTATTTTTATATTATAATTATTTTTTACTAGATGGCAATTACTCCATTGTAATAACCAGTCTTGTCAAATCTTGGATCATAGTCGAAGTGGACCCTGAGCTTCATACTGGATGCAATCATCATCGTCATCATCCCAGCGTATTCCCGATTGCATTTAGAATGTAGCACAGGGTCCGCTTCGACTATGATCCTAGCTAGATTTGACAAGCCTGGTTGTTACAATGGAGCGATTGCCATCTGACCTCCGTAACCCTTACAAGGAAATCCAGACCTACTTGGAACATAGTGGAGACCAACGGCTTAATGTGCATTCCGAAGCACGGTATCATCATTCTTTTCAGACATTCAGGTGATTCAAGCCTGCAATGTCCTAACTAAACTGGAAACAATCACACAAAGTGATGTTCCCCGCGGGATTCGAACCCACGACCTCCGGGTTTTAGAGCCCAACGCTCTAACCACTGTACCACGGAGGTAGTTAGATAACACAACATTACATCAACAAGTATCAGTAATTATTTAAATTAATAAAATTTAAAAAAAATAGTACACAAACCTGGTGTTTCAGTTTCATTAGTAACACTTCCTACTTCAGTAGGAGAATCAACTGATCCTGGTTCTGAAAGAAGAAAGTCTTATTGCAGTCCCAAACCTTATTAAAACTCTTTTTTTTATAAACTAGGTCAGTTGGCAGACAGGCACGCAGCCCACCTGATGGTAAGCGGCCAGTGCGGCCTATTTCATTGAGGGATGCTTCACCTAGAAGCGGCCGTTAATGTGCTGCCAGACTGTAGACTCATCTGATCTTAGAGTCTCTGATTTCAAGTGTACTGGCTCCCACATTAATATTGCCGGAACACAGCCAGAGCTGTTATGGCAGATTTCACCTGTGGGGTGTGTGGTGTGTGTATCTATGTCTAATTTTTTTTTCAATACAAAAATATTAGAAAAAATTCCATTTGTCCAGGTATCAGGCGGGACTCGAACCCACGTTCATCGCTGTCCTGGACTCCTGGCTAGTGCACTACCAACTATGCTACCGAGACCTTAGCGGACCCGTTGAATTTCTTCTAGTATTGATTTTACGCTTCGGCAGCGCACAGTCCATCTGATTGTTTCAGCCACTGCTGTCTATTCCATTGTGGGACACTTAATCAAGCATCGCTTAATGTGCTCCCATTTAGTAAGTCGTGTCTATCAATAAGGAACAGAAAAGGGCCTAATATGGATTCTTGAGGAAGCCTCGCAATAGTTGCTGATCCCAAAAAAATACTATACATATCATATTAGTTTACAAGCAACAATTAAACTGTAAGTCATGTCCATCAGTAGGTTATACATAAAGGGGCCTAATATTGTTCCTTGTGGAACCCTCATAACAATTGCTAAGAAAATGTTCCACTTAAGTATGTGCTAATATTCTGGTCAGCTATTAGATATATTTTAAGTAAGCACTATCAAGTTAAGTGGCAATAAACTAACAGGTGCCTGCGCCAAATTCAAAATTCACTGAAATATTAACAAACCACCAACATATTACGGGCGCATACATTGTCATTGCAATATTTCTAACAAGGCAAAACTCTTGTAAGAAACTAGCGGGCGCCCGCGGTTTCAACCGCGTGGTTCCCGTTCCCGTGGGAATATCGAGATATCCTTTCTTAGCCGATGCCTACGTCATAACATCTACCTGCATGCCAAATTTCAGCCCGATCCGTCCAGTGGATTGGGTTGTGCGTTGATAGATATCTATGTCAGTCAGTCAGTCACCTTTGAGTTTTATATATAGATACTGCAATGTGGTTGTATCATAGACAATGAGCCTAACACAATAAGAAAAGAAAAGTTACATAGGTACCTGTGGTTGTCTCGTCAGTGAGACCTGTAACTTCAGGACCTACTGAACCTGAGATGAATAAATTGAGTCACTTCGACGATGAGAAATTAATATCAACAGAAGGTTTTAGCAAAATGTAAGGCCCTAAGGTCCAACAATAAGAAATCATCAAACCTGGTGTTTTTGTAGTATCGTCAGTGATATCTCCTGCTTTGGGAGTAGATGTTTCTGCAAACGAAAAGATTTTTAATTTATTTTACTAAGAAAAAATATTGTAATAATAGTACGTCGTTTTTTAAGTCGGAGGCGGCAAACGAGCCAGCGGGTCGCCTGATGGTAAGCAATCACCGCCGCCCATGGACATCCGCAACACCAGAGGGACACCTGATGCGTTGCCGGCTTATGTGTGAATGGGCCTCCGATACTCTCTCAAACCAGACGAAACACAATAGTAGTCACTATTATTTCACGCCAGCGTTATGTGAGAGGGTGGTACTTATTCGTAAAATTGTTTGTAAAAATACACACCTGATGCTTTTGTGGTGGTTTCGTCAGTAAGACCTGTTAATTTAGGAGCAACTGAACCTGAAAACGCGAAAAGAGTAATCTTAGTTACATTAATAAAAAAATATTCAAGGAAATACATGTAACGATAAAAAGTAAATATATTATTACGTGACTATTATAATAAGAAAAATTTAAGTATTTTTGTATGTATGTATTAAAATTATTCGTAAAAATTACACACCTGTCACTGGCGTCTCATCTGTTAGGCCTGTTACTGGAGTCTTATCTGTGGGGCCTGTTACTGGAGTCTTATCTGTGGGACCCGTTACTGGAGTCTTATCCGTGGGGCCTGTTACTGGAGTTTTATCTGTGGGGCCTGTTACTGGAGTCTTATCTGTGGAGCCCGTTACTGGAGTCTTATCAATGGGGCCCGTAACTGGAGTCTTATCTGTAGGGCCTGTAACTGAAGTCTGATCTGTGGGGCCTGTAACTGGAGTTTTATCTGTGGGGCCTGTAACTTTAGCCGCATCTGGTGTTACATCAGTCTCATTTTTGGGGCCTGTTACTGGAGACTTATCTGTGGGACCCGTTACTGGAGTCTTATCTGTGGGACCCGTTACTGGAGTCTTATCTGTGGGACCTGTTACTGGAGACTTATCTGTAGGGCCCGTTACTGGAGTCTCATCTGTTAGACCTGTTACTGGAGTCTTATCTGTGGGACCCGTTACTGGGGTCTTATCAGTGGGGCCCGTTACTGGTGTCTTATCTGTGGGACCTGTTACTGGAGTCTTATCCGTGGGGCCTGTTACTGGAGTCTTATCTGTGGGGCCTGTTTCTGGAGTCTTATCTGTGGGGCCCGTTACTGGAGTCTTATCTGTGGGACCCGTTACTGGAGTCTTATCTGTGGGACCTGTTACTGGAGACTTATCTGTAGGGCCCGTTACTGGAGTCTCATCTGTTAGACCTGTTACTGGAGTCTTATCTGTGGGACCCGTTACTGGGGTCTTATCAGTGGGGCCCGTTACTGGTGTCTTATCTGTGGGACCTGTTACTGGAGTCTTATCCGTGGGGCCTGTTACTGGAGTCTTATCTGTGGGGCCTGTTACTGGATTCTTATCTGTGGGACCCGTTACTGGAGTCTTATCTGTGGGGCCTGTTTCTGGAGTCTTATCTGTGGGGCCCGTTACTGGAGTCTTATCTGTGGGACCCGTTACTGGAGTCTTATCTGTGGGACCTGTTACTGGAGTCTTATCAGTGGGGCCCGTTACTGGTGTCTTATCTGTGGGACCTGTTACTGGAGTCTTATCTGTGGGACCTGTTACTGGAGACTTATCTGTGGGACCCGTTACTGGAGTCTTATCTGTGGGGCCTGTTTCTGGAGACTTATCTGTGGGACCCGTTACTGGGGTCTTATCAGTGGGGCCCGTTACTGGTGTCTTATCTGTGGGACCTGTTACTGGAGTCTTATCTGTGGGGCCTGTAACTTTAGCCGCATCTGGTGTTACGTCAGTCTCATTTTTAGGGCCTGTTACTGGTGTCTTATCCGTGGGGCCTGTTACTGGAGTCTTATCTGTGGGGCCTGTTACTGGATTCTTATCTGTGGGACCCGTTACTGGAGTCTTATCTGTGGGACCCGTTACTGGAGTCTTATCTGTGGGGCCTGTTTCTGGAGTCTTATCTGTGGGGCCCGTTACTGGAGTCTTATCTGTGGGACCCGTTACTGGAGTCTTATCTGTGGGACCTGTTACTGGAGACTTATCTGTAGGGCCCGTTACTGGAGTCTCATCTGTTAGACCTGTTACTGGAGTCTTATCTGTGGGACCCGTTACTGGGGTCTTATCAGTGGGGCCCGTTACTGGTGTCTTATCTGTGGGGCCTGTTAATGGAGTCTTATCTGTGGGACCCGTTACTGGGGTCTTATCAGTGGGGCCCGTTACTGGTGTCTTATCTGTGGGACCTGTTACTGGAGTCTTATCTGTGGGGCCTGTAACTTTAGCCGCATCTGGTGTTAAGTCAGTATCATTTTTAGGGCCTGTTACTGGTGTCTTATCTGTGGGACCCGTTACTGGAGTCTTATCTGTGGGACCTGTTACTGGAGACTTATCTGTGGGACCCGTTACTGGAGTCTTATCTGTGGGGCCTGTTTCTGGAGTCTTATCTGTGGGGCCCGTTACTGGAGTCTTATCTGTAAGACCCGTTACTGGAGTCTTATCTGTGGGACCTGTTACTGGAGACTTATTTGTGGGACCCGTTACTGGAGTCTTATCTGTGGGGCCTGTTACTGGAGTCTTATCCGTGGGGCCTGTTACTGGAGTCTTATCTGTGGGGCCTGTTTCTGGAGTCTTATCTGTGGGGCCCGTTACTGGAGTCTTATCTGTGGGACCCGTTACTGGAGTCTTATCTGTGGGGCCTGTTTCTGGAGTCTTATCTGTGGGGCCCGTTACTGGAGTCTTATCTGTGGGACCCGTTACTGGAGTCTTATCTGTGGGACCTGTTACTGGAGACTTATCTGTGGGACCCGTTACTGGAGTCTTATCTGTGGGGCCTGTTTCTGGAGTCTTATCTGTGGGGCCCGTTACTGGAGTCTTATCTGTAAGACCCGTTACTGGAGTCTTATCTGTGGGACCTGTTACTGGAGACTTATTTGTGGGACCCGTTACTGGAGTCTTATCTGTGGGGCCTGTTACTGGAGTCTTATCTGTGGGGCCTGTTTCTGGAGTCTTATCTGTGGGGCCCGTTACTGGAGTCTTATCTGTGGGGCCTGTTTCTGGAGTCTTATCTGTGGGGCCCGTTACTGGAGTCTTATCTGTGAGACCCGTTACTGGAGTCTTATCTGTGGGACCTGTTACTGGAGACTTATCTGTGGGACCCGTTACTGGAGTCTTATCTGTGGGACCCGTTACTGGAGTCTTATCTGTGGGACCTGTTACTGGAGACTTATCTGTGGGACCCGTTACTGGAGTCTTATCTGTGGGGCCTGTTTCTGGAGACTTATCTGTGGGACCCGTTACTGGGGTCTTATCAGTGGGGCCCGTTACTGGTGTCTTATCTGTGGGACCTGTTACTGGAGTCTTATCTGTGGGGCCTGTAACTTTAACCGCATCTGGTGTTACGTCAGTCTCATTTTTAGGGCCTGTTATTGGTGTCTTATCCATGGGGCCTGTTACTGGAGTCTTATCTGTGGGGCCTGTTACTGGATTCTTATCTGTGGGACCCGTTACTGGAGTCTTATCTGTGGGGCCTGTTTCTGGAGTCTTATCTGTGGGGCCCGTTACTGGAGTCTTATCTGTGGGACCCGTTACTGGAGTCTTATCTGTGGGACCTGTTACTGGAGTCTTATCAGTGGGGCCCGTTACTGGTGACTTATCTGTGGGACCTGTTACTGGAGTCTTATCTGTGGGGCCTGTAACTTTAGCCGCATCTGGTGTTACGTCAGTCTCATTTTTAGGGCCTGTTATTGGTGTCTTATCCGTGGGGCCTGTTACTGGAGTCTTATCTGTGGGGCCTGTTACTGGATTCTTATCTGTGGGACCCGTTACTGGAGTCTTATCTGTGGGGCCTGTTTCTGGAGTCTTATCTGTGGGGCCCGTTACTGGAGTCTTATCTGTGGGACCCGTAACTGGAGTCTTATCTGTGGGACCTGTTACTGGAGACTTATCTGTGGGGCCCGTTACTGGAGTCTTATCTGTGGGACCCGTTACTGGTGTCTTATCTGTGGGACCCGTTACTGGAGTCTTATCTGTGGGGCCCGTTACTGGAGTCTTATCTGTGGAGCCCGTTACTGGAGTCTTATCTGTGGGGCCCGTTACTGGAGTCTCATCTGTTAGACCTGTTACTGGAGTCTTATCTGTGGGGCCTGTTACTGGAGTCTTATTTGTGGGGCCTGTAACAGGAGTCTCATCTGTGGGGCCCGTTACTGGAGTCTTATCTGTGGGGCCTGTAACTTTAGCCGCATCTGGTGTTACGTTAGTCTCATTTTTGGGGCCTGTTACTGGAGTCTTATCTGTGGGGCCTGTTACTGGAGTCTTATCTGTGGGGCCTATAACTGGAGTCTTATCTGTGGGGCCTGTAACTTTAGCCGCATCTGGTGTTACGTCAGTCTCATTTTTAGAACCTGTTACTGGTGTCTTATCTGTGGGGCCTGTTACTGGAGTCTTATCTGTGGGGCCTGTTACTGGAGTCTTATCTGTGGGGCCTGTTACTGGATTCTTATCTGTGGGACCCGTTTCTGGAGTCTTATCTGTGGGGCCTGTTTCTGGAGTCTTATCTGTGGGGCCCGTTACTGGAGTCTTATCTGTGGGACCCGTTACTGGAGTCTTATCTGTGGGACCTGTTACTGGAGACTTATCTGTGGGACCCGTTACTGGAGTCTTATCTGTGGGGCCTGTTTCTGGAGTCTTATCTGTGGGGCCCGTTACTGGAGTCTTATCTGTAAGACCCGTTACTGGAGTCTTATCTGTGGGACCTGTTACTGGAGACTTATTTGTGGGACCCGTTACTGGAGTCTTATCTGTGGGGCCTGTTACTGGAGTCTTATCTGTGGGGCCTGTTTCTGGAGTCTTATCTGTGGGGCCCGTTACTGGAGTCTTATCTGTGGGGCCTGTTTCTGGAGTCTTATCTGTGGGGCCCGTTACTGGAGTCTTATCTGTGAGACCCGTTACTGGAGTCTTATCTGTGGGACCTGTTACTGGAGACTTATCTGTGGGACCCGTTACTGGAGTCTTATCTGTGGGACCCGTTACTGGAGTCTTATCTGTGGGACCTGTTACTGGAGACTTATCTGTGGGACCCGTTACTGGAGTCTTATCTGTGGGGCCTGTTTCTGGAGACTTATCTGTGGGACCCGTTACTGGGGTCTTATCAGTGGGGCCCGTTACTGGTGTCTTATCTGTGGGACCTGTTACTGGAGTCTTATCTGTGGGGCCTGTAACTTTAACCGCATCTGGTGTTACGTCAGTCTCATTTTTAGGGCCTGTTATTGGTGTCTTATCCATGGGGCCTGTTACTGGAGTCTTATCTGTGGGGCCTGTTACTGGATTCTTATCTGTGGGACCCGTTACTGGAGTCTTATCTGTGGGGCCTGTTTCTGGAGTCTTATCTGTGGGGCCCGTTACTGGAGTCTTATCTGTGGGACCCGTTACTGGAGTCTTATCTGTGGGACCTGTTACTGGAGTCTTATCAGTGGGGCCCGTTACTGGTGACTTATCTGTGGGACCTGTTACTGGAGTCTTATCTGTGGGGCCTGTAACTTTAGCCGCATCTGGTGTTACGTCAGTCTCATTTTTAGGGCCTGTTATTGGTGTCTTATCCGTGGGGCCTGTTACTGGAGTCTTATCTGTGGGGCCTGTTACTGGATTCTTATCTGTGGGACCCGTTACTGGAGTCTTATCTGTGGGGCCTGTTTCTGGAGTCTTATCTGTGGGGCCCGTTACTGGAGTCTTATCTGTGGGACCCGTAACTGGAGTCTTATCTGTGGGACCTGTTACTGGAGACTTATCTGTGGGGCCCGTTACTGGAGTCTTATCTGTGGGACCCGTTACTGGTGTCTTATCTGTGGGACCCGTTACTGGAGTCTTATCTGTGGGGCCCGTTACTGGAGTCTTATCTGTGGAGCCCGTTACTGGAGTCTTATCTGTGGGGCCCGTTACTGGAGTCTCATCTGTTAGACCTGTTACTGGAGTCTTATCTGTGGGGCCTGTTACTGGAGTCTTATTTGTGGGGCCTGTAACAGGAGTCTCATCTGTGGGGCCCGTTACTGGAGTCTTATCTGTGGGGCCTGTAACTTTAGCCGCATCTGGTGTTACGTTAGTCTCATTTTTGGGGCCTGTTACTGGAGTCTTATCTGTGGGGCCTGTTACTGGAGTCTTATCTGTGGGGCCTATAACTGGAGTCTTATCTGTGGGGCCTGTAACTTTAGCCGCATCTGGTGTTACGTCAGTCTCATTTTTAGAACCTGTTACTGGTGTCTTATCTGTGGGGCCTGTTACTGGAGTCTTATCTGTGGGGCCTGTTACTGGAGTCTTATCTGTGGGGCCTGTTACTGGATTCTTATCTGTGGGACCCGTTTCTGGAGTCTTATCTGTGGGGCCTGTTTCTGGAGTCTTATCTGTGGGGCCCGTTACTGGAGTCTTATCTGTGGGACCCGTTACTGGAGTCTTATCTGTGGGACCTGTTACTGGAGACTTATCTGTGGGACCCGTTACTGGAGTCTTATCTGTGGGACCCGTTACTGGAGTCTTATCTGTGGGACCTGTTACTGGAGACTTATCTGTGGGACCTGTAACAGGAGTCTTATCTGTGGGGCCTGTTTCTGGAGACTTATCTGTGGGACCCGTTACTGGGGTCTTACCAGTGGGGCCCGTTACTGGTGTCTTATCTGTGGGACCTGTTACTGGAGTCTTATCTGTGGGGCCTGTTTCTGGAGTCTTATCTGTGGGGCCCGTTACTGGAGTCTTATCTGTGGGACCCGTTACTGGAGTCTTATCTGTGGGACCTGTTACTGGAGTCTTATCAGTGGGGCCCGTTACTGGTGTCTTATCTGTGGGACCTGTTACTGGAGTCTTATCTGTGGGACCTGTTACTGGAGACTTATCTGTGGGACCCGTTACTGGAGTCTTATCTGTGGAGCCCGTTACTGGAGTCTTATCTGTGGGGCCCGTTACTGGAGTCTCATCTGTTAGACCTGTTACTGGAGTCTTATCTGTGGGGCCTGTTACTGGAGTCTTATCTGTGGGGCCTGTAACAGGAGTCTCATCTGTGGGGCCCGTTACTGGAGTCTTATCTGTGGGGCCTGTAACTTTAGCCGCATCTGGTGTTACGTTAGTCTCATTTTTGGGGCCTGTTACTGGTGTCTTATCTGTGGGGCCTGTTACTGGAGTCTTATCTGTGGGGCCTGTTACTGGAGTCTTATCTGTGGGGCCCGTTACTGGAGTCTCATCTGTTAGACCTGTTACTGGAGTCTTATCTGTGGGGCCTGTTACTGGAGTCTTATCTGTGGGGCCTGTAACAGGAGTCTCATCTGTGGGGCCCGTTACTGGAGTCTTATCTGTGGGGCCTGTAACTTTAGCCGCATCTGGTGTTACGTTAGTCTCATTTTTGGGGCCTGTTACTGGAGTCTTATCTGTGGGGCCTGTTACTGGAGTCTTATCTGTGGGACCTGTTACTGGATTCTTATCTGTGGGACCCGTTACTGGAGTCTTATCTGTGGGGCCTGTTTCTGGAGTCTTATCTGTGGGGCCCGTTACTGGAGTCTTATCTGTGGGACCCGTTACTGGAGTCTTATCTGTGGGACCTGTTACTGGAGACTTATCTGTGGGGCCCGTTACTGGAGTCTCATCTGTTAGACCTGTTACTGGAGTCTTATCTGTGGGGCCTGTTACTGGAGTCTTATCTGTGGGGCCTGTAACAGGAGTCTCATCTGTGGGGCCCGTTACTGGAGTCTTATCTGTGGGGCCTGTAACTTTAGCCGCATCTGGTGTTACGTTAGTCTCATTTTTGGGGCCTGTTACTGGAGTCTTATCTGTGGGGCCTGTTACTGGAGTCTTATCTGTGGGGCCTGTTACTGGATTCTTATCTGTGGGACCCGTTACTGGAGTCTTATCTGTGGGGCCTGTTTCTGGAGTCTTATCTGTGGGGCCCGTTACTGGAGTCTTATCTGTGGGACCTGTTACTGGAGTCTTATCAGTGGGGCCCGTTACTGGTGACTTATCTGTGGGACCTGTTACTGGAGTCTTATCTGTGGGGCCTGTTACTGGAGTCTTATCTGTGGGACCCGTTATTGGAGTCTTATCTGTGGGGCCTGTTTCTGGAGTCTTATCTGTGGGGCCCGTTACTGGAGTCTTATCTGTTGGACCCGTTACTGGAGTCTTATCTGTGGGACCTGTTACTGGAGTCTTATCAGTGGGGCCCGTTACTGGTGTCTTATCTGTGGGACCTGTTACTGGAGTCTTATCTGTGGGACCTGTTACTGGAGACTTATCTGTGGGACCCGTTACTGGAGTCTTATCTGTGGAGCCCGTTACTGGAGTCTTATCTGTGGGGCCCGTTACTGGAGTCTCATCTGTTAGACCTGTTACTGGAGTCTTATCTGTGGGGCCTGTTACTGGAGTCTTATCTGTGGGGCCTGTAACAGGAGTCTCATCTGTGGGGCCCGTTACTGGAGTCTTATCTGTGGGGCCTGTAACTTTAGCCGCATCTGGTGTTACGTTAGTCTCATTTTTGGGGCCTGTTACTGGTGTCTTATCTGTGGGGCCTGTTACTGGAGTCTTATCTGTGGGGCCTGTTACTGGAGTCTTATCTGTGGGGCCTGTTACTGGAGTCTTATCTGTGGGGCCTGTTACTGGATTCTTATCTGTGGGACCCGTTACTGGAGTCTTATCTGTGGGGCCTGTTTCTGGAGTCTTATCTGTGGAGCCCGTTACTGGAGTCTTATCTGTGGGACCCGTTACTGGAGTCTTATCTGTGGGACCTGTTACTGGAGACTTATCTGTGGGGCCCGTTACTGGAGTCTTATCTGTGGGACCTGTTACTGGAGACTTATCTGTGGGGCCCGTTACTGGAGTCTTATCTGTGGGGCCCGTTACTGGTGTCTTATCTGTGGGACCCGTTACTGGAGTCTTATCTGTGGGGCCCGTTACTGGAGTCTTATCTGTGGAGCCCGTTACTGGAGTCTTATCTGTGGGGCCCGTTACTGGAGTCTCATCTGTTAGACCTGTTACTGGAGTCTTATCTGTGGGGCCTGTTACTGGAGTCTTATCTGTGGGGCCTGTAACAGGAGTCTCATCTGTGGGGCCTGTTTCTGGAGTCTTATCTGTGGGGCCCGTTACTGGAGTCTTATCTGTGGGACCCGTTACTGGAGTCTTATCTGTGGGGCCTGTTTCTGGAGTCTTATCTGTGGGGCCCGTTACTGGAGTCTTATCTGTGGGACCCGTTACTGGAGTCTTATCTGTGGGACCTGTTACTGGAGACTTATCTGTGGGGCCCGTTACTGGAGTCTTATCTGTGGGACCTGTTACTGGAGTCTTATCAGTGGGGCCCGTTACTGGTGTCTTATCTGTGGGACCTGTTACTGGAGTCTTATCTGTGGGACCTGTTACTGGAGACTTATCTGTGGGACCCGTTACTGGAGTCTTATCTGTGGAGCCCGTTACTGGAGTCTTATCTGTGGGGCCCGTTACTGGAGTCTCATCTGTTAGACCTGTTACTGGAGTCTTATCTGTGGGGCCTGTTACTGGAGTCTTATCTGTGGGGCCTGTAACAGGAGTCTCATCTGTGGGGCCCGTTACTGGAGTCTTATCTGTGGGGCCTGTAACTTTAGCCGCATCTGGTGTTACGTTAGTCTCATTTTTGGGGCCTGTTACTGGTGTCTTATCTGTGGGGCCTGTTACTGGAGTCTTATCTGTGGGGCCTGTTACTGGAGTCTTATCTGTGGGGCCTGTTACTGGAGTCTTATCTGTGGGGCCTGTTACTGGATTCTTATCTGTGGGACCCGTTACTGGAGTCTTATCTGTGGGGCCTGTTTCTGGAGTCTTATCTGTGGGGCCCGTTACTGGAGTCTTATCTGTGGGACCCGTTACTGGAGTCTTATCTGTGGGACCTGTTACTGGAGACTTATCTGTGGGGCCTGTTACTGGAGTCTCATCTGTTAGACCTGTTACTGGAGTCTTATCTGTGGGGCCTGTTACTGGAGTCTTATCTGTGGGGCCTGTAACAGGAGTCTCATCTGTGGGGCCCGTTACTGGAGTCTTATCTGTGGGGCCTGTAACTTTAGCCGCATCTGGTGTTACGTTAGTCTCATTTTTGGGGCCTGTTACTGGAGTCTTATCTGTGGGGCCTGTTACTGGAGTCTTATCTGTGGGGCCTGTTACTGGATTCTTATCTGTGGGACCCGTTACTGGAGTCTTATCTGTGGGGCCTGTTTCTGGAGTCTTATCTGTGGGGCCCGTTACTGGAGTCTTATCTGTGGGACCTGTTACTGGAGTCTTATCAGTGGGGCCCGTTACTGGTGACTTATCTGTGGGACCTGTTACTGGAGTCTTATCTGTGGGGCCTGTAACTTTAGCCGCATCTGGTGTTACGTCAGTCTCATTTTTAGGGCCTGTTACTGGTGTCTTATCCGTGGGGCCTGTTACTGGAGTCTTATCTGTGGGGCCTGTTACTGGATTCTTATCTGTGGGACCCGTTTCTGGAGTCTTATCTGTGGGGCCTGTTTCTGGAGTCTTATCTGTGGGGCCCGTTACTGGAGTCTTATCTGTGGGACCCGTAACTGGAGTCTTATCTGTGGGACCTGTTACTGGAGACTTATCTGTGGGGCCCGTTACTGGAGTCTTATCTGTGGGACCCGTTACTGGTGTCTTATCTGTGGGACCCGTTACTGGAGTCTTATCTGTGGGGCCCGTTACTGGAGTCTTATCTGTGGAGCCCGTTACTGGAGTCTTATCTGTGGGGCCCGTTACTGGAGTCTCATCTGTTAGACCTGTTACTGGAGTCTTATCTGTGGGGCCTGTTACTGGAGTCTTATCTGTGGGGCCTGTAACTTTAGCCGCATCTGGTGTTACGTTAGTCTCATTTTTGGGGCCTGTTACTGGTGTCTTATCTGTGGGGCCTGTTACTGGAGTCTTATCTGTGGGGCCTGTTACTGGAGTCTTATCTGTGGGGCCTATTACTGGAGTCTTATCTGTGGGGCCTGTAACTTTAGCCGCATCTGGTGTTACGTCAGTCTCATTTTTAGGGCCTGTTACTGGTGTCTTATCCGTGGGGCCTGTTACTGGAGTCTTATCTGTGGGGCCTGTTACTGGATTCTTATCTGTGGGACCCGTTTCTGGAGTCTTATCTGTGGGGCCTGTTTCTGGAGTCTTATCTGTGGGGCCCGTTACTGGAGTCTTATCTGTGGGACCCGTTACTGGAGTCTTATCTGTGGGACCTGTTACTGGAGACTTATCTGTGGGACCCGTTACTGGAGTCTTATCTGTGGGACCCGTTTCTGGAGTCTTATCTGTGGGACCTGTGACTGGAGACTTATCTGTGGGACCCGTTACTGGAGTCTTATCTGTGGGGCCTGTTTCTGGAGACTTATCTGTGGGACCCGTTACTGGAGTCTTACCAGTGGGGCCCGTTACTGGTGTCTTATCTGTGGGACCTGTTACTGGAGTCTTATCTGTGGGGCCTGTAACTTTAGCCGCATCTGGTGTTACGTCAGTCTCATTTTTAGGGCCTGTTACTGGTGTCTTATCCGTGGGGCCTGTTACTGGAGTCTTATCTGTGGGACCCGTTACTGGAGTCTTATCTGTGGGGCCTGTTTCTGGAGTCTTATCTGTGGGGCCCGTTACTGGAGTCTTATCTGTGGGACCCGTTACTGGAGTCTTATCTGTGAGACCTGTTACTGGAGTCTTATCAGTGGGGCCCGTTACTGGTGTCTTATCTGTGGGACCTGTTACTGGAGTCTTATCTGTGGGACCTGTTACTGGAGACTTATCTGTGGGACCCGTTACTGGAGTCTTATCTGTGGGGCCTGTTTCTGGAGACTGATCTGTGGGACCCGTTACTGGGGTCTTATCAGTGGGGCCCGTTACTGGTGTCTTATCTGTGGGACCTGTTACTGGAGTCTTATCTGTGGGGCCTGTAACATTAGCCGCATCTGGTGTTACGTCAGTCTCATTTTTAGGGCCTGTTACTGGTGTCGTATCCGTGAGGCCTGTTACTGGTGTCTTATCCGTGGGGCCTGTTACTGGAGTCTTATCTGTGGGGCCTGTTACTGGATTCTTATCTGTGGGACCCGTTACTGGAGTCTTATCTGTGGGGCCTGTTTCTGGAGTCTTATCTGTGGGGCCCGTTACTGGAGTCTTATCTGTGGGACCCGTTACTGGAGTCTTATCTGTGGGACCTGTTACTGGAGACTTATCTGTGGGGCCCGTTACTGGGGTCTTATCTGTGGGACCCGTTACTGGTGTCTTATCTGTGGGACCCGTTACTGGAGTCTTATCTGTGGGGCCCGTTACTGGAGTCTTATCTGTGGAGCCCGTTACTGGAGTCTTATCTGTGGGGCCCGTTACTGGAGTCTCATCTGTTAGACCTGTTACTGGAGTCTTATCTGTGGGGCCTGTTACTGGAGTCTTATCTGTGGGGCCTGTAACAGGAGTCTCATCTGTGGGGCCCGTTACTGGAGTCTTATCTGTGGGGCCTGTAACTTTAGCCGCATCTGGTGTTACGTTAGTCTCATTTTTGGGGCCTGTTACTGGTGTCTTATCTGTGGGACCTGTTACTGGAGACTTATCTGTGGGACCCGTTACTGGAGTCTTATCTGTGGGGCCTGTTTCTGGAGACTTATCTGTGGGACCCGTTACTGGGGTCTTATCAGTGGGGCCCGTTACTGGTGTCTTATCTGTGGGACCTGTTACTGGAGTCTTATCTGTGGGGCCTGTAACTTTAGCCGCATCTGGTGTTACGTCAGTCTCATTTTTAGGGCCTGTTACTGGTGTCTTATCCGTGAGGCCTGTTACTGGAGTCTTATCTGTGGGGCCTGTTACTGGAGTCTTATCTGTGGGGCCTGTTTCTGGAGACTTATCTGTGGGACCCGTTACTGGGGTCTTATCAGTGGGGCCCGTTACTGGTGTCTTATCTGTGGGACCTGTTACTGGAGTCTTATCTGTGGGGCCTGTAACTTTAGCCGCATCTGGTGTTACGTCAGTCTCATTTTTAGGGCCTGTTACTGGTGTCGTATCCGTGAGGCCTGTTACTGGTGTCTTATCCGTGGGGCCTGTTACTGGAGTCTTATCTGTGGGGCCTGTTACTGGATTCTTATCTGTGGGACCCGTTACTGGAGTCTTATCTTTGGGGCCTGTTTCTGGAGTCTTATCTGTGGGGCCCGTTACTGGAGTCTTATCTGTGGGACCCGTTACTGGAGTCTTATCTGTGGGACCTGTTACTGGAGACTTATCTGTGGGGCCCGTTACTGTAGTCTTATCTGTGGGACCCGTTACTGGTGTCTTATCTGTGGGACCCGTTACTGGAGTCTTATCTGTGGGGCCCGTTACTGGAGTCTTATCTGTGGAGCCCGTTACTGGAGTCTTATCTGTGGGGCCCGTTACTGGAGTCTCATCTGTTAGACCTGTTACTGGAGTCTTATCTGTGGGGCCTGTTACTGGAGTCTTATCTGTGGGGCCTGTAACAGGAGTCTCATCTGTGGGGCCTGTTACTGGAGTCTTATCTGTGGGGCCTGTAACTTTAGCCGCATCTGGTGTTACGTTAGTCTCATTTTTGGGGCCTGTTACTGGTGTCTTATCTGTGGGGCCTGCTACTGGAGTCTTATCTGTGGGGCCTGTTACTGGAGTCTTATCTGTGGGGCCTGTTACTGGAGTCTTATCTGTGGGGCCCGTTACTGGAGTCTCATCTGTGGGGCCCGTTACTGGAGTCTTATCTGTGGGACCCGTTACTGGAGTCTTATCTGTGGGACCTGTTACTGGAGATTTATCTGTGGGGCCCGTTACTGGAGTCTTATCTGTGGGACCCGTTACTGGTGTCTTATCTGTGGGACCCGTTACTGGAGTCTTATCTGTGGGGCCCGTTACTGAAGTCTTATCTGTGGGACCCGTTACTGGAGTCTTATCTGTGGGGCCTGTTACTGGAGTCTTATCTGTGGGGCCCGTTACTGGAGTCTTATCTGTGGGGCCCGTTACTGGAGTCTTATCTGTGGGGCCCGTTACTGGAGTCTCATCTGTTAGACCTGTTACTGGAGTCTTATCTGTGGGGCCTGTTACTGGAGTCTTATCTGTGGGGCCTGTAACAGGAGTCTCATCTGTGGGGCCCGTTACTGGAGTCTTATCTGTAGGGCCTGTTACTGGAGTCTTATCTGTGGGGCCTGTAACTTTAGCCGCATCTGGTGTTACGTTAGTCTCATTTTTGGGGCCTGTTACTGGTGTCTTATCTGTGGGGCCTGCTACTGGAGTCTTATCTGTGGGGCCTGTTACTGGAGTCTTATCTGTGGGGCCTGTTACTGGAGTCTTATCTGTGGGGCCTGTAACTTTAGCCGCATCTGGTGTTACGTCAGTCTCATTTTTAGGGCCTGTTACTGGTGTCTTATCCGTGAGGCCTGTTACTGGAGTCTTATCTGTGGGACCCGTTACTGGAGTCTTATCTGTGGGATCTGTTACTGGAGACTTATCTGTGTGACCCGTTACTGGAGTCTTATCTGTGGGACCCGTTACTGGAGTCTTATCTGTGGGACCTGTTACTGGAGACTTATCTGTGGGACCCGTTACTGGAGTCTTATCTGTGGGGCCTGTTTCTGGAGTCTTATCTGTGGGGCCCGTTACTGGAGTCTTATCTGTGGGACCCGTTACTGGAGTCTTATCTGTGGGACCTGTTACTGGATTCTTATCTGTGGGACCCGTTACTGGAGTCTTATCTGTGGGGCCTGTTTCTGGAGTCTTATCTGTGGGGCCCGTTACTGGAGTCTTATCTGTGGGACCCGTTACTGGAGTCTTATCTGTGGGACCTGTTACTGGAGACTTATCTGTGGGACCCGTTTCTGGAGTCTTATCTGTGGGGCCTGTTTCTGGAGTCTTATCTGTGGGGCCCGTTACTGGAGTCTTATCTGTAGGACCCGTTACTGGAGTCTTGTCTGTGGGACCCGTTACTGGGGTCTTATCAGTGGGGCCCGTTACTGGTGTCTTATCTGTGGGACCTGTTACTGGAGTCTTATCTGTGGGGCCTGTAACAGGAGTCTCATCTGTGGGGCCCGTTACTGGAGTCTTATCTGTGGGACCCTTTACTGGAGTCTTATCTGTGGGGCCTGTAACTTTAGCCGCATCTGGTGTAACGTTAGTCTCATTTTTGGGGCCTGTTACTGGTGTCTTATCTGTGGGGCCTGTTACTGGAGTCTTATCTGTGGGGCCTGTTACTGGAGTCTTATCTGTGGGACCCGTTACTGGAGTCTTATCTGTGGGGCCTGTTACTGGAGTCTTATCTGTGGGGCCCGTTACTGGAGTCTTATCTGTGGGGCCTGTTACTGGAGTCTTATCTGTGGGGCCCGTTTCTGGAGTCTCATCTGTGGGACCTGTTACTGGAGTCTTATCTGTGGGGCCCGTTACTGGAGTCTTATCTGTTGGGCCTGTAACAGGAGTCTTATCAGTGGGGCCCGTTACTGGAGTCTTATCTGTGAGACCCAATACTGGAGTCTTATCTGTGGGGCCTGTAACTTTAGCCGCATCTGGTGTTACGTTAGTCTCATTTTTGGGGCCTGTTACTGGTGTCTTATCCGTGGGGCCTGTTACTGGAGTTTTATCTGTGGGGCCTGTTACTGGAGTCTTATCTGTGGGGCCTGTTACTGGAGTCCTATCTGTGGGACCCGTTACTGGAGTCTTATCTGTGGGGCCTGTTACTGGAGTCTTATCTGTGGGACCTGTTACTGGAGTCTTATCTGTGGGGTCCGTTACTGGAGTCTTATCAGTGGGACCCGTTGCTGGAGTCTTATCTGTGGGGCCTGTTACTGGAGTCTTTTCTGTAGGGCCCGTTACTGGAGTCTTATCTGTGGGACCTGTTACTGGAGTCTTATCTGTGGGACCCGTTACTGGAGTCTTATCTGTGGGGCCTGTAACAGGAGTCTCATCTGTGGGGCCCGTTACTGGAGTCTTATCTGTGGGACCCTTTACTGGAGTCTTATCTGTGGGGCCTGTAACTTTAGCCGCATCTGGTGTTACGTTAGTCTCATTTTTGGGGCCCGTTACTGGTGTCTTATCTGTGGGACCTGTTACTGGAGTCTTATCTGTGGGGCCCGTTACTGGAGTCTTATCTGTGGGACCCGTTACTGGAGTCTTATCTGTGGGGCCTGTTACTGGAGTCTTATCTGTGGGGCCCGTTACTGGAGTCTTATCTGTGGGGCCCGTTACTGGAGTCTTATCTGTGGGGCCCGTTACTGAAGTCTTATCTGTGGGACCCGTTACTGGAGTCTTATCTGTGGGGCCTGTTACTGGAGTCTTATCTGTGGGGCCTGTAACTTTAGTGGCATCTGTGGAGCCTGTAATTTTAGCCGCATCTGGTGTTACTTGAGTCTCATTTTTGTGGCCTGTTACTGGAGTCTTATCTGTGGGGCCCGTTACTGGAGTCTTATCTGTGGGGCCTGTTACTGGAGTCTTATCTGTGGGGCCTGTTACTGGAATCTTATCCGTGGGGCCTGTAACTGGAGTCTGATCTGTGAGGCCTGTTACTGGAGTTTTATCTGTGGGGCCTGTAACTTGAGTGGCATCTGTAGACCCTGTAATTTGAGCCGCATCTGGTGTTACTTTAGTCTCATTTTTGAGGCCTGTTACTGGAGTCTTATCTGTGGGGCCCGTTACTGGAGTCTTATCTGTGGGACCTGTTACTGGATTCTTATCTGTGGGGCCCGTTACTGGAGTCTTACCTGTGGGGCCCGTTACTGGAGTCTCATCTGTTAGACCTGTTACTGGAGTCTTATCTGTGGGGCCTGTTACTGGAGTCTCATCTGTGGGACCCGTAACTGGAGTCTTATCTGTGGGGCCTGTTACTGGAGTCTTTTCTGTGGGGCCTGTTACTGGAGTCTTATTCGTGGGGCCTGTAACTGGAGTCTGATCTGTGGGGCCTGTTACTGGAGTCTTATCTGTGGGGTCTGTTACTGGAGTCTTATCTGTGGGACCCGTTACTGGAGTCTTATCTGTGGGGCCTGTAACTTGAGTGGCATCTGTGGAGCCTGTAATTTTAGCCGCATCTGGTGTTACTTTAGTCTCATTTTTGAGGCCTGTTACTGGAGTCTTATCTGTGGGGCCTGTTACTGGAGTCTGATCTGTGGGGCCTGTTACTGGAGTTTTATCTGTGGGGCCTGTTACTGGAGTCTTATCAGCGGGGCCTGTTACTGGAGTCTCATCTTTTAGACCTGTTACTAGAGCCTTATCTGTTGGGCCTGTTACTGGAGTCTTATCTGTGGGGCCCGTAACTGGAGTCTTATCAGTGGGGCCTGTTACTGGAGTCTTATCAGTGGGGCCTGTTACTGGAGTCTGATCTGTGGGGCCCGTTACTGGAGTCTTATCAGTGGGGCCTGTTACTGGTGTCTTATCCGTTGGGCCTGTTACTGGAGTTTTATCTGTAGGGCCTGTTACTGGAGTCTTATCTGTGGGGCCTGTTACTGGAGTCTTATCTGTGGGACCTGTTACTGGAGTCTTATCAGTGGGGCCCGTTACTGGAGTCTTATCAGTGGGAACCGTAACTGGAGTTTTATCTGTGGGGCCTGTTACTGGAGTCTTATCTGTGGGCCCTGTTACTGGAAACTTATCTGTGGGGCCTGTAACTGGAGTCTTATCTGTGGGGCCTGTTACTGGAGTCTTGTCTGTGGGGCCTTTTACTGGAGTCTTGTCTGTGGGGCCTGTAACTGGAGTCTTATCCGTGGGGCCTGTTACTGGAGTCTTATCTTTGGGGCCTGTTACTGGAGTCTGATCTGTGGGACCCGTTACTGGAGTCTTATCTGTGGGGCCTGCAACAGGAGTCTTATCTGTGGGGCCTGTTACTGGAGTCTTATCTGTGGGGCCTGTTACTGGAGTCTTATCTGTGGGGCCTGTAACTTTAGTGGCATCTGTGGAGCCTGTTACTTTAGCCGCATCTGGTGTTACTTTTGTCTCATTTATGGGGCTTGTTGCTGGTGTCTTATCTATGGGGCCTGTTACTGGAGCCTTATCTGTGGGACTCGTAACTGGAGTCTTATCTGTGGGGCCTGTTACTGGAGTCTTATCTGTGGGGCCCGTTTCTGGAGTCTTATCTGTGGGGCCTGTTACTGGAGTCTTATCTGCGGGGCCCGTTACTGGAATCTTGTCTGTGGGACCTGTTACTGGAGACTTATCTGTGGGGCCCGTTACTGGAGTTTTATCTGTAGGACCTGTTACTGTAGTCTTATCAGTGGGGCCTGTTACTGGAGTCTCATCTTTTAGACCTGTTACTGGAGTCTTATCTGTGGGGCCTGTTACAGGTGTCTTATCTGTGGGACCCGTTACTGGAGTCTTATCTGTGGGGCCCGTTACTGGAGTCTGATCTATGGGGCCTGTTACTGGAGTCTTATTTGTGGGGCCTGTTACTGGAGTCTTATCTGTGGGACTCGTTACTTGTGTCTTATCTGTGGGGCCTGTTACTGGAGTCTTATCTGTGGGGCCCGTTACTGGAGTCTTATCTGTGGGGCCTGTTACTGGAGTCTTGTCATTGGGGCCCGTTACTGGAGTCTTATCTGTGGGGCCTGTTACTGGAGTCTTATCTGTGGGACCTGTTCCTGGAGTGTTATCTGTGGGGCCTGTTACTGGAGTCTCATCTGTTAGACCTGTTACTGGAGTCTTATCTGTGGGGCCTGTTACTGGAGTCTTATCTGCGGGGCCTGTTACTGGAGTCTCATCTTCGGGGCCTGATACTGGAGTCTTATCTGTGGGGCCCGTTTCTGGAGTCTTATCTGAGGGGCCTGTTACTGGAGTCTTATCTGTGGGGCCCGTTACTGGTGTCTTATCTGTAGGGCTCGTTACTTTAGGAGTGACTGAACCTGAAAACAAGAGCAAGCACTATCATTGTTGTTTTTATAACCAGTGACCAAAGGTCGCGGTTTCGATCCCCGCACGGTACACACATTTGTGTGCATGAATATGTCGGTTTGTATCGGTCTGGGTGTTTCTATCTGTACTTATATAAAGAGGAAAGATTTGATTGTTTGTTTGTTTGTTTGTATTGACAATTTTTCAGAGTTTGAGTAGTGAACTACCTCCATAGAAGGAATTTGCCAAGATAAATACCGTATACTATTTATCAGGGCATTAAATGCTTCATTTAGGTGTCCCTCAATTTTATAAGTCACAGAGTTACAAATATTAAAAAATTCAAACCTGGTGTTTTTGTGGTGGTTTTGTTAGTGACACCTGTTTCATTCGATAAGTCTGAAACAAAAAAATAATTACGTCAGTTCATTAAAAGTAAGAGAAGTTTATAAGTGAATTATATCCAATGTTTGTATGCTTACTGATTTATGTGTTAAAGCCAAAATAAACTTTTTATCTATCTTATTAGCCGTTTGGTGTAATGGTTGAAAAGTCGGCTTTTACACCAGAGGTCGCGGGTTCGATCCCCGCACGGTACAAACATTTGTGTGCATGAATATTTCTGTTTGTATCGGTCTGAGTGTTTCTATGTATATTATGTATACATACTATGTATTTACAAAACAAAAGTATATTTATAATGTTTATCCGTTGTCTAGCACCCATAGTACAAGCTATGGGTAGCTGGTAGGGAAAAAAAGATTGATGTGCAAAAGTATTTTTTTAAAATCTATTTGCAGATTAAATTAGTTCATTTCATTTCATATGCTTAATTTGGGGCTGGATGGCGCTGTGTGAATAGTCTCCAGGATATTTATTATTATTATTTGTCATATTTATTTAAAGTTATAAGAATAAAAATACAAACCCATTTTTTGTGTGTTGATACCACTAGCCATGGCGTTTTCTTTTTTCTGATTTGATGTTGCTGTAAAATAATATATATATTATGAAAAATATGGACCAATAGAAATAAACTTAATTAATCGATACCTACGGGCTCAAAATGCTACTCTACAGGAGAAACAATGAACTATTTTCCAAAACTTCTTTTGAACTTTTTTGTTTCTTAAGCTATCTTGGCGATATTGGCGGGGGCACTACCGTACCCCCAGATAAAATGTCCTTTCTGCTCCTTTAATTTTTTTTTGTTTATTTGTTTTGTGACTTTATTTCCTCTCACGTACCTATCTGTATAAAATAAAGGCAAGGACACACTTCACATAATTTTTAAGGAAGTAGTTAGGAATAAATGTAGTATGGAATAAATAATGTATTTTGATTTTTAAATCGATACAGAACTACAGATCGATTAATTCTGAGTTTGTACTTATTTATTATTATTACTCATTTTTTTCAAAATCACCTTAATGACTTTTGTGCCAAGAGGTATCAATGTAAGAGTTAGTTTAGAGTAAACTATGAAGATTATCAAAATTTCATACTTTCGATAATTTTAAAATTATCCATAACTTAGTATTTATGCTATAATAAAGCGATTCTATTTACAGCACTTTCAATATTGAAATTTAATCAAAGTAGCAAATCTAATTGTTAGTAAAAAACTTATACATTACCTTTAACAGTGGACATCTGATCCCAAAGTAGTTTATATACTGTTATTGGCATCAGAATCAGACTTTAGCAAGAATACCAATAACCCACCAAACACAAAAACAAACACATTTTGTATTGTGACTTCACAACACAAATTGCAATAAAATCAAAATTGAAAATAATCTTGATTCATGTTTTTTTTTGTCAGAGGCGGCAAACGAGCCTGCGGTTCGCCTGATAAGTAATCACCGCCGCCCATGGACGTCTGCAACACCAGAGGGATCGCTGATGCGTTGCCGGCCTATCGGGATATGGAGGGTGTGGGCCTCCGACACCCTCACAAACAAGACGAATATCATGTAGGTTTTAGAGATGCACTTTTGAATAGCACATAGTGCGTCTTCCATCGGAATCTGAATGAAGAACTGGCAAGAAGCCCCATAGAGAAGGAAGGTCTTCGTGTTTCCGAAGACGCTTTAAGCTGTTGGTCCCGGATGATATTTGCTATAATGTAGATATTAGTCGTGAAGCCTAATCAGAGGCCATTTGGCTTGATAATATCAGACAGTAAGGTTGGTCAATTGCCAAACGTATCCCTCCAATAATTCGCACTGGGCCCTCGTGGTGCACAGTGGCCCACACTATCTTACACTTGTGTTAAAGTCTGTGTCACAGCAGTGGGACTTTTAAAGGTCAATGATGATGATGAGGTTGGTGATAGGACATTTTTGGAGTTCACCTATAATAGCTAATACAGGCTTTGGCTGCGTTCAGGCTATATTAATGTGGGAGCCAGGACATTTGAAATCAAAGGCTCAAAGATCAGAGGAGCCAACAGTATGAAAGGACATTGAACGGTGTTTCTTAGTCAAGTTGGTTTTAATGGAATAGATTTTTTTTTATTACTCAGTCAGTTGGCAGACAGACACGCAGCCCACCTGATGATAAGCGGCCACTGCGGCCTATTCCATTGAGGGACACTTCACCAGGGAGCTCAATGTGCTGCCAGACTGTAGACTCATCTGATCTTCGAGCCTTTGATTTCAAGTGTACTGGCTCCCACATTAATACTGCTGGAACACAGCCAGAGCTATTATGGCGGCAGATTTCACCTGTGGGGGTAGTAGCTAGCCAGTCGGACTCTGAAAAAGCCATTTTTTGGATTAGGCTAATAATTGCGACGCAAACAGATACCTGGGCGAGTTTTCGCATAAACAGCTTTCGGCTTTGAGGCCGCTTCTTATGTGTGAGGATTATAGTTCGAATCTCGATATGGAAAATATGAATATATCTTTCTCTACGGTGGCTGTGATGGAAAACTTGAGAGGAAACTAGCTGTATAACGTAGTTTCGCCATGAGGCGATAGATGGCGCTTATTGATAGGGAACGGGCGGCGGATCCAACTCGCACTAGCGCTGCGATCTGCCGACCGTATATATTATATGAAAAAAAGTATCAGCCTATTAATGTCCTATTGCAAAGCAAAGGCCTCCATCTTTGAAATCAAGTTATCGTTACAATTATGGGTACTGGCTACCTGGTAACCATACGGTTACCAGTTAGCCTAAATATACATTTAGGCTATCAACTAGGGCTGTCTAAATAAAATCAATTAGAAATCACCAAGACACAAGTCAGTGATAAAGACATATCAGATTCTTGCTACTTCCTAGGTTACGATGCAAGTTTCCGGGAATGGGCTGGTCAATAGCCACAAGGCTGGCACCGGCTCGTCCCAATCGGTTGTGAAGCGGAAACCGGAGGAACTTTGTGGGTAGAGGACGCTTTAGTCTCGAGTCCCACACACGGCCGCAGGTCTAGCTAGCCTGCGGTTATGGTGCATAAACGCATTCTTCTCCGAAAAAAAAGGTTACGATGCAAGTGTATCTGGTGTATGGATCGAGACAAGCCCTATTGAAGAAAAGATAAAATAACAGCTTCAAATAAAATATTTATTGATGAATCATAAAATATTGCTTGCAAAAGTTAGAAGAAGAAGAGTTTGAAAAATAAAACAGAAGTTGGGAACAAATATTTATTAAACAAATACAGGTACATACAATAAAAGACACAAAATGTATGTAACAAACATTGGTAACAAACATAAAATATTTTAAACAAAATAAAAACCATAAATGAAGAAATTTTGGTAACTAAAGACTAATTTTAAATACTCGCTAACTTTTTTTTTAAATAATATTTATTGCACAACAAAATAGAGACTTAGCGCCATGACATTGTCTGCCAGACAAACAGCCAGACGCTTGACGGAAATTACGTCGCGGATCTTTCGCGACGGAACGCCAATAAAGCTTAGGATGAAGGAATAGTAAAATAGGTTAAAAACAAAAAACTTTGAAAAAGCACAATTAATAATAATAGATATTTAATATGGATCCAAACAGGACCACAAATATTCATACTGGAATGTTTACCCTGGGTGGGATTCGAACCCGCGACCCCTGCCGCATATGGCAGGGTCCCTACAAAATACGCCATGGGGCCAGCAAATTTATCTGAGCTAGACATTTATAAAATGATAGTTATAAGTGTGGATACATAAATAAATAAAATAATTAGCGAGTATTTAATTGTACTCGTAGTTGAGTACAAATAGACCTGTTGAAACCAAAATTAACTTAAAATTAATAAAAACAAAAGTAACTCTTAACATAATTTTTATCATCTCAAAATAGCATGATGCCTACGACAGATGTCATCGGATTGACAGGGTTAATGTTTCATTATTATTGACTGTCAAATGTATGCAAAGTTTGCATAGAAATAACGTTCATGATTGCCACTAGTGGACTCTTCATGACAGCTGTCCATACGTATCGAACTATTTTGGGAATACAATACTCAGCAATGAATTCGAATATATCAAAGGATTATTGCAACGGTTTTCCGAAAGGTTTACCAGGGTGACATTTAGACCACCAATTTTTGCAAGAAGATTTATCTTTGTTAGATTTATCTTTCTTCGATTTATCTTCGTTCGATTTATCTTCGTTCGATTTATCTTCGTTTGATTTATCTTCGTTAGATTTATCTTCGTTCGATTTCCCATTTCCTTTACCTTCATGCTTTTGTTTTTTATCAGCTTCTTTCAAAATCTTATTTATCTGCTTAGTTATGTTCTTGTACGCTTTTAGCTTCTCCTTGTCACAAGACGAATTATCTTGATCCTTCTTCTCATCTTTGCATTCGCTTTGCGCTTTGTTAATTTCTTCCAAAATATATTCTAACCAACACGTTAGATCTTCATCTTCATCTTCGTTGGTGTCTTTTCGCTCACAACTTAGGCCGAAATCTGCTTTTGAAACGTCAGCTTCATCAAGTGCAGATTCAAGAGATTCCAAGAATTGCAAGTCATCTGAAATAGAAACAAGATATAAGATATACAACATATAAAAATTAACTGTGATTGAGGTGGAAATTGTACCAACCAACGTTAAGCTAATTTTAAACACTTATAATGTTAATACGGTAAATCTACAGCCAAGTTAAGTGAAGTAGTTTTCAAGGCCGAAGAAAATAAGCAAAATTTTCAAAATTCAGAAGGAATAGATTTGAATTAGTTTGTTTATAATTTGAGATTACAGCTTTTAGTGTTTCTATGTATCTGCAGCCTGATTTAGATTGAGGTGTCCTTTTATTTATTCATTAACTAAAGAGTAAGGGGATCAATTCTTGATCCCACGTTTCCAAAATATTTTAAAAATGTTCATATCACAAAAAAAACGGAATTAGAGTTAGCACTATTTCATCAATATTGAGTAAGTGGATTATTTGTATCCGTTCTCTCTTAGTGCATATGATGCAACTTTTCATCGCACATATCAGATAGTGCGAAAGTCTTTTTAGCGAAAATAGTAATAATATAACGGTTTTGCGTAATTCTTGGAAATATTCAGAAGTTTTCAATAAGTACATTAATTTGCTAGGTTTTTAAGATTAGAAAATATTTCTTTCTGTTGAATATGGCAGAGCTGTACTTTAAATTGATTCTCTTCAGGACACAAAACATGTTGTTGTTTATAAGTATAACATATATCTTCGTATTTTGGTGTCGGGTAATGTACTTCTAGAGAGTTTTTTTTTGATATCAGAGGCGGCAAACGAGCGTGCGGGTCGCCTGATGGTAAGCAATCACCGCCGCCCATGGACATCTGCAACACCAGAGGGATCGCTGATGCGATGCCGGCCTTTTAAGGGTGTGGGCCTCCGATACTCTCACAACCAGACAAAAAACAACAGTAGTTACTATTATTTCACGCTGGTGTTATGTAAGAGGGTGAAGAGTTTTTAATAAGTTTATAAGCTTCAAAAATATAACGGAACTAACTCTGTTTGCATATTAAACCGCTCAATTCCGTTCCTTGAAACTCTCACTTTAATTTCACTTAACTTTCGCAGTTTTCTGAATTCCATTTCTTATCATTTTTTTAATTTGTTAAGTAAACATATTATCCATATTTCTGAGCCTGAATTTTTTTTATGCCAGAGGCGGCAAACGAGCCTGTACCAGGTCGCCTTATGGTAAGCAATCACCACCGCCCAGAGACATCTGCAACACCAGGAGGGTCGCTGATGCGTTGCCAGCCTTTTAAAAGAGAGTAAGTATTTAGCCTTTGTTAATTTATTTAGTCTTTGTCTTTTTTTATAGAATCGGCCAATATAATATCTACGACAAAGATCTCAATGAAATCAAGTCATCGTCATAATGATTGATTACGATTTGTGTTCGATGTTCATAGGCCTAGCACTTAAAACACTAATCTTTTTCTGTGGCTATTTCATCAAAACTGTAATTTCAGTGACAGACCAAACATTCATCTTCATCATCCCAGCGTATTCCCGATTGCATCCAGTATTGAGCTCAGGGTCCGCTTCGACTATGATCCTAGATTTGATAAGCCTGGTGGAGACAACAATGGAGCGATTGCCATCTAACCTCCGTAACCCTACAAGGGAAACCAGACGTACTTGGAACATAACAGACCAAACATTCATATTCACAAGAATATTTATTTCGCCTTAATTATATTCTCTTGTAATCGACTATAATTTTGTCTTTTTCGACATTATATTTTGTTCGTTAAAAGAATCTCTCATACTTAATATTTTATCTTTACTCTCTTCCTAATAGTAGCCACTTATATTAACACAAATTGAATTTGAGTGAAAGTTCTCCACTGGTTTCTTTATTAAATAAACTCTTAAAAATCTCTAATTATTATATGTAATATTAAGCCCACGTAATCTTTTCTGAAAAAAGTGCAATGTTTCAAGTACATACAAGATTCGTCAAGGACACATTTTGAAATGAGAGTGCTGAGAATACATTAAATGCCATGCCATTTTCCCATGGTTATAGAGATTACTTTGTGTTCATCATCAGCTTCTATTTGCTTCAATTCCATAGTGACAAATACACATTTCAAACATACTGCAAATAATTAAAACACAAAGGCAGCTTTTAAAGATTCCTCATGAAGTATAGTGAGGAAACTGTTTATTAGTGGTGCAAAGCCGAGAATCTCTATAACGAGATGGTGATATAATTCAAGGCCTGGATTTTTTTCTGTTTCATCAGATTTTTTATATCCAGCGCCTCCTTAATAAATTGGTTTGTCAAACAAACTTTACTTACTGTCCTGTTTCTTTTCTTCTTTGAACAATAATGGCTGAACAAACCATTGTTTTCCTGGCGCCTTCTGGTTTTCCCAATTATCTGGATTCTTTGTAACTTCCATTTTTTAGTGTTTCTTCTTTGGGCTTTTTACAGAAGTACTTACTCGGTTTAAGCAGTCGCTACAGCATATTCTATTGAGTGACACTTTACTAAAAAGCATTACTCAATGTACTGCTTTGATCTTTGCAGACTTCAATTAAAGCGCCACGGCACTCTTGACGGAAATTACGTCGCGGATCTTCCGCGACGAAACGCCAATGCTTGTAATTTCATATAAATTACAAATAGTGGGCACTCTACGCGGAAGATCGGTCACTCCGTCGCGGATAATATTATTTACGAGTATATGCAATTACATGCACTTGTACTGCTTCAAAGTTTCTATAGGCATTTAAATTCTTTACTTTTTTATTTTTAGTATCTAGTTTCTATCAAATAAGGTTGTTAGATTCATGTAAGTTGCAATATACGCATTTTTTTAAAATTAAATTGATTGTTCCATTAACATAAATAAAAAAAAATCTCAATAAAAATACTTCAAAACTTCAAAATTAGCTCGGTTGGTTCTTAGGCGCACTAACCTACTTTAATAAGTAAATTATATTAATAAAGTAATTCTCATGATCTGCAATATACAAGAATCGCAAATATCATTTACTTATTTAATTTAATCATAATGATAAAGACATTCAATATACATATTATTTTTACTTGGGAATCAAAATACTTTTTGATAAATAGCATAAAATAGGTGAAGAACAAAAAACTTGTAGAGCTTATTCTCACTATTTTTTTTAGAAAAGGAAACATATAACAAAGTCCGCGATATAATATGCAAATATAAAGAAAGAGAAACAACTCCATTCTTTAACAATTATTATATACTTTTAGGTCCAAACACCAACATAATTATAAGCATAAGGGATGAACATGAATTCGATTTTCTGTTAACAGTAATAAATACTAATTTTGCATACAAAAAAAGGCATTTACATGGATGTTCCAAAGCATGCTCTCATTTGTCTAAGGAAACATCTCAAGCTTAGCATATATATGTAGTTTAAAAGTGTTAGGTTTCACATAGCTCACACTAAGTAGAATTGTCGTATGTTTTTTCTGTTTAGAGTCATGTGGAGACATTAGCAGGAAAAGTTACAATGTTACTGCCAATAATTGAAAACACCAAAATTTCGAGAACAAATTGAATTATTTTCAAATGACCATTCACATATTTTCTGTTATCTATGTCCCTTTTCACTATGAATCCTTCAATCTCCAAAAAGACATCAGGACCACACTGAAGGATGACTACATTGCATAGACACGAAAGCATGTCGTTATCGAGAAATTATTTTCCGTCTCACTCTCACTGGAGCGAGACGGCAAAAAATTGCTCAATAACGACAGAGACAGGTGTAAAGGGTCATTGTACGAAATTCTTTCTGCTTCGGGACCGTGCTTTAGCTCTACTTAATATTTGTTCTGTGTAAATACTTACTGTATGATGTTATACGAGTATGTATTATTTGGTAACTTACCAATGTCCTCGTCGTTTCTTGGCTTAATGGCTTCGTTGAAGGAATCTGTAAGAAGAGTTTTATCATGAAATATTACTTGTCTTTTTATGCAAGATTTGTTGGTTGGTTTGGTAAGTAGTGGTAAAGCCATGCTGCTTACAATACGAATGGGCTGGCTTGTCGGGGGAGTACCACCCTCTCACACAACACCAGCGTGAAATATTAGTGACTACTATTGTATTTCGTCTGGTTTCTGAGAGCGCCGGAGGCCCAAACCCCCTTATAAGGCCGACAACGCATCAGAGATCCCTCTGGTGTTGCAGATGTCCATGGGCGGCGGTGATTGCTTACCATCAGCGACCCGCTTGCTCGTTTGCCGCCTCTGATATAAAAACACTGGTGGTGTAACACCAACAAGGCCCAAGATGAGAATCAAACCCACGACCTCCGGGTTTTATACCCAAGCGGCGACATTGATAGGAACTGGGTTATGAGTCAGCTACAAACCCTAGCTTTGTTCGTAAATTTTCAATCAAATTCACCTCGACCCAGGTAAACGTAAGCCTTGGACTTCGAAACGAGATCTTGGTATTTTAACCACTTAATTATGTGGCCGTTACCTACATAACAATTATGTAACGGCGTCTTAAGTGCAGTCGGTATAATCGCACTTTTATCACTAAAATTGAATTCTGTAGCCTTATGGGGGCACATGATCTGATAAGCAAAACTCTTGAAATTGAGAATGCAGTTGCTCTGACCCAAATCGGTCTGGAGGATCATAATAAACTACACTAATATTATTAAGAGGAAAGACTTTTCATTTTTCACTGTTGGAAAGCTACATTATCCCAGGGTGACATAGGGTACTTTTGATCCCAGAAATATTAAGGGAAGGAGAAGTAATCAAAATAAAATTACGCGCGGGTGAAACAGCGTAGGTGACCGCTAATATATCGTAGACGTAATAGAAATAAGATTTGATAATTGTAGTTAAAGAATAATCACCTATGATATTATCAATCGTCTTATTGATGATCGCATCATCATTTTTAACAGTTGTCGCTGAAAAATATATAAAAAGTAAATATTTTTCAACCCCACAAATTGACCTGAGCCCAAAGTGATCTTATGCACTTTTTTTATGAGTATCAGAGTCAACGGAGGCAATAAAGATATGCATAAAAATCCAGATACGAAACAAACAAATGCCCATTACATGAATGTTTGTTCTGGATTCGAAGCTTTTGCGACTAAGAAAAAGGTCAAACTTGTTGATCTACATATGTCAAGGTAAGTAGATAAACAACAATTGACTGATATTTTTCATAATCACATAAAATACGGTCCGGTAATCACACAGACTTGTATCTCACCAATTGGCAAATGCCCAGTGTTTAAGCCACACTTTAAATATTAAAAAATCTAAAAAATATGAAATACATACCTGATTCACCCTTGATAGTAATTCCGGGGCTTAGGGTGAAGGTTCCTGAAAATAAAAATTAAAGTAAAAAACACAGCAGGTAAAAGAAACAGCTGATGTTTCATATTATTATATTGCTAATGTATTTTATTAGTAACTTCATCATCAACATCATTTGACGAGCCATTTGGTGTAATGGTCGAGAAGTCGGCTATTACACCAGAGGTCGCGGGTTCGATCCCCGCACGGTACAAACATTTGTGTGCATGAACATGTCTGTTTGTATCGGTCTGGGTGTTTCTATGTATAATATGTATGTATTTACAAAAAAAAAGTATAAAAGTAATGTTTATCCGTTGTCTAGCACCCATAGCACAAGCTAATGCTTAGTTTGGGGTTAGATAGCGCTGTGTGAATAATGTCCAGAGATATTTATTTATTATTTATTTATCATCAGCCTATAGATGTCTTACTGCTGGGTCACAGGCCTTATTTTTACACTCAATGTAATATCTCTTGGCTTTGAAGTATGTTTCATGCTTTGCTATGTTTTTTAATATACATATAGACATGCAGTTGGATATACTTATAAAATAAAACAAGTAAAAACGCACCTATGATCTTCCCGTCTGCGTTGAGGACATTGCCATCTTTATCAAACTGTTTCACAGACTTGATAGTTTGTCCAGATTGAAGAGTAATCTTGCCTGTAAAAAAGAACGTGAATACGTCCATAATTTAAATCCAGTCGTCCTTATATTGATAGGTTCTGGCTTGATCTATATCTATCTCTTTATATAATTATAAAGAGGAAAGATTTGATTGAATGTTTGTTTGTATTGGATAAGCTCCGAAACTAGTGAACCGATTTGAATAATTCTTTTACTGTTGGGAAGCTACCATTGATAGTGTATTTAAAAAAGAGGTAGATATGCCATCCTTTGACGCACGGCGATTAGAATTTGATCCGTCGAGATCATAACAAGCTACTCCCGTCTTGATATCTTTCTCGTCTCGGATTTGCCTCGCGTCAGGCGCAAGCAAATATAAACTTTAATGCGTTGGGATAGTGTTCATTTTCAAAAATGCAATTTTTTTAAGATATCATTCCGGTTACATAGACAATATTATTTCCATGGTCGAGATATACTAAATCTATGTGCTTCACCAACAGTTGACATTATGCGTCTAAAATGATTTGTGTCAATTAACACAATATGAGCGGAGCATTTTTCGAGCGCTAGTGCCGTATCTACCTCTTTTTTAAATACACTATCAATGGAAGCTACACTATCCCCGGGTGACAAAGGGTACTTTTGATCCCGGAAATGTGGGAGGAAGGAGTGTTAACATAAGTCCATTACTGAAATCAAGGCATTGTTATAATAACAGGTGCTGCCAAGCTTATACAAAACGCTTGCTAAGTGCGATAAGCGATCAAAAATCCGAATCCAGATTTAAAAAATCTTGAAATTTTTTGCTCGAAACTAGAATTGAATCTAGGTCCTTAAAATCACGGCACCAATCATTGAGGTGCTCTTCTGCAAACCAAGATTTCTAAACTTTGAATTAAATGTGTAGGTTTTTTGGATTTCATTTCTAATTTAACAATATTACTTAAGTTCTGCTATGCAATTCACTAAGCGACACTCGTTCGAAGTTCGATGCGCTCACGGCTGAGATCACGGGTGTGTCAGCCTTAACATCGTTCGATGTTTTCACGGCTTTATAAATTGGTATTCTCTAAGCTCAAATAACTCGCCGTCGATCTGTCGGCTTCGTGAACTAACTTTCATACAAGAATATGTCAGTCAAGTGTTTCCTTATCACACCGTTCAAAGCCTTGCGGCGGCGCTAGTATCGTACAGCGTTGAAAAAGTTCTTACAGAATACCAAAATGACACTCACCGATGACACAGCCGCGGCGACTAAGGCTTTTAAGACATTTGCGCTTAGTGACTGCACTGCTGATTGCCGATTTGTAAATGTAACAAACATAGTTCCTTTTTCTTGCTTTACAATCAGCTAGAAAAAATCTAGAATAGGTCCCATTATAACGTGCTCGGTCTCCATTAAATCTTTTATTTAAATAGACTTACCAATGGTGTTGCCCTTTTTATCAACTACATTGCCATCTTCATCAGCATTTAAGTCGCTGAGCGTGTATTCGCTGTCGACGACTCCAGAAACTGTCTCCTTAGTATTATCACTATCAAGGTCGGTTACTACTTCGGCTGCAAAGAAATTAAATATTAATAATCAACTCTTCTGACGATACTATTGCACAAAAACATAATTTTGGGGGGGGGAAGGGGCTGACTTTGCCTATCAGTGCGTTCAAAACATTCGACACATTTTTTTCCGAACCCGGGATTTGAACCTAGGACCCGGATTTTGCGGGTCAGTACGGTACGGCATCAGACAACAAATCAATTTTAAATTTTTTTTATTTAAAAAAGGAATATGCTAAATATATAAATGAAAAATTTAGACGAGGTCTCCGTCCATTTATAACCATAAGTTACTCATATTTGGATGTTTCAGTACGAAGATCCAAAGTGTTATAGTCAGTACATACTATTCAGCTAAGATCGAGCAACAAAAATTACGGTAACTATTCAAATACTTACTTTTTACCCCCTTGATTGATTTTCCGGGTAGGAGAGCGATTTTTCCTGTAAATGAATGGTGGTAAAATATTATGTTAATAGAAGTAAAAAGAAAAAATATTCAAGAGAAAGTAACATTTGACATTATATGTACCTATGATTTTGCCGCTAGAGTCAAGCACATTGCCATTTTGGTCGAATGTTGACACTTCGTTAATAGATACTCCGGAATTAAGGATAAGTTTACCTGTAAAAATATGAAAAAATAAATTACACTTGAAATCACAGGCTCGAAGATCAGATGAGCCTACAGCCTGGCAACATTGAGCGGCGCTGGTAAAGTATCCCTCAATGGAATAAGCCGCAGTGGCCGCTTACCATCAGGTGGGCTGCGTGTCTGTCTGCCAACTAAAAATTACCGTACTAGTAAAGTAGTTTTAAGTGGTTCTGGATAACTTAAAAGCCCTGTGTCATTAGGACGCTATGGCGACATCGTCGGCTACGTATTCAAGTTGTTAATAGTGAAATATCAACATTTGCGACCTTGCCAAACCGTTTCCAAGTGAGTTAAGGCCCATTTTCAATAATAACTGCTTGGATGGTGGCCGGCGATAACACTATAGCGTCCTTATCAATAATTTCTCGTGTCAAACTTACGGCAGCAAGAAAAAGATCCATCTGAGTAACTTGTATGGAAATTCAAAAAAGTTACTACTTGCCGCCGTTTTGCCACTAGATTTCCCATACAAATTTTTACATTCGAATTACTTGTCCCTTTTCTTCCGATGCGCCATCAATCCATATTGGCTTCTTTGCTTCAATAACGTGATATCTTTAAAAGACATTGGATATATCACGTTTTTGAAGCAAAGAGGCGATACTTATTAAGCTAAAGTCCTTTCACTCACCGATAGGTTTGCCATCTTGATCGACCAAGTTTCCATTTTGGTCTGTAGTCAAGTCATTGAGTGTGTACTCGTTGTCGACGACGCCAGAGACAGTTTGATTAGTAATTTTAGTTGCTTCAGTTTTGCCATTTAATTTCGTCACTACTTCGGCTGCAAAGAAAATATTTTTTCTTTATGTTTTGTATTATTGTTCGGGGCAAGGGGTTAGCTGCATCAAAGGTAAACAAGAGGTTCGCATTACATTAACAGATAATTTAAATAATTATAAAGTAAGTTTAATAAATGTAATTAAAGTAACAGAGGTCGCGGGTTCGATTCCCGCACGGTACAAACATTTGTGTGCATGAACATGTCTGTTTGTATTGGTCTGGGTATTTCTATGTATAATATTATGCATGTATGTATTTACAAAAAAAAAGTATATAAGTAGGTAATGTTTATCCGTTGTCTGGTACCCATAGCACAAGCTAATGCCTATTTTGGGGCTAGATGGCGCTGTGTGAATAATATCCAGAGTTTTTTTTTATAAATGCAGTATTGGTTTGAAAATAATGATAATTACTCAAAAACTTACTTTTCACTCCCTTGATTGTTTTTCCGGGTAGAAGACCAATTTTTCCTGTAAATGAATAAAATATATAAAAAAAGTCGTGCTAGTTAAGTAGCTTAAGCATAAGTCCTGGGTTCAACTCGCAGATTGAGTGAAAATAAAAATAAAAACGTATTCTTTAAACGCAGCTCGATTTTGTGATATTCAATAAATGAATGTGTGCATTGTAGTGATTAACCATTGTAATGATGCCTTTTTCTTGCAATGGGGCATCAATAGTCATTTTTTTATAAATAATAAGAAATATAATAATAAATTGGCCTTAACATACCTATGACCTTTCCGTTAGCGTCAAGCACATTGCCGTCTTGGTCGAATGTTGACACCTCGTTGATAGATTCACCAGACTGAAGCATCAGTTTACCTATAAAAATAGTTTTAGTTTCAAAAGTGCCTTTAGAGATGGAACTATATAATACTTGATGCACACTTTAGTATATTGATGATAGTTTAACTCACCGATAGGGTCGCCTTGTTCATCGACCAAGTTTCCATATTGGTCTGTAGTCAAGTCATTGAGCGTGTACTCGTTGTCGACGGTGCCAGAGACAGTGTTAACACTGGTCACTACATCGGCTGCAAATAAAAATAAAAGTCATTTTAATTAAAGGACACAACAAAGACAGACAGAGAATGCCATTAGGCATTAGGTCCGCCTTATGTATTCTTGATTGTGCATTAAAGTTTAAATAAATAAATAAATAAAACAAATGAACTTATTAAAGGCAAAAAAACAAGGCACTACGCAGTTACATGGAAAAGTGCCACAGAGTCAAATAAATGAAATATTGGGTAGTTCATTTATACAAATATGCAGTTCGTACTTCGTATATTTCAATATTGATAATCCTTTGAAGATTTTATTTCTCATTACAAGTTTCACCTCTAACCAGTCAATTCTAACTGTTAAAAAAATACGATAGATAAAAATGTAATCGCTCAAAGAAAATGCCTTCCCTTTTCCCATGTACATTGGCATCAAACAAGGCAGGATTCTGCAGACTGCTTATTAAAATATCAAAAAAGAAGTCGCCCTGGAAATACCAGTTTAGTAAAAAAAATATATTCAAAAACTTACTTTTTACTCCCTCAATTGTTTTTCCGGGCAAGAGACCAATCCTTCCTGCAATCGAAAATAGAATACTTAGATACTTAGATTACATAATTTTTTGCAATCTTGGTTTAAAAATTCACACTATATTGTATGACTTTTAACGTACCTATGACTTTGCCGTTAGCGTCGAGCACGTTTCCATCTTGGTCGAATGTTGACACCTCGTTGATAGAGGCACCAGGTTTGAGAGTGATTTTTCCTGTAAATATAATCAGTTAGATAATGATTTAAGCAGTACGTTGTGACCATGGACATTTCGAAATATTGATAAACGCTTGACTCACCAATAGAGTCGCCTTGTTCATCGACCAAGTTTCCATATTCGTCTGTAGTCAAGTCATTGAGTGTGTACACGTTAGTCGTCTGGGTAGAGACAGTGTTAACACTGGTCACTACATCGGCTGCATAAAAGTAAAAAAATAAATATTTGAAGTGTTCAAGATTTAGTAATTAGAAGACACTTCGTCGAAAACCTTTAACTTTGACTGTAAAATATGTCGTAGCAAATCAGAATCGCTCAGCGATAGTTAAAATATTATTGAACGGTTAGTCAGATTACATGACGTCTTTAAGTTATAACAGAAATAGAAATAGAAATCATTTATTCTGCAAATAGATTTAAAAAAAATACTTTTGCACGTCAATCTTTTTTTTTTCCTACCAGCACTTCGACGTCAATGGCATGTTGAGGAAAGAAGTGCCGCAAGAAACTCAACAGTTTTGCCTTTTTAAAAAAAAAATATAAATTATATATATTATAATAACTCTTCTTGATGAGTTGGCATTTGATGTGTGACTTAAACTTGTGTATGGGTTTTTATCAAAAGATTAGTTAGGCACGAATTCTATCAATTAATCAGATTGGTTTTAAGAACATAGCGTTATAAAGCAATACAGTACAGTGCGTGTTGTTTTTAATGATTAAAAGTTGCATTAATGTTATGTCGCTTTAGAGAAAATAGTTGTCCAAAACTCACTTTTAACTCCCTTTATTCTTTTTCCGGGTAAAAGGCCAATTCTTCCTGCAATAATATTCAAAAGGTAAGAAACAGTGAAAACATTGTGTAATTAATTCAGTTTTGTAAGAAATACTTGAACCATGATGTTAACAAAAATATATTCTGTTTGTAGCTATAACGCACCTATGACGTTGCCTTTAGCGTCGAGCACATTGCCATCTTGGTCGAATGTTGACACCTCGTTGATAGAGGCACCAGGTTTGAGAGTGATTTTTCCTGTGAAAATAATCAGTTAGATAATGATTTAAGCAGTACGTTGTGACCATGGACATTTAGAAATATTGATAAACGCTTGACTCACCAATAGAGTCGCCTTGTTCATCGACCAAGTTTCCATATTGGTCTGTAGTCAAGTCAGCGAGCGTGTACACGTCAGTCGTCTGGTTAGAGACAGTGTTAACACTGGTCACTACATCGGCTGCAAAAAAGTAAAAAAATAAATATTTGAAGTGTTCAAGATTTAGTAATTACAAGAAACTTCGTCGAAAACCTTTAACTTTGACTGTAAAATATGTTGTAGCAAATCAGAATCGCTCAGCGATAGTTAAAATATTACTGAACGGTTAGTCAGATTACATGACGTCTTTAAGTTATAACAAAAGATTAGATAGGCACGAATTCTATCAATTAATCAGATTGGTTTAAGAACATAGCGTTATAAAGCAATACAGTACAGTGCATGTTGTTTTTAATGTTTAAAAGTTGCATTAATGTTATGTCGCTTTAGAGAAAATAGTTGTCGAAAACTCACTTTTAACTCCCTTTATTCTTTTTCCGGGTAAAAGACCAATTCTTCCTGCAATAATATTCAAAAGGTAAGAAACAGTGGAAACATTGTGTAATTAATTCAGTTTTGTAAGAAATACTTGAATCATGATGTTAACAAAAATATATTCTGTTTGTAGCTATAACGCACCTATGACGTTGCCTTTAGCGTCGAGCACATTGCCATCTTGGTCGAATGTTGACACCTCGTTGATAGAGGCACCAGGTTTGAGAGTGATTTTTCCTGTGAAAATAATCAGTTAGATAATGATTTAAGCAGTACGTTGTGACCATGGACATTTAGAAATATTGATAAACGCTTGACTCACCAATAGAGTCGCCTTGTTCATCGACCAAGTTTCCATATTGGTCTGTAGTCAAGTCAGCGAGCGTGTACACGTCAGTCGTCTGGTTAGAGACAGTGTTAACACTGGTCACTACATCGGCTGCAAAAAAGTAAAAAAATAAATATTTGAAGTGTTCAATATTTAGTAATTACAAGAAACTTCGTCGAAAACCTTTAACTTTGACTGTAATTATGTTGTAGCAAATCAGAATCGCTCAGCGATAGTTAAAATATTACTGAACGGTTAGTCAGATTACATGACGTCTTTAAGTTATAACAAAAGATTAGATAGGCACGAATTCTATCAATTAATCAGATTGGTTTAAGAACAAAGCATTATAAAGCAATACAGTACAGTGCATGTTGTTTTTAATGTTTAAAAGTTGCATTAATGTTATGTCGCTTTAGAGAAAATAGTTGTCCAAAACTCACTTTTAACTCCCTTTATTCTTTTTCCGGGTAAAAGACCAATTCTTCCTGCAATAATATTCAAAAGGTAAGAAACAGTGGAAACATTGTGTAATTAATTCAGTTTTGTAAGAAATACTTGAATCATGATGTTAACAAAATTATATTCTGTTTGTAGCTATAACGCACCTATGACGTTGCCTTTAGCGTCGAGCACATTGCCATCTTGGTCGAATGTTGACACCTCGTTGATAGAGGCACCAGGTTTGAGAGTGATTTTTCCTGTGAAAATAATCAGTTAGATAATGATTTAAGCAGTACGTTGTGACCATGGACATTTAGAAATATTGATAAACGCTTGACTCACCAATAGAGTCGCCTTGTTCATCGACCAAGTTTCCATATTCGTCTGTAGTCAAGTCAGCGAGCGTGTACACGTCAGTCGTCTGGTTAGAGACAGTGTTAACACTGGTCACTACATCGGCTGCAAAAAAGTAAAAAAATAAATATTTGAAGTTTTCAAGATTTAGTAATTACAAGAAACTTCGTCGAAAACCTTTAATTTTGACTGTAAATATGTTGTAGCAAATCAGAATCGCTCAGCGATAGTTAAAATATTACTGAACGGTTAGTCAGATTACATGACGTCTTTAAGTTATAACAAAAGATTAGTTATGCACGAATTCTATAAATTAATTACATTGGTTTTAAGAACATAGCGTTATAAAGCAATACAGTACAGTGCGTATTGTTTTTAATGTTTAAAAGTTGCATTAATGTTATGACGCTTTAGAGAAAATAGTTGTCCAAAACTCACTTTTAACTCCCTTTATTCTTTTTCCGGGTAAAAGGCCAATTCTTCCTGCAATAATATTCAAAAGGTAAGACACAGTGAAAACATTGTGTAATTAACTCAGTTTTGTCAGAAATACTTGAATCATGATGTTAACAAAAATATATTCTGTTTGTAGCTATAACGCACCTATGACGTTGCCTTTAGCGTCGAGCACATTGCCATCTTGGTCGAATGTTGACACCTCGTTGATAGAGGCACCAGGTTTGAGAGTGATTTTTCCTGTGAAAATAATCAGTTAGATAATGATTTAAGCAGTACGTTGTGACCATGGACATTTAGAAATATTGATAAACGCTTGACTCACCAATAGAGTCGCCTTGTTCATCGACCAAGTTTCCATATTTGTCTGTAGTCAAGTCAGCGAGCGTGTACACGTCAGTCGTCTGGTTAGAGACAGTGTTAACACTGGTCACTACATCGGCTGCAAAAAAGAAAAAAAAAATATTTGAAGTGTTCAAGATTTAGTAATTACAAGAAACTTCGTCGAAAACCTTTAATTTTGACTGTAAATATGTTGTAGCAAATCAGAATCGCTCAGCGATAGTTAAAATATTACTGAACGGTTAGTCAGATTACATGACGTCTTTAAGTTATAACAAAAGATTAGTTAGGCACGAATTCTATAAATTATTTACATTGGTTTTAAGAACATAGCGTTATAAAGCAATACAGTACAGTGCATGTTGTTTTTAATGTTTAAAAGTTGCATTAATGTTATGTCGCTTTAGAGAAAATAGTTGTCCAAAACTCACTTTTAACTCCCTTTATTCTTTTTCCGGGTAAAAGGCCAATTCTTCCTGCAATAATATTCAAAAGGTAAGAAACAGTGAAAACATTGTGTAATTAACTCAGTTTTGTCAGAAATACTTAAATCATGATGTTAACAAAAATATATTCTGTTTGTAGCTATAACGCACCTATGACGTTGCCTTTAGCGTCGAGCACATTGCCATCTTGGTCGAATGTTGACACCTCGTTGATAGAGGCACCAGGTTTGAGAGTGATTTTTCCTGTGAAAATAATCAGTTAGATAATGATTTAAGCAGTACGTTGTGACCATGGACATTTAGAAATATTGATAAACGCTTGACTCACCAATAGAGTCGCCTTGTTCATCGACCAAGTTTCCATATTCGTCTGTAGTCAAGTCATTGAGTGTGTACACGTTAGTCGTCTGGGTAGAGACAGTGTTAACACTGGTCACTACATCGGCTGCAAAAAAGTAAAAAAATAAATATTTGAAGTGTTCAAGATTTAGTAATTACAAGAAACTTCGTCGAAAACCTTTAACTTTGACTGTAAAATATGTTGTAGCAAATCAGAATCGCTCAGCGATAGTTAAAATATTACTGAAGGGTTAGTCAGATTACATGACGTCTTTAAGTTATAACAAAAGATTAGATAGGCACGAATTCTATCAATTAATCAGATTCGTTTTAAGAACATAGCGTTATAAAGCAATACAGTACAGTGCGTGTTGTTTTTAATGATTAAAAGTTGCATTAATGTTATGTCGCTTTAGAGAAAATAGTTGTCCAAAACTCACTTTTAACTCCCTTTATTCTTTTTCCGGGTAAAAGGCCAATTCTTCCTGCAATAATATTCAAAAGGTAAGAAACAGTGAAAACATTGTGTAATTAACTCAGTTTTGTCAGAAATACTTGAATCATGATGTTAACAAAAATATATTCTGTTTGTAGCTATAACGCACCTATGACGTTGCCTTTAGCGTCGAGCACATTGCCATCTTGGTCGAATGTTGACACCTCGTTGATAGAGGCACCAGGTTTGAGAGTGATTTTTCCTGTGAAAATAATCAGTTAGATAATGATTTAAGCAGTACGTTGTGACCATGGACATTTTGAAATATTGATAAACGCTTGACTCACCAATAGAGTCGCCTTGTTCATCGACCAAGTTTCCATATTCGTCTGTAGTCAAGTCATTGAGTGTGTACACGTTAGTCGTCTGGGTAGAGACAGTGTTAACACTGGTCACTACATCGGCTGCATAAAAGTAAAAAAATAAATATTTAAAGTGTTCAAGATTTAGTAATTAGAAGACACTTCGTCGAAAACCTTTAACTTTGACTGTAAAATATGTTGTAGCAAATCAGAATCGCTCAGCGATAGTTAAAATATTATTGAACGGTTAGTCAGATTACATGACGTCTTAAAGTTATAACAAAAGATTAGATAGGCACGAATTCTATCAATTAATCAGATTGGTTTAAGAACATAGCGTTATAAAGCAATACAGTACAGTGCGTGTTGTTTTTAATGATTAAAAGTTGCATTAATGTTATGACGCTTTAGAGAAAATAGTTGTCCAAAACTCACTTTTAACTCCCTTTATTCTTTTTCCGGGTAAAAGGCCAATTCTTCCTGCAATAATATTCAAAAGGTAAGAAACAGTGAAAACATTGTGTAATTAACTCAGTTTTGTCAGAAATACTTGAATCATGATGTTAACAAAAATATATTCTGTTTGTAGCTATAACGCACCTATGACGTTGCCTTTAGCGTCGAGCACATTGCCATCTTGGTCGAATGTTGACACCTCGTTGATAGAGGCACCAGGTTTGAGAGTGATTTTTCCTGTGAAAATAATCAGTTAGATAATGATTTAAGCAGTACTTTGTGACCATGGACATTTAGAAATATTGATAAACGCTTGACTCACCAATAGAGTCGCCTTGTTCATCGACCAAGTTTCCATATTCGTCTGTAGTCAAGTCAGCGAGCGTGTACACGTCAGTCGTCTGGTTAGAGACAGTGTTAACACTGGTCACTACATCGGCTGCAAAAAAGTAAAAAAATAAATATTTGAAGTGTTCAAGATTTAGTAATTACAAGAAACTTCGTCGAAAACCTTTAATTTTGACTGTAAATATATTGTAGCAAATCAGAATCGCTCAGCGATAGTTAAAATATTACTGAACGGTTAGTCAGATTACATGACGGCTTTAAGTTATAACAAAACATTAGATAGGCACGAATTCTATAAATTATTTACATTGGTTTTAAGAACATAGCGTTATAAAGCAATACAGTACAGTGCATGTTGTTTTTAATGTTTAAAAGTTGCATTAATGTTATGTCGCTTTAGAGAAAATAGTTGTCCAAAACTCACTTTTAACTCCCTTTATTCTTTTTCCGGGTAAAAGGCCAATTCTTCCTGCAATAATATTCAAAAGGTAAGAAACAGTGAAAACATTGTGTAATTAACTCAGTTTTGTCAGAAATACTTAAATCATGATGTTAACAAAAATATATTCTGTTTGTAGCTATAACGCACCTATGACGTTGCCTTTAGCGTCGAGCACATTGCCATCTTGGTCGAATGTTGACACCTCGTTGATAGAGGCACCAGGTTTGAGAGTGATTTTTCCTGTGAAAATAATCAGTTAGATAATGATTTAAGCAGTACTTTGTGACCATGGACATTTAGAAATATTGATAAACGCTTGACTCACCAATAGAGTCGCCTTGTTCATCGACCAAGTTTCCATATTCGTCTGTAGTCAAGTCAGCGAGCGTGTACACGTCAGTCGTCTGGTTAGAGACAGTGTTAACACTGGTCACTACATCGGCTGCAAAAAAGTAAAAAAATAAATATTTGAAGTGTTCAAGATTTAGTAATTACAAGAAACTTCGTCGAAAACCTTTAATTTTGACTGTAAATATGTTGTAGCAAATCAGAATCGCTCAGCGATAGTTAAAATATTACTGAACGGTTAGTCAGATTACATGACGTCTTTAAGTTATAACAAAAGATTAGTTAGGCACGAATTCTATAAATTAATTACATTGATTTTAAGAACAGCGTTATAAAGCAATACAGTACAGTGCGTATTGTTTTTAATGTTTAAAAGTTGCATTAATGTTATGACGCTTTAGAGAAAATAGTTGTCCAAAACTCACTTTTAACTCCCTTTATTCTTTTTCCGGGTAAAAGGCCAATTCTTCCTGCAATAATATTCAAAAGGTAAGAAACAGTGAAAACATTGTGTAATTAACTCAGTTTTGTCAGAAATACTTAAATCATGATGTTAACAAAAATATATTCTGTTTGTAGCTATAACGCACCTATGACGTTGCCTTTAGCGTCGAGCACGTTTCCATCTTGGTCGAATGTTGACACCTCGTTGATAGAGGCACCAGGTTTGAGAGTGATTTTTCCTGTGAAAATAATCAGTTAGATAATGATTTAAGCAGTACTTTGTGACCATGGACATTTAGAAATATTGATAAACGCTTGACTCACCAATAGAGTCGCCTTGTTCATCGACCAAGTTTCCATATTCGTCTGTAGTCAAGTCAGCGAGCGTGTACACGTCAGTCGTCTGGTTAGAGACAGTGTTAACACTGGTCACTACATCGGCTGCAAAAAAGTAAAAAAATAAATATTCAAAGTGTTCAAGATTTAGTAATTAGAAGACACTTCGTCGAAAACCTTTAACTTTGAATGTAAAATATGTTGTAGCAAATCAGAATCGCTCAGCGATAGTTAAAATATTATTGAACGGTTAGTCAGATTACATGACGTCTTTAAGTTATAACAAAACATTAGATAGGCACGAATTCTATCAATTAATCAGATTGGTTTAAGAACATAGCGTTATAAAGCAATACAGTACAGGGCGTGTTGTTTTTAATGTTTAAAAATTGCATTAATGTTATGTCGCTTTAGAGAAAATAGTTGTCCAAAACTCACTTTTAACTCCCTTTATTCTTTTTCCGGGTAAAAGGCCAATTCTTCCTGCAATAATATTCAAAAAGGTAAGAAACAGTAAAACATTGTGTAATTAATTCAGTTTTGTAAGAAATAATTAAATCATTATGTAAAAAAATATATTCTATAACGCACCTATGACGTTGCCTTTAGCGTCGAGCACGTTTCCATCTTGGTCAAATGTTGACACCTCGTTGATAGAGGCACCAGGTTTGAGAGTGATTTTACCTGGTATTAAAATATTAACATATTAGGTAATTATTTGTAAGTAGTATACCGTTAATGCGGACATTCAATAAATTGTCTACCACTGGACTCACCGATAGGGTCGCCTTGTTCATCGACCAAATTTCCATATTTGTCTGTAGTCAAGTCATCGAGCGTGTACACGTCAGTCGTCTCGGTAGAGACAGTGTTAACACTGGTCACTACATCGGCTGCAAGTAAATACAAATTAATCTATTAAGTATATAAAAATGAAAGCTAGTGTAAGTTTAAGTGTAAGATTATTATAATAATAAAAAAATAGAAAAAATTGACAATTCATTACAGAACAAGTAAAAAAACACAAAGTTAGTGTCAGAACTAGGACCATTTTTAAATTGTAAGACAAGTTTGTGATAATTTCTCGGTCAAATAAAAATGTTGACAATGAGACGGAATTAGTCAAGTCAAAAAAAAAATTGTTGAAAATACTTACTTTTAACACCTTTGATTGTGATGCCAGGCATAAGACCGATTCTTCCTGCAATAAAAAAAATATTAATGTAAACAAGACTCAAATAAGTTAAACGATCAAAAAAAAAAGGGCTCGTAAACGCACCTATGATGTTGCCGTTAGCGTCTAGTACATTGCCATCTTGATCGAATGTTGACACGGCGGTGATAGATACACCCGGTTTAAGGATAAGTTTACCTGTAAAATATGTTTAGTTTAAAAAGTGCCTTTCAAAATAGGAAAAATCTTATGATTATTTAGACATTAAAACTCGACTTTTTTTTTAATCTCTGTCTGACAGAGCGAGAGTTGATTGAGATGTCTACGGAGAGAATGAAGAGTAATAAATTGTTGGTTAAGTACATGTTAATTAGATTGCCATTCGCGAATGGATACGACGAAGTGGCGAGAAAGAACTTATGTTGAGACGGAAGAGTGTATTAATATTACTAAGAACTTATGTGATGTGGAGATATACATAGAATGAAATGTAGTAAGTGGTGTTACAAAATAAATGAAGTAAGACAAAAAGAGAATTGCTTTGAGAGGCTTAAGAAGAACTGCCGGCATTGTACTCTTTTAAAACTCGACTTACCGATTGCGTTGCCTTTTTCATCGACCAAGTTTCCATATCGGTCTGTAGTCAATTCAGCGAGCGTGTATACGTTTTCGGTGCTGCCAGAAACAGTGTTGACACTGGTGACTACGTCGGCTAGTAAAATCATAATAAATTAATGAGTATTAACTTTAAAATATTTATAGTACGAAAAGTTTATAAGCTAACCTAATCATGAACCGAGTTTATTCACAAAAAAGCTATACTTTGATAATATCAAAAACTTACTTTTCACGCCCTTGATTGTATACCCAGGTAAAAGGCCGATCCTCCCTGAAATCAGTAATATAATTATTAGAAAAAAACTTGATACAAAGGTGAAAACAAAGCACGTTAAATTATTAATGGCCCAAACGCACCTATAGTGTTGCCGTTAGCGTCGAGTACATTGCCATCTTGATCGAATGTTGACACGGCGGTGATAGATACACCCGGTTTAAGGATCAGTTTACCTGTAAAATATTTTTACTTTAAAAAGTGCCTTTTAAAATAGAAAAAAATCTTAAGATTATCCAGACATTAAAACTTGACTTACCGATTGTGTTGTTCTTTTCATCAACCAAGTTTCCATATTGGTCTGTAGTCAAGTCAGCGAGCGTGTACACGTTAGTCGTCTCGGTAGAGACAGTGTTAACACTGGTCACTACATCGGCTGTAAGTAAATACAAATTAATCTATTAAGTATATAAAAATGAAAGCTAGTGTAAGTTTAAGTGTAAGATTATTATAATAAAAATAATAGAAAAAATTGACAATTCATTACAGAACAAGTAAAAAAACACAAAGTTAGTGTCAGAACTAGGACCATTTTTAAATTGTAAGACAAGTGTGTGATAATTTTTCGGCCAAATAAAAATATTGACAAATGAGACGGAATTAGTCAATTAAAAAAAATTGTTGATAATAACTTACTTTTAACACCTTTGATTGTGATGCCAGGCATAAGACCGATTCTTCCTGCAATAAAAAATATTAATGTAAACAAGACTCAAATAAGTTACTCGATCCAAAAAAAGGGTCGTAAACGCACCTATGATGTTGCCGTTAGCGTCGAGTACATTGCCATCTTGATCGAATGTTGACACGGCGGTGATAGATACACCCGGTTTAAGGATCAGTTTACCTGTAAAATATTTTTACTTTAAAAAGTGCCTTTCAAAATAGGAAAAATCTTATGATTATTTAGACATTAAAACTCGACTTTTTTTTTTAATCTCTGTCTGACAGAGCGAGAGTTGATTGAGATGTCTACGGAGAGAATGAAGAGTAATAAATTGTTGGTTAAGTACATGTTAATTAGATTGCCATTCGCGAATGGATACGACGAAGTGGCGAGAAAGAACTTATGTTGAGACGGAAGAGTGTATTAATATTACTAAGAACTTATGTGATGTGGAGATATACATAGAATGAAATGTAGTAAGTGGTGTTACAAAATAAATGAAGTAAGACAAAAAGAGAATTGCTTTGAGAGGCTTAAGAAGAACTGCCGGCATTGTACTCTTTTAAAACTCGACTTACCGATTGCGTTGCCTTTTTCATCGACCAAGTTTCCATATCGGTCTGTAGTCAATTCAGCGAGCGTGTATACGTTTTCGGTGCTGCCAGAAACAGTGTTGACACTGGTGACTACGTCAGCTAGTAAAATCATAATAAATTAATGAGTATTAACTTTAAAATATTTATAGTACGAAAAGTTTATAAGCTAACCTAATCATGAACCGAGTTTATTCACAAAAAAGCTATACTTTGATACTATCAAAAACTTACTTTTCACGCCCTTGATTGTATACCCAGGTAAAAGGCCGATCCTCCCTGAAATCAGTAATATAATTATTAGAAAAAAAACTTGATACAAAGGTGAAAACAAAGCACGTTAAATTATTAATGGCCCAAACGCACCTATAGTGTTGCCGTTAGCGTCAAGTACATTGCCATCTTGATCGAATGTTGACACGGCGGTGATAGATACACCCGGTTTAAGGATCAGTTTACCTGTAATATATTTTTACTTTAAAAAGTGCCTTTTAAAATAGAAAAAAATCTTAAGATTATCCAGACATTAAAACTTGACTTACCGATTGTGTTGTTCTTTTCATCAACCAAGTTTCCATATTGGTCTGTAGTCAAGTCAGCGAGCGTGTACACGTTAGTCGTCTCGGTAGAGACAGTGTTGACACTAGTGACTACATCGGCTGAAAAAAAAATATGACTATTAACTTCGAATTATTTATACTTTAAAGAAATTTAATACTCTTGACTTCACTTTCTGGGTTTATTTATGAAGCGAGCTTATTCAAAATTTTACAGCAACTACACATTGAATATATAAAAAACTTACTTTTCACGCCCTTGATTGTAATGCCTGGTAAAAGGCCGATCCTCCCTGAAATCAGGAATATAATTATTAGAAAAAGTAAATGAAAAGGTGAAAACTAAGCAAGTCATAGCTCAAACGCACCTATGGTGTTGCCGTTAGCGTCAAGCACATTGCCATCTTGGTCGAATGTTGACACCTCGGTGATAGAGCAACCGGGTTTGAGAGTGATTTTTCCTGTAAAAACAATAATTATTTTGTTTTAACAATATTTACTAGTAGAGGCTAAAAATTATTATTTCAAAGATGACTCAAAATATTTTTGGCCGATGCCAAGCGCTTGACTCACCGATGGGTTTTCCATTCTTATCGAGTAAGTTGCCATTCGTGTCTGTAGTCAAGTCAGCGAGCGTGTACACGTTGTCGACGACGCCAGGGACAGTGGTTACATCACCAGTGTTGACGCTAGTGACTACCTCAGCTGAAAATAAAAGTAAAAAGTTTTTTTTTGTAGTAATCTGTTAGCTTGTTTATTATATGTGTAATACACATTAAAAACATCAGAAGTAGCAAAACGACGCGAAAAAATATATTGCCTTAGTGCATTAGAAAAACATAATGTAATTATTTAAAAACTTACTTTTTATACCCTTAATTGTTACTCCAGGCAAAAGGCCTATACTTCCTGCAATCAGAAAAAAATATATAATATTATGTTAGTGTAAACAAAAAGAGCTATTTACTTGTCCGAAATCTGTCTAATGTATCTGTCAAATAACTAAGATACGATGTTAATTTTATTTTAAAAAAGAAAACAGCGTAACGGTTTTCTGACAGGAACAATATCATGCACTGAATTTTATAACATAAGTTAAATTAAATAGTACACAGTAGATTTAATTAAGTTTGTCCATAAATACTTAAATATTTTTTTTTAAAACATATGCACGAACCAATGGTGTTGCCTTTAGCGTCGAGGACATTCCCATCTTGATCGAATGTTGACACTTCAGTGATAGTGCAACCGGGTTTGAGCATTATTTTACCTGAAAAAGTAATATAGCTTTAGACAGTGACAACAACAACATATTATATTTTGAAATTCAAATAGCGTTTAACTTACCGATGGGGTTGTTATATTCATCAACCAAGTTTCCATATTGGTCTGTAGTTAAGTCAGCGAGCGAATACTCGTTGGTAGGAACAGGATTGACACTGGTCACTACATCGGCTGCAAAAAAAAACGTATAAATTCATGAGAATTATCTACGACTAATAAACAGCTTGTAGAAGTATGACAGTATTTTGATTTCACATTTGAAGGTAGCTTAATCATGAAAAAAATCAAAAATCAAAAGAGTTTTACTGGACTTATTCCTCGAATATGTCAAAAACTTACTTTTCACGCCTTTGATTGTCATGCCAGGTAAAAGGCCGATTCTTCCTGTAAATTGTAATTATTGTTAGAAAGAATTATACCAAGTTAAAAAACAAGGAAATATAAATTATTTAAATAGTTTAAATCGCACCTATAGTGTTGCCGTTAGCGTTGAGCACATTGCCATCTTGGTCAAATGTTGACACCTCGTTGATAGAGGCACCAGGTATGAGAGTGATTGTACCTGTGAAATTATATGATTGTAATTAGGATTCTTCTTTATTCACAAACAACTATTGAACACTTTATAAAGGTCAACTCACCGATTGAGTCTCCATTTTGATCGACTAAGTTTCCATATTGATCTGTAGTCAAGTCATCAAGCTTGTACACGTTGTCGACGACGCCAGAGACAGTGTTTAAACTAGTCACTACATCAGCTGCAAAAAGGGGATTAATTAATGAGTATTGCTTATGAAAAATGAAAAAAAAATTAAAAATGTTTATTTCTTTAGAAAACATTTACAATAATATGAAATACCATTGACTTATTTGAGATTGCCTAGTAAGTATTAAATATACTTGTGGCAGGCAACCCCGCTCCTTTACTACAATTACATACCACTTGTTGTTGTGTGATGTGACATTAAACATTTACCACTTTAAACAAAACAATATATTTTTATATTTTATGAAATAAATGTGACTTTATAAACAGGGACAGGGGATCTTATGCTTAATATTATTGTAGAAATTAATAATTTCATCAGTATTGTCTACAAATAATTTACACTTTGTAGGATAATTCTTTGACTTTACATTGCAGATAATTTTGTTTCTTTTTTTTTATAACATGATGAAGCTAGTCTATTAAAAATAAACCACTCATTGAATAATATAATTCAAAAGCTTACTTTTAACGCCCTTGATTGTGATGCCAGACAAAAGACCGATTCTTCCTGTAATCAATAATATAATTATTGTAATAAAGAGTAATAACAATGTTTAAACGAATAAATTAATTTATTGTGCAAAACGCACCTATAATGTTGCCGTTAGCGTCAAGCACATTGCCATCTTGATCGAATGTTGACACCTCGGTGATTGAGCAACCGGGTTTGAGAGTGATTTTACCTGTAAAAATAATATGATTGTATACTCGTAAATAAGTGATTAACAAGCATAATGTTTCAGTTTGAGCACTTTCAGATAAGTTCTTTTCTTTATTTCACCTATCCATGTTTAGACATATATCTGATACTTCTGTGTTTTAAAATTGACAAAAGACTTTCATCATTAAATTAATAAAATATGTCTAGACATTATTCACTCAGCGCCATCTAACATCAAACTAAGCATTACGTTTGTGCTATGGGTCCTTGACCACGGATAAACATTACTTACTTATATACTTTTTTTTGTAAATACATATTATACATAGAAACACCCAGACCGATACAAACAAACATGTTCATGCACACAAATGTTTGTACTGTGCACGACCTCTGGTGTAATAGTCGATTTCTCGACCCTTACACCAAATGGCTCGGCATAAATCATTGACATCTTTCAGATTTATTATCAAGAATTTATCTGACAATGAGAATTTTTGGTTGGCATTTAGAATCATTACATAGCTGAACTTACCGATAGATTTGCCATTTTGATCGACCAAGTTTCCATATTTGTCTGTAGTTAAGTCAGCGAGCGTGTACACGTTGTCGGATGCAGATGTACTGCCACCAGGCTTGACATCTGTAGGAGTTGGTTTAGTGCCGACAATTTCAGTGACTATATCCACTGGAAATATAAGAGAGTCGTAAATTTCCCAAAAGAAACAAACAAACACTTTTATACATATTGTCAACGAAACATTTATTTTGCCGCCAGCTCCAGAACGCTGTTCGTGTAAAAATTATAAATATTTTTCGACTATACCAATAGTACAAAAAATATTTACATGATTAATACAGTGCATATTATAATATTATATTCTTGATTAAGAAAAAAAAATTTCTAAAAATAAAACTGATAAATGAATGAATGGCATGTTACACAAAGAATGATGAATTTGAATGTAGGTGAAGAGGGAGAGGAAGACCAAAAAAGAGATGGATGGATTGTGTGAGAGATGATATGAATGAAAAAGGAGTGCATGCATTGTTGACGAGTGACAGGGATGAATGAAAGCGAAAAACATATTGCGCCGACCCCAAATAAATTGGGAACAGGGCAGGGAGATGATGATGATGAAATCTAATGAATGACGGAGAAGTGTTTACTTACCAGGATGGTTAAGAAGATTATATACTACTTCATTGGCGCCTTTGATTAATTCTCCAGTGGAATCTATAACAAAAAATCAATTTTATTGTAAAACTTATAAATTGCGTGGTACAGTCGCGTATAATGAAAAAAAAACAATAGAGTCAATTTATATAAAATCACTAATTGAAAATAATAAATATATCTCAGGAAATTATTTACACAGCGCCCTAGCCCCAAACTAAGCATTAGCTTGTGCTATGGGTGCCAGACAACGGATAAACATTACTTAAATACTTTTTTTTGTAAATACATACATAATAACACCCAGACCGATACAAACACACATGTTAATGCACACAACTGGTGTAATAGCCGACTCCTCGACCACTACACCAAATGGGTCAAATAAAACTTAAGTTTAAAACAATGTAAATATATTAGAAAAAATTATTCGCGGTTCTTTGAAATTCACATTTGAAGTCACTACGTATTTGATTGCTTTAGACCACTTCTTTCTCCATCATTAAATTAAGCGCAATAGCAAAGCCATAACACATACAACAGCCTTTTGTGAGACAGGCAACGAATTTAATATCGTTGGAGACAGGTCTTTGGTACTGAGTGGTACAGTCAACAGCACATCAGCCTACCCTAATCTGTCAAATTTCTACAACCAATTTTCAGCTTTATTAATTTCACATAGAGTTCTTTTTCAATTGAGAATTTTTGGCAGATTAGGGTAGGTCCGTACTTCCCTGGTGGCCTACTTGACTACCAATAAGAACTGTACGTGGCACGGTTCTACCTCACTAAGGTTACTTTACCAAATTAAAAAAAGATACAAACCTGTAAATCCACTGACAATTTTTCCAGTATTCAGACTGACTTTACCTGCAAAACAAAAATTACAAATTTAGATTGTTTTCTTATATTTCTGTAAACGTACAATAGTTGTATATGATTTCTCTGCTTTATATTACTTACCTACAACCTTGCCAGTTATCTTGTCAGTGACGGTTCCGTCATTGCTAACCACTAGATTGGCGGCAATTAGTGTGCTGTCATCAGTGTTGCCAACAACAGCGCCGTCATTTTTTATGCTGGTAGCAGTCACAACATCAGCTGCAAAATAATAATTATTAAGTCACTTGCTGGTGAGTATACAACAAACTACAAAATAAATAAGACATTTAATGTCATCCAAAGATATTTTCCGGCGCCACTTAACCCCAAACTTAACAACAATCAGTGCCACAAAAAGGATAGAGATAATTAAGTACTTTAAATACGATAGCGAGAAGTTTTACAATTCGTTTCAATATAATCTATGCGCCACTTGATATGTTTAAAAACAGCAACTTAAGTTATTATGAAGCAACTCCATCCTTAAATCAAAAGAAATAAATAACACCTTTAATATGTCAGAATAGATACAAAAAGAATTAATTAAAAAACTTACTTTTTACACCCTTGATTGTTATGCCGGGTAAAAGACCAACCCTTCCTGCAATTTGTAAAATACATGTTAGAAAGAAAAAGTGGTTAAAACAAATTATTTAAAAAAAATATACACTATATCATCAAAACGCACCTATGATGTTGCCGCTAGCGTCAAGCACATTTCCATTTTGATCAAATGATGAGACTTCGTTGATAGTGCAACCGGGTTTGAGTGTGATTTTTCCTGTAAAAATTATTTTTGGTTTAGATACTCTTTGTAAATTCCTATTAATAAAATTTTATATTATGGGTTGACGATCAACTAACCGATGGTGTTGCCTTTCTTATCCACTAGTCTCCCATTCAAGTCTGTAGTCAAGTCATCGAGTGTGTACTCGTTGTCGACGACGCCAGAGACAGTGTTAACACTGGTCACTACATCAGCTGCAAATAAAATATAAAATTTAGACACATTATAAAAAAATACAGTTTTTCACCCTACACTTAAGAGAGAAAAATGACGCATCAAATATGGCAGGAGGACAACAAAATAAATGCTAAAACTTACTTTTTACACCCTTGATTGTTATGCCGGGTAAAAGACCAACCCTTCCTGCAATTGGTAAAATATATGTTAGAAAGAGAAAGTGGTTAAAACAAATTAATATAAAAGAATATACACTATATCATCAAAACGCACCTATGATGTTGCCGCTAGCGTCAAGCACATTTCCATTTTGATCAAATGATGAGACTTCGTTGATAGTGCAACCGGGTTTGAGAGTGATTTTTCCTGTAAAATTATTTTTGGTTTAGATACTGTTTGTAAATTCTTATTATTAAAATTTTATATTATAGGTTGACGATTAACTAACCGATGGTGTTGCCTTTCTTATCCACTAGTCTCCCATTCAAGTCTGTAGTCAAGTCATCGAGTGTGTACTCGTTGTCGACGACGCCAGAGACAGTGTTAACACTGGTCACTACATCAGCTGCAAATAAAATATAAAATTTAGACACATTATAAAAAAAAAAACAGTTTTTCACCCTACACTTAAGAGAGAAAAATTACTCATCACATATGGCAGGAGGACAAAAAATAAATGCTAAAACTTACTTTTTACACCCTTGATTTTGATGCCGTCCAAAAGACCGATTCTTCCTGCAAGTAAAAATATCAATGTCAAAAAGTATGAAATACGTAATTGTTTTTATTAATAAAAAAAAATACTTGCTGACTTAAATGTAAGCAAACAAATAAATAAAACAACGCACCTATGATGTTGCCGTTAGCGTCGAGCACATTGCCATCTTGGTCGAATGATGACACCTCATTGATAGAGGCACCAGGTTTGAGTGTGATTTTACCTGAAATATTATTTAAGTTTCAAATACTCAGTAAATAAAATTAGTCAAGATTATAATATTACTCAAAAAATATAAAAAAAAAAACATTTAAAAACTTTGACTCACCAATGGATTTTCCATTTTTATCTACCAAGTTGCCGTTCAGGTCTGTAGTCAAGTCATCGAGCGTGTACACGTTATCAACGGTGCCAGTGACAGTGTTAACACTGGTCACTACATCGGCTGTAAATAAATAAAAACAATTTAAATACATGATAGTGGTTAAATGTATGTCATTATGTGTAATGCACACTGTTTAATCTAAATTAGTTACGATTTGACTGACACAACTCAATATTCGAAATAGCAAAATGACATATTGGATATCTTTCTACACATAAGAAGAAACAGCTGATATTAAATAAACTTACTCTTTACACCCTTGATTGTAATACCGGCCAATAGACCAATCCTTCCTGTAATTAATAAAGTATTTGTTAGAAATAATATAACTATCTGATTAACATTAAAGCATATTTTGTGCCTTCAAACGCACCTATGATGTTGCCGTTAGCGTCGAGCACATTGCCATCTTGGTCGAATGATGACACCTCAGTGATAGAGGCACCAGGTATTAGCGTGATTTTACCTGTAAAAACATTTTTATTAACAACCATGTCAACAAAAAAATTTAATCTTTCGAATTTTATTCACAAAGACTTACCAATACGGTTGCCTTGTTTATCCAGCAGGTTGCCATTTAGATCTGTTGTCAAGTCATCTAGCGTGTACACGTTATGGGTTCCTCCAGAAACAGTGTCCACACTTGTTATTACATCAGCTACAAAAAATATTTATTCGTTAATTTAAAGTTCGTGAAATGAAACTGTTGACTACAGAACAATTGAAAAGTGCCGTTTGAATACAACATTTATTCAAAATTCAAAAGGTTTTACCTAAATATCCACGAGAGCAAAATAACAAATTAAATATGTCAGTGTTAAGGAAAATTATCATTCTCATACTTACTTTTAACACCCTTAATTTTTTTTCCGGGCAGAAGAGCGATCCTTCCTGTAATTTAATTAAAAATATTCATAAGAGAATTCAAAGAAAATTACTAAGGATAATAATTATTTTCCTAGTTTTTACGCACCTATGATATTGCCGTTAGCATCAAGCACATTGCCATCCAGGTCGAATGTTGACACCTCAGAAATAGAGGCACCAGGTTTAAGAATGATTTTACCTGAAATAATAATGTTGTTAAAACAGTTATAACTTTGGTTTTAAATTTCGAGTTTGGGTTAGTATTTCACTTACCAATAGTGTTTTTATTTTTGTCAATTAAGTTTCCATTCAGATCGGTAGTCAAGTCAGCGAGCGTGTATTCGTTGTCGACGACAGTAGACACAGTGTTGACACTGGTCACTACATCGGCTACAGATAAATAAAAATAAATTAAGTTTTGTTATGTTTAGCCACCATTATTTTAGAAATTACTTATGTCTTTTATATGCAGTTCTTGGAAGCTTAATATCTTCTATAATGTAAAAAAAACTTACTTTTTACACCTTTGATTGTGATGCCAGCCAATAGACCGATTCTTCCTGCAAAAAATAAATTGATGTCAAAAATAATCCAAGAAGTTATTAGATTTCTAATCTGAAATACGTGTGGCATATAACGTACCTATTACTTCGCCTTTAGCGTTTAGCACATTGCCATCTTGGTCAAATGTTGACACATCGTTGATAGAGCAACCGGGTTTGAGAGTAATTTTTCCTGTAAAAACATTATTTTATTTAAATAGCAGTATCTGAAATACCAAAGATTATTTTATGTATATAGATGATTTAACCTTTTTTATAATGTTTTTCAGCGCTTTACTCACCGATGGGTTTTCCATCCTTATCGATTAAATTGCCATTCAAGTCTGTAGTCAAGTCATCGAGTGTGTACACGTTGTCGACGGCGCCAGAGACAGTGTTAACACTGGTCACTACATCGGCTGAAAAATATAAGTTACTCGTACAATTTTTTTAAAGATGTAAGCATGAAAATAGTTTTAATAACTAGTTAACCTGTTTTCTAAATTTTAAATTCTAATGCAGATAACTAAAATTAATGTTCCTACTTATTTTTATTTTTTTTGTGTAAGAATTCAATGCCAGGTAATATTTATACTTAAAAGTTACAATTAAAACGATACTGTAAGTCTTATGTATTGCAACAATTCGTTTGTTATTTAAAAATTATTTTAAAGCTAAATCGATATTATGTAGCAGGTTTCATCAAAAATACGATATTTGATAACGACACACTTAATCATTACAGTTTCCAATTAAAAAAAATATTATGAAAAACTTACTTTTTACACCTCTAATTGTGATTCCAGGCAAAAGACCGAGTCTTCCTGCAATAAAATACATTAATGTCAATAATAATTCAAGAAGTTTTCTCAATCAGAAGGAATACTTATGACTAAAACGTACCTATAACTTCGCCTTTAGCGTTTAGCACATTGCCATCTTGGTCGAATGTTGACACTTCGTTGATAGAGCAACCGGGTTTGAGAGTAATTTTTCCTGAAATAATATTATCATCTTTAAAAATAGTTATCTTAAATAGCAAGGATAATGTTACTCACGTGTTGACGAGCCATTTGGTGTAATGGTTGAGAACTCGGCTATGAAACCAGAGGTCGTGGGTTCGATCCCCGCACGGTACAAACATTTGTGTGCATGAACTTGAACATGTCTGTTTATATCGTTCTGAGTGTTTCTATATTTATAATATGTATATATTTACAAAAAAAAGTATTTAAGTAATGTAGCCGTTGTCTGGCACCCATAGCATAAGCTAATGCTTACTTTGGGGCTAGATGGCGCTGTGTGAATAATGTGTGATACTTATTTATTCAGAAAAAGTAACAAGCACTTTATTAACTTTTAACTTACCAATAGCGTTGCCATTTTTGTCGAGTAAGTTGCCATTCAAATCTGTAGTCAAGTCAGCGAGCGTGTACACGTTGTTGACGACAGTGGACACAGTGTTAACACTAGTCACTACATCGGCTGCAAATAAATTTAAATAAATAAATAGGTCTTTACTTCTTTATGCAAAATTAAACTATACGACCGACATTAAAGAAATTTGGTTCAGATATTTTAAAGAGACTTTTAGAAAAGACCCGAGAATTGACCCCAAAAATCCCAAAATCATGATTAAGTTGATTGTTTGTTTGTTTGTATGTTTGTTTGTTTGTATTGAATAGTCTCCGAAACTACTGAACCGATTTAAATGATTCTTTCACTATTGGAAAGCTACACTATCCCCGGGTGACATATTATGGTACTTTTTATCCCGGAAATATGAGGGAAAGGAGGGGAAATTTGGTAAAAGAAATTACGTGCGGGTGAAACCACGGCCGGAAGGCAAGTCTTTTATAAATTACAATGCTACTAATGTTAAAGCAATTCATTATTTTTAGGGAGATAACCCAAATATCACTACGAACTATATGACATAATTATGTTATTCAAAAACTTACTTTTTACACCCTTGATTGATATTCCTGGTAAAAGACCGATTCTTCCTGCAAAAAAATAAATTGATGTCAAAAATAATCCAAGAAGTTATTAGATTTCTAATATGAAATACGTGTGGCATATAACGTACCTATAACTTCGCCTTTAGCGTTTAGCACATTGCCATCTTGGTCGAATGTTGACACTTCGTTGATAGAGCAACCGGGTTTGAGAGTGATTTTTCCTGAAATAATATTATCCTCTTTAAAAATAGTTATCTTAAATATCAAAGATAATCTTATTTACGCATTGACGAGCCATTTGGTGTAATGGTTGAGAAGTCGGCTATGGTACCAGTCGTCGCGGGTTCGATCCCCGCACGGTACAAACATTTGTGTGCATGAATTTGAAAATGTCTTTTTGTATCGTTCTGAGTGTTTCTATATTTATAATATGTATGTATTTACAAAAAAAGAGTATATAAGTAATGTAGCCGTTGTCTGGCACCCATAGCATAAGCTAATGCTTTTTTTGGGGCTAGATGACGCTGTGTGAATAATGTGTGACATTTATTTATTCAGAAAAGGTAACAAGCACTTTATTAACTTTTAACTTACCAATAGCGTTGCCATTTTTGTCAAGTAAGTTGCCATTCAAATCTGTAGTCAAGTCAGCGAGCGTGTACACGTTGTTGACGACAGTGGACACAGTGTTTACACTAGTCACTACATCGGCTGCAAATAAATTTAAATAAATGAATAGGTCTTTACTTCATTATGCAAAATTAAACTATACGACCGACATTAAAGAAATTAGGTTCGGATATTTTAAAGAGATTTTTAGAAAAGACATACACCTGACCGGAGAATTGACCCCAAAATCCCAAAATCATGATTAAGTTAATTGTTTGTTTGTTTGTATGTTTGTTTGTTTGTATTGAATAGGCTCCGAAACTACTGAACCGATTTAAATGATTCTTTCACTATTGGAAAGCTACACTATCCCCGGGTGACATATTATGGTACTTTTTATCCCGGAAATATGAGGGAAAGGAGGGGAAATTTGGTAAAAGAAATTACGTGCGGGTGAAACCACGGCCGGAAGGCAAGTCTTTTATAAATTACAATGCTACTAATGTTAAAGCAATTCAATATTTTTAGGGAGATAACCCAAATATCACTACGAACTATATGACATAATTATGTTATTCAAAAACTTACTTTTTACACCCTTGATTGATATTCCTGGTAAAAGACCGATTCTTCCTGCAAAAAAATAAATTGATGTCAAAAATAATCCAAGAAGTTATTAGATTTCTAATATGAAATACGTGTGGCATATAACGTACCTATAACTTCGCCTTTAGCGTTTAGCACATTGCCATCTTGGTCGAATGTTGACACTTCGTTGATAGAGCAACCGGGTTTGAGAGTGATTTTTCCTGAAATAATATTATCCTCTTTAAAAATAGTTATCTTAAATATCAAAGATAATCTTATTTACGCATTGACGAGCCATTTGGTGTAATGGTTGAGAAGTTGGCTATGGTACCAGTCGTCGCGGGTTCGATCCCCGCACGGTACAAACATTTGTGTGCATGAATTTGAAAATGTCTTTTTGTGTCGTTCTGAGTGTTTCTATATTTATAATATGTATGTATTTACAAAAAAAGAGTATATAAGTAATGTAGCCGTTGTCTGGCACCCATAGCATAAGCTAATGCTTTCTTTGGGGCTAGATGACGCTGTGTGAATAATGTGTGACATTTATTTATTCAGAAAAGGTAACAAGCACTTTATTAACTTTTAACTTACCAATAGCGTTGCCATTTTTGTCAAGTAAGTTGCCATTCAAATCTGTAGTCAAGTCAGCGAGCGTGTACACGTTGTTGACGACAGTGGACACAGTGTTAACACTAGTCACTACATCGGCTACAAATAAATTTAAATAAATAAATAGGTCTTTACTTCATTATGCAAAATTAAACTATACGACCGACATTAAAGAAACTTGGTTCGGATATTTTAAAGAGACTTTTAGAAAAGACATACACCTGACCCGAGAATTGACCACAATATCCCAAAATCATGATTAAGTTAATTTTTTGTTTGTTTGTATTGAATAGGCTCCGAAACTACTGAACCGATTTAAATGATTCTTTCACTATTGGAAAGCTACACTATCCCCGGGTGACATATTATGGTACTTTTTATCCCGGAAATATGAGGGAAAGGAGGGGAAATTTGGTAAAAGAAATTACGTGCGGGTGAAACCACGGCCGGAAGGCAAGTCTTTTATAAATTACAATGCTACTTATGTTAAAGCAATTCATTATTTTTAGGGAGATAACCCAAATATCACTACGAACTATATGACATAATTATGTTATTCAAAAACTTACTTTTTACACCCTTGATTGATATTCCTGGTAAAAGACCGATTCTTCCTGCAAAAAAATAAATTGATGTCAAAAATAATCCAAGAAGTTATTAGATTTCTAATATGAAATACGTGTGGCATATAACGTACCTATAACTTCGCCTTTAGCGTTTAGCACATTGCCATCTTGGTCGAATGTTGACACTTCGTTGATAGAGCAACCGGGTTTGAGAGTGATTTTTCCTGAAATAATATTATCCTCTTTAAAAATAGTTATCTTAAATATCAAAGATAATCTTATTTACGCATTGACGAGCCATTTGGTGTAATGGTTGAGAAGTCGGCTATGGTACCAGTCGTCGCGGGTTCGATCCCCGCACGATACAAACATTTGTGTGCATCATGTCTGTTTGTATCGGTCTGGGTGTTTATATGTATAATATGTATGTATTTTGCTAATGCTTACTTTGGGGCTAGATGACGCTGTGTGAATAATGTGTGATATTTATTTATTCAGAAAAGGTAACAAGCACTTTCTTAACTTTTAACTTACCAATAGCGTTGCCATTTTTGTCGAGTAAGTTGCCATTCAAATCTGTAGTCAAGTCAGCGAGCGTGTACACGTTGTTGACGACAGTGGACACAGTGTTAACACTAGTCACTACATCGGCTGCAAATAAATTTAAATAAATAAATAGGTCTTTACTTCATTATGCAAAATTAAACTATACGACCGACATTAAAGAAATTAGGTTCGGATATTTTAAAGAGACTTTTAGAAAAGACATATACCTGACCCGAGAATTGACCCCAAAATCCCAAAATCATGATTAAGTTTGTTTGTTTGTTTGTATTGAATAGGCTCCGAAACTACTGAACCGATTTAAATGATTCTTTCACTATTGGAAAGCTACACTATCCCCGGGTGACATATGGTACTTTTTATCCCGGAAATATGAGGGAAAGGAGGGGAAATTTGGAAAAAGAAATTACGTGCGGGTGAAACCGCGGCCATAAGGCAAGTCTTTTATAAATTACAATGCTACTTATGTTAAAGCAATTCATAATTTTTAGGGAGATAACCCAAATATCCCTACGAACTATATCACTTATGTTATTCAAAAACTTACTTTTTACACCCTTGATTGATATTCCTGGTAAAAGACCGATCCTTCCTGCAATTAAGTAAATTGATTTTTAGAATGTGTAAATGATTATGTATACATATAATTATTTTTTGTCATTTCAGTTGTTAGACAGGCACGCCACCTGATGGCAAGCGGCCACTGTAGCCTATTCGATGGTGAGACACTTAATTCAGAAGCATCGTTGAAAGTGTGATAGTCACTGTAGACTCCTTTTATCTTTAAGTGTTTCATGTCCAGTAAACTGACTTTCACATTTTGCCAGAACACAGCCAGAGCTGTTAAGCTGTTATGGCTGTTTGCCCTCTTATGACGTGGTGGACTAGTATGGCCAAACTAATTGAGAAAGCCCCATTGCCCGATCCGACAACCCAGGACAGACTATCCTGGCGCCACAAGAAAAGGAGAGCCGACCCCACCTAATGTGGGATAAGGTGACGACAAAGAAGAAAGACAGCCAGAGCTGTTATGGCGGCAGATTTTACCTGTGGGATGGTAGCTAGCCAGTCGGACTCTGAAAAAGTCCTACCACCAACCAGAGCAAAGGTATTTTTTTTTATAAGGATGCAGTCAGTGTGACCACACTCCACCTGATGGTAAGCGGATGTAAGGTCCAAATATAAGGTTGACTGGCTCAATAGAACATAGTACCCATTGAACCAGTCACCCTCACCCTGAAGGCCTGCTGAGATGCCGCTTCCGCTTAAAAAGCCCAGGATTATAGAAGGAAGGTGTTGAAAGAGACCCTCTAAAAATATATTATAAGAAGTAAAAAATATATATTTTATAAAATATATTTATAGTTTAAACGCACCTATGCAGTTGCCTTGAGCGTCGAGCACATTGCCATCTTGGTCGAATGATGACACGGCGTTGATAGAGGCACCAGGTTTAAGAACGATTTTACCTGTAAAAATATTTTGAGTTTAGATAGTATCAATATTGGAGTCATAAGTTTCAATCTTTTGACTGTACACTCACCAATAGCGTTGCCATTTTTATCCACCAAGTTTCCATTTAAATCTGTAGTTAATTCAGAGAGCGTGTATACGACGAGGTTTCCTGTGAAAATAATGTTTAAATTTTAAATTTTTATCTTACTAGTCCACGCTAATATTATAATTGCAAGCAGCAAAGTTATCTGTTTGTCTGTAAAAGGCTTTTAATTGGACTGTTTTAGATTACTATCTTGCAAGTTTTACACTGTGACAATTATAAATACAATGTATGTTTTTTTGCCAATATTTTGATTATTGTATCGTTTTCGTCCTCTTATTCTTATATCACAAATTATAGGTGCTATGTGACGAGAGCTTTCAAATGCCTGTATTAATTTCGAATAAAAAAAGGATTCAACTACGTGCTTATGCTATAAAGCAAGTGACAAAGTGGTCTTTTTTCATGATATCATACTTATAAGAATACTGGCAAATGGCTTAAAATTTGACTTTTTGGAATAAACAGTTTTTGTAGAATCTCACCTGGTAAATCATCGCTTGTACTAATAAGTTTCCCATTTGCATCTATTTCTTCCAAAATACCTGTAAACATAAAAACAATTGGAAATCGAAGAACAAAATAATATTTCAAGAATACCTAGTAGAGTCATAATGCAATTCATGGCTGCAGTCGCAATGGGCCTTCTAACAGCAGTGCGAATTACTAAGCGCAAATGTCTTAAAAGCCTTAGTCGCCGCGGCTGTGTCATCGGTGAGAGTCATTTTGGTATTCTGTAAGAACTTTTTCAACGCTGTACGATACTAGCGCCGCAAGGCTTTGAACGGTGTGATAAGGAAACATTTGAGTTTAGAGAATACCAATTTATAAAGCCGTGAAAACATCGAACGATGTTAAGGCTGACACACCCGTGATCTCAGCCGTGAGCGCATCGAACGAGTCTCGCTTAGTGAATTGCATAGCAGGCGAGCGAAGTGAGAGTAGTAGTTTTGCTTTGCATAAGAGTGCCGAAAGCGCGAAACAAAAGGGAAAGATTTCCGACCTCCTCGATTTGTATTTTTCATTAAACGGGCTGAAGCTTGTTACTTAACTGGCTCGCTTGCAAACTAGGAAGTTGCCCGTTTCGGAGGACACGTTTAGACACCACCATGACCGCAGGCTAGCTAGACCTACCCGGGGATGGGCTGGTCAATAGCCACAAGGCTGGCACCGGCTCGTCCCAATCGGATGTGAAGGGGAAACCGGGGGAGTTTAGTGGGTAGTGGGACTTAGTCTCGAGCCTCACACACGACCGCAGGCGTCGCTAGCCTGCGGTTATGGCGCGTAAAAATGGTCTCCTCCGCAAAAAAATTCTAGCTAGCTAGACCTGTGGCCTTAAGACTAAAGTTTCCCCTTTCCAGCCTTGAGGCTATTAACCAGCCCAACTGGGTAGTAAGAGTAACCCTGCCCTAGGACCCAGAACAAACATTTACGGATAAAAAAATTATGTTTTTTTCTGTGTCTAGATGATAATATTAAAATTAAAAAGTGTCAATTTGGACACTGTGTCCGAATAAACTGTGTCCGAATCGACGGTTAGTCTTTATATTTAAGTAATTTATTAAGGTACCTTCGTTATTTCCGGTACCCAAAACACAATTGCTTACTTTGATCAATGTATTTCATGGTGTCCAATTTTTATTAACTGTGTTCATATCAATGTCCGTGATGTCATAATTATTTATTGTGGAATAATTACCTGAGATTCCTTTGTTTGCACTATTGATTACGTTTCCAGCTCCATCTACAATATGACCTGTAAACAAATGATACTTAGAATCTTCCAGTTACTACATTAGTAATCGAATTTGCTACGTGTCAAAAACCACGGTGAAAATTAGATTCCTCGTAGTTTTTCAAAGATCAAACGAGCTTGTGGCAGCACATTGTTCTACAAAAGAAGTGTCCCTCAATAGAGTAGGCCAGGCCGCTTACTATCAGGTAAGCAACGTGCCAGTCTGCTAATGATGGAGCATAAAATAAAAATCTGACCAACTCCAATTCCAAGATTTCCTAAAATTCTTTCCTGCTTCGTTTAAATTGTAACTGATAGATACGACATTATGAAGTCCACCTCGTGTTCAATATTATTTATATGGTACTTAAGCATTGAAGTTAGTTAAAATAAATATATGATTTAAATCACTTTTTTTGTAAATGAAATCGATATTTCGAAATCCAAAACCTCTTTCTAAAAAAATTTTTTTCATTCTTATTGGTTGCATCGCTCATAAGAAAAAGTTGATTTGGAACTAACTATTCAAGATTTAAAAAAGGAGCATTATACATTAAAAAAATCTCCATGGAGCTTACCTATAATTTCACCCTTATTATTCAGGACATTGCCGTTTACGTCAAGTATTTTCCCAGTTGTATCCGTGATCAAGTTTCCTGCTAAATCTACAACTTTCCCTGGAATAAACACAACAAAATATGAGTTAACATTCTCTCAGCCTACTTCCAAAATAAAATTAACTTATCCACTCATACGTCCACTGTAACCACAGTTACAGAGACCATATACCTCAGAACAGTCCGTGTAACTACAGTTACATTTTTAAGAATTCGCGCCCGCCGATTGTTTTTTTCTTTTTCTTATCGCTGTGGATGTTTATAGTCTGTAGTGTTGCTGGTTTTTGACGCTCTATGATATGTACCACACCTTATTTCAAGTGGAACATAACTTCGGCTCATGGCTACAAAAAAAAAAATTGTCAAGTTGCTTGTTGTTTTTGTGGATCAGTGCGCGAGTGACTCCAGCTATTTAATTCGAGAAATCATGCCGTAAGTAATAAAATATTATTGTTTTGTATATCAAAATATTTATAATCTTACATATTTTCATATTTTATAACATTATGTGCGATTCCAGTCAGTTTTTAAGTAAAAATTTGGATTAAAAATAGGTCGGTGACTCTGTGTTTTTATTAGTGAATAATTGGAAGATCTAAAAAAGTTCTTATATTATATCGTAATTAAATGTTTTAATATGAAAACTTATTAATATTATAGCCTGGTTATTACCATACTTTCTTGAAATATTCCATATTTCATTCTGGATTAGACAATTTACCATACGTGAACTTCGATTTCACAGATCATGTAGCTTTAATTTTTATTTTATTTGTAATACTTTTAAGATGATTTATAATAGGATTTTGGTTCCAAATGAAACTCCATTAAATTACCTAAAACCCAAAATTGTTTTGATATTGTAAACGTCAAAAATATCTAATAAAAAAATATTTAAATTGAAAACTAGGACAAAATTAGCATTTCTTAAAGTTTACTGTAAGATCATTAATAGAATATAATGTTAAAATCAAACATAACTATTGCCTAAAAATCGTCAACTAATGAGCCTTTCATTAGTATTTTTCATTTTGCGATATTTGAGTTATTTACTGAGTAATAAGCATTTATTTAGCATACGTCTCCTATCGATTTTATTTTGCGCGTATCACGTGACTCGCGGACTGTCCTGACAACCTAGCGAAACGCGCGCGGACGTTTGAGTGGTTATCGTAGAAAAATATTAACTTTGTAGTTACTTAAGTTTTCCTAACACTAATTATATTTATCTTCAAAATCACAAAGCAAATATCTAAGTAAAGTTTTCGTCTCTTGTTTTATAAAAAGACTCATGTAAAACCAGTGTCACAAATTGTGTTTGCTTTTACTTTAGACAATGCACTAGAAGAACAATCTAATAAACATTTTTCGAAATGATGTCTGCATCACTTCGAAGGAAGATAGACTACATTTCGAGACCAACTATCTTACTATTTGCTTTGTACAACAATCCTAGAATTATATTTTACATAACTTCGGTTGACAAATAGATAGGGAAGCCACTTGGTCTACCAAAACATTATTTCAATGTTTGTGATAAGGGCAGAATTTGCTCTTCTGAACAAGATCTAAAATCGCAGCATTTTCATTGAATTTCCTCAATGGTAAGACTATCTGTCAACTGAAGTTAATGTAATGATGTGCCTTCAAGGCCTCGGCCTCGAATTTCGGCAGCAACGAGATGTTTTGTATGGAATCCCATAGACCCGTTCTCGAACACAGCAGGGCGGGAGCGGGAGCGGCAGCGCAAGCAGGCGCACTGCGGATCACCGCTTGACAGCATCGTACTGCTCTTGTCAGCCCGCGGCAAGCGGGGACCGCAGTGCGTTTGCGTGTACCGCTGCTCCCGCCGAAGTTCGAGCCCGAGGCCTAACTGCTAAATGACTAAAACTACTGAAGCAAACCAAAAAAATCACCAAGCAATCGCATGTGATGATAAGCTGGAAGAAGTTTCAAATGTCCATGTGTCTCTGTAACCAAGTAATGGATGATAGAAATGGAAGATGGTGGAAGCGAATCAAAGAAAAACGTGACGTACCCTGCAATATTTGGGTTTAGTTTTGAATGCAAACCATCAGAAGTATGAGGGAAAGCCTGAGTCCAGTAATGAATTGATTGTCATTTGACGACTTAAGCCCTACTTTTTTAAAATTTGCTTCTATATTTAGGGAACGCATTTAATATATTATATCTTATCTATATAAATAAAAATTAATTGCTGTTCGATAGTCTTATTAAAACTTAAAAACGGCCGATTTGACTAATTTTAGTCTTGAAATATTCGTGGAAGTCCAGGGAAGGTTTAAACGATGAGAATTTTTGAAAAATGGCTAGTAAATTCTTAAGTAAGTGATGCGAAATTCACCGGGTCAGCTAATTCGCGTTAAGTATTAAACAATGGTTAACTATTGTTTGGTTATTATATTTGTACAGGATGTCTCAGTTTGGGATAAGATGGTGTTGCTTTATATGTCCAAGGATATTATTACTTCCCTAGTATTCGGACAGTGATTAAAAATTTGGTAAGTCCATTGAAAATTGAACTGAGTAACCGATCCAATCGGATTTTGGTTACAGTAAAACTGGCAGGTTTCCTCATATCCCACGACCTAAGCAAACGCAACGCAGTGGAAGCAGTGGCTTTAAAAATGGTTAATATTGAATGAGGCTTACCAACTACTTGTCCATCTTTTTCCACGACATTTCCAGTGCCGGTTATCTTTTTGCAGGTGTCTACAAATATTCGATAAATCCCTGGAAAGACATATTCATCATCATCACCATCCATCCAAACAATAGTTTTTTGGCTATCATCCAGCCATTTATTAGAATCCAATGTATAACCATAAAGTCCATAACTAACCTACATTTGCTCGACAATACCCACTAGTTCAACAATACAGACAAGATTTATAATTACTTATTAGCGCTACTTACATTCCGAAGAAAACGTTACCGCGATGTAAACTATACATAGCGCCATCTATTGGTACCTATTGGTAAACTTAAAAAAGCACACAAACCTAAGTAGCCTACCAACGATGGTCTGATTGAGCGACGCTAATTAATTGTACCTAAATGGAATAGGTGTTTGTAAACTACTATTTTGGTCTGTTATGCTTGTCTGATTACGTGCTAGAATCTCCTGCTTCGCGGTTACGTAAGTTTAAATTCAGTTTGTACCCCGTGCCATTAAGTCATGGAATGCCCTTCCGGCTTACGTGTTTCCTTCCTCTTACAATCCTGGGCTTTTTAGGCGGGGCGTGAAGCGGCATCTCAGCAGGCCTTCAGGGTGAGGGTGACTGGCTCAATAGGTACTTTGTTCTATTGAGCTAGTCAACCTTATATTTGGACCTTACATCCGCTTACCATCAGGTGGAGTGAGCTCATCATGAATGTTTTCATATAAAAAATAAAAGTTTTATGTCTCTGAATAACAGTTGACATTTCACTGCTATAAATCATTAGAGATCTCGTGTCCTTGCATAATTATACATTTCTCATAACTATGCTCGAGCAAGTATGACACCAATTTATTCCTGCGAATAGGGATGCCTTGGCGGCATTTGTAAAAGGACTTTTAGAGAAGTTATATTATTTAAGATTTCGTTTAAATCTGGTGTATCCACCATCTGGTGAGTTCTTTAAATATAGTCCTTATTAACCTACGTCTAGAAGCCTAGTGTTTCTTCTTATCTAGATTATCGTATCTAAATCTTAACTATTATATTAGACTAGTTTCCATTATAAGTCAATAAGAATCAGAGCATTTGTAATACATGCCTTATTGTCATAAGCATAAGGTTTTCAATGAATCCAGTTTTCATGCAATGTATGGTCGATCGATCGTTAGCTAAGCAGCTTTTGCATGACCAAAATTTGGATGGGTGGCCATTTCACACCGTTTTACTCCTTATTTAAAGGCATGTTTAGCCATACTGTCTGGCGTTTATAACATGATATTATTCATTAAACCAAGCTATGTTTGGATGTCTGGAATTTTATGATATTTTTTTTTTAATTTGAATGAAAATATTTGAAATTCAATAACTTACATTTTACGCCATTTATTGCTCCATTAACGGCGTGTCCTAAAAATAATAAATAATAATATAGATAAACTTAATAAGTCATCGTCACAATGATGGGTCTGTTAAACACCACGCTTGCCAAATGCTTAATGGTGATCACAAACCAAAATTGTGTTCGAAAAATCTAATACAAGATTTTTTTGCTCGACCAGGGTATAGAACCTTGGATCCCGAGATTGTTGGAAGATCTTAAACATTGACCATAGAGAAACATTGACCCTCTTTAACATAACATTTTTAAACCATGTTTTGTAATAAGCGGGTGAATGTGCCGCAACTTGACTAGGAGAACAGTGTTTTTTTTTTAAATTATAGTAGATAATAAATTATTATTTTTATTACCTAAACTGTCGATGATGCCACCAGATTCTGTAAATATACAAAATTCAAAATACATAAATATTTAAGTCACATTAACAAATAAAATAAAATATATAAAATAATAAAAAAATAATTATATAATTAACCTAGGTACATATAAGTAAGTTTATTTTTTATTAGTTAAAGTTATATTTCAGACATAAAACACTACTATGTTTAAAAAACTCTACTATGTTTATAAACTTAATTCTATATGAAATAACTAATTCAAGGAAAAAAGAGATAAAGTAAAAAACATAATTTATATTATTTTACGAATGTAATGATAAGCATGAACTTTTCTTTATTTGGTCCAAGTAAAAAAATCTAGTGTACGAGTCGGAAGCACATCATCTGTCAAAATCCTACAATCAATTTTCAGCTTTATGTCCATCGCACAGAGTTCTATTTCGATTGAGGCTTTTTGAAAAATAGGGTTGATCTGCTGCCAAGTGTACTTTCTATCTTTTTTCTTGACAACACAGAATTATTAAAATTTTTCGATACTTTACCTTGAGTGGTATTTCCCGTAATTTCACTGGCAGAAACTGAAAAAATATAAGTAATATAAAGTATCAGTCTGTTAATCCACCCACTTTGAGGTAAGACCTCCATCTTTGAAACCAAGTTATCATTACAATGATGGGTATTGGCTTAATCACCACGCTTGCCAAATGCGGATTGGTAATCACAAACCCGAGCTGTGACCGAAAAAATCGACACAAAGTTTGCTCGACCCGGGAATTGAACCCAGGACCCAGAGATCTCGGCCCAGTCTCGGTCGGTCTAGTCCGAGCCGATAAAGAGGCGACATTAAGTTATAAGAGAATGCAAAACTTGCTAATAACAATGGGCCCAAAAAATTTAAGTTAATGTGCAGAGATGAGATGAGTAAAAGACCACACACACACCATCAACTTTTATTATGATGACACCATAATCGGCCCCAGGGGAAAAAAGTTATCGTCCATAATAATTTATTATTTTTATATGAACATAAATAATTTTAACATAATATAAACATATTTTTTTTTCACTAGGACCAATTTTGTCGTAATAAAAGTTGAAGGTGTTTATTGGATCTACTTCGTAGGCTATGTCCCAAATCTGCACAACATATTTTTTTTTGGGCCCAGTCTTTTGCATTGTCCTTTAAATACTACTAAAGCGTCTTTAAGGCTGTGTAGTTCCGCAGATGCCGCGCGTATGGTTTTTAAAAGCCACCTGAGACATACAAATCAGTGTTTTCAATTCTAAAAAAAATATATGTATCAGTTAAGGATCTGATCTAGTTAAAATCGCATTCAATTACATGTTTTATAAACTTCACTCGATAGAAAAAAATCCCAAAGTTACCCCTTTTTTTAACGATTTTCGTATTTTATGTCTAAGCTCCTGCCAATTAACATTTGAATTTTCACTCAATTATAGCCACTAAATATTTACAGATAAATTCGCAGAGTTTGACTTGATAAAATTAGTGTCTCGTTTACTATGTTTAAAAATCTACGAAATGTGCGAGCGCGGCGCCATATTTGGACGTCGCGCGTCGCATAATACAGACCTACAAACTTATCTGTTCCGGTGGCCAAAATTGGAACTACGTGAAATACAATGCAAAAACGATATTTAATGACAGTTCTAAATAGACAGTAGCGACGCCGCCACCGGAACAGATAAGTTTGTCGGTCTATGCCTCTTTTATGTACTCCCACCCCCCCCTTAACTTAAGATCTACGTTAGATATTTATTTCTGCTTAGTAACTATGAAACTCACCAACAATGTTGCCTTTTTTGTCAATGATATTACCAGCTAAGTCAATACTGTATTTACCAGAACCTGCAAAAAAAACAAAGCTTTAGTCAGTCGAACATTTTTTTTTATGTGAGAGGCTGCAAACGAGCCAGCAGGTCGCCTGACGGTAAGCAATCACCGCCGCCCATGGACATCTGCAACACCAGAGGGATTGCTGATGCGTTGCCGGCCTATGGAGGTATGGGGTATGGACCTCCGGCACTCTCACAAACCAGACGAAACACAATAGTAGTCACAATTATTTCACGCTGGTGTTATGTAAGAGGGTGGTACTTCCCTGGACGAGCCGGCCCATTCGTTCTGTAAAACAGCACGGCTCTACCATTACTTACTTACATTTATAGATATTTAAGTAAAACAAAAAAAGGAAAACTTTGGTTGCTAATAATAATATATTTGAAATGCGACACTTAAAAAGTTTTCGACTAATGACATCGTTTGTTTTTATTGTTAATAAGGTATCCATTAAAAAAATTTAAGGGAACGAAGGCTTTATTGTCAATGTCTGTGCAGTTTTAAGTCCTTAATTTTCTATAAAAATCACAATACATAAACCTAAGTATTTATTCCCAAGAATTATCATAAGCAGCAATGTTGTTGAAATGGTGATAAAATAGAAACAGACATACCTTGAAGAGTTTCTTGTGCTATTTTCCCAATTTTACTTGACGCAACAACTGAAAATAAAATGATTAACTAATTTAAGAAATAAAAACAATAGAAACATCTTTAACCGATGACCGCAAATTGGGTAAAATTTAAACTTAAATAATCTAAGCATGTTGGCCATTGAAAATAGTAACTACTAGCTGGCGCCCGCGGTTTCACCCGCGTGGTTCCCGTTCCCGTGGGAATGTCGAGATATCCTTTCTTAGCGGATGCCTACGTCATAACATCTACCTGCATGCCAAATTTCAGCCCGATCCGTCCAGTGGTTTGGGCTGTGCGTTGATAGATATCTATGTCAGTCAGTCACCTTTGAGTTTTATATATTAAGATTTAGTTTCTTGCCGGTTCTTCTTAATAGATAACAACATTCAGAATTTTTATGACCTCCAAATTTTTAAGCGTAGCGAATACTTACTATCATTTCATTATACAGATGACCAGTATAAATTACTGATTTAAATACTGATAAATAACAAAATATCTCTGGACATTATTCACACGACGCGCCATCTAGCCCCAAACTAAGCATTAGCTTGTACTTAAATAGTTTTTTTTGTAAACACATATTATGTAAGTATTATACAAAGAAACACCCAGACCGATACAAACAGACATGCTCATGCACACAAATGTTTGTACCGTGCGGGGATCGAACCCGCGACTTCTGGTGTAATATCTGACTTCTCGACCATTACACCAATTGGCTCGTCAAATAGAAGACCTTTGCCATGCAGTAGGATATAACCTGAGTATTTTTACTCACCAATGATTTTGCCGTATGCGTTAACCACATTGCCATTACTATCAAGCACTTTGCCTAGAAGACCAGCTAGTCCAGCTACAGCTCCATTGATAACATTACCATGGCTATCAACAGCTTTTCCTGTAATAAATACAAATATTAGTCAAGTTTCTTCATGTGGTAGAGTCCTTTCTTTATAGTAGCTCAGTACATTGGCTCCACTTAGCCTGATGGTAAGCAAAAGGGGAGCCCAAACTGCCATGACAACAGACGTGTGGCGACCTCTAACTTGATCAACAAACATCAAGCAACTCGTCACCAACAGTTCTACCAACTGATGACAGAAGGCGCTGACTTACGAACACGAATTAGTATGGGATCCTGCATCGCGCTAGCAGTGTTATTTCCGCCCGCTAGCATATATGCAACAAACCAAAGATGGTACATTGGACCTTGGTCCCCGAGCACAGACGATCTAGCTCGGAGGAAGATCTTCCACTTTTAAGGAACCATTAGATCTCCTACATACGCAACACCGATGCGTTCTATCCGTTGGCACCGCAGTACTGCAAGGTGCTTCTTCATGCTTCGTTTCGGTCCTGCTCGAACCAACCTACCTACTTCCCAGGTACCACCCTTTCACAGAAGATCTACAACTTTGCTATTGAGCTTCGTTTGGTGTGAGAGAGTGCCAGTGGCGTAGCGTGGGTCTCAGCCGCCCGGGGCGGAAGACAATTCTGCCGCCCTTTTTTTTTTTGCTCCTCCAGTTGGCAAACAGACACGCAGCGGGGGGGGGGGCGGAAGACAATTCTGCCGCCCTTTTGTGAAATTTTGCCGCCCCCTTAAAAGTGCCGCCCGGGGCGGACCGCCCCCGCCCCCCCATCGCTACGCTACTGAAAAGTGCTTCCTCAGACGAGAACTTATTAAAATGAATGAAAACTCCAGTATGCTCTACCTCTTTTTGAAATTGTAGTCGTTGTAGTTGTAGTAGTTGTAATTTATGAGAGTGAGGAAATAGGGAGTGCACCTGTGATTGCGCACTCACTTGTGCACTATGTATTAATATATGCTGCGCAGTTGGCTGACCGTAAAAGATTGGCCGCTGTAGCCGAAAAACTTGGCTAGGAGGACTTTAGTTGTAACTTACCTATAACTTTTCCGGTGGTATCAACCACGGTGCCATCTGCATTGATCACTTTTCCCAAAGTGCCTGCAAATAGATACATAATTTAAAAATAAGTTGTAAAAAGTCGTCTCATTTGTCTTGGGGTACTTTGCCATGATTAAGGGCCTTGGTTAAGAGCATTTGTACCAGAATTTAGGCTTAGGCTTGAGAGGAAACTTTCCATGTAGTTAATACAGAAGAAGACTACATCGTGTTACGTTAAATGCGCAAAACCTGAAAATAATTTGATAAGAATAACGAGTAGAATCTATTAAACCACTTTTTAATATAGGTCACATTTTTCCAAAAGTTTTCATTCAAAATGTTGCCCTGTCTATTTATTAATAGGTCAAGCCATCACGTGCGCAAACCATTCCTACCGACTCGTCCCTCGACGATGTGTCGTCGCAGACGCAAGAAACGATTTGCTAGTAAAACTAAAACAGCTCATAATACCTTTTACTTTTTTTAATGTTGTTTTTTTCCTTCACAATTAGGTCAATTGAATTAAAAATCATTTGGGGTGTCTGAGGTTTTGCGCATTTATCATTAACATGTTGTATAAATCTTTATAAGTATATTATATTACCTGTGACACCACTGGTTGCACAGGTCACGAGTTTTCCATTAGCATCGACCACCTTGCCTGTTAGAGAAACAAATAAATAATGGTAAAACCAAAAATTTTAGCCCCCCACTCGTCTTTGCAAATTGCTTGTAGCTCTTAAAATGCTAATCTGATTTTCATAAAACTAAGCTAAGAACTGCGATGAACAAGACTTTCGCAAAAAAACGCACTTGAATCGATTTATTCATTTAGGAGCTACGGTGACACTTAAGTATGTACAGTCAAAAGCACGTCAGACGTAACACTTTGGACTTTGTACCGCTCTTATGTCAGGGGCATAAGTGCTATTATCGAACTACAAGTGTTAACCGTGATGTGCTGTTGACCGTACAAAAACAAAGACAGGTCAAACTTATATTACCCCTATTTTAGCGTTGGGGGTTAATAATATTTTTAGACATCTTTCACACAATGAACCTTTCTTTTTGCTTCGAGGATTAAAAAACCTTGGATATTTTTCTCACAGAGTCCAGCCCCAAACTAAGCATAGCCTGTATCATAAATTTCAGACAACGGATAAACATTTGTTTTCATTTTAATCAGCGTATTTAATCAAATACCCCGAATACCCTTAAAAACCGGGAACGCATCAGCAATCTCTAGGGTTTTGCGGTCCATGGGCGGCGGTGATTGCTTACCATCAGGCGACCCGCGGGCTCGTTTGCCGCATCTGACATTAAAAAATCCCACACATCAATTTATTAATCTATTTATTCATCCTGGGTGGGATTCGAACCCAAATTCCCCGTTAAGCAAGGTCACTACCAAATTCACCATTGGGTCAATCATAATCAAGAAACCCACTTAAATGAACATGTACTCTTCTGATCTACGAGGCTTTTACTGACTCCTACACATAGAGTAATAAAATTATACAATAGTATACGGCGAGAATTATTGTGGTGGTAGATTTTACCAGCGGGGGTGGCAGCTAGTTGAATTCTAAAAAATCTTACCAACACCACACGCAAGGCAAAAATAGGACACAATAACTATAGGTTTTATATCCGTATGACTTTAGCACTGTCCCACCAGTGGTCATAAAAGAGAGAGAAGATAGACACAGTAGAAGGTGGAACTTACCAACAACTTCTCCTTTTTTGTTAATAACGTTGCCTGCCGTGGTAGCCAGATATTTGATATTACCTGTAAAATAATTCCTTGTATATGTTACAGTCAAAACTCATAGCCGGTCAAAACCACTTTTGACTGATTTTCGCAGTCAAAGGTGATTTTGACTAAGAGCATCGGTCAAAACCACTTTTGCCTGATTTTTGCAGTCAAAAGTAGTGAATTCGGTTCTAACCTTACCTAACATCACACAAACGGATACTCCCCGTGGGATTCGAAACCATTTTTGAAGTTAAAAATGGTTTTGACTAACGCCCTTAGTTAAAACCACTTTTGACTGCGGAAATCAGTCAAAACTGTTTTTGACTGAGGGCATCGGTCAAAACCACTTTTGCTTGATTTTTGTAGTTAAAAGTGGTTTTGACCGGCTATGAACTTTGACTGTAACATAATACATTCAAGTTCAAGAAAATACCAAGGATAGCACACTAAAGAAGTCAAACAATTTAACAAAATCTCTGGATATAGTTTATTAAATTACTTAACAATTGGCTTTTTTTTCTTTTGAACTAAGCCAACACTTTTTTTATACCACATCGGTTGGCAGACAGACACGGCAGCCCACCTGACGGTAAGCGGTCACTGCGCGGCCTATTCCATTGAGGGACACTTCATCAGAAAGCGTCGCTCAGTGTGCTGCCAGACTTGTAGGCTCATCTGGTCTTCGAGCCCTTAATTTCAAGTGTACTGGCTCCCACAATAATATTGCCGGAACACAGACAGGTTATCTATGGGGCTATTATAGCAGCAAATTTCAGCTGTGGGGGTGGTAGCTAGCCAGTCGGACCCTGAAAAAGTCCTACCACTGACCAGACCCAAGGCGGGATTCGAAGCCACGACCCCTGGCGCATAGAGCAGGGTCACTACCAAATCGGGTCAGTCAAACTACCATGTCAACTACCACGTTATAAGATTTTGAGTATAGCTAGATAGATAGATATATATACTTTATTGCACTACACACAACATAGAAACAATATAATATAGTTCAAAAGTACACAATAACGTTGCCTTACCGTTTCCATTACATTTAATTAAGTTTCCATTTGAGTCGATCGCGTGTCCTGTAAATAACGAATAGTTGAATGAGAACGTAACAAACAAAGCAAGAAGATAATTCTAATATTTGTCAAGAGATGGTGCTACGTTTCACTTGAATCGCGGTAGCATTTAAATTATTATTATTACATTTTTTATTTTTTATTAATATTACATATTACTGATAGCAATGTTATTAAAGATGTAAACGTGATAAACAAATTCAGATTTAGTTCAGACCACAGACCAATTCGTTCAGTCATTAAATTTAACTTTAAACTCCATAGAACAAAATTTATAAAAAACCGAATTAAGCAGCTTGATTGTGTTAGTCTCAGCAATAACTTTGAAAACTTTAACATAGAATTAAGAAACCAGTTTGAAGGTCTACAGATCAATTGTAATTCAGACGTCGACAGCCAGTACGAAAATATTTTAAAGAGTATAAAGAGAGCAAGCAGTAAAATTAAGCAAATAAAACCAAAAAACAACAGACTTACAAACGCCACCAAGGAATTAATTGAGCAGAGACTTAAGAAAAGAGTCGGGACAACAGAATACAGGGTGTTTGATAGAAAAGTTAAGCGAGCTATTCGTTGTGACATCAGAAACCATAACACCTATTTGGTTCAAAATGCTCTTCAACAAAATACATCTTTACGACATGCAAAACAAGGAAGTGTGAAGTCTAAAACATGGATAAACGGCTTGCAAGACAAAGACGGAAAAGTCTATAGGGGCCAGGATAAAATAATGGAAATTGCTACCAATTTCTATCAGTCACTTTACTCAGATAATACTCCAAACAACTCTGATCCTATAGCTTACACGTACTCTGACTTCGAAGTACCACCAATTACACAAAATGAAGTCAATATAGCGATCAGAAGTCTGAAATATAGTAAAAGTCCTGGAGAAGATGGAGTCACGTCTGAAATGCTGAAAATAGGGAAACCGAGTTTAAGACCTCACCTTGCCAAGTTATTTAACACCATCATGAGCACCGGAAAGCTACCGCGAAAGTTTTGTCACTCGGATATAATTCTACTTCACAAAAAAGGAAATACTTCGGATATAAATAATTATCGGCCAATTAGTCTTATTTCACATATTTACAAAATATTTATAAAAATTATACAAAGTAGGATAGCCCATACACTAGATATAAATCAACCTGTAGAACAGGCTGGATTCAGACCACACTACTCAACTACAGACCATCTGCATGCTGTTAATCAAATCATAGAAAAGTTTCAAGAATACAACAAACCACTTTATTTGGCCTTTGTTGATTTTACAAAAGCATTTGACAGCTTATATCATCCTTCCATATTCGACGCACTTCTTAATCAAAACATTCACCCAATCTATATTAACCTCCTTCGGCTTATTTACCAACACAGCACAGCCAGCATAAAAATACATTCCTCGGGTCCGTCTTTTAAAATCCTCAAGGGAGTCAAGCAGGGAGATCCCCTTTCTCCTATACTGTTTACCAGCACGCTTGAAGAGGTTTTTAGAGGCTTGGCAGTTCAATGGACAGCAAAAGGCATTGATATAGGAGATAAAAAACTGACGAATCTCCGTTTCGCCGATGACATCGTGCTGTTTGCTAATACGTCCACGGAGCTAGAGACAATGCTTGAAGACCTAAGCACTGCAAGTCTTGGCGTAGGGCTGAAGATGAATAGGTCAAAGACTAAGGTCATGACTAATAGCCTGGAACGTAGTATAGCTATAGATGGGCAGAGAATAGAATACGTCAATGAGTACATTTACTTGGGCCAGGTAGTTTCCTTCGAAAACAGGCAACATAGAGAAATAGACCGCCGCGTCGATAATGCCTGGAAGAGCTTCTGGTCCATGAAAGCGTACATGAAGGGAGACCTTCCTCTGTCACTAAAACGCAAACTCATTGACGTGTGTATTCTGCCCATTCTATCCTACGGGGCTCAGACATGGTCTTTGACAGAAAGTCAAAAGTCCAAGCTCGGGATTTGCCAAAGAGCGATGGAGCGGAGTATTCTACGCATAAAACGAAGCGATAGAATAAGAAATACCACCATACGCTCAAAAACTGGCATCGTGGACGTAGGCGAAAAAGCCGCAAAGCTCAAGTGGGATTGGGCTGGACACGTTTGCCGGATGCACCCGGAAAGATGGGCTAAGAAAATAACCGAATGGCAGCCAGTGGATGGGCGAAGATTGCGAGGCAGGCCCAGAAAACGGTGGCGAGATGATTTAGACCGCCACTGTAGGGATTGGCAAAGTGTAGCCATGCAGAGAAAGAATTGGAGGAAGTTGGGGGAGGCCTTTGCTCAGCAGTGGGATATATAACGGGCTAACAAAAAAAAAAAAAATTACATATTACATTTAAATTACACTATTAATATAACGGCTTGATTGTCTAATGTTTTATGTACGAGTAGGAACAAAAATCTCTACTGTAGAAATGCAGCTTAGAATTGAATAACGTAGCTTACCAATTTGTTTGCCAATTCGGTCAATAACAATTCCGTTACCGACCACTTCCCCGAGAATTCCTGTAACAAAATTTGACATTATATAAATAATAAATCACAAGATGGTGTTGGTTTCAGCAGAAATGCTTTATGCTTTGTGCATTTTCCTATATTTTAGAATGCATCAACCAACAACGTTAGTTGTAATGTGTGTCGCTTTCAGAAGTAGAGTGCCGGCTACAATACAAGAAGAAGAAGAAGAACAAACATCGATAACATTTTATTGGTTTATAATGGAACTAGCGGGCGCCCACGGTTTCACCCGCGTGGTTCCCGTTCCCGTAGGAATTGATCAAAATCCTTTCTTAGCGGGTGCCTATGTCATAACATCTATCTGCAAGCCAAATTTCAGCCCGATCCGTCCAGTGGTTTGGGCTGTGCGTTGATGATATCTATGTCAGTCAGTTAGTCAGTCAGTCACCTTTAAGTTATAATTATATTTAGATAAATGAATTGTATTGTTGTTATATTTGTACAATAAGAAAGATCGTATTTGGACGTGTACTATAAATTATAAGCAGCACTTTGGTGTTAAGATTGAGGGGTGACAAGGACAGAAAAACAGATTACCTGTTACTCCCGGAGTACTTCCAGTTACTATATTTCCTTGGCTGTCAACGACTTTACCTGTGAAAGAATTAAATGATTAATTATGATAATAATCGTTTTGATCTACTTCTTGAAACCGTGGTCAAGAAACCGGATTTTGTATTCAACAATAAATAAAAATAAATAAATATCTCTGGACAATATTCACACTGCGCCATCTAGCCCCAAACTAAGCATTAGCTTGTGCTATGGGTGCTAGACAGCGGATAAACATTACATATACATATACTTTTTTGTAAGTACATACTATACATAGAAACACCCAGACCGATACAAACAGACATGTTCATGCACACAAATGTTTGTACAGTGCGGGGATTGAACCCGCGACCTTTTGTGTAATAGCCGACTTCTCGACCATTACACCATAATATGTCAAACAAACAAACATCGGTGATAACAATAAATCAACAAGTATTGGTCGACATCACAATTTATTAATCTGACCACAAAGTGAGCTAAAGCACTTTGATTGCATGGAGGAGACATCGCTCAATAATATGCTGCTACAATGTACACGAGCATTTCATTTCAAGTGAACTGGCTCCTACATAAATAGCAGCAGATTTCACCTCAGCCAATCAGACTTTAAAAAGTCCTACCACCAACCAGACTCAATGCGGGAATCGAACGCACGACCTCTGGGTTTTATACCCGAGATCCTATGTGGTCTGTCAAATCAAGCTGAACACAGGTGAAATCTGCCGCCATAACAGCTCTGGCTGTGTACCGGCAGTATTAATGAGGGAGCCAGTACACTTGAAATCAAAGGCTCGAAGATCAGATGAGTCTACAGTCTGGCAGCATATTGAGCGACACTGGTGAAGTGTCTCTCAATGGAATAGGCCGCAGTGGCCGCTTACCATCAGTGGGCTGCGTGCCTGTCTGCCAACTGACCTAGTATAAAAAAATGGCTGCATAGAAAACAACTTCTTCTAATAATCATTTCTTGAGCGCTTTGCTACCTAGTCAGGATCATTCAGGGTACGTTTGCACCGGCCCTGTGGTTGGGGGTCTTAGAGTACCTCCACTGTACTCCCCGGCGTGGGGTAAGAATCCCCAGACGGGGATCCCAGGGATGTTGGTGCGAAGGGTGGGGAACCTTCGTACCTTTAGAGCATCCCTGAGTATGTTGGCAGTGTGGGGTGGCCCCACACTGCCTAGTGCCATGAGGAAACGGGGGAGGCTATGCTCGCTTCCTCTGAGGAGCGCTGAACTAAAGCAGCAGAGCTCAGCTGGTGGGGGGCAATTGTGTGAATCTCTGCGTAGAGCTACCCGGCCCCCCAGCCTGTGCTTGAGAAGGCCACAGTGGAGTTTTAGTCAGTACCCCCTAACATAGGGCAACTCTGACATAACCTTAGCAGCTCCCCCAAGCGGCTAGGGTATCCATAAAGGATTTCTCTACTATAAAAAAAGGGTACGTTTGCACCATGATCAGCGTTGCCAGACGTCCCGATTTTGGCGGGACGTCCCGATTTTTTAATCGAAATTAAATGTCCCGCGCGGGACAAGCTCAGTCCCGCTTTTCGGGGAGAACTCGACTGTACGTGCAGAGAGCTGAGAAAGAAAAGAAAGGCGCTTACCGCGCGTAATGAAAATAAGAGTGTGGAAGAGAGAGGCTACTTGAAATGGCTACTTTTGCTATGTATTTTCACGTAAACGTAATTTAAATCAAATAAAAAGATAAATATTTGAAAACCTTTGAATATACACGTACGTTTTTTTACTATGTCCCGCTTTTGACGGAAGAATCCCGCTATTTTCACTTAAAAGTACCAAAGTCCCGACTTGGCAAAAATAGAAACTGGTAACGCTGACCATGATCCAAGATTTGGCAAGTCCAGTCACAATAGAGCCTAAAAACAACATACTATTTATTGTTGTTATTGATATAAATGGGTAGAAGACAAGACCTTTGTTCTTAGTGACGTTTCACGTGGCTTTTAAATTAACGTATGTTAAATTGTATAAAGTCATTAATATTTATTAAAGAATTAACTAAACGTATTTATCTTAAGAGCTGTGGTATAAATTTTTTTTTCAAAGATCTTTACACTACAATTAAAATACAACATTCTGACATAAACGTAGATAGTTCTCGGGTATCACGTTTTCTAACCGATTTTGTAACCGGCTCGTGTTTCCCCTCTCCTATAATACGACGAGCCATTTGGAGTAATGGTCGAGAAGTCGGCTATTACACCAAAGGTCGCGGGTTCGATCCCCGCACGGTACAAACATTTGTGTGCATGAACATGTCTGTTTGTATCGGTCTGGGTGTTCCTATGTATAATATGTATGTATTTACAAAAAAAAGTATATAAGTAATGTTTATCCGTTGTCTAGCAGCCATTACACAAGCTAATATTTAAATTGGGGCTAGATGGCGCTGTTTGAATAATTTCCAGAGATATTTATTATTATTATTTATTATTATAATATTGGTTCCTTCAAATGAAGCGTGAAGAAGCACCTTGCAGGCCATTACTGCGATGCCAACGGATAGAACGCCTCGGTGTTGCATCCGTTGTCATTGGAATTTGGGCTCCCCTTTCGCTTGCCATCAGGCTAAGTGGAACCAAATGTACTGAGCTACTATTCAGGGTCCCCTATAAGAGTGCGAAAGTTGATAGTTCGATTTTCATTATATCGAACTCGCTGTGTCGATAATTCAGTAGTACGATGTTTTATTACATCGATGATTTGTTAGTGCGATGTAACGTTTGTGCGAAAAATCTTGTTGCGAAAAACAACGTTACATCGCACTAACAAATCATCGATGTAATAAAACATCGAACTACTGAATTATCGACACAGCGTGTTCGATATAATGAAAATCGAACTATCAACTTTCGCACTCATATAGGGGACCCTATGAAAGGGAGGTTTTGTGTCGAATTTAAAACCTCTGCCTTTTCTGAAGTTGCCCCACAATTTTTTTTATCTGTTGTACAGAAAACTGACTGACATTGACAGAATAAGATAAGAATATCTACCATTGCATAAAATATGTGTAGAATACTTTACAATTTAAAATTAAAAATATCGAACTTCTTTGTAATTCATCAATAGAATTAGCATAATACAGTTAGCACACAGACCAAGGTCATGGTAGTAGGCAAAATTCTAGGTTAAATTCCTAGGTAATTTTTTTTTTCTCATTTTTGCCATTCATAATTGAAAATATTTTACTTACTTACTTACTAAAAAAAAAAAAATCTAAACGTCTCCATAATTAAAAACAAAGTCACTTTTCCAATGCGGATTGATGAGCACAAAACAAAGCTGTGTTCGTAAATTCCGCACAAAAATATAGCTCAACCCGAAAATTGAACCCACGACCCCGAGATTAAACCACTTAAGGCTGTGTAGTTCCGCAGATGCCGCGCGTATGGTTTTTAAAAGCCACCTGAGACATACAAATCAGTGTTTTCAATTCTAAAAAAAATATATGTTTCAGTTAAGGATCTGATCTAGTTAAAATCGCATTCAATTACATGTTTTTATAAACTTCACTCGATAGAAAAAAATCCCAAAGTTACCCCTTTTTTTAACGATTTTCGTATTTTATGTCTAAGCTCCTGCCAATTAACATTTGAATTTTCACTCAATTATAGCCACTAAATATTTACAGATAAATTTGCAGAGTTTGACTTGATAAAATTAGTGTCTCGTTTACTATGTTTAAAAAACTACGAAATGTGCGAGCGCGGCGCCATATTTGGACGTCGCATAATACAGACCTACAAACTTATCTGTTCCGGTGGCCAAAATTGGAACTACGTGATATACAATGCAAAAACGATATTTAATGACATTTCTAAATAGACAGTAGCGACGCCGCCACCGGAACAGATAAGTTTGTCGGTCTATACCTCTTTTATGTACTCCCACCCCCCCTTAAGGCGATTGGTGTCACCAAGTGGCGCCCTCATTGAATATAAAATCATATCATAATATTATATTAATACAAAGATTAAAAAATCCTATATTGCGTTTGTATATAAGAGGATAAAGATTTTTACGTTATTAAAACGGATCTCAAATGATTCGTATTCGTTGTAGTAGCCATAATTGTCAATACCAGTCGTTATAGGTACTTTTGAAAAGTACAACAAAAGTACACATTTTAAGTGTTATTTTAATAACGTTAAAATACTTTATACTCTTTTTCTACAAACACAAAATAGGAATAACGTATGTTACCGTATTAACGGTACGGTAAGCTAACTTATTCACGGTACGGTAAAAAAGTGCTATATTGATAAAACTTACCGACAATATTGCCTTTTCCGTCGATGACATTGCCAGCTGCGTCCACCAGTTTGTTGACGGCTCCTACGAAAATAAACAAATATAAGAGAAAAAAATTCTTAACAAGATGATGAAAAAAGATGAAATAACCAAATAATCATATCGATTGATTAATATTTGTGAAAGAAAAATATATGGTCACAGCGAAGGTTGCAAAAAAAATAATTTTATTAAAATATATTTAATTAAAAAAGACAAAACAAAACAAGAAAGTTACAATTTAGTATTTAATTCTACGAACTAACAAAGTTATGAGACTCGACCGAGGTTAGGTACAAGAATGCCATGTAGAAATGTTGCGAAATAACACGATGAGGTGATGGACGTCATCGGCGGCGTGTTCTGCAGTGTCAGCGACTCGTGTAACCGAATGTTGTTTCCAATAAATGGAGCACCGCGATGTCTGCAATTTACCTATACTAGGCTTGCGTAACCCGTAGAACAGCGAGCTGCAATTTACCTATACTAGGCTTGCGTAACCCGTAGAACAGCGAGTATTGAAGACTCTGGTCGTAAATTGAGCTGGGAGATGATCTTCATCACGTCTTGATGTTCCGGGAGTAGCGTAAATGCCCTGGAGTTCTTGGTCTTGCTGTTGATGGTTATTAGCCTTTATTTTCAGGCAAGTGTAATACTTGCGACACGCTATTCCAATACTCAGTGCAAATGCACTTAATAGTAATAGGCACACTGGAATAGTAGTGTGATATATGACGTAATCTTGATCTTGTAGCGGTGCTATTGGTGTTTGGAGAGAAATCTTAGCGTTCGCTTCATGTAAATGATCCAGATGGATGGAGTTCAGCTTGTAGGAGGGTCCTAATGATGTCTGCGTGATCTTAATCGCCTGGCCTTTTAGACGATCTCCTGCATTAGATATTAGAAATTCAGAGGTTTCTAGGTAGCATGTTTGTGGGACTATTACTTCCAAATATTATTCACTTAGTAATTAGTTCACTGAGTAGCAGTAAAAAACATATAAAAGTTTATTTTATTTATTCCAAAGTGAAATAAGTACACTTAGGGAAAGTAACACAACTATCAAAAACATAACTAACACACAATACTAGATGTATAATTAACATGGTGATAGAACAATTAAAATCTCTAGGTTTCAGCCGTGTAGCTGTTAATATTCACGGTATATCCAAAAAAGGCTGAAACGTGCACCAAAATAAACCAAAGGCACACCAAAGGTTAGGTTAGGTTAGCACTTAATTTTTTTTGGTGCACGTTTTAGCCTTTTTTGGTGTACGTTCAGCCTTTTTTGGTGTACGGTTAAATACAAGCCAATATACACTAACCTGTGGCTCCATCAACTATTCCCGTGGCGACGTTTCCTTCTTTGTCTACTACTTCTAGAGTACCTCCCAGATCTTTTATGACTGCGTCCAGATCTACATCCTGGACGCTATTGTCATCAATTCCTAAAATAAATAATTAAATATTAGACAACATCACATACTGTATTGATCTGACCTGACATGTATTTGTGATCTTTAATACACTTATCAAGAAAAGCCAGTCCTCTTGGTCACGTGTACAATTTGAGTTGGTTGGGTTTTACGGCCAAGGGTACAGTGGTTAAATTATTTTGCCTCTGTACCACCAAGGGAACAGCCAAGGGTACACAGGAAAACAAGCGAAAAATACTCAGTGTGACATTGACTTTATGTACTTTTATGATGAACAGATGAGTTCACGGGGATACCCTGGGGGATCGGGTTAGGGGATCCTAGTTGACGAAACGTTTATAAATTATAATTATCGATCAAGTGATCGAAGATTATAATAGACTTAAAGTTATTCTACTGTTTTTCATGTTTGAATAAATTTATCTTGTTGTTTTCTAATTTTATTTATTAATATATTTAAATTGGTCATTAAATTTGCATGTATTTTTCAATCGAGGACCTTTGTTGACAGTTGACGTAAAGAGGGTGAAATTTATTGAAAAATTATGCAATTCATTAGAGTAGCATAGTGATTTGGTAAAGACATTTTATTCATTAAATTACTTTCACTTATCAACGTAAAAATAAAATTTACTAAGTAACAAAGTGGGAACATACAGTAATCACTTTGTTTGTATTGAACAAAACTTATTTCGCATACCTCATGCAAGGAAACCAGAAATGACTCCATTATAGTAGTACCTAAGGGTTTATCGGAAATTTTCGCCGGAAACAATTTAACAGAAATAAAATTATTATCGTGAAAAGCTTGCATTATAAAAGACCTCAGGAAGCAGAGATTCCAAACATGAAACGGAACGTATTTAGTAAAATACGACAAAATGAAAAAGTGCGCATCAATGTTAAAATGCGTACTAACGTGATTTTTAAGTGGGCGTATTTATCATGGCCGCCGTTTGTCAAAACGTCAAAGTTTACGGCCACTGCTTCTTTTCTTATTTCTAATGCTAAATATAACGAAGTATAGATTAGGAGAACAAGCTAGTAGAAAGTAAAAGTTTATGACGTGCAAAAGAATTTCTTGGTAAATCAAAGTGCAAAATAAATACTTTGACTTTGACTTTTAAAAAGGCAAAATTAGAAATAGGTTCAAACCTGAATTATTATCATCTTCGTCCGAATGTGGGTTCACATGTGGGTTTCCATCCCCATGTGGATTCCCATGAGGGTTTCCATCCCCATGTGGATTCCCATGAGGGTTTCCATCCCCATGCGGATTCCCATGAGGGTTTCCATCTCCATGTGGATTCCCATGAGGGTTTCCATCCCCATGTGGATTCCCATGAGGGTTTCCATCTCCATGTGGATTCCCATGAGGGTTTCCATCCCCATGTGGATTCCCATGAGGGTTTCCATCCCCATGTGGATTCCCATGATCTCTTCCGTTTCCATGGGGTCCGGAGACTACAGTGCCGATCTGTTAAAAAAAAAAATTTTTTTAATACATCATTATCATTGACCTGTCTCAGTCCACTGCTGGACATAGGCCTCTCCTAATGCTCGCCACTTAGTTTGGTTATTGGCTACTCGCATCCAGCTCCTGCCAGCTATCCTGCGAAAACAGTCACTCCACCTGGCCTGAGGGCGTCCTACACTGCGTTTGAAAAGACGCGGTTTCCACTCATAATAAGTAGATGTATCTATCTATCTATAAATTACCTTCTGGACCTCAGAGAGGCCGTAGAGGTCACAGTGGCGTGACGATTTAAGGAAGACCTTTGCCCAGCAGTAGAATGAAATCTATCTATACCAATATTATAAAGAGGAAAGATTTGATTGTATGTTTGTATTGAATAGGCTCCGAAACTACTGAACCGATTTGAATAATAAATTCTTTCACTGTTGGAAAGCTACACTATCCCCGGGTGACAAAGTACTCTTGATTCTACTTTTTTTTTTTTTCTGTTTTATTATTTATTGTGTATTCATGTTAAATCGTTTACAATATTCACTTTTTACAACATTAAAAATATATATACAAAAAAGAACTAAACATAATTATAAATAAAAAATTTGGCCGAGGTCACCGTCCATGGGAAAAGTACCCAGGACAATTCTACTTTTGATTCCGGAAATGTGGGGGAAAGGTGTTTAATCTATATTAAATACTCTTTATTTAAACCACTAGCCGGTTGTATGTCCAACCTTTATTATAATTACTCTTTGGTGCAACCACAAATGGCGTTGTAATGACATTCTAAAATCAAAGCGTATTGTTGTGTATAACGTGTCAATAGATGGCACTGTATGTACTTGTATCACGGTGACGAGAGTTTTCACCGGCCATATATATATACCGGGCCGGTGACAGAATAAATTGACTCACTCAAGAACAAGCAGTTTTATTTATAAATCAAGCAAGAAGAAGTTTAGGAAAAGTACATTGGTCCTTCGATAGTGCCGGTTAGACCCAAGTTGGGGTCAGTCAGTACGCATCCGGCGAACCGACAAGACAGGGGGAATTGCTGCCCGAAAAGGCAGCAACGGGCGGTGGAGAACTGTGCCACCAAGGACGGCTAACGGCTGTTGTGAGGGCGGAATACCCTCCGGAGCTGGAAGGCTGTGGTGAGGGTGGAATACCCTCTGGAGCTAGACGGCTGCTGCGAGGGTCGTACCCTCCCGGTGCTAGACGGCTGCGACGGCTGCTGCGAGGGTCGTTCCCTCCCGGGGCTGCTGCTGCGAGGGCTGAGCGCTCTCCTGCTCCTGCTGCGAGGGCTGAGCGCCCTCCTGGAGCTTGGCTGCTGCTGCGAGGGCTGAGCGCCCTCCTGGCTCGGCTGCTGCTGCTGCTGCGACGGCGGAGCACCCTGCTTACGCCAGTTCCACCACCCGACGTGGATTCAGAGAATCCTCACCGGAAGGCGACCAGAAGTGTAGGTACAAAGCAAGACTGTGAGTGCATTTTGAACCTTGTAGACAAGAAGTGTTGAACGTACGAAAATTAGTGCTAGTGTGTGTGTGTAGTTAGAATTTTATTTTAAGTTTATTTTAGGACTTGGATAATTTCGTATTGATTTTTTCAAACACTTCAAAATGGCGAATTATGTCAAGTTGCAGGATGACATTTTGTCTAAAATTTGTAAGGCGAAATCAAATTATAAAAAATCGCCTACAGAACGAATAACATTGTCTTACGTTTCAGCACGCTTAGAATCTTTGGAAAATCAGTGGAATGGGTACTTAGCAAATCATCAAAAGATTGTTCTAGAGATGACATGCGCGGCGCGCGCGATTCCATGCGCGGCGCGCGCGATTCAAAGCAGACACGTATTTCGTTCTTCCGTAGATTTTAAATCATAAAACCTAGAAAATTTTGAATTTCTTAGTAGTGTTACATACCTATGTGTAGGTGCCGATCTCAGTCACCCTGTAGTGAAAACGGATTTAAAAAATATTGTATAATTCCCGAGATACAAGAAGAAACAAATTTGAAAAATTAAATAACGGACTCAAGATTTGTTTACGCTCGGCGCACGAACCAGTGTTGTGCGGTGAGTCATACGCAGCGTTGCGCGTACGGACCGGCATTTGGACTATCTATGCGCGAGCAATGTGGACAATTTTGACAAGAGAGCAAAACGGACAGTAGCCATTTTAAAGAAGCTACAATATTAAGGCAAGTTTACCATTTTTAACTATTCGGAAGGGGTTAACATTTAGAATGGATAAATTGTGTTCAAGATGTGAAAATCATATAGCCAATAATCGACACCTAACCTGCTCACAATGCAAGAAATCTTATCATTTAGAACCATGTATAAAAATATCTGAAAAATTGTTCAATATAATGGGAAAAGATAAAAAACAAAACTGGAAGTGCATGCATTGTACTATTGCTCTCAAAACACCTCAGAACTGCGAATTTGTAACTCATCGACAGAAATGTAAGCCTAATGTATCAGTTCAAAACTCATTTCATTCGTTGTCCATTGAAGATGACTCCGACTTGGAAGAAGAGTCTCAGTCAGATGACCCATTGTTAACAAGAAGCTGTCCGGACCTAAGGTTGAATCTTTTAGAGACTAAAATTAAAGAAATGGAGAAAACGATAGCATCTCTGAATGAGCGGTTAAACATAGCCGATAATGAAATTATTAATCTCCTTTCTGAAAACTGTGCCCTAAAAAAACAAATGATTGGCTACAATAACAGAGTGGAAAATTTGAAGGAAATTTGCCGATCATCTACTAAGAAGAGAATTTCAAACAAAGTTCCAAAAAGTTCAACAAGAACCAAACTCGATTTTGATCAAGACAAGGATATCTCCCTGACACCAGTAGACCAAGGAGTAACTTCTCAGGGGCAGACTAAACAGCAGTGCGCAAGTAGCACTCCGGAACCCAGTTCATGCGTCGTACCAGATAGGAATAGAATACATATACTTAGTACAAATAAAAAAAACAGGATGCTTGATATTACAAAGGAAATGATTCAGACTCAACATAATTTTAACTTATGTCACTATTTGCTACCTAATCGGGGCTTGAAGGACTTGCTCTGTGGATTGGATGCTAAGTTAAAGGATTTTACACATAGAGACTTTTGTGTTATATTCATTGGTGATGAAGATTTTAAAGTTACAAAGAATGTTAATGAATTGGTTCAATTCACTCGTGAAACCTTAACTAGGGTCAACTACACAAATGTTTTAATATGTCTTCCAACTTATAAACTTGGTCGTTATAATGACTTCATGCTGTACAATCACAGAGTAGAAATCTTTAACAACATAATGTATAATGACGTTATTAAGCATAATTATGCGTATGTATTTGACACAAATTCATATTTGGATCACTCTGATGCAGTGTTTGATAAAATTACTGGCTCTCTAAATAATATCGGATTGCGTACTTTTGTTGCACATTTGAATGAAAGCATTAATTATATAAAGGAATGGTCTGAGAATAATTTAGTATTCAAAACACATAAAAGTATTGTATTTAAGCAATTTATAGACAATTCATTCTCCTTAAACGACAATTTTAATACCAAGATCGCTAAAAGAACCCAAAAGAAAATAACTGACTATTTTTTTGAAACTAAGAATTACGATACTTTTTTTCGTCCCAAATGAAGTAATTGAGGAGCAAAATACACATTTTAATATTTTCCATCATAATATACAAGGCATAAAATCAAAAGCTGATCAAATTGAAATATTTACCAAAGAGTACAAGCTTCATGTTTGCTGTTTTAGCGAAGTGTTTCTTAAGGAAGGGGAAGCAAAAATTTTACAAATATGTGGATACAATTTAGGAGCTTCTTATTGCAGACGCAACAAAGCTAGAGGTGGAGTTGCAATATATGTAAAAAACGCAATATCTTATAAGGAATTAGAGTGGGTAGCGAAAATGTCCATTGAAAAACATTTTGAGTGCTGTGCTATTGTACTTTTGGAGTTAGATTGGGTAGTAGTGTGTATGTACCGAACTCCAGATAGTAATTTCGAGCTATTTATGAATTATGCGGAATTATTATTTTATAAATTAACTGTAACAAATGTGTACAAAACAAAAAAGGTACTAGGCGACTTTAATATCAACATTTTAGAGAAAAATCTTAAATCTGAAACATTTTTGAATACGCTTAAGTCGTTTAGACTCAGAGCAACTATTTTACAGCCTACGAGAATCACCTCGCACTCTGAAACATGCATCGACAACATACTTACAAATATAAAGTCTTACAATACTGAAGTTTTAAATACTGGTCTATCCGATCATACGGGCCAACTTATTTCAATCCCATGTTCTTTGAGCTTTCAGGAGCGTTTTTGGTATATTTACAGAAGAGATACGGTAAAATACTTGGATGTATTCTTAAAATACTTGTCACAAATAAACTTTTCAAGTGTATATTTACAAACTGATGCTAACAAAGCTTATTCAGAATTTATAGACATTTTTAATTTAATATTTAAATTGTGTGTTCCGTTAGAAAAAATTAAGGTTACTTTTAAACGAAAGCAATCATGGAAAACAAAAGGAATATTGGTATCGAGCAAAATCAAAAGGAAAATGTATTTACAGAATTATAAAGCTAATAATCCACAACTCCTTGCTGAGTATAAAAAATATTGTAATATGCTGAAACAAGTTACTAAACGTTCGAAAAGAATATCAAATATAAGTTATATTAAAAAGAGCTCTAACAAGTCTAAAGCAACTTGGAATATTATAAAACAAAACACATCCAAATCAAATACTATTAAAAACACAATTGACAGCATAATTCATAATAATCAACAAATATCTGATCCAGCTAAGATAGCACAAACAATGAATAAATATCTTATTAATTTAAATAATCCCGACCTTGTGCACAAAAGTAATTTTAAACCTTTAACAAATAAAAATTGTAATAGTATATTTTTGACTCCGGTAGATTCTTATGAACTAAAAAAAGTTGTCAGTGGATTCAAAAATAAAAAAAGCTGCGGTCATGATGATATTCAAATGCCATTAATCAAGGCTTGCTTTGATTATATAGTTGAACCATTGGTTTATATAATTAATTTATCTTTTGAGACGGGCTGTTACCCCGATGATCTCAAAAAAGCGATGGTTAAACCTCTGCATAAACAAGGTCCAAAGAACATCATGAGCAACTATAGACCTGTGTCGCTTTTGCCGAGTTTCTCTAAAGTGTTCGAGAAGGTTATTTACAATAGATTAATTAATTTTTTGAACAAAAACGACATTTTAAGCAAAAACCAGTTCGGTTTTCGTAAAGGATGTAATACAACTAAAGCTACTTTCAATATTTTAAATGAAATTTGTAAAAATATTTCTAAAAGAGTACCCTGTGCAGGACTATTTATGGACCTGTCAAAGGCATTTGACTGCGTAGAACATTGTGTACTCTTAAACCAGTTTGACCATATTGGGATCAGGGGAGTTGCTTTAAAATTAATGGAGTCATATATGTGTAATAGACAACAGTCCGTAATTATTGATGCTTATAACAAGAATTCAAAGACATTAGAAAAAGTTAGTTCTGGGTTTGAAACAATATCTTTGGGAGTCCCCCAAGGAAGCATTCTCGGACCTCTATTTTTCCTCATTTATATCAATGAGCTACCTTTGATTGTAAAGCATTTATGTATACTATATGCTGATGATGCCTCTATCTTTGTATCAGGTGAAAATTTGAGTAACTTAGAGTATAAATCTGAACTTTCTAATACTTTGGACAAAGCAAAAGCTTGGTTGGCGTCTATAAATCTGCAATTAAATATAAATAAAACAAAAATATTGACATTTAAAAATTATAATAGTTGTAGCAGCTCCTTAAGTATAATAAACAATGGTCAGATTATTGAAGAAGTGACTGATACCAACTTTCTTGGTATTACTATTGATTCACACCTTAATTGGAAAGCACATATAAATAAACTCAACAAAAGGTTAGCCAGTTGTAGCTATGCATTATCCATTTTGTCAAACATAGCATCGGCGGAGGTCTCTAAAAGTGCTTATTATGGTAGCGTGTATCCATTGTTAACATATGGCGTCATTTTCTGGGGAAACTCTGTAAATGTCCAATCCACATTTATCATGCAAAAAAAATGTGTTAGGTTTGTTTATAAAATGTGTAAAAGAGATTCACTGCGTTCTGTATTTAGGAAAAATGGTTTGCTTACATTAACCGGTATCTATATATTGGAAACCTGTCTATTTTTAAAAAATAATAATCAATATTTTGACAAAAAATCATCGTATCGAAGCAATTTACGTAGTAACTATAAACATGATTTTTGTATTCCAGAATCTAACAAAAGTACTATTATGTATAAAAGCATTTTTGTATATGGGGTTAAAATATTTAACCATCTACCACTTGAAATTAAAGCACTTGAAGGACAGCAATTTAAGAAAAAACTTAAGACATGGTTAATTAATAGAGAATTTTATAATTTACAAGAATATTTTAATTCATAATTATTTATTTAACGTTAATTTTATCGAATTGTATTGTATTATGTATAATAATTTTCCATTTTATTATTTAATTTTATTTAGTTGATATTTTTTGTTATAATTTTTGAAGATTGATATTATTATTTCTCCGCATTTTAAACATTGTACACCCAATTTTTGGTAAGCTGTTTTTGACACTAAACATAATTTTAAGATCCTATGTACACAGCTTTCACAATAAATGATTTCTGATTTCTGATTTCTGATTTCTGACAGAGGCCGATTTAGAAAAAATCGGTTATCATGATAGATATGAACAGACGGAAGAAGAGTACATCGAGTATAAATGCTTATTAAAAGATAGGCTATCAGCGTTTAAACTCGATTGCAACAAGTCTCAAGTGCCCCAGAGTAATGACCAACAGCAAAGTCAAATTAGTGCAAAGTTGCCCAAATTAACTATACCCAAATTTTCAGGGCATTACTCGGAGTGGGCGAGCTTCCGTGACATGTTCACATCCATCATTCACAAAAATGACAAAATTGATGATGTGCAAAAATTACATTATCTTAGGGGCTGCTTGACCGGTGAGGCTGAGCAGTTGTTGAGGCACATTCCACTGACAGCGGACAATTACTCCAATTGTTGGTCTCAGCTGGAGAATAGGTATAACAATAAAAAATATTTGTCAACCTGCATACTGAAACGTTTGACAGGTCAAAAGGTTCTGACGTCTGAATCTTCAAAGAGTTTAAAACAATTGTTGGACACCACTCGGGAATGCTTAAATGCCTTAAATAACATAGGTGTCAACACCGACTCTTGGGATATTTTGATAATTTTTTTGGTTAGTCAAAAACTTGATTCCGAATCCCGAAAGCTATGGGAACGGAACAATGCAAGTACTCCCCAAGAGCTTCCTAGTTTTAAACAATTTCATGATTTTCTCGAAAATAGATTCAGATCGTTAGAATTTTTAGACACAAATTCAAAGGTTCAAAAACTAAATTGTACTCACTTGGCAACTGCTACACTTTCTTGTGTTTTTTGTTCGGAGAATCACAAACTTAGCAATTGTAAGCAATTCTCAAAGCAAGCAGTTGACATACGACGAGAGTTCGTTCAATCTCATAACCTATGCTTTAATTGCTTAAATTCTGGTCATTCCGCTTGTCAGTGTCAAGTCCCGACAAGGTGTCGCCTGTGTAAGAAAAAACACCACACACTTCTACACTCCAAGAACCCAAAATCAGCTAATGGAACATCATCAGCTGAACAGTCTGGTGGCGGAGCAGTTGTGGCTACCGTAACGGAAGCCGCTCCTTCGTCACAGACCCCGAGTGAGTCCACGTCTTCGGTCAAGGTTATTACCACTTGTTTTACAAACGCGCACAGCCAGGTATTATTGGCTACTGCATTAGTAGACGTGCAGTCTAGTAGGGTAGATGCGCGTGTTGTTCTCAGAGCCTTGTTGGACCAAGGATCTCAAGCATCCTTTATCACGGAATCTGCTGTTCAGATGCTGGGATTAAAAAAGATGCCGGGTAATAATCCTATATCAGGTCTAGGTGGGAACCAGGGCTTGTCAATTACGTCAAAGTCTTATGTTTTAGTTAGAATCCATTCACGCCTAGATCCCAGCTTTGTTGTGACCGTCAAGGCGCATGTTTTAGAGAAGGTAACTTCATGGTTGCCTTCTAGGAAGGTTTCTTTCCTATCGATTCCGACTCTTTCGTCTTTGGCCTTAGCAGATCCTAATTTTAATACACCAAACAAAATTGATCTGCTTCTAGGGGCCGAAGTGTATAGCCAGATATTATTAGAGGGATTGATCAAGGGTTCGTCTGATTCCGTTATTGCTCAAAATACGGAATTGGGCTGGATCCTCTCTGGCAGAACACTCGGAAAAATCAGCCAAAGCGAAGTGAGTCATCATGCTATTACTAGCATGCATGCGGAGGTAGACGACAGCAACGACCTACTGAGAAAATTTTGGGAGTTGGAAGCAGACCCTTCAGTTAAGAAAAAGGAAATTCTTACTGAAGAAGAAAAGGCTTGCGAGCTTCTGTTTTCCCAAACAACCAAGAGAGACTCAGAAGGTCGATATATTGTCAAACTGCCGTTCAAATGTAATCCTCCACCTTGTAAACAAGGCAATTCAAAGCAAATTGCTCTCAAGCGCTTTCTTATGTTAGAGAATCGTTTGAATAAGAACCCTGATCTGAAGGCAGATTACTCTAAAGTCATAAATGAGTATCTCGATATGGGTCACATGGAGGTTGTTAACAACCCTAATGATGCAGGTGTTTATATTCCACATCATGTTGTTGTACATAAAGACCGAACTACCACGAAGAATCGGGTAGTATTTGATGGTTCATGTACGGACTCAAATGGTGTTTCTTTGAATGGAGATCAAATTGTAGGCCCAACTCTACAGCCAGAGTTGAGACATTTGATAATGCGTTGGCGATGTTATCCGATTTCACTTGTCGCTGACATTGTCAAAATGTATCGACAAGTCAAGGTGGCGGAGGAGGACAAAGATTACCAACGCATTTTTTGGCGGGAAAATCCTGATGCAGATCTCTTACAATATCGATTGTTAAGAGTGACATTTGGATTATCCTCATCTCCATATTTAGCAGTTCGATCACTGCAACAATTGTTTTACGATGAAGGTGAAAGGTTCCCATTAGCAGCTTCCAGAGTCCTCAATGACTTTTACATGGATGACTTACTAACTGGATGTCACTCTGTATCAGAGGGTGAACAAATATTCAAAGAAATTACTCAGATGTTAGCATCTGGAGGGTTTCCTCTTCAAAAGTGGTCATCTAATAATAAAGATTTGTTGAAGTCAATAAAAGTCGAGACAGGAAATGCTAATGAGAACTTGGAATTAAAAACGGATGATGTCATGAAGATATTGGGATTGACATGGGATAGGGATACAGATGAATTCCAATGTGTAGTAAAACTTCCTCCATTACAGTCTCCAGTTACGAAGCGCAAAGTCATTTCTGACATAGCTCGCCTATTCGATCCCATGGGTTGGATAGCGCCAGTAATAACAACAGCTAAAGTTTTTATTCAACGACTTTGGCTATCTAACATTGAATGGGACGATGAGTTACCTGAATCAATGTTAGAAGACTGGAAACGCTTTAGGAATGACCTTCACAGTCTCACCGTAGTTCGCACGCCAAGATGGATGAATCTTAGCAAAGATGATCCGTGCGTTGAACTTCACGGCTTTTCGGATGCTTCAAATGTTGCATACGCTGCTGTGGTGTACATCCGTATTATCGACCAAGATGGTAGTATACATGTCCATTTGGTCACATCAAAAACTCGAGTGGCACCAATAAAGCAGGTATCAATTCCACGGCTAGAGTTATGTGGAGCTTTACTACTTGCCAGACTATTGAACGAGGTAGCTGAAACGCTGAATATTTCAAAGCAGCATTTACATGCATGGACAGACTCGACAATAGTTTTGGCATGGTTAAAGAGCCACCCTAGCAGATGGAAAACCTTTGTTGCAAACAGAGTTTCTGAGATACTTACCATCACTGATGGAAATCAATGGTCACACGTTGTATCCAATGAAAACCCAGCAGACTGTGCTTCCAGGGGCTTGCAGCCTTCTGAATTTGTACAGCATCCATTCTGGAAAGAAGGTCCTAGTTGGTTACATGATAGTAAGATCGTGTACAGTAAGGGGGAAGTAACTGACACTAATCTGGAACAAAGGAAACATAAAGACAAATGTTACGCTACTAATAACAATGAGGAAGAGGATTTGACGTCCAGATTTTCCTCATTGAGAAAACTTACCCGTGTTTTGTCCTACTGTCGTCGGGTCCTCCACTTTAAAGGTCCTGAAAGAGACAGAGTTAAATCAGAAAAATGGCTCACAGTAAAGGAATTAAATGATACTTTACTGATCTGCATTAAAATATGCCAAAAACAGCATTTTAAAGAGGAACTTGAAGCTCTTAATAGGACAGGTAACCTATCCAAAAAGAGCACACTTACCTCACTGAGTCCATTTCTTGATTCAAACGAAGTCCTCAGGGTCGGGGGTAGGCTGCAACATGCTGATATTGCCCATGACATGAAGCATCCCATCATAATTCCACATAAATCGCATTTAACAAATCTTCTTATAAGAGAAGCTCATGAGGTGACTCTGCATGGAGGTCCTCAAATTATGTTAAACTATTTAAGAGCTAAATACTGGGTTATAGGCGCGAAAGGTCTTGTAAGACAAGTGGTAAGAAAGTGTGTTACTTGCATTCGATACTCTGCTCAAATTAACCAACAGTTTATGGGTCAGTTACCCATCTCCAGAGTAAATGCACATCGACCTTTCAGCAAAAGTGGTGTGGACTATGCTGGTCCAATCAGTATGCGAACTACTAAAGGTCGAGGTCATCGCTCTATAAAAGGGTATATTTGTTTATTCATATGTATGTCTACTAAGGCAATACATTTGGAAGCAGTGAGCGACATGACTGCGCAAGGGTTTTTGGCAGCTTTTAAAAGGTTCGTAGCTAGGAGAGGTCATGTTTCAGATTTATGGAGTGACAATGGTACCAACTTTGTGGGTAGTGCTCGTGAACTAAAGGTACTATTTGATAAGGAAAGATCTAGTGTTGTTCCAGAGATCGCAAGTTGGTTGGCTTCGAACCATACCAATTGGCACTTTATCCCTCCCCACTCTCCAAACTTCGGAGGGTTGTGGGAGGCTGGGGTCAAGTCAACCAAATATCATCTCAGACGGGTGTTATGTAATAGTACATTGACATTCGAGGAGATGACAACTACATTGTCACAAATTGAGGCGTGCCTCAATTCTAGGCCTATCTCTAAATTGTCATGCAATGCAGAAGATCCTTGTCCACTAACACCTGGACATTTTTTGGTTGGAGAACCATTAGTTTTAGTTCCTGATGTTAACTATGAAAGCTCAAACATCAACAGTTTGAAAAGATGGCATCTTACTCAAAGAATGGTCCAGGGGTTTTGGCGAAGGTGGTCGCAAGAGTATTTGACACAATTGCAGCATAGGTATAAGTGGACTAACCACATAGTGGAGCCTAAGATCGGAGACGTGGTTCTGGTAAAGGAAGATGATCTTCCACCAGCGCGATGGCTTTACGGACTTGTCACTGATAAGCATCCAGGGTTAGACAATCTCACGCGTGTCGTGAGTCTTAGATACAAAGGGAATATAATTAAAAGACCAGTTTCAAAGTTAATTGTGTTGCCCACTAGTGACAAGGTCTAGTATAAGAGGTTTCTTTTTAGTTTTGTAACACGTTTCTTAGGTTTAAACTTTAAGGGTATTGTACATTGTTGACAGGTATTGTAAATATAAGTATATAATTTTTCTTGTGTTATGTTATGTAAGCATTTATTGAAATGTTAAGAGAGGTAAGATTTGCAATATTTAAGTGTTTATTTTTTTTATGTTAACAATGTTATATTTCAAGCAGTTTATAATGGACTCCGTCCATGGCGGGCGGTATGTTTAATCTATATTAAATACTCTTTATTTAAACCACTAGCCGGTTGTATGTCCAACCTTTATTATAATTACTCTTTGGTGCAACCACAAATGGCGTTGTAATGACATTCTAAAATCAAAGCGTATTGTTGTGTATAACGTGTCAATAGATGGCACTGTATGTACTTGTATCACGGTGACGAGAGTTTTCACCGGCCATATATATATACCGGGCCGGTGACAGAATAAATTGACTCACTCAAGAACAAGCAGTTTTATTTATAAATCAAGCAAGAAGAAGTTTAGGAAAAGTACAAAAGGGGAGGATATTTGAAAAAAGAAATTACGCGAGTGTGAATCCAACTTAGAGTGGTGCCACACGGGCGTTGCGGCCGAGCTGCGTCGTTCGCAACGCAATTATCTCAACGCTGTAAATGCCACATGATCGCTGCGTCGGCTCTGCGTCAATGCAGCTATCAGCTAGCAACGTCGTTTCAACGCAACTCTCTTCCCCACCTCGTCTCCCTCGTGCTGCGCCGTGCGCGTGCGTTGCCTCGCCGTCCGTTATTTCAGCGCATCGTGTGGCATGTCGTTCAGATTAAATGAAAAACAACGGAACGTCACCGACGCAACGCCTGTATGGCACCACCCTGGCTAGTTTCAGAGTAACGCTGGCACGTGCGTAGCTTTATACACTGCCGGTTTTCTTTGCAGTTCAAATCTTCCCTATCTTACAAGAACAGCGATACTTGCTGATATCCGCATGCTTGTCGGCGTGACTCTGTAACCAGCCTTACAGACGACTCTTTTCGGCAAATTTTCTGCCCGAACCAAAATTTGAACCCCATACCCAACTAGCCACTGCTTCACGACAGTCGTCAATTCACATTTTATGTACAGTCAACAGCACGTCAGACGTAACACTTTGGACTTTGTACCGCTCTTATGTCGGGGGCATAAGCGCTATTATCGAACTGCAAGTGTATACCGTGATGTGCTGTTGACTGTACAAACACTGCATAGCATTCTTATTGCGTACATTAAAAGAAATTATGGTTTATTTTTTATTCTAAAATATTCCACACAACACTATTGTATAAAAAAATTCAAATTTATGTAAACTATAACACAATTGTACCTACTAATGAGAGAGATTCTTAAAAACTTCACTGAAGATATTTACAAAAATACTTTAATTCTTTTTACAAAAATTTTTTTCACAGATATTGAAACTACATTTTTATATAGACACTGAATATTACTGAAAGTAAATACCACTCCTATTAAACTTAAAACTTAATTTTATTTTACATCTTTTATTTTTTCCATTTAGCTGTTTAAGCTTAAAAATAATAAAGTAAAGGTCCCTATTTATGAAGGAATTCCACTTTTATTAAAAAAAAAATGCAAAACAGAAGTTCTAGAATCTCCGAAAATAGAAAAAAAATATTTTGTCCATTATTTCAGGCAAAGGCCTTCACTATTAAAAACATAAATGTTTTGTTGTAATCCAAGCTATATCATAAAAATCTAAATAAAAAAATCCTTAAAAAATACCACCCTAAAACACCCTTAAAAATCTAAAAAAATGTCATCCTCACCCGGTACTTGAACCCGGAACCTAAAATCCAATTAAATTAACAATCAACTCACCAATAAGAGTAAGACAAAACCGTGTTTCATTTTGCCGTGTCGTGTATAAAGATCTGAAAACACTGAATTTAAAATAATACTATCACTTTTATTTATACCCAGGATATATTCACTAAGATAAGTCTGAGAAAAAACTGGCTAAGAGCGAACCAAACTCGCACCGAGGGTTCCGTACAAACTACGATCCACGACCAATTTTGTGTGATCAATTGATCATACAGCATATTTCTTTTTTTGGACTAAGCTAGCACTTGACCACCAGTCTACGATGTAGCGCGCTTGCTTAGAAAAAGCCCGTTAATTCTGGCCTTGAAAAGCCCCAAGTTGTATTGTGTAGGAAAGACTGATCCCGGCAGAGAATTCCACTCCCGCGCAGTCCCGTGCTAATAATTAGAGTTGTGTGGCTTGACCACTGTCCCTCATAGACGATCAAACCTATTGATGTATTTTTCAATATTTATGTTACAGGTAAAGTGGTCGATAGCCAAGTGAATACATTAACTGGAACTACTCAGGAGTAACAGATATCTTCGTCCTTTTCTCTCTTTGGCCGATCTCTATAACAGCATCTCTATCTCTGTCCCTTCAGCCAATCTCCTTCGTTCCAAAAAAAATAATACTACAAAGGATCCTTTCCCGAAAGAATTTTTTTTTGTTTATTATGCAAGCAATTAGTGAAATATTTGAATATGTGAGAGTGAGTGCATGGAGGGAAAGTGTACAATTCAGATATTCTATATAACGCTTTAAGATTCTATACAATACCTAGGCATTATATTGATTGTCGATTACACACTTTGCTTAGGTAATCAAACCCATTCTATGTTTTATGATCGGCGAGGCTTAACCATTGCTCCATATAGGAGGCCTTGCAAAAGTTCCGATTTCACGTTTGCCTTAGGGAACCCTAAAAACGGCTCTTATGAATTGAAGTAGGCAAGGTTTTCGCACTTATTTAAATGCACGAAGAAAAATAATTTGATAGTCGATTTTGGGATACAGAGTAGTGAGTAATTGCTTAGCAGGAAGTCTCGGGTTTGGTACCTGTACGTACAGATACCGACAAGCTTCTTGAATATCGGGTGGGGATTGCGCAGAACAAGAATTTTGACATGCCTGCGCGCTATTGGTCAGAAGCATACCTCTGACCAATAGCGCGCGCGGGTGTTCGGGAGATTCTCTCTTTTTTACGAGAGAACTTTCCCCCTCTCCGTCGATCGATGTTTAACAAGTTTGCCGGTGCCTGTACCAAATTTTTTCAAAAGGCGTCCCAGTATTTCATCAAGTTTGATTATTACCTATCGAGCAGTTTGGCTAAAGGTGGAGCCATACTTCAGACAGTTCCTGGCAATATCTCTTCTCTTGACATTATTCACACAGCGCCATCTAGCCCCAAACTAAGCATTAGCTGGTGCTATGGGTGCCAGACAACGGATAAACATTACTTAGGTAAATACTTTGTTTTTTTTTTTGTAAATACATACATATTATACATAGAAACACCCAGACCGATACAAACAGACATGTTCATGCACACAAATGTTTGTACCGTGCGGGGATCGAACCCGCGACCTCTGGTGTAATAGCCGACTTCTCGACCATTACACCTAATGGCTCGTCAATGGCAAGCACCACCTCCTCACATAATGATTAGTAGCTTTTCTATTGAGGTACATGAGCGAGCGTGCTGGTGGCCCGATCCATCCTTTTTTTTTTATATTATGGGGGGGCAAACGAGCAAGTGGGTCACCTGATGATAAGTGATCACCGCCGCCCATAAGCACCCGGGACCCCCTTGGGGTCTCAGGCGCGTTGCCCGCCTTAAGAGACGACAGTTATTAGGTCTCATATACCCAGTAATTTCACTAGCTTCAGTGCCCTTTCCCCGAAACACAGAAATGCTTGACACACTTCTATTTCACGGGAAAATATCTGGCACTGCGGTTTTTCTCCTTCTCACTCCCTAAATATTATTTTCTCAAATGGTCAAAGCAACGCATCTTAGATCTAGCAGTAGGTGTCTATGGTAGTCATCACTTGACATCAAGTCGCACCCTAAGAATGAAAGTGACCTAACTCAAAATTCGACCGCCTCCGTGGAACAGTGGCTAAGCCGCCCGGGTAAAAAAACACGGAGGTCGTGGGTTCGAGGTGGTGGTAGGGCTTTTTCAGAGTCCGACTGACTAGCTACCACCCCCACAGGTGAAATCTGCCGCCATAACAGCTCTAGCTGTGTTCCGGCAAAATTAATGTGGTAGCCAGTACACTTGAAATCAGAGGCTCGAAGATCAGATGAGCCTACAGTCTGGCAGCACATTGAGCGACGCTTCCAGGTGAAGCGTCCCTCAATGGAATAGGCCGCAGCGGCCGCTTACCATCAGGTGGGCTGCGTGCCTGTTTGCCAACTGAGTTAGTATAAAAAAAACGTGTAATTCTCGTTTTTTTCATAAACTGACCTTAAAAAGCATAATCTATAACCCTGTAAACGCACTCTTCGTTCTCTTTAACAAGTCCCGCTACCTAATATATAGAATCAAGACACGAATTTTGAGTATATAGGCTTTTTCAGGTCAGTTTATGGAACAATCGAGAATCACACGAATTTTGAGTTAGGTCACTTTCTTTCTAAGGGTGCGAAGTGTCGTTTGGCTGCTCCTTTGGTATTGGGTGTGGTGGCCGCTTACCATCAGGTGGGTTGCGTCCATGTTGGCCAAAACAAGAAACTTTAAAAAAGGAGAAGGTTTTTAGTCTTCGCTTTTTTACTTTTAAGTGCCCTTTTTGTTAGTCGGGTTTTTTTTTGTGACTCAGTACAATGGCTCCACTTAGCCTGATGGTAAGCAAAAGGGGAGCCCAAATTGCCATGACAACGGATGCAATACCGAGGCGTTCTATCCGTTGGCACCGCAGTACTGCCCCCCTAGACAAGCGGCATTTATGACGTTCGTTATAGCTCAATTTGCGATAGCGAATTTAAAAACCCATACTTTCACCGGGTTAGTTCCGCTATGGTACTGTACCGGTATGGCACCCTCGCGAAATACCTACCAAAAAGTCCCGCTAAGGTACCTATCCTTCAAATCTACATCAAACAATATAAGGTACACTTGAAACGAAAAGTGCAACTGTTAATATGTTTTTATTAATGATATAGGTATTATGCCTTATTATTTTTCGGGCGATAAACAAATTAACTGGCAACTTACTATTTTGTCACAAAAAATTACTCTGATTAAGGAACAAAAGAAAAAAAGAATAATCGGAGGCTGAAATCGACTCGGATGAATATAGGTTAGAAGGCAAAGGCGGGAGCTTAGGTCCCGCTTTGCCTTCGTGGTTATTTTTTTTTATCTTCCATTCCCCATTTTAACAAGTTAGTTAGTTTTATAAAACACTGTAAAACTTTTCTTCTTACCAGTCCCAAAAACTGAAGGGTACCATAGCGGGACTTTTTGGTAGGTATTTTGCGAGGTTGCCATACCGGTACAGTACCATAGCGGAACTACATGGCATCTGTCAAATCTATTCAATTTAAAGTGAGCGAATTTCGCCAGCTATGAAGCGATGTCATCTTGTCTATGCCCCCTGACCCGCAAGGTGCTTCTTCACGCTTCGTTTGAAGAAACCCATGTTAATAGAAAGAGGGCTGAGCCGGTAAAGAGTCCTCTTCTTTATGGTTCGACAAAGAAAGAAATAATCAAACTTTTAGGTACGCGATGGTATACTTTGAAGAGTGAAGCGATGTCAACGTTGTGTAAATGTGTGTGTGTATGGTTATTTAAATGGTACATTTAGATTTTTTTATGTCAGAGACAGCAAACGAGCCAGCGTGTCGCCTGATGGTAAGCAATTACCGCCGCTCATGGACATCTGCAACACCAGAGGGATCGCTGATGCGTTGCCGGCCTATGGGGGTATGAGGGGTGCGGGCCTCCGGCACTCTCACAAACCAGACGAAACACAATAGTAGTCAGTATTATTTCACGCTGGTGTTATGTGAGAGGGTGGTACTTCCCCGGACGAGCCGGCCCATTCGTACTGTTAAACAACATGGCTCTACACACATCTACATCTACTAGACCAACAAAGACCATACTTTAGGGTAATCTTTGAAGTCAACACGTGATACAGTATTCAAAGTTACCTATCTCGGTTTAATTATACAGAACTTATAATTAGAATAAGCCATAGACTGGAAAACAGAGATAACAAATAGAAGGTACACTTCCAATTAACATAATCGCCTCTTGAATAATATATATGTTACGGGTAATGCTAGAAGATGTAATAAACCTAGGTTTAACTGGGTTTACTTAGTATTACCTGAAAGTTTTGGATAAAGTTCAAATGATAAGTCAAATAAATTTTAAATTGGTATTCACCCGTACTCTCCTGGGTCTACCCAACACTGGCTGGGTTACTCAAACTCCAAAATGGATAAGTTCATCTTGGACACTTATAAAATAGACATTGCAAGCAAAAAAAAGCAAACATAGTCTTTGACTATGTCAAAGGACTGTAGCGGCTATCGGATTGCGCTACATACGACAGACTGACGACACACAACGCAAGATTGCAAGTCAGCGAAAAGTGCACATGTAAACATTGGCTTTGAGACTCGTCACTCGCACATCCACTGAGACAGCCAATCAGATATTCGATCCTGCGTCGCGCTAGCAGAGTTATTCTCTCGGCTAGCATATATACAACACACCAAGACGGTACATAGGGCCGCGGTCCCCGAGCACAGACACCTAGCTCGGAGGAAGATCTTCCCTTTTCGTTGACGTCATGATACATGCCTCATCATACGTCACAGGACAAATAAATAAAACTTATTATAAAACTCTGGCTGGGTAATGTTAGGTGTTGCGTCATTTTCGAATGAAAACAGAAAAGGTTTTCAGGGTTTAAAAAAAAATAACCGCGAAAGCTAAGGCGCGAGCTCCGCTTTGCTTCGCTCTCGCCTTAGCCTTCTAAGCTACATCCATCCGCGTCGATTTCCCCAAATTAATCTAACATTACCCAGTAAGCATTGGATACACCTAGGTGAGTTAGTAAATGTGTGGGTAAACCCCGATTTAATACTTATTTTCATTATTATTTGGACATTACCCAAATACCTTGGGTAATACTAAGTAAACCCGAGTAAACCTTAGTTAATTCCAACTTCCAACCTTACATTCTGAAGAATTGACACCGAGTAAAAAATAAGATGTCGCACTGGTCCTTTCTGTCTATTGACGAGCCATTTGGTGTTATGGTCGGGAAGTTGGCTATTACTAGTACTAGTAAACCAGAGGTCGCAGGTTCGATCCCCGCACGGACCCTCTCCTCTCACAAACATTTTGTGTCAAAAAAGTATAATACTTATTTATCTGTTGTCTGGCACACAAAGCAAAACATTCTTAGTTTAGGGCTAGATATCGCTATGTGAATAATGCCCCACTATGTCTAGGGATGATAGATAGATGATAGATACTCTTTATTGCACAAAACATAGAAAAACATGTAACATAATAAAGCTGTACAATACAAGCGGACTTATCGCTAATAGCGATCTCTTCCAGTTAACCTTAGGATAGAGGAAAGTATGAAAAATAGTTTGAACAGAAATAAAGGGTAGTGCAAGACGGAGATAAAAGATGATTTAGTAATTCATTTATTCACTATTAAAGAGCTCTCTTGTCGGTAGAGCACCGTTTTTTATATTGCAATGTGTAACAAGACGAGCAGATCGTACACCTGATGGTAAGCGCCACGTCTGCCCTAAGACAGTTTAGTGCCAAACAGTAACTAAGCAGTAAGTTACTGTCCGGCACCGCCCTGCGCCCGCTACACCGAGACGACAGTTATTAGGTCTCATATACCCAGTAATTGCACTAAGTTCTCTCTAGACTCTGCCAGCACCTAAAGCTCCTTATACGTCATGACATTTACTTTTTCTTTTAATTGCTGAACGTAATCTCGTCTTGGTCGTCCTCTTCCCCTTTTTCCTTCTATTTTGCCTTCCAGTAATGTTTTAATCAGCGTGTTATGACGTTTAAGGTGTCCTATCATTTTTCCTTTTCTATTCTCTATTGTTTCCAATAAGCATTGTGACGTATGAAGGTCACGTTTCATGACGTCAACGAAAAGGGAAGATCTTCCTCCGAGCTAGGTGTCTGTGCTCGGGGACCGCAGCCCAATGTACCGGCTTGGTGTGTTGTATAAATGCTAGCCGAGAGAATAACTCTGCTAGCGCGACGCAGGATCGAATATCTGATTGGCTGCCTCAGTGACGTGCGATTAACGAGTCTCGAACAACGATATCGTTTGTCTCGAAGCCAATGTTTGTATTACACGTGCACTTTTCGCTGACTTTTAATCTTGCGTTGTTGTCGTCAGTCTTATGTAGCGCATTCCGATAGCCGCTACAGCATCTCTTCTCTTTGACCATGGCTAATACCTCCTCATTTTTTTCTTTTACATCCAATAAGGGAATAAATTGGATGGAAAAATAAATTGGTTTGGTAGCATTTGAAATGTGGTGCTGGAATAGTCCAGCACCACATTTCAAATGCTTCCAATCTTTCTCTATCTCTCTGAGTTGTTGTCCACGTCTAATACAAAGCAATACTCCAGATGTATAATTTAATTAGTTTTTTTTTATTTTGATTGATAGATACATTAAATTTAAGAATCTGTTTTTTATAATTAAATGTTGTTTTGGATAGCCAAAACAACATTTAATTATAAAAAACAGATATTAAAGCTAAAATAGAAATAGTTCTATTCTAGCTTTAATATCCGGTGAACATCTGGAGTCGCTTGTTGTTGTTGTTGAATTTACTTTTTCTACGTCTTGACTTCTTATCTTAATTGAGCTATTTTCTACTGGAAATTTTGATGTTGTATGTGTTTTGGTCTTTCCTATGTTAATTTTTAATCCACACTGTTCAATAGTTTAATCTATTTCGTGAAGTAGGATTTGTAATTGAGGGCTATCAGCAATTGCGGCAATATCGTCGGAGAATCTTATAAAAACGAAACATTCCCCATTAATTTTAACTCCTCCCTTTCCTGAATCGGGAATTCTTGTATATCAGCCTCTATACAAATGTTAAAAATGATGGGTGAGAGTGGACAACCCTGTCGAACACCTTGTCTTATCTTGACCTTTGCTTTCTGTTCCCCAATTTCTAAAAAGGTCTCCTGGTCCTGGTTCCTGTAAAGCTCATAAATTGTCTTTCTGTCCCTGTAATCTAATTTAATTGCTTTCAATCCCTCATCCTTTTCCAGTCAACTTTATCAAATGCCTTCTCTAAATCAATTTAAGCTATATGAGTATTTAGTCCCAAATCCATTTTTCTATCTATTATTTATTAATCTAAGTGGCAAAATAGCCTCTCTAGTACCTCGGCCTTTTGACCTGCGGGCGGGGGTAGCCCCCCAACGTCCGCATTGCACAGGTCGCCCGAGCTAAATCTGAGGGTCACCTTGTTTCTCGGGTGTCCTCCCTAGGCGCCACCCCGACTTGAGGCCTCTCAAGTTGGGGTACCCGGGGATAGGCTGGTCAATAGCTATCGCTGGAACCGGCTCGTCCCAATCGGGTGTGAAGGGGAACCGGGGGAGTTTAGTGGGTAGTGGACGCTGTAGTCTCGAGTCCCACACACAGCCGCAGGTTTAGCTAGCCTGCGGATATGGTGCATAAACGCATTCTCCTCCAAAAAAAAAACGTACCTCGGCCTTGTTGTGTGAACATAGCCTAGGGTACTTTTGATCCCGGAAATGTGGGGGGAAGGGGGAATAAGTAATTGACAAATATTTAGGGTTTGAGTGTTAAATTTCAGCTTTCAGCCGATCTCAACGCGCGACATCTTAACACACGTTTTTAACGTGTTCAGTGCTAGCATTAAGTTACATAGCCCTCATGTTAGGATTATTTTTTTTGTACTCTTGTTGAGAATAGTTGGTTAAGATAAAAGAAGTGTTATTTTGTCGATAACTAAAAAAAACGTGAAAATTTAGAAAAAGTTTAAATTGGCAATATCTTGAAAACCGAGCAACTTTTACTTAGGTCATGTTAGGATTGTTCGATGCCTCTTGTGCCGGCCTACCTCCAGTGTCACTCTTACGTGTCATTTTTGGGACACCCTGTATATCTTCTTAACCAAAACACCAGTCGTCAAAGTATGTAACTGTTATCTTTACAAAGAACCTTAATTATTAAACAAGTTCATTATAATTATTTAACATTCCGGAGGCCATGTAACTTCAAATATTTGATTACTGTATGTAGGTATTTCTTTTAATCCATCAAGCCCCAGAAAACCAGACACAATAGAAAATTTATTGTTTACGCGACACCCGGCTTTCGGTCGGGTGTTTAAGAGTTAAGACAAAATGATAATTATTATGAAAGCAAAGCCTGAAATTATTTTTTTTTTATTTTTTTTTTATTTTTTATTTATTTTTCTTTATTACAAAAATTTGTGTCAAATGGGTCCTGGATTCAATTCCAGGTTCGAGCAGATTTTTGTCGGTTTTTTCAGCTCGGGATATGATCACCAATTCGCATTTGGCAAGCGTGGTGATAAAGCCAGTGCTTATCATTGTTGGGCTGGTCAATAGCCACAAACGCTGGCACCGGCTCGTCCTAATCGGGTGTGAAGGAGAAACCGGGGGAGTGGGTAGTGGACGCTTTAGTCGCGAGTCCCACACACGGCCGCGGGTCTAGCTAGTAGAGTTGCCCATCGATGGTCCACTATCGATAGTCTATCGATAGTTGACGTCATATCAATAGTATCGATAGTCTATCGATACTATCGATAGCCCAAATCCAGGCAATACTATCGATAGTATCGATCAACAATACTATCGATAGTATCGATAGTATTGCTTACCCGCGATAGTATTGCCTGAATTGGGCTATCGATAGTATCGATACTATCGATATTATCGATACTATCGATAGCACTATCGATATTGTTACTATTTTTCAAGGTCAACTATCGATAGCGAAACTATCGATAGTTGGGCAACTCTGCTAGCTAGCCTGCGGTTATGGTGCAAAAACGCATTCTCCTCCGAAAAAAAAAGTGCTATCTGTAACGAAGACTTGATTTCAATGATGGAGGTCTTTGCCCTGTAGTGGGTCTTTAACCTTTTAAACGCCAAGCAAACGCACTGACGTGTCCTGTACGCCAGAGCTGGGTTAAACTTTATTGTCGAATGTAAGAAAAAAATACCAGTAATCGTTTGAACATATTTATCTCATATTTTTAGAGGCAGGGTTTTTTGTCAAGTATAGACGTCGTTGCCGCACAGGGCTCGCAGTTGCTTGTCAAGTATAGACGACTTTGGCGTCCAAAAGGTTAACAAGCTGACAATTGACTCTACCACAATTATTATTTCCAATATAGGCCGACATCTGGAAAGCTGCTACCTATTAAATAAATAAATAAATATCTCTGGTCATTATTCACACAGCGCCATCTAGCCCCAAACTAAGCATTAGCTTGTGCTATGTGTGCCAGACAACGGATAAACATTACTTATATCCTTTTTTTTTGTAAATACATGATATATTATACATAGAAACACCCAGACCGATACAAACAGACAGACATGTTCATGCACACAAATGTTTGTACCGTGCGGGGATCGAACCCGCGACCTCTGGTGTGATAACCGACTTCTCACCATTACACCAAATGGCTCGTCAAAAGTATTATATAAAAAGACGTCGCAAAACATGAACAAGTAACAAATAATTTAAATATTTCAGTAATAACATTAGCAATTAAGCTAAATTTATTGGATATATTCACTTCCAAGCAAATGCAATCATCAAAACAATACAATTTGCGTCACGACGAAACCCATCTTCATATCGTCGTTTTTGTTGATAATTTTCCCTCTAGTTCTATTATAATTAGCCTTCCGCCCGCGGTTTCACCCGCGCGTAATCTCTTTTTTTTAAATATCCCCCCTTCCCCCCACATTTCCGGGATCAAAAGTACCCTATGTTCGCCGAGGATAGTGTAGCTTTCCAACGGTGAAAGAATTATTCAAATCGGTTCAGTAGTTTCAAAATTGTTATTCCCGCTGGAAAGAGACGTTTCCCGTAGGAATTTTATAGCCTATGTCCTAATCCGGGTTATAAACTATACGTGTGCCAAATTTCATCTAGATCCGTTCAGCCGTTTAGGCGTGATTGAGGAACAAACAAACATCAAAACATCCAAACATCCAAACATCTAAACATCCAAACATCCAGATTACGCATTTATAATATTATTATATAAGTAGGACTAGCTTTCCGCCCGCGGTTTTCTTTATGGTATAGCGGGCAGATGAGCATGCGGCACACCTGATGGAAAGTGACAACCGCCGCCCATTGACAACTGCAAATAAGGTGGAATCACAGATGCGCTGCCGGCCTAAAACCACCCGTGTTTTAATCGCGCGTAATTTCTTTTTTCAAATATCCCGCGGAAATGAGACTTTTCCCGTAGGAATTTTATAGCTTATGTCCAAATCCGGGTTATAAACTATACGTGTGCCAAATTTTATCTAAATCCGTTGAGCCGTTTAGGCGTGATTGAGTTACAATAAACATCCAAACGTCCAGACTTTCGCATTTTTAATATTAGTAGGATATCGAACGTTGAACTAAGCGACCGCCTCCGTGGAACAGTGGCTAAGCCGCTCGGGTATAAAAACACGGAGGTCGTGGGTTCGATTCCCGCCTTGGGTCTGGTTGGTGGTATAGGGCATTTTCAGAGTTTGACTGGCTAGCTACCACCGAAGGAACAGAACTAGCCACAGGTGAAATCTGCCGCCATTACAGCTCTGGCTGTGTTCCGGCAATATTAATGTGTAAGAGCCAGTACACTTGAAATCAGAGGCTCGAAGATCAGATGAGTCTACAGCTGGCAGCACATTGAGTAACGCTTCCTGGTGAAGAGTCCCTCAATGGAATAGACCGCAATGGCCGCCTACTCTTTACATATCACGATTTTAATTTAATAAAACCTCTTTTTCCGCTTTATTTATTTATTTAAACTTTATTGCACAACAAAGGTACAAATTGGCGGACTTAACGCCATAAGGCATTATCTACCAGTCAACCATTGGGCGTGACTGAAAGGAGCGATTGGTGCAGTAATTTAAAAGGAGATATTAACTTAAGTAGAAATGGCAATATTCGTAATATTAAAAATACAGTCATGAATAATAATACTTTTACTTTACTGCGCTTCGCACCAAAAAGGCGAAGCCGTAAACTTATCTTGTTTAATTACAAAATCAGAATTACTAGCGTAATGACAAATTATCTATTCAAATTGCAGAAATGGTGAATTGCAAATAAACTTTATCTTCCTGCATTTATATTACTTTTTAAATAACGTATGTTCTTGCAAAATTAGCTAAACTATGGGTCTTTTATGTTAATTCCAAAATTACAGTAAATAATGTCAATGCAGTTTGAATCACTTTGTAGTTCCTATATTTTTGTTTTTTGTTTGACGAGCCATTTGGTGTAATGGTCGAGAAATCGGCTATTACACCAGAGGTCGCGGGTTCGATCCCCGCAGGGTACAAACATTTGTGTGCATGAACATGTCTGTTTGTATCGGTCTGGGTGTTCCTATGTATAATTTGTATGTATTTACAAAAAAAGTATATAAGTTATGTTTATCCGTTGTTTGGGACCCATAGCACTATCTAAGGCTGCCGTCCACTGAAGCGGAGCGAGGCAGCGGAGCGGTCGCCTGATGGGAAGCAATCACCGCCGCGCATGGATCTCCAACACCAGAGGGATCACTGATGCGTTGCCAGCCTATGGGGGAATGGGAGGTGTGGGCGCCTCTGGCACTCTCACAAACCAGAAGATACACAATAGTAGTCACTATTATTTTACGCTGGTGTTATGTGTGAGATTTTGTAAAGATGATGTAATAAACCTCTATCAGTTTAAAATTGTTTTATTCTATTGACATTTTTCAAGGATCAAGAATCAATTTATTTATCCAATTTAGGCTCGTAAAAAGCACATCTTATGTTTTTTTGTTACTACACGAAGCATTTAAGTCCTGTTTTAACAACGTAATAAAACTTTTATTGTCGTTGTAACAATGTAAACTAGGATTATTTAATCTTTATTTCATGTTCTTGTGTTAAATGCATTTTTATTCAAAGAGGGCGCCACTTTTTAGGGCCTCAATAAAATTTTAATTTTGACCGCATAAGCTTAACCGCATAACCTTTTTGTAAATAGATACATATTATATATATATAGAAACACCCAGACCGATACAAACAGACATGTTCATGCGCACAAATGTTTACCGTGCGGGGATCAAACCCGACCTCTTGTGTAATAGCAGACTTCTCGACCACTACACCAAATGGCTCGTCAAACTGCAGCTATAATAATAAATAGGTATCCTGCGTTTGTTGTTCGTAAAGATTGGCCGCCGTGGCCGAAAATTAGACTAAAAAACATGTTTACTAGCCTGAAAGATCTAAGCTAGTAAACATGTTTTCTATGTTTACTAGCCTAGATCTTTCCACAACATCGTTAAATAGCCCAAAAGCAGTTAATATACTACGTGTTAGTAATAAATTTTTAAGGAAATGTCCTTGTAAACTTACAAAAATTAACAATTATTATTTCACCAGCGTAGTAGGTAATTTGAATAATACTAAGATAGCAGTTACTATTACAATAAATTAACATGTCTGAAGTTTGTAGGTTCGCTTAAATATATAAGGTTTAAATAAACTGTATTGACACGTATATACAGTATGACAGGAAATGCGAAGGACATATTTAAACCCCAAATAGTTCATGCTTCCATATAACAAAATAAGTATAAATAAATAAAAACTCTGGTAAATATCTGTCAATAACCTTAGTCGAAATTTTCCTGAAAATCCGCGTAACGTGCGGGCACTCTTCCCTTTACAGTATTTCGTGCACTCGTTCAAGTACGACTCAAATTGTACTCGCGTACAATTTGAGTTTGGGGCGTAACCGGCCGCTCACCACACGGGATTTTTAGGTAGTTCATGCATACATAAATTATGAAAACAATTAAGGATATATTTTTTAAAGCTAATTGGACTCTAAATCGGATTCTGAACACTCTCCTTAAATATGTCCCTCGGGTTACCTAACACGCTGTATAATATCTATTTGGAAAGCTGATTTCTACATTTTTTTTTATGCCAGAGGCGGCAAACGAGCCACCGGGTCGCCTGATGGTAAGCAATCACCGCCGCCCATGGACATCTGCAACACCAGAGGGATCGCTAACGCGTTGCCGGCCTTTTAAGGAGTACTTCCCCGGACGAGCCGACCCATTACCTACTACCAAACCATAGCTTAAACTCGGCTAAAAAGAAATTATCATAAAAAAATCCTTTGGGTATAAAACAATAAGAGATCCGACGTCACAGCCATCGTAAACATTAATTAAATTCAAAAATCTACATTATAATTAAAAAGCGTAATTAATGCTAAGATAATGACTAAAAGAAATGAATTGTTTGATATATAAATTAATTGTCTGCTTAGTATGTATGTGACTTTACGTTTCTGAGTTGAAGTTTTATTTGAAATCGATGAGAAATTGTAGTGGACTTGAATCCTCTAATAACTTAATTAGATTTAGTTTGGGTAAACTTCTTTTTTTTCTGAGAATGCGTTTATGCACCATAACCGCAGGCTAGCTAGACCAGCGGTCGTGTGTGGGACTCGAGACTAAAACGTCCACTACCCACTAAACTCCCCCGGTTTCTCCTTCACACCCGATTGGGACGAGCCAGTGCCAGCGTTGTTGCTATTAACCAGCCCATTCCCAGTTCCCCGACTTGAGAGGCCTCAAGTTGGGGCCCCGCCTAAGGGGGACCACCCGAGAAACTAGGTGACCCTCAGACTTGGCTCGAGCGACCTGTGCAATGCGGGCGTTGGAGAGCTACCCCGCCCGCAGTTCAGCCCTCAGGCCGGAGGAGGCGTGCCAAGTGAGCTCGCCTTCTCCGGCCCGGCCCTCAGAAAAGAATAGGTAAACTAGATTCCCCCTACGACTTCTTTAAAAAACAAATATTCAAATAACACTGCATTTCTGTTACCTACCACAGGGGAAATCTGCCGCCATATCAGCTCTGGTTGTGTTCTGCCAATATTAATGTAGGAGCCAGTACACTTGAAACCAAGAGCTGGAAGATCATAGAAGCATAAAGCATGGCAGCATATTTAGTAAAGCTCCTTGGCTAAGTGTCCCTAATGGAATAGGCCGTAGTAGAAATCTTTGGTAGTAGCCGCTTACTAACGCCCCGCTGTTAAGCTGTATTCGAGGACAGATCTATGGGATTCAATTCAAAATCAGTTCTCGCCGCTGCCGCTGCCGCCCCGCTGCCCGCGAAATTCAAGGCCGAGGCCTAAGGGCTACTACGAGTAATGAATGAATATGCTGATACTACCTATACTTTATGCTTTAATTTTTGTATGGGAATTGATTAGTTCTGCTACTCGCCGTAGTGGCGCTACTAAAATTATCTTCGATTTATTACATTACTCCATTCAAAATACTTTCCACTTTCGATTTAGCTACAGAATACGTGGGGGGTTCTCTATTGATGATTGTAAAACACATGTCGGAAAAGGTAATGCTACATTGTAATTAAAATTTTATCTTCTCTAGTTTAAAAGGGGTTTTAGAGACTGCTAACGCCATCTATTGGTGTATAAAATTAATTACTAATATGAAATTAATTAATTTTCACTGAAAACTTAGTCTCATTTTCAACTTCAACTGGAATTGATATGAAAAGTTGAAGCTTTATTTTTAATCTAATATCTGGATCTATTTCAGGTAGGCGAAAGCAACCCTTGAGAAAATTAACTCTTTACCAAATTTACTACTACTGCCATCTATAAGCGAGTAGATACAAACATCAGTTTTTCTATTTTATAATGGAAAAACTGGGAAAAATCATTTTAGCAATAAAAACACATAATTTTACATAATTATCTTAACCCCGCTATTTATACTCACTACTTATTTAATGTTAAAAAATGTAAGATAACACCATATTATTATGGTTTTGGATTTAATTCTGCTACCGCCATCTTTCAGTGAAAAGACGTACTACAATACGACCAAAACCACGGGAAAGTGTTTTGTTAAGAACATAACTTTTGTATATTATTGTTCCATTTACTTATTGTATTGTAATTTGAAAGTAATTTACTTACTTTCTTGCTACTGCTTTCTCTTTTTATTAGTATGAGGATTAGTATGAGGATCGCCGAAGAAGACACTAGTAAATGTTTGTTTAAAAACTGCTAACGCCATCTGTCGGTGTATAGATGCTACCTTGTAACTTTATCTATGTAAATCACGGAACAGAGAAACTGTTCCGTGATATAAATAATACATAATATTTTTTTATAATACTGTTTTGCTCTGATAGATGTCGCAAGGAAAATGTATGCATGTATTTGTCATATAAATTGTAACTGCCATTATTGCCAGTCTTGAGTTACAGAGATAATAGAACAACTGAGAACAACAATCGATTAGTAATATTAGTATTTATTTGATAACAGTAATTTCTAGGTATTTTTAACGTTGAAGTCAATGCCATGACTGTTTAAACAATAAAAAAAAAAAGTTAAAGAAAAAATGTTATTTCTCGAATGGCGGCATCAATTGGAAAAACTGTGCTAAACTTATTTATTTGTTTAAGTGGCAAATAATAATTTTAATAAATTCACAAGGAAATAAAATTCCCTACTTGTATAAACATTTAAAAATGAAGGTATTTTTTTAATTATTTTGATAGTATAACCAACCTACGACGACGATTTGTAACCGGCATGTTTGTGCTCCGATGAATAGGTAGAAGATTTTTCTTGGCGGCGACGGCTGTAGAATTTTAATTGTGGTTTGTGTAATGGTATGTAGTGGTTTTAGGAGTAAGTGCCAAGACAGCCATAACAGCGGTGATGCCACAGTGGACGAAAAATCCAGCTACAGGTCATTGACCCTAGAGCGAAATGAAAAATCACAGGAGCCCAGGAGCCGTACAAGGTATGTGTTCTGTGGTACAAGTAAGTAACAAGGAGATTTTGGCTGCCCGCCCAAGTCCGATTTTTCGGTGACTGATTGAACTCGGTGAAAGCTAGTAAAAAAATAAAAGTCTCGCATTAAATAAAACTCTATATTAATATAATATAATAATGATCAATATTCGCTTGTCTGTCGCTTGCACTCGTCCCGGCTCACGGCTTAAGCCGCTTGTATGTCGCGAGATGGCTGTTCAGGTGTTGGGCCAGCTGGTCTGCGCGCGCGAATGACGCCTGTTAACAAACGTAAATGGTTTAACTTACATTACTTTAATTAAATGATATCATTTAAAAAAAAATTCCTCAGTTCTGGTGAGCTATTTCCAGAATATGCTCAATAATGCCAATAGATTTTTTGAAAAATAATATTTTTATTGAAGATGTTTGCCTCTCACTTTCATCAGAGGCCGAAGGTCGAGCGCCACTGTGGCCAAAGGCCGAGCGCCATAGAGGCCGAAGCCCGATGACGCGCCAGCACCTTGCTTTGTGCGCAACCGCTCCAAGTCTGGAAGGGCTATGCTATGCTATGGTGAAGGGACAGACACTCACCTTGCAGACAACGCAGCGGTAGAGCTGCTTGGCGTGGTTGTGCATGTGGCGCGTGAGGGAGTGCGCGTGGCCGAAGCGCTTGCCGCACTGCTGGCAGGCGTGCGGCAGCTTGCCGCTGCCGGGGGCGACGCGTGGTCTATGCCATGTCTCACCTTGCAGACAACGCAGCGGTAGAGCTGCTTGGCGTGGTTGTGCATGTGGCGCGTGAGGGAGTGCGCGTGGCCGAAGCGCTTGCCGCACTGCTGGCAGGCGTGCGGCAGCTTGCCGCTGCCGGGGGCGACGCGTGGTCTATGCCATGTCTCACCTTGCAGACGACGCAGCGGTAGAGCTGCTTGGCGTGGTTGTGCATGTGGCGCGTGAGGGAGTGCGCGTGGCCGAAGCGCTTGCCGCACTGCTGGCAGGCGTGCGGCAGCTTGCCGCTGCCGGGGGCGACGCGTGGTCTATGCCATGTCTCACCTTGCAGACGACGCAGCGGTAGAGCTGCTTGGCGTGGTTGTGCATGTGGCGCGTGAGGGAGTGCGCGTGGCCGAAGCGCTTGCCGCACTGCTGGCAGGCGTGCGGCAGCTTGCCGCTGCCGGGGGCGACGCGTGGTCTATGCCATGTCTCACCTTGCAGACGACGCAGCGGTAGAGCTGCTTGGCGTGGTTGTGCATGTGGCGCGTGAGGGAGTGCGCGTGGCCGAAGCGCTTGCCGCACTGCTGGCAGGCGTGCGGCAGCTTGCCGCTGCCGGGGGCGACGCGTGGTCTATGCCATGTCTCACCTTGCAGACGACGCAGCGGTAGAGCTGCTTGGCGTGGTTGTGCATGTGGCGCGTGAGGGAGTGCGCGTGGCCGAAGCGCTTGCCGCACTGCTGGCAGGCGTGCGGCAGCTTGCCGCTGCCGGGGGCGACGCGTGGTCTATGCCATGTCTCACCTTGCAGACGACGCAGCGGTAGAGCTGCTTGGCGTGGTTGTGCATGTGGCGCGTGAGGGAGTGCGCGTGGCCGAAGCGCTTGCCGCACTGCTGGCAGGCGTGCGGCAGCTTGCCGCTGCCGGGGGCGACGCGTGGTCTATGCCATGTCTCACCTTGCAGACGACGCAGCGGTAGAGCTGCTTGGCGTGGTTGTGCATGTGGCGCGTGAGGGAGTGCGCGTGGCCGAAGCGCTTGCCGCACTGCTGGCAGGCGTGCGGCAGCTTGCCGCTGCCGGGGGCGACGCGTGGTCTATGCCATGTCTCACCTTGCAGACGACGCAGCGGTAGAGCTGCTTGGCGTGGTTGTGCATGTGGCGCGTGAGGGAGTGCGCGTGGCCGAAGCGCTTGCCGCACTGCTGGCAGGCGTGCGGCAGCTTGCCGCTGCCGGGGGCGACGCGTGGTCTATGCCATGTCTCACCTTGCAGACGACGCAGCGGTAGAGCTGCTTGGCGTGGTTGTGCATGTGGCGCGTGAGGGAGTGCGCGTGGCCGAAGCGCTTGCCGCACTGCTGGCAGGCGTGCGGCAGCTTGCCGCTGCCGGAGGCGACGCCGTGCGCGCACACGCGGTGCCGCCGCAGCTGCTCGAAGCGCGGGAATGACATGCCGCAGTCCGCGCAACGCCCTGGACGAAACAACGATCATAATTATCAGCTTATTTAATGTTCTTTGTCATCGAAAGGTCGTCAGTAAACATAAAACTACTGGGTAGTGAAATTACTGGGTATATGAGACCTAATAACTGTCGTCTCGGTGTAGCGGGCGCAGGGCGGTGCCAGACAGTAAATGCTTAGTTACTGTTTGGCACTGAACTGTCTAATAATAATAACTTTATTGATCAAAAAACTAAAGCTATGATCTAAGGGCAGACTTGGCGCTTACCATCAGGTGTACAATCTGCTAAACTCAGGACCCCCGGCGCGCCTGTATCTTTAATTGCTTTCTACTAACCACTTCACCACGGAGGCAGTCAATAGAAATAGAAGAGGGCCCAGTACATTACCTTGGGGAACACCGAATTTGTTCAACTTGAAGACAGCTCGACACATGCTACTGTTGTAAGCTACTAAACTAAATATTTTTAACACAATGTGGCTAGAACAATGCAAACATGAAATGAGAACAATGCGTTTCCTATTTCTTAAACGTGGCTAATAATATTTCATGAACCACACGGTCAAAAGCTTTAGATATGTCCAGAAAATGTACAGTAGCATAAATATCTTTGTGTCGAGAGCGTCGACAACTTTATGTACCAAATTAAAAAAGGCTACTTTTATAGTTAAGTTTGCGTTGCCTCAGTTACGCATACTTACAGCCAGTACACTTGAAATCAGAGACTCTAAGATCAGATGAGTACAATCTTTCAGCACATTGACGGACGCTTCTAGGTGAAGCTCGGAATAGGCCGCAGTGGCCGCTTACCATCAGGTGGGATGCATGCCTGTCTGCCAACTGACCTAGTATGTGTGTGTAGAGCGCATGTCTGCCTGCCTCGTGTAACAAGACGAGCAGATCGTACACCTGATGGTAACCGCCACGTCTGCCCTTAGACAGTTCAGTGCCAAACAGTAACTAAGCAGTTACTGTCTGGCACGGCCCTGCGCCCGCTACACCGAGACGACAGTTATTAGGTCTCATGTACCCAGTAATTAATAATTTCACTAGCTTCAGTGCCCTTTCCCCAAAACACAGAAGTGCTTAACACACTTCTATTTCACGGGAAAATATCGGGTACTCGTGAGATAAAACACCTATAATTTTTGTAGAATTTGACACGAAATGATCTTTTTCTTCAAACTCACATTTGTAACCCTTTTGTTATCCATTTATATAACTTACTTACACAACTTATTTTGTGTAACTTACCAGCTCTCTCGTCAGGAGTGTGTGTGCGGTCATGTGCCGCCAGTTCGGCGTCATCTTCGAAGCATTTGCGACACACTTCGCATCGCACAGTCATTGCACCTCGATGAGCCTCAGCCCTGAAAGAACGTGATTCAACATCAAAATATAAATTATATTTTTATTAAAACCCAAATCAAGTGCATCAAGTTCAAAATATTCTTTATTCATGTACTAAGGCTTCAGATATGCAGATATGTATCGTCAATTGATTACTTGACTGTCTGATTTTTTTAAATATTTTAGACGCTTCTTTTTACCATTTTATAGACAAAAGAAAAGCACATGCGTGCGAGAAGACTACATGATACTAGCCTTCCGGCCGCGGTTTCACCCGCGCGTAATTTCTTTTTTCAAATATCTTCCCCTTCCCCCCACATTTTAGGAATCAAAATTATCCTATGTTCACTAGGGATAGTTTAGCTTTCCAACAAAGAATTATTAAAATCGGTTTTGTAGTTTCGCAGCCTATTCAATACAAACAAACAATCAAATCTTTCCTCTTTATAATAAGTAGTAAAGATGTCAGTAGACCATCGGTCTTTGGAGTGGACAACGAATTGTACTAATAGACGTCATTTCTTTATTAGCCATCAGTCTTTCTAGTAGACCACCGGTCTTTCGAGTAGAAAACCGGTCTTCTCAGTAGACCATTAGTCTTTCGAATAGACTACGGGTCTTTTCAGTAGACCACGGGTATTCTCAGTAGACGAACGGTCTTCTAAGTAGACTAAATCAGTACTCACTTGTGTTCCCATAACTTCTCGCGTCTGTTAAACGTTTCATTGCAGCAATCGCATTCGTATCTGTCCGACGATCTCGTGCGCGAGCGAGAATTGCCGCTCCCTCTGTTTTGATGGATACGTCGGTGTATTCTGAAAGCAAATAAAAGAAATTATTAATAATATACCATGGAAATATAATCTCGGGGCAGGGCTCTCTAGGTCGAGCAAAAGGACCACGCAAAAAATTGTATGGGCTCTGGCACCCACCAACAGACTTGGCACTTGTTTCAATATTATTATGACATTCCATAAAAAGGCAAATAACCATTTAAATCCAAAAAATGACGGGGTATTAAAAAAAACCGTGCTTATGCCGCACGCCTAAGATTCAGAATAGCGCTGTAAGCTTCAAGTAGACTCGACTGTACAATATTTTTTAAGATGACATTTTTATAGTACACTTTTATTTAAACCAGGGGGGTTACTCTTGATCGCCTGCACATTATTTTCATAATAAATTAACTGTGTCAAAAAAATACTTGAAAATATGAAAAAAATGCAACATTCAAATTCGATTTGCGTGAAATCCCCATTCCTACGGCGGATGTCGTCATACAAAAAAAGATCAGTACGGCAAGTGGTTTTGACAGAGATACGTTTGGAATCTGTTGGTGGGTGGGGACGTTTTTTGGCATGGTCCTTTGTGTCGAAGTTTACGAAGACAGCTTGGGTTTAATACCAATCCTCATTTGGCAAGCGTGATAATTTATTTGTGGTATCTTGATATTCAACTCTTACAAGTATTTAGTATTTAGGATTCTGAGAACCAACAATAGGGAAGATGCAATTATAATATTTATGAAAATTTTATGATTAAAATGATACAAAAATATAAAAGAAAGGCCACTGCAACATTTTTATTTTACATAATGTTGTTTTTTAACAATAATTACGAATGAAAATTACTTGAAACGAAACGTATTTTAAAACACCAATCAGCGTTTAGTGACGTCACTCGCGTGATGACAACATAGTTAATGCTAAGGTTTTCTATGTGAATAATATTTTATGGGAATATTAATTGCGTTTTTTTAATTAAAATGGAAGTTGGGTTTATCAAAGCAGACTCCAGGAATTTACCAAGAGTTAGTGTTGACATGGTTGTAACTTTTTTTGTCGAAAGTGCAGAATTTCAAGTGTAGAAATGAAAGGGACTAAATTACTACGGTTTGTATAAATCATAGTTGTTAAACTTTGTATTTTATTCAGCGGCTTCTAAACATAGCAGTTATTTTAGCTCAACAAGAGAATCTTACGGCGATAATGCTATCGGCTATGTCCAAATTAAAAGAGATAGAGATTTATGTACAATAAAAAGTCGAGTTACTCCGGAGCATAATGTACGTAAAGAAGGCTATCGTGTGAAGTTTCATATTGTGAAGCAAGAAACCACTTTTTTTTCTGTTTTGGGTCAGAAGGTCCAGTCAAAAATAATTTGTTCGGAAACTTTGTTGAAGTAGAAGGACACAATGGCACAAAACATGAGTCAACACGGCTTTTTTTGGAATATTAGTGGTATTGTTATGATCACCTGATGTTGATGGATAGTCCATTTTAAATTTTTACAAAAAAATATTTCGAAACTCGTTAAAATATGAAAAAGTATGAAAGCCAGCGACAAACAAGTACGGTGAAGTACAGACCTACAAACTTATCTGTTCCGGTGGCCAAAATTGGAACTACGTGAAATGCAATGCAAAAACGATATTTAATGACAGTTCTAAATAGACAGTAGTGACGCCGCCACCGGAACAGATAAGTTTGTCGGTCTACCAGTGAGGCAGTGACAGGACAGGAGTGACGTCATCCGAACCAATAAGTCCGTTTTCGCGCGAAAATCTATACTATCAATTTAAAACCGCATTTTTTCCGATAAATTACAATGTATTAATTTTTTAATTTAACAGTGGTTTATTCTACATGGAATTCTTTAAAATGAACACAAAAATAAAAATAATGCATGTTCGACATTAGTGTTAGTGGTAGAGCATCGGTCGGACGAACCGACCAGCTTGAGTAGGCTACCGGTCTTTCAAGTAAACCATAAAGTCTTCGTTTCAACCGGTAGTCTTTCGAGTAAAACAACAGTCTTTCAAGTAAACCACACAAGATTTGAGTAGAGCACGGGTATTTCGAGTTGACCAACAGTCTTCTGAGTAGACCAAGTAGACCAATGGTCTTTCGACTCGTTCTTCGACTCGCTAATCTCGTCCTGCTCGCCGCGAGGGATCGCCGTGAGGTCTGAGTAGGCTAAATGTCTTCTAAGTAGACCAACCAAGTAGATCGAGTAGACCATGAGTCTTTTAAGTGGATCAAATGTCTTCTCAGTGGACCAACAGCCTAATGGTAGACCTGACGGTCTTTCGAGTAGACCAAGCAGACCATCGATATTTCGAGTAGCCCAACGGTCTTATGAGTAGACCAAACTGTCTACTATGCAGACCTTACGGTCTTTCGAGTAGACCGAGATGACCATCTATATTTCGAGTAGACCAACGGTCTTCTGAGTAGACCAAGCGAGTAGACCGACTAGATCAAACTTTCTTTCGAACAGAACACTCACTTGAGCGTGACCCGTGTGGAGTACCACTTGCGGCATATATGGCACTGGAAGCTCTTATCGGCGGAGTCGTTCTCCGACTCGCTGATCTCGTCCTGCTCGCCGCGAGGGATCGCCGTGAGGGATCGCCGTGAGGTCTGAGTAGGCTAAATGTCTTCTGAGTAGACCAACCAAGTAGACCGAGTAGACCATCTGTCTTTTAAGTGGATCAAATGTCTTCTGAGTAGACCAAACTGTCTACTAAGCAGGTATAACGGTCTTTCGAGTAGACCAATCTGTCTACTAAGCATTCATAACGGTCTTTCGAGTAGACCAAGCTAGTAGACCGAGGAGACCATCGATATTTCGAGTAGACCAACGGTCTTCTGAGTAGACCAAGCGAGTAGACCGACTAGACCAAACTTTCTTTCTAGTAGAACACTCACTTGAGCGTGACCCGCGTGGAGTACCACTTGCGGCATATGTGGCACTGGAAGCTCTTGTCGGCGGACTCGTTCTCCGACTCGCTGATTTCGTCCTGCTCGCCGCGAGGGATCGCCGTGAGGTCGCCCGCGCGCTCCGGATCCGAGTCTGACGCAGAATCTGATTGGTTGCCGCCGCTGTATGACCAGGCGCCGAATGATCTGTAACAGATAGGGAAGATTACTAATGAACGAATGAATATTTACGATGAATCATATTCGCAGGATATAGTGCATTAGTGAGTGCGCAAGTACAGGTGTACAGGTACTCCTTATTACCTCACTCTCATTTTACAGTCGGAGAGTCGTTGCAGAACGGGTTGAACGATGTAAAGCGGAAAAGTTCAAGGAACACCCCCATACTGCAGCCAAGCAGAGGCTTAAAAGCCTGGCTCCTTTGTCCTGCCTCAGGAGAGACTTCCGCCTGGGCATGATATACCGTGGCTGACCTGGAAGTCCCTAAATAGATTGCGTACTCAGGTCGGCAGAAGCAAAGAAAACATGCACAGGACGTGGGGGTTCACTGATGGTTTAGGTGTGGCTAGCGAGTGTAGGTTTACCCCTGAGACCATGGGTCACTTAACATCTTGCCCAAACTGCCCGGTCATCTCTACTCAGGAGGAGCTTATGTTTGCCACGGAGAGTGCAATCCGTGTTGCTCAATATTGGGAGTCGAAAATTTAGTTTTATTGCCATCGACACGCTAAGAAGAAGATTTTACAGTCGGACAGACCAGTCTTAATAGGACCGAAAAGAGATCAAGCGCAGTTCTAAACTCGGACTGTGATTAAGTATTTTCTGAACAGAAAACCAAATCACCAATTTTCGGTGTGACCTGAAAGTACCCATGGCCATCGAACAAGAAGGCCTGTTGAGTAGACGAGAGTATAATAGATTAATTCACGGGTAGACCATAAATATTTTCAGTTACACACCGGTCTTTCGAGTAGACTATGACAAGTTTCTAGGACCTTTTATATATTTTATTTTTTGCGGAAGAGAATGTGACGAGACCTGCGGCAGTGCATGAGTCTCGAGACTAAAGCGCCCCCCCCCCCCCCCTACGTACTTAACTCCCCCGGTTTCCCCTTCAAACCCAAAAGGGACGAGCCGGTGCCTGCCTTTTGGCAACTAAAGGGTCCGAATAGGTCCACTTTTTAAAAAAAAACGATCTTTCAGTCTTTTTAGGTACACTTACTGGTCGTCCTCAGCATTAGTTTGAAGCGGGCGCGGCTGCGGCGTGCTTTTCTCATCGTCCTTTTCTTCCTCGGAATCAGAACTGTCTGACGAACTAGAGCTTCCCGAACTAGATGACGAACTTGAACCGGAGCTCGAACTGCCTGGGAGGAAAAAATCATTAATTATTATCAGATGCAATGATATTTTTACAGTATATACTAGTAATTTTTATCAGATGCAATGATTTTATAAGTAATAGCGAAGTTACATTTACAGAAATTGATGTCCAAAATCTGTCATCACTTAAAACTCCGTGAACCAAACATGCCAATCCGCAGATTATCGTCGTAGGTTTCGATAGACTTTCAAAGAATAATAATTACTATTTCCAAATTAACATTTATTCCATTTCAGTTTTTCAGTGTTTTAATCGCCTCCAAATTAGCCGCGGAACTAGCTTTAACCTTAGCAGAAAATGTTCTGACCCTAAAATTCACGTTCATAGAATAACGTGTTTTTCACTGATGACAGGAGAGCGAAAGATACGAGACATCACGAGAGAAATAGATGTCTATAAAATTATTGGACAAATGATATCGTCAGTATAGATTACAAAATCCCGTAATTGGTGTCTTTTCGAGTTTTAAAATAAACGCATGAACTTTTTTTTTATGTTTGGACTAAGCCAGCACTTGACCACAAAGTTGTCTGATGTTAAACAACTATGCGGTCCACGATGGAGCGCGCTTGCTTAAGAAAAGCCCGTTAATTCTGGCCTTGAAGAGCCCCAAGTTGTATTGTGTAGGAAAGACAGATCCCGGCAGAGAATTCCACTCCCGCGCAGTCCGTATCAAGAAAGATAAAGCAAATCGCTTAGTTCGTACGCGCGGTATCCCCACTGTATACGGATGGAGTCCCTGACCGAGTCTAGTAATATCTAGTAGTATATAGTATGTAATCTCGAATTTAATTTAGCGCCAAATCAAATGTATTAGCATGCGTTAAAATAAGCTAAATAGGTTTAAGCACTATGTACGAACTTGATGATCTGTCATACCCTATTTACTGCAAATAAATCTTTATCTTATCTTATCTTAGTATTAGTTCGATGATGGAACTGATATATTATATCAGTTCCATCATCGAACTTCTATATTTATATATAAATCTGTAAAATAAATATAGGGCAACAAAATACACAGATAGGTTATTAGTTTCCTGGTAAGGTGTTATATACCATGGGGTTTTACGTAAACTGAATAAACATATTAAGATTAAACTTACCGGATCCTGAACTAGTGCTCTCTGAGTCTGAATTAGAACTGTCTTCTAATTTCTCCACTCGCGTGTCGAGTTCTTTCACTGAAGCATTACCTGATGACAAACAAACAACACACATTAATATTCGTCAGCGCCACTGAGCTCCATTATAATACGGCGTATTACGCTGGAGTGGCTATAGACATTGAAATGACAGCTATTTTTTCTCTCGATTTGAAGCGCCCCCAATAGTGTACAGGGAACTAAAATGACTTCAAATGGACAGCCATTGACATTGACAATGACAGCATTATCGAAGTTTATCTGCGAAAGTCAGAACTATTATTAGTTCCAAGTACACTAACTACTGCTCTCAGCGCCAATATGGCGATTTTCAAATCGGATCAAATATTTGGTACCAATCGCCTATCCAGTTGTCTATGGAGATCAGTGGTCAGCGCCTAATCCGACTTAGTGTTATGGTTGACAAGTCTAGCTCCACCAGAGTACAAGATACAAAGATTTGTGTGTCTGGGTGTTTCTATATATTTTTCTATGAAAGAGGGAGTAAGGCCGTGTGACAACTGATTGATGGTAAGTTATCCATAATTCCAAACCTCGTATGGACAACTGCGAATAAGGTCCCAGTTTCAACCGGAAGCCCGAACATGAACAACTCTTTTCCCATGATTCCCCATAGCTCGTTAGCTATAGGGAATCGGGGGAAGAGGAGGAGGGGGTACGCCCCCTCTCTCCATATTCAATTTCTAAAGGCGGGCGGTTTGCCTCCCTCTTCCTTGCAGTTAGTAGTAACAGTAGCGTAGAGACGGGGGGGCGGGGGCGGCGGTCCGCCCCGGGCGGCACTTTTTAGGGGGCGGCAAAAGGGGTTTGAAGATTTTGGCCTTCCTACGCGTCCGCCATTTTGATTTTTTTTCAAAATAGCGTTCACTTAAAATTCTATGAAAAATCTATACCTAACATTAATACAAACATAATATGTTATTAGACAAAAACCCGTGAAGTGTCACATTTTAAAGATATAAGCAACCAAAGAAAAAATTCATTGTTTTGAGTTTTTTTTTTCTCAAGTTATAGTTCACATAAAATTCATTCAAAAATAGATACCTGATATCAATACAAACATAAAATGTCATTAGACGAAAACTCGTGAAGTGTCACGTTTTAAAGATATAATGCAACTAAAGATTTATTTTGAGTTTTTTTTTGTCTCAAGTTATAGTTCACATAAAATTCATTAAAAAATGGGTACCTGACATCAATACAAACAAAAAATATTATTAGACAAAAACTCGTAAAGTGTCACGTTTTAAAAATTACACAAATAATCCTATAATAAAGAAGTAAACCTTTAGTTGCTTATAGCTTTAAAATGTGACACTTTACAGGTTTTTGTCTGATAACATATTATTTTTGTATTAATGTAAGGTATCGATTTTTCATAGAATTTTAAGTGAACGCTATTTTGAAAAAACATCAAAATGGCGTACCACAAGGTAAGCCAGCCTCCATACAAAAATCTTCAAACCCCTTTCCTAGAGGAGCAAAAAAAGGGGGCGGCAGAATTGTCATCGTCTGGTAAGGAAACATTATTAAAGATCAAAAGTCAGTTCTTACCTTCAGAACTCCTGACAGACAAGACCTCATCGTCGTCCCGCCCCCTCCCCGACTCTTTGGGGGGTTTCTTGAAGTTAGCAGCAAGTAAATGTGCTTCGTACAAGTCATCCTGAGGAAAAACAAGAGTTCTTTATATAATCATAATCATTTAAATATGGTGTTACTAGCGGCCGCCCGCGGTTTCACCCGCGTGGTTCCAGTTCCCGTGGGAATATCGAGATATCCTTTCTTAGCGGATGGCTACGTCATAACATCTACCTGCATGCCAAATTTCAGCCCGATCCGTCCAGTGGTTTGGGCTGTGCGTTGATAGATATCTATGTCAGTCAGTCAGTCACCTTTGAGTTTTATATATATCGATATACAGATGACATAATAATTATACATAAAAGTTTCACATATTTAGCCGTTTCCAGCGCACAATATTAATATTAGTTGATTATTTTATTCTATAAAATACTAGATCAGTTGTCAGATAGCACTGAGTAAGAATTCCTTTGAGCTTAATCAGTTGGTAGACAGGTAAGTAACCCATTTGATGGGAAGCAGCCACTGCGGCTTACTCCATTGAGGGATACCTAATCAGGAATCAATGTGCTGCCAGACTTTAGGCTCCTCTCGCACCCTTAGAATGAAAGTGACCTAACTCAAAATTCGTGTAATTCTCGATTTTTCCATAAACTGACCTTAAAAAGCATACTCTATAACCCTGTAAAGAAAGTGACCTATTTCTAAGTATAACAGGATCAGAACAATCGAAAATTACACGAATTTTGAGTTAGGTCACTTTCATTCTAAGGGTGCGCTCTGATCTTCAAACTTGTTATTTCGGGTGTATCCCACTTTATCCATTGCGTATATCCATTAATGGATAATCTGGGATTGTTTGTATTGCGACAAAAAGTCGCGCGTGGATAAAGTGGGACATAATTAGAAAAAAAAACTTGTCCCACTAAATCAATTTTGATTATCCACGGATAAAGTGGGATTGACCCGTTATTTCAAGTGTATTGGCTCCCACATTAATATTGCCGGAACACAGCCAGTTTTGTTATTTATTTAGGCGGCAGATTTCATCTGTGGGGGGTGGTTATAACCCGTGAGACACTCCTGCCATCAGTAAGACCCCAAAGCGATTTTTTTTCCCGAGCGGCTTGACCACTGCTCCAAGGAGGGCCTTACCTTGTCAATGTTAGCGTATTTCTCATGTATATGCCTCAACGCTCTTAGATTTTCGTCAAAGCTTAACGAGTCGGAAGCCTGGCTAGGTGACCCTGTAAATAAATAATAAATCGATAAGAGATGTTCGTATTAGTGATGTAACGAATATTCGCATTAGCGAATATTCGCACATTTTTGCATATTTGCGAATCATTCGCGAAATACTGCGAATGATTTACGAATATGAAAAAAAAGTTTGACGTAAAGTTCCTATATTTTTAATTTTTATTATAATATTTGTAGGAGTATCCTTACCTAAATCAGGCTCGTCGTCGCTGTCAAGTGTGATGGGTTCCGTATTTACAGGCATCAGATTACTTCTGACACGGATTTCTGAAACAACACACTACCATTAACATTTATAGGTATAGTGATTTCTCCCGTCAGAGCCGATCAGAAGTCATTTCTTACACGAAGTGTGGTAGAGCCAGCGGCTCGACCTAGGAAGCACCACCCTCTCACAGAATAGCGATATTTGAGCTTTGCTAAAGCTCTCTATTTGGCGTGTCAAAATGCCGAAAGCCCGAAAACCCCCTCCCCCCTTTCCTCACCCCCACTTTCTTAAGACCTTCCTTCTTCACCTTCCCCCTCCTTCTTAATTTAAAGCACTTAGAACTTTTTTTACGGAATAAAATGCGTTTATGCATCATAACCGCAGGCTAGCTAGACCTGCGGCCGTGTGTGGGACTCGAGACTAAAGCGTCCACTACCCACTAAACTCCCCCAGTTTCCCCTTCACACCCGATTGGGACGAGCCGGTGCCAGCCTTTTGGCTATTGACCAGCCGATCCCCGGGTACCCCGACTTGAGAGGTCTCAAGTCAGGGTGGCGGCTAGGGAGGGCCACCCGTGAAAACTAATAATAGTCCTGAGAGGTAAATTTTCTTCGATTTTCCGTCACCAACGAGCTAGTGGTAAATACGCACATAGAAAATCCATAGGTCCGTGCCGAGATTCAAACTATCCATCTCACGCATGTGAAGGTCATTTAATACCACTCGGATACCAACAGCTTTCACAAACAACCAACCACAAAGATAGGAAGTAGTAATGATTCTACTTTCAAAAATTCAAAATTGTTTATTTCCATTCAAACATCGTTTTACAATAGCTCGTGGCCAGAACCTCCTTTTAGGTATAAAAATACTTGTGCCAGAAGACTCTGCTCTTCATATTTTACAATAATAATGATATTTGAATATAGACGAACATTCGACTTAGTAATTTTACAGTTACGTAAACCTATGTAAATTACAAAGGATTATGAAAATACAAAACAACAATAGTCAAACAACAATAGTCTACTTACTAGGCTGTTGTGATTGTTTATTGTTCCCTGCGAGTTGATCTGTCTTGCGTGGTCTCCCTCTCTTCCCCTTCACTCTATCTGTAGACGGAGTCTGTGAAAAGAGACAAAAGATGTATCACTTCACTTTCGATTATCTGAATATTATAAAGAGGAAATATTTGATTATGCTTTTAGAAATGAAAGAGTCGGTACCAACCACCCCGGTGCCCCGCCCCGTTAACGGGACCGTTGGGATAAAATTGTTTTAACGACCCCGGTAGAACTGCCCCGTTACGTCAACGGGGTCACGATCAATTTTGAACGGGGGGTTCATTCCCGCTGTCCACCCTCCATGTCCAATAAGGTCTTCTGGGAAACAACATTATCCCCGGATGACTTACGCTAAATTATAATAATAATAAAAAATTAAGCATGCTTCCTACAATTTCAATAATGTAACCCAAGATAAATAAATATCTCTGGACATTATTCACACAGCGCCATCTAGCCCCAAACTCAGCATAAGCTTATGCTATATGGGTGCCAGATAACAGATAAACATTACTTATATACTTTTTTTTTGTAAATTACCATATTATACATAGAAACACCCAGACCGATACAGACATGTTTATGCAAACAAATGTTTGTACCGTGCGGGGATCGAACCCGCGACCTCGTGTAATAGCCGACTTCTCGTCTATTACACCAAATGGCTCGTGTCTGTGCGAAGCCAGGGCGTGCTATAAAATGTTAATTCGCTATTAAAATGCTATTAATTTTGGCCAATTATTTCTTTTTACTTTATTTCATAGTTAAAATATTATACTATATGACATATTACGACTTTTGTTTAAATAGGGTGCCACTTGGCAAGTATTAACATACTTACTGCATCATTTTTCTTTGTGTTCGGAGTGCGTTTCGTGTATTTACGTTTGACACGAGGCGTCGCCTCTCCCGCCGATGACGACGCAGCCGAATCTGACACAAAATGACACATTTAATACAAACATACAGATCGAGAGGTAGAGCTGATTTTTTTGACGTGACAACGTCTTATAATTCGATGGAGCCGGCTGCACGCACGAAAAAAACATGACTCATGCGGCGTTCCAGTGTGCAAGCGAGAGCGCGGAACGAGCGAACAAAGAGGCACAATCGGCCTTCGCGTTCGGCAGCGTTCCACATCTGTCTCTCTCCTACTTGAGTGAGCGATGCGTCCGCGTGGACAGCTGCTATACAATAATACATTTACAACTATCGTCAGTAAACCGACTTTACAGACAACCGAGTTTTTTTTACACCACATCAGTTGGCAGGCAGACACGCAGCCCACCTGATGGTAAGCAGCCTTTGCGGTTGCCACATTGTACGTTCCTTTGATCTACGAGCCTGTCATTTCAAGTGTATTACTCGCGGCACGTAAGTTTAGCACTGATGGTTATGCGCAGAAGTCTAAATAAGGTATTTTGGACCTTGCGCCATACCACTAACATGAGCAGTTATAACGGTCAGCGCTAAACTTTCGTGCCGCAAGTTATACTTGCTACCACATATACTGCCGGAACACAGCTAGAGCTGTTATGGCGGCAGATTTCACCTGTGGGTGGTAGCTAACCAGTCGAATGGAAGCTTAAAGTCCTTCCTATCCAACATCAACTGGATTAAATATCATGACGTGCGGAAACTGACACGAGAATCGAACCCAGGACACCGAAGTAGCTGCCAGCTACTAAACCCACTAGACCAACAAGGCATAAACATACTTAGATACTGAAAACAAAACACATTTATCTATGTCTACACACATTTTCAATTTACAAATATTACAACAAGAAATATCTATCTACATAATAACATGCTTTAGTTAATAAATGACTCATGAAGTGAAATGTTAAATATTATAATATAATATTAACTGTATAACCCAAGCATTAAAATATAAAACCTCGCCATATTGCGGAAAACTATTGGAACTAATTTCTTCAAGTGGCAACAATCAAATAAAAAAAAACAATAAGATGTCATTCAATAGTGCTGTCTGTCAACGTGTAATGTCAATTGTCAACCGTGCATTGTTATTATTGGATATTGTGAGTTATTTGTGAGTATTACCATAGCAACCAAGTGTTGCTATAACCATAGCTAATATGGCGTCTCCAGAGCAGGTTTTTTATTTTATTGATCAAGCTATTTAGTTAATTGACACGCAATAGGGTAAGGTCCAAAAATTGTATTTAAGTACCCGCAAATCATGCATTTATGTATCTCACGTCAAAATATTGAATACTAATACATAGATAGTAGGTACTACGAAAGGGTTAGGGGGCAACTCGTCCCAGTCCAAAACTGGGCCCGGGGACCAGTTCCACCCTTTCTAATTTGATAGTGGTCAACTGGTCCCATCTTGATTCTGGTGTTGGGACCAGTTGACCCCTGAATATTCTTTAGGGGTTTTTTCGTCCCAACGTGATGTTGGCTCTAACAAAACACCTTAAAATAAATACATATTGAAACAAAAGACTACATTTTATCAATTCAAATAAGGCACAAGAAAAATATAAAACAATAAAAACAGCCGTTTTTTTTTTCTTTTTTGTTGTATATAACTTTCTTGTGCTTAAGTTAGTTAAATCAATATAACAAAATACCAGACAAAAATCAATCCAAAATACTCATGCAAACTACTAAAATCCACACACCAAATTAAGGGATCTATTTCTCTCCTATTGTTTTTATTACAAAACAACCTTTAGAAAAACTACGTTACGATATCTATTTATATAAAACTCAAAGGTGACTGACTGACATAGATGGATATCAACGCACAGCCCAAACCACTGGACGGATCGGGCTGAAATTTGGCAGGTAGATGTTATGACGTAGGCATCCGCTAAGAAAGTATTTTGATCAATTCCCACGGGAACGGGAACCACGGGGTTGAAACCGCGGGCGGCCGCTAGTGCTACGATAAAAGTAAACAAGGGCCAGTCTCCGGGCCACAACCACGAAACCCTGATTTCCTGTAGTTTTAACACATTTTATATGGACTTAGCTACTACAAGTTACTACTGGCTGGCTCAATGGGTAGGTACTTTGTTCTATTGAGCCAGTCAACCTTATATTATTACTAGCGGCCGCCCGCGGTTTCACCCGCGTGGTTCCCGCGTGGGAATTGATCAAAATCCTTTCTTAGCGGATGCCTACGTCATAACATCTACCTGCATGCCAAATTTCAGCCCGATCCGTCCAGTGGTTTCGGCTGTGCGTTGATAGATATCTATGTCAGTCAGTCAGTCAGTCAGTCATCTTTGAGTTTTATATATAATAGATGTATTTGGACCTTACATCCGCTTACCATCAGGTGAAGTGAGGTTATCCTGATTGCTTTCATATTAAAAAAGACTACAATCTTTGAGCTTCAGGTAACGTTTAAACTGTGGCGTCTGCTGTTACCCTATTTTTTTTTGTCATTCCGTAACAAGCAAACTGAACTATACACGACCAGTTAGTTCTACTTAGTTTTAAGAGATGGCGCCACAAGTATTTTACATCACAGTAGTTTTGATATAAGGTTTTTTTATACTATACTAGCGGGCGCCCGTGGTTTCACCCGCCGCGTGGTTCCCGTTCCCGTGAGAATTGATCAAAATACTTTCTTAGCGGATGCCTACGTCATAACATCTACCTGCATGCCAAATTTCAGCCCGATCTGTCCAGTGGTTTGGGCTGTGCGTTGATATCTATCTATGTCAGTCAGTCAGTCACCTTTGAGTTTTATATATTAAGACAAGCGGCACGCTATGATGGCCGTTTTGACATAATACAATGCATGGTTTTTATAACGTTTTCGCACTTTTTATATTAACTATCTGCTGTGCAGCAGATAATGTGCTTTTTTAATTTTAGAGCAGTTTTTTAAACCGTTGTTTTGGGCTTTATTATACTGTAAAAACATGTATTGTATTATGTCAAAACGGCCATCGAAGCGTGCCACTAGTATCGATCAATTGACAGACAAGCACGCAGCTTACCTAATGGTAAGTGGCCACTGCGCCTATTCTATTGAGGGACACTTAGCCAGTAAGAGTCGCTCAAAGTGCACATTATAGGCTCCTGATCTTCAAGCTTTCAATTTCAAGTGTACTGGCTCCCACATTGATATAGACGGAACACAGCCAAAGAGTTCTACGTAATTTCAAGAGATGGCGCTACGAATATTTTGCGTCAAAGTATTGTTACTATTCCGATTGCCTATAAGTTAAAGGTCTTTACATTTGTCTGAGCCCCTCAAATAACATACTGAGCCCGTTCTTTTAAATCACTTCTCTTTGTTTTGGAAATCTTGAATCGTACCATTTGAGCCAGCCAAGGAGAGATCTTTTAGGCTCCAATAAAGTTCGAGCCTTTGATTTCAAGTTTAGTGTACTATCTCCTACATTAATATTGCCGGAACACAGCCGAAGCGGCAGATTTCACCTGGGATTGTAGCTAGCCAGTCGGACTCAAGTCCTACCACCAACCAACCGTTTTATAAACTTACCCTACCTAAAACTACCTACATTATCTACTCATGCACAATCCTACAATACTGACATTCCAATTACCTTTTCTCTTAATAAATTTTGCATTACGCCTTAACAGAGCTTGTTTGTCCCCCTTTCTCACAGCATTCTTGTCCCCCACTTTTCTCACTGCACCCATTTTGGGGGGGACTTTTCTTATAGCGTTTTTGTTCGGTGCAATTTTTTTGACCCTTTGCACCACTTTTAATGGGGCCTTCGAAACCGGTTTCACTGGAATTGGTTTTGGACAATTTGGAAAAAAACTTTTTTGTACAAAAAAAAAAATGTACACCCATTTTTTTATTTAAATTCAGATCAAGGAACTGCTTTGGAGTCATATTATTTAGACAGTAAATAATAGATTTTTTTACTAAACAAGCTAGCTTCGAGAAGAAAGACAAAATTTAAGTTTTATAATTTTCTACTAGCAAGAAAATATTTGTTACATTAAAGGCTAGTTTCACGATTGACTTATTAAGCTCGTGATAAATTATCTGACAGACAACTTATAGACCCGATTTAAAAATGACATAAGTTCGTGTCAAATATTTTCTGATACTCTTTTTATTGGAAACTGGGAAATGACACAGCATTTAAATTATCTGACGGATAATTATTAAATCTCGCACCTGAAATTAAAAATTTAAGCACGTAGCCTACCTGATAGTTAGCTTACTATGACCTATTGTATCATCAAACTAGTATCCATGAGCGAAAAGCTCTACTTTAACGCCCTTTAAAATAATGTTGCCTCTCCATCACTAATATTTTTTTTTTCATTTATAGGGGGGCAAACGAGCAAGTGGGTCACCTGATGGTAAGTGATCACCGCCGCCCATAAGCATCCGAGACCCCCTTTGGGTCGCAGGCGCGTTGCCCGCCTTAAGAGACGACAGTTATTAGGTCTCATATACCCTGTAATTTCACTAGCTTCAGTGCCCTTTCCCCGAAACACATTTTAAAAAAAATTTATTCTTTGGCTTCTTACCAGATTTAAAAAAAAAACTATGAAGCATAGCTTAATACTAGACGCTCTCCTATTATTCAAGCCTTATAAATGTAGTCACTATTTAATTCATTAAATTAGTAAAAAAATTAAGAAACAACTACAATGAATTAGTTTAAGCAGTGATGCTTGGATTTATGAATGATCTGTGTTCGAGTGTGGGTGTACTGATATTATTATTTATTGAACAAAATTAATTCGCTTATTTTCATTTGAAAATCTAAAAAAAATATACTGTTAAAAAACTTCATTCAGTATTAAATCCTATTCTTTAAAATTAAAGTTCAAAATAATATTAAAAAAAAACATTTTTGGTTCCAGTTATACATATTAATAAAAAGTTTTAAGTGGGGTAAAAGAGACAAAAAACAAATGAAAATAAACAAATTAAGTGTAAAATGAACAGTCGAAAAATGTGTCCAAATATTTTTAAATTAAAAAAAAAGAAAGTTTAGGAACCCATGACAACCATTTATTTTATGAACATTTGTGTTTCTCCCGATCCCGTTTATTTGTATTTAAGTATTTATTTGTGATACCCGTATATGCTTAACATAACAAATAAAGTGTCAAATCAAATGTGATATTGTCATTTGTTAGTTATTATTTAAAGTAGCATTCATAATAATTTGTTAAATGGGGCAAGAGAAAATTTTAAGAAAAAAATATTTAAACACATTTTTCTTTGGTTTTATTCTAAGCTTTTAAATGGTGTTAGTGCCATCATAAAACCACCACACCGTGATTATGTACACAATACATGGGTTATGCCATTAGTAGGGGTACTGGGGTACCACGGGGTACTGAGGTATTCATGGGTACTGGTGGGGTACTAACCTGCGGTTCCACGACGCTTGTATTCCCTTTTAGCCTTTCTCTCCAATGCTTCTGTAAAAAAGTATGAATAGTAATTAATAAAATAAGGAAACAAATAAATCCTTGAAAATTATTCACAAAACATCTTCTAAGCAGCACACTGCAGCCTATACTTAAAGGACTTATTAGGTAGAGTCGCTCAATGTGCTGCCTCACTGTAGACTCATCTGATCTTCGAGCCTTTGATTTTAAGTGTACTGGCTCCTACAATAATATTGCCGGAACACAGCCACAGCTGTTATGGCGGCAGATTTCTCCTGTTGGGGTAGCTAGCTAGTCGGGCTCTGAAGTCCTATCACCAACCAGGCCCAAAGCGGGAATCGAACCCATGACCTCCGGTTTTATACTCAAGCGACTTAACTAAAATAAATAAATATCTTTGGACATTATCCACACAGCGCCATCTAGCCCCAAACTAAGCATTAGCTTTTGCTATGGGTGCCAGACGACAACAGATAAACACTACTTTATGGAGGCGGTATTGTAAAGACAAAAGGCACAGGTTCAACAATTGCTAAATAGTACATACCAATTTCTCTAGCCCGCTTCCTGGCCAGATACTCCGGGCTAGTCTTGTCCACGCGTGGCCGTCCACGCTTGCGTTTCTCCCCCGACTCGGCAGAGGGCGGTGTGCGGTTGTTCATCACTGCAGCTGTAACAAAAACAAGGGTTATGACATTCAGAAAATTCTAAGTATGGCTGGAACAAAATCTAAACTTATTGTTTTTTATTCAACCTCTACATAGAAAACTCTATTATTTAGTACCTATTAATTTTTTTTTATTGCAATCTGTAACAAGACGAGCAGATCGTACACCTGATGGTAAGCGCCACGTCTGCCCTTAGACAGTTCAGTGCCAAACAGTAACTAAGCAGTTCCTGTCTGGCACCGCCCTGCGCCCGGTACACCGAGAATCTTAGGTCTTATATACCCAGTAATTTCACTAGCTTCAATGCCCTTTCACCGAAACACAGAAGTGCTTGACACACTTCTATTTCACGGGAAAATATCTGGCACTGCGGTGGTACCCACTTCGACGGTCCAGTACAGGAACGTACCACCTGGTAAAATGGGTAACGTATTGCCAATGTTGTAGTAAGTTCCATCTTTCCATCCTGTAGTAGAAAAAGTGAAAATTGTGTGAATGAACACTCAATTTATTAAATCTCAACAACATGGTGAGGGAGAAAAAATGTGTTTTGTTTCTTTCTCATGCGGGAAAAAAAATGTGCAAAAAATACCTTAAAATATTTTTTTAATAAGCTAATACAAATAAATTAATAAAACAATTTAAACCAGGTGGCAACAGATTTTCTCCAGTTCATCTTCAATATCTAGTCCCAACTAGGCCTCATTTTAAACAAATATTTATTTACACACACACACACACACACACACACAAAGTCACACACAAAGTCACACACCTAACGTCACAGATTATAAAACAGTCCAAAAGCCGTAACCATTTCCTTAGCCTATTTGCTCATAACAATGTTGGCCAAGTATTTTATACTGTCTATACACTGGGCTAATAAAAATTATAGTAATCAAGCCCCTTATTAATGTAGTAGGGAAAATACTTGGCCGCTCTCGAGTAACTTGGCAATCATCTAGTATTGACTTATTACAAAATAGTTACACACACACACACACACACAACCTTAAAATATTGTCACAGATAATAAAACTTTTCGTCACAACTGTCTAAAGCCGAAAATACCCATTTCCTTGGCCTGTTTCCTAGCAGCCAAGTTGGCCAAATATTCCATTCCGGACTTTTCTATCTTTGGCCGATAACAGTGATAGTAAGCAAACCCCTCATTCATTGACTTAAAAGGAGTTAATAATACTTGGCTGTGGTCGCTAAAGTTGGCTTGGCTTATCATAATCTAGTATTTATTATTTACAAAATACACACACACGATTTAAAATACAGTCCAAAATCATCACAGATAATAAACACACACAAACACATATTAAAAAATATCGTCACTTATAATAAAACGCATCGTCACAACAGTCAAAAGCCGAACGTACCCATTTCGTTAGCCTGTTTGCTCGCAGCCAAGTTGGCCAAGAATTCCGGACTTGTCATCTTTAGTAATGATAGTCTAGTAATACTTAAGCGTGGTCGCGAAACTTGGCAAGAAATCACCTAGTATTGACGACTACTTACAAAATATTTACACAAAACACGCCTTAAAATATCGTCACAGATAATAAAACTTTGCGTCACAACAGTCCAAAGCCGAACGTACCCATTTCCTTGGCCTGTTTCCTCGCAGCCAAGTTGGCCAAGTATTCCGGACTTGTCTTGTCTATCCTTGGCCGACCGCGTTTGCGCTTCACCGGAGTTTGAATGGACGGTTCCGCTGAAGAGAGAAATGGGGGTAAAAGAAAAAAAACGAAAAAAAAACCATGCAAAATGATAATCTAACTACATAATGTATGGTGTGAAATAAAAATATAATGTGTGAATGACTACTTTTTATGTTTAGAAACGAAAGATAATTTCAATTGTAAAAAGTGAACTTTTTTAATGAATATAAATCCTTGTACTAATAATATAAGGATCAAAATTGATTAAGAAATTTAAAAAATAGTCCGACTGATCTATGAAATAAAAATCGCTTATATACATTATAAAAACGCGTAGTTTTAGAACAATGCTCCGAGCTTGATATTTTCTTTTGTGTTTGTTCTTGACACGGACATGTGCGATAAAGACATAAAAAAAACACAACAAATACTACTACTAAAAGAATACAACATTCCCTCTAATTATAGAGGTATTGGGGTTTTGGGGCTTGTAGACAGAATTTTTGTTTAAAACTAATATGTTAGATTCATAATATGTTTTTACGCATTCCCATTAATGCGTAAACTTTATTTATTCATGATATTTTATTAACTATATACACTTTAAGTCTCTATACAGATTAATATTAGTTCCCCCCTTGGACCATGGAGGCTTAGCCGAGTTGTAGCATGAACTATCTCCTAGGCGAACTTAAAGTGTTTAAGTCACTTCAGCAGATATATTGCACGGATCCCTGCCACAGTCGGATGAAAATGGCTCATGGGTGGGACTTGTAGAGCGCTGCAAAGCGCTTGCCAGTGGTGTCGTGGACGAGAAGGCTCGTCTATTCCCAGGACACCACCATCAGGCAAGGAGTAGCACTCCGGGATTTAGTGGGTAAACTCCGCCCTTTTCAAGGCGTGGGAGTCCCACACACCGCCTTCCTCCCCTGGAAGAGGGTGACGGTACGAAACGTCATCGTCTGTTACCTAAGAGAGCGACCTTTTGCGATCGGAAAGTATCTGTGTCGGGGTAGGGGACCGGTGTAGCGTTGCCGTCCCCCTGCGCACCGAAATATGGATTCCAAAAATAATACGTAGTAAAACAAGGACAGCTGTATGACTTCATGTATTTGCTGTAAAGTATAATTATATACTTACGTGTACTAATCTGTTCTGGCTTGTGGCGTGCTGCGTAAAGCTCCACCGCAGGGGGGACGAAGTGAGAGACTGGGGAGCGGTAGTCCACGCTCAATGGTAGACCACCAGGCACTGAAGAGAAGAATAAAGAAGAATTAGAAGCAGAATAAACTTTTTTCGCCTCCGTGGCGCTCGAGTATAAAATCCGGAGGTCGTGGGCTCGATTCCCGCCCTGAGTCTGGTTGGCGGCAGGACTTTTTCAGAGTCCGAATGGCTAGCTACCACAGGTGAAATCTGCCGACATAACAGATCTGGCTGTGTCCTGGCAATATCAAGGTGGGCAGTAAACTTGAAATCCAAGGCTCGAAGATCAGATGAACCTACAGTGCTGCTTACCATCAGGTGGGCTATGTGCCTACCTGCCAACTAAAGTGACATAAAAAAACATCATTTATGTCCATTAAATACTTTCTTACAATTTAAACAATGTTCACAAATGAGTTTTCGGTATTGCCAATATAAAAAATATTTACCTTGACCATAGATGTCCCCGTTCGGTTCCATCTTGGGCTTCTTCTCCGGAGACTCCTTCTGACTGTCTTCTCCGCTGCTGGCGTGAGGCGAGGATTCCTCACGTTTCAGTTGTGGCAACACTGAGTCCAGCTGACTCTCGCAGAGTGCCATTTTGTGATTATTTTAACTGAAAATAATGAGAATGGATACATTTGTACAATGGTTAAAAGCATTAATCTGGATAGAAAATTAAATAAAAAAAATTGTTAGGTAAATAAAGAAAATACTTTAATCCCGGATTGGACAAAAAATAATGTGATTGGGTTTTTAAGTTAAGAATATTTAGTCACAGACTGGAGTCTGGATTTTGGCCGGGTAAAACACTCCAGTGCCTCAGAAAGCATGTTTAGTTGGTCCTGTTCTTTTTTGGTCATGTCAGACTGCTGTTCCACCGTGTTATGAGAGTGAGGGTATAGTCCCTTGTGCACTATGATATCACCTGCGTAGTTGATTGACCATAATAGGTTGGCCACCAATGGCGAAAACTCGGCTAGTCGGAAAAATAAATAAATAATAAAAATAATGTAAGGTTGCGGGGTAGAGAATGCTTTTAGCGTTATGTCCGCCTTTTGTACCCTTATTTTGTGGTCGATAAAGTTTTTATTAATAAATACCTAAATACCTCGTTAAGTTTACGAACAATGTAATTGTAACTGTTACTTTTAAAGTTACATTTGACTTTCTCATTTTCCAAGACTTAAAATGTGACTTGTTCCAGTACTTTTTTGATATAGTCCTCCAGCAAATAAATAGTTGTTAGTATCATCATCATCAGCCTATATACATTCCCACTGCTGGGACACAGGCCTTATCTCAATTGTGAGATAGTGCAGGCCATACTCCACCACGCTGGCCCATTGCGGCATGTTAGTATACCTACCTGCAACTGAAAAGTTATTGTTTAATATTGGCGCACTTGATTAAAGAATTTAGAGATAGATAGATAGATACTCTTTATTGCACAAAACACTTTAGGACAAACATGTTACATATAAAAGCTGTAAGTACAATAAAGGCGGATTTATCGCTAATAGTGATCTTTTCTAGTCAACCTTAGGAAAGAGGAAAGTATGAAAAATAGTTTGAACAGAATACAGGGTAGTGCAAGACACAGAAAAAAGAAAATTTTATTGTTTACGATTTTTTTTTACAATTCTGTGTACACGTTTTTGAGTAACGATCTAATTTTTAAGTACATAATTGTTTTCTTTTCTACTAATTTTCATTTTAAAAATTTAGAGATAAAAATAAATTCAATAATTTTTAGTACTTAGATGCCAGCCTTTTTTTATCGATAGTATTTTTTTTTATAGTAGAAGTAATTATTGGTAGGAGTTGGTTGGAGGAGGATTGATAAAATAAGTAATCCCATACTAAGAAATAAAACTAAGGTGGCAGGTGTTACATATACAGGGTGTCCCAAAAATGACATGTCACAGTGACACTGGAGGTAGGCCAGCACAAGAGGCATCGAACAAGCCTAACACTACCCAAGTAAAAGTTACACGGTTTTCAAGATATTGCCAATTTAAACTTTTATGTTAAACCACATTTTACATTAGTTATCGACAAAATAGATCTTCTATTATCTTTTTTTTTTACCCGGGGAATACGTTACGTACCGTCACCCTCTTTCGGGGGGGAGGGTGGTGTGTGGGACTCCCGCGCCCTGAAAAAGGCGGAGTTTACCCACTAATCCCTGGGGTGCTTCTCCTTGCCTGATGGTGGTGTCCTGGGAATAGACGAGCCTTCACGTCCACGACACCACCGGCAATCGCTTAGCAGCACCCTACAAGATCTTCTATTATCTTAACCAACTATTCGCAACAAGAGTGCAAAAAAAATCCAAACAAGGGCTATCTAACTTAATGCTAGCACTGAACACGTAATGAAATGTGAAATTTTTTGCCGAGTTTATCTGACGTTGGCAATTACGGTGATGGCAGCCCTAGGTCAAATTAATGCCTGCGACATTGTCCAATATTTTATTTGTATCATAAAAATATTTGATGATGCTGAGCTCAACCTATAGACATAATATGTTATAATTTTTAAGACTTTCCCCTACTGATGTTGTTTTATTAACTATAGAAAATTATTGTTACTACGCTGTCAATAATAAAACTCTTGCAAATTAAATTGCCTCAATGTCACATAACTGGACTTTCAAATGTTGCACTGTTAATTACATTCCTAATTACTACCCATATTGAGCACTTAGACTTAACATTTTCTTAATAAAAATGGTTTTTTCTTCATCTGTTGTCAAACATCATAACAATGAAAAAGCAATTATTATAGACTGGTAATAAAACTGTCAACACAGACATCGCTGCGTGAACTGTAATTACAAAATCTTATCAAACAAATTGAAGAAGCTGTAAACATTATTTCTCAACACGAAAATGGCCTAAGTAACTCACCATCTAATGTGAAACCATTTTGTCGAAACTGCAGACAAAACCACCGTTGTGCACTTAAAACGATTAAAAACTTACACAATAACAATTATAATACAAACTCAAGTTCATATAAACTTAATACAACAACAAAAATTGCCTTTAAAACAACGTACGAAAGGAAAAAATTACGCTATACTTGTCTAAACCAATCAATTAAACCACTTGCAACAGTGGTGTGCTATAAAGACTTGAAAAAATACATAAATAACACGTTCCCGAACAATTTTATATGCGCGCACTACATCCTTGTGCAATATAAACGATTTTAAAAGTGATTACAAAAGTTTACTAAGCTGATTATCGAAGATATAAACAAAAATCGCGATTCCCTAATACTGACTCGACGTCCATTACTGTTCCAATGAAGTAATGCTACTGCCTACGAAGAGTGTGAAAAAGACGAAAACATTTTTGTTATGGCAACATTTTGAATTAGTCTACCAAATTAAAATATCCGGCGTCTGTGGCGTTGTTTCAGTCCGAATCGAGCTTTCATAGCTATAATCTGACGTTTACAAATGTCATTCACATACATTGTCTTGTCAGTTTCTGTTCATTTATTCTGATTCGGAACAGTTTGGAAAGATTCCAAAAATCGACAAAATATATTCAATTTGGTCGGATTCGATAGAAAATTTTGAAAATTTTAAAATGCGATGTAGAAAGAAAATAAAAATACGGAAATTAAATGTAAAAATCAAATAATCTTTAGGATAAATTGCGTAAATATTTGGGAGCATAATGATGTGCTTAATTTTGTATAATCGTGCAACATTCCGATGGGTGTGGGACAAGTGCACAGAGGAAGACAGTGTGAAAAGGCAATAGTTATAGGTAGGTCGAGCGTCGAGTTGGCATTGTATTATTACCTACTCGTCGTCCGTTATCGTGTCCCGTGTTATCGCGAGCAAGCGAGGTTGCTTCTTTTGTACCTATTGTATTACCTTGTATACTTATTCGTCTCTCAAACGTTCGTTCTGAATACATTTGCTGACGTATTCCGACCTGAATTATAATTATATTCATTTTTAATGAAATGTGGGAGCTTTAAGGTCCTTTTGTGATGTTTATCCGCGCGTGTTATTTTTAATGAAAAAAAATAATATAGAATCAGTTGGATTAAGAAAACAAGAATCCCAATTTATTGCCAATGTAGTTATCGTTAAATTTCCCAAGGCTCCGGCAAGTGGTTGTTGTGTAAGATAACCGGTTCGATTCTCAGCAGGTTCCGTTATTACCATATTCAGTATCAGTAGAGATAGTGGTTTTCTATATTATTACAATTTTTTATACTTTAAAGGTGCTTTTACTCACATCAGAAATCTAGTGTTTTCACTTGCCTAAACTTTAAATTATGTACTTACCTAAACTTAATTGATTTTCTTTAACTTATTTAAATTACTACAAAAATATCTAATTTGTAGTAAACATTAAGTAAACAGGTTAACTCTTATACACCCGACCGAAAGCCGGGTGTCGCGTAAACAATAGATTTTCTATTGTGTCTGGTTTTCCGGGGCTAGATGGATTAAAAAGAATAAAAAAATATTTTATAAGTATTATTATAGGTATAGTTTCAACCTATAATGTGTCCCATTCCCATTGCAGGGCAAAGACCCCTATCATTAAAATTAGTCATTGTTATTTACAATAATAGACACTTAAGTACCTAAGTAGTGGCTTAATCACCACGCTTAAAGTTTCTCTTATTGATGAGTAACTTTTATAATAATCGTTTAAATGTAATAATAAATAACCACCAAAATATTACAAGAAAAATCTTGACAAAACATTCTTAAAAATTATAAGTGTATTTTGGCCTAGCCAAGTTTTTTTGGTTACGGCGGCAATTCTTTAGGATCAACCAACTACGCAAATTTCATTATAGTGGGTTCGATTCCTGCACGGTACAAATATGTTGTGTGCATGAACATGTCTACTCCTGACTAAGCCAGTATCATTAAAAATATACCGTTGTTCACAAACCCTAAATTCTTCTTAACCAGATGGGTAAGTCTTTAGGCTACGTTATAGAAATGTACTCTCTCATAAAAGGCTTGCAACGCATCAGCGATCCCTTTGGTTTTGCAGATGTCTATGGGCGGCGGTGATTTTGCTTGCCATCAGGCGACCTGCTGACTCGTTTGCCGCCTCCGGTTAATAGATCTATGATCTGACTGAATAGATCATTGAGGAATAATTAGTCTGCCATGGTATTAGCTAATTAACATCTCCATTCAAGGAAGCGCTTAACTAATTTTATTAATTGACTAGCGGGCGCCCGCGGTTTCACCCGCGTGGTTCCCGTTCCCGTGGGAATCGATCAATCAATCAATTCAATTTTTCTCGACGTAAAAACCATCCTTGAACTCCAACGAACATTTGAAAATTTTGGCCGAATTGGTCCAGGCGTTGTTGAGTTATGCGCTTACCAACACATTTTGCGATTCATTTTTATATTATAGATAATACATTTTATTAATTATTTTCTCTTTAACTATGCTGTGCCACGAAAAAGTTTATGAATGACTACCTATAATTTCTTTTCAAAACGTCGGGTTTAAAATGCAATATTTATAACAACAATAAGGTAGGTATAAGGTTTTCAGTGTCTATAGTGTAAACTATTATGATGAATAATTAGTTAAAATAGGTTAAAAAACTATTATTGTGATTCAAAAATTACAAAATAATATACATAGAAGTTTAAATCTATTTACATTTAATATTTTTAAGAATCATAAGTTGTTAAACGACTAAAAACAAATGAAATATTTTGCTAATAATGTGTAAAGTGTTAATTTATTTTATTAATTGAAATTGTTATTTATTTATACTTAAAAAAAATGTTTAATGAATTCAAATGAATTAATTTTTATTGTTTAACAAAAATATATTTTGTGTTAGTTGCTAAACAATTAATTCTTAGTTTAGTACTTCCTCGATTGTGATTGGTCAACGATCCACGTGGCCCACGTGGCCGCGCCCTACTACTTTCATGATGTTATAAAAGCTGTGTGTGATTGTAAAGTATTCATTCTGGTAGCGACCGTCGTACCTGGCGGACGTCGGGTGATGGGTGATTAAATGTATGGAAGGACTGGACAATAAAGGAAGTGTTAGTGTTGTTAACCAGTGTTTTCTTCACAATTCAGAAGTGGTACGTATCGGCGCTTTTATTTTACTTAATTAAATCTAAAGGGCTATTTATTTATGAATAATTTATTGATACGAGTAACCGGTCATTTGTGGATTGATAGCTATTTTTTTTTTTTTTACTGGTGGGTATACCGGTGTGCCTTAAACTTAAAAATGTTAGAAGTTTAAAAATATATATTCTTAACAATATTTGTTTCTACCAAACACGTCATCCTGATAATTTATAGATAGATACTTAAATACATTTATATCTTAATTCAAATGCTTCGTTCTAGTAATGTGTAGGATATAATATCATGGATTTATAGGGGTCCATTGGTGACGTTTTTATTTAGCAATGAAATTTATGTTGAAACCAGAAGCTCTTACTTAGGTTATTGTCACGTATTTTATTGAATATGTACATCGTTGTTTTGTTTCGAGTTTCAGACAAAACGCGACTCTCAGTCGCGTTGACTCATGACGAGGACACAAAGATGAGAGCAGACGCAGTCGTAGCCGCAACCGCAGTGGCATTGCTCCTGAGCGTCGGCGGACGAGTTTCAGTCAAAATGAGACTCTCAGTCGCGTTGACCCAGGGCGAGGACACAAAGATGAGAGCAGACGCAGTAGTAGCCGCAACCGCAGCGGTATTGCTCCTGAGCGTCGGCGGTTTAAGGGTTTGGTGTGTACTAGTTCAAAGAGAGCTTAAGTAAATTTAGATAATTTTGATTTTATATGTTGTATATTATGTTGTTTCCAGTTTAATGGTGTATCGAATAACATACCTAAAAATTTTAAAGTATAAACTGATTCTATGCTATTATTATTAAACATTGTATTAATATCTAGAGGAGTTTTATTATGAGGCTGAAATTGTATTATTTTAGTTTTTGTAGTTAATTTTAATATTGTGATCAGTAGTCAGGCTGCAATAGATTGTAATGTGCTATTGAGAATGGCATTTGCAGTTTCTTTTTCTTTTTTTCACATTTTATTAAAACTGATATATCAGCTGCAAACAAAATTGCCAGTTATATTATTTTCAATTATTTTGGGTAATCAAATAAGTGAGATTGATAGGGTTCATAATGATTGATAAGTCATAAAGAGAAATGTTTATGCATTCATTTTTACCAAATGTCGGTGAAAAGATTTGTTTTGTATGTGCGTATTAATTTCCTTTTAGTCATTAATTAAATAGTGTATTTAAGATTCTTAATAATAGAATGAAATAGAAAATAATTTCAGTATAAAATGCTAGTCGTAATATGAAATTATTGAAGTTTTAAGAACACACGTTCATAGATTTGTAATCATTTTTCACTGAACCTTGAATGAACCTTGAATGTTAATTGTTTTGATTACCTATAAATAATAAATCAGATAAATTATTGATATTGTACTTGGTGTTCATTATGCATAATGTATTATTTTGGGATATTTTGTAAATAAGTAATATTGTAAGCATTTAATTAGTTTGAATTATTGTTGTTGAACGTTCATTACGGAGTTGGTGATCATTATGTTTGTTGTTTCATAAGATTATGTTATGTTGATAATAGTTGTTAAGTATAAAATCATGTTATTGACCTCATATTATTAGAAATATGCTGAAAATGTTTAAGTATGCTATCCAAGTGTAGAGTGTAGTAAATTGTAGCAGAGTAGTATGGTATGATATATTTCTATATTCGGTCAAGTTTTATAACTAGCATTGTAGTACTGTAGTACAGTAGTATGGTATAGTATTGTAACAGAGTAGTATGGTCTACGTATACAAGATTTTTAGTATGATAGCACAGTAGTATGGTCAACGTCTACAAGATTTTTAGTATGTTAGCAGAGTAGTATGGTCAACGTCTACAAGATTTTAAGTATGTTAGCGGAGTAGTATGGTCAACGTCTACAAGATTTTTGGTATGTTAGCAGAGTAGTATGGTCAACGTCTACAAGATTTTAAGTATGTTAGCAAAGTAGTATGGTCAACGTCTACAAGATTTTTTGTATGTTAGCAGAGTAGTATGGTCAACGTCTACAAGATTTTTAGTATGTTAGCAGAGTAGTATGGTCAACGTCTACAAGATTTTAACTATGTTAGCAGAGTAGTATGGTCAACGTCTACAAGATTTTTGGTATGTTAGCAGAGTAGTATGGTCATCGTCTACAAGATTTTAAGTATGTTAGCAGAGTAGTATGGTCAACGTCTACAAGATTTTATGTATGTTAGCAGAGTAGTATGGTCAACGTCTACAGGATCTTAAGTATGTTAGCAGAGTAGTATGGTCAACGTCTACAAGATTTTTGGTATGTTAGCAGAGTAGTATGGTCAACGTCTAAAAGATTTTAAGTATGTTAGCAGAGTAGTATGGTCAACGTCTACAAGATTTTAAGTATGTTAGCAGAGTAGTATGGTCAACGTCTACAAGATTTTTAGTATGTTAGCAAGGTATAAATTTAGTATTGTAGCAGAGTAGTATGGCCTACGTCTACAAGATTTTTAGTATGTTAGCAAGGTATAAATTTAGTATTGTAGCAGAGTAGTATGGCCTACGTCTACAAGATTTTTAGTATGTTAGCAAGGTATAGAGTGTAGTATTGTAGCAGAGTAGTATAGCCTACGTCTACAAGATTTTTAGTATGTTAACAAGGTATAGAGTGTAGTATTATAGCAGAGTAGTATGCTCTACGAGATTTTCAGTATGTTAGCAAGGTGTAGAGTGTAGTATTGTAGCAGAGTAGTATGTATGGCCTACGTCTCCAAGAGTTTTAGTATGTTAGCAAGGTGTAGAGTGTAGTATCATAGCATTGTAGTATGGTAAAGATTTCAAAGCAACATTGATTATGATGTAAATTATCGGCGAGGACGCCATTGGCTGTCAGGATGGACGAATGTAAACTATTATGATGAATAATTAGTTAAAATAGGTTAAAAAACTATTATTGTGATTCAAAAATTACAAAATAATATACATAGAAGTTTAAATCTATTTACATTTAATATTTTTAAGAATCATAAGTTGTTAAACGACTAAAAACAAATGAAATATTTTGCTAATAATGTGTAAAGTGTTAATTTATTTTATTAATTGAAATTGTTATTTATTTATACTTAAAAAAAATGTTTAATGAATTCAAATGAATTAATTTTTATTGTTTAACAAAAATATATTTTGTGTTAGTTGCTAAACAATTAATTCTTAGTTTAGTACTTCCTCGATTGTGATTGGTCAACGATCCACGTGGCCCACGTGGCCGCGCCCTACTACTTTCATGATGTTATAAAAGCTGTGTGTGATTGTAAAGTATTCATTCTGGTAGCGACCGTCGTACCTGGCGGACGTCGGGTGATGGGTGATTAAATGTATGGAAGGACTGGACAATAAAGGAAGTGTTAGTGTTGTTAACCAGTGTTTTCTTCACAATAGGTGCCTTCACTGAGCAAGTAATCACTACGTTTAATATGAAAAAATTATGTTAAACTAGCCTTCCGGCCGAGGTTTCACCCGCGTGTTATCTCTTTTTTCAAATATCCCCCCTTCCCCCCACATTTCCGGGATCAAAAGTATGTTCACCGTGCATAAGTGTAGCTTTCCAACAGTGTAAGAATTATTCAGATCGGTTCAGTAGTTTCAAAATTGTTATTCCCGCGGGAATGGGACGTTTCTCGTAGGAATTTTATAGCCTATGTCCTAATCCGGGTTATAAACTATACGTGTGCCAAATTTAATCTAAAAATCCGTTTAGCCGTTTAAGCGTGATTGAGGAACAAACAAACATCCAAACATCTAAACATCCAAACATCCAGACTTTCGCATTTATAATATTAGTAGGATAGTTAAATTAAATTCCCACTTTGTTTGTTGTGATGTTTTTGACAAAAGGTTTCCGGTGACATCAACACTATGGGGGTACGGCTCCATTCCATTGTGGCTCCTGTGGTGGCTCCTATCAAAATGGACCTTGCAAAAATTCTGCCATGACTTTGACTCATGCATGACCTTCTACCGTTCCCTTTAAACCGACTTAAAAAAATAAAGTATTGATTTTGAATGACTAAGACTAAAACCGACTAATAATTTCAATTCAAGCAAAATACAGAAAATTTCCCAGACAACAATGAAATCGATCTGATGTCTGACCTACAGTCTGAATAATCAATACTTTTGTTAGATGGGGAGAGATTATCAGAGTGAGACGTCGATATTGTTTGCCGATCACCAATACAAATATAGGGGTGATAAGGAGTTAAGGACTCGAAAGTCGCACCTAATAGCTAGTTGGTAAAATTGAAAAGAAAAATAAAAAACGAATTGAGAAATTAGTATGGTAAAGTAGCGCCACTGTGGTGAGTAGCGTAACTACTAAAAAAAAACTTTTATCTTTTTAACAACTTGAAACATAATTTTGATAAATTAAAACCAGGATTGCAATTTGAACATTGTGAGAAATATTAATAGCTCTCAGCTGAGTAATAGCTTACAATAACAGCAAATAAAGTGATGACTCGCCTCGTTCCGAAGTTCCGATCAGTCATCCATCTCATACATTTTTTGTTTATTTAGCCTTGTGGTTGGTTGGTTGTTTATTAAAAGAAGATAATTTTAAGTTAATATTATGGCAACATTGTGTTAATAAGCTGTCAAATTTATAGTGATGAGCATGTGTATCAGCTTTTAGTATAACAATTGAAACTTCAATTGAACATGTTTGTTTAGTTCTTTTTTGTATATATTTTTAATGTTGTAAAAAGTGAATATTGTAAACTGTTATAATTAATAAACATCATTGAACATAAACTTTTTATATTATAGATTACATATACCTAACATTGTCAAATCTAGGATCACAGTCTAAGCGGACCCTGGACTGGACGACGTCATTGGGAATACGCTGGGATGATGATGATGATAATTATAGAACAATTTCACAGTGACCACTATATTAGAATCTATGGCTCTATTTCACACACAATTACATTTATTATTATTAATTATTAATTTATCGCGCTCGATTGCTACATACGTCAACCTGGGGCATTTGCATTGCAACATCGGACATCGGCCATCATTGCAAATGCCGCCCCTTAAAAGATGGAATACACCTTTTTTAAGGTACTTAGGTCGTATCTTCTTGGACTATTTCTGAAAAGATATACTCGTAATAAGACTTGAACGGCTTGAACATTTACTCCAAGGAAAAGTACAGCTAAGTTGTTAGTGAACAAGCGCGCAAAATTAGGCAGTCTGGAAATAAATTGTTTTTTTTTTATTTAGGAGAGGTTCATGTTAATCAGTCACATTCACATCTCACATAACTTAACAATTTAGAAACATTTAAGTGGCTTCAGTTTGAAAAATGCTAGTTGTAACTTTTACGTGTTTGGTAAGCTTATCACATTTTGAAACATTTCCTTCTTTAAATTGAATATTCTCATTCAATACGAAAATTAGATAATAAAATACGAATTTTAATACACTTTATTTCAACTTGTTTAAAAATTAATTTATTTGATTTTATTGAGCGATTGAATGTTTTTATAATCTGTTTGAATTCGATGACAGATACGAATCCGAACTATCGAAAAAAAAAGCAAATATTTTTGTTTTGACATGGGGCGTGCTCACAAGTTGTTCAAAATAATTGTTTTAAATTAAAATAATTAACTTTTGTCTTCCAATATCGTGATTGCTGCCAATAATGAGTCTGTCGCTTATTTAAAGTGTTTTGTAATTTTCAAAATGAGTAGATGCGATTTCAAAGTCGTATTGTTAGGAAGTGAACATGTAGGAAAAACCAGCCTTGTACTAAGATTTGTGAATTGCAGATTTAATTCCGGAACTCCTTATCAAAACGTGAGTTACTTTTTATTCTTTGAATGAAGGTTATGTTACTTAGAACGTAATTATCTGAACTTGGGTATTGTGATTGTTTTTCATGTTTTTTTCTTTGTATCTAACTAAAGGTGATGACATTAATTGATCACTGTTATTTTTGATGAGATCAGATTTCTGTTCGATAATGCGTATTTATGTTATTACGCTAGGGAAAAAAATGGTCTCAAAGGCGCGAAATTAGGTTTTTACTACATGGGAAAATTGATTTAAACAAATTTTTATTTAGTAAATAACATGTATTGTTTCTGAATTAATTTTTTAAAATTAGAAATTTTTCAGAAAATAAAGAAAACTGTAAGTTGAAAAACTTTAATCCTTTCAAGTCAAAGACATCAAAGTTATTTTATGTTAAGGTTATAAAAAACATCTTAGACATGTTATAGACAACTAGCCTTCCGCCTGCGGTTTCAACCGCGCGCTATTTCTTTTTCCCCTTTCGCCCCACATTTCCGGAATCAAAAGTACCTACCCTTTATCACCCAATGATAGTGTAGCTTTCAAACAGTGAAAGAATTTTTCAAATCGGTTCACTAGTTTCGTACCTATTCAATACAAACAAACAATCAAATCTTTCCTCTTTATAATATTAGTATAGATAACAAAGTTGTGTACTATTTTGTTACCCTAAAGTTGTTTGTTTTAGAAATAAAAACTTTCAATTTCAAAGACAAAGCTAGATTTGTTTAAAAATCACTTTAGGTATTGCTGATAGTAAGAATGCTATTCAGAGAAAAAATTAAACTGACTTCAAAAAAAAAACAAAAAAAAACTACCTAAAAACACTGAAAAGCAAAAAATAATTTTAATAAGACATTCATCAAATGCGCTTATTTTCTAAGCCTATTAATAACATTAAATTGTATTTACGTGCTAGGTAGGTACCTACTAATCTGTTTGAAGTCGGTGCCAAGCCAAATAGTAGGTACCCAGTCTACGTACCTACGTCCGCGGATTATTTGTAACCCTGTATAATATATAAATTATTAGGTATGTATCATTTTTCATTACCTTTGGCTTGGCACCGACTTCAAACAGATTAGTAGGTACCTACCTAGCACGTAAATACAATTTAATGTTATTAATAGGCTTAGAAAATAAGCGCATTTGATGAATGTCTTATTAAAATTATTTTTTGCTTTTCAGTGTTTTTAGGTAGTTTTTTTTTGTTTTTTTTTTTGAAGTCGGTTTAATTTTTTTTTTAAAAAGTTTGTTTATTTTTCTATTTTTAGTGTGAATAATACGTAGGAGTGAGTAAAACTCTCTCATAATATTGATAACGAAAATACGAGTAAAATAGTAGAATTGTATTATTTGACAATATTAAGTATTCATTAAGTGTTCAGCACCATTCAGTAGACCAACTAAAGATGCAGCCCGCAAGAGGGACATAAGAATTAAGAAGTCGTACCCTTTAGCTTCCATCATCATAGTTGTACCTTCCATCATCAGCTTAGCTGCAAAAGTACATGAAATACAACTAACGGTCCAGATATTCCTACAACACTGAAATAATTATCCCCTAACTCCTAACCGTTAAGGAGTTGTACCTTCCATCATCAGCTTAGCTGCAAAAGTACATGAAATACAAATAACGGTCCACATATTCTTACAATACTGAAAGAATTATCCCCTAACTCCTAACCGTTAAGGAGTTGTACCTTCCATCATCAGCTAATCAACATAAAGTGATGTCTATAGGACGCAAAAACTTAAATGGCTTCAGAAAAAACAAGTAACGCGTAGTGTGCGCCTATAAAATTTGAGGTTTGCCCTTGATTTTCCCGGGATCTCATCATCAGATCCTGACATGGTGACAATGGGACCACCTCGGAACTATGCACTTTCAAATAAAAAAAGAATTATTTAAATCGGTCCACAATTGACGGAGAAATCGACGGACATACATAAAAAAAAAAAAAAAAAAAAAATACATACAGTCGAACATAGAACCTCCTCCTTTTTTGAAGTCGGTTAAAAATGTAAACAATAGCATTTACTTCACAATGAACTAAGTAACCACTAGATGACCTTGATGTTTGTTTAAAAACATTAATTTATTAATAACATTGTTTGTTATCACACATATTTAACATATTATTCGATGTTTTATCAGCTGGCAGACAGGCATGCAACCCACCTGATGCTATTTATTTTTTATATCTACCTCTAAAATTAAATACAGTTATGGTCAATTTCATCTTCAGCCTATATACATTCCCTCTGCTGGGACACAGGCCTTATTTCAATTGTGAGATAGTGTGGGCCATACTTCACCACGCTGGCCTAGTGCGGGTTGGTGGAGGGGTGCGTAAGGCAAGTGACCAACCTTAATGTCAGATGTTATTAAGTCGCCAAATGACTTCTGACTAGGCTTTACGACTAATATCTACATATAGTAAATATACAATGGCCCATTCCAGATAACCTGAACCTGATATAGTAAATATCATGAAGGACCAACAGCATAACGTGCCTTCCGAAGCATGGAGACGTTCAAAATAAATGTCACAAAATGTGCTCAGAATGGTCACCCATCCATTAACCGACCGCGGCGTGGGTACCTTGACTTTGGTTATCGCTAACAAACCACTGTCATAGCTGCGCCACGAGCGCCTCAATCAACTCAATTTCATGCTTACTTATTATTATTTTTTATCGTAATTTTTTCTTTTGTAAAATATATAACATTTCAGACGATTGGCGCAGCGTTTTGTGCTAAAACATTGCATACAGATGGAAAAGACTTCAACATCGGCATATGGGACACAGCTGGTAGTGAAAGGTGAATATTTCTTTAATACTTACACAGTTATATGAGCTGAAGGATTCAAAAGAAATGTATCTTTTTATACAACAGGGTTTACGGTCAAGTAGCTCTTTTTATATTTTTGACAAGCCATTTGGTGTAATGCTTGAGAAGTTGGCTATTACACCAGAGGTCGCGGGTTCGATCTCCCAACGGTATTATATTTACAAAAAAGGGGTATAAATAATTAATTAAAATTTATCTGACAAGCTAATGCTTAGTTTGGGGCTAGATGGCGCTGTGTGAATAATGTAGAGAGATATTTATTTATTTATACTAACGGTTGGTTACTTACAGTCGCCTATGGACGCTTATTGAACAGACCCTGTATATGTTCCTTTAGGGAGAACATAACATGTGATGTTGGAGCAAAAAAGATATCGCCTCCCTTAAGCGTACATGAATTAAAAAAAACGACGTTTTTCTTTTCAGATACGAAGCGATGACACGGCTGTACTATAGAGGAGCTCACGCCGCCATCTTGTGTTATGAACCATCATGTCTCGAGTCTTGGGCGCGGTTGAGGCACTGGCTCCAAGAGTTAAGGACTGTAGAAGAGGTAGGTAGACCATAAAAACCACAGACCAGAGATTAAAATAGACCCCGCAAGTACGTCAATTTGTATGAGAACCGACCGTGCCATATTTTTTGTACCTACTGTGACGTAACGAGCGCGATTTAGTGATGAGAAGTAGGGACACGCCCACTTCGTCTCGATTCTCGATTCGATTATAAAAATCACTACATAATATAAAACACAAAGTCGCTTCCTGTCTGTCTGTCCCTATGTATGCTTAGATCTTTAAAACTACGCTACGGATTTTGATGCGGTTTTTTTAAATGGATAGAGTGATTCAAGAGGAAAGTTTATATGTATAAAACATGCATAATATAGTAGAGAAACACTGATGATTTTAGAGGTTTTTAATTTAAGGTCGTAAATAATCGCATTTTTTTGCGCTTACATTGCAAACGCTGGCTGAACCCTACGAGATAGATCAAAATAATGTACTACACTATTGTACACCTTAAAAAGTTTTACAAAAAAGTCCGCGATGGTATATGTCTATCTCTTAGGGATAACCCACAATAACCATTTTCCTTTACTTATTACGATAAAATAATGGCTTATTTACGAAAAAGTGATTTTAAGCAATACAGTATTAATCCTTATCCAATAAAGTACCATAAATAAATTGTGCATGTAATATAGATCAATATGGCCCTTTACATCATGTAATTTAAATGAATAGTTTCGAAGATATTACAGATTTAAAATGCAGGGACATAGCGATTGCGGCGGTACTGGCCGGGGAGCGGATGGATGAACTTTTGTTATTCTTTCACGTAAAAACTACTAATTGATTTTAATGAAACTTTACAATAATATAGCTTATACATAAGGATAACACATAGGCTACAATTTACAAGATATTCCCGCGGGATAACGTCCTATACACTACTACTGTTCACGCGGGCGAAGCCGCGGGCGGAAGGCTAGTTTATAAATAAATAAATTACCTATTATTTTTAACTAATGTTCATAAATATCCATTTTTAAACTCTTCTTAATTTGTACGCCGGTTGACAGTACCTAATGTAACCTAATTGTCACTTTATGCTTGATTTTATTTTTCACATTGTCAAATAGCCTATTATCATTCCTGCTTCCAAAATCGACTAGGTACCTTTAATCGATTTTAATACATTATGTGTATGTTGCATAGAACGAACATCACTAAACACTGTATTACTAAAAACGCCTGTGCCACGAAACTTAAACGATATGCGAAAGTACCGCCCTGTTTGATATTCATTGCTTATAAAGCACGCAATACAATTGGAAGGCCAGTATAAAATACGCAATGTATTACGAAATTGCGATTCACGCGGCTTAAGCATTATTTACATAATTGTTTTCTCAAAATTGATAAATAATTCATTTTAAAATAAATTACGCGTATTCAGATAACAAAATGACTTACCGATGAAAGAAAACATCTTTGTTTTGTGGAGTAATCTTTTTGGTATTGTTTTTGCAGCTTAAAATAGCACAAATCGTCATTTTTTGCTATTTCGTCTGACGTCTAACAAGGGGAACGGTCGCGCGGGACTAAAGCTAAGAATCGGCACATTCAGTACGATGGACTGAAGCTGGGCACGCGAAGTAGCTACACTGGCGGGCTCTAGTCCAATACATCTCTGTGATAAAAACCTTTGTTTTTCGAAGGAGAATGCGTTTAAGACCCTCCTTATCTGCCTTCGTGGTACAGTGGTTAGAGCGTTGGGCTTTAAAGCCCGGAGGTCGTGGGTTTGAATCCTACGGGGAGCATCACTTTCTGTAATGGACCAGTGTGTCTAAAAATAATGATGATTCGGAGAGCACGTTAAGCCTTAACTGTGTTCTAAGTAGGTCTGGTTTCCTTCGTAAGGGTTACGGTCAGGTCAGATAGCATAGCAATCGCTCTACATTGTATTAACCAGGCTTGTGTAGGATCATACCAATGTCAACCTAACATACACTATTAGGGATAACTCAAAAAATAATTGCCAATCTTGTTCAAATTAAAATGGGACCATATAACATAGACCAGCTTTAAAATAAAAAAAGAAACATCAAAATCAATAAAAAAGTATGACACAAAAAAAAATACAGTTGAATTGATTAGGTGCTTCCTTCTGATCAAATGTGTTTCGGGGAAAGGGCACTGAAGCTAGTTAAATTCCTTAATATGAGACCTAATAACTGTCGTCTCGGTGTAGCGGGCGCAGAGAGGTGCCAGACAGTAACTGCTTAGTTACTGTTTGGCACTGAACTGTCTAAGGGCAGACGTGGCGCTCACCATCAGGTGTACGATCTGCTCGTCTTGTTACACATTGCAATAAAAAATATAAAATAATAACCAATAGTAACCATCAATTTTATATTTACAGGAATGCAAAGTATACCTATGTGGTACTAAGAAGGACCTGTTAGATTCAGGGGCAGTGGCTAGAAAGGTGCCAGAAGATATAGTAGCCACATACTCCCAAGGGCTAAGAGGACACTTCCTCACGTCTAGCAAGACTGGGGAGAACGTAGGTAAGATCAGATGCACATCTTTTCTTATTTTTTTTTCTAGAGGGTCAGTGTTGGCCAAGGGGTGCTGTACGATCGAGAGGCAGACCACCAGCCCGATGGTCCGATGACATAGTTAAGATGGCCAGGGTCAACTGGGTGAACTGCACAGGACCGGAACAGCTGGCGTGAAAGTGAGGAGGCCTATACCCAACAGTGGGTGGACATGGGCTGAATAGATAGATATATAGAGGGTCAGGGGCTCAGGGGCCGGCAACCTTTTAAGTGGGAAGAATTTAAAATTTACAATTTACAAATTTTCAAAGTATTAAAAGAGCCAGAATTGTTTCTTGTCAATAATAAACAGAGGTCGGAATTAGGTAGAGTTATTGTACTTACACTGATTTCATACAGCGAAAGAATAAAGTGGATATGCCTCAAATCCCGAGATTAATTTTAAAGAGCAGAAAAAAAGATTTTTTAATTAAAATGTTATTTACTTTTACATAATTTAAACTACTGCACACGCGACGTTGCCAAACTTACATCAATGACATCGGATGTCCGAAGTTGCAAAATTCCAATACAATAGCGGAAATGCGGAGCACTCCCTGCTTAATGGAATGTACTAGATTTTGTCTCTTTCTACCGCATTCAAACTACCTATCTATTAGCAATAAAGCTTGACTATCAATAATTTGTATTGTGAAATAAATTCTAGGCTAAAATTAATAGGCTGATACTTTTTTTTATTCCAAATGATGAATTATTAAATAGTTTATTGTAATCAAGTAGATTATTATAGTAATTTCAATTAATTTTGAATTACAGAAGAACTATTCCAGAAGATAGTAGAAGATTGCGCAGCAGATTTGAAGCTGATGAAAAATGTAGAAGAATTAAGAGCACAATTGCTAAAAGACGAAGCCGCTTATAGATCGAAAAGGAAAGAGTACTGTACCTGCTGAGAGAGTTAAGCAACTCAGCAAGGTTGGTACTTTGATGGGTGACCGTTTGAGACTAATAGTTTCATGGAATAAGGCTACGTCGAATCTGATATCAATCAACTACGCAGGATATAGTATAGTGCAAGTGAGTGCGCAAGCACAGGTGCACTCCCTATTCCCTCACTCTCATAACACGGTGGGACAGCAGTCTGACACGACCGAAGAGAGATCAGGCGCAGGACCAACGGCAATATTGGCGGCGGTGGGAGTCAGTACACTTGAAATCAAAGCACGAAGATCAGATGAGTCTACAGTCTGGCAGCACATTGAGCGACGCTTCCTGGGGAAGTGTCCCTCAATGGAATAGGCCGCAGTGGCCGCTTACCATCAGGTGGGCTGCGTGCCTGTCTGCCAACTGATGTGGTATAAAAAATAATAAGAAAGATTCACAAGTCGAGAAAATTTATGTAATTTTTTTTTGACACAGCTCGGCTTTATAATAGCCAATCCGCTTTGGCGAACGTGGTTAAGACTGTACCCATCATTAATAATAAGACGACGTTAGAACCATAGTGATCTAAGTGACATTTTCAACTTATTGAGAAAACGAGGGAAACACGTTTGGATTTGTTCCTGAAATTGTCCTATTCCAAAGTGACCGATATGAGTTTGCTTATGAAAATGGCTATAATAAGCACTTGGATCAGTGTGGCATGAAAAATGTGTCTTTTTTTGGGATGTTAATATCAAAATATCGATTTTGACAAAAATGTCACTTGGATCACTATGGTTCTGACGTCGTTTATTGTACCCATCACAAATAAGATATGGTACCAAAAAGCCTCTGCGTGTTGGCTTTGGCCCCACGCATGCTTCAAAAGACCGGGTCCCCATGGGCCCGAGATCTTAATAATAAATCGTTTATTTCAAGTATCATAGACTCATTCTTAAAGAGCTTATTTAAAAGTGATGCACCTGTATCTTTGAAACGCCGAGTCATGGACATGTGCATTCTCCCCATTTTTACTTATGGTGCGCAAACTTGGTCTTTGACCAATCATCAGAAGTCCGATCTCGCGGTCTACCAGAGAGCCATGGAGCGCAGTATGCTAGGTGTCAAATTGACAGACCGAATCCGCAATACCATTTTGCGCTCCTGGACTCTGGTAACAGACGTCTCAATGAAAGCTTCTCAGTTAAAATGGGACTGGGCTGGTCATGTCTGCCGCATGCCTGAACAACTTTGGGCCAAAATCGCCACAGAGTGGACACCAAACAAGACCCGTCCACGCGGCAGACCAAAACGGCGATGGCGGGATGATCTGGACAAATTTGACGAAAACTGGCGTGTCGTTGCAATGGACCGCAAACAATGGAAGAAGGGTAGGGAGGCCTTTGCCCTGCAGTGGGACGTTATAGGCTCATAATAATAATAATAATAATAGACTCATTGCGATGATGACTTTTCCCCAAAGTGTAACATTAAATAGGCCAGTGTTTAAAGTGGCCCTTAATTTATAAATGCATCAAATGTTATCATGAGAGCTTTAATTAACTAATAATTGCCGAATAATCGATTTTCCATGTATAGATTTATTTTTACCATAAATAATCTAAATATCGATAGGAATTAAGATGGTATCGATAATATCAGAATCGATGTATAAAATCGATACTGCCTCCATGATAGATTAAGTTTATTGGGCTATTTTGGATTCACTAATGAATTAATTTCCGAATAATCGATTTTCCATGTATAGATTTATTTTGACCATAAATAATCTAAATATCGATAGGAATTAAGATGGTATCGATGTCATCAGAATCGATGTTTAAAATCGATACTGCCTCCATCAGTGGTCACACTTATAGATTATGTTTATTGGGCTATTTTGAATTCACTAATGAATTAATTTCCGAATGATCGATTTTTCATGAATAGTTTATTTTTACCATAAATAATCTAAATATCGATAGGAATTAAGATGGTATCGATAATATCAGAATCTATGTATAAAATCGATACTGCCTCCATGGTTGCAGTGGTCACACTATATAGATTAAGTTTATTGGGCTATTTAACCGACTTCAAAAAAGGAGGAGGTTCTATGTTCGACTGTATGTATTTTTTTTTTTTTTTTTTTTTTTTATGTATGTCCGTCGATTTCTCCGTCAATTGTGGACCGATTTAAATAATTCTTTTTTTATTTGAAAGTGCATAGTTCCGAGGTGGTCCCATTGTCACCATGTCAGGATCTGATGATGGGATCCCGGGCAAATCAAGGGCAAACCTCAAATTTTATAGGCGCACACTACGCGTTACTTGTTTTTTCTGAAGCCATTTAAGTTTTTGCGTCCTATAGACATCACTTTATGTTGATGAGCTGATGATGGAAGGTACAACTCCTTAACGGTTAGGAGTTAGGGGATAATTCTTTCAGTATTGTAAGAATATGTGGACCGTTATTTGTATTTCATGTACTTTTGCAGCTAAGCTGATGATGGAAGGTACAACTCCTTAACGGTTAGGAGTTAGGGGATAATTATTTCAGTGTTGTAGGAATATGTGGACCGTTAGTTGTATTTCATGTACTTTTGCAGCTAAGCTGATGATGGAAGGTACAACTCCTTAACGGTTAGGAGTTAGGGGATAATTATTTCAGCGTTGTAGAAATATGTGGACCGTTAGTTGTATTTCATGTACTTTTGCAGCTAAGCTGATGATGGAAGGTACAACTATGATGATGGAAGCTAAAGGGTACGACTTCTTAATTCTTATGTCCCTCTTGCGGGCTGCATCTTTAGTTGGTCTACTGAATGGTGCTGAACACTTAATGAATACCTAATATTGTCAAATAATACAATTCTACTATTTTACTCGTATTTTCGTTATCAATATTATGAGAGAGTTTTACTCCTACGTATTATTCACACTAAAAATAGAAAAATAAACAAACTTTTTTAAAAAAAAATTAAACCGACTTCAAAAAAAAAAACAAAAAAAAAACTACCTAAAAACACTGAAAAGCAAAAAATAATTTTAATATGACATTCATCAAATGCGCTTATTGTCTAAGCCTATTAATAACATTAAATTGTATTTACGTGCTAGGTAGGTACCTACTAATCTGTTTGAAGTCGGTGCCAAGCCAAAGGTAATGAAAAATGATACATACCTAATAATTTATGTATTATACAGGGTTACAAATAATCCGCGGACGTAGGTACGTAGTCTGGGTACCTACTATTTGGCTTGGCACCGACTTCAAACAGATTAGTAGGTACCTACCTAGCACGTAAATACAATTTAATGTTATTAATAGGCTTAGACAATAAGCGCATTTGATGAATGTCATATTAAAATTATTTTTTGCTTTTCAGTGTTTTTAGGTAGTTTTTTTTTTGTTTTTTGAATTCACTAATGAATTAATTTCCGAATAATCGATTTTCCATGTATAGATTTATTTTTACCGTATATAATCTAAATATCGATAGGAATTAAGATGGTATCGATAATATTAGAATCGATGTATAAAATCGATACTGCCTTCTTGCGGTGCAGTGTCGATAAGTAGATAGTAGGTCGAACTTTAAAGCGACAGCCACGCCAAGGGTCCTGGGTTCTAACCTGGGCCAGACTAAAATTCTTTGATTGGGCTTTTCTGTTCAGAAAATACTTGGTCACAACTCACAAGTCATAGCTTAGTCTATATTAATTTATAAAGAGGAAAGATTTGATTGTTTGTATTGAATAGGCTCCGAAATTACTAAACCGATTTGAATAATTCTTTCACTGTTGGAATGCTACACTATCCCCGGTAAACATAGGGTACTTTTGAAGGGGGGGGTATTTAAAAAGGAAATAACGCACGGGTGAAACCGCCGGCGGAAGGCTAGTCTGAAATAAATCCATAATATGTAATTGATTGGATTGATATTATCGATACTTCTATCGATATTTCGATGTTATGGGATAGCAAAAGTTTTAAAGTTTCTTAGAACAAAAAAATTGCCTTAAATGTCGGCAGCTAAGTTTAATTTGTTAATATTATAAACAAAATGTTTATTATCGATTTTATGGGATTCCAATAGTTGTATAAAAGTTTCTTAGAACAAAAAAATTGCCTTAAATGTTGGTAGCTAAGTTTAATTTGTTAATATTATATACTGAACAAAATGTTAATTTTAAGATTAATGTTCCAGTATTATAAGACCAAAAATGTTATAAATAAAATTAACTCAAACCGGTGAACTTTCGGTTGCAAAAATATCCTATAAAGGTCGTAGGTTTGATGTGGGTTATGCTCGTCGGTAATTTTTTTTTATTTCCTTGGTCAAGCTATAAAATTATAAAGGTAAATAAATACCTTTCCTTCAATTTGGACCCAACATTATTTCGGATTTTCACATAAAATGTGGGCAGGAATCGAACCCGCGACCTCTGTATCACATAAATTAATTCTGTGATGTTAATGTTAAATTTTTGAAATTGTAATTTTATGTAATATTTTTAAAAAAGGCAAAACTGTTGAGTTTCTTGCGGCACTTCTTTCCTCAACAGTCCATTGACGTCGAAGGAAGCTTGGACTCGCGCCTTTGCATTGTATAGAATCACGATAGTATCAACAATGTTAACTTTGCTATACAGTAACACATTAAATGTTATAATTCAGTAAAATTAAATTTATTTTTCATTCGAAGAATCCTGAAGAGTTTGTAACCTTGGCGGTCATGCTCGCTAAAATGTGCTTGGGGTGGTGGCGTTATGTGTCGGGTGGTTACATTCCCTCTAATATGGTTGAGTGAAATTATGGCTGGCACATACGTCATACTTGTGCTGCAGGTGCCACCTTTGGGCACTGGTCTTCCAGGGCTCACGGATTTTTCTCGATTATAGTCTCATTCTTATACTTTATACTGTATGGCTTGGTATTCTACAACTAATCAGTAATTGTAACAAACAAATTGTAAACAAACATGGCGATGAAAAAGAGTAACTGTCGAGTTTCTTGCCGGTTCTTCTCGGCAGATGACTGCATTCCGATACCGGTGGTAGAGTCACTCTGTAATTGACGATTCATAAATACTTGATACAAGTTTACATGAATAAAGAATATTTTGATTTTTTTTTTTTTTGTAGTAGTCGACTACTTAGCCACTAAATCAAACGTTTACAATAAGCCATTGTCTAAACTGCAAGTTCATTCATTTAAGTTTTATTTTACTTCTCATAAAATATTAGAATTAGAACACAATTATGCCAAAAAATATATTTTATTTGTATATAAAATCTACTAAATTGACTCGCATCTCAGTCTCGAACTAAGGTGTTCCGCAGACGGACAAAGCTTCGGACGAGTTTGACTGAACTTCGGGTAAAAATTAGGCCGATTTTTGCCAAAGTCGAATTTGCCAAATTGGCCGAAGCGAAAGATTCGGTCGGAGTCTACTCCCAAGGAGCTTATAGCCTACTTGGAGGCCGCATATCGAACAAATAACTGAAGATTGAAAAAAAGATTTGATCTTTAAAAAAAAACCAGAAACAATTTATTCACATTTTTTGTAATTTGTTACGGCTTTGTACTGCGTTAAGCCTCGCAAGTACATAATATATTTATTGAATGTTTTAAAGCATATAAAACAGTTGTTCTCAATTTGTAGTGCTTGCATGCACATCATATTATTATAAAAGGTATAGCTATCGGCAAACTTGTTGAACATCGGTCGACGGAGAGGGGGAAAGTTCGCGCATGTGCACTTGCGCGTGACCAATGGCGCGCGCGAATCTCCCGAACACCCGCGTGCGCTAATCGTCAGAGGTATGCTTCTGACCAATAGCGCGCAGGCGTGTCAAAATTCGTGTTCTGCGCAGTCCCCACCCGATATTCAAGAAGTTTGCCCGGGCCTGTACAGTTTGTGTACAGATTTTTTAAATACAGAATAAAGTACTTCAATGTAAATAATGGACATTGACTAACTTCGTGTTCCCGAAGAAGACTTAAGGAATAAAGTTGGAATTAGAACTTTATTAGAATTGTTTTTGTAATGTTTTCCAATGCTCATTATTTAACTTGAAGTACAGGTATGGTTAGGTTTATGTCACAATGTGTATTTTTATATTTGAAAATAGATCGCTTTATATTTACAATTTTTTGTTTTATTTTCTTAGAATATTTTAGGCGCCAGTGCACTTGAAATCATAGGTTTGAAGATGAGAGGAGTCTACAGTGTGGCATCACATTTCAGCAACTCTTCCTGGCTTAGAGTCGCTCTATGAAAAAGCCCACACACAGTAGCCACTAACTTACCATAGACTACATACAGGGTGTCCCAAAAACGACACGTCACACAGTGACACTGGAGGTAGGCCAGCACAAGAGGCATCGAACAAGCCTAACATGACCTCAATAAAAGTTGCTCGATTTTCAAGATTTCAAATTTCTTTATATCAAAAAAGACGTGAAAATTTAGAAAAAGTTTCTTTACTTTTACCACAGATAATATAATGCTAGTATTTTTACTTAGGTCATGTTAGGCTTGTTTAATGTCTCTTGCGCTGGCCTACCCCCAGTGTCACTGTGACGTGTCATTTTTGGGACACCTGTGTAAACCAGTTACCATCAGATGGCCTGCGTGTCTGTCTGTCAACAGATATAGGTAACTCAAAAAAAAAACTTGGTGCTTCTAGCTCCGAACTAAGCATAGCTTGTACTATGGCTGCCAGACAACGAATAATTATTACATATATTTATATACTTTGTTTTTGTAAATACATTTATAAACATAAAAACACCCAGCCAGACCGTCAAAGACAGATATGCTCACGCAAACAAATGTTGGTACCGGGCGGGGATCGAACCCGCGACCACTGGTGTAATAGCAGACTTCTCGACCATAACACCAAGACGTCACTTTATTACGTCGTCTTATGTAGCGTGTATGCATCTTGCACCGCTGCAGTCATTATAATAATGGCGGCATTGCATTAGGGTTGCTAGTACAAAGAAAGTGTAATCGGAGGTAAGAGCTCTTGTGCGGTTGACACCGCGGTGTGTTCAGGGACCGGGGTCAACTGACGAAACGCCCTAAAGATCAGATTAGCCTACAGTATGGCATTATAATGATATGAAATAATTTATTCAGCTATTTTTTTATATTTTTTTTGGGTCTGGCCGTAATGCCCCCATTCCGGGTTGCCCCCGGCCGGTATGCCCAAGGTGTAACGGCAAACGGGAATAAAAAAATTCTATGTGGGGGCATACCGGCCGGGGGCAACCCGGAATGGGATAACGGCCGGACCCATTTTTTTCACGTTATTGTCCGCATCTACGTAAATGGCCTGTTGAAAGAACTACCAATCTCATTAAGCCTGTGGTTATTTCTTGTGTTGAACATATTCGAAGGTCACGTATTATGTCGTCAACGAAAAGGGAAGATTCCTCCGAGCTAGGTGTTTATGCTCGGGGAGTCGGCCCCATGTATACATGCACCTAAGTACCTTCCGCCTCCGTGGAACAGTGGCTAAGCCGCTCGTTTAAAAATCTAGAGGTACTGCTGGGTTCGTACTCAGTCGGCGGACAGGTATGCAGTCCACCTAATGTTAAGCGGCCACTACGACCTATTCCATTCCAACCAGATCCAAGACGGGAATCGAACTCACGTCCTCCGGATTTTATACAAGAGCGGCTAGCCACCGTTTCATGGAGACGATCAAATCCGCATGATTTTGGGGGTTTCGTCGTTTTACCCCGGTCCCTGACATGACACCGCGGTGTATTCAGTGACCGGGGTCAAACGACGAAACCCCTATATTTCTTAGGTCCCAATCCACAGAAACAATATAAATGCCTACTGTAGTAAATATAAAACAAAACATCAGGGTTCCCATCTGACCTCATAAGGAAAATATTTTATTACTCCAAATTAGGTTTTTAGTAGAAATCTTATTTTTAACCGTTTCACCGAACGAAGATTCACGCGACAACCACAAATTAGTAAAAGGGCCAACCCCCTCTTATCGATCTGATTCACAAAACGGGAAATTTCCACTGACATTAATGAGAAATTATTATAACGGTGTTTGAGACAACCCTAATATTATTAGTGATGTAGATGATTAAATTTTATATCGATAAAAAGTATTTGCAATGTCTGTCCACTGGAGCATAAATGCTGACTTAATTGACCACTAATTTGTTATTTTTGTCTCATTATTTTTTCAGATTCATTTTTTAAACTAAGTAAGTCAGATGACAGACAGGCACGCATGACACAGCCCACCTGATGGCAAGCGGTCACTGCGGCCTATTCGATTGAGAGAAACTTCATCAGGAAGCGTCGCTCAATGTGCTGCCAGACTGTAAGCTCATCATCAGATGAGCAGTTCGAAGATCACTTCGAACCTTTGATTTCAGGTGTACTGGTTCCGACATCAATATTGCTGGAACACAGCCAGAGCTGTTATGGCGGCAGATTTCATCTGTGGGGGTTTCTAATTGCTGTTTGGTTTTTTAATTCTCTTTTGTGATCTTTGGGTCCTTTTATTCTCTGTGTATAATCTCGTCAGTAGTACCAAAATGTTTTTTTTTCTTTATTGAAATAAATCGGATAACAACATTTAAAACAAAAGGCTTAAAGATAAGAGGGAGGAGCCTACAGTAACGCCCCTTTCACAAGTTTCACACGGCATCCAGTTTTGCGGGACCGGCTTTTTACTGTATCCTGCAAAACTGGACGGTGTGTTCACATGGCAGTGCAGTTTTGCGGGATCCAGTAAAAAGCCGGTCCTGCAAAACTGGACTGCCGTGTGAACACGAGCGCGGGGCGGGGGCTGCCACCACTTCACTATCCCGCAAAAAACAGTGTCCCGCAAAAAACCGCACGCGGGAAGCCGTGTGAACACTGCTATATAAATATTTGTGCGACTAAACGGGATCCCGCTTTTTACTGGACGACGGATTCAGTTTCTAGTGACAAAACCGAATGCCGGATCGGGTTTTTGCAGTATCCCGCATGCGGGATGCTCGTGTGAACGCTACCATATAAACACATTCGCCATCAAACGGGATCCTGCAGAAAACGGGATCCTGCAAAAAACTGGACTGCCCGTGTGAAAGGGGCGTTAGGCAGCACATGATGAGTAAACCGTTATCCATTAGGCCGCAGTGGCTGGCTGCTACCATCAGGCGGGCTACGTACGTGCCTTTCTGCCTACGAAAATAACATATTAACACATCTATAACGTAAACTAGTGAAATTACTGGGTATATGAGACCAACTGTCGTCTCGGTGTAGCGGGCGCATGGCGGTGCCAGACAGTAAATGCATTACTGTTTGGCACTGAACTGTCTAAGGGCAGACGTGGCGCTTACCATCAGGTGTACGATCTGCTCGTCTTGTTACACATGCCATAATAAAAAAAATAAAAAAACGTGTAAGCTGAGTACCCAAATTCCGTTTTAATATTATCTTCTTAGATTCAGGAACTGTCGATAAGGATTTCAATCAATGCAATTACTTCTTATCGATACTACAACATCGCTATTTAACCATCCTTACTGATACATCACAATAAACTTGTTTCATCTTTGAACTGTGTAGTAGTTAGTGTACGATCGTAAAGCGGTGAGATTGGACGTGCCAATATTAAATAAATAAATAAACATTAAAACAACAATTTGAGTGCCAAAAGGAATTCAGAACAAGTTTTGAGAAATCAAGTTCGTTTAGTTTATAATCAGTGTGTGTTATTAGTGGATAAAAATATGTGAGTTGTTTTGTATTTTAATAGTCTACTAATAATAAAAGTAAAGATTTGTTTGTTTGTAATTGAATAGGCTCCGAAACTAACTGAACCGATTTGGAAAATTCTTTCACTGTTGGAAAGCTACACTATCCCCGAGTGACATAGGGTACTTTTGATCCCGGAAATTTGGGGGGGGGGGGAGGGGGGGATATTTGACAAAAGAAATTACACGCGCGCGGGTGAAACCGCGGACGCGGCTACTAGTATGTACTTAGTCAATTAAGTATATGTCATTAGCGTAGCATTTTTTAAATGCCATTGAATAAAAAGCTTGTATTTGTTATGGTTGGAATGAAGGTGTAAAACAATTGTTTTTATATGATGACATTGTTTGTTTATTCAACAAAGTAAGTAGCTTATTAAAGTTAACAGGTTGCGAAGCGAAGCTACTACAAAGATACCTATTGATACTCGTATAATTTTAACACAGGTCATACAAAAATATTCGTCCCATATATTTTTGTAATTTTTTTTTCAAGCAAAAATGCGTTGATGCGTTACTGAGACCTATGGCCGTGTATGAGACTCGATAACTAAATACATTGGTCCCACAGTCCCACTACCCACTAAACTCCCCCGGTTTACCCTTTCCACCTAGAAGGAGCTTGTTGATTCCCGCCTTGTGGCGATTGACCGGCCATTAATGTTTGTCGTAGGTAGGAATCGAATTTACGACCCCTGGTCCATGTACTAAATGCGTCATCGGGACGATTCAATTTAAATTATCTGTTTTACTTTATCAAAATTATGTTAATAAACATTTCATTATATTAAAATAATATTAACCATTCAACGCCGAACGGGCACTCGCGTGCCGCATAACAATAGATTTTCTATTGTGTCTGGTGTTCCGGGGCTAGAAGGATTAATAAAAAAGTCCAAACAAAAGTACAAACGCTAATTTTTAACCCTCTTATTACAAAAAACATCGCTAAAACAGGTTTAAAACTGTACTTGTTAGTACAGGTTTAGGTCCGGACTATTTTTTAAAACTTTCCTTATTACAAAACAAATACCAACTTAAGAATAATTTACTGGTACTAACTCGTTCAGTGCGTTTCATTTTACAAGACTTTGTTTTATGTCATGTTTTAAAATCTTTAAATAAGGCAGTAAAAATAATAATTCTTTATTTATAAATATGTTTTAGTAATGTAAGAAAAAGTAACATATATTTTTAATTTTCTGTTCACAAATTTAAGTGATTCTTTTCAAAAATTGTCTTTCTATACGTAGAACGGAGCGAAATTTTTAAAGTGTTATCTTTTTACGTTTGAAAGTTAGTCCATAGTAAAACTAGGGGTATCGGCGGACTTTCTTGGGTCTAACTTTAGTACTCGAAATGAAGTAAAACTTCGTTTTGTAATAGCGTTTGACTTTAGTCAGGAGTTAAGTCAGGACTAAGCTCGGTTTAATTTTTAAACCACGTTCTGTAATAAGAGGGTAAATGTTCATCTCATAAATTCATGTTCTGCGTGGGATTCAAACCCAAGACCTATGGCGCATAGGGTGGAGGCACCAACAAACATGCCATCGTGCCAGTCGGGGTTTAAACCCACGATCCATAGCGCGGTCATCGCTTTAACGAATTGGCCGACATTAAATAAACTAGCATAGTAAAACGTTATTATTTTAGCATTATAGTCCAACGACTAATATACATTTTATTTATCTGTATACAGGTTGTTCCGTATACAGATAAATAGGAATAAAGTATCACACTGCAGGGCAAAGGCCTCCATCCTTGAAATCAAGTTATCGTTACAATGATGGGTACTGGCTTAATCACCACGCTTGCCAAATGCGGATTGGTGATCACAAACCCGAGCTGTGTCCGAAAAAACTGACACAAAGTTAGCTCGACCCGGGAATTGACCCCAGGACCCCGAGATCTCGGCCCGGTACTTAAACCACTAGACCATCGAGGCGTTTGCCCTTTTTTTTTCGGAGGAGAATGCGTTTATGCACCATATAACCGCAGGCTAGCTAAACCTGCGGCCGTGTGTGGGACTCGAGACTAAAGCGTCCACTACCCACTAAACTCCCCCGGTTCCCCTTCACAGCCGATTGGGACGAGCCGGTGCCAACGATAGCTATTGACCAGCCCATCCCCGATCGAGGCGTTTGCCCTGTAGTGGGACAGTAATAGACTTATACTTTACTTTACTTATTGCTTGCTTACGGAACACCCTGTGTAGTCAATAGAGGAGTACGTCATTATTCTCGTCACATACAATTTTCTGTAATCATTTGTTAATTGTATTGTCATTCGCTAACATCTCAATCTTGTGGTGTGTTTTTGTACTATTTTTTGTTTTTACTTCCTGCCTTTTATGAGATGTGGTACAGGTACCGGCAAACTTCTTGAACATCGGTCGACGGAGAGGGGGAAAGTTCGCGCATGTGCACTTGCGCGTGACCAATAGCGCGCGCGAATCTCCCGAACGCCCGCGCGCGCTATTGGTCAGAGGCACAGAGATCTATGGACGATCTCTGTGGTCAGAGGTATGCTTCTGACCAATAGCGCGCAGGTGTGTAAAAATTCTTGTCGGCGCAATTTCCACCCGATATTCAATAAGTTTGCCGGTACCTGTAGCAAAGTGAAATTACTGGGTATATGAGACCTAATAACTGTCGTCTGTTAAGGCGGGCAACGCGCCTGCGGGCTTTTGGGTGCTTATGGGCGGCGGTGATCACTTATCATCAGGTGACCCATTTGCCCGTTTGCCCCTCTATAATATAAAAAAAAGAGATTTCAAACGCAACACATGCGTGGGGTCGATTTCGATTGACTAGGGTCTCAGATTTTCACTAACATACACAGCGCCATCTAGCCCCAAATTAATAATTAGCTTGTGCTATGGGTGCCAGACACCGGATAAATATTACTTATATACTTTTTTTTTGTAAATACATACATATTAAACATAGAAACACCCAGACCGATACAAACAGACATGTTCATGCACACAAATGTTTGTACCGTGCGGGAATCGATCCCGCGACCTCTGGTGTAATAGCCGACTTCTCGACCATCACACCAAATGGCTCGTCAATTTTAGGATACAAAGCTGAATTTAGAACCTGCTTTTTTCAATCGACTAAAAAGGCATCAAACTATTGTGTTGACAGACAGACAATATAAAAACCTGTCATTCAAATAAATTCAAACAGTAATTTCTCACGATAAACGGAATTTTCCCATTGTTCCACTTTGAGATCTACGTCGTAGCACTAATTAAAGCAGTAGGATTTAATTAACTGTCATTATAATATGTGATTAACCTTTTGTCTTAAGGAGATGAATGATGAATGAATTATTCTATGTTTGTATCGATTTTTAATCTATATACATAAAACTCAAAGGTGACTGACTGACTGAGTGACTGACTGACTGACTGATTGACTGACTGACATGGATATCTATCAACACACAGCCCAAACCACTGGACGGATCGGGCTGAAATTTGGCATGCAGGTAGATGTTATGACGTAGGCATCCGCTAAGAAAGGATTTTGATCGATTCCCACGGGAACGGGAACCACACGGGTGAAAACGCGGGCGGCCGCTAGTAATTATATAAGTTTTGTAATTTTAATTCCTTTATAATTTAAGCTTACAAAAGTTATTGTTTTTATGTATAGCTATAATTTAAATGTGATTTAAACTAACATAGTTCCTAGCCGCATTTGACTGATATTAGTAGACTGATATTACTGAGTTAATATCTCTCTCTCTCTCTGCCGAATCTCTTTGCCGAAGCGGCAAATTGACAAGTTTGAAAGGTAGAAGTTGGTAAGTAATTAATTTTCCCATCTATTGTGTCGAGTATATCTGAAATTCCTTTATGCGGGGTTATATAGTGACAAACTCGATATTTATCTTGAAATGTACTTAAAAAAGATTTTAATACTTTATTCTTTGTGTTTGTACTCAAGACACAAATTTTCTGTGTTCCTGTTCTTCCTGATACCTTGGTCCTGATTTTATTTTCATCTAGAGTTGCAGTCTCCGAGGGTGCTATATAATTTATTGAATTTATATCCGGAACTTTTTGTGTTGTATTGTCAGAAGACCGATGGGCATGCAAAAGTGAGTCAGAGCTAAAAGTTGATTGTAAGGATTTCCCATTGTTCTTCTTCTTTGACGATGGCGCAGTAGATTCTCGTCTATTTCTTAAAGCAGGCGAATGCTCGTTTGTTTGACAAATCGATGTCAAGTTGCTAATCTTAGATTTGGATTCCTCGATTATCTTTTTCAAGCTAAAATTTTCTGATAAGAGAAGTTCTATTTGCTGCTCAGCAGATGCATATTTTTGTTGAAGGCTGTCTAACTTTGCCTGTAAAGCCTCACAATCTAAATGACTTTTCACTATTATTTCAGGGCAGCTTCTGTTTAGATACGAGTATTTGGGGGTAAGATAAGATATATCTCCATTTTCCCAGTCTTCATCGTCCGTCTGAAGTGAATCAAATGAGTTCCTTGTGGAGATATTAACTTTTGTATGGATATCATTATTATGTACAGGGCTTTGAATCGGACTGGTTATTGGAGTATGATAGTCAGTATTTTTTATCTGATCCTCCGTTTTGGAATCAGATTTATTGGTGGATGTTGAAGTAGGTTTTATTTTTGTCGCTAAAGTTTTTTGGGATGTTGATGCAATTGGTTTTTTGGTAGATGTATTTTTCCCTGCATTTTGACATTTATGCCAACTTAGCCAAGTGTGGCAATCATAGTTTAATTTGTATTTGGCTATGTTTTGGAAATACCTAAATATTTTTCATTTTCATTTTCATTTACCACAAGCTCGGTGGTAACGGAAAACATCGTGGTCGATTGGTTGTGTAGCCATGATCCAATTGGTATTATTTGTAAAGGGTTACGGAGGTCAGATGGCAGTTGGAGCGATTGTGTAGGTTTCCCCACGATGTTTTCTGTCACTGCCGAGCTAATGGAAATTACGCACAATCAAAGAAACATAGGTACGCGCAGAGATAGATTCGAAAAGTAGTTGTATGATCATGCTGTTTTACAGTACGAATGGGCCAGCTCGTCCGGGCAAGTACCACCCTCTCACATAACACCAGCGTGAAATAATAGTGACTACTATTGTGTTTCGTCTGGTTCGTGAGAGTGCCGGAGGCCCACACCCCCTATACCCCCATAGGCCGGCAACGCATCAGCGACCCCTCTGGTGTTGCAGATGTCCCTGGGCGGCGGTGATTGCTTACCATCAGGTGACCCGTGGGTCGTTTGCCGTCTCTGATATAAAAAAAAGGTAGATTTGTAGATTTGAACCATCGACCTACTTAAGTGAAGTGAAGTTTCATACCACGTACAGTCAAAATCACGTCAGACGTAACACTTTGGACTTTGTACCACTCTTATGTCGGGGGCATAAGTGCTATTAACGAACAGCAAGTGTTATCCGTGATGTGCTGTTGACCGTACATACGGCCACCACAGCTCATTCGGAGAAAGACTAATTAAAACAAAATGAACGATGAATGAACATTTCGACATTGTAGGAAGTTAAAAAACAAGTTACCGTATTCGCAAATGACCTTGTTCGTCGTCCGGTTCATACAATAAATACTTTCGCCGCAAACATTTATACAGTTAATCGAACTTTGGACCTCGTGGCATTAAACTTGTGTCATCCGTCGTGACATTAAGAGCCCTCATTAGGACGCCATGGCGACTTCGCCGGCATGTTATTAACCTTTTCCACGCCAATGTCTGATATATCAGACAAACCATTTTCGTGCCCACCACGCCAATGTCTGATATATCAGACAAAAAAACATGATCAAGAAACGTTGTATTTTTACTTGCATGAATGAGTTGAGTATAACCTAATAATTTTTTGGAATTTTTATTTATTTTTAATGGTCGTGGCGTGTGGGGCACCATTTTCGGAAAAAAGCGTGGCGGGGAAAGGGTTAAAATGTATTCCTTACCTACGGAGTTCAGATCACAGCTGCTCCAATGTGACAACTTTTTTTTTCTCGGAGGAGAATGCGTTTATGCACCATAACTGCAGGCTAGCTAGACCCGCGGCCTTGTGTGGGACTCGAGGCTGAAGCGTCCACTACCCATAAACTCACCCGGTTTCTCCTTCACACCCGATTAGGACGAGCCTGTGCCAGCCTTGTGGCTATTGACCAGCTGGGCTTGTCAAGTCTAACATGGGTTCCTTTAAACGAAGCGTGAAGAAGCACTTTGCAAGCCAGTACTGCGATGCCAACGGATAGAACGTCGGTGTTGCGTCCGTTGTCATGATAATTTGGGTCCCCCTTTTGCTTACCATCAGGCTAAGTGGAGCCAATATGTAATGAGCTACTATAAAAAATAAGTCATGGTGCAAGCGTTGATGGTGTTAGTGTTAGTTCTGAGTCGGACTAGCTAGCTACCACCCCCACAATCTGCCGCCATAACAGCTTAGCTGTGTTCCCAGTAAACTTGAAATTAAAGGCTCGAAGATCAGAGGAGCATAGGTACTGTACGGCAGCATAATGAGCGACTCTTCCTGGTTAAGAAGAGTGATGGAAATTAAAATCGACCGCAGTAGCTGGGAGCGTCTTCGGTCGGTGGCATAATCTTTTTAGCCATAATTCCAGTTTCGGCGGCATAAAGTTTTTTCGCATAAATAATGATACGCATAGTAATGAATACGCAGAAGGTTACATTGGCATATACTTATTTTTTTGGCATTATTGTAATGTGCATAAAAATAAAAGGTATATCAGAACTAGTTTATAGTGACAGTAGGTTGAGGTGCGGCGGGTGCCGCCAACATGATAATTTTACCATTTCCCTAATATTAGGCTTAAAAATAATAAGGCGTAGGTATTTATTATTATTACAAAAGAGATTATGGGAAAAGAAAGTATGCCTAATCATTTATTCTGTATGAACATTATGCGAAAAGATTAGTATGCCAAAACACGTTATGCAATTTTAAATTATACCTTTTCAATTTATGCATTCGAATATGGACCCCAGTAGCTACCATCAAGTGGGCTGCCGTGCCTGTCTGCCCAATGACGTAGTTTAATAAATAGCCTGTTGCAGTCACCACTGGACATAGGCCATTTTTAATGCTCGCAATTTTGCTTAATTCTGGGTAATTGAAATTACTGGGTATATGAGACCTAATAACTGTCGTCTCTTAAGGCGGGCAACGCGCCTGCGACCCCAAGGGGGTCTCGAGTGCTTATGGGCGGCGGTGATCACTTATCATCAGGTGACCCACTTGCTCGTTTGCCCCACTATAATATATATAAAAAAAATTGGCATTTTTCCTACACGTCAAACAAAAGACCTTTGCCCTATCTTAAATGCATTAAATTTATAAATAGTTTTACTGACTGCCTATCTTTAAAATGGCGCCAACCTATGACCTAATGCTTTGTAGTACGGGAAATCCAATTTAAACATTAATGAGGTGTGTAATATTAATGACTAATTTAACAATAACAGTGATTTACAATACGAACTGTGGTTTGACCGCAACATTCCGTGTAATAAGTCATATTACTCGTGCGAACTTGTAAATCAAATCAATGATCGATTCGGTGTAAAGGATAAGGGAGAATTCCGCTATTACACTTTTTTTGAAGTGAAAACTTCTTTAGCGGCGTTGTACACTTTTTTTGTATATGGGGAAAAAATGTAAAACTCGCGTCAGGTGTCACGTGAGCGTGACTGATCGAAAATAAAATTCGTAAGGTTCGTAAGACGGACACGTGTATTCGCCATGCTCGTCCTCTAGAAAAATTTCGCAAATTGGTTTTCCTAGGGGACGATAGCATGGCGAATACGAAAAATTCAAGTTTTCACTTCTGCCAGCACTCCCGGAGTGCAACCCGTCGTTTTTTTTTCCGGAGGAGAATGCGTTTATGCACCGTAACCGCAGGCTAGCCATTGATAGTGTATTTAAAAAAGAGGTAGATACCGCACTAGCGCTCGAAAAATGCTCCGCTCATATTGTGTTAATTGACACAAATCATTTTAGACGCATAATGTCAACGGTTGGTGAAGCACATAGATTTAGTATATCTCGACGGATCAAATTCTAATCGCCGTGCGTCAAAGGATGGCATATCTACCTCTTTTTAAAATACACTATCAATGAGGCTAGCTACACCTGGGGACTCGAGACTAAAGCGTCCACTACCCACTGAACTCCTCCAGTTTCTTCTTCACACCCGATTGGGACGAGCCGGTGCCAGTGTCGTGGGGCTATTGTTCTGTGGCCGCAGGTCTAGTTGGCCTGCAGTTATGGTGCATAAATGCATTCCACCTGCACAAAAAAGCTACTGATATTCCCTTGCTAATTTCTCGATTGAAATGAAATGAAAATGAAAATATTTATTTACCAAGATAACATACAATTACAAAAAAGACAGTGACTCTCACACTATACAGGCCTGTTTCGTGAGGGTCAATTCAGTAAAAAACCGGCCAAGTGCGAGTCGGACTCGCCCATGAAGGGTTCCGTAGCAGCAAGTATCATCATAATATAAAAGTTCTTGTAGTTCTTTGTAAGTTTGATCGACGTTTTTATATTTGAGTTGATTGAATGACAGGAAAATTGCGGTTTACGATTTATGACGTTTTAAAAAAAAACTAATTACTTGATCTCGTTCAAACCAATTTTCAATGGAAGTTTGCATGGTAATGTACATCATATATATTTTTTAGTTTTATCGTTCTCTTATTTTAGAAGTTAGAGGGGGGGTGACCAACATTTTACCACTTTGGAAGTGTCTCTCGCGCAAACTATTCCGTTTAGAAAAAAATGATATAAGAAACCTTATTATCATTTTTAAAGACCTATCTATAGATACCCCACACGTAAGGGTTTGAAGAAAAATTTTTTTTTGAGTTTCAGTTCTAAGTATGGGAAGCCCCAAAAATTTATAAACTAATTACTTGATCTCGTTCAAACCAATTTTCAATGGAAGTTTGCATAATAATGTACATCATAGATTTTTTTTAGATTTATCGTTCTCTTATTTTAGAAGTTACAGGGGGGGGGACCAACATTTTACCACTTTGGAAGTGTCTCTCGCGCAAACTATTCAGTTTAGAAAAAAATGATATAAGAAACCTTATTATCATTTTAAAAGACCTATCCATAGATACCCCACACGTAAGGATTGGATGAAAAAAATTTTTTTGAGTTTCAGTTCTAAGTATGGAGAGCCCCCAAAATTTATTATTATTTTTCTATTTTTGTATGAAAATCTTAATGCGGTTCACAGAATACATCTACTTACTAATTTTCAACAGTATAGCTCTTATAGTTTCGGTAAAAAGTAGCTGTGACATACGGACGGACAGACAGACAGACAGACAGACAGACAGACAGACAGACAGACATGACGAATCCATAAGGGTTCCGTTTTTTGCCATTTGGCTACGGAACCCTAAAAATTACCAATTCGAATTATATTTTACTTTTTGAATTTGTCGGTGCAATTTATGTTCAAAGAAATGAGCATTCAATATTGATTGATCTATTATTAATCAATTTACAATGATGACTAAGCATTGTCTAGAAAGTAGGTTTTCTAAATTATTGTGTCAAGACCTACATTACTGATTGTTGTGGTTTCAATAGCCAATATAACTGTTTATCGAAATCATCCTAACCTAGATAATGAGTGAGACAATAGACTAAAGTTGGTTTAATGGTTCAGAAGTCAGCTATTACACCAGAGGTCACGGGTTCGATCCCTGCACGGTACAAACATTTGAGTGCTTGAACATAATGTACGTTTGTTTCGGTCTGGATGTTTCTATGTATAATAAATGTCTGTATAAAAAAAAGGATATTGCATATGGAATGTTTATCCGTCGTCTGGCACCCATAGAACAAGCTGCGGTTTACCAAAAAGCATCGCTCAAGGCGGGAATCGAACCAACGACCTCCGGTTTTTATACCATGAGCGGCTTAGCCACTGTTCCACGGAGGCCATACGTAGGCTTATACCGCGTTTACATTCAGCCATTTCCGTTGCTGCTTGCCTTGCCGTACATATTTCCCCGTATATTGATGTGGCAACGTCAGCGGAAATGAGTGTTTACATTGCCGCTTCATATGTATTTTAAATTCGACTCTGGGCCATGGATAACGTGGAAATTGTCGCAGCGTCGGCGCTCGGCCTTTTAAGTTTAATTAATTATTTAAATATTTAAAAAAAAAATAGTATTCAAAAGAGACGTCGTCGTCAGAGGAGATGGTGGATGATAGCAATTCATCGTAATAGAACAATAAGTATTTTTAAAGATATTAAACGACTTAACGAGAGAGCAACATGTAAACACACGTTGCCGCTCGCATTGCCGCGCTTTGATGTCCGCTAGAAAAACCGCCAAATGGGGGATAGCCGGGCAATGCGAACGGCAACGTCAAGGCAATGGAAATGACCTGTTTACATTCTCACGTTTCCCAGTTTATTCCCCATGTTGCCGCGGCAATGAGCTGAATGTAAACGCGGTATTACAAGCCATTTTTTTTTTGGAGGAGAATGCGTTTATGTTCCTTAACCGCAGGCTAGCTAGACCTGCGGCCGTGTGTGGGACTCGAGACTAAAGCGTCCACTACCCACTAAACTCCCCTGGTTCCCCTTTACACCCGATTGGGACGAGCCGGTGCCAGCGTTGTGGCTATCGATGCCCCTACAAGCCATAGTGTCTTTCAGCTAGTCTATCTATATATATATATATAAAACTCAAAGGTGACTGACTGACTGACTGACATAGATAGCTATCAACGCACAGCCCAAACTACTGGTCGGATCGGGCTGAAATTTGGCATGTAGGTAGATGCTATGACGTAGGCATCCGCTAAGAAAGGATTTTGATCAATTCCCACGGGAACTGGAACCACGCGGGTGAAACCGCGGGCGGCCGCTAGTGTTATAATAAAAATAAAGCAAAAACTACATTGAATTTAATACATTGATAAGAGCGATTAGGAGAAATATACGTCAAACAATATATGTATTTATCGCTTCATAGTAACGTTATTTTATATGAACAATTATAGTAATTATCTGTAATTAAGTGTTGGTCGTTTCCGTTTTTTATGCAACGTTTTATCTCTTCTGTAGGGTTTCCAACCTTTTATTTATGGCGACGAGCCATTTGGTGTGGTAGTCGAGAAGTCGGCTATTACACCAGTGGTCGCGGGTTCGATCCCCGCACGGTAGGTACTCGACTCTCTTAAATAATATAGCAAGGAATAAAATTAAAAATAAGGACGATGAAGATTTTGGCCTTCACTGGTACACAATTTTGGCTTTTGACTGGTACACAATTTTTTTTTTTCAAAATAGCGTTCTCTTGTTTGAATTGATGTCAGGTATCAATTTTTGAAAGAATTTCAAGTAGGTAAACGCCATTTTGAAAAAAATATCAAAATGACTGACCAGTAGGTAAAGTCAACCTCCATAAAAAAATCTTCATAGCCCTTTATAAAACGACAACCCTAATTATTCAAACTATTAAATATTATTTCGCCCTAAGTACGATATATATGACAGCCATTTTAATCGTTATAACTCTACATATTAATATAATTGGAAGGCTTTTTTTACAAAAAGTTGGAAGAAAAACCACATCTTTTATGTTTGATTGATAATGTCGGATAAATTGTTTCTGAGGGTAAGCGCTTACAAGTTCGAAAAGTGAGAAGTGATTCGAATCGAGAAATATATTTGGTATGGGGATTAGTCAAGGATTAGTAGCCAAATTCGATCAATGTGGCGGGCGACCATTAAATAGGGGTAACTCATAGAAATATTATGTACTAATAGCTCAATGGGGTAACTTTACTTTTTACGAGTTCAGTGTATTTTGGGTTACAATAATAAGCAAGCGTTGTCTAAATAGTCATAGCTTTTTATTCATTTGTAATTATTTTTTTCTCGGCCTATGGAAAGATTGCTCAAAATTATTGACTAATGATTATTACATAGAATAAAAACAGCAGTAGTGGAAAGATTTCTTATACTCGTATTACAACTTTTTCCGCCCGCGGTTTCACCCGCGCGTAATTTCTTTTTTCAAAATTATCCCCTCCTTCACCCCACATTTCCGGGATCAAAAGTAAGTACTCTATGTTTAACGGGGATAGTGTAGCTTTCCAACAGTGAAAGAATTATTAAAATCGGTTCAGTAGTTTCAGGACCTATTCAATAGGTACATACAAACAAACAATCAAATATTTCCTAGTACTTATGAAACTGTAACTGAAGAGCGGTGCCTCCTGACACAGGCTTCTATAAGCTTAAAAGGAGACACCAGCTACTATTTTGTAAACAAAATGTTTGTTACAGAATAAACAATTTTTATTTTATTATTTAATTTATTTTCCTTTTTATAATATTAGTATACAGTATGACAGGAAATGCGAGGGACATGTTTAAACCCCAAATAGTTCATGCCTTCTTAAAACAAAATAAGTATAATAAATCAATAAAAACTCTGGTAAATATCTGTCAATAACCTTAGTCGAAACATGAAAATCCGCGTAACGTGCGGGCACTCTTTCCTTCACAGTACCTATTTCGTGCACTCGTTCAAGTACGACTCAAATTGATGTGCGTTACTCTAGCGGAAAGTTCAAAATATTAGCACGTCTAGAGATGAAACAATATAGAATAATTTGTGCATTATATGCTGTAAATGTGCACCAAATATAAAATTTGTGCCTAGTGGGGTTTCTGAGATATTAATGAAAATACGATTCCGCCAGCGTAACGCTTGAAAACGTTATCCTGGCGGAACGGTTTTTACCTATTGGTCCTAGGACAATTTTAAGTAGCATAAAAGATAGCTTAAATTTGTGCCCTAAAGTAGCCAAGCAGCGGCATTTGTGCCCCCCGTAGTTTTTGAGTAACTGTAAATGCCGCTGCAGTAACGTTTGGCTAATTTTCCATATCTTCAGAACAGCTGAACGTACAGAAATGATTTTTTGTGAGAAGATGCCTTGTAATTTGTGCAAATTTGTGCCTTCATAGTTATTCCAAAGAAATAAATGGTTAATGATATAAAAAAGATTTTCTAAAAAACGAAAACAGCCTCTGCCTTTTGAACTACTTACGATAGGCGCTGAATGTCTCAAGTAGCTGATGCCTATAAGATACAAGGATCTTCTGACAAAATTTTATAACCCTACGTCTGATATTGACGAAATAAATCAACTTTTTGAACTGAAAACTGTTTACTCATTTCGAGCCGCAAATAAGGGAGTTTGAATAACGTAACGATTCCCATTTTTTGTCAAAAATCTGTGCCTTTATTCAAATAGACACACACTAAATTTCAACTCTCTACGTTCTGTAATTAACCGTAAATTAAATAAAATAACCAAGTAAGAACATATAGATTATTACCCGACCAAGTATGAAAGGTCATAAAAAAGCGGCCTTTAAGAACATTTACCGTACCTTCTTAATTTATATACCTAACTTTTCTCTTGTTTGTACAGTGATGTAGAAAAGCGGTTAATTAAGTTAATTATTGTCGTTTCGAAAAAGTGAAAACAAATTACGAATAAGAGCCTACGTTGCTTTTTATTTAATGTTCTTAGTATAAATCTTTTCGTATTAATATTAAAAAATATTATTTCTATGTAAGACTAAGACGAACAAAGAACAAAGAACAAAATAAATATTTTTTATTAAACTATAAGGCGGAAGAGTAGTTTTTTATTTCATATTATCACCCCTCGACAACCACCTCTCTGATAGATAATCAAATTAAGATCACCCAATTTTTTCACCACTTGGAGTAGGTATATTTTTCTTGTTAGTTTAATTGATAATTGGGGCAGAACGGAAAGTGGACACTCCCAAACAAAAAAGAATTTTCAAAATAGGTTAATAAATGATCGAGTTATTAGAAATGAAGCATTGAAAAAAAATCACCTCGATTTCACACCAAAACTTGTTTACACGAGTGTACCGACAGTTATCCTACAAATTTAAAGATGTTGGCTTGAAGTACTGCACGGTCGGTTTTTTATGACCTTTCATACTTGGTCGGGTAATAATCTTAATGTTCTTACTTGGTTATTTTATTTAATTTACGGTTAATTACAGAACGTAGAGAGTTGAAATTTAGTGTGTGTCTATTTGAATAAAGGCACAGATTTTTGACAAAAAATGGGAATCGTTACGTTATTCAAACTCCATTATTTGCGGCTTGAAATAAGTAAACAGTTTTCAGTTCAAAAAGTTGATTTATTTCGTCAATATCAGACGTAGGGTTATAAAATTTTGTCAGAAGATCCTTGTATCATATAGGCATCAGCTACTTGAGACATTCAGCGCCTATCGTAAGTAGTTCAAAAGGCAGAGGCTGTTTTCGTTTTCTAGAAAATCTTTTTTATATCATTAACCATGTATTTCTTTGGAATAACTATGAAGGCACAAATTTGCACAAATTACAAGGCATCTTCTCACAAAAAATCATTTCTGTACGTTCAGCTGTTCTGAAGATATGGAAAATTAGCCAAACGTTACTGCAGCGGCATTTACAATTACTCAAAAACTACGGGGGGCACAAATGCCGCTGCTTGGCTACTTTAAGGCACAAATTTAAGCTATCTTTAATGCTACTTAAAATTGTCCTAGGACCAATAGGTAAAAATCGTTCCGCCAGGATAACGTTTTCAAGCGTTACGCTGGTGGAATCGTATTTTCATTAATATCTCAGAAACCCCACTAGGCACAAATTTTATATTTGGTGCACATTTACAGCATATAATGCACAAATTATTCTATATTGTTTCATCTCTAGACGTGCTAATATTTTGAACTTTCCGCTAGAGTAACGCACATCTCAAATTGTAATCGCGTACAATTTGAGTTTCGGGCGTAAACGGCCGCTCAGCACACGGGATTTTTAGGTAGTTCATGCATACATAAATTATTAGGATAATTATGAAAAAAATTAAGGATATATTTTTTATAGCGAATTGGACTCTAAATCGGATTCCGAACACTCTCCTTAAATATGTCCCTCGGGTTACCTAACACCCTGTAGATTCCAAGATTTCCAAGCATAACTTGAGTCTAAGACATTAATTAAATAAATAACCGTTTATAAACCACAAACATTTAATAACGCGTCAGAAATGACGATTGATAAAAAAATATTTCTGTCAAACCGGTTTATGGGAAATAACTTGTGTATGGAGTTATTTTTGTCATCATCAAAACAAGATTATGTAATAGGCTGATGACGTCAATCAATTAAAAACAAATTAAATTATTAGTTTGTGTCTATGACATCTTTTTTTACTTTCAAGTCTCGGTCGTGTATGGGACTCGGGCGGGACTAAGCCTTGCCGCACACGGGCCACACGCCATAGCCACAATAGCACCACCACCGGCGTATCTCCTGCAGGTTTCATACATTTTGTATGGACTCGCCGCACACGGTTGACGCCGGTGGCCGCCACACGCTACAAGCTTTTTAAACAAAACTATGTAACTCTGTCGACGGAGCGTCAAAGCCTGCATGCAGCGAGCGACGCGTCCTCCAGTTGGCAAAGCAGCCTGATGGTAAGTGGTCACTGCGGCCTATCCCATTATGAGACACTTCAACTTTATTGTGAAATTTTACCACCCCCTAAAAAGTGCCGCCCGGACCGCCACACCCGCCCCCCCATCGCTACGCCGTGGTGACGAAGCCAGTGGTGATGACTGGGAATAGACGTTCATTACTACGCTTAAATGCAGATAGGTGATTATAAACCCCAGTTTTGTCCGAAAAAACCGACAAAGCCCAACCTGGGAATCGAACCCAGAACCCAAAGATCACGGATACTAAAGCGGCATTAAAAGGAAGGCAAGTGTTGAATATTAATAAAGGCATTATATTTACATATATTAGTTACTTTGCCTTGCCATACAATTTTGTACTATATTATAATAGTAATACAGATCTAAATTAAATGTATGACTAATAATCTACATGATTCTTATTTTATTATGTAATATAGGTAGATACAGTGATTTGTGGTTTTATATTTTAATAAATTCAACTAAGTGGGACTTCCTATGTTGATTACCTCAATCGCTTAGTATGTTGTTATACAATAATAAAAAATAAATGTACTTAGAATATTATAGGGCATTCTACTCCCTCATATCTCTGGACATTATTCACACAGCGCCAACTAGCCCCAAACTAAGCATTAGTTTGTGCTATGGGTGTTAGACAACAGATAAACATTACTTTTATACTTTTTTTTTGTAAATACATACATTTATACATAGAAACGCCCAGACCGATACAAACAGACATGTTCATGCACACAAATGTTTGTACCGTGCGGGGATCGAACCCGCGACCTCTGGTGTAATAGGTAGCCGACTTCTCGATCATTTCACCAAATGGCTCGTCAAAGTCCTTCTTTTGCTCGTAAGTCGTAACGTGGGACACCGTAACACGGTGGGACTGCTGTCCCACCGTGTTACGGTGGGACAGCAGTCTGACACGACCAAGAGAGATCAGGCGCAGGACAGTTCTACATCGACATCTAGTCACTTCGTCACTATTAAAACAATTAATGATGATGAATAGCAAAAATAATGATTATTGATGATTAAATTATGATGTAATCTGATGATTATTTTATTGTTTCAGATGATGACAAGATGGGAGGGCAAGTCATTACTCTACTATCATTACTTACCTTGACCATACGAGTCAATGCGGATTTTTATGGTAAGCTTTTTGTTAACTTGTTTGAATAGACCAATGAAGTCGGCTATTACACCAAAGGTCGCGGGTTCGATCCCCGCACGGTACAAATATTTGTGTGCATGAACATGTCTGTTTGTATCGGTCTGGGTGTTTCTATGTATAATATGTATGTATTAACAAAAAAAAGTATATAAGTAATGTTTATCCGTTGTCTGGCACGTATAGCACAAGCTAATGCTTAGTTTGGGGCTAGATGGCGCTGTGCGAATGTCCAGAGACAACCAGAGATATATATGATTGAATAAATAAAGAAAATTATGAATGATGCACTATTTATATTGCTAACAAACAATCAAGCCTGTGTCAAGTCAAGTCATCATTACAATGATAATATAATCACAGAACAAGAATTTTTTTTTCTTTTCTATGGATATAATCAATACGCTTGTCAAATGCGGATTGGTAACCGACGATGCCCAATGCCCGACTCGGTAATTGAACCTAGTACCTCAAAAATCAAGATCATCGCCCGGTACCTAAACCACTAGATCATCAGATAAAAAGGACATGTATTTTAAAGTCATGGTATATTAACACGTTCGCTGCGATATAAGGCCGAAAGACCCGATGCATGTGCTACCACTCTGTGCGGAGGTGAAAAACGTGAATTTCTCCCTGGTGCGGGGGCTGGTACTATGAGATTTCTGCATGTACAAAAGAGATAAGTATACATTTGAGTTTAGGACCTTATGGGCAACTCAATAAAGCTTAAACTTGTGCATAAGGTTTTTCGGCCCGATAACGCACTGGTTGATATTTTTTTCGATTCCTTGCGGATACCGGGTCGAAAAGCCCGTCATAGGTTATAAGGTTATTCCACCCCCTCCCGCACTGTTGTAGGTGTTTCTTCCGATTAGTGTTGTTACATAATTATCGAGAACGGACGCATAATACGGTAGTGCATAATTTAAGACTTTAGAGTGTCTGTGTGCGTTTTTGTGTGGTTTAAAACCTTTAATTATGCCTCGACCAAATGGGCGATGTCAAAAAATGCTTAAATTATCGTTTCAACAAGAAAAACAAAAAAGTGAAAGTGTACATTCTGATGTAGAAAAGCCGAAGTGCAGAAAAGTTTTTGTAAAAAACGAAAAAAAAGTAATGATTTCTATGAAGCCCATACGTAATTTTTCAATGAACGATATTACAAAATAAAATGTCTCGATAAGTTATTGCACATCACTAATAATTCTCCAATTGAACCTGTTATTCAGTGCGGCATCGGGTTGTAAGACCTTACACTTATTTTTACATATACCTCTTAAGTAAATAGAAGGAACCCGGGGCGAGGCCAACACTAAAACAATCAACTCGTCTACTAGCGATATTGATAGGTAGATATCCAAAATTTAAAGCTTTCGCATAGTTACAGTCATTTATTTCCGACAATACCTTACCGGGCCTATAAACCTTACAACGCAGTGGTGGAGAGTTTAAGTAACAGGTCAATCGGCCTTATAACGCACCATACAAAAAAACGCCTGGTTCGGTCCCGCAGCGAGCGTGTTAAACGTAGAGACCTTAGCAAAGAAAATAAAGAAACTTTTAAAAATCATATAGACAGCTTAACTTTTTATGATACATTGACTTCTGACGATCCGAACGTAGCATATAATGCATTTATAGATATTTTTAAGTGTTTGTACGATCTTTGTTTTCCCTATAAAGTAATAAAAAAATCGACTCAACCAAAGAAAAAATGGCTGTCTCGGGGATTGAGGGCATGTTGTAGGAAAAAAAGAGAATACCTATGGCTTAGTAGATTTAGTAATGATGAATATAAAAAAAAGTTAAAAGGATACTCTGCAAGACTAAAAAAGATTATAAAACTTACTCAACGTTCACAAAATGCACACTTCATACATACATCAGAAAATAAATCAAAAGCAACATGGTCAGTTATTAATAAAATAAAAAGTGAAATGCCAAAAGAACCAATAAGTAAATTAAAATCAAATGACAAATTTTTATCCAATCCTAAAGACATCGCAAATTATTTTAATGACTTTTTTGTTGACAATGCAATAAATTGCAAAAACTCTGACAACTGCACCTCCAATATTAAACATAATTTAAACTCCATTTTTCTAGGCCCGACTACACCCAATGAAATATTAAATATAATAAAATCTTTACGCAACACAAACAGTGTTGGCTATGATGACATAAGTACACAAGTAATAAAGTATGTTGGTACATCAATAGCATTGCCATTAAGTCACATTGTTAACCTATGTTTTACCACGGGTATTTATCCGGATAAGTTAAAAGTAACAATTGTAAAACCATTATTTAAAAAAGGTGACAAAGAGGACATACGAAACTACAGGCCAATAGCTCTATTACCAGTAATTTCGAAAATATTTGAAAGAGCTATTTACAATAATGTATATAATTTTTTGGAAAAGCATCAGATACTTAGTAAGGAACAAAAGGGTTTTCGCAAAAATACATCAATAAATGTTGCAATATATGACTTAGTAAAAAGGGTGATTCATAGTTTGGACAAGGGGATACTATCGTGCGCTATATTCATGGATATGACACAAGCGTTTGATCATGTTGATCATGAAGTACTTCTTAAGAAGCTCGATAAATATGGTATCCGTGGTAATGCCCTTGATCTAATGCGATCATTTCTTCAAAATAGAGTACAACACACTGAATTGTCTCAAATTTCTATGTCTTCTAAGGTAGAAGAGAAATATGTATCGGAACAGAGAATTATCAAATGTGGGGTACCTCAAGGTAGTGTCTTGGGTCCTTTATTTTTCATCATCTACATTAACGATATAATATGGTCTAGTACACATCCCATGATACTCTTTGCTGACGATGGTACTATATTTTTTGAATGTGACATTATGGAAAGTTATGAAAAGGATATAAATTTAACATTTCACAGCATAATTAAATGGTTAATCACAAATAATTTAAAAATCAATTTAGAAAAAACAGGCCTAATGCAATTCACTCAAAGAAAGGCCAATCCAGTACTATCTGTTAAATATGAAAATAAATCAATATCTGAGATACATGTCACAAAGTTCCTAGGTGTTTATATTGATAGTAATATGTCATGGAAAACACATTCGACTGAGTTATGTAAAAAACTGTATAAGTTCTCATATGCCCTATACAAGCTTGCAAAAATAGCTGACCGCAACACAGTTTTGATGGCATATCATGGTTTTGTGTCATCAACGCTGCGCTATGGGATAATATTTTGGGGAAATTCGACGCATCGAGAAACGATATTTCGAGCCCAGAAACAATGTGTTAGGTCAATTTGTGGTCTGAAACCTATAGAAAGCTGCAGACCTTATTTTAAAGCACTAAAACTGCTAACAATGCCATGTTTATATATTCTGGAATGTTGTGTTTTTGTAAAATGTAATCCAGAACTGTTTCAATTAAGAGAACCCCCTAACAGAAACCTTCGCCCGAGGAAACCGTTAATCTCAACTGATTTGTGTAAAACTGCACTAATGAAAAAAAGTGTAATAAATATGGCACCAAATATTATATACAATAAATTACCAGAGTCACTTAAAAAATGTAAAATTGATCAGTTTAAGGTGAAACTGACGAAACTTCTCATAAGTAAATGTTATTATAATATAAATGAATACTTGATAGACCCAGATATTAATTAATCTCAATTAAAAATGTATATTGCAATGATTGACTACTTTGCTGTATAAAATTAATGGTAAAAAAATAATAATATATTGTACTCTGCAAAAAAATTTGGTTTGAGGTTGGCTTTATGTTTTGACAATTTTGATTGGTGACCATTTCATTTAGTTTATAATATTTGACAAGTAAATTTTAAACAGTCTTGACATTTTATTGTAACTTTGTTTGGTTGAAATTATATAGATTGTAAAAAATGTTATTGCCTATTTCTTTAATTGAATTCATTTGTAAAAAAAAATGTTTTTATGTTAGTTTTATTTTTCTGACAATATTGATTGGTGACCATTTTGTTTATTTTATAATATTTGACAAGTTTTAAATATTTGACATATTATAGTAATTTGTTTAATTGTAAATTTATTGATTGTGAAAAATGTATGCATTTAATTTAATTAATTTGATTCAATTGTTTATAATTCATATATATAATTTCGTATGCCTTCTAAGGTGCATCATAGAGACACGCAAACAAAATGTTATAAAACTCATATATTTACCTATGGTGACGAATAAAGATATTTGATTTGATTTGATTTGATTTGATTGATCAGGGCTTATTTATAGACGTAGTTTAAAACTATTACAAGTTAGACTGGTTGTTCAGATCAGCGTTTTTCAAACTATTTTGTATAGAAGACCCCTTATTTCATTTAGGATCTATTCATTTGAAGGGCCAGTCAATCTTGTCCCTTTTTGAGTGTAAAGAAAACCGGGGAAGTTTTTTGATTATTGTCTTTAAGTCAGTTATCTTTGGCAAATACATAATATAATAATTATTTATACAGCGGCCTGGTACGTGCTTCGCTACGTATAAAGTGAAATAACAAAAAATGTGATAAATCAAGAACCGCTCGACCGATTTTGTTCAAACTTCACATAAACCATCTACTAAATATCCCGAACAAAGCCTAAACATTTGGTTTGGATAGGTGAGCGCGTTCTTGAGTTATAAAATTACAACGAAAAGTGGCATTAATTTTTATTTAGATGGATAGAATTTTAAAATAATTATGAATGACTGAATCCGTTTTCAAACATAACAAAACAGGTGAATATTACAAATAAAACAACATAAGAAAAGAAATCATGCAAAATTGATTCTAATATTCTTCATTTAACCCCTTGAATGTTGTCGTTGACCCCTGGTGGGCGATTATAGACCACTTTTGATCTAAAATAACAACCTATTAATAGCCCACTGCAGGGCAAAGGCCTCTATTAGTCTGAGACTATGGAATGTTGTTTCTAGTAAGAAAAAGGCTCTAAGGTAGACAGTTCGAATCTCCGCTGGCACCTGGGTCGTTCTTCTTTTTAACCTACAAAAAGGTGTCTTCACCGCTCAGTGAAAAAAAAAACAAGGAAATTACCATAAGTTTTTTCTTAATTGTATTTTACAGGCACTGTCAACGATATTAAATTCGTTGGGCACTGTACTAAACATTAATGACTGTGCACGATTAAATAATAAATAAATGTTTTTAATAATTTCACTGTAAAAAGTACGTTAACAGAGTCGTAAATCCGCGTGACAGAAGTGTAAATCAAATTGTAGGTTAAAAAGAAGAACGACCCACCTATCATTTATCATGTCACCGTTGGTCACCGTTCAAACGTTATTATAATTCGAGTCATTTTAATAGGCCACATTTGACAGTTCATTTATGCAAAGAAAAGTGCTACTTATGTACATCAGGAGAAGAGTCTAACTTTCGAAATAAATAATTGTATTATTAAAAACTGATGTTGTTTTAATGAGTTTTATTCCTTTAGCGTAAGGTTTATTTTTCTTTGCATAAATGAACTGTCAAATGTGACCTATTAAAATGACTCGACTATAGTTTACAATTTAACGCATTATATTTAGACAGTTTTTAATCTGTCCGTCGCAAACCGTTAAATTGTGACTAAATCCCAGATAGTTTAAGGTTATTTTTTTATGACCACCTACTCACTCCCTAATTGGTCCATATTAACCTAGAGACAATTTTACGGGGTAATCGAAATCCGTCGTTTTGTAAACTTTGTCGTTTCGTTTACAATTTGACGGTGTTTATACGGACAGATTGTGAAATATCGAAAAATAGTTAAATTGTAAATGGTTGGTAGAGTTCACAATTTGTCTCAGTTACCAATCTAACCCGTTAGATTATAAACGAACAGGGTGTCGACAATCGTACGGTCCGTGCTCGGTTTGCATAAACAATTCTGGTATTGGTCCAGGGGTTTTCTTTATATGTATAATATTACGTATTTCTTAACAAATGGAAGTATTAGTAAAGTTTATTAAGTAAATAAATAAATAATATTCTTATCTTAAACATTATTCACACAGCGCCATCTAGCTCTAAAATAAACATAGCTTGTACTAATGGGAGCCAGACAACGAATAAACAATGCCTAAAATAAAATAAAATATATCTCTTGTAGGTGTATGAATTAACATCTGATTTAAAACATCGAATAGGGTAGTGACACCGGTTTGCCGGCCAGCACCAGTTTGCGACCACTACACACGTTTTTTTGAATAATAGATAGTCTATAGACAGCTCATTTCTAATTTCGCGCCAGTCGACCTGGACAAACTCCACGGTTCTTAATCCAACAGCATGACTTTATAATTTGCGAACTGAGCCCTCAGTCGCCATTTCAAAATTTGGTGTGTTGACACGTGACAAATTTAGCAAAAATAATTGCAGGTGGATCGATTTTCAAATGTAAGATTTTGAGCGTTACTATTATTTTATAGGGGTTTGATTTGGTTTGTGAGTAGGATAAGATGTTTAATTTCAATATTCAAGTGCCCAAACTCACCAAACATTTCATAATTTGTAATATTTTTGGTGGTCGGGCAATAGGTTATCGATTCATATCAAAATCTAGTTTCCGACCGGGTGGTCGGAAAACCGGTTTATTTACGTCATTTTTCTTTGCCTACATTGCGGAAACCTTAAATGCACCAACATAGATTCATTTACATTTGTGAACAGCTAGGAATTTGTGACTTGACAACCAGTTTCCGACCGCCAGTATACCTCATAGTTTCAAAGATAATGACCTTTAAAAATACCAAAATTTTAGCGGCCGACAACCGGTGAAAACCAACCCTGTTAACGGCCGTCTTTAACAGGCGGTCGATAACTGGTAAAATTGTACCTGTTTCCGGCCGTTCAATAAAATCCTACTTCCTACTTTATAATATTATAATATATGTATGTATTATGTATGTATATATAATATTATAAATGCGAAAGTCGGGATGTTTGGAAATTTTGATGTTTAGATGTTTGTTACTCAATCACACCTAAACGGCTGAACGGATTTAGATGAAATTTGGCACACGTATAGTTTATAACCCGGACTAGGACATAGGCTTTAAAATTCCTACGGGGAACGTCTTATTCCTGCGGGAATAACAATTTTGAAACTACTGAACCGATTTGAATAATTCTATCACTGTATATAGGGTACTATAATTGATCCCGGAAATGTGGGGGAAGGGGGGGATATTTGAAAAAGGGAACTACGCGCGTGTGAAACCGCAGGCGGAAGGCTAGTAAGATAATATAAAAAAGATAGGAGAGAAGAGAGAAACGTAATAATTAGTAATAAATAAAACTTTATTTGAACTAGGAAATTAAACGCACCCGATAAATACTAAATATTTAATTTATTTTTGTTTGTTACATTTTTTGTTTGTGTTTTTGTTTTTTCGCGCTTATCGAAGCGCGAAAAAACAAAAACACAAACAAAAAATAGACCAATAGACCATCGGGTCTAGTGGTTTAAGTACCGGGCCGAGATCGCGGGGTACTGGGTTCAATTCCCGGGTCGAGCTAACTTTGTGTCGGTTTTTTCGGACACTGCTCGGGTTTGTGATCACCAATCAAGCATTTGGCAAGCGTGGTGATTAAGCCAGTACCCATCATTGTAACGATAACTTGATTTCAAGGATGGAGGCCTTTGCCCTATAGAGAAGCATGCCGACAGAACGGAGTTCCGAGATCCACTAAATTATAAGATAGGCTTTTTGATCGTGTTCCAAATCAAAAGAAATCAACAAATATGACCTTTTGGTTACTCAATTGTATTTTTAGGTCGCAAAAGAGAGTAAAAATATACCGCTTTTTTGTATTCATTAATTGTTTCACTTTCATACTATAATATACCCTATGGCTATTGAATAAGACTCATTTTTCTACCGTAAATTAGGTGGTCGATAACCGGTGCACAGGTGGTCGATAACTGGGCCAAACGGCCGATAACCGGTGTTTTTGCTATTTTTACGAATAATACATTTTTTTAAATTATGTATCACTGCTACGTTTATAAACGTTAGGTTTTATAAAACTAGACTATTGTAAGATCAAATGTTAATTTTTTGGAAAATCTTGACGTACAGCATCATGATAGAAATCAACTCTGAAGTCAACAAGTCGCTTAAGTGGTCGCAAACCGGTGTTCCTACCCTATTGCTCTCAAAACTGTTGACATCAAAGCACATTTTTTATACAAACAAGATGTAGGTATCATGACATGATTATGGTACAAGCCATATAATTAACTAAAATACAATCAAAAACCACCTTTAAGACGATATAAATAAGATCAAATTTTACTACAAACCGGACTTAATAGATTCACTATGACGAATGAAAACGATTTATATTACCGCAAACCGCATGTCTGAACTAATAATATTATAAAGAGGTAAAGCATGTATGTTTGTATTCAGCCTATTAATGTCCCACTGTCGGACAAAGACCTTTTTTTTTTGGAATAGAATGCGTTTTGCACCATGACCGCAGGCTAGCTATATTCCTATAGGGTTGCCATCTCTAAAATTTGGAAAACAGGACAAGACGCGTGAAAACCCCGGATTTTAGAGTCCGAAAGCCGGACATGTCAACAAGAGCTTTTAAACATATTCAATGTAATAAAAAACAGTTGAAAATGTCATAAATCACCTTTTTTTTAAAACTCGGTCTACAAATGAAACCTTCCCCGGACGCTCCCCGGATGCCTTCTAAACTACGACAAATCCGGGGAAACCCGGACGGATGGCAACCCTAGCTATATAGACCTGCGGCCGTGTGTGGGACTCGAGACTAAAGCGTTCCCCTACCACTAAACTCCCCCGGTTTCCCCTTCACAACCGATTGGGACGAGCCGGTGCCAGCCTTGTGGCTATTGACCAGCCCATCCCCGGGTAAATCGGACAAAGACCTACTTGAAATTATCTTTTAGACCGCCTCCTAGGAACAGTGGCTTCGCCGCTCGGGTATAAAACTCGAAGGTCGTGGGTTCCCGCCTTGGATCCTAACCCTCTGGTTGGTGGTAGGGCTTTTTCAGAGTCCGACTGGCTAGCTACCTCCACAGGTGAAATCTGCCGCCATAACAGTTCTGGCTGTGTTCCGGCAGTATTAATGTGGGAGCCAGTACACTTGAAATCAAATGCTTGAAGAGCAGATGAACCTACAGCCTGGCAGCACATTAAGCGAAGCTTCCTGGTGAAGCGTCCCTCAATTCGTACTGTAAAACAGCATGGCTGTATCACTACTTAACCGATCTTCCCACAGTACAAACATATTATTTTGTCTTATTTCTATGTCAAATATTATTTAATTAAATTGGTGTCTGAGTGACAATCATTAGTATAAGCTATACCTACTTAGTTTGGGGCTAGATGGCGCTGTGTGATTTCCAAGGATAAAATACTATAAATAATAGAATTTATTCGTATTAAGACGTCGCTTCTCACGCATAAGGTATAAATACTCATTATATCGTCCATTATATGCAAATGAAACCACAAGTATTGTTGAATTGTAGGTTTTACGTTTTACGTCACAAAAGAGGATGAAAAACGTTTAAAGATTAAATACAAAAATAACTCGTGATTTATTAAAATTAATTTAATCAAAGTAATATAATGTAACAAAGAAATCGTTACACTGAAATATGTACATAGGTATAAATTATTCTTGCAGTTTTAACGGTGCACGGTGTGGAATGCACACGTAAAAGTTGCAATAAAAATTATGTTAATTAATATTTATTTATTTATTATGGCATACACAACAAGTAACAATCGAAAATGAGTAGAAAAGAAAACAATGATGTACTTAAAAACTAGATTGCTACCACAGAGATAGATGATTGCTACTCAAAAACGTGTAACACACACAGCATTGTTAAAAACATTGCGTAAACAATAAAATAGCTCAGACACTTCCTTCCTAATTACATTGGAGCAGTAGCGTAGCGATGGGGGGGGGGGGGGCGGTCCGCCCCGGGCGGCACTTTTTCGGGGGCGGCAAAATTTCCTGGAGGAGCAAAAAAAAAGAAAAAAGGGGCGGCAGAATTGTCTTCCGCCCCGGGCGGCTGACACCCACGCTACGCCACTGCATTGGAGTAACATTAAAAAGTACTAAAATAATATTATGTAATATCGGAACAATACAATATGCCTTCATTCCTAGATCATTGAGGCAATACGACTAATTTTGAAAAAAAAAACCAGTTCTGAAATCTGCCCTTATAATCAGAATTGATGTGAAAACATTTTCTACTTCCAGACATATTCCAAAACATCCAACCATTCCTACAAAACTACCAAACAACGAAACCAGACTACAGTTACTTCGGAGCCTTCCAGAACAGACCAGAAGATAACAGAAGATACGATGACACACAAACATACACACAGAAACCGACAAATAAAGATAGAACGACTGTCAAACCTAAACAGAGGTCATCAATTTACAACATAGAATTTTTGACGACGCCAAAAACAGTCAGAAAAACCAAAAACAATTCTAGTCAAAGAAACGAATTTAGTAGGAATAAAAGCACAGAATCTAACAGAAGACTTATAAACAACAATAATAGTTATAACACAGAAAAGGCAACAACAAGAAAAATTACAACTAGAATTTCAGCAACTACGAAATCATCAAGAAACTATAATACAAATTACAATTCTTACACAACTCGACCTGGTGTAAAGCCAGCATTAGTGAACACTAATAGGCCTCCGATCACTAATAGGCCGCCTACGACTAGGCCTTACGCTGTGTACCCAAGGCCTACTGATAGCAGTGTTATTAGGTTCCCTGAAGATGCAGATACCAGTCCTGAAGTTTTGGTTGGACTTGATGAAGATAAAATGAGCAGTGTGGAGAAGAGAAGATACATTGATCTCGCAGAAAAAAGTAAGTAGGTATTTATTTATGAAAAGAGGAGGCATACGAGATAGTGTGACATCTGATGGATCGCTACCGCCCATGGACATCTGCGACTTTTTTTTATACCACTTCAGTTGGCAGACAGACACGCAGCCCACCTGATGGTAAGCGGTCACTGCGGCCTATTCTATTGAGGGACACTTCACCAGGAAGCGTCACTCAATGTGCTGCCAGTCTGTAGGCGCGTCTGATCTTTGTGTGAATTATTATTAGGACTATTAGGAGCCTATAGTGTCCCACTGAAGGGCAAAGGCCTCCTTTCCATTTTTCGCGGTCCTTTTTTTTATAGTATTGCGGGCAGACAAGCATGCGACACACCTGTTGGAAAGTGACAACCGCGGCTCATATAGACAACTGCAAATCAGGTGGAATCAAATCAAACAGATGCGCTGCCGGCCTTTATGGAGAAATACACTCTTTCTTAAAATACTTGCAAGTCGTATCAGATCTGAAAAACCGCTGATGACAATAAATTCCTTAACTTGGTCGTGCGTGGTAGAAAATTGCGAGTAAAGCGTACAGTTGTAGACTGCCAAGCATCAATATGGTAGGGATGAATTTCAATCCTGGGCAATGGTGTGCTAGTTGGTATGAAATGAGTCGAGCTCATCTTGCCACCTCCTTAGGCGCTGAGCACACGACGGCGCGGCGCGGCGTTTTGACCGCGAAGTAATAAAGACCGCGCCTGCCCGTCAATGCCCGCGACTGCCCTCACCTACAGAAATGCCGCCGCCAGTGTCCGCGGGCACCCGCGACGCGGTCTTTTTGTCCTTCGTGTGCGTTGGTGTATAGGATTCCCTTTGCACAATCGTTCGCGGTCAAATTGACCGCCCCTGTCCGCGCCGTCGTGTGCTCAGCGCCTTAATGTGAATGTTGGTGATTGTGTGAATAGTCCAGGAATATTTATTTATTATTTCAGTGTGCGACAAATACAAAGCTCTAAATGTGAAGAAAGTGGAAGCCATTCCACTCCTGCCGTCTCCAGAGCCAGTTCAGCTGAATGTCTCAGTCTGTCCCCCCTCCAAAGTGCCCCTGGTGGTGGGGGGGAAGGTCGTCAGTATTGAGGAGTTTCCACATATGGCTCTGCTAGGCTGGAGTTACGTTCAGGTGAGATTGCGCCGTTTTTGTTAATTTTTTTATAGTCTGAGATTGTGGGTTTTATTTCTGCGTTGGGAGAGAAGAACTATAAAAGGAATATCCGTGGCCTTACTTTTGTAGTGAAAACTTCTTTAGCGGCGTTGTACACTTTTTTGTAATGGGTAAAAAATGTAAAACTCGCGTCAGGACACGTGACCTGATCGAAAATTCGTAAGACGGATGGAGAGTAGACAGCCGGCGTGGCGTAGGAGAAAAATGCACAACGCTAATATTCAAGTTTTCACTTCTGCCGGCACTCCCGAAGTGCAACCCGTCGTTTTTTTTATAGCCCTATTAATTAGATATAAATATGTTGATTTCAGAAACCTGGATACTCCTGGAAGTGTGGGGGCTCTCTCATCAGCGATCAGTACGTGCTGACTGCCGGCCACTGCGCGTATCAGGAAAAAGATGACTCAGTTGTTTAGTAAGTATATGAAAATTGAAAAGAATTTAAAATGTCATTTTCTTTATCACACCTTATACTTAGATGATAATTAAAAAAAATCATTTCCTAAATCAAAAATTGTGACAAAAAGAACAAAAATACAATAATAAAAAATGTTAAGTTTATATACTTTGTAATGATGCCTCCGTCCACTTGGCTCCCATGCTTCGCTCCCATGGGATCCAATAGTTATTTGTTATACAAGAGTGCAAAGTTGCTTTTTAACCGCGTGTTCAATTTTGATGACCGAGCAAGCGAAGGATTCTAAAATTGAATCACGAGCGTAGCGAGTGATTTAAAATTAGAATCCTGAGCGTTAGCGAGGGAATCAAAAGAGCACGAGGTGAAAAATCTTTGCACTCGAGTGCAACACGTAACTTTTCATTCCACCTCAGCGAGGAAATGACTAAATGCAAATTGAAAAAAGAACACCAAGAAGGTACCGAGTCTGAGTTTTTAACAAATTAAAAAAAAGTTGTATGATATATTCGGCACCATAGAGGTAGCAGTAAATAGGTTTAATGTTTTTTTTAATTCACAAACTTAGTGCACACGATGTTCTAAATTCAATTTTACTTTATCCTCTAGAGAATAAAAACGGCTTTTCCACTCAGATATTGAAGATTAAAAATACTCTTTCCGAGATGGTGGGATGAAAAAATATTTTTTTCCGCCTCATGAATCCCGAAACCGAATTTTAATCAAGTAAATATTAAACAGCGCCGTCTAGTAAAAATTATATGAACTTAAGCAATGTCTGCTTAAACTGTTTGCTTTTTATCGGACACTAGCCTTCCGCCCGCGGTTTCACCCGCGCGTAATCTCTTTTTTCAAATATCCCCCTTCCCCCACATTTCCAGGATCAAAAGTACCCTATGTTCACCGGGGATAGTGTAGCTTTCCAACAGTGAAAGAATTATTCAAATCGGTTCAGTAGTTTCAAAATTGACATTCCCGCGGGAATGAGACGTTTCCCGTAGGAATTTTATAGCCTATGTCCTATTCCGGGATATAAACTATACGTGTGCCAAATTTCATCTAAATCCGTTCAGCCGTTTAGGCGTGATTGAGGAACAAGCATCCAAACATCCAAACATCTAAACATCCAAACATCCAGACTTTCGCATTTATAATATTAGTAGGATAGTAGGATTATGATTAATTTATGCTACAAGCACTGTACGTTTTATTTCGTCTCTTGGCCATTAGATGACACTACTAATATTCTTAAGAGAAAAATGACGTGATTAATTTTATTAAATGTTTATACACAGCGTTAATAAACAGCTTTAGACATGAATTCTCATATCAGAACCGTTACTTTAATGACTTAAGTTAATTGCCGAGATTGAATACAGACCTACAAACTTATCTGTTCCGGTGGCCAAAATTGGAACTACGTGAAATGCAATGCAAAAACGATATTTAATGACAGTTTTAAATAGACAGTAGCGACGCCGCCACAGGAACAGATAAGTTTGTCGGTCTATAGATTAATTTATTGCATCAAAATGAAGTAGTAATTCCGACGGCCGCTAGATGACGCTGCAAGTAAAATTTTCGGGGTTGTTTCCCTTAGAGGTTAACTTTCCCAGTAACAAGTTTTACTGGGTTTTGTGCCACAATACGTACGGTCAACAGCACATCACGGTTAACACTTGCAGTTCGATAATAGCACTTATGCCGCCGACATAAGAGCGGTACATACAAAGTCCAAAGTGTTACGTCTGACGTGCTTTTGACTGTAAGTATTATTTATGCCATTGGCAAGGGATGAAAGTAATATATTGTTCATTATTTTAATATACAGTTCATAATAAATTTAATATTGTAGGTACTAGGTTTTGTTCACTATGGTTTTGTTAACAGTCACAATAATTTTTAGTCATCGCATTAAAGACCTACAAACTTATCTGTTCCGGTGGCGGCGTCGCTACTGTCGATTTAAAACTATCATTAAATATCGTTTTTGCATTGCATTTCACGTAGTTCCAATTTTAGCCACCAGAACAGAAAAGTTTGTCGGTCTTTAAACGAAGTCGGAAGTTATTATCTGAGTAAATAAATAGTTATAATCACACAAATTCTATGTAAATCGTTATTAGATATAATAATAGTGGAAATACCGCATTCTTTCCATATTTACAAAATACATATAGTACGTACTCCCCGCCGCTAGATGGCGTTACTAAAAAAATATTGCATACAACGGCGCGCCCTGTTTCCAGCATAATAAGCATAATCATTATATTTAGCAACTTTATATATAGTAGTAGATTAAGTAACTTAAAAAACATTGCAATGTAACTTGTTCAGCTTTGTTCTGCGTTGTACAAGCAAACTAAGGTACTGTAACTTTAAAATAATTTGTACAACTTCTCACCGCTAGATGGCGTTACTAACAAAACCGTTACTTCCAGTGGCGCCCCCAGAGCTGTTCAACTTGGATCCAGCTACTTGGACGACACAGGGGCGTTGGTCATGAAGGTGCTCCACGTTGTAAGACATCCGAAGTACATCAGACCGACTTCATACTACGACATCGCTCTGGTTAAGATGGTGAAACCTGTCACGTGAGTGAAGTTTTAAGTTTATTAACGGAAAAAGGCCACCATCATTGAAATCAAGTTATTGTTACAATCTTGGGTATATTAAACACCACGCTTGTCAAGTGTGGTTTATTATTATTACAAACCCGAGCTGTGTTGGAAAATGGAATTTATAGGTAATATGTGTATTTATTAGAGGAGTCTGGACTCATGTATAAATAAATATATTAATATTTCGTTTTTACCTTATAATCTGTTCAAACCATTTTTCATACTTTCCTCTTTCCTACGTTGACTGGAAGAGATCGCTATTAGCGATAAGTCCGCCTATATTGTACAGCTTTTATATATTATGTTACATGTTTGTCCTAAGTGTTTTGTGCAATAAAGAGTATCTATCTATCTATCTAGGTACTTATATATTTTCCTTTTTTCACTTTCAGATTCTCTCAAGTAGTAAAACCGGCGTGTCTCGGCGAACCGCCAGGAGTGGGGGAGCCAATCATAGCCACGGGGTGGGGGAGGACTGAATTTGGTAAGATTTTTTAATACAAAGTATTCGAGACTTTGTTCTTGAAGAAAAAGTTAAATCGATGCTAAAGGTAAAAGCAACGGGTATTGGGGCGTTTCGCACCACAAGTTATTCGACCCGCGGTGCGAATCGCCCAAGAGCTCTTTTTGAATGAGGCCATTCGTACCGCAATGGTTAGCGGTGCGAATGGCCTGTCATTTTTGAAATGGGTCGATTCGCACCGCAGTGGAGAATAAGTTGCCAGTTTTTTTGCTGGATTATTAACCCAAATACACGAATTCGTCCAGAGTTTTTTCGCAACCGGTTGCGAAGTTTGGTTGCCAATACGGCCGAAAGGGTTTATCTAGAGATAAGGCATGTCCCCCGAGGGTGGGTATGCCAAATTCCGGCCCATTACACTTCAGGCCATGAGAATGCAATGCGATCCTAAAACAATCTGACTTGTGAAGCGAGTTATTGCGGTCCACCAACATAAGTTTTGTTTTGGAAAGGTTAATTTTAAGACAAGTCCAAACTAATAACAAAGCTCATCGTTCGTATTTTATCCGTTTAAAGTTGATATTTTTTAATCGCAAAAATATCAGAAACCATTCTATATTCTTAACGATTTTTAGATTATTTTTGGGGTGGTAATTCGTTAATTCAGCAAAACTATAAAATTATTTTAATGTTTCAATTCTTTATTCCTAGGTGGGACACAATCGCTAGAGCTGCGAAGCGTGTCCGTCCCAATTTGGGACATGGATGAATGCAAAGAAGTACTAGGTGTGTCCCGGAAAATGCCATATGGTCCATCCAGGGACAGCCAGATTTGTGCCGGGACGAAGGGCAAGGATACTTGTCAGGTGAGAAACTGAGGATATAAGAAAAAAAAGCATGGGCCTATTAATGTCCCACTGCAGGGCAAAGGCTCCCATCCTTGAAACCAAGTTATCGTTAAAATTATGGCTATTAACCTTATCAGCACCAAGCACGACCTGTGCCTGAGAAAATGGATTATCCAAATACAACTTTTGTGATAACCAATCAGCACTTGGCATACGTGAAGATTAAGCCAATCCCCATAATTGTAGCGCCGTGGATTCAGTCTCTGACCCATCTGTTTATTATTTATTACAATTCCAGGGTGACTCCGGTGGTCCCGCGCAAATCCAGGATGGGTGTGCATGGAGAGTAGTGGCTGTGACTTCCGTAGGCAGGTCCTGTGGAGCTCCCAACACCCCGGCCCTATACGCAACCCTTCACAGAGCCTTCATTGCGGCTGAAGTATTCGGAAAGACTTCAACTGCAAACCAACAGACTGACTTCAATAATATTAATAATCCAAATAGAAATAATAATGGAAATGGAAATAAGAATAACCATAATTCTAATACTCAAACTAATGGAAATAATAATGCTGATATTTGGAGTAATAATCAGTATAATAGTAATCAAAATACAAATGTAAATACAAATAATAATAATAATTGGAATAGCGGTCAACCAAACACAAATAGTAATGGAAATTGGAATAGCAATAATCAAAATTCGAATACTCAACAAGCAAATACAAATGTAAATACAAATAACAATAATAATTGGAATAGCGGTCAACCAAACACTAATAATAATGGAAATTGGAATAACAATAATCAAAATTCCAATACTCAACAAGGAAATAAGAATGGAAATACTAATAATAATTGGAATAGTGGTCAACCAAACACAAATAATAATGGAGTTTGGAATAATAATAATCAAAATTCGAATAGTCAACCAAATAAGAATGTAAATGTAAATAGTAATAACGCATATCAGAATAGTAATATTAATTCTAATAATAATAGACCACAGAATTATAATAGTAATACAAATAAACCACTTAATTATAATTCACATAATAGATATAATAATGATCCTGAAATTAGTGTACCTTACGAAAGTAATAGAAATCCATTATATAATTATAATAATAATAATAAGAGAGATGAAATTATCGATTATTATGATAATATAAGATTAACTACTAAGCGGCCAAGTTATAATGATTGGTTTAATTATGGGTTTTAAGTTATTGACTTAATTATTAAAAATATTATTAATTAAAATTAAATCTTTTATTTGACTTTGGGACAGTTTCATTGCTGTCAGATAATTTCTATATGATATGCTGTCTCATTTTTGTCAATATAGACAAAAGAGACGACATCATTTCTATCTGAGAGAATGAACTCAACTTACCTAACAGCCGTGATACAGGTACCGGCAAACTTCTTGAATATCGAATGATGATATTCGCAGAACAAGAATTTTGACATGCCTGCGCGCTATTTGTCAGAAGCATACCTCTGACCAATAGCGCACGCGGGCGTTTGGGAGATTCGCGCGCTCTATTGGTCACACGCAAGTGCACATGCGCGAACTTTCCTCCTCTCCGTCGACCGATGTTCAACAAGTTTGCCGGTACCTGTAGCTAGTTCTTTATCATCATTAGCCTGTAGCAGTCCACTGCTGAACATAGGCCTCTACTATGTCAGCGCTAAACTTTCGTGCCGCGAGTTATATCGGCCATAGTAATCGGGTTTCGAAATCATCTGTTAAGGTGACCAGACTTAAGGAATCGAACCCACGACCTCTGGGTTTTATGTCTGTCTACTATTCTCCAGAGGCGGTTGAAAGACAGTTCATTATCATCATCAGCCTATTGCAGAATAAACAGATAAGTATCACAATAATAAAGAAAATAAATAGTTATTTTTGTGGCTGTTGCATAATGAGGGTCATTAAAATACGAATGTGGTTTTATGAAACGAACGAAGTGAGTTTCATAAAAGGATCACATGAGTATTTTAATGCCTAATTATGTACAGTCACATACATAACTTTATCTTCATTCATATGATAATCAGGAACTCAGGATCGATGAGCAAAGTTAGTACTTAGTACAAAATCATGTCATAATTTTGTAGGTCAATTTGAATAAATGACGTTTGTAGTTTTTAAAATCCATAAACAATCTAGACTCGAGTTGATTTCGATTTTCAAATCGATTGTTATAATTTCAGCATCGAATTAAATGCATAGGAATGGAACATAAAATTACTAATCGACTAATTCGATAATCGAAAAAACCTATTAATTTTTACTTTTTAAGAAGACGTTCGAAATTTGAACGTAATTAAGGTATCAGTTACCGATACTAAAATGTAAACATTAAGATGCAGCCACAGATACTCATATCTAAATATAGGGCGTTTGCTCATCGATCCTGACTATAAAATAGACATATTAGGGTATGGATGTAGATAAAAGTTATTTTATGTCCCATTGCAAGGCAAAGTCCTCCATCAATAAAAACAAGTCATCGTCACAACGGGTACTGGCTTAATCACTACGCTTGCCAAGTAAGGACCGCTGATCCCAAACTACTCTGTGTTCGAAAAATTCAACTACTTATTTTGACCAACCCGGAAATCGAACCCGTGCCGTGGCCCCGAAATGTTAACAAATAAGACCAAGACAACAAACAGCATTAGAATAATGTATAGAAACGTGACTAGAAACAATGTTTAATAACCAAATATTAACATAAAAGAAATAATTCAAGGCATTGTATTATTTTTGACAACTGACTTTGTATAAGTTACCGTTAGGGTGCGGAATCCGCTAATGTGCACAATAACTAGTTTTTTTTTAATACTTTTTAGTCAGTATAAAGAACGTATAAAGAACGAAAGTTTCTAGACAGACACGCAGTCCACCTGATGGTAAGCGGCCACTGCGGCCTATTCCATTGAGGAACATTTCACCAGGAAGCGTCGCTCAATGTGCTGCCAGACTGTAGACTCATCTAGGTAATCTGTGGACTACCGGATACGATCCGTTAAAGCATGGGCGTACCCAGCTTCTGGCCTAGGGGGAGGCAAGGCCCCTTGACACCCGACCGGGACGAGCCGGTGCCCGGGGGGGGGGGGGGGTTGCATGCCCGTCGGAATGCAGAAGAGAACATGGCAAATAACAGCTCTCCATTAATATGTTAGGTAAATGTCGCATTTATTAGTCATTTATTTCTTCCAAGCGTCGATTTGGTTTTCGGGATTCGATGAAGTTGACAAAATATTAATGTTGTTTTTAGAGAGTTATCGAAGTGCTTGAAAAGGTGGTAGGCGGTTGACGAGAGGTTTGAAGAGTAGGTATGATGGGTGAGTAAAGTCGCTCAGCGGGCTATGGAAAGAGCTATGCTCGGCGTTTCTCTGTGGAATCGTATCTGAAATGAGGTGATCCGGCAGAGAACCAAAGTCACCGACATAGCTCGACGGATTAGCTAGCTGAAGTGGCAGTGGGCTGGCCATATCAGCCGTAGAACCGATAACCGCTGGGGTAAACGGGTTCTAGAGTGGAGACAGCGTCTCGGTAAACGTAGTGTAGGACGCCCTCAGGCCAGGTGTCAGGAGCTGGATGGGAGTGGCCGAGGATCGATCAGCGTGGCGAGCATTTGGAGAGGCCTTTGTCCAGCAGTGGACTGTTACGGGCTGATGATGATGATGAGGATCAGATCTCTTCTGTTGATCATTGCCGGCTGCTTTTGATGTAAGTTGCGGTGATTGTCTGACCAAAGTCGTTTTTTGGTGGGTTTTTGCCTTTGGAAAGTGTCTAGGAGGCTTGTCGTCGTTTAACCACTGTCATGAACGTTTCCGGTTATCGTAAATAATCCATTTTTCATCGAACGCCATGATTCGATACAAAAAAATCCAAAAAAGGTCGTTTTAATTTCACAGAATTAAAGAAGAACACACCTCAAAACGTGATAATTTTTGTCGATTGTTCAAATCGTGGGGCAACCACATTTTCAGGTTTTTCATCTTTCCAATGCGTTTTGAACCATCTAAATCGCATGGTGACTGACTCATTGATCTTGTGCAATCCCTCGAGCCGTTTGCGATAGGTCAGCACCAGGGTTCTCAATTCAGGACGAAGTGCTCAAGGTCGACCACTACGAAGTGCAATTTCAACGCTGATACCTCCGAAACGAAATTTCATTGTTGAATGGTGCTTTCTTTAACGCTATTATTGCCCTACACGTGGTTTATATGGCGAGCTGTCTTGGCAGCGGATTGTCTTAATTTGAAGTTAAAATAAAAAATCTTAAGAAGTTGTTATTTAGACACGCTAAATTAAGCCCTCAAAGGTTACACTATCAGATAGAGTGAAAAACTATTTGTAAGAAAAGATGTCAAAACGCGAAATACGCTGAATGTTTTATCCAGAAATAAATGGTTAAAAAACAGTAACAAAATAAAAATAAATTTAACTATGCATGAATTTTTTTTTATTTAAATCGCTTGTTAATCAAAATTAATTTTCGAGGATCTTCTACAAAACGGTTTTTATGGTCGTCCGTGAAAGAATCGCCGATATACTGTTTTTTAAACAGTTCAGTTCAGTATTATATTGTACTCGTATCTACCTACACTGAGCAAACAAAATTTAAAAGTTGGAGCATAAGGCCCCGATTACACTTTGATAGTAGTAATTAGGCGAGTTCATACATGTTCTGCGAGATTTCCAGGGGGGGGCAGCTGCCCCCCCCTGCCCCCCCCTCGGTACGCCCATGCGTTAAAGTGTATAATTTTAATGAAAAAAACTCATTATTGCAGTTTACTTTAAATCTGCAAAGTGGTAAATCGTTAATTTGAGGAATAGGTGTTGAAAAAATAAATAAATACCTAAATATCTCTGGACATTATTCACACAGCGCCATCAAGCCCCAAACTAAGCATGAGCTTGTGCCATGGGATAAACATTACTTATATTTTTTTTTGTAAATACATACTTACATACATATATAGAAACACCCAGACCGATACAAACAGACATATTCATGCACACAAATGTTTGTACCGTGCGGGGATCGAACCCGCAACCTCTGGTGTAACAGGCGACTTCTCGACCCACCAAATGACTCTTCAAATAAGTACGAAGGCTAAGGCGGGAGCTTTGTCCCCTAAGCCTTCTAACCTCTATCCATCTGAGTCAATTTCCGCCTCTGGTCGTTCTTGTTTTCTTTTATTTCATAATGAAAAAAGAACCTGATAAATAAAATGTACCGTATGCCTTTTTTTTTTTCGGAGGAGAATGCGTTTATGCACCATAACCGCAGGCTAGCTAAACCTGCGGCCGTGTGTGGGACTCGAGACTAAAGCGTCCACTACCCACTAAACTCCCCCGGTTTCCCCTTCACACCCGATTGGGACGAGCCGGTGCCAGAATTTACCGTATGCCTGGTCAGTCGTGCAGATTACCTAGGAAGTCGACAGATATGTAATTTTTGTAAGAACTCAATAAATTTTCTCCACTTTAATTCAGCCCGGTAATCTGCAGATTACCTAGGTAATATGCACTCTAACGGATTTCCGCACATTAACGGTGACATATTATAATGTTGTCAGTTATATCAGTTTTATTATGGACTAGTTATGCCCGCATAACTACCGCTACCGCTTTGGGCATAACACATTGCAAGGAGGACTGAAATACGGACTGACGGCCGTTGGGGCGGAAAGGTCCTCGAGTAGTGGTTCTTTACCAGGAAACGCAACCGTGGTAGGCCTCCCACTAGGTGGACCTATGATCTCATAAAGGTCGCCGGAATCCACTGGATGCGGGTGGCGCAGGACCGATCGGTTTGGAGATCCTTGGGGGAGGCCTATGTCCAGCAGTGGACGTCGTTTGGCTGAAATGATGATGATGATGAGTTATGCCCTGTGGTTATGCCCGTTGATTTCGCTGAAGATATATTTCATAGGAACATAGTATTTTTCCCGGATAGAAAGTAGATTATATGAATATCATTCTCCGGCCTCGGCCTCGAATTTCGCGGCAGCGGGAGCGGCGGCGCACGCAGGCGCACTGCGGTCACCGCTTGACGCGCGGGCCGTTAAGAGCGGTACGATGCTGTCAAGCAGTGAACCGCAGTGCGCCTGCGTGTGCCGCCGCTCCCGCTCCCGCTCCGCTGTGTTCGAGAACGGGTCTATAGGATTCCTAAAACATCTCGCCGCTACCGCTGCCACACCGCTCTCCGCGAAATTTGAGGCCGAGGTCTTAGGGGTAACGAGCCACATTATGAAGAAACAATTTTATATTAATTAATAAAACAGTTGAGTAAATACACCTGTTTTCATTTTATTTACTTAAGAATTCTTTTGAAAACGTATTCCGTTGCCAATACTTATTATATTTACTTCTTTTGTTTTAAAGTTAATTTATTAAAATTTTAGTTCCGTGTTCTTAAATTTATTGCGAAATTATGTTTTATACCTACTTTTATTTTACTCGACCGAGAATTAACCATTTTTATATTTTATTTTGTTTTTCTTTTTAATAAGGTAGGTACTTTTTTACTTATATGATGAACGCCTCGATGGTTTTAGTACCGGGCCGAGACTCGGGGTCCTGCGTTCAATTCCCGGACGACAATGGCCTGTTGAGAAGAAGTTCCGAAAGAATATAAACAGTTTGCCTGTAAAAAAAGTATAAATTACGAAAAATTTTACGAGAACATCGCAATAAAATATAGTGAAATTACTAGGTATATTTGAGCTAATAACTGTCGTCTCGGTGTAGCGGGCGCAGGGCGGTGCCAGACAGTAACTGTTTAGTTACTGTTCGGCACTGAACTGTCTAAGGGCAGACATGGCGCTTACCATCAGGTGTACGATCTACTCGTCTTGTTACACATTGTAATAAAAATAAAACAATACCAATAGTAAATTATATGTCGATTAGTTATACTAAGGCCCAGAACACACGGTGAAACGCAACTGCAACGAAACTGCAACTTCTAGTTACTTTTGAGTTGCATCTAAGCTTCTGCCATAGATTCCGTTGAGAGACCACACATGATGCGACCAGTTTGAAACCGGTTTGAAACGCGTTGCAAATCAGTCGCATTGAAACCGTCGTGCAGGAAACTCGCGTTGCGTTTCATTCATCGGATTTGGTTTCTTTTGTACAAAATGGCTGACGACGAACAAAAAAACATTACATTTGTGTTAGAAGCGGAAAAGTATCCTTGCTTGTATAATACCACACTATCAAGCTACTCTCGCAAGACTGAGACTGATAAAGCAAAGAAAACCGAAATGATTGTGGTTGCAGCGTGTGTGGAAAATTGTTGAAACTGGTTTCAAATCAATAATTTCAAAAGGGTTTCGTTGCAGTTGCGTTTCACCGTGTGTTCTGGGCCTTAGTCATCGGCCTACCTTGTGGGTAGCCTCCACGTGTCCACCACTCGAGGACAAACCTAGCAATCTTTTTTATACTACTTCAATTAGCAGACATGCCCGCAACACCTGATGGTAAGCGGCCACTGCGGCCTATTCCATTGAGGGACACTTCACCAGGAAGCGACGCTCAATGTGCTGGCACACTGTAGGCACATCTGATCTTCGAGTCTTTAATTTCATGTCTACTGGTTCCCATATTAATATTGCCGGAACACAGCCAGAGCTGTTATGGCGGCTTTAACCGGTGAGGGTGGAAGCTAGCTCGGGCTCTGAAAAAGTTCTACCACCAACCAGACCCAAGGCGGGAAACGAACCGACGACTTCCTAGGGTTTATACTAGAGCGGCTTAGCCACTGTTCCACGGAGGTAGGGTTGCCAGGTGTCTGGCTTTAGCCGGACATGTTTGGCATTTTTGGGTCGTGTCCGTCTAAATATTAGCGTGTCCGGCCTGTCCGGCTTTTGTAAGGCTTTTTGTTCAGCGATGAACCATGATAACTTGCGCTTGTAAACGAACGCAAAGCGCGGGGAATTAGAAAAAACGTACGACCAGTGGCGACCAGCTAAAAAAGAAAAGGGGTCGCTTTGTCGCTAAACACCCCTGTCCGGCTTTCAGAGCAAAATGTTCGGCCTTTTAAAGAGCAGAGTCCGGATTTTTTGTTTTAGGAGCTGGCAAGACTACACGGAGGCGGTCATTCTTGCCCATTGTTACCATGTTTTTTAACATGACGTTCGACCAAAAATGAATTATGTTTTTTAATTAGAAAGCTGTTCAAATAACTCAAATGCCGTAGTTTTCGTCGTAGTATCATAAATAATACAAATGCCTAAATGCTTTAAATTTTAAGTAACAGTTGTGCAAAGTTATAGGCTATTGTGTTGACCAGTATATGTTAATTGTATGGGTTTGCTCGACTTTTTTGCCACGCTTGCCAAAAGTTATTATATACCTGTCTCTGTCGTTACGCGAGTAATTAGCCGTCTTGCTCCACCCGCAAGGGGGTTTCGTCTTTTGACACCGGTCCCTGAATACACCGCGCTGTCATAGTCTTTATGCGGTTGAAATAACGACTATGACACCGCGGTGTATTCAGGGACCGGGGTCAAACGACGAAACCCCCGCCCGCACCGGTGCGAGCGAGACGGTAAATAATTGCTTTAGCCACTATACCACAGGCACGGAGACAGAAGAAAAGTTACATGGAAACAGACAAACCGAAAACATTTCTATATAGTTAAAAGCAACCAACTATTTGCTTTACATTCGTAATAATAATTCTCTAATCCAACCAGTATATAAGAAGGCCCTTTCATTAGATATTGCAAATTAGTCTCCGACTTATTACAACAACCATCTACTTCACAATGAGGACCTTCATCGCTATTGTCTTTCTGGTAAGAATCAACTATCTCTTTCTTTTGTTCCTATCTCATTATCAGCCTATCACAGTCCACTTTCCACAAGAAAGTTGTCCCTATTTTCACTGACGACTCAGGCCTAGTTAGGAGAGAAAAGTGGAAGGAGGAACACCCCCTTTCTCTATACCCCCCTCGTGAAGGCTTAGCACCCGGCCATGATCTGCCGTGGCAAACGTGGAAGACCCTAAACAGATTAAGGACTCAAGTCGGCCGTTGCAAGGAAAACCTGACGAACTGGGGATACATAGATCCAGCCAAAAACACGTGTGACTGTGGTGCCTCCCCGCAAAGCATGGCCCATCTGCTTTCTTGTCCCGCGTGCCCTGACACATGTGTTCAGGAAGACTTGCTGCGCGCTAACAGTAATGCTGTTCGGGTGGCGGAGTACTGGTCTGGTAAAATTTAGCCATCGACTCGCTAAGATGAAGTACACTGCTGGACATAGGCCTCTCCAAACGCTCTCCACTTTGCTCGATCCTCGGCCACTCAGTCCGACTGAGTAGCTACCACCCCCAGCCACTAGCATCCAGTCCGACAGTGGAACAATGGCTAAGCCACTCGGGTATAAAACCTTGGGTCTGTTTGATTTGACTTTCTCAGAATCGAACTGGCTAGCTACCACCCCCACAGGTGAAATCTGCCGCCATAACATCTCTGGCTGTGTTCCGGCAGTATTAATGTGGGAGCCAGTACACTTGAACTTAAAGGCTCGAAGATCAGATGAGTCTACAGTCTGGCAGCACATTTAGCGACGCTTCCTGGTGAAGCGTCCCTCAATGGAATAGGCCGCAGTGGCCGCTTAATATCAGGTGGGCTGCATGCCTATCTGCCAACTGATTTAGTATTAAAAACATTTGATCTTATCTTTTTTTCTGTCTGTTACAGGTCGGCGCAGTTCTCTGCAAGCCTTGTAAGTACTTAACCCTTTCAACGCCAATGTCTGATAATAAATATCAGACAAACCATTTTCGTGCCCACCACGCCAATGTCTGATATATCAGACAAAAAAACAGGATCAAGAAACGTTGTATTTTTACTTGTCTGAAGGAGTTGAGTATAACTTAATAATTTTTTGGTTTTTTTTTTAATGGTCGTGGCGTTAGGGGCACCATTTTCGGAAAAAAGCGTGGCGGGGAGGGGGTAATACCTAAAGTTAGTGACCCCTCGTGAGTTCAAATCCCAAAACAATGGCCCATTTTAGAGGCCAAGTGCGGAAAATCCCCTGTAAACCTAAAAACCCATGCAATGTACTGTGTTTGTCCTGCGTCAGAATGTTCATTCGTATTTGAGTGTAAATATAACTCAAAAGTGACTGACTGACATAATGATCTATCAATGCACAGCCTAAACCACTGGACGGATCAGGCCGAAATTTGGCATGCAGGTAGATGTTATGACGTAGGCATTCACTAAGAAATGATTTTGATCAATTCTACCCCCAAGGGGATAAAATAGGGGATGAAAGTTTGTATGAAACTTTGTCAATTTTAAACCGATCGGGCTAAGACTTTGCATGCATAAAGGTACTATGACGTAGGCATCCCCTAAGAAAGGATTTTAATAAATTCCACCCCTAAGGGGAAAAAATACAACGCCACGCGGGCGAAGCCGCGGGCGGAAAGCTGTTATTAATATGATTGTTTCTTTTTAGACTGCCCTTCTGAGTACGATGCTACAAACGCTGGCCAAGAAGTTAGTAAGTATTATTAAAATTAGTAGCTCCCTCTAACTGCCTCCGTGGTACAGTGGTTAGACCGTTGGGGTCTAAAAACCCGGAAGTCGAGGTTTCAAATCCTGCGGGGAACATCACTTTCAACTTTGTGGTATTGTTTCCAGTTGAGTTAGGACATTGCAGGCTCGTATCACCTGTTTGAAAATAATGATGATGCCGTGCTCTGGGAGGCACGTTAAGCTGTTGGTCCCGACTGTGATCCAAGTAGGTCTGGTTTTCGTCGGGTTACGGAGGTCAGATGGCAATCGCTCCATTGTAATAACCAGGCTTGTCATGTCTAAGATCATAGTCGAAGCGGACCCTGGGCTCCATACTGGATGCAATAGGGAATGCGCTGAGTTGATATATGATTTTGACCGCCTCGTCGTGGGTTCGATTCTCACCTTGGGTCTGGTTGGTGGTAGGGCTTTTTCAGAGTCCGACTGGCTAGCCACCACCCCCACAGGTGAAATCTGCTGCCATAACAGCTCTGGCTGTGTTCCGGCAAAATTAATGTGGGAGCCAGTACACTTGAAATCAGAGGCTCGAAGATCAGATGAGTCTACAGTCTGGCAGCACATTGGGCGACGCTTCTAGGTGAAGCGTCCCTCAATGGAATAGGCCGCAGTGACCGCTTACCATCAGGTGGGCTGCGAGCCTGTCTGCCAACTGAGTTAGTATAAAAAAAAAGATTAAAATTTGTTTCGGATACCCATAACACAATTTGGTTTAGTTACTTTGAAATCAATATTTTACTTTACAACTTCAGTCGGCAAACACGCAGCCCACCTCATGGTAAGCGGCCACTGCGGCCTATTCTATTGAGGGACACGTCACCAGGAAGCGTCGCTCATTGTGCTGCCCGACTGTAGGCTCATCTGATCATCGAACCTTTGATTTCAAGTGTACTGGCTCCCACATTAATACTGCCGGAACACAGCCAGAGCTGTTATGGCGGCAGATATCACCCGTATGGGTGGTAGCTAGGCAGTCCGACTCTGAGAAAGTCAAATCAAACAGACCCAGGGTTTTATACCCCAGCGGCTTAGCCACTGTTCCACGGAAGCGGTCAATAATTGCTTTAGTAACAAGTCTCGGCAAAAATCTTGAAACCGGGTGGGGACTGCGCAGAATATAAATTTTGAGATGCGTGCTCGCTATTGGTCAGAAGCAAACCTTTGCGCGCGCCGGCGACGGGAGCTATTGTTCATTTGCTAGTGCACATGCGGAAATTTTCCCTCACTCCGCCGACCGATGGTCAAGAAGTTTGCCGGCACCTATACTTACTTTGAGGTCAATATTCATTTTTATTTCTATCTTTTCAGCAAATTATGCAGGCAACACTGGTGGAAATGACGTTGATAATACTGGTGCAGTGAACAATGGATCTAAAAGAGTTGGTATGTACCAAAAATGAATTAACCAGTCTATGTGGCGCTCGTGGCGTAGCCGTGACAGTGGTTCGTTAGCTAAAAAAAATATTTTATGGCAGACAGGCATGCAGTCCACCCAGTAGCGTAGCGATGGGGGGCCCCATCGCTACGCTACTGGGAGGCCCCCGCCCGGGGAGGGTCGGTCCGCCCCGGGCGGCACTTTTTAGGGGGCGGCAAAATTCTGGAGAAGCAAAAAGAAAGAAAAAAAGGGGCGGAAGAATGGTAAAAAATGGCGGCAGAATCATCTTCCGCCCCGTGGGCTGCTTTGCCAACTGGAGGAGTAAAAAAAAAAGGGCGACATAATTTGTCATCCGCCCCGGGCGGCTGACACCCACACTATGCCACTGAGCCCACCTGATGATAATTTGAAGTGTGTTGGTTCACAATTTTATTGATTAATATATATGTATTTTATTGATTTTGTTTCAGGTGGTGTTGCAGGTTTGGTGAAAGGACTTCTTAGTAAGTTTATATGGGATTGTCACTGCTTTTTATTTTTTTAATTTTAGAAGTACATACCACCCACTCACAGAAGATCAACGTATAGCTTTGCACAGCGTTTAGTTCGTTAAATCTAGGATGATACCTGCGACATCTGTCATCGGGATTGCCAGTAGTTTTACAATTTTTTTACGTCAAATGTATGCAGAGAAATAACGTTCATTGATTGGCCGGCCCCGCCCCCTTAGAGATCCACTTTATAATTGATTATGAAATATCGATAAAATTGTTTCTTGGATTAAAAAATCTAAATGTAAATGCAATTCAAAAATAAGATCTTGCATTGTGGATCGACAGAAGAATACCTAGATTATTTAGGTATCGTATTTTACCATTTGTTTAAGATAAAACGGCGTCCCTAGAAATGACACTGTGACAACTGTCGCAGGTATCATCCTAGATTTTACAAACTATAGTGATTGGGAGTGCCGGAGGCCGACGTTCTATGTTTTTACAAAAATATTTTCTCCATATCCATGACTGACACCATAATAATTTGCTTAGATTAAGGCTAGATGGCGCTCTGTGAAAGATGTCCAGGAATGTACAGTCGACGGCACATCAGACTACCCTAATCTGTCAAAATTCTACAACCAATTTTCAGCTTTATTTTCTTTACATAGAGTTTTTTTTCAATTGGCTATTTTAGACAGGTTAGGCTAGGTTGATCTGCTGCCGTCTGTACATACATATTGTTTATATTTATTATTTTTCTTTTTAAGATGGTGTTGGCAATACTGTCAATGGACTGGGACAAGTTGTCGAAAAAGTTGTAGACGGCCTCGGTAAGACGCCATAATTCTAATACATTTATATTAATCAAAATACATATAAATATTATCGTAATTGTAGCTTAATGCCAAAATATCAGTAATATGTATTTTGGGATGCACAAAAAGTTTTAGTGGGATGTGTTCATAGTATTTTGGGACAAGTTTATAGTATTTTGGGACGATTTAATACGATTTTGGGACGAGTTATTGTTTTTTTGCAAGTTAATATGATTTGGTTCCGAGTTAATAGTATTTTGGGACGAGTTCTACATATTAATTTAATTTCAGGATACACCATCAACGGAGTCTTGAGGAAAGTAGGAAGCACTGTTGGAGGAGGTACGAACAAACAGAAATTTCTAAGCCATATACATTTTAATAGTTAATAATTTTAGAAAGTTATTTTATTTTTATTTAATACTATCCTTTTGCCCACGGTTTCACCCGCGCGTAATTTCATTTTTAAATATCTCCCCCTTCCCCCTACATTTCCGGGATCAAAAGTACCCTATGTCACCCGGGGATAGTGTAGCTTTCCAACATTCCAACAGTGAAAGAATTATTCAAATCGGTTCATTAGTTTCGGAGTCTATTCAATACAAACAAACAATAAAATCTTTCCTCTTTATAATAAAACATAGTATTATAGATTTTATTATCGCTTTAATGGTCGAATCGTTTGGGACCAACATTATTTGCCTAAAATCAAGAATCAAGAATCAAATTAATTTATTTAATTTACGCTCGCATAAAGCACATAATTATGAACGTCAATAAATTGTAAAAAATTGTTGTCACAAATTAAAATGAATTAAATAAATGTCAAGCAAGAATGTCACAGATAATTGACAGATAATATAATAATCATGAATATGAATTGTGAGCTGGTTCAAAGTTTCTTTTACTACTGAGAAGATACCAGCAAGAAACTCAGGAGTAATTCTCTCTAACTTTTTTTTTTAAATATGTTTTTTTAACAAAAATAAAATATAGGCTAGGATGACCACGGATTCTTATCGTTTTGAGAACTCTAGTCGCTTAGAATGTGATTTTTTTAAATTTATTTAGACGATTGATTATTATGTTTTAGGAGTCCTCAACAGAGTAGGTCAAATCGTCAGTAACACAGGCGACATCCTTGGTAAGTAAAAATTATTCTACTATCGTTAATGTTTGTCAATGTAAATGTATACCAGGTGGTAGATTCCTGTACTGGACCGTCTAGGTAGGCACCACTGCAGTGCCAGATATTTTCCCGTGAAATAGAAGTGTGTCAAGCACTTCTGTGTTTCGGGGAAAGGGCACTGAAGCTAGTGAAATTACGGGGTTAATGAGACCTAATAACTGTCGTCTCGGTGTAGCGGACTTGAGAGGCCTCAAGTCGGAGTGGCGCCTAGGGAGGGCCACCCGAGAAATTAGGTGACCCTCAGACTTGTCTCGGGCGATCTGTGCAATGCGGGCGTTGGGGAGCTACCCCCGCCCATAGGTCAACCATCAGGCCGGAGAAGGCGTGCTAGGCTTCCCACGCACTCCTGTTGTACCTTGGTGCCACATGCAAAAAGGGACTATCTGATTTTTTCCGAGCTTAAAATTAAAAAGCTGTATAACACTTAAATATGATTTTTTAAACATTTTTATTGTTTTCAGGAGTTGTTATCGGCGGAAAAATTGTACCAGTAGGCTCAGAAGTCGGAGGAGGTAAATATAAAAACCTATTTAATTTATAATTTATTATACACAAGCCATTTGGTGTAATGGTTGAGAATTCGGTTTTTATATAAAGAGGTCGCGGGTTCGATCCCCGCACGCAATGTATGTATTTACAAAAGAAAAGTAAAAAGAATTCATAAAAAATATTTATCCGTTGCCATCCATAGCAAGCTTTGTGTAGCGTTGTGAAGGACGCCCTCAGGCCAGGTGGAGCGATGATCTGCGCAAGATGGCTGGCAGGAGCTGGATGCGAGTGGCCGAGGATCAGAGTGGCGAGCGTTTGGAGAGGCCTATGTCCAGCAGTGGACTATTACAGGCTGATGATGATGATGATAATGAATGTTATGCTGTGTGTGTATCTTTGTTTTCTGACAGATAATTATAATTTATGAGTCTGTGGAGAAACAGACCCCGCGTAAAATTAATAGTAGTTATTTTCGCGCCATAACCGCAGGCTAGCTAAGCCTGTGGCCGTGTGCGGGGCTCGAGACTAAGTCCCACTACCCACTTTACTTCCCCGGTTTCCCCTTCACACCCGATTGGGACGAGCCGGTGCCAACCTTGTGGCTATTGACCAGCCCACCCCTGGGTACCCCGAAGCAAGCTAATGCTTGGTTTGGGGCTATACTGCTTGACTTTTTAGTCGTTGTTTTGTTTTCCCGCAGTAAAATGATTCGATTGATGAACGATTAATATTTACAAACATTTGATTTTCATTTTCCCGTCAAACTTTATAAAAAAATAAATAAAAATAAATAAATAAAATTACTTGCAAAAATTTATAGCACTACTAAAGGTGAAGCGTTCTGCTGCGGGAAAACAACAACTACAAAAACACGCGGTATAACACTGTGTGAATAGTCTCCAAGGGTATTTATTTATTTATTTTTCCCAGGTGTCCTCAACAGCAGCGGAAACATCGTCGACTCTGCCGGAAACGTTATCGGTAAGATTTATTTATTATTCATTTATTTTTTACCTGTTAGTAAGCGGCCACTGCGGCCTATTCCATTGAGGTACACGTCACCAGGAAGTGCCGCTCAATGTGCTGCCAGACTGTAGGCTCATCTCATCTTCGAGCCTTTGGTTTCAAGTGTACTAGCTCCCACATTAATACTGCCGGAACACAGCCAGAGCTGCTATGGCGGCAGGTTTCACCTGTGGGGGTGGTAGCTAGCCAGTCGGACTCTGAAAAAGTCCTAACAACCAGACCAAAGACGGGAATCGAACCCACGATATACGGGTTTTATACCCGAGCCACTGTTCCACGGAGGCGGTCATCCATCCATTATGCGTAGTTGGGTGATGTAATATTTGGCCGCCGTAGCCATAAACTCGGCTAGGAAGACATTATTAATATTATAGATGATGATGATGATGATTTAATATGAACGTTTTATTTCAGGAACCGTCGTCAACGGACTTGTCATACATAACGGTAAATAAACATTATAATTTAACCAGCTTTTACTATAAAAGAAAGAGAACACTAGCCTTAAGAGGCCTATTACAAAGAGCGCGCGCTCGGTACTGACTGAGTTCGGACGGCCAGCGCATCGCATTTTGTAGTAATTTTGCAGTTATATTTATTGTTATTATCGAAATAGGATAATAAATGAATTGTTTAAAATTGTAAAATCTTCATTCCTCATGATGTAACAAGTATTCTGGTATATATTTTGCCTAATTGTATTGTCGTAGAAAGGAGAAATTCACAGTTAACTTAAAGCGATTTTCGAAGATTTTTGCTCTAGAACTAGATGTTTTTTTATATATAAAACCAAAGATATTTAAAAATGAGGCCGAGGCCGCTATGAACTATACGACTATATAAGAGATAACATTCTAATTTTTTTATTTCATATGCTTAGAACAGTAGTTCAATCTATGAGCTTAAAAATGTGCCTTCGCGCATTTTATGAAAATCTTTCTCTGCAATTTTGGGTTCAATTAAAAAGTTAAGCAAAATTTACAAAAAGCAAGGCCGCTAAGAACTATTCCAATAGATATTCTACACTATTTTATAAGTAATTATTGTAAATGTATTTTTGTTTCTGAGATCGATAACGCCAAAGTTGGCCATTTTATGCAAAAATCCCTGTCAAGATGTAATAGGGGTCTTAAATTCTAAGTTCACACATTAATACATATTTTATTGATTTTGTTTCAGGTGGTGTTGCCGGTTTGGTGGAAGAACTTCTTAGTAAGTTTATATGGGATTTTCACTGCTTTTTATTGTTTTAATTTTAGAAGTACCACCCACTCACAGAAGATCAACGTATAGCTTTGCACAGCGTTTAGTTCGTAACAACTAAGGATGATACATGCGACGTCTGTCATCAGGATTGCCAGTAAAGTTTTAAAATTTTTGAATGTCAAATGTATGCAGAAGAATAACGTTAATGATTGGCCGGTTCTACTTAGATAATTATGTTTATTGCTATCATCTATCGCTCACACTTAATAATCAATTAGTAGTAGAAAGTTTAAAATATCGATTATATCGTTTCTTGGATTAAAAAATCTAAATATGAATGCGATTCGAAAATAAGCAATCTTGCATTGTGGATCGACAGAAGAATAGGTTATTTATGTATCGTATTTTACCATTTGTTTAAGATAAAACGGCGTCCCTAGAAATGTCACTGTGACACCTGTCGCATCCTAGATTTTACAAACTATAGTGATTGGGAGACCCAGAGGTCCGCGTTCTATGTATGTTTTAACAAAAAATATTTTCTCCATATCATTGACTGACACCATAATAATTAGCTTAGATTGTGTGAAAAATGTCCAGGAATGTACAGTCGACGGCACATTAGTTTAATTTTATATAATGTTATTAATATGTATGTTAGACTATAAGGTATTTATGATATGGGCCTCTGTTTATATATAATTAACATCTCTGTATGTAAATATTGCCTGAAACAAATGATTATTATGTAGGTACATCTTCAGATCTCGGGCCCATGGGGACCCGGTCCTTTGAAGCATGCGTGGGGCCAAAGCCAACACGCAGAGGCTTTTTGGTACCATTTTATCTAATGAGTAATGGGTACATCTGCCAGGTTTTATCTCTGCATAGATATAGAATCTATCCAAAGACAACACCCGGCAGATGCAGGCACTATTGCAGAAATAAAAAGAAAAAGAACCAGGTTTATGTAGGTATTTTTGATGGACTGGTTACTGGGCTATTGCTTGAGACTACGGACGTCTGCCACGAAAAATGTCTCAAAATTTTACCACTGGCAGACGGTGACTCGCCTCCCACTGAATGGGCCCCCGAAAAACAGCCACCGCTCTAAGCGGCCACCAGGGTCGCGGGCAGCACGGGCGCAACATCGGCGTGGTCGGCTCAGGGTGTTGAGAGGTGTACACCGCTTTCTGCGAGGTGGTTTCCCACCCCACCAACTCGCGACTTATGCATCTTTCACTTCCACCCTGCGAGCATATAGCTCTAACGCCCCACTCTGGACGGCCAGTTAAGGCAAGCCAGAGGTGAGAGTCCTGCGGCCCCCCTTGGGTTCCACTCCGGACGACCAGCAAAGGCAATCCGGAGACGGAGGGCCTGACCGACTCTCGGAGGATCTCGGGTCCGTGGTGTCGCTACTCACCAACAGCTCGCCACAAGCTGCCCTGCGGAGACTGACTGCACTGGTAAACCAGTGGGCGATGGGGTCGTCACATCCCTACGCACTGATTATTATTATTATTATTATTATTATTATTATTAGACTACCCTAATCTGTCAAATTTCTACAACCAATTTTCAGCTTTATTCACTTCACATAGAGTTCTTTTTCAATTGACAATTTTAGACAGGTTAGGGTAGGTTGATCTGCTGCCGTCCGCGTCCGTACATATTGTTTATATTTATTTATTTTTCTTTTTTAGATGGTGTTGGCAATACTGTCAATGGACTGGGCCATGTTGTCGACAATACTGGAAAATACCTCGGTAAGACGCCACAATTCTAATATATTAATCAAAATACATAGAAATATTATGTACGTAATAGTAGCTCAATGTCAAAATATCAGTAGGTATTATGTATTTTGGGATGCACCAAAAGTTTTAGTGGGTGTGTTCATAGTATTTTGGGACAAGTTTATAGTATTTTGGGACAATTTAATATGATTTTGGGACGAGTTACTATGATTTGGTGCGAGTTAATATGATTTTGTTCCGAGTTTATAGTATTTTGAGACGAGTTCTACATATTACTTTAATTTCAGGATACACCATCAACGGAATCTTGAGGAAAGTCGGAAGCCTTGTTGGAGGAGGTACGAACAAACAGAAATTTCTAAGCCATATACATTTTAATAATAAAAATGTTTATTAAGTTAGTTTACTTAATACTAGCCTTCCGCTCGCGGTTTCACCCGCGCGTAATTTCTTTTTTCAAATATCTCCCCCTTCCCCCCACATTTCCGGGATCAAAAGTACCCTATGTCACCCGGGGTTAGTGTAGCTTTCCAACATTCCAACAGTGAAAGAATTATTCAAATCGGTTCAGTAGTTTCGGAGCTTATTCAATACAAACAAACAATAAAATCTTTCGTGTATAAAATAATACATACTATAAATTTTATTAACGCTTTAATGGTCGAATCGCTTGGGACCAACATTATTTGCTAAGAACATTTGTGTTTTTGTCTGGATGTTTTTAAAAATATATTTTTTTAACAAAAATAAAATATAATAACGTTGTATACAAAATTTTGCGGGCTAGGGTGACCATGGATTCTTATCTTGAGAACTTTAGTCGCTTAGAACATTTGGGTTTTTGTCTGGATCTTTAAGGGGGGGTGGGAGTACATAAAAGAGGCATAGACCGACAAACTTATCTGTTCCGGTGGCGGCGTCGCTACTGTCTATTTAGAACTGTCATTAAATATCGTTTTTGCATTGTATTTCACGTAGTTCCAATTTTGGCCACCGGAACAGATAAGTTTGTAGGTCTGTATTATGCGACGTCCAAATATGGCGCCGCGCTCGCACATTTCGTAGTTTTTTAAACATAGTAAACGAGACACTAATTTTATCAAGTCAAACTCTGCGAATTTATCTGTAAATATTTAGTGGCTATAATTGAGTGAAAATTCAAATGTTAATTGGCAGGAGCTTAGACATAAAATACGAAAATCGTTAAAAAAAGGGGTAACTTTGGGATTTTTTTCTATCGAGTGAAGTTTATAAAAACATGTAATTGAATGCGATTTTAACTAGATCAGATCCTTAACTGATACATATATTTTTTTTAGAATTGAAAACACTGATTTGTATGTCTCAGGTGGCTTTTAAAAACCATACGCGCGGCATCTGCGGAACTACACAGCCTTAAGTAATTATTACGTGTAGTTGTAACGCCTCGATAGTCAAGTTTAAGTTGTCGAGTCTTGGGTTCAATTCCCAGGTCAAGCAAAATTTGTGTCGGTTTTTTCGGACATTTGAATTTATGATCACTTGGCAATCGTGATGAATACGCCAGCACCCTCCATTAAAGCTACATCGATGATAGAGAAAATGTAAACGACCCAAAAAAATATTATTTTCACATTTAACTTCGTAATTACTTAAAATTGTTAGTGGAATTGCGTAACGCCTCCTTTAAATCTTTCGAAAACGCGATTAGACAACTCTACTTATTTAATGCTCTATGGGTCAGTATGTGATTTTTTCTTTATTAATTATTATGTTTTAGGAGTCCTCAACGGAGTAGGTCAAATCGTCAATAACGTAGGCGACCTCCTTGGTAAGTAAAAATTATTTTACTATCGTCAATGTTTAGTTAGATGTATACCGCGTGTTTTTAGTCGTTGTTTTCCCGCAGCAGAACGCTTCACCTTTAGTAGTACCTACTATAGATTTATGCAAGTAATTTTTTTTTGTTTTTTTTTTTAAATTTTTTGATTTCTTTTTCAATTTTTTTAAAGTTTGAAGGAAGAATGGAAATCAAATGTTAGTAAATAGTTAAATATCATCTTTTTGATAACCGCGAAGGGCAATGATCCTGGCAAGTGATTGATTCGAGTTTCGCCCATCACAATCGTAAAATTTTTGATTTGACTAAAAAAAAACTTCATTAATCTATTGTAATACTTAGATAGAATCATTTTACTGCGGGAAAACAACGACTAAAATATCACGTCTTATATGGGCTGTATAGATGGGCAATATCAGCCGTAGAACCGATAACCGTTGGGGTAAACGGGTTCTAGAGTGGAGACCGTGTCTCGGTAAACGTAGTGGGAAAACATCAGGCCAGGTGGAGCGATGATCTGCGCAAGATGGCTGGCAGGAGCTGGATGCGAGTGGTCGAGGATCAGAGTGGCAAGCGTTTGGAGAGGCCTATGTCCAGCAGTGGACTAGCTCGAGACTAAGACCTACTACCCACTAAGCTCCCCCGGTTTCCCCTTGACACCCGATTGGGACGAGCCTTGTGGCTATTGACCAGCCCATCCCCGGGTACCCCAACTTGAGAGGCCTCAAGTCGGGGTGGCGTCTAGGGAGGGCCACTCGAGAAAGTAGGTGACCCTCGGATTTGGCTCGGGCGGCCTGTGCAATGCGGGCGTTGGGGAGCTACCCCCGCCCGTAGGTCAACCATCAGGCCGGAGAAGGCGTGCTAGGAGCTTTGAGGGGGTCCTCCTCGCGCTCCCGCTCCGTTGCCTTGCATTGCGAGAAAGCCTCCCACGCACTTCTGTTGTACCTTAGTGCCATAGCAAAAAGGGACTATCTGACATTTTTAGATCTTAAAATTAAGAAGCTGTTTAACACGTCTTAAAATATGTGGTTTTTTTAAACATTTTTTTGTTTTCAGGAGTTGTTATTGGCGGAAAAGTTGTACCAGTAGGCTCAGAAGTCGGAGGAGGTAAATAAAAAATCTATTTAATTTATAACTTGGTATACACAAGCCATTTGGTGTAATGGTCGGTTTTTATACAAAGAGGTCGCGGGTTCGATCCCGTTAACATGTCTGTTTGTATCGGTATTTGTGTTTCTATGGTATTAATGTATGTATTTACAAAAGAAAATTAACATTAAAAAATTACTTGCAAAAATTCGTGAATAAGTATATTTATTTATTTATTTTTCTCAGGTGTCCTCAACAACAACGGAAACATCGTCGACTCTGCCGGAAACGTTATCGGTAAGATTTATTTATTATTTATTTATTTTTTACCTGATGGTAAGCGGCCACTGCAGCCTATTCCATTGAGGGACACATCACCAGGAAGCGTCGCTCAATGTGCTGCCAGACCAGACTGTAGGCTCCACTGATCTTCGAGCATTGATTTCAAGTGTACTGGCTCCCACATGAATACTGCCGGAACACAATCAGAGCTGTTATGGCGGCAGATTTCACCTGTGGGGGTGGTAGCTAGCCAGTCGGACTCTGAAAAAGTCCTACCACCAACCAGACACAAGGCGGGAATCGAACCCACGATATACGGTTTTATACCCGGGCTTAGCCACTGTTCCACGGAGGCGGTCATCTATCCATCATGCGTAGTTCGGTGATTGTGATATTTGGCCGCCGTAACCATAAACTCAGTTAGAAAGACATTATTAATATTATAGTTGATGATGATGATGATTTAATATCAACGTTTTCTTCCAGGAACCGTCGTCAACGGAGTTGTCACCCCCTTGACCGGTAAATAGACATTTTCTTCATACGAACGACGAGCCATTTGGTATAATTTTAGTGTTGCCCAAATTCAGTCTTGGTCTTGCAGTCTTGGTCTTGTTCTTGCGTTTTTGCAAGACCAAGACCAAGAACAAGACCGCGTATTTTTAGCAAGACCAAGACCAAGACTCACCGTGCAAGACTTGAGCAAGAACAAGACATAGCCTGCAAGACTCTTGCGTCTTGCAGCTAGGACTTAGCGCTATTTCACTGAGTAGTTAGGTGTAACAGTTCGGTGTATAGGTAGGTACGCTTAGGAATTCTATGAGACGCAAAAAACTGTATCAAAGAATATGAAAAACTGGACCTATGCGCATTACGACTAATACCATAAACATAGCGAATAAAAAATATCTATTAAAATCAAACTGAGTGCATGCATAGTTATGTTTTAACCATCGGCACTTTGATAATGCGGCATCAAAGGTTTTGTACTTACTTCTCAAAGAAATTTGCCGCTTTTCGGAAGTACATGGTTATGATACACGCGCACGTGTTTATTAAGAAACAGTTACTTCCATGGAAAACGACATATAGGTCAGTTGATTTTTCGAATTTCTTATCAAATCTTCAGTTATTTATTAATCTGCTTGATCTTTACTATGGCTATGTTAATTCAAGCTCACAATGTTCCAATTCTAATACATTTTTCTAAGATTTAAAGTAAACTGTAATAAATAGTAATAGACTAATAGGTAATTGCAAGACTTGCAAGACTTGCAAGACTCTTGCTGCAAGACCAAGACCAAGACCAAGACTGGGAGCGCAAGACCAAGACCAAGACCAAGACCAGGTGTATTGGCGCAAGACCAAGACCAAGACCAAGACCAGGTGTATTGGCGCAAGACCAAGACCAAGACTGGCTAAGTCTCGTCTTGTTCTTGCATTTGGGCAACACTAGGTATAATGGTCGAGAAGACGGCTATAACACCAGAGGTCGCGGGTTCGATCCCCGCACGATACAAACATTTGTGTGCATGAACATTTGTATCGGTCTGGGTGTGTCTATGTATAATTGTATGTATTTACAAAAAAAAGTACATAAGTAATGTTTATCCGTTGTATGACACCCATAGCACAAGCTAATGCTTAGTTTGGGGCTAGATGGCGCTGTGTGAATATTGTCCAGAGATATTTATTATAATATACACAGCACCGCTCGACTTGTACATAGTTTCTATGCGTCGCCGCACGCACGCTCAAACAAAATCTCTTTGTCAGTTTTTTTTTATTGCCATGTGTAACAAGACGAGCAGATCGTACACCTGATGGTAAGCGCCACGTCTGCCCTTAGACAGTTCAGTGCCAAACAGTAACTGAGCATTTACTGTCTGGCACCGCCCTGCGCCCACTACACCGAGACGACAGTTATTAGGTCTCATATACCCAGTAATTTCACTTAAATTTGGTGTAGGTAATGCTTGAAATTTCCACTATAATGTAAGTAATTCTCACTCAATTTATTTATTACAGGTGGCAACACTGGATCTGATGGTTGCTACGAATAAGGTAAACAACCTTTTTTCTTCTATTTTTCCAAGCAGAGCATGGGCCCTTCGGCCCTGTGGTTGGGGGCCTTAGAGTACCTCCACCGTACTCCCCGGCGTGGGGTAAGAATCCCCAGACGGGGATCCCAGGGATGTTGGTGCGAAGGGTGGGGAACCTTTGTACCTTAAGAGCAACCCTGAGTATGTTGGCAGTGTGGGGTGGCCTCACACTGCCGACGATATACCATTCGTTATTGCGTAGAATAATAAAGTAAAGTGCAATAATGAACTTTTTAAATTAAAATTTACACTTTAACGAATCGCATCCGGAATACCGCAGATTTTTTTTTATACTAGGTCAGTTGGCAGACAGGCACGCAGCCCACCTGATGGTAAGCGGCCACTGCGGCCTATTCCATTGAGGGATGCTTCACCTAGAAGCGTCCGTCAATGTGCTGCCAGACTGTAGACTCATCTGATCTTAGTCTCTGATTCTATGTGTACTGGCACAGAACATTTATACTGTATGGCTCCCACATTAATATTGCCGGAACACAGCCAGAGCTGTTATGGCGGCAGATTTCACCTGTGGGGCTGGTAGCTAGCCAGTCGGACTCTGAAAAAGCCCTACCACCAACCAGACCCACGATTACCTAGTTAATGTGCACATCAACGGATTCCGCACTCTAACGGTAACATATATATGTAGGTATGTGACCCAGCTGATGATTTGATGATGATGATGTATTTTTTTGTTTGCAGGTACGGAGACAAATACGGACTTCGACAGTTGTATCTACTAACGATCAATAACAACTTGGATCAAACATTTGTAAACAACAAAGTTCGAAATAAACTCGACTCTTGCGCAAAATACTCCTTTTATTTCTATTTTGGACTAAGCTAGCACTTGACCACAAAGTTGCCTGATGTTATACAACTATGCGGTCTACGATGGAGCGTGCTTAGGAAAAGCCCGTTAATTGTGGCCTTGAAGAGCCCCAAGTTATATTGTGTAGGAAAGACAGATCCCGGCAGAGAATTCCACTTCCGCGCAGTCCGTATCAAAAAAGATGGAGCAAATCACTTAGTTCGCACGCACGAATTCTCCACTGTATACGGATGAAGTCTCTGACCGAGTCTAGTAGTTCCATGATGGAATGGAGCTGGTGGATCTGTGGATGTTTATTAGACAAAAGTATAATACCGTATAGCATACCTTGAGGTTATTATCCCGAATTGGTCATTAAAACTTTTTTTATTGCAATGTGTAACAAGACGAGCAGATCGTACACCTGATGGTACGTCAGGTCTGCCCTTAGACAGTTTAGTGCCAAACAGTAACTAAGCAGTTACTGTCTGGCACCGCCCTGCGCCCGCTACACCGAGACGACAGTTATTAGGTCTCATATACCGCGGCTTAGCCACTGTGTGACTGTTCCACGGAGGCTGTCATCCCTGCCCATAGTGCCCATTGCTCCTTTAGCTAAGCAAGTCTTTGTTACCATATTTTTTAACTCATGTGGTAGGCCTCCTACAAGATGGACCGATGATCTTGTAAAGGTCGCCGGAATCCACTGGATGCGGGTGGCGCAGGTCCGATCGGCTTGGAGATCCTTGGGGGAGGCCTATGTCCAGCAGTGGACGTCTTTCGGGTGAAATGATGATGATGATGATATTTTATAACATGACGTCCGATCAAAAATTAACCTTTATTCCCATTTGCCCCCACAAGGATTGCCACCGTAGGCAAAGGGGAATGAAAATGAAAATTCGCAGTATGTTTTTTAGTAAGCTGTTCAAATAACTTTAATACCGTGGTTTTCGTCAGCGTCAGTTAGCAAACACCTGAATGCATTCAATTTTTGGTACCAGATGTGCAAAGTTGTACCGGCTATTGTGTTGACCAGTATATGTTGAGTGTATGGGTTTGCTCTACTTTTACACCACACTTGCTAAATCATCATCATCATCAGCCTTTATACGTTCCCACTGCTGGGACACAGGCTTTATCTTAATAGGGAATATGCATGTATTTTTTTTATATTTTTAATTCACTTTTTACATCATTATAAAATAGTAAAAAATATAAATACTGTTGGAAATGGTCAAATTATTTTTTTAAATAATATTTAAAACATCGCTTCAATTTGATCTGTTTGAACGCCGCCATCTTTCGCGGGCCTTGATTGACGTCACAAATTCAAATTCAAATTCAAATTCATTTATTAGCATGAAAAGTGGTATAACAGATGTCAGATTTATAAATATTGATCGCACAATTCGCCAGAACCTGGCATGCAAAAGTTCTGCTTACACTAATTAAATTAAATTAAATTAAATTACATGATTGATATTAGTCTGATAATAATAGTGATGATGATAATAGTCTAATTTAATGTCATATTATTATATAATGTCAAAAGTAAATTCATAATAATTAATTGTTAGTATAATACATAATTGATAATACGAGTAGTTACACATCTATGAAAAACCGAATCTGGGATTAAAAGCTTGGAAATATTCCTCCACAGAGTAGAAACACTTTTGCACCAACCATTCTTTTAGATGTTTCTTGAACATGTTTAGCGGTAACAACTTAGTTTCATCATCCAACCTGTTATAAACTTTTATTGCCATACAGTATGCGTTGTTTCCGTATAGGGTTGTTGAAATGGCAGGAAGATTAAGTTTGTGTGGATGCCTTGTATTGAAATTGCATACACTTCCTTTACTTGTAAATAAACGTCGATTCATTTTGACAAACACGCACATCTCGTATATGTATAAACACGGGACAGTCAGAAGTTTCAGCTCTCTAAAGAGTGGTCTGCAAGATGTAGTAACGTCGACACCGCAGATTGCTCGAATACATTGCTTTTGAGCTATGAACACCCGATTTATGTGACATGAATTGCCCCAAAGGATGACAGCATATCTCAGAATCGAACACACATATCCATGGTATGCCTGGATGACAATTTTTTGATCGCTGATTCTAACTAGCCTCCAAAGAGAATAAGCGAATGAATTTATTTTGTTACAAATCCTGTCGACATGGTCCTTCCATGAGAACAAACCACTACCAGTGTTCGTTGACTATGATACTTTTGGTTATTTTATAGAAATTGCAGTTTTAAAAGCTATTCACGCCATGGAAAAAGCTAAAAGACCATTTTATAGATATTTTCTTGTACCCATGTGCAAAAACAATCAAAAAATAAAAAAATCAAAATTCCTGTTCCAAAAGATGCGAATACACGAAAACAATGGTGTAAGGTTATGAGAAGATGAAAAACACTACAGAAACACAAATAATATTAATTTTTCTTTCAGACACCTTATAAACAGCAACGCCAACATGGTATGTGACGTCACGTTTCGGTTCGACCAATGGTGACGCGTTTCGAAAATTAGAATTTCACTCGCATATTTTGCATTTTTTAATTAATTTTTTATGCAATTTAAAACAAACTAAATAAGGAAATAATGGTTCAGATACGATTTCAGGACGATATTATGGATTCAGGGGAAAAAAAATCAATTCAATTTAATCCAAATGCACATTCCCTATTGTGAGATAGTTTGGGCCATACTCGACCACGCTGGCCTAGTGCGAGTTGGTGGAGGGGTGCGTAAATGGCCTCTGACTAGGATTGACGACTAATATCTACATTTAGTAAATCAGCCGAGACTTACAGCTTAACGTGCCTTCCGAAGCACGGAGACGCTCGAAATAAATGTCACTAAATGTGGTCAGGATGGGGGATCCCTTTTTTTCGCATAACTTTTTTTGTCATAGTTTAATTTGGCATAACGAGTTTGGCATAATTTTTTTTGTCATAATAATATTTTGTCATAATTGTCCTTTCGCATACTGTTTCATTAAGCATAAATATCGTTTAGACTAATGTTTTTTGCCCTAATTTTGATTCGCATAAAATTTTTAGACATATTGTTTTTTCGTCTACAAGTTATTATTGTGTAACAGTAGGTTTAGGTAACATATTTATTTATATAGGAAAAGTATTTCGAAAAGTTATGGCTAGAATATTATGCTTAACAATTATTATGCTTCAAGAAGGTATGCCTAAAAAAATTATGCCTATAAAGATATGGTAAAAGAATATTATGCGTAACTATTATTAGGATAAATAAAAGTATGCCATGTTAAATTATGACAAAAAAACTTATGCGTAAAAATAGGGAACCGTCAGAATGGTCACCCATCCATGAACCGACCGCGGCGAGGGAAGCTTGACTTTCGTTATCTCTAACCACAGATAATATAATACTCTCTAACAAACCAATGTCTCAGCTAAAGTCTCAGCTGCGCCACGAGCGCCTCGCTTGCCAAATGTTATGATAAAAAAATCTTTATTGCAAGGTCAGTTGGCGGACAGGCACGCAGCCCACCTGATGGTAATCGGCCACTGCGGCCTATTCCTTTGCGAGACACTTCACCAGGAAGAATCGCTTAATATACTGCCACACGTAGTCTCAACTGATCTTCAAGCCTTTAATTTCAAGTGTACTGGCTCCCACAAGGACACATTGCTAGGAGGACTGACGGCCGTTGGGGCGGAAAGGTCCTCGAGTGGTGGCCACGTACCGGGAAACGCAGCCGTGGTAGGCCTCCTACAAGGTGGACCGATGATCTCGTAAAGATCGCCGGAATCCACTGGATGCGTGTGGCGCAGGACCGATCGGCTTGGAGATCCTTGGGGGAGGCCTATGTCCAGCAGTGGACGTCGTTTGGCTGAAATGATGATGATGATGTACTGGCTCCAACATTAATATTTGCGGAACACAGCTAGAGCTGTTATGGCGGCAGATTTCTCCTGTGGGGGTGGCTTGCCAGTCAAACTCTGAAAAAGTCATTCCACCAACCAGATAAAACGTGGGAATTGAACCCACAAATTCCTACTGCAGGGCACAGGCCTCCATAAGTCTGAGGGTCAGCTAGTTTCTCGGGTGACACTCTCTAGCCGCCACCCTGACTTGAGGCCTCTCAAGTCGGGGTACCCGGGGATGGGCTGGTCAATAGCCAAGCCTGCTCGTCCCAATCGGGTGTGAAGGGGAAACCGGGGGAGTTTAGTGGGTAGTGGACGCTTTAGTCTCGAGTCCCACACACGGCCGCAGGTCTAGCTAGGCTGCGGTTTGTGTGCATAAACGCATTCGCCTCCGAAAAAAAGGGCAAAGGCATAATTGTAATCAAGTCATTGCTGCAATGATAGGGACTGCCTTAGTCACCACGCTTGCCAAATGCAAATTGCAACTCGACCCTGGAATTGAACCTATGACCCCTGGCGCGGATGGCGCTTTTAAGTGCAGTCAAAAGCACGATCGCGGAGCAGGAAGAATTTCGTACGATGACCCTATATACCAGTCTCTGTTGTTACGCGAGTAATTATTTGCCGTCTCGCTCCTACGCCGGTTCGGTGCGAGCGAGACGGCAAATAATTGCTTTAGCCACTATACCCCTCTTTTTGTTTTAATCTAAGACTATACCACGGAAGCACGGAGAAGGAAGGAAAGTATGAAAACAGACAAACCGAAAACAGTTCTTTATAGTTAGAAGCAACTATTTGCTTTACATTCGTAATAATAATTCTATAGGTAATCCAACCAGTATATAAGATGGGCGTTTCATTGGTGATAGCAAATTGGTCTCCAACTTATTACAGCAACCATCTACTTCACAATGAGGAACTTCGTCGTTATTGTCTGTCTGGTAAGAATCAACTATCTCTTTCTTTTGTGCCGATCTCAAATTAGCCTGTCACAGTTCAGTTCACTGCTGGACATAGGCCTCTCCAAACGCTCTTCACTTTGCTCGATCCTCCGGCACTCGCATCCAGTCCGACTGGCTAGCTACCACAGGTGAAATCTGCCGCCATAACAGCTCTGGCTGTGTTCCGGAAATAATAATGTGGGAGCCAGTCCGTTGCCAGACGTCCCGATTTTGGCGGGACGTCCCGATTTTTAGATCAAAATTAAATGTCCCGCGCGGGACAGGCTCAGTCCCGCTTTTCGAGGAGAACTCGACCGTACGTCACAGAATATAATAATAAGTAGTACTCGTACTTGCAGAGTGCTGAGAAAGAAAGGCGCGTAATGAAGATAAGAGTGTGGGAGAGAGAGGCTACTTGAGATGGCTACTTTTGCTATATATTGTCACGTAAACGTAATTTTAAGTTCATTAAAAAGATAAATATTTGATAACCTTTGATTATATACGTTTTTTACGATGTCCCGCTTTTGACGGAAGAATCCCGCTATTTTCACTCAAAAAGTACCAAAGTCCCGACTTAGCAAAAATAAAAACTGGTAACGCTGGAGCCAGTACACTTGCAATTAAAGGCTCGAAGATCAGATGAGCCTACAGTCTGGCAGCACATTGAGCGACGCTTCCTGGTGAAGTGTTCCTCACTGAATAAGGCCGCTGTGGCTGATTATTATCAGTTGGGCTGCGTGCCTATCTGCCAACTGATTTAGTATAAAAAAAACCTTTCGGCCGTCATGGCAACTCAAAATCAAAATCAAAATCAAAATCAAAATATTCTTTATTCATGTAAACTTGTATCAAGTATTTATGAATCGTCAATTACAGAGTGACTCTACCACCGGTATCGGAATGCAGTCATCTGCCGAGAAGAACCGGCAAGAAACTCGACAGTTACTCTTTTTCATCGCCATGTTTGTTTACAATTTGTTTGTTACAATTACTGATTAGTTTTAGAATACCAAGCCATACAGTATAAAGTATAAGAATGAGACTATAATCTAGAAAAATCCGTGAGCCCTGGAAGACCAGTGCCCAAAGGTGGCACCTGCAGCACAAGTATGACGTATGTGCCAGCCATAATTTCACTCAACCATATTAGAGGGAATGTAACCACCCGACACATAACGCCACCACCCCAAGCACATTTTAGCGAGCATGACCGCCAAGGTTACAGACTCTTCAGGATTCTTTGAATGAAAAAATAAATTTAATTTTACTGAATTATAACATTTAATGTGTTACTGTATAGCAAAGTTAACATTGTTGATACTATCGGGATTCTATACAATGCAAAGGCGCAAGTCCAAGCTTCCTTGTCGTTGAGGTATTCTTATTAAAACGTCGCCGGTCCCTTTTTCTCTTGTGTCCCACCTTGTGTGTTTTCAGCTCCATGACGCGAACGGCACCTGTCGAAAAAGAAAAGCAAAGACAAAAAACAAAAGAAAAGTCGGTCGGAGATAGATCAGCAGTCAGATTGTTCTGAGGTGATTATCATCCAATGCAGAGGAGCAGCACTATCAGTTTGGGCTCAGATTTCTGTCCGCCAAAAAGTCGTTTATACTGTAGTAACCCTTTTTTACTAATATATTTCTGACCTTTGTTTTAAAGTTTTGTATGGGCAACTCAGTGATACTCTTTGGTAGTTTATTAAAAAAATTTACACTTAAACCTACAAAAGAATTGCCAATCTTGTGAAGCCTAGTGTTAGGAATGGCAAGCTTGTGTCTGTTTCTGGTATTTAGATTGTGGCAATCAGATTTCTTTGAGAAGAGATCAATATTCTTACGAATATACATAACACACTCTAATATAAATTGAGAAGGTAATGTCAAGATGTTAATACTTTTAAATAGTTCTCTTAAGGAGTCTCGTGGCTTTAGGCCATATATGGCCCGTATTGCCCTTTTTTGCAATACAAATATCGTTTGAATGTCAGCAGCTGACCCCCATAAGAGTAAGCCATAAGACATCACACTATGGAAGAAGCTAAAATAAACTAGTCTTGCCGTATTAACATCAGTCAGACTCCTTATTTTCCTTACTGCATAGGCGGCTGAACTAAGTCTACCCGCCAAGGCTCTGATATGTGGTCCCCATTGCAATTTTGCATCTAAGGTGATTCCGAGAAACACCGTTGAAGTAACCACTTCGATGAGTTCATCATTTATCTTGACACTACAGATCTTCCGTCCTACATTTGGCATCGTGAACTTAACACATTTAGTTTTTTTGGTATTCAATAGTAAATTATTTACTGTGAACCAATGTTGTGCTTGCGAGAGGGCATTATTCACGAAGTCAAAATTATTTATCTTTCTATCAATTTTAAAAATTAATGATGTGTCATCTGCGAATAAAACTACCTCACATAGATTTTGCATAAAATAGGGAAGATCATTTATATATATCAAAAAGAGCAATGGACCCAATATCGAACCCTGGGGCACTCCCATGAACAAAGGAGCCCCAGAAGAAGTTGTGCCATTTATATCAACTTTTTGTACTCTGTCGGATAGAAAGGATTGCAACAAACTCAAAGAATTCCCCGATATACCATAGTGCTGCAGCTTCATTAGCAGTAACTGGTGACTAATGCAATCAAATGCTTTAGATAAGTCGCAAAAGATGCCTAGAGCATCCCGCTTGCTCTCCCATGCATCGAAAATATGTTTTAGCAATGAGGCTCCGGCATCAGTTGTAGATTTACCTTTTGTGAATCCATATTGCTTATTATGAAATAAATCGTTTATTTTAAAATGAGATAAAAGCTGAGTGAATATAAGCTTCTCAAAAATTTTACTAAGTGCTGGAAGTATCGAAATCGGCCGAAAGTTCGTGGGGTCACTTTTATCGCCGGATTTAAATAGTGGAATTACTTTACTATATTTCATTAAATTCGGGAAATCACCATCATCAACACATTTATTAAATATTATTGCTAAGTAAGGCGCAATAGGTACAATGATGTTTTTGATAATATCTGTTGAAATACCCCATAGATCTTCAGTTTTTTTCATGTTTAGATCTTTAAAAGTTTTAATGATGGTGTCAGAACTAACATGAGTAAATTTAAAAATACAATTACATTTGCCAACATTCGACTTTAGGAGTGAGCAGGCGAGACCCTCATTTGAGTTTATACTGCTTGTGATAGTGACTGGAATATTAGCGAAGAATGATTCAAATCCATTTGCTACCCCAACTTCAGATTCAATTCTAGACCCATTTATATTAAGCGAGAACTTGTGGTCTTGTTTTGTATTTTTACAAGTTTCTTTATTGATAATATTCCATACAGCTTTACTTTTATTAGTGGCCTGTATAATTTTTTTCTTTAAATAATTAGATTTCGCTATTGCACACACTTTTTTGAATAATTTGGAATAGGTTCTAACATATTCTATGAATTCCGGGTCATTTGAGGAAGCTTTTAAAGAATATAATTCATATAGCTTCCTTCTACTCTTGAAAATACCATCAGTTGCCCAGTCACTAAATTTAGTCTTAGAGCTGTTAGAGTTGATAGTTTTTTTTGTAAAAACTCTATTAAACTCCCTTTCTATAATATTGAAAAGACTTTGATATAAATCATTAGCATTACTTGCATCCAAAGGCATCCTGGACAGCTTGTCATTTATATTTTCCTTAAATCTCTCAACCCTATTTTTAGTTATTGGCCTGCAAACAAAGCTTGATGTAGTGGGGGCATGATAATGCTCCAGTACAGCTAACTGTCCACTATGATCAGAGTTAATAAAATTAATAATGGATTTTTCAAGAACTACACAATTACAAAAAATATTATCTATGCAGGTTGCTGTGGTGGGTGTAACTCGAGTTGGTTCCTCAAAAAGTTTGTGTAAATTAAAAGATTGAAAAATGTTTAAGAACCTTGTAGAAACTTGTGAATTATCTAAGATGTTAATATTAAAGTCTCCACATATAACAATTTTCTTATTTGAGGTGCATACTTTCCGTAGCACTTCTTCCATGGAAGACTCAAATTCAGTGTAGCTTGCAGAAGGAGGTCTATACACACAAATAACAATATGCTGCTCTAACTCTGTACATGCAATCTCAATGGTACGTTCTAATGAGAGCGACACTATATCTTTGCGATCCTTAGATCTAATATGATTTTTAATTAAAATAAGAGAACCGCCTCTAATAGCCTTGTCTCTTGTAAAGGAACTGCTAATTTTATAATTTTCTATATTAATTATAAGCTCATGTTGTTTTAACCAATGTTCTGTCACACACAATACATGCACATTCCTTTCATTTAGAAATAGTTCTAACTCTAATTCTTTGCCAGAAAAACCCTGTATATTTTGGTGTATAATATTAAATATACTGGGTTTTTCCTTTGTCTCTAAGCAGCTAGAGTATTTTTCCTCTATTGTCTTATAATATAATTTAAATTATTTGGAGAAAAATCCAAACTTTCTTTTAAAATATTATTAATATTAAATGCTACCAAAGTAGCCAATTCATTTCTAATTTTAGTAGGCAAACAAAATGCTTTGCCAGTCAAAGTAAACTTTTGATGAATAAATATATTCATGTCAAAAAATAAAAATTTGTCGCTGTGACTATGTGTCAAGTTATAAATAGTGGTATTCAGCATATGAATACGGTTATTTTGAGCAGATGTATAATGATTACTATAGGGAAAAGCACACAGTATCACTCTTTTGACATTTAACTCTAATAGGACTGAGAAACTATTAATAATATCTTTTTTACTATTATTCAGGCCATTTCCCATCATCAATAATATAATCGAATTTTTATTATAATTATTTGACTTCACTTGATCAATTATTTGATTAAGTGAAGCATCTGGCATACAGTAATTAGTTACAGGACAATTAATTTTTTTGTTTAAAAGCGTCCCATAACCAACCCCAATCCTATCTGAGAACATAAATAAATTTTCATTTATGTCATGAGATAAACAGTCATCTGTTTGATCAGACTTAACAATACTATCTAATAAAAGTGGTTTTGGTTTATCATCAGTGGTACTGAGCGCATGCACTGGACCTGCAGTGTTGTTGCAGCTACACTCATCCAAAAAACTATTTGCAGCACAGATGTGTTCGCTAATTTCTGTCTGGGCAGAATTATATTTATGGGTGATGATCTCAAGTGACTTCCGTACCCTCAGGATGTCAGCTTGCAACTCGTGTGTTTCACACTCATACCTCAGTCTACTCTCATCTAATTTTCTACTATAAATTTCAATGGTATCAATAAGGTCCCTACGTTGTTTTCTTAGTTTTATGTTGGTGAGAAAACATTTTTGTTGTTTAATCATTTTTTGTGTCTTTCTAATGTACCTACTGATGTTAATATATTTCTTAAATTTAGTTTTGCTTTTAAATTTAGGGTTATACTTGCCAGGGCTTGTGTCTTCAGACTGAAAGAATTCCTTGCCTCCCGGGGACTCCATCAACTCCTCATACAGGTTGTGGGTATGTAATGCCTCTTGGGATTTCTGGTTTTCTTTATGTGTACTTATGATATAATTTGCATCACGCAGTTCCACCTCCAGCTCCTGAATGCGTCTCAGGGCCTGCTCATAAGTGTCCATGCACTGGTCAAAGTTTCCAACTGTTGCAAGCAGCTGGTCCCGTTGAGTCAGTGTGTCCATTAGTTTGGCATGCAGTTCAGCCAGTTCGCATTTCAGCTGGGTGTTATTTGTGATGATCTTCAGGGACTCGTCTTCATTTTCATCACGTTCCCTTAGGAGCTGACTATTTTCCTCTTTTAGTTTTTTGAGTTCTTCGAGGGAACGTCTTAATTTTAATTCTAGGTCTGCCGCAGTGGCCCTCCTAGTCATCATCTTTGAAGATGTTGCACCAGTGCTCATGCTAGAAACAGAAAATGAAACTTTAAAGCAACTTTTCCCTTTTTGCCAGGCTGTGTAGGGTAGATATTTTTCTTATTTTACTTTCAGAATATAAGCTAGTATTTCCAATAAGTAATCACTTTTAAAACGTTTTAGCAAAAGTTATAATTACAAGAAGTGTATGTATTAGAATTTAATTGACAAATAATTTATAGTGGAAGTAAACAAACTTGCATTAAAAAATAACCTACAAGGGAAGTCTGTATGTAATTAACTACTTTAATAGAAACTATCTATTTTAATTTCGTAGTAGTTCGTTTCGTTTAAGTAAAAGAGGCGTAATATATGAAAGCAATACTCCCCCGGAAAATCCGTTGTCGATTTAAAGTTGATCTTGTTGTACACTTTGACAGCCGGCCGGTGGAAAACAAGTCGCTTTACAAAACTTGTTTATTCAATAGGTATTGGGCTGATAACACTTATCCTGGATATTTGTCCACTTATTTCACTAAATATACGTAAAACATTATATTTCAGCACTTATTTTCTATTAAAAATACAATAAATTTATATCAGCTGACGTTTTGACGTCAACAACTAAACTTCGCAACCGGTTGAGAAATAGTTATTTATGTGACTGTTGCATAATGAGGGTCATTAAAATACGAATGTGGTTTTATGAAACGAACGAAGTGAGTTTCATAAAAGGATTACATGAGTATTTTAATGCCTAATTATGTACAGTCACATACATAACTTTATCTTCATTCATACGATAATATGTCTATTTTAAAGTCAGGATCGATGTGAAACCGCGTGGAATATAATCCGTAGTATCAGGAGAGCAGAGAAGAACAAGAAGCTAGGCTAGCACGCGTCTTTCAAACTCTTTGATTTAATGAATAGTTACGCTGCGGTTATGCTCTCCTGGTACCTTTGAAAATACATCAAGATGTTTTGCTTACAATTATGTTAGCTTCAAATCCATTAATTTTTACTTTTTAAGAAGACGTTCGAAATTTGAACGTAATTAAAGTATCGGTTACCGATACTAAAATGTAAACATTACGATGCAGCCACAGATACTTATATCTAAATGTAGGGCGTTTGCTCATCGCTCCTGACTATAAAATAGACATTATTATGGTATGGATGTAGATAAAGGAAATTTTTAATCCTCGTCGGCAACTAGTTACGAATAAAAAATATTTTTTATTTATTTATAAGCAACTAAGTAGTTGCCAACAAGGAATTTTTCAAAAACACTTATCTTTGTTTTCTGTCTGTTACAGGTCGGCGCAGTTCTCTGCAAGCCTTGTAAGTATAATACCTAAAGCTATAGACCTGTCGTGAGTTCAAATCCCATTTAGGGCAAAAACTCATGCAATGGACTATGTTTGTCTTGCGTCCAGTGGCGTAGCGATTTCCAGGAGGAGCAGGGCGGCTGAATTGTCCTCCGCCCCGGGCGGCTGACAAAATCAAAAATCAAAATCAAAATCAAAATATGAAAACTACGCAAATTACTGCTAAATAACTCTAATTTTACAATATTCACTTTTTACAACATTAAAAATATATACATAAAAGAACCAATCATAATTATAAATAAAAAATTTGGCCGAGGTCTCCGTCCATGGGAAAAGTACCCAGGACACTAGCAACGTTTCCACGCTGGATGGCTAGGCTGATGCGCTGCCCTAGGTACAGACCAGCTTTGGGATCGTGAGATGACTCCAGCAAACGCTTAGATATCTCACGATACACCCTGCGAGCGCTTGGACCCCAGGGCCCCAGCGTTAATCAAAATATGCTTTATTCATGTAAATTTGTATCAAGTATTTATGAATCGTCAATTACAGAGTGACTCTACCACCGGCTTCGGAATGCAGTCATCTGCCGAGAAGAACCGGCAAGAAACTCGACAGTTACTCTTTTTAATCGCCAAAGTTTATACAACAATGATAAATAAATCTATCTATACTAAGCCATACAGTTTTTCGTGTGAATGTAGATATAATAATAATAATAAAGAAAAATATTATAACTGTAGGACGTAGTGTAGATATAACAACAATGACAACAGATTAAAATACAGTTTGCGCTGACAGGGAGCGAAGCATTCCTACTACCAGTATCTACAGATCTCCATCATCTTCAATTTTATAGTAACCTTTTTTCATCAGACGACCCCCACGCTACGCCACTGCCTGCGTCAGAATGTTCATTTGAACCCAGCACTAAGTAAATGGCTAGTTAGGTTATGGATGCCAGAATCAACGAAAGTACCACAATTGTAAATAATCAAATACAAAATAAATTAAATGATTAGACCTGGACATCGTTAATCCGTTAATATGTTAATACATTTAGTTAAAAATGTTTTTTTTAAGCTATACTTTTAAGGGGTTATTCTCAAACTGTACACACGAGACTGGACACAATATCAATTTAGTGAAATTAAAATTTGTAATCATATTTTATTACTTTGTCATCTCGACACGAAAATATTTCCTTTGTTCCCAACACCGTAACCTGTAACACTGTGACTCGTTGGGATAACTTTGTAAAATGAATGTATTTAACAGGAGAGTGTTCAGAATCCGATTAGGAGTCCAATTGACGAGCCATTTGGTGTAATGGTCGAGAAGTCGGCTAATACACCAAAGGTCGCGGGTTCGATCCCCGCACGGTACAAACATTTGTGTGCATGAACATGTCTGTTTGTATCGGTCTGGGTGTTTCTATGTATAATATGTATGTATTTACAAAAAAATATATATATGTAATGTTTATCCGTTGTCTAGCACCCATAGTACAAGCTATGCTTAGTTTGGGGCTAGATGGCGCTGTGTGAATAATGTCCAGGGATTTAATAATTTAAAATTCGCTATAAAAAATATCCTCCATTTTTTGCATTTTTTATCCTAATATGCATGAACTACCCAAAAATCCCGTGTGCTGGCCGGCCGGTTATGCCTCAAACTCAAATTGTACGCGAGTACAATAGGTCTACCCCTGAACGAGTGCACGAAATAGGTACTGTGAAAGGAAGAGTGTCCGCACGTTACGCGGATTTTCAGGAAAATTTCAACTAAGATTATTAACAAATATTTTATTGGTACCAGAAATTTTTACCAGAAATTGGTATATACCAGAGTTTTTATTGGTATATACTTATTTCATTATATGAAAGCATGAACTATTTGGGGTTTAATTTTCTGTCATACTGTAATCAGGTAACATTTATTTTTATTTCTATCTTTTCAGCTGCCAACGTGCAAGGTAACGTAGGCGATCTTGCAAACGGTGGCGTAGATGATTGTTCGGGAGCAACCAATGCAGGCAACACTGGTGTCGGAAATCCCGTTGATACTACTGGTGCAGTGAACAATGGAGCTAAAAGAGTTGGTATGTACTAATAATGAATTACAAAAACAAATGCCTAAAGACGAAAGTCTTCAATCAGTGCGTCCTACCCGTAATGACATACAGAGCTGAACGCTGAGCACAAGTTTAAAGTCGCTAAGCGGGCTATGGAAAGAGCTATGCTCGGCGTCTCTCAGCGGGATCGCATCCGAAATGATGTGATTCGGCAGAGAACCAAAGTCACCGACATAGATCGCCGGATTAGCCAGCTGCAGTGGGAGTTGGCTGGCCATATCAGCCGTAGAACCGATAACCGTCGAGGTAAACGGGTTCTAGAGTGGAGATGTCTCAGTAAACGTAGTGCAAGACGCCTCTCTGCTCTCCTGGTACTACGGATTATATTCCACGCGGTTTCACATCGATCCTGACTTTAAAATAGACATTTATCGTATGAATGAAGATAAAGTTATGTATGTGACTGTACATAATTAGGCATTAAAATAATCATGTGATCCTTTTATGAAACTCACTTCGTTCGTTTCATAAAACCACATTCGTATTTTAATGACCCTCACTAAGCAACAGTCACATAAATAACTATTTATTGATTTTGTTTCAGGTGGTGTTGCAGGTTTGGCGGATGGACTTCTTAGTAAGTTTATATGGGACTGTCACTGCTTTTAATTTTTTTTTAATTTTAGAAGTACTCAGAGAAGATCAACGTACATTATGTGTTTGCACAGCGTTTAGTTCGTAAAATCTAGGATGATACCTGCGACATATTCTATCATCGGGATTGCCAGTAGTTTTACATTTTTTAATTTCAAATGTATGCAGAGAAATGACGTTCATGATTGGCCGGCCCTGCCCCCTTAGAGATGTTTATTGCTACCATCTATCGCTTCCACTTTATAATTGATAACGAAATATCGATAACATTGTTTCTTGGATTAAAAAATCTAAATGTAGTTAAATGCGATTCAAAAATAAGATTACTTCCTTAAAGGTATGCAATCTTGCATTGTGGAATTTGTGGATCGACGGAAGAATAGATTATTTAGGTATCGTATTTTGCGTCCCTAGAAATGTCACTGTGACACCTGTCACAGATATCATCCTAGATTTTACAAACTATAGTGATTGGGAGTGCCGGATGCCCGCGTTCTTAGTACGTATGTTTTTATAAAATACTAGCGGCCGCCCTCGCGGTTTCACCCGCGCGTAATTTCCTTTTTCAACTATCCCCCTTCCCCCCAATTTTCCGAGATAAAAAGTATCCTATATCCTAATCCCGCTTATAAACTATACGTGTGCCAAATTTCATCTAAATCCGTTCATCCGTTCTTGAGTTATAAATAGTGTAAATAACATCAACTTTCTTTTTTAAATATAAATGTAGATGGAGGAAATCCATATCGATGATTGACACCTTAATTAGCTTAGATTGAGGCTAGATGGCGCTCTGTGAAAGATGTCCAGGAATGTACTATCGAGGTAACCCGCGCCTGTGCAGTATTTTCACGTTCACAAGCACCGCTCCTAAGAAGTCACGATGCGCGTGCACGGTATATTTTTCCAAAAGTGATCACGCGCGGGAGACCTCGATCGTACAGTCGACGGTACAACAGACAACCCTAATCTGTCAAATTTCTACAACCGCCTCCGTGGAACAGTGGCTAAGCCGCTCGGGTATAAAAACACGGAGGTCGTGGGTTCGATTCCCGCCTTGGGTCTGGTTGGTGGTAGGGCTTTTTCAGAGTCCGACTGGCTAGCTACCACCCCCACAGGTAAAATCTGCCGCCATAACAGCTCTGCCTGTGTTCCGGCAATATTAATGTGGGAGCTAGTACACTTGAAATCAGAGGTTCGAAGATCAGATGAGTCTACAGTCTGGCAGCACATTGAGGGACGTTTCCAGGTGAAGCGTCCCTCAATGGAATAGGCCGCAGTGGCTGCTTACCATCAGGTGGGCTGCGTGCCTGTCTGCCAACTGACCTAGTATTAAAAAAAATATTCAGCTTTATTCACTTCACATAGAGTTCTTTTTCAATTGACAAGTTTAGACAGGTTAGGGTAGGTTGATCTGCTGCTGTGCCCTTCGGTTGGGGGCCTAAGAATACCGCCGAGGTATCCCCTGCCTGTCGTAAGAGGCGACTAAAAGGGGCCCTCGAACCCGGGGGCGGCGTGGGACGTTCCGCGTGCAGCCCCGGCAACGGGTTCGGAGAAGACGGCCACACCATGGCCCGTGTGGTTCGTAATGCGCCGCACATCGGCGGCGCAGGGCGCAGGGCGCGCCCGAGGCGGGCCGCAGCGGCTCGCGCGAGAGGGGGTTCCGTGGCGTTATCTCCGTATGGGGGTTCTCGGTTCCCCCTCACTGCGCTGAGAGGGTCATCGTCAGGTTTTAGTCGGTAGGGCCGAAGTGCGAGTCCGACACACCGCTCGGGACGAACCTCCGTCCCTGAGTGACCCCCGGCTTTAGCAGGGGGGGTCCGGCGTCTGGTTTATCAGGGACGCCGGGCCGGTGCGTAAAAGCATTTCCTGACGCAAAAAAAAAAAGCTGGATCTGCTGCTGCCGTCTGTACATATTGTTTATATTTATTTATTTTTCTTTTTTAGATGGTGTTGGCAATCTTGTCAATGAACTGGGACAAGTGGTCGGCAAACTTGGAAATATCGTCGGTAAGACGCCACAATTCTAATATATGTAGTAATCAAAATACATAGAAATATTATGTATGTATAGCTCAATGTCAAAATATCAGTAATATATTGTATTTTTGGATTAGAGATGGGCATTCAACCCGGTTTTTTCCCATCTTGGGAAAATATCGGGTTAAATGCCCATCTACACGGTGATTTTGATGTCATTGGCATCCATTTGGCCCATTAATGTACTCATAAATGAAGGTATGGTTTTACGTGAAAAGGAATTTATTGTTTTTTTTTTTTCTATTTTTGTATGAAAATCTTAATGCTCTTCACAGAATACATCTACTTACCAAGTTTCAATAGTATAGTTCTTATAGTTTCGGTAAAAAGTGGCTGTGACATACGGACGGACGGACAGACAGACAGACATGACGAATCTATAAGGGTTCCGTTTTTTGCCATTTGGCTACGGAACCCTAATAAGGGACTATCTGATTTTTTTCCGGTCTTAAAATTAAGAAGCTGTATAACACTTGTGTTATTTTAAATATTTTTTTGTTTTCAGGAGTTGTTATTGGCGGAAAAGTTGTACCAGTAGGCTCAGACGTCGGAGGAGGTAAATAAAAAATCTATTAAATTTCTAAACTGGTATACACAAGCCATTTGGTGTAATGGTCGGTGTTTTTATACAAAGAGGTCGCGGGTTCGATCCCCGCACGGTACAAACATTTATGTGCATGAACATGTCTGTTTGTATCGGTATTTGTGTTTCTATGGTATAAATGTATGTATTTACAAAAGAAAAGTAAAAAAAACTCATGAAAAATGTTTATTCGTTGCCATACATAGCACAAGCTAATGCTTGGTTTGGGGCTATACTGCGTTACTTTTTTAGTCGTTGTTTTCCCGCAGTAACTAATTGAAGAACTGATAATTGAAGTTTTTTTTAGTCAAATCATAAGTTTGACGATTGTGATAGACGAACCTCGAACCAATAGTACTAACTGCGTCGCGGACGGTCACCGGATTGCCCCTCCGCGCTTATAAAAAAAAAAGATAATTCACTATTTCATTTTACCGTCACTCTTAATAAAAAAAAACCAGAAAGTAAAAAAAATAAAAACAAGAAAAAAAATACCTTACAAAAATTTATAGTACTACTAAAGGTATAGCGTTCTGCTGCGGGAAAACAACGACTAAAAACACGCGGTATACCGCTGTGTGGGGTCCGGCCGTTATGCCCCCATTCCGGTTTGCCCCCGGCCGGTATGCCACCACAATTTTAAGTAAATTTGTTCCAGTTTGCCGTTAAACCGTGGGGGCACAGCGGCCGGGGGCAAACCGGAATGGGGGCATAACAGCCGGACCCGCTGTGTGAATAGTGTCCAAGGATATTTATTTATTTATTTTTCTCAGGTGTCCTCAACAACAACGGAAACATCGTCGACTCTTCCGGAAACATTATCGGTAAGATTTATTTATTATTTTATTTTTTACCTGTTAGTAAGCGGCCACTGCGGCCTATTCCATTGAGGGACACGTCACCAGGAAGCGACGCTCAATGTGCTGCCAGACTGTAGGCTCCTCTGATCTTTATTTATTTATTTAAACTTTAATGCACAATCAAGAGTACATAAGGCGGACCTAATGCCTAATGGCATTCTCTGCCAGTCAACCTTTGGGCCAATCAAGTCAATCTTCGAGCCTTTGGTTTCAAGTTTAGTGTACTGGGTCTGGCTCACACATTAATACTGCCGGAACACAGCCAGAGGTGTAATGGCGGCAGATTTCACCTGTGAGACTAAGCGTCCACTACCCACTAAACTCCCCCAGCCAGCCTTGTGGCTATTGACCAGCCCGGGTCACTCACTACCTCAGAAAAAGGAAACCTATGGAAGTGTTACAAAATCATATTATATAATTAATAGTTATACTTATGGAATTACCACCATTCACCACATTATTTGGCTTGAGATTTTTCAATTTGACCTTAGATTTTGGGGGGGGGGGGGGTCATGTCCCCTGTGACCACCCCCCCCCCCCCCTTCGGACCGCGCCTGAGTTGGGTGATCGCAAGATTGACCTCCGTAGCCATATACTCAGCTAGGAAAGGAAGACATTATTAACCTTTTGAACGCCAAGCTACGAACGCACTGCTCGTGTCCTGTACGCCAGAGCTGGGTTATTCTTTATTGTCGAATCTAAGGAAAAAATACCAGTAATCGTTTTGAACATATATATTTCATATTCTTATTTGATTTCATATTTTTAGAGGCAGGGTTTTTGTCAAGTAGACATCGTTGACGTGCAAAAGGTTAATAATAAAGATGATGATGATTTAAATCAACGTTTTCTTCCAGGAACCGTCGTCAACGGAGTTGTCAAGCCCCTGACCGGTAAATAGACATATATAGACCGACAAACTTATCTGTTCCGGTGGCCAAAATTGGAACTACGTGAAATACAATGCAAAAACGATATTTAATGACAGTTCTAAATAGACAGTAGCGACGCCGCCACCGGAACAGATAAGTTTGTCGGTCTATAATTGAACCAGCTTTTACTATAAAAGAAAGAGAACACAGTTGGTTTCTTCATACGAACGACGAGCCATTTGGTGTAATGGTCGAGAAGTGGCGGGTTCGATCCCCGCACGGTACAAACATTTGTGTGCATGAACATGTCTGGGTGGTCTGGGTGTTTCTATGTATAATATGTATGTAGTTACAAAAAAAAGTACATAAGTAATGTTTATCCGTTGTATGGCACCCATAGCACAAGCTAATGCTTAGTTTGGGGCTAGATGGCGCTGTGTGGATAAGTCCAGAGATATTTATTATTTACTAGCTGACCCGGTGACTTCGTATTATACTTACTTTAGTATTTTTCTGGCAATTTTTCCATACTTTCTAATTGTTTAAGCCTTCTCTGGATTTCCACAAATACTTCAAGACCAAAATTAGTCAAATATAGGTTGAACCGTTCTCGAGTTTTAGCGAGACTAACGAACAGTAATTTATTTTTATTTATATAGATTATACAGTCGTACGTTTGTGTGCGCCAACTCATAAGTGACACCAAATGTTTCGTGTAAATATACACTTGGCGCTGGCTAGCCCGTTCCTTTGCTTGAACTTGGCTTGACACGCTACCGCGTGTCTAGATGCGTCGCCAAGACTCAAACAAAATCTCTTTGTCAGATTTGGTTGTAATGCTTGAAAATTCGGGTCCGGCCGTTATGCCCCCATTCCGGTTTGCCCCCGGCCGGTATGCCCCCACAATTTTAAGTAAATTTGTTCCAGTTTGCCGTTAAACCGTGGGGGCATACCGGCCGGGGGCAAACCGGAATGGGGGCAAAACGGCCGGACCCGAAAATTGGGTCCGGCCGTTATGCCCCCATTCCGGTTATTGTGTGAGTAATTCTCACTTATTTATTTATTTATTACAGGTTCGGGCCAACACCTGGCCTGATGGTTGCAATCAATAAGGTAAACAATGTTTTTTCTTCTATTTTTCCGAGCACTCCAAGCTCTTTATGAGTTACTTTGAAATATTTTATTGGGGGGCGTCCATAAATTAAGTGAGATGTCTTAAGGGGGGGAGGGGGTCGAGTCAAATCTCATCTAATCTTACGTTGTAGAGAGGGGGGTCTCGGCAAATACCACGCTTTTTTTTTTATAATTGAAAAAAAAAAACTATGTTGGTCCATTTAATCCAGTTTTTTTTCGGACTGACCTCGCTGTTGGCCGCGGATGGCCTTGACAGAATCGAGCAATGTGGGAGCGGAAGGCTCCACCACTAATGCATTTAATCCAGAAATGAATCGTAATACGATTAAGATCATTTTTTTTCTTTTTACAATAACAATCCAACGCGTAAGAAACCCACATTTTAAAAAATCTCACGTGAGATTGGGGATTGGGGAGGGGGTTGAATAAAATCTCACGACATCTCACCAGGGGGGGAGGGGGGGACAGAAAATTAAAAAAAACACCTCACGTAATTCATGGACGCCACCTTGTGGAACATTTTTTATGGTAGACAGGAACGCAGCTCACCTGATGGTAAACAGCCACTGCGGCCTATTCCATTAAGAGACATTTAATTATGCGTCATCGCTCAATGTGCTGCCAGACTGTAGGCTCATCTGATCTTCGAGCCTTTGAATTCAAGTGTACTGGCTCCCACATTAATACTGCCGGAACACAGCCAGAGCTGTTATGGCGGGAGCTTTCACTTGTGGGGTGGTTAGCTAGCAGTAAAAATAATATTTATTTATTTATTTATTTTCACTTTATTGCACAAAACAAGTAGGTACAATTGGCGGACTTAATGCCGAAAGGCATTCTCTACCAGCCCAACCAGTCAACCATTGGGCCCTGGGGATGGGCTGGTCAATAGCTAACGCTGGCACCGGCTCGTCCCAATCGGGTGTGAAGGGGAACCGGGGGAGTTTAGTGGGTAGTGGACGCCTTAGTCTCGAGTCCCACACACGGCCGCAGGTTTAGCTACCCTGCGGTTATGGTGCATAAAAGCATTCTCCTCCGAAAAAAAAAAAAAAATAAAGTCTACCATTGGGCGTAGCAGTAAACTGGTGCGGTAATTGCAAGAAGAAAATGAAATGAGATAATGTATTTTTTGTAGGCCTGTGTCCCATTATTTATTTTTTTCGAAGGAGAATGCTATTGAGCACCATAACCGCAGGTTAGCCACACCTGCGGCCGTGTGTGGGACTCGAGACTAAAGCGTCCACTACCCACTATACTACCCCGGTTTCCCCTTTACACCCGATTTGGACGAGCCGGAGCCAGCCTTGTGGCTATTGACCACTTATGAAACGAGGTGACCCTCAGACTTAGCTCGGACGAACTGTGCAATGCGGGCGATGGGAAGCTACCCCCGCCCGCAGATCAACCCTCAGGCTTGAGAAGGTGTAGGCCTGTGTCCCAGCTGATGATTTGATGATGATGATGATGTATTTTTTGGTTACAGGTACAGAGACAAATACGGACTTCGACAGTTGTATCTACTGATGATCAACAACAACTTGGATCAAACATTTGTAAACAACTAAGTTCGAAATAAACTCGATTGTTGCGCAAAATACTCCTTTTATTTCTTTTTGAAAATATCTGTACATTTTTATTAGACACTAGCCTTACGCCCGCGGTTCACCGCGCGTTATTTATTTTTTCAAATATCCCCTCGTTCCCCCCACATTTCCAGGATGAAAAGTACCCTATGTCATCCGGGGATAATGTAGCTATCCAACAGTGAAAGAATTATTTAAATCGGTTCACTAGTTTCGGAGCCTCAGTGCGCGAGTCTGACTCGCACTTGGCTGGTTTTTCATAGTGTGGTGTTGAAGCCCACGGCGGCCTTAGGGATCTAACAGACGAACGACCCATCGTTTGCGACCCTCGACGACTGCGGTGAGCGGCTGTCGTTCGGGGCCGCAACGACAGCCGACGACCCTCTGAGTCTGTCGCGCGGGGTCGCAACGACTGTCAGCGACAGTCGTCGAGAGTCGTCGAGAGTCGTCGGCTGTCGTTGCGGCCCCGAACGACCCTCGACGACCAGCGACAGTCGTCGAGAGTCGTTCGGGGCCGCAACGACAGCCGACGTCTCTCGACGACTGCCGTTGACGGTCGTTGTGGCCCCGCGCGACAGACGCAGAGGGTCGTCGGCTGTCGTTGCGGCCCCGAACGACAGCCGCTCACCGCAGTCGTCGAGGGTCGCAAACGATGGGTCGTTCGTCTGTTAGATCCCTATGGTGCGCGGTTACCGTGGCCTATGGACGCATGTAACACCAGAGTAATTAAAAAAAAAACGACGGGTTGCACTCCGGGAGTGCCGGCAGAAGTGAAAACCTGAATATTAACGTTGTGCATTTTTGATATGTATTTTGGAATGGTTAGGGATTTAATTGATTGGTAGAGGTATAAAAGTACTATCATTTATATGGTAAAATACAATATTTATTTATTGCGCTATCGTACACAAACATGAAAATTTATATTACATTAAAAAGTTTATCTCTCAGAATTAATGAAATCAGAAACTTTTTCAGACTTATCAGAAACTCCTTGCTGTGACACTGAAACGCCATGTAATAAATGATGATAAAATGATTGACAACCGTCAATGTCATACTTTTTTGATTGACAACTATTTATTTTCTAAACAACGAAAACAAAGTTTGGAATTTACAACTAATTGCATACTGGAATCTGCGGATAAACTTTTGAATTTGGAGCAATCGGCCAAGAAATGATTCCCTTTACAGAATCCGCAGACTCCCGAATCGTTAATAACACGAGTGGTGTTACAGTAATCAACATGTCGCTTTCGAGGATGTTCACTGGGAATTTGGGGTAACAAGCCAAAATGTGTGTGAGAACGAGCCTCTTGTCGCAGGAAATCGGACAGCATTTCCAACTTCATACGACCTGATACATGCTCCGCAGCATAGCGGATCCAAAGACTGCGGAGAAGTGGTGTTAATTTCCATAAAGTACTGTTATATAATTCCGGCGAATAAAGATATTCCAAACTTTTTAAATGTTTTATTACGGCAATGAAATTTTGAATTTTGCAGGATATCAAATTAAGGTCTTTGTGGTCACTTTGTAGCATAGGAAGCATATAGGAAGCGACCGCACTGCGGCTATAATAGTAGAAGAGGTCACACTTGACAGTTCATTCATGCAAAGAAAAATATACCTTACGCTAAAGGAATAAAACTCAAGAAAACAACATCAGTTCTTATTAATACAATTATTTACTCTACTCCTGATGTACATAAGAAGCACTTTTCTTTGCATTTAATAAATGAGCTGTCAAATTGAACAAAAAACCATTATTGTCTATAGACCGACAAATTATCTGTTCCGGTGGCGGCGTCGCTACTGTCTATTTAAAACTGTCATTAAATATCGTTTTTGCATTGCATTTCACGTAGTTCCAATTTTGGCCACCGGAACAGATAAGTTTGTAGAAAACACGTGTCCGGACTTCAAATTTTATATGGATTTTCGATCAGGTCACGTGACACATAAATCCTGTCGCGAGTTTAACATTTTTTCCCCATACAAAAAAAGTGCACAACGCCGCTAAAGAAGTTTTCACTTCAAAAAAAGTATTTAAGTAATGTTTATCCGTTGTCTGGCACCCATAGCACAAACTTATGCTTAGTTTGGGGCTAGATGGCGCTGTGTGAATAATGTCCAGAGATATTTATTTACTTGTCCAGAGATATTTGAGGATTCAGGCGACTGGGACCAAATAAAACTGGGACCGCGGTCCCAGTTACCTGATAACATTTTTGAATCGGTCGACTGGGACCATATACCTAATTTCCTTTAATGTACAGTTAACAGAAAAATCAAGTTATAACTCAGGATTTTATTTTATTTAGTATTACGGTTAAGTATTTTTGAAGTGAAAACTTCTTTAGCGGCGTTGTACACTTTTTTTATGGGGAAAAAATGTTAAACTCGCGACAGATTAGTAAGATTGATTCGCCATGCTCGTCGAAGTTATAGGCGCCCAGAAACACCAAAGAATTTAAGTCACACGGAATATCTAATGGCGGAGTAGAATTTCATGTAAAATAAAAGCGAAGTGATGCAAAACTTCTATTTGAAGTACCAGGCGCCCATAAACACCAAAGAGTAGATCGAAAATTCGTAAGACGGATGGAGAGTAGACAGCCAGTGCGGCGTTGTGTCAGTATGGATTTGTCATAAAAGTGACATTCGGTTGCTACTTAGCATTGTTATGAGGAGATGGTTGTCATTGCAAATAAATATTACATCACGATATGTGCATCTTCTGACTTTATTATAAATATATAATAGGAGTAATGAGTACTTACTTTATGGTGTATAAAGTTAAGAGACAATAAGACAGATTTTTATATTATTATTTTTTTGAGGAGATTTCTGTTGAATGTTTACTTAGAATTACTAGTTAAGTAGGCATATGAGCCAACGTGATTTTTGAAACATAATTAAGACTATTATACTGTTTAAGTAGGTAATACAAAAACTAACTTACCTTTGCAAAAATTAACTTTGTTTTATTTGTGACACCTTTTCTGCTAACTGTACTAAATCTTGTATTTCAACAATGGATTTGTGGTTAAAATTACGGGTGGTCCCACTCGCCTGACAAAATAAACAAATAAAAACTAATCAGGCAACTGGGACCGCGGTCCCAGTTATATAGTGGTCCCAGTCGCCTGAATCCTCAGATATTTATTTAGAGGCATCACTGGCAATGCCGACCCTGTAATTTGAAAAGAAAACAAAACATTGGCAGAGGCCTCGTTCTCGAATTTCGCGGCCAGCGGGGCGGCAGCGGCAGCGGCGAGATGTTTTGTATGGAATCCCATAGACCCGTTCTCGAACACAGCGGGGCGGGAGCGGGAGCGGCAGCGCACGCAGGCGCACTGCGGATCACCGCTTGACAGCATCCTACCGCTCTTGACGGCCCGCGTCAAGCGGTGACCGCAGTGCGCCTGCGTGGTGCGCCGCCGCTCCCGCTACCGCGAAATTCACCAAAGGTGGCTGCATTTCACCAAACGAGCGGCTCATTCGAGAGGAACTTACTTCGTTCTACGTCTAAAAAGTGTAAAAAATTTCGTCATCATCATTTCAGCTGAAAGACGTCCACTGCTGGACATAGGCCTCCCCCAAGGATCTCCAAACCTATCAGTCCTGCGCCACCCGCATCCAGTGGATTCCGGCGACCTTTATAAGATCATCGGTCCACTTTGTGGGAGGCCTACCAAGGTAAATTCGTATTAAATTCGGTATTCGGTAAACGGTATTTAAATTCGTTGTTCCCAGTACAAAAAATAAATAACAACGTAACGTTGCGTAATGCAACGTTAATAAAAAATTGGCTAATTATTAATTAATTTATGGTAAAAAATATCTTCAGTGTATTTCACTACTTTATCACATTTTAAGTGCTTAATTAAGTATCTAATTACTTTCTTATGTGCCATAGTAAAGCCCTTTAGCGAAACATTCATATGTTAATATAAATTAAAGTAATTGGGTTTCAATGTCGTTTTCGGTTAATTAGAAAACGTCATGGTATAATGATTACTTAGTAAGTGTCACATATTGTTCGATACGATAGAAGTGTGAAAAAATCCTTAATTCAGTCGATGATAAGAAAATGCTAAGCTGAGTTGGTATTCAATGTTTTATACAAGTAAGAAAAAAACACATTTGACATACCTAAACAACGTAACACCAATCAATCAAATTGGTGTTACGAATTTGATTTGATTTACAAACAAAACAATTCCTTCAAAAGTAAAAAAGTAGTTTGTGTATGGGGTACAATTCGAGCTCGCGAAAATTCATCTTTAAGAAAATTTAGATAAACTATACTAAACGCGCAAAAAAAGACAGCATGATCGTTATCTGACAGACAAAATTTTCCCGAATATAGGATGGAAAGTTTCAATGGGGCAGCCAAGGGAGGTACCATAATCGTTGCAGCTACAAGAAATTGGTCTTAGGAGACTAACTATCCATAATTTTTCATAAAAAATTCATTCCCATTCACAGATTTCAAATTGAAAAATGGTAATTTTCTTGCTAACCGTACATTTTTTTTTTAATCTGTGAATGGGAATGAATTTTTTTTGAAAAGTTATGGATAGTCTCCTAAGACCAATTTCTTGTAGCTGCAACGATTAAGGTATCTCCCTTGACTGCCCCATTGAAACTTTTCACCCTGTATATCTTTTTTTATCTATCTTTATCTATCTGTCAGACAAATCTATATAAATAAAAATTAATTGCTATTCGTTAGTCTCGCTAAAACTCGAGAACGGCTTAACCGATTTGACTAATTTTAGTCTTGAAATATTCGTGGAAGTCTAAGAAAAAAACTAAAAACAACAATTCACAAAAGGTCCAGTGCGCTCAAAATGTCCAAGTCTCACAACGTCCAAATCTATTTGTCCAATTCGCACTTTGTCCAGATCTCAAATTGTCCAATTAGCAAATGGTTCAATTCTTAAATTGACCAATTCAAATTTCTGTCGTATCTTAAAACCGAATGCTCGGGTGAACTCTTTCATAGAAATACAATTGCCACTGACCCGGATCCTGCAAAAATTCAGATCCGACAGAGTAAGACACGACTCCGTGTGAACGTAGGGTAAATTGCTTAGGTATACTTACTTTTACAACTTCGCGTTTCGCTATAAGCAAAAAGCGTGAGGCGTTAATGGGATTATTTAATTAACATTGAAATAATATAAGGTAATATTTTATCTGTGATAGAAAGTAGGTATAATCAAATAATTAATTTAATGAAGATAAAAGAAAAATACGTTTATTAAAAAAATATTCAAAGTTCGAACTTAATTTATCGCATCAATGACACACTGTTTTGTCATTTTGTTTTTATTTATTGTTCTTCTTACGCTGATGATCACATAGTATTTATTCAAATTAAGTAACCTTTTTTTATTTTAATACAGAGAATAGCTATAAATAATAAATATCTCTGGACATTATTCACACAGCGCCATCTAGCCCCAAACTAAGCATTAGCTTGTACTATGGGTGCTAGACAACGGATAAACATTACTTATATACTTTTTTTTTGTAAATACATACATTTATAGATAGAAACACCCAGACCGATACAAACAGACACGTTCATGCACACAAATGTTTGTACCGTGCGGGGATCGAACCCGCGACCTCTGGTGTAATAGCCGACTTCTCGACCATTATACCAAATGGCTCGTCTTTTTTTATTGATTGTCCTTTTATTATTATCAGACTTTTGACGAGCCATTTGGTGTAATGGTCGAGAAGTCGGCTATTACACCAGAGGTCGCGGGTTCGATCACCGCCCGCCCGCCCGCTACGCATCTAATTAGGCGCATCTATACTAGTTTAGTTGCGCCTAATATACCTTTTGAATCTTATTATTTATGGTGAATGGCGATGGGGAGGAGGGAAGAAAAGGGAACTCTGGCCTCCAGTACTTTCACTCTTTAGTAGTGGTAGAGCCATGCTGTTTTACAACACGAATGGGCCGGCTCGTCCGGGGAAGTACCACCCTCTCACATAACACCAGCGTGAAATAATGGTGACTACTATAATACGGTATTTTACACCATGCAAGAAAAAATATAAAAGTGAATGTTTATTATAGATTTCGTATAATATAAACGAGAAACGTTGATATTAATTCATAAAAATGCATTATTAATTTTATATTTCCAATTTTAAAATCGATTTTTTTAATCTGTTTTTGAAATGTCAAAAACGCCGTTCGCCATAATGGGTTCCGAAGTGACGTCACTCCGTTAGTAAACACAGTCGTGCTTTGAGAAGATTTGTAGAAATTGTCAAGTTATTATGTTTGTGAACGTTTATCTATTGCATCCAGGCACAAGACACCAATGATAAGGGTTTTAACTCATTATTTTCGAAAATATTTTCACTTGGTCTCTAACAACATCGTATTGTTTACTAACGGACTGACGTCAAAAGTCGAAGCAGCATGGCGGCTACTGTTTCCGCGCGCAATTTCAAAATCATAAATAAAAAGTAGATTTTATGGCATTTTTCGGTAATTTAAAATAAAAATAAAAATTCTACTGGTTCAGTACAACTTCAAGATTGATTTAAACCAGTTTTCAAAAAAGTGTGTAATAGCCTATTGTGTTTCGTCTGGTTTGTGAGAGTGCAGGAGGCCCACCTCCATACCAGTGTTGCCGTTTGTACGGCAATTGCCTTATCGTACGGCAATCCGGCTTTTACGGCATACGTACGCCAGAATAGTCATTGTTTTACGCTAAAATACGGCAATCAGGCAATTATACTTTTCATATAAACATTAAAATGTACGGCAATTTTTGGTAATTTTTGGTTAAATACGGCAATTTGATCCTTCGTGTACGGTAATCCTACAAATGACCAGCGGCAACACTGCTCCATACCCTCATAGGCCGGCAACGCATCAGCGATTCCTCTGGTGCTGCAGATGTCCATGGGCGCAGTAATTGCTTACCATCAGGCAACCCGCTGGCTCCTTTGCCGCCTCTGACATAAAAAAGCGTAACTAGACTACAATGACGTTCAATATACAAATAGACACCCAATCTCTAAGAAAAATTCCTCAATGTTGTTCCTGTGTTAATGTCATCTGTGTCAACGTCCGAGTGGCGTTGACACAGATGACATTAACACATTCGTTCAAATTAACACCTATCTCGTGGCATTTAGTGTTTAATGTCAATTGTATACAACTAAACGGAAACTCTGCCCAATAGTTGCGTGGGCAGACTTTTGCTTCGGACAATATTTGAGCGTGAATGGGAGTCTAGTTGTATAATGAACGTCATTGCTAGACTAGAAAGAAGAGACCTACGAGTACAGTGAGCCACGAATCGACCTTTACAAATCTATCAAAAAGTCTCACTTGAAATAGAACTCTAGGCCATGGACATTAAGCTGAAAATGGATTGCAGGAGTTCGAAGGATTTGCAAAGGTTAATGAGAGGCTGTGTACATGTACATCAAATGTTATTGTTCGAACTATCTGAATGGAGACTGTTTTTATTCAAATAGTTCTCGCTTCACATTTTAATTCGACTTTGATAAAACTATTAGCATATTGCTAATTTCTAAGATAACTATGAGTCTATTTAAGAGAGTGTAAGTTAGGTTCAGTAGTAGTGCTTCGATCTCCCCCCGACGAACCGGCTCGAAAATGAAAACCGAATTTCTCCTTCTACTCTTGGTAAATATACAATTAAGATATTTCTTATATCTCAAAAATCCTATGGCCCAATCAGGGTTGCCAGGTCTTTTTCAAATAAATACCGCACAAACTAAGTAGGGTAGGGATGCCATGCAACATCGATTGCGTCAAATCTGACAGTTAAATCGTTTACTAAGGGTTATAGGATAACCTAGTTATGATCCTAATTAAGCATAATAATACTGGACAAGTCCATTGTCTAGGATTTGGCTTCGTTTTATTTAGCATGAGAAATTAAGAAAAACAAAGAAGCAGTGATAGTAAAGTTTGACGTTTAGACAAACGGCGGCCATGATAAATACGCCCACTTAAAAAGTCACGTAAAATACTACGCATTTTAACATTGACATGCACTTTTTCATTTTGTCGTATTATAAATTACGTTCCGTTTCATGTTTGAAATCTCTGCTTCTTGAGCTCTGCTTCTCAGTTTATTTCTGTTAAATTGTAAAGTTTTGTTGTAGAAATCGTTATTTGAATAATATTGAAAATATTATTAAGATCACAATAATGGCTAATTAGAATTAAAAAAACCTAAATTTCGTTTTTCTCATGCTAAATAAAACGAAGAATACTTAGTTAGGGACAAAACACTCGGAGAAAGAAAAGTGAAATAGTAGTAAATGTCCTTTTCCAATGTCTAGTCTATCTCTCTACCAAATTTTATCAAAATCACAGGCAGACAGACAAAAGTTACTTTTGCATATTTATAATATTAATATCGACGCCCCCAAGCAAGAACCCGGTAATCGAAAAATCAAAATTTTACAGGAGAGCAGATTTACTATTTTTGTCGGATATCTTTTCAACCAGTGGGACTATTCAAATCATTAAGGTATCAAACGAAAGCTAATTTTTTGCGACATATAACTATACTATTAACAATAAATTCATGTTTTTCAAAACCTAGTTATTTATGAAAATACATAATACCTAAAATTGTATGCATACACTATTACAGTATTAGCACTTACGGGATTATTGATGTAAATTATTAGAATAGAACATTTCGTAACCATTATTTATGTACTTTTATGACGTTATTATCTTTTCTAGGTATGATACGTAATAAGTTTTTACGGGGTTATTGTGGTAATATTTTATTATTTGAGAAACGGTATTAATAAATAACATCATTTTTAGGGGGAAATTTAGAATAATGATTTTATTGTAATCACTCAATACCCATATCTTTTTGAGTATTTAGAACTTGTAATATTAGAGGAAATAAACGAAAAAAAATTAATATTTAGATTATTACAGTAATATTTATTAAAGAAAACATGTAGGTAAAATTTTGCCATTGTTCGCTGTAAGAAGATCCCCGCGTTAGCCCGCCACTGTGTTTTTTTTTAATACTAGGTCAGTTGGCAGACAGGCACGCTGCCCACCTGACGGTAAGCGGGCACTGCGGCCTATTTCATTGAGGGACGCTTCACCTGGAATCGTCGCTTAATGTGCTGCCAGACTGTAGGCTCATCTGATTTTCGAGCCTCTGATTTCAAGTGTACTGGCTCCCACATTAATAATGCTGGAACACAGCTAGAGTTGTTATGGCGGCAGATTTCACCTGTGAGGGTATATACAGGTAGCTAGCCAGTCGTACTCTGAAAAAGCCCTACCACAAACCAGACCCAAGGTGGGAATCGAACCCCCGAACTCTGTGTGTTTATACCTGAGCGGCTTAGCCACTGTTCCGCGGAGGCGGTGTTGGAGTTAGAGGCGGGCGGCTGATCCTTTTGTTATCACCGCACAGTACGACCTTAACCCAACAGAATAAAATATTTTAACTTTTCTGAAGCTGTTTATTGAGTCACATCAACACATGACAGGGTGACAAATCTTTTTATTACACAAGTTCCACTTTATTGGACCTACTCGTTATTTACAACCTTTTGTTGCTGTTAAGGAACTATTTTTTCATGAAAGTAAGGTCCAAATATAAGATTGACTGGCTCAATAGAACAAAGTACCCATTGAGCCAGTCACCCTCACCCTGAAGGCCTTCACGCCCCGCCTAAAAAGCTCAGGATTGTAAGAGGAAGGAAACACGTGAGCCGGAAGGGCATTCCATGACTTAATGGCACGGGGTAAAAAAGAGGAACTATACCTCTTGGTACGGGCCATCAGTGTCTCAATGCTATGCGGATGGCAACGCAGTCTGGCGCGAGTTGTTCGCGGGAGTGGAAAGGAGAGGACGGGATGAGTTGGAATAACTCTTCAGAGCATTCGCCATTATAGAGACGGTAGAGAACACTAAGGCCGGCAACATCTCTACGTAGCTGAAGATGTTCTAGGGTCTTAGTCACCTTTTGATCACCGACAATACGGATAGCACGTCGCTGCAAACTATCGAGGACCTCCAACCAGTACTTTGCGGAACCATCCCAGAAATAAGAGCAATATTCCACACACGGGCGAACCTGTGCCTTGTTTAAGATATCTCTTGATAAGAGACAAAGCTGCACCGTAGTGAAAAATCATCTCACTCTGTTCAGGATTCCGAGTTTACGGGAAGCTGTTCTGATGTCGCTCTCGGTATATTCCCGTTGGTTCAGGCTGCTACGAACATCGATGCCAAGGATGCTTAGGCTAATCCTGTATTGTTAAGAGCGTGCTCTGAAGAGTGGGATAGGAAAGGAAAGGAGAAGCCTTTACAGAAAACACACACACCTGTGTTTTCCTGGCATTGAACTCGACGAGATTGCTGGCACCCCATTTAGAAATGCGGTCCAGGAGCTCGTCAAGCTCGGCGTCAAGAAGACTCTTCTTTTCCTGGGTTTCGGTCTGATTGGTTGCAGGTCTTTCGAAATAACGTGCGTGGACAGTGCTGTCATCCGCATAGCAATGAATGCTACCTAGTGATAACATGTCAACTTGTCACTTAAAACTTAATTTTGGTCACTTATTCCTGTGACACAATAAGAATTTCGGATGAATTTAGCTTGTTTTCGAGATGTTGCTGTGTTTTTGATGACATAACTTCTTTGGAGTAATGAGATCCATGTACTACACTCGTATAAAACATGATGTAGAGGACCTTTACGACTTCGGCATAGGACAATGATTGGTATTTTTTGCCACTCCCAACCAAACTTTAGATTGGTTTAACTTCAGAAATGCTGAAAGACCATATTCCTTTCTTATGGGTCGGTAACGTATATAAGCGATGCATGTGGTGTTGCAAATGTCCATGGGCAATGAGATCCCTTACCAGGTGATCCATTTGCTAAGTTAGACTAACTTAACATATTATGTTACGTATAAAATGTCAAATGCCAAACTTAAATAACATTGTTAAAGTATAATAAGGAATACGTATATTAAAATTAGTTCAACAAAAACCACGCACTAATTCTTACCAAAAACTTTATAAAAAAAATTTAAGCCAATAACCCGGTAAATGCATTTTACCAAAACTAAATGTCAATAAATTTTTTTGTATCAACCTATAACAAGTTTATTGCCGTCATATATTTGTTTATAATTTCCCAACAATAATATTGTGTATCGATATAACTTTGTAGATATCAATAGGAAAAATCTGAAAAAAATTGGTAAGGTGTATTCCAGTCTATAGATACCGAATTTGACATAACAGCATAAACCCCATAATAGCACATTACCAGGTTCTTGCTTGGGGGCGTCGATATAGATTGGTATGATTTTTGTAAATTAGATTTTAAAAAATCCTACAGCCCCGGTAGACTGGTTGACTATTAGTGGGGATTGCGCAGAACACGAATTTTTACATGCCTGCGCGCTATTGGTCAGAAGCATACCTCTGACTATAGCGCGCGCGAATCTCCCGAACGCCCGCGCGCGCTATTGGTCAGGCGCAAGTGCACATGCGCGAACTTTCCCCCTCTGCGTCGATCGATGGTCAACAAGTTTGCCGGTGCCAATACTTTTAATTTAACATTAGCTAAGTAAGCTAATGGCGGGGATTACGTAATAATTATATTTAAATTTTACATATTATAATATCTTGGCTTGCAAAACAACCAGGTCAATAACCTTTATTTTCATATTAGGGCCGAAACTGTGTGGAGCGGGACCCGCGCGCGTTTAGTAATCCATTGCTGTCATCCAATCCATTTTAAAGCATTGCATCGCGCACGCCCTGTACTAAGCCGGCAATGTATTACAAACCGCGCGCGGGTCCCGCTTCACACAGTTTCCGCCCTATAGACATTATTATCCACAAAAATATAAAAGAAAGTTGGTGTTAGTTACACTATTTATAACTCAAGAACGGATAAATGGATTGAGATGAAATTTGGCACACGTATAATAAGTTTATAACCGGGATTAGAACATAGAATACTTTTTATCCCGGAAAAGTGCGGGGAAGGGGGGATAGTTGAAAAAGGAAATTATGCGCGGGTCAAACCGCGAGGGTGACCTCTAGTAGTACATAACTAGAGGCCGCCTAAGTACCCTATGTCACCCGGGGATAGTGTAGCTTTCCAACAGTGACAGAATTTTCCAAATTGGTTCAGTAGTTTCGGAGCCTATTCAATACAAACAAACAATCAAATCTTTCCTCTTTATAATATTAGTTATATGTAGATAATTACGAGTTCATCAGTTGGCAGAACACAGCGTTATTCATTTTTGAAGTAATTTTAAGTGAAAGCTGGTTTGAAAAAAAAAAGCATACCTAATGGCCGACCCTTTAACTTTGAGAAAAAAAAAATACTAATTATCTGTGCATTTTTTTTTAAGTCAGCTTAAACAAGAAAATACTTGAATTTCTAGTGAAGGTCAAAATTGTTTACAAAATAAGCTACTAATTGTAATTTTATTAATTTAGTTGACATTTCTTGTGTTTTTTCACTCTTACGAAAAAAAAAGGAATAAAACTGATAAAATAAAATAAAGCTTCAGTCTATTTATTTAATCTTAGGTAGGTGGGTACCTACCATTGGCTTACTGATTTAAATAATAAAAATCCATAATAATATATGTATTTACGTCTTTGATAGAAAATTTTCTTGTTCTGTGATCCAATAGGTCTGGTTTCCGTTGTAAGGGTTACGGAGGTCAGATGGCAATCGCTCCATTGTATTAACCAGGCTTGTCAAATCTAGGATCATAGTCGAAGCGGACCCTGATCTCCATACTGGATGCAATCTGGAATACGCTGAGATGATGATGATTCAATTATCCATGAGTCCAGAAAGTCCTTCTTTTACAGAGCCATGGATAAAAGTACCTTTTTAGTAGAACAGGGAAGCGAAACGGGCTGATTTCAATTCTGGAGAAATATTATTTTCCTGCGGGATAAAGTTGTTTATTCTGCGGTTTATCTCTCTCCGGTCTTGTCAAACTGCTGTCCCACCGTGTTATGAGAGCAAGGGCATAGGGAGCGCACCTGTGCTTGCGCACTCAATTGCACTATTTTGGTATTGGTAGAGCCATGCTGTTTAACAGTACGAATGGGCCGGCTCGTCCGGGGAAGTACCACCCTCTCACATAACACCAGCGTGAAATAATAGTGACTACTATTGTGTTTCGTCTGGTTTGTGAGAGTGCCGGAGGCCCACACGACACCCCCCATACCGCCACAGGCCGGCAACGCATCAGCGATCCCTCTGGTGTTGCAGATGTCCATGGGCGGCGGTGATTGCGTACCATCAGGAGACCTGCTGGCTCGTTTGCCGCCTCTTACATAAAAAAAATATATATCCTGCGTTGGTTGGTTGATTGATCATAAAGATTGGCCGCCATAGCTAAAACTCAGGAGAAGCTTAGGTATTATTTTTTAATTTACTCTGTAATAATGTAAATTCAAGTAAGTTTGTACTTTAAATGTGTCCTTCGATTTCACTTACAATTGAGAAGATATAAAGATTACTACTTCGTAACTTGAGGAAGCAATGTGAGTTATTTTGCATAGTAATTAATAAACGATCAATGCCACTAAAGTGATAATACTAGAATCATTTATCACGAGGTATACAGCTCAGTGACTGCCAATTGAAAAAACGTCACCCTTAAATCTTATTTCAAATAATCAAAAATCCTTCAATAAGTACATCCAATCTCGCCCCAACTTAATATAGGTAGTCGGTACCACAAAACATATGAAATTACATAATACATATTTTTTCGCATAAATAAATATATTACGACTCAGCGGCAGCGGCGAGATGTTTTGTATGGGGTTGGGATCCCAAAGACCCGTTCTCGAAGGCGGGGCGGGAGCGGAAGCATCGTACCCCTCCCGCTGCCACACCGCTGCCGCCCCGTTGCCGCCCCGCTACCGCCCCGCAGCCGCCCCGCTGCCGCGAAATTCGAGGCCGAGGCCTAACATGGTTTAATCGGCATTTGGCAAGTGGTTAACTTGTACATAGCAATGATTTGATTTTATTGATTGGCCTAAAAAGTCTTAGAAAAATCCCCTATTTCCCCTACCTCCCTCCCTACGGAAAAAGGAATAGGGAGGACCTATTCCTTTTTCTTATAGACCTTCAGCGTAATTGTCATATGTTGAGGCAAGAACCTTGTTGACCTGTTTTCTAACTTAAGTGAAATTGTTTTTTGGTTTATATTATTTTTTTGTAATCTTGTGTATTTTGTCTTGGTTGGGCCAATAATGTTTTTCTTTCTTTCTTTCTTTCTAATTCTTTGCATGATCTTTTAAAAGGCCAATGCACCTTGGATCTAGTAGGTGCAGCGTTACCAGTTTTTATTTTTGCCAAGTCGGGACTTTGGTACTTTTTGACTGAAAATAGCGGGATTCTTCCATCAAAAGCGGGACATAGTAAAAAATAAACGTATTTAATCAAATGTTTTCAAATATTTATCTTTTTATTTGACTTAAAATTACGTTTACTTGAAAATAGATAGCAAAAGTAGCCATGTCAAGTAGCCTCTCTCTCCCACAAACTTATCTTCATTACACGCGGTACGCGCCTTTCTTTTCTTTCTCAGCACTCTGCACGTACGGTCGAGTTCTCCCCGAAGAGCGGGACTGAGCCTGTCCCGCGCGGGACATTTAATTTTGATTAAAAAATCGGGACGTCCCTCCCAAAACGTCTGGCAACGCTGAGTAGGTGTCACAATTGTTTGCGTGCCTGCCACTTTCAACAGAAAAAGTCAGTCTGTCAGTCAGTTTCTTGTTTTTAATGTATAGATTTAAACGAACAAAAGAGCATAAGAGAATGACCTTTTATTTAAATTATTTATCAGCTTCTTAAAACCTTTGGTAAACCTTAGATTGGCAGTTTCGATTTTCAATGAATGTATAAAGGAATGCAAATATATGTAAAACTATTAATTAGTTAAATACACTGTAAAAAAAAATCTTAATTCCAATATGTATTTTTTTTGCTAAAGAATTAATTCGTGAATTTCTGAATAGAATTCGTAAAAACAACATCTTAGAAAAAGTTTAGTCGTAAAATAATTTATTACGCATTCATTCAAAAAATTTAATATTACACATATTACACAGGTGAAATCTGCCGCCATAACAGCTCTGGCTGTGTTCCGGCAATATTGATGTGGGAGCCAGTACACTTGAAATCAGAGGCTCGTAGATCAGATGAGCCTACAGTCTGGCAGCACATTGAGCGACGCTTCCAGGCGAAGTGTCCCTCAATGGAATAGGCCGCAGTGGCCGCTTACTATCAGGTGGTCTGCCTGGTCTGGTCTAGTGTATAAAAAAAAGTCGCAGAAGCTACAAAATATCTCAAAGACTCTCCAAACAATATGTCGCAATACAAAACTTAATTATCTTCGTCTTAACGTAATGTAATTAAAATTCAGTACGACGTCTAGCTAGGAAACAAATAACTTGTTTCTGTAGAATGATATTTTTTCTCGCAGTAATTAGTTGATTAGGTTCTTGACGTAATGTGTAAAGGAGAATGCAAAACTTGCCATTGTTCTTGGGCAAAATTTAAGTTAATGTGCAGAGATAAGATGTATTCTACGTGAAAGACCACACACCACGCCATCAACTTTTTTATGATGACACCTTATTCGGTCCCAGGGAGAAAAAGTTATCGTCCATAATAATTTATTATTTTTATTTATTATTATTTTTAATAAACATTTATTTTTTCACAAGAACCACTTTTGTCGACGCCATAATAAAAGTTAAAGGTGTTTAATGGATCTACTTGGTAGTCTATGTCCCAAATCTGCACAACATTTTTTTTGGGCCATATCTTTTGCATTGTCCTTTCGAAAGAAAACCTTCGCCATTTGAGATTATGATTTGCTGTCCACTAAAGATGACATCTTTCTTTCTTCGAGCGTTTCCCGAGTTATTACCTAGATATATTACCTACCTACATTTGTTTTAGTTTAATATCTTTAAAACGTGACATTCACCTCTTCATCTACATACGTAGAGACGTTATAGTCTTAGTGTTCCTACCGTCTCTATAATGGGGAATGTTCTGAAGAGTTATTCCAACTCATCCCGTACTCTCCTTTCCGGACTGCGTTGCCATCCGCATACCAGACACCGATTGGCCCGTACCAAGAGGTATGGTTCCTCTTTCTACCCCGTGCCATTAGGTCATGGAATGCCCTTCCGGCTTACGTGTTTTCTTCCTCTTATAATCCTGGGCTTTTTAGGCGGGGCGTGAAGCGGCATCTCAGCAGGCCTTCAGGGTGAGGGTGACTGGCTGAATGGGTACTATGTTCTATTGAGCCAGTCTACCTTTTATTTGAATCTTACATCCGCTTACCATCAGGTGGAATGAGGTCATCATGACTGCTTCCGTATAAAAAAAAAATACGACGTGATTTGTCTTAGATAAAAAATCGAGGACCTACAAAAACAAAATGGCGGACCAGTAGGAAAGCCAGCCTCCATATAAAAACCTTCATAGCCCTTTATACAATACTTTAGCTTTCCGCCCGCCGTTTTACCCGCGCGTTATTTCTTTTTTCAAATATCCCGCGGGAATGAGACGTTTCCCGTAGGAATTTTATAGCATATGTCCTAATCCGGGTTATAAACTATACGTGTGCCAAATTTCATTTAAATCCGTTCAGCCGTTTAGGCATGATTGAGTAACAAACATCCAAACATCCAGACTTTCGAATTTATAATATTAGTAGGATATGTTGAGGATATGATGACTTTTATGATGATTTCAAATGGAGGCATTTCCCCTGAAGTAGGACATTTTATAGGCTGATTCTTTATTTGACCTTCATTATTTTATTCTGTCACGTGTTAATTAAACAGAGTTAAATACAATAGCACATTTGCTTTAGTACAATTTTATGACCTGGTGAAACATTTATCTTTGTAAGGACTTAGAAAATTACTTACTTTGTAAAGCTAATTTTCTTATCAAACTTTATTGTAACGTTTAAATGCTGACAAGAGCATTCAAATTACAGTTATTTTATTTAGTTTATTACAATTTTATGTATTCAATGGTGTACTAGATCTAATGTTTTATTATAATTGGGTCTTGTGAAAACTAATGAGGCTAAACACTTTATCATACGATGACGACGATTGACGAGCCATTTGGTGTACCTAATGGTCGAGAAATCGGCTATTATATCAGAGGTTGCGGGTTCGATCCCCGAATTTAGGGGTAGAAAATATTTTAGTTTTTGTTATAAAATTAATATGTGTTTATTTTTCAGATTGGCGTTGCCTTCTGCAAGCCAGGTAAGAACTTAATAAAATTAATTATGTAACTTAATTATTTGTGACGTAGAGCAATACTGCAGACATTTCCTGTGTCAGTCGCAATGGACCGGCTCTACCAGGGAAGCACCATCACAGAAAACTAGGGTCGCCATCACCAAAATTTTGAAAACAGGACAAGACGCGTGAAAACCCCGGATTTTAGAGTCCGAAAGCCGGACATGTCAATAAGATCTTTTAAACATATTCAATGTAATAAAATCATCGTGGTGTGCGGGCATAGTGCGTGTCTCGCGGGCACCCCAATTTTTTTTTAAACTCAGTCTACAATTGAAACCTTTCCCGGACGCTCCCCGGATGCCCTCTAAACTAGGACAAATCCGGGGAAACCCGGACGGATGGCGGGTCCGGCCGTTATGCCCCCATTCCGGGTTGCCCCCGGCCGGTATGCCCCCACATTTTAAAAAAATTTGTTCCAGTTTGCCGTTAAAACGTGGGGGCATGCCGGCCGGGGGCAACCCGGAATGGGGGCATAACGGCCGGACCCCGGATGGCAACTTTACAGAAGACCAACGAATGTGTAGTAGCTTGGGTTTTTTTTGAAATATTATATTATAGGGGGGCAAACGAGCAAGTGGGTCACCTGTGATAAGTGATCACCGCCGCCCATAAGCGGTGCGCGTGCATGCGCCGCCGCTCCCGCTGCCGCGAAATTCGAGGCCGAGGCCTTACTCAAGTGTCGGGTACTGCATGCCGCAAGCGTTATGCGTTACGATCAACAGACCAAAGCTTTAGCTTCACCAAACGAAGCGCAATACCAGGTGGTAGGTTCCTGTACTGGGCCGTCTAGGTGGGTACCACCGCAGTGCCAGATATTTCCCCGTGAAATAGATGTGTGTCAAGCATTTCTATGTTTCCGGGAAGCTAGTGAAATTACTGGGTACCTATATGGGACCTAATAACTGTCGTCTCTTATGGCGGGCAACGCGCCTGAGACCCCAAAGGGGTGTCGGGTGCTTATGGGCGGCGCTGATCACTTATCATCAAATGACCCACTTGCTTGTTTGCCCCCTATAATATATAAAAAAATATATAAAAAAGATCGGGACAAAAAGCTTAGGGAAATAAGACTACATACTTAAGTAGCTCGTATTTTATTATATAATCGTGGTTTCACCCGTGCGTAATTTCTTTTTTCAATTATCCCCCCTTTCCCCCCACATTCCCGGATTAAAAGTACCCTGTACACCGGGGATAGTGTAGCTTTCCAACAGTGAAAGAATTATTCAAATCGGTTCAGTAGTTCCGGAGCCTATTCAATACAAACAAACAATATATCTTTCCTCTTTATCAAAGCTCTTTATAATATTAGTTTATTAGTATAGATTTATATATAATATAGGAATGCCTAAGAAATCAATAAATTAGATATTCTGTGCATTGTTTCACCATTAATTTTAAATGTAAGATTCACAATGTGTATCTAAATTTGATTCTTTTTTTTCAGCCGACAATTCTACAAATGGATGTAAGTACCTCTATATTCATGTGTTATTTAATTATATTTTGTGTGACTAAACTCTTATTTGTCCAAGCTTATGACACAAGTTAAAAAGGTACTTTATGCAGGGTAAAGGCCCCTGTCATTTAATTTCATCAAGTCATTTGCTAATAATTATGATGGGTTTACGTCATGTATAATATATTTTGTAAAATATAATTTACTAGCCTTCCGCCCGCGGTTTCAACCGCGCGTAATTTCTTTTTTCAAATATCCCCCCTTCCTCCCACATTTTCGGGATCAAAAGTACCCTATGTCACTCGGGGATATTGTAGCTTTCCAACAGTGAAAGAATTATTCAATTCGGTTATGTAGTTTCGGAGCCTATTCAAAAAAAAAAAAACAAATCTTTCCTATGTATTTATTAGTATAGATTGATAAGTATATTAAACTCGTTATGTTTTTATTACAGCTGCCAATAAGAATCCTGGCTTATTTGGCAACCTCTTTGGAAATCGTGAGTATAAACACCTATTTTCATTATTTCAACACCCTAATTAGAGCTTACAAATTTATTTATTTATTATTTATTTATTTATTTAGTAAATCTTACAACTAACATTACAGGTTATCCCAATGCGATAGTGTAGATTAATTGAACATGGTCTAATAGACAGATTTTAATTATAGCATATAACATAATATAAAGTGGCTTGAGTGAATTCATTCAAAGAACAACTGAACACTTCAAGAACTTTGCCGACTTCATTGAGCGTGTGTAGTGTTCGGGTTATTGGCGCTTCTTTTAACATTTTGGTTCGCGCCCTCGGAATACTTTATAGACATGCTTGACTTTAGGTTTTTCATGTATTTTTTTACATTTTGGTTGGTTATATCTTGGAAATGTGAAACGGGTTTTTGTCTAATGACATTTCATGTTTGTTGTAAGTATCCATTTTTGAAATAATTACAAGTGAACGCTGTTTTGAAAAAAAGTCAAAATTACAAAAATCTTCATACCCCTTTCTTACTTGTGTTGTAATGTATTTTTATTTATTTATGTTTCTTAATATTTCAGTTTTCAAACCACCAAACACTACTACTACAACTACTACTGTAGCATCAAGTAAGTAATGAATTGTATTCTTCACTATGGTCGAGTCATTTTAATAGGCCACATTTGACAGTTCATTTATACAAAGAAAAATATACCTTACGCTAAAGGAACAAAACTCAAGAAAACAACATCAGTTTTTATTAATACAGTTATATATTTAGAAAATTAGACTCTACTCCTGATGTACCTAAGAAGCACTTTTCTTTGCATAAATGAACTGTCAAATTTTAATGTGGCCTATTAAAATGACTCGACTTAATGTCCCACTGCAGGGCAAAGGCCTCCATCCTTGAAATCAAGTCATCGTTACAAAGATAGGTGTTGGCTTAATCACCACGCTTGCCAAATGCGGATTGGTGATCACAAACCCTAGCTCTGCCAAACTGACACAAAGTTGCTCGACCCGGGAATTGTACCGAGTACCCCGAGATCGCGGCCCGGTACTTAAACCATTACACCGTATTCTTTATATTTATTGCAAGGAATAGATCTTGTTTGTGGAGTAGGGTCACCAGTAAATAAATGAAAACATGAATTTTAACCAACTCTTTTTTTGCAGATGGGGGATCGGACGCTACGGGTGGAAATACAAGTAAGTATACAGGGTGTTAGGTAACCCGAGGGACATATTTAAGGAGACTGTTCAGAATCCGATTTAGAGTCCAATTCGCTATAAAAAATATATCCTTAATTTTTTTCATAATTATCCTAATAATTTATGTATGCATGAACTACCTAAAAATCCCGTGTGCTGAGCGGCCGTTTACGCCCCAAACTCAAATTGTACGCGATTACAATTTGAGTCGTACTTGAACGAGTGCACGAAATAGGTACTATGAAGGGAAGAGTGCCCGCAAGTTAAGCGGATTTTCAGGTTTCGACTAAGGTTAATGACAGATATTTACCAAAATTCTTATAGATATACACTTATTTTGTTATATGGAAGCATAAACTATTTGGGGTTTAAATATGTCCCTCGCATTTCCTGTCATACTGTATGTATAACAAAAACAAAGGTCGTTCCACAGATTATATATGATATAGAACTAGTTCTATGATATAGATGTTTTATTGAATGCGCGTAGCCATATTGCTATCGGCGAACTTGTTAAACATCGGTCGACGGAGAGAGGGAAAATTCGCGCATGTGCGAATTTCTCAAACGGCCTCTCAATTTTTTTTCTATCGTCACCTTTATCATTTACTTATCTCACACGCAAATTTTCCTGACGGTAAAAAAGTCATCCAGTACGAACGCCCGTCAAGGATAATCGATACGACGCTATTACAAAAAAAAAGTTTAAAAAAATCGAAAAAAAAAAACTTCAAAAAGAATTCTTGCATTAATCGATAGTACTACTGAAGGTGAAGCGTTCTGCTGCGGGAAAACTACGAGTAACAAAACACGCAGTATAATACAGAATCAGATAGTACTTATTAATAATATCATAAAAATAATGTTTTTTTAAATATTTTTCAGCAACAACGAGCAAGCCCAGTAAGTAGACTAACGTAGAAAATAAGACTAACCCACTTATGGTCAGTTTCACCACTATTAGATAAGTGCCTGATAATGTATCTGTCTGATATCCTAGTTGCTGTTCCTTTTGTTCGAAAATATATGTTTTGTAAAAAAAGTGCTTGACAAATAATTACATCTCCAATAAGGTCATGTTGCCCTAGTACATTTTTAAATTTGCACATTGTTTTTGTACTTCTATAAATTATTATTTTCAAAACGCATGAACCGCGACCAAATGATTTGTTTTTAAAAAATTACGACGCACGAACCGCGCCCGCGTACAAATAAATGGAATCCTTCATATGAGTTCAAGCCGGACATAAAAAAATCCGCATTGGGTTGCTTCGCTCCGTGGTCCGAATTGACCCATTACAATTTTTTTAAGTCATTTGACTTAGGCCATTCGCACCGCTGTAACCATTGCGGTGTGAATGGCCCCATTCAAAAAGAGCTCTTGGGCGATTCGCACCGCGCGCGGTTCGAATAACTTGTGGTGCGAAACGCCCCAAGACCCATTTATCTAGACGAATATAGGTCACTGGTACTTAATGTGTACAGATCCTTTTAAGGGAATGTAGATGAGATCCCCATCTAATAATTGACCCATGAAAATGCAGGTCAAAAGTGAACCAATAATGAGATTTTTTTTTTCGGAAAGTTAGGGACTCATAACTTTAAAAATTTATAATAAAAACTATAACATAATTAATGTAATTATTTAATAACATGTTAGAGCTTACGCCCTGTTGCAGAAAGCTCCATTAAAGTTAATGCTTTATTAAATCTAAAGCTGTCACTTTTCGTTGTCATGAAATAAAAAGTGACAGCAATAGCATAATAATGAAACATTAACTTTAATGGACGTTCCTGCAACTGAGTGTTAGTCTAGTACATAATAAAACACAGTAGGAAAACTGAAAGATTTGTTAATTTTTAAATAAGAGAGCTAAACTAGATTTTTTACGACTTTTACAATGTTTACAATAAAGTATTATTTTCTTCAAAAAATATTGGTTCTTTTTTGACCTGTATTCTCATATGTCAATTGTTAGCTGGGAACCTCCTCTACATTCCTTTAAAAGGATCGGTACACACAACCAGTAACCCTGTATAAGACACTGCCGAAACTAAGGGCTAGTTGGACTCACGTGGTGTTTTTAAATATTTATTACTAACTGTAATAAGTTTCATTATTACTTATTCCTATGCAGACAATTACTCCCACTCAAATTTTTATTCATTCATTCATTAATTTTTTTTTCTAAACAATGGAATTCTTTTTTCAGACTTTTTCGAAAGTATCTTTGGAACTCGTAAGTATAATATTTTAATTACTATACCAACACAATTTCTCGCTTGACTTGTTCTAGTTGTAAAAGTTTTTGTATTATGGGGAATGTATTACTACCCTCGGTCATGTGTGAAATCAAATGCTCGAAGATCAGATGGGCCTACAGTCTGGCACACATGTCAGACATGCAGCCCAAAAAAAAGCCCACCTGATGGTAAGCGGCCACTGGGGCCTATTCCATTGAGAAACACTTAACCAGGAAGCGACGCTTAATGTGCTGCCAGACTGTAGGCTCACCTGATCTTCGAGCCTTTGATTTCAAGTGTACTGGCTCCTACATTGATATTGCCGTTACACAGTCAAAGCTGTTATGGCCGCAGATTTCACCTGAGGAGGTAGGAGCTAGCCAGTCGGATTAAGCCACTAAAAATATTGCAAAGTTTAGATAACTTTTACTTCGGAGGAGAATGTGTTTATGCACCATAACCGTAGGCTAGCTAGACCTGCAGCCGTGTGTGGGACTCGAGACTAAAGCGTCCACTACCCACTAAACTGCCCCGGTTTCTCCTTCACACCCGATTGGGACGAGCCGGTGCCAGCGTTGTGGCTATTGACCAGCCCATCCCCGGGTACCCCGACTTGAGAGGCCTCAAGTAAGGGGGGCGGGCCACCCGAGAAAAAACTTCATAATTGTCTATCTATCTTTCCAATCTGATTTTAAAAAGTATCTGCTATAAATATTCAAACTCCTGATAATGAATAATAAAAAAATTGTTTATTAATAATAAAACATTGTTTACAGGTCCTACTACTGAAGCCTCAAATGGTAACTTATTTCTTAAATTAATGAATAAATTCTATATTCAATTCAGGGATGTTACAGATATGCAATTTCGGATACGGATATAGAAATGATTATTATACCGAATACGGATACGGTTACGGATATGAAATTATTTCAGATTATCCGTTAGTTTCGGATAATTTCGGTTACGGATATTAGATTTTTAAGGAATTTCAAAAGTACAATTCCGTAACACAACACTTTCGTTTTAATTTGTCGAACTATTCTTGAATGCAAAAATGCTCACAAGTTAGAATTACGAGTCTGATAAGACAACACTTAGGTCTCAATTAGTCTCCGCCCTTATCCAATACTATCCGAAACTTTTATTTCGGATTCGGTTACGGTTACAAATTATTTTCTATATCGGATATCCAATAGTTTCGGTTTCGGTTTCGGAGCTCCCTAACATCGCTACTTCAGATAATTATGTATGAAGTTGAAATTATGAAGCGATGACTAAACTTTATTCTGATTTATTTTATTTTATTTCAGTAACGACCACGAAACCACCAGGTAAGTGATTAACAATGATTCTCTTATGTCAGCGTAAAATTTAAAAAACCGTTAAATCTGTCAAACTTTAATGTTTTTTATACATTTGTTAACACATTTTTTACTGTATGCTTTGCTGTTGGTGTACCTTTTAAAATAAATAAAATAAAATAAAATCTGTCAATTTTACGCTTTATTTAATGTAAAAGATTATTTATAAATTAAAAGATTATATTTTTTGTTGTTCCAAACTTTTTAAATTAATTATATGAAAGTTTCATGTCCCAAATTATTTTTTAATTAATAAAAAATTTGTTAAAGTTGTGTGTTTTTGATTACAGGGCTATTTGAAGCAATTTTTGGAACTCGTAAGTTTTATTTAGTTTATTAGAGATTCGTGACACTTGGCTATTTTTATATTAATTATTTCATTCGTCAGTAATTCAGAAATTGTTTTAAGAGCTGCCCCATGTAAAACTTTGAGGCTCAATGCGCTGCCACACTTTAAGTACCTCTAATCTTCAAGCCTTGGATTTCAAGTGAACAGGCTCGTTTCGGCGCATACATAATGTTAAAAGCGCAGAATGTTAAACCCTCGTAAAATGGTAAAGAGCAAAATGTTAAAGAAGCAAAATGTTAAAAGCGCACAATGTTAAACTGAACTGATATTATGGCGGCTGACTTTCCCTGTGGAGATGGTATTGGTACCGGCAAACTTGTTGACCGTTGGTCGACGGAGAGGGGGAAAGTTCACGAATGTGCACTTGTGCGTGACCAATAGCGTGCGCGAATCTCCCGAACGCCCGCGCGTGCTATTGGTCAGCGGTATGCTTCTGACCAATAGCGCGCAGGCATATCAAAATTCGTGTTCTGCGAAATTACCACCTGATAGTCAACAAATTTGTCGGGGCCTGTAGTCAGCCAGTCGGATTCTTAAAAAGTATCTGCGACTATGCGGTCTAAGACCAAAACTATTCAAACTTCTGATAATTTTATTAATAATAAAATATTGTTTACAGGTCCTACTACTGAAGCCTCAAATGGTAACTTATTTTAGTAATCAATGAATTAAATTGTATATTCATCATGGATGTTACGGATATGAAATTTAGGATACGGATATAGGAATTATTATTATACCGGATACGGTTACGGATATGCAATTATTTTGGATTATCCGTTAGTTTCGGATAATTTTGGTTACGGAAATTTTGTAAAGAATTTCAAAAGTAAAATTCGGTAACACAACTTACACAACACAACACTTTCGTATCAATTTGTCAAACTATTCTTCAGTCTGATAAGGCAACAAAAGTAAACAAACAATGCGCACGGGTTTTATGTCGGCCACCGGCCGGCCGATCGAAACAACTTGTGATAACGTGTCTCAATGAGAATCCGAAACTTTTATTTCGGATTCGGTAACGTGAGGATATTTTTTTATATCGGATATCTGTCAGTTTCGTTTCGGTTTCGGTTACGGAGCTCCCTAAACATCCCTGATATTCATGTAGGCTTCAGATATGCACTTATAAAGCGTCAATTAAATTTTATTCTTATTTATTTTAATTTATTTCAGTAACGACTACAAAACGACCAGGTAAGTGACTTGCAGATTTTCTCATATAGTCACCATTTTCCGTTAGATTATAATAAATCAAACTGCCTCCGTGATGCAGTGATTAGAGCAGTTGGGCTCTAAAACCCGAAGGTCGTGGGTTCGAATCCCGCAGGGAGCATCACTTTGTGTGATTGGGTCTAGTTTGTTTAGGACATTGCAGGCTTGAATCACCTAAAAGTCTGAAAAGAATGATGATTCCGTGTTTCGGAAGGCGAAATCGGAATGAAACTATACAACGTGTTAATTTAAATGCGCAAAACCTGAAAATGGTTTGATCAGAACAACGAGTAGAATCCATTAAACCACTTTTTAATATAGGTCACATTTTTAAAAAAATATTCATTAACAATGTTGCCCTGTCTATTTATTAATAGGTCAAGCCGTCACGTGCGCAAACCATACCTACCGACTCGTCCGTCGACGAAGCGTCGTCGCAGACGCAAGAAACGATCAGAATTGCCAGTAAAACTAAAACAGCTCATAAAATATTTTGGTTTTTTTTTAAATATTGTTTTTTCCTTTACAATTAGGTCAATTATATTAAAAACCATTTGGGGTGTCTGAGGTTTTGAGCATTTAAAATAACACGTTGTATAAATATTTAATGTTTATATTATTGTATTTCAGCCACTACTGCTTCGGGACCACCAAGTGAGTTTCTATCTAAAAATGTAATTAATAAATAATTGATTTTACCAAAGGATTATACTTTAGTATTTAAAGTTATTTTTTTGGTCTTTTTAAATTATAAAAAGTTATAAATTATGCATATTTACCAAAAGTGAACCAATACTGACAATTTATAATAATTTTTTGATTTTGTGTTTTTTGCCTTTTGTAAAATATTCTAACACATTTTAATTTTTCTACAGCTACAACAACTGATTTACCATGTAAGTTTATTATTTCTCATTGAATAAAAGGAGAATGCAAAACTTGCCTTTGTTCTTGGGCCCAAAAAAAATTAATTTAATGAGCAAAGATGAGATGTATTCTACGTGAAAGACCACACACACACCATCAACTTTTATTATGATAACACCATAATCGGTCCCAGGGGGAAAAGTTATCATCCATAATAATTTATTATTTTTATTATGAACATAAATAATTAACTTAATAAACATATTTTTTTTCACTAGGGCCAATTTTGTCGACGCCAAATTTGCACAACATTTTTTTTTGGGCCCAGTCTTTTGCATTGTCCTTTATAAATTATGAATTAACGCAGAAACGCACTCAATTAGGCAATTTTTTTTAATCTTAAGATTAAAATAATTATTATGATTCTAAAGACTCCATTTTAATTTAAATAATGGAGCTTTTTTGTTCATCCTATAGCCTAATATTCATGTGTGTTTTGTACCGATTTTCGTATTCGTTATGTAAAACATGTTTTTCCGAAAATGGAGTAAGGCTGTTGCCTGACGCTAGATGGCGCAGTCTGAATATACATAATATAAATAAAAAACAATAAACAATAAATAAATATCTCTGGACACTATTCACACAGCGCCATCTAGCCCCAAACTAAGCATAAGCTTATGCTATGGGTGCCAGACAACGGATACATTACTTATACTTACTTTTTTTGTAAATACATGCATTTATACATATTATAGCACTCAGAACGATACAAACAGACATGTTCATGCACACAAATGTTTGTACCGTGCGGGGATCGAACCCGCGACCTCTGGTGTAATAGCCGAATTTTCGACCATTACACGAAATGGCTTGTCTATTATATTTACGAGTATTGTATAAATTGGAGTAATATTACACAATATGCGCCAGGGGTCGTGGGTTCGAATCCCACCCAGGACAAACACTTATGTGATGAACATTTGTGTTTGTTCTGTGTCTGGATGTTTATCTGTATTAAAGTATTTATTTGTAGTATCTTCGTTGTTTCTGACACCATAACACAAGTGCTTACGCTACTTACTTTGGGGTCAGATCAATGTATGTGATGTTGTCCAATATTTATATTTATATTTCTTTTTGTTGCAGTAAGAAAAGCACGAAATCTCACCGAATATATCGGAGATGTGTTTCACGGACTTGGCAGTGGAATTAGTGAGTAATATTAATTATCAATACAACGATTTTTTTTCTGTTTTTTACGCTACTAGAGGCCGCCCACGCGCCCCCGCGGTTTCAGCTGCGCGCAATTTCTTATGTTACTTAACACCCCCTTCCCCCCACATTTCCGGGATCAAAAGTACCCTATCTCACCCGGGAATAATGTTAGTTTTAGATCCGAATTTAAATCGACCTTCTTCGGGTTGATAATAGAATGGAACAAATTTTATTATGAATTTAGTATATTAGACAAAAAAAATAAAAATGGATTGCCTAAAAAAATCCTAAACAGACTATTTTAAATCATTTTTAAATAATGGAAAACCCAACGGCTGCGCATTCTATACGTTTTCTACGTTGTCAGGAAAAAAAAACTTATTATCATTGGTTTTTTTTGTTAAAAAAAATTTTTTTAATAAAAAAAAAACAGGGTTTTTTAGGCGACTCATTTTTAATATTTTTTCTTATATAATAAATTCATAATGTTTCATTCCATTATCAACCCGGTGAAGGTTGATTTAGGTTTGGATCTTTTACTATGTAGTTTTCCAACAGTGAAAGATTTTTTTCAAATCGGTTCAGTAGTTTCGGAGCAAAAAAAAAACAAACGATCAAGATCAAGATATCATTTCCTCTTTATAATATTAGTATAGAAAATTAATTACTTGTTGGTCAGCTTTAACAAATTTTCTATCGTATTTTTTGTCAGTGATCCAGCACCGTAAAATTAAAATTACCTAGTCAAACTTCAATGTTATTGATATTAAAAACTTTAAAGTACTTCCCTTCCAACAAAAAATCTCGGTGTGATCTGTGTACCATTAAAAACATATTTTTTTTCGGAGGAGAATCCGTTTATGCACCTTATGGTAGGTAGCTAGACCTGCGGCCGTGTGTGGGACTCGAGACTAAAGCGTCCCCTACCCACTTACGCTCACTCGCCCGGTTTCCCCTTCAAACCCTATTGGGACGAGCCGGTGCCAGCCTTGTGGCTATTGACTAGTCCTTAAAAAAGAATAATTATCTGTTATTATTAAATATAATATTAATTCTATATTTTTTTCCAGATCATCTCGGTGAAGGAGTTTTGGACGGTGGTGGAAGTAAGTACTAAAATCGTCGTCCTTGTTTTCTTTTCATTCCTAATGAAATAAGAACTTGTTTTATGAAATTTACCGTATGCCTGGTCGTCAGTCTGCTGATTATCTAGGAAGTTGACAGATTATCTAATTATTGTAAGAACACAATCAATTTTTCCCACTTTAACTGATTTAGCACGGTAATCTGCAGATTACCTAGGTAATCTACACTCTATCGGATTTCCGCACATTAACGGTAACATAATATTTCGATAAATCATAATTCGTATGGAATAAAAATATATATTTTTTTAGTTCAAAGAACAAAAATGGCAATAAAGTAATACCTAACTATCTATGTTTTTTTTATAGATCTTATTCAAGGAATCGGCACTGGTCTTGGCAATTTCGTGGACGGACGTAAGTATTATATTTTTAAAACACATTTTTGATGGATGTATTCCGCTTTTGTTTAGAGTAAAATCAATTTAACAAAATGAAATAAATAGAATGGTCTGTTAAAATCTCCATAGTATTTGGTCGAGAAGTCGGCTATTACACCAGAGGTCGCGGGTTCGATCCCCGCACGGTACAAACATTTGTGTGCATGAATGTCTGTTTGTATCGGTCTGGGTGTTTCTATGTGTAATATTATTTTAAACATGAATAACGCATCAGGGTACAATAGGTATTTATGTGACTGTTGCATAATGAGGGTCATTAAAATACGAATGTGGTTTTATGAAACGAACGAAGTGAGTTTCATAAAAGGATCACATGAGTATTTTAATGCCTAATTATGTACAGTCACATACATAACTTTATCTTCATTCATACGATAAATGTCTATTTTAAAGTCAGGATCGATGTGAAACCGCGTGGAATATAATCCGTAGTACCAGGAGAGCAGAGAAGAACAAGAAGCTAGGCTAGCTCGCGTCTTTCAAACTCTTTGATTTAATGAATAGTTACGCTGCGGTTATGCTCTCCTGGTACCTTTGAAAATACATCAAGATGTTTTGCTTACTTATGTTAGCTTCAAATCCATTAATTTTAACTTTTTAAGAAGACGTTCGAAATTTGAACGTAATTAAGGTATCGGTTACCGATACTAAAATGTAAACATTATGATGCAGCCACAGATACTCATATCTAAATATAGGGCGTTTGCTCATCGATCCAGACTATAAAATAGACATATTATTATTAGGGTATGGATGTAGATAAAAGTTTATATTATGTCACGTTTCGATCTAGCTGATAGTGCTCAGATCGTAATGGGTTCCATTCCAATCTTAGGTTTTTTTTTAACTTTGATCGTTTTTTTTATTTATTTACCAACTTTTGGAAAACCGTATTTAACACTGATTTTGTTTTTTTACAGTGTCTCCAGACGTCAACGGTATGTAATAATATGTATGATGAAATAATAAAATTTATTTAATTCTAAACGCAAAAAACTTTGTTGCGTTGATTTTTTCTACAAAACTAGCAGAAAAACACCACCATGGTCTAGTGGTCTAATTACCGAGGTCTAGGTTCGAGCCCTGGGTCGAGTATTTTGCCTGGCAATGTCTGAATATTTTCATGTACAGTCAAAAGCCCGCACCGCTCGCCATCGGCGGGGAATTCATCCACACACACTAGAACCTAAATGGTCGCGTACTGTGCGTTTCGAAAGAAACTTCCTGCCACGTACGCTAAGGTTGTGGAATGAGCTCCCCGGCGAGGTGTTCCCACGGGGCTACAGTATGGGGTCCTTCAAGAAGGGCGTGAAAAAGTTTTTAACAGGTCGGCAATGCGCACGTGATACCCCTGGTGTTGCAGGCGTTCATATGCTACGGTAACCGCTTAACATCAGGTGGGCCGTATGCTTGATTGCCAACTTTATGGCATAAAAAAAAAAGACGTAACACTTTGGACTTTGTACCGCTCTTATGTCGGGGGCATAAGTGCTATTATCGAACTGTAAGTGTTAACCGTGATGTGCTGTTGACTGTACCTATTAAAGTTTGTTTTTTAAAAACTTTCATTGCTTCTGATACCTATTAACAAAATTAAGGCTCTAATTTGGGATCAGATCCATACTATATTAAATACAAAAATACTGCGTGACTTTTTAGTCGTTGTTTTCCCGCAGCAAAACGTTTTACCTTTAGATTCATGCAAGTAACTTATTTTTGCATATTTTTTGACGTGACAACGTCTTATAAATTGGTTTGCCGGGTGACACTTCAAGAAACTGCGTTACGCTCCGCTCACGTTATGCGCTCACAATGAGAGCGAGTGAGAGGCACGCGTCCCGCCTAAGAGCGAGAGAGACAGACATAAAAAGTCGTTGTCACGTAAAACTTTCGCCCGTATACCGACTTTACAGGCAACCAATTTTTTTATTTTTTTTTTTATTTTTTTATGGAAAATGGAAATCAAATGTTATTAAATAGTGAATTATCATAATATTATTGATAAGCGCGAAGGGCAATGATCCCGGCAAGTGACCATCCGCGAGGCAGCTGTAACTTTTGATTTGATTAACCTTTTAGACGCCAACGATGTCTATACTTGACAAAACCCTAAAACCCTCTGAAAATAATATATAATATAAATATTATGTTTAAAACGATTACTGGTATTTTTTCCTTATATTCGACAATAAAGAATAACCCAGCTCTGGCGTACCTACTACACGACGACACGTGCGATCGTAGCTTGGCGTTCAAAAGGTTAACGAGAAACTTTATTATTCTATAGCCACTTATATAGAATCATTTTACTGCGGAATAACAACGACTAAAAAGTCACGCGGTATTTTTTGACAACAAAAAAAGAACTAAGAAACAACACAGAGTAGGAAATATCTCAGTTTCGATAATATGATCTTCCTCGGAGTATGTACGTGATTTTGTCCAATATTTTATTTATTTATTTAAAATGTAAACATTTTTACTTACAAAAAGAATGAGAAGTTATTAATAAGTATTTTTTATTTTACAGTCACAGGTAAATAACATTATTATTATTTATTTATATTGAGAATTTAGTAAAAGTTTTTTTTTCTTATATTCTTTTTACAACTTGAACGTTAATAATTATTTCTTTTATAATTATGGCCTAAACTTTAATTTCAGCCTCGAACGCGAGTCTTCCAATTATAGCAGCTATAGGAGACACTATAGGCAGTATTGCCAATGGGACAACAAGTGGAATAGGTAAGTTCTTATTATAATAGTAATAAGGTTTATAATGGTCTACTGCTAATTCTTATTACCTGCTGATTTATATACGACAGACTGACGACAACAACACAAGATTGCAAGTCAGCGAAAAGTGCACGTGTAAACATTGGCTTCGAGATTCGTCACTCGCACGTCACTGAGACAGCCAATCAGATATTCGATCCTGATTCGCGCTAGCAAAGTTCTCCTATATTATTGCTTTTATCATTAGTAGAAGCTATGCTTAGTTAACTATTTAGTAATCTGTGGTATAGGGCTAAAGTGCGCTGTGTGAATATTGAAGTATTTAAATGTATATTTTAATCAATGTATTATGTTTTTTCTTTCAGGTGCTGGTCTGAAGGGCGTCGCCGATGGAGTTATCAGTAAGATAAAACTTTTATAACAAATAATTTGTCCACCCTTGATAAAAAAAAATAGAAATATTTTTGAAAGTGTGTTAAAAAATAATATCAAAAAACATACTTTAGACTATTTTAAACAACACTGTATAAAGGGCATTGTAGATTTTGTCCTCCAGCGTTCACCTAAACTTTTAAAAATGGATACTTACTTAGTTAGTATCAATACAAGTAAACGTCAACCCGTAGTGTCACATTTCCAAGATAAAAGCAACCTTTCACTTTATTTTGTTTTCTTTAAAACTTGACGCTTTACGGGATTTCGTGTAATGACATTTATGTTTGTATTGTTCGGTATCCATTTATGAAAGAATTTTAAGTGAACGCTATTTTGAAAGAAAATCAACTTGGTGGAATAAGTAAGCCAGCCTCCATACAAAAATATTCATACCCTTTTATAAATCTTGTATGTTTTTACTCAGACTGAACTTTAAAATAAATGTCATAATTGTCTTTTTTCAGGCGTGGGTGGAGGAGTTCTCAAAGCTATCGACAATGTTTTGGCTGGATGTAAGTTAAAACTAATATTTATGATTTCCGTTTTTAAATCAATTTGATTAATAATCAACATTTTCATCAAAATTTCATACTCGATTGATTGATTTGACAATCAATAAAGAAGTAGTATCGTCCGGGGAAGTACCACCCTCTCACATAACACCAGCGTGAAATTAATAATAGTGACTACTATTTAATTGTGTTTCGTCTGGTTTGTAAGAGTGTCGGAGGCCCACACCCCCCGTTAAAAGGCCGGCAACGCATCAGCGATCCCTCTGGTGTTGCAGATGTCCATGGGCGGCGGTGATTGCTTACCATCAGTCGACCCGTTGGCTCGTTTGCCGCCTCTGACATAAAATAAAGTTTGATTAAACAATCAATATAGAAGTATAAAAGTTTGATACGTACAACAAAATATATTACATAAACCTACCTCTGTTAAATTACCACAAACAATTTTAAGCCTTATCTTCTTTGCACAGATTTCCATTTCAATTCGCAGAATACACATAATTAAATATTTAGGTTTGTAACTTAATTAAACAATATTTTTTACCTTTTCAGTGCTTGGTTACGGGCCTTACCATCCAAGTAAGTATAATTGTGTTAATTTGAAGTATATTAATTGGTCTATTTTAATTAAGTTCTTCGATCTTGTTGTCCTGTCTTCAATTCCGTGTTGGGCAAAATTTACTCGATATTTATCCAGACAACTCGAGTTTATGATCACCAGTCTGTACTTGGCAAGCGTGGTAACTAAAGAATCAGTGATAAGGCTCTCTCTGCCGCTCTTACAAAAGAGCCTATCACATTTGTCTGTGTAATATCAAAGTAGTTATGTGACGCTACATATGCGTCTAGCGAAAGACTATTTGAAGATGATGCTCTCTTGTCGCTCCTACAGAAGACGCACAGTGACGCAACACTGTCGTCTCGCATCGGACTGTTTAACATCAGAGTAGATATGAGGCGCCACATATGCGTCTCTGTCACTCTTACAAAAAACGAGTGTCAGCACTGTTGTCTCGTACCTGTGTTTCATCCAAGAATAATGTGACGCCACCTGCGCCTGCCACTAGTTTTAAAGCATGATTTAAATTCCTTTTTTGCTATTACAGGTACGACCACACCAAATCCAAATAGCAGTGAGTATAATTTAATTTTTTTTTTGACACCATGTTTTTCACTCGTTTAAATTGGAAAGTATACAAAAAAATATTAAAAACCACTAAAATAACCATTGTTTTACAGCCACATCGGAATCAGGCAACAATAATGGATCAAGTACTGAATCAGGAATGAATCCTGGTGGAGCAACTGAGCCTGGATCAGGCGGCTCCGGTGGATCAACTGCTCCGGGATCTGGATCTGGTGGATCAACTGCTCCGGGATCAGGCGGCTCTGGTGGATCAACTGAACCTGGATCCGGTGGATCAACTGCTCCGGGATCAGGCGGCTCTGGTGGATCAACTGAACCTGGATCCGGTGGATCAACTGCTCCGGGATCAGGCGGCTCTGGTGGATCAACTGCTCCGGGATCAGGCGGCTCTGGTGGATCAACTGCACCTGGTTCTGGTGGATCAACTGCTCCGGGATCAGGCGGCTCTGGTGGATCAACTGCTCCGGGATCAGGCGGCTCTGGTGGATCAACTGAACCTGGATCCGGTGGATCAACTGCTCCGGGATCTGGATCTGGTGGATCAACTGCTCCGGGATCAGGCGGCTCTGGTGGAACAACTGCTCCAGGATCGGGCGGCTCTGGTGGATCAACTGAACCTGGATCCGGTGGATCAACTGCTCCGGGATCTGGATCTGGTGGATCAACTGCTCCGGGATCAGGCGGCTCTGGTGGATCAACTGAACCTGGATCCGGTGGATCAACTGCTCCGGGATCAGGCGGTTCTGGTGGAACAACTGCTCCGGGATCAGGCGGCTCTGGTGGATCAACTGAACCTGGATCCGGTGGATCAACTGCTCCGGGATCAGGCGGCTCTGGTGGATCAACTGCTCCGGGATCAGGCGGCTCTGGTGGATCAACTGAACCTGGATCCGGTGGATCAACTGCTCCGGGATCAGGCGGCTCTGGTGGATCAACTGCTCCGGGATCAGGCGGCTCTGGTGGATCAACTGAACCTGGATCCGGTGGATCAACTGCTCCGGGATCAGGCGGCTCTGGTGGAACAACTGCTCCAGGATCAGGCGGCTCTGGTGGATCAACTGAACCTGGATCCGGTGGATCAACTGCTCCGGGATCAGGCGGCTCTGGTGGATCAACTGCTCCGGGATCAGGCGGCTCTGGTGGATCAACTGAACCTGGATCTGGTGGATCAACTGCTCCGGGATCAGGCGGCTCTGGTGGAACAACTGCTCCGGGATCAGGCGGCTCTGGTGGATCAACTGAACCTGGATCCGGTGGATCAACTGCTCCGGGATCAGGCGGCTCTGGTGGATCAACTGCTCCGGGATCAGGCGGCTCTGGTGGATCAACTGAACCTGGATCTGGTGGATCAACTGCTCCGGGATCAGGCGGCTCTGGTGGAACAACTGCTCCGGGATCAGGCGGCTCTGGTGGATCAACTGAACCTGGATCCGGTGGATCAACTGCTCCGGGATCAGGCGGATCTGGTGGATCAACTGAACCTGGATCTGGTGGATCAACTGCTCCGGGATCCGGTGGATCAACTGCTCCGGGATCAGGCGGCAACTCTAGTAAGTTTTCTACTTTTTTTTATTCCACATTCAGTAATTATTAGGGGCTTTTTGTATTTATGACATCTTCTTAGCATTGCCAATCCAATTTAAGTTCTGTGCTATTTTAACGTTCTTCAAATAATTGGCAAATGGATTTTTTTACTTTTATTGAAAATTTTCACTTAGGAGTAGACAGATAATACCCATTTTCACGTAAGAAAAAGAGATTTCTTGTATTATTAAAATAATTGCATTTTAAATGCCTCTTGACATCACTTTTAGAACGTTGTCGAGTCTTTGAGCTAGGGTCCCTCATTGGAATAGGGCTCAGTGGCCGCTTACCATCAGGTGGTCTGCGTGCCTGTCTGCCAACTGAAGTAGAATAAAAAAAACATGCAAATTATAAAATCACTTTTACTACCTTTTACAGCTGGATCAGGCACTGGAGGATCAACAGGCAACACAAGTAAGTTTTACTTTAAAGCTAAAATATGAATATAAAAAATAACATTAAGAGCAACTTTTACATCATAGATTGTTGAAATAAGAACAGTTTTTTGTGTGTTGTTCTTGAAAAACTCGGCAAAGTAAGGGTAAGCTACGAATCTTTTTATTAACTAATGAAAAATGTAAAATGAAAAAAAAAAACAATTAAGTGTGCAGCAAAATAAAATATTCACTAAACAAACGTCCCTGAATTCAAAGTGTTACTTAAAACTTCGAAATACAAAAGCAGGGTAGGTACTCGTCAAAACTGTGGCACAGTTAAAGAAAGTGTGTAATGAACAATATTAATTAAAAAAGGTGAAGGAAAAAATTGTGATGTGCAAAATGGAACTTAATCTCCAAAGGTATACGACCATATTACTAATAAAGATGAAGGAAAACATGGTGAGTTTGTAAAATACATAGAAGAAATATTCCCCGAACCAATACTATAAAATTACGCATTCGTAACCATTTCGTAAGATAAAAGGCCGGCAACGCATCAGCGATCCCTCTGGTGTTGCAGATGTCCATGGGCGGCGGTGATTGCTTACCATCAGGCAACCCGCTAGATCGTTTGCCTCCTCTACCATAAAAAAAAGTAAAACCAACGTATATGCGTAGGAAGTTTCTTTGGATTTATTTATTTTACCATTTTGAAAAATTCTGACACTAAAAGTTCCTAAGGTTTAAACAAAGTCGACTACGCATCGAATATTACGTTGTTCAATTCACAGAATAAAAGGTAAATGAGTATGAAAGGGAACAAAAGGTTAAAATTAAATAGGGCTTAGATAATGTACTAATTATATTGTTTACAGTGAACGAAGGGTCTAGCTCAACTACTCCAGGACCAGGCAACTCTGGTGGATCAACCGCTGGATCAGGCATGAGCTCTAGTGGATCATCTACTGAATCAGGAATGAGCTCCAATGGATCATCAACTGGATCTGGAATGAGCACTGAAGGATCATCAACTACTGGATCAGGCAGTTCTGGTGGATCAACTGCACCTGGATCCGGTGGATCAACTGCTCCCGGCTCTGGTGGATCAACTGCTCCGGGATCCGGTGGATCAACTGCTCCGGGATCTGGTGGATCAACTGCTCCTGGGTCTGGTGGATCAACAACTGGATCAGGAATGAGCTCTGAAGGATCATCCACCCCAGGCTCAGGTGGATCATCAACTGGATCATCTACTGAATCAGGCATGAGCTCTGAAGGATCAACTGCTCCCGGCTCTGGTGGATCAACTGAATCTGGAATGAGCTCTGAAGGATCATCTTCTCCTGGATCTGGCAGTTCTGGTGGATCAACTGCTCCTGGATCTGGTGGATCAACTGCACCTGGATCCGGTGGATCAACTGCTTCGGGATCAAGCATGAGCTCTGAGGGATCATCTACTCCTGGATCTGGCAGTTCTGGTGGATCAACCGCTGGATCAGGAATGAGCTCTGAAGGATCAACTGCTCCTGGCTCTGGTGGATCAACTGCATCTGGATCTGGTGGATCAACTGCTCCGGGATCTGGTGGATCAACAACTGGATCAGGAATGAGCTCTGAAGGATCATCCACCCCAGGATCAGGTGGATCATCTACAGCTTCATCTACTGAATCAGGCATGGATTCTGAAGGATCAACTGCTCCCGGCTCTGGTGGATCAACTGCTCCGGGATCTGGTGGATCAACCGCTGGATCAGGAATGAGCTCCGAAGGATCATCTACCCCAGGATCAGGTGGATCATCAACTGGTTCATCTACTGAATCAGGCATGAACTCTGGAGGATCAACTGCCCCCGGCTCTGGTGGATCAACTGCTCCTGGGTCTGGTGGATCAACTGCTCCGGGATCCGGTGGATCAACTGCTCCCGGCTCTGGTGGATCAACTGCTCCTGGGTCTGGTGGGTCAACTGCTGCGGGATCCGGTGGATCAACTGCTCCCGGCTCTGGTGGATCATCTGCTCCGGGATCCGGTGGATCAACTGCTCCGGGATCTGGTGGATCAACTGCTCCGGGATCTGGTGGATCAACAACTGGATCAGGCATGAGCTCTGAAGGATCATCCACCCCAGGATCAGGTGGATCATCAACAGGATCATCTACTGAATCAGGAATGAGCTCTGAAGGATCATCAACTACTGGATCAGGCAGTTCTGGTGGATCAACTGCTCCTGGATCCGGTGGATCAACTGCTCCCGGCTCTGGAGGATCAACTGCACCTGGATCCGGTGGATCAACAACTGCATCGGGAATGAGCTCTGAAGGATCATCCACTCCAGGAACAGGCAGCTCTGGTGGATCTTCTAGTAAGTAGCATTTTGTTTTATTTCCTTTGAATCTATTACGATCCGGTTTGCTCAAATTCACTAAATAGTTAATAGAACTTAAAAAAACCATAAATTGTGTAAGAGTGGGTGATTTGCCGCCTCTGACATAAAAAATATATAAAAATAAATATTTATTATTATTATCAATATTCTAAAATGATTGAAAAACATAAAGAGAATAACCAAACTGCATTAAAAGTCATGTAGCTTGAAAACCAAAGATTTGGTGCAAGGATACAAAAGGATGGAGTCAGTGAGACTTTAGAAGACCAATTAAGTAGATGCGCTGGAAACAAAGAAAGAAAAACTATTTAGTGACAATTTACACTAATTGATTATTAAAACATACACGTGAGAGTAGTAGCTTACGGGCTAATTCAACATATTTATGTTGCACTTATGACAGATGAACCTATTTGAGCAGCAATAACCGAAAATAAAGATGTAATTCGAAAGATAATGGGAAAAATTGGATTCTGATATACCAGAATAAAATAAGGAAGACCAGTTGAATAGGGTTTGGTAAGGTGATGTGGCTAGTTTTAGAGAAGGCTGGCAATTAGCATTCAAGACTTATGGTTTACTGTGTGTTCCTAAGAATAAAGAAAATTGGAGTCTTAAGTTTTGTCACCCATTTGGATACAGACTGTGCAGAAGCTTGCTAAGCTTTGGGATCGTTGTAAAAAATACACTAACGTGAAACTTTATAAACATATTATTAAAAATGTCAAAATTTTGACCCAAATATTGATACTGATAGCTGGAGAAAGAATTTCCATGTAGACATATTTGCTAAAACTTTACCATCAGCATGAAACATTTTGGACAAAAGACAATGATAAATGTATTACTCATTAGTATTTGATTTTGAAATCTATTTTATTCCGAACCCATAGGTAAGTTTTACTGATGAATTAAAGCGAAAGATACGATACATTATGCGAAAGAAGGTAGGAACTGTGGGTAATAAAATGTGGTTCTTTTAGAAAAATGGGAATATAATAATAAGATCAATACAGAACCGATGAAAACTACAAGCAACAGACAAGGGAAGAATTACTGACAAACAAAGACACCATAGATGATAATGTCAGTATAGTTAAAAGGCTGCCTAATCAGCCTATTGTCAACAGAAGGAGATATCTATAATTTGAAATCATTGCACTGCAAATGTCGCTTCAGTATGAAAAAGCATTTCGTTCCTACACTAAAAAGAGGTTCTCGATTTTTCCCAAATGTGAAGCTGCAAAATACATCTGCTTCTCATAAGTGATAATTAAATTTGGTAATCATGCAAATTATAAAATTAGTATAATTTTTTTATACAGCTGGAAGTTCTTCTGGATCAAGCACTGGTGGGTCTAGTACAGAGAGTTCGAGCTCAAGTAAGTAGTTTTAGAAGCTAAAAATTACTTAGTTAACTGTATAACTTGGTTATCTTTAAAGCCAATATGAATACCGAATAATTGTAATTTTTGAATGTAAGAGTGCAATTGTTAGTAAATAAGGGTTTGTTTCACCCACGGAATAAAAAATGTTTTTTATTCCGTGGTTTCACCACTGTCAGAATATTTTGTGATAATTTATCTGATGTATGTCAATGATATCAATGATGTCTTATTTTTGAAAATAGACAAATGAGACAGCATAAAACCAACCCTAAACATTTGGTTAAACGTTAATCATTTTTAATTATAATGGACGTCTTTTGTAAAAGGCTCAAAACACTGACAAAATATCGTTAAATACTTATGATATTGTATTAAATTAAATAAATTGCACTAAAACTAAGAATAATTATGAAAGAAAAGCGATAATTGGAAATATTTTATATAAACTAATGGCGGCACAAATTAAGTAATTGAAGACGACGTAAAATTTCTAAAAACAGAAGTAAACAGTGATAAAACTAAATATCATCAAGTACTGAAAAAATTCCAATTGAAAAAGGTGAAGGAAAACATAGTGATCTTGTAAAGAACGGAATCAAAATTGAATTGGAATTATAAGGTAAACTAATGACGTGACATTACGTTATCGTAAAAGAAAATAAAAGTGATTTTGTGATACTTATATAAACGATCAGATAAAAACACTTGAAATTAAAGGCTCGAATATCAGATGAGCCTACAGTCTGGTAGCAAATTTAGCGACGTTTCCTGATGAAGTGTCGCTCAATGGAATAGGCCGCAGTGACCGCTAACCATCAGGCAGACTGCGTGTCTGTCTGCCAACTGACGGAGTATTAAATAAAAGAACAGGTGACGCTCAAGGAAAATGTTGTCGTTAATTTTATAAAAGGTATGTAATGGAGAAATAAAATAAAAATAAAAAAAAAGGAATTAGTAAATTAGGGCTTAGATAATGACTAACTACATTGTTTACAGTGAACGAAGGATCTAGCTCAACACAGGCTGGCTCTGGTGGATCAAGTCCTGGCTCAGAAATGAGCTCTAGTGGATCTTCAACTACATCAGGAATGAGCTCTGAAGGCTCATCTTCTACTGTATCAGGAATGAGCTCCAGTGGCTCATCTACTGCATCAGGCATGAGTTCTAGTGGATCATCTACTGAATCAGGCATGAGCTCTGCAGGGTCATCAGGAATGAGCTCTGAGGGGTCATCTTCTACCGCATCAGGCATGAGCTCTAGTGGATCATCTACTGAATCAGGCATGAGCTCTGCAGGGTCATCAGGAATGAGCTCTGAAGGATCATCTTCAACCGCATCAGGAATGAGCTCTAGCGGATCATCTACTGAATCAAGTATGAGCTCTGCTGGATCATCTACTGAATCAGGCATGAGCTCTTCAGGTTCATCAGGAATGAGCTCTGAGGGGTCATCTTCTACCGCATCAGGCATGAGCTCTAGTGGATCATCTACTGAATCAGGCATGAGCTCTGCAGGGTCATCAGGAATGAGCTCTGAAGGATCATCTTCAACCGCATCAGGAATGAGCTCTAGCGGATCATCTACTGAATCAAGTATGAGCTCTGCTGGATCATCTACTGAATCAGGCATGAGCTCTTCAGGGTCATCAGGAATGAGCTCTGAAGGATCATCGCCTACTGCATCAGGCATGAGCTCCAGTGGCTCATCTACTGCATCAGGAATGAGTTCTAGTGGGTCAACTACTGAATCAGGCATAAGCTCTTCAGGGTCATCAGGAATGAGCTCTGAAGGATCATCTACTGCATCAGGAATGAGCTCTAGTGGGTCATCAGGAATGAGCTCTGAAGGATCATCTTCAACCGCATCAGAAATGAGCTCTATTGGATCATCTACTGAATCAGGCATGAGCTCTACAGGGTCATCAGGAATGAGCTCTGAAGGATCATCTACTGCATCAGGGATGACCTCTGAAGGATTATCTTCAACCGCATCAGGAATGAGCTCTAGTGGATCATCTACTGAACCAGGCATGAACTCTGCAGGATCATCTTCAACCGCATCAGGAATGAGCTCTGAAGGATCATCTTCTACCGCATCAGGAATGATCTCCAGTGGCTCATCTACTGCATCAGGCATGAGTTCTAGTGGATCATCTACTGAATCAGGCATGAACTCTGCAGGATCATCTTCAACCGCATCAGGAATGAGCTCTGAAGGATCATCTTCTACCGCATCAGGAATGATCTCCAGTGGCTCATCTACTGCATCAGGCATGAGTTCTAGTGGATCATCAGGAATGAGTTCTGAGGGATCATCTTCAACTGCATCAGGAATGAGCTCTGAAGGTTCGTCATCTACCGGATCAGGATCATGTAAGTAGTTTATCTTTTTCTACCTCTTTGTTTTTTAAATTTTCCTTTGATGATTCCATCTTTTATTTCTCATAATAATATCATAATATATGGTCCCCGGGCCCCGCAAGGGCGCAACCGGGATAACGCTGGGATGATGATGATCACATGGTCGTTGCTGTGATTATCTTTGGTTACGTCATAATATATATCGTATATATTCAGCCAATGTTGTGTGTTCGGTTTTGTCTGAACAGGGGCTGCGTTGATTTTAAAATTTAAGTTGGAGATGGATCGCAAATAATTTCTTTTTTTTTCTTAATTATAAGCCACTGCTTGACTACAACCTTGCCTGATGTTTAACATTAATTTGGTCTACGAAGAACCGCGCTTGCTTAGAAAAAGCCCTTCAACTCTGGACTTGAATAGAACCAAATTATAATTTTATACGGAAAAACGGATCCAGGCAGAAAGTTCCACTCCCAGTACGTACTATAAAAAGACAAATTAAACGGCTTCGTACTGTCAAGAGGCCGGAGTTGTCAGTCTTTTTGAAAAAAAAAAACTGCTTCATTGTCCAGCAGTACATAATGGATTTAATTTCAATAAAAAGTACACGCACAATTGTTTTCCCGCTTTATCAGCAGCGAGATTTCAACGCTTTCTGAGATGTCCAGAATCTAACTGATTGAAGTCAGTATTTTGCAAGGCAACACTATGAAAACGTACAGCTTTGGACTGTATAAGAATAAAAGGGGGGTTCAATTAAGGATAAAATTACAATGAAAATAATATAAAAACACACAAGCGATACAGATGAGGGAAGAATCCATTGACATCAGTGACAAACATAAAGGATTTTCTTTAAAGAAAAGTGGCTGCCTAACCAGTCAGTCGTCGACACAATTGGGTAAAACCAGGTAAAACGCTTGCTGTGTGCCCTATACAGTACATATGTGCGGAACTTCTTCTATAAACGTGGTTTACATAGATGAAAGTCTTCGATTTTTAGTGAGATGATTATAAGCTCACAATAAGAAGAAAGAAAGAAAAAACAAATATTAGCCAAACAAAAAGAAAAAAAAACATAAAGGACAGACAATACATTAAAGAAGATAACGTGACAAACAATAAATAAACAGACAAAGGCCAACAGGGTTCTTGCCTCAGCATATGCGGCCGCGTCATTTGGAAAACGACACAACAGCGCTGATATTCTGGCAGAACCCATAGGAGTGGCGTGAATAATAAATACTATAGTATACATAATTATAATTAAAACAAATATATTGTCCGTTAATGGTTCATCTACATTGAAAAATAACATACGGAAATTAAAACGAAAACAAAAATAGAAAAAAAAAACAGGGTAAATTATAAGATGTAAACTGAAAACGAGTGTTTTAGGGTAAGAAAAAGATGTTTAATTTAAACAAGGTTATTTAAGAATGGATGGAAATCATCAATCATGACGAAACATTGTGGATAGAGATATGATATGAATATTTCTTTCAGCAACTGCCGGTGAAAGTTCCAGCTAAGAATAGTTCACAAAGCGGTTCTTCAACTGAATCTAGCATGTAGACCTTAAAGTTAGCATAGTTCACATTTCCAAATTATTTGATTAGGGTTTTGGGTAAAATAATGTTGTTTGTATCTCAGTAAACTATTGTTATTACGTAAACATTTTGTTATTATTTACCTTTCACGTTCATGATCGTAGTCTTAAGATTAGGTGTTCCACAGGGTGTAATAATTTGACCAAATTTCTATTTATAATGTATCGGATTCTTATATAATGTGTGGTATCGGATGAAAATTTAGGTGAAATGGTTCGTTTTGCGTCCTAGGTATGAAATAGTTACCAAATCAGAAGATTTGTCTTAAAACATTAAGTAATTTAGTAATGTTCCGTCACTGTCTATTCAGTATATTAAACCTTTTGTACTTTTTACTTCTGAAGAATCAGAATAAAATATGACAAGTAACATGAGACTTTTGAGAGACTTTAATCAAAATCAGTTTTTGTTAAAGTTAGTTAGACAAGTTGTATGTTAGAAAGCCACATCAGACAATTTATTTTTGAAAAAGAAATAATTTAAACCAAATGCAACCGCACTGAATTAAAACAGCATAGAAGTGGTACATAAAGCCTTATGAAGCAAAAGAGTAATAGTATAATAGTTCTTTATAGTTTATTAAAAAAATTACTTTCTGAACAAAAAGTGGCAGGAATGTTTAAAATGTGATGAATTTACAAAAGAAATCAATTCTGATTTATATTTTTATTAGTGTTTGAACTTAATAATTTTCATCGTCTATTTCACAATTATGGAGATAAGGCCTGTGTCCCAGCAGTGGGAACATATGTCACCCGGGGTGACGAATGGGATTATTAACTTACTGACTGATACTATATTTAACATTTTAAATACGTGTTTTAAGGTAATAGTAGTAATTGTGAGTTTATGATTTAATTGATGGTGTGGATAAAACTTGTGGTGTTTTACGGTGTCAGTGTAACTCGCAGTTTACTGAAACTGTCCAAGGTAAATCAACGACATGCAATGAGCATCATAACAGCATGCATGCTTAACAAGTACCTGTTCAACATCCGCATGACGGACAGCCCGCTATGCAGAGGCTGCATGGACGCCGAAGTAACACCGGTCCAAGTACTACTGCAGTGCAAGAGTGTGGACCATCATCGAGCGCGCTTGCTTTATTCGGGTGGTGCTCCGAGACATCACAGCAGTGCTAGACTTCTGGAAAGAGCTCAGATGGTTTGAGTGACTGTGTTGGTGACGCATTTCACGAACAATGACCCATCCTGGAGGCTAAGTGCGGAATTTACAGGAAACCTAAACCTAAATCACTGCCTCAGAAATTCAAAGAGCATCTATCTATCTATCTAATCAGCCCGTATCCACCCACTGTTGAGTATAGGCCTCCTCTTTGTCACGCCAACTGTTACGGTCCTGTGCAAGATTCATCCAATTGACACCGGTGAACCTGGCTATGTCATCCGACCAGCGGGCCGATGGTGTATGCACATACATAGCTAATTTTTAAATCATGGCCGACTTTATGATGAGCTAACACGGAATGGACTCTGGGTTTCTTTCTAAAAATCTGCAGAGCGGAGTACAAAAGGCACTTTGATGATTTGGCGTAATTTTGCTAACACAAAACGCTGAACTTGAGTTACTAAGTTAACGTAAGGATTTTTACTAATTTAAATCCAAAGAAGATGGTATACATTTCTGGTAAGAAGTAACGAAGGTACAGTCAAAAGCACGTCAGACTTTACACTTTGGACTTTGTACCACTCTTGTGTCAGGGGCATAAGTGCTATTATCGAACTGCAAGTGTTTACCCGGTAAACACTTACCGTGATGTGCCGTTGACCGTACAAGAATAGATTTCAGTTTTTCAGCATGTGAATTAAGTAGTGTGTGTGTGTATGTGTTAAGTCAAGTTTTTAGTGCTATAAGGTGCTTTAAGAAAATCGATACACCGGTAAGTATTATTTCAAATATTTAATTCAATATGAAGTATTATAATAAACGTTTATTAAATTATAAAGCTGCTGTTTTATTACTTTCCTTACTTTACTTACTCCTTTTATTAGATTAGAATAATATGGACTTAGTTTTTTTTTTGATAAATCTAAAAGTGTCGATATGATTCTTTCCGACACTTATATTTTAGTAGTACTTACTATTGGTACCGGCAAACTTTTTGACCATCGGACGACGGAGAGGGGGAAAGTTAGCGCATGTGCACTTGCGCGTGACCAATAGCGCGCGAATCTCCCGGACGCCCGCGCGCGCTATTGGCCACAGGTATGTTTCTGACCAATAGCGTGCAGGCGTGTCAAAAGTCGTGTTCTGCGCAAGCCCCACCCGATAGTCAACGAGTTTGCCAGGGCCTGTAAAAACTGAAAAGGGGTTAAATTTTGTCTGAATTTAAGAACTTAGTTCTGGTTTGTTAAACAAGCTTGGTGATTTAGATAGTACTTACCACTGTAAAGATAACAATGATTTCAATAATGAAGACCTTTTTTATGCAGTGCTAAAATATTTTTGGGGATAAGTAAGCTAGGACCCAAACTAAAGGGTTTTTCTTGACACGGAAAACTGTATGTAAATAATAGACAAATAGAGATTCATTCGATTTAATTGTTGTAAAATGTTGGTGGATGAAAAGAGTAACTTTCAAGTTTCTACTAAAATAATATTTGGATTTGTTAAATAACTAGCATTAAAACGTTATGAAAGAATTTCAAAATAACGACTTTATTTTAGGATAATATCTTTAGACTGATAATGATATAAGGAATGATGATGTCCATTAGTTCACGTGGAATGAACTCTTAACCACTCAACGCCGAACCGGCACTCGGGTGCCGCATAACAATAGATTTTCTATTGTGTCTAGTAATCCGGGGCTAGAAGGATTAAAATCAATAACAACTCTTAATATACAATGGTTAAGAAATATTACAAAACCTCTTCAAGGTATTGTGAACATAATAATTGTAACTCTGTTTGTTGAAAAAAACATTTTTGTATTCATAATGGTTATGAAGGTGTTAGTAATGTTTTTTTTAACTTCCCTCAGCTTCTACTGAACCAACTACCACAACTCCAAGTAAGTATTTACCTTTTATCACGAAATAGCACTGTCTCGCTCTCTCACAAGTGAGATAGAAGGAACTAGGGAACTCATCTTACAATGGGGAACGAACCACACGGGCCATGGTGTGGCCGTCTTTCTCCCTAGCAATGGCCTGCGGGACGGAGGTGTGGGGACACCTCCTCCTGCATTGCACAGGCCACAGCTCCCGACGGGTGGCAACGACCAGGCGCTCTCGGCCGTTGCTGTCCAGCCTCCTCCCTCCGCCGGGGGGAGGCAAGTGGGGCCCGCCCTGTAAGAGGCGGGCAGGTCGCCCTGCGGTGTCTCTGGTTGTCAGGGTCTGTCCTAGCTCAGAGACGCTGCCGACGGCGATGCAGGAGCGCGGGGGGGTTTAGTGGGTATTCTCCGTGCACCAGTCTTTATAAAGACTGGGGCATGGATTGCACGAGTCCCACACACGGCTCGCCTACCCCAGACAAGTTATGGTGCCTAAAAGCATTCCCCTCCACAAAAAAAAAAAAATGGTGTGGCCGTCTTCTCCGAACCCGTTGCCGGGGCTGCACGCGGAACATCCCGCGCCGCCCCCAGGTTCAAAGGCCCCTTTTAGTCGCCTCTTACGACAGGCAGGGTAGTATAGGGAGGGACCTCGGTAGTATTCTTAGGCCCCCAACCGAAGGGCACATCACTAATCTAACTAAGTTAGCACCTAAACTACTAAGTAAGATGCTAACTTAGTATTTTAGGTGCTAGCCTACCTACTATTTTTTTGTGGATCTGTTTATTATTTCTTGATTATAAATACCATGTTTTGTCTTTTCAGAACCGGGAGGCCTACTGGGTGCGGTGGGTAACCTGCTTGGAGGAGTCACAGGTATTTTTTATTCTAAAATATATATTTATTTAAAACTTCTTTGCTCACCATAAGAGCATAAAAGGCGGACTTAATGCCTAATGGTATTCTCTATCAGTCGACTTGGGCCCAGCAGAAAAGAATTAGTGGGTAGTGATTACGGGTGCAAAAGAAAGTGAACATTTTTATTATTCCTCAAATTTTTTCTATTTTTATTATATACTAACAACCTCGATTCGCTCGGGTGATGTCGTCAAATTAATATTAAAATAATTGTTCTTTAAAACAGACAAATGACAAAGAAAGAAATATTTATTGACAAAAACATGTGTGAATAATTAAATATAATTATATATTTTTCGAAATAAAAAAAGATGCTTTAAAATTAAAACGATCGGTAGGTTGCGGTAAATATATTTCTGTCAATTTGTACCGTTAAATCCGCTGTAATTAATACAATTTCCTATTTACAGGTGCTCTGGGAGGACTTCTACAAGGCTTAGGAAATTTGGTCGGAGGTAAGTTAATCATGAATTATCATCATCATCGTCATCATCAACATTTTTTTTTTTTTTTTATTGCAATGTGTAACAAGACGAGCAGATCGTACACCTGATGGTAAGCGCCACGTCTGCCCTTAGACAGTTCAGTGCCAAACAGTAACTAAGCATTTACTGTCTGGCACCGCCCTGCGCCCGCTACACCGAGACGACAGTTATAATACCCAGTAATTTCACTAGCTTTAGTGCCCTTTCCCCGAAACACAGAATCTGAAGTGCTTGACACACTTTTACAGTAGTAAAAACATTTTTTGACGTTGCGTGATATTTTTATAATTTTAATATAAAAATTTCTAACTTATACATTTATATACGAGTAGTATATACATTTTTGCATGCTAAACTTATGGTGAAACATGTAGGATTTTTTTAATGAACATCTTATTGTATGAATGTAGGTAATGTTAAAGTAAATAAACTAATTTAATCGTAACAATATCATTACAGGCACTCCAGTTAGTTCTACAGATAGTAAGTATACTTCTCGACATCAACAAGTCATTACATTATCTCTGGACATTATCTCTGGACATTATTCACACATCGCCATCTCGCCCCAAACTAAGCATTAGCTTGTGCTATGGGTGCCAGACAACGGATAAACATTACTTATATACTTTTTTTTTGTAAATACATACATATTATACATACAAACACCCAGACCGATACAAACAGACATGTTCATGCACACAAATGTTTGTACCGTGCGGGGATCGAACCCGCGACCTTTGGTGTAATAGCCGACTTCTCGACCATTACACCAAATGGCTCGTCAAATTACATTGATCTTTATAAACTACCGAGCCCTGTCGTACTCAATAAATTAGATTTCAATCTATAGCCTGACCAGGAAAATAAAAAAACCTGCTCTGGCGGCGCCACATTAGCTATGGTTATAGCAACACTTGGTTGCTATGGTTATACTCACAAATAACTTACAATATCCAATAGTAACAAGTCACGGTTGACAATTGACATTACACTTTGACAGAATAATAATGAATGACATCTTATTGTTTTTTTATTTGATTGTTGCCACAAGAAGAAATTAGTTTCAATATTTTACAGCAATATGGCGAGGTTTTTAATTTTATTGGTCGGGCTATACCCATTAGATTGCCTCGCTACCCTTGTGGATACTTTAGAAGTAAATTCTGTAGGACACGCCTAGGCCGCTGTTCACAACCACCGGTGATTCGCTTGCCCCGCCTGTACAACAACTTAACAAAAAAAATATCCCTGGACATCAACTTCCATAGTTTACCCAAGTTTTTAAATATTTTCAAATCCATTGAATTACCTCAGTCCATGTCGAATTGTTAGGCCGTTTGTCCACCGCCGCCGTCACCGGACCGTCACCGAGAAAGAGATGTCGGCGCCGAGGTAGCGGTACATACATTTACTACTTTCCATCAGGTGTGCCGCATGCTCGTCTGCCCGCTATACCATAAAAAAAAAAAAAAAAACTACAGTCGTTTGTCCACCGCACGCCCGTCACCCGAGGGCCGTCATCTTGAAATTGGTCAGAAATAAAATCGGTTTTCGGTGACGGCCCGGTGATGGTGGCGGTGGACAAACGCTTTTAGGAATTTTTGTTTTTGTTTTGTAGTTCGTTGCTGTGTCTTACGTTGGTGGTCTTTGAAATGAATAAATAAATAAGTTATCTAATTTGGATAATTCTTACATTACACGTATTACGTTTAGTTTAACTACTTTATTTCTTTTTTTAGACCATTACTTTATATTGTAGCTGTGGTTAAATATAACTAAGTCAGCACATTGCATGCTTGAATGTTGATCTCTATGAAAATACCGATACAAAAAAAAATGTACATAGCTTCTCTGATTTTCTTCAAAATATTCCATCAGTGGGCAGAAAGGCACGCAGCCCACCTGATGGTAAGTGGTCACTAAGGCCAATTCCATTGAGAGACTCCTAAACAGAAAGAGTCTTTAAATGTACATTCCTCGATCTTTTGTTCTTGATTTCAAGTTCATTGGGAAATGTCTACGAATTATCATTATTTATAAGTAATTATCTTTTGCAGCTCCTTCAACAAATTCAACATCACCTGGCTCAAATACTAGTGGCTCAGGATCAGGCGGTTCTACACCACCTGGCGCAAATACAAGTGGCTCAGGATCAGGCGGTTCTACACCACCTGGCTCAAATACAAGTGGCTCAGGATCAGGCGATTCTACACCACCTGGTTCAAATACAAGTGGCTCAGGATCAGGCGATTCTACATCACCGGGCTCAAACACAAGTGGCTCAGGATCAGGCGATTCTTCGTCACCTGGTTCAAACACTAGTGGCTCAGGATCAGGCGATTCTACATCACCTGGCTCAAATACAAGTGGCTCAGGATCAGGCGATTCTACATCACCTGGCTCAAATACAAGTGGCTCAGGATCAGGCGATTCTACATCACCTGGATCAAACACTAGTGGATCAGGATCATCAGATAGCTCAAGTTCTGACTCAACAAGTAAGTACTTACAAAGATTTTTTATTTCATTTATAGTGCCTATTTATACTTAGTTTTATTTAGCATTAGAAAAATAGAAATTAAGAAAGGGGAATTATAAAACGAGCTACTAAGAAATAATTTAGCGACTGCTGATGAGATACTGCTTTAATAACTTGAGCGGTATGAATTTGAGTAAGCGAAAAATTATCTTTTATGACGAATATACTTTGTATAAGCTCATTCTGAATAATAAAATTCAGAATGAGCTTATACAAAGTGGGTTGTGATTAACAGATAAAACTTTGAGAAGGTGAATACAGTTCGATCTGTCCCCTCGTCACCAATAGGGGGGACAGATCGAACTTTTTTGTCCGATCTGTCACCCCAGGGGGACAAAGCAGGGTGACAGGTCGGAATAATTCATCCATTTCAGGTATTAAAATTACTGTCAGCGACTAAATTACGCGGGTGAAACCGTGGGCGAAAGGCTAGTGAATAATATTTTTCATTTTAATTGAGATACTTTATTTGATGTTTTTTTTTCAGCCCCTGGACCAACGACCACAACTAGTAAGTTTTATGAAAAAACAAATGGTTTCAGAGGCACTGGATCTTGATTGCAGCGGGTTTGATGAAATAGAGTTTAATGACTCTATTTCATTAAATGTCAGCTGAACCAGTGTACTATAGTTATAAATTCTTACTAATAATACTAATGTAGCCTCTAAGTTAAATTGTTACTAACACTCTTACTAACAATATATGGATGTAATCTTTGGATTTTTTCTGAAATAAAATTATTATTATTTATGTTGGTACATTGGAAGATCTCAGGTCCATGGTATTATTATTATTATTATTATTAAAAACTTCTTTCCTCATAAAAATCAACAATAATTTACTTGCATGAAATTTTGTTTTATTTTTTCTTTTATTAGTAAATTATGTTACAATATACAACGAAATTATAATGACTACTTAACTTAAAATTAAGAGAAAGCCTTAGAAAAATATTTTTTTTTCTCAAAAAATCCCCCCCTTCACATTTGCAAGGGACGACCTTGTGCTTGCCTTATGGATTGACCGAAAATTTTATAATATAAAGGGATAATTTTGTAAGTGTACATCAAAAAAATACTGAAATGTACATCAAAATAACTGATTGCACACCAAAGGTTAGGTTAGGTTAGCAATTCAGTATTTTTTTGATGCACTATCAGTATTTTTTGATGTGCAGTTAAATAAATTGTCCTGCAACTAAGTATTTGCTCTGCTTATTTTCTCGATTTTATAAAACATATTACATGTATTTTTATTTCATAATATTAAAATTATCGTTTCCTCTTTACAGGACAACCAGGTTTATTATCACTTGTAGGTAAGTCATAAGAATATTTCTAAAAATAATATAAATATTGTGTTAGTATGTCGCACTTTAACCTTTTGGACGTCAAAGTCTGGGAGAGAATGCCATGAGGCATTAAGTCTGCCTTTTGTGCTTGATTTGTGCAATGAAGCTTAAATAAATAAACTCTATACTTGACAAGCACATGTGGGCCCTGTGCGCCAACGCGTCTATACTTGACAAAAAACCCTGCCTCTAAAAATATGAAATAAATATGTATGTTTGAAACTATTACTGGTATTTTTTCTTACATTCGACAAGAATAACCCAGCTCTGGCGTACAGGGTACGACAGTGCGTTCGTTGCTTGGGGTCCAAAAAGTTTAAGGGACAGCAGTGCCATGCTACGAAACCGGATTCAAACAAAAAAAAATTGTTAGGGTTTTATCTGTTCTGTGGTTAGAGCGTTGGGCTCTAATACCCTGAGGTCGTGGGTTCGAATCCCGCGAGGAGCATCACTTTGTATCAATGTTTCCAGTTTGGTTAGGACATTGCATGCTTGAATCACCTGAATGTCTGAAAAGAATGATGATTCCGTGCTTAGAATGGCACGTTAAGCCGTTTGTCCTGCGCCTGAACTCTCTTCGGTCGTGTCAGACTGCTGTCCCACCGTGTTATGAGAGTGAGGGAATAGGGAGTGCACCTGTGCTTGCGCACTATAATGTATCCTGCGTAGTTGGCTGATCGTAAAAGATTGGCTGCCGTAGCCGAAAACTCGGCTAGGAGGACATTATTACTATCTGCAGCATGACTAAAATGCACAGAACTAAAATGTCTTTTAAAAATACTCGTAAGTAAATCCGATAGATAAATAACATGCACCCACTCACAGTCCCTCGCCCGGACAGCGAAGGACGTGGGTTCGAGTCCCGCCTGATACCTGATACAAATTGATTTTTTTCTAATATATAATATTTATATTAATGAATAAAATTATTCTTTGTTTAACAGGAGGACTACTGAATGGACTTGGACGTAAGTACTTAAAATTAACCTCAAAGCCCTAAGTGCGTGGGGAATTTGTTTCGGATTTTCAGATAGCTACTTGTTTTTCGAAGCTTTTTGTCCCGTTCTAATAGTCGGCTTTTTTATATACCATATCAGTTGGCAGACATACTCGCTGCCCACCTGATGGTAAGCGGCCACCGCGGCCTATTCCATTGAGGGACACTTCACCAAAAAGCGTTGCTCAATGTGCTGCCAGACTGTAGATTCATCTGATCTTCGAGCCTCTGATTTCACGTGTACTGGCTCCCACATTAATATTGCCGGAACACAGCAAGAGCTGTTATGGCGGCAGATTTCATCTGTGGGGATGGTAGGTAGTCATTCGGACTGAAAAATCCCTACCACCAACCAGACCCAAGGCGGGAATCCAACCCACGACCTCCAGGTTTTATACCCGAGCGGCTTAGCCCTGTTCCACGGAGGCAGTCATCTTGCATCATCATCCAGGATTTGTCAAGTCCAGTACACAGGACCTGGAGTGACTGTCATCTGACCTCCGTAACAAAGGAACCAGACCATTCGGATTATGGCTAAACAGCCCATCGACTGTTCTGGTTTCCTTACGATGTTTGCAGCAAAAACTGTTTGGTTTGTGAAGTCAGCAAATGTAACAAAGATTGTGGGTTCGATTCCCGTAGAGCACAGAGTTTTCTATTGGTATTCTACAAAAAAAATGGGTATTGTTATGGGAAATATTTAAGTGTATATCCAAAAAAGGCTGAAACGGGCACCAAAATAAACCAAAGGCACACCAAAGGTTAGGTTATGTTAGCAATCCAATTTGTTTGGTGCATGCTTCAGCCTTTTTTGGTGTACGTTCAGCCTTTTTTGGTGTACGGTTAAATACAAGCCTATTTTTATTCTGGCACCCATAATACAAGCTATGCCCTGTTTGGGGTTAGATGGCGCTGTGTGAATAATGCCTAGGGATATTTATTTAATATACTATGCTTATTATATATCTTTAAACTTACAGAATTAGTTGGAGGAGTGCCAGCAAACTCAACACAATCTTCAAGTGGAAAATAATTGAAGTAAGTAATTTAAGGAATATTGAAATACTTTTCCAAATTAAAATGCTTTTTTCATCATCATCATCATCATCATCAGCCTGTGATAGTCCACTGCTGGACATAGGCTCCTCTCCAAATGCTCGCCACGCCGATCGGTCCTCGGCCACTCGCATACAGCTCCTGCCAGCCATCTTGCGCAGATCATCGCTCCACCTGGCCTGAGGGCGTCCTACACTACGTTTACCGAGACGCGGTCTCCACTCTAGAACCCGTTTACCCCAACGGTTATCGGTTCTACGGCTGATATGCTGAAATGCTTTTTTATAGCCAATTAATTAAATAACTTTGACCTTATAAAGCAGGCTCCTATGATCATCGAGTCTTTTTTTTATGTCAGTGGGTGGCGGCAAACAAGCCAGCGGGTCGCCTGATGGTAAGCAATCACCGCCGCCCATGGACATCCGCAACACCAGAGGGATCGCTGATGCGTTGCCGGCCTATGGGGGTATGGGGGGTGTGGACCTCCGGCACTCTCACAAACCAGACGAAACGCAATAGTAGTCACTATTATTTCACGCTGGTGTTATGTGAGAGGGTGGTTAGATTTTAAGATAATGTCTCCTGCATTAATATTGCCGGAACACAGCCAGAGCTATTATGGCAGCAGATTTCACCTGTGGTGGTTCCTGGGTTCAATTCCCGGGTCGAGACAACTTTTCGTCGTTTTTTTTTCATACACAGCTCGGGTTTGTGATCACCAATCTGCATTTGGCAAGCGTGGTGATTAAGCCAGAATCATTGTAACTTGATTACGAAGATAGGCGTTTGCCCTGCAGTGGGACATTAATAGGATGAGACTTTTAATATTTTTTATTATGTCTTTTTAGACTGATATTATAAAAAGGAAAGATTTAATTGTTTGTAATAGGCTCCGAAACTACTGAACCGATTTGGAAAATTCTTTCACTGGTGAAAAGCTACATTACTCACAGGTGACATAGGGTACTTTTGATCCCGGAAATGTGGGGGAAAGTAGGGGATAATTGACAAAAGAGATCGCGGAAACCGCTAATATTTATATAAAATGATTATGTTAATTTTGCCTTATTTTTTTTTTCAGGATTACCCACCCACGACCGGCAAGGAACTAGGAAACGGACGTAACGCTTGAAATGGATTTTGATTTTAATATAATATGATAGTTTTTAATGCACTGATTTGTTTCATTTTCCTTCCTTCCTATGATAAATATCTCTGGAATATCTAAATGTATATCACTGGACATTATTCACACAGCGCCATCTGACCCAAAACTAAGCATTAGCTTGTGCTATGGGTGCTAGACAACGGATAAACATTACTTTTATACTTTTTTTTTTGTAAATACATACATATTATACAAAGAAACATCCAGACCGATACAAACAGACATGTTCATGCACACAAATGTTTGTACCGTGCGGGGATCGACCCCGCGACCTCTGGTGTAATAGCCGACTTCTCGACCATTATACCAAATTGCTCGTCAATGATCATCATCAGCAGTCGCAGTCCAATGCTGGACATGGGCTGGTTTATAGCCACGAGGCTGCAAAAGTCCACTGCTGGACATAGGTCTCTCAAACACAAGCATTAGCATTTCTATGATGTATAAATCTATACTAATATTGTAAAAAGGAAAGAATTGTGTATGTTTGTTTGTATTGAAAAGGCTCCGAAACTACTGAACCGATTTAGAAAATTCTTTCACTGTTGGAAAGCTACACTATTCCCGGATGACTACTTTACTTTTGATCCCGGAAATGTGGGGCGAAGGGGGGATATTTGAAAAAAGAAACCGTACCGATTTGACACTGTAGGTTCCTCTGGTTTTCGAGCCTCTGATCTCAAGTGTACGATCGAGGACACCCGCGCGTGATCACTTAAGGAAAAATATACCGTGCACGCGCATCGTGACTTCTTAGGAGCGGCGCTTGTAAACGTGAAAATACTGCACAGGATTTTAGCCTTAAGGGTGATCACGCGCTGGTGTCCGCGATCGTACTTCCTCCCACATTAATATTGCCGGAACACAGCCAAAACTGTTATGGCGGCAGATTTCACCTGTGGTAGCTAGCCAGTCGGACTCTGAAAAAGCCCTACAACCAACCAGAGCCAAGGCGGGAATCGAACCCAAGACCTCCGGGTTTTTATACCTTGGTCAGTTGTATGGTATGGAGACTATCCTTCTACATATAACACTTTTAGATTTTTTCCACGCTACCCTTAGGGCTTTTTCAAATTAGACGTTTTGATTGATAGGTGGCTCAATCACGGGCTGTCGATCACAAAGCTTGGCGTAATATAAATGAGAGACCACGTTCAGTTATTCAAATAACTTATTACCATCCGTATCGCGAACGCTCGACGGCAAGACGTCAACCGTACCTGTTGCCGCACCGCGTGTTTTGTATGATAACTAACGACCGTACGCGGTGCGGCAAACGCGCGGCTTTCGAACCGCAGCCTTCCGACACAAAACGTCTAATTTGAAAGAGCCGTTATCGTCTTTTTTTTAATAATTATTATAGTAGAAGATCCTAACTAAGGTCGAATTGCACCGAGTTGATAATAGAATGAAACTTATTTTATTATGAATTTAGCATATTAGAAAACATATTAAAAATGGGTTGCCTAAAAAAATCCTGGACTGAGTATGCTTAATTGTTTTTAAAAAAAATTTTTTAACCAAATCCCAATTTTTTTCAGACAACCCTAATATATCAACGTGTTCACAATAAAACAGCTCATAAGATGATATAAAAAAAAAATCTATTATCCAATTAGGTGAAATGAACTGGTATCGACACATACGTGTTTATACCTGACAACCCAGTAGTCCCCCCACGTAAATAATAGAAAACCCAACGGCTGCACATTCTATACGTTTTCTACGTTAAGTCAGGACATAATTTTCTTATTATCTTGTTATTGCAAAATTTTTAAAAAACATTACAAAAAAAAAAAAAAAATTGGTTTGTCCAGGATTTTTTTAGGCAACCCATTTTTAATATGCTTTCTAATATGCTAAATTCATAATAAAAAAAGTTTTATTCTATTATCAACTCGGTGCAATTCGACCTTAGTTCGGATCTTAGACTATTATTAAAAATACTACTTATTGAAAATTCTTCGATGGTTTAGCTTTGTGATCGACAGCCCGTGATTGAGCCACCTATCAATCAATCAATCAATCAACCAAAATATTCTTTATTCATGTACGTAGGCCTCAGAGATGCACTAATGAATCGTCAATTTTCAAGGTAACATAGTGAATAGTGACTCTACCACCCTAATCGGAATGTTGTTATTTAACGAGAAGAAACAGAAAGAAACTCGCTCGTTACTCTTTTGAATCGCCAAAGTTTTACAATAATTATATCAATACAATCTTTATTATCTTATCGTTGCAGCGATGATTTGATTTTGGGTTTCTGGGGTCAATTCCCAGGTAAAGAAAAAAGTATGTTGGTATTAAGGACACAGGCCAGCTATAGGTTTGTGATCACCAATCTACGCGTGTTTTTTAGTCGTTGTTTTCCCACAGCATAATGCTTCACCTTCAGTAGTACTATCGATTTATACAAATAATTGTTTTTAATTTTTTTTTAACTTTTTTTAATTTTTGTTTTCAAAGTTTGGAGCGAAAATGGAAATCAAATGTTAGTAAATTATCATTTTTTTAATAAGCGCCAAAGGCAATGACCCCGGCCGGTGACCTTTCGCGACGCAGCTAGTACTATTGGTTCGATTTTGTCTATCATAATCGTAAAAATTATGATTTGACTAAAAAAACTTTATTAATCTATTTTACTTCTAAGATAGAATCATTTTACTGCGGGAAAACAACGACTAAAATGCCACGCAGTATAAGGCTAAGTTCATATGACCGCGCGAAAAAGCGTGTCGCCGCGCGATTTGAGCATTCACATGACGGCATAATATAAAACTTCCTATTAAATCACTCTATCTATTAAAAAAAATCGCATCAATATAATACCGTATAATATCTATCTCTGTGACCGCATAGTTTTAAAGATCTAAGCATACATAGGGACAGACGGCGGGAAGCGACTTTGCTTTATACTATGTAGTGATATCTTCGAGCCTTAGGTATACATAAAACTGCATAATGAAATTTAGATATTTTAACATAGTTTAAAAAAAAATTACATTTCACATAAACATAAAAACCGATTCATAGACACATGCAAGTTTATTATTATGTAGTTACACTAGGGAAAGTTATTAAGTTTTTTTCTCCTGAAAAGTAGGGATTTGCCTATACGCCCCTCTGGTTTGAAGCCCGCGATATGTACGGGAACGCGCCACGCGCAGACGCGCGGTTTCGTTGTGTAGACGATATTATACCGCTTATTTTTGTCTTGTACCGCGCGGTTAGTAGTTCCGCGCGGTACCGCGCGGTCATATTATGTACTTAGCCTAAACAGTAGCGATGACTAATTGTTTTTAACGACGGAGGCCATTCTCCAGCAGTGGGACATTAGTTATACATAGCATAAACACATCCGAGTCGATTTCCGTCTCCGATAGTTCTTGTTTTTCTTTACTTTATTATTCAAACTAAAACCTTTTTATGGAATTTACCGTATGGCTGGTCAGTCTGCAGATTACCAAGAAAGTTATCACCACCCCCCCATAGACATGTGCACAGTTGCATTTTTTAACGCCTCGATGGTCTAGTGGTTTAAGTACCGGGCCGAGATCTCGCGGGGTCCTGGGTTCAATTCCCAGGTCGAGCTAACTTCGTGTCGGTTTTTTCGGACACAGACAAGATGATGATTAAGCCAATACCCATCATTGTAGCGATAACTTGATTTCAAGGATGGAGGCCTTTGCCCTGCAGTGGGACATTAATAGGCTGATACTTTACTTTTTCTTTAGGGTGTCAAATCAGCAAGTGGGTCACCTGATGGTAAGTGAAAGGGATCACCGCCGCCCATAAGCACCCGAGACTCCCGTGGGGTCGCACAGGCGCGTTGCCTTTAAGGGGGATTTGGGCCTCCGGCTATCTCACTCACCAGACGAAACACAATAGCTAGACTATCGCTATAACGCCGGACTTCTGTGAGCCTGTGGTACTTCCCCGGTCGAGCCGGCCCATTCATGTTGCAGGCAAACTGTCTGCAACGTGGCTCTACCAGATACAAAAAAGTCATTGCCGGTCTTTAAGGAAAGGGCTTGCCAAATCCCATGACCGCCTCCATGCAACAGTTGCTACTGCCACTTGGGTATTACTGGGTATATGTAGGGTTGCCATCTCTAAAATTTGGAAAACAGGTCAAGACGCATGAAAACCCCGGATTTTAGAGTCCGAAAGCCGGACATGTCAACAAGATCTTTTAAACATATTCAATGTAGGTAATAAAAAACAGTTGAAAATGTCATAAATCACATTTTTTTTAAAACTCGTCTACAAAATCAAAAAATCAAAATCAAAATATTCTTTATTCATGTAAACTTGTATCAAGTATTTATGAATCGTCAATTACAGAGTGACTCTACCACCGGCTTCGGAATGCAGTCATCTGCCGAGAAGAACCGGCAAGAAACTCGACAGTTACTCTTTTTCATCGCCATGTTTGTTTACAATTTGTTTGTTACAATTACTCATTAGTTTTACTTTTAGAATACCAAGCCATACAGTATAAAGTATAAGAATGAGACTATAATCGAGAAAAATCTGTGAGCCCTGGAAGACCAGTGCCCAAAGGTGGCACCTGCAGCACAAGTATGACGTATGTGCCAGCCATAATTTCACTCAACCATATTAGAGGGAACGTAACCACCCGACACATAACGCCATACAAAATGAAACCTTCCCCGGACGCTCCCCGGAAGCCCTCTAAACTAGGACAAATCCGGGAAAACCCGGACGGATGGCAACCCTAGGTATATAAGACCTAATAACTGTCGTCTCGGTGTAGCGGGCGCAGGGCGGTGCCAGACAGTAACTGCTTAGGAACTGTTTGGCACTGAACTGTCTAAGGGCAGACGTGGCGCTTACCATCAGGCGTACGATCTGCTCGTCTTGTTACACATTGCAATAAAAAAAACTGGAGGTCGTGGGCTCGATTCCAGCTTTGGGTATGGTTGGTGGTAAGACTTTTTCAGAGCCCGACTGCCTAGCTACCACAGGTGAAATCTGCCGCCATAACAGCTCTGGCTGTGTTCCAGCAATATAAATGTGGGAGGCAGTACATTTGAAATCTAAGGCTCGAAGATCAGATGAGTCTACAGTGTAGCAGCACATTGAGCGTCGCTTCCTGGTGAAGTGTCCCTAAAAGGAATAGGTAGGCCCCAGTGGCCGCTTACCGTCACGTCACTGCTGGGGGCTGTGGGCTGCGTGCCTGACTGGCAACTGAAGTAGAATAAAAAAACCTTGACTAGATCGGGACAAACAGCTCGGAGAAAGAAGAAGACATAAAAATACTATAAATATATTTACTATATTTTACCCGTAAGTGCACGGGTATGCACTCACGGTGGGAGAAGCAGGCTAGACAACGCTCTGAATGGAGGACTTTGGTTAAAACCAGAGTACATCAGTTTGAGCAGAAACGTTGCGCTGAGTTGGATGCAAAGCGTGATGAGTTGAAAGCCCGACCTCCAGCGGCGATCAACTACACATATGTGAACGATGTACTCACATGGGTTTACTATTGTTTGACAAAAAACGTATGACAAACGATCATTTGACAAACAACGTTTGAAAAACTAATCATTTGACAAACTTTCATTTCGCAAACATATTACTTTAAAAACAATCATTTGACAAAATACAGGTTTCGCAAATGTTTTACTTAGAAAATTATTCAAATGTTAAAATTTTATATAAAAAATTATCACATGACTAAATAATTCGTTTGCCAAATTGATGATTGTACAAAAAGCAAGAAGATAAATTATTAGTTTTTCTTACCTGCGATCAAATTTTGAAAATACTAAATTGCATGGTTGCAATTTTCATCTTGGACATTATTTATAGGCAAGTAATAATTTTGTATTACAACCAATACTAATTCCATAGAAACTTAAGTTTTTAAAAAAATACACACTTCCTGAATTAAGGAAAATAAGTAGAATTCGGTTCTGGCACTCGCCAGCCGCTGCCGCGGCACGCTCGCTTCGCTCGCTCGGCTCGCGCGTTGTGGTCGCAGTTCTAACCTAACCTAACCAGCCATTTTTTCAGTTGACCCTACACATATATAATATGATTCCGTGCTTAAAGTAAAATATTCGACATAACGTGTACTTAAATATGTTATTTTTATATAGCAATGCATTTTGTCAAATGTTTTTATGCCTTACGTTGTTTTTCCAAGTAACATGTTTAAAAAATAATCAATTTGTAAATTAATGTTTTTGCATAATAAGTTTTTTTCTTTTAAATATATTGTCTAATGCGTAGTTTATCAAACAAAAGTTTGTAAAATAATAAATTTATCAAGTATAGTTTTGTCAAACGTTGTTTTTCAAATGAAAATTTGTCATTCGTTTTTTGTCATAATATATGAACGGACACCACTCACATGCTTGCAATGTGCAAGATCGTTCAGCAATAAAATTGGCTTCGTGAGTCACATGCGGAGTCGTGAACGCCAATAGCTTAAAATTTTGGAAGCGGTCGCCGTGGTCGAAATCGGCTGAGGAACACACACATATTTTACCCGCGCGTAATTTCGTTTTTCAAATATCCCCCCCTTCCCCCCACATTTCCGGGATCAAAAGTACCCGATGTCACGGAGATAGTGTAGCTTTCCAACAGTGAAATAATTATTCAAATCTGTTCAGTAGTTTCGGAGCCTATTCAAAACAAACAAACAATCAAATCTTTCCTCTTTATAATATTAGTATAGAATAGAACGCCTCGATGGTCTAGTGGTTTAAGTACCGGGCCGAGATGTCGGGGTCTTAGGTTCAATTCCCGGGTCGAGCTAACTTTAAGTCGGTTTTTGATCGTCGGCTTTCTGGTCACCATATGGCTATTGGTGATTAAGCCAGTACCCGTCATTGTAACGATAACTTGATTTCAAGGATGGAGGCCTTTGCCCTGCAGTGGAACAGAAAACAGGCTGATACTTGTAACGATCTTATCTTACTTCTTACTAATCTTACTAATATTATAAATGCGAAAGTCTGGATGTTTGGATGTTTAGATGTTTAGATGTTTGGATGTTTGTTTGTTCCTCAATCACGTCTATGCGGCTGAACAGATTTAGATGAAATTTGGCACACGTATAGTTTATAACCCGGATTAGGACATAGGCTATAAAATTCCCACGGGAAACGTCTCATTCCCGCGGGAATAGCAATTTTGAAACTACTGAACCATTTGAATAATTCTTTCACTGTTGGAAAGCTACACTATCCCCGGTGAACATAGGGTACTTTTGATCCCGGAAATGGGGGGAAGGGGGGATATTTGAAAAAAGAGATTACGCGCCGGTGAAACCGCGGCCGGAAGGCTATACAATATTATTTATTTTGTCTGTGCTACCTACGATAGGTATTCGTACATAGGAGCCAAAGTAATCTCTTTCGTCACAGACATTTGACATTACCGGAATATTTGCTTAATTTCCCTTCTTATTCTTTATAACAACAACTTAATTAGAATAGTATTATCCTATTTACATATCATTGTATAATTATGTTGTATATAAGGGAAATTTTCTTTTAAAAGCGACAGTGCATCAGACAAAGGCTACGAACAACGGAAAAATGAGAACTATCATTGTTATATCTTTTCTGGTAAGATTTTATATATTTCACCTAGCTATTGCAAGCGGCTTTGTTCTCTTTTATATGTCAGAGGCGGCAAGCGGGTCGCCTGATGGTAAGCAATCACTGCCGCTCATGGACATCTGCAACACCAGAGGGATCGCTGATGCGTTGCCGGCCTTTTAGGCGCTTTGCAGACGACGGGGTCACATTAAACTGTGACGGGGTGGGCCGGTCCTTTTGACCGCGAAGTATTAAGGCCGTACCCATACCAAGCGTTAAAAAAGTCTTGTTTTTAACGTCTATCTACTCCTTATTTAAAGCATACACAAATTTTTAAAAAATACGTAAATCATCTTTGCAGTTTTATCTTTAAACTCCTTGTTTAAAATTTTGTGTTTATCGTTATTTATGACTACGATAACTGACTTTGGAAATACGTCTAAAATAAAAGATTTAATGCATCTCCTTCTAAAGTATTTTTTTTTTGATTTGGCTTTCGCCAATCGATAGTCAATCAAAAAAACTATAAGTTGGCCGCAAAAAATTTGTCAGTTAACTCTTAAACACCCGACCGAAAGCCGGGTGTCGCGTAAACAATAGATTTTCTATTGTGTCTGGTTTTCCGGGGCTTGATGGATTAACCTTTTATTGATTTTTAAGGATTATTATTCATAATTTCGATCAAAGTTCGGACTGCCATCATTCCCCTTGCTGTCCGTGTGGTCAAGGTCATTTGCTCGAGGAACCGCCTTAAAGACCGCGCCTGCCCGTCAATGCCCGCGGGTACCAGCTACGCGATCTTTTTGCCCTTTATGTGCGTTGGTAGTATAGGACTCTCTTTGCGCTATCGTTCGCGTTGACCGGCCCGGGCAGCCCCGTCGTCTGCTAAGCGCCTTAAGGGGGGGGGGGGGGGGGGCTCCGGCACTCTCACAAACCAAACAAAACACAATAGTAGTCACTATTGGTGTTATGTGAGAGGGTGTTACTTCCCCGGACGAGCCGGCCCATTCGTACTGAAAAACAGCATGGCTCTACCACTAATAGTATTAAGCACGTCATTAAGACAAAGACGACATTATCAATTAATTAATTATGTAAATCTTTGTAACCAAAACCAAAATTTCCGTATCAGAAAAATAACATTCTAATGCTATTCTAATGCTAATGAATTAAAAATGACGTACATTTTTCATTTATTTGTATGTAACTTGAGTTAAACGAAAATATATTTTTAAATCCGGGTAGGTATAGGTATCACTTGGCAGACTTGGCAGACTGGCACGCAGCCCATCCAATGGTAAACGGCCACTGCGGCCTATTCCATTGAGGGCTACTTTACCAGGAAGCGTCGCTCATTGTACTGCCACACTATAGGCTCATCTGATCTTTGAGCCTTTCATTTAGTGTACAGGCTCCCACATTAATAATGCCGGTGCTGCCAGTCAGACTCTGAAAAAGTCCTACCACCAAGCATTTTAGACGAGCCATTTGGTGTAATGGTCTAGCAGTCGGCTATTACACCAAAGGTCGCGGGTGCGATCCCCGCACGGTACAAACATTTGTGTGCATAAGCATGCCTGTTTGTATCAGTCTAGGTGTTTCTATGTATAATATGTATGTATTTACAATAAAAAAGTATATAAGTAATGTTTATCCGTTGTCTAGCACTCATAGCACAAGCTAATGCTTAGTTTGGGGCTAGATGACGCTGTGTGAATAATGTTCAGAGATATTTATTATTATTTATTTTATATTTTTGTCCCGAACTACTCAGGTATGCTTGCATCATGATCCAGGATGTAGCAAGTCCAGTTATTATATTGCAGCGACAGCCATCTGACCTCCGTATCCCTTGATAGAATAAATAAAAAAAATTAATCATTGGCATAGAATTATACTTAACTAGCGGCCGCCCGCGGTTTCGCCCGCGCGTAGTCTCTTTTTTCAAATATTTTCCCCCCTTCCCCCCACATTTCCGAGATCAAAGGTACCCTATGTACGCGGGGGATAGTGTAGCTTTCCAACAGTGAAAGAATTATTTAAATCGGTTTAATAGTTTCAAAGTTGTTATTCCCGCGGGAATGAGACGTTTCCCGTTGGAATTTTATAGCCTATGTCCTAATCCGGGTTATAAACTATACGTGTGCCAAATTTCATCTAAATCCGTCCAGTCATTTAAGCGTGATTGAGGAACAAACAAACATCCAAACATCTAAACATCCAGACTTTCGCATTTATAATATTAGTAGGATAGTAGGAAGTAGGATTTGGAAGTCAAATGTTAAAAAGTCTGTTTTTTTTCCTGAATAGGGGGTTTCAATTATAAATAAATAAATAAATATCTCTGGACATTATTCACACATCGCCATCTAGCCCCAAACTAAGCATTAAGCTTGTGCTATGGGTGCTAGACAACGGATAAACATTACTTATATACTTTTTTTTTTTTGTAAATACATACATATTATACATAGAAACACCCAGACCGATACAAACAGACATGTTCATGCACACAAATGTTTGTACCGTGCGGGGATCGAACCCGCGACCTCTGGTGTAATAGCCGACTTCTCGACCATTACACCAAATGGCTCGTCTATATTATGTAAATATCTTTGTTAATTGATATTTAATTACCTTAATGTTTTACGCTACGTTCAAGGTAAATTAATGTATGTGATAAGTTTTGTCTGATTCATATCACACTTTATACACCGATATTCCGCAGGAACGGATACATTTTACGGGATAAAATTGAACCTAGGTCACCTTTAGTGCTTGTTCTCGTTGACTCTTATAATATGACCTCTGACTTAAAAAAAAGTAGCTTCCACCGCACAGTGGTGAAATTTGCTCAAAAGATGGCCAAATTTACGTTAAGTGTGTAATGCTTATATATTGCTGTAGTCTGTCCAAAATAATAGTTTAAAGGTGATTTAAAAAGTAAAACTAATATTAATGTTTTAATCTAATCTTACTAATATTTGTTAAAAATAAGATTGGTGAAACAAATCTTCCATAGTCTATTTCCTGGAAAATTGCCGTGTGAAACCTAACGAATTTTTTCTATTATGTTCTTGGCCCTCTTCAGATAAAAGACATAAAGGAACTACTGCATTCTGTACCATAATATGCCCGTGGATTAATATTCTGTGACTTGTAGTTGGCGTATTATACCATTGTCAGTTTTGCAAAATTTTGTTTTGGTGACGCAGTTTGACGCAGCTAATTTTGGTGTCATTTGAAAGCCATAAATATGTTCTTTCGAAATATGTAAAAGAAACGGGTTAAGTGCGATTAAGTATGAACTTTTTCACCGTGTAAAAAAAATAAACTGTTAAAAAAAAGACTTCTATTCAAACCTATATATCTATAACAACGTAAGTAATGTTAACTGTTTAGTAATACAGAAATAATGAACTAACCTTAAGGTATAGAAAAATTATGTTTCATACCAGATATCAACTAAATAAAAGTTAAACGTCGTTGTTAAACAAAGCTCAAAATTATAATAAATTACTCAACAAGCAAAACTGTTTAAATCGAGTGCTGTGGTTATCTGAAAAAAAAGGGTCAAACGTTTTAAAGGTCATTAATAGATGGCGCCATATGTCTTGTTCCTAAATTAGGTTACTAATTTAGAATCGGAGTAACTTTGTTTTTTTTAATTTTGGCCACGAAATACGTCAATTTCACCTGTGTGCACCGGGCTGTTGCATTTAGCTACGACTTTGGATTTGAATGCAATAATATTAGAATAAAAAAATATCATTGTTTGAATGATACCGCCATGACCGCCGTCAGTCAGTTACCAGATACCCGATTTTTTTTATTGTTTCCGATGCCTTTTTATCTTGAAGTACTGTTGTTTAGGTTTTACAAAACTGTAAAATAGGTATAAACCTAACCCAAGAAAATTAAGTAATTAACTTATCTCTATTACCGAACATTCAAATAAATTGACAAACTTAATCAACAGTGATGCAGTATTTTTTTTAATTTATGCAAACTACGCAGAAGTTTGTCACAAAGCTGTCGGCAATTATCGCATTTCCGAATACAAAATGATTGTTGATTTCGAACAGTGCCGTCTATCCACAAACTACGCATAATATACAACATAATTTTAGTATAATATTATAACATATACAATGCTGTTTTACAGTACGAATGGGCCGGCTCGTCCGGGGAAGTACCCACATAACACCAGCGTAAAATAATAGTGACTACTATTTTTTTGATAAAAAAAACCTATACTACGGTCAACAGCACATCACGGTTAACACTTGCAGTTTGATAATAGCACTTATGCCCCCGAAGTAAGAGTGGTACGTGCTTTTGACTGTACTATGGGCACCAGACAACGGATAAACAGTACTTCATAGTTTGTTTTCGGTCTGGGTGTTTCTAGTATAATAAGTCATGTATTTACAAAAAAAGTATGTCAGTAATGTTTATCCGTTGTCTGGCACCTAAGCACAAGCTATGCTTAGTTTGGGGCTAGATGGCGCTGTGTGAATAGTGTCTATGGATTATTCATTTATTTATTTAATCATCATTATATTTCAGATCGGAGCAGTCCTCTGCATCCCACGTAAGTGATAAAACATTACGTTTGTCTATTAATAACATTGAACTACAATTACTAGCGTATAGAACCGACACCACAAACAAAATTTTTGCGCAATGCTTTGTTGCCGTTACCATGGTTACGGCAACAACTCATTCAAGATCTATGAGATAGGCATTTCGAACAAAACGCGTAAGCGCCTTGCTTTGCATGGCACTTACGACGTTTTGGTCGCCAGAAAAAATATACTCTGTAAGCAATCTATAGCGCTGCAAGTTTTATAGTTTGGTTAGACGACATCTGCTGTAGCAAATACATAAGTCAGTCCAGTCATCATTTTGCAACACATTTTTTGTTCCGTTTATCCTCTCTACTTACGTACTTGTAACTCAATGATTAATAACTATCTAATACTATCTATACTGATATTATAAATGGAAAGATTTCTTTGTTTGTATTGAACAGGCTCCAAACTGGTTTTTATAGACGGTCAATTGGCAGGCATGCACGCAGCCCACCTGATGGTAAGCGGCCACTGCGGCCTATTCCATTGAGACCCTTCATCAGGAAGCGTCGCTCAATGTGCTGCCAGACTGTAGGCTCATCTGGGGGCTTAGACAAGATGACATCGCTTCATAGCTGGCGAATTTCGCTAAGTCCAATTTGTATGGATTTGACAGATGCCATAGAAAAGGCACGTGTTGAAAGTATGGGATTTGACATTCGCTATCGCAAATTGAGCTGTAACGAACGTCATAAATGCCGCTTGTCTAGGGGGGCTGATCTTCCAACCTTTGATTTCAACGAAAGCTAAAAAAGAAATTAAAAAAAAAATACTTGCATAAATCGATAGTACCTACTACTAAAAGGTGAAGCGTTCTGCTGCGGGAAAACAACGACTAAAAAAACACGCAGTATAAAAAATGTTTTTTGACATTTTGTAATTTAGAATAACCAAAACAATATGGGGTTGTATTTAAGTGCACATCAAAAAATAATGATTGTGCATCAAAAAATACTAAATTGCTAACCTAACCTAACCTTTGGTATACAGTTATTTGTACACAGATGTACATTTCAGTATTTTTTTGATGTACACTTAAAAATATCCCAAAAATCTGGTTTTCAGTTGAGGAGTCTGCAACGGAAAACGATGCACTCAACACGAGTAAGTTTATTTTATTAATTTGCAATCTCTCTCTTTGGTCTCTACATCTTTTTTTTTTGGAGGAGAATGCGTTTATGCACCATACCCGCAGGCTAGCTAGACCTGCGGCCGTGTGTGGGACTCAAGACTAAAGTGTTCACTACCCACTAAACTCCCCCGGTTTCCCCTTCACGCAATAATTGGGACGAGCCGGTGCCAGCCTTTTGGCTACTGGACCTCAGGCCAGGTGAAGTGAAGATTTGCTCAGAACGGCTGGCGAGTAGCCATTTTGTGGAACAATCGCACTGCAGCCAGTGGCGTAGCGTGGATGTCAGCCCGCCCGGGGCGGAAGACAATTCTGCCGCACTTTTTTTTTGCTCTCCAGTTGGCAAAGCAGCCCACGAGGCGAAAGACGATTTTGCCGCCCTTTTGGACAATTTTGCCGCCCCTGTTTTTCTTCTTTTTTTTTTTGCTTCTCCAGGAAATTTTGCCGTCCCCTAAAAAGTGCCGCCCGGGGTGGACCGCCCCCCCCCCCATCGCTACGCTTCTGACTGCAGCAGTCTATCGCACTTCAAGAAACGAGCATACTCTATCTTAAAAGGCCGGCAACACATCAGCGACTTCTCTGGTGTTGCAGATGTCCATGGGCGGCGGTGATTGCTTACCATCAGGCGACCCGCTGGCTCGTTTGCTGCCTCTGGCATAAAAAAGCCAATGATGGCAAGTGGAGAGCATTGGGAGAGGCCTATGTCCAGCAGTGGACTGAGATAGGCTGCTGTTAAGGGTGGTGTCTCCATGATAGAGTAAACATTATTTTTAATATTTTTTTAAAAGCATTTTAATGACATTTATGAGTAAAAGGATCACATGAGTATTTTAATGCCTAATTATGTACAGTCACATACATAACTTTATCTTCATTCATACGATAAATGTCTATTTTAAAGTCAGGATCGATGTGAAACCGCGTGGAATATAATCCGTAGTACCAGGAGAGCAGAGAAGCTTAGAACAAGAAGCTAGGCTAGCTCGCGTCTTTCAAACTCTTTGATTTAATGAATAGTTACGCTGCTGTTATGCTCTCCTGGTACCTTTGAAAATACATCAAGATGTTTTACTTACATATGTTAGCTTCAAATCCATTAATTTTTACTTTTTAAGATGACGTTCGAAATTTGAACGTAATTAAAGTATCGGTTACCGATACTAAAATGTAAACATTACGATGCAGCCACAGATACTTATATCTAAATGTAGGGCGTTTGCACATCGCTCCTGACTATAAAATAGACATATTATGGTATGGATGTAGATAAAATCAATTCTAGAACAAATTCAACGGGTCGGCTAAGGTCTCGGTAGCATAGTTGGTAGTGCACTCGCCCGGACAGCGAGGAGCGCGGGTACGAGTCCCGCCTGATACCTGAATATGTTGAATGTTTTCTTTTAAATTAAAATTTAAATAGAATAAAATTAATTTCTTTACAGGAGTCACTGGCCAAATTCACTTGCAAATAAAACCAACCCCAAAGCCTACAGGCGTGATACATATCCATGAAGTTACTGTGACAGGTGAGTTATTTACTTCAAAGTTCTTTTTTATGTTTAAACTAAGCCAGCCGAGACCCCCTTAGGATCGCAGGCGCATTGCCCGCCTTAAGAGACGACAGTTATTAGGTCTCATATACCCAGTAATTTCACTAGCTTCAGTGCCCTTTCCTCGAAACACAGAAGTGCTTGACACACTTCTATTTCACGGGAAAATATCTGGCACTGCGGTGGTACCCATCTAAACGGCCCAGTACAGGAACCTTCCACCTGGTATCGTAGTTACGTGCCCAAATAGTTGCCTGATGTTTATCAACTATGCGGTCTACGATGGAGTGCTTGCAGAAAAAGTAAATTCTACTGTACATCAAATAAATATAACCCTTTCAAGTGACTTCTAGATTTAAGGCGATTAGTATCGTCAAAGTTGTAGTCATTATGCGCCGTCATTGAATAAAAAATCTAAATATGTATATAAAATTCAAAGGTGACTGACTGACATAGATATCTATCAACGCCCAGCTCAAACCACTGGACGGATCGGGCTGAAATTTGGCATGCAGGTAGATGTTATGACGTAGGCATCCGCTAAGAAAGGATTTTGATCAATTCCCACGGGAACGGGAACCACGCGGGTGAAACCGCGGGCGCCCGCTAGTCATAATTATCATATTATAATATTATTACAAAGATTAATAAATCCTATGTTGCGTTCGTATTTAACGAAAGGGTAAAGAGGGTTTATGTTTAACTTACGTATTTGTTGCAAATTGCCACCCACTAGTCATGGCAATAAAAATTAAAATAAAAAATACCTATCTCATAAACTTTATTTTATATTTTACAGATCCTCAAGATTGTATGCCAGTAGTAGATGAGACAGTCACTAATAAAAATAGTAAGTATTTATGTATGTTAATAAATAATTATAATACTGCCTCCGTGGTACAGTGGTTAGATCGTTGGGCTCTAAAACCCGGAGGTCGTGGGTTCGAATCCCGCGGGGAACATCACTTTGTGTGATTGTTTCCAGTTTGGTTAGGTTAGGACATTGCAGGCTTGAATCACCTGAATGTCTGAAAAGAGTGATGATTCCGTGCTTCGGAAGGCACGTTAAGCCGTTGGTCCCGACTATGTTCCAAGTAGGTCTGGTTTCCCTTGTAGGGTTACGGAGGTCAGATGGCAATCGCTCCATTTTAATAACCAGGCTTGTCAAATCTAGGATCATAGTCGAAGCGGACCCTGAGCTCCATACTGGATGCAATCGGGAATACGCTGGGATGATGATGATGAATAAATAATTATATATAATTATCTCGCTAGATCAGTTGTCAGCAGTCAGTGACGCAGCAACCACACTAAATAAAAATTGTTAATTATTCCTATTCCATTGAAGGACACTTCACCTGGAAGCGCCGAAGCGGTTTACTGACAGACAAACTTATAATATTAGTATTGGTACCACAGACCAGAGATTAAAATTATCCCACCAAAAATATAAATGTAAAAAAGGAAAGCCAAGTTCAATACAAAAATTATGTTTGGCTGTGGGCTTCGCCGCAAAAAAAATGGAGATCTAATAAATGAGTGCCAAGTTCTATGATCTTAAAGTAGGTTAGATTTGACTTGGCCAGTTTTCATTACATTAGTCATTTTATAAAGTTATTCAACATAAATAATAATAGAGAATGCCTTTCGGCATTAAGTCCGCCAATTGTACTTGTTTTTGTGCAATAAAGTGAAATAAAATAAATATATATATATATATATATTTACATTTTAATTCTGATAAAAACTGGCTTGGCTGGATAGGTTTTTGCTACTATAAGTCAGATAAAACCTAACATACTTCCAGATGACCTAGAAGGATGAAATTTGGAATCCAGCTTGGTAATAGTGTGTAACCGTAGAAAAAAGTCTAAAAATAGAAAAAAGTTAAAAAATAGGTGGGAGAAGGACCGAGGGAGGGGGAGGGTCCCCCCCATTTTTATTTTAGACTTTTTTCTACGGTTACACACAATGATCAAGCTGGATTCCAAATTTCATCCTTCTAGGTCATCTGGAAGTACGTTAGGTTTTGCTACTTTAAGTCAGTATCTTCATATCTTTATAACCGTTTGGGTTAGCTTCATGAAATTTGACTTCTAGGTGTCCTTATGGATCTTATTAAACTCACGTAGTTTCATGTGTTTACGATAAATAGGTTTTAAGTATATAGAAGGGTCAAAAAAGAGACCAAATGGTTCGTGTAAATATACACTTGGCGCTGGCTAGCCGTTCCTTTGCTTTTTGCTTGCACTTGGCTTGACACGCTGCCGTGTCTAGATAAATACCTATATTTTGCAGCAAACTGTTTCTCACTTTTTATTATCCGGTACATCCAGTTGCGCACTATGTCCGTGGTATTGAGGTGTTTGTGACCGAACTGACACAGCGCGGGCGGATTAAAAACAAACTACCTCCAACAATGTTGTAATTATTGTTTGCTTTTTTATTGTGCTAGTTAAAATTATTTGTAAGTAGCCTAACAAAGTGCTCTATGTGTCTTTCTCATGTAAGTGATTTTATAATCTTTATGAGAAATAAATATCTTTAAACCTAAACCTATTTTGTCATTTCAGGTTCGGTAGGCCTAATTGGAGGTGTGTTTAACCTGCTTGGAGATATAACAGGTATTGTTTATTCTAAAATATTTATTTATTTAAAATTTTATTGCTCACCATATTTTTTTTATGAATATAAAGCGACAAACTTATTTGTAAGTTCTGGTGGCCAAAATTGGAACTACATGACATTTCAATTTTTAAAACTGCTACAGGATAGTGTTACCAGTTGTTGTTTGTTTGTTGTTTTGTTTTGTTGTTGTTTTCACATTGTCCTACAATAAAATAATTTTTATTCCCAAAAGTGCAACAACTATATTTACTGGCAATACTAAAACGGCAATAGCGACGCCGCCACCGGAACAGCTATGCAATTCACTAAGCGACACTCGTTCGATGTGCTCACGGCTGAGATCGCGGGTGTGTCAGCCTTAATATCATTCGATGTTTTCACGGCTTTAAAAATTGGTATTCTCTCTGTCATCTGTCAAAGACTTCGTGAACTAACTTTCATAGAGACCGACAGACTTATCTGTTCCGGTGGCGGCGTCGCTACTGTATATTTAGAACTGTCATTAAATATCGTTTTTGCATTGCATTTCACGTAGTTCCAAATTTGGCCACCGGAACAGATAAGTTTGTCAGTCTTTACAAGAATATGTCAGTCAAGTATTTCCTTATCACACCGTTCAAAGCCTTGCGGCGCTAGTATCGTACAGCGTTGAAAAAGTTCTTAAAGAATACCAAAATGACTCTCACCGATGACACAGCCGCGGCGACTACAGCCCGTTCCACATAAGTTGTCCTTTAGCCGCTATATTGGCAGCATTGTAAAGCTGTCAAAAAACAGATTGAATGTATTGAAAAACAATACTACCAATATAGCGGCTAAAGGACAACTTATGTGGAACAGACTGTAAGGCTTTTATGACATTTGCGCTTAGTGAATCGCACTGCTGATAAGTTTGTCGGACAATATAAAAGGCGGACTTAATATTGTCTAATAGCATTCTCTACTAGTCAACCTTTCTTATTTACAGGTGGTGTTGGAGGACTACTACAAGTCTTAGGACATGTGGTCGGGGGTGAGTAATTTTTTTTATTGCAATGTGTAATAAGACGAGCAGATCGTACACCTGATGGTAAGTGCCACGTCTGCCCTTAGACAGTTCAGTGACAAACAGTAACTAAGCAGTTACTGTATGGCACCGCCCTGCACCTGCTACACCGAGACGAGTGTAAATTATGAATCATTATCATCGACATCATTAGCAGCCTGTCTTAGTCCACTGCTGGACATAGGCCTCTCCCAATGATAATAATTGTGAAAAAAGGATGGTTATGTTAAAATAAAATAAATTAAAGAAAGAAAAAAAGAAAAATAGTTCATTGCCTTTTTAAACAATTACAATAGGTACTATATCATCTTAATAATAATAATGTTAGAAACACAGTAAACGCAAAAGGCAGACGTTCAGCAATGGAGAATGTTACTAGGTATGCGAAACAGCTTGTCACTTTATCACAGTAAAGCCTATGTGAATATAAACACATTATTTTTTGTTCCATGCCAAAATATCAATTAGTTTAGATTTTATAGACATTTAAAAATCCCGTTCGCCGCGCGTCGGCCATGCTGGCGCTGCAGTACGATGACGTCACAGGTCATAGTACGTTGCGCGCTCCGGTACGGTTCACTACGAAATAACCGTACCGGAGCGCGCAACGTACTGCGTGAGAGGGTGTAAAGTGACGTCACCGCAACGAGCTCCGGCCGGCCAACACTCGCGCCGTTTAAAATTCAATATCTCGGGAACTAAGTGACATAACGAAATAATTTTTATACACACTTTTTTTATTTCATATGGACTATAAGAAAAGTTAAAAATCGAAACTAGCTAACATTCTCCATTGCTGCCGCGGTGCAGGTGCCCCCAGGCCCGGCTCGTCCCAATCGGGTGTGAATGGGAACCGGGGGAGTTTAGTCTTGAGTCCCACACACGGCCGCAGGTTTAGCTACCCTGTGGTTATGGTGCATAAACGCATTCTCCTCCGAAAAAAAAAAACGCTGCCCCCAGGCCGTGCTGGTTTTCAACCTCTCCCTGGGGGCCTAGACAAAGTAACATTTTGACAGCGATAGCGAAATTCGCTAACTTCAAATTGTATGGATTTGACAGGTGTCTTAGAAAAGTCACGAGGTCAATCGATATTGAAAGTATGGATTTTGACATTCGCTATCGCGAGCGATAACGAACGTCATAATGCCGCTTGTCTAGGGCCCTTGCTCTCTGAGGCGTTAGTCAAGAGTGCATGTCAATGCTGGCTGGCTATACAACTTTAGAAGTTTTACAAATTAAAACAATAAAATTTAGAAAAAGTTAAAAAAAAATAACAGGACAATGTGTGTGCGTGTGTGTGAAGGTGTTGTGTATGAGTGCGTGTATTGTGTAAACAAGTAGACCTAGTTATTTAGAAGAACTCCTTTTAGTGCTTATGTTTTTTTTTAACATTCTTTGAGGAACAGCCTTTCATTCCTTCTCATCACACGCCCATACCAAGACAAACGACTCCCTTTCATCTTTTCTGACAAAGATACTACTTTCATACTTCCTCAAATGTATTCTTTCTTTATTTTATCCATTCTCTATTTTATCAATTGATTTAATCTTAATAATATCATCACAGGTACTCCAGTTTCTAGTACAGCAGATGCTGGTAAGTGTACCTACTTCTTGACTAAGTTAATTCATTACATTTATTTATTTATTTTTGGGATAAACCAAGAAGAAACAACTGTGTGTGAGTAGCAATAATAAATAATATAACGTTATACAACGTGTTATGTTAAATGCGCAAAACCTCAGACACCGCAAACGATTTTTAATTCAATTGAACGAAGTAAAAAAACAGCATAAAAAAAATTCAAAGGTTTTATGAGCTGTTTTAGTTTCACTGGCAATTCCGATCGTTTCTTGCGTCTGCGACGACGCTTTGTCAAGGGGCGAGTCGGTAGGTATGGTTAGCGCACGTGATGGCTTGAGTCTTGACCTATTAATAAAATAGACAGGGTAACATTTTTTAAGAATATTTTTTAAAAAATGTGACCTATATTAAAAATTGGTTTAATAGAATATATAGATAGTTTTGCGCATTTAACTTAACACGTTGTATAAAGATGCATTAAATATGACGAGCCATTTATTGTAATGGCTGATAGGTCTGCTAATTAATCAAAAGGTCGCGGGTTCGATCCCCGCACGGTACAAACATTTGTGTGCATGAACATGTCTGTTTGTACCGATCTGGGTGTTCCTATGTAGGTAGGTATAATATGTATGAATTTTCAAAATAAAAGTAATTAACTGGCACCCATAGCGCAAGCTAATGCTTTGTTTGGCTGGACGGCACCGGCGCTATGTAAATAGTGATAATAGTTATATTTAATTATTTATGTAGAAATTTATTGATTATACATATTATAGACAAAAAAAAACTTCTAAACTAGACTATAATAAAATCATCAATAAATATTAAAATATAAATCTTTTTTTTCAGGCAACACTAACACAATAACAGATGCAACGGTACAGTACAGTTTTTATTTTATTTTATTATAAATGATTAAATTTAATTTAAGTAACAATATTTATTGTAAATGAATGAAGCTACACAATACCAGGAAAATTAAACATAAATAATTAAATGACATGCAGATCTGTAAACCTAATAATAATGTCCTCCTAGCCGATTCGGCTACGGCGGCCAATTTTTTTACTATCAACCAACTACGCAGGATATATTATAGTGCTGCAGTGAGTGCGCAAGCACAGGTGCACTCCCTATTCCCTCACTCTCATAACACGGTGGGACAGCAGTCTGACACGACCGAGGAGAGAATGATGATTCCGTGCTTCGGAAGGCACGTTAAGCCGTTGGTCCTGCGCCTGATCTGTAAACCTACATAGGATAGCAGATTCCATCCTTTCTGCAATCATCTTCAGGGTCCCATTGACACTACTACGCAATGCTGCATTACAGAGGCGGATATTTTTCGCATGATGGCATAGAAATCATCAACATTCATGGTCGAAGCCAGCCATGGGCTCAGGGTGGGGCAGCCATGGACCCAGGGTGGGGCAGCCATGGACCCAGGGTGGGGCAGCCATAATATGGACCCATGGTGGAGCAGCAGTATAAAATAATTTGTATCTAGCGAATACTCGCACTGTGGTGCGAGTGTAGTGGGGCACTTGCCCCACTCTGCTCCACTGTGGCTACGCCTATTTCAAAATTGGCATCCGCAAACATACCAAATATTGCGGGTTCGATTCCCGCAGAGGACTAGGAATTGTCTGTTGGTATTCTACAAATAAACTCTCGATGGCGCTGTGCTGCTTATATCCAGGGATATATAATTATTATACAGTGCTTAATATGCATCATCATAATCATCATCAGCCTGTAATAGTCTACTGCTGGACATAGGTCTCTCCTAACGCTAATATGTATATTTCTTAAAATTTCAGAATAAGTTGGTGGTGTGCAAAACACCACTTTCAAGTAGAAAATAATTGAAGTAAGTATCATCATCATTAGCCTATATACGTTCCCACTGCTGGGATACAGGCCCTATCTCAATTGTGAGATAGTGTGGGCCATACTCCACTACGCTGGCCTAGTGCGGGTTGGTGGAGGGGTGCGTAAGGCAAGTGACCAACCTTTATGTCAGCAAGTGGCAAGCGGTGCCCGCAATGCGACTGCGTGCGCCGCCGCTCCCGCTGCCGCGAAATTCGAGGCCGAGGCCTAACCGTATTCATGTCCAAGGTCAATATTGATCACTTTACCATCAGGTCATACTTGCTCGTTTGAATTCCTTTAATTTACCAATTGATGCAAAATCAAAAATATTTTTATTCATATAGGCATTCAAAGAAGCACTTACGAATCGTCATAGACTCAAATAATTAAGTCAATTAGTATATAATAGTTTACATTAAACATTAAATACTTGTAATATAAAAGATATACTAATAAATACGTGGCGCTTACCATCTGGTGGACGATCTGTCCATCGTCGACCTGTCGATCGTCTTGGAACACATTGCAATAATAAAAAATATACACCTACTTGTAATATGCGACTCTAACACCCGGTTCGGAATGCTGCTTCTAACCGAGGAGCCACCGGCAAGAAACTCGGCAGTTGCTCTTTTTTATCGCCATGATTATTATTTTTTATGGTATAGCGGGCAGACGAGCATGCGGCACACCTGATGGAAAGAGACAACCGCCGCCCATAGACAACTACAGATGCGCATACGCTCTTTTCTAAATATTTACCTGCAAGTCGTATATATATGATTGTTTACAATTTCTTAGTTACAATAATGCGTTATTTGATTTCTGATACTCATTTTTTTTATATCTTACAGATCCTTCAACATTAGCACTTGGGCAGACATCACATCGAACTTATGACTTAGTATAGAAATAAATGATATAAAAAATCGTATTATCGACCTCACGGCCAAACATAATATACGACAATAAGAAAATAAGAACCAGTTTTACCAAGATTCTGAAATTAATTTGTCATAATTTATAACAACCCAGCTACCACTTTCATTAATATCAAAGACGAGATCGCTTCCGCGGTTTCACCCGCGCGTACAGACCTACAAACTTATCTGTTCCGGTGGCCAAAATTGGAACTACGTGAAATGCAATGCAAAAACGATATTTAATGACAGTTCTAAATAGACAGTAGCGACGCCGCCACCGGAACTGATAAGTTTGTCGGTCTATAAGGCAGTTGTCCCACCGGCAACGATGAACGAGTAGCGAGTTGAGCTAGAATGTAGAAACGAGTTGGCGAGTCGCGAGGAGCGAGTGCGTAGTTCAGATAGTTGTGTAGCTCGGCTAATAAAAGTGTACTCTGCGGTTCTGATCGAGTCGCTGAGCGAGTGTTATCTGTCATAGATCTTGTCGCTCAGTGACAAACTAGTGAAGCGAGTCCTCGCCGGCAGTGTGAACAGCCAGCGATCGACTATTTATATTTGCATCTCTTTTGTTTACACGGAATGTATATCTTTTGTACGTTTCTTGAGCGAGGCGTTGGGACAGCTGCCTAATATCTATTGTCAATTATCCCCCTTCCCCCCACATATCCGGGATCAAAAGTGCCCCATGTCACCCGAGGATAGTGTAGCTTTTCAACAGTGTAAAAATTCTTGCAAAGCGTGGTAATAAATAAAGCTGGTAATAATATAACTGTATTGATGACTTGGTTTCAACGTTATTAAGCCTATGGGACATTAATAAATAGGCTGGTATTGGTACCGGCAAACTTGTTGAACATCGGTCGACGGAGAGGGGGAAAGTTCGCGCATGTGCACTTGCGCGTGACCAATAGCGCGCGCGAATCTCCCGAACGCTAGCGCGTGCTATTGGTCAGAGGTATGCTTCTGACTAATAGCGCGCAGGCATGTCAAAATTCGTGTTCTGTGCAATCCCCACCCGATAGTCAAGAAGTTTGCCGGGGCCTATACTTTAAATTATTCTGACTAGGAATACTTTTGCATGTTGAAAAGATAAATATTGAGAAAACAGTCAAAACCCTTAACCAGTCAAAACCCTTATTGACCGGTAAAATTAGTGGATGTATGGGTGTAAGTTAAAGGCCTCTTTTAACTTTAAAAATGTGTTCGAATCTCACGGGGAGCATCCCTTTTGGGTCAGGTTAGGTTAGGTTAGAACTGCGACCACAAAACGCATGAGCCGAGCGAGCGAAGCGAGCGTGCCGCGGCAGCGGCCGGCGAGTGCCAGAACCGAATCCTCAGTCAATAAGGGTTTTGACTGGTTAAGGGTTTTGACTGTAACATATATAATGCAAAACCTACTTGTGAACCCGAATTCTGCTAATAAATTGATTTAAAAATTTGATGTGATTTGTTTTTTTTTTTTTCAAAATGGTATCCAGGTTATTTGACCGCCTCCGTGGAACAGTGGCTAAGCCGCTTGGGTATAAAAACACGGAGGTCGTGGGTTCGACTCCCACCATGAGTCTGATTGGTGATAGGACCTTTTTAGAGTCCGACTTGCTAGCTACCACTCCCACAGGTGAAATCTGCCGCCATAACATCTCTGGCTGTGCTCCGGCAATATTAATGTGGGAGCCAGTACACTTGAAATCAAAGGCTCGAAGATCAGATGAGCCTACAGTCTGGCAGAACATTGAGCGACGCTTCCAGGTGAAGCGTCCCTCAATGGAATAGGCCGCAGTGGCCGCTTACCATCAGGTGGGCTGCGTGCCTGTCTGCCAACTAAACTAGTATAAAAAAAATACCGAAGGTATACTCCATTGTTAGACTAACTTTTTCTTGACCAGCAGTTCGTGAGTTCAATTCTCACCTTGGGTCTGATTATCGGAATGTGCCTTTGATGACCTATTTAATTATTATGTTGTGTTTTTTTTTCTTTAAAATATGATTTACATGTAGTGTACTACAGGAAAAATAATATATTTGTCATGATCCTACTCACTCAATAGATCTAGAGGCAATGTAATTTAATATTATAAAATCGATGGCTCGATTGAACAAACCACTGGCAAAAAAATGCCCATAGATCGACACCTAGTCGAACTCCGTGGTTGGACCACGGGCAAGGAATCAAGGCAAGTCCCTCAATGGAATAGGCCGCAGTAACCGCTTACCATTAGGTGAGCTGCGTGTCTGTCTGCCAACTGGTGTGATATAAAAAAAATCATTAAATAGGCTGGTATTTTACTTTACTTTTATAGTCATCCTTGTAGTGTCCATGTTACCGTTAGAGTGCGAAATCCGTTAATCTGCAGATTCACTAGATACATACATACATACATACCGTCACGCCTTTTTCCCGTAGGGGTAGGCAGAGACCAACTCCTTCCACTTGTCACTACGTCTTCTTTTATGCCGCATAGTTCTCTTATTTTTTCGTTCTTTATTCTATCGCTCAATTTTACTCCTTGCATACTTCTCAGTGCTCGCATCTCCACTGCATTTATTCTGCTTTCATGCTTCTTCTGCCATACCCAACTTTCACTTCCATACATTAATGTTGGTACCACTACACCACTGTGAACCGCAAGACGTGCCTTTTTAGACACTTTCTGACTGTTCACAAAGGTGTGTAGAGCACCGTTTACCATATTACCGGCATTTACTCTCCTTTCAACATCGCTATCGTACTTTCCATCACTTGTAAACTTAGGTCCTAAATAAACAAACTCTCTTACTTGTTCTACTTTTTCACTTCCGATCACAATATCACAAACTGTCATATCTTCATCCCTTTCAAATACCATAACTTTCGTCTTACTAGCGTTCACCTTCATCCCTTTCTCTTTCAAAGCCTCATCCAACACAGTCATCATCTCCTGCAAATCTTCAGCAGACGAAGCAAGCAGAACTTGATCATCTGCATAAAGGAGACACTGAACAACTGACTCATTCATTCTCAAACCTTTGTTACATTCTTTCAATCTCTTTAAGCATTTATCCAAGAATAGGTTAAACAGCCACGGGGACGCAACACATCCCTGTCTAACACCCTTTTCGATGTTAAACCACTCAGTGCACATCCCGTTAACTCTGACACAAGCACTTGATCCCTCATAGAGAGACTTTAGCCCTCGTATCAGACTACCGTTTACCCCATACTCAGACAATGCCAACCACAATTCATTCCTCACCACTTTGTCATAGGCCTTTTCCAAATCCACGAATATGCAATAGACTTTCTGATTTTTGGCCAGAAATTTTTCGGCTATGCATCGTAAGGAAAAGACCTGATCCGTACATCCTCTACCCTTTCGAAATCCGCCTTGTACATCCCACATTTTTCCATCTGTAACTTCCATAACCCTTTCAATCAATATCCTTGCATACAACTTTCCGACAACACTGAGAAGGCTAATCCCACGGTAATTTTTGCAGTCCTGTTGCGACCCTTTTCCTTTATACAGTGGTACTATCACCGCCTTGCACCAATCTTGCGGTACTCGGCCACTAGCCCAACACATATTAAAAAGGCGGTGCAGCTGACTAGCTACTACTCCCTGTCCAGCCCTCAGCATCTCTACATATATTTTATCATAACCTGCAGCTTTCCCTAATTTCATTCTTTTCAAAGCATTTATAATCTCATTCATACTTATGCTAACATCATCTACTCTGTCACTCTCGCTCTCTTGATCAGACCCAGTCAATTGTACGGGCACATCATCTTTTTCAAATAGACTTTCAAAATATTCCTTCCATCTCTTTAACACACTTGCTTCACCTTTCACTACGCTTCCATCCGCACTTCTAACTTTTGTCAACCCTGAGTTTGATATTTTGCCTCGGGCCATTCTTATCGATTTCCAGAAATATTTTAGATTCGATCTGAAATCTTCCGACAGTCTTTTATCAAACTCGTCCTTTCGCTCTTCTTTCTTTTTACTTACAGTTGCCTTAACTAACACTTTCAAATGTTTGTATTCCTTTCTCGCTGTGATCATATCATCCTTCGTCGCTTTTTGCATTCGATGATTAGCTTTTACCGCTAACCAGTCCATCCAAGCTTTTTTCTTTCTACTTACAACCTCTTGCACAGTCTTATCCATCCATACTTTTTTGTCACTCCTTCCATTTCGTCTTCTAGATTTCCCACACACTTCTATTGCGACTGTGACCACTCCATCTTTAAATGAAGCCCATAAGTCATCTATATCGTTCGCTTCATTCATCTTAGCATTCTCAAACTTTTCTTTTAACCTTTCACGATATTTTTCTTTTACTTCCTCTTCTTGCAAACTTTCTACTTTTATTCTTTCCTGTACACTTGTTTGATTTCTGACCCAATGCCGCCAACCATTAAACAGACCTCTTAAACGGGATATTACTAAGAAGTGGTCCGTATCAATGGAGACTCCGCGGTACACTCGGGTGTCAACAAGGTTCTGTCTAAGCCTTTCATCCACAATAATAAAATCGATCATACTTCTCGAACTTCCTTCTTCCCTAGTATACATGTGGATCTTCTTATGGGCAAACATTGTGTTTGTCACGCGAAGATTCCACTCTAGACATATCTCTAGCAGAGATCTACCATTCTCATTTATTCTTTCGTCGCCATATGTACCAAGAACCTTTTCATACCCATCACGTTTAACACCAACCCACGCATTCAAATCACCTAAAATGATAAGTTTTTCATTGTTTTGACATTTTGATAAGACATCTTTCATGCTTTCCCAGAATTCTTTATTATCATTTTTGGCTTTAGCTGATCCACTAGAACCCAGATCCACAGGAGCATAAACACCTAGGATAAAAATCCGGAATAGTCCGACTTTCACCCTGATCCAGAGAAGTCTAGGGCTCACGCACTGATACTCACTCACACATTCATTCATTCATTAACCACTCAATCCCGAACCGGCACTCGGGTGCCGCGTAACAATAGATTTTCTATTGTGTCTGGTAATCCGGGGCTTGAAAGATTAATTCACTAGATAATCTGCGAAATATTATGTAATCTTTACTCTTTTTGGACAAAACGCTCTACGCTTTCATAATAAAACTCTTGAGGCATGAAACTAAATGTCCGAATTATTTTGTAATTTTTACTGCGTGCTAAAAGCGTGTTTTTTAAGGTTTTTTAGTTCTTTTAATTTTGTTATCTTTTTAGTTAGTACGGGATTTACTACCTAACCAGCGGTGTGCCAGCAGTGCAATTCACTAAGCGCAAATGTCTTAAAAGCCTGTCATCGGTGAGAGTCATTTTGGTATTCTATATGAACTTTTTCAACGCTGTACGATACTAGCGCCGCAAGGCTTTGAACGGTGTGATAAGGAAACACTTGACTGACATAATCTTGTATGAAAGTTAGTTCACGAAGCCGACAGATCGACGGCGAGTTATTTGAGCTTAGAGAATACCAATTTATAAAGCCGTGAAAACATCGAACGATGTTAAGGCTGACACACCCGTTATCTCAGCCGTGAGCGCATCGAACTAGTGTCGCTTAGTGAATTGCATCGCTGTACAAAGAAATAAAAATATTTGATGCAGTCTGACTGTATGAAATATTTTTATTTCTTATATTGTATCAGTCAGAGTATTCTATTTTCATGTACGTATATTGTTTACTTTAATAAAGATCCTTTTGAATTTACTAAATAAATGAGAAATAAATGGAGCGTTTATTGATATAATATTTCTTTCTTTCTTTTACTAATTCCTTTTTCCTAATGATTCGATGTTTTAGTGGCTTAAAGCAATTAGTGGCTATAAGGCTGAATACAAAGCTTAAAAACAGGATAAAGATTATTTACGTTATTAAAGGGCTAAAAATGTTTTGTATTCGTTGTAGTAGCCATCATAGACTATTATCATAATTAGCGACGTTAGAACCATAGTGATCCAAGTCACATTTTCAACTTTTTGAGAAAACGAGGGAAAAGCGTTTGGATTTGTTCCTGAAATTGTCCTATTCCAAAGTGACCAATATGAGTTTTCTTATGAAAATTGCTATAATAAGCACTTGGATCAGTGTGGCATGAAAAATATGTCTTTTTTTGGGATGTTAATAACAAAATATCGATTTTGACAAAAATGTCACTTGGATCACTATGGTTCTAACGTCGTCAATTATTATAAAAAAGAAAGTAGCCATAAGTGTCAATAACAGCCATTTTAGGTGGGATCCCTTTTTTCGCATATAACTTTTTTTGTCCTAATTTAATTTGGCATAACGAGTTTGGCTTAACTTTTTTTGTCATAATAATATTTTGCCGGCCTGTAAAAGAGAATGCAAAACTTGCCAAGAACAATGGGCCCAAAAAATTTAAGTTTATGTGCAGAGATGAGATGTATTTATGTGAAACACCACCACACCATATTGAACTTTTATTATGGCGACACCATAATCGGTCCCAGGGGGAAACCGAGGGAACATTTTATATGAACATAAATAATTAACATAATAAACATTTTTTTTTTGCTAGGACCAATTTTGTCGACGCCATAATAAAAGTTGAAGGTGTTTATTGGATCTACTGCGTAGTCATGTCCCAAATCTGCACAACATTTTTTTTGGGCCCAGTCTGTTGCATTATCCTTTACAAACCTTAAGAATGTCTTGTAAGTAAACTGGCGTTCAATATCGATCCCTAGAGAATGGCGTAAGTAGTCTTAGTTTAATTTTAGCTCCCATAAGATTTTTGTAAGTAAGTGAAGATGATTATATACGAACCGTGTAAATAATAATGAATTCCAATCACCTCTCTGAATTTTGCTGTAAGTAAATAAGTATCAAAAACATTATAGGTACTTACGACAAAATTTGCATTGAATTTTTTTTTAAATAATCCCCCAGAATGATTTTTTGTAACGTAGAGACACGAGACCCGGACCATTCAACGCAGTATTTTTTTTGAACGCGAACGGAGGCGCTTCGTGAAGAGTCCAGGGATTATTAATTATATTATTTATTTTAAGGTGTCTTTGTCTGAGCTCCTCAGACAATTATAAATGTACCTACCTTGATTAAGATATACAAAACCCGTTTTCTTAAGCTAACAATCTAATTAGCATTACCTATAAAAACGCTTAGTAAAGACCTAACTTTAGTAGTTCACACCGTTATTTATAACGACAAGGCAAGATGAAAATCGCGTTCTTTTTCATTTTCTTGGTAAGTTATTTTAAAATAATCAAATCAAAAGAAAATCTGTTATTTGACCGCCTCCGTGGAACAGTGGCTAAGCCGCTCGGGTATAAAACCCGAAGTCGTGGGTTCGATTCCCGCCTTGGGTCTGGTTGGTGGTAGTGCTTTTACAGAGTCCGACTGGCTACAGGTGGAATCTGCCGCCATAACAGCTCTGGCTGTGTTCCGGCAATATAATTATGTAAATGTTTGAGTTTGAGACACTTGAAATCAGAGGCTCGAAGATCAGATGAGTCTACAGCCTGGCAGCACATTGAGCGACGCTTCCTGGTGAAGTGTCCCTTAATGGAACTTACCATCAGGTGGGCTGCGTGCCTGTCTGCCAACTGACTTAGTATAAAAAAATTGCAACTGATTTAGTTTAAAAAAGTAAAGCGTGCTAGCTAGTAATATTTTCTCACGTTATAATAATGTAATTTATTTAATCTCTGTAATACCCAGAGGTCGTGGGTTCGAATCCCACGGGGAGCATCACTTTGTGTGATTGTTTCCAGTTTGGTTAGGACATTGCAGGCTTGAATCACCTGAATGTCTGATAAGAATGATGATTCCGTGCTTCGGAAGGCACGTTTAGCCGTTGGTCCCGACTATGTTCCAAGTATGTCTGGTTTCCCTTGTAAGGGTTACGGAGGTCAGATGACAATCGCTCCATTGTAATAACCAGGCTTGTCAAATCTAGGATCATAGTCGAAGCGGACCCTGAGCTCCATACTGGATGAAATCGGAAATACGCTGAGATGATGATGATCAATTAACATAGTTTTTGAAGAAATGATTCCATTTTATCTTAAAACATTCCAAGGATTTTCAATTAGTTAATTTGGAGTTACCTAAACCTTTTGATAATAATAAACGAAATGTTTTTACATCAATTTACTTACTTTACTTACAATTACGAGTAGAACCGATATGGCGCGTACTACGCAGTACCTACATTATTTTGCTGATTAGCAAATATTTTCAATGACGCAGACTCCTCTTATCATCTAATTAACAAATAAGATGCCCCCTTCTCTTTCTCTCCATCCCCATTCCTAAATAAAAATCATAAATGAAAATAATGTTCCTTCATTTACTTCAAAAAAGCACTAAATACCTAATTCGTCAATTACTTACGTATATTACCTTATCCTTAACAATGCAACAAATGATTTTTAAAATTTTATATTATATGTACAAAGAAATACCCGTACACGTATTTATTACTTAAGCTTATTTATTGTACTTATTATATTATTATTAAGTTGACATTATATTGTTATTAAGTTGACATTATATTGTTATTAAGTTGAAATTATATTATATTAATATTAAGTTAATATTGTACAACACAAAATGATTTAAAAAAAGGCCATCCTAATGTAACTGTTGAGTTTCTTGCGGCACTTCTTCTCAGCAGCAGGCCATTCATTCACATCGAAGTGCTGGTAGGAAAAAAAGTTTATGACGTGCAAAAGAATTTCTAGGTAAATCAAATTGCAAAAAAAAAATACTTTGACTTTGACTTTATTAGAGCGTTTGGCCGTTTGTCCACCGCCGCCGTCACCGGGCCGTCACCGGGCCGTCATAACCGAGAAGTTTATTCTGACTGATTTCAAGATGGACGTGACGACGATCGTTTTCCACCGCAACCGATCTCGACGTTTAGTTAGTTCCAGCTGTCACTCGTTGTAGGTACCGAGCTAACTTGAAGGCAGTGTGTAGACAAGACAAACGTGTTTTGTATGTGTTTGTACGTGCGGGCAAATCGGTATGTCAAAATCTCGGGCACGTTCTAGCGGTTACGCCGATCTACTCGACATCTCGGCGCCGGGGATGACGGCGCTCGGGTGACGGGCGTGCGGTGGACAAACGACTCTATTAAATGTATGTACCACTACCGACATCTCTTTCACGGTGACGTGACGGTGACGGCGGCGGTGGACAAACAGCCTTAGAGCGTTTGTCCACCGCCGCCGTCACCGAGAACCAAGTTTATTTCTGACCAATTTCAAGATGACGGCGCTCGGTTGACGGGCGTGCGGTGGACAAACGGCTCTAGTAAATGTATGTACCGCTACCTCGGCGCCGTCATCTCGATCCCGGTGACGGCCCGGTGACGGCGGCGGTGGACAAACGCTCTTAGGCTAAGAGCTCACGGCGCGGTTTTTAATCGCGCCCGCAGCGGTTGTGGTCCGCAGCTTCCTGCGGTTTCATTCCAAAACTCACGAGACCGGTGATTTGTGAGACATGTTCAATGTTCATGCACAAAAATGTTTGTTCTTTTGGTATAATAGCCGACTTCTCAACGATTGCACGAATAGGTCATCATGATGTTAAAAAATTTCATTTTTTCATTTCAGATCGCAAGTACCCTCTGCCACCCGTTGGGTGAGTAAACTAATAATATTGACGAGCCATTTGGTGTAATGGTCGAGAAGTCGGCTATTACACCAGAGGTCGCGGGTTCGATCCCCGCACGGTACAAACATTTGTGTGCATGATGTTCATGCTGTGTCTGTTTGTATCGGTCTGGGTGTTTCTATGTATAATATGTATGTATTTACAAAAAAAAGTATATAAGTAATGTTTATCCGTTGTCTAGCACCCATGGCCATAGCACAAGCTAATGCTTAGTTTGGGGCTAGATGGCGCTGTGTGAATAATGTCCAGAGATATTTATTTATTATTTATTATTAATATACTAATGTACTAATGTATATTAAACGTATAAGATTTTGAAGAGATATAGCATAAGGCGCTCGTGGCGCAGCTGTGACAGTGGTTCGTTAGAGATAACGAAAGTCAAGCTACCCACGCCGCGGTCGGTTAATGGATGGGTGACCGTTCTGACCACATTTAGTGACATTTATTTCGAGCGTCTCCGTGCTTCGGAAGGCAAGTTAAGCTGTTGGTCCCGGCTGATATATACTATAATGTAAATATTAGTCGTCAAGCCTAGTCAGAGGCCATTTGGCGGCTTGATAACATCTGACATTAAGGTTGGTCACTTGCCTTACGCACCCCTCCACCAACCCGCACTAGGCCAGCGTGGTGGAGTATGGCCCCCACTATCTCACAATTGAGATAAGGCCTGTGTCCCAGCAGTGGGAACGTATATAGGCTGATGATGATGATGATAGCATAGTTACACACGATCACTTGATTGAAATGATGGAGACTTTTCCCCTGTAGTGGGACATTAATAGGCTAATACTTATGTTTTTTTACAGGTTTGCTTGACGGTCTAGGAACACTTCTATCCGGGGTGGGTAAAACTGTAGGTAAGTAAGTTATCACTTATCATCTGTTATTTACAACACTTTAAAACAGACAGTTACGCTTCCTACCTAATCGTAAGCAGTAGTTATCATCACTTAACATTAAATAATAAATAAATAAATAATTAATAAAGGACAACGCAAGAAGTTGTATGGGCTCTGTCCCCACCCACCAACAGACTTGGCACTAGTTTCAATATAATAATAATTATGACATTCCATTTATAGACAAATAACCATTTTTAATCCAAAAATGACGGGGTATTCAAAAACAATAAAACCGTGCTTATGCCGTACGCCTAAGATTCAGAATTGCACTGTAAGTGTCTAGCTTCAAGTAGACTTGGCTGTAAAATATTTTATAAGATTATATTTTGATTGAACACTTTTATTTAGGCCAGGGGGGTTACTCTTGATCGCCTGCACATTATTTTCACAATTAACTGTGTCAAAAAATACTTGAAAAATACAACATTCAAATTCGATTTGCGTGAAATCCCCATTCCTACGGGGGATGTCGTCATACAAAAAAAAGATCAGTATGATGGCAAGAGGTTTAGATTGAGATACGTTTGAAATCTGTTGGTGGGTGGGGACGCTCCTTTGCATAGTCCTTTTCTGGACATTTATCACACAGCGCCATCTAGCCCCAAACTAAGCATTAGCTTGTGCTATGAGTGCTAGACAACGGGTAAACATTACTTATATACTTTTTTTTTGTAAATACGTACATATTTTTACATAGAAACACCCAGAACGATACAAACAGACATGTTTATGCATACAAATTTTTGTACCGTGCGAGCATCGAACCCGTGACCTCTGGTATAATAGCCGACACCTCGACCATTACACCAAATGGCTCGTCTTACACTTGCTCTTCCATTTAAGATGTGTAATATTATCATAATTTATATAAGAATAATAATATTTATGTTTCAGGTGGATTGTTAGGAGGAACCCTAAATGGTTTACTAGGTCAGTTAATTGTCATAATAGGTTATCTAGATCTAATATTCCTTTATTTTTTAATAAAAATGTTTTCGATTATATTATTATTACTGATACTTCTTTTTTATAAATTATGTTACGTTATATAATTATATCCATAAGGATTTAACTCTATTACGGTTTTATCTATCTCACTGCGACATTATATAAAACAATTGTGTATTAAATTTACTTTCATTCAATTACAGGACCTTTCGGTTTGGTTCCGGCCCTAGGAAGAGGTCTTGGCGGTCTGCTAACTAGTTTAGGTAAGTTCTAATCCATGTCTTTCATACTATATCAGTTGAACTGCCTTCGTGGTACAGTGGTTAGAGTATTGGGCTCCAAAACCCGGAGGTAGTGGGTTCGAATCCCGCGGGGAGCATCACTTATTGTGATTGTTTCCATTGAACTTTGGTTGCTTATCACTACATAGCGATACCTCCAATGAACACTACGCTAACTTCAAAAGTGCAGGTTTACAGGAGGAGCTTTTGAAAGAAAAAAGTTGATAAAATCTTTATTTTTGTAGTTATTTTCTTGATATTTTTTGTGTGAGTAACTAATTTACTGATGCTTAAGATCCGCATAGTAACATTTAAAAAAACTTATGGGTTTTTTAATTAGCCTCACTTAGCGGGATGTAACGCAGAAAGCTCTAATTTAAGATCGGGATACACTCCGCCAATCCTAAGTTAGCGGAATATATTCGGGAATATTACAGGCTAAAAAATAATAAATTAAATGTATACTACATAAAATAAAATTAATAATTACATTTAAAATCGACTTCATTACCAATTTAGAGTATTTTGAACAATGTTTTTATTATAATAAGAGCGTAATTTATGAAAAAGAAAAGTTAGCGTTTTGTAGTAGGATAAGCCGAAAATCGTTGAGCCGTTATACAAGCCGCTAACAATTAAATAGCGTAGAGTATCTTAACTGTGTCATTACTTAGCGGCCTTTCGTCCATATTGGTAACTAAGCTTATGTAACCAGTTCCAAAAAATATTATTTTTTCGTTGGTGTTTTAAGTAGTTGTGAGGGAAGAATTATTTTTCCACTTCGTAGATTATATTATTTCCATTATAGTAACCCGAGACATTGTGCAAAAAATCCCGATATGATGTGGGATTGTTGTGATATACAACTGGCTCGGTGTAGTTGATTTGAATTAAAACGTACTATGCAAAACACTTTTAAATCATTTATTAATACTTAGAAAAATTTTAGGCAGTGGCCTACTGTAATATCTTAAATTTTAATTGCTGAATAGTTGCACTTATTTCTGTGTCAATATCATGATAATCATTTGGTATTTTGTCGTTTTTAACTGCTAAATTTATTTTTTAAATTTTTGTTTCCTTCATTAGAATGCCCAACACTTATGCGATGGATGGGTTATTATTTTCCACAAAACGATTAATTCTAGCATGCCATCCTTCCAAATGGCTGCCATCCTTAATACTGTTTAACTGTTCCCCTTCACAACACCAGATTTTAATGAATCTTGTAGCCAGTTACGATCGAAGTAAAAATTTAATTGTGCTATTAGATCAGCTAATTTTATAAGCAATTGGGCCAAACCTGCACATCTTGCAACATGCCGCCTCTGAGCTGGCTTGATACTTAGCTGTTCTGCTTTTTTAAAAAGACTTTGACTAAAGTGGTTAAAACAATCTTTTACATCTGTTTGAGGATATGGTTTCTGAATGCCATTAAAAGCAAATCTTCAAAAGCAACAAGCATTTTACGTGGTTTCCAGAGAGGAAGTTTAGTTTTGATTATTTGTAAAGGATTTTTTTTTCTTGTCTTGGTTTTGGAGGATGGCAAAAAACAATGGTACTATTTTTGGGTAATAACAATCTAGCTGTGAATGGTAAAGTAAAAAAAATCAAAAGTGCAAGTAACAACTTTTTCGTCAAAATTCTAACGTCATTTTAATCAGCCAATAAAAATATGAAAAACAATCGTTTCCTCCATAACTAATAAAATTCACAATTATTAATATTTGGTTTCCTTGACACCCAACACAAAGTATAATAAACAATCATTATAAATGACTGTAACTCATTATACTAATAATTATTTTCCGATAGAAGTGGCCAGTCACAAACATTTAACGTTCATAATAGATAGCAAAAAGTTACAAAAATGGAAAAATTCTTCTTCTTCCACAACTAGGTAGTTACCAAACAGCAAAAAAAAAATATTTTGTAACTAGTTACTTAGCTTAGTTACCAATATGGACGAAGGGCTAAGCGGTTCGTTTTATACTAGAAAACAAAACTCTTGTATTATAATTGTAGCATTTCATGCAGCTAATTTCGATTTTAATTAACTACAAGATAGTGAAAATTATTAAACTTAGTAATGTTTAACTCTGATTTACACTACGTTATATAATTATTTGTTCAAAAGTGCATTCAACGGGCGACACACACCGCTAACTGTCACATGAACAAATACTTTCCCGCGCAACACCCCGCCAACTCCTAGTTGGCGGCGTATCTCCCGCGGGCCGGCAGTCGCGCTAGCCGAATACACACCACTATATTAAGACAGCGGCTTGTCCACCCCGTAATTGAAGAAAGTACCTTTACTTGGCGTTATGTAAATCTCAAAACTTTTTTGTTTTTAAAGATATTGTCATGAAAATTTGGGGGCATAATATTAGTAAAAAAGTGGGTCGATTTCTATAAAAAACGAAAAATGGCAAATTTTGAGTTAGCGTAGTGTTCATTGGAGGTATCGAGTATAAAACAAAGTCGCTTTTTCTGTCCCTATGTCCCTTTGTATGCTTAAATCTTTAAAACTACGCAACGGATTTTGATGCGGTTTATTTCATTAGATAGACTGATTCAAGAGGAAGGTTTATATGTATAATACATGCATAATATAGTAGAGAAACACTGATAATTTTAGAGGTTTTTAATTTAAGGTCGTAAATAATCGCATTTTTTTGCGCTTACATTGCAAACGCTGGCTGAACCCTACGAGATAGATCAAAATAATGTACTACACTATTGTACACCTTAAAAAGTTTTACAAAAAAGTCCGCGATGGTATATGTCTATCTCTTAGGGATAACCCACAATAACCATTTTCCTTTACTTATTACGATAAAATAATGGCTTATTTACGAAAAAGTGATTTTAAGCAATACAGTATTAATCCTTATCCAATAAAGTACCATAAATAAATTGTGCATGTAATATAGATCAATATGGCCCTTTACATCATGTAATTTAAATGAATAGTTTCGAAGATATTACAGATTTAAAATGCAGGGACATAGCGGTTGCGGCGGTACCGGCCGGGGAGCGGATGGATGAACTTTTGTTATTCTTTCACGTAAAAACTACTGAATTGATTTTAATGAAACTTTACAATAATATAGCTTATACATAAGGATAACACAAAGGCTACAATTTACAAAATATTCCCGCGGGATAACGTCCTATAGTTCACGCGGGCGAAGCCGCGGGCGGAAGGCTAGTTTTATTATAACTTTAAAACGTGTCACGTTACGGGTTTTCGTCTAATGACAGTTAAATGTTTGTATTAATATAAGGTATCTAAGTACCCAAACGCTGTTTTGAAAAAGATAATAAAATGGCGGTAGTAGGTAAGCCAGCCTCAATACAAAAATCATCATACCCGTTTTTCGATTCACTGATATTAAATAACACTTTTTATTATTTCAGCATTATCGTTGACGCCTGGAGTTGGTATGTATGATTTTGTGTTTCGTAGATTTTATTATAACTAGTCTCTGTGATCTGCCACGCTTTAGGCCGTTTTCTCACTACGCGAAACACGACAACACGACATCAACACAACATTAAAAGTTGTGTTGATGTCGTGTTTTCCATCCCTTTTTCACTAGCACTCCACCACAACACGACTGTCACATTTTTGAGGCGGGCGCGCACTCGCAAGGAATGTTGTGTTGGTGTCGTGTTGCCTGCAGTGAAAAAGTCCCTATAGAGTCTGCAAGGCGGCTATGTTGTCACAACAAAAATGTTGATCCGATCTAGCGGACAAGACAACATAGCCGAATTGTTGGTTCAAAGTTGTGTTGGTGTTGTGTTGTCCTCGTGTGTGAGAAAACGCGTACAAGTATTGCGGTTGGAGTTGTTACAACATTATGTTGTGTTGATGTTGTGTTAGTTTCGCGTAGTGAGAAAACGGCCTTAAGGGTCGTAGGTTCGAATCCTACCGAGAAAATTTGTATTTAAGGCCCGGTAAGCTGTAATGGTTGAAAAGGAGGTCGCTGTTTCAATGTAATTTTTCAAAATTTATTATGGATTGTTTTTTTAAGTATTTTGTTATACATTTTTTTTTAAGGTGGTATCGTAAATGGTCTTTTGAATGTCCTCGGAAGCGTGTTGAATGCTGTTGGTGAGTAAAGTAACACATTTATTTATAGACTCCTTAACCCCTATGACATACCTATGTAAATTATGACGTGACCTACAGGTCCCGGCAAACTTCTTGAATATCGGTGGGGATTGCGCAGAACACGCTATTGGTCACGCGCAAGTGCACATGCGCGAACTTTCCCCCTCTCCTTCGACCGATGCTCAACAAGTTTGCCGATAACAATACTAAGCTCTCAAAGATGATCGACTTATGAATAAAAGTAGTAAGTTTTGTTTTATATGTTTTTGTAACCAATTTTTTACATAAAAAAAAAATAACATTAGAATATCACCTATCATTTTTCAAACCTTTTTTTTTTTTTTTTTTTTTATATTTTTGGCTTTGCACGGCTTGTGCATTTAGCCAGTGTCAAGTTAAGGAAACGGATTATTATAAATGAAAAACGAAGTTTCGGAATTTGGAAGGAGATCAGGAGAGATAGGATAAGGATATGCAACTAGGAATATACATAAAATATAGATAAAATTACTAACTAGCTAAATAATATTATAATCGAATGTTATTTACAGATAAAAAGTTTGTAATTATTTTATATACATTAATATCATTAGTCATAAGTAAAATAGATATATTGGTTGGGAATGGGATGTCATATGATAGGAGGTCTTTCAATAATAATGAATGGTCTAGGAGAGGACAGGAGAAGATATATGATTTACGCTGCCAACATCTGTTCCACACTCACAATTGTCATCATTTACAATTCGCAGTCGAGCAAGATGCTCTGGAGTGCAAGTGTGTCCTAATCGTAGACGTATCAAACTGGTGGTCTCTACCTTGCCAAGGTTCATCTTAAAGAACCACGGCTTTATTGGAATATTAGGTTGAATCATAGAATAATATCGAGCTTTAGAAAGTTTGCTCTTTGCCCAAAGATCATTCCAATCTTCTCGTAGAAAGACCTTAGGCAAAGCTAAAAGATCATGACAGTAATTTTTATAAGGGACCATGTCACCACAGAGCACTGCTTCGTTAGCTAAACGATCTGCTGTTTCATTGCCTCTAATGCCGCAATGACTAGGGATCCAAATAAAGTTAACTATAAAGTTGTCCTTCACGCATTGGTTAAGGTAATGCTTTATTTCTGAAATGACCGGAAAATAAGCTTTCGATTTAAAGGGGAATCTGTTTAGAGCCTCGAGAGCACTCTTTGAATCCGAGCAAATGACTGACCTATTCAGTTTCATAATTCGCACATATTCTAAAGCTTTCAGAATACCAAGACATTCGCCCGTGAAAACCGAAGTTTCTGGTGGCAGCTTTATTTTCTGGACAATTTTGTATTGAGCATGGTAAACACCAACGCCAACACAACTAGTGGGAGAATGTTTAGAAGCGTCAGTATATATGACATGATAATTTTCAAATTGTTGATCAATCAAATGATTGAAAAATATATTCATGTTTGAACCAACAGAAACACCATCAAAACAATTGAAATTAATTTTAGGTATAATTATTAAAGATTCATATGAGGAATCGAATAAAGGTAAACGATTGGATCTGTGGGTTGGAGAAGAAAGTGAAACAAATTTTTGATAGCTTTTTATTAAGCACGGCGCTGATTTATGAGACCAGTAACTGGATGAGAGAAAATGGTTGAATAACTCTTCCAACTGACCTAATAAAGGATGATTATTAAATTGGATTATACGGAAGAAAAATTTATCGCAAAGAAATTGACGTCTTAGATGTAGAGGAGGGTCTACACATTCAATTTGAAGCCCATTAATAGAACTCGACTTCATGGCTCCGGTAACAATACGCAGAGCTTTAGACTGAATACTGTCCAACTTCTTTAAAGCGGTAGAGTTGCCAGGTTCTAACAGGAAAGTGCCATAATCAAGAATGCTTCTGATCAAGGCATTGTAGACGAGTTTTAAGGAGAATGGGTGAGCACCCCACCATACCCCTGAAAGACATCTTAGCATGTTTAGTAGACGTTCGCATTTATCTATCACATAATCACAATGTGGGATTCCAGTAAGTTTTGAGTCGAGAAAGATTCCAAGGAATTTGAAATGATCACGAATCGGTACAGGTTGATTATCAAAAAACACTTCTACAGGAGGTGGGATTCGTTTTCTGGTGAACAAAACAGCAGCACTTTTAGAAAGTGATAAGTTTAAACCATTTTGATCCAACCAATGCTTTAGTGAAGAAAGGGCAGAAGTTAGTACCGAGCTAGCCTTGGAAATTGAACGATCCGTATGATAAATTAAAAGGTCATCAGCATACTGAAGGACTTTAACTTGGTTATCCATACATTTATCCAAGTCATACGTATAAATATTAAAGAGTATGGGACTCAACACAGATCCTTGTGGAAGTCCTTTCCAAACAGTTCTAGACCGATTATTATCTGAATCATCATTAGGCATTAAACTTATACGGGCTTCTAATATTCGCAAAATTATATTGATAAATTTAGGAGGAATCTTCATAGTTGACATTTTGTTCGCTAAAACAGATAGGAGAACATTATCATATGCAGAATTTATGTCCAGGAAAATAGCTAAAAGGGAATCATTATCAGAAAAGGCTAAACGAATATCTGTTGTAAAAATGCTGATACTGTCGATGGTACTTTTCCCTTTTCGAAAGCCATATTGCGTAGAAGGCAGAAGGTCTTGACTCTCCAGAAACCACTCAAGTCTATTTTTAATCAAATGTTCGGCAAGTTTTAAAAGAACTGATGATAGCACAATGGGTCTGTACGAAGATTCGTCGGAGGGGTTTTTATTAGGCTTCAAAATTGGCAACACTGTTTGACGTTTCCATGACTCGGGAACAACACCAGTAGCTATCATGGAATTAATTAGACTTAAATAATAATTAAGAAGATTGTCATCAACATTTGCGAAAAAAGAATATGGAATGCTATCAGGGCCTGGGGAGGAATCTTTTGTTTCCTGAATTATACCTTTTAACTCATAGAGAGAGAATGGAGCATCAATGCCTGGGAGTGAAGATTGTTCGGAGTGTGGATCAACCTCAACGGGAGCTGACGGGACCCACTGTGGAGCCAATCTGTCCAAGAAGCTGTCGACCAAGGCGTTAGGCATAAAATTATGCGAATTATCAGTGAAGGCCGACCTAAAACGCTTAATATTCCGCCAGACTAATGATGGTGGAGTTGAGGGAGAAAAAGATAAACAAAAGTTTCTCCAACTATCAAATTTCTTTTGTTTAAACAGTTTTTTACATTCTGACATTTGAATGTTTAAGGCAATAAAGTTTTCATTTGTCATATTTTTCTTATAATTTTGTTCAGCCATTTTCCTCTTTTTGACTGCAATAGTGCATTCATTATCCCACCAGGGAGGAGAAGGAATTTTGTTTAAAGACTTGTTTTTGGTGGGGAAAACCGAATCTGCAGCTTCCATAAGAACCTGGGCTAGTTTTTCAGCACAGTGGTTTACATCACCGTTATGGATTTCAGGGAGAGAAGATAACTTAGAGTTAACATGGTTTCTAAAACTGTCCCATTCTTTACAACCACTTTCGGGCAGTCTATGCTTCCTTAATGATTTGCATCTTAAGGGTTTTTTGATATGATGAGGGAATGAAATTAAAATGGGAAAATGATCACTACCATGGGAGGATGACAGGGTTTGCCAAGACAGTGATGATGAGAGACTAGGAGAACAAATAGTAAGGTCAATGGCACTATGACCTTGATTGGGTCCTGTTATTCTAGTAGGAGAACCATTGTTTAATAGGCATAGGTTTTGATAATCTAAAATTTCTAACAATGTCTCACCATAGGAATTAGAAAGAGAACTACCCCATGATGTATGATGACAATTAAAGTCACCCATTAGTAAACAAGGTTTTGGAATAATGGATATAATATTATTTAATTCATCTAGTGAAGAAGAGGAAGGACGGGGTAAATAAATAGAAACTAAGCACATGTTGCAGGTTTCAACTGCTACTATTGAAATTTCATTACTATGAGCAGGTAAAGGAACTGGTGTAAAAGAAATAGAATCTTTTATGAGTAAGGCAGCGCCGCCATACCCATCAGGTCTATCCTCTCTGTGGACATGATATCCTGATATTTTAAATAATTGATTATGTTTGAGCCAAGTCTCTGCTAAAGCAAAGACTAATGGCTCAAACTTGTTAATTAAGTAAATTAGTTCATTTTTTTTTGGTCATAATACTTCTACAATTCCACTGAATCATTTTGGCGAACATCGCCATCGCCATTTTTAAGAATAATATTCATGAATTTCTCTACAATAGAGGCAACGTTGTTCGGTGCATTGTTAAAAGAAAGTAACAACTTACAAAGAGACATAATAAGATCTGAAAGAGACTGTGAGTTCTGTTCTTGATGAGAACTGGAAGAGTATCCACAACCATTGGCTGGAGAAGGTGGTCTGAAATCTTTTAATAATTGGTTATGAGCTTGTTTGTCATAACCTACAGAGTTAGGTTTTGGAGTACGAGGTTTCAAAAACACTGTTTTTTTATATGATGTTTGATGATTTGGGTTGTTATTGAAAGGGGAGTATTGATTACTATTGCTATTATTATTGTTAATAGGGGGATTATTAGACACAACATCAGCATATGACTTAGAGACAGGAGGATGAAGTTTGGAAGCTTCTGCATAGGAGACACAGCTCTGGGCCATGTAAGTTTTGATTCTCTTTTGTCTCTCGAGTTCAGGGCAACTTTTACTTGTAGCATAGTGGAAACCAGTACATAGACAACAAGATGCATTACTTTCAGTAGTTTCACAGGAGTCACCTGTATGGTTATTTCCACACTTGTAACAACGTGGTTTAGAACGACATTGAGCTTTGGTATGCCCAAACCTACAACAGTTATAACACTGAATGGTAGGGTAAATATACAGTTCAACCGGGAGAGCATTATAACATATAAAAATGCGTGTAGGCAAAGTTTGACCATCAAATGTAGCTACTATAGTTTGAGATGGTTTCCAAATGTTTTGAAATTTAGTCTACGTATTTTTATAATTTTGCCAACTCCAACTGGTACATTAATGTTCGATATGACTTCCTCAGGGGACCATTCAGTAGGTATGCCTCTGATCAGACCCATCCTAGTAACATTGAATGTGGGAATGAAAGCTTTAAGGTTTTCCTGTGCCAAACTGCTGTGACTAATAAATCTGTTAGCATCTTCAACTTGCGAAAAGGAAATCGAAAACTTATTTCGGCCTATAGATTTTACGCTACCGTTGATAATATTATTAAAGCAATTCCTTTTAAGGAATTTACCAAAAGTAATAGGGTGAATAGACGAGTCAGTTGCGGCATTTTGAAGCTTTTGCACATGAACTACATATGGTGCCAGGTCAGAGTTATCATAAAATTGTCTACCTACTGGAGTGGGAACAGATGTTGGCGTATTAATCTCAGCTGGTTTTGGATCATGCCTCAAGTCTTTAGAATTTGAAGAAGTATTCGGCGGTATAGAGCTATCAATATTATCTGAACAACTGCAGTCATTGGGCTTAGGTTCTGAACCGTTGTGTTTCCTCCTCCTTTTATTACATTGTTTGCACATATGTAAACGACTACGTTTCAAAGGCCGGGTCGTCCATGATCCATCTGTTTCCATTCCAGATTCATTCGACTGAATGGTAACATTTAGACCAACCGGCGGTACGAAACCTCCGGGGTCAGGGGGCTCCTCAGCCATGACAAGAAAAGTTGTGCAACTCACCAGATAAACAGGAAAATAAATGCAAACTACAAATAAAAACTAAATACAAATATAAACTACAATAGATATTCTCAACTGATCACCAAATTAATGAATATTTAGATAAAAATTTCAAAAGCCAAAAAAACGCGCCCGCTACCGTTCACGTTTCCCGCGCTTTTTTCTTCAAACCTTTGTTTATTAATCAAAGTACAACTAGTATTTTATTTTTTTACTTTTTCTGTTACTTGACAACACTTTTTACATAAAAAAAAACATTAGAATGTCACTAGGTGTCCTTTTTCAAACCTTTGTTTATTATTCAAAGAACAATATATTTTTTTTTACTTTTTCTGTTACTTGACAACACAGAATAATATGAAATACAATGACCGATTTACCCTTCCACATAATTTAAAAGGCTGAGATATAAAAATGACAGAAATAATGTTAAGAGATAAAGAAAAAAAATTATTTAATTAAACCAAAGACAAATTATGCGTTAAATTGTAATCCATTTATAAAATTATTAATTATTTATCCATTGATATAATTGTACATAAAAATATAAAAAGAAGATTATGTATCATGTTTTTTTTATTTATTTTTTAGGTATTGGAAAGGCACCGCCAAGTAAGTAAATCACATTTTTTATAGTTTTTTATTCCTACTAAGGGGCCGTCTATTAAACACGTGAGTCTAAAACCTGCTTGCATTACCATGAATAGACCGGGCAACATTTTTAATGAATATTTTTTGAGAACTGTGACCTATTATTTTAAAAAGTGGTTTTTTAAACTCTACTCGTTATTCTTATCAAACTATTTTTAGGTTTTGCGCATTTAACGTAACACGTTGTATACTCTTCGTAGAAGAGGTAAGGGCTTGGAGAGGAAATGGCGTTCACAATAGATCAAATTAGTAACAGTGACTGTGAAAATACTCAGCCGCTATTGATATTAAAAAAAAAACTAATACTTAATATTTGTTTTCTTCCAGGTTTCTTAACAGTTGCTACCAAGATTATTACCGCGATTCTTCAAGGAGGTATATGTAACTATTATATCATATTTATATCAGCCTATTAATGTCCCACTGCAATAAAAAAGCCTCCATAATTGAAATCAGGTAATTTATTTAATTTATTTAAGCTTCATTGCACAAATAGAGTGCTTTAATGTCGTTGTTACTTGATGGGTACAGCCGGCCGCAAAAGAAGATATTGATTTAAATCTGGACTTTATTCACACAGCGCCATTTAGCATTAGCTTGTGCTATGGGTGCCAGACAACAGATAAAAATTACTTAAATAATTATACTTTTTTAAAATACATACATATTATACATAGAAACACCCAGGCCGATACAAACATACAATATGTTCATGCACATAAAATTAATTGTTGTTACCGTGCGGGGATCGAACCCGCCATACACAAGTGCTTCTACTTTCTCTGAATGTCAGATTATGTGGTTTTGTGTACTAATTATTTGTTTACTTATTTCAGTGTCAAACATTCAAAAGGCGTTGAAACTCCCGCTCCTGCCCGGCCCGATTCCATTTGTACCTATTATTGGCAAATAGAATATTAATATACGAAAAATATGCTTGTCTTTTCTTTCCACCAACAAAAATCTATATTTAAAGAGGAAAAAATTGATTGTTTGTTTGTATTGAATAGGCTCCGAAGCTACTGAACCGATTAGAATAATTCTTTCACTGTTGTAAAGCTTCACTATGTCCGGATGACTTAGGGTACTTTTGATCCCGGAAATGGGGGAGGAAGGTGGGGATACTTGAAAAAAGAATTTACGCGTGACTGAAACCGGCCTTAATAGGCCGGCAACGCATCAGCGATCCCTCTGGTGTTGCAGATGTCCATGGGCGGCGGTGATTGCTTACCATCAGGCGACCCGCTGGCTCGTTTGCCGCCTCTGACATAAAAAGCCGGGACCAATGCATTTCGAAGCACGAAGGAGACTCCATATAAATGTCACTTATTGTGGTCAGAATGGTCACCTATCTATTATCCGACCGCGGCGTGGGTAGCTTGATTTTCGTTATCGCTAACGAACCACTGTCACAGCAACGCCACGATCGCCTCTACGATTTAGAAAAGGAGAATTAAAATAAAATTCTTATTTTCATAATCTTTATTATTTTCTTATATTTTGTGTGTCCATTCTATGATTCTGGTGCAGCCCTGTAAAAAAAGAAAATAAAAGTAATATTCTAATACATTATACAGCCACAATTCAGACAGGTGTAGGTCCCTGTACTGGGCCGTCTAGGTGGGTACCACCGCAGTGCCAGATATTTTTCCGTGAAATAGAAGTGTCGCAAGCACTTCTGTGTTTCGGGAAAGGGGAATGAAGCTAGTGAAATTTCTGGGTATATGAGACCTAATAACTGTCACAAGTGCTTACGATACTTTGGTGGGTTGCATTCTGTCTGCCAACTGAAAGATCATCTACTACACTAATATTATAAAGAGGAAAGATTTGATTGTTTGTTAGAATTGAATAGGCTCCGAAACTACTGAAACCATTTCGAAAATTCTTTTATTGCTGGAAAGCTAAACTATCCCCGGATGACATACGGTACTTTTGATCCCGGTAATGTGAGGGAAGGGGGGGGATAATTAAAAAGGAATTACTCGCGGTTGAAACCGCGGAGGCGTTCGCTAGTAAAAAAATACATTAACATGATTACTTACGCGCTTTCTTTAGCTTGGTTTGCATACCCAACTGAAATAGGTAATAACAAAGGATTAGTATATAATCCAAATTATGTTAAATGTAATGCAAATTATATGTATATGTTAAATCAATACTAAGATAAACGGCGGGGCAGGGTGGGGCACTTGCCCCACCCTACCGCGAGTAAATTTTGCTAGTTACATAGTATTTTAGTCTGCTGCCCCACCTTGAACCCATGGCTGCCCCACCATGAACCCATGGCTGGCTACGCCTATGTAACTCTGTTATGTCTATTACGTTTTAACGTAAAAACTAGGCACCTAATTTTAATAATATATTTTGATATAAATAGAGACCTAGTGTGTTTTGTTTATATCCTAGTCCACCTAATTTTAATGATAAAATCTAGAGCTTAGAAGCATTAGGGCGGATGTCGATTTTGCCAACTTTACAGGAGAGAGTAAAATAATAATTAAATTTTATCGGCAAATATTTTAATAAGTACAAACAATACGTAAATGATTTCTTTGCATTTATTTAGCTAAATAAGTAACTTTCCTAGCTTTATAATTAAAGTTTAAAAACAATGTTTCTAAACAGTGAAAAATTAACTTATTTTAAAAAAATGATGATATCCGCCTTTATGCCACTAAAATTATTCAATGTATTTGTTCAACTAATTAGTATATGCCCATACGGCTTTATGCCTTCAATTTAGGTAATTAAATGTGATTTAATGTGAGGTGTATGTCCAAATATAACGTAATGCCTAAACAATAAATCAATATCTATTAAAACTTAACAAGACGAAACTGCAAATGCGACTTATAGTGTTCATTTATTAACTGGGTTTTTTTGGCAAAAAGTCGGACATCTCTTAATTGACTAGACTTTTTACCCACACTTAGTTATACACACAGACACTTATGTAGTTTTTTTACTTATTTTATTCATACCGATAATAAACACGGTTGATTATTAGGTAAGCGTCAAGATAAAGGTTATAAAGATCAGATATAAGTATTTTGAATGTACTTAAAGTAAAGGCACCTATGATGGACGCGGACCAGCCATGGACAGTTTATAATTAACAATTAAAATTAAGCAATCTGGTTTTTCTTTTCAAATGTAAATAAATTAAAACTCAAAGGTGACTGACTGACATAGTGATCTATCAACGCACAGCCCAAACTACTGGACGGATCGGCCTGAAATTTGGCATGCAGGTAGATGTTATGACGTAGGCATCCGCAAGAAAGGATTTTGATCAAATCCCACGGGAACGGGAATCACGCGGGTGAAACCGCGGGCGGCGGTTATATTTAGTAATAACATAAATCCGTGATGCCAGTATTTAAGCTCCCATACCAACTGTTTGACAGCCGATAGTCATTTCCATGCCGGTGTTTTACGGTTGTTAGTTACGCGGTATAACCTATTAAGTGTCGGGAATCTTAATTTCTTATAAGAATCGCGACGCCCTACAAGTTACACTTAACGTTTTATTTTGTGTCAGGTGTATCGTCGTTGGATTTCACGACATTTAATGATTTATGAATAGTGGTAATACATTATTTTTATGTTATAACCGAAATTACATTAGCATTCTAATCCTAAATTTTACCGGTGTCCGTTACTGGATATTATTTAAGCACGTACACAGAATCATGGACAGAGTGTCCATAAAGAGGATTTCATTGTTTTTGTTTTCTATAATACGTTATACGTCTGCTTACTCAAGTATATTTTACTGTTTCTAATATAAATCAGCAGTAAATTATTACTCTATCCAATAATGGACATATTAGAAATTCTGTCCATGACTAGGTGTACATAATAGGCTCACACATTCCCAATACAAAAAACATTTTCATCCTAATAGGTCCAAATCGAGTACACACAAGAACAAATGGCCAAGACTATCGAAGAAGTAAGAGAAATCGAGTAAAGAATTGCAAAATAGAGCAATGAAAAGAGAGCCGCTTGCTCCTAACTTTAAGGCAGCTTCACGAAATATTTCCATAGATACAATAAGAAACGGATTTCGTAAAAGAGGGCTTTTTCTCTTTGGCCCGGAATATGTCTGAAGATCTGCCGTTATCTAGTCTTACCATAAGTTCTGTCCCAATTTATTTAAGAGTATTTGAGTCTGAGTAATCCGTCAGCAGAAAATCATTGTTGGGAAAATGAAAATTTCCTCTAGGAATATTTATCTCGTATTATAAAATAATACCTTAGGGCTTATCAAAAAGGACAGGTCATCTGTTGACTGCACCCTTTCGTCTCAAATGAAAGTTGTTGCAGAGACACGCCACGCGCGGTGACCATGGAGGAATTCTTTTTTCAGATGAGATTTTTTTACGGTTGAAGAAAAAAATCATAGTCAAAATGACAGGGCATGTACACAACTCCCAAAAAGCTACTAGGATAATTCCGATGGTAGAAAAAGGTCACTACCCAGCATCTGTGTTGGTTTGGTGGGGCATGCGTGTCAAACGTAGGGGTGACAAAGCTCCATTTTTGTGAACCAAGAGTGAAGACACGTGCAACTACCTAAGACATTTGCCGCAACTATCATGGAGTGATCAACCTATCTCCCACACTTCAGAACCTGAACATGAAAGAGAATTCGAATTATTGCCACCAAAAAACCCCGAGGCATGGATGGATAAATTATTGATGTCCATAATTGGAGGTCCGGCATTGGATCATTTACTTCGACCATGCCTGAGTAGGAGTGTTATTTTTTAATAATATTTTATTTTACTGATCATTTAACTGAAACTGAACATTGAATAATGACTGAGAAAAGAACATTTTATTTACCTTCAAACCCAAAAGAATGTGTATTGAAAAATGAACCAACTACAAAGAAAAACCAAAAAATGTTTCCTTAAACTGTCCATGACTGGTGACTTTACCTTACTACACTTTTGTCGTCCATCATTAATTTACAACTAAAACTCCACTTTTAATCAGTCACTACTGATCAGTTAACAAAACACCAACAGACCGAAGGGTAACTATTTAATAATTAATTAATCTGTGCTGTGCCGAAGGTAAAACAAAAACACCGAAATGTAAGTAAATAAACAGAAACAATGCGTGCAAGGAGCAAAGGGAGAGGCGGCCAGACATAGGATCGCGCAAAGACCAATCACAATGTATCTCATTACACTTAAACTGATTTAGTGTCAGTCATTGGACACGCCGTGACCAATGGATAATGCCCGATGTCACTAATTTTTTGGCGCCATATTTTAAGTAGTTCACATCCATAACGATTTATTTTCACATTGGCCCACCAATGCATTCACAAAGTTACTAAAACAAAAAGCATAAAGCCGTATATCTGCAACCGTTTTAATGTTATTTATAGGAATCTTAGATGCATAATGTCGGAAGTTTAGTTATGATGAATATTTTAAATCACTGTTTGGACCAAAAAGGCGTAACTCTTTTTACGTAGCCTTTGTGCGAATAAATTTTTTAAGCATAAGGGCCAAACTTACAATCCACCAAAAGAAAGATACAGCAATGTAGACGCAGAAAGATGGAAGTAAAAATGAAACCTTAAGGTTCTAATGATTTTAGAAAAGCTGTCAGAACCGACATTATGCACGAAATTATCTCAGCCCAGAAAAGAGATAGAAATACAGCTCCCAGTGGTATGGAAAGAGAAAGAAGCGCTTTTCTCTGATATCCAATAAAAAATTTTTGCCCGATCTGCACATCCGCCCATATGCTTCTAGGCTCTAGAAATATAGGCTAAATAAGACTTTCGGTAAAAACGAAAGCTTTTTTTCTGTCTGTTGTCTGGGATAATAATAATCAGTTCCCATGGGTAACAGCCATAGAAATGATTTCGTTTGATGCTTCTTTTACGTTGAAAAGGAGCATGGGATCGACGCTTCGATGGCCTAGTGGTTTCAGTACCGGGCCATGATGTTGGGGCCCTGGGTTCAATTACCGGGTGGAACAAAATTGGTGTCGATTTTTTCGTACACAGCTTGGGTTTGTGATCACCAATCCACATTTGGCAAGCGTGGTGATTAAGCCATTGTAGCGATGACTTAATTCCAATGATGGGGGCCCTTGCCCTGTAGTGGGACATTAATAGGCTGATACTAAATGTTTATGCGGGTAGCGCAGTACCAATCACTATAGAGATCCTTGGAGGAGGCCTATGCCCAACAGTGGGCGTTCGTATGGCTGATGATGATTAAGATGATGAATGATTTATAATTGGAATTATATAAAAATACTTACTCGTAGCCTTAACGTTTTTTACTACTGTAAGGATAGTAGACAATGCCGCTGAAAAATAAACCATTTTGTATTTATTTTATTTCTGTTATTCTTATAATTTATTTCCCTTAGATAAAATTAATTTTTTGTACATTGAAAATACATGATGAAACCGAAAAAAAAAACACAATCAAAAATCTGTTGCGCGCTAATTTCTTTCACTAATAACAATAATTTCTGTGTGTAATGTGTAATGTGTAATGTAATCAGTGTAAATTAGATAATAATAAGGGCATTAGATAAGCTTTTCGAGAGGGAGAGCATTGCGTTAGAATGTACAACGATTTTATATAAGTATTAATTTATAAAAATAAAGTAGTTATCTTATAAAATGAAATAAAACGTACACTAAAACTATCTATCTTAAATAATACGTAAATATAAACTTACTTGGTTCTTCTGATGCAAGACCTGTAAAAAGAAAATTTTATTAGTTTCTATAATAAAAATCACGCCCAAAGCGGGAATCGAACCCACGGCCTTCAGTTTTTATATCCGAAACTTAGACACTAATTCACAGAGGAATGCCAACTGAAATAGCATAAAAACAATGTAGGCTAAATACTTTCTGTGTTAGTTTTTATAACAAACTAGCGGCCGCCCGCGGTTTCACCCGCGTGGTTCCCGTTCCCGTGGGAATTGATCCAAATCCTTTCTTAGCGGATACCTACGTCATAACATCTACCTGCATGCCAAATTTCAGCCCGATCCGTCCAGTGGTTTGGGCTGTGCGTTGATCTATGTCAGTCAGTCAGTCACCTTTGAGTTTTATATATTATAGATACTAGTAGGTACTTACCTAGACCATCTAATAGACCATTTACCAATTGGCCGACACCTCCCAGTACTCCACCTATAATAAAACAAACAGAAATATTATTAAAAGATTAGAAAAACTAAATTAAAAAAAGTATAGAATTTGGATTATTGTCAAAATCTCCCATCAAATCACAAGAGCTTTTTGCGCTAACTTTGGCTGAAGTTTAGCCAATTTAGCTTCATGATTAAGAAACTAATAACTTACCTAATAGGTCTCCCAAGCCACCAGTAAGTGGTTCTGAAAAATTTAAAATAAACTTTTAGATGAAGAATATTAACTGTCGTAAATTCAAATAAATTTATTATAGGGCATTGAAGATTTTGGCCTTCCAACTGGTCCGCCATTTTGACTTTTTTTCAAAACAGCGTTCAATTGAAATTCTTACTTAGCGGATTAGTAGGTAAGCCAGCGTCCATACTGTTCTATTATATCTGAGCTCCATACTAAAATCTTCATACCCCTTTCCTTGGACACTATTCACACAGCGCCATCTAGCCCCTTACAAAGCATTATTTTTATGGGTGCGACAAAATTGTTATCATTACTTACAAAAGATACTTTAATTTTGTAAATATTGATTACTAGCTGACCCGGTGAACTTCGTATCACTAACTTTAGTATTTTCCTTGCAAGTTTTTTATATTTTCTCATCGTTTAAACCTTCCCTGGACTTCCACGAATATTTCAAGACTAAAATTAGTCAAATCAGTTCAGCCGTTCTCGAGTTTAAGCGAGACTAACGAACAGCAATTAATTTTTATATATAAAAAATAGAAGATTTTCTTTAGACACTATTCACACAGCGCTATCTAGTCCCTAACCAAGCAACCAGCTTGTATGGACTTGTATGGACTTGTACGGACTGTGCGGGAGTGGAATTCTCTGCCGAGATCTGTCTTTCCTACACAATACAACTTGGAGCTCTTCAAGGCCAGAATTAACGGGCTTTTCCTAAGCAAGCGCGCTCCATCGTAGACCGCATAGTTGTTTAACATCAGGCAACTTTGTGGTCAAGTGCTAGCTTCGTCCAAATATAAAAAAATATAGATTATACCTACATAGAAGCATCTAGCCATATAAACCGATCCAAATCGGTCAACGATTTTATTTGAAAATGAAATCTATCGAAAATTTGCCAGGTAGGTAAGTTGTTGTTTTTGATATTTTGTGATTACCTACTACTCGTGCACACGCAGTAAAACCATCCATCTAAAGGCGTAGCTAAATGCAACAGCCGGTGATGGGCTGCAGCGTCACTGGGCAACCTACGTCCTGCGATCACCAACCCGCTAGCCCAGCGTGGCGATTGAGGCCAAATCCTTCTATTGCTTGCGAGCGTTTGGAGAGGCCTATGTCCAGCAGTGGACTGAGAGAGGCTGATAATGATGATGATCTGGAAGTATCCATGTGCAAGAAATTCTTCGGTCCCTCTAACAAAAAAATAAATAAACTTACCAACGACTCCTTTGGCTAGACCATCTACAACATCCCCGAGGCCATCTTTAAAAGAAACAAAGGTAATATAATACTTGAACACGAAACAACATGGAAGCATTCCTAATACTTGTAAATAACGCACCAAAAACTGTACAGTTTAGTAAAAAACACAAAGCAAATAGCAGGAAACTGAACTTCAATTTTATTATACTGACGAAAAATCCAAAGAATTCCGTGTAACAAAGTACTGACATCGCCATCTAGCGATGGATGGCTGAACTAACTTATCTTTACTTTGTCTGTGCTATGCTATTATGTAGTGGCGAGTTGCTATTAGTGGCGAGGTACCTGATTTAACAAAAATCCGCTATATTTTAAACGGTACCGCGGTGGGTCTGGTTTCAAAACCCGACCAGTGATGTGTCTGTTCGAGCTTTGAACGACAGGACGTCACGAGTGCTGACCAATCACAGGTAGTTACCATCTCTTTGCGTGTTTTGCACTTGTGTGAGTTTTGGTCAATGACGTTCAATATAAAACTAGACACCCAATCTCTAAGAAAAATTCCTCAAAAAACGTCCGAGTGGCTTTGACACTGATGACATTAACACATTCGTTCAAATTAACACCTTATCTCGTGGCATTTAGTGTTTAATGTCAATTGTATACAACTAAACGAAAACTCTGCCCAATAGTCGGGTGGGCAGACTTTTGCTTCGGACAATATTTGAGCGTGATTGTGAGTCTAGTTTTTTAATTGAACGTCATTGGTTTTGGTGTCAATATTTTATTGAAGACTAGCTGACCCGGTGAACTTCGTTTCACGTGCCTCTTATTAAAACCATATTAAATTAAACCCTAACGAACATCAAATGTTTGACAGGTAAGAACAGTTTGTATGGGAAAATAAAATTGGCGTTTTTAGTATTTTCCTCGCAATTTTTCCATATTTTCTCATCGTCCAAACCTTCCCTGGACTTTCACGAATATTTCAAGACTAAAAATTTGTACTTATGGGAAAATAAAATTGTCGTTTTTAGTATTTTCCTCGCAATTTTTCCATATTTTCTCATCGTCCAAACCTTCCCTGGACTTTCACGAATATTTCAAGACTAAAATTATTCTAATTGGTTCAGCCGTTCTCGAGTTTTAGCGAGACTAACAATTCATAGACCGCTTCCATATTTTTGTTCACTGTTTGGACATTATCAAAGACAATATGGATATAGCCCCAATTTATGAAAGACAATAAATGGATACATATTAGACAACAATATTTACCTACTAGATAAACATTACTTTTTAGTTATATAACAAAAATAATGAATGAGGCTTATTAGAATAGTAAAATGCAAGAAAAAAAAATATTCCTATTTTCTTATTACATAATATGAATATTATTCCTAATTACTTTACTTACCTCCTATATCACCAACAAGTCCGCCTGAAATAATAATAAACATAAATAAATGTTGATGTAATATCGAAAAGTGAGACAAAAATCCAATCGAGACATTACTATGAAAATTTCATAGAAATAATAGAACTCCCTTAAAAAATATTCGATTCTACTCGTAAATACTTTTCACTTAACAAGAAGTTGTTGTGACCGCTTCCGTGGAACAGTGGCTAAGCAGCTCGGGTATAAAAAGCGAAGGTCGTGGGTTCGATTCCCGCCATGGGTCTGGTTGGTTGGTGGTAGGACTTTTTTAGAGTCCGACTGGCTAGCCACTATGTGAAATCTGCCGCCCATAACAGCTCTGGCTGTGTTCCGGTAATATCACTGTGGGAGCCAGTACACTTAAAATCAAAGGCTCGAAGATCAGATGAGTCTACAGTCTTACAGCACATTGAGCGATTCTTAGTGAAGTGTCCCTTAATGGAATAGGCCGCAATCAAATGCTTGCTTACCATCAGAAGAGCTGCGTATCTGTCTGTTTGCCTATTCAAAAAAAATCTTGTCATTGCTTCCCCATTTTAACCAATCGTAGACCACATCGTTTAACATCAAGATTGTGGCCAAATTCTGGCTTTATAAATTAATGAAACAAATTGAAAATTTACAAGGCAGTTGAAGATATTAATTACGTACCTGCATTGGATAGTAACCCAGTTACAAGGCCGTCTTCTCCTGAAATGAAACACAAATAAATATAAATTAAAATTGTAAATAGTTTAAAAAACACGCTTTTAGCACGCACTAAAAATTACAACTTTATATTGCCGACATATTGGATTTAAGTCACGGGACAATTTTTTCCGTTTTCCTGACAGCAAACCCTTTCATTTGATACTATATCATGAGGTTGGATTTCAAACAGCCAGTCCACCATCTTGGGGAGGCCGCCATATTGGATTTGTAATGACGTTTCTTAGTCATGTATTGTCATCAGAACTCGGAGCGTGTGCAAAATTTCATCCTAATCGAAGACCGGGAAGTGAGTCAAATTAAGATATTCCAAGATTTTCTTACATACATAGTTACAAGTGAAGGTAATAAAAGCGTGTTAAAATACTTCTATTATATTACGAGTCAGATCTCTGTGAACTTCGGGCTGGGGATTGGCGCCAAACTGCTAAAGATCGGGAAAGGTGGCGTGCTCTCATTCTGGAGGCCAAGACACACTTCGGGTCGCTGAGCCATAGGAGTAGTAAGTAAGTAATATTAGTATTAATATTTTTGTCTTCACAAAAATACTTATAGACAATACATTTGAAGTTATGGGCTCTAAGATCAGAAGAGCCTACAGTCTGGCAGCACATTGAGCGGAACTTCCTGGTGAAGTGTACGCGCTCGCTTTGAATCTCGCTTACACGACACGTGTCAAAATCTTTTCTTCGGGAAAAATTAAGTAAATTGAAAAAAAATCTTACCCAAAAGTCCAGAAAGGGTTCCACCCACGCCATCACCTGGAATAAATAAAAAATAAATCAACACTACAGCCCCAAACCAAGCATAGCTTGTACTATGGGTGCCAGACAACGGATAAACATTATCTACTTAAAACTTTTTTTTTGTAAATACATACATGTTGTACAAAGAAACACCCAGACTAATACAAACTATTTATGTTTATGCATACAAATATTTGTACCGAGCGGGGATCGAACCCGCGACCTCTAGTATAATAGCCAAATTAGCCTTTAATTAACTTCTCAACTATAACACTAAATCGGTCTAAATCGGCAAAGCCTTGCATCTGTGACGCATTCCTATAACTGCTGCAACTCAATTTTGGGAGAAAGCAACATACCCTGGGCGTAGCCACGGTGAGGCAGGTTGGAGCACTTGCCCCACCTTAGACTGCTGCCCCACCCTGGCCCCATGGCTGCGCCACCCTGAGCCCATGGAAGCCCCACCCTGAGCCCATGACTGGCTACGCCCATGCAACATACAATCAAAAGAGAAGTTTGAACTTACCCACACCGGTCAAAAGTCCATCTACAACATCTCCAACACCTGATAGAAGACCTGAAATGATCAATTAATAAAATTTTATATTGTTCTTTAATTAAAGACAAACAAATAAGTCGTTCAGCGGGCTATGGCAAGAGCTATGCTCGGCGTTTCTCTGCGGAATCGTACACGAAATGATCCGGCAGAGAACCAAAGTCACCGACATAGCTCGCCGGATTAGCCAGCTAAAGTGGCAGTGGGCTGGCCATATCAGCCTTAGAACCGTTTGGGATAAACGGGTTGTAGAGTCATCATCATTTCAGCGTATTCCTGATTGCATCCAGTATGGAGCTCAGGGTCCGCTTCGACTTTGATCCTAGATTTGACAAGCCTGGTTATTACAATGGAGAGATTGCCATAATCTGACCTCCGTAACCCTTACAAGGGAAACCAGACCGATTTGGAATATAGTCGGGATCAACGGCTTACCGTGCCTTTCGAAGCACGAAATCATCATTCTTTTCAGACATTCAGGTGATTCAAGCCTTCATTGTCCTAACCAAACTGGAAACAATCACACAAAGTTATGCTCTTCACGGTTTCGAACCCAGGACCTCCGGGTTTTAGAGCCCAACGCTCTAACCACTGTACCGCGGAGGCAGTTAAACGGGTTCTAGAGTGAAGAAGCCTATGTTTAGTCGTAGACGTCATGTAGCTGATATGATGATGATGATGATGACTTACTTTGCGACCTGAAATGGGTCTTTGCATCTGTCAAAGGACGATTATATAATATTACTAGCGGCCGCCCGCGGTTTCACCCGCGTGGTTCCCGTTCCCGTGGGAATTGATCAAAATCCTTTCTTAGCGGATGCCTACGTCATAACATCTACCTGCATGCCAAATTTCAGCCCGATTCGTCCAGTGTTTTGGGCTGTGCGTTGATATCTATCTATGACAGTCAGTCAGTCAGTCACCTTTGAGTTTTATTTAAATAGATTTATTTACAAATAATTATTTATTGATTTATACACTTACCGGGATCTTCCGATGGGGCGGGCGCTGGTGCGCAAGAGACTGAGATAGTCTAGAATAAAAAGAAAGAAGAAAATATCAATAAATAAAAATCTTGTACAGGCCCCGCCAAACTTGTTGACTATCGGGTGGGGATTGCGCAGAACACGAATTTCGACATGCCTGCGCGCCATTGGTCATGCGCAAGGCACATGCGCAAACTTTGCCCCACTCTATGGGTACCTATAGAAGTTTGCTTAAACTCAGCCAAGACTCAGCTGAAATGACTTTTTAGTTACAAATATTTATCACTCATTAAATAAGTACATTATATATTTAGGTAACTGCACATCAAAAAATACTAAAATGTACTCTGATATGCTAACTTAACCTGACCTTATGCAAATTTTTTTTTCCCAAACTAGCTCTTAACTGTTTTTGGCAAAGCAACTTTAGTGTTATTGTGTTAGTGTAATTATTGCAGAGATGACTTCGCAGTTGAAGAAAATAATTTTTTTTTTTAATTTTTTGTAATAATTATGTATGGAAAAAAGGTTTTTGCAATCGAAACGTTGTTTTATTGTAAAAATTTAGCAAAAATTCGCCAGTTTAGTCATAATTATAATTGTTTAAAGTTTCTTTCTTAAATTAAAAGACATTATTATTGTACTGAATTGAAAAATTCCAACAAAACCACACAGTTCAGTTTGTGAACCATTATGACGTAATTAGGAAAAACTAAAAACAAAGAAAGAAAACACATAATCAGGCATATCTAATTACTAAATTTTATCTCAAGAAAAACAATTAGTAAAAAGTAATATAAAAAACTCAGGAAGTTAATTTTATACAAATTTTAGTATTTAATTAAAATATTTTGATGAGCAAGATAAAAACTATTGTTTAAGTCGTGTAGATGTGACGTCAAATTATCTTATTGTTGTTATCACTTACGTCTACTTTATTTAATAAATTAATGCTAGTTAAAAGTCTTAAATTCAAATATAAAAAATATCTACTGGTTTGTAAGAGTACCCGAGGCCCAAAATTAACCCAAAAAGGCCTTATCTTAATTGTGAGATAGTGTGGGTCATACTCCACCTCGCGGGCCCAGTGCGGGTTAGTGGAGGTGTGTGGAAGGCAAGTGACCAACCGTCAGATGTTATCGAGGCCGCCAAATGGCCTCTGGAAAGGCTTGACGACTAATTTTATAGTAAATTTCAGCCGTGACCAACAGCTTATCGTGCCTTCCGAAAGAATGGTCACCCATCCATTAACCGACCGCAGCATGGGTAGCTGGGGGTTATAAGAATAAAAAAATCACTTACCAAATATAAGAGTGCGTATATGAATTTCATATTGTTCATATTGAGTCTGTTGCCTCAAGGAGTGGCCTCTACAAACTAACAATATTAAAGTATATTACGTATTTTATACAACGCTTATCTATGACAATGTATTAATTATGTGCATTTCATGTTTTTTTTATACTTAGTCAGTTGGCAGACAGACACGCAGCCCACCTGATGGTAAGCGGCCACTGAGGCCTATTTCATTAAGGGACACTTCTCCAGAAGGCGTCGTTCAATGTGCTGCCAGACTGTAGACTCATCTGATCTTCGAGCCTTTGATTTCAAGTGTACTGGCTCCCACATTAATAATGCCGGGACACAGCCCAAAATTGTTATGGTGACAGTAATTTACATTTGTGAAAGTGTTAGCTAGCTAGGTAAATGCTCTCTTTTTTTCGGAGGAGAATGCGTTTAGGCACCATAACCGCAGGCTAGCTGGACAGCGTCATCTTTCTTTTTTGTGTTTTATTACTTATATATTATATAAAAACTCTTTTATATTTATGTTATATTAATTTATTTAGGATTTAGTTATTTATAGTATAGGTATAGTTCACTCTATTATTTCCACTTTTTTTCTCTCTTTTGCCCGTTAGCACTACTTACCCACTATTTTTTTTCTTCTTGGTCCAAAGGTTGTCTGACAGAGAATGCCATTAGGCATTAGGTCCGCCTTATGTACTCTTGATTGTGCATCAAAGTTTAAATAAATAAATAAGTGGGAATTGAACCCTTAACCTTACAGCCTGCCCCACGAAAGCAGTGCGTGCAATCAAAAGTTTGAGCACCGGTGTCTAGGTGAAATTGATAATGTAATTATCTAACTTTCACTGATAGCAAAAAATATTAATTATTTTGATTAATTTGTGTTAATTATATGAATTAGGTATGGGCATGTGATGCGAGGGGAAGGAAAAAAACAACTTCAAAAAAAAAATTTTAGAGCATCATCAACATAGAAGTCTGTGAAGCACACATTATTAGACATAACTCAAAAACTACTTGTCCGATCTCGTTTAACCTTTTGGACGCCAAAGTCTATACTTGACAAGCACCTGCGGACCCTGTGCGCCATCGAAGTCTATACTTGACAAAAAACCCTGCCTCAAAAAATATGAAATAAATATGTTTAAAACTATTACTGGTATTTTTTCCTTACAGTTTTGGTTTTTTTTACCAGGTGGTAGGTTCCTGTACTGGGCCGTCTAGGTGGGTACCACCGCAGTACCAGATATTTTCCCGTGAAATAGAAGTGTGTCAAGCATTTCTGTGTTTCGGGGAAAGGGCACTGAAGCTAGTGAAATTACTGGGTATATGAGACCTAATAACTGTCGTCTCTTAAGGCGGGCAACAAGCCTGAGACCCCAAGGGGGTCCCGGGTGCTTATGGGCGGCGGTGATCACTTATCATCAGGTGACCCACTTGCTCGTTTGCCCCCCTATAATATAAAAAAAAAACATTCGATAATAAAGAATAACCCAGCTCTGGCGTACAGGACACGACACGCGACAGTGCGTTCGTAGCTTGGCGTTCTAAAGGTTAAAATAAATGGAGAAACTTCATTGATCCAGCCATTGGAATAAAACAGAATCACCGAATCAACAGGCCATTCACGTCGAGGCGCTGGTAGGGTAAAAAAATCTGACGTGCAAAAGAATTTACTATGTAAATCAAATTGCTGAATATATTATTTCATTTCATATTATTTCATTTCATTTCATTTCAATCAGGCAAATAAAAAGTTATGACATAACACACATAAGAAATACGTGTTGCACTCGGGGACAGCCGCGGTAAAGCTATTGCATAGCATTTTTTATCAAATTATGCGGCAGACTCCGGCACAGAGCTTAAGCTCGAGCAGAGCACATAGCTCGCACGGATCGAGACGAGTTGCGAGCTTTGTACAGTCAAAAGCAAGTCAGACGTAACACTTTGGACTTTGTACCGCTCTTATGTCGAGGGCATAAGCGCTATTATCGAACTGCAAGTGTATACCGTGATGTGCTGTTGATTGTACAGTCTACACGCATACGTCTAGTCGCACGCACACAAACACCGTGCCGGAGTCAGCCGAACTGGAACGACGTTAGACGAGTGTCAGGCATTTTCCTTAAGTTTTTTTCGTTACGGAATTTCTTGATTCGGACGCTGCGCTCAAAGCCCGCGATAAAATCTCTTCCTTTTTCAACCGATTTATTTTGGTATGGTAGGAGTTCTTCAGAGTTCCGTTGGCTAGCTACTACCCCCACAGGTGAAATCTGCCGCCATAACAGCTCTGTCTGTGTTCCGGCAATATTAATGTGGGAGCCAGTACACTTAAAATCAAAGGCCCGAAGATCGGATAGTAGTGGCCGTTTACCATCAGAGGCAATCCGCCAATTGAAGCGGAATAGAAGAAAAAACTTATACTACAAAAACAGGTTCCCAAACTAGCTAATAATAAATATTTACCATAAAATGCACATAATTAATACATTGTTATAGATAAGCGTTCTATAAAATACGTAATATTCTTTAATATTGTTAGTTTGTAGAGGCCACTCCTTGAGGCAACAGACTCAATATGAACAATATGAAATTCATATACGCACTCTTATACTTGGTAAGTGATTTTTTTATTTTTATAACTACTACCGCAGTGCCTCAAGACGAAAGTCTTTGATACGTGTGTGTTGCCAGCGATGACTAATGGATCGGACACGTGGCCACTTACAATGTGCCGCATAAGAAGGCTCCAAATCGCGCAAAGGGCAATGGAGAGGGCTATGCATGGAGTCCTGCGTTATCGCATCAGAAATGATGAGATCCGCAGAAAGACCAAGGTCACCGACATTACCTAAAGAGTTGCAAGCCTTAAGTGGCAGTGGGCAGGACACATTGCAAGTAGGAATGACGGCCGTTGGGGCGGAAAAGTCCTCGAGTGGTGGCCACGTACCGGGAAACGCAGCCGTGGTAGGCCTCCCACAAGGTGAACCGATGATCTGATAAGGATCGCCGGAATCCACTGCTGGCTCCGGACCGATCGATTTGGAGATCCTTGGGGGAGGCCTATGTCCAGCAGTGGATGTCGTTTGGCTGAAATGATGATGATGATGGTGAACCCCCAGAGCCAGAGGTCAATTCGGGGCATGGTATTGACAGCGGAAAGAAACTTTTCTTTGGTGTATTTTTCTTTAATAGTATTTTTTGTGTATTAACAGTAAAGCTGGAAAAATAGAAATAATGTGAACAGACAAAAAAATATAAAACATACATTATGTCAAAACGCGATATTATTTCAACTCTACCTACTTAGTATTTACTCAATTAATTTTATTTATTATTTATTGCACAACACAATGCAACGGTACAAAAGGCGGACTTAATGCCACATGGTATGCAAACCCCTTCGTTAAAAAAAGTTTTAATTTATGGCACTTTATCAGAAAATAGTTAAAAAATTACGATAATTTGTCACAACGTAAAATACCCTGTTATCGATTATAATCGAACACAGGGTATTTATTTTTAATATAATCGATTTTGATAAATCTATTTTTATTCGAAATTGGGGTGATTTTGTAGTGGTAGAGCCATGCTGTTTTACAGTACGAATGGGCCGGCTCGTCCGGGGAAATACCACCCTCTCACATAACACCAGCGTGAAATATTAGTGACTACTATTGTGCTTCCTCTGGTTTGTGAGAGTGCCGGAGGCCCACACCATCCATACCCCCATAGGCCGGCAACGCATCAGCAATCCCTCTGGTGTTGCAGATGTCCATGGGCAGCAGCAGTGATTGCTTACCATCAGGCGACCCGCAGCTGGCTCGTTTGCCGCATCTGACATAAAAAAAAAAACTCTTGAATTGATGATGTTCTCATTGGTCGATGTAAAAAAAAGGATCAATAGAAGACCCCTTTGAATAACTCTACCATGTTCACATCACTAAATATCGAGAAACAAGATGTACATTTTAACAAAAAGTTTCTTATTTTATTTTTAATTGCTTTTGCCCGCTTCTTCGCCCGCGCGAACTACAGAATTAAGTTCTAAGATCTAATATCATTGTTATTCTCGCGGGAATGAGACGTTTCCCGTAGGAGTTTTATAGCCTATGTCCTTATCCGGGTTATAAACTATACGTGTGCCAAATTTCATCTAAATTCGTTCAGCACAGACATTCAAATATCCAGACTTTCGCATTTATAATATAAGTAGAAAGTAGACGTAAATGATAAACAATTTGACGTCACTTGCAAAAGTTAAACTTTAGTTTTTATCTTACTCATTAAAATATTTTAATTAACTATTAATTAAATGTTTTATATTATTTTTTACTAATTGTTTTTCTTGAGATAAAATTAAGTAATTACGTATATGCCTGATCACGTTGTACATATTTACTTTCTTAGGCTTTAGAAATTCTTCCTGGTTACGTCATTATGGTTTCCAAACTGTGCTCTAATTGTATCTGGAGCACACACAGAGAGCAATCATCTGCTGACGCTCACATTATCACGTTAGTGTGCATTAGCAATAAGTAGTATATAAGCTGTTAATAGGCTTGTTTCCACTAAGAATGAATCGGATGGCTTAGAGTTTCTAATGATTAATCATGATATGTAGTACATAAACAAAAAAACAACTTTTTTACTAAAATAATATAAGATGACAAATATTTTTGGAAATTAAAATCGGCAAAATTACTTATTTAATCACGTGACATTAAACAACAATCAGAGGACGTGACGTCAGTCCTCACAAAACACCGGTTGCAGCTGTATAATGATCTCGTCGACTGACATCAACAAACTCGATTGTTTCGTGAGGATAGACGTCATTCAAGACGCCATGACAGTCTTGGCCTTTCCAAAGTTAATTTTAAGTTTATTTCTAAAAAGCAAAATACTTATGAAAAAGGCCTATTTTTCTAAAAATAATATATATTTGGGGTAAAATAGAATATACTAAACTATAGTTTTAAACGTATTTCCAAATTTTGTCAACTAGCCTATTATTCAATAAAGTTGCTCTTAGTTATACCTACACCGTTACGCTGGCTGTTTCATTTCACCTCTCCCGAGCTAGGAGTCAAATTGGTGACCCCGACGTGATAATGTGAGCGTCAGCAGATGATTGCTATCTGTGTGTGCTCCAGATACAAAGTCTGAGCTGACGCTACAGTTTTCTTGGAATATTTCAGTACAGTAAAAAAATAATGTCTATAAATAATAAAGTAAATTGAAAAAATTACAATTTTGATTGAAATGGCGAATTAAAGCAGTTTTTCAAAAAAAAAAAAAACTTTTTCATTGTAAACACTTTTTTACATACCTATGTATATTACAATAATGGACATTTTTTACACAGCGCCATCTAGCCCCAAACTAAGCATTAGCTTGTGCTATCATATGGGTGCCAGACAACGGATAAATACTTTTATTTATAAATACATACATATTATACATACCCACTCAACACCTAGACCGATACAAACAGACATGTTCATGGACACAAATGCTTTACCGTGTGGGAATCGAACTCGCGACCTCTGGTATAATAGCCGACTTCTCGACCATTACACCAAATGGCTCGTCCAAATGGCAATAATGACACAAATGCAATAACACAAAAGTCGGTTTCCCAAAATACTACCCACACGCAGCCCACCTGATGGTAAGCGGCCACTGCGGCCTATTCCACTGAGGGACACTTCGCTTGGAAGCGTCGCTTAATGTGCTGCCAGTGTATGCTCATCTGATCTTCGAGCCTCTGATTTCAAGTGTACCGGCTGCCACATTAATATTGACGGAGCACAGCCAGAGCTGTTATGGCGGCAGATTTCACCTGTGAGGTTTTTATGCCCGAGCGGCTTAGCCACTGTTCCACGGACACGGTCAAACATAATTTAAACTTTATTATTATAATTTTACTAGGCTTTTATCATTGTTCCACGGACACGGTCAAACATAATTTAAACTTTATTATTATAATTTTACTAGGCTTTTATCATTAAGAGACTCTGCGGTTATCCTTAACAATGCTTTAAAGATACGCTTATTTGATTAACGTTGCTCAAAATAAAATAATTGATTTTTTTCAAAACAATTATAAGTCCACAACACACCCTGAATATATTGTATGCGAGTAACTCGTCGGGAGGCGCTCGTGGCGCAGCTGTGATAGTGGTTCGTTAGCGATAACGAAAGTCAAGCTACCTACGCCGCGGTTGGTTAATGGATGGGTGACCATTCTGACCATATTTAGTGACATTAATTTCGAGCGTCTCCGTGCTTCGGAAGGCACGTTAAGCTGTTGGTCCCGGCTGATATTTACTATATGTAGATATTAGTCGTCAAGCCTAGTCAGAGGCCATTTGGCGGCTTGATAACATCTGACATTAAGGTTGGTCACTTGCCTTAGGTACGCACCCCTCCACCAACCCGTACTAGGCCAGCGTGGTGGAGTATGGCCCACACTATCTCACAATTGAGATAAGGCCTGTGTCCCAGCAGTGGGAACGTATATAGGCTGATGATGATGCGAGTAACTCAATCTCTAGGTCTGGATGGCGCTGTGCGAGTAATATGTACAACTTTTATATTTATTAATATTTTCTTTCTTTCTTTTCATTCCAGACTATCTCAGTCTCTTGCGCACCAGCGCCCGCCCCTTCGGAAGATCCTAGTAAGTATAAAATTATTAAAATATATTATTTGTAAATTTGATGATGGATGCCAAGACCCATTTCAGTAAAGTAAGTCATCGTCATCATCATCATACCAGCAGTGCGATTCACTAAGCGCAAATGTCATAAAAGCCTTATAGTCGCCGCGGCTGTGTCATCGGTGAGAGTCATTTTGGTATTCTATAAGAACTTTTTCAACGCTGTACGATACTAGCGCCGCAAGGCTTTGAACGGTGTGATAAGGAAATACTTGACTGACATATTCTTGTATAGACCGACAAACTTATCTGTTCCGGTGGCCAAATTTGGAACTACGTGAAATGCAATGCAAAAACGATATTAAATGACAGTTCTAAATAAACAGTAGCGACGCCGCCACCGGAACAGATAAGTCTGTCGGTCTCTATGAAAGCTAGTTCACGAAGCCTTTGACAGATTATGACAGAGAGAATACCAATTTATAAAGCCGTGAAAACATCGACATCCGTGATCTCAGCCGTGAGCGCATCGAACGAGTGTCGCTTAGTGAATTGCATAGCAGATAGATGACGCTGAACATACTAATAGGCTTCTTCACTCTAGAACCCGTTTACCCCAACGGTTGTCGGTTCTGCTTGATATGACCAGCCCACTGCCACTTCAGCTGGCTAATCCGGCGAGCTATGTCGGTGACTTTGGTTCTCTGATGGATCACCTCATTTCGTATACGATCCTGCAGAGAAACGCCGAGTATAGCTCTTGCCATAGCCCGCTGAGCGACTAATTTGTTTTGTCTTTAATTTTGTTAATTTATAGTTGCAGGTCTTGTAACTGGTCTTGGAAATGTCCTAGATGGTCTTTTGACCGGTGTGGGTAAGTTCAAACTTCTCTTTTGATTGTATGCTGCATGGGCGTAGCCAGCCATGGGCTCAGGGTGGGGCATCCATGGACCCAGGGTTGTGCAGCTATTGAGCCAAGTGTGGGGCAACCATGGGCCCAGGTTGGGACAGCCATGGGCCCAGAGTGGGGCAACCATGGGCCAAGTGTAGGGCAAACATGGGCACAGGGCGGGGCAGCCATGGGCACAGGGTGGGGCAGCCATGGGCTCAGAGTGGGGCAACCATGGGCCAAGTGTGGGGCAACCATGGGCCCAGGGTGAGGCAGCCATGGGCACAGGGTGGGGCAGCAGTTTAAGGTGGGGCAAGTGCCCCAAACTGCTCCACCGTGGCTACGCCAATAGTATGTTGCTTTCTCCCAAAATTTAGTTGCAGCAATTATAGAAATGCGTCACAGATGTAAAGCTTTGCCGATATCGACCGATTTAGTGTAATAGTTGAGAAGTTGGCTATTATACTAGAGGTCGCGGGTTCGATCCCCGCTCGGTACAAACATTTATATGCATAAACATAAATTGTTTGTATCAGTCTGAGTGTTTCTTTTTACATCATGTATTGTATGTATTTACAAAAAAAAAAGTTTTATGCTATGCTTTTATCCGTTGTCTGGCACCCATAGTACAAGCTATGCTTGGTGTGGGGCTGGACGGCGCTGTGCAAATAATGTCCAGGAATATTTATTTATGTTTTATTTATTCCAGGTAAAGGCCTGGGTGGAACCCTTACTGGACTTCTGGGTAAGATTTTTTTCAATATACTTCACTTCTTCCGAAGAAAGAATTTTGAAAGACACGTGTAAGCGAGCACTGCGGCCTATTCCATCGAGAGACACTTTACCAGGAAGCGCCGCTAAATGTGCTGCCAGGCTGTAGGCTCATCTGATCTTAGAGCCCATACCTTCGAGTGTAATGTCTATAAGTATTTTTGTCTTCTATTTTATATTTATTTGTGTTTCATTTCAGGAGATGAAGGCCTTGTAACTGAGCCACTATCCAATGCAGGTACGTAATTAAAACCTTATTCAATTGTAAAGTTAAACTTTGTTTCATTTATTCAATAAGCCAGAATTTGGCTACAATCTTGCCTGATTTTAAACAATGTGGTCTACGATGGGTTAAAATGGGAAAGCAATGACAAGAATTTTTTTGAATAGGCAAACAGACAGATGCGCCGCTTTTCTGATGGTAAGCAACCATTGCGGCCTATTCCATTAAGGGACACTTCACTAAGAATCGCTCAATGTGCTGCTAGACTGTAGGCTCATCTGATCTTCGAGCCTTTGATTTCAAGTGTACTGGATCCCACATTGATATTTCCGGAAAACAGACAGAGCTGTTATGGCGGCAGATTTCACATAGTGGGGGTGGTAGCTAGACAGTCGGACTCCTAAAAGTCCTACCACCAACCTGACCCAAGGTGGGAATTGAACCCACGACCTCTGCGTTTAATACCCGAGCGGCTGAGCCACTGTTCCACGGAGACGGACAGAACAACTTGTTGATAAGTGAAAAGTATTTTGAATCGAAAAAAATATTCGATTCAAAATACTTTTCACTAGTAAGTTTTACTAGTTCCGTAAAATTTTCACAGTAATGTCATGATTCGATTTTGTTCTTACTTTTCAATCTTACATCAACAGTCATTTATATATATTATTATTATTATTTCAGACGGACTTCTTGGTGCTGTAGGAAGTAAGTAAAGTAATTAGGAATAACATTCCAATCATCTATACTTAAATTATAAAGACGAAAGATTTGTTTGTTTATATTGAATAGGCTCCGAAACTACTAAACTGATTTGAATAATTCTTTCACTGTTAAAAAGCTACACTATCCCCGGGTGACATAGGGTGCTTTTTATCCCGGAAATGTAGGGGGAACATTTTTAAATGCTTCTGTCCTGATATTGTAGTTCTATTTCCTCCTCTTTGGTTTGTGCTTTGTACTAAATTTTATTTCGTGTCCGAGTATATTATACAATTTAACGAGCCATTTGGTGTAATGGTCGAGAAGTCGGCTATTACACTAGAGGTCGCGGGTTCGATCCCCGCACGGTACAAACATTTGTGTGCATGAACATGTCTGTTTGTATCGGTCTGGGTGTTTCTATGTATAGGATGTATTTATTTACAAAAAAGTATATAAGTTATGTTTATCCGTTGTCTGGCACCCATAGCACAAGCTAATGCTTAGTTTGGGGCTAGATGGCGCTGTGTGAATAATGTCCAGGAAATTAATTATTCATTTTATTTATATTAATACCTTTGTTTCTTTTAAAGCTGGCCTCGGGGATGTTGTAGACGGTCTAGCCAAAGGAGTCGTTGGTAAGTTTTTTTTTGTTAGAAGAAGAATTTCTTCCACGTGGATACTTCCAGATCATCATCATTATCAGCCTCTCGCAGTCCACTGCTGGACATAGGCCTCTCCAAACGCTCGCAAGCAACAGAAAGATTTGGCCTCAATCGCCACGCTGGGCTAGCGGGTAGGCGATCGCAGATCACCGGCCTGTTGCATACAGCTAATCCTTTAGATTAAGATGGTTTCTGTAAAATTTTCGATAGATTTCTGTAGCGGCTATCGGAATGCGCTACATACGACAGACTGACGACAACACAACGCAAGATTGCAAGTCAGCGAAAAGTGCACATGTAAACATTGGCTTCGAGACTCGTCACTCGCACGTCACTGAGACAGCCAATCAGATATTCGATCCTGCGTCGCGCTAGCAGAGTTATTCTCTCGGCTAGCATATATACAACACACCAAGACGGTACATTGGGCCGCGGTCCCCGAGCACAGACACCTAGCTCGGAGGAAGATCTTCCCTTTTTGTTGACGTCATGATACGTAATCATCATACGTCACAATTTCATTTTCAAATAAAACCGTTGACCGATTTGAATCGGTTCATATGGCTTTATTATAGTTTAGTCATTTTAATAGGTCACATTTGACAGGTCATTTATGCAAAGTAAAGTGCTACTTATGGTACATCAGGAGTAGTCTAATTTTCTATCGTATTAAAAAAAACTGATGTTGTTTTCTTGAGTTTTATTCCTTTAGCGTAAAGTATTTTTCTTTGCATAAATGAACTGTCAAATGTGACCTATTACAATGACTCTACTTGTAATTATTAAAATTTTGTAACACCCATAAAAACTATGCTTTGTTAGGGGCTAGATGGCGCTGTGTGAATATTGTGTAGTGAATCGTAATATTATGTAGTTATTTTTCTTCTTATAAAAGTTTATTTTAATTTTTCAGAACCACTTACTGGTGGCTTGGGAGACCTATTAGGTAAGTTTTAATTACTTAATTATGAAGCCAAATTGGCTAAACTTCGGCCGAAGTTAGCGCAAAAAGATCTTGTGATTTGGTGGGAGATTTTGACAATAATCCAAATTCTATACTTTTTCTTAATTTAGTTTTTCTAAACACTCAATAATATTCCTGTTGTTTTATTATTAGGTGGAGTACTGGGAGGTGTCGGCTCATTGGTAGATGGTCTATTAGGAGGTCTATTAGGTAAGAAAAACTAACTCAGAAAGATTTAGCCTTCATTGTTTTTAAGATATTGTAGTCGGCATTCCTCTGTGAAGGCCGCTTTGTGTCTGGTTTTTATTTTAATTTTATGAATGTGAAACTATGTTTTATTTTATTTTACAGGCTCTTCATCAGACCAAGACGATCCAAGTAAGTTTATATTTATATATTATTAATTAAAATATATACTTCAGTGTACGTATTATTTCCTTTTAAACAAATAATTAAAAAATTATAAATACGAAAATATATTTTAATTAAATTAATACTTGTATACATCGTCGTACATTCTATTTTTGTTGCATATATTCCCTGACTTATCATTAAAATTAAATATTAAAGGAAATACACAAAGAATGACAGAAATAAATTAAATACAAAATTTTTTTTTTTTCAGCGGTACTATCTACCATCCAAATAGTAATAAAAAATATTCAGGATGCAAGTAAGTAGTTTTTATCCTCCAATTAATATAAATCATTCATCATTATTATCATCATCAGCTACACGACGCCCACTGCTAGGCATTAGGCCTCCTCCAAAGATATCTATAATGATTGGTACTGCGCTACCCGCATAAACATTTTAGTATCAGCCTATTAATGTCCCACTGCAGGGCAAGGGCCTTCGTCATTGGAATCAAGTCATCGCTACAATGGCTTAATCACCACACTTGCCAAATGTGGATTGGTGATCACAAACCTGAGCTGTGTTCGAAAAAACCAAAACAAATTTTGCTCGACCCGGTAATTGAACTCAGGGCCCCAACATCATGGCTCGGTACTTAAGTCATTAGGCCATCGAAGCGTCGATCCCTTGCTCCTTTTCAACATAAAAGAAGGATCAGACAAAATCATTTCCATGTCTGTTATCCCATCCATGGGCCCTGATTATCATTATCCCAGACAACAGACAGAAAAGTAGCCTAAATTGTTCTTACCCAATGTCTATTTAGGCTATATTTTATCATTTAAATAAGTTGCCTAGTTAGAAACTACGTTAAAGCATAATAGACATTTAGAGTTACATGGGCTTAGCCAGTCATGGGCTCAGGGTGAGGCAGCCATGGGCTCAGAGTGGGGCAGCCATGGGCTCAGGGTGGGGCAGCAGACTAAAATACTATGTAATTAGCAAACTATACTCGCGGTAGGGTGGGGCAAGTGCCCTTCCTTGCCCCACCGTGACTACGCCCAGGTAGAGCTATTAGCTCAGTATGGATTTAACATAAACATAATTTGCATAATATTTAACATAATTTGCATTACATTTAATATACTTATTCTTTGTTATTACTTATTTCAGTTGCATATTCAACCGGAGCTAAAGTGTAAGTAATCATGATATTGTATTTTTTAACTAGCGGCCGCCTCCGCCGGTTTCAACCGCGCGTAATGACGTTCAATATACAACTAGACACCCAATCTCTAAGAAAAAATCATCAAAAAACGTCCGAGCGGCGTTGACACAGATGACATTAACACATTCGTTCAAATTAACCCCTTATCTCGTGGCAGTTAGTGTTTAATGTCAATTGTATACAACTAAACGGAAACTCTGCCCAATAGTTGCGTGGGCAGACTTTTGCTTCGGACAATATTTGAGCGTGAATGGGAGTCTAGTTGTTGAACGTCATTGACCGCGCGTAATTTCTTTTGTCAAATTTCCCCTCTTCCAACACATTTCCGGGATAAAAAGTACCATATCACCCGGGGATAGTGTAGCTTTCCAACAGTGAAAGAATTTTCCAAATCGTTTTAGTAGTTTCGGAGCCTATTCAATAAAAACAAACAATCAAATCTTTCCCCTTTATAATATTAGTGTAGATGGTCTTTCAGTTGGCAGACAGAATGCAACCCACCTGATGGTAGGTAAACAGCCACTACAGCCTATTCCATTGAGAGTAACGTAATCGTCTCTTTTTTTATGGTTATTTGCCACTGAGGTCCATTATAATACGCGCGGCGTATTACGCTGGAGTGGCTATACACATTGAAATGACAGCTATTTTTATGTCGATTTGAAGCGCCCCCCATTAGTGTACTGGGAACTAAAATGACTTCAAATGACTCAGAACATGAATCAATGGACAGCCATTGACATTGACAATGACAGCATTATCGAAGTTTATCTGCGAAAGTCAGCACTATTATTAGTTCCAAGTACACTAACTACTGCTCTCAGCGCCAACATGGCGATTTTCAAATCGGATCAAACATTTGGTGACAATCGCCCATCCAGTGTCATAGAGATCAGTGTTATTTGCCCATCATTTTTATTAAAGGCCATTCATATTCTATAAAACAGTTACTTTATGTATATTTGCAAAAAAAATCGACGAGTATTTTTATTTATGACTTTTTTAATAAAATTTAATAACTTTTTTTTCCAGGGCTGGACCAGCATCATAGAATGGACACACAAAATATGAGAAAATAATAAAGAAATTATAAAAATAAGACTTTTTAATTCTCCTTTTCTAAATCGTAAATTAGAGGCGCTCGTGGCGTTATTGGGACAGCCCCCGTAGACAAGCGGCATTTATGACGTTCGTTATAGCTCAATTTGCGATAGCGAATGTCAAATCCCATACTTTCAACACGTGACTTCTCTATGACATCTGTCAAATCCATACAAATTAGACTTAGCGAAATTCGCCAGCTATGAAGCGATGTCATCTTGTCTAAGCCCCCAGGTTCGTTAGCGATAACGAAAGTCAAGCTACCCACACCGCGGTCGGTTAATAGATGGGTGACCATTCTGACCACAATAAGTGACATTTATTTGGAGCGACTCCGTGCTTCGGAGGGCACGTTAAGCTGTTGGTCCCGGCTGATATTTTCTATAATGTAGAAATTAGTCGTTAAGCCTAGTCAGAGGCCATTTAGCGGCTTGATAATAATATCTGACATTAAGGTTGGTCACTTGCCTTACGCACCCCTCCACCAACCCGCACTGGGCCCGCGTGGTGGAGTATGACCCACACTATCTCACAATTAAGATAAGGCCTGTATCCTAGCAGTGGGAACGTATATAGACTGATGATGATGATTTATCGTAAATTGGCAATTAAGTATGATAGTGATAGAACAAAAGTCTCGATGAAAGTGGTGTGTAAGTATCATCATCATCAAAGCGTATTCCTGGTAGCATCAGTATGGTGCTCAGGGTCCGCTTCGACTATGATCCTAGATTTGACAAGCCTGGTTATTACAATGGTGTAAGTGTTTGGCCTCAATTTCGTGGTATGGGGCGGCAGCGGCAGCGGGGCGCACGCAGGCGCACTGCGGTCACCGCTTGACGCGGGCCGTCAAGAGCGGTACGATGCTGTCAAGCGGTGATCCGCAGTGCGTCTGCGTGCGCTGCTGCTCCCGCTCCCGCCCCGCTGTGTTCGAGAACGGGTCTATGGGATTCCATACAAAACATCTCGCTGCTGCCGTTGTCGCTGCCGCCCCGCTGCCCGCGAAATTCGAGGCCGAGGCCTAAATTATGTTGTTTTTTTACGGTGAAATCTGTCACTCGTATCATATATTATGCTAATGTAATATTTTAAAAGAGCTATCGAAAATTAAAATGTCATGTGAATTTTAGACCTTATTTAAAATCAATATATATTATAATTTAATTTTAAAGTAGAGTGATAATTAAGAATATCTGTACGCGTAAACGTTGTACAAAACACATCCCGATGCAGTACAACCAGAAACGTGCATTAAATAAGTGTTTGTTCCAAATGGGATTCAAACCCACTGCAACCTCTGGTGAAGGCAGTGTCTGGGACTCTACCAATTCTCGAAATATTTTATCGTTTCAATTTATTTATGACCCATAAACCTGTCTGACTATATTATACTTAATCATAATCGTTTATTGCAAAAATGTGGTAGGTAGGTACATAAGGACTTAAATACTATAGTACATACATAATTTACTATATACATACATCGCACATAAACCCTGTAAGGGCACATCAAAAGAAACTTAATCACTAAATTATGTACTAAGTAACTACTTAATTTATTTATAAAAATATACCTACTACAACTATTTGGCCTCTAGGTATTCTTCTAAAGTGTAGAAACAATTAGTTTATTAAATATTTATATATTTTACACAGTTCTGGTGGCTTTTCTATTTTTCTTAAATGATTTGGTAACTTAAATACAAATGTCTGACTAATTTAAATGATAAAGTCTGAGTGTAGATGCGAGAAGTATTGTTGCCGCTCCCCTGCCTGAGCCTTTTCTGTATTAATATAAAAATGGGTTCACTACTTTAATCTAAGGTTCACTATTCCATTTCGAAAATCATCTTGTCGAATTACAAGTCGTCGATGACGCCTCGTCAAAAGTATGTGAAGTTGAACGTTAAAAATGTATTATTTCGACATTACTATTGTGTTGTGATGTTAAAATGTTTGTGATATGTAATTTAATATATAAAAAAAGCAAACTGCTGAGTTTCTTGCGGCACTTCTTTTCTTAACAGGCCATTGAAGTCGAAGTTCTGGTAGGGAAAAAAGGGCTACTTCCCATTATTGAGGTGCAAAAGTATTTTTGAATAAAAAAATATGTTATAATTATTTGCCTGATTCTGTTTTATTCGAATGGCTGGATCACTACAGTTTCTCTAATTAATTTTAAACGCGATCGGACAAGTAATTTTTGATTTATGTCTAATAATGTGTGCTTCACAGACGTGTGTAGGTATGTTGATGATGCTTGTTATACCGCGTTTACATTCAGCCATTTCCGTTGCTGCTTGCCTTGCCGTACATATTTCCCCGTATATTGATGTGGCAACGTCAGCGGAAATGAGTGTTTACATTGCCGCTTCATATGTATTTTAAATTCGACTCTGGGCCATGGATAACGTGGAAATTGTCGCAGCGTCGGCGCTCTGCCTTTTTAGTTTTATTAATTATTTTAATGTTTTAAAAAAAATAGAATTCAAAAGAGACGTCGTCGTCAGAGGAGATGGTGGATGATAGCAATTCATCGTAATAGAACAATGTAAGTATTTTTAAAGATATTAAACGACTGAACGAGAGAGCAACATGTAAACACACGTTGCCGCTCGCATTGCCGCGCTTTGATGTCCGCTAGAAAAACCGCCAAATGGGGGATAGCCGGGCAATGCGAACGGCAACGTCAAGGCAATGGAAATGACCTGTTTACATTCTCGCGTTTCCCAGTTTATTCCCCATGTTGCCGCGGCAATGGGCTGAATGTAAACGCGGTATTAGAAGTCGTTTTCCTTCCTTCCCCTCGCATCACACACGTCAATCCAAATCCGTATAATTAACACAAACTAATAAATATAATTAATATTTTTTTACTATCATGTGAAAGTAAGATAATATAATTAATTAATTACATTATCAATTTCACTTAGACACCGGTGCTAAAACTTTCGATTGCCCTCAGTCCTTTTGTGGGGCAGTTTTTAAGGCTGTTATGTCACCTTGACGGCTCATTTCCCAATTACGATCTGGTTGCAATTATGACACAAGGCTGAAAGTAACTCGTCCCAATCGGATGGAAAGCGGAAACCGGGTTAGTTTAGTGGGTAATCGGACGCTTAAGGCAGTTGTCCCACCAAGAGCGAGCAAGCGAATAACTATCGGCGATTTTCTCGCTCAAGAAACGAACAATAGACATTCCGTGTAAACAAAAGAGATGCAAATATAAATAGTTGATCGCTGGCTGTTCACACTGATCCACTAGTTCATGATTCATCGCTGAGCGACAAGAGCTATCAAAGATAGTACTCGCTTAGCGATACTCGCTCAGCGATGAGCTCACGCCGAGAGAGAAACCAGCGGTCATTTCTCGTAATCGCTCGTCTCACTCGCACACTCGCTTATAGCCGAGCTACACAACTATCTGAACTACGCACTCGCTCCTCGCGGCTCGCCACCTCGTTTCTACATGCGAGCTCGACTCGCTACTCATTCATCGTTGCCGGTGGGACAACTGCCTTAGTCTCGAGTCCCACACACGGCATCTAGCTAGACTGAAATCATTTTCCTAAGAAAAATAAAGGTGTTGGATCTTGCTAACAACCACTTTCACAGGTGAAAATTGTCACCATAACACCTTTGGCTGTGTTCCGGCAATATTAATGTTGGAGCCAGTACACTTGAGATCAAAGGCTTCGAGATCAGATGAGCCTACAGTTTGACAGCACGTTTAGCGATGCTTCCTCGTCAATTTACCCTGAATAGAATAGGGCTTAGTGGACGTTTACCATCAGATGCTTTTCAGTAGTAGTAGAGCCATGTTGTTTTACAGTACGAATGTGTCGGCTCATCCGGGGAAGTACCACCCTCTCACATAACACCAGCGTGATATAATAGTGACTACTATTGTTTTTCGTCTGGTTTGTGAGTGCTGGCGGCCCACACCCCCCATACCCCATAGGCCGGCAACGCATCAGCGATCCCTCTGGTGTTGCAGATGTCCATGTGCGGCGGGTATTGCTTACCATTAGGCTAACCGCTGGCTCGTTTGCCTCTGACATAAAAAAATGATGCAATCCGCCAAATGAAGTGGAATAGAAGAAAAAGCTTTCTACAAAAACAGGTTCCCAAAACTATCTAATAATAAACATTTACCATAAAATGCACATAATTAATACATTGTTATAGATAAGCGTTCTATAAAATACGTAATATACTTTAATATTGTTAGTTTGTAGAGGCCACTCCTTGAGGCAACAGACTCAATATGAACAATATGAAATTCATATACGCACTCTTATACTTGGTAAGTGTTTTTTTATTCTTATAACCCCCAGAGCCAGAGGTCAATTGGGGGGCATGGTATTGACAACGGGAAGAACTTTTATTTTCTGACAATGTTATGTTTTTTCCTTAAAATTTTATAAGGGTTACGGGAATGAACCCTCCGTTAAAAATCTCGCCGGGGTGGATGACATTTATACTATAGTCGAGTCATTTTAATAGGTCACATTTAGTTCATTTATGCGAAGAAAAATATACCTTAGGCTAAGGAATAGATATTCTCAAGAAAACAAAATCAGTTCTTATTAATACAATTATTTATTTAGAAAATTAGACTCTACTCCTGATGTACATAAGTAACACTTTTCTTTATAAATTAACTGTGGTCTATTAAAATGCCTCGACTAAAGCGGCACGCTATGATGGCCGTTCTGACATATTATAATACATGGTAAAGCTTTCGCACTTTTTATACCTTTTAACTATCTGCTGTGCAGCAGTTTATGTGCTGTTTTTAATTTTAGAGCCGTTTTTAAACCGTTGTTTTGGGCTTTACTATACTGTAAAACCATGTATTGTAATGTGTCAAAACGGCCATCATAGCGTGCCGCTAGTATAATCAGTGCTATCTACCCCGTTGACGTAACGGGGCAGTTCTAACGGGGTCGATGGAACAATTGTATCCCAACGGTCCGGTTAAAGGGGCGGGGCACCGAGGGTGGTCAAGTTATCGTTACAATGATGGGTCGCCTGATGGTAAGCAATCACCGCCGCCCATGGACATCTGCAACACCAGAGGGATCGCTGATGCGTTGCCGGCCTATGGGGCTATGGATGGTGTGGGCCTCCGGCGCTCTCACAAACCAGACGAAACACAATAGTAGTCACTATTATTTCACGCTGGTGTTATGTGAGAGGGTGGTAAAAACAGCATGGCTCTACCAATACAGTAGTACTGAGTATCGGTGCGGCCAAACATACTTCACTACATACATAGTTTGTTTTACATAAAATATGTTACGTTTTAAAATATACATTATTATTACTTGAGAATTATTTATGACTACTCATTCCTTTGTATTAATAATAATAATAATTAGTTTCCCTTCTCTCTGCAATATTCCCTGCACTTAGCCGGTCCCATGGTACAAGTCAGAGACAGTAGCCGCTAGGTGTACGTATCCCACTTTAGATAATTGTGTCTCAAAGGGGCCTCTGCGTGTTGGATCTGTATCCCCACGTACGCCTTCCAAAATGACCGGCCTATGTGCCGTGATATCCCGTAGGAGAGATACAATAATAATAATATTCTTTATTGCTTTAAACTGTGTACAAAAAGATATTTTTTTATCATATAAAAAATTTAAACTATGTACTATTAAATTATTATTATAAGTAGACGTGTGTGTAAGTGATAACAATTTAGACAATTTGACGTCACTTGCATGAGTTATACTATAGTTTTTATCTTACTCATTAAAATATTTTAATTAACTTCTAAAATGAGTTTTTTATAATCATGTTTTCACTTGTTTTTCTTAAGATTAAATTAAGTAATTACGTATATGCCTGTTTACGTATTATTTACTTTCTTTGTCTTTAGAAATTCTTCCTTGTTACTTCATAATGGTTCTCAAACTATGTACTGTGTAGTTTTCTTGGAACAATTTAGTTCAGTACAGTCAAAAGCACGCCAGACTATACAGTATACACTTTAGGACTTTGTACCACTCTTATGTCGAGGGCATAAGTGCTATTATCGAACTGCAAGTGTTTACAGTGATGTGCTGTTGACCGTACAATAATAATGTCTTTTATTTAATAAGGTAACTTCAAAGAATTATAATTATAATAAAACAGGCGAATTAATGATTTTTACAAAAAAAAAACCAACGTTTTGATTGCAAACATAATTATTAAAAAAAAACATGCCCTGAATATATTGTATGCGAGTAACTCAATCTCTAGGTATAGATGGCGCTGTGTGAATAATGTGTGAACAAGATTTTTATATTTTGATATTTTCTTTCTTTCTTTATATTCCAGACTATCTCAGTCTCTTGCGCACCAGAGCCCGCCCCATCGGGAGATCCCGGTAAGTGTAAAATAAATAATAATTATTTGTAAATAATATATAAATTATGACGAGCCATTTGGTGCAATGGTTGAGAAGTCGGCTTTTGCACCAGAGGTCGCGGGTTTGATCCCCGCACTAGGTTCCAAGTTGGTCTGGTTGGTTGGTTTCCCTTGTAAGGGTTACGGAGGTCAGATGGCAATCGCTCCATTGTAATAACCAGGCTTGTCAAATCTAGGATCATAGTCGAAGCGGACCCTGAGCTCCATACAAGATGCAATCGGGAATACGCTGAGATGATGATGAAGACTCTACAACTCGTTTATCCCAACGGTTGTCGGTTCTACGGCTGATATGGCCAGCCCACTGCCACTTCAGCTGGCTATCCCGGCGAGCTATGTCGGTGACTTTGGTTCTCTGCCGGATCACCTCATTTCGTGTACGATCCCGCAGAGAAACGCCGAGCATAGCTCTTGCCATAGCCCGCTGAGCGACTTATTATTTATAATTTCAGGTCTTCTTCTAACAGATGTTGGCGATGGTTTAGATGGACTTTTGACAGGTTTGGGTAAGTTCAAACTTCCCTTTTATTGTTTGTTGAGCGTAGCCAGCCATGGGCTCAGTGTGGGGTAGCCATGGGCTCAGTGTGGGGCAGCCATGGACTCAGGGTGGGGTAGCCATGGGCACAGGGTGGGGCAGCCATGGACCTTTAGTGGGGCAGCCATGGGCCTAGGGTGGGGCAAGTGCCCCAACCTGCCCCACCGCGGCTACACTAATGGTATGTTGTTTTCCCAAAATTGAGTTGCATGCAGCTATAGAAATGCGTTACAAATACAAGGCTTTGCAGATTTCTACCGATTTAGGGTAATGGTTGAGACGTTGGCTATTACACTAGAGGTCACGGGTTCGATCCCCGCTCGGTACAACATATCTGTTGGTATCAGTCTGGGTGTTTTTTTGTAAGACATGTTTAAGTATTTTCAAAAAAAAGTATATTAATAAGTAATGTTTATCCGTTGTCGGCCACCCATAGTACAAGCTATGCTTGGTTTGGGGCTGGACGGCGCTGTGTGCATAGTGCCCAGAGATATTTATTCATTATTATATTTTATTCTAGGTGATGTCCTGGGTGGAACTGTTTCTGGACTTCTGGGTAAGTTTTTTTTCAATATACTTAACTTTTCACAAGACAGCAATTTTACGCCTGAGTTAGCAGACAGTCCTTGCGTGATGGTAAGCGAGCATTGTGGCCTATTCCATTGAGGAGCTTCTTCTTTGTCGTCACACTCTTAGCAGAGTGGTCGTGGTCGTCACATCAGGGGTGGTAGCAACCTTTACAATCCGCCGCCACTCATCTCGTACTGTAGCTCTTCTTGTGCATTCATGGAGTGGACCATTGAGTGTAGCCTTGACTTGGTCGGTCCATCGCATCGGTGATCTACCGCGCGCTCTAGTGCCTTCGACTCTCCCCTGCACCACAAGTCGCTTCACAGATGTGTCTTCTCCACAGATTGTGATTGAGGAGCACTTCACCAGAAATCGTCGCTCAATGTGCTGCCAGACTGTAGGCTCATCTGATCTTCGAGCCTTTTATTTCAAGGGTCCTGTCCTTCCCCCACATTAATATTGCTGGAACACAGAGCTGTTTGACCAGTAGGCGTGGTAGCAAGCCAGTCGGCCTCTGTGTTTATGTCAAAAAAAAAATTTGGCTATTTTATATTTATTTGTGTTTTATTTCAGGACAACGAGGCCTTGTAACTGGGTTACTATCTAATGCAGGTACGTAATTAACACCTTATTCAATTGCCTTTTAAAGTTAAACTAAACTTTGTTTCTTTATATCGTTAATACAGAATTTGGCTACAATCTTGCCTGATGTTAAACAAGTGGTCTACGATGGGTTAAAATGGGGAAGCAATGACAAGATTTTTTTGAATAGGCAAACAGACAGATACGCGTCTCTTCTGATGGTAAGCAACTATTGCGGCCTATTCCATTAAGGGACACTTCACCAAGAACCGTCGCTCAATGTGCTGCCAGACTGTAGGCTCATCTGATCTTCGAGCCTTTAATTTCAAGTGTACTGGCTCCCACATTTATATTTCCGGAACACAGACAGAGCTGTTATGTCGGCAAATTTCAAATGTGGGTGGTAGCTAGCCACCCCCACATTAAAAATTTTCGGTCTCTGAAAAAGTCCTACCACCAACCAGAACCAAGGCGGGAATTGAACTCACGACCTCCGCTTTTATACCCGAGCGGCTTACCCAATGTTCCACTGAGGCGGTCACAACAACTTCTTGATAAGTGGAAAGTATTTAGAAAAATCGAATAATTTGTATGGGAGTTTTATTATTTTCGAATTTTTTTTATGGTAATCTCTCGATTGGATTTTCGTCTCACTCTTCGATCTTACATCAACATTAATTTATATTTATAATTATTATTATTTCAGGCGGACTCGTTGGTGACTTAGGAGGTAAGCAAAGTAATTAGGAATTATATTTATTTATGTAATAAATTAAATAAAAAATAAAATATTTACTTACATTTTACTAATCTAAGCCTCAATTAATATTAAATAATAAAAAAAATACAAAAATTAATTTTTATACGTATAGTATAAAAGCACATTAGCACACTTTTGACCTGCATTCTCATGGGTCAATTGTTAAGTCGGGACCTCCTCTACATTTCCTTTGACACCGCGGTGTATTCGGGACCGGGGTCAAACGACGAAGACCCCTTTCCTTAAGGATCGGCACACATTAACAATAACCCTATTATTAATATACCTTTGTTTCTTTTAAAGATGGCCTCGGGGATCTTCTAGGTGGTGTAGCCAACGGAGTCGTTGGTAAGTTTACTTAGATGGCGCTGTGTGAATAGTGACGAATGAAATTAATTACTTATATTTATTTAAATCGTAATAGTTCTTATTCTTCTTCTAAAAGTTTATTTAATTTTTTCAGAACCACTTACTGCTGGCTTGGGAGGCCTATTAGGTAAGTTTTAATTTCTTATTCATGAAGCAAAATTGGCTAAACTTCAGCCGAAGTAGCGCAAAAACCATTTCAGACCCACCATACCCCTCGCCATACCCCTGGTGGTATGGTGGGTCTAAAACCGTACCACTGAACAAATAGGGTATAGGGTTGTGGAAACTGACAAGGAGCATTATATTTTTTTATATTATTTGACAGTTCTTTAATAACATTAAAACAAGTGAATGTCGGAAAAACAAGTGAATGTCAGGAAAACAAATGAATGACGGGGTATGGCAAGGGGTATGGTGGGTCTGAAGTGCAAAAAGCGCTAGTGATTTTGTGGGAGATTTTGACCAAATAATTATTTTTGTTTTCTTTTTCGTAATGTTGATCCTGTGCTTTTAATAATATTCCTGTTTGTTTCATTATTAGGTGGAGTACTAGGAGGTGTCGGTCAATTGGTTGATGTTCTACTAAAAGGTCTAGGTAAGTACTAGTATTTATTATAAACACTAAGACAGAAAAGAAGCCTATATCGTTTTTATGCTAATTAAGTTAGCAGCTGATATCCCTTTGTGAATACTAAAATATTTATTATTTATAACAGTTTACAATATTCACTATTTACAACATTAAAAATATATACAATAATTTTGTGAATTAGTGGCCAAATTTTGGATATAATAACGAGGTCGCAGATTCGATTCCCGCTTTGGCCTATTTTTTTTTATATTTACGAAACTAATTATCTTTGATTTTTTAGGTCTTGCATCAGAGGAACCAAGTAAGTATATTTTTTTTGTTGTGTAATAAAGAGGAAAGATTTGATTGTTTGTTTGTTTATAACCACTCAAACGTCCGCGCGCGTTTCGCTAGGTTGTCAGGACAGTCCGCGAGTCACGTGATACGCGCAAAATAAAATCGATAGGAGACGTATGCTAAATAAATGCTTATTACTCAGTAAATAACTCAAATATCGCAAAATGAAAAATACTAATGAAAGGCTCATTAGTTGACGATTTTTAGGCAATAGTTATGTTTGATTTTAACATTATATTCTATTAATGATCTTACAGTGAACTTTAAGAAATGCTAATTTTGTCCTAGTTTTCAATTTAAATATTTTTTTATTAGATATTTTTGACGTTTACAATATTAAAACAATTTTGGGTTTTAGGTAATTTAATGGCCTTTCATTTGGAACCAAAATCCTATTATAAATCGTCTTAAAAATATTACAAATAAAATAAAAACTAAAGCTACATGATCTGTGAAATCGAAGTTCACGTATGGTAAATTGTCTAATCCAGAATGAAATATGGAATATTTCAAGAAAGTATGGTAATAACCAGGCTATAATATTAATAAGTTTTCATATTAAAACATTTAATTACGATATAATATAAAAACTTTTTTAGATCTTCCAATTATTCACTAATAAAAACACAGAGTCACCGACCTATTTTTAATCCAAATTTTTACTTCAAAACTGACTGGAATCGCACATAATGTTATAAAATATGAAAATATGGAAGATTATAAATATTTTGATATACAAAACAATAGTATTTTATTACTTACGGCATGATTTCTCGAATAAAATAGCTGGAGTCACTCGCGCACTGATCCACAAAAACAACAAGCAACTTGACAATTTATTTTTTTTGTAGCCATGAGCCGAAGTTATGTTTCACTTGAAATAAGGTGTGGTACATATCATAGAGCGTCAAAAACCAGCAACACTACAGACTATAAACATCCACAGCGATAAGAAAAAGAAAAAAACAATCGGCGGGCGCGAATTCTTAAAAATGTAACTGCAGTTACACGGACTGTCCTGAGGTATATGGTCTCTGTAACTGTGGTTACAGTGGACGTATGAGTGGGTATGTTTGTTTGTTTGTTTGAATTGAATAGGCTCCGAAACTACTAAACCGAATTTGAATAATTCTTTCACTGTTGGATAGCTACACTATCCCCGGTGAACATTGGGTACTTTTGATCCCGGAAATGTGAGGGGAAGGGGGAGATATTAAAAATAGATACTTCAGTGTACATCGTTTCCTTTTATACAAATAAATAAAAAAAATCACAAATACAAAAATACTTAATGAATTTAATACTTGTATACATCGTTGTACATTCTATTTTTGTTGCATATATTCCCTGTTTCATATGAAATACATAAAGAATGACAGAAATAAATTACATACAAAATAATGATTATTTTTTTCAGCGGTACTGTCTACCTTCCTAACAGTAATAAAAAATATTCAGGCTACGAGTAAGTATTTTAAATACTCCAATTATTATAAAACATTTATCATCATCAGCTATCCGACGCCCACTGCTGGGCGTAGGGCTCCTCCAAGGACCTCAATGATGATCAGTTCTGGCTACCTTAAGCATTATAGTATCAGCCTATTAATGTCCCACTGCAGAGCAAGGGCCTCCACCATTGAAATCAAGTCATCGCTACAATGGCTTAATCACCACGCTTGCCAAATGTGGATTGGTGATCACAAACGCGAGCAGTGTACAAAAAAAGACCGAAACAAATTTTGCTCAACCCAGGAATTGAACCTAGGACCCAAGATCTCGGCCTAGTAGTTAAACCACTAGGCCATCGAAGCGTCGATCCCTTGCTCCTTTTCAATGTAAAAGAAGGATCAAACAAAATCATTTCTATGTCTGTTATCCCATCCATGGGAACTGATTATAATCATTCTCCCAGACAATAGACAAAAATAGCTTTTTTTCCTTTTTTTTTAAATATTGGACAACATCACATACATTGATCTGACCCCAAAGTGAGTAGCGAAAGCACTTGTGTTATGGGTGTCAGAAACAACGAAGGTACCACAAATAAATACTTAAATACAAATAAACATCCAGACACAGAACAAACACAAATGTTCATCACATACCTAAGTGTTTGTCCTGGGTGGGATTCAAACCCACGACCCCTGGCCCATAAGGCGTTACTACCAAATGCGCCATCGGGCCAGTCACAGTTTGGTTTAACCAAGGTCTATAGCCTATGTTTTATCATTAAAATTAGGTGCTTAGTTTCTAAGTTAAAGCGTTTAAACACAGAGAGTTACATGGGCATAGCCAGCCATAGTCTCAGGGCAGGGGACCGGAACCACTTACCCTTAAAGGGGTATTTGATTGGGTATTTCATAGACTTGTTTTCAAAAACCCTATAAAATAGATAATTACATCGTCAACTTAGTCTAGCTAAAGGCTTACCAAATCAATTGAGTTAATTCGGGAAGCACTAACCGAATTCGAAAACCCCATTGAAGCTTACCCATTCATATGGGTTTTATAAGGCGCAATGCACTTAAAGAAGAAGTAGAGAGAAATCAACAGTACGAGTGCGGAAAAGAGATAAACATAAGGTGAAAAGAGATAAAAATAAGGTAAAAAGAGAAAAACATAGGGTAACCCTATGATGCGGTAAGTGCTTAAATTTAACCCAGTATAATTGGGTAAGCGCATCAGAAAGTAGTTAACCCTATTCAAAAGGGTTTCCAAATCCATAGACTAACACTATCAATAAGTTATCTTTTCATTTGGGTAAGATTTCAATAGGGTTTCCCTAAAAATAGGCTTAAGCAAATAAAGGGGTATTCCGGTCCCTGTCTCAGGGTGGGGCAGCCATGGGCTTAGGATGGGGTAGCCTGGGCCCAGGGTGGGGCAACAGACTAAATACTATGTAACTAGCAAACTATAGTTTGCCCCACCGTGGCTACGCCCATGTAGAGTTATTAACTTAGTATGGATTTAACATAAATCATAATTTGCATTACATTTCATCCTACTTCCTACTAATGTGTGTGTGTGTGTGATGTTTGGATGTTTGGAGTCACCAGAAATAAAACACGAACGCTGGTTCGTACATTCGTCTATTTCAATGCACATCGGTACACACACAATTAGGACTAGTTTATATTGTTATACGCAATTATTATAAGATTTTATCAGCTCAGTCGGAGACAAATTGGAGCTTCAAATTTTCTTGTGGCTCAACTGTTTTTCATCTGACTGATGTCACGTGATCGTCACCATAGACTCTATGCGACTCTATGCCGCCACAGATGTTTGGATGTTTGGATGTTTGTTACTCAATCACGCCTAAACGGCTGAACGGATTTAGATGAAATTTGGCACACGTATAGTTTATAACCCGGAATAGGACATAGGCTATAAAATTCATTTTCAATCATCACTCATTCCCGCGGGAATATCAATTTTGAAACTACTGATCCGATTGGAATGATTCTTTCACTGTTGGAAAGCTACACTATCCCCGTTGAACTTAGGGTACTTTTTATCCTGGAAATGTGGGGGGAAGGGGGGATATTTATAAAAGAGGGTAAGCGCGCGGGTGAAACCGCGGGCGGAAGGCTAGTAAATCATAATTTGCATTACATTTAACATAATTTAATTTTGCTCTCACTAATCCTTTGTCATTACTTATTTCAGTTGCGTATTCAAAACAAAATATTGAAAGCGCGTAAGTAATCATAATGTTGTATTTCTATATAATATATAAAACTCAAAGGTGACTGACTGACTGATTGACTGACTGACTGACTGACTAACATAGATATCTATCAACGCACAGCCCAAACCACTGGACGGATCGGGCTGAAATTTGGCATGCAGGTAGATGTTATGACGTAGGCATCCGCTAAGAAAGGATTTTGATCAATTCCCACGGGAAGAGAAACCACGCGGGTGAAACCGCGGGCGGCCGCTAGTTTTTTAATATATGTATTTCAGTTGGCAGACAGAATCACAGCCCACCTGATGGTAAACAGCCACTGCAGCCTATTCCATTTTTTTTAAATATTAAACGAGAAAGTGGGTCACCTGATGATAAGTGATCACCGCCGCCCATAAGCACCCGAGACACCCTGGGAGTCGCGGGCGCGTTGCCCGCCTTAAGAGACGACAGTTATTAGGTCTCATATACCCAGTAATTTCACTAGCTTCAGTGCCCTTTCCCCGAAACACAGAAGTGCTTGACACACGTCTTCTATTTCACGGGAAAATATCTGGACTGACCATTGATGGAAACTTAACTGACTTTTCTTTCTTTATAAAATGCGTGTTTATTTGGCCATCATTATTATTAAAACAGTAAAGTATACTTGAAATTGAAGGCTCGAAGATCAGAGGAGTCTACGGTCTGGCAGCACATTGAGCGACGCTTCCTGATGAAGTGACCCTCAATGGAATAGGCCGCAGTGACTGCTTACCATCAGGTGGGCTGCGAGTCTGTCTGTCAACTTTAAGCCTCAGATTTCAAGTGAACTGGCTCCCACACTATTATTGCCGGAACACAGCCAAAGCTGTTATGGCGGCAGATTTCACCTGTGGGGGTGGTAGCTAGCCAGTCGGACTCTGAAAAAGTCCTACCAACAATCAGACCCATGGCGGGAATCGAACCCACGACCTCTGGTGTAATAGCCGACTTCTCAACCATAACACCAAAATGGCTTAAATAAATAATAAATTAGAATATCAATTTATTTTCTTTTTTTTACAGGGCTGCACCAGCATCATAGAATGGAAGACACGAAATATAAAAAAATAATAAAGGTATTATGAAAAATAAGACTTTTATTTTAATTCTCCTTTTCTAAATCGTAAGTTGGCAACTATGATAGTAATAGATTAACATTAGTCTCGATGGTCTAGTGGTTTAAGTATCTGGACTAAATTTTGGGGTACGGGGATCAAACACCTCGGCCGTTTGTCCACCGCCGCCGTTACCGTCACGTCACCGAGAACGAGTTTATTTCTTACCGATTTCAAAATGACGTGACGGCGATCGCTTGTCTACCGCGACCGATCTCGGCGTTTAGTTTGTTCCAGCTGTCACTCGTAGTACCGAGCTAACGTGACGGCGTGTGTGGACAAGACAAACGTGTTTTGTATGACATTGTGTTTGTACGCGCCGGCACACCGGTCCGTCAAAATCTCGGGCACGTTCTAGCGGTCACGATGATCTACTCGAAATCTCGGCGTCCGGGATGACGGCGCTCGGGTGACGGACGTGCCTTGGACAAACGGCTCTAGTAAATGTATGTCTCGTTCTGGTGACGTGACGGTGACGGCGGCGGTGGACACTCGGCGTCGGATTTCGTTTGACGCGGGCCTTCAAGAGCGGTACGATGCTGTCAAGCGGTGAACCGCAGTGCGCCTGCGTGCGCTGCCGCTCCCGCTTCCGCCCCGCTGTGTTCGAGAACAGGACTATGGGATTCCATACAAGACATCTCGCCTAGGGAATGCAATCTCGTTTTCGCGAGATCACATGCGTTTTTATTTTAATATATTTTTTTAACATCTATTTCATGTACCATGTTCTCTGCAAATAAAAATGTCTTTATCTTTATTGGTTTTGAATTTAACTGTGTGTTGAAAGAAGTTGTAATTGGAAGGTCGAGTAGGAGTTAAAGTTAGTTGAAGGTTTTTGATTTGAAATGAAGTTAGTAAAATCAAAATCAATCAATCAAAATCAAAATATTCTTCATGTAAACTTGTATCAAGTATTTATGAATCGTCAATTACAGAGTGACTCTACCACCGGCTTCGGAATGCAGTCATCTGCCGAGAAGAACCGGCAAGAAACTCGACAGTTACTCTTTTTCATCGCCATGTTTGTTTACAATTTGTTTGTTACAATTACTGATTAGTTTTAGAATACCAAGCCATACAGTATAAAGTATAAGAATGAGACTATAATCTAGAAAAATCCGTGAGCCCTGGAAGACCAGTGCCCAAAGGTGGCACCTGCAGCACAAGTATGACGTATGTGCCAGCCATAATTTCACTCAACCATATTAGTAGATCGAGAGGTAGAAAGTTTTCAATGTGATATGGTATGTCAATGTTATGTTAAGGGGTAGATGTCAATGTGATGTTAAGGGGTAGACAGGGGTAATATTGGATAGGTAAACTGTATATCTGATATAAACTTGAGAGGAAGCATTTAAGAAGTAGGTAAATAAGTTTGGCAGGTAATTCGAAATGTATCATATACACCACTAAGTAGTTAGAAAAAAAATCGGTGGTCTGTAAAGTCGGTTTACTGAAGATAGTTGACCGTGACAACGCCATAAGAACGCGCTGCCAAACTGATTGTGCCTCTTTTTCGCTCGTTCCGCGCTCTCGCTTGCACTACGCCTACGAGCGAGGTAACGCCGCATGAGTCATGTTTTTTCGTGCGTGCAGCCGGCTCCATCGAATTATAAGACATTGTCACGTCAAAAACATTTTTGTGAGGATGGTCAGCATACTCAGCATGTGCGACCTTCGTGGTAGAAGGTCTATGGTAGGACGTTCGAATGTTAAGTTTGAATTTATTAATGACAATCGGTTCTGCACATGTGCAAGTCCATTCAGTAGTCAACAGCTCCTTGTGAGTAAAATTTTTCTATGGTCAACAGTCGGTTGGGTCGGCAGCAACATCTTCATGTTCAACCGTTAATATGTGTCGGTCATAGTCATAAGAGCTGTGTTGTGTTTACGATTTTGTAATAAAATACACAAATGTTGTAAACAGTTTAATAAATGAGGAACATAAGCCTCCTGGTCTTATTCATCACCCGCTAACACATTTTGTCCTGAAGCTGGTGAAGAAGCGGCAGCGGAGGCACCTGATCCTGCACCGCGTGGTCCTTCTCCATTGATTACAACATCAGGTCCATTTAGTCCTGAAGCACCTGGAGCAGCGGCAGACGATTCTGGTCTGGTGCCTCTTGTTCCGTGTGATCCTGCTGATTCTGAAGCAGCTGAAGAGGCAGCGGAGGCACCTGATCCTGCACCGCGTGGTCCTTCTTTAATGATTTCAACATCAGGGTCATTAGGTCCATTTTTTCCTGAAACCGAATTCACTACTTTTGACTGCAAAAATCAGGTAAAAGTGGTTTTGACCGACGCCCTTAATCAAAACCACTTTTAACTGCGAAAATCAATCAAACTGTTTTTGACCAAGGGCACTGACCACCTCGGAACTATGCACTTTTAAATAAAAAAAGAATTATTTATATCGGTTCACAATTGACGGAGAAATCGACGGACATACATAAAAAAAAACATACATACAGTCGAAAACAGAACCTCCTCCTTTTTTGGAGTCGGTTAAAAACAAAGATATTTGATTTAAAAAAATACAAAATCCAAAAACATAGATTTTACTTTTTTTGTAAATTAATGTAATTTTTTTTTGTTAGTCAAATAAAGAAAATAAAAAAATAACTTACTTAGTCCTCCTAGTAGTACAGGAACTAAACCTTTTTTTCCTAAAAAAAAAAAAGTTTTTTTAATAAAAGTTTACAATAATCACTTTTGATAAAAAAAAATTTGATTAAAAGTGTTTATTGAATTTTTAATGTATTTTTTTTATATAAGGTTACTTTTGAAAATAAGTATTTGAAACCTGAAAAAATATTTTTATTATTTCCAAAGCATGTATCAATGTTGACCATATTGTATGCCGCTTATTGAGCTGGCACGTACAAAACCGAAAAGTAAGAAGTAATTTGAATTGTGAAATTCGTTTGGTACTATACATTTAGTGGCGCCACTGCATCGTGTAGTAGAACAAATACAACGTGTTACGTTAAATACGCAAAACCTGTAAATAGTTTGATCAGAAAAACGAGTAGAATCTACACAACCACTGTATAATATAGGTATAGGTAGGTCACATTTTCAAAAAAAAAAAACATAAAAATGTTGCCATGTCTATATCAATAGGTCAAGCTATCATATTGTGTGCAAACCATACGTTCCGACTCGTCCCTCGACGAAGCGAAACTAAAACAGCTCATAAAACGTTTTAATATTTTTAATGTTGTTTTTGCCTTCACAATTAGGTCAATCGGATTAAAAATCATTCGGGGTGTCTAAGGTTTTGCGCATTTACCATAACACGTTGTATAATTCCCATACAAATGACTCGATTCGAAATGTTTTTCAATTTTCGATAATGGTCCGTGGCTCTACTGGAAAAGTATGTCGATGATATAATGAAGAAAAAAAATTGTGCTTTTTTATATGTAGAGCTGGGATGAGTGTTTTTTTTTAATGATTTTTTTTTTATTGTACTTACCAAATATACCGTCAAAGATGTCACCTATATGGGCTATAAGAAAAGAAATATGGTTTTAATAAATGTTATTTTTCATTTCATAGTTGAATAAAGACATATTTCATTATTTGTGAGTGGTTGACCAAAAAGGGACCTGGAGGGATTGGAAACCGTTTTTTTTTTCAATTTTTGAATCTGTGGTCTTTTAGCTTTGTTTTGGTCTAACCAGAATATTTATAAGCGCCGTAGTTTTTTTTTTATGTTTTTTTTTTGTGAGCCGAGCCTTAATACATCCTCTAACAAAACACGAAACTTCAAACGCGATTTATTCGAAATCAATTATTTTACCTTGAGGTCTCTTTTTTTGGTCAACCACTCACATTTGTAAAAAATAGCAAACACTGCACTTCGTTAAAACATACTATACATTTTATAAGAAATTAAATAGATGAAAGTAATTTTGTTTCTTTCCAGCATCTTTATTATAATTAGAAAAATAAAAAATTAGGACTAGTTAGTTTCTTAACTCACGTAAACCAGAGAGGAGTCCACCTAGACGGAAAAAGAAGAGGATAAGTAAATTACCTTTTAAAAGTAGAAATAGCAAAAAAAAAGTCTCAATATGGATGTGCATTCCTACGTTCATGAGTTAGGAACTATCAACTTTAATCAGGAAAAAAGCTAAGATTGCACAAAGATTATTTGCATTGACTATAATGTGCTACCTCCAATTAAAATATTCACAAAATAGGATAACCATTTTAATCCTTCTAGCCCCGGAAAACCAGACACAATAGAAAATCTATTGTTAAGCGGCACGCGAGTGCCGGTTCGGCTTTGAGTGGTTAAGAACAATTTTTTCTCGACCTGGGAATTAAGCCCAAGACTCCAGAACCATGGTACAATACTTAAGTACTTATGTACGAACGGCAGCATATAAACCTGCCCTAATCTGTCAATAATTCTCAATTGAAAGAGTACTCTATGTGAAGTCAATAAAGCTGAAAATTGGTAGTAGAAATTTGACAGATTAGGGTAGTCTGATTGGCTGTCGACTGTACCGTTGTTCTGTGGTCCAACAAAACTAAGTACATAATATACATAGTTCGTAAAATGTAGGATGATGCCTGCGACAGCTGTCATCGATATGAAGGTAGTGTCACAATTTTCGACTGTCTATTGTATGCAGAGAAATAACGTTCATGACTGGCCGGCTCAGTCCACTTAGGGATGTTCATCTGTTATCTTTCGCTTACCCTTAATAAATCGATTTATGAAAGTGTAAATTGATAAAATGTTTTGTTTATCACTGAACGTAAAATTTTAAAATAAACAATCAATCAATTTGATTAAAAGGATTAGATAGTAATAGTAGAGACGTATAGATGTTCAGCGACATGTTTATTTTTATCAGAGGCGGCAAACGAGCCAGCGGGTCGCCTGATGATAAGCAATCACCGCCGCCCATGGACATCTGCGACACCAGAGGGATCGCTGACGCATTGCCGGCCTATGGGGTATGAGGGGCGTGGGCATCCGGCACTCTCACAAACCAGACGACACACAATAGTAGTCACTATTATTTCACGCTGGTGTTATGTGAGAGGGTGGTACTTCCCCGGACGAGCGGGCCCATTCGTGTTAGGCTGTAAAACAGCATGGCTCTACCACTACCAAATATTGTGTATTGTAGCTGATATGATGATGATAATGATGACTTACTTTATTACTACGGTGGTTACTGCGACCTGAAATGGGTCTTGACATCCGTCATCAAAGCACGCTATATATCATCATCATCATCATCAGCCTGTGATAGTCCACTGCTGGACATTGGCCTCTCCAAATGCTCGCCACGCCGCGATCGGTCCTCGGCCACTCGCATCCAGCTCCTGCCAGCCATCTTGCGCAGATCATCGCTCCACCTGGCCTGAGGGCGTCCTACACTACGTATATAATTTACAAATTATTTCTTTTACACTTACCGCGATCCCCAGATTGGGCAAGTGCTGGTGCACAAGAGACTAAGATAGTCTGGAATAAAAAGAAAGAAAGAAAATATCAGTAAATAAAATCTTGTACATACGTTATTCGCACAGCGCCATCTAGACCTATAGGTACTCGCATACAATATATTCAGGATGTGTTGTTGACTTATAATAAAATTGTTTTGAAAACAAACAGTGAGGCAGCACATTGAGCGACGCTTCCTGGTGAAGTGTCCCATAATGGGAAAGGCTTCAGTTGCGTCTTACCATCAAGTAGCAAAAGGCTCTTCCATGACCTTTCATAGAATCTTCAGAGCTCAATAAATATATATGTCACAGCCAAAGTGATCAATCTGGATATTATATAATCGCTTCTTCATCTCAGAGATTCTCAACCAGTTTGGTGTAGGCCTCCTTCAGATTGCGCCATCTCATTCGGTCTTGCGCTACCTCCATCCAATTCGTTCCGGCGACTTTCCTGACGTCATCTTTCCACCTCATTTGGGGTCTTCCTCGAGGTCTTTTCTCACCCCACGGCCTCCATTCCAACACTGTCTTGCCCCACGAGCCATGTTTGCGGGCTATGTGTCCAGCCCATTGCCATTTCAGACTTGCCACTCTTTTTACTGCATCGGTGACCTTACTTTGTTCCCTGAGCCAGGTGTTAGTCAGCGTAATAAATGCGGAGGCAACACAACATGGCCCAGAGCCAATCTGTGGAATCCCCAAAAGCCTAGCCCGTACCACCTTGGAAAACATATACACAGAAAAGTCAAAAAAGGGATGGTTAAACATGCCAGGACTTAAACACGCAAAATCTCTTACAAAAGCCTTTGATCCGAAAACTTCCAAACGGATCTTAGGACTGAGTAAGCGACAGGTACGCATCATGGTTAGAACCATTACAGGACACTATTGTCTTAATAAGCACATGACTGTAATGGGTCTACGCGAGTCGAGGAAATGCAGATTCTGTCACACTAGCGACGAAACACCTCTGCATATACTCACGGACTGCGAGCCATTGATGCACAAACGTAGCCTTATTCTGGGGAAGCACATTCTACAACCAGACGAGGCTAAAGATATCCTCCCCAAGAATATCCTCCTCTTCGTAGAAGAGGTTGGGCTTGGAGAGGAACTGTAATCTAAGTGGCGTTCACAATAGATCAGAATTGGTCGCAGTGACTGTGGAAACACGAAGCCGCTATTAATAATAAAAAAAAAATAGTCAGCGTAATCCCCACTAATTTTCTTTCCAGTTTTCTCTGGGCGACCTGTATTTTATTGATGTTCTCCTTCGTCAGGACCCAGGTTTCTGCACCATAGGTGAGGACCGGTAAAATGTCAAACAATCTGGCTTTCTACCAAATGCGCTATCGGGCCAGTCATCAATTTTGGCATGGTTTTAGGGGACTTTTTTTCCCGACATCGTTATGTTTTCCCTTCAAATTACAGGGTCGGCACGTCGCAAGTGATGCCTCTGCAATGATGGTAACCGCTTACCATCATGCGAGCCGTAGCCTAGAGCGCCACACTCGTGGTAGGATATTTTTTTTATACCACTTCAGTTGGCAGACAGGCACGCAGCCCACCTGATGGTAAGCGGTCACTGCGGCCTATTCCACTGAGGGACACTTTACCAGGAAGCGTCGCTCAATGTGCTGCCAGACTGTAGGCTCATCTGATCTTTGAAACTTTGATTTCAGGTGTACTGGCTCCCACATTAATATTGCCGGAACACAGCCAGAGCTGTAATGGCGGCAGATTCCACCCGTGGGGGGGGTAGCTAGCCAGTCGGACTCTGAAAAAGCCCAACCACCAAACAGACCCAAGGCGGGAATCGAACCCACGACTTCGGGTTTTATACCCGAGCGGCTTAGCCACTGTTCCACGGAGGCGGTCAAAAACAGATTATTATCTTTGGATTTGATTATTTTAAAATAACTTACCAAGAAAATGAAAAAGAACGCGATTTTCATCTTGCCTTGTCGTTATAAATAACGGTGTGAACTACCAATGTTAGGTCTTATGGAAGCGTTTTTATAGGTAATGCTAATTAGATTGTTAGCTTATAAAAACGGGATTAGTATATCTTAATTAAGTTGGTAGGTCAGACAAAGGCACTTTCAAATTTTAAAAAAAATAATTAATAATTTTTTGACTCTTCACAAAGCGCCGTCCAGCCTTACACTATAGGTAAGCATAGCTCGAACCATGGGTACCAGACAACGGATAAGCATTACTTTACTCTTTTTTGATAAATACATATAAATAAAGACCCCTGAACAGACAGACGTATTCATGCACCACAAATGATTGCACCGTGCAGGGATCGAAACACAGAGATGTATTGGACTAGAGCCCGCCAGTGTAGCTACTTCGCGTGCCCAGCTTCAGTCCATCGTACTGAATGTGCCGATTCTTAGCTTTAGTCCCGCGCGACCGTTCCCCTTGTTAGACGTCAGACGAAATAGCAAAAAATGACGATTTGTGCTATTTTAAGCTGCAAAAACAATACCAAAAAGATTACTTCACAAAACAAAGATGTTTCCTTTCATCGGTAAGTCATTTTGTTATCTGAATACGCGTAATTTATTTTAAAATGAATTATTTATCAATTTTGAGAAAACAATTATGTAAATAATGCTTAAGCCGCGTGAATCGCAATTTCGTAATACATTGCGTATTTTATACTGGCCTTCCAATTGTATTGCGTGCTTTATAAGCAATGAATATCAAACAAGGCGGTACTTTCGCATATCGTTTAAGTTTCGTGGCACAGGCGTTTTTAGTCAAATACAGCGTTTAGTGATGTTCGTTCTATGCAACATACACATAATGTATTAAAATCGATTAAAGGTACCTAGTCGTTTTGGAAGCAGGAATGATAATAGGCTATTTGACAATGTGAAAAATAAAATCAAGCATAAAGTGACAATTAGGTTACATTAGGTACTGTCAACCGGCGTACAAATTAAGAAGAGTTTAAAAATGGATATTTATTAACATTAGTTAAAAATAATAATTTATTTATTTATAAACTAGCCTTCCGCCCGCGGCTTCGCCCGCGTGAACAGTAGTAGTGTATAGGACGTTATCCCGCGGGAATTTCTTGTAAATTGTAGCCTATGTGTTATCCTTATGTATAAGCTATATTATTGTAAAGTTTCATTAAAATCAATTAGTAGTTTTTACGTGAAAGAATAACAAAAGTTCATCCATCCGTCCCTGCATTTTAAATCTGTAATATCTTCGAAACTATTCATTTAAATTACATGATGTAAAGGGCCATATTGATCTATATTACATGCACAATTTATTTATGGTACTTTATTGGATAAGGATTAATACTGTATTGCTTAAAATCACTTTTTCGTAAATAAGCCATTATTTTATCGTAATAAGTAAAGGAAAATGGTTATTGTGGGTTATCCCTAAGAGATAGACATATACCATCGCGGACTTTTTTGTAAAACTTTTTAAGGTGTACAATAGTGTAGTACATTATTTTGATCTATCTCGTAGGGTTCAGCCAGCGTTTGCAATGTAAGCGCAAAAAAATGCGATTATTTACGACCTTAAATTAAAAACCTCTAAAATCATCAGTGTTTCTCTACTATATTATGCATGTTTTATACATATAAACTTTCCTCTTGAATCACTCTATCCATTTAAAAAAACCGCATCAAAATCCGTAGCGTAGTTTTAAAGATCTAAGCATACATAGGGACAGACAGACAGGAAGCGACTTTGTGTTTTATATTATGTAGTGATTTTTATAATCGAATCGAGAATCGAGACGAAGTGGGCGTGTCCCTACTTCTCATCACTAAATCGCGCTCGTTACGTCACAGTAGGTACAAAAAATATGGCACGGTCGGTTCTCATACAAATTGACGTACTTGCGGGGTCTATTTTAATCTCTGGTCTGTGGATCGAAACCTTGACGAGCCATTTGGTGTAATGGTCGAGAAGTCGGCTATTACACCAGAGGTCGCGGGTTCGATCCCCGCACGGTAGATAGATAGATAGATAGATAGATATACTCTTTATTGCACAAAATTATAAAAGAAAATATGTTACAAAAATGGGTGATACAATGTAGGCGGACTTATTGCTAATAGCAATCTCTTCCAGTCAACCTTAAGGTAGAGGAAAATTCTAAATTAATTTTAAAAAGTAGGCAGTGCAAAACTCAAGAACAAGAAATAAATACAAGTAGAACACAATTCAAACTTCTCAAAAAAGTAAGAGAAAAAAAAACAATACAAAAAAAATAAAATATAACATATACTTACTTATATAGGCATACACATACACATACTTATACATACATACATACATACCGACTTAGTAAAATAAATACATAGAAAATAATAACCATGGATTTCACACAAAAGAAACAGCTGACAAAAGTAAACCATGAAGATGGAATTAGAAAAAAAGAAAGAAAACAATTGAGTTACCTAGTCTCGCGGAAGTTAAGGGAGGGAAAGAAAATAGGATTTGACACGGGATTTAAAAATGTGAGGTGTCTGGGATTCACGGATAGATAGGGGCAGAGAGTTCCAAAGGTGAATAGATTTGATAGTGAAAGATTGAGAGTAAAACTGTGTGGAGTGGGATGGACAATTTAGATGCAGCTTACGGGAAGAACGCAAATCATGACCTCTGGTGGATTGCAAGAAATTGAAACGTTCTTTTAGATAAGGAGGAGATAAAGGGTTAAATAGTATAGAAAAAAGTAGACTGAGAACGTGTAAGTCACGGCGACGCCGTATAGGAAGCCAACCAAGCTGTGCTCGGTACTCAGACACATGATCATATTTACGAAGGCCAAAAATAATACGAATGCAAAAGTTTTGCAGCCGTTCCAGCTTATCAAGAGATGATTCGCAAAGATCGACATAGCAACAGTCTGCGTAATCGAGTAACGGCAGCAAAAGGGCCTGCACAAGCACAATTTTGGTGGGTACTGGTAAAAAATTGCGAAGTCTGTTTACAGAACGAGCCGAAGCAAACACCCTCCTGCTCACCTCCCCAATTTGCTTATCCCAAGACAGAGTGCTGTCTACATAAACACCCAGGTTTTTAACCACTTGGCTTAAAGCTATATGGACACCGTCAAGTAAAATTGGTGGTAAAGAACCATAGTCAACCCGTTTGATCATCCCTGATCCACCAACTAGTATTACTTGCGTTTTTGCAGGATTGACTTTAAGCCCAAAAGACTTGCTCCAAACCGAAATACGATCTAAATCGTCATTAATTGCCCCAATAATACTCGAAAGCTCATCACGATCACCGTGGGAGTAAAGTTGAAGGTCGTCTGCATAAAGATGGTAGGAAGAAGATAGTCCAAGGGTGATACCATTGATAAAAGTAGAAAAAAGAAGAGGAGACAAGACGCCACCCTGAGGTACACCAGCATTGACATCATTCCATGCTGAAAAGGAATCGTCAATACGAATACGTTGCCGGCGACCATACAGATAACTATGAAACCAATCAACTACCGTTGGAGATATGTTAAGAGAGCGTAACAGTCCAAGCAGGATGTCGAAGTCAACACAGTTGAAAGCATCACTGAAATCCAGCAACACCAGCACCGTTAGACGTCTACTGTCCATGGCAAGGCGGATGTCATCGGTGATCTTAACTAAAGCCGTGACCGTACTATGACCACGACGGAAACCAGATTGAAAAGGATTTAAAAGGTTATTTTTAGACAGGAAAAAGCTGAGCTGTTGATAAACCACACGCTCCAGGACTTTGGATAGGAATGGCAAAATGGATATAGGACGGAAATCTGAAAAGGAAGATGGATTCACTTTCTTTGGGAGTGGAACGATTTGAGCATGTTTCCAAGAAGTCGGAAAGATACTCGTGGACAAGGAGTAATTTAGGATATGGGTAATGATGGGAGTCAAAAGGTCAAGGAGAGGAATGATCATTTTACGGCTAACACTGTCACTGCCAACAGCGTTAGAGGCTATAGCTAAAATGTTCTTCTTAACATCACAATCGGTTAGTTGATCAAAGACAAAAGATGAGTAGTCAGGAATTGGAAGAGATGAAAGATCATTTAATGTTTTAGTTTTAGTATTACTATCAATTACAGATGATGATGAAAAATGCTTGTTTAAGTGGTCGATGTTGATATCTATAGGAAAGGAACTGTTAGATGTCTTACCAATTCCAAGCGACTTTAGAAATTTCCAGACTTTGGCCGGATTTTCATTCTCTACTGATGCGTGAATGTAGCGTCGTTGAGCATCCCTACACAATCTATTGCATCGGTTCCTTATCAACTTATACTTTTCTCGGTTTCTGTCGGACGGGTCCATTTTATACTTAGACTTTGCCGCATGTTTCCTATCTCGGAGTGTTTTTAACTCATCAGAGAGCCAAGGAGCAGGAGAGTGTTTTATCTTAACAGGCCGAACTGGCGCGTGCTTATCGAAGAGCTGGATCAATAATGAATTGAAAGTGTTTACTTTCTCATCAACAGAATTAGAATTATAAACAATAGACCAGTCCATACCAATAGCATCCCGTCGTAGTTCTTCAATGTTCATGCCACCAAAATTGCGTTGCAAGGCGACCTTCACTTTAGACTTAGGAGGTCGGACCTTGTATGATAAGTAAATAAGATCATGGAAAGAAAAGGCCTCGGCATTACATTGACCATGCTTGGCAACGTGATCGCTGGAGGATACAATAATTAGGTCTAAAAGAGAAGGAGAACAATTCGGAAAATAATGAGTAGCGTCAAGCGGAAGAATATTAAGGTTGCTAGCATTTATGATAGATTTAAGTCGAGAAGAACGAGAGTCGTTTTTAAGAAGACAAGTATTAAAGTCGCCCATAAGGATCGTGTGGCTATAAAGGGGAGTCAGATCCTCTAACAGCTTCTCCAGAGTAGAAAAATAGTCTACCCTTAGAGAAGGACTGTAGAAGACTCCGAGAAGAATTTTGCAATGTGAGAGAGTAAGCTCAACAAAGAGGTGCTGTGCTACTTCTGATGAAGATGTTGGAGAAGAGACATTTACTATAGAAAAGGGAATATAGGAGCGAATATAAATTGCAATACCACCTCCAGATCTGATAATACGATCATTCCGTACAAGTTGGAACCCTGGAAGAGAGAAGGACGAGGATGGAAGACAAGGATTAAGCCAAGTTTCTGACACAAGAATGGCGTGAATATTTTTATTGTCAAAAGAGGCAACCATGTCTGGGAAATGTGCTGGAATACTTTGAGCATTGATGTGAATAAAATTAAAGTTTTTAGACACATCAGAGAAAGCATTAGTAAGAACATCAGAGAGTGGCAAAGATGTCGAGTGGAAACTATCATTTAAAGAAGAAGATAAAGATTGAAAATGGTCACTCTGGTCAGCTGAAGTGGCACTATGTGAATCCATAAACAAAAAATATAATAATAATAAATATAAAAAAGATTAATTACAAAATAAATAAATAATATAATACAAAAATAAATATAACCTATATAAAATTTGCGCTTTTCTAAACTCCTCTACCCGCCAGCTGCTAATTAATTACAAAGTAAAACAAACACATAATATATAAAACATATTAGAAAACATAAAACAGAAAAATAAAAACAATAAAAATTAATTGAAAGAAGGAAATTAAGTAAGAATTAAAGTAGAATGGCAAAAATAAAAACAAGTTTAAATAAAATCATAACTTATGCAATTTCCTTTCCGTGCAATAACAAAACGCAGTCTGCAAGTGACAGCTAACCTTCAAACTGTTCTGTCATTGTCATATATCAAACAAAAATTTTTATCTAAAATACACAACACAAATTACACAAACTCTGATTTAATATAAATAGATTATGGAATATAATATTTATATAAGCATAAAAAGTGTAACTATTTAAGCAATTAAAAACTTACTAGTTAGAGTCAAAGTAAGATTTATAACTCAAATCAATTGAGGGTATATAAAAAGTAACAAAGACAAAACACACAAATTGATACAGTAAGAACTGAAGGTACGAAATACACGTGTGGGAAAACCTATTTACGGGTTCGCCTGGACCTCCCAGTGACCACGGCATCCGCACGTACTTCCGACGAAGTAGTTGGACGGGCATCTGCGCTTTGGGGACCAATTATTTTGTCGAGTTCACTGATAGATGTAATGCGGTGATGCTTGCCATCGACTCCCGATACCACGACGACCCCACTCCTCGTCCAGCAACGGGAAACACCAACACGCTTACGCGCCTCCATGAAAGTGTTGTGGCGCGTTTTCGTCAGAAACTCCGATAAAGTGAAACCAGAGCCCTTTAGAGCAGTCTTCTTAAACCAGACACTGTCTCTAGTCTCAACCTGGCGAAATTTGACTAGGATTGGCCTTGGTTTATTTGGCACAGCTTGGCCCATCCGCTGAGTACGGCTTATATTTTCCCGGGTCAAAGGAACTTTAAGCCGTTCACCTACAGCCTGCAGAAAAACACTCACAGAATCCTCCATGGGAGCCTCCGGGACCCCGTGCACTAGAAGTATCTTCCGTCGAGTGTGCATTTCCAGCCTATCGCACTCCTGTGAAAGCAACTGCACCTGTGTCTGGATGGTTGTCAGTGTTGTGACGACAAACTTTCTGAACGAAGCGAAGTCAGCTTCCAGGGATGCCAATGTGCTGGAAGACGGCGCTGCGGTCGGTGTAGCCTTGTCCAGATTTGACTGGAACTCAGCCATCCTCGCCATGCACATTTTCTTGACATCATCAAGTGACTGCTGTAGTGAATCCATGATGTAGATGTTATTGATGACTTTATGAAGTTTTTGCCAATTATGTGAAAGTGAACTTCTTGTAAAGGACAGCTGGCAGGTATTTAATAGTTATGCAAGCATAAAACACAGAGATATAATTAAAATTGTACTAAAAAACTAGGAGAGCTCAAATTAACGTCTATTTGCAACCACCGTTTTTTTTTTTTGTACAAACATTTGTGTGCATGAACATGTCTGTTTGTATCGATCTGGATGTTTCGATGTATAATATGTATGTATTTACAAAAAAAAAGTATTTATGTAATGTTTATCCGTTGTCTGGCACCCATAGCACAAGCTAATGCTTATTTTGGGGCTAGATGGCGCTGTGTGCATAATGTCCAGAGATATTTATTTATTTTATTTAAATCAAATGAATGTCTTCCTAGCCTAGTTTTCGGCTATAGCGGTTATATCTTTTACGATCAGCCAACTACGCAGGTTATAATTATTAAAGTGCACAAGTGAGTGCGCAAGCACAGGTGCACTCCCTATTCCCTCACTCTCTTAACACGGTGGAACAGCAGTCTGACACGACCGAAGAGAGATCAGGCGCAGGACCAACGGCTAAACGTGCCTTCCGAAGCATGGAATCATCATTATTTTCAGACATTTAGATGATTCAAGCCGGCAAAAAACTGGAAACATTTACACAAAGTGACCTCTGGGTATTTGAGCCACAGAAAAAATAAATAATTAAAATGATAACGTCCTTACCTTAGTACAGTCAGCGTCATAATGATCTGAGCGTTCAAAATCATTCAAAATATCCGAACATTTGACAAAAATCAAACTTACAGCCCGTTCCACATAAGTTGTCCTTTAGCCGCTATATTGGCAGCATTGCCTACGCTTTGTAAATCTGTCAAAAAACAGATTGAATGTATTGAAAAACAATAGTACCAATATAGCGGCTAAAGAACAACTTATGTGGAACAGACTGTACCTCAAGACAAGGTGCATTTTCATTTGTTATTTGAGAACAAATGACAACAAACGATATAATAAGGTCATGTTGCCCTAGTACATTATGACATAGTGACCCCATCCACTGCACAATAGAGTTTCAAAACATCATCGTTATCATTTATTACGTTTACTTCATACCCCTCCCTATTTTCGAACGTTGGTGCGCTTTGAGGAATAGTTTAGTTGCGCTTAATTTGTTGCGCTTAAAAATGGTTGCGCTTCGAGGAATACCTCATATATACACCTAATAATATTATTGTTCTTAGATTGAATTTTGTCAAATGAGCAGATATTTTTGGTAGGTTTGAACGCTCAGGTCGTTTTGGCGCTGACTGTACTAAATACTGAACGCGCCAGTTCTCACAAAGTCATAAAATGTCACCTTTTCAGCACACAAGGTAACCGATGCATTCATTGACTAAAAAACTTCTAACAAAACTAATCGGGTGTGAAGGGGAACCGGGGGAGTTTAGTGGGTAGTGGACGCTATAGTCTCGAGTCCCACACACGGCCGCAGGTCTAGCTAGCCTGCGGTTATGGTGCATAAACGCATTCTCCTCCGAAAAAAAAAAAGTCCTTTCTGTCTTAGTAATAGAGGGTTAATATTACGGTAATACACAAGCTTGGGTTCTCAGCTGTTTGCGTTTATTGCATTTCGTCAATTCTTACTTCTACATTTTTTAAATGGGCAAGTAATAACTTGTGTGCAAACGTTTGAAATACATGATTCAGTATAAAAAAACTGCAATACAAACAATGTCATTATAGCTGAACAGCTAGACCTGAGGCTGTGTGTGGGACTCGGGACTAAAGCGTCCACTACCCACTAAACACCCCCGGTTCCCCTTCACACCCGATTGGGACGAGCCAGTGCCAGCCTTAAGGCTATTGACCAGCCCAATAGATAAGAAGAGCTACTACAATATTGTTGTCTTTTGTAAAGTGGAGGGAATCGAACCCACGACCTCCGGGTTTGACTATCTAGTCAAACCCGGAGGTCGTGGGTTCGATTCCCACTTACAACCACTACTTACAACCACTGTTCTACAGAGTTCTTTACTGTTAAGTGTCTTTTTTCTTCGTAATCACAAATAAATAAAATTCTATGGTTAAACGTTATCTAAAAGGGGCGAAACCTTTTCCATGGATTCGAATAAATGCATACTTTATTAGCCTATATAAGGTGGTTCGGCAGGTTTTGTCTTTAGTTCACCTAGATCTTCGACAACTAACAGCAAGATGAAAGTAACTCTAGTATTCTTCTTTATGGTAAGTTTTTATTTCATTTTATTTATACCACTCAGGTGGCGCTTAGGCCTTCCGGCGTAGACGGCCGGGCCGGAGAAGGCGTGCTCACAGGCGTCTCCTCTAGCCTGCGGATGACCTGCGTGCGGGGGTAGCCCCCCAGCGTACGCATTGCACAGGTCGCCCAAGCCAAGTCTGGGGGATCACCTCGTTTCTCGGGTGGTCCTCCTAAGGCGCAAACCCTGGCCCACTGCACCAGGCTGGGGTACCCGGGGATGGGCCGGTCAATCGAAACAGAGCGGGCACCGGCTCGTCCTCTCCGAGTGAAAGGGGAACCGGGGGAGTTTAGTGGGTAGTGGGACGCTTGGGTCCCGAGTCCCACACACGGCCGCAGGTCTCGCTAGCCTGCGGTTAAGGCGCATAAACGCATTCTCCTCCGGAAAAAAAAAAGGTGGCGCTTAGGCCTTGGCCTCGAATTTGAGCGACCCTTTCTGGGGAAGTGTCCCTCAATAAAATAGGGCGCAGTCGCCACTTATTGCGTCTGCTATAACAACTATCTGGTTCAAATGCTATTAGGATACTACCTTATGGAGTTGCGTGACGCGACAGTGATGACTTACATACACACAGATAAATAATTCGTTGCTATTGGTTGCTAATTACGGACAAGCGCAGTTAACGTTAGTTTTTGCTCAATTTCAAAAAATATTATCCTAATTAGCATTTCAATCGGATAATAATAGAAAGCATTTTTTACGCATCAGCGATCCCTCTGGTGTTGCAGATGTCCATGGGCGGCGGTGATTGCTTACCATCAGGCGACCCGCTGGCTTATTTTCCGCCTCTAGCATAAAAAAAGTGTGTTCCATAAAGGAAAAAATATCTAGAAAATGTATAAAACAAGCCTGACCTTGCTTTTAGACTTATCAAACTAATGTCTTTTAGTTAGGTCATTTAAAACATAATTTGGCTGTCAGAGTAATTTAATATGCATAATGGCAAGATTACAAGTCAGTTGACTGCATTTGACGAGCCATTTGGTGTAATGGACGAGAAGTCGGCTATTACACCAGAGCTCGCGAGTTCGATCCCCGCACGGTACAAACATTCATTGTGTGCATGAACATGTCTGTTTGTATCGGTCTGGGTGTTTCTATGTGTAATAATAATGTATGTATTCACAAAAAAAGTGTAATGTTTATCCGTTGTCTAGCACCCATAGCACTTGAAGCTAATGCTTATAATAGTTTGGGGCTAGATGGCGCTGTGTGAATAATGTCCAGGGATATTTATTTATTTATATAAACAAAATTACCATACAGTTTGGTCTAAAATAAACACTTCAATGAAAAGTTTTGTTTAAAAATTTATTTATTTATTTATTTCTTCCAAACTTACAACTATCTTTACAGAACTTAGCCTAATGCGATAGTGTATCTTATATATATAACTAATATTATTATTATCATCATCATCATCAGCCTATATACGTTCCCACTGCTGAGACAAAGGCCTTATCTCAATTGTGAGATAGTGTGGGCCATACTCCACCACGCTGGCCTAGTGCGGGTTGGTGGAGGGGTGCGTAAGGCAAGTGACCAACCTTAATGTGTCATTTGGCGGCTTGATATACTTAATGTTATCAAGCCGCCAAATGGCCTCTGACTAGGCTTGACGACTAATATTTACATTATAGTAAATATCAGCCGGGACCAACAGCTTAACGTGCCTTCCGAAGCACGGAGACGCTCGAAATTAATGTCACTAAATATGGTCAGAATAGTCACCCATCCATTAACCGACCGCGGCGTAGGTAGCTTGACTTTCGTTATCGCTAACGAACCACTGTCACAGCTGCGCCACGAGCGCCTCGATTATCATTATACTGCGTGTTTTTTTAGTCGTTGATTTCCCGCAGCAGAATGCTTTACCTTCAGTAGTACTATCGATTTATGCTAGTAATTTTTTTTTAATTTTTTTTTTTGAAATTTTTTTTAAACTTTTTTTGAAATTTTTTCTTAAATTATAATGGGAAAATGGAAACTAAATGTGAGTAAATAGTAAAATAATCATTTTTTTGATAAACGCGAAGGGCAATGACCCCGGCCGGTGACCGTTTGTGACGCAGCTAGTACTATTGGTTCGAGTTTCGTCTATCATAATCGTAAAACTTTTGATTTAACTAAAAAAAGAACTTTATTAATGTATTTTACTACTAAGATAGAATCATTTTACTGCGGGAAAACAACGACTAAAATTCCACGCTGTATTTGTGCGCAGTTAGTTTTGACAGAAAGTAGGTATCGTAGTTATCGTTACAATGATGGGTACTGGCTTAATCACCACGCTTGCCAAATGCGAATTGGTGATCACAAACCCGAGCTGTGTCCGAAAAACTGACTCAAATTTAGCACGACCCGAAAATTTAACCCAGGACCCTATATTGAAGCATCGAGGTCCACTTTAGAAGTTAATCAATAACTTATCAATACTGATAGATTAGTTGTGGTAGAGCCATGCTGTTTTACAGCATGAATGGGCCGGCTCGTCCGGGGAAGTAACACCCTCTCACATAAAACCAGCGTAAAATAATAGTGACTACTTATTGTGTTTCGTCTGGTTTGTGAAAGTACCGGAGGCCCACACCCCCCCCCTTAAAAGTCCAACAACGCACCAGCGATCCCTCTGGTGTTGCAGCTGTCCATGGGCGGCGATGATTGTTTACCATCAGGCGACCCGCTGGCTCGTTTGCCGCCTCTGACATAAAAAAGAAACAGATAAGATTTTGATAAATTTCGACCGCCTCCGTCTGGCTAGCTGCCACCCCCACAGGTGAAATCTGCCGCCATAATAGCTCTGGCTGTGTTCCGGCAGTATTAATGTGGGAGCCAGTACACTTGAAATCGAAGGCTCGAAGATCAGATGAGCCTACAGCATGGCAGCACATTGAGCGACGCTTTCTTGTGAAGTGTCCCTTAATGGAATAGATCACGGCTGCTTACTGGGTGGGCTGTTTGTGTGTCTGCCAAATGATGTAGTAGAAAAAAAATCTCTCTTTCAGATTGAAATGTTTTATATTGTTATTGATAAATATGTTTGTTTTTGTTATAGATCGGCACTGCATTCTGCGTGCCAGATGGTCAGAACAAGACGGGTAAGGGTATAATAAGCTTAGTTTTTCTTTAATGGCAATAGTTTGTATAATCTAGGAAGATACCTGCGACAGGTGTCACAATGACATTCCTAGTACGTAATTTTATCTAAAACAAATGGTAAAAAATCGATTCTTCTATCGACTTCCACTCCACTACAAGATTATATGTATACCTTTAAGAAAGTATTCTGATTTTTGAATCGAATTCACATTTAGATTTTTTAATCCAAGACAAATTACAATTATTCAAATTAATTGATTTTCGATTATAAAATTTACGTTTAAAGTGATAACTATACCGATACCAGAAATATGAATTAACGTAAGGGACATTTTGGCGAAAATGAGTTATATATATCATTGGATTCAGAATTTTCTGCTCTATCGATTGGTGTTATTAAAAAAGTTCTATCGTTAAAAAAATGTCCCTTACAGTAAGATTTTTTGGCCTGCGTAAAACGTTTTATGCCAAAAAAAAATGATGTAACAGACGTTTACATTTTTTTTTCTCTGAAAAATAAAGTAAGTCAATGGTGTTAAATAATTTACACCCTTACCTTGTCCCTTACTTTAATTCGTGATTAGAGTTTTTAAACAATTTAATTTAACCCCAGTTAAAGATACCCTAAATGACACCGACGAACGGTGAAGATGGTGATTACAGCTGATAATGATAACTAGATAAAATACTAAATAGAAAAAGTTACATAATTATTCTAACCACTTCAATTTCACCATTAAAAAAGTTTAATTTACCAATAGTTATATTATCATCATAATCTGTCTGCCCATTCCTAATTATTTAATCTTGTAATCTATGTATATAAAAGAAAGTGGTGTTAGTTACACTATTTATAACTCAAGAACGGATGAACCGATTTGGCTGAAAATTGGTAAAGAGGTAGTATTGGTGATACGTAATTATTAAAACTACAGAGTTTGTTATAGGACTCGTAATTAAAAGAGATCATAAAGTCAAATTATTATTTTTAATTGATAAGTAAAAGGTGTCTAAAACTGCTAATAATTTAGGACATTTATTTAAACATTGTTACTTTTAGAACATTTATTTAAACTCAAAAAAAGTTTAATATACTGATAAGTGTGTTGAATTTATAATAATTACGCAGACATAAAAGTCGAACATAAAAAAAATATTAATAATAAATCGTTTTATTTTTGTCTCCCTAAATTTCATTTAAATCTGCGATAGCTAGGCTGAAACTAACGTTTAATCATGCAAATAACCTATTTGCATGGTATTATAATACTCTAAATTTAGTATATTATAATCTATAGTTACATCAAATTGCAACACTGTAAAGTCCTTTACAATAGAATTTCATATAATTTTCTATTTCTCTTGCTGCTTACGTTATGCTTGACGGTTTACAAATAAAATATTAGCAACGTAAGGTACAACAAAACGTATTTTTTTAATGTAAGAGACATGCTATTTCTTAAACCACTGGGTATTTCTAAATTATTCGTTCATAGCATGAAAGAAGAGAAAATTCTAAGAAACTTTGCTCTAGACACAATTAAAATTGAAGCAGACAGTAAAAAGTTATAGAGAGATTTAATTTTTTTTTATCGTTTTTTGGCTCTCCTGAAAAACAGTGTTTTGTCCCTTACGTTAATTCATATTTCTGGTATCGATACATTGAAATGCTAAATTAGAATGTTGTGCTCAGTTGTCATCGAAATGCTTTAGTATTATAAACTGAACTTAATTTTAACATTATTGTATTTGATTTGTATTTTGTTACTGTGCCAAAGAATAAATAAATAAATAAATAAATAAACAAAACAATTTTATCGATATCTTACACTTTCATAATCGATTATTAAGATAAGATAAGAGAAAGATAACAGCAATAAACATCCATAAGTGGGAGGGGCCGCCAAAAAATGAACGTTATGTCTCTGCATACAATATAGACAGTCAAAAATTGTAAAGTTTTACGTCAAACCGATGACACTTGTCGCAGGAATCATCCTACATTTTACGAACTATGTATATTCTATAAGTGCTTAATTTTGTTCGACCACAGAACAACGGTACATAAGTACTTAAGTATTGTGCCATGGTTCCGGATACCCAGGTCGGAAAAAAATTGTTTCGAAGTAGTTATTAATATATTTTATGGATACTATAAATGGAGGTGGCACATCTTAGTCAATGCAAACAATCTTTGTGCTATCTTAGTTTTTTTCTGATTAAAGTTGATAGTTCCTAACTCATGGACCATAGAGATCTAAAGTTTCCGTTATCTATGTCATGGACGTAGAAATGCACGTCCATATTGTGACTTTTTTTATTGCTCTTTCTAATTTTAAAAGGTAATTTACTAATCCTCTTATTTTTCCCTCTTCAGGACTTCTAGGTGGACTCCTCACTGGTGTAGGTGAGCTAAAAAACTGGTCAAATTTTTTTACGATTTCGTTTTTTATTTTTTTACGAATATTTCAAACATTTTAAAGTATATGCCTGGTTAATTCAACATAACTATTATAGTTTAAGCGACTATTTGAATTCTCAACATTAGATCGGGAACGTAATCATCTTTTATTGTAAACTCATATCACATTATCACATTACTTTTGCTCAATATGTTAGCATGCTATGATATGTATAGCGGAACAAGGCTGACTTCTTGTACCTGACTACCTAAGTAACCTGTTTCTCGCAAATAAATAATTTCAATTTTCAATTTCATTTTTATAACAAGATACTTTTTAATAATAAAGATGCTGAAAAAAAAAATACTTGCGTCATCTACTTAATTTCTTAAAAAAAATAGTTTTTTTTTTAACGAAGTGCAGTGTTTGCTATTTTTTACAAATAATGAAATAGGTCTTTATTCGATTATGGAATTAAAATAACATTTATTAAAACCATATCTCTTTCCTTATAGGTGGCCTCGTTGACGGCTTGCTTGGTTAGTACAATAAAAATAATCTCATTATTAAAAAAAAAACACTCATCCCATCTCTATAAAAATATACCATTTTTTTCTTCGTTATCAATGAAATATGACCGAAAAGTGAAAAACATTTGAATCGAATAATTTGTTGTACTGTTTGATGCAGTGGCGCCTATGGTGGCGCTACTAAAAGTACCAAACAAACTCAATTCAAATTACTTTTTAATTTTCGGTTTTGTACGTGCTAGCTCAATAAGCGACATAAAAAATATTTTTTCATGTTAAAATACATGGTTATTTTTAAAGTAACTTTTACATTTTTTTTTCATTAAAATATTCTATTGAATAATGCTCAATTTTTTTTATCAAAATTAAAAAAAACTTTTTATGAAAAGTGATAAGTGTAAACTTTTATTAAAATAATATTTTTTTAGGAACAAATGGTTTAGTTCCTGGAGTAGTAGGAGGAGGACTAAGTAAGTTATTTTTTATTCTTTATTTGAGTCACAATGTTTTTTTAGAATAATTTACAAAAAGAGTAAAATATACTACAATTTTTCGGATCCAAGAAATAACTTTGTTTTTGGATTTATTTTTATTTCTTTAAATATTTTTGTTTTTATATTTTATTTAAACTATTTGAAAGTCCTTATTGTAGGTGTATAGTACCTAAATTACATCACAATTTAATATTAATAATTCAATTTTCTTCTAGATGACATATTGCAGGGCGTTGTCGGTAAGATTTCACAGTTTTTATACAAATCAGTTTGAGAAACAGAATGCAGAAGCATTTTGTATTCTTTTGACCGCCTCCGTAGAACAGTGGCTAAGCCGCTCGGGTATAAAACTCGGAGGTCGTGGGTTCGATTCCCACCTTTGGTCTGGTTGGTGGTAGGGCTTTTTCAGAGTCCGATTGGCTAGCTACCACCCCCACAGGTTAGATCTGCCGCCATGTTCTCCAGATCTTTTATAATAACTATTTCATCAGACACAGAACTCTGTTTTAATGCAATTGTATAATCAATTGAAGGAAGTTTAATTAATTTTTCTTTTAATAAAGGACCAAATGGATTACTAAAAGGTGTTGGTAGTGTCGTCGACCACCTCACAAATCCAAAAGATGGTAAGTATTCTTGGTTTCTAATACTATAATATGGTGCAGAAGAAGTTTGTCCGCCTCCGTGGAACAGTGGCTAAGCCGCTCGGGTATAAAAACACGGAGGTCGTGGGTTCGATTCCCGCCTTAGGTCTGTATGGTGGTGGGGCTTTTTCAGAGCCCTACTGGCTAGCTACCACAGGTGAAATCTGCTGCCATAACAGCTCTGGCTGTGTTCCGGCAATATTAATGTGGGAGCCAGTACACTTGAAATCAGAGGCTCGAAGATCAGAAGAGTCTACAGTCTGGCAGCACATTGAGGGACGTTTCCAGGTGAAGCGTCACTCCATGGGATAGGCCACAGTGACCGCTTACGATGGATGGACGAAACGAGTGAGCTCACCTAATGAGGTGGTAACTGACCTAGTATAAAAAAAGTGACTACAGGAATAAAACATGAAATAATGTAATATGCCAAAGGGGTAAACGAGTTCTGAATAGAGACCGCGCCTCGGTAAACGTAGTGTAGGACGCCCTCAGGCCAGGTGGAGTGACGATTGGCGCAAGATGGCTGGCAGGAGCTGGATGCGAGTAGCCGAGGAACGATCAGAGTGGCGAGCTTTTGCTGATTGGAATCTTACTAATCTTACTTCTTACTAATATTATAAATGGGAAAGTCTGGATGTTTGGATGTTTAGATGTTTGGATGTTTGGATGTTTGTTTGTTCCTCAATTACGCCTAAACGGCTGAACGGATTTAGATGAAATTTGGCACACGTATAGTTTATAACCCGGATTAGGACATAGGCTATAAAATTCCTACGGGAAACGTCTCATTCCCGCGGGATAACAATTTTAAAAATACTAAACCGATTTGAATAATTCTTTCACCGTTGGAAAGCTACATTATCCCTGGTGAACATAGGGTATTTTTTATCCCGGAAATGTGAGGAGAAGGGGGGATATTTGAAAAAAGAGATTACGCGCGGGTGAAACCGCGGGCGGAAGGCTAGTAATTAATGAATAAAAAAACTCTGACTCTTTTTCATTTATTTTTCATAGTACAGCCAAATTGGAACGTTTAGTAAAATAATTGTAATATTAGCGAAAGTATATTTTGACGACCAATAGAGGAGTCGTGGGTTCGAATCCCACCAGGGGCAAACATTTATTTATTTATATTGACTAGCCCGATGCCGCATTTGGTAGTAACTATGCCCTATGCAACTGTGCCTATGCGCCAGGGGTCGTGGGTTCGAATCCCACCTAGGACAAAAAACTTAAATGCGTATAGGTATATGTATTATTAACACCATTTTATTTCAATCTAGGTGTGAAACCTACCACGGAAAAACCCGCAGAAAGTAAGTATTATAGATTTTTTTTTTAATATAACACTTAAAAAAAAATTATTTATTAATTAAACTTACAGTAAATTAAAATTAAAATGAGATGAAAAGACAGTAATAAGTAAAAATTTATTCAAACACAATATAAATATATTAATATTATAAAGAGGAGAGATTTGATTGTTAGTATGGAATAGGCTCTGAAACTACTCCGAACCGATTTGAATAATTCTTATTTTGGAAAGCTACACTATCCCCGGGTGACAAAGTGTACTTTTTAACCCGGAAATGTGGGCGAAAGGGAGGATATTTAAAAAAAGAAATTACTTGCGGGTGCGGTTAATACCTATAAACTAAAATAATCTAAACTAATAAATAACTTGTTTGTCTGTCCCTCATCGTTCTTTGTGTAATAATAAAAGATTAGTTATTATAATAATGTTTTTTTATTTCAACAGAGACCCCATTACTTGGAGGTAAGTTCAAATATTTTGCATACTTGCCCTTGGGCGCATTTCGATAGATAGATAAATGTTTATAACATGTAACATAATACAACTGTACAATACAGGCGGACTTATTGCTACCAGCGATCTCTTCCAGTCAACCTTAGGATAGATGAAAGTATGACAAAATAATTAGAACAAGCAAAAATAAAGCTAGGTCGTGGGTTCAAATCCTCTCAGGTTATTCATGTGATGAAGACGTCTTGTTTAAATTACAAAACATTTTTGTTTTTTAAAGTCAGATATTTTTTTAATAATAATAATCCTATAAATCTCTGGACATTATTCACACAGCGCCATCTAGCCCCAAACTAAGCATTAGATTGTGCTATAGGTGCTAGAACGGCAAGCGCATAATATCTATACTAGTGCACGCTATGATGGCCGTTTTGACATAATTTCAATAGTGATGTGAAATGTTAATTTTATTCTCGAAAAAATAATCTATTTGTTGCAAGTAGTACCTGATAGTGGTGTATAAGTATAGTGTTTTTGTGAAAGCAGGATTTTTTATCCTTTCTATAATTTAAATTAAGTGATATTTTTTGAATGATTTACAGGTGGCTCTTCAGGTGGTAAGTAGTATTAAAATAATATGTAAAGTTATTAAACCGATTTAGTATTGATCAAGATTTAAATTTTATAGGAATAAACCACTCGGTAAAAATTTTGATCTAAGGACAATGGGCATTTTGGTACAATTTTCAATAGCGATGAGATATACTACAATATCATTGTATAGGTATTTTTTGTAGAACATTATTAACTATGGCGGCACTTCTCAATTTGTTGTACTTCCGGAGTTATGGCCCACATTGTTTATCGATTATTTTTGTACTAAAAATACCTTCCAATGATGTGTAATTATTTCTATTGGAAATTGTATCAGGTCCCACACATTTTTGCCCGTTGTCCTTTGGTGCACCAAATAAGATACTTCAGAAGTTAGTGCGTACTTATAAAATACACAAAAAAGGTTACAAAATAAGTTCCTTTAAATTTTTCTGTTTAAAATAAATTCTTATATTATAATATGTTAATTTATATTTTCAGATAGCAAGCCAGGCCTTGGTGAGTGTGTTTGTCATGTTTTTTAAATACGAAATAATACAGTAATTTACATAAGCGGCGTTTTAATTTTTTTTTTAATAAAACATAAAATAGGAATTTTTATATTTTTTGCAATGAAATTATTTATAATGATAGTAGTATTAATGTGGGAGCCAGTACACTTGAAATCAGAGGCTCGAAGATCAGATGAGCCTACAGTCTGGCAGCACATTGAGCGACGCTTCTTGGTGAAGTGTCCCTCAATGGAACAGGCCGCAGTGGCCGCTCACCATCAGGTGGGCTACGTGTCTGTCTGCCAACTGAACTAGCATAAAAAAAAGATAAATAAATGGCTATCTCATGTTTATTATTCATAATTATATCGATTTAATATATTTTTTTATTTATCTAAATAAAATTTTATTTTATTAACAGTTGATGGCTTATTGGGCGGCGTCGGTGACCTTGTTGGTAAGTTGATATAAATAAATAAATATCCTTTTAAAATAGTCACACCATTAAAGTCTAGTAGTTTAAGAAGCACTTGAAAATCCAGTTTAAAAAAAAAACTAAAATTTAGACGAATATTTTAAGTCATCATTGTAATTTATTAATTGGTTTTTAATATTGTACGTCCGAAATGGGCAAACTGTTGACACTTAATCATTGACATGTAACATCAAATGTACACAGTTTTGACAATAAATTATTACTTACTTACTTACTTAGAATCAGATTACGATCTCGGAGTCCTGAGTTCGATACCCGGGTTTGCGAATTTGTAAGGGCGGGTTCCCACTTATCCGATCAGTCTTTTTTCTCGGTCAGTCTAAATAGACGGATGTGCCATTGGCAGTGCAACTTTTTCGTACAATTTTTTCGTACACAGCTTGGGTTTGTATTAACCAATCTGTATTTGGCAAGAGTGATGATTTAACCAGTAGCAATGATTTGTTTTCAATGATGGAGGCCTTTGCCCTGCCAAGCAAGCCTAATACATTTTTTATATTATTTATTTTATTTCAGGAGGAAAGGATGGATCACCTGGACGTGAGTAATATTAAGTGATAAAGAATAAAAAAATAAATTTGTAAAAAAATATCAAATAGTACAAAAATCTATGCGTTTAGGAATACACAATATTAAAGATGCCTGCCTTTGTTTTACTTTTAACCGACTTTTAAAGAAGGAGTAATAATATTTTTTTGTTTTATCAACAGTTTTGGGCGGTCTCGGAAATGCTCTAGGTAAGTTATTTATTATTCCTTTTAGAGAATATTATGTTTTTATAATATATTAGGGTTTGTTCTTGAGGACTTGGGTACAATTCCAGATTCAATTTTTTTAAGTTTTTTAACATTGTGCTTTAACTTGTTCAGAAAATTGCATGTCATCATTTTATCACTGTGATCGTGATTTTATATCCATGGATAATGCCGAGTTAAGAAATATGTATTATTTAAATGTTGCCGTTGTAGAGTTAAAAATGAATAGCCTTAAGCTGATTTTAAAAGCGTTTATTTTTATTATATTTTTCAAAACTGACTAAATATTTTATATTTTTTTATAAAACAAAATACTTTTAAAAAAGTATAGAAAAATAAACTAAAAAGGCTTGCAACAAATATTAACTAAATATTCGTTAACTTTTCAGGTGGAACTGATGGCAAAGGAGGGGGTAAGTAAAAAAAAGAAAAAATATAGTTATAATTAATGTAAAAATATATAGCTTGAAGAATTTGGATTATCGTTATGTTATAATTAACACATTTTAGATTATTTTTAAGAGATTATAATCTGTCAAATTGAAACCGTTTGTTTACAATCTGTCGCTTGTTAAATTGATGGAAAATAATTCTATTGTAAATCCACAGATCACAATTTATCAATATAATTATATTGTACCTAATCTAACGGCTTTTTTGCAGTCTTACGGGTTATAGGTACAGCGTGTTTTGTTAAATGAGCAAAACCTAAAAATAGTTTGATCAGAACTACGAGTAGAATCGATTTAACAACTTTTTAATATAAGTGACATTTTTCAGATAGTCTATATTATATTAATAGGTCAAGCCGTCACATGCGCTAAGCGTCAAAGGAGACGCAAGAAAAGATTTGAATTTCTAGTAGACCTAAAAAAGCACATAAATAAATAAATAAATATTTCCTGGACACTATCCACACAGCGCCATCTGGCCCCAAACTAAGCATTAGCTTGTGCTATGGGTGCCAGACAACGGATAAACATTACTTATATACTTTTTTTTTGTAAATACGTATACATATTATACATAGAAACACCTAGACCGATACAAACAGACATGTTCATGCACACAAATGTTTGTACCGTGCGGGGATCGAACCCGCGACCTTTGGTGTAATAGCCGACTTCTCGACCATTACACCAAATGGCTCGTCTAAACATAAAACCTTTTAATTCCTTTTAATGTATTTTTTTTCTTTTAGAATTAGGTCAATTGAATTAAAAATCATTTGGGGTGTCTGAGGTTTTGTGCATATTTTAACATAACACGTTGTATAATTATTACCGTTTATTCTTATGAGTCTTATTAAAACATTATAATTTATATTTGTTGTTTTTTCAACAGTATTGGGAGGTCTTGGAAGTGCTCTTAGTAAGTTTTTATTTATAATCTAGAGGTTTTTATATTATATTAAAATATTTGTGTTTTCCTAGCCAAATTTTATTGCCATTGCAGTCAGAATGCCTGGCAATAAATCAGAGTTTTTTTTTAATATCAGAGGCGGCAAACGAGCCAGCGGGTCGCCTGATGGTAAGCAATCATCGCCGCCCATAGACATCTGCAACACCAGAGGAATCGCTGATGCGTTGCCGGCCTATGGGGGTATGGGGGGTGTGGGCCTCCGGTACTCTCACAACCCAGACATAACACAATAGTAGTCACTATTATTTCACGCAGGTGTTTTTTTTTTATAATGAAGCAGTCAGGATGACCTCACTCCCTATGGTAAGCGCATGTGAGGTCCAAATATAAAGTTGACTGGCTCAATAGAACATAGTACCCACTGAGCCAGTCACCCTCACCCTGATGGCCTGAATTGTATAATAGTTGGTTAATCGTAAAGCTTGGCCACCGTAGCTGAGAACTTAGCTAGGACGACATTTTAGCAATTAAAATAATAATAATATATTAATATTTCTTATACTTTCAGCTGGTAAAGATGGAAAGGGTGGATGTGAGTATTATTATTTTATTTCATACTTGTCTCTTTTTTATTTCACTTAAGTTTGGGTGGTGCCACACGGGCGTTGCGGCTTCGCTGCGTTAGCGAATGAGCGATGACGTTCCGTTGTTTTTCATATAAATCTAAACGACATGCCATACGATACGTTGAAAAGACGGACGGCAACGCGAACGCAACGCCCGCGCAACGCAAAGGAGAGGAGAGAGACGACGTAAGGAAGGGGGCTGCGTTGGAGTGGCAGCGCTCATGTGCCATTCACTGCGTTGAAATAATTGCATTGCGACGACGCAGCGCAGCTGCAACGCCCGTGTGGCACCACTCTTTCGTGCCGGTTCTTCTCGATATATAACAACATAAAAAAGGCGGGCAACGCGCCTGAGACCCCAAGGGGGTCTCGGGTGCCTATGGGCGGCGGTGATCACTTATCATCAGGTGACCCACTTGATCGTTTGCCCGCCTATAATATAAAAAAAAACATTCCAAATCTGGTGGAAGAGTCACTACAATATTAATGTCAGATGATTGTTATAAGCATCTTTGAAGCCTACATTAAGAGGCCTATTACAAAGAGCGCGCGCTCGGTACTGACTGAGTTCGGACGGCCAGCGCATCGCATTTTGTAGTAATTTTGCAGTTATATTTATTGATATTATCGAAATAGGATAATAAATGAATTGTTTAAAATTGTAAAATCTTCATTCCTCATGATGTAACAAGTATTCTGGTATATATTTTGCCTAATTGTATTGTCGTAGAAAGGAGAAATTCACAGTTAACTTAAAGCGATTTTCGAAGATTTTTGCTTTAGAACTAGATGTTTTTTTATATATAAAACCAAAGATATTTAAAAATCCGAGGCCGCTATGAACTATACGACTATATAAGAGATAACATTCTAATTTTTTTATTTCATATGCTTAGAACAGTAGTTCAATCTATGAGCTTAAAAATGTGCCTTCGCGCATTTTATGAAAATCTTTCTCTGCAATTTTGGGTTCAATTAAAAAGTTAAGCAAAATTTACAAAAAGCAAGGCCGCTAAGAACTATTCCAATAGATATTCTACACTATTTAATAAGTTATTATTGTAAATGTATTTTTGTTTCTGAGATCGATAACGCCAAAGTTGGCCATTTTATGCAATAATCCCTGTCAAGATGTAATAGGGGGCTTTATAAAGCATATTTTGATTTTTATAACTCATTATAAAGATAATGATAAATAACAATGTATTTTTCCTTTTAGAGTATTGGGGACTGTTGGAGACACTGTAGGATGTTTAAGCATCTTTGAAGCCTACATTAATAAAGCATATTTTGATTTTTATAACTCATTAAAAAGATAATGATAATTAACAATGTTTTTTTCTTACTTTTACAGTATTGGGGACTGTTGGAAACACTGTAGGAAGTTAGTATGACGTTTTATTCGATTATTAATCAATAATATCCCTGGACACTATTTGTACCGTCTAGCCCCAAACTAAACATAGCTCGTTTTATGGGTTCAAGACAACGATTTTTATTTTTTATTTGTACATACGTTTAACGAGCCATTTGGTGTAATGGTCGAGAAGTCGGCTATTACACCAGAGACCGCGGGTTCGATCCCCGCACGGTACAAACATTTGTGTGCATGAACATGTCTGTTTGTATCGGTCTGGGTGTTTCTATGTATAATATGTATGTATTTACAAAAAAAATATACAAGTAATGTTTAACCGTTGTCTGGCACCCATAGCACAAGCTAATGCTTAGTTTGGGGAGCCATCTAGGCTCTGTGTGAATAATGTCCAGAGATAATTATTTATTATTATTTATTATTACCCTAATCTGCCAAAAAATTCTCAGTTGTATGAGAACTCTATTTAAAGTAAAACATGACGAATCCATAAGGCGCTGCGCACACGACGGCGCGGGCCGGTCTTTTTGACCGCAAAGTAATAAAGACCGCGCCTGCCCGTCAATGCCCGCGACTGCCCTCACCTACAGAAATGCCGCCGCCAGTGTCCGCGGGCACCCGCGACGCGGTCTTTTTGTCCTTCGTGTGCGTTGGTAGTATAGGAATTAAATTGACCGCCCCTGCCCGCGCCGTCGTGTGCTCAGCGCCTAAGGGTTCCGTTTTTTGCCATTTGGCTACAAAACCCTGAAAAGCTGAAAATTGGATGTAGAAATTTAACAGATTAGGGTAGTCTGATGTGCTGTCGACTGTACAATCAGCCATAAATAAAAAATAAATAGTTAATTTTTACTAAGTGAATCTTGTATAAAAATACATTAAAAGAAGTGTGTGGTAAAGTTATAAACAATTTTTTTTTTATTATTTCAGCAAATCCTGTTGGCGGTCGTAAGTAAAGTAGACAATAATTATCTTCATTATAAATTAACACTATTACCTACACAAATATTATTTATTTATTATTTATTTATTTATTTACTTATAAATCTGAAAGTGTGTATGTTGGTTTGTCCCTTCACGTCACAATAAAGCAGCGGATCATCGTGGTTTTAGATAAAATATAATTTGGGAGGGATATCAACAAGTGCGTTTTTTGCAAGTTTTGGTGGATGATTTTTTTTAGATTTTTACAATAAAAAATGACATAATCATATACTTCTAGGCGACTTCTAACTTCTATATTTCCTAATAATATGAATCGTGTTCACAAAAACTGAATACTTAATACTATTTATTTTAGAATTATCATTTTCCTTTTTCTATCATTCACAGTTTTGGGAGGAGTTAGCAACCTTGTAGGTGAGTATTTGGACCTTGTTCACAACTTCACACAGCGCCTTCTAGCCCCAAACTAAGCAAGCAAGCTACTATGGGTGTGTATTTAAAAACACCAAATAAAAATTATTTATCGAGTAAGTAATAGAATGATGTGTTAATAAAAATAATTATTGTGGTTCTAATATGCTTGGAGCTAGATGGCACTGTGTAAATATTGTTTTTTATTTATTAACCTGAGTAAAATACAATAATTTAAAAAAATAATTATAATACTTATATTTTTTTTATTTTAGGAGGAAAGAACGGAACTGGTGGTGGTAAGTAATTTTGTTAATATTATTTATATTATTATCAATATATGTAGGTCAAAGTATGTCTCTGGTCGTGGTCCTAGATTCAATGCCAGCCCCGGAACTTTTATTTAGTAAAAACGAATTTTAAATTCTTAAATACTGGTTTAAAATAATTTTACCGTAAATCAACCGATACCGATTACCGTAACATATTTTTAACTAATTTTACAACTTTAAATCTCTATTCATTACAGCGCGCAATGCTTGTTACATAAATATATTTTAAATGCATTTAAACTGACATTTACATGAAAGTTAAATATTAAAAATATTATTTTTTCTATGAACAGTATTAGGAGGAGTTGGCCAGCTTTTGGGTAAGTTGATAAAGTACCTTTATATTGAATAAATAATTCTAAGATTAAAATGATCGAATCTTGTGAGAATTCTTTCTACCAGGTGGTAGGTTCCTGTACTGGGCCGTCTAGGTGGGTACCACCGCAGTGCCAGATATTTTCCCGTGAAATAGAGGTGTGTTAAGCACTTCTGTGTTTCGGGGAAAGAGCACTGAAGCTAGTGAAATTACTGGGTATATGCATGGTATATGAGACCTAATAACTGTCGTATCTTAAGGCGGGCAACGCGCCTGCGACCCCAAAGGGGTCTCGGGTGCTTATGGGCGGCGGTGATCACTTATCATCAGGTGACCCACTTGCTCATTTGCCCCCCTAGAACATAAAAAATGGATAAGAACAATGCTTTTTAATTTAAAAAGTTGATGTGGACTAAAGAAAGGATTTTGTCCCATAAAATAATAAAATAGAGAGTAATTTTGAACGAAACTCCGTCAGCTTTGTAGCTGAATTCATAAAACTTCCTAATTCACTTTTTTAGTAATAAATATAAAAGAAGCTGCTTGAACGAAGTCAATGTTAGAAGGGTTGCAACTAATTATTATTATTATATATTTTTAGGTGGAAAAGACGGAAAGGGTGGTCGTAAGTATATAGTAAAACATTATTATATTAATTTATCTATTAAGATCGTTAAAGTGCAATTTTAACTAAAATATAAATTATAATGTTTAATAATAATATTTAATTATTATTTTTTTACCAGTGTTGGGAGGTGTTGACAACCTTTTGGGTAAGCTTATTTTAATTTCCATTAAAATTACTCGATTCCTAATAATTTTTACTTTTCAATAGTTGTCAAATATTTAAAACTTACATAAATTTTATTATTTCAGGCGGTAAAAACGGCTCTGGTGGATGTAAGTATTACGTACTATATCATATTTTAATTGAATAGTTTCCAAATAAAAAGCTTTAGCACTTGTGTTTACCGGTTTTATTGATTCTAAATACTCATGTAGAATCAACGAGGGTACCACAAATAATTCTACTAATCCTACTAATATTATAAATGCGAAAGTATGGATGTTTGGATGTTTGGATGTTTGGATGTTTAGATGTTTAGATGTTTGGATGTTTGTTACTCAATCACGCCTAAACGACTGAACGGATTTAGATGAAATTTGGCACACGTTTAGTTTATAACCCGGAATAGGAAACGTCTCATTCCCGCGGGAATATCAATTTTGAAACTACTGAACCTATTTGAATTTCGCTGTTGGAAAGCTACACTATCCCCGGTGAACATAGGGTACTTTTGATCCCGGAAATGTGGGGGGAAGGGGGGATATTTGAAAAAAGAGATTACGCGCGGGTGAAACCGCGGTCGGAAGGCTAGTTACATTATACTTTAATACAAATTAACACCCATTCAGTCTTAGATTCAGACATTTTCTCAAGCTTATTATGTAATGGATAAACATTGCTCTTAATCTTTTTTTTGTAAATACATACTTATTATAGAGTAGGGGCCGCCTCCACGGTTTCACCCGCGCGTAATTTCTTTTTTCAAATATTCAATTCACCGCTTGACAGCATCATACCGCTCTTGATGGCCCGCATTAGAGTTGCCCAACTATCGATAGTTTCGCTATCGATAGTTGACCTTGAAAAATAGTAACAATATCGATAGTGCTATCGATAGTATCGATACTATCGATAGCCCAATCCAGGCAATACTATCGCGGGTAAGCAATACTATCGATACTATCGATAGTATTGTTGATCGATAGTTAAAAAACTATCGATAGTATTGTTGCTCGATAGTATCGATACTATCGATAGTATTGCCTGGATTTGGGCTATTGATAGTATCGATAGACTATCGATACTATTGATATGACGTCAACTATCGATAGACTATCGATAGTTTAGCGATAGTGGACTATCGATGGGCAACTCTAGCCCGCATCAAGCGGCGACCGCAATTCGAGGTCTAGGTCTAATAGCGACTTGTAGTCCACTTTTTTTCTCAACTAATACACCAAATTTTTTTCCTATTGTTTTACAGTGCTTGGTGGAGCCGGTGGCCTTCTTGGCGATGCTCTGAAAGGACTTGGTGAGTGGTACTAATTCAATAATATTTTTTTTATTTTCTCACCATAATATTATATAATGTACAGTTCAAAATTGTCTTACAATAAATAAATAAATAAATATCTCTAGACATTATTCACACAGCGCCATCTAGCCCCAAACTAAGCATTAGCTTGTGCTATGGGTGCTAGACAACGGATAAACATTACTTAAATACTTTTTTTTTTGTAAATACATACATATTATACATAGAAACAGCCTGACCGATACAAACAGACATGTTCATGCACACAAATGTTTGTACCGTGCGGGGATCGAACCCGCGACCTCTGGTGTAATAACCGACTTCTCGACCGTACATTAAGTAAGAGCTATTACATTATTTTGTAGTGGTAGAGCCATGCTGTTTTACAGTACGCATGGGCCGACTCGTCCGGGGAAGTACCACCCTCTCACATAACACCAGCGTGAAATAATAGTGACTATTATAGTGTTTCGTCTAGTTTGTGAGAGTGCTGGAGACCCACACACCCCTTAAAAGGCCGGCAACGCATCAGCGATCCCTCTGGTGTTGCAGATGTCCATGGGCGGCGGTTGTTGCTTACCATCAGGCGACCCGCTGGTTCGATTGCCGCCTCTGACATAAAAAATGGCCAATTTTACCACTGCTTGATATGTTCCTGACAAGAAATCGTTGATCTTTATTTGTCAATTTAAAAAAAAAACAGTGTCATTGTACGACATACTATAAAAGTGCTTAACATTATAATAACCTAGGGTTGCCATCCGTCTGGGTTTCCCCGGATTTGTCCTAGTTTAGAGGGCATCCGGGGAGCGTTCGGGGAAGGTTATTATTTGTAGACCGAGTTTTAAAAAATAAATAAATAAAAAAAATTTGGGCCGCCCGAGACACGCACTATGCCCGCACACCACACCACGATGTTTTTATAATATGTTTAAAAGATCTTGTTGACATGTCCGGCTTTCGGACTCTAAAATCCGGGGTTTTCACGCGTCTTGTCCTGTTTTCCAAATTTTAGAGATGGCAACCCTATGATTACCATATTATTATATTGACATTTTTAACTTACTGTAAAAACTATCATTGTAAAATATTTATACCTTGGTTGTAAGGTAAATTTTAAAAGAAAAAAAAAGTTACAAAACTTAAATTGTATTTATCCGTGGATTGGTGACAAATCTTTAATCGAACCAATTTTAATACAAATAATAATAATCGTTTATTTGCACGAAAACATAACATGAACTAAGTATCGTTGTTTTAATTACAGGTGATGGAGGCCGTAAGTATCTGGGCATAATTAATATTTAATGGTTTGAACATTCCAAAGAATTCAAAATAGTATTAATAATAATGATAATAACCTTTGCCTCAAGACCACTCAAGACGAAAGTCTTTGTCTTTGTGTTGCCAGTCATGACTTACGGAACGGAAACGTGGCCACTTACAATGTGCCGCATAAAAAGGCTCAAAATCGCGCAAAGGGCAATGGAGAGGGCTATGCTTGGAGTCTCCCTGCGTGATCGCATCAGAAATGATGAATCCGCAGAAGGACCAAGGTCACCGACATTGCCCGAAAAATTGCGAGCCTTAAGTGGCAGTGGGCAGGACATTGCAAGGAGGACTGACGGCCGTTGGGGCGCAAAGGTCCTTGAGTGGTGGCCACGTACCGGGAAACGCAGCCGTGGTAGGCCTCCCACAAGGTGGACCGATGATCTCATAAAGATCGCCGGAATCCACTGGATGCGGGTGGCGCAGGACCGATCGGTTTGGAGATCCTTGGGGGAGGCCTATGTCCAGCAGTGGACGTCGTTTGGCTGAAATGATGACGATGACGAACCTTTGGTGTGCTTTTGGTGTGCAATTAGTATTTTGGTGCACGTTTCAGCCTTTTTGCATATTCGGAAAAGTCCATTAATTATCACATTTGCATTGGAGCGAATGCCAAAACCTTGTTATGGATTTTATAAGGGGATAGCCTCCGCGGTTTCATCCGCGCGTAATCTCTTTTTTCAAATATCCCCCCTTCCCCCCACATTTCCAGGATCAAAAGTACCCTATGGTCACCGGGGATAGTGTAGCTTTCCAACAGTGAAAGAATTATTCAAATTGGTTCAGTAGTTTCAAAATTGATATTCCCGCGGGAATGAGACGTTTCCCGTAGGAATTTTATAGCCTATGTCCTATTCCGGGTTATAAACTATACGTGTGCCAAATTTCATCTAAATTCATTCAGCCGTTTAGGCGTGATTGAGGAACAAACATCCAAACATCTAAACATCCAATCATCCAAACATCTAAACATCCAAAAATCCAGACTTTCGCATTTATTATATTATATTATAGTAAGATAAGTAAGATATTAGTGTATATTTATTATTGTTTTCAGAGGGTCTTCTCTCCAACGTTTTCAAAGGACTTGACGGTGTCCTCAGTAAATTAGGTAAGAAAAATGAAATGTATTATATGTATAAATTGTTAGGCTAATAAATACAAGGGTAAAAGTGACATTGACGACATATCAACTTGATATAAGGCTGGTTTCAGAGTAATGTTAATGCGTGCATAATTAGCGACGTTAGAACCATAGTGATCCAAGTCACATTTTCAACTTTTTGAGAAAACGAGGGAAACGCGTTTGGATTTGTTCCTGAAGTTGTCCTATTCCAAAGTGACCGATATGAGTTTCCTTATGAAAATTGCTATTAATAAGCACTTGGATCAGTGTGGCATGAAAAATATGTCTTTTTTGGGATGTTAATAACAAAATGTCGATTTTGACAAAAATGTCACTTGGATCACTATGGTTCTAACGTCGTCAATTAGTCTCCATCTTAAAAATACAGCAATACTTGCTCGTATGCTAGCCTGACAGGTACTCTAAAACCAACCTTAGAATTAACTGTCACTTAAATGTCTAAATTTTACATAAGAGTGGTCTGCGACGCGTCGTCGCAACGCAATTATTTCAACGCAGTGAATGCCACATGAGCGCTGCGTCGGCGCTGCGTCAACGCGCAGCTTTTATGCTAAAGGGTTTTTCAATAAGGACGGGTAGATTTTGGCAACCCGTGGCAGCCATCCTGTTCCGGTGACATTTGTCAAATCTTCCGTCCATCACTCAGCCACCCATGCCAAATCACCATGGCAAGTTACACGACTGAACAGCGCGTGCAAGTGGTAAAACTTTGTTATCAAAATGAGTGTTCGTTGGTGCAAGCATTGTGCATTGCGCCCATGTGGCATCCGCTGTGTGGCAGTGTGGCACGTGGCGCCATCCTGCTGGAACCACATGTCGTCTAGGTCTATATGGTTCAATTTGGGCCATAAGAAATTGGTTATCATCGTTCTGTAGCGCTCACCGTTGACGGTGACCGATTCGCCACCGTCGTTTTCGAAAAATTACGCAAAGTTAGCACATTTTTGATAACAAAGTTTTACCACTTGCACGCGCTGTTCAGTCGTGTAACTTGCCATGGTGATTTGGCATGGGTGGCTGAATGATGGACGGAAGATTTGACAAATGTCACTGGGACAGGATGGCCGCCACAGGCCGCTAAAATCTACCCGTCTTATTGAAAAACCTTTCATATAATACTGCGCTGCCGCTCCGTCGTCGTTTCAACGCAGCTCCCTTCCCCACCTCACCTCTCTCCTCTCCTTTGCGTTGCGCGTGCGTTGCGTTGCCGTCCTTCATTTCAACGCCTCGTATGGCATGTCGTCAGATTTATAATTATGAAAAACAACGGAACGTCACCGCTCAGTCGACGCAGCGCTAATAACGCAGCGCAGCCGCAACGCCCGTGTAACTGTCGCAGTAAGTTAGTTAGAGCCGTAATATAGTTATGTACCGAGGGTTATAATTATATAACGTAAGATAGTTATAAGGAAGCGATTTATAACTTACGGCTACAATCTAGTAATATGGTTATCTGACTAGACTAATCTAGTTTTATAGTTATAAATCGACTGGGGCGACTAAGAAATTAACGGGCGTCTAAATATTTTATAGTATGGAATTATAGATGAGGTGTAATAAATTATAACTTCGTGACTAATATTATTAGTGAGGTAATAAACATTGTATAAACGGCCGGAGGCGGAAATCGACTCGGATGGACATAGGTTAGAAGGCTAAGGCCGCCTTAGCCTTCGTGGTTATTTTTTTTTAACACCTTTTCCCTAAATTAACGAAAGAAATGTATTTTAAATTACGAATACGGACTGACACGTTTTATTACTAAAAAGTATTGTAATGTAACTGTAACTAATTGTAGGTTACAAAAAGTTGATTATTAATAAAAATAAAGACCAATATATTGTTTAATTTTATTGTTTGGTAGATTTATAACTATAAAACTAGATTAGTTTAGTCAGATAACCATAATACTAGATTGTGGCCGTAAGATAGCTATAAATCGCTTCCTTATAACTATCTTACGTTATATAATTATAACCCTCGGGACATAACTATATTACGGCTCTAACTAACTTACTGCGACATAACCACCATTACGCTTTTCAATCGCATTAAAACATTTGTCAATGGAATTTTTAATCCTATTACTGTGTCATAATTTTTTATTATTGGAATAATTAAACCTTGAATGACAATGATGATCAATGACATTTATTATTCCAGGTCCCAAAAGCGCTGTTCAAGGTCAGTCTATTCTTAGAAATAATAATAATTGTAAATAGTTTAAAAAACTAAAAAACACGCTTTTAGCACGCACTAAAAATAACAAATTTATATTGCCGCCATATTGGATTAAAGTCACGTGACTATTTTATTCGTTTTCCTGACAGCAAACTCTCATTTTGATACCCATAACATGGGGGTGGATTTCAAACAGCCAGTCCGCCATCTTGGGGAGGCCGCCATATTGGATTTGTAATGACGTTTTTTAGCTAGTCATGTATTATTATCAGAACTCAGAGCGTGTGCAAAATTTTATCCTAATCGAAGACCGGGAAGTGGGTCAAATTAAGATTCCAAGATTTTCTTACATACATAATTATTATTTTTGTGTAAATGTCGTTTAAAAATTGTCTTTGTTTCAGTCCTTCTCTTAGTCGTCTTGAAGACAATTACTGACCTCTTAACTAGAGGTAAGTCATCAAATACTATTAATAGTAACCTATTTTATTTATTTTTGTAATAATAAAAAAATATCCATATTGACGAGCCATTTGGTGTACCTAATAGTCGAGAAGTCAGCTATTACACCAGAGCTCGCGGGTTCGATCCCTGCACGGTACAAACATTTGTGTGCATGAACATGTCTGTTTGTATCAGTCTAGGTGTTTCTATGTATAAATGTTGTATTTACAAAAAGATAAACATATATAAGTAATGTTTATCAGTTGTCTGGCAACCACAACACAAGCTAATGCTTAGTTTGGGGCTAGATGGCGCTGTGTGAATAATGTCCAGAGATATTCAATCGGTCGTGTTTGTTTTCAGTCCAAAATTTACTAAAGACCCTGAATCCACTGAAATCTACGAGCCCTGCTGGCGCTGCGAACCCATTGGCCGCTTTGAACCCACTGGGAGGTTAAACCTCAAAAAGGTATTGTTACTATTTATTATATTATTATTATAGTTACTGCCTCCGTGGTACAGTGGTTTTTTTTTTTTTTTTTTTTTTGTTCCGTGTTCTCTGAAAGTGACAGAGACATTTTTTGCATTCGTTTGTTGATTGCGTGCTTTATTTATTTTAAACTTAGACAAAATCTATGTGTTGTGTTGTTGATGGGTTACCTACTTATATTGGATATTCTTATTTCAGTACTATTTCGAGAATCAACTTGTATTTACAGTGATTGTGCTCGCGCTAGAGCTTCGTACTTAGCCTAATTTATATCTATATTTTTTTTTTAATATTTTTTTTTTAAATTTTTTTTTTTTTTTTGTTTTTTGTTTTATTTTTTAACGAGAATCAACTTATATACAATTATTTTTTTTTTGCACTAGGATTTTAGTGCGTATTTTAATATTTAATTATAAACTAAATTTTACTTACAATGATTTTTTATCTAGTGCTGACTTTGCACTGTGTTTTGCATTTTTCTTATTTCTAATTTTTCCCTATTTTTATTTATTTACAATTTTGTTATTTACACTTTTGTTTGATATTTTATTTACAAGTCTAGTCCGGGCTTTTATCTGTTTTATTTCTCTTTATGACTTTTGATGCCACGTCAATGCAATAATTTAGGAATTTTTCTTGAGTGTCTTTGAATTTTATTAAGTCTTTTATACTTTCTGTTGTTAATTTTATTCCAAGTTTTTGTTCCAGGTTTTGACGCTCTATCTCATGGACTGGGCACTCTACTAATATATGTTCGACAGTTTCCTCAGCGTCCGGTTCACAGATGCACGAAGGGCTATCTTTGCACTTAAACCGGTGTAAGTATTGTGAGAACCCTCCGTGCCCTGTCATCAGCTGTGTTATGATGCCAGTTGGCTTTATTTTTCTGACTATTCGATATGCTTCGCGAATGTCTGGTAGGAACATTTTTGTGACAGACGCTGTGTTTGCTGCAGTATATCTTTCGTTCCATTGTTCCAGAGATTCATTGCGCAGGAGGCGTCGGACGTGTGAAACCGGACAGGCATCGTATTCCGGTTTTTTGCGTAGTTTCAAGGCTGCCTCTTTTGCCAGCTCGTCGGCGCGCTCGTTACCTAGTAATCCCGCATGAGCCTTGACCCAGAAGAGGGATACTTCCTTTTCCTGAGTGCGGGCAAGTGCGAGGTTACGGCGAGTTTCGACAGCCAGCGGGTGAGGGGCACCGTGATTTACTACCGTTTCGAGTGCCGCTCTTGAGTCACTGAAGATGCCAAAGAGTTTTGCTTTCATCTTGAGGACTTCGCTCGTGGCTCTGCAGATGGCCAACAGTTCTGCCTGGTAAACTGTGCAATAAGACGGCAAGCAAAGTTTGATGGCTTTGGTCTCGGCTTCACTATTCCATATGGAAAGTGCAGCTCCGACCTTATCCTCAATTTTGCTGCCGTCTGTAAACATTTTAATGTGCAATGAGTCCTGTTGTTGCACTTGTTGTTGGTTATCCAGGCATTGATACTCTAAGACCATCCGCTCGGCAGGGTGTGTAAGCTGTGCAAAGGCCACCGGTTGCTCGACCTCCCGGTCTCCCAACACTGTCCGTGATGATCCTTTCCTCTTCTCAAAGAGGGATGCTGCTTCTTGGATCCTGAGGTCTAAGGGAAGTATTCCGGACAGTGTCAGAGCCGAGTTTAGGGAGATTGTTCTGTAAGCCTTGCAAAGCTTTTGGGCAAAGCCCCGTTGGACAGTTTCGAGCTGCTTTCTTATGCCCAGCTTTTGTGTAGCTGGAGCCCAAACACTAGAAGCATAGGTGACTATTGGCTCGACTGTTGCGTTGTATATGATCCTTATGACTTCTGGGTTGAGTCCCCAGCTGACTTTAGCGGCTCTCGATAGCTGTTTATACACGTCGAGTGCTTTTCGACATATATTAGTGACATGTTGATTAAATGTCAACTTTTCGTCGATTATGAGACCTAACAGTTTAATCTCTTTTGACATTGTGATAGGAGTACCTCCCATATTCAGGCGAGGGGCACTATATTTAAACTTTTTGGTCAATACCATAGCGTGCGTCTTATGAGGTGCGAATTTAAGTTTATTTTTAACACCCCAAGCCCGAACAATGTCAAGGACTTTGTTTGCCTGCAGCTCTATTTGTTCCGCCGTGTCTCCCTCAAACGCCAGCACGACATCGTCGGCGAACGCTTGGCAGTGATGTCCCAGGTTGTTAAGGTGTTGAATGAGCGGGTCTAGTAACAAATTCCAAAGGATCGGCCCTCCGATCGATCCTTGGACACATCCTTTGGTGGTTTCTCTTGTGACTTCATGTCCGGCGTATTTTAGAGTGATTTTCCTTTCCGACAGGTAGTTTGCCACAAGTCTTCTTAAATTCCCTGGGCAGTTCTCCTCCATCAGTCGAGTTTTAATGACTGGCCACCATGCTGCATCAAAGGCGCCCTCTATGTCCAACGAGATGATGGTGACAAGTTTTTTCCTTTCGATGTTTGAGCGAATGAATTGGAATAAAGCGTAGAGTGCGTCCTCTGTGCCCCTTTGCGGCATAAACCCGTACTGATGGTCACTGAGTCTAGGCACCAGGTGCCACTTAAGTCTGCCGACAAGCATCTTCTCCAAGATCTTACCCATTACAGGTAGTAGGCCTATAGGCCTGTATGATTTGGGGTGTCGGTAATCCTTCTTGCCGGGCTTGCGAAGCACGACTACTGTCGCATGTTTCCACTGAGTTGGGAAGTAAGACAGTTCCATGCATTTGTTTGCCATGGCAAGGAAGGTTTCAAGATCTTGGAGAATAGCCCTTTTACAGATATCCACCGTCATCCCGTCTGCTCCAGGTGCCTTTTTTGGGCTAAAACTGTTCATTGCAGTTTTTAATTCGAGTTCTGTGAATGGCGGGTCTTGGTGGTCTTCCGGATGCCAATCACCTGCTGTGTTGGCGATTTCCCGGGTGCGTCGGTGGTCTTCGTTGTCGTCGAGCTCCGTGTCAGGTAGGTAGAACGTTTCAGCCAGCAGCGTCGCGGATTGTTCGGAGGTAAGTGGTAAGCCATCTTTTGTTAAAGGCAAGTCCTCTTCTCTTTTCTTTGTCTTTCCTATTACTCTGTATATTCCTTCCCATATGCTTTCTTTGTCTTGCCTTTGACAAAAGTCCTTCCAACTGCTCGTTTGAGCAGCCTTTACCTTATTTTCATACTCATCTTTATATTTCAGGTAATCCTGCACCACTTTCTCCCGGCGGTCCGGAGCTGCGCATCGGATACGTCTTCTTCTGGTAGCTACTGCTCTCTTCATGGTAGCCAGTTCTTCTGACCACCAAGGTAAGTTTAATGTTGCTTTATTACTTAGTAGAGGTATTGTTTCTTTGCATGTTTTAGTTATATTTTCCATCCATATATTTATTTGTTTTTCTAGTTCTGTATGTGTTTTTATTTTATTTATTGTTTCTTTATTTATTTGTGTATCTGCATTTAGTTCTTGTAGTTTTGATCTAAAATCTTCCCATTTTGCTTTTTTAGTATTATATATTCTTGTTGTGCGACTTATATGTATACCTTTACTTTTTTCTAATTTTAGTTTAAATAATATAGCATTATGGTCTGAACTAATCATTCCCGTCTCTACGTGCCAATCTTCCACCAGATTTAGGGCGTCCTCTGAGCAGCTCGTGATATCCACGAAACTAGTGTACTCTTTTCCTGCTCGGACTGTGTCGAAAGTGGGAGTGTCGCCCACATTAAGCACGTGTAGGTCTAGCTCCCATAGGACCTCGGCCATTTCATCTCCCCTATGGTCAATTTGGGTGCTTCCCCACCACGTACTTTTTGCATTTGCATCACCTCCCAAGATTATCATTTTATGACCCACAGTCCTTCGGATTATTTTAATCTGCTCAAGGTATGCCTCTATCGGTTGATCCGGCTCAAAGTAATATGATACTGCTATTATTTCCCAGGTGCTGGTCTTGATCCCCACCACTACGATGTTGTGCGTGGTGAGTTCTGGATACTGTACAATGTGTAGGTCTGCGTCGTGCACTGCGATCGCAGCTTTGACAGTCCCACTTGCATTATCAGCACACTGGAAAATTCTAGTGCCACGGTAACTTTTCATTTTCTTGATAGAACCAACGTAGGGCTCCTGAAGCAGAGAGAACGCAATCTTGCGCTTACTGGCTTCAAGTATTAATTCTGTGGTAGCCAGATTCTTCCTTTGCAGGTTGGCCTGGACCACAGAGTATGCGTGCGTATTTGGTGTGCTTTCCTGATTTTCCCGTGCGAGAACTTTAGCAATACGCTATTTTGGCTCGAGCCAGTGCGTCCCACCTCCTGCGCACTGGGCAATCTGTGCTGAAAGCGCTGTGATCCGTACAATCATATTTCGCCTCTGCACAGTTGCAGCATTTTGGCGACGCACCGGCGAGCCTGTTTTCGCACTGGGAGCTCATGTGTGGGCCAGAGCAGTAGCTGCACTTTTCTTGGGTCTCTTTGCAGAAGCGGCGTCCATGTCCATACCCGAGGCACAGCGAACACTGCACCAGGGGCGACTGATCCGCCACTTTGACCCTAAAGATGTCTATGTGCACCACCTCTTTGTCAAGCATTCTGTTGTAGATTGCTGGGGATGCTCTCAGGACGACGTGACACATGTGTGGGTTGCGTAATTTCCTTCGGTAGCGGATTTCTACCCTATCGTCTTCCTTTGCGAGATTGCGGAATAAGTCCTCGTTCTGCTTGCGCAGTGCTTTGAGGAGGTCATCGTCACCGATGACCTGCATGACTCCCTTGAGAACCAGAAGAGGATCCTTATTACGCACCTCTTCTACCGAAAGTTGCTGTCCCGAGTTCTTCAGTCTTTCCTGAACTTTATTTGTGTCTTCCTTGGATTTGCAGCTCAATATAACTTTTCTATTCTTAGCCTTCCGAACTCTATCGACTGTAATCCACCCATCATTGGCCTTTACCGCTTGTCGAACCTTCTCAAGGACCTCTTCTCCCGTGTCTTTTTCACTTGTAGATGAGATTACTACGGAGTGAAGTGAGGTTCTTTCTGGGGTATGCTTACGCGACTGACCAGCAGTGACGCTAGCGTAGGTCGCCTGCGTAGCAACTACTTCCTCCACTTTCTCCATAGTTTTCTTTAATGTTTCCATTTTATCGGTGTTCTCCTTTATTAATTTATTATGCTCTTTTATTATTCTTTCCAATGTTTCTGTGTCATCTTTGACTGTCTTCTCTTGCACTATTACCTCCTTGAAGCCTGCTGTTAGCTCTTTGGTGGTTTTTCTTTCAGCCTCTGCTTCCTTGACAAGTTGGTAAAGGCGCTCGACAGCTTTCACTACTTCATTCTTTATCTCAATTTTTATGTTTCGAGAATTATTCAATTGCCGTTTTGCTTTGAGGAGGCAGTTCTTCGCCTCCTGAACACGATTCTCGGAGACGTCAGCTCCTGTTGCAAGATCAACCACTTCTCTAGTCATGTCGGCGATTATTTGCATATTAGGGGTGCTAGAGCGGCCCTCACTAGTAGATTGCATAGAGAGCGGGGTACTAGGAGGCTGTTGCGACGGGTGCAAAAGATCGTCGATGGCCTGAGATGAAGGGCTGGGCTCTAATACCCGGAGGTCGTGGATTCGAATCCCGCGGGGAGCATCACTTTGTGTGAATGTTTCCAGTTTGGTTAGGACATTGCAGGCTTGAATCACCTGAATGTCTGAAAAAGAACGATGATTCCGTGCTTCTGAAGGCACGTTAAGCCGTTGGTCCTGCGCCTGATCTCTCTTCGGTCGTGTCAGACTGCTGTCCCACCGTGTTATGGGAGTGAGGGAATAGGGAGTGCACCTGTGCTTGCGCACTCACTTGTGCACTATAATATATCCTGCGTAGTTGGCTGATCGTAAAAGATCGGCCGCCGTAGCCGAAAACTCGGCTAAGAGGACATTATTATATTTTTAACGCCAATTCACCAGGAAGCGTCGCTTAATGTGCTGCAACACTGAAGACTCACCTGATCTTCGAGCCTTTGATGTCAAGCAAGTTCCCCCTCATCATGTATTTCCCCCTTCCTATGCCATGAGTTCCTTTAAACGAAGCGTGAAGAAGCACCTTGTGAGCCAGTACTGCGATGCCAACGGATAGAACGCCACGGTGTTGCGTCCGTTGTCGTGGTAATTTGGGTTCCCCTTTTGCTTACCATCAGGCTAAGTGGAGCCAATGTACTGAGCTACTATAAAAAAAAAGTTCCGGCAAAATTAATGTGGGCGCCAGTACACTTGAAATTAGAGGTATAAAGATCAGATGAGCCTACAGTCTGGCAGCACATTGAGCGACGCTTCCAGGTGAAACGTCCCATAATGGAATAAGTCGCAGTGACCGCTTACCATCAGGTGGGCTGCGTGCCTGTCTGCCAACTGACCCAGTATAAAAAAAATTACCAAGGACCCCGGGATCTCAGCTCGTTATAATTATGTTTTTTTTATTCATTTTTTTTGTTACAGGAGAGGCATTGTACACCAGAGAAACGAAATAAGCACGACAAACGGACACGCAATATTGCATAATCGATATTGGATTTGGATTGTAATATCTTAAAAACTTCATAATTATTATAGGTATTATTTGCCCTGAATGTGAATATGGCACCAGTCTAAAAGACCAGCGTAAAATAATAGTGACTACTATTGTGTTTCGTCTGGTTTGTGAGAGTGCCGGAGGCCCACACCCCCATACCCCCATAGGCCGGCAACGCATCAGAGATCCCTCTGGTGTTGCAGATGTCCATGGGCGGCGGTGATTGCTTACCATCAGGCGACCCGCTGGCTCGTTTGCCACCTCTGAAATAAAACCATAAAACAAAGTTGGGTCTTTGTAAAGATAAACACAATTTTAACTGTATATTCTGTCACCATAGCAACTTATTTTATAATTATATTATGATAGCGGATAGCGAACATAATATCTTAAAATTATCATTTACAATAATTTGTCAGGCTGCAGACAAACCATTTTTTTTTTAATTGGATATTTTTTTCTAATATCTAAAAAATATTATCGCCTTCCAAATGCTTTTCCTCACAATAAAATACAGTTAAGAATTTTCATAAACGCAGTCGATAATACAAAATAATAATATTATGAAGTTTTTATGTATATCAAATTTTGTTACTTCTGTTGTTTTGTAAAAACTTTACCAACTTTTTTTTGTTATTATTTGTTTTATATCAAAACGCAAAAGAAACAGTTTAATAAATGTCTCTAATCTTTATTGTTGTTTTTTATTTTATTCAATGATGTTGTTTCTGAATAAATCGATGGATTTTTACCGCCTCCGTGGAACAGTGTGGCTAAGCCGCTTGGGTATAAAACTAGGAGGTCGTGGGTTCGATTCCCGCCTTGGGTCTGGTTGGGGGTAGGACTTTTTCAGAGTCCGATTTGCTAGCTACCACCCCATAGGTGAAATCTGCCGCCATAACAGCTCTGGCTGTGTTCCGGCAATATTAATGTAGGAGCCAGTACACTTGAAATCAAAGGCTCGAAGATCAGATGAGCCTACAGTCTGGCAGCACATTGAGCGACGCTGGTAAAGTGTCCCTCAATGTCGCTTACGCATCAGGTGGGCTGCGTGCCTGTCTGCCAACTGTGGTGGCATAAAAAAAATATATCTCTGGACATTATTCACACAGCGCCATCTAGCTTCAAACATATCGACGGTTAAAAGGAAATAGGGGATAAGCGACAAAAGATGAAATGTTCAGGAGAGCCGTTCAAAGTTTTAAATTTTAGAAAAACTGACGTATTTTTGTCATTTATTAAGATATTGTGAAAAGTGAAACAGATATAAAATCAGATAGACATGGTGCAGTTACTGGTATTCTTAGTTTTAGTGATTTGACGTTATTTAAAGTAGTTTTTGTCGCTTATAACCACAGCTGACCACAGCTTTCAGTTTTCGAGTGAGGAAATATGGCATAAGATACAAATGACAAAATCAAATAATAAAGGATAAGAAGCATATGCGACAATCCAACTTATCATTTGACAAGGTAAAAGGGTATAAGCGACTAGACCGTTCAATCAATATTATAGGAAAAGAAGGATAAGGTACTTTTCATAGTGGTTGTATAAAAGATAATAGGGCACAAGAAACAGTTGGCATTCAAAACAATACCAGGATATAAGACATAAGTTACACACAATGTCGCTAATGAAGTAGCGCAACCAACACAATCCTTCATGAAAATATCTAAAACAGATATTACACGACACCGTAATTGAGTCTCTAACTTCTAAAGTAGGGTGAAATTGCTTGCGAGTAAAATTTCACAGAAACATACTAAGGATCTATCTTAATAAGAGGCGTATTACGGTATACCCTGCTATAATTTTACAATAAATGGTAGATTTAAAAGATAATAGCTCGTCATTTCATAGGTATTTACTAACGAGCAGATAGTACGATTTTTATTGAAATAAAAAAGGAGTTTATGTTACCTACTACTTTTTAATCAAGAAAATCAAAATTAACCCCTTAACTAATAAAAATACAAATCGCATGTTTCCTGAAACGTTGTTGTTTTACAAAGATACCATGTTTTGTTTAACGGTGCCTTTTAATTTTAAGTTGCGAAGCTATCTTTATTTTTGTATAATGTTTATTACTTTTTTAAATGTTTACACTTTCTGTTAAATGATGACAGCGTTATGAAAGAAAGAGACAAAACAGTGTTTTAGCTAAAATAGGTCTTTTGTTCCCACAAAGGACTATAAAAAACATTGTTTTCTCTTACAACTAAGAACGCTTACTATCTATTAAGGCATCGAAACTCGGTTCAATTTTGAAAACCCGGGTTTTTGGGTAGAGTAATCAATACCCGGGTAGGTCGGTTTTTTCGAGCATTTTGAGCTTTTATTGTAATTATTTAAAATTCGGGCTTCGAAGAGGTAGGTCCACTGGGGACCTTCTTATATACGCAAAAACGCATTTATGGAGTGAGGCTATTGAAAACCATGGTGAGGCCATTGCTGTGTCCTTGGACTTGGTCTTTGACAAGGTCTGCCACGATGCCCTTATTGGCAAGCTTCCCTCCTATGGGATCCCCGCTGCAGTTTGTGCTTGGATAAAAGATTTTCTGACTGGACGTCGCATCAGAGTAGTGGGTTCTCCTCCGGCTCGCGAAAAATAAATGCTGGCGTCCCTCAGGGATCTGTACTCTCGGCTACACTCTTTCTGCTGCACATTAATGATATTTTGGCTACTCCCGGAATTCAGGGGTATGCTGACGATAGGGCGGTAGTCGAGAGATACTTGTCTTATGTACATACAGGTACAGGTGAAACTGAGGCCTTAAGATCAGACCTAGTGAACAAGTTGAATCAGTCTCTCCAAGTTGTCTCAGACTGGGGAGATGCCAATTTGATCAGTTTGAACCCCACCAAAACGCAGGCGTGTGCGTCTTTTTTCCACCAAAAAAAGCGCATTTGAGATGGCTCCCTCTTTTCGTGGCGTATCTGTCCCTCGATCTGACCGACTCTCTCTGATATTTGGTATGGAATTATCTTCCAGCCTAAAGTTTGGGAGCTACATAGAGTCTGTGGCAGCATCTTCCTATAAAAAGCTCGGAATCCTTTCCAGAGACAGGCGCTTATTCACTGCGGAACAGCTCCTAAACCTCTAAAGAGCTCAAGTTCGTTCCTGCATGGAATGTTGCTGCCATCTTTGGGATGGTTCTGCTCGATACCAGCTGGCTGCTTTGGACTCTATTGAGCGGCGTGCGAAGAGGCTTATCAGTGGCGATACTTTGGTCGAGAGTTTGAAGAGCCTCGATCATCGTAAGAAGATTGCTTGCCTCTCCGTATTTTACAGACTCCACATTGGTACTCTCCAAAGTGGAGTCTGTAAAATACGAAGATATCACACTCGAGCTGCTCAGCTGCACGATTTGGTTCGACCAGCTCCGTTCCATTATCGAACTACTAAACTAAGCGATTTGCTTCATCTTTCTTGATACGGAGTGCGCGGGAGTGGAATTCTCTGCCGGGATCTATCTTTCCTACACATTACAACTTGGGACTCTTCAAGGCCAGAATTAACGGGCTTTTTCTAAGCAAGCGCGCTCCATCGTAGACCGGATACCAATCCTGTGGGTCCCAATATTATTAAATATAGGAGCGCACGAGTCACGCTTGTTCACGCTGTCACAGCGCGCGGCTGAGTGTTGCGGGGGGACAAGCGACGCGTTTAAAACTGTTTTTGTGGTATCCAATAGCATAAGCCCCGACTCGTTATTAAATCCTTATTTGGTATTGCGGTATAAGCGACGTATACGTATGATTGTAGAACGTGGAAATATGTTATAATCGACACCATGATACCAAATCTAATTTAAGTAATATGAAATTAGCGACAATCGTTTTTATATTAGTAAACGGAAGTAAGGTATAACCACCAGTGTCATTTGAAAATTAATTTAGGTAATAGGGCATAACCGACTTGGCTGTCATTAAGAACTGAATGGAAATAGGGGATAACCGCCAGAGTAATATAAGTACGCAGTGTGTATATAGGGCACAAGCGCCATAGCTTCTTGGCACCCTTGTGAAGTAAAAAGGTATTACCGACAACAAACCCAAATTAAATCATTTTTGTAGGGGTACAATCACCTTTATAGCAAAAATGACCAGAATTTTCGTCGGTTAGCAAAAATAACACCATGAAAATGTATTTTTTTGCTTGGGTATAAACGCCAAAAAAGTCATCGTAGAGCCATGGGAGTAAGCGCATTCGAAAGAGCAGAAAATTTTAAGTCCAATGGCATATATAACTCATTTTTGACCAAAATGTCGCTTATGCCCTATTTCCTTTTAACCGTCGAATTATACATAGAAATACCCAGACCGATACAAACAGACATGTTCATGCACACAAATGTTTGTACCCTGCGGGGATCGAACCCGCGACCTCTCTGGTGTAGGTACCTAATAGCCGACTTCTCGACCAATACACCAAATGGCTCGTCAAAATAATAAATATTCTTTATTGCACATAATATAACAGACAAAAAATAAATAAAAAAAGAACAAAAACGCACAATACAGGCGGTCTTATCGCTATAAGCGATCTCTACCAGACAACCCCCAAGTAAAGGATAACTGAAAGAATAGGTATAAAAAATCAACTCATAACAGTTTGGTCTGGGGGTAGTGAGATCTTCGTGCAATTGACGAAAATAGTTTTTTTTATACTACCTATATCAGTTGGAAGATAGACACGCAGCCCACCTGATGGTAAGCGGTCACTGCGGCCTATTCCATTGAAGGACACTTCACAAGGAAGCGTCTTTACTTATAAAAGTTACATTTTGAGAATATTCTCTAAGTTACAGCTTACGATGCAACCTTTTTAATGAAGATATTTGTAATTTAACGCCTTGATGTTCTTGTGGTTAAAGTACCGGGCCAAGATCTCGGGGTCCTGGGTTCAATTCCCGGGTCGAGCTAACTTTATGTCAACAATTTTTCGACTTCGCTTCAGTACTGACATAACCTATCTACCTCTTTTTTTATTATAATATCATTGACTTACAGACTAACATATTATGTACATACAATATAAATAAAAAAATATATATTTTAGTATTGCCGCCTTAAGGCGGGTAGAGTCAGCTGGTAGCCGTCTTCGAAATCTCCGATAGACGACACCCTGCGGCCAGAAGTCCACCTACGTAAAAGTCTCTAGGTGATGGGTCGGCACTGTCACCACAAAGGAACCAAAGTTGATTTTATGGCGAGAATCAAATCGCTGAACCCGAGCGTTTGTCCACCACCGCCGTCACCGGGCCGTCACCGAGAACCGAGTTTATTTCTGACCAATTTCAAGATGACGGCGCTCGGGTGACGGGCGTGCGGAGGACAAACGACTGTACTATGTATGTACCGCTACCTCGGCGCCGTCATCTCGTTCCCGGTGACGGCCCGGTGACGAATTTGGACTTCTTTCGAATGTAGTCTACGAGATCCTCGACCTTCGTAGACCAATGCAGTCTGGACACGTACAGCTGCGTCGCGCCTATCTCAGGACGCAGCGGGTCATCCGGGTGAGTCGGTGCGGTGCTGCGGTGGTTGCGGGCGGCGGGCTTCCTCCTCTTCCTCTCGACCATGATGAAGCCCTCTTCATCGCTTTTGTTCTTCGGTTGACGTTTATGTGTCAACTTTATTAAGCCTTCATGACATAGTATAAAGTTTAACTAGAGAAAACTCTCTTTTTTATTATTATTAAGAAAACCAACGGCGTAACAATATAACATTAAACATAATTAATTTAGACATATAGTAAGGCTAATTATAGGTTTCCATACATTACTTATTATTATAGATACCTAGACAAACGTTCGCTTTGTGAACGCTTATGCACAGAATATATAATAATTACTAAGCATAAGCTGAGACTGACAATTAACAAAACAAAGTCAATAATAAATTAAAGTAAGAACAAACTGAATTCAGTTAATTTAAACTTAAATTAATGGAGTAATTACGCTAAAGTAAAAAGGTGCAAGTATTATAACAATGAACAGCCTTTACCCAATATTAAAATACAGAACAACAGTTGACATTAAAGTGCATGTCTCTCTGTAACAAGTATTCGAAAAGTCAGTTTTATGTCTAATGAATAATAGACATTTGTCTTTATTCCTAATAAGAATGTATCTAGAAAACCTTATTTATTGGCTGTAAAAAACAAATAAACATTCAACGTGACCTCGGTTGTCTTCTTTATATTTATTTTATCTGTTCGCCTTTTTGTTTCTACAAGATTTATTGAGTGTTGAAAAAGTAAGTATTAATTAGGAGGCTCGAAGTCCCCTTCTCTTTTTACTTATTCCCAAATCCCCATAGAACTTCACTTTCCATCTCCTTCCATCATTTTTTTTATTGCAATGTGTAATAAGACGAGCTGATCGTACACCATGGTAAGCGCCACGTCTGCCCTTAGACAGTTCAGTGCCAAACAGTAACTAAGCAGTTACTTTCTGGCAGCGCCCTGCGCCTGATACACCGAGACGACAGTTATTAGGTCTCAAATACCCAGTAATTTTACTCATATACCTAGTAATTAATTTTCCCCGAAACACAGAAGTGCTTGACACACTTCTATTTCACGGTAAAATATCTGGCACTGCGGTGGTACCCACCTAGACGGCCCAGTACAAGAACCTACCACCTGGTAATCATTATCATCATCAGCTGATATACGTCCCCACTGCTGGGACACAGGCCTTATCTCAATTGTGAGATAGTGTGGGCCATACTCCACCACGCGGGCCCGGTGCGGGTTAGTGGACAGTGTGCCTAAGGCATGTGGCCAAACCTTAACGTCAGATGCTATCAAGCCGCCAAATGGCCTCTGACTAGGCTTGACGACTTACAAGTATATCTACATTATAGTAAATATCAGACGGGACCAACAGCTTAACGTGCCTTCCGAAGAACGGAGACGCTCGAAATAAATGTCAGTAAATGTGGTCAAAATGGTCTTCCATCCATTAGCCGATCGCGGCGTGGGTAGCTTGACTTTCGTTATCGCTAAAGAACCACTGCCACAGCTGCGCCACGAGCGCCTCCTCCATAATCCTTTTTAATAGCCGTGATCACTTTCCATAAGGTGTCAAAATTGCAATTACATAGTAAGTAGCTACTAAAGGGACACTTCACCAGGAAGCGTCGCTCAATGCGCTGCCAGACTGTAAGCTCATCTGATCTTTGAGCCTTTAATATCAAGTGTACTGGCTCCCACATCAATATTGCCGGAAAACAGCCAGAGCTGTTATGACGGCAGATTTCACTTGTCATGGGGGGGTGGTAGCTAGCCAGTCGGACTCTGAAAAAGTCCAACCACCAACTAGACCCAAGATAAGAATCGAACCAACGACCTCCGGGTTTTACACCCGAGCGGCTTAGCCACTGTTCCACGGAGGCGGTCAAATAGGTTTATCAGATTTTTAATCTATTAAATTCAAGTGTACTGGGTACGCACAATAATATTGCCGGAACACAGCCAGACCTATTATGGCGGCAGATTTCACCTGTGGGGGTGGTAGCTAACCAGTGGGACTCCGACCAGACCGGGCGGGAATCAAACCCACAACCTCTGACTTAGCCTCTGTTCCACGGAGGCGGTCATTAATGTTAATTGTCTTTTTTTCTTCGTTATCTCAAATCAATAAATTTCTTTGGCTTTACGTTATCTAGGCGCAGAATTCTGTTTTCCTATGCAGCTGAATAATTGCATTCTTTCTCGGCCTATATAAGGTGGTTCGTCAGTATTTTCTTTAGTTCACCTAGATCTTCCACAACTAACAGCAAAATGAAAGTAACTCTAGCGTTCTACTTTATGGTAAGTTTTTATTTTATTTTTTCTTACTAACTTAGAACAATTGGTTATTCAATATTTTCGTAACATTTTGTATAACTGATGGCTTTTCTATTTTTCTGAACTGGTTTAGTAAATTATTGTACCGTTCCCTAAGGAACTCAGCTAAGGCGGGAGCTCGCTTCGCTTCGCTCCCGCCTTAGCCTTCTAACCTATATCCATCCGAGTCGATTTCCCCCTACCAGTTTATACAAGAGTATGCGTATTTTCCTAGTTTGGCCTAGGCTAAACTAGTTTGTCCTGAAATCGGGTTTGGCCGGTAACATATATATTAAGATGAAGATGATAAATCTGTCTTTTCATTACAGATCGGCACCGCATTCTGCGAGCCAGCTCGTAAGAACAATTACATTTTTTATATTTTAATTAAATAAATATTGAACAACATCACATACATAAGTCTGACCCCAAAGTAAGTAGCGTAAGCACTTGTGTTATGGGTGTCAGAAACAACGAAGGTACCACAAATACACATAAATACAGATAAACATCCAAACGCAGAACAAACACAAACGTTTATCCCAATCGTGTTTGTCCTGGGTTTTTTATGTCAGAGGTGGCAAACGAGCCAGGTCGCCTGATGGTAAGCAATCACCGCCGCCCATGGACATCTGCAACACCAGAGGGATCGCTGATGCGTTACCGGCCTTTTAAGAGAGAGTACGCTCGTTTCTTTAAGGTCTTTTCGTAACCGTGAGGAAATACTGCTGCAGTGAGATTGTTCCACAAAACTGTAGTTCGAGGTAATAAGTTTCGGGAAAAACGCACAGTGGAAGACCGCCATCCATCTAGATGGTGAAGGTGAGACCCATTTGGTTAGAGATGTTCCTAGCTCACAAACATAGGAATGCACATTTAACAATAACAACAATAACTGCTACGCAATGGCCATAAAAGTATACAATAGGTTGCCACTTGACATAAAATGTTTGCCAATTATAAAATTTAAAAAGGTCTTACATGCCTGGCTTATTCAGCATGTTTTTTATAAGATAGATGACTATTTAAATACATAAATTTTAACAAAATAATCTGACAATGTTTGCATGCTGTGATATATATAGCGAAACAAGGACACCTAATTTTGTATTTGACCATCTCATGTAACCTGTTTTATGCAAATAAATTTAATTTTCATTAAGTCGACACCACCATAATTTTCTTGCCCTTGTCCCACGCTAGGTACGGTCGGCGCAACATGTTTTTTCCTTCCACACACTCCTATCAGCCGTCAATTCTACATTCACATATTTCATTTCCATATCATTCTTCACGCAATCCATCCATCTCTTTTTCGGTCTTAAGTCTTTAATTTATTAAGTCAGACACATTGAGAATAAATTTTTTTGCTCCTCCTGCTTTTTAAAGTTCATACGTAGTAAAACCTCTTATTTTTTTCCTCTTAACAGCTCTTCTAGGTGGACTCCTCTCTGGTGGAAGTAAGTTAAATAACTGGTCCTTATTTCTTGTGATTTCATTTTATTATTACTAATCTTCTTCATCCTAGCGTATTCCCGATTGCATCCAGTATGGAGCTCAGACCCGCGTATGGAGGGTCCGCTTCGACTATGATCCTAGATTTGACAAGCCTGGTTATTACAATGGAGCGATTGCCATCTGACCTCCGTAACCCTACAAGGGAAACCAGACCTACTTGGAACATAGTCGGGACCAACGTCTTAACGTGCCTTCCGAAGCACATTCATTTTAATATTACTAATAATACGAGTAATTTTATAATTAGCAGTGACGTGCTATCTTTTCACAGCAGAAAAAATACAAAGACAAGCACACAATGTAAATAAAACTGTTACAATACTTGTTACACAAAAAAAACACTTATTATTTACAATTTCCCTGGACTCTGGACATTATTCACACAGCGCCATCTAGCCCCAAACTAAGCATTAGCTTGTGCTATTATACAACTGATTAGCTTGTGCATTATTGTGCTATACAGCGGATAAACATTACTTAAATACCTACTTATTTTTGTAAATACATTTATACATACAGAAACACCCAGACCGATACAAAGAGAAAATGTTCATGCACACAAATGTTTGTACCGTGCGGGGATCGAACCAGCGACCTGTGTAATAGCCGACTTCTCGACTATTACACCAAATGGCTCGTCAATGTATGTAGTGTTTTTGTGACAGCCATATTTTATAAAGATATTTTATTCTTGCTAAAAAAAATTGTAATATTTTTAAACAATTCACAGATGCAGCTTCAGGTGGTAAGTAGTATTAAAATAATTATGTAAAGTTAATTAGTATTGATTAACTATCTAGATCTTGTTTTTGGGCTTTGAAGATTACCTACTACTAGTCCCGCCATTTTGATTTTTTTTCAAAACAGCGTTCACTTGAAACTCTTTCAGAAACATATACTTATTATTATAATATCAACACAAACAAAAAATGTCATACTACAAAAACCCGTAAATTGTCACATTTCCAAGATATAAGCAACCAAAATACTTCTCCATGTTGATTTTTTTTTAAATAGCGTTCAAAAATTTTTATAAATGGATACCTGATATCAATGCAAACATAAAATGTCATTAGACGAAATCTCGTGAAAGGTCAGAGCGTTTGTCCACCGCCGCCGTCACCGAGAAAAAGATGACGGCGCCGAGGTAGCGGTAGGTACATACATTTACTAGAGTTGTTTGTCCACCGCACGCCCGTCACCCGAGCGCCGTCATCTTGAAATTGGTCGGAAATAAACTCGGTTCTCGGTGACGGCCCGGTGACGGCGGCGGTGGACAAACGCTGTCACGTTTTAAAGATATTAAAGAAAAACAAAATAAAGTTAAGCTTTGGTTACCTTTGTCTTGGAAATGTGACACTTTACGGGTTTTCGTCAAATCACATTAATGTTTGTTTTAATAGTAAGTATCAATTTCTAAAAGAATTTTAAATGAATAGGTACTCTTGAAAAAAAAAATCAAAATGGCGGACCAGTAGGAAGGCCAAAATCTTCAATGCCCTTTAGATACCTACTTAAGTTTAGATTATTATTAGGCACATTTTGTGATAAATTTTTAAGTATCTATGTAGAAAAGATAAAATAATATAGATAGGTTTTAAATGTGCTTCCAATTTTTTTGTTTAAAATTATTTTTTATATAAAATTTTAATTTATATTTTCAGATAAAAAGCCGGGCCTTGGTAAGTATATTTATTTATTTTTCAAATACAAAATAGTATCCTGGGTTTTATAAAAAAACTATTAAACAAAAAAAAATTATTTTTGCTAAAAAAATATGAATATTCAATGAGCTACTTGGCGCATAAATTGGTGTCGCCAAGTGGCGCCCTCATTGAATAAAAAAATCATATCATATTATATTAATACAAAGATTAAGAAATCATATTTGTGCCAAGTGATTGTGGCAGGACTGTGTCAAGCGAATGTATAGTGTATGCTTTGCTTAAATAAATAAATTAAAATAATCTCAAAATTTTATTTTGATGTACCTACAGTTGGTGGCGTGTTGGGAGGCGTCGGTGACCTCGTTGGTATGTTAATTTAAATAAATAAATATCCTTTTAAATTATTCACACCTTTATAGTTTAGTAGTTTTAGTCAGGCCATGATTTCGGGGTCCTGTGTTCAATTCCTGGGTCTGGCAAAGTGTCTTTCATTTATGTCAGAGGCGGCAAACGAGCCAGCGGGTCCCCTGATGGTAAGCAATCACCACCGCCCATGGACATCTGCAACACCAGAGGGATCGCTGATGCGTTGCCGGCCCTTTAAGAGGAATGTGGGCCTCCGGCACTTTCACAAACCAGACGAAACACAATAGTAGTCACTATTATTTCACGCTGGTCTTATGTGAGAGGGTGGTACTTCCCCGGACGAGCCGGCCCATTCGTACTGTATAACATCATGGCTCTACCACAACTAAAACGTCAGTCGAAAAAAAGTGACGATTTTTTTTAAATTAACTCGGGTTTGAAAACAGAGCATTTGTCAAGCATGGTGGCATCAACCTATCGTTGTAGCGATGACTCGTTTTCAATGACAGGGGCCTTTGCCCAGCAGTGGGACATTAATAAACTACTACTTTTACTTTTTTAAATATTTTATTTTATTCCAGGGGGAAAGAACGGATCAGGTGGTCGTGAGTATTGTTTAATGATAAGTTAATAAAAAATATTTACCAAATAGTTCTTTAAATCTTTAATGATAAGTTAATAAAAGTAAATAACAAATATTACTTCAAGTCTACATAATAACAAGTAAAGTCTAGAATTAGGTACACATTTTACTAGATGCCTGCTATTGTTTAACTTTTTAACCAGCTTCAAAAGAAAAAGTTTTTCAATTCGACTGTGTTTTGTTTAATTATGTGTCATTTCTTTTCCAAAAAAACTCATTATTTTTTACTGAAATGAACAAATTTTGATGTTTTTTTAAACTGGTCTATGTAATGTTTCTATTTAATTAATTAATCATGTTTTTTTTTGTTTTATAAACAGTATTGGGCACTGTCGGAAATGTAGGTAAGATATTATAACTCCTATATAAAACATTTTTTTAGGAGGAGAATGCGTTTATGCACCATAACCGCACGGCAGGCTAGCTACACCTGCGGCCGCATGTGGGACTCGAGACTAAAGCATCCACTACCCACTAAACTCCCCCGGTTTCTCCTTCACACCCGATTGGGACGAGCCGGTGCCAGCCTAGTGGCTATTGTATTGACCAGCATAGAAAACCTAATGTTCCTTGAAAAGTGTAAGATATTTCTCCCAACAAGATCGACTGAGCTTGGGGGCTAAGGTCCAATGTACCATCTTTGAATTGTCGTATCGTATATTATAATATTAGCGGTTGACGATTACTTTACTTGTGCGATGCAGGTTTTCATACTAATTCGTAATAGTAGTTCTGCGCCGTATGTCATCAGTTTGTAGAACTGTTTGCCGATCAAGTTATATCTAATATTATAATTTTTTAATAAATTTTTGAACAATATTTTGAAGGCTTTTTTGCCACAACTCGCATTACATAACATACATCGTGACCATATTTGATTTCAATGAACTATGCCTCGATATTAAATTTTAATTACATATGTAATTTAATTATTAACTTAAATATTTTTTAACATTTCAGGTGGATCTGGTAAGTAAAAAACATATAAAGTAAAAATAATAATATATACCTTAATACTAAAAATATGATATAAATATGTTAAAAACTATAAGTGGTATATTTTTTACATTCGACAATAAAGAATAACCCAGCTCTGGCGTACCAGGACACGACGGTGCGGTCGTAGCTTAGCGCGGAAACGGAAAATGCGATTGTAAATCCACAAATCTTGATCAATAGATTTTAATATTCTCGCGAGATAATATTTATTTATTTATAAAAGCTTTATTGACCACACAAATTGGGCACAAAAGGCGGACTTAACGCTAAAAGCATTATCTACCAGTCAACCTTTATTATATTATAATCTAACGATTTTTTTTTTGTTTTTATACTCATCACATTTCTTAAGTTGTTTATATTATTTTATATTTGTTGTATTTTTCAACAGTATTGGGAGGTGTTGGAAGTGCTATCGGTAAGTTTATATTTATAACCTACATTTATATTTATAATATTATGTCCATTTAGCTAAGTTTTTCTTTAGAAAATACTTATTGCAGACCGAGTTTCAAGTCTGGAAGTTTGGCGGTATGAAACACTCTAGCCTCGGAAAGCACGTTAAGCCGTTGGTCCTGCGCCTGATCTCTCTTCGGTCGTGTCAGACTGCTGTCCCATCGTGTTATGAGAGTGAGGGTATAGGGAGTGCACCAGTGCTTGCGCACTCACTGCAGCACTATAATATATACTGTGTAGCTGGTTGTTCGTAAGGATTGGCTGCCGTGAGAACTTGGCTAAGACGAAATTATTAGCAATGAAAATCATAGTGTACTCGTATTAATTATAGGAAATACAGCTTATAATATACTGCGTGTTTTTTTAGTCATTGTTTTCCCGCAGCAGAACGCTTCACCTTCAGTAATACTATCGATTTTTGAAAGAAATTTTTTTTGAATTTTTTTTGTTTTTTTTTTTTCAAAGTTTGGTGGGAAAATGGTAACCAAATGTTAGTAAATAGTAAATTATATTTTTTTTATAAACGCGAAGGGCAATGACCCCGGCCGGTAACCGTCCGTGACGCAGCTAGTACTATTGGTTCGAGTTTCGTCTATCATAATCGTAAAACTTTTAATTTAACTAAAAAAAAACTTTATTAATCTATTGTACTACTAAGATCATTCTACTGCGGGAAAACAACGACTAAAATTCCACGCTGTATATTCATAATAATATTTCTTAAATTTTCAGCTGGTGAAGATGGAAAGGGAGGACGTGAGTGTTACATTATTATTTCATACCTATCTTTGTTTTAGTTTTTATTTTTATTTTACTTCAGTTAGCAAACAGGCACGCAGCTCACCTGATGATAAGCGGCCACTACCGTGCGGTCTGTTCCATGGCGGGAAACTTAGCCAGGAAGCGTCAAAGAATGTGCTGCCATACAGTAGGCTCACCTGATGTTCGAGCTCGATTTCAAAGGTACTGGCTCCCACTTTTAAAAAAACATGGAGGCCTTTGTCCTGCCCCATTAAATAACTTTTTTTATACTAGGTCAGTTGGCAGACAGGCCACAGCCCACCTGATGGTAAGCAGCCACTGCGGCCTATTTCATTGGTAGCGTCGCTCAATGTGCTGCTAGACTGTAGTCTCATCTGATCTTCGAGCCTCTGATTTCAAGTGTACTGGCTCCTACATTAATTTTTCCGGAACACAGCTAGAGCTGTTATGGCGGCAGATTTCACTTGTGTGTAACTTAACTTTTACTGCGATTCACTATGTTAAAATAAAATATTATAAAATGTTTTTTCTTTTACAGTACTGGGGACTGTTGGGAACATTATAGGAAGTTAGTATAAAGTTTTATTCGAATATTAAGCAATAACCCGAACATCCATGGACAATATTCCCATATGATATCGCCGTCTAGCCCCAAACTAAGGCCGTTTGTCCACCGCCGCCGTCACCGGACCGTCCCTGAGAAAGGTCGGCGCCGACGTAGCGGTACATAGATTTACTACAGTCGTTTGTCCACCGCATGCCTGTCAACCGAGCGCCGTCATCTTGAAATAAACTCGGTTCTCGGTGACGGCCCGGTGACGGCGGCGGTGGACAAACGCTCTAAGGATCGCTTGTAATAACGGTGCAAAACAACAAAGTTTGCTTTCTATCCGTTTTACTTTAGTGATTTTTTAGTCACGTGTTAGACATTTAAAGATTTTCACTAAGTAAATATTGTATAAAAAACAGTATCATCCGATGGAAATGCTATTAGGATAATACCTTTTAGAATTGAGCGAAATATGACGTCAAATGCGCTTGTCCGTAACTTTAGCAACCAATAGCAACGCATTATATTATTATGACCTATATGTGTGTAAGTCATCACTTTTTTTTTTATTGTGGGTAATGCGTTACGTTACGCATACCCTCGGCCAGGTGGTGCTGGTGAGAAGCGACAACACCACCCGTCAGAGGGTTATGTGGGACTCTCCTACCCGAGGGGAAGGTATACCCACTAAACCCCACAGTGCCTATCAGACGCCTTAATGGTAGTGTCACAGGAATCGGCATAGCCTTGCCGCTTTGGAGGGTGGGGGGAAGCACTTGGCAGCGACCGCCCGACACGGGGGGCCTACAGGCCCCCTGTACTTCCGCCATGCCATAACCTGCGGTGTGGCCCCGTTTGGGCCGCCGATGCGCAGGAGTTATTCGTCATCTCGCCCGAAAAAAACTGGCCCGATCGGGCGACTTGGCACCTTTCAAATTTACCTAATATTTCTGTCGTCAACTCGCACGCTCATACAAAGTACAGCCAGGTAAAAAACTTTGACATTATATTTGGAAACTACTTCGAATAAGTATTAAATTTTAAAATAAAGCTACAGACTTACAGTTGTTGTTTTATATATGGAAAAGATTACATTATTAAGTATATCTACAAAAATAAAATATTTCGGCTGTACACTTCAAAGAAAATTCTGACGCGAAGAGAATAGCGCTCTTCTACACTACCGGGCTAAACAGGTTATGCTCACAAAAGGATAGCGCTATCTTTCTTTTTTTTTTTTTTTAATGGACTCTATCCCGCGCCTGTTTGCGGCGCTGTGATTCTGCCAATGTCAAGTGAATTAGTTAGGAAGTTTCTCGTTGCGTTAAAACATTGGTATTAGATGTTTTAACGCTTCATGGAAACACTGGAGGATACTCTCAAGATCACGGGAGAATGGACGCCATTGTGGTAAGAGCGTCTCATCTACCGATGAGACACACAACACGCAATACCCGTCCATTCAGTCAATTTGTTTCAATTTTCTTATTTATGACACTTCGTTACACTTTACTGAATGAAAACCACACCACTTTTCAACACCTAACTGCACTAGATCACAAATAAAAAGATTTAAAACTAAAAGACGCGTGGACCCATCGCCTACCCTCCAGTGAATCCTCTTTCTTTTTATCTAACCCTTTATCTCAATCTTGGCGCATCTTAGTGACGTGGACGTCAGTCAGTCATCCCTTAAGCGTCTTTTAGGGCCGGTATTTCAATGTAACCTTATCTTATTGCTTAAGTTAAGTATAACATTTAAGATAAGTATTACTTTTGACAGGTAAAAATGTATTACTTTAGGTGCCGCTTAACTTTAATCCTATAATGAAATACACTTAAGTCATACTTATTATCGATTCCGGATTAAGATCAAGATAAGTATATATTGAAATACCGGCCCTGAATGCGCCCGCGCATATAAAACTGCGACATGCATTAAGTACCTAATTTATTGTTAAAATGTGGGTGTTTTTAGTGTTTTTCATGTACGTTGGAGGTAAGTTTATTAATATAGTGTTATTTATTATGTCTTAATCAAATCGAAAATGGGTGCCTAATACAGGGTGTTCGGAAGAACGTTGAACATACGATAATAGGGGTAGTTGGGGTGGTCTGTTAACTAACTAGCTCAAAAGATTTCACCTAGGCCTCAAGATTTTTTTTTAAATTACAAAAAATTTTCGCTTTTGTACCGGTCTTTGCCTTGTAAACCCGTCTTACTTTTTTTTAATGTCCAGATCCAATTTTTTTGTCATTATTAGAATCTCAGTGGTTGGTAGGTTCCTTTAAATAAAAAGGTGTAAATTGCACATTGCTAGAAACAAAGTTATGGACCCTCAAACATGAAATAAGAATTAAAATAAATTTTGAAACTCAACTTCGCGTAGCATTTAAAAAATAAACAAAGTGATGGATGACTTCTGATTTGTTAAAAACATCTCCAAAGTGTGATTTTTCTAACGATATGTCGTTTATTTTGATATCTTTAAATGTTTCTTAAATTATTTTTATTATTAAACGTTTCTTAAAAAAGATTTTTGTAGCTGACTGCACATAGTTACCTCACATTTTCATGGTCGGGCGAGTTGACGACAGAAATTTTAATAAATTCTAAAGGTGCCAAGTCGCCCGATCGGGCCAGTTTAATTCGGGCGAGATGACGAATAACTCATGCGCAGAGGGGAACGGCAACGTAACACCGGCCCCCTCCAACCGGTTGCGCACCGCGGCCCCCACCTCCCCACCACGCGCCCAAGGGCGCGCTGAGCAGACAGTAATGGATACTGTCCGCCCACTTGGCCACTCTTAGTTCACCCGATCCCATCCGGCTACTAAGCCCCCCCACCGCGACATTGATGACAAAAGAGGGGGGTGTAAGTCATCACTATCGCAACTTCAAAAGGTCGTATCCTAAATTCCTAATAGCATTTGAACCAGATAGTAAAAAAGTGAGTGGTTAAGTAATTAACAAATTTCTTATTATTTCAGCAAATCCTGTTGGAGATGGTAAGTATACTAGACATTAATTTATTACACTTACTATAAATTTACACTAATATTAGATCAGAAAGGGTGTTTGTTGGTTTGTCCTTTCACGTCACAACAAAGCAACGTGATTTTTGGCATAGTGATAGTTTAGGCACTCCTAAACTATCACTATGGCAAAAATCACGGACGACTCAGTAGTCGTCCTTAATATCCATAGGTCAATATCAACAAGTTTAGTACGTTTTTTGAAAGTTGTGGTGGGTGATTTTTTTTAAGATTTATACAATAAAAAATGTAATAATTTTAATTTTCTAGGCGATTTCTAACTTCTTTATTTCCTAAGCCAATAATATCTTCTGCCATCTTGTCCACAAAAACTGAAAACTTCATACTATTTATTTTAAAATTATTTCAATTTACTTTTTCATCATTTACAGCTTTGGGAGGAGTTAGCCACCTTTTAGGTAAGTTAGACATCCTTGGATACTGTTCACACAGCGCCATCTAGCCCAAAACTAAACAAAGCACTTCTGTTTTTTGTGGAAAGAGCACTGAAGCTAGTGAAATTACTGGGTATATGAGACCTAATAACTGTCGTCTCGGTGTAGCGGGCGCAGGGCGGTGCCAGACAGTAACTGCTTAGTTACTGTTTGGCATTGAACTGTCTAAGGGCAGACGTGGCGCTTACCATCAGGTGTACGATCTGCTCGTCTTGTTACACATTGCAATAAAAAAAATTGTAGTAGTATATTGTGTAAATAAATTATTATTGTGTGCTTGGAGCTATGAAGATGGCACTGTATAAATAATCTTTGAATAAGTTTATTTACCTAAGCGGAATACAAATAAAATTTAAAATATTTAATATAAAATACTAATTTATAAATATTTTTTAGGTGGAGAGAACGGAACTGGTGGTGGTAAGTATTTTTTTTAAATTATTATTAAAAAGATAATAATTCGTTTATATTACACAAACTTAAATTGATAAGTAGCGCCATTTGCGATTATGTGATTTGAGAAAGAGTAAAGATATTTTTTTTTTGTTTGGTACCACATAAAGTCATAGTCAATAATTACTAAATATTAGTATTGGCATCGCAAAGTGCTTGTTTTTTTAGAAATATATTTGTAATGCACTTAAACCTTTTAATGGTTTATTTATTGATATTGACAAAGAATTGAATTAAAAATATTTACTGTTTTTTTATCAACAGTTTTAGGAGGAGCCGGCCATCTTTTGGGTAAGTTAACATTCTAACATTAAAATGTTAAATATTGTGCGAACGAGACATGCTTTTTTAGTGAATAAAAGCACTGAGATATTTTTTGGAAATTTTTCACTTTTTAATTTTATACGAAACTCTGTCGGGTGCTGGATTTTATACTATATTGAATATGTATTTTTTTTTATTTCTGATTTTACCACTTAATAAAATTAATAATATAAAAAGGTTATAATTATTTTAATAAGTAGCTCAAGCGCAGTCACGGGTAGAAATTAAAGTACTAATAGTAATGATTTTAATTTTAGGTGGACAAGACGGACAGGGTGGACGTAAGTATAAAGTAAAAAATATTATTAAATAAAAAGATACATACATCTTATTTTGTATATTATATATTTGAAATATGGCAACCCGACCACTACTTACATTGTTTTAAAGTTATGAATGAAAATTAAAAAAAAAAATGAATTTTACATCATAACTTTGAAATGAAATGAAATGTAATAATTTATTCTGCAAATAAATTTAAAAAAATACTTTTGCACGTCAATCTTTTTTTCCGATTAATCCAAAACATGGCATTTTGCGCATATGGCCTCCTTGTACTAAAACAGCTCATTAATGTAAATTAAACACACGAATATTATAGACCGACAAACTTATCTGTTCCGGTGGCGGCGTCGCTACTGTCTATATTTAGAACTGTCATTAAATATCGTTTTTGCATTGCATTTCACGTAGTTCCAATTTTAGCCATCGGAACAGATAAGTTTGTAGGTCTGTAACAATTTTAACGTGAGTGCAAGGCAATAAACATCTAACACCATCTTTGGAGAACTCTTGAAACTATTTACTTATTTTGTAACATTGGAAAAAGTAAAGAGTCTATTTTTCCTTAAAATGGATAATTTAAATAAAATTATTTTTAAACATCATGTTTTTTTCATTAACAGTGTTGGGAGGTGTTAGCACGCTTTTGAGTAAGTTTCTTTTCTAATACTAAGATCTTGAAAACTTGTGAGAATTAATCTTACTAATATTATAAATGCGAAAGTCTGGATATTTGGATGTTTGGATGTTTGTTTGTTTCTCAATCACGCCTAAACGGCTGAACGGATTAAGATAAAATTTGGCACACGTATAGTTTATAACCCGGAATAGGACATAGGCTATAAAATTCTTACGAGAAACGTCTCATTCCTGCGGGAATAACAATTTTTAAACTACTGAACTGATTTGAATAATTCTTTCACTGTTGGAAAGCTACACTATCCCCGGTAAACATAGGGTATTTTTGATCCCGGAAATGTGGGGGGAAGGGGGGATATTTGTAAAAAGAGATTAAGGGCGGGTGAAACCGCGGGCGAAAGGCTAGTATAAAATAATAGTTATATATCTACTATAATTATAAAAATTATATAAGAAAATAATGTTTAGTAGCACCCAAGATGGCGTCGGTTTCGGTGGGAATGCTTTGTGTATTTCCCGATATTTTTGAATTCGTCAACTTACAACGTAAGTTGTAATGTGCGACGTTTTAAGAACACTTGAGTCGTTAAAATATACATGAAAATGGCAGCAGTAATACGCTGAGCGTATTATCATAGAGCTCAGTGGCAAGAATCCTTAAAAAGAGGAGTGTATTGCCAATAGAAGAAGAAATAAGTGTTAGTAGCGCCAATGCGGCAAGTTGTGGAACTAATAGGATTCCCATACAAATTATTTGATTTGAATTAATTTATTTTCAACAAATGTTTGTTATTTTCTATTATAAAAATATTTCTTATTTACATAATTTTAATTATTTCAGCTGGCAACAACGGCACTGGTGGATGTAAGTATTAATTACTATGTATACTGCCCAACAACGTTAGATGCGAAAAGATTAGTATGCTGAAAAACGTTATGCAATTTTAAATTTTATTATACCTTTTCAATTTATGCATTCGAATATGGACCCCACCCTAAATCGGTCCTTATTTTTTTTTCTATTGTTTTACAGTACTTGGGGGAGTCAGTGGCGTTGTTGGCACTGCCCTCCAAGATCTTGGTGAGTGTAACTCATTAAATCTATAAGTAAAAAGCTGTTTCATTAACCTTTTGAACGCCAATGTACGGTCAACAGCACATCACGGTAAACACTTGCAGTTCGATAATAGCACTTATGCCCCCGACATAAGAGCGGTACAAAGTCCAAAGTGTTACGTCTGACGTGCTTTTTACTGTACGCACTGGTCGTGTCATGTACGCCAGAGCTGGGTTATTTCTTTACCGTCGAATGTGAGGAAAAAATACCAGTACCTGATCGTTTTAAAGATACATACTTAGGTATTTATTTCATATTTTTGAGGCAGGGTTTTTGTCAAGTGTAGGCGACTTTGGCGTCCAAAAGGTTAATTACCAATTTTTATAAAATAATAAATATCTCTGGACATTATTCACACAGCGCCATCTAGCCCCAAACTAAGCATTAGCTTGTGCTATGGGTGCCAGACAACGGATAAACATTACATAAATCCTTTTTTTTGTAAATACATACATATTATACATAGAAACACCCAGACCAATACAAACAGACATGTTCATGCACACAAATGTTTGTACCGTGCGGGATCGAACCCGCGACCTCTGGTGTAATAGCCGACTTCTCGACCATTACACCAAATGGCTCGTGTATCGTTAATGCTTATTTGTCAATTTTAATTAATTTTAAAAGTAAAGACAACTTTGTTTATATAAATGTCATATCAAGGAGCTTACATTATGATAAGCATAATTTTTATATTTAATAATAATTTTTACCATTCAACCATTTCGTATTTTCCAAAGGTTGACTGGCAGAGAATGCTTTTAGCGTTCAGTCTGCCTTTTTTACCCAATTTGTGTGGTCAAGAAAGTTTTTGTAAATAAATAAATATTTACATTAATTAGTTTTTAGAGCAAAATTTTAATAAAGAAAAAATGGTAACAAAAACTTACATTGTAATATTTAGGAATCGGTTACAAATCTCCATTCGAACCCATTTTAATACTATGTTAATTGTTTTGAATTACAGGAGTCGGAGGCAGTGAGTAACTTTTAATATTATTTAACGACTAGCGGGCGCCCGCGGTTTCACCCGCGACGTTCCCGTTCCCGTGGGAATTGATCAAAATCCTTTCTTAGCGGATGCCTACGTCATAACATCTACTTGCATGCCAAATTTCAGCCCGATCCGTCCAGTGGTTTGGGCTGTGCGTTAATAGATATCTATGTCAGTCAGTCACCTTTGAGTTTTATTAAGATTTTGACATTCTTAAGAATTTGCAAATAGCTTAGAAAAAAATTCTAGACCTTTTTTCCGGATCTAGTCAAAATAGGCATGCACTATAATATCTCTAGACAATAAAAAAATATATCTGGACATTATTCACACAGCGCCATCTAGCCCCAAACTAAGCATTAGCTTGTGCTATGAGTGCTAGACAACGGATAAACGTTACTTATATTCTTTTTTTTTTTTGAAAATACATGTAAAAAATATTATACATAGAAAAACCCAGACCGATACAAACAGACATGTTCATGCACACAAATGTTTGTACCGTGCGGGGATCGAACCCGCGACCTCTGGTGTAATAGCCGACTTCTCGACCATTACACCAAATGGCTCGTCAAGGATGACCATGGTAAGGATTTGACAAGTCCATAAAGTCAGTCCGTGTTTGGTTGTTTATTTGTTTTTTAATTTATTTGTTATTTATTGTTTTCAGAGGGTCTGCTTACCAACGTTTTCAAATCACTTCAGAATGTTCTCAGTAAAGTAGGTAAGAAAAATGAGTATACCTACATTATTTATTCGTCTAATAACATTGAGTTACAAGTACTAAGTATAGAGAGGCTATACGGAACAAAAAATGTGTCGCAAAATGATGACGGGCACGCTGGACGGACTGATGTATCTGCTACAGCGAATGTCGTCTAACCAAACTGTAAAACTTGCAGCGCTAGATTGCTTACAGAGTATAATTTTCTCATTATCGCGCAAAAATTTGGTTTGCGGTGTCGGTTCTATACGCTAGTAATAGTAGTTCAATGTCTAATAAATACAAAAGTAAAAGTAAAGGTAAAAGGCTGATTTCCGAGTCACGTTGATGTACCATAACAGAGTCGTTTAAAAAAAAATACAACAATACTTGCTAAAATGCTAGCCTGAAAGTTTTCAGTACGAATGGGCCGGCTCGTCCGGGAAAGTACCACCCTCTCACATAACACCAGCGTGAAATTAGTGACTACTATTGTGTTTCTTCTGGTTTGTGAGAGTGCCGGAGACCCACACCCCTTAAAAGGCCGGCAACGCATCAGCGATCCCTCTGGTGTTGCAGATGTCCATGGGCGGCGGTGATTGCTTCCCATCAGGCGACCCGCTGGCTCGTTTGCCGCCTCTGGCATAAAAAAAATCTTAAAAATAACTGTCACTTTTCTAAACTTCTTTCCGCTCCTTTACTGAAACTTAATTACTCTTTTCAATCGTAACTTCTTAAAACATATTTTCAAAGGAATTTTTGAATACTACTATGTTTTTTTCGCCTCGATGGTCTAGTGGTTTAAGTACCGGGCCAAGATCTCGGGTCCTGGGTTCAATTCCCGGGTCGAGCTAACTTTGTGTCGGTTTTTTCGGGCACAGCTCGGGTTCGTGATCACCAATCCGCATTTGGCAAGCGTGGTGATTAAGCCAATACCCATCATTGTAGCGATAACTTGATTTCAAGGATGGAGAGGCCTTTGCCCTGCAGTGGGACATTAATAGGCTGATACTTTACTTTTACTATGTTTTTTTTTTGGGTTAAGTATACGTTAAAATAATTTAATTTTGAAAGACAATGATGAATAATGACATTTATTATTTCAGGCCCCAATAGCGCAATTCCAGGTAAGTGTATCCTAATCAACACTAATATTTAAAAAAAGAAATATTGTTTGTTTATATTGAATAGGCTCCGAAACTACCTAACCGATTTAAGTAATATTTCACTGTTCGAAAGCTACACTATCCCCGGGTGACATAGGATACTTTTGATCCTGGAAATGTGGGGGGAGGGGGATATTTGAAAAAAAAATGACGCAATGAAATAATGATATTAATGTGGGAGCCAGTAAACTTAAAATCGATTACACAAATGTAGCTTAGAGTAATTTTTCGCTTTAATTACAAAATAGATAACTAAATGTGTTCATTAGTAGTTTCAAAATGGACCGCAAGAAATGTGTTAAGCCAGTTAAAATGATTTTTAAAGAATTATTAGATATATTTTTCTGTAAATGTTATTTTAAAAAATACTTTGTTTCAGCCCTTCTTTTAGTCACCGTGCAAACACTAACTGAACTTGTCACTGGAGGTTAGTAATCAAATAAAATATCCTTGGATATTTTTCATACAGTTCCATTTAGCCCCACACTGAGCTTATACAGTCAGCGATCAAAAATCAAAATGATCTGAGCGTTCAAAGCCACCAAAAATATCTAAACATTTTGACAAAAGTGCCAGACAACAGATTAACATTATCAATATAACCGCCTCCGTGGAACAGTGGCTAAGCCGCTCGGGTATTAAAAAACGGAGGTCGTGGGTTCGATTCCCGCCTTTGGTCTGGTTGGTTTGATGGTAGGGTTTTTTTAGAGTCCGAATGGCTTTGCCACACCCACAGGTGAAATCTGCCGTAATAACAGCTCTGGCTGTGTTCCGGCAGTATTAATGTGGGAGCCAGTACACTTGAAATCAAAGGCTCGAAGATCAGATGAGCCTACAACAGTCTGGCAGCACATTGAGCGACGCTGGTGAAGTGTCCCTCAATGGAATAGGCCGCAGTGACCGCTTACCATCAGGTGGGCTGCGTGCCTGTCTGCCAACTGTCCTATTATAAAAAAAAACGGTTTGGCAACATTGCCAATTTTGACATTAAAGCAGGGCTTCAACTAATTGGTCAGTAATGTATTTTTTACGGCTAATATTAACTGCAAAGCAAAAATTCTAAAATACACAAGAAAAAAGTACTGTCGAGGTCACCCGCGCGTGATCACCCTAAAGGCTAAAATCCTGTGCAGTATTTTCACGTTTACAAGCGCCGCTCCTAAGAAGTCACGATGCGCGTGCACGGTATATTTTTCTAAAAGTGATCACGCGCGGGAGACCTCGATCGTACCTAACCTAACCTAATCTTTGCTGTTAAATTTGTTATTTTGAGGAACATATTATATAAGTATTATTTTTATAATTTTTAAAGCATTTTGTGGCGTTATAAATATTAATATTATATTAGAAAAAATTCAACATTGCAACATTGTAGAGATGGCGCTGACGTAGCGTAAAATCATTACTAAAAGAAATTCAACGGGTCCGCGAAGGTCTCGGTAGCATAGTTGGTAGTGCACTCGCTCGGACAGCGAGGGGCGCGGGTTCTAGTCCCGACTGATACCTGGAATAATTGTTTTTTTCTAATCCTACTAATATTATAAATGCGAAAGTTGATGTTTGGATGTTTGTTCCTCAATCACGCCTAAACGGCTGAACGGATTTAGATGAAATTTGGTACACGTATAGTTTATAACCCGGAATAGGAAATAGGCTATAAAATTCCTACGGGCACGTCTCATTCCCGCGGGAATATCAATTTTGAAACTACTGAACCGATTTGAATAATTCTTTCACTGTTGGAAAGCTACACTATCCCCGGTAAACATAGGGTACTTTTGATCCTGGAAATATGGGGGGAAGGGGGGATATTTAAAAAAAGAAATTACGTGCGGGTGAAACCGCGGGCGGAAGGCTAGTATATACATATTTTTAACATATTAGTATTAGTTTTGATAAACACTTAATTTTTTTTCAGTCGTAAATACACTAGCAACTCTTAACCCACTGATGCCTATGAGCCCTGATGCTGGCGCTACGAACCCTGATGGCGCGATGAACCCTGATGGTGCTACGAGCCCTGATGGCGCTACGAACCCAGCAACCGCTTAGAATCCACTGGCAGGATACACCTCTAAAAGGTATGTTTCTATTCATCATCATCATCATTGTGACGTATGATGAGACATGTATCATGACGTCAACGAAAAGGGAAGATCTTCCTCCGAGCTAGGTGTCTGTGCTCGGGGACCGCGGCCCAATGTACCGTCTTGGTGTGTTGTTATGCTAGCCGAGAGAAAAACTCTGCTAGCGCGACGCAGGATCGAATATCTGATTGGCTGTCTCAGTGACGTGCGAGTGACGAGTCTCGAAGCCAATGTTTACACGTGCACTTTTCGCTGACTTGCAATCTTGCGTTGTTGTCATCAGTCTGCCGTAAGTATGTAGCGCATTCCGATAGCCGCTACAATCATCATCAGCTGATATACGTTCCCACTGCTGGGACACAGGCCTTAGGGCCTAGACAAAGTAACATTTTGATGAGCGATAGCGAAATTCGCTAACTTCAAATTGTATGGATTTGACAGGTGCCTTAGAAAAGTCATGTGAATGTGGTCAATCGATATTGAAAGTACGGGTTTTGACATTCGCTATCACAGATTGAGCGATAGCGAACGTCATAAGTGCCGCTTGTGTAGGGCCTCATACCTCAATTGTGAGATAGTGTGGGCCATACTCCACCACGCTGGACTAGTGCGGGTTGGTGGAGGGGTGCGTAAGGCAAGCGACCAACCTTAATGTCAGATGTTATCAAGCCGCCAAATGGCCTCTCTGACAAGGCTTGACGACTAATATCTACACAAAGTGTGGCTTTCCAACAGTGAAGAATTATTCAAATCGGTTCAGTAGTTTCGGACCCTAATTAATACAATCAAACAATCAAATCTTTTATATTAGTATAGATTTTTTATTTTATTTATTTTTTGTTACAGGAGGGACATTGGGCACCAGAGAAACGACAAATAATCACGACAAACGGACACGCGATATCGAAATTTCGATGTTGATTTTGGATTGTAATACCTCGAAAACTTCATAATTTTTTCCCCTAATACCATCAGACTGGGTCTTTTTAGGCTAAGAACTCACGGCGCGGTTTTTAATCGCGCCCGCAGCGGTTGCGGGCCCTCAGCTTCTGTAGAATGTTGATTTAAGTGAAAAAAGTAAGAGCAGTTTTCACGACGCGATTTTCAGCCGCAGCGCGCGCGGTTGTTTTCGATTCCCGCCCGCAGCCGCGACTGGTAGCGCCCGCACGCTTTGAGATCGCTTGGCAGGCGACCGCAATTTAACAAGCGCGGGCGGGAGGTACAGAAATCCGACGCCATTTTACAATAGTGACAAAACCGCTGCGGGCGCGATTAAAAAACGCGCAGTGAGTTTTTAGCCTTAAGAATATACACGATTTTGACTGTACTCTGTCACCATAGCAACAAATTAAATTGATCTAATTAAAAATTACCATCGTATTTCTTATGAAAGTAACAATACTTAATTAAAATTTTCGAGTAAACTTTAGTCACTGACAAAGACAAACACAAAGAAATACATTTTATATTATATTGGTAGTGACGCAATTTTTGTGAAGTAAAAAAAAAAAACTTTTCTTTTTTCATAATGCTTTTCCACCATAAATGCAGTCAATAAAATTAACGAAATAAAAATATGATGTTTTCAGGTATATCTAAATTTTGTTACTTCTGTTGTTTTGTAAAAAAATTTCCTTTTTGTTTTTTGTTCTTTTTTGTTTAACATCAAAACGCAAGAGTAACAGTTTTCTTAATTTTAATAAATGTCTTTAATCTGCTTTATCGCTTTTTATTTCATTCAATAATGATGTTTCTAAATAACATGTCGAAGGAAAGAAACACATCAAACTCCCGCTGGACCACCTGTACCATTAGACAGTACCATTGGTGGTACAAATGGTACTGATTTATCCCATTAGTACAATTGTTGTACAAATGATACCAAAATATCCCGCTGGACCACCTGTACCTCAGAACATGAAAAATTTCTCTTTGACCTGTACCATTAGTCAGTACCATTGATGGTACAAATGGCACTGATTTATTAGTACAACAGTTGTACAGTTCCTCCCCCCCCCCCCAAAAACCCTCTCTATTTACAAACAGCTTACCGTGATCTAGGCAAGGCAAGATCTGGAAAGGTCAGTTAGGTATTACTTTGGAGCTATTTCCATCTCATCTCCGTAACCCTTAAAGGGGAACTAGACCAATTGGATCATGGCCAATCGACTGACGGGCAAAAATATGTTTTTAAAAATCTATTTGCAGAATCAATTATTTCATTTCATTTTATTTCATTTCTTTTCATTTCTTTTATTATTTTTTCATTTCTTTTTATTTCTTTTCATTTCTTTTCATTTCGTTTAATTTAATTTCATTTTGTTTCGTTTCATTTAATTTCTTTTCATTCCATTTCATTTCAGCATGCAGGTTTCCTCACGATGTTTTCCGTCACCGCCGTAAGGTAAAAATTATAGGGTAAAAAAATAAAACACAAAGTTCGTTTATTTTTTATTTCGCATCATATCATCCTTACACTATATGTCATATGTATGTATTATAACTATCTTTTATTCTATAGGTAGGTACAGAGTATATCATAATATACTTATGAATAGTATTCATTTCATTGGTAACCTGGATAATGAGAAACAGTCAAAATCAACACATAACAGTTGGGTCTGGGGGTAGTGAGATCTTCGTGCGATTGACAAAAATAGTTTCATCAAAAAGCAAAATCGCTATTATAAAAGTTACATTTTAAGAATATTCTCTATTACAACTTCCACTGTAACTTTAAGATGAAGTCATTTGTAATTTACATTACGAGCCATCTTTGTTTAAATAACATTGAATGGACAATTTCAATGTTTATTTATGATTTATAAATGGACGATAGTTTTTATTACATTATACATAGAGCTTAAAAAAGCCATGTACTGATTTTTTTTTTTTTTATTCAGATGATTAAGTTATACGTGACCATTTTCAAATTATCTTCTTTCCGAAAAAAAAGGCTGATTTTGTAGAAAACAGTTAAAGTTCTGGTAATTCTGATATTTCAAGTTTTGAGTAATTTTACTTAATATTGATTATTATCCAAAAAAAAAAAATAGCGATGTTTGCTTTTATTTCGCTTTAAAGACTCACTTTTCCCCACCACCACAATAACGGTTATAGATCAACAAAAAGAAAACATTGCTTAAATAAACAAGAAATACAACAGTCTTAACACAACAGACAAGCGATAAAGACTTATTTATATACTTAACTCACTATTTCACATTAAAACTACTTTTCGACTAAATTTATGCGAGCTTCAGTAAAATAAATGGAAAAAAACAAACAGAACAGGGGTAAAAAACGTAATATAACAACAGAACAATTGGCGAAATCTTTTCTAAATTTCCCGGTAAAAACTAAATTTTTCAAATCAGAACGTGTTAATATTTTTCCGGGAAAAATCGGAAATTTACAAAGAACCTCGCCAATCTTACACCGAAATAGCGTATCTTAAATACATCACATCACTATAATATAAATATATTATAATACAAAGTAGCGTAAGGGTTACATTTTAATAAAATACAAAAATGGGGAAGATAAAATCACTAACACGTTGTGGTCAAATTTTTTGTAAGTTCGAACGATCACATACAATTGTTTTGAAATAAAAGCTCTGGTTTTGTTTCGACTAAAACGTTATTAAAAGTGTGCGCTGTAATCCGAACATATTATGTAATAGACCAAAAAAATTGAGCTGAGAAGAAAAAAAAAAGTTCTTACCTAAATCTACATTGAGACAACACCTATGGACGGTACAAAAAAGGGAGGGGAAAAAAGAAATATCAGAAACGGAAAATGTGCAAAAAATTCACCTTTATAACCTGATAAATTTATATTACCATGTTAACATTTTTTTTAAATAGTACAAGTAAAACCATACATAGAAGAAATTAAATTCTCTTAAACATGAGCTAGCATTACGTGAAATAAAAAATCTACCACACATCTATTGCATTTATTATTGCTGTGTTTTATTCGTGTTTTCATACAAAAACCGATTTCCCATCGAGCCTTAGTAGATTATCACAATAAAATATTTTTATCACACTATAATTCCTTTCTTAAAAAAATAAATAAAAAACTAAGATTTTTTTAAAGAAAGAAAGTATAGCGTTTTCTGTTTATGATTAAGATCTATTCAATGTACAACCATCATTTTCACTTCATTTTATTAAATCGGTTTTTGTATCAAACATCGTATTTAATATTATAGATATTGCTAAAATGAACAAAGAGTTTATCCATCACAAGACAATACAGACCAACATCAAAATCTCGCTCTACGTATTTATAAAAAGAAAAAATAAACAAGCTACAGAGACACATTGGATACAAAATATCCATTTTTACACGTTTCAAAAAATATTTTTTTGTGTACAAAAACAATTTTCTCTAAGCATGCGAACTTTGGGATATTTTTAACACTAAAACACATCAAAAGTCTAGCTTTTTTCTAAAAAAAAAAAAAGATCACTACGAGATACAAGGAACGGAAAACATTGAGACAACTATTACGATTCACAACTACTATACATAATATTTTGCCGCCATGAAAATGCATGAATTTATTTTTTGGAGCACTCTTATTAAAATTTGATTCAGTCACTTGTTGTATCATCAGCCTATATACGTTCCCACTGCTGGGACACCGGCCTTATCTCAATTGTAAGATTGTGTAAGTCATACTCTATCACGCTGGCCTAGTGCGGGTTGTTGGAAAGGTGCGTAAGGCAAGTGACCAACCTTAATGTCAGATGTTATCAAGCCGCCAAACGGCCTCTGACTAGGCTTGACGACTAATATCTAAATTATAGTAAATATCAGCCGGGACCAACAGCTTAACGTGCCTTCCGAAGCACGGAGATGCTCGAAATAAATGTCACTAAATGTGGTCAGAATGGTCACCATTAACCGATCGCGGCGTAGGTAGCTTAACTATCGTTATCGCTAACCAACCACTGTCACAGCTCCGCCATGAGCGCCCGCACTTGTTGTATAATGCCCTTTTAACCTAGTTTTTGGCGGCCAAACTTTACCATCAACCAATGCAGGATGTGTTTAGTACACAGATAAGTGACATTTTTATTTTCTCCTGTAAAGTTGATGAATTTTCTTCGCACGCTTGTTCGGGGGGCCGTCGATTTTCAAGGCGGCAAAATTAGATTTAGAATCGCGCTTAGTGGTAACCGCTTAAGTCTGAACATTTGGTGTTATTAATTATTGGGAGAGACGGACAACATTAAAAACTTGAAGAATCAATAAAGAAAAATGTTTGGCACTTGAGGTGTAAGAAACGGTATGTCCGATACTTAAAATCGCGATTATGTCAATAAATAAACTTATTATGACATTAAATGTATTTTAAATGAACCCAATCTGTCATTAAATGACTTTTATGACTTCATTTAAGTACTACGGTATGATTAAAATTGTATATTTTTTTTCTAATATTTAAAATGCGATCGTCAGTTTTAAGTACCAATTTTTGTAGAAGAAGGATTCTGAACATACCAATTCTAACACTTTGTGACATCTATGACGAACCAAAAATAATGAAGACAGTATATCAATAAGGCATTTTAAGGATTATAATTTTTTTGTGTTTTTTTTTTCCGTATTTCATTATTTTATCGCCAATTCTACATTTTACAATATAATGTCGAGCATTATTACAATATTTGGTGTTATTCTTTGGGACTTAAAATTATAATATTATATAATATCTTAATACGACTGGAATGGACAACAAAAAACAAAATAATAAGGTAACAAAAAATTTTAAGTCTAAATAAACAGAAACATTAATTAAAATTTGAATAGCCTATCTAAACAATATTATGTTATGTATTATTTTGCACAATAATTTTGTATATATAATATACTTTATATATCTTGTAATTTCACCTAGCTAAAGTTAATACATCCATTTTATAATGGATGTTCGTTATCGCGTAATACTTAACTAACTTATATTATAATGGAGACAGCAAAGCTTTTCCGCATATTCTTATTATATAACGTAGCATATACTTATGTGTATAGTTGAAGGAAGTATAGCAACGAGAAAAAGGCAACGACCATGTCACGTTTGAGATTTGGATGCATTTCCATCCCTTTCAACGGACTTTACCCCTTCCAATCTCCCCCACATCTACGATGCCACAGTATCTTAGTACATATATTCTATTTTGTACCATCTGAGATCTGACAAGAGTAGTACATGCTTAAAAACATATTGAAATCGGAGAAAAAAATATATGGAAGATTATTTAACGTCTGTTTAGCCCGACTACTAAAATAAAAAAACTCGCCATATTGTGGAGAAATATTGGAACTAATTTCTTCAAGTGGCAACAATCAAAATAAAAAAAACAATAAGATGTCATTCATAATTGCCGTCTGTCGAAGTGTAATGGCAATTGTCAATCATGCCTTGTTATTTCTTGGATATTGTGAGTGATTTGTAAGTATAACAAATAACCATAGCAACCAAGTGTTGCTATAACCATAGCTAATGTGGCGCCTCCAGAGCAGGTTTTTTATTTTCTTGGTCAGGCTGTACTGTACAAGTAATTAATTAAACTAGGAAAACACTGTACTTAAATATGGAGACCATTGCTCTCGCAAAACATCTAAGATTTGTTTTTGTAAAACAAAAACAAATTCTTTTGTTTTACAAAAACAATCCTTTACTTTTACAGAAGTGCTTAAATGACAAAGGTATCTTTACAATTTTTTAGCATGAATGCATGTAAATGTAATAAATGTAAATCTAATAAAAGGTGTGGTTTAGTCTTCAAAAACTTGAGCTACATTCGTACAAATCTTGACACGTTTGGAATTACTAAAGAATTTTCACATTTAATTTTATCAATTATTACCTTTCCGAAAAACTAGAAAGAGTTAAATTCGTAAAAACGTTGTTTTAACATAATAATATTCGTTGTTTTATACATTTTCGTTATTTAGATTAATTTCATAATCTTTTTCTACAGTTTTGACTTTTTAATTCATTTGAATATTCACGTTAAACAATAATATCGTATGAATAGCAAATAATGAATCGCAAAAACTAAGTTATAGTGTCCATAAGTCGATTGACTTTAATAAAATAAATAAATATTGGACAACATCACATACATTGATCTGACCCCAAAGTAAGTAGCGTAAGCACTAATTGTGTTAAGGGTGTCAGAAACAACGAAGGTACTAAAATATAAACTTAAATACAAATAAACATCCAGACACAGAACAAACACAAATGTTCATCACAAAAGTGTTTGTCCTGGATTTGAACCCACGACCCCTAGCGTATAGGGCAGGGTCACTACCAAATGCGCCATCGGGCCAGTCAAACTTTAGTAGAACGTCTTATATTAACATGTTTTTAAGCACGTATGCCTTGCAATCTCGTAGGAATATAAAGAACATTGATATACTAAGATACTATGTTTCTAAGCATGGGAATAAGTTACATGGTAGGGTGACAGACGGCCGGCAAGTATAACCGTAACATATTACTTACAACTATTCGGATATATATGTATGCTTATTGTTACTCTACTCCAAGCAATAATGTAGGCATAAACGATTTCTCACTAGTACCTAGCTCATTATATGTTGATTATAACTAAATTTGACTATCTAGAGTTTTGACGTACGCATTTCTGATATTATTCAGTATATTACGAAGTCGACTCTGGTATTTGTGCGTTTTGAATAAAATAAATTCATAGTTTATCATTTTTAATAGACTCCTTTCAAAAAGTTCCTAAACAAAAAAAAACATCAGGCCCCTTATATAGAGGCTGATTATTTCGTAATTTAATCACCCAAAACGCACTATACGATTTCATCCATTTCTCTATTGACTGAATGACAAAATTGACGTCACAATTCATTCATTAGCTGAAATGAACTATATAATTATCCTTCTTTATTTAATATATAAATATCTTATAATAACTTCTAGCGATATGTTTCTCAATTTTTCACTACATGCTCAAATTATAAAGCTAAATAGAAACAATGAAAAACAACTACAGTCAAACAATAAATATTTCAATACAATGTATAAAATACATCATTTACAAAATATTATATAGACAGGCAACGCGTTCGCCTATCACCCATAAAATGTTTCAAAAAAGACATGTAGTAAGTATAACTACAAGTTTTATTTCAATATTTAAGTTCTCTAATATCCCATATATGGGGCTCACACGAAATGTTTAACAGTTTCAAACTTAAATTTCGTACACGTCAACTAATATATTCAATGTGAAATAAATGAAAAGCAAAAGTGAAGATTTTGCCGAAAATACAATCGAAATTAAATAATCGGCGCGAAATTTCGAGAGAAACGAAACAATACACACGCTCTCATTTTATCTATCTACAGTAAAGGATTATATGCATCTTATAATCTATGCAATAAATATTTTTTCTTTCCACTTAGTCACCTATACAATAAATAAATCTAATATTTTACTACATTTCGGTATTTTTTTTTCTCAAAGTTCTTTAAGTGTATCCATTAATATTTAGACACAACCATCTTTATAACAGTAGTTAGTATAGTTTTATCATGTTTTTGTTTATTTTTATGGATTTGAATTTGGCATAAACCCGGCTCCAAGAAGAAAGAACTAAAAATGAAATTCCTATCATCAAACATTTTGTGGAATATGACTAAAAATATCATCTAAATCCAAGCAACGATTGAAGGCAAAATTTTATACACATTTGTTTGTATAATACTCATTAAAATTTAAGAACTCATTTAATGATATAATAAAATGAATTCTTTGAGAATGGCGAATGATTCAGGATCGTTGTTTTCATTTTGATATTTGCCTGCTTCAAAATAAACTTTCCAATGACATCACGGGCCTAGAATATTAAAAGAGTTGTCAATTATTTGACTACATGGTTTATATAAAGGCTAACTAAGTCTGCCTTATGCCCTTTGATTCTTATCCCATAAGAGATCTTAGTTGTAAATGCACTTGCACTTTTTTATTTCTCATTGGCGACATCTTATAAGTACCATTTTTAAATGTCCAACAACAATTCACCTTCAAATTGAAATAGGTATACAATTGGCTTTATTACCACGCTTGCCAAATGCGAAATCTGAGGTATGTTCGTTAAATTCAAAACATTACCAAAAATTTTACTCAGAACTTCAAGATATATCCAGGCCTGTGTGTGGCTTGTTAAATTTCTTGTCTAAAATTGTATATTTGTCTTTGTTTTGTATGATATCTGTTGGTACTGAATAAAAAGTTTTATTTTTTTATTTTAAGATATAACAGCAATTAGCAATTAATCTAGTCAAGATATTTAGCCATAGTCAACAAAATATTTGTATATCTCCTTGTCGGCGTTTCTATTCATATAATATACTATGTCTCGCCTTACATCCCTATCTTTCTCAGCGGATAAAAAATTTTCTTATAAAACATCTCACTCGGTTGATGTGACCACCTAACCACTACTTTCCTACTAAACATGTTTCCAAAAATCTACATTTTTTCCACTAATCTTATTCTATTCTTGTGCTTTCACGATGTTTGGTACTTTCCACATTATACCATTTTCAAACCACGTTTTTACTTCGATCTTTTGGCCCGCGTGAAAAAAAGTGATAATATCTTAACCTAATTAATATATTTAATAACCTTATACCAAATCTATATATCATCTAAAAGTATCTTTTTATGTTAAATTTAATTGCATTTTCATGCAGTCATAAGCATTAATAGAAACTAAATCATAATCAGAAAAGGAGTGACTCACATTTTTTTTCATTTTTTTTCTGAGAGTAAATGTTCGACCCGTATTATAAGGGTAAATAGCTTATTCTTATAAAATATAGGCTTTTAGCCTAAGTTCATTTAGCACTAACCGCGCTCGTTTACCTCCTTGCCGCTCGTTCATTTAAAACTAAATGAAGTTCATTTGATTATGCCTTCAATCAATACAGTAAACGAAAGTTTAACCTCCATCGATTCAGGTACTTGAAACAAAGTTGGGTTCATTAGGCAAAATTAAATGTCTTTTTCCAATAATATCATTTTGCAATAAATGTCCTTATTTTTGCAATTAAGTACGTCATTTTGCAATACCAAGTGTCTTATGTATTGCAAATTTCACATTTTGCAAAAATTCATACGTTTGTTATACGTTTATAATCAATGTACTAATAATTGCATAAAGTGATATAATTTTGCTATAAATGGTATCAACATACTAATAATGCCCAATGAACACTAGTTTAAGGCGGTTAGTGTCGTCAAAGTGGCGCTCTCATTGAATAAAAATTATATTATCACTTAAATTAATACAAAGATTAAGAAATCCTATGTTGTGTTTGTATAAAAGAGGACAAAGAATATTTACGTTATTAAAACAGAGCTCAAAATGATTCGTATTCGTTGTAATAGCCATAATTGTAAAAATCGGCCGTTTTTGGTACTTTTAAAAACTGCAACAAAAGTAACACATTTCAAGTGTTATTTTAATAATGTAAAAATACATTATACTCTTTTTTTCAAACACAACATAGGATTCCTTAATTTTTGTATTAATTTAAATGTTAAAAGCTTCATTCAATGAGGTTGCCACTTTGACGACACTAATCACCTTAATGAGCTGTCATATTATATAAATGTCTCGGTAGACTAAAAGTCTTAGGTTAATTAAGTGCAACTCATTATTTTTGCATTTGTACTTTTGACAGTAGATAATTTGACATTACATATGACAGCTTTGTAGTAAATAAAACCAATTATTGAATCACTTTCTTCAAAATATAGCAGCTTTGTAAGATTGATATGTAGGTCTGTGCGTAATTGTTAAAATGTCTTTGTAATTATTAAGAAGAAGATATATTTAGATATATTTAAATAGTATACATTAAAGTAAGATAAGTTCTTATAAGAATACAAATATTTAAAAGAAATAATTATAGTTTTCATTGGAAACATTTTGTGTACAGAATTAATAACAGAAACACTAAAATTTAAATTCTGTTAATCGAAGAGTAAAGGTAATATAATCAGGATATTAAAATTTATCGAATACTTGAATAATTATGTTGAAGGATGAACATAAATATCCTATCTGGTTCAAATATTATTAGGATAATACTTTTTGGAGTTGCGTTACGCAACTGTGATGACTGACACACACACTGACAAAATAATGCATTGCTAACGTTACGGACAGGCGCAGTTGACGTCGTTTGTCGCTCAATTCCAGAAGGTATTATCCTAATACCATTTGAATCGGATAGTATAAGTGATTAGATGTTCTTGATTGTTTGGATAACAGGATCAACTAAAGAGCTTATAACAATCTGTCAAAGTTTCGAAAATGAAAGGAACAGATCATTTTTCATTTTTGATCAATGCTACTTTTTTACTATAACTGATTTTCTGCTAAAAGCGAAACAGTTAGAGGACTACAAAGGCATTTGCATTACTTTAACTGATTCTTCAATAAATAGAAAAAGTTTTGATGATTCTCAATTACAAAGAAACAATTGCGACTAGATAGATATTTTAGGTTCAGCTATTCAATTCACTAAGCGACACTTGTTCGATGCGCTCACGGCTAAGATCACGGGTGTGTCAGCCTTAACATCGTTCGATGTTTTCACGGCTTTATAAATTGGTATTCTCTAAGCTCAAATAACTCGCCGCGCGTCGATCTGTCGGCTTCGTGAACTAACTTTCATACAAGAATATGTCAGTCAAGTGTTTCCTCATCACACCGTTCAAAGCCTTGCGGCGCTAGTATCGTACAGCGTTGAAAAAGTTCTTACAGAATACCAAAATGACTCTCACCGATGACTCAGCCGCGGTGGCTAAGGCTTTTAAGACATTTGCGCATAGTGAATCGCACTGCTGGTTGTTGGTTGAAATACAAAGGCATCCAACTAGATAGATATTTATGGGTTTTGGTTTTTGGTTGAACTACAAAGGCATCCGCACAGACCCACCCTCACAGGGCGCTACATCCATTCCTTGTGGCAGCAGCAAGGGTCGGGCGCCGGTCGTTGACCTCACACGAGCAGACTCGGGGCCAGCCACTCGTCCTCTCCTATCTGCTGACAATGTTATATTTTCTATAGCACCATTGCTCTTGAAATCTTTAAAAAGGTACCGGACTCTTACTCGATACGTTTCAAACAAAGTAACGTGGAGAAGTCCACTCCACCCCCTTTTTATTTGTCCCGTGTAATGCACCGTCACCATCCTTCGGGGATGGAGAGTTTGTGTGGGAATCCCACCAACCTTTTTAAAGAAGGGGTCTACCAACTAAACCAAAAGGTGTTCCACTCGATGCCTTATCGGAGGCATCGTTAAAGCCTCCATTTACATGACAAAATTCCTTCACCCTAGAAAGGACGAAGTTTACCCACTAAACCCCGGGGTGTTATTTTTTGATATTGGTTGTGTCATGGGATTCTGCTGACAATATTTGATTTACCTTCAAACCAATACATACTGTAACACCAAATGATGATGATGTACATTAAATTACTCACAACAACGCGTAGTTAACTTACCTTCCATTATACTACGAGTATGTAAGTTATACTTTATATTTATATTATGGGCAGTGGTCGGGTAATTGGTTGGTGATTTCATTAAGATCAAACGCCCTGGGTCTGCTATTTCAAACAAGAGTATAGTCTTGAGCAATAGGCGCTAGACATAGCCCCTCCGTTTTAGTATGACATCCTCCAGTAATCAAATCAGCCACGTTTTACTTCGTTCCCGGGAATCGAACCAACTGTAAGGGCGTACTCACAGGCTGCACTTGGAAGTGCTGCACCGGGTAGTGAAGAACCTGCGGCGGCTGGGACATGGCGGCCACTGTGCCCACAGAGCCCACGCCGCCCACGCCGCCGCCCAGCGCCCATGGGAGCTGCACGCCGCCCATTCTGCGGATAAACAATGGTGTTTTTATATATTGTGTAAGTATAGGGTATACAGAATGCCTAGTGCAAGTTTTTACGTAAAATAAGGCACCATTGCGTTTACGTTTGGACTACAATTTGTATATTAATTCAAATAAATACATTTAAAAATTATTCTAGCGGTGCCATTTAACCCAAAAGTTTAACTTTTTTTTGTAAATATACATTATACATAGAACCTTCAGACCGATAAAAACAGACATGTTCGTGCACACAAATGTTTGAACCGGCAACCTCTGGTGTAATTGCCGACTTCTCAACCATTTAACAAAATTGGACGTCAATAAAAATACCTATTGTGGCTAGAGCCGGAAAAGAAAACTGGGGGATATTACTGGGTAGTAGGTCAAAAGCTCTTAGGCGAATACTGCACACTTGATATTTTAACGTGATATTTGGATCGAAATCCAGCATCACGATATTTATCGAGTGTCTAGTATAGCGTATTACGTATCACGATATGTGATACGCTATACTACACACTCGATAAATATTGTGATCCTGGATTACGATCCAAATATCACGATAAATATCGAGCGTGTAGCATTCGCCTTAGTCCCGATTTCTTTGCGCTCCCCTATTTTTCACCATAGGTGCGCGGTGCGCGGGTGCGGAGGAATAAAACTCTAGTATTTTTAATTCGTCTTGTAGCCACTAAAAGGTGCGATCCGAGTTATAGTTAAGTTGCGCTTCGTTGGATGCGCTTAAAAATGGTTGTGCTTCAAAGAATCCTCCCTGAGATTCACACATGGTCGCTTGCGTCGCTAGCCTGTGTACCGTATAGCGTGGAAATGCGTTCTCCTCCGATTGAAAAATAAAATAAAAATAAGAGCCAAAGAACCTTACCCCATATACTGCTGTTGGTAGCCAGCGAACTGGCCGGCGTAAGAGTACCCCTGTACCCCCTGGACTCCTTGCAGGAAGCCCCCCAGCTGCTGGGGGTACGTGTTGTACCAGTAGGAGGTGGGGGGCACCCCTCCGGCGGTGTAGGCGGCGCCGAATGGACTGTATGCGGTGCCACCGAGCTGAGGATGAGAGGAAATTATTTATTAGGTAAATTATCAATAATATCCCACTACGCACACTGCACCATTCATCCTTGAACTAAGCACAGCTTGTACTATGGGTGCCAGCTCCACACCTCTAGTGAAATAGTACCTAGTTTTTTTATTTATTTGGTTTGCTAAAAGTTGCTGAAAGGATACTTGAAAACTAACAAAAGATAAAACAATATTGATATTTGTCAGATTAATAACAAGAAACTTTTCGGACGGCAATGAAACTGCCCCTATAAGACCTATTGTAGGATAGAAGCCTTCTGCATTGAAATTAATTTATTTATTGTTTTCATGATAGGTACACTATGTTTGTCATTCCTAAATGCGTATTAGATATCTCATTACCCGAGTGGTGTCCAAAAATCTGACACAAATTATGCCTAAAAAGAAAATCAAACCTCCGATGGTATCTACTTAAACCACTACGCCTTTTTTTTTGAAATATGTAAAAATCTTTTTTTCACATATTTGTAAAGAAAATTTTCGTCTGCAATTAAAGCTAATTTGTACATTGCGACACACAAAGCGATGCTACGAAAACATAATCAAAAATTCATTACTCCCGTGTCCGTCCATTAGAAAATTTGCATCAAAAAGATGACTGCTCGTCTTAGACAAGATTAAAATTAATTATTTATAAGAATTTCCGTTTCTTCATCACATCTTAACACAGACCATTTGTAGGCACAGTATTCTGACGTTGGGGAAATAATTATGAGAATAAATGTAAGTAAATGAGTTCATTTATTCTTAGAATAAGTTGCAAAGTTCATTTGATTACAGAATATTGTGATATCACTCTCGTTACGTTCCGTTGAAGTAAATGTAAAAGATAATAAAGGTCATATATTATTAAAATTATAGATTTAATTCACATTATAATGTACCGATTTGTGATGCAAAAAAACAAACTTGTATTCTGTGTTGTTCTACATGTTTTATATATTATACTATCTCAGACTAGAGTCTGTCACAGGAAATGTGTAACTAACCGATTTTTATTGTTTACATAATATATTATAACTTATATCGCCTCAATGGCCGAGATCTCGGGGTCCTGGGTTCAATACCCGGGTCGAGCTAACTTTGTGTCGGTTTTTTCGGTTTGCGATCACCAATCCGCATTTGGCAAGCGTGGTGGTTAAGCCAATGCCCATCATTGTAGCAGCTAGCTGGATTTCAAGGAAAGGAAAGAAAAAGGAAAGGAAAGATGGAGGCCTTTGCCCTGCAGTGGGACATTAATAGGCTGATACTTTACTTTTTTTTATATATATTATATTATTATGCCTAAGTGGGTTCAAATCCCGGGTTGGGTCAATTTAAATGACTTTCCACTTCTCAAAAGTTGTCTTTATGCTAGCCCTACTAACAATTTTGCCATAAGATATCCAGGATGTTTAGAGATTCGAGCACTTGGAGAGGTCTATGTCCAGCAGTGGACATTGGCTGCTAATGATCCAGGATACTTACTTGTCCTTGTCCCTGAGCGTTGTTCGGGTCTCCAGATTCCTTCCCCCAGGAACACTTCACTGGTTGTCCGTTCACATCCGTGTTGTGGACCGCCACGATGGCGTGTGTGGCGCTCTCTTTCGTCGAAAACCTGGAACAATAATAAATAAATATAAGACCACATTTATAGGCGCTCGTGGCGCAGCGGTGACAGTGGTTCGTTAGAGATAACGACAGTCAAGCTACCCACGCCGCGGTCGGTTAATAAATGGGTGACCATTTTGACCACATTTAGTGACATTTATTTCGAGTGACTCCGTGCTTCGGAATACACGTTAAGCTGTTGGTCCCGGCTGATATTTATTATTGTAGATATTAGTCGTAAAGCCTATTATAGTCAGAGGCCATTTGGCGGCTCGATAACATCTTGCCTAACGCACCCCTCCACTTACCCGCATTAGGCCAGCGTGGTGGAGTATGGCCCACACTATCTCACAATTGAGATTAGGCCTGTGTCTCATCAGTAGGAACGTATATAGGCTGATGATGATGATGATTTATAAACGCTAAGTCAATAGCTTTTTCATGCAGATAGCTAAGGATGCTCACTCGTTATGGATAAAAAAAAACATCATATACATTGATCTGACTATTCTGACTTGGGGTCAGAGAGGTTAACCACTTGTCTTATGGGTACTAAAAACGACGAAGGTTCATCACATCAATATTTGTCATAAGTGGGATTCCTCCAGTCCACGGCTCGTGGAGTATGGGGAAAGATCACTACCAAATATAGCATGTTAGCAAATGATGTGATGAAGTAATTTATTTAATAAGAAGTTGAGCAAAGAACTAGTTTTTATTTTATACTAGATTAGTTGGCAGTCAGGCACGCAGCCTACCTGATGGTTAGTGAAGTAAGGGACGCTTTACCTGGAAGCGTCCCCAATGTGCAGCCAGACTGTAGACTCATCTGATCTTCTGATTTCAAGTGTACTGGCTCCCACATTAATATTGCCGGAATACAGCCAGACCTGTTATGGCGGCAGATTTCACCTGTGGGGGTGGTTGCTAGCCAGTCGGACTCTGAAAAAGCCCTACCACCAACCAGACCCACGGCGGGAATCGAATCCACGACTTACGTGTTTTTATACCCGAGTGGCTTAGCAACTCTTTCACGGAGGCGGTCAAAGTCGATCACTATTTCGTCTGGAGAAGTACCTCCATCTACCTCCATCTACTAGAAACATAGTAGGTACAATAGTTACTCAGTGCTACTCACTTTGGTCATCTGTAAGCTGGAGGTACTGCCCCGGACGAGCGGCTCATTTGAGTTGATGCACTACCTATCTTGGTGCATACCCAATTTTGCAGTTATAGTACCAAACCCGTATTTGTGGCTGCAGAAAATTGAACTGGGCAAAAAAATTGTGACACTGTTGTGGAACATTGGTAACTCTCAAAGCTCAGAGGCCATGAGTCTGGTTGGTGGTAGGACATTTTCCAGTTTTACTGGCCAGCCACCTTCACAGGTGAAACCCACCGCCATAACAGCTATAACTGTGTTTCGGCTAAATTAATAAGGGAGCTATTCAAAGACACGTCACAAGAGTCACGAGCAAGGTACAATGCACAAGTGGTTTTATGGCAATGTGATAAAACCCATTTTTAAGTGAGTTTGTATAATTATATTTTTATGGACGTAACTGGAACTTCAGAAGAGGCAGAGCTTACAATACACTGATCGATGCTTCCTCGTAAAGTTTCCCTCATTGGAATAGGCCGTAGTGACCGCCTACTATCAGGGTGCCTGTCTGCCAACTGAAATAAGATACCAAATACTATTGCTGTACCTGATAAACGCATATCCTTTATCCTTGAACACCCGGATCTCCTGGATGGTGCCAAAGGGCTGGAAGGTCTTCTGCATCAGCTCCTCAGTCAGCCCAGTGGTGAGGCCTCCGCAGTACACCGTGCAGTTGGTCGGCGAGCTCTGGTTGTATACTTCGTCGAAGGTCAGAGGTTTTGAATTTACTGGAAGATGAGGAATTGAGGTTGAGTAACTTCACATACATTGATCTGAACGCAAAGTCAGAGGAACTTTAGAAAAAAAATTGGCAATATCTTGAAAACCGAGCAACTTTTAGTCATGTTAGGTTTGTTCGACGCCTCTTGTGCTGGCCTACATCCAGTGTCACCTGTGACGTGTAATTTTTGGGACAGCCTGTATTTATATTATGATTGTACTCTGCGTTAGCCTATCAGTTATGAACTACGCCTGATAATTTTATAGCATAAAAAGAATCTGTTGCAATAATTTCTTTCCTTCGAGAATTAATAATATGATTACATCCCTTTTCAAACCTAGTTTCTCTTTCTCACAATCTCGCAGCACACACGAGTATCGATTCACTAATATTACTTCATCCCGTTTGTTTGTAGGGTTGTCACAAGCATCTCTTTCTTTCCGGGACATAACTTTGTAGATTCCGGGATCCTCTCCAAAATGCGGATGGGAGAGCCGCTTTGGTTTTAGTTGGTAGGCCCGCCAGGTTTGAATCCTGGGGGAGAGCCCAACACTACCGTTCCGTACCCCCGTCAGGTGTGCTTCAGGGTACCGTGCAACTCGTAAAGGCCGGTGCGCGTCTTCTTCGTAAGCAACCGGAGAAGGCGACATCATCATTGAGTTACAAGTACTACGTAAGTAATTGTAGTTCAATGGGCATCATTTCCACAGAGCAACAAAAAATAATAAAAAAACATCTCTTTCTACGAGCGGGTTACACCTGCACTTAGCACAAAAAAAAAATTATTTTGAATTGTTCGTAGATATTTTACTCTTTTAGCTAAAAGATGTAATAACAATAAACCTTTCTAAATAAATAAAAGTGTATTACACATAATAAACACAATAATATTAGCTAATAATAAATAATATTAATACCTACTTTAGAGTTATGAAATGCGGAGTCTCCTGGCACAGGCAATATTATGCTTAAAAGGAGGCTCTGACAACTAGATTTATTAAGAACTTTTTGTTAATGCAAAAAATAAAATATATATTTTTTTAAATTTTAACTTAGATCCAGGATTTAGCAAATCCAGTCATTACATCGGGCTGAATAATAGAACTCGTCCCAATCGGGTGAAAAGCCGAAACTGGGGGAGTTTACTGGGTGGTGACGCTTTAGTCTCGAGTCCTACGCACGCCCGCAGGTCTAGCTAGCCTGCGGTTATGGCGCCTAACTGAATTTTCCTCTGAAACTAAAAAGTCAAGTTATTGCATTAGAAGTTGGAACGAATGCCATCAGACCTTGACAGGGGAACTAGAGTGATCGGATCATGGCTACACAAACACGCGATTGTGCAAATTTTCGGTTTTCAGATAAATAATTTTCATGTTTTTTTATGTGAGAGGAAGGCAAGTGGGTCATCTAATACTTTATTTCAGATTTTTTTTAATGGTATATGATCACCGCTGCCCAGACGCCTGCATGACAGTAATTGTGTTGCCGGCCTTTAGAAAAAAAGAAATACAACATATTCTGATTTTCGACCCTTTGATGAAGTGTACTAGCTATCACATTTATAATTGCCGGAACACAGCCAGAGCTGAGCCAGAGCAGAGCAGCAGATTTCACCTGTGGGTGTTGTAGAGCCTTTTGGATTCTGATAAAGTCCTACCATCAACCAGACACAAGGCGATAACCGAACACACGACCTCCGGGTTTAATATTTTAGCTGTTCCATGGAGGTGGTTAAAACGTTTTACCAGTTGATGTTGTCAAATATTTACTATTCACTAAAAGCAGTCAACCCTAACTTTTACATTTACTATACAGAATGCGTTCAATAATACTTCCGAATTGCATTTGCCTAGCGCCGGGGCGGTGGGGGGGGGGGGGGCGGAGCAATTTGTATGCATAATGTCGAGTTTTTGCTCAGCCGTGCTAGTCTGAAATCAGACCTGTATTTTGTGTCGGACTGTTCCTAGTTTTGTATTTGGAAGCCTATATTTATACCAATATTATAAAGAGGAAATATTTGATCGTTTGTTTGTTTGTATTGAATAGGCTCCGAAACCACTGAACCGATTTGAAAAATTCTTTCGCTGTTAGAAAGTTACATTATCCCCGGGTGACATAGGGTACTTTTGATTCCGGAAATGTGGGGGGAAGGGGGGATATTTGAAAAAAGAAATGACGCGCGGACGCGACCGCTAGTAAAGAATATTTTCATTTTGATTTTGCTCAGGATTTTCTACTTTCACCGATCGTTTTGTCCCGAAATACTCAGGGTACGCTTGCTTATGATCGAGGGTTTCGCAAATCCCGGGGATGGGCTGGTCAATAGCCACAAGGCTGGCACCGGCTCGTCCCAATCGGGTGTGAAGAGGAAACCGGGGGAGTTTAGTGGGTAGTGGACGCTTTAGTCTCGAGCTCCACACACGGCCGCAGGTCTAGCTAGCCTGCGGTTATGGTGCATAAACGCATTCTCCGAAAAAAAAAAGGTAAATGACAATGCCAAACTTGCTAAGAACAATGGGCCCAAAAAAAGGTTAATGTGCAGAGATGAGATGTATTCTATGTCAAAGACCACACACACACCATCAATTTTTATTGATGACATGACACCACGGCCCCCGGGGGAAAAAGTTATCGTCCATAATAATTTATTAGGTTTATATGAACATAAGTAGGTAATTAACATATTAAACATTTTTTTTTTCTAGGACCAATTTTGTCCTAGTCATTTGATCGAGAAATAACTGATCCACAAAAAAAATTAGTAAGTAGGCTAGCACCTAAAATACTAAGTTAGCATCTAACTTAGTAGGTGCTAACTTCGTATTTTAGGTGCTAACTTATTATTTTTGTGTTTGGGTCAGGTTAGGTTAGATTGGCGATCGATTAAATACAACCCAATTTGATCCATTCGGCCACCACAGAGGTTTTGTTTCTGAGGAGAATGCGTTTATGCACCAGCACCGCAGGCTAGCTAGACCTGCGGCCGTGTGTGGGACTCGCGACTGAAGCGTCCACTACCCACTAAACTCCCCGGTTTCCCCTTCACACCCGATTGGGACGAGCCGGTGCCAGCCTTGCTATTGACCAGCCCATCCCCGGGTCGGCCACCACAGTCTTGTTGTTAGAATGGGATAACTTTTTATATTATAGATACCTAATAGTACAAAAGTCCGAAAGCTTTATAATTTAATAAGTTGTATACTTAATTGGTAATGAAATTCCTTTGATTATAACTTACAAGAATAGCTTACGCGTTTTTGTGATAAGTTATTAAGAGATCCGAGTAGGCATCTAATTTTTAATTCTTACTTTGAAGTTAATTTCTTTGATGTAAATTGCGTATGTCAGTAGGTACTTAATATCTTAAAACATTTTAAGTCTGTAAAGCTGGCTCAACAACAAACATAAAACACGATGTTTTGAAGGTGTACTTTTGTTAATATCATAATTTACTTTCTGTAGGATAGGTATTTATTTGTAACAAAACATTTCTGTACACGTTAAATATTATGATTCAAGCCCTGAAGACTTTTTTTTAATGCAATGTGTAACAAGACGAGCAGATTGTTCACCTGATGGTAAGCGCCACGTCTACCCTTAGACAGTTAAGTGCCAAACAGTAAAAGTAGTGGTATGGCACCGCCCTGCGCCCGCTAAACCGAGACGACAGTTATTAGGTCTCATATACCCAGTAATTTCACTAGCTTCAGTGCCCTTTCCCCGAAACACAGAAGTGCTTGACACACTTCTATTTCACGGGAAAATATCTGGCACTGCGGTGGTACCCACCTAGACGGCCCAGTACCGGAACCTACCACCTAGTAAAACCTGATTCGAGCCCTGAAGACTTGAACTTATCAACTAAAACAGACGAGTATTAAAGGGCTTCAGTTTCCCACGAAGGTTTTTGTCATCTTAAAACACTTCGAGTGGAGGCGAAAATTTAGAAAAACAGACCCCAAGTAGGTATCTTAAGGACGTAGCCAGACATCTATATATATAAAACTCAAAGGTGACTGACTGACTGACTGACTGACATAGATAGCTATCAACGCACAGCCCAAACCACTGGACGGATCGGGCTGAAATTTGGCATGCAGGTAGATGTTATGACGATAAATTTTGATCAATTCCCACGGGAACGGGAACCACGCGGATGAAACCGCGGGCGGCCGCTAGTCATTATAATAATGTCTAAGTAGACACATAAGTACTTACATTCGTTTTTAGGTGCCGGAGGTTTTCTCGTGGCCCAGTTTGTGCGAATCGATCTGGACCCCAACCATTGCCCGTTCATCGAGGTGATAGCAGATTCCGCCTCCTGGAAAACACGACTTGGATTAGTGTTACATTTTTTGTACAATAATATTGTACCTCCTAGCCGAGGGTTGGCTTCACTTGCGGTAGCTAGCCAGCTGGACTCTGAAAAAGTCCTACCACCAACCAGACCCTAGGCGGGAATCGAACCCACGACCTCCGTTTTTTATACCCGAGCGGCTTACCCAATGTTCCACGAAGGTGGTCAATTACTTTAGCATTGGAAACTACCATGAAACTACTATTGGCACATTTTTTTTATACTAGATCAGTTGGCAGACAGGAACGCAGCCAACCTGATAGTAAGCGGTTACTGCGACCTATTCCATTGAGGGACACTTCACCTAGAAGTATCGCTCAATGTGCTGCCAGACTGTAGGCTCATCTGATCTTCGAGCCTCTGATTTCAAGTTTACTGGCTCGCACCTTAATATTGCCGGAACACAGCCAGAGCTGTTATGGCGGCAGATTTCACCTGTGGGGGTTGTAGCTAGCCAATCGGACTCTGAAAAAGTCCTACCACCAACCAGACCCAAGGCGGGCATTGAACCCACGACCTCCGTGTTTTATACTCGAGCTTACCCAATGTTTCACGGAGATGGTCAATTTCTTCAGTAATGGAAAGTACTATTAGCACAATTGTTACGTGGCCCAACTTCCATAATCTATCTATATATAATAATATAAAAAGTGGTGTTAGTTACACTATTTATAACTCAAGAACGGATGAACCGATTTGGTTGAAAATTGGTGGAGAGGTAGCTTAGAACCAGGAGACAGACATAGAATACTTTGATGGGGGAAGGGGGGGATAGGATGGGACAAGGGGGGATAATTGAAAAAGGAAATTAAGCGCGGGTAAAACCGCAAGGGCGACCGCTGGTGTTGTATAAAATAATAATGGATGCATTTTTGCATTTATTTGCTTGCTTGGAATAATGGGTACAAACGCACATGTTGATTAATCAATAATAATACATAATGCATGAAGGAAAAACGGCCGGGGCTACACACTCTACACAGTTGCGAGCAATCAGTAATTAGTTATTCAATATTCAGTTGTGTGTACTAGGGTTTAAAGTATGTATGTAGGGTTTATTTACTTTTTTTTTATACTAGGTCAGTTGGCAGACAGGCACGCAGCCCACCTGATGGTAAGCAGCCACTGCGGCCTATTCCATTGAGGGACGCTCCACCTGGAAACGTTCCTCAATGTGCTGCCAGACTGTAGACTCATCTGATCTTCGAGCTTCTGATTTCAAGTGTACTGGCTCCCACATTAATATTGCCGGAACACAGCCAGAGCTGTTATGGCGGCAGATTTCACCAGTGGGGGTGGTAGCTAGCCAGTCGGACTCTGAAAAAGCCCTACCACCAACCAGACCCGAGGCGGGAATCGAACCCACGACCTCCGTGTTTTTATACCCGAGCGGCTTAGCCGTTGTTCCACGGAGGCGGTCAAAAACTTTAATTGAAGTCGCAAAAAACTTAAAGACATAAAAAGAAAGAATAGTAATATTTAAAATAGGTAACTCTGTCCATCAGTTACGTTTTCGAGTTTAAATCACTGAATTAATTTTGGTGAAAAAACCGGCCAAGTGCGAGTCGGACTCGCCCATGAAGGGTTCCGTAGCAGCAAGTATCATCATAATATAAAAGTTCTTGTAGTTCTTTGTAAGTTTGATCGACGTTTTTATATTTGACTTGATTGAATGAGAGGAAAATTGCGGTTTACGATTTATGACGTTTTAAAAAAAACTTATTACTTGATCTCGTTCAAACCAATTTTCAATGGAAGTTTGCATGGTAATGTACATCATATATTTTTTTTAGTTTTATCGTTGTCTTATTTTAGAAGTTAGAGGGGGGGTGACCAACATTTTACCACTTTGGAAGTGTCTCTCGCGCAAACTATTCCGTTTAGAAAAAAATGATATAAGAAACCTTATTATCATTTTTAAAGACCTATCTATAGATACCCCACACGTAAGGGTTTGAAGAAAAAAAAATTTTTGAGTTTCAGTTCTAAGTATGGGAAGCCCCAAAAATTTATAAACTAATTACTTGATCTCGTTCAAACTAATTTTCAATGGAAATTTGCATAATAATGTACATCATATATTTTTTTTAGATTTATCGTTCTCTTATTTTAGAAGTTACGGGGGGGGGGACCAACATTTTACCACTTTGGAAGTGTCTCTCGCGCAAACTATTCAGTTTAGAACAAAATGATATAAGAAACCTTATTATCATTTTTAAAGACCTATCCATAGATACCCCACACGTAAGGGTTGGATGAAAAAAAAAATTTTGAGTTTCAGTTCTAAGTATGGAGAGCCCCCAAAATTTACTATTATTTTTCTATTTTTGTATGAAAATCTTAATGCGGTTCACAGAATACATCTACTTAGGGGCCGTCCATATATTACGTCATTCTAAATTAGGGGGGGGGGGTTGGTCTGCGGATGACGGCAAATGATAGATGGGGGGGGGGGGTGTTTCAAAATTGACGTCATTCTTATTTATTTATTTATAGTTTATAGTTTACGTACAAAAAGATTATTTCTAAAAAGAAATTTCTTCCAGCACACCTAGTAAGTGAGACTGCAAATGTGAAAACTCCGTGGGAGTTATCCAAAGAAAAGTAAATATATAATATTATTATTCCCTATTTTTTACTTTTATATTATATTATACCAATGATTATTGCCAAAGTAAAAATAATAAAAGGTGATTCTATAATCAAGTGTTTTAATCATTAATACCCTATTTTTCTCAAATCTGCAATGTTTTAATTTTGTCAAACTGGTAATGACGTCAATTTTGGGAGAAGGGGGGGGGGGTCATTAAGAAATGACGATAGGATGATTGTAGGGGGGGGGGGGGGTCTAAAATCTGAAAAAATCGATGACGTAATTTATGGACGGCCCCTTACTAATTTTCAACAGTATAGCTCTTATAGTTTTGGTAAAAATTAGCTGTGACATACGGACGGACAGACAGACAGACAGACAGACAGACATGACGAATCCATAAGGGTTCCGTTTTTTGCCATTTGGCTACGGAACCCTAAAAACTGTTCAATCATAGACTAAATCTTGGAAAAGGATACGGGATTCTTTTTATATTAAAAAAAATAACATAGGCTTTTATCGTGAAAAAATATAACGTTCCTACAGGATAAAACATAATATCTGGCTGAAAACAAGTTAAAAATAAAAAAAGGGTACAGTCAAAAGCACGTCAGACGTAACACTTTAGACTTTGTACCACTCTTATGTCGGGGGCATAAGTGCTATTATCGAACTGCAAGTGTTAACCGTGATGTGCTGTTGACCGTACATTTCACTTCAAAAAGAATTACTTACCGATTTCTTCAAAAAGGAAACAAACCCGTAGCCCTTTGATTTTAAGGTCTGCGGATCTCTCACTACTCGGCAGTCCCTGGTGACAAAACAGACACACATATTAGTTGAATAAATATTATGGTAGACTAGCCTTCCGCCCGCGGTTTCACCCGCGCGTAATCTCTTTTTTCAAATATTCCCCCTTCCCCCCACATTCCTAGGATCAAAAGTACCCTATGTTCACCAGGGATAGTGTAGCATTCCAACAGTGAAAGAATTATTTAAATCGGTTCAGTAGTTTCAAAATTGTTATTCCCGCGGGAATGAGACGTTTCCCGTAAGAATTTTATAACCTATGTCCTATTCCGGGTTATAAACTATACGTGTGCCAAATTTCATCTTAATCCGTTCAGCCGTTTAGGCGTGATTGAGTAACAAACATCCAAACATCTAAACATCCAAACATCCAAACATCCAGACTTTCACATTTATAATATTAAGTAGGATAAAATCGTATTAGCCTATTGATGTCCCACTACCAGAGGCAAAGGCATCCTTGAAAGCAGTTATCGAGATGGGTATTGGCTTAATCACCACGCTTGCCAAATGCGGGTTGGTGATCAAACCCGAGCTGTGTATATAAATATGTATATAAATTATCTATACTAATATTAAAAAAGATTTGATTGTTTGTATTGAATGGACTCCGAAACTACTGAACTGATTTTAAAAAAAAATCACTGTTGGAAAGCTACACAATCCCCGGTGAACATAGGGTAATTTTGATCCCAGAAATGTGGGGGAAAGGGGGGATAATTGACAAAAAGAAATTACGCGCGGGTGAGACCGCGGGCGGAAGGCTAGTTTTTATAATAAATAGGCCACCACAGATTCAGGTATAAGGCCAAAATAGCGATCTGACTACCTAGCTACTTCCAAGGCCTATTTGCCTTAGAAGTAGCCTCTAATAGGCCTAAAAAGGCCTCGCAAATTGTCCTCCCTTATCTGAAACTCAGCGCTCTCTGTTACTCATAAAGTTTTATACAGGGTCATTAAAAACCTCGACTGTCCTAAGAGCGAGAGGGACAGCAATATTATCCCCTTAGAGGGAAAGGGACGGAGGATGTTTTGTCGTTTCCATTTTCTAGATTTATATTCTTGTTTACGAGAATTGTTGGGTTTTAAATTTTTGTGGGGATTTCACTGTTCATATTTTATCTGTGTCATCATGTTATTTGAAGTCAAGTCATCGGCCTATGAATGTCCCATTGCAGGACACAGGCCTCCATTATGACGAGCCATTTGGTGTAATGGTCGAGGAGTCGGCTATTACACCAGAGGTCGCGGGTTCGATCCCCGCACGGTACAAACATTTGTGTGACATGTTCATGACATGTCTGTTTGTATCGGTCTGGGTGTTCCTATGTATAAATGTATGTATTTACATAAAAAAGTATATTAATAATGTTTATCCGTTGTCTGGCATCCATAGCACAAGCTAATGCTTAGGTTGGGGCTAGATGGCGCTGTGTGAATAATTTCCAGAGATATTTATTTATTATTTATTTATTTAAATAAATTAATAAATAAATTGTCATTAGTTCCGAGTCCCACACATGGCGGCAGGTCTTACCGATGGTAGCTGTGGAGTTGGTTAGTGAAATACTACTTTTTTCCCCGAAAAAGTATTATTATCCTCCGGGATAACTTGGTATTGTCCACAAAAGCAAAGCAGGAGGGTTAGTATAAAATAAATTCATTCAAAAAACACCACAGATATAACCATATAACTCAATCTAAGACGCTAATATTTCAAATTGGTTGAATAAATAAAACATTTGATGGGAAGAAAGAATATAAAAAAGTAATCGCAAGAAAGCGAACATAAAAGTCTCGACTGGAAGCATGGAAAAATGTTAAATTTGCCACTTGGATGCTGGCCAGTGTGCGGTGGGGCCGCAGTGATAGCGGGTAGCGTGGCTATTTAAATATTTATTTAATACTAGCCTTCCACCCGCGGTTTCACCCGCGCGTAATCTCTTTTTTCAAATATCCCCCCTTTCCTCCACATTTCCAAGATCAAAAGTACCCTACGTTCACCGGGGATAGTGTAGCTTTCCAACAGTGAAAGAATTATCCAAATCAGTTCAGTAGTTTCAAAATTGATAGTCCTGGAATGAGGACGGGAATGAGACGGTTCCCGTAGGAATTTTATAGCCTATGTCCTATTCTGGGTTATAAACTATACGTGTGCCAAATTTCATCAAAATCCGTTCAGCCGTTTAGGCGTGATTGAGGAACAAACATCCAAACATCTAAACATCCAAACGTCTAAACATCTAAACATCCAGACTTTCGCATTTATAATATTAATAGGATAAGCCTATTTAGCGAATCGATGGTCTAGTGGTTTAAGCACCGGGCTGAGATCTCGGGGTCCTGGGTTCAATTCCAGGTCGAGCTAACTTTGTGTCGGCTTTTACGAACACAGCTCGGGTTTTTAATCACCAATCCGCATTTGGCAAGCGTGGTGATTAAGCCAGTACCCATCATTGTAGCGATAACTTGATTTCAAGGATGGAGGCCTTTGCCCTGCAGTGGGACATTAACAGGCTAATACTTTTTTTTATTAGCCTTTAAACGGAATAATTTTATTTTTGAATACTATGAAAATAATTATAATAATTGTAGCTCGGAAAGTTTCGAATACGGCTGTTTGTACCAGTTTGGGTGTTTCTATGTATAATAAATAATTATATTAAGTATTTACAGAACGAGTTTGTATTTTGAAACCTTTTCTGTAATCCAGCCAGACTGGTACGGTCAACAGCACATCACAGTTAACACTTGCAGTTCGATAATAGCACTTATGCCCCCGACATAAGAGTGGTACAAAGTCCAAAGTGTTACGTCTGACGTGCTTTTGACTGTACAAACAGCCATTCCCATGAATAAAAATATTATTTGCATGCGCGATTCGAACCCGCTCCGCCTTTTTTTTTTATTCCACATCAGTTGACAGACAGACACGCAGCCCACTTGATGGTAAGCGGCCACTGCGGCCTATTCCATTGAGGGACGCTTCACCTGGAAGCGTCCCTCAATGTGCTGCCAGACTGTAGACTCATCTGATCTTCAAGCCTCTGATTTCAAGTGTACTGGCTCCCACATATATATTGGCGGAACACAGCCCCAGCTGTTTTGGCGGCAGATTTCACCTGTGGGGGTAGCCAGTTGGACTCTGAAAAAGCCCTACCACCAACCAGACCCAAGGCGGGCCTTTGGTGTAATACTAGATTTTTAACCAATAATTTCGTAATACCTAATGATATTTACTTTCCCTTTTCGACGGCCTTTCGACTTTTTCCTAAAAATAGGTTTAATTTTCCGCTAGCACTGAGACTCCACCCTTCCAAGTTAGGGGCTTTCAGAACTGGCCGGTCTGTCTACTGCACTACTTACATATGACACGGTTTTTAACCAGGTGTAGTATCTTTAGGTGCTTATAATAGCCAGTAAGGATAAGCATTAAGATAAATAAAAAATATGTAAATAAAGAAATTTGTGTGAGGAATTTAATGTTTTTTTTGGTATTATTATTTTAAAAATATAGCAAATTAAAAAGATATCTAATGTATAGAATCTACATGAAGCTTATAATAATGGCTTTCTATTTCATATAGTGTAAGCTAGTAGTTTGATTTAATACTAATATAAATACATTACTTACTTACTTACATATTAGTATTAGCATATTATGTATTAAATAGTTACTAACGTAAGTATTAGTTACTGTTAATTAAATCGAACATCAACTTACTTTTGGTGATGAATGCTTATTTAGTTTGCTGCTTATAAATAAATAAATAAATACGTGAATGAATGAGTAAATATTATCGAATGGATGAGGTAATGAATGAATAAATGGATGAGGAAATAAGGAGTGAATGAATGAGTCGCTTGATGAGAAAAGTAATGAAAAATAAACACTTACGATATTTCTCCAAATGGTGCGAAGGCATCTCTGAGACTCTGCGTTTCAATCTCAGGACTTAAATCACCCACGAAGATGTGATAGTGTTCTGTAACAAAAGAGAATAAACCGTAAATATATTTAGCATAAGAATAGTTTTTAATTGCACTGATAAATGTACGAAAGGATGAATCTTCCGAGAGAAAAGGACGGCTTATTTGTCAGGCTATATCTTCTTTTTTGACCGCCTCCGTGGAACAGTGGCTAAGCCGCTGGGTATAAAAACACGGAGGTCGTGGGTTCGATTCCCGCCTTGGGTCTGGTTAGTGGTAGGGCTTTTCCGAGTCCGACTGGCTAGCTACCACCCTCACAGGTGAAATCTGCCGCCATAACATCTCTGGCTGTGTTCCGGCAATATTAATGTGGGAGCCAGTACACTTGAAATCAGAGAATCGAAGATCAGATGAGTCTACTACAGTCTGGCAGTACATTGAGGAACAAATTTTCAAGGTGAAGCGTCCCTCAACGGAATAGGCCGCAGTGGCTGCTTACCATCAGGTGGGCTGCGTGCCTGTCTGCCAATTGACCTAGAATTAAAAAAAAAACTCTCTGAAACCAGAGTGGTAGAGTCATTCTGTAACATTTACAATTCTTGAAGTAAAGCATCTTCAAAGCCTACTAGAATAAAAAGTATTTAAATTGATTGATGGCCCTACAACTGAAACAATGTCGTCCAAAGAGAGACTGTTATCTCATTATTACAAAGGGAATTATTATAAGTACCTACTTATCTAATAGTTTTTTGGGGGATGGTATAATAATTTAATAATAAATTATTTCTTGACATTATTCACACAGCGCCATCTAGTCCCAAACTAAGCATTAGCTTGTGCTGTGGGTGCCAGACAACGGATAAACATTACTTATATACTTTTTTTTTGTAAATACATACATACTATACATAGAAACACCCAGACCGATACAAACAGACATGTTCATGCACACAAATGTTTTACCGTGCGGGAATCGAACCCGCGACCTCTGGTGTAATAGCCGACTTCTCGACCATTACACCAAATGGCTCGTCGATTTTTATTTTTTTTACTTCATTGTTAATTTTCATTAATGACGTAGGTAGATGCAACATTCAATTTGCATTAGCAATTCAAACTTACCTAAGTAAAAATTTTACTATTCAAAAACAATTTTCGATTCAAAAGTAATCAGGGATTTTGCTGAATTAAACGGTTAATATTTAAACGGATTGAAGGAAGGGGGGTGGGGAGGTTAAGGTCCAAGTTATGTAGATTAAACAACGTTCAATACTGTTTTTTTATATCGCGTGTTTTTTTGTCGTTGTTTTCCCGCAGCAGAACGCTTCACATTTAGTAGCCGCCCATGGACATCTGCAACACCAGAGGGATCGCTGATGTGTTGCCGGCCTATGGGAGTATACTATGTTGGCCTCCGGCACTCTTCCAAACCAGACGAAACACAATAGTAGTCACTATTATTTCACGCTGGTGTTATGTGAGAGGGTGGTACTTCCCCGGACGAGCCGGTCCATTCGTACCTACTGTAAAACAGCATGGCTCTACCACTACTACTTATCTTTAGAAATCAACTCCCTTTTGGGGTTAAAACGGGGCGTGGTAGTTTGCATTAAAAATCCAATAACTTCAAATGTACGAAGTCAATGAAATGTACAATACAATGCAATACAATGGCGCACACATACAAACAAGCCGTGCGCGATGCGTTTGTATGAACATTTTATTTTATTTATTTATTTATTGTTCTAAATAAAGTATTACAAAAAAAATCTAATTTCGTGGTCTGCCAAACTGCTGAGCAGTTTGTCGGCAGTATACTTATCCTACTGTGTACTATTTTTACTATGGTGTCGGAATACTCCTAGAAGTGTAGTGCACTCGCCCGGAGAGCGAGGGACGTGGGTTCGAGTCCCGCCTGATACCTGGACAATTTGAATTTTTTCTGATATATTTGTATTAATACTCCTAGAAGTAAAGATTTTTTGCTGCTCCACACTTGACCGGTTTATAATTGTTCCCGATGTCAAATGTCTTCTGTCACTTGTGTAAGTCGTAAATATAAAAAAATACGAGTTTCACAAGTGGTAATCTTAGAAGCTATTCTTCTTCTTCTTCTTCTTCGTTAGCCCGTTTTCACCCATTGTTGGGTATAGGCCTCTTCATGGTCTTTCCACTTTGGGCGGTTTTTAGCGTCGCGCATCCACTGCCGTCCCATCACCCTGGCGATGTCGTCGGCCCAGCGCATAGGTTGCCTTCCAACTTTCCTGCGACCCGTCCATGGCTGCCACTCCGCGACTCTACGCGTCCAAAAATTCGTTTGTTCAAAATGAAATGCTGTTTATGGTAATAAATATATTGTTTTTACACCTAATTATTTGTATTTCGAGTGGCAATAAATAAGCTTTGAATAAATAAAAATAATAGACACTTTAGAAATTTGAGATGACGAATGAATGACTACATACCCAGAGTATGGCTTGAAATAGTTTCTTTTTAAATTTTTCTACTAACGTTTTGTTGTCTGGTAGGAATATACCATTTTTCCGAACACATGTGTGAACACGAGGTATAAAAAAAAAAAGGTATGTTGTATGCACGGATGCCAATAAACATTTATTCTCTTACCTTTCGTTCTAATCTAAATAGCTTATATATTCAGAGATAAAACAAGACTGGTGTTCCCATTTCAATTTAGACCATTTGGTACCAAAAGGTTCGCACGTGTACGCTTTGACTCCACATGTTTCAAAGGACCGGGTCCCAATGGACAAAACTTAACATGTAATTAATATTAATGTGCCCGCCTCCGTGGAACAGTGAACAGGCCTATGCGGCCTATCCCATTGAGGGACACTTCAACAGGAAGCGTCGCTCAATGTGCTGCGAGACTGTAGGCTCATCCGATCTTCGAGCCTTTGATTTCAAGTGTACTGGCTCCCACATTAATACTGCTGGAACACAGAGCTGTTATGGCGGCAGATTTCACCTGTGGGGTGGTAGCTAGCCAGTCGGACTCTGAAAAAGCCCTACCACCAACCAGACCCATGGCGGGAATTTAACCCACGACTTCCGGGTTTTATACCCGAGTGGCTTAGCCACTGTTCCACGGAGGCGGTCTTTGAAGCCTGAATAAGCATAGGTACCTACTTTGATTTTGATTTTAAAGTTCCAAAACTAAGGGGGTGCCAGACAACGGACAAACATAATAGCCGACTTTTACCCCAAATCATTCGTCCAAACAATAACAAAATAATATAATAACAATTTCACATTTCATTACTGTTTGTCTGTCACGACTGTCCATCATTTCGCAGATGTTTTTCAGAGGCTTGTAAAAACATTTTCGTTTTATATTCAGTCGTATAACCATTTACTTAGATAATTTTATGTCAGTTACATACCTATTAAATCTGGTTTATTTTTACTAATGCCAAGTTATGAAATCATTTTGACCGCCTAGTAACAGTGGCTAAGCCGCTTGGTTATAAAACTCGGAGGTCGTGGGATCGATTCCCGCCTTGAGTCTGGTTGGTGGTAGGACTTTTTCAGAGTCCGACTGGCTAGCTACCCCTACAAGTGACATTAATGTTAGAGCCAGTACACTCAAAATCAGAGGCTCGAAGATCAGATGAGCCTACAGTCTGGCAGCACATTGAGCGACGCTGGTAAAGTGTCCCTCAATGGAATAGGCCGCAGTGACCGCTTACCATCAGGTGGGCTGCGTGTCTGTCTGCCAACTGACATGGTATAAAAAAAAAGAATCATAAGCATCTTTATACCGATAACTTGGTTTCAATCATTGAAACCAAGACATCGGTATAAAGATGCTTATCCATCATAGAGGCATTTTGTCCTGCAGGGTAACATAAGGCTGATAGACCTGTTTTTTTTTTATATAAACCTTGAAGATATTCCGTCAAAGATATCTTAAAATACCTAACTGTTAATTTCCCCACAATGTGGGTAAATCTCGTCCCTCGCAAATCCGCTTGCAAGTAGCGTTGGAATCGCTAGACTTGGATTGAGTCGTCTCGGGAACACAGGGCCGGACTAGGACAGGGTAGCGGGGCCCTTAGGTTTTCTGACGTTGCGTCTTTCTAATAATAACCAACTAGAACAGAACGTGTAGGGACACAATGCACAATCGCGTACCTATACTTGAGAATGCGTGAACGCATGTGTGCTTTTTGTTAGTGACCTGTTAAAATAATAAGACTAACAATTCTCCATTGTATGTAACCATGTATTGTATTTTATTTTATTCAAAGTCAGACGCAATTATATCATCAAACTTACAAGTCGTTTCTATTACAACCTTCTCGTGGTCATTTTTCTGAGAATCTTTAGTGTGTTGTCCAAGTCAAGTATTGGGACGCCCTTTCCAGAGGAGAATTGTTTTAAGCACCGTAACCGAAGGCTAGCGAGAATTCCAGCAGTGAGTGTAGAGAGTAGTTCCAGCACTACAAAATTAACTTACTGGTTTCCCTTTCACTCCTAGTTTTGAATCTAAGATATCCAGGCGTATCTTTAAATTGCGATTCACTTGCCTAACATGAAAGTTTTAGTAAAAGTTAAAGAAAAAGTAATGATAAAACAGCTCTTGTGTTGTATTGCTCGTCATATTTGCGTAGATTTTTTTTGCCTGCTGTTTTTGTATTTGCATTCGTTGATATACTAATTAAAGGGAAATTCTAAATTTTTTAAAATTAATCTTTATTCTTGCAATATTTAATAAAAGAACATCATACAATATGAAACAATTAAACAATATTATTGTGAACATTTTTGCCTACATTTAAAAGAAATACTGCTGTTCACATTGAAAAATAGGGGCCCTATATACCTCCTTAGTACGGCCCTGTGTGAGAGGCGGATAACCTCAGTCAGCTTTAGAAAATGCATATTTGAGCTGGTAAGGATTTATTTCCTTTTATAAGATATTGAAAACTTCTTCAACTGGTTGCAATATTGAATATCCTAATTGAAAGACTAAAAGAAGAGAAATAAACTGGTTTATACAGACTTGATCATTATCACTCCCGTGCTACTTAACTACCTACTTAAAACAGTTAAATAAATTATTATTATCATTATTATTTTTATGCCAGAGGCTGCAAACGAGTCAGCGAGTCGCCTGATGGTTAGCAATCACGGCCGCCCATGGACATCTGCAACACCAGAGGGATCGCTGATGCGTTGCCGGCCTATGGGGGTATGGGGGTAAGGGCCTGCGGCACTCTGACAAACCAGACGAAACACAATAGTAGTCTCTATTATTTCACGTTGGTGTTATGTTCTCACATAACGAGAGGGTGGTACTTCCCCGGACGAGCCGGCCCATTCGTACTGTTAAACAGCATGGCTCTACCACTACTTTTTACGCATAATAGTTTAAAAAAAGGCTATCTTATTGTTGAGCTTCTTGCGGCACTTCTCAACAGGCCATTCACTTCAAACTGCTGGTAAGAAAAAAGTTTATGACGTGCAAAAGAATTTCATGGTAAATCAAATTGCAAAATAAATAATTTGACTTTGACTAACATAACTACTAAAATAGGACGACAACACTTGATTAAAGCACTTGTGTGGCATACCCAGCGTTGCCAGACGTCCCGATTTTGGCGGAACGTCCCAATTTTTAAATCAAATTTAATGTCCCGCGCGGGACAGTCTTAGTCCCGCTTTTCGGGGAGAACTCGAGCGAGCGTACGTGCAGTGCTGAGAAAGAAAGGCGCGTAATGAAGATAGGAGTTTATTAAAAAAATACATTTTCTACATTGGCTACTTTTGCTATCTTTTGTCACGTAAACGTAATTTTAATTCAAATAAAAAGATAAATATTTGAAAACTTTGATTACCTAAGTATAAGTTTTATACTATGTCCCGCTTTTGACGGAAGAATCCCGCTATTTTCACTCAAAAAGTACCAAAGTCCCGACTTGGCAAAAAAAATATCTGGTAACGCTGGCCATACCCATAGGTGTCAGATACAACTATGAGTCAGAGTATCCGGATGTTTTATTCTATATAAATAGAATAAAACATCCAGATATAAAAAAACACGTTCGAATAATAGTCTTGTGGGGATTCGAACCCATAGCCCCTGGCGAACAGGGCAGAATGACTAACGAGATGAATGGCGCCAATCAAAAAAAATAACATTTTAGTCTAAAAACTATCAATTCATTTATTTATTCTTTAAACTTTGATCTCGTTATCTAAAGACAGAAATATCAGCCTATTTAACTTACTACAAAGCAAAGGCCTTTATCCTTGAAATCAAGTAATACTACAATGATGGGTACTGGCTCAATCACCACGCTTGCCAAATGCGGATTGGTGATTACAAACCCGAGCTTTGTCCGAAAAAACCGACACAAAGTTAGCTCGACCCGGGAATTGAACCCAGGACCCCGAGATCTCGGACTGGTACTAAAACCACCATCGAGGCGTTAGAAAAAGTGCGTTTAGTTACGAGTTAGTTTCGTATTTATAGCGGCCGCCTCCGCGGTTTGCGGGTAAAATCCGTAAGTAACTTCTTTTTACAAAAATCCCCTTTTCCCCCACATTTCCGGGATAAAAAGTACCCTATGTCACTCGGAAATCTTTCCAATCGGCTCAGTTGTTTCGGAGCCAATTCAATACGAACAAACAGACAAACAAACAATCAAATTATTCCTTATTATAATATTACTAGCGGCCGCCCGCGGTTTCACCCACGTGGTTCCAGTTCCCGTGGGAATTGATCAAAATCCTTTCTTAGCGGATGCCTATGTCATAACATCTACCTGCATGCCAAATTTCAGCCCGATCCGTCCAGTAGTTTGGGCTGTGCGTTGATAGATATCTATGTCAGTCAGTCAGTCAGTCAGTCAGTCAGTCAGTCAGTCACCTTTGAGTTTTATATATGTATATAGATTAAGAAAAAGTAATTAGTATATTAGTATAGATTTATTTATTATTTATTTATTTATTATTCCAAAAAAATACTCACATATTTTATATAAAAAAACGGCAAATTCGTAAAATAAAAGCATAGTAGGTATTATGAATTTGTATGGATGATGCAACCCTTTTGTAAGTAAAAATTTATGTGACTCACTCATTCACAGTAGATAATAATGTCTGAAAAACTAAATCGGCGTAGTAAGTACTAAATAACGTCACAAAATTCTAGATTTTTCTTACAAAGATTATAAAATCATATCTGGATACGTTTCCATAGGTACTAATAAAAATATGTAGAGAGACTGTCTGTATGTATTTTTACTTTTCATTACCCGACTCCAAAAAAAGAGGTTAACTTATACTGGGTGTACCGAATTTGATGAAGCTTTTTATTCGGAAGCTGGTCTTAAATATAATGTGGTCCCATTTAGATTTTAACAAAAACGGCCAAGGAAAGGAGCAGATTTCACCTGTGGGGGTGGTAGCTAGCCAGTTGGACTCTGAAAAAGTCCTACCACCAACCAGACCCAAAGCGGGAATCGAACCTACGTCAAGGTTTCTTTGGAGGCAGTCACTACCAAACGCGTAATTTTAAGTACAAGAGTGAAGTTATCTTTTGTCATGTGCGTTTTCAATAAATTTGATAAGATTATTAAAGATAAAACAAAATAAACATACGCTATTTAAAATATTGTGAGTCAATTAATCCAATGAAATAATGAATTGAAATACCTCAACGACTTTTTACGCAGGACAAAATTAACCGACTTAAAAAAAGAAGGTTATAAATTCGGCTGCTTTTTTTTGTACATAATAATGTCGCCTTAAGGCCGTACCCAGACCAAACGTTAAAAAAGACTTATTTTTAACGGCTTTCTACTCCATATGCATAAACAAATATTAAAAAAATGCGTATATAATTTTTGTAGTTTTATCTTTAAATTCCTCGTTTAAAATTTGTGTTTATCGTTATTTATAACTACGATAACTGACTTTGAAAATACGTCTAAAATAATAGATTTCATGCTTCTCCATTTATAGATATTTTTTTTTAAATTTGGCTTAATTCGCCAATCAATAGACAATGATAAAAACTATAAATTGGCCGCAAAAAATTGGTCAATAAACCTATTATTGATTTTTAAGGATTATTATTCATAATTTCGATCAAAGTTCGGACCGCCATTGCCCTCGCTGTTTGTAGGGTCAAGGTCATTTGCTCGGGAAACCGCCTTAAGTATCCAAATCAGCCGGATACAGTACAGCTGCCAATCTTATTATTTTTTTAATACTATTTCAGTTGGCAGACAGACACGCAGCCCACCTGATGGTAAGCGGACACTGCGGCCTATTCCATTGAGGGACACTTCATCAGGAAGCGTGTCTTAGCCAGTGGCTTAGCCACTGTTCTTCGGATGCGGTCAACTAACTACCTTTAGGATATTACTATACGTATATAAAGAGGAAAGATTTGATTGTTTGTTTGTATTGAATAGGCTCCGGAACTACTGAACCGATTTGGAAATTATTATACTGTTGAAAAGCTACACTATCCCGGGTGATATAGGGTACTTATGATTCCGGAAATGTGAGAAGTGAGGGGGATTTAAAAAAAAAATACGCGCGTGTAAAACCGCCGGCGGAACACTAGTTCTAAATAAATACGACTCCAGAATATTCTACAGAATATTAGTATGTAACGTAGTGAAACATTGCGTCATTCAAGTCTACCTTTTAATGCAAAAGCCGGGAAAATCCCTCTAAACTAAAGATATAAGTGTTGCTAGCTTAGTAAATTTACCCCGAAATTTGGGTAAATTAATTTCTTATATTACTTGTTACAGCTATAGGTTTTATTTGTTTATGAAAAACTTTGACGTCCACAAATTTAAGTGTCCAATGGGTGGACTTAATGTTTCTCTACCAGTTACCTTTTAGGGAAAACAAAATGCTTATATTAACTATAATGTTGATATTAGTCGTCAAGCCTAGTCAGAGGCCATTGGGCAGCTTTATAACTTCTGACATTAAGGTTGGTCACTTGCCTTACGCACCCCTCCACAGACCTGCACTGGGCCCGCGTGGTGGAGTATGGCTCACACTATCTCACAATTGAAATATGGCCTGTGTCCCAGCAGTGGGAACGTATATAGGCTGATGATGATGCTGATAGGGTATATTAATACACAAAATAATATCTTCATAGCCCTTTTCTTAATAATTTTAATCATCTTTTTTTTATGGTATAGCGGGCAGACGAGCGTGCGGCACACCTGATGGAAAGTGACTACCGCCGCCCATAGACAACTGCAAATTGGGTGGAATCACAGATGCGCTGCCGGTCTTTAATACCGCGTTTACATTCAGCCATTTCCGTTGCTGCTTGCCTTGCCGTACATATTTCCCCGTATATTGATGTGGCAACGTCAGCGGAAATGAGTGTTTACATTGCCGCTTCATGTGTATTTTAAATTAGACTCTGGGCCATGGATAACGTGGAAATTGTCGCAGCGTCGGCGCTCTGCCTTTTAAGTTTTATTGATTATTTAAATGTTTAAAAAAAAATAGAATTCAAAACGTCGTCGTCAGAGGAGATGGTGGATGATAGCAATTCATCGTAATAGAACAATGTAAGTATTTTTAAAGATATTAAACGACTGAACGAGAGATTTGATGTCCGCTAGAAAAACCGCGAAATGGGGGATAGCCGGGCAATGCGAACAGCAACGTCAAGGCAATGGAAATGACCTGTTCACATTCTCGCGTTTCCCAGTTTATTCCCCATGTCCCTGCTCGTTCCCGCGGCAATGGGCTGAATGTAAACGCGGTATAAGGAAGGAATACGCTCTTTTTTAAATAATGCAATTACCTATTTAAAAAAAGAGCGCGAGTCGTATGACGTATCGGATCGGAAACACCGCTGATGATAAAGAATTCCAAATCTTTGTCGTGCGAGGCAGGAAATTGCGAGTAAAGCGTACGGTGGTAGACTGCCAAGCATCAATCTTTATTCGTCACAAAATTTAATTTAATCTAGGTAAAATTGGTAATCGAGATATGGAGATAGCAACACTGACAACTTGCTATAAATAGCTGCGCGGGCGCATCGAACGCTTGACATTTAGTTTACATTGCTTGCGAAGGCCACGCACTGTTTACATTCTCGATACAATTCAATAATTTCGTGCATACTCAAATTTTAATAGTATTTTATTTGTGTTTTTGTGTAAAAAAGTGCATTGTTTTGAAAAATAACTCAAAAATGGTTGTCCAAATAACAAATCCTCCTAAGCGAGACGACAAAACTGCAATACTCAATCATTTCATTAACACAACAGTAATTAATTATGTTGCGGTAAAAAATAACGATTATGAATTGTATTGTAGTATTATTAAAAAGTTATGCACTCATTTGCATAGTGCAATGCAGAAAGTTGACGCTTACTACAAGAAATATACTAAATCTGTAAGTATTTATTTAATTAATAATTTAAATACTAAATCTGTAAGTAATTCTTAAATTAATAATTTAAATACTAAATCTGTAAGTATCTTTAATTAATAATTAAAATACTAAATCTTTAAGTAATTCTTTAATTCATTTAAATACTAAATCTATAAGTAATTCTTTAATTAATAATTTAAATACTGAATCTGTAAGTTTATTCTTTATTAATAATTTAAAAACTAAGTCTGTAATTAATTATTTAATTTATTATTTTAATTTGAGGTGTAATGGTTGAGAAGTCGGCTATTACACCAAAAGGTCGATACGTCATGTTACAAACATTTTTGTGTATGAACAATGAACATTATTTGTATTGGTTTTTGTTTGTATTGGTTTGTGTGTTATTAAGAATAGGTTATATCTATGTATTAAGAATAGGCCGCCTACGCGGTTTCACCAATTATATCCCCCTATCCCCACATTTCCGGGATAAAAAGTAAATATCATCTGGGAATAGTGTAGCTTTCCAACAGTGAAAGAATTTTCTAAATCGGTTCAGTAGTTTCGGAGCCTATTCAATACAAACAAACAATCAAATCTTTCCTCTTTATAATATTACTAGTAGGTATAAAAAGGCCTCGATGGTCTAGTGGTTTATGTACCGGGTCGAGATCTCGGGGTCCTGGGTTCAATTCCCGGGTCGAGCTAACTTTGTGTTGGTTTTTGGACACAGCTCTGGTTTGTGATCACCAATCCGCATTTGGCAAGCGTAGTGATTAAGCCAGTACCCATCATTGTACCGATAACTGGATTTTAAGGATGGAGGCCTTTGCCCTGCAGTGGGACATTAACCCACTTGTTACTACCGTCGTTTTAAAACAACACTACCGTCGTTTTAAAACAACACTCAAGATAAATAAATATAAAAAGATTTGTGGGTATTTTTGATGGTTGTATTTATTTTACTAGAGTTGTTTATAAACAACACCAATTTTCCGAATTTCCACTAGAAATAGATTTTTATTTTTACTTTTCCAGAATTTTTATTTTTTTATTATCCACATATTAAAAAATCTACAAGTTCGGACACAAATTATATGTCAGTAACATCCGGGTTAATAGACTGATACTTTTAGAATATTATAGATAAAAATCATTCTTGTTGTTTATAGGTTACGATGGCCGGTAGTCATTTCGACAAGTTACGTGTTACGAAACCGGATGAATTCGACATTGTTTTCAACGTCGACCTGCCCCTGAATAAGTCTGAAGATAAACGGAATCCGGAACAAAGTGACATTGTGATTGAACCACAGGTAAGTCATAGATGGGATGGGCTGGCCAATAGCCACAAGGCTGGCATCGGCTCGTCCCAATCGGGTGTGAAGGGGAAACCGGGAGAGTTTAGTGGGTAGACTGGGTAGTGGACGCTTTAGTCTCGAGTCCCACACACGGCCGCAGGTCTAGCTAGCCTGCGGTTATGGTGCATAAACGCATTCTCCTCCGAAGAAAAAGGTCCTAGTTGACTCACTGAGACGCTTCGGATGCATTAAATTTGGACACTGACCGAATTTACACTTTTAAAAATAATTTTAAAATTTGAATTGTTTTAGTGTACCAGCCAAAAAAAAAAGCTTAATGATGTTAATAATTATTTAATACAATAGAAAAGTGTTTTCTTACATTATATTCGAAAACGGTGTCCGATTTTGCACTTTTTAACAATTAAAAAAGTCTTATTCGAGCTGTGCAGTGCAGTGCCTACAGCCAAATTAATAAGCTTTAAAATATTGATAACTATTTGATACTAGCTGACCCGGTAAACTTCGTACCACTTTCTTTAGTGTTTTCCCTGCAATTTTTCCATAATTTGTCTCTTCGTTTAAACCTTCCCTGGACTTCTACGAATATTTCAATACTAAAATTAGTCAAATCAGTTCAGCCGTTCTCGAGTTTTAGCAAGACTACAACAGCAAGCAATTCATTTTAATTTATATATAGCGTCCGCCCCCGCGGTTTCACACGCGCTACATTTTTTTTTCCAAATATCCCCCTTTCCCCCTACATTTCCGGGATCAAAAGTTCCCAATATCATTCGGGGATAGTGTAGCTTTCCAACAGTGAAAGAATTATTCAAATCGGTTCAGTAGTTTCGGAGCCTATTCAATACAAACAAACTCTTTCTAATATTATTAGTATAGATTACAATCGGTATTTTTTTTTCTAGGATCCTGGGTACGTCGAGCTAAAGATGGGTGTTCAGTTTGAAAACCTGCCGAAAAGGGCTGAGTATGAAGTTAACCAGACAGCCTACGAGTGGGGGGATTCTGAAGGTCAGTTACTTCAAGAGTTTTTATACTTGATCAGTTGGCAGACAGGCACGCAGCCCACCTGATGGTACGCGATCACTGCGGCCTATTCCATTGAAGGACACTTCACCAGGGAGCGTCGCTCAATGTGCTGCCACGCTATAGTGTAATCAGTAAGATCAGAAGAGCTTATAAGTTTCTCTGATTTTCAAGCCTTTGATTTCAAATGTACTAGCTAACCCATTAATACTGCCGAAACACAGCCAGAGCTGTAATGGCGGCAGATTTATTTCCTTCCCCCACATTTCCGGGATAAAAAGTACCCTATGTCACCCGGGGATAGTGTAGCTTTCCAACAGTGAAAGAATTTTTCAAATCGGTTCAGTAGTTTCGGAGCCTATAAATTTCCTCTTTATAATATTATAATTAGTAATTAGTATTTATAGATTTCGACGAGCAATTTGGTGTAATGGTCGAGAAGTCGGCTATTACACCAGAGGCCGCGGATTCGATCCCCGCACGGTACACACATTTGTGTGCATGAACATGTCTGTTTGTATCGGTCTGGTTGTTTCTATGTATCTTATGTATGTATTTACAAAAAAAAGTATACAAGTACTGTAATGTTATCCGTTGTCTGGCACCCATAGCACAAGCTAATGATTAGTTTGGAGCTAGATGGCGCTGTGTGAATAATGTACAGAGATATCTATTTATTTGTTCATGTTTTTCAGGTTATCTACTCCGGTCCAAATTCAAAGATTGGTTTAAGAAAGTGGTCTGGAAGGCTTTAAACCTCTTCGAGTCAAATGGGCCGATACCTTTGTTCACGGTCAAGGGCCGAACTTACACCATTCGGAGGTCTGAAGCAGGGCCAGCTATAACACTCATTGTGGAAGATGAATTTGACTTCAAAATGGATGTCGACTTGGTACCGGCTTTAACGTAAGATTTAAATAATTTATTTATATATCAATCTCTCAATTAACATTAAATTCTAAATACTAAACTGGTTATAACCACTAAAAATATATAAATGTTACAGTCAAAACCCTTAACCAGTCAAAACCCTTATTGACCGGTAAAATTAGAGGCCACTTTTAACTTCAAAAATGGGTTCGAATCTCACGGGGAGCATCCCTTTGTGTCAGGTTAGGTTAGGTTAGAACTGCGACCACAAAACACACGAGCCGAGCGAGCGAAGCGAGCGTGCCGCGGCAGCGGCCGGTTAGTTTCAGAACCGAATCCTCAGTCAATAAGCTTATTGACCGGTCAATAAGGGTTTTGACTGGTTAAGGGTTTTGACTGTAACATAATAATATACAATAAATGATTAATATTCTTATAAACAAATCCTCAAAAGTCTCCGAAAGAAAGAGATCCAAGGGACCTGGGTTCAATTCCCGAGACGAGCTAACTTTGTGTCGGTTTCTCGGACTCATCATCATCAGCCTGTGACAGTCCACTGCTGGACATAGGCCTCTCCAAATGCTCGCCACGCTGATCGATCCTCGGCCACTCGCATCCAGCTCCTGCCAGCCATCTTGCGCAGATCATCGCTCCACCTGGCCTGAGGGCGTCCTACACTACGTTACCGAGACGCGGTCTCCACTCTAGAACCCGTTTACCCCAACGGTTATCGGTTCTACGGCTGATATGGCCAGCCCACTGCCACTTCAGCTGGCTAATCCGGCGAGCTATGTCGGTGACTTTGGTTCTCTGACGAATCACATCATTTCGGATGCGATCCCGCAGAGAGACGCCGAGCATAGCTCTTTCCATAGCCCGCTGAGCGACTTTAAACTTGTGGACTAGCCGTGCCGTAAGTGTCCACGTTTCGGCTCCGTATGTCATGACGGGTAGGACGCACTGATTGAAGACTTTCGTCTTTAGGCATTGTGGAATCGGCGATGAGAAGACTCGACGTAGTTTTCCAAACGCTGCCCAACCCAACTGAATTCTTCTATTCACCTCGTCCTCAAAGTTGTTTCGACCCAACTGCAATGACTGCCCGTCAGTTCTACCGGAACCGATGGCGCCGTGAATCGCAATCGGTTCCGGTAGAACATGTTCATTGAACATGACCTTGGTTTGGTCCAAGTTCATCCGTAGGCCGATGCGTAAAGAAGAATCAGCCAGGTCATTCAGCATCTGTTGTAGGTCCTGCAGCGTCTCCGCCATTATGACGATGTCATCTGCAAATCGCAAGTGAGAGATGTATTCGCCATTTATGCTGATGCCACGTCCTTTCCAGTTCAGCGTCTTAAACATATCCTCCATTGCATTTGTGAACAATTTCGGGGAGATGACGTCCCCTTGTCTCACTCCTCGATGCAATGGTATAGGATTTGTCTGCTGATTTTGTACTTGGACGGACATGGTGGCTGCTTCGTACAGACATCTCATCACTTGGATAAACCGCCAATCTACTTGGCAACGCTGCAGGGACTCCAGAACATACCAGATTTCAACCGAGTCGAAGGCCTTCTCATAGTCCACGAATGCTAGACACAGGGGTTGATTATACTCTTCGGTCTTCTGTATAATCTGCCGCACAGTGTGAATGTGGTCCATGGTGCCGTATCCGCTCCGAAACCCAGCCTGTTCCGGTGGTTGAAACTCGTCGAGTCTTCGCGCAAGACGGTTCGTGATCACTCTTGAGAATAGCTTATAGACGAAATGGGTCGATAGTTCTTCAACAGGCTTTTGTCACCCTTTTTGAAGAACAGGACGACCACACTCCTATTCCACGCCTTTGGAGTTCTCCCTTCGAACAGGACAGCGTTAAAAAGCTTTTGGAGCTCCCTTAGTACGGATTTACCTCCAGCCTTTATCAGCTCTGTAGTAACGCCGTCCTCTCCAGGGGCTTTTCCATGTTTTAAGCTGCCCAAGAGCAATCTCGATTTCGCCAACGCTGACTTCTGGCAGGTCTTCAGTGTAATGGCGAGTTAACGTGGCTCTAGAGTCCTCATTTCCGGGATCAGGTCGAGATGCATGCGAAGCGTATAACCGGCCATAGAAGGACTTATTCTCGGACTCATTTCGGATAATTTGACGAGCCGTTTGGTGTTATGTATGAGAAGTCATCTTTTACACCAGATGTCGCGGGTTTGATCCCCGCACGGTACAAACATGAATTTGTGTGCATGAACATGTCTGTTTGTATCGGTCTGGATGTTTCTATGTATAATATACATGTATTAAAAAAAAATATATAAGTTATGTTTATCCGTTGTCCGGCACCAGATGCTTGATTGTCTAGGTCTAGATGGCACTGTGTTAAAATGTCCAAAGATATTTTATTTAATTTCCTATTTTCAGATTTCCCGCGAACCGTTGGCCAGTTTCAGATGGATACCGGCCCATCCCCCCTTTTTGTAAAAAGAAGTTCTGGCTAGTTGTGCCTAAGCCTAACAAAAGCGACCCTGATGATTTAGAGACTATATCTAGGACTTGGAGGATAGGATTACAGTACCAGGAAGGAGCGCTGATGTACAATAAGTACTTCTTGAAACCTACTATAAGACTGGTGAGGCTTTTTTTATTGCAATGTGTAACAAGACGAGCAGATCGTACACCTGATGGTAAGCGCCACGTCTGCCCTTAGACAGTTTAGTGCCAAACAGTAACTAAGTTACTGTCTGGCACCGCCCTGCGCCCGCTACGCCGAGACGACAGTTATTAGGTCTCATATACCCAGTAATTTCATTATGTCAGAGGCAGCAAACGAGCCAGCGGTTCGCCTGATAGTAAGCAATCACCGCCACCCATGGACATCTGCAACACCAGAGGGATCGCTGATGCGTTGCCGGCCTTTTAAGGGGGGATTTGACCGCCTCCGTGAAACAGTGGCCAAGCCGCTGTCGGGTAAAAAAACACGGAGGTCGTGGATTCGACTCCCGCCTTGGGTCTGGTGGTGGTAGGGCTTTTCAGAGTCTGACAGGCTAGCTACCACAGGTGAAATCTGCCGCCTTAACAGCTCTGGCTGTGTTCCGGCAATACTTATGTGGGAGCCAGTAAACTTGAAATCAGAGGCTCGAAGATCAGATGAGCCTACAGTCTGGCAGCACATTAAGCTACGTTTCCAGGCGAACTGTCCTTCAGTGGAATAGGCCATATTGGCCACTTACTATCAGGTGGGCTGCGTGTCTGTCTGCCAACTGACCTAGTATAAAAACTATGAAATTCTAATAACTCCAAGTGTTCGAAGTCTCAGCCGCTAGTGTAATATATTTTGTCAACTTTTCTCAATTTTCAGATAAAAAAACTGCGGGATACTCAACGCATGGATAAAATAGTCAGCTACCATATAAAAACGTTATTTTTCTGGGAGATCTACCACCCAGAATCATTTGATTTGTGGTCAACGGAATTCTGGCAGCAAAATCCAACCATACTTTTCAAATACATGGTCCAAAAACTACACGATGCCTTAGAATTGGGTGAAATTAATTATTTTTGGAATGAAGAGTATAATTTTATTGAAAACGTAAGCAGGTCCACTTTGGATGGTTATTGTAATATCTTACAAGGATTATTAGAAGCTTTGGATGACCAAGATACAAGAAAGGTTGCGGAATATATCTTAACACCTGAAGAGTTTATACATTATGAACGAAGAAACTAATACATCTAAACAACGAATTCATCTAAATATTATTTTTATAATTTTAACAAGTATTATATTTGCTTAATGATGAAATATACATAGTATATAGATATCTGGACAAGTTGTATTTATTCTAGTCATCATCATTTCCCTGCCCTGTTTCCAATTTTTTTTGGGTCATCGCAATATGTTTTTCGCTTCCATCCATCCCGGTCACTCGTGAACAATGCATCCACTCCTTTTTCATTCGTATCAAAGCACGGAGACTTCATACCACGTACGACCAAACTGTGGAACCAGCTCCCTGCAGCGGTATTTCCGGACCGATATGACATGGCGTATCTCTTTCTCAAAGGCCGGCAACGTACTTGTGACTCCTCTGGTGTTGCGGGTATTTATGGGCGGCGGTGATTGCTTACCATCAGGTGACCCGCCTGCTCGTTGCCTCCCTCTAACATAAAAAAAGTCGCTTGAAATAAGTCACTAAATATGGTCAGAATGGCCACCCATCCATTAACCGACCGCGGCGTGGGTACACTGCGCCAATGAAACAGTCAAATGAACCTTTATGTAATATTATAATTACTAAACTTTGTGTCGAAAAACATTAAAGGAATCATTTGTATTATACCGACTTTGCCAGGGCCGGATCTACCTAATGGCTTTTTGGGCTGCAGCCCAGGGCCCCGCGGATACAGAGGGCCCCCATCCGAACTGAAAACAATAGACGATAATTTGTCAATAATAAAAAAATATCTAGAATTAAAAAAAACCGATCATAAGGTTGGCAAAACTGCGATCAATTAACTCGTGTAGCGCATCTATCAAACGAAACGGGGAATTCCTCGTCGTCGCTTGTTTTTGGTCGGCATATTACGTGTTTGTCAAACAAACTACAGACTTAATTTTCTTAGTTAAAGCTTGTTTGTAGGACCAAACAAGCTTGAATTGAAATCTCTTTTGAAATATATTATTTTTTAGGGTTCCGTAGCCAAATGGCAAAAAACGGAACCCTTATGGATTCGTCATGTCTGTCTGTCTGTCTGTCTGTCCGTCCGTATGTCACAGCCACTTTTTACCGAAACTATAAAAGCTATACTGTTGAAAATTAGTAAGTAGATGTATTCTGTGAACCGCATTAAGATTTTCATACAAAAATAGAAAAATAATAATAAATTTTGGGGGCTCTCCATACATAGAACTGAAACTCTAAAAAAATTCTTTCATCCAACCCTTACGTGTGGGGTATCTATGGATAGGTCTTTCAAAATGATAATAAGGTTTCTCATATAATTTTTTTCTAAACTGAATAGTTTGCGCGAGAGACACTTCCAAAGTGGTAAAATGTTGGTCCCCCCCCCCCTGTAACTTCTAAAATAAGAGAACGATAAATCTAAAAAAAATATATGATGTACATTATTATGCAAACTTCCATTGAAAATTGGTTTGAACGAGATCAAGTCATTAGTTTATAAATTTTTGGGACTTCCCATACTTAGAACTGAAACTCAAAAAATTTTTTTTCTTCAAACCCTTACGTGTGGGGTATCTATAGATAGGTCTTTAAAAATGATAATAAGGTTTCTTATATCATTTTTTTCTAAACGGAATAGTTTGCGCGAGAGACACTTCCAAAGTGGTAAAATGTTGGTCACCCCCCCTCTAACTTCTAAAATAAGAGAACGATAAAACTAAAAAAAATATATGATGTACATTACCATGCAAACTTCCATTGAAAATTGGTTTGAACGAGATCAAGTAATTAGTTTTTTTTAAAACGTCATAAATCGTAAACCGCAATTTTCCTCATTCAATGAACTCAAATATAAAACTGTCGATCAAACTTACAAAGAACTACAAGAACTTTTATATTATGATGATACTTGCTGCTACGGAACCCTTCATGGGCGAGTCCGACTCGCACTTGGCCGGTTTTTTCATAAATCATTTAATGGGATGCGCTTATCGCCCACCCGACGCAATTTTGTTATTTTTCCGCACTTCTACTATCGTCGAGGTTATGAAAATTCTCAATCGTTTTTTCAAAACAGCGTTCCCCTAAAATTCTTACAAAAATGGATACAAACATACAATGTCATTAGGAAAACAAATGAACGTCAGGAAAACAAATGAATGTCAGGAAAACAAATGAATGTCGGGAAAACAAGTTAAGGTAGAAAAACATTGTCCAGTGATTTAAAGTATAAAAAACAGGTGCAAGCTATTTTCGACCTTATCGACATTTACCAAAATAGCGGAATTTAATGAAATAGCAAAGTTAGTGAACAAGCGTTTGGGAAAAAGTAACAAAATTGTAAATGTCAATAAGGTCGAGAATCGCTTGCACCTGTTTTTTATACTTTAAATCACTAGACAATGTTTTCCTGACATTGATTTGTTTTGCCGACATTCACTTGTTTTAATGTTATTAAAAAAACTGTCAAAATAATATAAGTGCCATCGACCTTATCACCCCATGGCACTCGGGTCCTGGACCTCCCACGTTGGAGAGGACCCGTCCGAGAGCTGCGGTGCAGCGGCACACAGCCGTGGGGCGAGGAGTTTAAAATTCTCCTCGAAACTCCACCGGGTGTCCAGGGTCAGGCCAAGGTATTAGAAGTGCACCTCGACCGGAACCCGGACCCCTTCCACCCGGACTTGGAGCCCCCGTAGGGTCCTGCGGCGTGGGGCGTGGAACGGCATGGCCCTCGTTTTCTTAAGGGCCACCTTCAGCCCCAAGAAGAGAATGCGCCCGACGACAAGGGAAGTGCCGACCGACGCAAGGTGGACCGCATCCTCCCAATCGCTCGCCCTTGCCGCGACCAGGGTGTCGTCCGCAAAGCAGACAACATCCAAGGGTATAATGGTACTAGGGCAACATGACCTTAGTGGAGTTATTTAAAAAGTTTACCTTATCCAGAATAATTTTTTTTTTATTTATAAGACTGCCCGAAAATACTACATCATAATTAGGTAGTAGTACATTCGGGCTTGCCCGAGATGATGTTTTCAATACTGCCCGAAAATACTACATCACAATTAGGCAGTAGTACATTCGGGCGAGCCCGAGTTATAAATTGCCCAAGTAGCCCCCTAAGCCACCAAAGCTTTACTTTAATATCTTAAAAAAAATATATAATAATTAAAACGTGACCCTTTACGGGATTTCGTCTAATGACTTGTTATGTTTGTATTGATATCAGGTATCCATTTTTGAAAGAATTTTAAGTGAACGCTATGTTGAAAAAAAAATCAACATGGAAAAATAAAACTTTGGTTGCTTATATCTTGGAAATGTGACACTTTACGGGTTTTTGTCTAATGACATTTTGTATATGTATTGATACTAAGTATCCACTTCTGAAAGAATTTCAAGTGAACGCGGTTTTGAAAAATTAAAATGGCGGTACTAGTAGGTAAGCCAGCCTTCATACAAAAATCTTTTTACCCCTTTATTTAACAAACTGGCGAAACCAGAAACTGCAATTTTGATTGTTTTTTGGGAAGAAATTTTGGAGAGATTTAATGTACCTATAATAGTAAAAGTACAGAGAGAGAGAGTAAAAAACTAAATGGCAATTGGTTGAGTAATAAGGTAGGGCCCCTAAGCAGTATTAGCCCAGGGCCCCACAAATTCAAGATCCGCCCCTGGACTTTGCACAAAAGAAAATAGGTCATGTTTTTAATAAATTAAAGTGATAGGTAGCTAGCTCTTTTGTGCGTCTTTTTGTAGAAATGCGTTTGGTATTGTATTTGTACGAATAATATAAATTAGTGTTGCGCGTATCGATATTTGACTATAAAAACTACTAAAAATATCGATTTCGTAAAGATAGTATCGAGTAGCAGCTATAGTCGAAAGCCGTTTGGTGTAGTTGTCGAGAAGTCAGCGATTACACCAGAAGTCGCGGGTTCGATCCCCGCACGGTACAAACATTTGTGTCAACGATATTTAAATTCAAACAAAAGTAATGTTTATCCGTTGTCTGGCACCCATAGCACAAAGCTAATGCTTAGTTTTGGGCTAGATGGTGCTGTGTGAATAATGTCCAGAGATATTTATTTATATTTATTTCTCTGGTTACAGCACACAACCCTTGCTTCAGGAATTCCTCCCCCCTCCCCATGCGTGGCCTGAAGATATAAAAACCCCCATTTTTGGCTATCAGCGTCAAACCGCCGGTAAATCATAATCGCGTGACTGTTTTTTTTTTAATTATCGAGGTCGGAACGTCACGTCATTCGTGTGGAAACACACGAGTAGGAATTTAAGGTGGAACCGCCTCCGTGGAACAGTGGCTAAGCCACTCGGGTATAAAACCCGGAGGTCGTGGGTTCAAACCCGCATTGTGTCTGGTTGGTGGTAGGGCTTTTTCAGAGTCCGTCTGGCTAGCTACCACCCCCACAGGTGAAACCTGCCGCCATAACAGCTCTGGCTGTGTTCCGGCAAAATTAATGTGGGAGCCAGTACACTTGAAATCAGAGGCGAAGATCAGATGAGCCTACAGTCTGGCAGCACATTGAGCGTCCCTCAATAGAATAGGCCGCAGTGGCCGCCTACCTTCAGGTTAGCTGAATGCCTGTCTGCCAACTGACCTAGTATACAAAAGGTAATGTTTATCCGTTGCCTGTCCCTTAGTGCAATCTATGCTTAGTTTTTTTGGCTAGACTGAAGCTGTGTGAATAATGTACATAGTACATATTTATTTATTTACCAACAATGCCCCGATCGTCTAATGTTTTAAGTAGCAAGCCGTGCTCGAGGTCCTCGGTTCGATTCCCTGGTCGGGCATAATTGGTGTCGTATTTTTCAAACACGGCTCGGATTTGTGATCACTAATCCGCATCATCATTGTGACAATGACGATATCAATGATGGAAGTCTTTGCCTTAAAGTGGGATATAAAAAGGCAGATACTTATACTTAACTTATTTATTGACCAACAAAGTTGTGAACGTTTTATTTCCTAATATGGTCCCGTATGTTTCAAACACACGTGCTTACATATTATACAAAATATTTAACTAGGTGAAATAAAACACACCCAGTTCGATTCCCGCTCTACATAAATGAACTCATTAACGGGTAGAAAATAACGATCACTACAATGATGAGTACTGGCTTAATCACCACTCTTGCCAAATGCGGATTGGTGATCACAAACCCGAGCTGTGTATGAAAAAAATTACACAATAAAATAGTAATAATTTGCTTTGGCCCCACGCATGCTTCAAAGGACCGGGTCCCCATGGGCCCGAGATCTTCAAATGTGCCAACAATAATAATAATAATATCATGGACATTATTCATACAGCGCCATCTAGCCCCAAACTAAGCATAGTTTGTACTATGGGTGCCAGAATACTGATAAACATTACTTAGATACTTTTTTTTGTAAAAACATACAATTATACATTGAAACACCCAGACCGATACAAACAGACATTTTCAAGCACACAAATGCTTGTACCGTGCGGGGATCGAACCCACGACCTCTGGTGTAATAGCCGACTTCATGATCATGTGAGTAGTTAACATTAATACACTCATACTATACACTAACCTCATCCGGGAATCGACCCAACTTGCTAAAGCCCCATTCCCACTGCCAATCCGTGTCAACGAGTGCTACTTGTATAATTAAATCACCTCGTTTCGTTTTAATGTATGCACTGGATGCACCGCTGCATAATGTATGCGCCATCACCGCACGGGATGTGAACTTGTATACCTATGTGCGGTACTAGGGCCGCCCTATTTAGTGACATAACTACAGAACAAATAACTGCCTCCGTGGTACAGTGGTTAGAGCGTTGGGGTCAAAACGGGGGACACGGTATTTGAAAGGACGGACGTTTATTCTCTGCTCGCCAGAAATAAATTGCTAATATATGTTTTAAAGAGCTTTTATCCCGTACTGAGGGTTTAAACTACAAGTATAGTGTATAAGTGAGGTGATAGTGACATTTGACAGTCGTTTTACCTATTGGTTATAAAGTTATTCAAACGTAAACATCTGATTCCGGCGGTGTCTTCATACAAGCGAACGTGCACCGTGTCTACTGTGCTTCTAGTTGGAAAGGCATCGTGATCTGTGTCGCTCTGTGTCGCCGCGCTAAGCGCCTGCGTCGCGTCGCCGCCTGTGTTATCTACCTACTTGAATACACTATTTGGATATTAAGGATGGCAAGTAATAAAGTAATTTGCGCGGGATGCCGCAGTACTGTTATGAATGGCCAGTTTGTAACTTGCTCGTTATGTGCGCAAGTTTATGATCTTGAATGTGCAAATGTTTCTAAAACACGTTTTGAACAAATCAATGGGAAGAAAAGTATCTGGAAATGCTTTGGGTGCGTAAGTAAACAACCCAAGTCAAATAATGCCGACACCCCAGTGGGTCCTGCTGGTGGCTCTGAACCCCGCGGAAGAGTTATTCTGTGTGAGATAAGTCCTGGGTCTGACAGTGGCAGTGAGACTGACAATGTAAATACTCGTCGGGGCAGTGCAGCTCCCAATGCGGATAAACAAAGGGACCGCTCCTTCATGGATGATACCTACTATTTGGATAATATGCGCACCGTCATACGCGACGAGTTTGAGCGTATTATGGAGGACCGGATGTCTGTTCTGATCGCTAGGGTTGTTGCTGAACAAACAGCACAAGTCACATTACCCTTGCGCAGGGCCATAGCTGAGCTAACTGACAGAGTGTCCGTGCTCGAAACACAGTTGAAATCGCCACAACACTCTGACCCCCAGATATGCTTTGAGGAGACAAAGGATCTCACAATAAATCAATCGCTCCCACCTGCCAGTTATGTTCGGCCCAGTTCGGTCAGCACGGAGCTGGGACCCAGCTCTGCACAGTCGACAAAACTGACTAAGCCTACGAAGAGCAAACCTGCTGCACAGGATGTAAACGTGGATGGAAACCCCGAGTGGACCGCGGTGACACGGAGCAACCGCCTTGCTGCCCCTCCTGGTGTCATGAGGGGGGCTGCCGCCCCTGGCGCTACCAAGCTTGAGGCTGCTGACCGTCGACGGCATCTCCATCTATACTATGTCAAAGCTGGCACTACTGAGGATCAAGTCCGCGACCATCTAAATTCTATAATTGTAGATGATACCTATAAGGTGGAGGCACTCAAGGCTAGGGGACACTATGCGTCATTCAAGCTGGATGTTCCCTCTAAAGTAGCGGATGTTATTCTGTCTCCTATCAATTGGACCAAGGACATTTGTATTAAGCCGTGGAGGCAGTCCTTTCGTTCGAAAAACAAAGACCAGCCGACCAAAGACCGTACACCTGTATTATCAGAACGTCAGAGGCTTAAGGAGTAAAACTGCAACCTTCTACAATAATGTCGCGTCTAACAACTGTGACGTTATAACCCTCACAGAGACTTTTCTAAATAGTTATGTGTCTAATGGGGAACTTTTCCCCTCGGGATACCAGGTACTGCGCCGAGATCGTGCTGGAGACGCTGGCTGGGGCGGAGTCCTGCTGGCTGTACGAGATTCTTATACTCCCAAGTTAATAACTGATGTGGACGGCTTAACAGATGACAAAGAAATATTATTTGTTAAAATATCCCGTAAAAATCTAAAGTTCTTAGTTGTTGTTGTGTACTTACCCCCTAACTATAGTGATCAACAGTATTTGGATGTTCTTTCTTGTATTGAAAGTGTTGTGTGTAAATACTCAACGCTCATGGATATATTGATTGTTGGAGATTTCAACCTGAATTCTTGTAGCGCAAATGTAAAATTTCAATTTAATCTGTTTACAGAATTTTGTAAGTTATGTCAACATAATGTTTATATAAACTCACATGGCGGTATGTTGGATCTCGTGTTGTCTAATATAGATTCCAGTAATGTTAGTGTAACTGACGATGTCGAGCCGCTGGTGCCGGTTGACGCTTACCACCCACCTTTCGAGGTGACGTTAACTTTGCAGGGGGACGTTCCCGTCGGTGATCCTCCTGTACCTCTTGTAAGTAATAATACCTACGCTCCTAATTGGAACTTTCGGAATGCTGACTTCCACTCCTTGTACGCCTGTGTATCTACTCTCGACTTTAGCGACGTATATGAACAGCAGAATGTTGACTCTGCAGTGGATTCTTTCTATGGCAAAATTAATGAGGCTTTATGCAATCATGTGCCACAGAGGAAAAATAGCGCCCAGCCACGTAGACAGTATCCGGCTTGGTACACTCCGGAGATAATACGTAACCTAAAAATTAAATATTTTCACTTCTGTAAATATAAAAAATTGGGACTCCAGTTCAATTATGAAGTCTTTAAGTACTATCGAACCCGTGTTAAAGAGCTTATAAAGATGGCGTATAATCAACATATTGAATCTATAGGCTCCGAAATCGGGCGTGATCCTAAACTCTTTTGGAAATACGTCAAGGAGAGACGTAACAGCAGGAATCCAACAAATGTATATACATTTGAAGGAAAAACGGTAGCTGGACAAGAGGCAGCTTCATCGTTTGCCGAATACTTCAGCTCTGTCTTTCTCAGCAATATTCCTGCGCTTGATCCGGATGCGGCAATGCGAGCTTCTTCTTCAACACAACCCGCAGACTCGTCGCATATTTCCTTGGACGGTATCACAATAAAAGACGTCCGACGTGCTATTCTTCGCCTAAAAGCATCTTCAGCGGCCGGCCCAGACGCTGTACCGCCATTTATTGTAAAGGACTGTTCAGCTGCGTTGGAAAAACCGCTACTGCATATTTATAATCTTTCTCTGAGCACGTCTGTCTATCCCTCCAGGTGGAAGCTGTCTAGGGTTGTTCCTGTACCCAAAATTTCGACATCAAACGATGTAACGTCTCACAGACCAATTGCTGTCCTGTCCATATTTGCAAAAATATTTGAGTCCATTATAAATTATTATATCACTCGCCAAATAAAACACAGATATCATGATTCACAACATGGTTTCAGCGTAGGTCGCTCGACAAATACAAATCTGATTAACTTTGTTGATTCAGTTGCCATAGGGATGGAGTCCGAACGACAGGTTGATGCTATATTTCTAGATTTTAGACGCGCATTCGACCTAGTGGACAATGATGTTCTCCTAGTCAAGCTTTCGAATCTGGGAGCTTCTCGCAAGCTGTTAGGATTCTTTGCTCATTACTTAAGAGACAGGCGACAATATGTTCAGCTAAAAATGCATCTCTCTGCTGAATTCTTCACGAGATCTGGTGTGAGTCAGGGTAGTACAATGGGCCCCACTCTGTTCTTAATCATGATAAATGACCTTCCAGATGTACTAAGACGGTCCCAATGTTTGATGTTTGCAGATGACCTAAAACTTTACTGCCCTGTCAAAGCCCTCGCTGACTGTATTGACCTACAGCATGATATAGATTCGGTAGAAGAATGGAGTCGGTTAAATAGGCTTTCCCTTAACGTTTTGAAGTGCAAAGTAGTGTCCTTTTCTAGATCACAAAAGCCCTTGACGTTCCAATACACGTTGGATGCCTCTCCGTTAGCCCGAGTAAATTCTATTCGTGATCTGGGTGTGATTCTAGATAACCGGCTTGATTTTCGTGAGCACATCACTTCCGTTTGTAAGGAAGCTAGTAAGTTGCTGGGCTTTATAATGAGAACTGCCTCACAATTCCAAAATGTAGGCATTGCAATTATGCTATACAACGCGTTTGTTCGTAGTAAGTTGGAATTTGGTGCAATCGTATGGGACCCGGGCGTGGCAAACTACAGTTTGATGATTGAGAGAATCCAACGTAAATTTGCTAGATATGTGTACAAACGGATGTATGGTTACTACCCGTACCTTTTCCCCTCACTATTCGTAACTGGAATGATAGGAGCAGATACACTGCAATTTAGACGTAAATTACTTCTGGTAATTCATTATTGCCAAATACTACGAGGTAAAGTTAATAATCCAACGGCACTGTCGGCTATGGGCATATTTGTGCCAAACAACTATATACGTACCGGGACACGTCGTCGGCACCAACTGTTCTCGTGCTCAGGCGTGCGAACAGTCCATGCATCTAACGCACCCACAAACAGAGCCCTGGCACTTCTGAATCAGTTTACACACGAGTTTCAACATATCGACATTTTTAATGATAGTATGGGTCTTATTGTGTTATGTCTCAGAGTGTTTTTATCAAATTATTTAAAATAGTTGGCGTTTTGGTACCACACTGTAAGCCAACTATTTGTTTGTCAATAAATAAATAAATAAATAAATAAAAACCCGGGGTCGTGGGTTCGAATCCCACGGGGAGCATCACTTTGTGTAATTGTTTCCAGTTTGGATATAACATTGCAGGATTAAATCAGCTGAATGTCTGAAAAGAATAATGATTCCGTGCTTCGGAGGGCACGTTAAGCCGTTGGCCCCGACTATGTTCCAAGTTGGTCTGGTTTCCCTTGTCAGGGTTACAGAGGTCAGATGGCAATCGCTCCATTGTAATAACCGGACTTGTCAAATCTAGGATCATAGTCGAAGCGGACCCTGAGCTCCATACTGGATGCAATCGGGAATACGCTGAGGTGAAGAAGAACTACAGAGCAAATAATAGGTAGATGTAAATAGAAAGAGAGAAAAGAGCTTTTTATCTTAATCTTAATTTAATACTTCATCAGTTAGCAGACACGCAGCCCACCTGAGAAAAGCGGCCATATTTCATTGAGAGACACTTCAGCAGCAGGACGCGTAGATCAATGTGCTGCCAGACTGTAGCCTCATCTGATTTTCGAGCCTTTGATTTTAAGTGTACTGGCTCCCACATTAATACTGCCGGAACACAGCCAGAGCTGTTATGTGGGCAGATGTCACATGTGTCAGCTAGAGATAGACGCGGGATTATCTCGGGATAGTGCTCAGTACTTAAGTAGTTTTTTTTTTATATCAGAGGCGACAAACGAGCCAGCGAGTCGCCTGATGGTAAGCAATCAGCGCCGCCTATGGACATCTGCACCACCAGAGAGATCGCTGATGCGTTGCCGGCCTTTTAAGAGGGGTGTGAGCCTCCGGCACTCTCACAAACCAGACGAAACACAATAGTAGTCACTATTATTTCACGCTGGTGTTATGTGAGAGGGTGGTAAAATGGTGGGTCCGGACGAGCCGACTTCGCCGGCGTGGACTACAAAGCTATCATTCCCTATTTTATCCCCTTGGGGGTAAAATTGATCAAAATCCTTTTTTAGCGGATGCCTACGTCATACCATCTACCTGAATTCCAAATTTCAGCCCGATCCATCCAGTGGTTTGGGCTATGCGTTGATAGATCGCTATGTTAGTCAGTCAGTCACTTTTGAGTTATACCTATATTATTATTTACTAGCGGCCGCCCGCGGTTTCACCCGCGTGGTTCCCGTTCCCGTGGGAATTGATCAAAATCCTTTCTTAGCGGATGCCTACGTCATAACATCTACCTGCATTCCAAATTTCAGCCCGATCCATCCAGTGGTTTGGGCTATGCGTTGATAGATCACTATGTTAGTCAGTCACCTTTTTATATATATTTAGATAAAAAAACATCTTATTTCCGCCCCTACCACAAAAATATCGATAATTCTCCTTCACTGCCTTAACCCATAGCCAATAACTTCAAAGACAAGCCGCACCTTTATTGGCTCAAAACCGTACGGTCAGCGCTATATAAAATGGACGACGAAAAAAAAGTAATAAAATTGTCTATTGACGCATGAAATTTCCCTCGTGAGCTTGAATTACGTGAATGGTCTGCCTATCCATAGAGAATAGATGTTTTAAAGTATTCTGATTTTTCTTTCGTTAAATGGTTTTAGTTTTTTTTCGCTTGGCTCCATTGTTTTCAATGACTGTGACACAATATATTGTGGTACTTCTAAGTATATATCTTTTACCCAGTTTTTTAAATTAATTTGATAAACTAGTAGTGGGTAATATCGGATTTTTACAGTATCGAATCGAAACTATACAGTATGACAGGAAATGCGAGGGACATATTTAAACCCCAAATAGGTTATGCTTCCTTAAAACAAAATAAGTAAGTATAGATCAATAAAAACTCTGGTAAATATCTGTCAATAACCTTAGTCGAAACCTGAAAATCTGCGTAACGTGCGGGCACTCTTCCCTTTACAGTAACTATTTCGTGCACTTGTTTAAGTAAGTACGACTCAAATTGTAATCGCGTACAATTTGAGTTTGGGGCGTTAACGGCCGCTCAGCACACGGGATTTTTAGGTAGTTCATGCATACATAAATTATTATGATAATTATGAAAAAAATAAGGATATATTTTTTATAGCGAATTGGACTCTAAATCGGATTCTGAACACTCTCCTTAAATATGTCCCTCGGGTTACCTAACACCTAACACCCTGTATATTGATATTTGATATCGTATTTATTTAGAAAATAAGACTCTACTCCTAATGTACATAAGTAGCGCTTTTCTTTGCATAAATTAACTGTCAAATGTGGCCTATTAAATTGACTTTACTGTAGGTCCCCAATGACGTTCAATGAACGTCATTGTAGGTCCCATATATTTCAATAATAACTGCTTGGATACAGTCGCCGGCGACTTCGCTTTGGCGTCGTAGGCAGAGCTTTGACTAATTCATAGTGTCGCAGTAAACTGACCTACAGAGCGACAAACTTATCTGTTCCGGTGGCCAAAATTTGAACTACGTGAAATTGAAAATTTAAAAAAATACAGGATAGTGTTGCCTGTTGTGGCTGTCACAAATAAGCCATTAATTTATTTGGTTAATCTAAATTGTTGATATTGAGAAATGGAATCAACAATAAAAATATGTTTTATTTATTACTAGCGGTCGCCCTCGCAGTTTTACCCGCGCGTTTTTCCTTTTTTAACTACCCCCCTTCCCCCCACTTTTTCGGGATAAAAAGTATCCTATATTCCCGGTTATAAACTATACGTGTGCCAAATTTCATCTAAATCCGTTCATCCGTTCTTGAGTTATAAATTAATAGTGTAACTAACACCAACTTTCTTTTATATAATATGTATAGATTGTACGTTTGTGTCAATAACAACAATTACTATTATTAAAACATCAAATTAATATTTTGAACACTTTTTGCACAATTAGACAAAAAAATTATTTTTACTCCTATGTGGCAAAAATTATATTTAATGGCAATACTAAAACGACAAACAATAGCGACACCGCCACCGTAACAGATAAGTTTGTTGCACAATATATTGTAATCTAACAGTTACACAATATAACTGAACTTGCAAAATCTTGCATCAAGATTTCCTCATTGTCTTCACAAGGTTTCCCTCTTAAGAAGATAATGAGGAAATGCTCAAAACTTCTCAACTGTACGCATTAATCGCAACTCTTACAGGAGGCTTGGGACAGCTCCCTCCTTTGAAGGCTGTATCTGGGATATTTCAATTACTTTTTTTATTTGCCCTCCGAAGAATTTCAGCTAGAATCCCTTATTACGGTGGCGTAAGGTACAGGCGGGTGGCGATTATCCTACTAATATTATAAATGCGAAAGTCTGGATGTTTGGATGTTTGGATGTTTAGATGTTTGGACGTTTGAATGTTTGGATGTTTAGATGTTTGGATGTTTGGATGTTTAGATGTTTGGATGTTTGTTTGTTACTCAATCACGCCTTCGGCGGAGTTAGATGAAATTTGGCACACGTATAGTTTATAACCCGGATTAGGACATAGGCTATAAAATTCATACGGGAAACGTCTCATTTTCGCGGGAATAACAATTTTGAAACTACTGAACCGATTTGAATGATTTTTTTATTCAATGAGGCCACTACTTTGACAACACTAATCGCTTTAAGCTTCCATCGTGTACCACAGATGCAACCATCCGTGCTTTCCCCGACCTTCTAAATGTTTTGTTTTTAATACCCCCGAATCTTTTCATGTCCTCAGGCGTTACGCGTACAGTCAGTGTCAAAATGATCTGAGCGTTCAAACCTCACCAAAATATCTGAACATTTGATAAAAATCATTCTTGGCACAATACTTTTAGGTGTAAAATCGTTTGTTGTCATTTGTTCTCAAATAACAAATGAAAATACACCTTTATGTCTTGAGGTAAGGTTGATTTTTGTCAATTTTTTTGATATTTTTGGTGGTTTTGAACGCTCAGATCATTTTGACGCTGACTGTACTAATAGACATGGGTAAAGCAGCGCAGTAACTGAGTTAACTCACTAACAGGAGTTGGCAACCTTTTGAGCGGAACAGTAAAAAATTTACAGCAATTAACATGTTTCCAAGATTATGGGGATCTTAGCGCAATAATTTTGTCAACTCGCTAACACAGGGGTTGACAACCTTTTTTTAAGTAAGTCAAAAATTACAATTTACAAAATTTCAAAGTTTGTATAAAGCCACAAGTTATTTTTTTTTAAATAATTCTCAGTACCTCCGGGTATTAGAGAGCCCAACGCTCTTACTACTGTACCACGGAGGCAGTTGAAAATATTATAAAGACCAATTTAAGAAGTTTTGGGTTCAAAGTTTAAGTGTCAATTGGGCAAAAATGTCGCTTAGTAAATTTTTCCTTTCAGGCGTAGATTTTATTCTTGTCGCAGTAAGATAGTTAGAGCCGTAATATAGTTATATCCCTTAATAATATTTTTTTTTAATACCTATTCCCCAAATTAAAGAAAGAAATGTATTTTAAATTAAGAATTGTATTTTTCAGTTACCAAAACAAACAAAAAATTCCCCCACTACAATCCTACAATTATTTCACTAAACTTTATCTAGTAATATAATATAACTCTAAACTTGAACTGTATCAATTATATTCCTAGTAAGATAATAATGAATCGCTTCCGTATACCTATGTTACGGCATATAATTATATCCCTAGAGATATAACTATATTACGGCTTTATCTATCTTACTGCGACATTCCCATAATTCGAGTGTTCAAACTACTCAAATAGGTCAAATCAATGTATGAAGTTACTCAATAAAAAAATGTTAAAAAATTGAGTTAGCGCAATTACGCGGCGCAGTGTTACACGTATCTATGACCAACTTCGGACAAAAAAAGAAACTGATCGTTATCTGTTCCTTCTTAAAACGCCTTGAAGAAATTAAGCGGAGCGGATGATTTTCAACGCTTTTCCCAACCAGATAAGGTTGATTATTCTTTGAACTCAAGAAGCTAATCTTTGCGGTTGAATATTCAAAATTCGTAAGGTTTCCTTGATAAGGTGTACACGGGTGAATGGTTGAACTCGACTTAAGGGCTTTGTCTAAATTACAATAAGAGTAATGTTTCTTTTTTCAGTTTCTTTGTGCTAATAATGTCCTCCTAGCCATGTTTCCGAGAGGCGCTCGTGGCGCAGCTGTGACAGTGGTTCGTTAGAGATAACGAAAGTCAAGCTACCCACGCCGCGGTCGGTTAATGGATGGGTGACCATTCTGACCACATTTACTGACATTTAAAGTACGTAGCGTAACTACTTGTGTTATGGGTGTCAGAAACAACAAAGGTACCACAAGTATATACTTAAATACAAATAAACATCCAGACACAGAACAAACACAAATGTTCATCACATAAGTGTTTGTCCTGGGTGGGATTCGAACCCACGACCCCTGGCGCATAGGGCAGAGTCACTACCAAATGCGCCATCGGGGCAGTCTAATTATTATTATAACTATTATAATAAATCTTCTATCTATATATATAAAACTCAAAGGTGACTGACTGACTGACTGACTGACTGACTGACTGACTGACTGACTGACATAGATAGATATCAACGCACAGCCCAAACCACTGGACGGATCGGGCTGAAATTTGGCATGCAGGTAGATGTTATGACGTAGGCATCCGCTCAGAAAGGATATCTCGATATTCCCACGGGAACGGGAACCACGCGGGTGAAACCGCGGGCGCCCGCTAGTATAGTATAATTTTTCAATGTCACTTGCACAGTTACTGTATGTTAATTAACTAATAATAATTCCCATGGTAATTTCTGAGTCATTAATCTGTGATAATTAGACGTGTGTCCTAGACCATGGTATATAAAGAGTTTAATTAATAATCAAATTAGCATAATAATTATTTGGGCATTACTTTGTTGTTCCTATAATATAAATGATGTCATATAACTTTTTTTATACCACATCAGTTGGCAGAGAAACACGCAGCCCACCTGATGGTAAGCGGTCACTGCGGCCTATTTCATCAGGAAGCGTCGCTCAATGTGCTGCCAGACTGTAAGCTCATCTGATCTTCGAGCACTAATTTCAAGTGTACTAGCTCCCACATTAATGTTGCCGGAACACAGTCAGAGCTGTTATGGCGGCAGATTTCACCTGTGGGGGTAGCTAGCCAGTCGGCCTCTGAAAAAGTCCTACCACCAACCAGACCCAGGGCGGGAATCGAAGCCAAGACTCACGGTGTTTTACCTAAGCGGCTTAGCCACTATCCCAAGGAGGCGGTTAATTATGTCTGTCAGCGAGCAAACTAACCACAAATGTCAGTACTTTAGTATTTTATAACTGCCTCCGTGGTACAGTGGTTAGAGCGTTGGGCTCTAAAACCCGGAGGTCGTGGGTTCGAATCCCGCGGGGAACATCACTTTGTTTGATTGTTTCCAGTTTGGTTAGGACATTGCAGGCTTGAATCACCTGAATGTCTGAAAAGAGTGATGATTCCGTGCTTCGGAAGGCACTTTAAGCCGTTGGTCCCGACTATGATCCAAGTAGGTCTGGTTTCCCTTGTAGAGTTACGGAGGTCAGGTGGCAATCGCTCCATTGTAATAACCAGGCTTGTCGAATCTAGGATCATAGTCGAAGCGGACCCTGAGCTCCATACAAGATGCAATCGGGAATACGCTGGGATGATGATGAGTACTTTAGTATTTTATGCCACATTTCAACTGTGTTTCACGCTATCAAGTCTAAACTAGAGAACCAATGTTGTTGAAATTCGGTGCAGAAATAGGTAAGGACATAATAATATGCTTTTTTATGTCAGAGGCGGCAAACGAGCCAGCGGGTCGCCTGATGGTAAGCAATCACGCAGGTATCGCTGATGCGTTACCGTCCTATGAGGTTATGGGGGGTGCGGGCCTCTGACACTCTCACAAACCAGACGAAACAAATTAGTAGTCATATTATTTCACGCTGGTGTTATGTGAGAGGGTGGTACTTCCCCGGACGAGCCAGCCCATTCGTACAGTAAAACAGCATGGCTCTACCACTAGCAAAACGGTTGCTATGCTACTTTTTATCTCAGAATACTAATATTTTACATCAGGTGGAAGGCCTAAAGTTACAATGCTCTTCCGGGCTCAGCTTTTAAAAGACAACTTAAACAATTCGGGCCCTAAAACCGCTCTCTCAAGTAAACTTGAGCTTGCGTTAAAGATAACTTGTTCAAAAATAAACCCAACTTTGGCAGTAAAAGCGATAAGGATCCTGGAAGTTTTATTTTACTCCATCGATTATGCGAAATCAGTCCGCTTTATAGGCACTTCGTCATTTTTAACCGACTTCAAAAATGGAGGTTCTCAATTCGTCTTTTTATGTTACCTCTTCTCTCAACGCATCAGCGATCCCTCTGGTGTAGCAGATGTCCATGGGCGGCGGTGATTGCTTACCATCAGGCAACCCGCTGGCTCGTTTGCTGTCTCTGACATTTAAAAAAAAACATACAAATGAACAAATGAAACACCCAGACCTATACAAACAAACATATTAATCTTTCAAGCCCCGGATTACCAGACACAATAGAAAATCTATTGTTACGCGGCACCCGAGTGCCGGTTCGGGATTGAGTGGTTAATGCACAAAAATACGAAACGAACCTGCGACCTCTTGGTCTAACCAACTTCTCTACCACTACACCAGACGGCTCGTCGTACCATTATTTAACATTCGTAACCCAACCCATTTTCATCTATTATTTAAACATACCTTTATGAATGTGAAATTAATGAAACGGATCGCAATGGCAATTTCCGAGTGTTTGCTCCGTTATAATAATGTGGTTCAAATACAAGGTACAATTGACTCTACGAGTGGAATGGGAATCTTGAAATATGTTTCCTCTTTAACTGTGCAAAGGTATGAAAATTTAAAAAACTTATATTGATACTAGCGGGCGCCAGCGGTTTCACCCGCGTGGTTCCCGTTCCCGTGAGATTGATCAAAATCCTTTCTTAGCGGATGCCTACGTCATAACATCTACCTGCATTCCAAATTTCAGCCCGATCCGTCCAGTGGTTTGGGCTCTGCGTTGATAGAAATCTATGTCAGTCAGTCACCTTTGAGTTTTATAATATAATATATAGATTAAGATTATTTATTATTGTAAAAGTAACTCGGTAAATCTAGTTGAAACAGTACGAACGAGCCTGCTCTCTCATCTCACTCACCAGCGTGAAATAATAGTGACTACTATTGTGTTTTGTCTGGTTTGTGAGAGTACCGGAGGCCCACACCCCCATTGCCTCATAGGCCGGCAACGCATCAGATCAGCGATCCCTCTGGTGTTGCAGATGTCCATGGGCGGCGGTGATTGCTTACCATTAGGCGACCCGCTGCTGGCTTGATTGCCGCCTCTGACATTTAAAAAAACTTAAATTATGAGGCAAACGAGACAAGTTGCGTTATTTTAAAGCAACTTGTGTCTGTCTGTGACGCTTTCACGCCTAAGCCACGACTTTATCGAAATGTGGTAGAAACATTTTTTGAATGAACACAGCCGCTCGTGCTCTCGTGGCGAAGCTGTGACAGTGGTTCGTTAGCGATAACGAAAGTCAAGCTACCCACGCCGCTGTCGGTTAATGGATGGGTGACCATCCTGACCACATTTATATTATACTAGCGGCCGCCCGCGGTTCGCGTGGTTCCCGTTCCCGTGGGAATTGATCAAAATCCTTTTTTAGCGGATGCCTACGTCATAACATCTACCTGCATTCCAAATTTCAGCCCGATCCGTCCAGTGGTTTGGGCTGTGCGTTGATAGATATCTATGTCAATCACACTCAGTTGCAGAAACGTCCATTAAAGTTAATGTTTCATTAAAGCTATTGCTGTCACTTTTTATTTCATGACAACGAAAAGTGACAGCATTAGATTTAATGAAGCATTAACTTTAGTGGAGCTTTCTGCAACAGGGTGTCAGTCAGTCAGTCAGTCAGTCGCCTTTGAGTTTTATATATATAGATTAAGATTATTATTGTAATAGTAACTCGGTAAATCTAGTTGAAACAGTACGAACGGGCCTGCTCTCTCACATAACACCAGCGTGAAATAATAGTGAGTATATTATATAGATTTAAAAAAGAAACTCATATTTCTCTGGGATAGCGTCATACTTTCCATCCATGGCTTCGCGTAAACTATAGTATAATTTAAGTGACAGGCCACATAAGCCTCGAGTAGAAATCTAGTGAACAATAATATTTAACTATACAAACTATGTTATTTTATACTAGCCTTCCGCCCGCGGTTTCACTCGCGCGTAATCTCTTTTTTCAAATATCCCCCTTCCCACCACAATTCCTGGATCAAAAGTACCTTATTTTTACCGGGGATAGTGTAGCTTTCTAACAGTGAAAGAATTATTCGAATCGGTTCAGTAGTTTCAAAATTGTTATTCCCGCGGGAATGAGACGTTTCCCGTAGGAATTTTATAGCCTATGTCCTAATCCGGGTTATAAACTATACGTGTGCCAAATTTCATCTAAATCCGTTCAGCCGTTTAGGCGTGATTGAGGAACAAACAAACATCCAAAATTCTAAACATCTAGAATCCAGACACACATCCAGACTTTCGCATTTATAATATTAGTAGGATTTAGTAACGCTATCTTAGCTTCAGAATAAACGCAAAGTCACTAGTACTTCTGCATTGTGAAAGCTTGTTATGAATACGCTCGAACAATTACAATGGGCAAAAGAAAACGTTTTTTCTCTCTTCAAATGGTACACAGGGCTGTCATTTGGCAGACAGAAATAAAGTCTAACTTTATTTTTATGTCAGAGGCGGCAAACGAGCCAGCGGGTCGCCTGATGGTAAGCAATCACCGCCGCCCATGGACATCTGCAACACCAGAGGGATCGCTGATGCGTTGCCGGCCTTTTAAGAGGGGTTGTGTGGGTCTCCGGCACTCTCACAAACCAGACGAAACACAATAAATAGTAGTCACTATTATTTCACGCTGGTGTTATGTGAGAGGGTGGTACTTCGCCGGACGAGCCGGCCCATTCTTACTGTAAAACAGCATGGCTCTATCACTACAAAACTGATGGTAAACGGCCACTGTAGCCTGTTCTATTGACGGACACTTCACCAGGAAGCGTCGCTCAATGTGCTGCCATACTGTAGACTACTCTGACCTTTGAGCTTCATTTTAAGTGTACTGGCTCCCACATTAATATTGTAGGAACACAGCCAGAGCTGTTATGGCGGGAGCTTTTACTTATGGGGGTGGTGCCTAGCCAGTCGAACTCTGAAAGGTCCTTTCATCAACCAGGAAGTGGCTAAGCCGCTCGGGTATAAAACTCGGAGGTCACGGATTCATTCCCCGCACGGTACAAACTTTTGTGTCCATGAACATGTCTGTTTGTATCGGTCTGGGTGTTTGTATGTATAATACAAGTATGTATGTATTTACAAAAATAAAAGTGTAGTAATGTTTATCCGTTGTCTGGCACCCATAACACAAGCTATACTCCATAAAACGTAACATGATTCGAATGACAGCTGTCAAAGTGTTGCGGCTCTCTCGCTCGCTCTCAATAAACCTCTATCGATGTGTCTCATCTCTAAGATTTTATTTTTTTTGTAGAGTTAGACACATCGATAGAGGTTTATTGAGAGCGAGCGAGAGAGCCACAACACTTTGACAGCTGTCATTCTAATCATGTTACGTTTTATGGAGTATAATGCTTAGTTTGGGGCTAGATGGCGTTGTGTGAACATTTATTCCCGTAACGGCATATGCGACAACCCTAAACTACAGCAGGAAATCGACAAAGGAACGCTTCCCTGCCTCATTCTTTTATTTGTGAGCTAAGCGTTTGTCTCTTTTTGATTTAGTTCAAGTATTTTCTGTTTAATCGCCTCGCTTTAGGAGTTAGGATATCTGGTTTTATAATTAAACAAATAAATAAATATCTCTGGACATTATTCACACAGCGCCCATTTAACCCCAAACTATACATTAGCTTGTGCTATGGGTGCCAGACAACGGATAAACATTACTTCGACGCCCCCCCCCCCCCCCCCCCGAATAAACGTGCAAGAGCTATAGCACAAAAAAAAATTTTTTGCTTCTTTGGATGCGGGACGAAGTCCTGCACCTTCTTGAATTTTTTGGTAATTTTTTAACAATAAACACCGAAGATATAGCTTCAAATTTGGTTATTCTATGGAAAAAACATGTAAAAACATTACCCGAATATTGGTGTATTAAACCTTGCAGTCAAGTTTTATACACGATTATTAATGTTATGTCGTTTACACGTTTCTTCGTGTGAAAAGCAAAACTAAAAACTATCGCAATCATTCATTACACGTTATAGAGGGGAGCGGGGAGTTTTGCGAATTGACATTGCACATTCAAACAGCCGGTCAGGCATGCGGTGTACAGTGCACATTACACTTATATATTTCTTACCTATTCACACGAATAAACGTGCAAAGAACTATTACTCGATCAGGAATGTTTCTACTACACTAGAATATAATTTTAAAAGGATTTTTCCGAATTACATGAAAACTATAAATATTTTCCATATTGTTGTGACTTATACTAATACCTAATTTTTTTTTCTTTGATTTCGTCATACATTGTACAGGCATATTTAAATACCACGTTGAAATATTCACATTTTTACGTTTTTAATTTCTCCTGAAAAGTTGATGAATTTCCTTTGCACGTTTATTCGGGGGGGCCGTCGACTTATATACATGTATACTTTTTTTCCTAAATACATACATAATATTATCCAATATAGAAACACCCAGACCGATTCAAACAGACATGTTCATGCACACAAATGTTTGTACCGTGCGGGGATCGAACCGGCGACCTCTGGTGTAACAGCAGACTTCTCGACCATTACACCAAACGGTTCGTCAAAGTTCAATGTATGTGCAATTGTGTAATAAAACCAAAGAAAAAAATAACCCATAAAATCAAATGTTAGCACTGTACGGTATTCGAACCCACGACTTTTGACATAACATTTTTATCTACCACTAAGCCGAATTAGTCGAAGGAAGATCCTCAACGGTTACATTTTAATAATTAAAAAGAATTCTTTCACCTGATAATCCAGAAAGAGACAGACCTATACAAGAGAAAAGGACAACACTACACTCGGGATTTCGCTAATCCCACATCTTAATGGTTCGTCCCCTGTCGTATTACCAACTTTTTTTACAAAATGTTCTCATAAACGAAATAAGACTTTAATGCTTACCGGACAAAGCTCAATTTCCTCCGTAGAAATTTAGTGAAAGTTGCATAAAGGAAGGTTGTAATAACTGTGTACAGTTTTACAGCGACATCTAGTCACAAAAAAAGTAAAAATTATCTTTTTTCTGAGTGACTCTATTTTTTTTTTGACCTCCTCCGTGGAACAGTAGTTGAGCCGCTCGGGTAGAAAACCCGGAGGTCGTGGGTTCGATTCCCATTTTGGGTCTGTTGGTGGTAGGACTTTTCAGTGTCCAAGTGGCTAATAGCTACCACCCCCACAGGTGAAATCTGCCGCCATAACAGCTCTGCCTGTGTTCCAACAATATTAATGTGGGAGCCAGTACACTTGAAATCTGATCTCGAAGATCAGATGAGTTTTATCATGGCCGCCGTTTGTCAAACCGTCAAAGTTTACGACCACTACTTCCTTGTTTTTTAAATTTCTAATTTAATCTATATATATAAAACTCAAAGGTGACTGACTGTCTGACTGACTGACTGACTGCATAGATATCTATCAATGCACAGCCCAAACCACTGGACGGATCGGGCTGAAATTTGGAATGCAGGTAGAAGTTATGACGTAGGCATCCGCTAAGAAAGGATTTTGATCAATTCCCACGAGAACGGGAACCACGCGGGTGAAACCGCGGGCGCCCGCTAGTGCTAAATAAAACGAAGTATCGATCGGGACAAAACGCTCGGAAAACGTAGAGTATCGATATCGACACTTTCCCATCTCTATTCGATACAAGTAATATTCGCCGAACGCGAGTCAAGACGTAGCAATATTGCTACGGATAGCTGACGTAGCTGCTACGCACCTGCTACGAGGTTTCGTAGTATGGGCATAAAGCGGAATTGCCACCTTTGGTGAAAGTGCTTTTTGTCACTTATGCTACTTTTGAGGGGTTAAAATGTGGGATAATTGATAAGCTTGGTGATTACGTGTCACCAAAGAAAACACTAAGCCATCTACACATTTTATTGTGATATTTATAAACTTTGCTAAATTTAAAGGGTTTAAGTTTTAATTGGTAAGCGTGGTGATTACATGGCATCAAAGCACTTAAAAACATTTCTATAGACACTTTTGGCAGACAGTCACGCAGCCCACCTAATGATGAGCGGCCTCTGCGGCCTATTCCATCGAGGGTCACTTCACCAGAAAGCGTCGCTCAATGTGCTGCCAGACTGTAGACTCATCTGATCTTCGAGCCTCTGATTTCAAATGTACTGGCTCCCAAATTTATACTGCCGAAACACAGCCAGAGCTGTAATGGCGACAGATTTCACCTGTAGGGGTAGTAGCTAGCTAGTCGGACTCTGAAAAAGCTCTACCACCAGCCAGACCCAAGGCGGGAATCAAACCGTTCCACGGAGGCGGTAAAAAAAAAACAAATATATAAATTAAGAATAGTGGAGATAGTATGGATTTAATTAAATTACCTTACCCAATAATCTATATAATATGTCGTAGCCATATCGTAGAATTGATAATTTCATGAAATGCTCGATCATTTCGTGAAATGGTTGCATTTCGTGAAATAGTCAACTGTCTATTGGCCACATCATGATGTGGTTTGGTCAGATCGATGATTGAAAAACGTTTCTCGATTTGGGCAGCTATACGGGCGACTACTTCATGATGTGGTCAAGGATTATTTTGATAATTTCGTAAAATAGTTACATTTAGTGCAGGTAGAGGCGCTGCAAGCGCTTTGTTTAAAGATGGCGGCCGCGGACCATATATGTTCTGTGCCGCGGACGGACATAGAAACTAAAAATGAATGTGACTTGACGTTATAATGAGACACAGTGGCTGAATTGACACTTTTTATTTTTAATGTTTTCACTGTTTTGGAGATCATCGAGTTTTGAGTCAAATTAAAAATTTCTTTCTTGTTTATAAAAAAAAATAACCACGAAGGCTAAGGCGGGAGCAGAGCTCCCGCCTTAGCCTTCTAACCAATATCCATCCGAGTCGATTTCCGCCTCCGATAGGTTTTTTTTTCATTCTGAAATATTTGCGACAACTTTGTTTTTTCACGATCCGGCCAAACGTGGATGACAAAATCGTGAAACGTAGACGATTTAACGATCTGGCCAAATTGAGTTGGCCACATCATGAAATGCAACCATTTCACGAAATGGTCGAGCATTTCATGAAGTGAGCAATTCAACGATATGGCCACGACATATATAAAACTCAAAGGTGACTGACTGACTGACATAGATAGATATCAACGCACAGCCCAAACCACTGGACGGATCGGGCTGAAATTTGGCATGCAGGTAGATGTTATGACGTAGGCATCCGCTAAGAAAGGATTTTGATCAACTCCCACGGGAACGGGAACCACGCGGGTGAAACCGCGGGCGCCCGCTAGTTAATTATATACCTACTCGTATAAGTGTAGGTTACCCCACTTCTTTCAATCAATAAATTGAATTCTCCCTAAATCTTGTATTTAAATAATCTGCCGGATTTCTCCAAACCAATTTGGGAATTTATAAAACCCGCATCGGGAACCCATAACGTTTTATGGAACGGGATATCCTTGAATGGGATTGGGGATTTCACTTGAAGTTATTACGGGATTCAATCCCTACATATACAGATGAATACAATTAAAGCGTTTCTTTTTTGTATATAAACAACTTTTAATTAAAACATTAAAAAAACAATTGATAAATCTATATAATACTAGCCTTCCGCCCGCGGTTTCACCCGCGCGTAATCTCTTTTTTCAAATATCCCCCCTTGCCCCCACATTTCCAGGATCATAAGTACCTAATGTTCACCGGGGATAGTGTAGCTTTCCAACAGTGAAAGAATTATCCAAATCGGTTCAATAGTTTAAAAATTTTATATTCCCGCGGGAATGAGACGTTTCCCGTAGGAATTTTATAGCCTATGTCCTATTCCGGGTTATAAACTATACGTGTGCCAAGTTTAGGCGTGATTGAGGAACAAACATCCAAACATCTAAACATCCAAACATCCAAACGTCCAAACATCCAGACTTTCGCATTTATAATATTAGTAGGATATTAGATTTAAAGTAAACTAGCGGTCGCCCTCGCGGTTTCACCCGCGCGTAATTTCCTTTTTCAACTATCCCCCCCTTCCCCCATATTTTCGGGATAAAAAGTATCCTATGTCCGTCTCCTGGTTCTAATTAAAAACCTTTATTGCCAACGTTACAATAAACGGTTACAAAATACGTCATGTATTACTTATTCCTAACTTAATGTTGAAATGATTAAATGATTTTCTTCTTCACATTTATTATACACACTATACATTACTATACATTACTTGGCGTGTCATTCGACACATAGGCCTCCTCCAAGTCGTTCCATTTTTTTCTGTCTCTGGCCAGTCTTTGCCAAAGTGGTCCTGCAGTCTGTCGTATGTCATCGGCCCATCTTTATATACTCCTTAAAACGTAACATGATTAGAATGACAGCTGTCAAAGTGTTGTGGCTCTCTCGCTCGCTCTCAATAAACCTCTATCGATCTCACTCTACAAAAAAAAATAAAATCTTAGAGATGAGACACATCGATAGAGGTTTATTTAGAGCGAGCGAGAGGGCCACAACACTTTGACAGCTGTCATTCTAATCATGTTACGTTTTATGGAGTATAACTGCCTGTCTCTCCTGGTTCTAAGGGCTCTTTCAAATAGACGTTGTGTCGGACGGCTGCGGTACGGTAGCCGCGCGTTTGCCGCACCGCGACCGGACGGTCGTTAGTTTTCATACAAAACACGCGGTGTGGCAACAGTACGGCGTCCGTCCTTTTAAAAAAGACGTAGTTCTTTTCAAAGGTCTGGTCTATCCTTTCGCATTTTCAATATAAGTATGGAATACTTTCACTTACAATAAAGAAAACTTAGTAAATAGGCTGTTTAATAAAAAATATTATACAAAATGTAGGCTTAAATTTGGAAAAGGACGTTTCCCAAAGTCTACCCTATATCTAGATATAGCAAGATTCATCAAAATCAATTCAATGGTTAAGACGTGAAAACGTAACAGACAGACCAAATTAAAATTATATTTATATTAGTAGTCCTACTTTCACTAACAACAGAAAACTTAGTAAACAGTCTGTTTAAAATTCTCTCACCTTTGCGGTGGAAAAATCGAACATCCACCCGTTCTCCCCCTACCTCCCCCCTCCCTTTGGGACGGTCGCATCATAAATTTTACTAATTATAACTTGCACACCCAACAATACGCAGTGGGTAACTCTACTCATCGAATTAAGGGCGAAATGTTGTTCGTTTGTACGTTTGGTTGTGTTAAAAATAACATTAAAATTATTTGTTTGGCTAGCTGGTGCCTGTGATAAGTCACAGATATTTTTTTTATAGCAATGTGTAACAAGACGAGCAGATCGTACCTGATGGTAAGCGCCACGTCTGCCCTTAGACAGTTCAGTGCCAAACAGTAACTAAGCAGTGACTGTCTGGCACTGCCCTGCGTCCGCTACACCGAGACGACAGTTATTAGGTCTCATATACACAGTAATTTCACTAATCGACGATAATAACGTAAAGCTAGAAATCAATCGTGACGGTCAACATCGTGGAAACCTGCACAGCTTTGTCGGACCCGGAGGTCGTGGGTTCGATTCCCGCCTTGGGTCTGGTTGGTGGAAGGACTTTTTCAGAGTCCGACTGGCTAGCTACCATCCTTATAGGTTAAATCAGCCTCCATAACAGCTCTGGCTGTGTTCCGGCAATATTAATGTAGGAGCCAGTACAGTTGAAATTAAAGGCTCGAAGATCAGATGAGCCTACAGTCTGGCAGCACATTGAGCGACGCTTCCCGTTAAAGTGTCCCTCAATGGAATAGGCCGCATTGACCACTTACCATCAGGTGGGGTGCGTGTCTGTCTGTCAATTGATGTGGTATAAAACAAATATTCCCATAACGAATTTTCAGTGCAGAGTCCACCATCTATATATATAAAACTTAAAGGTGACTGACTGACTGACTGACATAGATATCTATCAACGCACAGCCCAAACCACTGGACGGATCGGGCTGAAATTTGGCATGCAGGTAGATGTTATGACGTAGGCATCCGCTAAGAAAGGATTTTGATCAATTCCCACGGGAACGGGAACCACGCGGGTAAAACCGCAGGCGGCCGCTAGTATAGAATAAAATTTTTAATGGATACGTAACGAAAGATTTGAGCAAGTTGTACAAGTATATGGCTGTATACGCAAGGAAAGCAAGAGTATGCAACTTGTATATTACTAACGATCCAGAGTAGCCCTTGCGTGTATTAAAAGCCTTTCTAGGCGCGGCTATCCGACAGACAGACAAACCGGGGTGTTAAATTAGTCCGTGGTCATATTAACAATCGCCTAATTATGCCACTTAATGGTTTTATTTGACCTAATTAAGCTGACTTATACGATAACTGCCTGCCTTGGGTTCAGGTCTTGGGGAGGACATAGTTTTTTTTATACCACATCAGTTAGCACACGCGCAGCCCACCTGATGGTAAGCGGTCACTGCGGCCTATTCCATTGAGGGAGACACACTGTAGGCTCATCTAACCTTCAAGCCTTTAATTTGTGTACTGGCTCCCACATTAATATTGCCGGAACACAGCCAGAGCTATTATGGCGGCAGATTTCACCTGTGGGGGTATCTAGCCAGTCGGACTCTGAAAAAGTCCTACCACCAACCAGACCCATGGCGGGAATCGAACCCACGACCTCCGGGTTTTATACCCGAGCGGCTTAGCCACTGTTCCACGGAGGCGGTAGTTTTTTTTATGTCAGAGGCGGCAAACGATCCAGCGGGTCGCCTGATGGTAAGCAATCACCGCCGCCCATGGACATCTGCAACACCAGAGGGATCGCTGATGCGTTGCCGGCCTTTTAAGGGCGTGGGCCTCCGGTACTTTCATAAACCAGACGAAACACAATAGTAGTCACTATTATTTCACGCTGGTGTTATGTGAGAGGGTGGTACTTCCCCGGACGAGCCGACCCATAGTGTTGGATTTTCGAATGGAACTCGGGCTTGTAATCTTGGTAATAAATGTGTTAATTAATTTAATGCCTACAATTTTGAATTTTTTTTTATTCCTGAAGTGGAAAAAAAATAAAATACTCGAAGACACTATTCACACAGCGCCGTCTTGAGGCCTAGACAAAGTAACCAGACAACGGAGTCAACGAAAAAACATTAAAAGCATTGCGATGGCCCTCGCGGGTGTTGACGCAATGTGATTTCTGCCCAGTGCTCTGAATGTCAACGTGAAGAAATTCAAGCAAGCGCATTATAGTTTTTTTGTAAATACATAGGTACAAGTACATATTGGTCTCCAACGGCAACGTCCACGTCTCGATGCTCTAGTGGTTTAAGTTCCTGGCCGAAATCGTGGGGTCCTGGGTTTTCGGACACAGCTTGGGTTTGTGAACACGAACCCGCATTTGTCAAGCGTGGTGATTGATGATGATGATGATGATGATCATAACTTGATTCTACTGATAGAGGCTTTTGCTGTGAGATATAAAGGCTGTTCCCCGAGCAAATGACCTTGATCATACAAACAGCATGGACAATGGCGGTCCGAGCTTTGATCGAAATTATGAATATAATTCCTTAAAAATCAATAATAGATTAATTGACCAATTTTTTGCGGCCAATTTATAGTTTTTTTCATCGTCTATCGATTGGCGAAAGCCAAATTAAAAAAGGAGAAATACTTTAGAAGGAGATGCATGAAATCTATTATTTTAGACGTATTTTCAAAGTAGTTATCGTAGTTATAAATAACGATAAAAACAAATTTTAAACGAGGAATTTAAAGATAAAACTGTAATGATTATTTACGTATTTTTAAAATAGTTGTATATGCATTAAATAAGGAGTAGATAGCCGTTGAAAACAAGACTTTTTTAACGTTTGGTCTGGGAACGGCCTTAAATAGGCTGATACTTTACTTTTTAATCCTTTGGTAACACGAGAAGTTAATATTGAAAATCTCTGTGGAATATACCGATAATTGTCTAGAACCATCGTATTTAATCCAAATACTGTATTTACGTAAAATTATTATCTCAAGCAATTTTCATATAATATAGGTACCTAAGATATTATCCAGAAAGCATAATAAGTTTTAATTGCTGTGAAATTAGTAATAGATATTTTAATTACATATGAATTTTGTTATTAAGGCTTAGAATAACAGATTTAAATTAGAGAGCGGCTTGTCGGGAGGAAAAATAAGGGGTGTAATTTCTCAAAAATGTATAACACTAAAATTTTAATATTTATCTAAAGGTGGGTACTGACCAACGTTACGAGGTGTAATGTAACATTCGCATCGAGCGTGTTTACGCATCGAGCATGTTACGCTGTGTTCTAAAATCGGCGTAACATGCTCGTCAAAAGTCTGACTGAACCGCGTAACAGTCAAAGGATTCGCCGAAAAACCGACAGCCAGGTGGAGCACTCAAAGCGAGCAACGAGCAGCTCGTTGCTCGCTGGTTTCCCCGTAACACGACGTACTGACTGCACGAATGCTCGCTGTGTAACATGTTACATTACATGTCGTAACGTTGGTCAGTACGGCCGCCTCCGCGGTTTCACACGCGTGCAATTTCTTTTATCAATTATCCCCCCTTCCCCCCACTTTTTCGGGATCAAAAGTACCCTATGTCACCCGTGGATAGTGTAGCTTTTCAACAGTGAAAGTATTTTTCAAATCGGTTCAGTAGTTTCGGAGCCTATTCAATACAAACAAAAAAACAAATCCTTACTCTTTATAATATTAGTACCTATCTAAAGAATATAAAGGCGATACAATAAGATTATGCTCCCGATATACAATGTATTGGTTCAAAGAATTTATCTCATCCGATACGGAAGATCGAAATGAAATGGGTATAGTACATTGCGTGTCAATCAAACTATTCCCAGCAATGTGTAGATTAAAAACAGGCGTGGATAAGGAACATATTGTTTTCATGTTGCATTGAACATATTGGTTTATTCTCTAGATACAATGTAATATGTATTAATAAATAAATAACACCGGACATCATTCCCACAGTGCCATCTAGCCCCAAACTAAGCATTAGCTTGTGCTATGAGTGCTAGACAACGGATAAACATTACTTATATACTTTTTTTTGTAAATACATACATATTATACATAGAAACACCCAGACCGATACAAACAGACATGTTCATGCACACAAATGTTTGTACCGTGCGGGAATCGAACCCGTGACCTCTACACTAAAATAAAGTGCACTATAATTAGAAATAAATAAATAAAATATCTCTAGACATAATTCACACAGCGCCATCTACCCCCAAACTAAGCATTAGCTTGTGCTATAGGTGCCAGATAACGGATAAAAATTACTTATATATTTTCTTGTAAATACATACATAATTATTATACATAAAAACACCTAGACCGATACAAACAGTCATGTTTATGCACACAAATGTTTGTACCGTGCGGGTATTGAAAACGCGACCTCTGGTGTAATAGACGACTTCTCGACCATTACACCAAATGGCTCGTCAAAAATGAGAAGACAAGAACATATTTTTGAAGAACAATGTTTTTATGGAAAGCATTTTTCCCACTTTTTCCACATCTTTCTCTTCCAAGGACCAATCTCTATAAACTACATAACAGAATATCGCATGGCATGTGGAAATGGCCTAAAAATACGCAAATATTACCACAGGCTCGTGTGCCGACCCGTGTGAAAGCATCGGAAGATGGCCTGTGGGGCAAGTGAGGAAAATATAGCGGGTTTTTACATTTCCTTCAATATAGTGTAGTATGAAGTATCAGCCTATTAATGTCCCACTGCAGGGCAAAGGCCTCCATCCTTGAAATCAAGTTATCCCTACAATGATGGGTATTGGCCTAATCACCACGCTTGCCAAATGCGAGTTGGTGATCACAAGCAAATTTAGCTTGACCCGGGAATTGAACCCAGGACCTCGACATCTCGGCCCGCTAATTAAACCACTAGACCATCGAGACGTTCGAGATATATTTATTTTATACTAGTTCAATTGGCAGATAGACACGCAGCCCACCTGACCCGTCACTGCGGCCTATTCCATTGAGGGACACTTCACCAAGAAGCGTCGCTCAATGTGCTGCCAGACTGTAGACTCATCTGGTCTTTGAGCCTTTGCTTTCAAGTGTACTGGCTCCCACATGAATACTGCCGGAACACAGCCAGAGCTGTTATGGCGGCAGATTTCAGTGGTTGCTAGCCAGTCGGATTCTGAAAAAGTCCTACCACCAACCAGACTCAAGCCGGAAATCGAACCCACGACCTGGGTTTTATACCCGAGCTGCGGAGGAGGTTTTATTTTTATTTTATTGCAATGTTATTAAATTACAAGACGAGCAGATCGTACACCTGATGGTAAGCGCCACGTCTGCTCTTAGACAGTTCAGTGCCAAACAGTAACTAGGCAGTTACTATCTGGCACGTACCGCCCTGCACCCGCTACACCGAGACGACAGTTTTTAGGTCTCATATACCCAGTAATTTCACTAGCTTCAGTGCCATTTACCCGAAACACACAAGTGCTTGACACACTTGTATTTCACGGGAAAATATCTGGCACTGCGATGGTGCCCACCTAGACGGTACATGAACCTACTAGGCCTTTTATGCGGGTATGCCTTCGACCGAAACCAAAATCTTACCTTCAGTCAGACACACAGGACACACCAGACACCCTAGATAAACTCGTTTTCACCGAACTCCCAATCAATTCAGTATCCACCGAAATTCGCATATGCTCATTCAACCATACCCTACCAGCCTTAAATTGGACTCGAACCGCCTGTTACTTGCAACCGTAACGTAAAAGGATCGACTAACGAACCGGGAGGCGGTTGATGCCATAATTTACATACATATACAGGGTGTTGCGTTTGCTAGTTATTAATAAAGTAGGAATTTTACTAATTAATTCGAGTAGGTTGAGGTCGGTAATATTTTTAATGGGTTGTCGGGCCCTGGTTCGGTATAGGCAAATATAGGACATGTTGTATACAGAGTGATTTGACCTTCGATTAATACTGCGTGGCTTTTAAGTCTTTACCAGGTGGGGATTATTCCTGACTGCCCCTACCAAATCTGCCCCCAGTAGGGGCAGTCGAAACTTTTTAGTCGCATCTGCCCCTACTGGGGGCAGACGGAACTAGTTTAGGTTCCGTCTGCCCCCACTATGGGCAGACAGAACTAGAAAAGTTTCGACTGCCCCTTCTGCTTATTTAGATAGGTACCTAGGTAGGTAGCTACTCCAGTAGATGCCTATACCAGGTGGTAGGTCCTGTACTGGGCCGTCTAGATGGGTGCCTTCTACCTCCGCAGTGCCAGATATTTTCCCGTGAAATAGAAGTGTGTCAAGCACTTCTGTGTTTCGGAGAAAGGGCACTGAAGCTAGTGAAATAACTGGGTATATGAGACCTAATAACTGTCGTCGCGGTGTAGCGGGCGCAGGGCGGTGCCGGACAGTAACTGCTTAGTTACTGTTTGGCACTGAACTGTCTAAGGGCAGACGTGGCGCTTACCATCAGGTGTACGATTTACTCGTCTTGTTACACATTGCAATAAAAAAAAAAGACATTGTTTTCCCGAAGTGAAATAATTTCTATCTTAGCAGTACAATAGATTGATAAAGTTTCTTTTTTAGTCAATTCAATAGTTTTACGATTGTGATAGACAAAATTTGAACCAATGGTACTACCTGCGTCGCGGCCGGTCACCGGCCGGGATAATTGCCCTCGTGCTTATCAAAAATTGATAATTCACTATTTACTAACATTAATTAATTTCCCTTTTTCTTTCAAACTTGAAAAACCTTCTAAATAATAAATCATGTCCTTTTCTAAAGTATCATCTATGTCTGTACGTAATTTTATCAAAATCGATTCAGTAGTTTAAGCATAAAAGAGATCGTTTAAAAGCTGCGTCCGAAACATTCGAAAGAAATTGCTTGAGCCTGGAATTGAACCTCGGACCACGATAACGACCAAGCTGTGTAGCAAGCTTTCAACTAAGAAAGGCATGATTTTAACAGGAACCTGTGTTGCTACCAGCATTATGGCGCATTTGGTAGTGACCCTGCCATGTGCGCCAGGGGTCGTGGGTTCGAATCCCACCCAGGACCAGGACTATAAAAAAAATTGGGGCTTTAAAAAAATTCAAAGACAATAATGTTTCTTTAAATAACCAGTTTATCTATTACCCTACATTGAACACAAGTATTAGACACGCTCGGCCCTGTGGTTGGGGGCCTTAGAGTACCTCCACCGTACTCCCCGGCGTGGGGTAAGAATCCACAGACGGGGATCCCAGGGATGTTGGTGCGAAGGGTGGGGAACCTTCGTACCTTTAGAGCATCCCTGAGCATGCTGGCAGTGTGGGGTGGCCTCACACTGCCAAGTGCCATGAGGAAACGGGGGAGGCTACGCTCGCTTCTCCTGAGGAGCGCTGCACTAAAGCAGCAGAGCTCAGCTGGCAATTGTGTGAATCTCGACATAGAGCCACCCGGCCCCCCAGCCTGTGCTTGAGAAGGCCAAAGTGGAGTTTTAGTCAGTACCCCTAACATAGGGCAACTCTGACATAACCTCAGCTGCTCCCCCAAGCGGCTGGGGTATCCATAAAGGATTTCTCCACTATAAAAAAAAAAGTATAAGACACGCTATATTCACTTCATATTTCTAATCAACCTTCCACCTCGGATTTTTCCAGTGTAAAAATATTACTAGATCATTTCCCGCGAATGCTCCACCATTTTAGTTTAAAACCCCATCAAAATTTACCCAACTTTGCGCCCATAAAAAATTCAACACGTCCTGTACACGTTTGCTTTAACTAAAATCAAGGGTGCGAATTCTGAACGTTGGAATAGCGACGTTATTTAGTAGGAGTTTAGGTTGAATATTCTTTGGCTGTTTCGGCAAATTTAATATGAGGGCTCGGAGCGAATAGTACTAGTGATGTCGATGTTTTGTTATCGATTGTTATGTAATAGATCTTGTCTGCGAGGTAAAATGAATGAATTTGGATGGGTTAGAGTTTTCAGATTCAAATAACTCGATAACAATGCAGGGAAAATTATTTCAAATTATTACATTTGACTAGATTTAAATAATGATGGCTATAATGAGGCTTAAGAAAGTGCAGGTCAAGGGCCTCGATCATTCATCATTAAAGGGACCTCGGGAAGCGTCGTTCAATGTGCTGCCAGATTGAAGGCTCATCTAATCTTTGAGCCTTTGATTTCAAGTGTACTACTTCCCGCATTAATATTGCTGGAACACAGCCAGAAATTATATAGCGGCAGATTTAACCTTTGGGGTTGGTGACTAGGCAGTCTGACTCTGAATAAGTCCTACCACCAACCAGACTCAAGGCGGGAATCGAACCTACGACCTCCGGGTTGTAAACCCAAGCGGCTAAGCCACTGTTCCACGGAGGCGGTCGAAAACCGAAATCAAAATTAAATAAACACAAATGTTAATTACATAAATGTTTGTCCTGGGTGAGGATCGAACCTACGACTCCTGCCTGACGCGCAGGACTCTACCAAATGTTCCATAACAAAGTTAAAAAAAAAAAACAATCTTCCATATCGTTATAAATAAAAAAAAAACTTCACCCTACACCCATCCCTATCGTCTAAGATAACAGTTGCGAAGTATTATCAACTCTAAGTGTATAAGTTTAAGGTCCATTTCGGATTGTTCAGCTCCCTTCCAAGGTTGGACTTTCAAAAGATGAATGCTGGGGGTCACTGAACTGTGTTTGGCCGACTTGGCCAAACGGAGGTTATGTAATTTGTATCGAGGTTTACTGGGTTATTGGGAGGTTATTACAATATTAAGATATTTATCTATCTATCTAATATAAGTCTTAGGACTCTTAGGGTTCCTTTGAAAGTATTTTGACTGCCTCCGTGGAACAGTGCCTAAGCCTCGGGTATAAAACATGGAGGTCGTGGGTTCGATTACCGCCTTGGGTCTGGTTGGTAGTAGGACTTTTTCAGAGTCCGACTGGCTAGCTACCCCAACAGGTGAAATCAGCGATCATACGAACGCACTGTCGTGTCCTGTAACGTCAGAGCTGGGTTATTCTTTATTGTCAATAAGGAAACATACCAGTTATCGTTTTAAACATTTATTTCATATTTTTAGAGACGGGTTTTTGTCAAGTGTAGACGTCATTGGCTCAGGGCCAGCAGGTGCTTTTTTTATAATTTATAGGCTTGCATTGGACCACGATCACACCTGATGGAAAGCGTTTATGCGGCCTAAGCTGTTAATGCTTGTCTAAAAGGTACCTATTAACTCGCGACTTGAAGCATATTATAATTATATTGTACTCAATAGGAAACACAGAATCGGGCATTGAGTTCCACAGCTTTGCAGTTCTCATGATGAAGGTTGACGCAAATCGCTCCGTTCGTATGAATGGAATCTCGACTGTATATTAATTTATGGCGTCGTGTAGTTTGTCTGCTTGTCCTATGGTGGAATGGGGATGGGGAATGGGGGATGGGATGCTTGTTAAGTATAGACGACTAGCGGCCGCCCGCGGTTTCACCCGCGTGGTTCCCGTTCCCGTGGGAATTGATCAAAATCCTTTCTTAGCGGATGCCTACGTCATTATATCTACCTGCATGCCAAATTTCAGCCCGATCCGTCCAGTGGTTTGGGCTGTGCGTTGATAGATATCTATGTCAGTCAGTCAGTCTATCAGTCAGTTAGTCAGTCAGTCAGTCACCTTTGAGTTTTATATATATATATAGACTTTGGCGTCCAAAAGGCTAATTTACACCATCTATTGTATTATGAAACGGCTGTTAAGCTCACACCTATTCCTGTCTGTATATTGATTTATATTATCAAATAGAGCGTGGCGTAACGGTTTGTTGACCAAAGCTATTAATATCCAACGGCTATGCCTATGATTTTCACGTGAAGGATTTCACGGGAAGATTCAAGATTCAAATCCCATTTTCCTTCTCTACTTCGTTATACCACAGATTATTAAATAACTAGTTACGTTATACCTCATAACCTTTCGCATTCCCCCTCCTTACTCATTCTATCAAAGGTGTGAAATTCACCTTGATTTTTTAGGAGAGGAATGCATAATTTATACCACGTCAGTTAGCAAACAGACACGCAGCCCACTTGATGGTAAGCGGTCACTGCGGCCTATTCCATTGAGGGACACTTCATCGAAAGCGTCGCTCAATGTGCTACCGACTGTAGGCTCATCTGATCTTCGAGCCTTAAATTTCAAATGTACTGGCTCCCACACACATTAATATTGCCGGAACACAGCCAGAGTTGTTATGGCGGCAGATTTCACCTGTGGTAGCTAGCCAGTCGGACTCTGAAAAAGACCCAAAGCGGGAATCGAATGCACGACCTCCGGGTTTTTATACCCGAGCGGCTAAGCCACTGTTCGACGGAGGCGGTCAGCTACACTATACCCGGTGAACATAGGGTACTTTAGATCCAGGAAATGTGGGGGGAATTTGAAAAAAGAAATTACGCGCGGCTGAAACCGCGGGGGGAAGGCTAGTACTATTATATTTAGATTCTTAAGGGGTCGTATCAGTAACTTTGACTCAAATGTGACCCGTTAGTGATAAAACAGAGAGTCAAGAAGCAGGTGGCCATTACAAGGGACCTAACGGCCTCTCGTCCACTCTAGAGTGGCCCAATGGACCATTACGGTGGAACAGGGCCGGTTAAGAGTGGCGTAAATCAAACAGAACAACTAGGTATGGGCGGAAATAGGTGATGAGGCTATTTTTGAGACGTTACTTATTATTAGATGGTGGGCGATTCTATGCAAGGAAAGCATAATTTAAATAATTATCCGTTGTCTGGCACTCATATAGTCTAAGATCCCACTATAGAACGACCTTCACCGAGCTGGTCAATGGATGAAAATTATTTTATATTATACAATTAAATCTGTACTTATATTTTAAACAGGATAGATTAGAGTGATTGTTTGTTTGTATTGAAAAGGCCCCGAAACTCAGTAGTTTCGGAGAACAGTGAAAGAATAATTCAAATCGGTTCAGTAACCGATTTGAATAATACTTTCACTGTTGGAAAGCTACACTATTCCCGGTAGACATAGGACACTTTTGATCTTGGAAATGGGAGGGGAGGGGGGATATTTAAAAAAGAAATTACGTGCGGATAAAACCGCGGGCGGAAATAAATAAATAAAACTTTAAAATTTTAATAGTACACTTTCTTCAAGCTTCATACTACAAAAACCCGTAAAATGATTATCATAGTACTTTATAGCTTACTTAACAAGAAATATGAGTTACGGCAAGTCGTTACGTTTCACGAGTTTTTATGTCACAGTAAATTATTGTGATGGTCGTCTGTCTGTCCGTGGCTGTTGTGTCGTAAATAACTGAAGATTTCGTGATATTAGGTTCTAATTGATATTGTAAATAATGTGGTGACAGTCGTTTTCTATTCGATTCTGGCTTGAAAATTATACTACGAATTTCTGTTGGCTGGCACCCATAGCACAAGCTAATGCTTAGTTTGGGGCTAGATGGCGCTGTGTGAATAATGTCAAATGATATTTAAAAATAGAATACATCAGGCAAGACAAAAAGATGTCTGTTTTTTATGTTATGGTAAGCAAAATCAAAATCAAAAATCAAAATCAAAATATTCTTTATTCATGTAAACTTGTATCAAGTATTTATGAATCGTCAATTACAGAGTGACTCTACCACCGGCTTCGGAATGCAGTCATCTGCCGAGAAGAACCGGCAAGAAACTCGACAGTTACTCTTTTTAATCGCCAAAGAACAATACAACATTGATAATAAATCTATCTATACTGCAGCCACTGCGGCCTATTGCATTGAGGAACACTTTATCAGGAAGCGTCGCTCAATGTGCTGCCATACTGTAGGCTCATCTGGTATTCAAGCCTTTCATTTCAAGTGTACTGGCTCCGACATTAATTTTGCCGGAACACAGCCAGAGCTGTTATGGCGGCAGATTTCACCTGTGAACCTGCTAGCTCTAAATCCTACCAATAAGGCCTAAGGCGGGAATCGAATCCACGTCATTCGGATTTTATACCCTAGCAGCAGTTATTGTCTGCACTTTTTTTTCGGAGGAGAATGCGTTTATGTACCATAACCGCAGGCTAGCTAGACCTGCGGCCGTGTGTGGGACTCGAGACTAAAGCGTCCACTACCCACTAAACTCCCCCGGTTTCTCCTTCACACCCGATTGGGACGAGTCGGTTCCAGCCTTGTGGCTATTGACCAGCCCTAGGTTTCTGTTTACACTACTAAAGAAGTATATTTTTAACTTCGATTTAATGTTAATTAATGGAGTTACAGTTAAATAATAAAATTAGACTTGCCTTGAATATAATTTAATCAATGCAAAAACCCAATGTCTGTTTGCGAACGATGTCAAGGCTGCATAAAAGTCGACCTGTTTGTCTGTCGCTCCTCAACAATGCGGTATTATTGAAAATACTGGGCTGAATGCGAAGTTTCTTTTCGTTTTAGTTTTGGTTTTACCAATGTACATCTGTAAAATGGTAACAATGCCGTCATTTTCAATTGATATTTCTTTTAACGAGCTTTTTTTTATTGAAATGTGTAACAAGACGAGCAGATCGTACACCTGATGGTAAGCGCCACGTCTGCCCTTAGACAGTTCAGTGCCAAACAGTAACTAAGCAGTTACTGTCTGGCACTGCCCTGCGCTCGCTACACCGAGACGACAGTTATTAGGTCTCATATACCCAGTAATTTTACTAGCTTCAGTGCCCTTTCCTCGAAACACAGAAGTGCTTGACACACTTCTATTTCACGGGAAAATATCTGGCACTGCGGTGGTGCCCACCTAGACGGCCCAGTACAGGAACCTACCACCTGGGTGAATTACCTATTTACCTGGTACCTATTTAATGTAATCAAAATCATAATATTATTTATTCATGGTATCTTTAAAAAAGCACTCATGAATCGTCAATTATACAGCATATGCTGTTTAACAAAAATCGTATAAGTTAAGCAACTCTTGGAATGATCAATACCTGGATGGGTGTGCACTGACCTTGCTTGCCGACGGCGTGTTGGTGTGAGTAGTGTGGTGGCTGCAGCAGCCCGGAGTGCGGCAGTTGCAGCAGCTGCTCCAGCTTGGCCACTGATATCACCCCCACGTTACTCATAGTACTCATAGTAGCCGCCATTAGCATAGACATAGCATTAAGATAGACGGCTCAATTTATAGGGCCCAGTGTTATAAGTAATACGAGCTGGCTAAGCTACTTACGTCATAGTAAATAGTTGGATGGGTATGCAAAGGACACTAATATTAACAAAAGAATTCACTCTTTTTCTACTGTTAACACGTTGGTGCCGGGTGCCACAATAGTATCAAATGACAGCACAAAAATTAAGCAATCTTTTACACCTACAATTCCTAGACGGGTGACTGAAATTTAACTAATTTTTCCATCCCGAATGCTTTCATTATAATCCCTAAAATTAGCTCTATTATTGTAGATAAAAATATGAAGGGGTAATCAAATTAAAGACACACTTATTTTTATCTGCTAACGCATTGGTTCTGGTCATAAATAACCGATAAAAAATATATGACTAAAACTTGGAAACTAAGTTAAGAGACTCTTGAGTTGGTCAATATGTAGATGGGTGTGCTTACCTTGCTTGCCAGCGGCGTGGTGATGCGGATGATGCTGCGGCGGCAGCGGCGGCAGCAGCGCTGGATGTGGCAGCTGAAGCAGCTTCGGCTCCAACTTCGGCGCAGCTGCCACTGGGATCGGACCCGCGTTACTCATAGTACTCATAGTCGCCGCCGGCATCATTAGCGTAGACATAGTTAGCATTGTGACTGTCAACTCCTTCCCCCAACAACTCACAACCCCATGCCCTTCTTTATTTTAAATTTAAATTTTAAAATATTTTTGTTAATTTAAACTTTTCTTTTTTAAAATATAATGTATATATTTTTTTGGTTTTTGTAAATTATTCTATATATTTGGTGTTTTTACATTGCATAATCACATTATTTAACGGATTTTCCCGTTACATGTATGATGAGATTTTTTTTATATAAATTAACTACTCTAGGAACGCGTCTGGAAAAAATATTTTTTATAAAAAAAATGTTTTGCTATTTTTTTTCCACTTTTTTCACACTCGTTTAACAGGCAGGTGTGTGTAATTGTTTTTCGGTTTTGTTTTATTATTTTTTATTTTAGTATTTGTAACACATTTCAAAGCCTTGTTTTTCGGATATTTTATTTGCTTATGTGAATTCGAACTTAATTTTAAGTAGTTACTTGTTTCTTATTAAGAAATAAGTCATCAGTACAACTGCAACTGCAGTCACAGTGTTAAAAACAATAGAGTAAAGACTAATAATATTATTTTTTTAAAAAAATTGTTTTCCGATATATTTAAGATAGTAAAAAAATATAATAAATTTAGATTAATTTTTGAACTAAGAGACTAATAAATAAATAAATAAATTATATACCTATTGCCATTTATTATTAAAAAAATAGCTTCAAATAATTCTAAGATTCCTATTAATACAAAAACATTTTAGGGGAGGGGGTGGTAAATGAAAAATGAGGGATGAGACCGAGCGGGATGAGTTGACCAAAGCCTCGTGTTTGTAAAGACGATGCTTAATGTATATTGTATATATTCTTAGTATATAATTTACTTTGTTGTAAATGAGTATTACAACATTGGTCTATAAAACAATCCAAAACAACGACAGCCTTTGTTAAAAAATAAACTGTCGTAAGCAATTTATTGTGCAAAATAACGATCTCTTACATAAACCGGATAAAATGTTCTGTCGCCAAAAGCAGAGGAAATAAATTCAACCCACCATGTAATTTTGGCTTGGCTTCCGAAGCTAAGGGCGGTCCATAGTACAACTAAAAGAGTAGGGTTAAGTAATAAGCGTTTTTACAAAGGAGAATGCAAAACTTGCCATTGTTCTTGGGCCCAAAAAATTTAAGTTAATGTGCAGAGATGAGATGTATTCTACGTGAAAGACCACACACACACACCATCAACTTTTATTATGATGACACCATAATCGGTCCCAGGTGGAAAAAGTTATCGTCCTTATTATGAACATAAATATGTAATTAACATAATAAACATATTTTTCTTTCACTAGGACCAATTTTGCCGACGCCATAATAAAAATTAAAGGTGTTTATTGGATCTACTTCGTAGTCTATATCCCATTCCTTTTTTGGGCTTAGTCTTTTGCATTGTCCTTTGTGTATGTAATGCTGTTTGAGTATGTGCGGCGTAAGCTTGGCTTCCGAGCTAGGAGCCAATAGTTGTAAGAGTTGAGAATAACGTAAAAATAAAGTTAACAAATAAATGTTTTAGCCTCGAACGCTTCGATGGTCAGGTGGTTCCTATCATGATCTCGGGGTCGTGGTTTCAATCCCAGGGTTGGGCAGAATTCCTGTAAATTTTAGAATACAGCTTAGGTTTATGTTCTTCCTCGTTGTTGATAAGGCGGAAACCCATTGTAACGCTGATTTGATTTCTAAATAGACTGACACTTACCTACTTAATATTTCAGATAGTAAATAATAAAGATTTGATTGTTTGTTTGTTTGAATTGAATAGGCTCAGAACTATTAAACCGATTTGAATAATTCTTTCACTGTTGGATAGCTACACTATCCCCGGTGAACATATTGTACTTTGATCCCGGAAATGTGGGGGAAGGGGGAATATTTGAAAAAAGAAATTACGCGCGGGTGAAACCGCGGGCGGAAGGTTACTAGTAATGTTGATGTCAGTTGAACGGTTAGTTCAGCGTTCCACTAATAGATGTCGCTATGCATAGTTACTTCGCGGTGGCGTTGCGTTTTTCCCAGCCTATAATTATAAGACCTAGAGCAATTCATCCAAAATTCATCCATAGACCGATATACCGACTTTTATTCCGTAGTACCTGAAGTAGTGTACCACAGGGAACGACCAGTTTTGTTCATGGTCCTTCGAGCCGGATATGAAACAGCGACCTATGGATGAATTTTGGACCAGTAATAATATAAATGGTCGCAACAGACCAATGGATTGATAAAGATTTTGGTATGTGGATATTCGAGAGCTGAAGTTGTTTGGCTAATGTTCTTTTTCGAGAAATATCACATTATTTTACTTTGAAAAAGATTGGGGGATTTAAAGTTGACATACTTTCCTCTTATTTACTATGTCAAGATGAGAAAAAGATAAATATTTTGGATATTGTTCCATTGCGGCCAGTTGTACTGTACGTCCCGAATGGTCCCCGTGGTTATAATAATTAGGGGACGTATAAAAGAACTACTTCTACAGTTAGTAAGTCGTGTTTGCGGTTTTACTTTGAGTTCCAGAGTTTGATGCTCAGCTGGAACTAAAACGTATTGTATCAGAAAAAATTACATTTCTAATGAAACATAAGCATTAGCTTGTGCTATGGGTGCCAGTCGCCAGACAACGGATAAACATTACTTATATACTTTTGTGGTAAAAACATACATATTAAACGATTATAGTGCTTAAGAATGTCTCTGTATTTTATTGTTGCAATCATGTTGTGTACATAAATGTTATTGGGATAATATCTAGATCGAAACTATGTAATTTGTTAAGCAGTTGTTATAATGGTGTTATTCTGTTTTATGTGCCAATTAATAAATATTATGCATAGAAACACCCAGACCGATACACACAGACATATTGTTCATGCATACAAATGTTTGTACCGTGGGATCGAACCCGCGACCTCTAGTGTAAAAGCCGACTTCTCGACCATTACACCAAATGGCTCGTCGACCATTACATCAAATAAAACAGGCAAAAAAATAAACTCCTTTTTTTCAAGTCGGTTAAAATTTTTGTCTGTTTTAGCCGAAAGTTCAGTCGGGTTCTACTAAAAGCATGTAGTCTGGCTCGTCCCAAATAAAATAAGGGAACATGCCAAGGGTCGGCTGAGGTTGGAAAGGTCAAAGTTAAACCACGTTAGTTTCGCTGTTAACATGTTAATATGTGTGTTTGGAGTTACAACGAGAACTTGGGAGTATTTTATATAAAGCTAAAAGTTAAGTACCTAGCACTCCGCCCGCGACTTCGCGTGAAATCAAGGTTGGAAAATGTGAAAATGGTTTTTTTTTTTATTGCAATGTGTAACAAGACGAGCAGATCGTACACCTGATGGTAAGCGCCACGTCTGCCCTTAGACAGTTCAGTGCCAAACAGTAACTAAGCAGTTACTGCCTGGCACCCCTTTTTTTTTCTGCGCCTGCTACACCGTGACGACAGTTGTTAGGTCTCATATACCCAGTAATTACACTAGCTACAGTGCCCCTTACCCGAAACACAGAAGTGTTTGACACACTTCTACTTCAGGAAAATATCTGGCACTGCGGTGGTACCCACCCAGACGGCCCAGTACAGGAACCTACCACCTGGTAAATTCCATGAACAACATAATCCTCTTTGGCAAATAATTATATCAATTTATGTGTTTCGGCAATATTAATGCTTATTCTAATAAGGGAAACTTCACCAGAAAGCGTCGCTCAATGTGCTGCCAGACTGTAGGCTCATCTGATCTTCGAGCCTTTGATTTCAAGTGTACTGGCTGTTATGGCGGCAGATTTAACCTGTGGGGGTGGTAGCTAGCCAGTTGGACTCTGAAAAAGTCCTACCACCAACCAGACCCAAGGCGGGAATCGAACCCACGACCTCCGGGTTTTATATACCAGAGTGGCTTAGCCAATGCTCAACGGAGGCGGTCAAAAAAAAAAAAGTAGCCTATCGGGAAAGGGACATTATGGGAAAGGGACCTTTTGAAACCGAGGGACATTGTGGGAAAGGAACATTCTGAGCCCGAACGATCCCAAAGTCTAGTCTAATTCAAAATCAGTTCAGTGCATGTTTAAACACTGAACTGATTTTGATGTTTTGGTACAGAAAGCAGGAAAGCCCAACAGACAGACAGACGATTTTCAAAACTATTAGTATGGTTCGTAAACCAGCATTGTGTCTTTTATAAAAATTAACATTAAATATGGCACCAACTGAAAAGAGTAAATACGGACTAGCGTAAAATCCAAATGACAATTAGGTTAGCTCAGCCATTTACAAGAGAAAAATTCATATTTTTCTACTTCAAAATGTTTCGTACATTCTGTAATTTGTAGCTTCAAAAGTATATCTGGCTTGTATTTTATTTTTTGGAGAAGAATGCATTAATGCAACACATTTAGATGCCTCCGTGGTACAGAGGTTAGAGCGTTGGGCTTTAAAACCCGGAGGTCGTGGGTTCGAAGCCCGCGGGGAACATCACTTTGTGTGATTTCCAGTTTGCTTAGGATACTGCAGGCTTGAATCACCTGAATGTCTGAAAAGAAAGATGATTCCGTGCTTCGGATGGCACGTTAAGCCGTTGGTCCCGACTATGTTCCAAGTAGGTCTGGTTTCCCTTGTAAGGGTTACGGAGGTCAGGTGGCATTCGCTCCACTGTAATAACCAGGCTTGTCAAATCTAGGATCATAGTCGAAGCGGACCCTGAGCTCCATACTGGATGCAATCGGGAATACGCTGAAATGATGATAATGACAGACTGACTCTACCTCCGGTTGCGGCATGTTGTTATATTTCGAGGAAAACCGGCAAGAAACTTGATAGTTACCCTTTTGATAAGATATGCCACTACTCTACAAACATAAAGATTTTTATATACATACCTACATATTTCTACAGAAACGTTATTTATCACCCGCTGGTCCGTGAAAGCTTTCTCTAGTAGTAATAAGCATGTATTATTGTTACTTATAATTGGCCTTGAAGTAAGTAGAGCTAGGGACATATTGATTAAATAATACTCGTGGCACACTGGATAATTAGAAATAACATTGGCAATGCCAAATGGCCTCTAGTCTGACTAGGCTTGACGACTAATATTTACATTATAGTAAATATCAGCCGGGACCAACAGCTAACATGCCTTGCAAAGCACGGAAACGCTTGAAATAAATGTCACTAAATGTGGTCAGAATGGTCACCCATCCACTAACCGACCGCGGCGTGGGTAGCTTGACTTTCGTTATCGCTAACTAACCACTGTCACAGTTGCGCCACGAGCGCCTCACGCACATAATTTATTATTTATGATATGTATGGGCTTGTATTTCACTGCACATAAAAATACTGACAAAAAAACTGAAATGCTAACCTAACCTAACCTTTGCTGTGCAATTAGTTATTTTGATGCACATTAATTCAGTATTTTTGGATATACATTTAAATATATCTCATACTAACCTTCAACCCGCGGTTTCACCCGCGCGTAATCTCTTTTTTTCAAATATACCCCCCTACTCTACTAGTACTCTATGTTTACTGGGTATAGTGTAGCTTTTCAACAGTGAAAGAATTATTCGAATCGGTTCAGTAGTTTCAAAATTGTTATTTCCGCGGGAATGAGATTTCCCGTAGGAATTTTATAGCCTATATCCTAATCCGGGTTATAAACTATACGTGTGCCATACTTTAGCTAAATCCAATCAGCCGTTTAGGCATGATTGAGTTACAAACATCCAAACATCTTAACATCCAAACATCCAGTCTGGATGTTTGGATTGCATTTATAATATTATATTAGTAGGATGTACCTATGTACCGAATGGAGATCGAACCTGCGTTCACTGGAGTACTGAGCAACTCCTCAACCATTACACCAAGCTGTCAAGAAGTTAAGTGAGCAGCTATGAAACATTATCTCGCTTTCCTTTCCCTTATAAAAGGCATCCGTTTTTGTTCTCTATATCAGAGTCAATAACTCTGTCGAAATGTTTGTACAACATAAATTGTGTTTGTGTAGCTCTCTCATGAATAAATGCGTTGCGGTTGTTTGACGATTTCATTCAAAAAGATATTTATATGAGTAATGCCAATTTTCGTTTGTTACAAAAGTTTGTTAACCACTGATATTTATAACCAACATCGAAAAGGGATTTTTTAAAATGGTAAACGAGCCTGCAGGTCGCCTGATGGTAAGCAATCACCGCCGCCTATAGACATTTGCAACACCAGAGGAATCGCTGATGCGTTGCCGGCCTATGGAGGTATGGGAGATGTGGACCTTCAGCACTCTCACAAACCAGACGAAACACAATAGTATAAGTAGTCACTATTTTTTTCATAGGCACCAATGTGTGTCAAGCTAAATTATAATATTAAAAATTTCAAATTATTTTATTCACACACTTCCGATTCTAATTACCCATTATTGTGATCGTTTATTTAATTTCATTATTTTCAATATTTAAATGCAAAAAATTCGATTTCTACAACAAACCTAATAAATTGACAGAAATAAACTAATCGCGAAAAGTTTAAAAGACCTCAAGAAGCAGAGATTCCAAACATGATACAGAACGCATCTAGTATAATACGACAAAATAAAAAAGTGCATGTCAATGTTAAAATGCGTACTACATTATGCGATTTTTAAGTGGGCGTTATCATGTCCACCATCTGTCAAAACGTCAAAGTTTACTGCTTCTTTTTTTTTAATTTCTAAGCTAAATAAAACGAAGTATAGAACTTGGCCCTTCCACTACCGTGCCCCTCACGCGGCGTGTTTGTATTTCATTAAGCCGGAGGCGATGTGTAAACAATGTTCTGTGGTGTTTTTTTTTCCTATCCTTTAATTGGGCCGTTGTATTTTCGTCAAAATATTTACCCATACTAGTGGTTTCAGTTCCAGGCCGAGACCTTCCCCCTCTCCTTCGACCGATGTTCAACAAGTTTGTCGATAGCAATAATTTCCAAATTGCTGGGTTCAGTGAAAAAATACACTTAAATTGTACGAATCGATTACCTCCTTTTTTTAAAGTAAAGTAATAGTAAAGTATCAGCCTATTAATATCCCACTGCAGGGCAAATGCCTCCATCCTTGAAATCAAGTTATCGCTACAATGATGGGTATTGGCTTAATCACCACGCTTGCCAAATGCGGATTGGTGATCACAAACCCGAGCTGTTTCCGAAAAAACCGACACAAAGTTAGCTCGACCCGGGAATTGAACCCAGGACCCCGAGATCTCGGCCCGGTACTTAAACCACTAGACTATCGAGGCGTTCATTTTTTAAAAGTCGGTTAAAAATCTTGACCTAATTTTTAAGGGTCAAATCAAATTTAAAACTAAGTGGACAACTATCGATTTATTCCCGACCCTTGACAGCCAGAACCTTAGGTAACCTGACTCTCGAATAAAAGCAGGTTCCAAGAGTTTTGTAACTTGAGTCAAGTTTTAACAAGTGGGCGGTAAGAAAGTTAAGAAAAGTTTCTTGCAGACATTAGTGTGACTTTTAGTAGTCTTAGTAAAAAAGAAAGAAAGTAATCTTTATTTTCTTCAAACATGGTCTAATGGATTTTTATACAGGATGAATCTGCAGTGGTAGAGCCCTGTTTTACAATACGAATGAGCCGGCTCGTCCGGAGAAGTACCACCCTCTCACATAACACCAGCGTGAAATAATAGTGACTACTATTGTGTTTCGTCTGGTTTGTGAGAGTACCAGAGGCCCGCACCCCTTATACCCCCATAGGCCGGCAACGCATCAGCGATCCCTCTGGTGTTGCAGATGTCCATGGGCGGCGGTGATTGCTTACCATCAGGCGACCCGAAGGCTCGTTTACCGCCTCTGTCATAAAAAAAAACACTTTGTGTGAATGTTTCCAGTTTGGTTAGGATATTGCAGGCTTGAGTGACCTGAATGTCTGAAAAGAATGATGATTCCGTGCTTCGGAAGGTTGAGCCGTTGGTCCTGCGCCTGATCTCTTTTCGGTCGTGTCAGACTGCTATCCCACCGTGTTATGAGAGTGAGGGAATAGGGAGTGCACCTGTGCTTGCGCACTCACTTGTGCACTATAATATTATATCCTGCGTAGTTGGCTGATCGTAAAAGATTGGCCGCGGAAAACTCGACTAGGAGGACATTATTATTTATGTATATAGATCTAGTTAGATAGATATATCTATGCTAGATTATTCAGACTGTTGCATTAGACGAGTTAATGAGGCTCGTCAAAGTGGCGCCTCGACGCAACACTCGCGCTCTTAAACGGAATTTTGTATTAAGCTCGTTACTATGGAAATGGAATCAAATATACATTTATTTTGTACACAGCGCCATCTAGTTTTTTTTTATGTCAGAGGCGGCAAACGAGCCGGCGGGTCGCTTGATAGTAAGCAATCACCGCGGCCCATGGACATCTGCAACACCAGAGGGATCGCTGATGCGTTGCCGGCCTATGGGGGTATAGGGGTTTTGGGCCTCCAGCACTGTCACAAACCAGACAAAACACAATAGTAGTCACTATTATTTCACGCTGGTGTTATGTGAGAGGGTGGTACTTGCCCAGACGAGTCGGCCCATTCGTACTGTAAAACAGCATGGCTCTACCATTACTAGTGAGCCTTAGTCTGGGTGTTTCTATGTAAAATAAGTAATTATTAAAAAAAATACGAGTAATCCGTTGTCTGGCACCCTTAGTAGGTACAAGCTATGCTTATTGAATAAAACATATTAAAACAAAAAAAAAACAAGTATAATGAGTAGTAAGTTATACTTACTTTGAGGCTAGATAACGATGTGTCAATAATGTCCAAGGATATTAATTTGTTTGCACCAACTGGAATTCGAACCCACGACCTGAATGCACATTAAAAGGATGACCACAGAATGACCACCAAATCTAACATAGTCAAAATTAAAACCTCAGTACTCCAAATGACTCGCAAGAGAATCGAAATCCGATTCTTTGAGTTCAAATAAACAAAGTCAGCTAAAATCCAACAAACATCCCACTCCATATTTTTCTACCATTCTTCATACCATACACAATCTTATATCCTATGTAGGAAGGTCGCTTTTTGAATAACCGATAAGCAGAAGAGCTCTGAATGAATCCCGAGTGTTTTTTTATTCATATATGCCTCCGTAAAGAATAGAGACAAAAAATAGTGATGGGTGTTTAAGGAAAAACAAGGGAATATCGGCGTATCTGCATTCGTCCTATTATCGTAAAACGTATATTTTTCTCAAAGCACTTGTTCATACAACATGTTATGTTAAATGCGCAAAACCTCAGACACCCCAAATGATTTTTAAATCAATCGACCTAATTATGAAGGAAAAAACAACAATAAAAAAAATAAAGGTTTTATGAGCTGTTTTAGCTTTACTGGCAATCCTGATCGTTTTTTGCGTCTGCGACGACGCTTTGTCGACGGACTATTTATATTTCGGACTAGCGGCCGCCCGCGGTTTTACCCGCGTGGTTCCCGTTCCCGTGGGAATTGATCAAAATCCTTTCTTAGCGGATGCCTACGTCATAACATCTACCTGCATGCCAAATTTCAGCTCGATCCGTCCAGTGGTTTGGGCTGTGCGTTGATATCTATCTATGTCAGTCAGTCAGTCAGTCAGTCACCTTTGAGTTTTATATATATATTTTATGGGTCCGGCCGTTATGCCCCCATTCCGGGTTGCCCCCGGCCGGTATGCCCCCACGGTTTACCAGAAAACTAGAACAAAATTTCTTTAAATGTGGGGGAATACCGGCCGGGGGAAACCCGGAATGGGGGCATAACGGCCGGACCCTATTTTATTACTACTACTGCTTTAAAAATCTAAGAATATCGACAAATAAACAGGCACATCTCTAAAACGTTAAGTCGCGTAGACATTTTCAATGTGATATCGATATATTCAGTAATTTAATCAAATGTTTGTCCGACGGATGAGAAAGCTAAGCTTTTAGATTCGGAATATTCTGAATACTTTAGTTTTTCTCTTTACAGTTGAAGGAAATTAAATTTTTTATCAGTCCCATTCAGGCATATTTTTTTTTTTGCCCTCAGGCCAGGTGGAGCGATGATCTGCGCAAGATGGCTGGCAGGAGCTGGATGCGAGTGGCCGAGGATCGATCAGCGTGGCGAGCATTTGGAGAGGCCTATGTCCAGCAGTGGACTGTCACAGGCTGATGATGGTGATGAAATTTTTTATTACTCCGATTTGACGAGCTGCTGCGATCTGACGAGCCATTTGGTGTAATGCTCGAGAATTCGGCTATTACACCAGAGGTCGTGGGTTCGATTCCTGCCTTGGGTCTGGTTGGTGGTAGAGCTTTTTCAGAGTCCGACTGGCTAGCTACCACCCCCACAGGTGAAATCTGCCGCCATAACAGGTCTGGCTGAGTTTCGGCAGTATTAATGTGGGAGCCAGTACACTTGAAATCAAAGGCTCGACGATCAGATGAGCCTACAGTCTGGCAGCACATTGAGTGACGCTTCCAGGTGAAGCGTCTTTCAATGGAATAGGCCGCAGTGACCGCTTACCATCAGGTGGGCCGTGTGCCTGTCTGCCAACTGATCTGATATAAAAAAAAATACCAGATTTTTTGTTTTAAATCAGTTTACCAGTCACGCAGTCCACCCGAGTTAAGAAAGCAACGCACAATGTGTTGCTACACTGTTGGTTCATCTGATCTTCGAGCCTTTCAATTTGAGAGCCGGATTTTTTAACCACTGCTCTACAGAAAATAACTAATCTATTCTGTCTGGTTTCATTATCATCATCATCATAATCAGCCTATATACGTTCCAACTGCTGGGACACAATCCTTATCTCAATTGTGAGATATTGTGGGCCATACTACACGACGCTGGCATGGTGCGGTTGGTGGAGGGGTGCGTAAGGCATGTGACCAACCTTAATGTCTGATGTTATCAAGCCGCCAAATTAATGGCCTTTGACTAGGCTTGACGACTAGTATCTACATATAGTAAATATCAGCCGGGACCAACAGCTTAACGTGCCTTCCGAAGCACGGAGACACTCGGAATAAATGTCACTTTTGGTCAGAATGATCACCCATCCATTAACCGGCCGCCGCGTGAGTAGCTTGACTTGAATTATCGCTAACGAACCAATGTTACAGCTGCGCCACGAGCGCCTGTCTGGTTTGCCAGTCAGATATGAAGGTCTAATAGCAATCGCTCCAATGTACAGTCAACAGCACATCACGGTAAACACTTGCAGTTCGATAATAGCACTTATGCCCCCGACATAAGAGCGGTACAAAGTCCAAAGTGTTACGTCTGACGTGCTTTTGACTGTACCTACCTAATAACTGGACTGGCCAAATCTTAGATCGTTCTTCCAAATCTAACATTTTGCTATAAATATTCAGATGTTATGGCTGATTCTATCGTAAATTGCAGTCTAAAGAAATGCATTTGCCAAAGGTTTTCAGAGTTCAGTAACTTTAAGGCTAGTTCACGGTTGCCAGATTGGGTATTTTTCTTGCAATTCTGGGTAAAAATTTGGCTCCTGGAGAAATTTTGGAGAAAAAATTTACGAACGCGTCTATTAAAATTTTTGACTATTCCCCATCTAGAATCTCGCGAATCTAGGCGAGGTCATGGAAAATTGTCCTAATTAAAATGCCGTAACCAACTGATTTTGAGTTTTCGACCTTATTGTTAGTAGTTTGGTTGGTTCACGATCAGTAGAACACGAAATAGTACCACGAACAAAAAAATCGGTGTTTTTTTTTCTTTTTGGCTTTTGGGTAAAACTAAAGCAAATAGTATCATTTTGGAGAAAAATTATTTTAAATTTGGGAAGAAATAGAAAATCACATCTAGCAACCCTGGGCTGGTTTCAGAGTAACGCTGGCGGCGCGCGCGTAGCGTTATACACTGCCGGTTTGCTTTGCAGTTCAAATCGTCGCTATCTTACAAGAACAGCGATACTTGCTGATACGCGCGCTGTTCGCATGCTTGTCGGCGTGACTCTGAAACCAGCCTAAAAGAGGACCCCATTTTTAACTGCCATAAAAAACGTAAAACAAAAATACAGTTAGTATGTAAAAAAAGGTAATGAGGTGGTAGAAGACAAAATAACATTATAATTATTTGAAGGTCGAGATGCTTTTTAAGTAAGTTAATAGTTATTTATGTGACTGTTGCATAATAAGGGTCATTAAAATACGAATGTGGTTTTATGAAACGAACGAAGTGAGTTTCTTAAAAGGATCACATGAGTATTTTAATGCCTAATTATGTACAGTCACATACATAACTTTATCTTCATTCATACGATAAATGTCTATTTTAAAGTCAGGATCGATTTGAAACCGCGTGGAATATAATCCGTAGTACCAGGAGAGCAGAGAAGAACAAGAAGCTAGGCTAGCTCGCGTCTTTCAAACTCTTTGATTTAATGAATAGTTACGCTGCGGTTATGCTCTCCTAGTACCTTTGAAAATACATCAAGATGTTTTGCTTAGATATGTTAGCTTCAAATCCATTAATTTTTACTTTTTAAGAAGACGTTCGAAATTTGAACGTAATTAAAGTATCGGTTACCGATACTAAAATGTAAACATTACGATGCAGCCACAGATACTTAATATCTAAATGTAGGGCGTTTGCTCATCGCTCCTGACTATAAAATAGACATATTATGGTATGGATTTAGATGAAAATGTTTTAATTCAACTGTATGTTTTTTTGTGTTTTATCTCTTAAAATTTTCTTTTGTAAAACGAAAATTGAAAATAAAAAACAATCTTATACGGGACCATTGGTTCACGAATTTGACCAACACTTCACCGATTTTTTATTTTAAAGAAACTTTTATCAATCTCCGAAATAGAAAAGCGATAAAAATATTTAATATCTATAAACTTAGTCAATCTATTGGCAGAAAACCAAAGTTTTTATTTTTGTCATTTAATTTTGACTAGCCTGATGGCGCATTTGGTAATGGCCCCAATGAACGCCAGCGCAGAAGCTAATAGTACAAACTAATTTTAATATTATTATTACCATTTATAAGTGCACTTTTGTAGCCTAAATGAATAAAGAATTGCGTATACCTATCTAACTGTTAAACTGTAAGACTGCTGTCCCACCGTGCTATGAGAGTGAGGGAATAGCGAGTGCACCTGTGCTTGCGCACTTACTGGACCACTATAAATTTAATATCCTGCGTAGATTAATAAATAAATATCTCAGGACATTATTCACACAGCGCCATCTAGCCCCAAACTAAGCATTAGCTTGTGCTATGGGTGCTAGACAACGGATAAACATTAAAATACTTTTTTTAGTAATTAAATACATAATATTATTATACATAGAAACACCCAGTTGGTTGATCGAAAAGATTGGTTGCCGTAGCCGAAAACTCTATCTAGGTGAACATTATTATACTACTAGCCTTCCCCCGCGGCTTCGCCCGCGTGAACTATAGAACGTTATCCCGCGGGAATATAAATTGTAGCCTATGTCCTAATCCGGGTTATAAACTATACGTGTGCCAAATTTCATCGAAATCCGTTCAGCCGTTTAAGCGTGATTGAGTAACAAACATCCAAACATCCAGACTTTCGCATTTATAATATTAGTAGGATACATAAACTCTAAGGAAAAGAAACAGAGTATAGGTATGAGCACTGTGGGGCTTAGGGGTGTTTCGTCGTTTGACCCCGGTCCCGAATACACCGCGGCTTCAACCGCACAAGGACTCTTTTTGAATTGGCCGATAGACACCGCGGTGTCAAGCGGCGAACAACTTTTATCGACTTCGTCACTTGACACCGCTGTTTTATTTATGTACAGTTAAAGACAAAGGGCTTAGTAGACCCACTCAGCCCCACAGTGTCCCTCAGAAGCTAAAGGGTTTTTCAATAAGGACGGGTAGATTTTGGAACCACATGTCGTCTAGGTCCATATGGTTCAATTTGGGCCATAAGAAATTGGTTGTCATCGTTCAAAGTTTTACCACTTGCACGCGCTGTTCAGTCGTGTAACTTGATATGGTGATTTGGCATGGGTGGCTGAATGATGGACGAAAGATTTGACAAATGTCACCGGGACAGGATAACCGCCGCCAGCCGCCAAAATCTACCCGTCTTTATTGAAAAACCCTTTACATACATTGATAAAGTAAAAGGTAAACTATCACATTCCTGCAGGATAAAGTACTTATTATATAGTCCACGTGGGAAACGCTTTAGCACATTTAAGCTACCCTGTAATCTAATCTTCGAAAGACATATACTTATCTACAATAATTTATTTTATCGTCGCCGAAAAATTTATTAACTACCTCTTTAAATCATTACTTTGTCCCTAATTAGGGGTTTTTGGGACCTAAATTAAAACAGATTAGTCTTTTTCATACAATTCTGAGGGCATTCCCATTTGAACAAAAATTGTATTATGTACTAGCGGCCGCCCGCGGTTTCACCCGCTTGGTTCCCGTTCCCGTGGGAATTGATCAAAATCCTTTTTTAGCGGATGCCTACGTCGTAAGTTGGCAAACAGGCCCGCAGCCCACCTGATGGTAAGCGGCCACTGCGGCCTATTCCATTGAGGGACACTTAGCTAGGAAGCGTCGCTCAATGTGCTGCCAGACTGTAGGCTCCTTCCAGCCTTTAACTTCAAGTGTACTGGCTCCCACACAACACACAGCCAGAGCTTTTAAGGCAGCTGATTTTGCCTGAGGTAGCTAGTAAGTTTAACTTAAAAAAGGTAGGACTTTTTCAGAGTCCGACTGACCAACCATATTGAGATAATAAAAATAAATAATAATAATAATAATGTTTATTTCTTTCTTTCACAATATAGCTATTAATAAAAACAGACAAGGTAGAAATAAAAGATAATCTTAATAACTACATTGTGAGAGACTGGTGTCTGCACTAGGAAAACCTGTGTTACAGATTACCAGGCTCTCACCTCCTCTGTGATACATTGTCAAGTTTATGCTTTACAAAGTTCGCTATAGCTTAAACATCTTTTATGTGCGGGTATTAAATAAACATTACAAAAAGATTTAGAGATCAAGCCACTCTGTGTACTTGTGGTATGTTCGCATGCAAATGGGTGTGTGTATAAGTGTGTGTGTGGGAGTAAGTATTAGTGTGTATTTGAATGTGTATTTGTGTGTGTATTTGTGAATGTGTGTGTGTGTGAAGAATGTATGTAGATAAGTGTTTTTTTTTTTTTCATTTAAGAGTTAGCAGTAGTTCTTCTGTCTCATTATAGGATAAGTTAAGAAGATAGGTAGTTATTTTTCTTTTGCATTGCACTATAGAAAGGGGGTAAATGGCCAGCTTTTGATTTATTTTGTTGTATAGGTAAGGGCCCAGAAAACAAAAGAACCTTTGAGCGAGCCTAGATTTAAAACCTGGTGTCGGACAAACCTTGTATTTCCGTCGCTTGTTATTGAAGAGCAGAGGATCGTATGATAATTGTGAGTGTTTCATGAGAAGTAATTGAATAATAAAGATTTGCCGGACTGTCAGGACTTTGGCTTTCTTATATAGTTCTGATGTTGGAAAAAAGAACGGCAGACAATAACACACTTTGAGAATAGCTCTTTGTGCACGTTCTAGATGGATAATATGGGATTTGGCTGCACCGCCCCACGATGTGACACAATACATAAGAATGGATTGACATACGGCAAAGTATACCATTTTGATAACATTTTCCTCGGCTACGTGTCGTAAGTTTTTAAAGATATAAATTAACTTCCGGATCCTACTGATTAGTTGATCAATATGGGGTTGAAAACTCAAGTTTTTGTCAATTACTACGCCTAGATATTTTATATTATCCATATGTTGAAGCTTCCGACAAGAACATTCAACAATGAGGGGGTCAGAACATGAATGTGCTTTAACAAAGAATTGTGGATTGCTATAGGGATGACTTGTATTACTGAGAGAAAATGAAATGTATTTGGTCTTATCGGTATTTAAAGTAAGGAGATGGTTATCCAGCCAACCAGTTATTTTGTCAAGTCCAGCCTGGGAAAACTGATAGGTTTCTTCCCATGTGTCACCGGAGAATAGGTAGAAGAACAGTATCATCTGCAAATGTAATTATTTTTCCGTTTTGCAGCTGTAGGTTACAGAGATCGTTAATGTATGAGAGAAACAAAGTAGGTCCCAGGATACTGCCTTGTGGGACTCCATAGGATATAGGAAGGTAATCACTGTGTGTGCCATCGATTGAGACACACTGCGTACGTCCTGTCAGGTAACTCTCAAAGAATCTAAGTGGAATTCCTCTTATACCTATTAGATGAAATTAAATAATTGATTCTGCAAATAGATTTAAAAATTGTGCACGTAATTTTTTTTTCCCTACCAGCACGTCAACGTCAAACGTTTGTTTAGAAGAAGGTGGTTTAAATTATTTTTAACAAAGGCTATTTTGGACTTTAAATTGGAAAGTACTTTATAATAATATCTCAAGTCGGGGAACCCAGGGAGGGGCTGGTCAATAGCCACAAGGCTGGCACCGGCTCGTCCCAATCGAGTGTGAAGGGGAAATCGGGGGAGTTTAGTGGGTAGTGGACGCTTTAGTCTCGAGTCCCACACACGGCCACAGGTTTAGCTAGCCTGCGGTTATGGTGCAAAAACGCATTCTCCTCTGAAAAAAAGGGTAATTTATATGGCAACACTGGTTTTGCGTTTCGTTACATAAGCTCAAGAATACCCTCAGAGCCCTACGGCATAGCGACCGTTGTGTTTATTTGAAAATTTCATTACGCAGACTCTGAAGTACTAATTAACATTCTTGTAGTGACGTACCGTTAGGTTAATAAACGAAAATTTTATCGATGATTAAAATAAACGAGAACATAGCATTGTTTACATTTTATCGGCCCCAAAAGCCTAGTTTGTAACAGATCTAGGTCATAATCTGTACAAAATGTTTAAAAAATTATTTATTACTTGTTTCTCGCCTGTAGGGACTATACGACATTATCCCAAAAAAACGTGAACAGAAATTTTCTTCGGTGTAAAAAGTTATCTACTTCACTCTGTAGATATACTATACCATAACATTACTTCATTAAAATATGATAGTAAGATAAACAAACAAACTTTTGCATTTAAATATAACCATGAGTAGATTCGTGTTGCTAAAGAAACATGACATCATAGATAATAATGATGTACTTAGGTATAATTATTATCTATCATCAAAGAGACAAATATCAAAAGGAAATATCAGGCCTCCATAAAATAATTTTCCTACTTATAACAGTAATTAATTCTAATAACTCTAGAATGACGCTACCTGCCGCGATTTTATCGATAAACGTAGGTTTTATCGATATGATGCAAATTTTATCGATACAATTTACGAGTCAAATAATTAGGATAAGCTAGTTATGAAGTCAGTTTACCTCAATTACTAAAATACCATGTTTGTTTTAGTTTGAGTGTCTTCTATGTATAGTAATAGTTTTAGTACCAGCCCTTTTAACTATGATCTCGGGGTATCTGGTTCAATTATAATATAATAAATAAATAAATTCCCAGGTCAAGAAAAAATATTTTGGAACGCAGCTCGAGTTTGTGATCGGATTGTGATAAAACCCATTAATTCTTAGTTAGTATAATAGCGCTCACCCTCGCGGTTTTGCCCGCGCGTAATTTCCTTTTTCAACCATCCCCCCTTCCCCCATTTAAGTATCCTATGTCCGTTTCCTGGTTCTAAGCTACCTCCCCACTAATTTTTAGCCAAATCGGTTTATCCGTTCTTGAGTTATAAATAGTATAACTAACACCACTTTCTTTTATATACATATACAGATATGGCAATTATAAAATATCTGTAAAAATAAATGTAAATTCGTACGAAGCCGTGACGAGCCGCTAGTGAAGAGTTTTATCGACAGTTGGTTAACATATTTTCTCTATCGATACCGACAACTGTCACATCACTACGGAATAGTTAGTGTCGGGTTAAGGAGTGTCTGATGAGCGGGCAGACTGTCCCCCGTAGGCAGGGTAATGGAGGGGGAAAATATTACAAGGACAAATATATCTGACCCTTTCTGGCACGACCTCGCACGGCACGTGCAGTCCAATGCCGTGGTGCTAATGCATCCGTAACGAAACGTTTAAGGCGTAATGTTGTTTTGTTTCATGAATGTCATCATGCTGTAGCATCTGGAAGTAAAAGCTGTGACAATTTGCGAATTTGACAATTTGCGAATTTGGCAATTTGAGAATTTGACAATTTGCGAATTTGACAATTTGCTAATTTGACCGTTTGCGACCGCTTGACAAAATGCGAATTTGACAATTTTAGCCAAAACCGCTTGATGGTACTGCAAAAAAATATTTTGACGATATTGCAATAGAATTCAAAAAAATTCAAGTCAATAATAATTTTTTTTTATATGTTTACGCATGTATGACAGTTCTGTTAAGTAAAGTTCTAAATAGTAGAGATATTGTGTAAAATCAAAAAAAAAATAGGAGTAATTTTAGTTTTAAGGTAAAAAGTTATAACCTGAGTCCTTGTTCCCTTTTGCCATTACTCCACAGCACTCTGAAACAAAGAAAATAAAGTTAAATATATTGCCACGATAACACATCAAAAACTATATGAAAATTAATTTTGAGAAGCTCCGTAGAAATTGAAACGAAAGTGTTGTGTTACGGAATTTAAAATTTGAAATTTCAGAAAAATGTAATATCCGTAACCGAAATTATCCGAAACTATCTGATTTCATAATATATTATTGACTGGCCCGATGGCGCATTTGGTAGTGACCCTGCCCTATGCGCCAGGGGTCGTGGGTTCGAATCCCACCCAGGACAAACACTTATGTGATGAACATTTGTGTTTGTTCTGTGTCTGGATGTTTATTTGTATCTTATATATTTGTGGTACCTTCGTTGTTTCTGACACCCATAACACAAGTGCTTACGCTACTTACTTTGGGGTCAGATCAATGTATGTGATGTTGTCCAATATTAATTATTTATTTATATCCGTTGTGTGGCGTTATGTAAATATTGTCCAGGGTTATTCAAATATTACTTTTTGTTCTTAGTTCTTCTGAACATCTTCATTTTCATCTTTAATTAAACCATTTTCACAAATAACCCACTTTAAAATAGGGGTATTTACTTTAACAATTCTGTTTGCCTTGAGAGAACGAAAACTGCTATTTACTTCAGATTTCCGTGAGTGCATTTAAGATTTGTTCTAGGAGGGAGTGAGACAAAGATAGTTTCAAGTGAGAGAGCTTATGTTATGAAAGTAGTTTCCTACTTTTCCTTTTACTGATTACCGTTTGTTTCTCTGTAGTGCAAAAACTACAGAACGTTCTGTGCAGTAATTATAATGTAAGCAATTAGGTACAAACAATGATATTATAATAAAAAGAGGTAGATAGGTTACTTGGGCTAAAAAAATGGCACCCGAAAACTAAGCTAGTAGCAAACCTGAGCGAAAGCATTGACAGACCGACAAACTTATCTGTTCCGGTGGCCAAAATTGGAACTACGTGAAATGTCAGTTTTTGCAATGCAAAAACGATATTTAATGGCAGTACTAAAAAGACAGTAGCGACGCCGCCATCGGAACAGATAAGTTTGTCGGTCTGTACGTACGCCGTGGACCCTTTTTGACTTCGCTTCAGTACTGACATAACCTATCTACCTCTTATTTATTATAATATAATTGATTACAAAGTGTTGCTAATTTTTTCGGCTACGGCCAATATAAATAATAAATTGTTGTTTAAAGCTTTTTTTTGTCGGAGTAGAATGCGTTTATGCACTATAACTGCAGGCAAGCTAGACATGCGGCCGTGTGTGGGACTCGAGACTAATGTGTCCACTACCCACTAAAATCCCCCGGTTTACCCTTCACACCCGATTGGGACAAGCCGGTGCTAGCCTTGTGGCTATTGACCAGCCCTGGACTGGTAAGCTGGCGTATTTGACTGCTCGGTTGGGATACAAACCCACGACCCCTATGCGCCAGGGGTCGTGGGTTAGTATCCCAACCGAGACAAATATTTATCTGGTGAACATTTGTGATGGTCCTATGTCTGGATGTTTAGTTGACATTATATTGTTATTAAGTTGACATTATATTTATTATTAAGTAAATATTGTAAAACACAAAATGATTTAAAAAAGGCTATCATAACTGTTGAGTTTCTTGCGGCGCTTCTTCTCAGCAGGCCATTCATTCACGTTGAAGTGCTGGTAGAAAACAAATTTTTTGACGTGCAAAAGAATTTCATGGTAAATCAAATTGCAAAATAAATACTTTGACTTTGACTTATTAGTGTTTAACTTTATTTCAAAATCAACATCAAAATTATTTATTTTTGATACACAGGTATAAAAGATGTACACGGATAAGTTATATTTACATATCGTTCTCTGCTTACACGTGCACTTTTCGCTGACTTGCAATCTTGCGTTGTTGTCGTCAGTCTGTCGTAACTAGGTATGTAGCGCATTCCGATAGCCGCTACAGACTTTTCACAGTCACACACACAGGCAATATTTTTTAAACGTACCTCACAAACTGTGTCTCCAATAAGTCACATATATATAAATATAGGAAAGGTTTTTTGGGTAAAAATTGGCACAGCTTCCCCTCAATATGTTAGCTTTGCAAAGGGTTAGTTATCCATTTGGGCAAAAGGGCCTATTCACGGATAGGCGCCCTTGTCCCTACGTTTAGGGACCAGTATACAGGGTGACATTTTTACCGTACTAAAAACGAAATCTAATAAAATAGTAATAATGTTGAGTCTGTTTGTAAAATTAATATATTTATAAAAAAATAATTGAGGGGGAAACAGTCACAGAACAGGAATCTAAAAAAGATTTGCCAACATCGGACAAACATCTGTTTTTCTGCTGTTTTCAATTTAGGAGATGGTTATCAAAATAATGTAGAATATTACCTATATCACGAGTTTTTATCCGTTTTAAGTTGTTTTATTTAATATGCGTCAAATTAATTGTTTAAAACAAAACATTTTTAAGGTTTAAAAACATACAAAAATTTATCCAGAAAATTAAATGTTTTAATGTAAGAAGAGAATAAAAATTTTATTTTGCTTAAAACCAATACGTCTATGCTTAATAAAACATGATACATGAGTAATGTTAAAAGTTGGGTGTAAGATCGCATGTTTAGCCGTCGCAGCGGCATACAAAATTAAATGTAATTATAACGATTAAATATGTGCACAGGTTAAAATAATTTAAATATAAGTAACATTTGTACCCACTTTTATATATTTTTTAAATAAAAAAATAAAATTCATTCTACCAATTTCAATCAATTAATTAAATAAAATAATATATAATGTCACAAGATTTAAACACCACAACACAGTAAGCAAGTAAAAATGAAATAAAATACCTAAATATTCCTCGACAGAGTAGAAATATTTTTTCAATAGAGTAAGAAAAATATTACGTTAAAAAAGATTCAACTAACTTTTGTAGGTAACTTCTTTACTTTACGTAAAACAACAAAATGTTTTATGTATTATTAAAATTGTTTACAATTTTTCCTTGTGCTATTTTTTTGCGAAAACAAATAACTTTTTTATATTATATAGCCTATCGCTCGCGTGAAATACAACGTTATCAGAAATGTTATCTATATAAATAAAAAATTAAATGATGTTCGTTATTTTCGCTAAAACTCGAGAACGGCTAAACCGATTTGACTAATTTTAGTCTTGAAATATTCGTGGAAGTCCAGGTTTAAACGATGAGAAAATATGGAAAATACTAAAAACTACAATTTTATGTTCCCATAAATCTGTTTCTGTCAAACGAATATAATAATAATAATGTCCTCCTAGCCGAGTTTTCGGCTACGGCAGCCAATCTTTACGATCAGCCAACTACGCAGGATATCAAGTGAGTGCGCAAGCACAGGTGCACTCCCTATTCCCTCACTCTCATAACACGGTGACAGCAGTCTGACACGACCGAAGGGAGATCAGGCGCAGCCCAGGACCAATTGCTTAACGTACCTTCCGAAGCACGGAATCATCATTCTTTTCAGACATTCAGGTGATTCAAGCCTGCAATGTCCTTACCAAACTGGAAACATTCACACAGAGTGATGCTCCTTGCGAGATTCGAACCCACGACCTCCGGGTTTTAGAGCCCAGCGCTCTAACTACTGTACCACGGAGGCAGGTCAATGTAATACATTAACATAATAAAAAGGAGCATAATTATTATGTTACTCTTTGGCACTCAAATTATTGCCACACTAAAAATCATGTTGCACCATTTATCCGTTGCGACTTAAAAAAAGGAGATGAAAAAACACTTCTATTTTTTTTATACTTAAGGTCCTTTTTTATATCTACTAGGTCAGTTGGCAGACAGACACGCAGCCCACCTGATGGTAAGCGGTCACTGCGGCCTATTCTATTGAGCGACACTTTACCAGGAAGTGTCGCTTAAATAAATGTGCTGCCAGACTGTAGGCTCATCTGATCTTCGAGCCTCAGATTTCAAGTGTATTGGCATTGGCTCCCACATTAATATTGCCTGAACACAGCCAGAGCTGTTATGGCGGCAGATTTCACCTGTGGGGGTGGTAGCTAGCCAGTCGGACTCTAAAAAAGCCCTACCACCAACCATACCCAGGCGGGAATCGAACCCACGACCTCCGAATTTTTATACCCGAGCTTAGCCACTGTTCCGCGGTCTATACATTTCAGTATTTGAACGTAACACAGAATTAATCCAAATTACATTCCCCGGGAACCAAACTCACACATTTTTCACACTTGCAAATCAACTTTTAATCCCATATGATTTCACTGCATCCTTCTTATAGTAAAATATACTATATGTAACTCGAACAAAGACTTGGCTACTACGCTTGCGTAGAAACGAACGAGACGGAAGATCGGTCGAACTCAATACTTTGTATGGGAGGAAAAGAGATGGCTATAGTCATAAATTTGTACGAGCAGGCTTCATATATAATTTTAGTTAGGCATGTGTTTTGGAGGCAGTAATTGTATGACCAAACGTATTGCAAGATTCAAATTATAAAAATAACTATCTGACCTGGTGAACTTCGTATAACTCCGTTCGACAGGTAAGAACAGTTTGTTTGGGCAAATAAAATTGTCGTTTTTAGTATTTCTTAGCAATTATTCCATATTTTTTCATCGTTTAAAACTTTCCTGGACTTCCACGAATATTTTCAAGACTAAAATTAGTCAAATCGGTATAGCTGTTTTCGAGTTTTGTCGGGACTAAAGAACATCAATTCATTTTTATATAAAGTATAGATAAAGTGAAAAAGTAAAGTTGAAATGAAGTTATCGTTACAATGATGGGTATTGGCTTAATCGCCACGCTTGTCAAATGCCGATTGGTGACCACAAACCCAAGCTGTGTCCGAAAAAACCGACACAAAGTTAGCTCGACCCGGGAATTGAACCCAGGACCCCGAGATCTTGGTCTGGAACCTAACCCACTAGACCATCGAGGCGTTAAAAAGGCGAGGTATAAAATATTTTCAAAATTTTTTTTTTCTTGTAGGCTTTATTTAAATACTAACTTTATTTAAATACTTTCACCTGCGCGTAATTTCTTTTTTTAAATATCCCGCGGGAATGAGACGTTTCCCGTAGGAATTTTATAGCCTATGTCCTAATCCGGGTTTGAAACTATACGTGTGCCAAATTTCATCTAAATCCGTTCAACCGTTTAGGCGTGATTGAGTAACAAACATCCAAACATCCAGACTTTCGCATTTATAATATTAGTAGGATGCACTAATTTAATAGTCAGACCAACGGAGTCAGACATTAATTTTACATACTGACTCTACCACCGGAGAAGAACTGGCAAGAAACTCGATAGTACCGCTCGATAGTGACTTGTTACAATCACCAAAATGTTTACAATATTTAACAATGTAATATCCATTTGAATACTATTACTAAGTCATATAGTTCAAAGTATTTAAACTAACAACTAGGATCTTTGAGTCCCGGCAGACCAGCGCCCAAAGATGACACCTGTAGCACAAGTACAGTCAAAAGCACGTCAGACTATACACTTTGGACTTTGTACCACTCTTTTGTCGGGGGCATAAGTGCTATTATCGCACTGCGAGTGTTAACCGTGATGTGCTGTTGACCGTACATTATCTATACCATAACAATATAAAGAGGAAAAATTTGATTGTTTGTTTGTATTGAATAGGCTTCGAATCTACTGAACTGATCTTTCCTTGCCATATTGCGGAAAAATATTGAAACTAATGTCTTCAAGTGGCAACAATCAAATAAAAAAACAATAAGATGTCATTCAATAGTGCTGTCGGTCAAAGTGTGATGTCAATTGTCAACCGTGCCTTGTTATATTGGATATTGTAAGTTATTTGTGAGTATAACCATAGCAACCAAGTTTTGCTATAACCATAGCTAATGTGGCGTCTCCAGAAGCAAGTTTTACAATTTCTTGGTCAGGCTATAACGTTTATTCTCACAGACGACTGCATTCCGAATTCGGTGGTAGAGTAGGAGGTAGGTGGTGGTTTATGTTCTTAATTAAGTATATTACTTGAACACCTGTTCTGTATTATCAACAGAAAAGCTATTATATTAGTAAATAAGTTAGTAGACCCTATAACAGGTATCCGCAGAATACCAGCATTGTAAGCTTGGCTTACCGCGGCACATGCTGAGTGGAAACCTTTTAGGTATTGTTAATCCTTTAGTATAAGTCAACTCTAGATAATAAGTGAAATTATTGTAAAAATACCTAATAAACTTTTTCTATTCTATTCTATTTTATATAGAGTCAGTCTGTAACATTAATGTATGACGATTTATAAGTGCTTCTTTGAAGCCTACGTGAATAAAGTATAATTATTTTGATTTTTGATATTAGATTTAATGTGATTCAATTGGTTTTAGAATGTTGCTATAACCTGGAAATAAGCAAGAAACTCAATTGTTATTCTTTGGTTTGCCAGATTGTTTAAGACTTTGTTGATATTATGTTAGCTACTTCAAGATAAATATGGATATCGGAAAACATTGTTTGTCGTGACTCGTGGTAGAGAAGTCAATAGGTATACCGCGTGTTTTTTTTTATTTATTGTTTTCCCGCGGCAGAACGCTTCACCTTTAGTAGTACTGTCGATTTATGCAAGTAATTTTTTTTAATTCTTTGAATTATTTTAATTTTTTTAGTGCATAACAGAAAAATGCATATCAAATGTTAGTAAATTATAGTAAAATATCATCTTTTTATTTATATATCTATTTATTCATAAATTTCAAAAGTGAAAATTGTTTGTTATTATTGACGGTGACAGGTGCGTGTTGTTCTGAAATTATTTTTTATTTTATGACCGGTTTTAATTTAACTCGCAAAGTTTCACTCATTCGTTTATTTAAGTAACGAATGTCTCTGAATGTGTTCTGGTTTAGAATTAAGCCAAAGTTTCGAAGTTGGATTAATATAAAGCCTTTTATCCTTCTAAACATAAATTGTACTGCACTGTGAGTGGTGGCTTGGCTGATTTAATAAGTATGCAATGTATTCTTTATTTTTTATACTACATAGTTCAGTTGGGCGTTGGTAAAAGGCCGGCAACGCATCAGCGATCCCTCTGGTGTTGCAGATGTCCATGGGCGGCGGTGATTGCTTACCATCAGGCGACCCGCTAGCTCGTTTGCCGCCTCTGACATAGAAAAAATCAGGTGGGCTACGTGCCCGCCAACCGATCTAGGGTTAAATAAAACCTGCATACTAGCGCCTCTACCGGTAAATTCACGCATCCTTCCATTGACACGTCAAATTGTCTATATTTTTAACCCAGCAACCCTTCCCTCATTACGTTCCCCATAAGCCTAACTCGGGTACATTACAGAGTTTCGCAATAAAGTGAAGCATACGCATTAAGGGACTCGGAATATTCGGGATTCGGGAGGCATTGTTTGTTTAGACAATTTCGTTTGGGAGTGTGTTAAGTTGAAGTGAACTGATGTTTTAAACTGCAATGATTCACAATCCTACTGCTTTATTATGAAATGAAGTAATTTTTCATGCAAATATACATGATTGATGATGATATAGATACATACAAACTTTTTTTAAGTTTTCTTTTTGCCTTAGTGTTTCGACCGCCTCCGTAGAACAGTGGCTAAGCCGCTCAGGTATAAAACACAGGTCGTGGGTTCGATTCCCGCCTTGTTGGTGGTAGGGCTTTTCAGAGTCCAACTGGCTAACTACCACAGGTGAAATCTGCCGCCAAAACAACCTCCGGTTTTTAACCCTAGCGGCTTAGCCACTGTTCCGCCGTCGCGGTCAATAATATAACTCTGTTTGTGCTACTAATTTTACTCTAAATACAGGTCGAACGAAACTCATTGACACGGATCCTTTGATTCTAAATTCTTACAGAGGGCGTCCTTGTGACGACAACTGAGAGGGTGACCCTCTTGAGTGGGGTTTGAAATCCGATAGGGGTAGTTCAAGAGTGTGAAGAGTAGTGTGTTAATCCTAAGTTAGGAGGACTTATATATTTTTATTGCAATGTGTAACAAGACGAGGCAGATCGTACACCTGATGGTAAGCGCCACGTCTGCCCTTAGATAGTTCAGTGCCAAACAGTAATTTAAGGTGGATCTACGCTTACAAGCCAAACACGAGCCGAGCACGAGCGGAGCACGAGCTGACCCAAAATTCGTGTAGTGTAGACCGACTTCAAGCCTCGACTTCTCCTTTTCTAGTTTTTTTTTCTATTTTGCTATAAAATTATACATAAAAACACCCAGACAGTCACAGATATTTTCATGCACACAAATGCGTATACTGCACGGGGAATGAACTTGAGACTAATTGTGCTTTAGCCGACTTCTTAAACAACACAAATAAAATAAAATGAAATAAATTATTCTGCAAATAGATTTATAATACTTTTGCACGTCATTTCATTTTCTAACCAGCACTTCTGCTAAAAACATGCTTGTACTGCACGTGGATCGAACCTGAGACTTGGTATAATAGCTGGCTTTTCAACCATTAACTATACCAAATCTTCCCTCACATACTAAACTTTGTACTTAGGCTAATAACTCACGGCGCGGTTTTTAATCGCGCCCGCAGCGGTTGCTAACTGGTGATTTGTGCGAGTGTCCGCAGAGTCCGCAGCCGCCGCGGTTGTGGTGCAGTTACAAACCATCCACAATAAGTTGTCTTTTGGTACGTCACGCGGCTATAATAAGTCGCTAGTGCAAAATGACGACGGATTTTACCTCCCGCCCGCGCCGCAGTGGGCATTATAACAGGCCACTGCATGCTAATAAGCACCTGTTCAACATCGGCATGACGGACAGCCCGCTATGCAGAGGCTGCATGGACGCTGAAAAAACACCGGCCCACGTGCTACTGTAGTGCAAGAGTGTGGACCATCATCGAGCGCGCTTACTTCCCAACAGCGGCACCCTGCGGGAGGTGCTCCGGAACATCACAGCAGTGCTGGAGCTCTGGACCGAGCTCAGATGGTTTAAGTGACGGTGTTGGTAACGTATTTCTCGTACAATGGCCCATTTTAGAGGCCAAGTGCGGAAAATCCCCAGTTTACCTAAACCTAACCTAAACCTACCTCCCGCCCGCGGCCGGTTAATTGCGGTCGCCCGCCAAACGATCGCAGAGCGCGCGGGATCTACCCGCCACGACTGCGGGCGGGAATCGCAAACAAACCGCGCGCGCTGCGGGTGAAAATCGCGTCGTGACAACTGCACTTACGATTTACATATAAATCAACATTCTACAGAGGCTACGGGCCAGCAACCGCTGCGGGTGCGATTAAAAACCGCGCCGTGAGTTCTTAGCCTTAGCTAAACAATCTTTTTTGGTATCCGGCCGTCCAAAGATTTTGTCCCAAGCTAAATGAGTTTAAACTTCCCTACACAATTTGGGAAGTTCGTCCCGGTTTATGATGCCATTTCAAAGGGACACAGTTAGGGCTGTCCCAATAGGCAATAGGGATGTAATTAATTTGGTCCACTAAGTAATAATTGCTGAGCTAAGTGTATAAAACCCGGAGGACGCAGTTCGATCCCATGGTTTTAAGCCATGTGCCATTTTGCTTTGTTTTCTTCTTTAAGTTTTTTTTCAACTTTGTGTTTAATTATCTTGAAAAATTGTTGCACTTAGTTCAAGTTCTTTAGTGTATATCAATTTTTTCTTCATTTTGTGTTACAAATCTTATCTTACTTAATATTATAAATGCGAAAGTCTGGATGTTTGGATGTTTAGATGTTTGGATGTTTGTTTGTTCCTCAATCACGCCTAAACGACTGAACGGATTTAGATGAAATTTGGCACACGTATAGTTTATAACCCGGATTAGGACATAGGCCATAAAAATCTTACGGGAAACGTCTAATTCCTGCGGGAATAACAATCTTGAAACTACTGAACCGATTTGAATAATTCTTTCACTGTTGGAAAGCTACACTATCCCCCGTGAACATAGGGTACTTTTGATACCGGAAATGTCGGGGGAAGGAGGGATATTTGAAAAGAAGAGATTACGCGCGGGTGAAACCGCGGGCGGAAGGCTAGTCCTAAATAAAGAAACTTAGTGGCGACGGTATATTTTTTTGTGATAGTTTAGTTTGCAGACATACATACCTATAGGGACGATCCATTAATCAAGTTTAGTGGTTTTTTTTTTGGCATTATTTAAATGCAATTCAAATTCGCATTAATACAATAGTTATTTATGTGACTGCTGCATAATAAGGGTCATTAAAATACGAATGTGGTTTTATGAAACGAACGAAGTGAGTTTCATAAAAGAATCACATGAGTATTTTAATGACTAATTATGTACAGTCACATACATAACTTTATCTTCATTCATACGATAATATGTCTATTTTATAGTCAGGATTGATGAGCAAACGCCCTAGTTACCAACTTAATCTGTATGTAAAAGTTAGTACTGACATAATGACTGACGTTTGTAGTTTTTAAAATCCATAAACAATCTAGACTCGAGTTGATTTCGATTCTCAAATCGATTGTTATAATTTCAGCATCGAATTAAATGTATAGGAATGGAACATAAAATTACTAATCGACTAATTCGATAATCGAAAAAACCTATTAATTTTTACTTTTAAAGAAGACGTTCGAAATTTGAACGAAATTAAGTATCGGTTACCGACACTAAAATGTAAACATTTCAATGCAGCCACAGATACTTATATCTAAATGTAGGGCGTTTGCTCATCGCTCCTGAATATAAAAAAGACATATTATGGTATGGATGTAGATAAAAAAACTTATCCCTCAAGTAATAATCAAGGCTTTGGAGCTGAAATACAACATTCACTAGCTTCAAGATTCGCCCCACTTCTAAGTGGGCTTAAAATCCCCTACACAATTTGGAAATGCCAGAGCCTTTACGAGGCTATAGTGCAGGGACGTTACTAGGGTTGACACAAGAGCGTTTTCTTTCAAGTAATTGAACTGAGGCGCTCGTGGCGCAGCTGTGACAGTAGTTCGTTAGCGATACCGAAAGTCAAGCTACCTACGCCGCGGTCGGTTAATGGATGGGTGACCATTCTGACCATATTTAGTGACATTAATTTCGAGCGTCTCCGTGCTTCGGAAGGCACGTTAAGCTGTTGGTCCCGGCTGATATTTACTATAATGTAAATATTAGTCGTCAAGCCTAGGGCGGCTTGATAACATCTGACATTAAGGTTGGTCACTTGCCTTACGCACCCCTCCACCAACCCGCATTAGGCCAGCGTGGTGGAGTATGGCCCACACTATCTCACAATTGAGATGAGGCCTGTGGGAACGTATATAGGCTGATGATGAATTCAACTGAAAGGCACTGGTTGACCCCCTCGCTATGAAAGACTTTGTTGATTTATGTCGAAGGGAGCAAATGAGCCAGCGTGTCGCCTGATGGTAAGCAAACATCGCCGCCCATGGACATCTGCAACACCAGAGGGATCGCTGATGCGTTGCCGGCCTATGAGGGTATGGGGAGTGTGGGCCTCCGGCACTCTTACAAACCAGACGAAACACAATAGTAGTCACTATTATTTCACGCTGGTGTTATGTGGGAGGGTGACACTTCCGGCCCATTCGTACTATAAAACAGCATGGCTCTACAAGATACTAAAACTGTTGATGACGTCAATTGTGAATTTTGAAAAACAGGAGCTATAACATTTAGCAATAATTCCAAATAATAAATTACATGTTTTATTATCATTACGTTACCATAAATCGTGAGAAAATTTGAAAATCTTAATGAAAAATACCGTGTCAACGTGTCGCTTTGGTCTGACGAAAAGAAAGCACTGGGTATTAAGCAATATTCCTAAGTATAAAAAAGAAACTTATTCCCTAGTCTATGTCTGTGCAAAATTTTATCTAAATCGGTTTTGTGGTTTAGGCATAACAATTATACAGATGAAACTAGCGGGCGCCCGCGGTTTCACCCGCGTGGTTCCCGTTCCCGTGGGAATATCGAGATATCCTTTCTTAGCGGATGTCTACGTCATAACATCAACCTGCATGCCGAATTTCAGCCCGATCCGTCCAGTAGTTTGGGCTGTGCGTTGATAGCTATCTATGTCAGTCAGTCACCTTTGAGTTTTATATATATAGATAAGGAAAACATTACTTAATTTTATTCAATTTATTTCGACAGCCCTTAAGAATTTTCAACTCATTTTAGACCGCCATCTCTTTAGTCGCAACCCTAGCGACATATACATATATTAACGATAGTATATCTGTAGAATTGTTCCCGTATAAACCCTAATGTTTATGTATTCTGTCACTTTTCCCTTCTTTTTCTTATTTAGGGCAAAAGTTTTTACTTTTTGACCGCCTCCGTGGAACAGTGGTTAAGCGGGGTATAATGCGGAGGTCGTAGGTTCGATTGGCTTAAGTCTGGTTACAGGTAGACAAAATAAATAATATCTCTAGACATTATTTATACAGCGCCATCTAGCCCCAAACTAAGCCTTAGCTTGTGCTGTGTATAAACTATTTTTTGTAAATACAACATAGAAACACCCACACCGATACAAACAGACATGTTCATGCACACAAATGTTTGTACCGTGCGGGGATCGAACCCACGACCTCTGGTGTAATAGCCGACTTCTCAACCATTACACTAAACGGCTCGTCATTCTACGAGTATATTGAAAATGTTTGCGTGCGAGTAGTGACGATATATACGGAGTGGACTCTCTGCTTCAACCTACTTTGTGTCAAAACAAAAAAAAACAAGCTCAAACTAAATGTCTAGATTACAGATTGCGTGCGACACCCCCATAAATACTAACATGCCGCGACCATTGACATCAAAACAAATTCAATAAACCAAGAAGTTGGTTTTCTCCACCGATCCGACACTGGCACTAAAAGATACGTATCCAGCACCAATCCCGAAAATGGCACTAAAAGAGACGTTTCCGGCACTAAACAGGTTTAATTTTCATATTTCCAAGCCCTGTTTGTGCCTTTTGATAAATAAACACGCAATCACAATATTTTTATGGTGTTGAGATCCTGTGGAAGCTGCGATATGTTTTTTTGTATTGAACTAGCGGCCGCCTTCGCGGTTTCACCCGCGCGTAATTTATTTTTTAACTATCCCCCCTTCTCCCCACATTCCCGGGATCAAAAGTACACAATGTCACCGGAGATAGTGTAGCTTTCCATCAGTGATAGAATTTTTCAAATCGGTTCGGTAGTTTTGAAGCCTATTTAATACAAACAAACAAACAAATCTTTCCTCCTTATATAATATTAATATAGATATAGTAGGTTGAATTGAAATGGAACTAAGCGGAATTAAATGAAGGAAACGGAATGTAATAGAATTAATCGGAATGTAATGGATGAGACCAATGATATTATAATTTATAATATCATTGGATGAGACCATAGAAAAGAAAGAAAATTTTCTTGTTCTGTGGATGAGACGGAATCTTATTTAGTAAAACGAAATCAACCAAACTACTCATAAAATATACATTTTTTTTATTGTTGGTACTTTAACTTAGAAAACTGTATGTCATAGAATTCAAATAATGATTGTGTTGACAAAATGTAAAAACAAATATTTGATGATTGAAAAGAGGAACTATTAAGTTTCTTGCTACAGACAGACAGACACACATATCATTATCATCATCATCTTGTCGCAGTCCACTGCTGGACATAGGCCTTGCAAGCACTTGCAAGCGTTAAGAAAATTTCCCGTAACGTTGCAGCCCGTCACCGGGATTTTGCATTTAGCTACGCCTTTAGATGTAAACCATCATCATCTTTCAGATCAAACTTATAACACTCCTCTTTTTGCGTCGGTGGTTAAAAAGTATAGTATCGCATGAAATATCCTAGCTTTAACTGGACGAAAAACACCATAATCGCGTCGACGGCACGCGAGCGAGTCACGAAACATTTTATTCAATACATCCAGAATGTGTTATAACCAATTATTTATTTGTATACGACAAACTGTGGAATTTAGTTTAGTATATATTCTGTGATTTAGTTGACCAAGCTCATTTTACTGTTGTGTTAAAAAGTTTAACTCATTGGTGCCACATGATATTATACAATGGTGTATATCCTTCTAATATGTCATTAATGCGTTTCTTTTATTTATCGAATAATTCATGGACCTTATGTTAATAAATATTACGCAATCTCAATTAGTACCAAACCAAAAAAAAAGTATTATAAATGCGAAAGTCTGGATGTTTGGATGTTTGTTACTCAATCACGTCTTAACGGCTGAACGGATAGATGAAAGGCACACCGTATAGTTTATAACCCGGATTATGACATCTATTTAAATAAAACTCAAAGGTGACTGGCTGACTGACTGACATAGATATCTATCAACGCACAGCCCAAACCACTGGACGGATCGGGCTGAAATTTGGCATGCAGGTGCATGTTATGACGTAGGCATACGCTAAGAAAGGTTTTTTGATCAATTCCCACGGGAACGGGATCCACGCGGGTGAAACTGCGGGCGGCCGCTAGTAATCTATAAAATTCCTACGGGAAACGTCTCATTCCCGCGGGATATTTGAATAAGAGATTACGCGCGGGTGAAACCGCGCGCGGAAGGCTAGTATTACATAGTTTGGGTTTTCACTTGTTACTTAAACGAGAATACTGTGATCAAAAGGTCTCGGGTACGATTCCTGGGGATGTACAACATTTAAGCAAGTATTTTTCAAACATAGATCGGGTTTGCGGTCACCAGTCCGCACGTGACAAACGTGGTGATTACGTAACTATCATCATTTTTGGATATTAATTATTCAAGTCAAGTTTCCGCTTGCTACACACGGATTAGTCATCACGAAACCGAGCTGTCTTCAAAAAATCTGAAACAAAACTTCGCCTCGGTAATCGAACCCATGACCCTTTTTTTTGTGGAGGGGAATGCTTTTAGGCACCATAACTCGTCTGGGGTAGGCGAACCGTGTGTGGGACTCGTGCAATCCATGCCCCAGTCTTTATAAAGACTGGTGCACGGAGAATACCCACTAAACCCCCCCGCGCTCCTGCATCGCCGTCGGCAGCGTCTCTGAGCTAGGACAGACCCTGACAACCAGAGACACCGCAGGGCGACCTGCCCGCCTCTTACAGGGCGGGCCCCACTTGCCTACCCCCGGTGGAGAACCCATGACCCTGTTATTACGGCCGGGCCGTATACTTACACCACTAAGCATCTTATTTAAAAGAAAACAGATCCGCCCTTGTTCTTCCCGAATAAAACAATAAATCGTCTCTAGTTATGAGGCTCATATCGAAATCTCGGCAACTCTAGTATCAATTTATCGATAAATTGCACCCATCAATCCACTATGGCGTCTACAGACAGCTGAAACAAAATGGCGTCATTATTCAAAATGGCGCGGAAAGTGTTACCGGTCCGGTCATTGACATTTTTAATTTAGTTGGAACGCTGACGGAATGTATTTGTTAACTCTAGAAGAATTTTCACTACACAAAGTTTTTAACTCTTTAGAGATTTAAGTTTTAGATATCCTGAAATAAGTAATTCTTATTTTTGAGTACTTGTTCAATAAAGATCGGTTTTTGCTAAGTAGCTAAACAGTTTTTATCAACTTGACTTCAAAGCTTAAGTTTTATAAAAACTCTACCCTGCCATTTTACCTACTCAAGGAAAATAACCAACTTTTAAAAAGAGCAGGAGGTTCTTAATTGAACTGTGCCTCTATGTTTTTTGCGTGTTACCTCATAATTTTTTATTGGGTAAACCAATTTTGATGATTCTTTTTTTTCGAAAGCTGGTCTATGTGATGTGATTTCATTGTTTGAACAACATCACAAACAGTTGGAGGTATTCCTAAAAAAGTATATTTTATTGTGTTAGTTTCTTTAATTAATCATGTTAAACATAAAAAGTTAAGAAACTAACGTCACGACGCCTTCTCTTCTTTTTGTTTAAATTATCAGTTTATGTCTCATATTTTATAATTTCACCAGCGCGTAATTTCTTTTTTCAAATATACCCCCCTTCCTCCACATTTCTGGGATCAAAAATACCCTATCCTTATTTAAAACAAAATGGCCGCCTTCGCTCAATGCGCGCGAATATATTAGTCAGCAGGATTGACATTTTTAATTTAACCAAATGAGGGACAGTAGGGCTGTGGACTCATTAATTAACTTTTTAAAACAGTAACTCTGTATAATTATTGGAGGGGACGCCTCCCAATAGGGAATAATTAACCATTGACTATACAGGGAAAGGTCCTCGAGTGGTGGCCACGTACCGGGAAACGCAGCTGTGGTAGGCCTCCCACAAGGTGGACCGATGATCTCATAAAGATCGCCGGAATCCACTGGATGCGGGTGGCGCAGGACCGATCGGTTTGGAGATCCTTGGGGGAGGCCTATGTCCAGCAGTGGACGTTGTTTGGCTAAAATGATGATGTTGATGATACAGAGTGTCCCAAAAATGACACGTCACAGTGACACCGGAGGTAGGCCAGCATAAGAGGCATCGAACAAGCCTGACATGACCTCAGTAAAAGTTGCTCGGTTTTCAAGATCCACCATCTGTATCACAAAATGGCCGATGACAAAAATAAAAATAAAAAATGATTTTGACGTTGCGACGTGTGTGGAAAACGATTGAAACTGGCTTAAAACTAATAATTTCAAAAGGGTTTCGTTGCAGTAGCGTTTCACCGTCTGCTCTGGGCCTAGTCATGCTGGGTGAACTAAAGACCTGTCAGTGATCTTGGATTCCTAGGTCCAATTAATATTTTTTATCCGATTTTTTAACGTCATTGTAACGATGACTTAATTTCAATGAGAGGCCTTCGCCTTTCGGACATTAACAGGCTGATACTTCACTATTGTAATTGTTATTCTTAACTTATTCTAACCTTGTCTTTCATTCCATTTCACTCCAGACGTCGAGTTAGTAGACTTAATTATCATTCAAGACACGATTGCTGAATGACGTCACCCGTTGTCCTAGGTAAACGACAAACGCGACAATGCAACGCGACGCGACGCGACGCGAAAATATCAAGTACTCGTTGTGTATGATAGTGGCCTACGTTGTCGCGTTAGTCTGCGACGAATGCGGACTTGTTTTTTGCGCGACAAGACGCAACGACGCAACGATTTGAAGAGTTGCTGTCCAATTACCAATTAAATGCAAAATGCTAAGGTCTAGTACTTAAAATAAGAATTTGCCCATAGTTAAAACCACAGAAATCTAAATAATATTTAGATTTCTGTGGTTAAAACAGTACTGAAATAAGAGCAAATCTGCCGAATTTGCCTCGTTTGTCGCTCTTACGGGCCTCGGATGACATAGGACACCAGTCACGTGAAGTATTGGTCGCTTTACGTCGCATCGCGTCGCGTCGCTAATGTCCGCGATTGTCGCTCACCTAGGACAACGGGTCAGTTATTTGTATGGGGGTCCAAAGTTGGTCTTGGGAAGAAGTCGGTTTCCTACTGTTTACAACTCTCGTAGGAGTGTTGGGAGAGAGTAGAATTTTGTAGAAGTTATTGGTTTGATCCCCGGTGAGTAATAATTAATTTATTATTATTGTTTTTAACGCCTCGATGGTTTCTGTTTACTCGACTTTGTGTCAGTTTTTTCGGATACAGGTCGGGTTTGTGATCACCAACCCGCATTTGGCAAGTGTGGTGATTAAGCCAATACCCATCATTGTAGCGATAACTTGATTTCAAGGATGGAGGCCTTTGCCCTGCAGTGGTACATTAAGTAGGCTGGTACTTTACTTTTACTACTTTGTTATCTTGTTGTGTTTGGTTTGATGGCTTCCATCTTTAAAATTAATTATTGATGAGTTTGTGACGTATGAAGATCATGTATCATCATATCATGACGTCAACGAAAAGGGAAGATCTCCCTCCGAGCTAGGTGTCTGTGCTCGGGGACCGCGGCCCAATGTACCGTCTTGGTGTACCGAATTGTCCCTCAATGGAATAGGCCGCAGTGACCGCTTACCATCAGGTGGGCTGCGTGCCTGTCTGCCAACTGACGTGGTATATATAAAAAAAGATTACAGCTGTATATTTCTTTTAATAAATAACTCATGACGGTAGCAGTCCTTCTGTAATTCATTTTTATTTTGTGTTCGTTTTGTTGCAAAAGGAACACCATATTCGCACGCACATCTCACATTTCTCCCTACGAAAATAACTGGACCATTACCCGCAGACCTGTTGCTTGAACAAGATGGCGGCCTGTCACTTTGACAGATGACAAATGCTCGCTCTTTAGCGCGACCTCTGACGGGTTTTGTCTTACATAGGGGCGGCTACCTACTTCGACACGGGTGAAGAAATGACGTAATTAATTTAAGGTTTAGTTTTTCGTTTGTTAGTTTTAGTAATTTTCTTTTTTTAACAGCCTTCGTGTTACAATGGCTAGCAAGTCACACTAAGTTTTGTAGTGGTAGAGCCATGCTGTTTTACAGTACGAATGTGCCTGCTCGTCCGGGAAAGTACCACCCTCTCACATAACACCAGCGTGAAATAATAGGGACTACTTTTGTGTTTCGTCTGCTTTGTGAGAGTGCCGGAGGCCCTCCTTAAAAGGCCGGCAACGCATCAGCGATCCCTCTGGTGTTGCAGATGTCCATGTGCGGCAAAGATTTAAATCTTTGATGGGCGGTGGTAATTGTGTACCATCAGGCGACCCGCGGGCTTGTTTGCCACCTCAGAGAGAAATAGAAAGCAACTAAGAATTATTTTAAGAAATTATCTGACAATCTGGCCCCTTATTATTGTGAAAATTTTGGCGATTGAATAGAGTAATTATAGAGGTTCGTGCCGGTTCTTTTTGATAGATGGTATAGCCTGACCAAGAAAATAAAAAACCAGCTCTGGAGGCGCCACATTAGCTAATGGTTATAGCAACACTTGGTTGCTATGATTATACTCACAAATAACTCACAATATACAGGGTGTTCGGAAGAACGTTGAACATACGATTATGGGGGGTAGTTGGGGTGGTCTGATAACTAACTAGCTCAAAAGATTTCACCTAGGTCACAAGATTTTTTTTTAATTATTTTTTTTATAAATTTCTATAATTTTTCGGTTTTGTACGTTTAAACCCGTCTAACTTTTTTTTTAATGACCAGATCCAAATAATTTTTTCATTATTGGAATCTTAGTAATTGTTAGGTCCCTTTAAATAAAAAGTTGTAAATTGCACATTGCTAGAAGCAAAGTTATGGGCCCTCAAACATAAAATAAGAGTTGAAACTAATTTTGAATCTCAACTTCGCGTAGCATTTAAAAAAATAAATAAAAGGGATGGATGACTTCTGATTTGTTAAAAACATCTCCAAAGTGTGAGCTTTATAACGATATTTCGTTTGTTTTGATATCTTTTTTGTAACCAAAATTATTCGATGTTTTCTACCCAGGCGGACCATTTCGACGAAAATCTACATACGTGAAAACTTAAATGTTTTGCGAAATTTATCAATGCAAAGGTCAAAATAACGAATTACTGGGATAGTGACATAAAGCAGGTAGATTTTTTTTCACTCTTGCACAAATAACGACTATCTTTTCTCTCTTTCACTCTGTGTGGAATGCGCGGCGAGTGACGCTTCCCAAGATGGTAATAATAATAATGTTTCACTCTAGTACACTTACATCGTATCTTTCCTCTCTTTCGCTTTCGGAACAGGCGACTCAGTGTAAGTGACAGAACCAAAGAGGACAGAATTCTTAGTCGAGACTTAACTGCCTCTGCGATCATACGTGCCCTTTGTACCTACTCTTGTTACAGTTATCTTCGTTTTGTATTATTGTTATCAGTTGTTTTGTTAAGTTTTGTTATTTCTGTTACGTTTGTTAATCGATAAAATGACTTCATTTACCAATGAGGAATATGCGGACATTTTAATGGCATAATATGGAAGAGCTAACTCCAATGCGCGTGAAGCGCGTAGAATTTATCAAGAACGAAGATAACTGTAACAAGAGTAGGCACAAAGGGCACGTATAATCGCAGAGACAGTTAAGTCTCGACTAAGAGTTCTGACACTTACACTGAGTCGCCTGTTCCGAAAGCGAAGGAGAGGAAAGATACGATGTAAGTGTACTAGAGTCAAACATTATTATTATTACCTTCTTGGACAGTTAAGTCTCGACTAAGAGTTCTGACACTTACACTGAGTCGCCTGTTCCGAAAGCGAAAGAGAGGGAAGATACGATGTAAGTGTACTAGAGTGAAACATTAGTATTATTACCTTCTTGGGAAGCGTCACTCGCCGCGCATTCCACACAGAGTGAAAGAGAGAAAAGATAGCCTTTATGTGTGCAAGAGTGAGAAAAAATCTACATTCTTTATGTCACTATCCCACTAATTTGTTAGTTTGACCTTTGCATTGACAAATTTCGCAAAACATTTAAGTTTTCACATAAGTAGATTTTCGTCGAAATGGTCCGCCTGGGTAGAAAACATCGAATAATTTTGGTTACAAAAAAGATATCAAAACAAACGACATATCGTTATAAAGCTCACACTTTGGAGATGTTTTTAACAAATCAGAAGTCATCCATCCCTTTTATTTATTTTTTAAATGCTAAGCGAAGTTGAGATTCAAAATTTGTTTCAACTCTTATTTTATGTTTGAGGGCCCATAACTTTGTTTCTAGCAATGTGCAATTTACAACTGTTTATTTAAAGGGACCTACCAATCACTAAGATTCCAATAATGAAAAAATTATTTGGATCTGGTTATAAAAAAAAAAGTTAGACGGGTGTAAAGGTACAAAACCGAAAAATTATAGAAATTTATAAAAAAAATAATTAAAAAAAAATCTTGAGACCTAGGTGAAATCTTTTGAGCTAGTTAGTTAACAGACCACCCCAACTACCCCCCATTATCGTATGTTCAACGTTCTTCCGAACACCCTGTATGGTTGACAATTGACATCACACTTTGACAGAGAGCTATAATTAATGACATCTTATTGTTTTTAATTTGATTGTTGTCATTTAAAGAAATTAGTTCCAATATTTTTCCGCAATATGGCGAGGTTTTTTATTTTAATGATCGGGCTAACATTCCAAACCAGAAAACAAGTTTGAAGAAACTACTCCAAAATAAAGTTCTGATTTCAATAGAGAACAAAAACTCCAATAAACAATAAGGGTACATAAACGTTTTTCCGCCGACGTTTAAAAACGCGTTTGTCACCTCCAGAACTTCATCGATATTCGTAACAAGGATGCTGGACATAGTAAAAAGAGGACACAGTATGTTAGGTTCATACATCGCACCGCGGCTTGTATAACGTGTGCGCCACATCCTACTAATATTATAAATGCGAAAGTCTGGATGTTTGGATGTTTGGATGTTTAGAAGTTTAGATGTTTGGATGTTTGGATGTTTGTTCCTCAATCACGCCTAAACGGCTGAACGGATTTAGAAGAAATTTGGCACACGTATAGTTTATAATCCGGAATAGGACATAGGCTATAAAATTCCTACGGGAAACGTTTCATTCCTGCGGGAATATCAATTTTGAAACTACTGAACCAATTTAAATAATTCTTTCACTATTGGAAAGCTACACTATCCCCGGTGAACATAGGGTACTTTTGATCCTGGAAACGTGGGGGGATATTTGAAAAAAAAGATTACGCGCGGGTGAAACCGCGGGCGGAAGGCTAGTAGTATCTAATAATCTAAGTCAAAGTCAAAGTTTTGGTTAAAGTTAGACTATTTTAGAGTCCGACAAGCTAGTTACCACCCCCACAGGTGAAATCTACCGCCATAACAGCTCTGGCTGTGTTCCGGCAGTACAAATACTTGAAATCAGAAGCTCGAAGATCAGATGAGCCTACAGTCTGGCAGCACATTAAGCGACGCTTCCAAGCGAAGTGTCTCTCAGTGGAATAGGCTGCAGTGGCCGCTTACCATCAGGTGGGCTGCGTGTCTGTCTGCCAACTGACCTTGTATAAAAAAAGTATCGTATAAAAAAACATACAAACCAAACGCGGTGCGGTGTATAAAGGTAACGTACTTACTCTTTCTACTACGTCCCTGTTTTAAAACAAAAGACGCGCTAACGCCAGCTGTCAAAGTGACAAGCAACAGGTTGTCTCCTTTAATGATACGTTTTCTTCGGAGTCCTTACGAATTGTAACTTTGGGGATCGATTGCTTGTTTAAAAGATTTTGGTAACAGTATCTTTGGTGAGAAATTGTTGACGACGCCTGAAATAGATTTTACTTAATCTTAGTCATTATTATAAAGTTTAGCTTTTCTTGTTGTTCAAGATCTTAAGAAAATAAATATGCCTGGAAATTATTCGCGTAGCGCCGTCTAGCTCCAAACGTTGACCGCCTCCGTGGAACAGTGGCTAAGGAGCTCAGGTATAAAAACCCGAAGGTCGTGGGTTCGATTCCCGCCTTGGGTCTGGTTGGTGGTAGGACTTTTTCAGAGTCCGACTGGCTAGCTACCACCCCCACAGGTGAAATCTCCCGCCATAACAACTCTGGCTGTGTTCCGGCAATATTAATGTGGGAGCCAGTACACTTGAAATTGAAGGCTCGAAGTTCAATGAGCCTACAGTCTGGCAGCACTTTGAGCGACGCCTGATGAAATGTCCCTCAATGGAATAGGCCGCAGTGGCTGCTTACCATCAGGTGGGCTGCGAGTCTGTCTGCCAACTGATGTGGTATAAAAAAACACTTTTTGTTAAAAATACATACATACATATTTTACATTAGAAACACTCGGATCGATAAAAACATACATGTGCACATGAATTTTTATACCATTTTTTTGGGAGGTGAATGCGTTTATGCACTATAACCGCAGGCTAGCTAGTAGACCTGCAGCCGTGTGTAGGACTCGAGACTAAAGCGTCCACTACCTACTAAACTCCCTCGGTTTCCCCTTCACATCCGGCGCTCACACAAACCAGACGAAACACAATAGTAGTCACTATTATTTCACGCTGGTGTTATGTGAGAGGGTGGTACTTCCCCGGACGAGCCGGCCTATCCGTACTGTAACCACTACAATATACTTCTACTTTTTATCCCGTAAAAAATCACATTCCAGCGGGACTACCCTCAGGCGGCAGGTTAATTCCACAGAAGCATGTAATCTAATCTTCTAAAGACATATTTCTACAAAAATATATAATCTTCGCCGAAAAATCTAATAAATGCCTCTTTAAATCATCCCTTTGTCCCTTATTAGGGTTATTTGGGACCTAAATTAAAGCAGATTAGTCCTTTTTGTCCCATAATAGATTCCCATGTCAGAAAAGGTTTTAATATGTATGACTTTTAATTGAATTTCATGAATCGTCGGGCTTTCCTTCGACAAACATTAATTGACCTCGTCTGTGGAACAGTGGCCGCTCGGGTATAAAGCCCGGAGGTCGAGGATTCAGGCGACTGGGACCACTACATAGCTGGGACCGCGGTCCCAGTTGCCTGATTAGTTTTTATTTATTTATTTCGCTAGGCGAGTGGGACCACCCGTAATTTTAATCACAAATCCATTGTTGAAATACAAGATTTAGTACAGTTAGCACAAAAGGTGTCATAAATAAAACAAACAAAATGGTCCCAGTCGACCGATTCAAAAATGTTAACAGGTAACTGGGACCGCGGTCCCAGTTTCATATGGTCCCAGTCGCCTGAATCCTCGGAGGTCGTGGGTCCAATTCCCGCCGTGGGTCGGTTGTTGGTAGGACTATTTCAGAGTCCGACTGGCTAGCTACCACAGGTGAAATCTGCCGCCATAACAGCTCTGGCTGTGTTCCGGCAATATTCATGTGGGAGCAATAGATGAGCCTACAGTCTGGCAGCTCATTGAGGGACGCTTTCAGGTGAAGCGTCTCTCAGTGAAATAGGCCGCAGTTACCGCTTACCATCAGGTGGGCTGCGTGCCTGTCTGCCAACTGACCTAGTATCTTTATCTATACTAATATTATAAAGAGGAATGATTTAACTGTTTGTTTCTATGTTTGTTTGTTTGTTTGTATTGAATAGGCCCCGAAACTACTGAACCGATTTGAATAATTCTTTCACTGTTGAATAGCTACACTATCCCCGGTTAACAAAGGGTACACTTTATCCCGAAAAGGGGGGGGGAAGGGGGGAATATTTGAAAAAAGAAATTACGCACGGGTAAAACCTCGGGCGGAAGGCTAGAAAAAAAAAACTTAACTGCATTATAAAATAGATTGATACAAAATTATGTAGACTAACCATGAGAAGCTTTTTAAACTGTACAAAATATCCCAATGAACCAAAAACAAGAGTACAACAAAGGGTTACAAAATGACATCGCTAAACGGGGCCCGAATGACCCATGTCATCGCTCTAAGCCAGAAGCGGCGGCGAGAGCAGGGTTAACTGTCAAAATGTCAAAATTAACGTTGGCTTTTGAGGCCGCGTTTAAAAATGGCGAATTAACGGAAGTTAGCGTTTGAGGGTTAATTTACAAAGGATTGTTTTGATCTTTTTTTCAATCGGCAAATCATCAAAAAGAAAAACAAATTTAAAAAAGCCTTGGTGAAGATTTTTTTAGTATTTGTTGGGTTTTCAGGGATCCGTATTATAAATAATGTCAATAATTTAATTGGATTGTATTTAACTGTACATCAAAAAAATACTGATTTTGGATCAAAAATAACCTAACCTAACCTTTGGTGTGCAATCGTTATTTTGATGTACATTTCAGTATTTTTTTTAAAGTACACTTAAAAATATCCCAATTTATTTATCACAGGTTGTAAAGTCATGCCACAAAAGCATTTTAATATCAAGCAAAAGTAATAAAATAAATAAGTTATATAAATATAACATACCGAAATGAAAGAACCGAATGCGACAACGCTGAATGGTGTAGAGTCCGTCAATGGAATAGACAGCAGTGGCCGCTTACCAGGGGGCTTCGTGACTTCGTCGTTTGACCCCGGTCCCGACAGCGCGGTGTCAAGCGGCGAACATTATTTTTCGACTTCGTCACTTGACACCGCTGTTATTATTTCAGGTGGGCTGTGAGCCTCTGCCAACAGATCTAGTATGTATTAAAAGAAAATCTGAATCTTTTGCCTATATTTAGTTTTAAATGTTTAGAAGGAACCCTCGCTCTGAGTTTCAATCGCACAAACGGTATTTTTCATAGATCTGTTAACAAAGAAAATTGTTTGTGTTTCATGTATTTTTTTACACAACAGTATATTAGTTTGAAACATCTGTTGTTTCATAACAATAGGGTTTTCGTGGATATGATTACAAAGATAACGAATGAGTTAAAGCTTGAATAACATACATGTAAAACAAATAATATAAATGTTAATTTAAATATATTTGTTTTACATATGTGCTTGGGCTTAATCTCTGAGCTAAATTATTATTTAACTTTTTCAAGCGTTTTGCCCTGATCTATAGAGTACGAGTAAATGGTCTAAGATCCTACTGCTCGATTGTGCAGGTATATGTTTTTTGATACAACTAATTTAAAATGAATGTTAAGAAAGTATGCAATGGAATAAGGATAGGATGCCTATAAAAAATTGGCCGCAATTACCTGTAATTAATTGTGGTATAATTAATTCGCTAATATTTTACCTTGTAACTATATGTTTATCTAATGAATTTTACGACATTGGAAAGATAATAACGCACACCCGGTAAAAAACTGTCATAACACAAAAACAGGCTAATCTCACCCCTTGCAGTAAAATATTATTTTCCTGCAAAAAGTGAGATTATAAAAATATTATTTTACTGAAAAAAGTGAGACCCGCCTTGCCTCTACGTTATGACAGTTTTTTTTAGCGGGTGTGCGATTATGTCGTCAATTATTATTAAGTAACAAAATGACTCTACCAGATTTGGTTATTTTTATGTTATGACAGTTTTTTACCGGGAGTGCGATAATGTCTAAGTTTATGTTATTTTTTTTACCTTTGAATGCATTTTGTTTCCCTATATAAATGTTAACAAAATAGTAGGAAGCGTATTATGATCAATCAAGTTCTTTATACGAGTATTTCAGAGTTAATATAGTGTGAAACACAAAATTAATAAACTAATTCCACAGTTTTACAAACCAATTGTGCTAATTCTATGGTGTGGAAGTAGAAAAAATATTATTTCTTTGTGGGAAAGCAGCGTATGTTTGTTAGTCACAGCACAATTATCAAATCGATTTATTAGGTATGGTTCTTTTTAATCTAGAAGTCACTAGTCAAGAAGTCTCTATATTATTGAAATATAGTTCATGATTCCTCTTTTAAGGCGATCGGTGTCGCCCTCAATGAATAAAAAATCATATCATATAATATTAATACAAATATTAAGAAATCCTATGTTGCATTTGTATAAAAGAGGATAAAGCCTAATTGCTCGGAGAACCGCCTTAACGTTAAATACGCACATAAGACCAAACATAAGTGTATTAGCCGAGTTTCCGGCTACGGTGGCCAATCTTTTGCGATCAGTCAACTACTTAGGATATATTATAGTGCACAAGTGAGTGCACAAGCACAGGTGCACTCCCTATTCCCTCACTCTCATAACACGGTGGGACAGCAGTCTGACACGACCGAAGAGAGATCAGGCCTTCCGAAGCACGGAATCATCATTCTTTTCAGACATTCAGGTGATTCAAGCCTTCAATGTCGTAACCAAACTGGAAACATTCGCGCAAAGTGATGTTCCCCGCGGGTTTCGAAGCCACAACTTCCGGGTATTAGAGCCCAAAGCCCATTGTATCACGGAGGCAGTTCAATAAGTGTATATTTTATACTTAAAGTGCGCCCTCAAAATTCTCCTAACTTAGACCCTACCCAAAAGTGTACCCCTTCCTTTATGCATAGTTGATGCGATCCTGCTATGTTTGAACTTCTCGTTGTTTACAACTTGTCAGCTTTGTTACACGGGATCATAATACATATATAGATACTAGCCTTTCGCTCGCGACTTTGCCTGCATAAGCCTGCATATATTAAACTAAACTAGCCTTCCGCCCGCGGTTTCACCAGCGCGTAATTTCTTTTTTTAAATATTAGCTTCTTCCCCCAACATTTCAGGATAAAAAGTACTCTATGTTCACCGGGAATAGTGGAGCTTTCCAACAGTACAAGAATTTTTCAAATCAGTTCAGTAGTTTCGGAACCTATTCAATACAAACAAACAATAAAATCTTTCTTCTTTATAATACATATTAGTATAGACTAGCCATTCGCCCGCGGTTTCACCAGCTCCTAATTTGTCCCCCTCTTCCCCCCACATTTCCGGGATAAAAAGAACCTTTGTCACCCGGGGATAGTGTAGCCAACAGTGAAAGAATTATACAAATTGGCAAGTCCATGGACTTGCCAACCCACCCTTTTTTATTTTTGTACCAAACAAGTTCTGGACAGGACGTCCGGAAAAAGAGATTAACAAGACGAGCAGATCGTACACCTGATGGTAAGCGCCACGTCTGCCCTTAGACAGTTCAGTGCCAAACAGTGAGTACAGTAACTAAGCAGTTACTGTCTGGCACTGCCCTGCGCCCGCTACACCGAGACGACAGTTATTAGGTCTCATATACCCAGTAATTTCACTGGCTTCAGTGCCCTTTCCCCGAAACACAGAAGTGCTTGACACATTTCTATTTCACGGGAAAAGTATCTGGCACTGCGGTGGTACCCACCTAGACGGCCCAGTACAGGAACCTACCACCTGGTAAGGTGCTATTAATAATCTGTACGTGTACATAAATAAACAATGAAAATGTCATATTATTTAAGCTGACCTTTCCTTTCGACAGACGTAACTCGAAAAATAAATTACATCTTGCGAATTACTCGTATATTCAACCAAAAACCAACTCCATTCACTATCCCACATCATAATTGGTTATTTTAACCAAGAATTCCTCCAGCCATCTTAAGAGTCGGCGAGATCAAAGAGGGAGTACAAAGGGCGGCAACTTCAAAGGGTATTTATACTGAGAGTAAAACTGCCCGCTTTGCCGAATTGGCTGATATCTTATTTAAAGTTTTTGTTTAAATAACTATGTTAGATCTTTTATAATATTTGATAAAATATAAATTAAAGTTTTAAATAATGGGGTTGATTTTTAATTTAGTGAAGGGTGATTGCTACTTTTTTTTTCGTAAAAATAACAATGTAAGATCATCTGGAATTCAGGTTTAAATGTATTTATTCTCATAAGAACATAGTACAATAAAACCGGCCAAGTGCGAGTCGGACTCGCCCATGAAGGGTTCCGTAGCAGCAAGTATCATCATAATATAAAAGTTCTTGTAGTTCTTTGTAAGTTTGATCAATGTTTTTATATTATGCGGTTTAAAAAAAAACTAATTACTTGATCTCGTTCAAACCAATTTTCAATGGAAGTTTGCATGGTAATGTACATCATATATTTTTTTTAGATTTATCGTTCTCTTATTTTAGAAGTTACAGGGGGGGGGGACCAACATTTTACCACTTTGGAAGTGTCTCTCGCGCAAACTATTCAGTTTAGAAAAAAATTATAAAAGAAACCTTATTATCATTTTTAAAGACCTATCTATAGATACCCTACCCGTAAGGGTTTGATGAAAAAAATTTTTTTGAGTTTAAGTTCTAAGTAGGGATGCCTCGATACGCCTTTTTGCCGATACGATACCGATACCGATACTCTTAAAAAAATATCGGCGATACCGATACCGATACCGATACGCTTATTGAATTCAAAAAGGGAAGGTTTTTTTTTTTATATATATTTATAGGCTTGCATTTGACCACAATCACACCTGATGGAAAGCGTTGATGCGGCCTAAGCTGTTACATGCTTGCCTAGAAGGTACCTATTAACTCGCGACTTGAAGACCGTGATATTATACTCAATAGGAAACACAGAATCGGGCAATGAGTTCCACAGCTTTGCAGTTCTCATGATGAAGGTTGACGCAAATCGCTCCGTTCGTATAAATGGAATCTCGACAGTATATTTATGGCGTCGTGTAGTTTGTCTGCTTGTCCTATGGTGGAAAGGTGATGGGGGAATTAAATTATGTAATTCCATGGCACACTCTCCGAAGTGAATCCGGTGAAAGACCGAAAGGCATGCGACCTGACGCCGATGTTCCAAGCTGTGTAAAGGTAGAATAAATAAAACACAATTTATTAATAGTTTTAGTAATCTAAATTAACATTTATAAGATTTTTATTTAAAAAAACAAAGTATTCTTAAGTTTTGCGAGCAAAGGCTATTTCGCAAGTCTGTTTGAAAAAGACCTGCGGTGGAAAATAATCTCTCAGATGCGAGAGAAGTCATTTGGAAAATAAAGTACCTACTTCTGCGCCATTTTTTTCAAATTTGGGTATAAGACGTCATGGCGCCAGAAAACGAACGGATCTTCGTCTCTCGAATATTAGGCATAGTTAGTTCGTGCCTGGTTTGCAACGAAATAGATGGGACAACACGCGCGTGTTTACACTGCATATTTAATGCGCGAAATTTGAAAAGTATCGTTGAATCGGCCATAAAAATATCGCCGATACCGATATATCGGCAAACCCGAAGTATCGCCGATATATCGGTATCGGTATCGGATGCATCCCTAGTTCTAAGTATGGGGAGCCCCCAAAATTTATTATTTTTTTTTTATTTTTGTTTGAAAATCTTAATGCGGTTCACAGAATACATCTACTTACTAATTTTCAACAGCATAGCTCTTATAGTTTCGGTAAAAAGTGGCTGTGACATACGGACGGACAGACGGACAGACAGACAGACAGACAGACAGACAGACATGACGAATCCATAAGGGTTCCGTTTTTTGCCATTTGGCTACGGAACCCTAAAAAGGATAGAAAACAATTAAATTTTTTTATTATAGAGCTAGGCACAGTGCAGCACTAGTTTGCTATAAACAAAACTATTATTACAACTTACAATCAGACGGACACGACACGACAATTTTGAAACTATAAAATCCGGTGGGGATTGTTAGTTATTTTTACCGAAATCCCTAGTAAGCTGAGCTAGTTTTATTGGTGGGGGGATTTTTGGAAATAAAAGTAACAATTCCCACTGGTAGGAATTTGTCGGTGGGGATTTCCGGAATAAACCGACAAAAATACGAGTATAGACGTAGTATGCACTATCCTGGCCCACCAAGAGGCTCCCATAATTATACACTAATAGTGTAATAATTATATTTGTTAATATTTTGAATTAAAAGAATTTGGGGTTTGTTAAAATTTGGAAAAGAAATTGGGGTTAAAAACACCATTTCGGAAAGCACTTTGAGGCCTCGGACTCGAATTTCGCGGGCTGCGGGGTATTGGGCTAGCCCAATACCTAAAATTACCAATTTGGGGGTTCAAAAGCGAAGTAGGCTTTTTTATACTGAACAAATATAATGTTCATGTGGGATACCGGCGTGTAATACAGCGGGTGGAATTCAAATTCATTTTTTACGAAAGACTAGCGAAAAAATTGGCTGGCGTAGCTGAAAACTCGCTTAGGAGGACAACATTTGAAACTTTATATTTTTTTATTTTTTTGCACAACATAAAGAGGCGGACTTAATGCCACATGGCATTCTCTACCAGTCAACGCTAGTGCTAAGCAGAAAGGAATAGTAGTAGTTAGTGCATATAAACAATTAAATTTCAGACGCCTGACTACACATAAATAAAAAATATAATATATTAAGGACATTTTATTTTCGTTCCTCTTCGAATTACAATAACTCATATATCTTTAACCCTTTATTAGTTTTTTATTGGAAAGCTAAGACGGATCAAAACGCCCTGATTCTTCGAATCACGAGCCAGACCAGTCGAGCGAGGAAGGGTTAACCTTACGACTTCTATCGGCATTGACAGGTTAATTTGATACTTATTGTAATTCTTACCTTTTTTATGAGAGACTAGCCTTCGCGGCTTCACCCGCGCGTCATTTCTTTTGTCAATTATCCCCCTTTCCCCCACATTTCCGGGATCAAAAGTACCCTATGTCACCCGGGGATAGTGAAGCTTTCCAACAATGAAAGAATTTTCCAAATCGGTTCAGTAGTTTCGAAGCCTAATCAATACAAACAAACAAACAAATCTTTCCTCTTAATATATTATTATATTAGTATACCTAGGTGTTTTACTCATATTATTCATAATACCATTATAAAAATTGCCATAATTTATAACTGAAATACGTAGAAATAACGAGTAAGCCCCCACTTTATATAACCTCCGTCCCATGTCATATACTTCACTTAATATCTACAAATACTTAACTTAGATAACTTAACGAGAACTTAGCGGCAAGTTGAAAGGAGGCGGCGAGATCAAAGGCCGCGTCGCTTTGATGCGAGCGGCATCGGCGATTGTTCAGGGGGGGATAGTTTAAATAAGGGGGGGAAAGAGATTGAAATGTAACAACTTGTCTAAACTCTGAAGATATTCGAAGACATTTGATTTGATGTAAAACTTACTAGTAGTGGTAGAGCCATGCTGTTTCACAGTACGAATGGGCCGGCTCGTCCGGGGAAGTACCACCCTCTCACATAACACCAGCGTGAAATAATAGTGACTACTATTGTGTTTCGTCTGATATGTGAGGGTGTCGGAGGCCCACACCCCATTAAAAGGCCGGCAACGCATCAGCGATTCCTCTGGTGTTGCAGATGTCCATGGGCGGCGGTGATTGCTTACCATCAGACCCGGTGGCTCGTTTGCCACCTCTGACATTAAAAAAACCAGGGTTTAGGGGGTAGTGAGAATCTTTAGCCTCGAGTCCCACACACGGCCGCAGGTGTATAGTCCGTGCCAGATAAATTTGCGATAAAGGTCATAATTTGGCTGCTACCACTAAACCTCATTTTAAGTGAAAAATGAATCCAAAATGAATCAAACGTATGGAGCCTATCGCTAACCGACACTAATCGGGCGTATTGTGGTACAGGCCGTCCGACCTTGACATGTATTACAAACCTTTTTTGTGTGCACTGAACACGCGTAAAATGCGTAAGCAAACGGGTATGTTTTATCATTGGATAAATTAACTAATTTGTATTAAATAATGTGTTTAACTACTTTTAACTTGTATAAATCACTACATAGTATAAAGTAAAGTCGCTTCCTGTCTGTCTGTCCCTATGTGTGCTTAGATCTTTAAAACTACGCAACGGATTTTGATGCGGTTTTTTTTAATGTATAGAGTGATTCAAGAGGAAGGTTTATATGTATAATACATACACAATATAGTAGAGAAACACTGTTAATTTTAGAGATTTTTAATGTAATGTCGTAAATAAACACATTTTTTTGCGCTTACATTGCAAACGCTGGCTGAACCCTACGAGATAGATCAAAATAATGTACTACGGTATTGTTCACCTTAAAAAGGTTTACAAAAAAGTCCGCGATGTTATATGTCTATCTATTAGGGATAACCCACAATAACCATTTTTATCCTTTACTAACGAGAAAATAAGGGCATATTTACGAAAAAGCAATTTTGAGCAATACAGTATTAATCCTTATCCAATTAAGTACCTTAAATAAATTGTGCATGTAATATAGATCAATATGGCCCTTTACAGCATGCAATTTAAATGAATATTTTCGAAGATATTACAGATTTAAAATGCAGGGATATAGCGGTTGCGGTGGTACCGACCGGCCGGGGGGCGCATGAATGATGGATGAACGTTTGTTACTCTTTCACGTAAAAACTACTGAATTGATTTGAATGAAACTTTACAATAATATAGCTTATACATCAGAATAACACATAGGCTACAATTTATAAAGATATCCCCGCGGGATAACGTTCACGTGAGCGAAGTCGCGGGTGGAAGGCTAGTTCATTATAAACCTACAAACTAATAACAATAACAAACTAATAACAAAAACAAACTTATAACAACAACAATCTTAAAACACTATCAAACTAATTATAGGAATAACGAAATACGTAACGTAGGACGCAAGCGCAAGACCGAATCGGAATGACGAATGACCAACCAAATGGTATTAAATAGCGTTCTGACGTTCTGTGGGAATGACACACGAGTCGAACAAATCATCTTCAAAATGGCGGCGGTAGCCACAGGTGACGCATCCCTGCTGAGCGACTTGAGCGAGTGACGGCACACTATGCAAGAGAGTAAGATGAAATATTTCATTTTTGTTTACAGAATTTTAAATTCAATATTGTGAAATAATTAGGAGCTTGTGTTTATTGGGTTTATTAAATCTGTTTATTTAATGGCTAGTCGTGTTATTTTATAGAACAATAAAACGTTAAAAGTAGGAAAATAAAAAAAAGAACGGAAATTGTGTTGACTAAATTTTTACGTACATAAACAATAAACACATCATATTTATCTCTCTAAGCGATTTTTAAAAGGATTTAAAAACAAAGTCATTATTCATGTTTCATTTTATTCATTTTTGGGCTTAGGTTAGTATTCTTCGAAGTCGTGGTATTATGAACGTATTACGGTTCAATTTACGCTGGTTGGTTTCAATTTAGGGTTATAGGTAACTGACCTTTATCGCACATTTATCTGGCACGAAGTATAGCTAACCTGCGGTGATGGTGCCTTAACGCATTCTCCTTGGAGAAAAACAAGCTTGCAAGTGCAAGCATGCTTTAAAGCCTCGATGGTTTAGCTAGTGTAAAACACTAGCTAGACCATCGGTAGTATCGGGCCGAGATCTCTCTCCGGCACTCTCACAAACCAGACGAAACACAATAGTAGTCACTATTATTTCACGCTGGTGTTATGTGAGAGGGTGGTACTTCCCCGGACGAGCCGAAGAGAACTCTTACATTTATACTCACTGCACAAAATTTTGATACAACATTTGTGGCTATATTAAGGCTAGTTCACAGCAACCCTAACTAATAAATATCACAAAAACTATTATAACAAATATTCAATCGGTTAAAGAATCCGGGGTAAAGACCGTATATATCAGGCTCGGGTTTCAACCCTCCAGCGGTCGCGTAAATCACGGATACGGATCGGATATTAATTATTGGAACGGATAATGGACGGTTAGTCGTATTTTTAGGTTTTTTACTTCTCAATACACCGCAATTTGTGGCAACTGGAGCTTAATATTGTGAAATTGTATTATGTGACACAGGTTGAGCTACCACCCTTAGGTACATAGCCGCACGAAACGCTATGCCAATAGCTTTTTGATGCAGATGGCTAAGGAATGAAACTCCGTGCCTGCAGAGGTATTTCCAGGTTTATTCCTGCCTGCCCCCACCAAATCTGCTACGAGTGGGGGCAGTCAACCACTATGACTTGGGAATCTTTAAGTACAAAGTGAATAGGCTATATTTGGGTAAGCATGTTCCACCCTAGCAGCATTTGACGAGCCATTTGGTGTAATGATCGAGGAGTCGACTGTTACACCAGAGGTAGCAGGTTCAATCCCCGCACGGTACAAACATTTGTGTGCATGAACATGTCTGTTTGTATCGGTCTGGGTGTTTCTATGTATAATATGTATGTATTTACAAAAAAAAGGTATATAAGTAATGTTTATCCGTTGTCTAGCACCCATAGCACAAGCTCATGCTTAGTTTGGGGCTAGATGGCGCTGTGTGGATAATGTCCAGAGATATTTTTCCAGAGATATTTTTATCACATTTACCACCAGGTGAGATTGTGGTCAAATGCTTACCCTTGTGCATAAAAAAACACTAATTTTCTTCATTATTCAAATTTCAGTTGGTCATCTTCGAGAACACGAAGTTATTCGATGTCCATAATTTACATTAGAAGTACTGTACGAGCCTGACCAGGACTCGAACGCCACTTTTTTCATTTTATCTCAACAACTAAGAGTATGTTATCCAATCCCAATTCTATTTTCCTATTTTTTACCTCCATAAATAGGTTTACGATAGGTTACCAAAAATATGGCCAAGAGCGCTTTAGTGGGGAATAAAGAACCTCGCAGTAATATCCCTGGGGATATATCTATATATTTATAGTTACTTCCCGAATGGATGGAGATGGTTACAAATAAAGTAAAGTGAAAAAAAGTATCAGCCTATAATAGGCTGCAGTGGGACATTAATAAATTAATGTCCCACTGCAGGGCAAGGCCTCCATCCTTTGAAATCAAGTTATCGCTACAATGATGGGTACTGGCTTAATCACCACGCTTGCCAAATGCGGATTGATGATCACAAACCCGAGCTGTGTTCGAAAAAACCGACACAAAGTTAGCTCGACCCGGGAATTGAACCCAGGACCCCGAGATCTTATCCCGGTACTTAAACCACTAGACCATCGAGACGTTCAAATAATCTAAATCTAATAAATAAATGGAGTATCTATGTCAAAGAACGCTGTCTGTCTGTCAACTGGCTAGTTACAAAAATAAATAATATTATAAAGAGGAAAGATTTGTTTGGTTGTATTGAATAGGCTCCAAAACTACTGAACCAATTGAAAAAATTCTTTCACTGTTGGATAGCTACACATAGGGTACTTTTAATCTCGGAAATGTAGGGGGAAAGGGGGGACATTTGAAAACAGAAATTACGCGCGGGTGAAACCGCGGGTGGAAGGCTAGTACTTGATATGCATAAAAACACTCAGACCGATACTGACAAATGTCTGTACTGGATCGAACCTGCACTTCTGTAATAACCAGTTTCTCAACCATAAAGCTACTGTTACACATGCTCTAAAATAGCATGCTAAAAGTGAGCTATTGAGTATGCTCAATACGAGCATGCTTATGAGTAGTTTACATTTGCTAGCAATAGGCATGCTAGGTTTTAGGTATGCTCAGTCCTGTCATACATCCACAAGCGTGCTTTCTCGCTCTCTTTCAGTTCAAACAACTCTCTATCTCTCTGTCAGTTGCGAACGACTGATCGATACTAGCATGCTCAATAAGCAAACCTGGGGGCTTAGACAAGATGACATCGCTTCATAGCTGGCGAATTTCGCTCAGTCCAATTTGTATGGATCTGACAGATGCCATGGAAAAGTCACGTGTTGAAAGTATGGGATTTGACATTCGCTATCGCGAATTGAGCTAGTATAACGAACGTCATAAATGCCGCTTGTCTAGGGGGGCTGTACGCGCTTAAAGCGCGCCCCCTTCCACCCACGCCGCAGGTAGCATGCTCAAATATCGCACACCTGTCAATTTTCGAGCAAACTTGAAATGAGCATGCTAATTTTGAGCAACATTCCGTCACACATGCTACTAAGTGACAACTGCTTGAAAAAAGCATGCTTTCATGCTTGAAATGTGTTGTTACACATGCTCATTTCAAGTGAGTGTGAGCTACTGTTGTAGCTTTGCACTAACAGGTAAATACGCATTGAACCAAATTTATTGTAATGATACGTCTAAAAATGGCATCCCTTCGTCGTATCTTAACCCATGAACGGTCAACCCTCCCGCGCCCGATTTAACATCTTATACGCAAACTTGGAAATAGGGTCGAGTGTCATTAATATCGGACTTGTAATATTGTTATAGGTATACCTATTGACCGCCGCCGACGTACAGTTAATCTGCTCGGGTATTAATCCCGGAGGTCGTTGGTTCTATTCCCATCTTGGGTCGTAGGACTATTTCTGAATCCGACGCTAGTTTGCCACTACAGCGAAAGCGACACTATTTTTTATGGTATGGGGATAGTTAAGGAGCTAAAGAGTGACATAATTTGTGCTTTTGGCTTGTGTCATTATTATAATATCCAGGTACCTATATTGACGAGCCATTTGGTGTAATGGTCGAGAAGTCGGCTATTACACCAAAGGTCGCGGGTTCGATCCCCGCACGGTACAAACATTTGTGTGCATGAACATGTCTGTTTGTATCGGTCTGGGTGTTTCTATGTATAATATGTATGTATTTACAAAAAAAAAGTATATAAGTATTGTTTATCCGTTGTCTGGCACCCATAGCACAAGCTAATGCTCTATGAGCTAATGCTTAGTTTGGGGCTAGATGGCGCTGTGTGAATAATGTCCTAAGATATTTATTTATTTATTACTAGAGTAGAAGTCAAGAAAAGACAACTCTGTGTGCCAGCAATAGTAATGTGGCAGCCATTACACTTAAAAAGATCCAAGATGAGATGAGATCACACCCCCCTTAAAAGGCTAGCAACGCATCAGCGATCCCTCTGGTGTTGCGGATGTCCATGGGCGGCGGTGATTGCTTACCATTAGGCGACCCGCTGGCTCGTTGGTTATTGCCACCTCTGACATAAAAAAAGCCTTGAGTGTGCCAGCACTTCGTGAATAGGCTGCAGTGGCTGCTTACCATCAGGTGGGCTCTGTTCCCGTCTACTAACTGATCTGGCATAAAAAAACACATGTTACTACTTTAAAAATGTAGTAGCGACCTATATTGCCATAAAGTGTAATTTCGGATAAGACCCAATGTTTTATTTGTTTTTTTTTTTATTTTTGTTTGACACCAAAAGCTGTACGTCTAGGACTCTAGGTAGTTATATACGTTATTATAAAATATAAATTCAGATTATTTGAAAATTGTTGTAAATATTGGCTATTCTATACTAATATTATAAAGAGGAAAGATTTGATTGTTTGTTTGTATAGGTTCCGAAATTACTGAACCGATTTGAATAATTTTTTCACTGTTAGAAATCTACACTATTCCCGGTTGACATAGGGTACTTTTGATCCCGGAAATATGGGGGAAAGGGGATATTTAAAAAAAGAAATTACGCGCGGGTGAAACCGAGGGCGGAATGAATGAAAAACAGCTATGAAATGAAAAATAAATGTCCAGTTTCTTGACGATTCTTTTCCAAGGATAACATTCCGAAGTCGAATTGACGACCATTATTATTTTATTAGATAGATAAGAATAAATTTTAAACTATTATTCTGAAACACTGAATTCAGATCCGACTCTACACAAAGGATATGAAAATGTAACCCTAAAGTTAGACCGGATAATATCCGTTGTAATAATAATTAATATCCGTAGATAGCCGAGGGAGGGTTAGAACCTCGGATATAATTTATGGGTGGGTTTTGTTACAGTGGCTTCCAATTCTTTTATATCAATTGAATGGCTTTCAATTGATGATATTCAATTGGTTTTCACGTTTTCATTTTGCGTGGGAACGGTGTCAATGGACTATCGTAAAAAAAATCTGCTTTGTTGGTATGATTCCCGGATAAGAAAAAAAAATTAAAGCCTGATCAAGAAAACAAAAAACCTGCTTTGGAGGCGCCACATTAGCTATATGGTTATAGCATCACTTGGTTGCTATGGTCATACTTACAAATAACTCACAATATCCAAGAAATAACAAGACACGGTTGGTTGACAATTGACATCACACTTTGACAGACAGCAATAATGAAGACAGCTTATTGTTTTTTTTATTGTTGCCACTTGAAGAAAATCTTAGTTCTAATATTATCCCGCAATAAAGCGAGGTTTTATATTTTAATGTACGGGCTATATAAAAGTGTATAAATTATGTTTCATCCATAGGTACCTACAAGCTATGCTTAGTTTGGGGCTAGCTAGCGCTATGTAAATAATAATAATAGTATACAATGATCAAACAAACAACAGTTTGCTCTAGCTAGTCTCCACACTAGGATTCCCTGTGTTGTGGCAGGCTAGTCTCTTCATCCTGTTGGCTGTTAGCACTTGAGCTTACATAGTGTGTGTATGTGTGTGTTTGTGTGTGTGTGTGTGTGTGTGTGTGTGTGTGTTTTTGTGTGTGTGTGTGTATGTGTTGTGTGTAGATGTGTCTGGTGAGTGAGTTTAACAGTATATAAATAGTGTTAAAGTATATAGATTTATTTAATTGGTACATAATACAGAATAACACCATTATAACAATTGCTTTACAATTTTTATAGTTTTGATCTAGATATTATCCCAATAACATTTATGATAATTATATTACAGATATATACACTTACAGGCATATATTTACCAATAGCATCTAGACAAGTTCTAGGTAACTCGCAAGTTGAGCTAGATCTAGGCTTAACTAAACAAACTGCATCTACAAGATAAGCGTGGATCTAGACTCAACCCAGATTCCTGAGCCAAGCGATATTCAATATTCTTAGCATATATTTCAGCTTGGCTTGCGTTTTCGATATCTCGTCGGTCTAATGGTTTAAGTACATTAAAAGGAGTTCAATTCCCAGATTTAGTCAGGTGGTTTTTTTTATACCACATCAGTTGGCAGACAGACGCAGCCCAACTAATGCTAAGCGGTCACTGCGGCCTATTTCATTGAGGAACGCTTCATCAGGAAGCGTCGCTCAATGTGCTGCCAGACTGTAAACTCATATGATCTTCGAGCCCTTGATTTCAAGTATTCATGCGAGAGCCAGTTCGGCTCTCACATGAATACTGCCGGAACACAGTCAGAGCTGTTATGGCGGCAGATTCCACCTGTGGGGGTGGTAGCTAGCCAGTCGGACTCTGTAAAAGTCCTACCACCAACCAGACCCAAGGCGGGAATCGAACCCACGACCTCCGGGTTTTATACCAGGCTTAGCCACTGTTCCACAGAGGTGGTCATATCCCCTTGCAAGGGTTACAGAGGTCAGATGGTATCATCTCCAATGTATTAACTAACTCGGATAAAGAAGGGGGGGGAGGCTAACTTGTCTCTATAGTTTATAGATTGGGTCGGGTGTAACCACTTAACGATAGGTTTTGTGGCCAAAACTTTTATATCTATATTTTCCGAAAATTTATGAAAAGAAGATGATGCACTTTAATGTCGAGTCAATTTAATAGGTCACATTTGACAGTTCATCTATGCAAAGAAAAATATTCCATAGGCTAAAGGAATAAAACTCAAGAAAACAACGTCAGTTCTTTTAATACAATTATTCATTTAGAAAATTAGACTCTACACTTTAGTATATATTCTGTGACTCTACTCCTGATGACATAAGAAACACTTTTCTTTACATAAATTAACTGTCAAAATGTGGCCTATTAAATTGACTCGAGTATAATCATTATTATCTTATTTCTTTATCCATTCAGAATACGATTAACCTAATAAGTAAAGAAATAGTATGAAAGCTGGAGTGTGGCACATTTTCCTGCGGCACAACGCTAGCCGTGGTCGGAAGACTATCCTACTAATTTTATAAATGAGAAAGTCTGGATGTTTGGATGTTTAGATGTTTGGATGTTTGGATGTTTGGATGTTTGTTACTTAATCACACCTAAACGGCTGAACGGATTTAGATGAAATTTGGCAAACATATAGTTTATAACCCGGATTAGTTAGGACATACCTAAGTTATAATATTCCTACGGAAAACGTCTCATTCCCGCGGGAATAACAATTTTGAAACTACTGAACCAATTTTAATAATTCTTCAACTGTTGGAAAGCTACACTATCCCCGGTGATCATAGGGTACTTTTGATCCCGAAAATGTGGGGGGAAGGGTATATTTGAAAAGGGATATATGGAAAACGAGATTACGCGCGGGTGAAACCCGGGTGGAAGGCTAGTTTGCAAATAAATCCAAACGAATTCATCCCCAATATTGTGACATTGCGACACAATTGCGCTCGTCTAGTTTCCCGCTCTTTTTGACAGCTCGTCTGCCGCCATTTTGTCAGCCATTTTGAATGTTTCCCGCGCGTATTCGTGTCACGTACGAAGTATGGCGGGCAAATGATTATTTGTCGGTTGGTCTGTGTCTGAAAAATATGTGAATAAAGGAAATTGGTTCCATCTAAATAGAAAGGAGGTGGATATTTTTAACGGAATACTTTATATTGTACTTGTTATAACCATGTCTCAAGTTTCTATAGTTATTTTTTTATGTAGCGCGTCCTTCTTCCTCTAATATAATTGAGTGACATGATGGCTGTCACATACGTCATACTTGTAATCGGAGACCTTTGGAGACTGGTATGGGCTGGGACCCTATCAGCATCATCATCAGATGATGATGATGATAGGGTTCCAGAGATGTCAGGGAGATGTCAGAGGGACACTTCACTAGGAAGCGTCGCTTAATGTGCTGCCAGACTGTAAGCTCGTCTGTTCTACGAGCCTTGTATTTCAAGTGTATTGACTCCCACATTAATTCTGCCAGAACACAGCCAGAAGTCCAGAACTGTTATGGCGACAGATTTTACCTGTGGGGGTGGTAGCTAGCCAGTCGAACTCTGCATCATGCATTTAACGTAACACGTTGTATTCTGTAAGCATCCAGATTGATGCAAACAGACATGTTCATCCTTACAAATAATACCGTACGGGGATCGAACCCGCAACCAATGTTATTAGCAAATGGAATTTTCTATTCGTGTAGAAAGTCGTTCAAGGCCATAGACTAAATATAACCAATACTGTTGCTCTATTGAAAACTTAAAAAATGACCGAGTTACAACTTGAAGTAGGGTTGCTACTTTAGTAGATAAGAGATTAAATAATAAAATTGGCAAGTTGGTGGCGGCACACAGCTCACCTGATGGTAAGCGGTCACTGCGGCCTATTCCATTGAGGGACGCTTCACCTGGAAGCGTCCCTCAATGTGCTGCCAGACTGTAGACTCATCTAATCTTCGAGCCTCTGATTTCAACTGTAATGGCTCCTACATTAATATTGCCGAAACACAGCCAGAGCTGTTATGGTTGCAGATTTCACCTGTGAGGGTAGTAGCCAGTCGGACTCTGAAAAAGCCCTACCACTAACCATATACCCAAGGCGGGAATCGAACCCACGACCTCCGTGTTTTTATACCCGAGCGGCTTAGCCTCTGTTCCACAGAGGTGGTCAAAAACACCTCGTCCGAATCTGACTAAAAAAGGTTCATCAAAATAAATACATAAATACAAAATGCAAAGAGGAGTATTAATGTAATGAGAACACAAAAAAAGAAACATGAATATCCAAATTGAAAACCTCCTTTTTTGAATGTGGTTAAAAATAAAAATGGACAACCCTATAGAAGTAAAACCAAATCGTTCTTGTTTGAAATTCAAATGAAAAATACGAGTTTTGCCCACTCCAGGCTAACTTTTGCAAATATATTAACTTTAAAAGCTTTTCGAACTAAAATCGGCCTTTTTGGTATGACTTAGAGTTAATTTTTCAACGCCCCAGTTAAGGGTACTGATAATTATTTATTCTACGGACTTCGGCCATGTTTTCAAAGGAGTTGTAGAATAACTTTGAAATATTAATAGGTCTGAATGTATGGTGTGTGAAATTCTTTGAATTTACAAGTATTTTCAATATATTTTTCATAGGCGTAGCCTTTTGTTAAGTTTCAGGGCGTTTTGATTCGTTTCAATTTGGTGTAATGGTTGAACCTAAGCTATTTTTAATTACCATAATATGTATCGTGAACAAAACCTTATGTGAAAGAATCAAGACGACGAGCCATTTGGTGTAATGGTCGAGAAGTCGTCTATTACACCAGAGGTCGCGGGTTCGATTCCCGCACGGTACAAACATTTGTGTGCATGAACATGTCTGTTTGTATCGGTCTGGGTGTTTCTATGTATATTATGTATGTATTTACAAAAAAAAAAGTATATAAGTAATATTTATCCGTTGTCTAGCACCCATAGCACAAGCTAATGCTTAGTTTGGGGCTAGATGGCGCTGTGTGAATAATGTCCAGAGATATTTATTTATTTATTTAAGAATAAATAGAATCACTACATAGTAGAAAGCAAAGTCGCTTCCCGCTGTCAGTCCCTATGTATGCTTAGCAACGGATTTTGATGCTGTTTTTTTAATAGAAAGAGTGTTTCAAGAGGAAGGTTTATAAAACATGCATAATATAGTAGAGAAACACCATTGCATCCGTGCTAAGCCGGGCGGGTCACTACTCAAGAATAAAATTCATTTATCGGTTCTCTCTAGTCGACTGGACCCTCAGGCCTGGGACATTGCGTCCCTTTGCATTCTTTACCGCATTCATAACGGGGAGTGTTCTACAGAACTGTTTTAACTACTACAAGCAGCCGAATGCTTGCATCGTACTACACGCAATCGACTGAAATTCGATCGGTCTTCCACTGTGCGTTTTTCCCGAAACTTTTCCTGAACTACAGTTTTGTGGAACAATCTCACTGTAGCAGTATTTCCTGACGGTTAAGACTTGAAGACTTTCAAAAAACGAGCGTACTCTCTCTTAAAAGGCCGGCAACGCATCAGTGATCCCTCTGGTGTTGCAGATGTCCATGGGCGGCGGTGATTGCTTACTATAAGGCGACCCGCTGGCTCGTTTGCTGCCTCTGACATCAAAAAGACACAAAGTCTAAGCTAACGCTTTACGCACTTAAAAGTATATAGCTGCACGCCAAGCATGGGGAATGATAGAAACTACTTATTTACGTGGCCACAGCTTCGAGAAAACTGCGGAAGTCAACATTTGTTGAAATTACAAATTATAATTTGCAAAACACCTGGCCGTCCCCTGTTGGCTGGGAGCCAGGGGACTGCATCTGGGGACAGTTTTACTGTATAAATACTGTTTATATGGCATTTTGAAACGTATTCAATGAAGGGAAATAAATATTGGATAACATCACGTACTCTGATCTGATTCAAAGTGCTTAGTACTAATTACTAAGCTATCATTTTGACTGCCTCCGTAGAACAGTGGCTAAGCCGCTCGAGTATAAAATCCGGAGGTCGTAGGATCGATTCCCGCCTTGGGTCTGGTTGGTGGTAGGACTTTTTCAGAGTCTGACTGGCTAGCTAACACTTCCACAGGTGAAATCTGCCGCCATAACAGCTCTGGCTGTGTTCCGGCAATATTAATGTGGGAGCCAGTACACTTAAAATTAAAGGCTCAAAGATGAGCCTACAGTCTGGCAGCACATTGAGCGACGCTTCCTGATGAAGTGTCCGTCAATGGAATAGGCCACAGTTACCGCTTACCATCTGGTGGGCTGAGTGTCTGTCTGCCAACTGATGTGGTATAAAAAAAAGGATACCATCTGACCTCTGTAACCCTTGCCAGGGGAACCAGCGTCATCAGTTTCACTGTACATGGTTTGCTCACTATGTTTTCCCTCACCGCCGAGGTAGTCTATAATAATCTATATACATATAAAACTCAAAGGTGACTGACTGACTGACTGACTGACATAGATAGCTATCAACGCACAGCCCAAACTACTGGACGGATCGGTCTGAAATTTGGCATGCAGGTAGATGTTATGACGTAGGCATCCGCTAAGAAAGGATTTTGATCAATTCCCACGGGAACGGAAACCATGCGGGTGAAACCGCGGGCGGCCGCTAGTTAATATTATAAACAGGAAAGATTTGATTGTTTGTTTGTGTAGCTAAGCGGAGGAGCGAGTTAGACTGTCTTGATTGAATACCTACTAGTTCAGAGAGGTACTAAAAGACGGTGCAGGGGTCCACGGATGTAGCGGTCAAGCGAAGTTGAGTGAGTGCTTGATCGATGGGACGACTGTACCGGTGAGCCCAAAGGTGGTGACGAATGGAGGCGGCTGAACCCGAATGGTGGTGACCAATGGTGGTGAATGGTGGCCGTTGAGCCCGAAGGTGATGACGCCGCGATGAGCTGGTGGCAACGCGTAACGTCATTACGTCATAGCGGCAACAGTTAGTTTGTATTTTATTTTTCGGTTTGTATTGAATAGGCTCCGAAATTACTGAACCGATTTGGAAAATTCTTTCACTGTTGGAAAGCTACACTATCCCCGTGTGACATAGAGTACTTTTGATCCCTGATATGTGGGTGGGATAATTGACATAAGATTATTACGCGCGGGTGAAACCGCGGGCGAAAGACTATTATTTTATTAAGAGATCGCCGTAACGAGTATGTCAGTGCTATAGGTATGAACATAATTGATTGCAATTTCGTTTAATTACCCAGTTAATGTATCGGCTGGGTGATTTCTCGTGGACTGATTGATCGCACTCATGATGCGATTGATAGAGGGTCAGTAATGAGATGTGTGTAAATAGGTATATTTATGGGCCATTCTACTTTTTTGTGACTAAAACCAGCAGTCAATTTAAGAAAAATTTGTAAAATAAAAATAAAACATTTTGGTAATCTAAGTTGTTGTAAATGTAGGGAATATACTCCTTTATTGTGTGCTAATGCTGGCAGCGAAGTTTTACCGGGCATTTTTGATTTATTGAAGGTAATAAGAGAAATAGGCGAGAAAAAAAACAACGGCGTTACTGAAGTCTGAAAGAAAATTTTGATTTAAAGAAAAGTCAAAATGACGTCTATTCTCTGAATTATTCTTTGACATAATGTTAAGTATCAGCTTCGTAAGTCAAATCACAAAAAATATTGGAGCAAAAAGGGGTTTTTACATGAAAGCCGTGCCTGCGTTACCGAAACGAAGTTTAAGAATACTAAAATTTTCAATAAAATGCAAGAAAGCAGTTATTTAAACTTGGGATTTATAGCAACACGTAGATTTCTATTTTTTTTAAAGCTACCTACCAAGTATATTGCTATTTTAGTTGAAATTTACCAGTTATTGCACAAAAAATGAACCTAAATTGGGGGACAACTAAGTAACGCAGTTGCAACAATAGTAACACTTAGTCTTTTCATCTCTTTTTATGTCCTTTTCTTTTCTTTATACTCATTATACACTTTTTTCTTCAGTTCCTTTTCTTTCTAATGTACGTTTTGTCTATAAAATGGACCGATTGTCACATATGTCTTCTGCCTCTGCAAGCACAAGACGCCCTGATCATGGCGTCAAAGATGAAGCTTTGACGTGAGGATTACAACACAGACAACTCGTAGGCGTTGTTTATATTAGTGTTTAGCATTTCTGTGTTGTCTCTTTTCATATTTTTCACTTAAATCTTGTTGGCGTGTTTCTGCATGTTTTCCAGGAACAAGATGTACTTTTTGATGATAATATCACTGTTTTTTTCGCTGATATTACTGCCACATAGGGGGCCGTTCAAATATTACGTAAGCAGATTTATTGCAAATTTTTACCCCCCCACCCCCCTTGTCAGCAATAGTAAGCAAAGCTCTTACCCCCTCCCCCTATGCTTACGTAAACATTTTTCAATTATAATTTTTTTTATATACCATAATTATTATTATAATGTTATAATTATAACTTTATAAATAAGAAAATAGATTAAGGAAAGAGATTAGATTTTACTTATACAGTATTCAACATAGAGTAAGGGACCAAAATATTATAATTATAATCTTACGAACATTACAAACTTATTTTAAAGTTTTAGTACACATCATCATCATCATCAGCCTGTGATAGTCCACTGCTGGACATAGGCCACTCCAAATGCTCGCCACGCTGATCGATCCTCGGCCACTCGCATCCAGCTAATGCCAGCCATCTTGCGCAGATCATCGCTCCACCTGGCCTGAGGGCGTCCTACACTACGTTTACCGAGACGCGGTCTCCACTCTAGAACCCGTTTACCCCAACGGCTATCGGTTCTGCGGCTGATATGGCCAGCCCACTGTCACTTCTATAGACGTGGCTTAGGAAATGGTTCGATAGTTCTTCAACAGGCTTTTGTCACTCTTTTTAAAGAACAGGACGACCACACTTCTACTCCACGCCTTTGGAGTTCCCTCCAGCCTTGAGCAGCTCAGTAGTAACGCCGTCCTCTCCAGGGGCTTTTCCATTTTTAAGCTGCCCAAGAGCAATCTCGATTTCGCCAACGCTCACTTTTGGTAGGTCTTCAGTGTAATAGGAATTTAACGTGGCTCTATGCATGCGAAGCGTATAACCGGCCATAAAAGTCCTCTACCTCCGAACGGACTGCCGGCTCTTTGAGGCAACAACTTCTCCACTTGCTGTGGTCAGCTTCGTCAGGTGGCTTCTTCCGAGAGATTGTACGACAACCTTAGACCCCCGATTTTGCTCTATAGCTCTTTCGATCGAAAGAGTATTAAAGCACCGGACACATATTAAACATTGGTACACATATTAAATAAAAATTAACAGTCTTCAGTCCATGAAACCCGAATCCATGATTCTAAGTTTTCGCTGACATTGGATTGCTTAGATTGCTGCTCAGTGTTGTGAGTCTGCTAACTTTCATCCGATTTTGGAATGTCTACGTCTTCTCACATCATGGTGCTCTAACTAAAATGTAATCTTGCTTTGGTATAGGTACTTACAATACGTCTACTCGCTATAGTATCCAAACGAAACAATACACTGACAGAGGAAATTTAGACAACTGAGTAGCGCACGGTAATTCCCCTAATCGGTTCTAAAGCGAGTGCCTAAACGTATGCATTATTTGCGGGAATCCCCGAAAATGGGTTTCGTTTTCAAGCATAGGCAATGTGAGGGTTGCCATTGGTGTAAAAAAGTAAATAACTACCGATGACGTAATCATCATCTAGACCCCCCTACCCCCCATGTCATCCAAAATAAGCAAAACAAAGACCCCCCCACCCCCCCATAGTGCTTACGTAATACTTGAACGGCCCCTAGTGAGAAAGGTACCATCAAGCACTATTTTTTTATAATTAATCAAAATAATCTCTGAAGCATCTCTCTCTCTTTTACACACACAATTATTTTTTTGTACGTTTGAAATATCTCAAAAACAACAGCCAAACATTTTGTTTATTGGTCTATGATATTAGATATTAAACTTTCTTTCTTTTTAAAATCATACAATCTACAAACCATTAATATTACTGCCATAAATTGTAATAAAAGCTTACAAATTACTGCTGCGTTGCCTTTACAACAACTGCGTTACCTCATAGTTGTAACGCAGTGTAGCAGTAACGCAGGGGTAAAACATAAAGTATTTTCAAAATTAACGACTGACTATACATTATAACATGAGAATAGTAATAAAACGACTTGCACTTGCATCGGGGAAAATAAACGGTTTTATTTCAGTCACAACTACACAGTAATGGAGAACGGATGTGTGTTCACATAGACAATCATACAGACGACACTCTATGGTTTATATTTGATGTTACCAGTTAAAATATTAAAAATATTTCTAACACCCCAACTACATCAAATAAAACAATAATTACTTTACATTTCAGCAAGACCTACACCTTTCACACAATTATAATGTTTAGCAGGACTGAGAGCCTTGGTTAGCACATCAGCTGGCATCTCATCTGTTTGCAAATATTTAAGATTAATAACTTTATCTTTGACGGCATCTTTTACAAAATGATATTTAATATCGATGTGTTTACTCCTTCTATGCAAACTATAATTAGTTGCCAGCTTTTGCGCACTTTGGCTATCATTGTACAATTGTACAGTACATAAATTACCAGTAAGTTCACATAATAATGATCTTAAGTATATAGCTTCTTTACATGCCTCAGCTATGCCCATGTACTCTGATTCCATACTGGACAAGGCCACAGTCCTCTGCTTCTTACTCTCCCAGGAAATAGCTGATCCTGACATTATAAAACAAAATCCTGTGTATGATTTACGATCAAAAGTATTACTAGCCCAGTCGGCATCTACATAACCAATAAGATCAGCTGTTCCCTGTTGAACATATTTCAAACAATAATTCTTAGTTTTCTTAAGATATCTAAGTATTCTTTTAGCATAATTCCAATGAACATTAGTGTAACACTTGTTAAATTGACTCAGATAACTGACACAAAAAGAAATATCAGGTCTTGTTAGTACAGACAAATACATAAGGCTTCCAATTAATTATAATAATAATAAATAATAAAATCTTTATTAAAAACTTAACTCACAATATTTGATCTTAAAATCTACATTATACTAAAAGCTCAGGGAAATATATGTGCCTGAACTAGGATTTACCTGTGTTTCAGGCAGAAGAGGGTCTAATATATATTTATTATATTCTATTTAACAACATACAAAAACGTGAGACTTATTCTTATCTATCAATGAATTACAAAAATAAAAACTATACATAAATAAAATAAAGGACAGAAGTGTCAGAGACGAAAAGTAACAAATTAAACATCTAAGATCAATTAAAATATGGCAAACAATTAATAATGCCCCTGTATCTTCGTAAGACATAGTTTGTTAGTTGAAACATTGTTTGTAGGTTTTTAGGTATGACATGCAAAATATCCGCGTCATCAAAAAAGTAAACTGGGTTAAAGTCAATGTTGCATAAATCTTCTTTCAGTTTGTTTATATTTATTTTAGAAATTTATTGTGGGCTAGTTAATTTATGTAATTTTGGATTAAGGTTAATAGGACAGCTCTGTGGTCGATTATTGATGAGTTGTAAATGGGTTACTGAAGAGCGATAGATATTGTTTGCACATCTCAAACACACAAGTTCCAGACTCAGATACAGAGAAATTATCTAAATCAGAAATCAAGCAATTAGTCATGACTTAGACTTAACTTAGGGGAAATAAATATAAAGTACAGCAAGTATATAAATTAAGAGGGGCGCTCTTAGGCGCCTTCATAATCTATGGAGTTGATAAACCTTTTTTCTGCTATTTTTTTAGCCGGACAGTCAGCATCGCCAGTTTTATGGTTGCATGTTTTTTTGAAATGCAAGCAAGTGGCACATTTTGGTGCTTCGGCCTTCTTTGGGCAATCTTTTAAGGCATGACCTATTTCGCCACAATGTCCGCAGGTGTTTGCAACCTCCCTGCATGTCTTAGCTGCGTGGCCATATTGCTGACACTTAAAGCACCTAGTTACTAAAGTAAAGTCTCTTACAGGGCACGACGACCAGTTCACAAATACTCTATCGTTCGTAATGAGGGCTTTGCGAATATGTGCCGGAACTTCTACTATATAGTTACATGTCGGAGCTTCCCTTTTTCCTGATTTATGACTTAGCTTTATAGAGGTCAAAAATGTCTCCAATGTAGTATCCTGAAGTTTGTCGGCTAGGTTCTGCAGGTATATGCAGTTAAAGACCTCCGTTTCCTGCATAGAAGTGGGCACCCCGATGATCACTATTCTAGGCTTACGCTTATAAGGCTCGTCCACAGTGAGGCCAGAGGAAGTTAGATTGGCCGACTGCTTCAGCTTTTCGATGTCGTCCTTGGTATCAGTGCTAATGATCACACCACCGTTCTTGGTCTTACGCAAACCCCTCACGTGCAGTTTCATTTGTTCTGGCCTAATGATTTGTTGTACAAGGGTTTTGGTTTCCTCGCTCGACTTCATCTTGTCAGTTGGGTAAATAGCAACTGAGCTAACATTGCTTGGCTGGACAAAGTCATTAGGGCTTTTTTTAACCATATCGGCGAAAGAAACTGGGCACATGACGGGTTTCGATAACTCGACAATACTTCGTTTAAGGTCTTGAATTTGCTGGGAAAGGTCTTGGTTTTCGAGCTGGTTTTGTACAGTAAGATGGGAGTGAACCGTCTTAAGTTTCAGCGACTGGTACTGCACGACCAATTGAGAAGTGCCATGACTCACTTTACGGCACAAATTTTGGATTTTTATTTTCTGGTCAGAGTTGAGTTTTCCTTCAGATGAGATAGTACAAACATCATTGAGGCATTGCTCAATGCTGGTCATCCAGTTCTGCAGCTCAGAGGTAGGCACCATTGCAGGAGGGTCCTCTTCCATACGCGAGGGCGCAGTCGCAGGAGCCCGAGTGGCTGGCGTGGCTGGCGGGCTGCGGTGCGTCATCGCGCTTCGGTTGAAAGGGCTGCCTTCCATATGTAGTTCGGCAAGTCAGATTACACACACACAAACATTTTATTTATTATAAACAGTTACAAAAATAGTCTTGACACAATAACCGCACGACACAGTTACGGCTCTATGAAAAGCTAGGTCACGATTTTGCAGTGATAGATATAATTTGTCAACACGTCCGATCGCATCGGAGTTCTGATCACGTATCACCGTTGTTGATATGGAATGTCTTTATCACAATATTCTGATTTATCAATATCCAATTTACATTCCATTGGAGTACTAGCCACTTTGCAATCTAACATTTTAAATTTCTCTAATAACTGTTCAACATACTGTTCTTGATCTAAAGTAATAACATTGGACTCTTTATCTACTTTAACTCTCATACCGAGACATTGCTGAACCTGACCTAAATTTTTAATCTTAAATTTAGAACTCAGAACTGAAATTAATTTATCAGTCTCTTGCTGATTATCAGAATAAACAAAAAAATCGTCGACATATAAAGCTATTACAAGTTTTATATCTTTATTAATTTTAGTAAAAACACAAGGTTCTAATAGACTCTTTTTAAAACCTAATTCTAATAAACATTGCTCTATTCTTTCATACCAAGATCTAGAGGATTGCTTAAGCCCATAAATAGCTTTATTTAATTTAACAATTACATTTTTCTTATTTTTATCACAAGAAATATCTGGCTGATACATATAAATATCCTCTTTGAGAAGACCATTTAAGAAAGCAGTTTTTACATCTAAATGGGTGACATTTAAATTTAATTGAACTGACAATGCAAACAATAATTTTAGTGTAGAATGTCTGACAACTGGTGAGAAAGTCTCATCATAATCTATACCAGGCCTCTGAGTGAAGCCCTTGGCAACGAGTCGTGCCCTGTACCGCACACTATTGTCACTGTTCACTTTCTTTTTAAAAACCCATTTACACGACACTAAAGTTTTATCTGAAGGTAACTCACTTACTGGAGTCCATGCTTCATTTTCATCAAATGCTTGCAGTTCATCCTTCATCGCTTCAATCCAATAGTCTCTATCTGGACTATCCAGAGCTTCTTGGACACTAATTGGATCACTGATGATATCTGGACTTGATGCTGTACACAAATTGGAGAAGCCATAACGATTTGGAGGCTTCCTTACACGTTTGGAAGGTCCTGGAGGAGCTGGAGCTGGTTCTGGTTCCGGTTCATCATCATCAAGCTCATCTGGTTGCCGTAATGAGGAATCTAAGTCAGCCACGGGGTCACTCAAGAAATCTGATCCTGATACTGAAGGAACATCCACATCCAAAGAATTAGAATCCTTAATTTCTTCTATATCATTACTGCCTGACTGGTCTGATATTTCCCCAACTGAAACTTGATCCTCCAATCGAGCTGCACTCCATTGGTCCACAGACATCAGCATGTACTGTATTCAGTGGCTCGCTGCTCCTTGTCCCCTTGTGGCCGAATGGTAAGCGTGATTGTTTACCTTCACAACATACTGTGCATGTACTTTTGTTGATCACTGTCTTGTCTGTATATGATATTCCCGTAACTGCACCATCCTTCATTTTATTCTGGTCATTTATATTTAAATGGCCCAACCTCCTATGCCATACTTCACTACTTGCTGCTGCTGAAGGAGATGTAAACAAACATTGTTTACGTTCTATGTCGACTTTGTAGACGCCATCAACTTCGTTAGCCACAGCTACTAAGCAGTTGTCTTGATTGTAGATATAGCAGCACTGGTCCTCAAAAGATATACTATTTCCATTTTTTATAAGTTGACTGATAGATATCAAGTTGGTTGTGAGTAGAGTCCGACCGAAGGTTCGGTTTCGGTTTCGGTTTCGGCCAAGGTTCGGCCAAAAATCAAGTTTCGGCGGCAGTTTCGGTTTCGGCCAAAAATGGCCGAAACTTTTGCCGAAACCGAAACTGATATTTCGGAAGTTGTCGTGCACGCTCGCCTGACTTCGTTTCTCGCGGCAAAGCTTTGGCGGACGCACGCGAAACAGTTTGGGAATTGTTGTGCACGCCGTTCGGATATCTCTTTAGCAATACAACATATTCAGTGCGTTAAATAGTAACAATTAGTGATTCGATTATTGCTAACTGATAAACATTTTGCTATGACAACTTAATTTGAAAAAATAATTAAAACATTATTAATATTTTTTTATTTTATGATCTATATAATATACTAGCCTTCCGCCCGCGGTTTCACCCGCGCGTAATTTCTTTTTTCAAATATCCCCCTTCCCCCACATTTCCGGGATCAAAAGTACCCTATGTTCACCGGGGATAGTGTAGCTATTCAACAGTGAAAGAATTATTCAAATCGGTTCAGTAGTTTCGGAGCCTATTCAATTCAAACAAACATACAAACAAACAAACAATCAAATCTTTCCTCTTTATAATATTAGTATAGAAAAAGAGGGTATGGACTGACTGACTGACAGTCAACGCCCAGCCTAAACTACCAGACCCAGGAACTTGAATTTTTTTACAAGGATTCTTTATAATGCGTAAGTTCCCAAGTAAGAAGGGGTTTTTGGCAATTTACTTTCAAGGGGGTAAAAAGAGTGTTGGAAGTTTGTATGAATCTTCAACATTTTAAAAGTTACAGTCTTGAAATTTGGGAAGTATATTTTTAGTTTGGTGTCAGTTTCAAATAAAAAGGTTTTTTAATATTATATGAGGGGCAAACAAGCAAGTGGGTCACCTGATGGTAAGTGATCACCGCCGCCCGTAGGCACTCGAGACCTCCGTGGGGTCGCAGGCGCGTTGCCCGCCTTTAAGGGTGGAATATGCTCGCTTCTTCATTTCGCATTGGTTTGAAACACTGCTGCAGGAAGCTGGTTTCATAGAATAGTCGTACACGGCAGAAAATGTCTGCGGAAACGTACGGTAGTTGATCGCCACTCGTCCAGGTGATTTGGATGAAACTGCATTTTGTGGCGGGTAGTACGGTTGTGAAATTTAGCAGCAGGAATCAAATCAAATAATTCCTCGAAACACTCCCTATGATATAGGCGGTAAAAGACGCACAGGGACGCAATGTCTCTACGCAATGCTAGAGAATCTAAGCAACCGGCAAGACTTTCGGCACCGACAATCCAGGTTGCTCGACGTTGGATACGATCAAAAGGAAGAAGTTGGTACTGTGGTACTCCGGCTTAGCGATGGCAGCAGTACTCCATGTGAGGCCGAACTTGGGCTTTATATAGTTGGAGGCGATGAGTCGAAGTAAAATACCACATTGCTTTACCTAGGACACCTTGGTAAAGCAGATAACCGCGAAATTGAACTTTGCTCGAGATTTCGATGCCGAGAATCACAATGCTCGGTTGTATAACAAGACAAGTGCTCTCAAAATCGAGGGAAACGACAAATTCGGTTTTTTTTTTGTGGTAAACGCACAAACTTGCGTCTTTTTCGGGTTAAATTGGACCAGGTTAAGACGCCCCCAAGAGGAGACCTAAAAGTCATCATCTGAGACACAAGTCCGTTCCGACATTCTGTCACGTCATGTGCGTTAGAAACATTTGCACGATCGGTGTAAGAAGTATCACCCGTACTGTCATCCGCATAGAAGGTGTTTTTATTTTACAGGGGTTCTTTTAAGTTCCCACTAAAAAGGGTTTTAGATATTACACTCTACAAGGGGGTTAGTTACGGGTTGAAAAATAAAATTTTCAAATTTTGTGCAGGAGTAAATTTTTTACTTTAAATTTTCTAAAAGTGAGCTTCATAATGTGTAAGTTTCCACTAAGAAGAGAGTTTTGGAAGTTACCTGGGGGTTTTCATAGTGGTTTATAGAATGTATTCTACGCGAGCGAAGCCACGGGCGGAAGTCTAGTATTAAATTAATGATTACAACAAAATTAATATACTGTGATTCCATTTCATATCCCAATTAATGCAGGATAATGGGTAAAATGCACCAAATTTCAGTATTTTATGGAATTTTGTACTTGACCACGTGAGTTTCGGTTTCGGTTTCGGTTTCGGCCGAAACTGAAGCCTCAGCCGAACATTCGGTTTCGGTTTCGGTTTCGGCCGGAAAACCAGTTTCGGTCGGACTCTAGTTGTGAGGTTAGGTACGCACAATGCATCTTTTAAAATAACTTCATATTTACAATTAGGCGTAACTGTAATAATTTCAACGTCTCCGGAACACAACACTGGCATTGCACTTTGATTTGCTGCAATAATCTCCTTGATGTTCGGTTTGTAACATGTATTTTGCATCATGTTTACATCTGACGTCATGTGAACACTCGCGCCGCTATCCAGGTAAAAATCTTGTTTACTGTATTTCCCGCTCAGGAAAACAGCCGTAAAAGCATTTGTCTTCTTAATTTCTTGTTGATCATTCTGCTTGCACTGCGATTTATAATGTCCCGTACGTTTACACCGGTAACATTTAATTTCCGATTTCTTCTTTTTCTTGAAATTCGAATCTGACATAGACTGTCCGCCATGATGACTTGTTGAGCTGTCATTTTTTGCGTCTCGCGAAAAATGGCGATGGTGCTGCCCTCTATTCCAGAAAGCGCTTCCTACTGCCGCCGAGTCATCATTTTCTACAAGATCGATCAACTTCGTTTTTATAACATCAGCGGTTATGGCGATCCCCGAATGCTCTATCGCCATAATCATAGGGAAGTATTTTTCAGGTAATCCTGCCAGCATTAAACAGCCAATCCACTCTTCGTTCACGGCAAAACCCGTTCCTGACAATTTCTGAGCAGTCTCCATGATTTGCGTCACGTAATTCGTCATCGAATCACAACTGTCGAGGCGAATTGATATAAGATGCCGCAGCAGTGTGATTCTTCTTGAAAACCCAGAATCATCGAACATAGTTTGCAGTTTATGCCACAAATTCTTCGTACTTGTTGCATCTTTGATATGGACGTACAATGACGGATCTATTGTGAGAATTAACTTGGCCCGCGTTTTTGCATCATCTGCGGCTGCTTCTTTGGTAGTGGTTTCTTGCTTGATAAAACTTGCTGTTCCCTCCAATATAAGCAGATTCTCCGCTGCAAAAGCCCACTCGTGGTAGTTCTCACGTCCCTTTAGCTTGGGGACGTTAGCTAAGAACGATGAGCTGGTCGCCATTCTTGTTAAAACGCCAATCGCCTTTTGCAAACACGCTGTCTACACTAATGCTAGCTAATCCTTACTTCTTAACACTGTTTTTAATCCCTAATGGCATGTCTGGGCCCATAACCTAATAAAACGACTTGCACTTGCATCGGGGAAAATAAACGGTTTTATTTCAGTCACAACTACACAGTAATGGAGAACGGATGTGTGTTCACATAGACAATCATACAGACGACACTCTATGGTTTATATTTGATGTTACCAGTTAAAATATTAAAAATATTTCTAACAAATAGTTTAATATTTTAGATACGGACACATCAATAAATAGCTAAGTAAAAAAAAAACTTTAATAAAATGTAATACTTGCAGATTCTCGGCAGTAACTCTGCGGACTTCGAATAAACACACGCATACCTTTTTTCGCCTGTCGGCCAACTGGCTTGGCCTCTGCGGCCTCTTTCGGAAAGGTGCCACATGACACCTTTGAATCACAATCTAAAAAACCGCCCGATGAAGCTAGATTTTTTAAATATTTGATTTTAAGTATAATTGCCTATGGTAACACCAGGTAGCAAAAAATTTACTTGACGCCGGGGACATGAATATGGAAATTTTTAAATGAATAATTATTTCACTAAAATAATTTTGCGCTGCATAAATAATAACTTTAAATTCTAATGCTTCCACCAAAAATATAAAATACTAGGTCGTCATGGGTTTTTTTTTGGTCATATGAAATTGCAATTTAGGACATCGCACAGGGACATCCATATTTAGTATGAAAAACAACTGAGTTACCAAAAACTACAACTGAGTTACCTAAAATATGAGAATTAATATGATAACATAAAAAATAAGTTCCCTAGGCATGCTTCAACAAGTATAAAATTGTGACATAAGTTAGTTTTCGCATGAATGTAATATTTGTGTTTATTAGGGAGTATATTTCAAAGGGGACCAACTTTTAGTCACAAAAAAGTAGAATGACCCTTATGCTTTTTTATAAAGGAGGGAGAGAAACGAACAAGAGAGACACCTGATGGTAAGTTACTGCTTATAAGATAGTTTTACTGTTAGTTAATAATTTAAATAAAACATCTTAAACGGATAAACTCGCGATATTCCTACATTTTAAATAACTATTTGACGCAAGACACGTGAGTCTTTCCGTGATCACGACTGCTGGAAAGTGGTCGAAACGTCGGGTTTAAATTAAAATGTAAAAATATATTGCGAGTTTATCAATTTAAAGTTGTTTTATTTAATGAGTAGTAATCGCGTAAATATCGGAAACCACTAGTTAATCATTTGTCAAAATAATTATTTTTTCAATAAAAGTAAAGCAAAGTGTAATTAGCTTGTTCATGACCCACTATAGTGGAAAGCCCTAAATCTTTGGAATCAAGTTATCGTAACAATTATAGGTACTGCCATTTATTACCAATCTGCCAAATTAATGACTGTGGATTTAAACGAAAGGTGTTCAAAAAATTCGATACAAAGTCCGACTTGAACTTATGACGCCAAGATTATGGCTCAAACGCTAAAACAACGGATTTTTATCAATATGTAAAGCAAAAATATTGTTATACACGCGAATAACTGTCTTGGGATTCGAATACGCGACGTTTTAAAGAAGCCACTAATGTCAACAGCTATATCGCACCGTCATTTTTCTCTTCTGACTTATGTATATGTTACGGGCAACGTGATTAACTGGGCATTATTAATAAGGACCGGCCATTATTAATAATGCCCGAGAGCGACGGGCAAAGTGATTAATTTATCACTTTGACCGGCCCTTATTAATAATGCCCGACCGCCCGTGGTCCATGTAATAAATCAGTGTTTAAGATAGCTTGAATTTATCACTTGGACCGGGCAGTATGAATAATTCCCTACTTGTAGCCGGGCAATGTGATAAATTGGACCGCGGCCGTGCCTTACGTGCGGCGGAAAGCGACTCGGATGGATATAGGTTAGAAGGCTAAGGCGGGAGCGGAGCGTAGCGGAGCTCCTGCCTTAGCCTTCGTGGTTATTTTTTTTTAACACCTATTCCTCAAATTAACGATTTAACGACTTAACGACGAAACTAGTTTGGCCTAGGCTAAACTAATTTAAGTCAACATAGAATATATTATTATAGTAAAAACAAAAAAAGGTTTTCAGGGTTTAAAAAAAAATAACCACGAAGGCTAAGGCGGGAGCTCCGCTTCGCTTCGCTCCCGCCCTTAGCCTTCTAACCTATATCCATCCGAGTCGATTTCCCCTTAGTAAGCAATAGTGAGAACTTGTTTAGCCTAGGCCAAACTAGTTTGTCCTGAAATCGCCTTTGGCCGGTAATATAAATGCATGTCGCTTATTTTTTGGTAACTTTTCATGAAAAAATTGTAAGTTTTTTGTCTTTTAATAAACAAAAACACTACTGTTCACCTATTTTATTACTTGGCCCAAGATAGGGAGGGCATTATTCATAATGGCCGGGAAAAGTGATAAATCTTGCTGTTTTAATCACATGGCCCAATTGAGTCGGGCATTATTAATACAGACCGGCCCTTATGAATAATGCCCGGACTTATCAAATGGCCCGTAACATATATACGTACATTCAGAAACGCATATCCGTACTAGTGTCGTTATTGTTTTTTTTTTCATTGAAGAACTCCAAGCCAGGAAGCGACGCTCAATGTGCGCTGCCAGACTGTAAGCTCATCTGATCCTTAAGCTTTTGATTTCAAGTGTACTGGCTCCCACATTAATACTGCCGGAACACAGCCAGAGCTGATTTCACCTGTGAGGGTGGTAGCTAGCCAGTCAGGGGGTTTGGGTAAACGGTTTCTGGAGTGAAGACCGCGTCTCGGTAAACGTAGTGATGGACGCCCTCAGGCCAGTCAGAGTGACGTTTTGCGCAAGATGGCTGACAGGAGCTGGATGCGAGTAGCTAAAGATCGAAGTGGAGACCGATGGAAAGGCCTTTTTTTATGTCAGAGGCGGCATACGAGCCAGCGGGTCAGCTGATGGTAATCAATCACCGCCGCCCATGGACATCTGCAACACCAGAGGGATCACGGATGCGTTGCCGGCCTATGGGGGTATGGGGGGTGTGGGCCTCCGGCACTCTCACAAACCAGATGAACACAATAGTAGTCACTATTATTTCACGCATGTCTTATAGTGTTATTTCTCCAGCAGTGGACTAAAACAGGCTGACGATGACAACTACAAGAGACAATGATTATAAAAAAAATTCGCTACTGCAAAACTGTCGCATCACTAAGTGCACAATTACAGATTGCGCATCAAAACCGCGTATGTAGTATGTACACACACATTCGCGTTTTTGATCACCCCCTACATTAAGTAATTGGGTCACCAGAATCCATTAAAGACTGATTCGCAGCACGTATAACTCTTATGTGAGGGGAGGAAGGTTCAAAATCGCGGTATTTTAGAGTCAGCTCAGACTAGGAAGATTGGTTTAAAAGCGGAAAAACTGTTTTAACGTAGATACTAGTTTTGCTTTTGAAAGTGATGCTTTAAAGCGCAAAGTGAAGTGGGATCGATTCCCGCCTGCCTGGTGCCTGAATAAATTAAATTACTGATATAATAATGTACAATTAAGCATGTTATTTTGAAAAATTACAAAAACAATGTCAGGGCCCCCCAGTGTTAAGAACCTCTCAGTTATGGCCCAGTACAATACTTTTTTTTATACTAGATAAGTTGGCAAACAGGCACGCAGCCCACCTGATGGTAAGCGGTCACTGCGGCCTATTCCTTTGAGGGACACTTCATCAGGAAGCGTCGCTCAATGTGCTGCCAGACTGTAGGCTCATCTGATCTTCGAACCTTTGATTTCAAGTGTACTGGCTTCCACATTAATACTGCCGGAACACAGCCAAATCAGCAGATTTCACCTGTGGCAGTAGTAACTAGCCAGTCGGACTTTGAAAAAGCCCTACCATCAACCAGACCCATGGCGGGAATCGAACCCACGACCTCCCTGTTTTACCCAAACTTAGCCACTGTTCTGCGGAGGCGGTTAAGTACTAGAACAATTAATGACTGAGTTACCATTTTCCAATTGGGCTGGTTCCTCTGTCAAGGGTTACGGAGGTCAGATGGCAGTCGCTGCAATGTAATAACTGGACTTGTCACATCCTGGATCGTGGTACGGTCAACAGCACATCACGGTAAACACTTGCAGTTCGATAATAGCACTTATGCCCCCGACATAAGAGCGGTACAAAGTCCAAAGTGTTACGTCTGACGTGCTTTTGACTGTACAAGCGTGCCCTGATTAGTTCGGGACGAAACGTTCGGAGAAAGAAATAAGGCTGGTTTTAAGGTGAGTATAGACTACAACATTTCCTCGAGCGTTTCCTTGTAATGTTAAGGTGAGTATATAGATTACAACATTTACTTGTATCAGAACATCGATCATTCGCCGTTTTTAAATTTACTCGAACCTTTCTTCGAACACGACGCTCGATGTTTTGTTACTGCCTTTTTAAAAACCAACGAGCATATTGGTGTAACATTTTGACGAGCCTTTGCACGAGCAACGTCGGTCCGACATTTCAAAGAAGAATGAACGCATGTACAACGAAATGTTACGGGAATGCACACTCGCTGTAAGCATTTACCCGTAACACAACGCCGAGCATTCGCACGATTCTTCTTTGAAATGTTCGTCCCCCTTCCTCCGCGTCACCTCGCACCCGCGCATCGCCCGCGCTCGTGTAAAGGCTCGACGAAATGTTACACCAATTTGCTCGTTGGATTTTAAAAAAGGCTGTAACAATGCGAATGCTCGATGTTCTGATACAAGTAAATGTTGTAGTCTATACTCGCTGACAAGCAAGCTATCAGCGCGCGTATCAACAAGTATCGCTGTTTTTATAAGATAGCGACTATATTAACGGCAAACAAAACCGGCAGTGTATGTCACTACGTGCTCGCATCAGCGTAAGAGCGTCGTTTGTCCACCGCCGCCGTCACCGGGAACGAGATGACGGCGCCGAGGTAGCGGTACATACATTTACTACTGTCGTTTGTCCACCGCACGCGCGTCACCCGAGCGCCGTCATCTTGAAATTGGTCAGACTCAGAAATAAAATCGGTTCTCGGTGACGGCCCGGTGACGGCGGCGGTGGACAAACGCTCTGACTCTAAAACCAGCTGTAGTGTATTGGCTGTATATGTTGGTTGTCTCATGCGCCTACGTCACGCGCCAGACGTATTCCGGCGGTCGAGTGGAGCGGTCGTGTGCTGCGATTGCGTGCTGCGATTGCGTGCGTGTTGTGGTGTTGGTGAGCCGTAAAATATCCCAATAAGCAGGATAGTACACCAGCCTTAGGTATACTTTTTGACTCTAAAATAATACAACTACATAATAATACTCATTATCAGTTGATTGATTGCAAATTAATCATGAGCAATTATGTATTAATTATCATAAATCAGGGGCTCTCATTAGATGCATAAACGGGCAGGCTAATTATAATATGTCATAATAATAGGGCTACCGATTAGAGACATTTAAAAATATAAAAAGACTAGCCTTCCGCCCGCGGTTTCACCCGCGCGTAATTTCTTTCTTCAAATATCCCTCCCTATCTTCCACATTTCCGGGATCAAAAGTACCCTTTTTTTTTCTTCCGGAGGAGAATGCGTTTATGCGCCGGCTAGCGAGACCTGCGGCCGTGTGTGGGACTCAGGACCCAAGCGTCCCACTACCCACTAAACTCCCCCGGTTCCCCTTTCACCCGTAGAGGACGAGCCGGTGCCCGCTCTGTGTCGATTGACCAGCCCATCCCCGGGATCAAAAAGTACCCTATGTCACCCGGGGAGAGTGTAGTTTCGAAGCCTATTCAATACAAACAAACAAACAATCTCCTCTTAATATTAGTATAGAAGTATCAGCCTACAAATGTCTAAGGCTTAGCACTAGAAAGACGAACAGGGATCAAATGACCCATTTTGAAATTTATTCGTCGATTATTCTGGTGTTTTTTTTTAAATAACTTGATATTTCGTGACTTTTAATAAAATGGCCTCAGTTTACATACTGTAAAGTATAAACAAAATAGAAGCTGTGGGCATGTAAATAAACAAAGATCTACCTATTAAGATGGCCGGGGTAACTTAAATGACTTAGATTTCCATTCAGTACAAAATCGAAACGAAAGTGTATTACATAAATAATAGCGGCCGCCCGCGGTTTCACCCGCGTGGTTCCCGTTCCCGTGGGAATTGATCAAAATCTTTTCTAAGCGGATGCCTACGTCATAACATCTACCTGCATGCCAAATTTTAGCCCGATCCGTCCAGTGGTTTGGGCTGTGCGTTGATAGATATCTATGTCAGTCAGTCTGTCAGTCAGGCACCTTTGAGTTTTATATATATAGATTGAATAATTAAATTGAATTGGATCATATAAGTATGACCCTAGTAGCTGCATAAGTGCTTGTAATAATGGGTAGATTGATAATTTTATAATTTATAAGTTAATGTTATTGTATTGGCCTATACCTCAACCAGTTGCTTTGTTTTATTCCTTTAACCGTTTTGAAGCGAACTTGACAATTTTTTTTTTTCATCAAAAATCATGGATAAATTGGCTTGTTTTCTTAAAAACCAAGAAGTGTTACAACATTTGCAATCTTTTACAGAAGATCAATCAGGTAGAGATGATGATATTTTTTTTGCATCTGGGGCTAGAAAATGTAAAAAAGTGGCGTTAATATTTAGATATCAAAATCAAAATCAAAAATCAAAAAAATCAAGGTTCGTCTTCTCGAAAAGAAGTAAATAAAAGAACATAGCATAAAAAAGCAGACCATCAATGCTAATGATCCAAAGATAATACCTAAAATAGTCGTCAAATATTAGGTACAACCTTATAGTATGGTGTCGATTTTGTTGACCAAATGGTTACAGGTTACAGAAGATACAGTCTCAAATCAAGTTTTAGAAAACGGTCTGTAAAGTGTACAGGTTTTTTATTTATACAATATATATTTTCGTTTAGTTATTCTCGTAGTTTATTTTATACAGGGTGTGTATTACTTTATTTACTAATTATATCTTGGAAGCAAACATTGAATCAATCAGAGACCGTCACAGCCAGAGCCAAGTTAGCCACTTGCCAAATCGTCTGGTAAGTGGATTAGTGGTGGGAGGGGGGAGGGGGGAGATTATCGATTGTCTCTGTGTTTGTCCCTTTGTAATAATCTTGACTTGGTGAAATGGTTTAAAAGACGGCTAGTACAGAAGTCAGGGACAGTTTTAGTTATCGACAAAATATCACTTCTATATCTTAATCATCTATTCGCAATAAGAGTTAAAAAAAATTCAAAAATGAGGCTACGTTGCACAATTTATTAATTAAAAGAAAAATCCCAAATTGGTTTTAATTCCGTTTTTTATTCCATATGCCAAAATTGATATAAGGAATTCACAAACATTACTTTTAAATTGATATAAAAAAGAAGGTTTTAACAGTGCAAGAAGTCTCCAAACACGAAAAACGTGAAAATTTAGAAAAAGTTTAAATTGGCAATATCTTGAAAACCGAGCAACTTTTGGCGAGGTCATGTTAGGCTTGTTCGATGCCTCTTGTGCTGGCCTACGTCCAGTGTCACTGTGACGTGTCTTTATGGGACACCCTGTATAAATATGTTATAGCAATTATGTTTTAACTTTAGACCCACTTCAAAGGACTAGCTAGATACGTTCACAAAGGCAAAGCATTTGTTTGCAGAGAATTGTTCATACAAAAGCTTGATATAATGTGATAAAGTGTTTCCTACTCTGCTAAATATATTCAGCACAGAACAGATTCAAGATTATTTTCATAATGTTCTTTAAATGAAAGGTTCGAAGGTCATAATGAGTCTTTTAGTGTGGCATAACAAAATGTATCAACTTGTTTTGGAAACTTTAATTGCTTAAGCTTTATATGTATATTGTTTTTAGCTTTAAGTATTAAATAATTCTGTATGTTTCCTTAATAAAGAAAAAAATAATAAAACAAATTGAGCGACGCTTCCTGGAGAAGTGTCACAGAATGGAAGCAGCCGCAGAAATGTGCCGCAGTGACCGCTTACCATCAGGTGGGCTGAGAGCCTGTCTGCCAACTGACCTTGTATAAATAAAAAAAAGACCGCAGATTCAATAATATAAAAATTAAATTGCAAAACGAGAATCAAATAATGGTGGCCATACACCATCCTTCCTATCGTCCAATCGGCATGATCCAATCTGTAGTTCTTCTATACACACCACACACGATCAATTTGATTTGTCCATCGGCAGTTGACACCATGGCGTCACCGGTGACAGACAATGATGTGTTAGCCGTCCAAGTCACAACACGGTCCAATCGGCTTGATCTTATTGGTTTGATCAAATGAAAATATCCCTGGACATCCCTGAACATTATTCACACAGCGCCATCTAGCCCCAAACTAAGCATAGCTTGTACTATGGGTGCTAGACAACGGATAAACATTACATATATACTTTTTTTTTTGTAAATACATACATATTATACATAGAAACACCCAGACCGATACAAACAAACATGTTCATGCACACAAATGTTTGTACCGTGCGGGGATCGAACCCGCGACCTCTGGTGTAATAGCCGACTTCTCAACCATTACACCAAACGGCTCGTCAAAAAAAGAAAAGAATCGAAACTCGATTTTGCCGTCAAAAAGATTTGACATGCCCACATACAGTCAATTCGATTTGATCCAATCGATCGCGTCATGCCGATTGGACGATAGGAAGGTTATGGCCATCATAATTAGCCACCGTGTCAACCTCCCATTACTTAACGAAACACAATGAAACTCCACAGAGAACCATAGCGCAATTCCATCCCCTCCCGAAACTCCATTGTTGCTTCCTTATTATTTATCTCCTTAATATTTCCCCCTACATCCGGCTGTGGGGGAATCTTAAAGGCACGACGGAAACTTAGGTAATTTTTGTAAATAAATAATGGGAGGGATTTTGGCTCTCATTTTTTTGTTCCTGTTAAGTATTCAGATATAAAATTCCTAGCTGAGTTTTCGGCTACGGCTAATCTTTTAAGATCAGCCAACTACGCAGGATATATTATAGTGCACAAGTGAGTGCGCAAGCACAGGTGCACTCCCTATTCCCTCGCTCTCATAACACGGTGGGACAGCAGTCTGACACGACCGAAGAGAGATCAGGCGCAGGACCAACGGCTAAACGTGCCTTCCGAAGCACGGAATCATCATTCTTTTCAGACATTCAGGTGATTCAAGCCTGCAATGTCCTAACCAAACTGGAAACATTTATACAAAGTGATGCTTCCCGCGGGATTCGAACCCACGACCTCCGGGTGGGTAGAGCCCATCGCTCTAACCACTGTTACACGGAGGCAGTCAAGTTGACATCTATACTAATAATATAAATGTTATTATGTGGCTTGTAGGCACAGAGATAGATGCTTGTAGGTCACACTTTGAAGCGACTGCCGCGAAAAGGGGTCCTAGGTTCAAATCCCAGTTCGGTTCAAATTGTGATTGAGTTATTCTGTTCAGAAATTACTCAGTCAGAGTTTTTAGACAGAGGCGGCAAACGAGCCAGCGGGTCGCCTGATGGTAAGCAATCACCTCCGCCCATGGACATCTGCAACACCAGAGGGATCGCTGATGCGTTGCCAGCAGTTTAAGGGGGATGTGAGCCTCCAGTACTCAGCTCTCACAAACCAGACGAAACACAATTGTCACTATTATTTCACGATGGTGTTATGTGAGAGGGCGGTACTTCCCCGTTGTTTTTTTATTTATTTATAAGTGGCCGCCCGCGGTTTTACCCACGCGGTTCCCGTTCCCGTGGGAACTGATCAAAATCCTTTCTTAGCGGATGCTTACGTCATAACATCTACCTGCATGCCAAATTTCAGCCCGATCCGTCCAGTGGTTTAGGCTGTGCGTTGATAGATAAGATATCTATGTCAGTCAGTCAGTCAGTCTCCTTTGAGTTTTATATTTTATATATATAGATAAGTGGCCTATGAAAAAGCTCTTTTGCCTTTAGCTAAATACATTATAAGTTACGCCACGTCTACACAAGACATTATTTTGTCTATGATAAGCAGTATATTGAGCATAGACAATCGTAAACTAGTTACGCTTCCCTTTAGACGTTGATCCACTTACCAGTCGATCTGACATTTGACTGATCTAACGAGATATCTATGACATTAGTATATGTCAACTGAGAAGATAAGGACGGCTATAAAGGGTTACTAGTAATTCGTACCGATCCTTTTAAGGGAATGTAGAGGAGGTTCCCTAGCTAACAATTAACCCATGAGAATGCAGGTCAAAAGTGAACTTTATACCTTATACTTTACTAGCCTTCCGCCCGCGGTTTCACCCGCGCGTAATCTCTTTTTTCAAATATCCCCCTCCCCCCCACATTTCCGGGATCAAAAGTACCCTATGTTCACCGGGGATAGTGTAGCTTTCCAACAATGAAAAAACTATTCAAATCGGTTCAGTAGTTTCAAAATTGATATTCCCGCGGGAATGAGACGTTTCCCGTAGGAATTTTATAGCCTATGTCCTATTCCGGGTTATAAACTATACGTGTGCCAAATTTCATCTAAATCCGTTCAGCCGTTTAGGCGTGATTGAGTAACAAACATCCAAACATCTAAACATCTAAACATCCAAACATCCAAACATCCAGACTTTCGCATTTATAATATTAGTAGGGTAGTAGGATTAGTAGGATTATTATATTGATTAAACTTATCAGTTGTCTAACACAAAATACAAGCTTTACTTAGTTGTGGTCTGTCTACATAGCGCTATGTGAAAATCATCAAAGGTCGTGAAATATAAAATTGGCGCCCAACATGTGGTTGTTGATGGCGACAGTATTTTGGTAAATCTATATAAATAAAAATGAATTGCTGTTCGTTAGTCTCGCTAAAACTCGAGAATGGCTGAACCAATTTGACTTATTTTAGTCTAGAAATATTTGTGTAAGTCCAGGGATGGTTTAAACGAGAAAGTATGGAAAAACTGCGAGGAAAGTACTAAAAACGACAATTTTATTTTCCCATACAAACTGTTCTTACCTGTCAAACGTTTGATAGTGATACAAAGTTCACCGGGTTAGTATAGTTCGTGTCTTGCCACAATCTAGAGTTCCTGGACTCGATACCCGGGCTAAGATTTTTTTGGGTTTTTTCTAACATCTCGCGCTTTAGTCTCGAGTCCCACACACGGCCGCAGGTCTAGCTAGCCTGCGGTTATGGTGCATAAACGCATTCTCCTCCGAAAAAAAATATCGCCTACTTGGTCTAGGGGCTTGAATACCTTATTTACGGAGGAGAATGTATTTAGGTACCATAACCGCAGGCTAGCTAGACCTGTGGCCGTGCGTGGGACTCGAGACTAAAGCGTCCACTACCCACTAAACTCCCCCGGTTTCCCCTTCACACCCGATTGGGATGAGCTCGTTCTAACCTTGTGGCTTTTCCTGTGCCTAGCCCTGATCTCGGATTCCTGGTTTACTTTCTAGCCTTTCTACTTTCTAGTCTTTAAACTTTGTGTCAATTTTTTGATCACAACTGGGGTTTGTGATCATCAAACTGCATTTGGCATGCGTGGTAATAACGCTAGTACCAATTAATATTATATTTATAAGTATATGTACTAGCACTCGCTAGCGTCGGCGTAAAATCCATCTGTTGCAGCAGAAATTACAGCATTTTATACAGAACTTTACACCCCTATTTAATACCCTTAGTAGTTGAATTTCCAAAAACCGCTTTTTATTATAAGCTTCTATTGAAGTATAAAATTCATTCCACAGGTTTGTGACATAAAACAAGGGATTTCATATCAACTTTTGACCCCTATTTTCAACCTCTTGGGGGTTCAATTTCCACAAACTACCTTCCTAGTGGAATCATAAATTATAAAAAATCCTGTAAAAACTGTCCATGTCCTAGGTCTTTCATTTTGGGCTGGGCGTCGATTGCCAGTCAGTCAGTTTTATTTTCCATATAAATATAAATAAAGCAAACCAAATTATGTTGAAGTAATAAAAAAATAATGATATTCGTAATTTAAGTAATTATTTAAATATTTTCTGATCAATCATTAACATGACTTTATCAGATAATTTATCCTAATAAAATGGGTAAAAACCTAAAATTGAATAAATTCAATCATATTATAGTGAAGGAATCTTTAACAAAAACTAAAAGAAGTACATTGTTCAAAAAACGTATCGTAAAAGTTTTTTTCCGCGTCGCATTCTGAAAAAAGTACACAAAAAAGCACATCAAAAAAAAGCTGGCACACAAAATGGCTGAAAAACAGTCAACAGAAAGATGGACTTACTGTCTTTTAGATGTGCGCAGCTCTGGCGATACAAGCAATGCAGTTGGGAACAAAGGACTCGGAGCCGAGTGCACCCCCTCCCCTGCCTGCACGGCAAAAAAACCCCACAAAATACAGTCTAAAAACAACATTTATCCAAAAAACACGTCAAAATAATCACACGGCCAAAATACGGCTCAAAATAATTTAATCCACGGCTGTATTTTTTTGCAATTCCTAAAAAAGGCCAGTAAACTGCGCGGTCTTTTGTTAGGACGCGGTGCGAGCGTTCGATTTTTGAATTGTTGTAATTCCAAATTCGAAATTCCGGTTTTACCGCGCGTTTTATTTCTGGTCCGATTACAAGGCTTTGTGTTTTTTGTTAGATTAGCGGTTTTTTTTTCAATTTAATTTTTTTTAACAGGTACACACACCACCTTCTTTCAGAGTACGCGACACACTAAGTGTCTGCAGGCTTCGAGGCTGTATGCATTGATTGGGCGTAGCTCGCACCCTATATACGTCTCTTTCGCGCGCAATGTGCCCGTCTCACTCGCACGTTCATCGTTAGCACGACGAATTTTGGCTTCGCAAAGCTCTACGGCTCTCAAAGTTGAGCGAATTAAATTATGTTCTTGTTTTATTTTGTTATCGATCCTGAAATGCTTGATACTATTTTATTGTTTTTAGTAAATAAAAAGAGTGTTTCTTTTCAGTTTAGTTTAATACAAAATTTAGAATCACATACTTATTGGATTTGGACTTAGAACTTTTTAGTGAAAATTTTTATTATTTTTTTCTTGATTTCAATAAAAGAAGCCTTTGCCCTAAAGCGAGACCAAGGCTTTCAAATGTATACATTACTTATTGTTTTAATAACTCACGATATTATTAGTTTTCAGCTGCTTTAAATTATTAGAATGGTAAATAGTTTAAGGTTTTAATCAAGCCTGTATTACTTTGATATTTGGGCATATTTATAATTTGGCTCATACGTGTTTTAGTCATCTGATCACGAGCCACACGTTGGGCACCATTCCTGATGTTTCACCAATATTGGTCTCGCTATTTACGTGAATTTATTATTTCACTAGCGACCGCCCGCGGTTTCACCCGCGTGGTTCCCGTTCCCGTCGGAATTGATCAAAATCCTTTCTTAGCGGGTGCCTAGGTAATAACATCTACCTGCATGCCAAATTTCAGCCCGATCCGTCCAGTGGTCTGGGCTGTGCGTTGATATCTATCTTTGTCAGTCAGTCACCTTTGAGTTTTATATATATAGATAAAGTTTGTCTGTGTTTGGCCTATCAATTTTATATTTTTATATATCTAACTTTATATTTTTACTGCAGATGTGGCGCAGTGATTATCAGGTCAAACTTTAAAGCGTCAGCTGTTCCAGATTCGATTTTGAAGCAAACAGCAGATTTTTATTTGATTTTTCTGTTTGGAAAATATTAATTAACTTCAGAGTCTGAAAGTTGGCAGTGTTCTCATTCAAGACAACCTGTCCTCGAAAATCACGCGAATCCGTTAATTCTACGTCTGATCTCTCATTACTCATGTCTGATAAAAGTCTCTCCGACTTATAAGAGTGAGGGAATATGTGCACCTGTGCTTGCACATTCACTGCAGCACATTTAAGGTTTCCTGTTCGTCCCACTGGTAGGACAAAGCTTGGTAGGAAGAAAGTGAATAACCCTAACTTATTATCCTGCTGTGTCTGATCAATGCGTTTGTACAAAGATTATTTACGTTATTAAAACAGGGCTCAAAATGTTTCATATTCGATTTAGTAGCCATAGGTGTCAACAACGGCCGTTTTAGGTACTTTTGAAAACTACAACAAAAGTAACACATTTTAAGTGTTATTGTGATAACGTAAAAATACCTTATACTCTTTTTTACAAACACAACATAGGATTCCTAAATCTTTGTATTAATTTAAATGCTATGATTTTTATTCAACGCCACTTTGACGACACCAATCACCTAGTGAAATGGGGTCGCCCGTGGGGGCTATAAAGTTTGAGAACCGCCTTTCACTGCACCCCTTGGGCATAGAATTAACACGACACAGTTATATTTTATCTAGATTAAGTAATTGTGTTGAATCAAATAAAAACTAAGGAAACTTATATTATCTTAGTTTATTTCATAATAATTATTGTGGTGGCATTCTTTTAGCTTTTTACAGTTTTTTTTGTTGGTACGGATTTTTGGTTAAGTTATGGTCACAGATATGGCAGACACACAGCCTACTTTGGTAAGCGGTCACTGTGGCCTATTCCATTAAGGGACACTTCACCAGCATCGATAAATGTGCTGCCAGACTGTAGACTCATATGATCTTCGAGCCTCTGATTTCAATTGTGCTGGCTCCCACATTAATTTTGCCGGAACACAGCCAGAGCTGTTATGGCAGCAGATATTTTCACCTGTGGGGGTGGTAGCTAGCCAGTCAGACTCTGAAAAAATCCTGCTAGCAACCAGACCCAGCAAGGATTTTACTCTCGAGCATCTTAGCCCCTGTCCCACAGAGGCGATCAAAACTAATAATATATTAATTTACAAAATAATGTTATGTTATTTTGTGAAATTTCTCTAGGGTCCAATAGTATTATTAAATTACAATATTAATTACAAAACTTTCAATATGTATCTTTTTATTTTCGTTTTATATTCAGTCTTTTTTTTAAATAATTTGTTATTGTACCTTTGTCTACCTTAATAAAATAATACTATTGTCCGACAAACTTATGTATCTGTTCCGGTGGCGAATCTTAAGAATTTAATGTAAGATGCTTTTCGCCGGAATTTCAGGATTTCCTAAGATTATTAAATAGTTACTTAAAGTTAATAAGGTCTTATGAAAATCGGCTTTTATTGAAGTTAATACAGATTTAGTAAATTGATTTTATTTGTCTTTGATAAGATTTGATTTCATATAAAATTTATTGAAAATGATATGATTTATAATATTAATCTTATAAAATTATAACATTAATTTATCTATATGAATTAGTATCTACAAATAAAATGTCTGTTTGTTTTGTACAGCTATTCAAAGACAGACAGTAAAAAATATTGTAAGTTTATCTTGACTCATTTTTTTTCGGAGGAGAATGCGTTTATGCACCAAAACCGCAGGCTAGCTAGACCTGCGGCCGTGTGTGGGACTCGAGACTTAAGCGTCCACTTAACTCCCCCGATTTCCCTTTCACACCCGATTAGGACGAGCCGGTGCTATTGACCAGCCCATCCCCGGGTAAAGTTTAGCTTGACCTGAGAATTTAAGAGCATGGTTTTTTAATGATTAATTTGAATTTGGCAAGCTTGGTGATTGAATCTATCATTGTGACATATAAAAAGCACTTATTGTCAAGGAAATGTTTTTGATCGTTATTCATACAGGTGTCATCTAGCCCCAAACTAAGCATTGACCGCCTCCGTGAAACAGTAACTAAGCCACTCAGGTATAAAAACATGGAGGTCGTGGGTTCGATTCCCACATTGGGTCTGGTTGGTGGTACCTTAGGGCTTTTTCAGAGTCCGACTGGCTATCTACAGGTGAATTCTGCCGCCATAACAGCTCTGGCTGTGTTCCGGCAGTATTACTGTGGGAACTAGTACACTTGAAATCAAAGGCTCGAAGACCAGATGAGCCTACAGTCTGGCAGCACATTGAGCGACGCTTCCTGATTCTCTTGTATCTCCCAATAAAAGTGGCAGCTTACCATCAAGTGCTGCGTGCTTGTCTGTCAACTCATCTAGCAAATACATTGAAAAAAGAGAGACTACATTACATAAGAGTGTATTAGTGAAATTACTGGGTATATGAGAGCTAATAACTGTCGTCTCGGTGTAGCGGGCGCAGGGCGGTGCCGGACAGTAACTGCTTAGTTACTGTTTGGCACTGAACTGTCTAAGGGCAGACGTGGCGCTTGCCATCAGGTGTAAGATCTGCTCGTCTTGTTACATACACATTGCGATAAAAAAAAACAATTCAATTCAATCCAATTAGTCGGTATGTATGTATGTATAAGTATGTGTATGTGTATGACTATATAAGTATGTATATGTTTTATTTTATTTTTAGTTTTTTTTTCTCTTACTATTTTGAGAAGTTTGAATTGGGTTCAACTCGTATTTATTTCTTGCCCTTGAGTTTTGCACTGCCTACTTTATAAAATTAATTAAAACTTTTTGACTGGAAGAGATTGCTATTAGCAATAAGTCCGCCTACATTGTATCATCCAATTTTGTAACATATTTTTCTTTTATAATTTTGTGCAATAAAGAGTATATCTATCTATCTATCAATTCTACTTAGTGATTGCCCTGTGTCCCATACTCTTGCTGAAGTGATCACATCTGAAAAAAGTAATTTCTAGTTCGACCCATATGCTTATTTGTATGAAAGTAGGAATATATCTTTCAATATCGCCATGTTTATTCCCCCTCCACTGGCTCTGAAAGAAATGCGACAAGTAGCGTATGTGATAAGTCATGTCTTCCGTCTCCCTCCCTCTCAGTACGTGTAAAAGGGACGGGAGGTCTTGAGTAATATAATGTTGAATGTCGCGAAATGCCCTCACATTTTTGAGATACTAGTTAATTTCCGTGACTTTCCGCGTTTCTCAACAGTTTTTTGTTCGTTTGTAAGTGTCTGCGCGCCACTGACTTAGAAGACTGTGTACTTGCAGAGTTTTTATTATTATTATTTATTTATTACTATATTCACACAAAAACTGTATGGCTTAGTATAGATGGATTTATTTATCAAAAAAGAGTAGCTGTCGAGTTTCTTGCCGGTTTTTCTCGACAGACAACGTCATTTCGAATTCGGTGGTAGAATCACTTTGAGAAATTGACGATTCATAAATACTTTATTTTACACTAGCCTTCCGCCCGCGGTTTCACCCGCGCGTAATTTCTTTTTTCAAATAATCCCCCCCTTCCCCCCACATTTCCGGGATCAAAAGTACCCTATGTTCACCGGGGATAGTGTAGCTATCCAACAGTGAAAGAATTATTTAAATCGGCTCAGTAGTTTCGGAGCCTATTCAATTCGAACAAACAAACAATCAAATCTTTCCTCTTTATAATATTAGTATAGATATAAAGATGAATAAAGAACATTTTGATTTTGATTGATTTAATTCTCTGCCAATCATAGTACAAGCCCAAGGTTTGATTAAGTAATTTGGGACTAGATGGAATACCAGATTTTTTTTTCCAAATTATTCATTACTAAAAAAAATATCCTACTAATATTATAAATGCGAAAGTCTGGATGTTTGGATGTTTGTTACTCAATCACGCCAAAGTTGATGAACGGATTTTGATGAAATTGGCACACGTATAGTTTATAGCCCGGATTAGGACATAGGCTATAAAATTCCTACGGTAAACGTCTCATTCCCGCGGGATATGTGAAAAAATAAATTACGCGCGGGTGAAACCGCGGGCGGAAAGCTAGTATGTAATAAAAGTCTTCTATCACTTTTAATCATAGTATGTGCGAAAGTGATAGATGTATTATATGTAAATCTAAGTCTAAGCACAGGCTGTAGTTAGCCCATCATCATCATCAGCCTTTAAACGTTCCCACTGCTGGGACACAGGCCTTATCTCAATTGTGAGATAGTGTGGGCCATACTCCACCACGCTGGCCTAGTGCGGGTTGGTGGAGGGGTGCGTAAGGCAAGTGACCAACCTTAATGTCAGATGTTATCAAGCCGCCAAATGGCCTCTGACTAGGCTTGACGACTAATATTTACATATGAGCCGGGACCAACAGCTTAACGTGCCTTCCGAAGCACGGAGACGCTCGAAATTAATGTCACTAAATATGGTCAGAATGGTCACCCATCCATTAACCGACCGCGGCGTAGGTAGCTTGACTTTCGTTATCGCTAACGAACCACTGTCACAGCTGCGCCACGAGCGCCTCCTCGCTCCTCGTAGTTAGCTCGTTAATTATAATAATTATCCCGTTTGCTATAGTGTAATCCTTACCTAATAACCTATTAGAATATATTGTAACTTGATGCTGTAATGAGTAGATTCGACCAATTAACTATAATAGCTTAGGAATCTGCTATCCATACATTTATATGTTACCGTCAAAGTGCGGAAATCCGTTAGAGTGCAGATTACCTAGGTATTAGATACTCTTTATTGCACAAAATTATAAAAGAAAAATATGTTACAAAATTGGATGATACAATGTAGGCGGACTTATTGTTAATAGCAATCTCTTCCAGTCAACCTTAAGGTAGAGAAAAAGATTTCATTAATTTTATAAAGTAGGTTTTATAGTAGTATATGTAGGTAGGTAGGTAGTAGGGGGGCAGCGTTCGGGAAGCTACGCAGCGTTTTCTCGGCCCGACTACCGCAGTGCCTCAAGACGAAAGTCTTTGATACGTGTGTGTTGCCAGTGATGACTTACGGAACGGAAACGTGGCCACTTACAATGTGCCGCATAAAAAGGCTCAAAATCGCACAAAGGGCAATGGAGAGGGCTATGCTTGGGGTCTCCCTGCGTGATAGCATCAGAAATGATGAGATCCGCAGAAGGACTAAGGTCACCGATATTGCCTGAAGAATTGCGAGCCTAAAGTGGCAGTGGGCAGGACACATTGCTAGGAGGACTGACGGCCGTTGGGGCGGAAAGGTCCTCGAGTGGTGGCCACGTACCGGGAAACGCAGCCGTGGTAGGCCTCCCACAAGGTGGACCGATGATCTCATAAAGATCGCCGGAATCCGCTGGATGCGTGTGGCGCAGGACCGATCGGTTTGGAGATCATTGGGGGAGGCCTATGTCCAGCAGTGGACGTCGTTTGGCTGAAATGATGATGATGATGAGGTTTTATCGTGATACGTGATACGCTATACTACACACTCGATAAATATCGTGATCCTGGATTTCGATCTAAATATCACGATAAAATATCGAGCGTGTAGTATACGCCATTACCTATTTACAATCGTAGCACTGACTTTCCGTAGCATATGTGCGTAGCATTCCGCTACGGATTCGTAGCAGGGTCAAGCTGACTACGGTAATATTTCGTAGTATGAAATGTGAGAAGCGTTTGTGTTACCATTAATATTATCCAATTGTTTAAATACGGTTATATAAATCTGTTTAGAATATTTCAAAGGTTCTTTTATGGATTTGACAGACCCTTAGGCGAATTTGGTTCTAACAGGTTTACTAATAAACAACCTACATTTTGGACAACACGATGTACATGCTAAGGCCTAATTTTTTTTTTTATTGCAATGTGTAACAAGACGAGCAGATCGCACACCTGATGGTAAGCGCCACGTCTGCCCTTAGACAGTTCAGTGCCAAACAGTAACTAAGCAGTTACTGTCCGGCACCGCCCTGCGCCCGCTACACCGAGACGACAGTTATTAGGTCTCTTCATCATCATTTTCCTGCCCTTATCCCACGCTAAGTTATTAGGTCTCTTATACCCAGTAATTTCACTACCTATGTATTACACTTCATCAGAAAAATAATATCTCTGGACATTATTCACACAGTGCCATCTAGCTCCAAACTAAGCATTAGCTTGTGCTATGGGTGCCAGACAACGGATAAACATTACTTATATACCTTTTTTTTGTAACTACATACATACATATCATACATAAAGACACCCAGAGCGATACAAACAGACATGTTCATGCACACAAATGTTGGTACATGGTTTGTACCGTGCGGGGATTGAACCCGCGACCTCTGGTGTAATAGCCGACTTCTCGACCATTACACCAAATGGTTCGCCAAATAAATACTAATATTATACAACATCACATACATTGATCTGACCCAAAATAAGTAGCGTAAGCACTTGTGTTATGGGTGTCAGAAACAACGAAGATACCACAAATATATACCTAAATACATAATATATACCTATGTATAATAAGTATGTATTTACAAAAAAAAGTATAAAAGTAATGTTTATCCGATGTCTGGCACCCAAAGCACAAGCTAATGCTTAGTTTGGGGCTAGATGGCGCTGTGTGAATAATGTCCAGAGATATATATTTTTTTAAATACAATTTAAAATCCAGACACAGAACAAACACAAATTTTAATGTTCATCACATAAGTGTTTGTCCCGGGTGGGATTCGAACCCACGACCCCTGGCGCATAGGGCAGGGTCACTACCAAATGCGCCATCGGGCCAGTCAAAAGTAGAAGTACAGTCAAAAGCACGTCAGACGTAACACTTTGGACTTTGTACCACTCTTATGTCGGGGGCATAAGTGCTATTATCGAACTGCAAGTGTTAACCGTGATGTGCTGTTGACTGTACATATCGTAGCCATTCTCGACAAACGCCAAGTCACTCTGATCTACAATAGGCCTACTTAAACAGAAATCAAACAAGCGCCATGTTTTAATTCACATTGTTAATGCGAAACAAACAATACTGTGGAATACTCGTACAGAATAAGGCACGGTAAAAAGTGAGCCAAGTTTCATTTAGTTTCCTTTTTAGTTTTTCTTGTTATAATAAAATTCAGAAGTTTTTATGCTGTGGCTTCAATGACGTTCAATACACAACTAGACACCCAATCTCTAAGAAAAATTCCTCAATAAACGTCCGAGTGGCTTTGACACTGATGACATTAACACATTCGTTCAAATTAACACCTTATCTCGTGGCAGTTAGTGTTTAATGTCAATTGTATACAACTAAACGGAAACTCTGCCCAATAGTCGGGTGGGCAGACTTTTGCTTTGGATAATATTTGAGCGTGATTGTGAGTCTAGTTTTTAATTGAACGTCATTGTGTGGCTTGCATGAATGTATTGCCGGTTGGTAGTGGATTATTTTTAATAAATTGATAGGCAACAAACAGCAAGATTATAAAACGTAGACTTCAAAGAAGCACTTATAAATCGTTATACATTAATGTTACAGACTGACTCTACCACCGGATTCAGAATGCAGTCGTCTGTCGAGAAGAACCGTCAAGTACAAAAATATATAATCTTCTTCGATATATACATATATATAAAAAGATAGCTGCCGGCCTTTAAGGAAGGAATGCACTCTTCTTTTAAACACTTGCAAGTCGTATCGTATAAAACACCGCTGATGACAAAAAATTCCATCTTTGGTCGTTCCAAGGTTTGGCTCCCCCATTTTTGCTTATTGCAATCTGTAACAAGACGAGCAGATCGTACACCTGATGGTAAGCGCCACGTCTGACCTTAGACAGTTTAGTGCCAAACAGTAACTAAGCATTTACTGTCTGGCACTGCCCTGCGCCCACTATACCGAGACGACAGTTATAAGGTCTCATAATACCCAGTAATTTCACTAGCTTCAGTGCCCTTTCCTCGAAACACAGAAGTGCTTGACACACTTCTATTTCACGAGAAAATATCTGGCACTGCGATGGTACCCACCTAGACGGCCCAGTACAGGAACCTACCACCTGGCGGGTTGGTTCCCACATCAATGTTGCCGGAACATAGCTATAGCTGTTCACCTGTGACTTGGCGGTTGTTTACCGTGCGTGAAAGTGCGGGGTCTGGTCGGCCGCTTAGTTGCTCAGTAATTCGCAGTAAGTCGTGAATTTTGTACGCCGCGGGTCGGAGGGTGTGTGTGTTTCAACCATGGTCCAAAACAGAACCGATAGAGGGCGCCCTGGGTTCCTATATTTATGAGTAAACTAAGTAATAAAAGAAAGAAAAAGAAAGAAAGAAAAACATTTAATTGACACACGTTACACTATACAGAAATTATAAAGAGATAAAAAAAATTAAAGTAAAAAAAATTGACACTCGAGAAAAATAAACAGCGACATTGCGAACAGTTAACAAAAAATATTAACATGATATAACAACACAAAAAACGTGGTCAATTGGGTCTAGTCTCAGCATTTGCTGCAACAGTTGCAGCTGCAACCGCTGCAGCGCTGGTATTGAAACTAAAAGGGAAGTGAAACTTGAAATCAGCTAGAAGATCAAAACCGATGAGAGATCAATCGCAGGACTAACGTCTTCACGTGCTTATGTGCGTACAGTCGGGCAGCACATTGAGCGACGCTTCCAGGTGAAGCGTCCCTCAATGGAATAGGCCGCAGTGGCCGCTTACCATCAGGTGGGCTGTGGGCCTGTCTACGGAGGTGACCTCCGCGGTTTCTTTTGTCAATACCAATCGGTTCAGTAGTTTCAGAGCCTATTCAATACAAACAAACAAACAATCAAATCTTTCCTCTTTATAATATTAGTATAGAAGTATAAGTAGATTACTAGCCTTCCGCCCGCGGTTTCACCTGCACGTAATTTCTTTTTTCAAATATCCTAACCTTCCCCCCGCATTTCCTGGATCAAAAGAACCTTGTCACCCGGGGATAGTTTAGCTTTCCAACAGTGAAAGAATTTTTCAAATCGGTTCAGTAGTTTCGGAGCCTACTCAATAAAACAAACAAACAATCAAATCTTTCCTCTTCATAATATTAGTATAGAAGTTATTTATTATTTATTTCTTATCTTTCCCCGCCCCCTCCCCTCCCTTGCCCCCCACTCTAAGGGCACGTACCGCGGCTGTGCTGTATGTAAACACACCTTGATTTCCCAAATGAATAGCCCTGGGCAATACTTTGCCTCGTCCGGGACGAGGAAATTTGAATTTAAAATTGGGACTAGAACGCAGTCTTTGGACTAGGTGTCCTAGATTTTAGACTGGTTTTGTCACCTTACTGTACAAAGGCTTTTTGCTAAGTCAAAGGTGTCGTTGAACTAGTGGTTGCAATGGTACACCCGGGTGAACTATTAAGGTGGATCATGGGCAATGACTGGTGGTTAAAGTACTAGGCAGTGTTCTTGGTGACATGGGTTCAATTCCCGGGTCGAGCAAAATTTGGAACGAATCTTGACATGGTGATAATGGACCTATAGGAAGGATAATTTTAACGATGACTTAGTTTCAATAATGGAAGACTTGGCCCTGCAGTAGAACATCAATGGTATTTCAGTGATATTTACTACTATATTTTTTCATGTCAGAGGCGGCAAACGAGCCAGCGGGTGGCCTGATGGTAGGCAATCACCGCCGCCCATGGACATCTGCAACACCAGAGGGGTCGCTGATGCGTTGTTGGACTTTTAAGGGGGACTGTAGGCCCCCGGCACTCTCACAAACCAGACGGAACACTATAGTAGTCAGTATTATTTCACGCTGGTGTTATGTGAGAGGGTGGTACTTCCCTGGACGAGCCGGCCAATTCGTACTGTTAAACAGCATAGCTCTACCAACTACAAAAGAAAGAAAAATATGGAGGGACGAATGAAACGCAACCAGTGAATTAACTACTTAAATGATTGAAGTTTTTACTATACATTTCGAAGTTTTTAGACCCCAATTTTAAGCAGCAATGTTTATAAAAGCCTAAAGAAGAGATATTAGGGCTAGGTAGATAGCAAGACAGACATGGTAAAGTAATATTGCCTGAACTTTGGAAATAAGACCGCAATTAGTTGACTTGTCTAAACTTATTCACACAGTGCCATCTAGCCCCAAATATACGTGTACCTAGGGGGCCAAACAACGAATACATATTACTTAGTAAATATTTTTTTGAAAATAAACATAAAACAACCAGACTGGTTCGAATGCCCACAAATGTTTGCACTAGGAATCAAACCCGCGATCTCTAGCAGACTTCTTAACCATTACACCATATCATCAAACTCCAACAATATAATATCATCATCATCCCAGCGTATTCCCGATTGCATCCAGTATGGAGCTCAGGGTCCGCTTCGACTATGATCCTAGATTGGACAAGCCTGGTTATTACAATGGAGCGATTGCCATCTGACCTCCGTAACCCTACAAGGGAAACCAGACCTACTTGGAACATTGGAACATCGTCGGGACGAACGGCTTAACATGCCTTCCGAAGCACGGAATCATCATTCTTTTCAGACACTCAGGTGATTCAAGCCTGCAATGTCCTAACCAAACTGGAAACAATCACACAAAGTGATTCTCCTCGTGGGATTCGAACCCACGACCTCCGGGTTATAGCCCAACGCTCTAACCACTGTACCACGGAGGCAGTTGAACTCCAACAATACATGACTATAAAAAAGCCTTAAAGCAACACGTCCTATTCGACACAATAGATAAATGCATACGCTGAAAGCCGTGCAAATTATTCATCTGTCCCCCCCTGTCCCCCGCTGTCCCACTCTGTCCCGCGTCCCACCCCTGTCCCCCGCAAGACAGAGTCGGCTGCGCTAATTGTGTGATCAAATATTCACTTTCCGGCCGGAGCACTAGCGCCATAATTAATAGTGCACGCGGCGGGTCGCATCACACTAGCGCCGGAATTTGACGAGGATTTAGTTAACATCGGTTTAAGATTTCGACTGTCAAAGTGTATCTATATTTTGTCTGGAGTTTTTGAAAGATTTAAAAAATAAAGATAAAATAAAATATATAAAACAGGTGAGTAAACAAAGGACATGATATTTAAAATATTAATGTCACGTACAAGACTTCATATGCTATGTATTTGAAAATTTAACCGCGTCTGAAAGCTACCGACGAATCATTTTTAATTTAAACATGAACACAGACAATCCTCGAAAATACTTTTTACTAAAAACGGAGATGAGGATGACGACAAAGAGCCAGAGAGTTTACTAGCTTTCTTGACAGATGCTGGATTATTAGAGTTTATTAGAGATTTTTTTATTCCAAATCTAAATAGCTATGGTCGCCAAAATATGGACGCCAATACACAAGTTTAAGTCACACATCAAATGCCAACTCATCAAGAAGAGTTATTATAAAGTGGAAGACTATCTAAATGATAAAAGTCTGTAGAAGTGAGTAGTATTGTTGCCGCTCCTCTGCCTGCGCCTTTGTTATAATTGACATGATATTTTGTATTGACATTAATATTTTCAGTGACATAAATTTATTTTGTATTGTATTAATAAGAATACCTCAACGACAAGGAAGCTTGGACTCGCGCCTTTGCATTGTATAGAATCCGGATAGTATCAACAATGTTAACTTTGCTATACAGTAACACATTAAATGTTATAATTCAATAAAATTAAATTTAATTTTCATTCAAAGAATCCTGAAGAGTTTGTAACCTTGGCGGTCATGCTCGCTAAAATGTGCTTGGGGTGGTGGCGTTATGTGTCGGGTGGTTACATTCCCTCTAATATGGTTGAGTGAAATTATGGCTGGCACATACGTCATACTTGTGCTGCAGGTGCCACCTTTGGGCACTGGTCTTCCAGGGCTCACGGATTTTTCCCGATTATAGTCTCATTCTTATACTTTATACTGTATGGCTTGATATTCTAAAACTAATCAGTAATTGTAACAAACAAATTGTAAACAAACATGGCGATGAAAAAGAGTAACTGTCGAGTTTCTTGCCGGTTCTTCTCGGCAGATGACTGCATTCCGATACCGGTGGTAGAGTCACTCTGTAATTGACGATTCATAAATACTTGATACAAGTTTACATGAATAAAGAATATTTTGATTTTGATTTTGATTTTTTGAGCTATGGTTATAGCAACAATTGGTTGCTATGGTTATATTAAAAAATAACTCACAATATCCAATAGTAACAAGGCACGGTTGACAATTGATATCACACTTTGACAGACAGCAGTAATTCATGACATCTTATTGTTTTTTTATTTGATTGTTGCCACTTGAAGATATTACTTTCAATATATTTCCGCGTATGGCGAGATTTTAATGGTCGGGCTATACTTAGCTATAAATATCTCAGGACAATAAATAAATATCTCTGGACATTATTCACACAGCGCCATCTAGCCCCAAACTAAGCATTAGCTTGTGCAATGGGTGCCAGACAACGGATAAACATTACTTATATACTTTTTTTTTGTAAATACATATACATAGAAACATCCAGACCGATACAAACAGACATGTTCATGCACACAAATGTTTGTACCGTGCGGGGATCGAACCCGCGACCTTTGGTGTAATAGCCGACTTCTCGACCATTACACCAAATGGCTCGTCAATAATGAGCAGCATTCGGCTCCCACAGCTCTTCAAACGTTTAAGCAAGAGTTAGTTAACTCGCGATTTACATGAGTAGGTGCAACCGGACCCCATTAATCCAAGTACAATCTGTTTAACTCTCTGTATAAATAATACGTTGTGATAAATATTTAGTCAATACCGATGTTCTGAGATGTAAGCTTAAGACTGCTCAATATATGCGAGAGATATGATAATATTATGTATAACAACAGATGTTACATAAGTTCCACTGTAAAGAAAATAGTACTATTATATAATATATTATGTTTATAAGGAAAGTTTTGATTGTTTGTTTGTTTGTATTGAATAGGCTCCGAAACTACTGAACGTATTTGAATAATTCTTTCACTGTTGGAAAGCTACACTATCCCCGGTGAACATAGGGTAATTTTGATCCCGAAAATGTAGGGGGAATGGGGGGATTTTTGATTAGTATTCAATGTAGTAGTCATAAGTGTCAGTAACAGTCGTTTTAGGTGCTTTTGAAAATGAGTGTATCCCATCCGGCCCGGTGACCCGGCCCGGCGCCGGGCCAGATGGGAAAAAAAAGTTTTATCCGACCCGGTGATATGGGCCCGGTGATATGTTTACCGGGCCAGATGACACAAACCAACAAAAGTAACACATTTTAAGTGTTATTGTGATAACGTACAAATACCTTATAATCTTTTTTACAAACGCAACATAGGACTACTGAATCTTTGTATTAATAATAGTAATATGATTTTTATTTAATTAGGACGCCACTTTGACGGCACTAATCGCCTTAATGTCACTCAGTGTTACCAGACGTCCCAATTTTGGCGGGACGTCTAGATTTTTTGACCAAAATTTAATGTACCGTTACGCACGTGGCGCAGCTGTGATAGTGGTTCCTAAGCAATAACCAATGTCCAGCTACCCACGCTGCAGTCGGTCAATGGATGGGTGACCATTCTAAACACATTTAGTTATTTCAGGCGTCTTTGTGCTAAGATATTGGTCCCGGCTGATGGTACTATAATGTAGATATTAGTCGTCAAGCCTAGTCAGAGGCCATTTGGCGGCTTGATAACATCTGGCATTAAGGTTGGTCACTTGCCTTACGCACCCCTCCACCAACCCGCACTGGGCCCGCGTGGCCCACATATCTCAGCGTGCCTTCCGAAGCACGGAATTATCATTATGTAATGTTTATCCGTTGTCTAGCACCCATAGCACAAGCTAATGCTTAGTTTGGGGCTAGATGGCGCTGTGTGAATAATGTCCAGAGATATTTATTTATTTATTAATTATTATTATTATTTTCAGACATCCAGGTGATTCAGGCCTGCTATGTCCTAACCAAACTGAAAACAATCACACAAAGCGATGCTCCCCGCGGGATTCGAACCCACGAGCTCCGGTTTTTGTGCCCATCGCTCTAACGCTGTACCAACTGACACACTATTTAATAATATTCTTCTTTGATCTTCAAACCTTTTGATTTCAAATACAATTGTTATGGAAATTCTTTATAGTCAGGAATTTAGGTACGAATTAAACATGAAACATTTGAAATTAGATTTCTCCCGAAAAAAAACAAGGTAAATGAATAGAAAATAAAAATTCGTAGCCTCAAACTAACTCAAACCTTTTTCTTTTTTAAGGAGCCCAGTTGTTATTCTAAAATAGGGTTGCCAACCGTACTATCTATACTACTATATTATAAAGAAAAAAGACGAGCCATTTGGTGTAATGGTCGAGAAGTCGGCTACACCAGAGGTCGCGGGTTCGATTCCCGCACGGCATAAACATTTGTGTGCATGGACATGTCTGTTTGTATCGGGCTTGGTGTTTCTAAATATATAATAACATGTGTTTACAAAAAAAATAATATAGGAATGTTTATCCGTTATCTGGCACCCATAGCACAAGCTAATGCTTAGTTTGGGGCTAGATGGCGCTGTGTGAATATTGTCCAGGGATATTAATTTACTATCTATTATTATTTGATTCTTTGTTTGTATTGAATAGGCTCCGAAACTACTAAACCGATTTGAAAATTCTTTCACTGTTTGAAAGCTACACTAACCCTGGGTGACATAGGGAAAAAATGAGGGAAGAGGTGATAATTGAGAAAAGAAGTTACACGCGCCTCAAACGCCTCGATGGTCAAGTGGCTTAAGTACCGGACCGTGTTCTCGGGGTCCTGGGTTCAATTCCCAGGACGAGCTAATATTGTGTCAGTTTCTCGGACACAGCTGGATTTGTGATCACCAATCCGCAATTGGCAAGCGTGGTGTAAACCAATACCAATCATTGTAACGATAACTGGATTTCAATGATGGATGGGCGGTTTCACCAGCGCGTAATTTCTTTTGTCAATTATCCCCCCTTCCCCCCACATTTCAGGGATCAAAAAGTACCCTATGTCACCCGGGAAGAATGTAGCTTTCCAACCGTAAAAGAATTTTCAGGGTTCAGTGGTTGCGGAGCCTATTCAATAAAAACAAACAATCAAATCGTTCCTCTTTATAATATTATAGTATAGATAAAAAATTTGGCAACCCTGTCAAACCAAACAATGTATGTTTATTCTAACCGTCAAATGTTCTCTTGCTTAATATAACAATGTATTTATTTAATGGAACGTTGCTGAATCTGTAATTTATTTAAGGTTCAGTATCTAAATAAAAGATTTGATTTGGCCGCTCCCGCTACCGCCCCGCTGCCGCGAAATTCGAGGCCAAGGCCTAAAGCTGGGTACTGACCAGCGTTGCCAGACGTCCCGATTTTGGCAGGACGTCCCGATTTTTAAATCAAAATTAAATGTCCCGCGCGGGACAGGCTCAGTCCCGCTTTTCGGGGTGAACTCGACCGTACGTCACAGAATATATAATAGTATTCGTACGTGCAGAGTGCTGAGAAAGAAAGGCGATGAAGATAAGAGTGTGGGAGAGAGAGGCTACTTGAGATGGCTACTTTTGCTATCTATTGTCACGTAAACGTAATTTAATTCAAATAAAAAGATAAATATTTGAAAACCTTTGATTTTTTACTATGTCCCGCTTTTGGCCGAAAAATCCCGCTATTTTCACTCAAAAAGTACCAAAGTCCCGACTTGGCAAAAATAAAAACTGGTAACGCTGGTACTGACCAACGTTACGAGGTGTAATGTAACATATTACACAGCGAGCATTCGGGCAGTCACTACGTCTTGTTAGAGCGGTTACGCACTACGTCCGATCCGAATCCGATCCGTCTCCGTGAAATCAAAATCACAAAGAACATCGGATGACGGATGTTGTGCGTAAATCACCTAGAAATAGTTCTACGGCTACTCCGGACCGTCATTTCTCGGGGACGGATAGGACTCGGATCGGATTCGGATCGGACTCAGTGCGTAATTGCTCTTACGGGGAAACCAGCGAGCATCGAGCCGCTCGTTGCTCGCTTTGAGTACTCCACTCGGCTGTCGGTTTTTTGGCGAACCCCATAAGTCAGAGCATGTTACGCCGATTTTAGAACACAGAGCATGCTCAATGCGTAACACGCTCGATGCGAATGTTACTTTACACCTTGTAACGTTGGTCAGTACCCGTGCCTTTTGACTATTATGCGGTTCTGTCAGAGCATGTTACGCCGATTTTAGAACACAGCGTTACATGCTCAATGCGTAACACGCTCGTTGCGAATGTTACACCTCGTAACGTTGGTCTGTAGGTACCCAATAGTCAAAGGATTTGCCAAAAAACCGACAGCCGGGTGGAGCACTCAAGGCGAGCAACGAGCGGATCGTTGCTCGCTGGTTTCCCCGTAACACGGCGTATTGAGTGCACGAATGCTCGCTGTGTAATATGTTACATTACATCTCGAAACGTTGGGCAGTACCCACCTTTAGAGCAGTTACGCACTACGTCCGATCCGAATCCGATCCGAATCCAATCCGTCTCCGTGAAATGACGGACCGGAGTAGCCGTAGAAGTATTTCTAGGTGATTTACGGCCGGTTCAGACATGTTTTCGTTTTACTGTTCCGTTTTATCGTGTACGTTTTTTTTTTCGTCGATGGCGTATGTAGTTGTATGAGCGACTTCACACATGGCACAGTATTCTGTATACAGTACGCCATCGACGAAAAAAACGTACACGATAAAACGGTACAGTAAAACGGAGACATGTGTGAACCGGCCGTTATGCACTAGATCCGTCATCCGTCATTAGATTTTCTTTGTGATTTTGATTTCACGTAGACGGATCGGATTCGGATCGGACGTAGTGCGTAACCGCTCTAACACGGTCGATGCGAATGTTACTTTACACCTCGTAACGTTGGTCAGTTGGTACCCACCTTAACGCTTTAGGAGACTAACTAAGTGCTTGTTCACGTAGAACGCGCGGGCGCGGTGGCGGGCGCGTGCGCGAAATATCAAACATATTATAGCGTAGTATCAAAGTGTTCACGTACAAACGCGCGCGCGGGCTATGTAGCGAACACCGCGCCCGCGCGTTTAACGTGAACAATCACTAGGAGACGAGGTAACATATTTAAAGATGGCAGTTGGACCTTGTAGACCTTCTGTATTTATTTTATGGCACAACTATACTCGTAGTTGAATCGATCAAACATTAACAAAGGCAGTCTACCGACTACGAACGTTTCGCCCGCTGTTTATGTTTAATTAAACGTCTGTCCGTTGGTACTACGAACCGTTTTGTACCAGTGGCGTAGCGTGGGTGTCACTCAGACGCCCGGGGCGGAAGACAATTTTGCCGCCTTTTTTTCTCTACTTTAGTTGGCAAACAGACACGCAGCCTACCTGATGGTAAGCGGTCACTGCGGCCTATTCCATTGAGGGACACTTCACCAGGAAGTGTCGCTCAATGTGCTGCCAGACTGAAGGCTCATCTGATCTTCGAAATTTTGATTTCAAGTGTACTGGCTACCACATTAAAATTGCCGGAACACAGCCAGAGCTGTCATGGCGGCAGAATTCACCTGTGGGGATGGTAGCTAGCCAGTCGGACTCTGAAAAAGCCCTACCACCAACCAGACCCATGGCGGGAATCTGAAATCTGGGATATAAAACCCAGAGGTGGGTTCGATAGTCTGACAGCACATTGAGCGACGCTTCCTGATGTAGAGTCCCCATGGAATAGGCCGCAGTGACCGCTTACCATCAAGTGGGCTGCGTGTCTGTCTGCCAAGTACAGTCAATGGGGGATACTTGAGACTACAGTGTTACATAGGACATTTTCGTATGATAATGTGACTAATCATTATGGCAACATTTTACATAGTGCTGGAGCAAAGAAGTTGCTGTCAACATTACGGAAGAGATAAAGTTTGAACAGGGTACGTAAAACGTTAATATTTTTCGATGTCCTAAGTAATACTGTAGTCTCAAGTATTGACGGTAGTATAAAAAACCCCTTAGTCCACTAAAATCCATTGCAAAGATCCATTGATGGATTTTTGTGCACTTTCATGTCCACTTTAATCCTTGATTCAGAATTCTCAGCAAGGTGGATTTTTTAGAACTAATGCGTGTCTGAAAATCCATTAAGGAATGGCGGACACATGCAATCTTCTTTCATCAAACATAACTGTTCTGGGTAACGTACACTTTTTAAATAACTCCATTAAGGTCATGTTGCCCTAGTACCATAATATCCCTAACAGGTAAAAAATGGCTCAAATACCGCCGATCCAGAGCTATAAACACAGCGCTCTCCGTCTGTTTGTGTTTCATCACATGTGAAACTCATTAACAAACGTGAAACACCTGCGTTAGTTCACTGTTATTGTAATTTAATTACTTTGTTGAAACACTGGAACCTTTGGTTACCTACCTATTTTGATAATCGTTTCAGTTTCCCTAAATAAAGAAAAGGCATAGATTTTATTCACACAGCGTCGTTTAGCCACAAACTAAGCATAACTTATACTATGGGTTTATTATGTCAGTGGCGGCAAACGAGCCAGCGGGTCGCCTGATGGTAAGCAATCACCGCCGCCCATGGACATCTGCAACACCAGAGGGATCGCTGATGCGTTGCCTGCCTTTTTAGAAGGGGTGTGGACCTTAGTTACTCTCACAAACCAGACAAAACACAATAGTAGTCACTATTATTTCACGCTGGTGTTATGCGAGAGGGTGGTACTTCCCCGAACGAGCGGAAGTTGGTGGTGTAAAATACCATCGTGCTTCGGAAAGCACGTTAAGCCGTTGGTCCTGCGGCTGATCTCTCTTCGGTCGTGTCAGACTGCTGTCCCACCGTGTTATGAGAATGAGGGAATATGGTGCACTTGTGCTTGCATTATAATATTATATGCTGCGTAGTTGGTCGAACATAATTTGACCGGCGTATGCGAAGACCAACAAAAAAACATCCCAACTTTTTATTTCTAATTCGAGTTTAATCTTTGCATTAAACACCAGAATGGATATGAATAAGCTTTACTTAACCCGGAGATTGAACTGCGTACTTTCGCTATATTACAACCAACATACCTCGCTATAGAGTATGTTAATTTTCTTAAATATACAATATACTATCTGATTTACATCCCCAATGGAAAACCTACTTATCTCCCTTTAAACTAAAGTCTGAATTCGCCTGGCAAAACCGTTCCATAAAAGATAAACTTGACGTTGATGCCAAAATGATTGAAGCGCCATTTTGCCTCAAACTGCTTTGAGTCGTATATTAAGGGAGGTAAGGTGTAATTTAGCGTGTGTTGGTTTGAAAGCTGTCACAGTAAAGTGATGTTCTGAAGAGATAGTTAATGCTAAGTTCACCTGCACCGAGGGTAGGGATGGGATGCGGTCGATATTACTGGATAAACCTATCCTACTAATACTAAAGCCAGGAATGTTAGGGAACTAACCGAAACCGATAGTTTCCATCGGATATCCGATATAAAAAATAATCCACTCGAAACTTCATACCACGTACGACCAAACTGTGGAACCAGCTACCTGCAGCGGTATTTCCGGACCGCTATGACATAGTAATTTTCAAGAGACGAGCATATCACTTCCTTAAAGGCCGGCAACGTACTTGTGACTCCTCTGGTGTTGCGGGTATTTATGGGCGGCGGTGATTGCTTACCATCAGGTGACCCGCCTGCTCGTTGCCTCCCTCTTACATAAAAAAAAAAAACCATAACCGTAACCGAAACCGAAATAAAATTATCGGATAGGGGCGAAGCCTAATAATTTAGACTTAATATAGTTACTTATGACAAGTTTTGATTCGTTATTGGGCCGGGCGGTCGCCGACACACAATGCCGCGCGGATTTGTTTACTAACATCTGTTGTCTTATCAGACTCGTAAGTAACTTGAGATCATTTACATTCAAGAATAGTTAGAAAAAATTAAACGCAAGTGTTAAATTATTATTGTAGTGTGAAATAATTTCATATCCGAATCCATATCCGTATCAGGTATAATAATCATTCCTGTATCCGTATCCAATCCGTATCCGAAATTTCATATAGCGCCTCTATGATCTGCTCCAGGGTCTCTGGAGGAGGCCTTCATCAATGGAGGCATGTGGCAGTGGGACATTAAGCTCATACTTTATTTTAATCGATAACAACAATCACATCACTAGCAGCAGGAAGCGCGCAAGCGGCAGAGGGGCCGCCACAAAGCCGTGTTATGTTTTACTCATTGAAATTTCATTGAAAGTACAAGCAATTACACCATGCTTTCATTCAATAGCGTCCTCATTTTCAATACGAAATGACGCTGAAAGATACTATTTTGGGTAGTGATAAAAAAAATTTTTCTTATTGCAATGTGTAACAAGACGAGCAGATCGTACACCTGATGGTAAGCGCCACGTCTGCCCTTAGACAGTTCAGTGACAAACAGTAATTAAGCATTTACTGTCTGGCACCGCCCTGCACCTGCTATAACGAGACGACAGTAATTAGGTCTCATATACCCAGTAATTTCACTAGCTTCAGTGCCCTTTCCCCAAAACACAGAATTAGTGCTTGACACACTTCCATTTCACGGGAAAATATCTGGCACTGCGGTGGTACCTACCTAGACGGTTCCCTTTAGTAGACTTTCTTCAGTACAGGAACCTACCACCTGGTAAAAAAGTCTCAGCCTATTAATGTCCCACTGCAGGATAAAGGCCACCATCCTTGAAATTAAGTTATCGTTACAAAGATGGGTATTGGCTTAATCACCACGCTTGCCAAATGCGGATTGGTGATCACAAACCCTAGCTGTGTCCGAAATTTTTATGATGCGGCAAACGAGGTAGCGGGTCGCCTGATGGTACGTAAGCAATCACCGCCGCCCATGGACATCTGCAACACCAGAGGGATCGCTGATGCGTTGCCGGCAGTTTAAGGGGGGTGTGGGCCTCCGGCACTCTCACAAACCAGACGAAACACAATAGTAGTCACTATTATTTCACGCTGGTGTTATGTGAGAGGGTGGTACTTCCCCGGACGAGCCGGCCCAATCGTACTGTAAAACAGCATGGCTCTACCACTACTAAACTGGTCTTCTGTAAAGTATAGACACTTTTAAGACGCGCGGCACATTGGGATGGAAGATCCACTATAACCTTCTCTGCCCTGTGCCAGGCAGTGGCCAAATAGTGACCACCATAATTTGAACCCTAAGTAGTTGTGATACGAGCAAAAACCAATGAAAAATTTCATCTACCTGCGCCTGGCTAAGGGTTAAAACAAATGGGTCTTACCTTTGGTAGAAGCAGGGTTGGTGGGCGCGCTGGTCATCACCACAGGCATCACTGGACCGGGAATCTGAAATAACAAGACTTTATTTAGAAATTGATACTTCTATTACACTTGACATTAGCTTCATAGTGGTGAGGTTTGAAAGGAAATCGCAAAATTGCTTTTTCAGAATTTAAAGCCTCGAATTTGGCGGCAGCAGCAGCGGCGAGATATTTTGTATTCCTTTTAGGTCAAAGATTTTCCCAGAAAAGTACTATATAAATCCCTGGACATTATTCACACAGCGCCATCTAGCCCCAAACTAAGCATAAGCTTGTGCTATGGTTGCTAGACAACGGATAAACATTACTTATATACTTTTTTTTTGTAAATACATACATATTATACATAGAAACACCCAGACCGATACAAACAGACATGTTCATGCACACAAATGTTTGTACCGTGCGGGAATCGAACCCGCGACCTTTAGTGTAACAGCCGACTTCTCGACCACTACACCAAATGGCTCGTCAAGTTTAACTATTATATTATAATTATAATATTATTTGAATGTTTTTTCGCAACTGATAGAATTCCGACGTTTGACGAAACACGAGCAATCCAAGGCATAAAGAAAATAGCTGTACTTTTATTTATAAAAAAATCTTATTTTTCTTTATGTTAACATGAATACATTACTTCGAAGATAGCGACTCACCTTCACTAAATATTTACTTAAACCATTATAAACAGACCTCTACGAGATTTTCAATATATTATTCATACGATAACATAATTGAAAATACAGACAAAGAAACAGTATTTATATAACATATGATTATTGAGGAATAATGTAGGTTTATCTTGGATACACATCCCCTGAGGTTATTTTGTGATTTAGCGGTTGGAAATACCTACACTGCCACTTGATTTTACAGCATTACTAGCTTTCCGCCCGCGGTTTCACCCGCGCGTATTATCTTTTTTCAAATATCCCCCCATTCCTCCACATTTCCAGGATCAAAAGTACCCTATGTTCACCGGGGATAGTGTAGCATTCCAACAGTGAAAGAATTATTCAAATCGGTTCAGTAGTTGCAAAATTGTTATTCCCGCGGGAATGATACGTTTCCCGTAGGAATTTTATAGCCTATGTCCTATTCCGGGCAATAAACTATACGTGTGCCAAATTTCATCTAAATCCGTTCAGCCGTTTAGGCGTGATTGAGTAACAAACATCCAAACATCCAGACTTTCGCATTTATAATATTAGTAGGAAGTAGGATTTGTCCCGATTTATACTAGCGGCACGCTTTGATGGCCGTTTTGACATATAACAATACATTGTTTTACGGTATAATAAAGCCCAAAACAACGGTTTAAAAGACGGCTCTAAAATTAAAAACAGCACATAAACTGCTGCAAAGCAGATAGTTATTATAAAAAGTGCGAAAGCGTTATAAAAACCATGTATTGTATTATGTCAAAACGGCCATCATAGCGTGCCGCTAGTAAAGTCAAAGTACCAGGTGGTAGATTCCTGTTCTGGACCGTCTAGGTGGTTACCAGTGTTACCACCGCAGTGCCAGATATTTTCCCGTGAAATAGAAGTGTGTCAAGAACTTCTGTGCTTCGGGGAAAGGGCACTGAAGCTAGTGAAATTACTGGGTAGAGACCAAATAACTGTCGTCTCGGTGTAGCGGGCGCAGGGCAGTGCCGACAGTAACTGCTTAGTTACTGTTTGGCACTGAACTGTCTAAGGGCAGACGTGGCGCTTACCATCAGGTGTACGATGTGCTCGTCTTGTTACACATTGCAATTAAAAAAAGTTCCCTTGCACCACAATCTAGGGTTTGCCAAGTCATTGTAACTCTTTAACTCTCTGTCTTTGTAACTCTTACAAGTGAAACCAGACCTTTTATTTTGACCGCCTCCGTGGAACAGTGGCTAAGCTCGGGTATAAAAACCCGGAGGTCGTGGGTTCGATTCCCGCCTTGGATCTAGTTGGTGACTTTTTCAGAGTCCGACTGGCTAGCTAGCATAATTTGTTTCATATTGCAATTGGACATAAACATTTCAATTTATTTTTCACTTTAAACCAAAATTAAGTTTGTAATAAACGTGCGCTCTCCTATTTTTCCTCACAATTAATTCTCATAATTTCTTTGTAATAACTCCGTGGATTTTCTTGTTAGCTCTAACAATAACAACTAATATTATAAGCCATGTCTGCCCGCGGGGCGAGCCTGTGTCCATTGTTATAACGTGAACATTTTAAACCGAAACATATATCATACGAATTCTCCGAAATGTTAGTAATATTTTTGACCGTGGGTTCGATTCCCACCTTGGGTCTGGTTAGTGGTAGGGCTTTTTCAAAGTCTGACTGGCTAGCTACCACCCTCACAGGTGAAATCTGACGCCATAGCAGCTCTGGCTGTGGTCCGGCAGTATTAATGTGGGAGCCAGTACACTTGAAATTAAAGGCTCGAAGATCAGATGAGCAGTCTGGCAGCACATTGGGCGACGCTTCCTCGTGAAGTGTCCCTTATTCCCATTGGCAAGGGAAAACACGAGCAATTTTCTACCCAGAAACCATACCAACTCTTGATAAGAGATGGCGCTTTTCCGCAAATTTAAGTAAGTGCCGTTTTCAAGCAATTCCTATTGGCAAGGGAAAACACGAGCAATTTTCTACCGTCAAAAGTATTTTTCTAAAATCTATTTGCAGAATAAATTATTTTATTTCATTTCGTTTCATTACCCAGAAACCATACCAACCGATACAGGCTCTAAAATAAACCAGAAATACACAAGGCAAATAAAATATAAAGAGACGACTTTGAACATAATATTAAATTTCTCGTGCCGTCTCCGTCATCGAAACCGCGCCCGTGTCGTTACATCCCTCCATAATTAGCCAGGTTGTACCCCCGGAGCGGTTGTTAGCGGGAACACAGCTCCTGGGCTGCAGGAGCTACCTGTAACGTACGGACAGACATTTACAGGTTTAATATACGTAATTTCACTTTCTCCGAGCGTTTTGTTAGGAACTTTTGACCTCCGTGGAACATGTGGTAGAGCCATGCTGTTTTACAGTACGAATGGGCCGGCTCGTCCGGGGAAGTACCACCCTCTCACAAAACACCAGCGTGAAATAATAGTGACTATTGTGTTTTGTCTGGTTTGTGAGAGTGCCGGAGGCCCATACCCTTAAAACGCCGGCAAGGCATCAGCGATCCCCCTGGTGTTGCAGATGTCCATGGGCGGCGGTGATTACTTACCATCAGACGACCCGCTGGCTCGTTTGCCGCCTTGCCCGCCTCGGGTCTGGTTGGTAGTTCACTTCACTACCTAATGCACCATAACCAGCCAGTCAAAGTTATTATCTGTATAGTGTCATACTGAATCTAATAAACGATGTATTTATCTATTTTTGACCGCCTCCGTGGAACAGTGGCTAAGCTGCTTTGGTATACCTAAAACCCGGAGGTCGTAGGTTCGATTTCAGCCTTGGGTCTGGTTGGTGGTAGGACTTTTTTAGAGTCTAGCTAGCTACCACAAATGAGATCTGCCGCCATTACAGCTCTGGCTGTGTTCGGGTAATATTAACGTGGAAGTACACTAGGAATGAAGACGCAAATACGGCTGTAGGCTCATCTGAACTAATCCCTTATTTTTGAGGCTACACAATCAAAATAAATAATACTAACATTTAAACCCAGACCTGCACAAACTGTGTGGGCATCGAACCCGCATCCTCTGATACTAACCAACTCCTCCACCGTAACAACTAACAACTAAAAACTTTCCAATCGCTCCCTGTATTAAATGTATTAATTGTTGTTGTGTTCTCTAAAACTGTTCTGTTTTTATAAAAAGGCCTGTTATGTATAAAAAAGTAACGTTGAGGAAGTCTTAAGAACAAAATGTGATTATAATAAGACATTCTTTGCTTATAAATTAAAATAATATTTTGGTCTAACTTACACGCATACCTAATTATCCTATTTTTGGAAATAGGCAACTAATTTGCCTTATAAGAAATAACAACATGCGTAAATTATCCTCATTTCATGTTCATGTTTCCAACAATAAAGAAAATAATTAGGTATTTTTATATTCCCTGAAAAATTTCACAAATAAAACTATAAAATAGTAAAATCATTATTCTCGCATTGCAGTACAAAATGATAACAGCGCCATCTATAAATTTTCCCTAGAACAAACTGGTGAGGAAAATTCGTGGAAAACCAACCAAAGAAAAGCGTGCTTCCTCTCAATACGAAGTTCAAGCTCTTGATAAGAGATGGCGCTTTTCAGAAAATTTTAGTAAGTGCCGTTTTCAAGCAATTTGTAAAATCTAAACATTTTCATTGTTTTCTATTTTTTAGCCATTGTTCTCACAAAGTGAAGCTGAAGTGGGTTCGTTTAATGTGTTTTAAACTTATTTCACTTACTTTTAATACTTGTATTTTCACCTAAGTAAAGTAACGAAAAAAATATATTTAGCAGTGAATTTATGTTAAAATTTTAAAGAAAGAAAAACAGAAAAAAGCAAAATTACTTTTAATTTTTTAGTAGCCTTTAAGTGAATAATACAAATCTTTTTACACGCATTTAAATAAAAACTTAAGTGATGTGGTCCCATATCTTAACCCTGACACTGCTCACAGTGGTCAAAACATCCCACGTAGCAAAAAACGGTACCGAAACCAATTCTGACGTAATTGTGACATACTCCAACCACGCCGAAGCAATTGAAACCCCTAAAGTGATACCAAAACCAGTCACAGATACTACAGTAACCACAGATATAGTAAAAATACTGATACCAGAATCTTACGCTACGGAAACTACTGTTTTCTTTGAAGATGATACAGAAAGTGTGATTTTTGTTCCTAATGATAAGCCAGTGTATAGGAATAATGATTTTCGTGATGAAACGGTGAATCTTGGTGATATTGTAAGGAGGAAGACTGTTGCTGATGTAATTGGAGATAAGAAGATTCGCTTGGAAACTGGTAAGGAGGAATTTCTTAACCGACTTTTTTTATTGCAATGTGTAACAAGACGAGCAGATCGTACACCTGATGGTAAGCGCCACGTCTGCCCTTAGACAGTTCAGTGCCAAACAGTAACTAAGCAGTTACTGTCTGGCACCGCGCTGCGCCCGCTACACCGAGACGACAGTTATTAGGTCTCATATACGCAGTAATTTCACTAGCTTCAGTGCCCTTTCCCCGAAACACAGAAGAAAAGTAGAGGCTGTCATTTGTAATTTTCGACAAGCTAAAACTACGACTAATTTGGTGTATTGGGTGAGAAGTCAGCTATTACACTTGAGCCTGGGGTTGGATTCCCGCGTGGTACAAAAAATTATGAGCAACCATGTCTGCTTGTATCGCTCTGGGTGTATCTAAGATGAATTTACAAAAAAATAAATTAATAATGTATAATCGTCGTCTGGCACCCATAGTACAGTTGACAGCACATCAGACTACCCTATTCTGTTAAATTTCTACAACCAATTTTCAGCTTTATTTACTTCACATAGAGTTCTCTTTTATTTGAGATTTTTTGACAGGGTAGGGCAGGTTGATCTGCTGCCTATTATAATCTATATCTATACTAATATTATAAAGTGGAAAGATTTGATTGTTTGTTTGTTTGTTTGTTTGAATCGAATAGCCTCCGAAACTACTGAACTGATTTGAATAATTTTTTCACTGTTGAATAGCTACACTATCTCCGGTGAACATATGGTACTTTTAATCCCGGAAATGTAGGGGGAAAGGGGGGAATATTTGAAAAAAAGATTTTTCACGCGGGTGAAACCGCGGCCGGAAGGCTAGTTTGTAATAAGTATCTAGAAAAACTTCCGAAGTCATATTCCTAATGTTTATATCTAAACTACACTTATATTTTTCAGAATCCCCATCCCAAGACTTCGTATTTATAACCGGAAAAAACAACGAAAACGTTGAAAAACCAAAGAAAGAGACAACCTACCAGAACCACGAAACACGTAGGAGTGAGAAAGAAAGACCTAAAAAGATATCTCTGGACTGCTCCAACCTGGATTGCAATAATACTCTGAAATCTGTATGTGGAGCTAAAATGGAAAACAGACATTGGCGGTATAGGGTCTTTTTGAACGAGTGCTACTTTCGGCGGGTTAATTGTGATTTCAAATATGAAATTAATAGTAAGTATACTTTTTTTTATACTCGGTCAGTTGGCAGACATGCACGCAGCCCACTTGATGGTAAGCGGTCACTGCGGCCTATTCCATTTAGGGACGCTTCGCCTAGCTGGCACCGGCTCGTCCCAATCGGTTGTGAAGGGAAAACCGGGGGAGTTTAGTGGGTAGTGGACGCTTTTTTTAAGTCTCGAGTCCCACACACGGCCGTGGGTCTAGCTAGCCTGCGGTTATGGTGCATAAACGCATTCTCCCCCGAAAAAAAAAAAAAAAAGGACGCTTTGCCTGGAAGCGTCGCTCAATGTGCTGCCGGACTGTAGGCTCATTTGATCTTCGAGCCTATGATTTCAAGTGTACTGGCTCCCACATTAATTTTGCCGGAACACAGCCAGAGCTGTTATGGCGGCAGATTTCACGTGTAGCTAGCCAGTCGGACTCTGAAAAAGCCCTACCACCAACCAGACCCAAGGCGGGAATCGAACCACAACCTCCATGTTTTTATACCCGAGCGGCTATGCCACTGTTCCACAGAGGCGGCGAACTTTCTATAACTGCTCATATTTTTCAGGTGTGAAGGGCAAACCGGGGGAGTTTCGTAGATAGTGACACAAATGTAGAAGTAAAGTAAAAAAAAGTAAAGTATCAGCCTATTAATGTCCCACTGCAGGGCAAAGGCCTCCATCCTTGAAATCAAGTTATCGCTACAATGATGGGTACTGGCTTAATCACCACGCTTGCCAAATGCGGATTGGTGATCACAAACCCGAGCTGTGTCCGAAAAAACCGACACAATATTAGCTCGACCCGGGAATTGAACCCAGGACCCCGAGATCTTCCGTCGAGGCGTTTAAAAGTAAAGTATCAGCTTATTAATGTCCCACACTCCCACAGTAGAACAAGGTTTCTATCATTGAAATCAAAGTCATCGCTACCATGATAGGCTTTATCACTACGCTTGCCGAATGCTTGGTGACCACAAACCCGAGTTGTTTCTGTTGTTGTTCTGCTCGTCCCGGGAATTGAACCCAGGACCCCGAGATCACGGCCCGATACTTAAACCACTAGAACATGAAGGCTTTGAAATATAGGTACTACGTGTTTTTTTAGTCGTTGTTTTCCCGCAGCAGAACGCTTTATCTTCAGTAGAACCGACTAACTGTCGATTCGGACACAGTTTATTCGGACACAGTGGCCGAATTGACACTTTTAATTTTAATATTTTTTTCACTGTCGATTCGGACACCGCCACGGAGAATTTTAATCTCTGGTCTGTGGACACCGCGATATAAATAGCTGTTTTGTACAGTCAGATAAAAAAATAAAAAATCTTCCTACGATTTCTTTTCGTTTTAAAAGTCTCAACGAAGCTATCGATTTAAGCAAGTAATTTTTTTTTTACTTTTTTTTAAAGATGATGTGAAAATGGAAACTAATTGTTAGTAAATAGTAAATGATCATTTTTTTGATAAACGCGAAAGGCAATGACCCCGGCCGGTGAACGTCCGCGACGCAACTAGTACTATTGGTTCAAGTTTTGTCTATCGTAATCGTAAAACTTTTCATTTGACAAAAAAAAACTTTAGTAGTCTATTTTACTACTAAGATAGAATCATTTTACTGCGGGAAAAAAACGACTAAAATGTCACGCAGTACTTAGTATAATCGTTTTTATAATTTCCAGGGTTCAAAGTGATGCCAGACGAATTCTGCAAGCCCATCGCGTCCCACCACTCGGAACGCCCATTCGTCTACAACCCCCCACTGCCACTGTTCCCACGGGAACCCCCCACTCCTGTACCTAACATTAGGAGAAGCTTCTCTTCTAGAAGGTAACTTTATCTATACTAATATTATTATAAAGAGGAAAGATTTGATTGTTTGTTTGTTTGTATTGAATAGGCTCCGAAACTACTGAACCGATTTAAATAATTCTTTCACTGTTGGAAATCTACACTATCCCCGGTAAACATAGGGTACTTATGGTCCCGGAAATGTGGGGGGAAGGGGGGGAGGCGGCCGCTAGTTATACATAAATTTAGCAATAAATAATATGATTATTTTGATAGAAACACAAATAATTGTACCGGACGGGGATCGAACCAGCGATCTCTAATGTAATTATTTGACTTTTCAACCGTCGTCAAACTTAAGTGAAACAACTTGTCCAAGAGCCTTTTTTTTTTTTTTTTTAATGTGGGTAATGTGTTACGCATACCCTCGGCCGGGTGGTGCTGGCGAGAAGCGACCACACCACCCGTCAGAGGGTTATGTGGGACTCTCCTACCCGAGGGGTAGGTATACCCACTAAACCCCACAGTGCCCAACAGACGCCTTAATGGTAGTGTCACAGGAATCGGCATAGCCTTGCATCTGTGACACTACCAGCGGATCCCTCGCACTCTCCGCTTGGAGGGGCCAACTGACGTGATGAAACTGCATCTTTTCCAGGTCCCTAAACATAGAAGTGGATGGCAAATTCTGCTCCCACCCGTGCCCTTCCACCTGCTCGGAAGCCTATGCGCCAGAGTGCGCGGTGACCAGCCGCGGGCATCGGAAGGTGTTCGTCAACCACTGCAAGCTGGACTATGACTCCTGCTCCTATGGCACTGGTGAGGAAGTTAAGGAACTGATCTTATCCTTTAATGAGTTTTTTTTTTATATACTTAGCCCGGCAAACGACCCCACTCTACCTGATGTTTAGTGGAAGTTTAGTCCAGACGCAAGAACAACTGGTGCAACCAACATCCTTCTTCTGCTGCTGCGTTCAACATCCTTCATGATGCAGTGGCTAAGCTGCTCGGGTATAAAATCCGGAGGTCGTGAGTTCGATTCTCTTGAGTCTGGTAGATGGTAGGACTTTTTCAGAGACCGACTGGCTGAATATCACCCCCACAGGTGAAATCTGCTGCCATAATAGATCTTGGTGCGTTTAGGCAACATTAATGTGGAAGCCACTATACTTGAAATCATAGGCTTGAAGATTAGATGAGCTTACAGTATGGGACTCGGGACAAAATGTTCCACTCCACTAAACACCCCTAGTTTCCCTTCACACCTGAAGAGAAACGAGCCAATGTTTGCCTTGTGGAGATTGAACAGCCCATCCCCGGATATCCCATAAGCCAGTAGGTCTAGGTGCCTAGGAAGAATCTAAGCGATCCCCACACATGGTAAGGGTGATATAACTAGAAGTACCTAGGGTTCTCCCCTGCCCTTCCACCTGCTCGGAAGCCTATGCGCCAGAGTGCGCGGTGACCAGCCGCGGGCATCGGAAGGTGTTCGTCAACCACCGCAAGCTGGACTATGACTCCTGCTCCTATGGCACTGGTGAGGAACTGGTCTTTAACTTTACCAGGAAGATTATGCTGTGTTCGACTGACTCCGTGGTGCAGAGGCAAGGCCACACTTTAAAGCGACGTTAGCGTCAAGGGTCCTGGGGTCAAATTTCGGGTCGGACCTATATGTTTGTTTGGGTTTTTCTGGTCAGAATACTCAGTCAGTTCTCCCTGTGTCTCGAAAAGTACGTTAAGCCGTTGGTTCTGCACCTGATTTCTATTTGGTCATGTCAGACTGCGGTCCCACCGTTTTATAAGAGTAAGGGAATAAAGATCATAAAAAGAATCATAAGAAAATAAAAGGAGAAGAAGTGGGTCGCCCCAGATATCGCTGGATGGACGAAGTGGAGAAAGACCTTAAAGAGCTCCAAGTGCCCGACTGGACAAATTTGGCACTCGACAGACCTGAGTGGCGTTCTTTGATGTCGGAGGCCAAGACCCACTTCGGGTCGCTGAGCCAGCGCAGTAAGTAAGTAAGGGAATAAAGATTGTACCTGTGCTTGCGCGCTTACTTGTGCATTATAATAATACTAGCGGCCGCCCGCGGTTTCACCCACGTGGTTCCCGTTCCCGTGGGAATTGATCAAAATCCTTTCTTATCGAATGCCTACGTCATAACATCTACCTGCATGCCATTTTATAGCCCGATCTGTCCAGTGGTTTGGGCTGTGCGTTGATAGATATCTATGTCAGTCAGTCAGTCAGTCACCTTTGAGTAATAGATATTCTTCGTTGTTGGTTGAACTAATATTGGTTACATTGGTAATATTGGTTGTATCTAGCAGTAGCTAGATACATTATTTTTATAATTTATTTTTTATTATTTCCAGTGTGGCATACGCGCCCTCTATCGGAGTGCGTGGGAAGCCAAAAGGCGGACTTAAGGCAGAACAGAGCGTTCGTCGGCTGGATGCAACGGATAGGCATTGTGGATAATAAAGGAAAACTGGTATTGGCTTGAAACCTGAGAGAAACTACTAAATAGAGTTGGTGTGTGCAACATAGTAAACTACCTTCCTTCAATGTGGTCGCGATATTATTTGTATTTAAGATAACTTTTATTAAACATATTCTTAATGCTTTAATTGTTGTCAGAAATAATGTAAAAAACGGCCTGAAAAAATATATTTAATATTCAAACATATAATTTTGTAATTCATTTTAATAACTGCCAGGAAAACGAACTTTTGCACCCTGACTTTTATTTACATCGCAACTCCAAAAAAAATGTTTAGGCGAACATTAGAACTAATTTTTTAGCCAAAAATGCGTCAATAATTTATTTAAATCGGAGGATATCCTTTGTTACAAATAAGTAATGAAAAACTAAAAACTTTGAAATTAAAAGGTCTATATTTTTCAACAGTGAAGTTTTGTGTTGATCACATTATTATTATATATTTTTTCTATCATTTTTGAAGCAACTTTTCGTACCACTTGGCCACAGCTCTACTCATAGAAAACATCTCCACCTATCTATATAAACATGAGTGCAAAAATGTCTGTCTTTCCGTCCTATACCATAGTGTAACTTGGCACTAATCCGATGGCTTTTATCGGAATTCGAACCCACGTAAAAGCTTGCTAAAAGCTGTTACGATGCCGGAGCTTTTAAGCCCATTAGTGGTTAGACGCCAATAATCTAGGTAACATGTTTTAGTACTAGAATGCTGTTTGAAAATATCTAAGTTCATTTCTTGGTATAATTTTAGACTTTGCTTTGAAAACAGTGTAAATAAAATATTAAATGTAAAAAATGGTATTTGACTGATTTTTAATAATTTTTTTACACAAAATTCTTGTGATTTAAGTAATGTTTTACTTACTTTGTTACAGAGTTCCTCTCCTTAAAAAGTAATCTTTAATTTTATGTTTTAATTTATTATAAAAGTACAGTTTATCATACAAGTAATACAACAATTTGCGATAGGTACTTTTTTATAATATATATTTTAATGCTCATTACTACAAATTATTTTTCATTTTTTGAGGTTTGATATTTTGCAATTGACTACATTTGAAGAAATTCTTCAGTGAAAAATTCATAATAATATTATTTTAATATTTTTTGATGGACTATGCGTGATAGTAAAACTTACTAGGTACATTATGCTTACTAAGCATAAAATCAACACAAGCAAGAAGTGCACTCGCCCAGGAAGCGTGGTACGCGGGTTCGATTTCCGCCTGATAAGTTGATTTTTGGTAGGGTAGGGCGGGGCTAGTTAAGCATAGGTGCAAGTTGGGCAAGCGAAATATCTCGCAAACTATTTGCCGTACGCATAGGCATTGTATGGCGGAAAGAAAGAGTTGCGGGAGGGGTAATCATCACGCTATCGCTAGTGGCGGCTGGAAGAACGAGTGAAGCACTCCTGCGTTTTGTTTATTTTGTGACCAAAAAGTAAAAATGTCGTTTATCGCAAGTTTTCGTCTGTATTAGTCAATTGCTATCTGTTTTCAATCAGGTAAGTGTTAATCTTCCAGAGAATTATTGTACTTTTGATAAGTAGAGAGGTTCTGGGTATAATTCTTACGATTGTTTTTATAATCTCACTTTTGTTTTAAAATTCCGGGTTGGGGTTAGTTGAGCTATAGTTGCTCAACTTACCCCGCGACTTAATGCACTGAAAAAATATACAGCGTGGAATTTTAGTCGTTGTTTTCCCGCAGTAAAATGATTATATCTTAGTAGTCAAATAAATTAATAAATTTCTTTTTTTAGTCAAATCACAAGTTTTACGATTATGATAGACGAAACTCGAACCAATAGTACTAGCTGCGTCACGGACGGTCAACGGCCGGGGTCATTGCCCTTCGCGTTTATCAAAAAAATCATTATTTACTATTTACTAACATTTGGTTTCCATTTTCTCACCAAACTTTAAAAAAAATTATAAACAAATTCAAAAAAAAATTCACTTGCATAAATCGATAGTATTACTGAAGAAGACAACAACTAAAAAAACACGCAGTATATTGATTTATTTCGCTTTGAATTCAACGAACCTTCTCGTAACAATGACTTCAAAATTACACACAGTACCTAATTAGCTAATTCTCTCATCTTGCACAAATTAACAAAGCTATATCAAATTGGACACCCTTCGACATCTGGCTTCACCCATGGGTACCCAACTACCCATGGGTAGGGTTACCAAAATTTGTATTTTTTTAAAGTTTTAAAAGGATTGCATTTTTTTTAATAAATATTTTTTTACTCAACCTATGTATTCTATCGCTTGCAGGCGCTCGTGGCGCAGCTTTGACAGTGGTTCGTTAGAACGAAGTCAAGCTACCCACTCCGCGGTCGGTTAATGGATGGGTGACCATTCTGACCACATTTAGTGACATTTATTTCGAGCGTCTCCGTGCTTTGGATGGCATGTTAAGCTGTTGATCCCGGCTGATATTTACTATAATGTAGATAATAATCGTCAAGCCTAGTCAGAGGCTATTTGGCGGCTTGATAACATCTGACATTAAGATTGGTCACTTGCCTTACGCACCCCTCCACCAACCCGTACTAGTCCAGCGTGGTGGAGAATGGCCCACACTATCTCACAATTGAGATAAGGCCTGTGTCCCAACAGCAGTGGTAACGTATTTAGGCTGATGATGTAGTGGCCATAGGAATGCGCTACATAGGTACGGGAGACTGACGACAACAACGCAAGATTGCAAGTCAGCGAAAAGTGCACGTGTAAACATTGGCTTCGAGACTCGTCACTCGCACGTCACTGAGACAGCCAATCAGATATTCGATCCTGCGTCGCGCTAGCAGAGTTATTCTCTCGGCTAGCTTATATACATCACACCAAGACGGTGGTGCCGCGGTCCCCGAGCACAGACACCTAGCTCGGAGGAAGATCTTCCCTTTTCGTTGACGTCATGATACGTACCTCCATACCTACGTCAAAATGATGATGACGAAGTTTGATAAACGGAAATGGGCATCCTTTCTTGATTGCTAAGGCAGGGAAGCCAGGAACACTTATTTTTGAATATGGTAACCCTACCCATGGGTTCTATTCCAATGGAGATCTTAAATTCTAATTAGCAGGATTATATTACGGTAATCTTGAGAGGGGCAGTTGGAATTTTAACTTATATTTACGACGGAATTAGGGACGCTGCTGATATAAGTTTAACTGCAGATTGTAAAATGAGTTTTTAGGGTTCCGTAGCCAAATGGCAAAAAACGGAACCCTTATGGATTCGTCATGTCTGTCTGTCTGTCTGTCTGTCCGTCCGTATGTCACAGCCACTTTTTACCGAAACTATAAGAGCTATACTGTTGAAAATTAGTAAGTAGATGTATTCTGTGAACCGCATTAAGATTTTCATACAAAAATAGAAAAATAATAATAAATTTTGGGGGCTCTCCATACTTAGAACTGAAACTCAAAATTTTTTTTTTCATCCAACCCTTACGTGTGGGGTATCTATGGATAGGTCTTTTAAAATGATAATAAGGTTTCTTAAATTATTTTTTTCTAAACTGAATAGTTTGCGCGAGAGACACTTCCAAAGTGGTAAAATGTTGGTCCCCCCCCCTGTAACTTCTAAAATAAGAGAGCGATAGATCTAAAAAAAATATGTGATGTACATTATTATGCAAACTTCCATTGAAAATTAGTTTGAACGAGATCAAGTAATTAGTTTATAAATTTTTGGGGCTTCCCATACTTAGAACTGAAACTCAAAAAAAAATTTTTCTTCAAACCCTTACGTGTGGGGTATCTATAGATAGGTCTTTAAAAATGATAATAAGGTTTCTTATATCATTTTTTTCTAAACGGAATAGTTTGCGCGAGAGACACTTCCAAAGTGGTAAAATGTTGGTCACCCCCCCTCTAACTTCTAAAATAAGAGAACGATAAAACTAAAAAATATATATGATGTACATTACCATGCGAACTTCCATTGAAAATTGGTTTGAACGAGATCAAGTAATTAGTTTTTTTTAAAACGTCATAAATCGTAAACCGCAATTTTTCTCTCATTCAATCAACTCAAATATATCAAACTTACAAAGAACTACAAGAACTTTTATATTATGATGATACTTGCTGCTACGGAACCCTTCATGGGCGAGTCCGACTCGCACTTGGCCGGTTTTTAAATACTTTGGTTTTTATATCTGTAGAGTAATAATAAAATATCACGGATTAGTGTTTAAAACCTGCAAACATTATAAAAATAAGAAACAGAGCGAAAATAGTTTAGTACTCATTTGAAAATTATCTCATGTGTGTAAAATTATATTATTATCATTTGCGTAAGTATGTAACAGTTTCGATGAAATATGTACATTTTAAATAATTTTGACTTTATTTTAATTAAATTCTTGTTTGTAACTTTTGTAACTAATAAATATGGGCTGGTCAATAGCCAAAAGGCTGGCGCCGGCTCGTCCCAATCGGGTGTGAAGGGGAAACTGGGTGAGTTTAGTGGGTAGTAGACGCTTTAGTCTCGAGTCCCACACACGGCCGCAGGTCTAGCTAGCCTGCGGTTATGGTGCATAAAGGCATTCTCCTCCGAGAAATGAATATAAAACAGGTCAAAACAGTCTTTATTAAGTCGGAAGCCAAGTGGCAAACGTTTTTTAAAAAGCTTTTTTTCATATTACAAACCGCTGAGCACTTTAATTTCAATTATCTGTATAGAGTGTAGAAGATTTATAGACAACCAATCAGCATTTGGCAAGCGTGGTGATTAAACTAATATCACTTAATCATGGCGACAACGATAGGATACTTTTAGCTAAGTACCGATGACATAATGTTTGTTAAACAAAGATTGATTACAGTGAGAACGAATAGTGTTTTATAGAGTTGCAGTTGGCAGGTCGCCACTTCTAATGTTCTCCCAGTCAACACATCAGTTAACCGACTATGTACGATTTTTTTATTGCAATGTGTAACAAGACGAGCAGATCGTACTCATGATGGTAAACGCCACGTCTGCCCTTAGACAGTTCAGTCACTGAAGCTGTCTAAGGGAAGACGTGGCACTGAACTTCAGTGCCAAACAGTAACTAAGCAGTTACTGTCCGGCACCGCCCTGCGCCCGCTACACCGAGATGACAGTTATTTGGTCTCATATCCGATGCCCCCGCGCTCCAAATCTCGCTGGGCGCTATCCGCTTGGACCACACACCACACGCCTATTCATAATAGCTGCTCGGGCACTAAACATGGGCAACATGGGGCATGGATAACTCGAAATCTACCCTCTCACATATTCGTGTGTTCTTTGGTGGGTATGTGTAGCAAATTTTTAACGCATAGGCTGATTAATGTTGTTACTCGCACATTGTTCTATTGTTTGAAAATAACAGTAATTTAAAGAAATCCTGTAATGGTACGGGGTGGAGGGTCGACGACCTGAAATACAGGACCAGTCCTAGTTCAGGTGTCGATCCGCCATAATCTTGTAGCAATGCCATAGATTAGAATAATTTATTAAATATTCTGTTGTTTAATTTTAAGATAGTTACCATAATTATATTATTGTAATAATTAAGAATTTAAATATGCCTGTAAGATTATGGTGAGAAATAAACTATTATTATGTTGGTACATTATTATTATTATTGTATCTCTCCTACGGGATATCACGGCACATAGGCCGGTCCTTTTCCTTATTATTATTATTGTATCTCTCCTACTGGATATCACAGCACATTATTATTATTATTATTATTTTTCTTTTCTCTCTACTATTCTCTCTCCTGCTACAAGGAGTGGGTATTAAAATCCTGTTACGCGGACCTCAGTCAAGCGTAACAGGGTGGAGTGTTGTGGACGTTAAATTCGATGACAAAAATTTTCGCGTAATGCGACATGTGTTTAGTATCGTGGCTTTCTGTAATGTATGCATTATGTGCGAAGGGATTTGTAGTAAATCTAGACTTTGGGTAAGACTTTTGGGTATGACACCTGTAGATGAAATTACTATGGGGACTATATAAACTTTTTCCGCTCGCCATTGAGTTTTAACCTCAATGGCAAGATCTCTGTATTTAGCAACTTTTTCTGATATTGTGGACTGGAGGTTGTGTGTATTTGGTATAGCTATATCAATGAGGTATGCTGATTTATTAGTTTTATTAAGTAACGTGATGTCTGGTCTGTTAAAGTGAACTGTTTTATCCGTAATAATTGTACGATCCCAGTAGATTTTGATGTCACTATTTTCAAGAATTGTGGATGGGGTGTACTTATAATATGGTTCTTTTTTATCAAAGAATTTGTGTGTGTGCGCAAGATGTTGGTGGATAATTGAAGCAACCTGATCGTGCCTGTGCTTATAGTCAGATTGAACTAAAGCCTTGCAAGCCCCAGTTATATGTTGTATTGTCTCCGGGGCTCCGTTACAATATCGACATATATCAGCCTGCAATTCTTTAGTGATGTATCTCCTGTAATTTCGGGTGGCTATGACCTGGTCCTGAATTGCCATTATAAAAGCCTCAGTTTCCGGGAAGAGTTCACCTCTGCTCAGCCATGCGTTCGATTTGTCTTTGTCGACGAATGTTTGGTTGAGGTCGGATCTGTGTCTTCCATGTAGTGACTTCTTGGACCAGTCATCAATTTTGTGTTGATTATCTGTAATGTGCTCATTTGTTTGAGTATTTTTATCTGATAAATTTAACGGGGTAAGTTTTTTGTCCATTTCTGAAATTGATTTATGTAGCGAGGAAGTTTCTGCTTTGTTATGAAAGAATTGTCTGAGGTTTGTGATTTGTTTGTTATGTAAATTTAAGATGTCGATGATTCCACGTCCGCCTTCGTCACGTGGAAGTGTGAGTCTTTGTGTGCAAGTACTTGGGTGGTGTTTTCGGAAGAATTTCATCTGCGAACTTATGATTCTTTGTAACGCTATTAAATCAGTATGTGACCATGATATGATGCCAAAAGAGTATGTCAAAATTGGGATAGCATATGAATTAACAGATTTTATAAGATTTTTTGAGTTAAGATATGTTCGGAATATTTGTTTTAATCTGCGAGTGAATTTCTGCTTTAGATCCATTTTGGTTTGTTTCTGATGAATTTGTTTAGATTGCTGAAATCCTAAATATTTATATGCGGAGTTGGCATCCATGGGTTCAATAACTTCTCCTGTTGCAAGGGCGTAAGTAGGGCTTTGTACTTTGCCGCGGTGAACAGAGTGAATTTTACATTTATCGATACCAAACTGCATATGGATATCTGAGGAAAAGTTCTGAGTAATATCTGCTAATTTAAACAGTTCGGGTGTAGTGGCAGCATAAAGTTTAATGTCGTCCATATACATTAAGTGCGATAGGATATGCTGATTATTGTTATACTTGAGTGGAAACCCGGAGTTTGATAGGTTTAAAAGTTTCGACAGGGGATTAAGTGCTAAGCAAAACCACAGCGGGCTTAGGGCGTCACCTTGAAAAATTCCACGCATAATTCTGATAAGTTCAGTGGTCAATGAGCATTCATCTTGTCTGATTTGTAAAGTAGTTTGCCACCTTTGCATCGCTGATTCTAGAAATGTTACAATTTTTGAATCCACTTTATAAAGTTTTAGCACATATAAAAGCCAACTGTGGGGGACTGAATCAAAAGCCTTCTGGTAGTCTATATACATGGTGTGAATATTTTTTCTATTTCTACACGCATCTCGCATCACGATTCCATCAATGGTCAGTTGTTCTTTGCAACCTTGACTGTTCTTCCTACATCCTTTCTGTTCTTCTGTTAGTATATTACTTTCCGATATATGTTTATATATTTCTTCGCTTATACATGCTGTCATTATCTTGTAGATAGTTTGTAGGCAAGTTATAGGCCGGTATTTTGCCGGGTTTTTTGTGTCAGTATCCTTTGGGATCATGTAAGTGACTCCGTGAGTGATAAAACTTGGCATTGTGTCAGGTTTTAATATGAAGGTGTTTATGTGGTTGTGTAAGTATGGATAAGCGCATGTGAATTTCTTATACCAGTAGTTGTGTATTTTATCTGAACCAGGTGCTTTCCAGTTGTGGGCACGCATAAGTACTTGTATAAATGTTTCTGCTGGGATGAACTCAAACTTCATTTGTGGAACTTCAGACTCCTTGATATCTTTTAACCAAGCTGCATCATTATTATGGTGCACAGGGTTTTCCCAAATTTGAGCCCAAAATTGCTGTAAAGCTTCAGGTGTAGGGGTGTCAATTGTATTTTTGTTTTGGTTATTAGTACGACTGGTGTTATTTATCTGTCTATAGAAGTGTTTCTCGTTACTGTTGAATAATGTATTTTGCCTTTTTCGTGATGTACATTTGAGGTACCTTTTAAGTCTACTTGCGGTGACAGTAAGTTTTTGTTTAAGGGTATCAAGAAAATGTGCAAGTTCTGTATTTGGGTTTTCATAGGTAGCGTGTGTCCTGTAGTCTGATTGGATGCGTTCTACTGTTTTCACTATTTTTAAATTTCTGTTTCCATTTATGTACTGGGTCAAGTGTGCTATGTTTAACCTTAATTTGTCTATTTTCTGTTCTAATCGTCTCTGCCATTTAGGTTTATTATCCTGTTTTTTGGGGTTTGAGTTTTCGGCACAAAATATTTGGGTACCATTCAGGATTGTTGCTGTATACGCAGCTGCGTAGATGACTGTTTGGGTAGTGTTAAAGTCCTGATTTACGTCTAAATGTTTAGGAAGTACCTGTTTGTTTAAGATTTCTACAATTGAGGCCAGTTTACGTGACGTTTTTTGCTTCGGGATACGAGGTCGGTTAGTTGGATCAGTGTCAGAAAATTTCAGGAAAACTTCGTTAAATTGTTCTTCAACTGTTGACTGGTCTATACTGTAAGTCTGTCTATCATTGATTTGTGTCCTATCATATGAACCTGCATCCCTGTTTTGTGTGTTTACTTGCACACAGGGTGGTGTTTGTGTCGTATTTTCATGACTATCTTCAGTAATATTGTACGTTTGTTTATCTGTGTCTTCAAACCTTTTTTCTATTTCACGTTTTATCTCCTCAATTTTGTCTGCAGAAATTAATTTATTTCTTATAATTACTCTGTATTGGTCTGACATTCGCTGCTCTGTAATATGTTCTAGGTGGGGGTACATCTGTATAAATCTTTCGCGTAGTCTTTTCCTGTAAACTGTCATATTTTTCTCACCTTCGGTCACCTCATAGTAGCATCGTAAAATGGTCTCATTCATTTCTGGCGTCCAGCTCATTCTGGCACCTGGTCTGGAGTGGGTTATAATTTGTGTAGGAGTAATCCTCAATTCTTCTGTTACTTCTTCTCTTATTTGATTTAGGGTAGTTTGAGGGAGTAATTTTTTGTTAACTATTGCCCTACGTTGATCACCTATTCTCTGCCTTGATACGAGCATAGTGGGAAATTCTAGTGTGAATTTTTGGTGTAATGTGTCAAGGTAGCCACGATATGTCTGTTGTTCTAAATTTGTGATTTGTAAATACGTACGCCATATGAACTTATTCATATTTTCGCTCCATTTTTTTCGCGTACTTGTTGTATTAGTAGTGGGTGCAGGCTTAGTAGCAGAAGCCTCCTGCACAACATCTACTAATAGGGCTGAATCAGATGAACTACGGGAGTCATCTTGTGTAAAAGAATACGGAGACGAACTTAGTGAGGGAAAGAGACTTGATGTCTCTGATGTGTTTTCGGATGACATCCTTTCGGGATCATGCCCGGCGAGTGCCCACCCGTGCAGCTCCTCGCCACCGACGGCTTGCATGCTGAAACACCCAGCGCCGGCTCCAGGTGTGCCCCGGCGATCGCCCCCGGGAAGCGGCAGTAAACGAATTTTCCTACTTCGTAGCTCCATTTTAATGGGTTTGCCCTTGCCAGATCAGTCATCCGTATGGTAATTGCTTTGCGGATGTCCGCCCCCTAAGTAGCTTTGGATGGTCAAGCTTGGACATACTGGTTGGACTTTAGGGGGCTTATTATTATTATTATTATATACCCAGTAATTTCACTAGCTTCAGTGCCCTTTCCCCGAAACACAAAAGTGCTTGACACGCTTCTATTTCACGGGTAAATATCTGGTACTGCGGCGGCACCCACCTAGACGGCCCAGTACAGGAACCTACCACCTGGTAATAATAGTGGTAAGGATATTTTTTTCCTAGATCAGTAGGCAGACATGGTAGTGATAGAGCCATGCTGTCCTACAGTACGAATAGGCCGGCTCGTCCGGGGAAGTACCGCCCTCTCACGTAACACCAGCGTGAAATAATAGTGACTATTATAGTGTTTCGTCTGGTTTGTGAGAGTGCCGGAGGCCCACAGCCCCCCTTTAAAGGCCGGCAACGCATCAGCGATCCCTCTGGTGTAGCAGATGTCGATGGGCGGCGGTGATTGCTTACCATCAGGCGACCCGCTGGCTCGTTTGCAGCCTCTGACATAAAAAAAAACTAGATTTCCAGACTCCGGGCTGTGACTGATACTTTCAGAAAATCTAATCATTATTTTAACCACTCAACGCCGAACCGGCACTCGGGTGCCGCATAACAATAGATTTTCTATTGTGTCTAGTAATCCGGGGCTAGAAGGATTAACTGACCCGGGATCTGAATCCAAGTGCGGTTGTCGCTTTAAAATGAGACTGCACAAAATATAGAGCGTAATCGAAATGATTTACACAATAGACAACTAATAAAGTCTAGCCATTCCATCCGTCTGTATGTCACATCACGGTCTACTAATAACTATATAAATAGCGCACATTACTCTAGCTCGTTACAATGCATCTGTTTGTCGGTCTGTCTGTCCCAAATTAACTACGCGCCGGTGTTGGCATTTCAATATTGAGTTTGAGATAACAATTCCGTTGAAATACTGGTGGATAAACTAGTCTTATAATTGTTAACTGTATAAATTTTTGTAGTGTAAAGGAGATGTTTTATATCCGGCCTGCACATGGTACACCTTCTTCAAAATTGAGGAAAAATCTAGAAAGCATGTAAAAAATAGTAAAGTTTATATATTTTCAGTATTTTAATTGCAATTTAATTTTAAAAGCAACATTTTATTGTACGTTGAGGATCAATTTTTGAAATCTATCAAAAAGTCTTACCTTACTTGAATAGAATCTCTCTTTCCGAAACTTAGTTCGAAGTATACGGTTCAATGTCAAGCCCAAATAAAATGTATAACATAATTAGTTACTATTATTTTTTATAAATATCATTTAATAAAATGTTAAATACAATAATCATGTTTGAAAAAAAAGCATTATTTACAATAAAGTCACAGCTTTTTGATTTACCATTTATCTTTTTTGGAATACCTACTCATTCACTTTTGATTTCGGACCTTGATCGCAAGCTCTATGCTATGGCTCTATGAGACGTCAAATGTCAATAAGATTGAGGGCCGTGTTGCCTGTGTTATGTTTATTTAATGTATTTTCACCAATTATTTAAGCCAAAATGAGCCGAAATATTATTTAAAACAATTTTATTTATTTAATTTAGTTTATAAATTGTACATGTACATGTACAATGTCCAGGCCGGGGCTCCATACATTCGTGGAACATGTCCTTTTTACTTTTTAATTTAAAAATATTTTACTTGTTAGGAATCGAACTTAGCTACCACACCATAGAAATAAAATAACGACACGTGAAAAGAATCCAAAAAGCCATTTAAACATCCCCTCAAGCCCCTCATGTCCACAGATTATAAATCAAATCTGAAACCAAAATGGCTGCCACTCGAAATTTTAGCGGGAAAAGGGTGACTCCATAAATTCATAGGTAAGCTCGAGTGGTTTTAAATCATTTTACCACATTTTAAATGTCAAACGCAGTTTTAGGATTATTCCAAGTGCTCTCTCTTTCTAACAACACACAGACACACTTGAAATCAGAGGCTCGAAGATCAGATGAGTCTACAGTCTGGCAGCGCATTGAGAGACGTTTCCAGGTGAAGCGTCCCTCAATGGAATAGGCCGCAGTGGCCGCTTACCATCAGGTGGGCTGCGTGCCTGTCTGCCAACTGATCTACAATTTATTAAAAATCTCCCCATTTCTCTCTTGGATATTTTAGGACTAGAAAAGTGACGTGTGCTTATTATCTTTTATTGCTTTTTAGTTTTTGAAGACTGATTTTTAACACGCTTTTATTACCTTCACTTGTAACTATGTAGGTATGTAAGAAAATCTTAAAATCTTAATTTGACCCACTTCCCGGTCTTCGATTAGGATGAAATTTTGTACACGCTCTGAGTTCTGATGACTAGCTAAGAAACGTCATTACAAATCCAATATGGCGGCATCCCCAAGATGGCGGACGGGCTGTTTGAAATCCACCCCCATGATAAAGGTATCAAATGAAAGGGTTTGCTGTCAGGAAAACGAAAAAAATAGTCACGTGACTTAAATCCAATATGGCGGCAATTTAAATTTTTAGTGCGTGCTAAAAGCGTGTTTTTTTAGTTTTTTAAACTATTTACAATATCATCGCGCATCGCATTGACTCATTTGCAGAATAATTTAAGTAAACACTCTTAGAATCCTTATTTCTTTCATGGCGGAGTTAAAGTCTTTCTTTTACCCTCCCCTCCATCTGACAATGGCGTGTTTAATTCATTGCATATTCATGGAACATAAATATTTCAGCTTCATTATAAAGGCAAAACTTGAGCCTTTTTAGATTTTTGTTTTGCGAATTTATTTGGGCGGAAGTCTTTTTCGAATTAGTCTAAGATATCGTACCTCTGTGGTTTCGAGCAATGATTTATTTTATAAAAAACCTGCTCTGGGCCGCCCTTTGTGGCACCCACATTAGCTGTGGTTATAGCAACACTTGGTTGCTATGGTTATACTCACAAAAAACTCACATTATCCAATAATAACAAGGCGCGGTTGACAATTGACAACACACTTAGACAGACAGCAATAATGAATGACATCTTATTGTTTTTTTATTTGATTGCTGCCACTTGAAGAAATTAGTTCCAATATTTTTCAAGGCAAGGGTTTTTATTTTAATGTTCGGGCTATACAAATGCATTATCAAACAAAGTTTTTCTTTGATACCAAGAGGGTAGTTTAAAAAAATGGTATGAAGTACATACTACTTCGCTGTGGTATTCTTAAATGAACTTTACCTCCTTTGGAGGTCAGTGTGCAGAGCCAAGAAGAAAAAAAACATATATTTTGACTTGTGATGTGAGCTTCTGAGGCACTGAGGTCCTCAGAATAAGGACTATAAGCATAGAAACCTGACTAAAATAGCAAGCAAAGACATATACTCATCCTTTTTATTCATATGAATGACAATAATGCGTTAGAAAGGGATGTATAATATTTGTCATGAGTCAGTTTCTGTAGGTTGTCCCTAGTTTTTTCTACGGTAGTGACGTTCCTTGTCGGCACTTAAAGTCGATAAAAATAAACCTAACAGATAAAGTTACGACTTAGGTTTAATATTATATCTTATCTTACTAATATTATAAAGGCGAAATACTTACTAATATTATAAAGGCGAAAGTTTGTGTGTATATGTATATGGATGGATGTTTGTTACTCTTTCACTCAAAAACTACTTGATTAGTAAGATTAAGTCCTTACTTATTATTATGATTGCGAAAGTGAGTTGTTTGTTCCATCCTTATGGTAGAGATTTTATATTTGAAAGATTATAAAACATAGGTTGTAACAGGGTAGCCGGGTGAGGAAGAGGTCGGCGGTGGCGAGCAGGAATAAAACGTCCAACGTTGGGTAGTTCGTGTATTTTACGAAGCTACATAATATATAGGTGGACCCCGCAACGTGTCTTACTAAGTAAAAGCACGAGGCGTGGTGCGCTTAGTACACAGTGGAGCGTATAACAATAACAATTAGATACTCAAAGCAGTCCTAACGATTAGAAGCTACTTTGAGTGCAATCTACTGATAATGTTTGACAAAGTTCAAAATGTATGGAGGATACTTATACAATCGAAAAATCGTAACGCTTGGTATAATTAAAGTCTTTTGCGCGCCATCTATTGGCGCGGGAATGAACTATGTTTGACGTTTTGAGGTTTTGTGAAAAGAGGTTGTTACAAGGTTAATAATATATAAAAGATTTTATTAAGTGCGTTTATTTTCCGAAGGCGTCGCTGGGAAACTATTTTATTTATTTATTTCTTTATTGCATTTACACGGTTACAATATTTATTTATTTTTAGTTCTTGCTAGTTGTCGCTGCAATCTTAAAATAATTGCTTCATGACGAGTACGACTGCATGCAGTCTCTGCAGACGTGTTGCTTAATTGTCTTATTCTGGGCAATGGTAACTGAAATACAAATAATTGAGCTTGTAGTAGTTGGTATTTCATAAATGGCAAGATGGCGGTCAAATTTCTGCCTATTTAAATTAGATTAGAGAACTAAGTAAATTAGACACCGGATAAATACACTTCTAATATAAATCTTGATATGGATTTTGATCTGAAATAAAGAATTATTATTATTATTATAAATAAATGCACAAAACAGTGTTCTTACTTTTTTTTCAACATCAATGATTACATTTTTATGTGACTCTGCTACAGAACTAGAAACTTTGCCATGTCTCGCATCACTCGCATCACAGATGTCCATAGGAACTGGTAGTCTGTCCTGAAATAAAAATAAAAATGTAGGTACTTGATATTGAATATTATGTTCTCTGGTAATAATTCAAATTTACAAATTAATTTTTTATATTTTAGTCTAATGTTTAAAAAAAATCTTAAAATATTTGAACCATTTAGTGAATTAAGTATTGTATAGAAATAAACACTAAATAAACCTAACCAATTCGTTTGAATCTAATCAAAGTGTAGGAAAAGTAAAAGTAAAAGATAAATCCAATCCAGTCCTAAAATGGTTTAGTTTTTACCAATGAGTCCAATGACTCATTAATATTGATTTATCGATATAGAAATGCACATCACTAAGCGAAATAATATAACCTCTAAGATCTGAACAAAATTTCTTTGATTCAAGCAATATTCGATACTGAATTGGACAAAAACAACTATAATCAAAAACTTTAAGCATAGTTTAAAAGTTAGGACACTATTTTCTTAATTGAAATAATCGAAAACAATCTAAACTTACCGATGAAAGGTTACGGTTTCTTGAATATTTTCTTTTCTTCCAGTGTGTGATTTACAGCCCTCAATCACACAAGACATTTTACACAGGCACCGAGTATCTATCACAAAACAAGATTTATCTTGTTTTCAAGCCTTGCACTGATTATTAGCATTAAATTAAATTAATTTAGTTCAGAGGAGTCTCAAATTTTGTGCGAAAGTATTTGTCAATATGATGTAACTAAGTTAAGTTGTCACTTTTTCCCCAGCATGAGGAAACAACCTACGCATTTTTAATTTGGTGGAGTTAAAAGACATCCAAAGACATCCGTTTGACATTAGACTAGCGACGACCCTTGGAAAACAGAAACGAATACGGATCATGTTGATTCACTCACTCCTATGGCCGAATTAATGAAGTTAAAATGAGTAAGATAACAGTTGTTCAATTCTTATTTTAGCCTTACTTCTATGCTTATAGTCCTTATTCTGAGCTGAGGTCAGTCAATTATAATACGCGCGGCGTATTACGCTGGAGTGGCTATAGACATTGAAATGACAGCTATTTTTATGTCGATTTGAAGCGCCCCCCATTAGTGTACTGGGAACTAAAATGACTTTAATTTTCTCTGTCTACACTTCAAATGGACAGCCATTGACATTGACAATGACAGCATTATCAAAAGTACTATTATTAGTTCCAAGTACACTAACTACTGCTCTCAGCGCCAACATGGCGATTTTCAAATCGGATCAAACATTTGGTGACAATCGCCCATCCATACTAAATCTATGGCCCATCCAGTGTCATAGAGACATGGAATTAATATTATCTATGCATAGAGATCAGTGTTCTGAGGTGAGCTTATAATATGACAGCTTACCAGTAAATTTTTCTATGATTTTGACAGTCAAAAGTTGAACGTGTCAAGCGCATTATTTTTAAGCAAGATTAATATTGATATCTTTAGAATAGAAAAAATAGATTAAGAAAAACTGCTAAAAATGGAGCAAGGTTTTGCCACCAGGTACAATTCTTAACATTCAGACCGCCATCTTCTCCGTGCTTTCTGTCCCAATCTTGGAACATTGAGCTACTATTATAATATTTCTATGTCTTAGAAGACCTTTTTTTTCGGAGAAGAATGCCACCCCCGGTTTCCCCTTCACACCTGATCGGGGACAAGCCGGTGCCAGCCTTGTGGATGACCAGCCCATCCCCAGGTACCCCGACTTGAGAGGCCTCAAGTCAGGGTGGTGCCTAGGGAGGGCCACCCGAAAAACTAACCCACCGACTTGGCTCGGGTGACCTGTGCAATGCGGGCGTTGGGGAGCTCGCAGGTCAACCCTCAGGATGGAGAAGGCGCGCTACGTGAGCATGCCTTCTTCGGCCCGGCCGTCTAAGCTGGATAGGAGTAGCGAAGGGATCCTCTTCGCTCTCCCGCGATCTTGGAAGACCTAATAGTTATTTATGTGGCTGTTGCATAATGAGGGTCATTAAAATACGAATGTGGTTTTATGAAACGAACGAAGTGAGTTTCATAAAAGGATCACATGTAAGATCACATGAGTATTCTAATGCCTAATTATGTATGTACAATCACTCACATACATAACTTTATCTTCATTCATATTATGATAATATGTCTATTTTATAGTCAGGATCGATGAGCACAAACGCCCTAGTTACCAACATAGTCTGTATGTAAAAGTTAGTAGGTACTGTCATAATGACTGACGTTTGTAGTTTTTAAAATCCATAAACAATCTAGACTCGAGTTGATTTCGATTCTCAAATCGATTGTTATAATTTCAGCATCAAATTAAATGTATAGGAATGGAACATAAAATTACTAATCGACTAATTCGATAAAATCGAAAAAACCTATTCATTTTTACTTTTTAAGAAGACGTTCCAAATTTGAACGTAATTAAGGTATCGGTTACCGATACTAAAATGTAAACATTAAGATGCAGCCACAGATACTCATATCTGAATATAGGGCGTTTGCTCAGCGATCGATCCTGACCTGACTATAAAATAGACATAATTATTATGGATGTAGATAAAATTATTTTGTTTTTCAGTGACCCTCGTTCAAGACGGACTTATGTTCTGATAACTTTGAATATTATGGGAGTAGTAGCTTGCGTCATAACAACTATCATACTGGTATTGTGGGCACAACGTAAGTTATTCATCATCATCAGCCTATATACGTTTCCACTGCTGGGACACAGGTCTTATCTTAATTATGAGATAGTGGGGGCCATACTCCACCACGCGGGCCCAGTGCGAGTTGGTGGAGGGGTGCGTAAGGCAAGTGACCAGCCTTAATGTCAGATGTTATCACGCCGCCAAATGGCCTCTGACTAGGCTTGACGACTAATATTATCTATATTATAGTAAATATCAGCCGGGACCAACAGCTTAACGTGCCTTCCGAGGCACGGAGACGCTCGTTATAAATGTCACTAAATGTGGTCAGAATGGTCACCCATCCATTAACCGACCGCGGCGTGGGTAGCTTGACTTTCGTGTTCTCGGAGTTACTTATTTTATTTTCTTCTTTCAGAAATAATATTCACAGAGCCAAACACATCACAGGTCCTTTTAGACTTTGTAGAGCAGTACAACACAGCCTTAAATGCGAACCGGAATACTTCGAAGGAAAAACTACGGACTCTGGCAAATGATTATATTTTGGACTCCATAATGGTGTGGGCCTATTCTGGCGGTGCGGACTGGTCGGATAACCCTTTACTTATTTTACTTAATTAATAAAAGAGATGGTTATTATTTGTATTTTTATTTAATTTTCAATCAATGATATTTTAAGCAAAGGAATAACTGTTAATATTAAATTCGATTGGCTCAATGGCGTATTTGGTAGTGACCACGGACCACGTTCTATGCGCTAGGGGTAGTTGGTTCGAATCCCAACAAGAACGAACATGCGATGAACATAGTTTGGTGAGTGTCATAGGATAATATACGTTATGCATCACATATGCAACACCAGTCGCTTATGATCCTCGACTCATATATGATACATTTATGGTATATGCTACATGAATCATATCTATGGTTCGTTAATTAAATATAGTATTGATTTTGTGTATTGATCCATAGATCGTAACAATGCCACTATCAAAAAATAAGATGGCTCATATATGCTACATGGGTGACATGCATCATGCATGAGTCACATATGATTCCTAAGTCTCCGTACACCACGCTCCATCCCGTCTGCACCTACGGCGTGTTTGTGCTGGCTAATTGGAACGGGACGAGCCGCGGGCGGGAAGTGATGTGGGCGGATACAGGTGCGGTTGTCGATAGATATCGATATTTTATATAACTGATATTAATAAGTGCGGAAGCTTGTGAGATGAATGTATGTTTGTTTCTCGTTACAGTTATATGTCCACTTTAAGGTTCATTCCCGTTCGTCCCACCAAGTTTGTCCCACCAGTGGGACGAACGGGAATTCTTATTTTCACTTCCCGTTCGTCCCACCACTTTGATCCTTGATTCAGAATTCTCAGCAAAGTGGATTTTTTTGAACTAATCGCGTGTCTGAAAATCCATTAATCCTTCTAGCCCCGGATTACTAGACACAATAGAAAATCTATTGTTATGCGGCACCCGAGTGCCGGTTCGGCGTTGAGTGGTTAAGCAATCATTGCTTAATAGATTATGGCTGACACATGCAATCTTCTTTCAGACGCTTCCTGGTGAAGTATCCCTTAATGGACGCAGTAGTTACTTACCATCCCGGGATTGGGCTAGTCAATAGCCACAAAGCTAGCACCGGCTCGTCCTAATCGGGTGTGAAGGAGAAACCGGGGGAGTTTAGTGGGTAGTGGACGCTACTGTCTCGAGTCCCACACACGGCCGCGGGTCTAGCTAGCCTGCGATTGTAGTGCATAAACGCATTCTCCTCCGAGAAAAAAAAGTGGTTACTTACCATCAGGTTGGATGTGTGCCCGTCTGCTAACTGATCTAGTTACAATCATAAAATATTTCGAATTTAAATATATTAATGTAATTCGAAATTTAAGATATCCATTATATCGATATAATCGATAGACATCCTTTCCCATCCCTAAAGGTTTCTTGTTTAAATATTAATATAAACGACAAAGGGGTCGATTGTACCGGCGGTCGCTATTGTTCTATATTCACCGCGGAGGGGGGATGGAGGGGGGAGGGGGGATGAGTAAATATGAGAAATATGGGCTGCGATTTTTGGCATAAAACGAGGTGAGATGTTTGTCATAGGAGATGGTTGTTAATAGTTTAGAAATATGGATTACATTTTATCTCTTACTTTGAGCGTTTTGTCCCGTAGTCAGGGTATGCTTGTACCTGGTAAGACTCCCACGGCCATCCTCTACCCACGATGATGCCTGAAAATAGCCGGATCGCCACAGTCAAATGGGGTGGATAACACCATGGCCCCCCATGACCTCGTGGCGACGGTGAGGAAGTACCTACTGGGAGTTTAGTGGGTAGTTCCCCTGCCGGTGCCTCATCCAATCTAAGGCTGGATGGGGCAGCGGGAGACCACCAACGGGGTGGGTAGTAATAATGTGTAAATGCATTCTCCAAGTATAAGAAAGGGTATGCTTGTACCTACCAAGCAGGGTTTAGCTGTCCAGTTAGTAAGGGATCTAACAGACGAACGACCCATCGTTTGCAACCCTCGACGACTGCGGTGAGCGGCTGTCGTTCGGGGCCGCAACGACAGCCGACGACCCTCTGCGACTGTCGTTGACGGTCGTTGCGGCCCCGCGCGACAGTCGCAGAGGGTCGTCGGCTGTCGTTGCGGCCCCGAACGACAGCCGCTCACCGCAGTCGTCGAGGGTCGCAAACGATGGGTCGTTCGTCTGTTAGATCCCTAAGTAGAACTGTCAAGAAACTCGATAGCTACCTACTCTTTCCAACATCATCATCATCATCATCGGCCTGTCTCAGTCCACTGCTGAGTATAGGCCTCTCCCAATGCTGGTCACTTAGTGCGATTATTGGCTACTCAACTTGGATTTTTAACAATTTTTTATTTAAATTTAATTTAAAAATACGATCTCCTTTTAATACCAAATTATACAGTTTTCTCAGTAAAGACTGTATTTAAAAACATTTTTTTTAATAAATGGCACTCTCTACCAATCTACCTTTGGGCCAAGCAGAAAAAATAGTAGGTAAAAAAATGAAACAAACATTTCGTTTTTTCTAAAGGTTGATTTGTAGAGAATGCTTTTAGCGTTAAGTCCGCCTTTTCGACTTAACTTGTGTGGTCAATAAAGTTTTTAAAATATATAAATAAATAAGTAACCATTTGACTCATCCGAGTGAAACATCCAGTATGCTCTATCCCTCTCTTGTTTTCCCCCGAATCAGAAGGGACAATTCGTCCCTGCAATTAGAGGTCTTAATTAAAAATAACAGTAATTTGCCGAGCGATCGAGGTTCGTCCGTGCGGAATGCGAGTTAATTACGACAGATGGAGCTGTAACTCTCTCTCTCTCTATGTAGATAGATAGATATATATTTTTATACCAGGTCGTGGGTTCTATTCCCGCCAAGGGTCTAGTTGGTGGTAGGACATTTTTAGAGGCCGACTGGCTAGATACCACCCTCACAGGTGAAATCAGCCGCCATAACAGCTCTGGCTGTGTTCCGGCAATATTAATGTAGGAGCAAGTACACTTCATCAAAGGCTCCAAGATCAGATGAGCCTAAAGTCTGGTAGCACATTGAGCAACGTTTCCTGGTGAAGTGTCCCTCAATGGAATAGGCCGCAGTGACCGCTTACCATCAGGTGGGCTGCGTGCCTGTCTGCCAACTGACCTAGTATAAAAAAATGATTAACACGGAGCACTACTTTACTACTACCGGTTGCTCGCCCCAGGTACCGCTGGGGGGACGAGGTGGAGAAGGACCTGCGCGAGCTCCACGTCGAGAATTGGAGGGAGGCGGCGCAAAATAGACCGGAGTGGAGATCCTTATTGCTGGAGGCCAAGACTCATTTTGGGTCGCTGCGCCATGTTAGTAAGTAAGTAAGTAGTACTACTTAACTCCGTGTTAATCCTTTGCAGTTTTAAAGGAAACCTGGTTTCTGTTCACGACGAAGTTACACTGTTTAAGACTGTATACAGGGTGGTACAGAACTCCAACCCCGCATTTCTCACGGTCGGCTGCGGACGTCCCTATGAATGAATACTTGCGCCAAGTTTTTAATTAAATATTTAAATTCAGAATACAACCCGCGATAAGAAGGCGGCGTGCGGAACTACGCCGACAAGTGATTTTGATACTTAACTCGCAATATTTTAATATCTTTCTCGAATCATATTCATGATTACAATTATATCTTTGACATTCTTGACATATTTAATATAAACTAGCTGCCCGGATGAACTTCGTATCACTTACCTCTGAATATAAGCCATAGTAATTTAAACCCTTAATGTATTCAGTATTTTCCTCGCAATTTATCTATATTTTCTCATCGTTTAAATCTTCCCTGGACTTCCACGAATATTGCAAGACTAAAATTAGCCAAATCTGTTAAGCCGTTCTCGAGTTTTAGCGACTAACGAACAGCAATTCATTTTTATTTATATAGATTTTGAAATGTACATACATTTTTTATATGTGCTCTTTATGTGCCTAAATTGAAGAAATAAATTTGATAGTTAAATAAAAAATCGCAAAATTTCAATGGCTGAATTTATTCAAAAATGGCTCGTAGTACCTATTTATTATAATTTAACGACAAAGTGCTAGTAGGATAAAAGGTGTTAACGTGCAAAAGAATTTCATTTTCATTTTTTTTTATTTATTTATTATTATTTATTTATTTATTAAATACTTTGACTTTTGCTAAATCCTTTGAAAATCTTCCAGGGCAACGAATATGAAGTAAATTATAAGATAATTTACATTATCTACTCAATCAAAAATTTAAAAAAATACGAAATCCTCGTAAAATTCTTCAAGTATCAAGAGTATCGGTCGGCGTACAAGTCAGCGAAACAAGTGTGACTGTAGCGAGGCGCAGAGATTGCGCAGTGAGCCGTTATCAACGCTCTCGCGCCATCTAATAGGGAGGCGTGCTGTTTGAATTTTACGATTATAATACAGTTATATGGATTACCAGCTAAAACATTAAAATCTCTCTTCTCTTTCTGGCTAAGATTCCCTTTAGTTCTAGTTGATATATCGAGAAGAACCGGCAAGAAACTCAAATTCTTTTCAAACGCAAATATGTTTTTTTTTATTGCAATGTGTAACAAGACGAGCAGATCGTACACCTGATGGTAAGCGCCACGTCTGCCCTTAGACAGTTCAGTGCCAAACAGTAACTAAGCAGTTACTGTCTGGCACTGCCCTGCGCCCGCTACACCGAGACGACAGTTATTAGGTCTCATATAACCAGTAATTTTACTTTAATGTCAGGCAATAGGCCGCTAAAAGGTGCTGCCAGACTGTAGGCTCATCTGATCTTCAAGCCTCTGATTTCAAGTGTACTGGCTCCCACATTAATACTGCCGGAACACAGCCAGAGCTATTATAGCGACAGATTTCACATATTGAATATTTTGTCGACTAAACACGTTTTAAATAAATTATCATTGTTTTGAACTTTTATCTAAACTATAAAAACATCATCCGTCCTTGTCTATCGTATAACTCCGTCCCTCTCACCCTCACTTGTCGAGTCAAAAAGAATGATTAATGAGAGTAAAGGAGTTTGAAATTAAAATCAAACAATACACCCCAAACGCCTCAAGGGATGAGGGAAGACTGTAATGTAAACCGGAGGTCGTGGGTTCAATTCCCGTGTCGAGCTAACTTTGTGTCGGTTTTTTTGGACACAGCTCGGGTTTGTGATCACCAATCCGCATTTGGTAACCGTGGTGATTAAGCCAGTACCATATTTAATGATGGAGGCCTTTGCCCTGCAGTGGGCTGTGGGACATTATAGGCTAATACTTTACTAATATAAATGCGAAAGTCATTCTGTATGTAGTTATTTTCGAAATCATAAATTTAATATTTTACTAATTATACAGGGTTACTGGTAATGTGTGCCGATCCTTTAAAGGAATGTAGAGTAGGTCCCCAGCTTAATGAGATATTTTTTTAAATGTTCTTTCGTAAAAATATGTTTTCTCTACTTTAAAAATTTATTAAAAAAAAACTATTACAACATATTTAAATTGTAATTATTTATTATCAAGTTGGATCTCTAGTATGTACATAATAAAACACAGTTGAATAACTGAAAGCTTTGTTAGTTTTAACAAAGAGACCTAAAGCTAGTTTTTTTTTACGACGTTGACAATTTAGTTTACATTTACAATTTAGTTTAAGAATAATTTTCTTCAAAAAATATTGGTTCACTTTTGACCTGCATTCTCATGGGTCAGGTGCTAGCTGGGGACCTCCCTTACGTTCCCTTAAAAGGATTGTTATACACACTCACATTACCAGTAACCCTATATTTATAAATAATATGGATTGTAAATTTTTAACCCTAAACTGCATCATTAAAACATAGACGCAAAAAGACTGACCGGTGGTCAGACTGTCCACTCAGCCGTTTTCTTTTTACCCGTAACCCCCCCCCCCCCCCCCCCCCTTTCCAACACCCCCATTCAATTAACCTTCGACAGATAGATCGGTTATCTTTTATTTATTGTGTGGGGAAAGGTATAATCTGTTTGGGATTAGACCGTGTTATGTTTTGATAGGGTTCCCGTTGGGGGCTTTTATTTTGATTGGGGAAGAGTGATGGATAATGTAAAAAAAATATGTATCAGCCTATTGTATCAGGGGCAAATTTCCAAAAACGCTTCTTAGTGTGAACTAAAGCTTCATATTGTACGCCTGTACAAAATATGAGGTTTTTTGGTCACAAAAATATACATGCTATCTGCCTATAAATGTATCAATGCGGGGTAAAATCCTCCTCTTTTTTCTTTTAATTCTTAAATGTTTATTCTTTCTTTCTTTCATATTTGAAATAAAATTATTGTCACAATTATGATTATTTGCTTAATCACCACGCTTGCCAAACCTGAGCAATATTAAAAAAATACTATGACACGCAATTTGATTTACAAAATAAACAAACATCCCGTTTTTGTTTGATATTCATAGAATCTAGTCTCAAACTGAGAATACAATGGGCGTTATATAATGCAAACAAACATTGTGTGGGAACCGAATACATGACCTCCGGGTTTTTCGACCCCATTGGTAAAGTTCTATGTGGATCGTAGTGGGTGCCTAACACTCAGGTGGAATATAATGTGTCTGTCAGTAAAGTATGTCTTATACGGTATGGTACAGAATTAAACCTCGACGTTTAAGGGTTAGAAACGACAATTAACCCGACGATGGTAGGGTTGCTAGAGAAAAAATAACGATAGATTTTCAGTTTTTTTTTTATTAGAAGTATTAAAATGAAGAATAGGCTGATGCTTTATTTTACATCCAATTGTGAAGTATTTTCACGGCCTCGTCAAAAATTCAGGTACAGATGCTATTAAAAATAATTATGATAAATTAAAAGAAAAAATGTGTCTTAAGTTGTGAAAATAAATATACTTTATAAAATTATAGACCTAGATTGGACCTGGCATAAAACCCAAAAAAAAAATCAAAAAAAGAAGGCGCTTTGTAATTCGCTCACAAACTAGGCTCAAGGCGGGTGTTGACCATGGTTTTTAGAGCTCGTTTTTAAAGCACATCTTTAATTTACCTCTTTTTTACGAAATCTTTCTAAAGTTACTTTCCCGTCGCGTACCAGTAATCTTAAAACAACCTCAGTCGCATTCACTTCAAAAAAATAACATCAAACGTCGTCAAATGCCGTTGCCCGCAGTCAAGAAAAAATGAAAGAAATTCCAAAATGTTGAAAAAGGACCGCATCGAAATTTCCTAGTTAAAATACCAACCCTAGTACAAGCGCGCGAACAATTTATGACGGGTCGTTGCGACCCCCGAGATTTTAGGGTTAATTGGAGAATGGATGAAATGAAATTTGAGGGTATTTTTAGGGTTATTTTGTGAATTAAGACGCTCGAAATTATATGTATTGCGAATATTATACGAAATTAGTAAAAATCTTTGTTAATTATAATTATAAAAGTGTTTAGATCAGACTTCAAAATTAGATTTTGTTATAAATAGCTGGCTTACAGCTTTAGCAAGAAAGGCATCGAGGATTTCCATTTATTTTGTATATCTACATATATTCAACAAGTTTGACAATAATAGAAAAAAAAAATAGTACATAACGTATTTTTGTTTATTTATTTATTAAATCTATACTAATATTATAAAGAGGAAAGATTTGACTGTTTGTATGTTTATATTGAATAGGCTCCGAAACTACTGAACTGATTTGAAAAATTCTTTCACTGTTAGAAAACTACACTATCCCCGAGGGCTATAGGTTACTTTTTATCCCGGAAATGTGGGGAGAAGAGGGACATTTTAAAAATGAAATTACGCGCTCGTGAAACCGCGGACGGAAGGCTAGTTAATTACAATTTAAAAAATAAAGTTCCAGACCTAGACACCCAATCTCTAAGAAAAATTCCTCAAAAAACGTCCGAGCGGCGTTGACACAGATGACATTAACACATTCGTTCAAATTAACACCTTATCTCGTGGCAGTTATTGCAGTTAGTGTTAAATGTCAATTGTATACAAATAAACGGAAACTCTGCCCAATAATTGCGTGGGCAGACTTTTGCTTCGGACAATATTTGAGCGTGAATTATAGTTGTATATTGAACGTCATTTTTCCAGACACAAAAAACACAAAATGTTCAACACATAAATGTTTATCCTGGGATTCACGATGCAAAGGGCACCCACACTTTTCTAAGTAGTAAAACATACACAAATGTTATGTTAACTCTCTTCCGGACCAAGGGTCAGAACGACATCCTCCCCCCTCCCTTGTGGAGGGGGTCCGGCGGCATCTGGTCAAAAACGAGAGAAAAATTGGCAGGGGTCTGCCTGAAGTCAATTAGCGATGTCTGGAGTGTACCACAGTGCAGCTAAAACCAGAAAGCTGATGTTTCTTTAAATAAAATAAATAAATATGTCTGGACATAATTCACACTGCGCCATCTAGCCCCAAACTAAGCATTAGCTTGTGCTATGGGTGCCAGACAACGGATAAACATTACTTTATACTTTTTTTTTGTAAATACATACATAAATTATACATATAAACACCCAGACCGATACAAACAGACATGTTCATGCACACAAATGCTTGTACCGTGCGGGGATCGAACCCGCGACCTTTGGTATATAATAAAAATAAAATAAATAAATAATTAAGTAATAGATGCTTTTATTTATAAAATGGTACTTCTAAGTTCGTGTCAGCCTATTTCAACTCGCAAATAGGAACTGTAGCATAGCTTTACTACATGTAGAACCTAATTTATTGTAAAACAAATGAATTTAAATCTATGTTGTACTATTATCTTCTGCTAGGGATAAAAACGCTCCATTTCTGGTTTCAAGAACAGTCTAAGTCAAAATGTCTAAGTTTAAGCTACGAAAGAGCACTTTATATCTAATATTGCATAATAAGTAGGATGTATAGGAGGAGTATTACATATGTTTTCTAATAATAATTTTTGTTGTTGTTAGGGCATCGTATTTCCATGTCAATAGTATATTATTTATCTTTTTGTTGTGAAAATGTATTATTAATTTTGGGAGTTTCCCTGCACTTTGGCTTATATTAGCTCGCTTAGACACAAAGAAACGTGTTATATTTATATTTTTTAAACTATTTAATGTGCTACCATACTGTAAGCTCATCTGATCTTCGATCCTTCGATTTCAAGTGTTCTGTATATAAATAAAAGAATAGATACCAATCTTGTCATATTACTGACTCCTTTCTACACTGTGGTGGAGCACTGAAAATGTCGTTGAGGCAAAAATGTGGGTTGTTTCATCTGTAATCGTCGCTTATTGAATTACTAGCGGCCTCGGCACGTCGGCTGTGGAGGATCACTCTGTTATATTGGTATCGACAGTTGTGGTAATCAAATAAGAGTACCTATAATCTTTCTTTATGTCTTCGAACTCGTCCCGAACTATATGTAATTCATTTTATTTAGCACTAGCCTTCCGCCCGCGGCTTCGCCCGCGTGAACTATAGGACGTTATCCCGCGGGAATATCTTGTAAATTGTAGCCTATGTGTTATTCTGATGTATAAGCTATATTATTGTAAAGTTTCATTAAAATCAATTCAGTATTTTTTACGTGAAAGAGTAACAAACGTTCATCCATCATCCATGCGCCCCCCGGCCGGTCGGTACCGCGCCGCAACCGCTATGTCCCTGCATTTTAAATCTGTAATATCTTCAAAAGTATTCATTTAAATTGCATGCTGTATAAAGCCATATTGATCTATATTACATGCACAATTTATTTAAGGTACTTAATTGGATAAGGATTAACACTGCAAAAAATCGCATTTTCGTAATTATGCCCTTATTTTCTCATTAGTAAAGGATAAAAATGGTTATTGTGGGTTATCCCTAATAGATAGACATATACCATCGCGGACTTTTTTATAAACCGTTTTAAGGTGAACAATACCGTAGTACATTATTTTGATCTATCTCGTAGGGTTCAGCCAGCGTTTGCAATGTAAGCGCAAAAAAATGTGTTTATTTACGACCTTAAATTAAAAACCTCTAAAATTATCAGTGTTTCTCTACTATATTATGCATGTATTATACATATAAACCTTCCTCTTGAATCATTCTATCTATTAAAAAAAACCGCATCAAAATCCGTTGCATAGTTTCAAAGATTTAAGCATACAAAGGGACATAGGGACAGAGAAAGCGACTTTGTTTTATACTATGTAGTGATGTAGTGATTAGAAAGAACGAAATCACCACGTGATCACAAACCCGAGCTGTGTACAAAAAATCTGCCACGAATTTACATGACCCCGGAATCGAACCAAGGGCCCCGAAATATATGAATTTAAATTAAAAAATTAAAATAACCCTCCTGATAATCGGGTAAATATTATATGTCTATCCTAATGTCAGGCTTCATAAAACAGGAAAGTCATTTGTTGGACTGAGCATTAAACAATTTAACAAAGTACCACAACGTCTTGTAGAATTACCTTTAAATAAATTTAAAGTCATAATTAAAGATTACCTTATGAGGAAAGGTTACTATAAAGTAGAAGATTACTTAAATGACAAGACTCTGTGGACATGAAACACATTTGCTTCTCTGCACATCTACTCTTAAGCTTATATTATTATTAAGTTGACATTATTATTGTTATTAAATTGACATTATATTATTATTAAGTTAATATTGTACAACACAAAATTATTTAAAAAAGGCTATCATTAACTGTTGAGTTTCTTGCGGCACTTCTTCTCAGCAGCAGGCCATTCATTCACGTCGAAGTGCTGGTAGGAAAAAAAGTTTATGACGTGCAAAAGAATTTCTTGGTAAATCAAATTGCAAAATAAATACTTTGACTTTGATTTTATATAACCAATCCAATAACATACATTGTGCATTCGTCCTAACAGCAATATTTGAGGGGTAAAAAAGATATTAGCGGGCACATGTGTTGAACCAAATGTAATATTCACGATTTGATATACGGACGAGATGGGACAGGGTGGGACGAGGTGGGACGAGGTGGGACGAGTCTGGGGAAAGTAATGTCAATGTTAAATGGAAATTGTACGATTGAAGCAATAGTGTGTAGGGACTGGGGATGATGGAAAGGGATTGAAAAGTATTGTGGGTTCGGTTCTCGGATTTGTGTTATCTTAGTCGTCCACCCGTGGTGTGTCCATGTGAAATATACGACATTATCCCTTAGGAAATAGTCTGTAATATTTTCCCTGGACGAATTATAAATAGATAGTCAAATCCATAGTCAAATGATAGTGTAGAGACATGGGCTGTAATAAGGTCGCTGCAAAATGCCCGAATCGACCAACGATACACCAACCTTATCGCAAAAGTCTACGAAAACGCCACTCTTAAGGTGAACCTACCACCGCAGACCAGGCCTGTGACCATTGAAAAAGGTGTTAGACAGGGTGATACTATTTCCCCGAAATTATTTACTTCGGTGCTGGAGGATGTATTTAAAACCCTGAAGTGGAAAGACCGTGGTTTAAACATCACTGGAGCTCACCTGAACAATCTAAGGTTTGCTGATGACATAGTTCTTCTGTCGGACAATCCAGACGATCTACAGGCGATGATAGGGGAATTAAACAACGCATCTATACAATGTGGTTTGGAGATGAACCTAGACAAGACAAAAGCCATGTCCAGCTCAGGAGACTCGACAGTTAAAATCATGGTAAACCAGACCGAGATTGAAAGGGTGAGTAAATACGTATACCTGGGCCAGGAAATTGTAATGGGCAAGGATAACCAAACCAACGAAATTGGCAGGCGTATACGGCTGGGGTGGGCGGCATTTTCCGAACTGGACTTCGCATTTAAAATGAACATCACGGCATCCCAAAAAGCTCGCATATTTGACCAGTGTGTCCTTCCAGTCCTCACATACGGAGCAGAAACCTGGGTTTTTACAAAAGAATCACTGCATAGGCTTAGTGTAGCCCAGAGAGCGATGGAGAGACGGCTGGTAGGAATCTCACTGAGGGACAGAAAGACGAACGAATGGCTACGCCAACAAAGCCAGGTCACAGACATAACCAAACGAATGGCCAAACTTAAATGGGAGTGGGCTGGACATGTCGCCCGCAAACATGGCTCATGGTGCAAAAGGCTCGTTGAGTGGAGACCTTGGAGTGAAAAACGCCCCCGAGGACGACCTCAGATGCGCTGGTATGATGATCTGAAGAAGGTGGCCGGCTTTAAATGGATAGAAAGAGCACAGAACAGAGATGAGTGGCACAACTTGAAGGAGGCCTACATCCACGCGATAGAGAATGGCTGAAGAAGAAGAAGAAGAAGTCAAATCCAAAATATCTATTAAAGTCAGGAAAATGCTTATTAAATGATACATCTGGAGGATTGCCTTATACGGATGTGAGACGTGGACAACGACACAAAGAGATAGAGAGAGACTGGAAGCATTTGAGATGTGGTGTTGGAGGAGACTAAAGAGTATAAGCTGGACGGAAAAGAAAACTAATGAGGAGGTTTTAGAAATGGTTAAAGAAAAAAGATGTATATTGAAAACAGTAGAGAATAGAAGAGGGAAAATGATAGGTCACCTTATACGTCATGATATGCTTATAAAAACATTACTGGAAGGCAAAATAGAAGGAAGAAGGGGAAGAGGTAGACCAAGACGGAGTTACGTGCAGCAGTTGAAAGAAAAAGCTAATGTCATGACGTATAAGAAGCTTAAGGTGCTGGCAGAATCCAGAGAAAGATGGAAATTGCTCCACCGACAAGAGTAAAACTCTTAAGTTGATGATGATGAGTCAGAGAAAATTTTTCGAGCTTTGCCTTTGATCTCAATTGTAGGTACTGGCTCCTCCTACATTACATATATCCGGAATGCAGCCAGAGCTGTTATGGTGGCGAATTTCACCTGTGGGGGTGGCCAGTTGGACTCTGAAAAAGTCTTACCACCAACCAGACCCAAGGCGGGAATCGATCTAATGACCTTCGGGTTTTATACCCAATTGGCTTGGCCACTGTTCCACGGAGGTGATCATTTTTATTTGTTTATTTTTGGAAAACATATTTTTTTAACACTATAAATATCGCCTCGATGGTCTAGTGGTTTAAGTACCAGACCAATATCTCGGGGTCCTGGGTTCAATTCCCGGGTTGAGCTACTTTGTGTTGGTTTTCTAGACACAGCTCAGGTTTGTAATCACCAATCCGCATTTGGCAAGCGTGGTGATTAAGCCAATACCCATCATTGTAGCGATAACTTGATTTCAAGGATGGAGGCCTTTTCCCTGCGGTGGGACATTAAAAGGCTGATAGGTACTTTACTTTCTATAAATAGAAATAATAAATTTATTATTCGTAACAGTACCGGGATCGAACCCGCGACATCTTCTCTCTTTTTCTTTCTTTCTTCCCTCGACAGAGGACAGTCGCAACAACGATCAACTGAAATCATGCGGTAGACTGGTTTCAATTTCACGACTCGAGGGTTCCGTGAAACGTTGGATTAGTGTGGACACGCCTTATGTGGTTATTCCACTGCGCAGCGCCTTCCAGCGCAGAGTGAACCTTATTTATGTGCCTCCCGCTGGGCTCTAAAACCCGGAGGTCGTGGGTTCGAATCCCGCGGGGAGCATCACTTTATGTGATTGTTTCCAACTGGAAGAAAATCACCTGTATGTCTGAAAATAAAGATGATTCCGTGCTTCGGAAGACACGTTAAGCCGTTGGTCCCGCACTATGTTCTAAGTAGGTCTGGTTTCCCTTGTAGGGTTACAGAGGTCAGATGGCAATCGCTCCATTGTAATAACCAGGCTTGTCAAATCTAGGACCATAGTCGAAGCGGACCCTAAACTCCATGTTAGATGCAATCGGGAATACGCTGGGATGATTAATGCATTTAGTCGTCCATACTCGTATAATTTATGTGGGTTTTGTGAACTTTCGGCGTAACCTTTTTAGTAATCTGAATAAACAAATACAAAAGAGCATGTCCATAAAAATCTTTCGCTAGAAAAAAGAAATAATCTCAAGTAACGGAATGTTTCAATCTTGTATATTTAAGAACCTCCCCCCCCCCCCACTCCTTCCGTGACGGTCATGCAAATTACAACCCCCTTTGTTTTTAGAAAAATGTCGGAGAATTTATTCTTCTGTTAAACTAATTCACAATGAAGATGGCGTTTGATTTTATACAATGTTCAATGGGGGATTGTGTTATAAAAAATTATACAGCTGAATTGATAACTTCCTTATTTTGGAGCCGGTTAGAAATGAGGGCGTATCTTTATACAGTATGACAGGAAATGCGAGGGACATATTTAAACCCCAATTAGTTCATGCTTCCATAAAACAAAATAAGTATAAATCAATAAAAACTCTGGTAAATATCTGTCAATAACCTTAGTCGAAACCTGAAAATCCGCGCGCGTAACGTGCGGGCACTCTTCCCTTCACAGTACCTATTTCGTGCACTCGTTCAAGTACGACTCAAATTGCAATCGCGTACAATTTGAGTTTGGGGCGTAAACAACCGCTCAGCACACGGGATTTTTAGGTAGTTCAGGCATACATAAATTATTAGGATAATTATAAAAAAAATTAAGGATATATTTTTTATGGCGAATTGGACTCTAAATTGGATTCTGAACAATCTCCTTAAATATGTCCCTCGGGTTACCTAACACCCTGTATATAAAAAAAAATCAGGTAAGCTGAGACTCTGGCAACTTATCTAGCAAAAAAAATAACAAAAACACTGGCCTCATTTTGTAAAACAGCCACTTTAAAAAAGAGACATTACAACAAACTTTGCCAACTATGACCCCCGACACGTCCATACATACAGCCGTCTCCCTTACACCAATCGTTTATACACGTACGTATATATAGCTGTCTTCGTCGCTCGATCGTTTAGGCAAACAGTGATTAGCAGAGTTCGCGAGACCCATTTGTATGCTTATTAGAGAGTCGGGACACTTCACGGCTCTTCCCTAAGAGTTAGGGAGTGGTCTAAGGCATAGCATTTTTCGTGGAACAGTGGCTAAGCCGTAACACGGAGGGCGTGGGTTCGATTTCCGCCTTGAGTCTGGTTGGTGGTAAGGCTTTTTCAGAGTCCGATTGGCTAGCTACACGTGAAATCTGCCGCCATAACATCTCTGGCTGTGTTCCGGCAATATAAATGTGGGAGCCAGTACACTTGAAATCAGAGGCTCGAAGATTAGATGAGTCTACTCTCTTGCAGCACATTGCAGGCTTCCAGGTAAAACGTCCCTCAGTGTAATAGGCCGCAGTGGCCGCTTACCATCAGGTGGGCTGCGTGCCTGTCTGCCAACTGACCTAGTATAAAAAAAGACCAGATAGAGCTAATTCTAAGAAGGGTTTGATATAGCCGAAAGGCTGAAACCAGCTCCCAATCGAGTGTTCCTACTCCGAAAACATTCCCAGGCTTACTCAGCATCGTCATCCTGTCCAATCATTAACCAACGTCATCTATCTTTTTCAAAATAATTTCAAATTCTACTCTAAGACCTCGGTCTTGAATTTTGCGGGCAGCGACAGTGGTTGCGGCGATATTTTTTGGTATGGAATCCCATAGACCCGTTCTCGAACACAGCGGGGCGGATTACCGCTTGACAGCATCGTACCGCTCTTAACGGCCCGCGTCAAGCGGTCACCGCAGTGCGCCTGCTTGCGCCGCCGCTGCCGCTGCCACGAAATTCGAGGCCGAGGCCTAATACCAATATTAATTCCATGCCTAATACAGAAAACTGTATGACAAAGTAAGTAATAGTATTCAAATGGAAATTGTATCGATAATTATTACATAATTTTTTCGATTCTTGCCGATCCTTCTCGATATAAGTATAATATAGCAACATTCCAAATGCAGTGGTAGAGTCACTCTGTAACTATGAATGTTTTTTTTTATAATGAGGCAGTCGGGATGACCTTTACTCCACCTGATGGTAAGCGGAAGTGAGGTCCAAATATAAGGTTGACTGGCTCAATAGATCATAGTACCCATTGAGCCAGTCACCCTCACCCTGAAGGCCTTCATAGATGCCGCTTCACGCCCCGCCTGAAAAGCCCAGGATTATAGGAGGAAGGAAACACGTGAGCTGGAAGGGCATTCCATGCCCTAATGGCACGGGGCAAAAAAGAGGAACTATACCTCTTAGTACGGGCCACCAGTGTCTGGATGGTATGGGGATGGCAACGCAGTCCGGCGCGTGTTGTTCGGGAGTGGATGTTTTGTTTATTGGTGCATTAGTGCATCTTTGAAGCATACATAAATGTTTTGATAATTTTGTATTTTATTTTGTGTTTTATGAGGATTAATTTATAACTCTTTTATGAAATCGCTAGCTCTCTCTCACTTAGACCACAAACCAGACATTAAAGAAAAAAATATACGAGTAAAGTCTAATTATAAAAAGAGATTTTATAGCTTGCAAGATCACGCCGTTACAAGTTTAGCGGAGAGCTTACAAAGCTTCCGTCGGAGCTTAGGGGAAAATAGGGGAAGTAGGGGAGCCGTTATCTTTTCAATTAGGTATTATGGATGTTTAGATAAGAGGACTCTGTTTTGTAGATAAATAAATACGGAACTATACGAGTTACAAGCTTATAAGACACTATTTTGTAAATAGGGAATATGAATACGTGTATACTGATGATGATGATTTAAATCAGTGTGTGCTGGCCGGGGCGCTCAAGTTGAAAGTTTTAATTTTACTCGAAACTGTATGACTTACGACAAATGGGGATTTCATTTTTAAATCATTCAGGACAAGGCCTTATTATCTCAATTGTGAGATAGTGTGGGCCATACTCCACGTGAGCCCAGTGCGGATTGGTGGAGGGGGGTAAGGCAAGAGACCAACATTTATGTCAGATGTTATCAGCCGCCAAATGGCCTCTAACTAGGCCAACAGCTTAACGTGCCTTCAGAAGCGCGGAGGCGCTCGAAACAAATGTCACTTAATGTGCTCAGAATGGTCACCCATCCATTAATCGACCGCGGCGTGGGCAGCTTTACTTCCGTTATCGCTTACGAACAACTGTCACAGCTGAACCACGAGATTTACATACCTAAAAGTTAATAAAACTATTTAGTGAAAATTGTACAAAAATAGACGGAAATTAAAATTATGTAGTTGACGTCGTTGTGCAGCCAGAGCTGTTATGGCGGCAGATTTCACCTGTGAGGGTGGTAGCTAGGCAGTCGGACTCTGAAAAAGCCCTACCACCAACCAGACCCAAGGCGGGAATCGAATCCACGACCTCCGTGTTTTTATACCTGAGCGGCTTAGCCACTGTTCCACGGAGGCGGTCAAAATTAAGTTAATTTTACTCTTTCTTCCTTTACTTAAACTACTAATACAACCAGGTGTCTAACTTTTAACTTAACACATCTATATTAAAACTCAAAGGTGACTGACTAACTGACTGACTAACTGACATAGATATCTATCAACGCACAGCCCAAACCACCGGACGGATTGGGCTGAAATTTGGCATGCAGGTAGATGTATGACGTAGGCATCCGCTAAGAAAGGATTTTGATCAATTCCCACGGGAGCGGGAACCACGCGGGTGAAACCGAGGGCGGCCGCTATCTTCTATACAAATAAAATTAAATGAATTGCTGTTCGTTAGTCTCGCTAAAACTCGAGAACGGCTGAACCAATTTGACTAATTTAAGTTTTGAAATATTCGTGGAAGTCCAGGGAAGGTTTAAACGATGAGAAAATATAGAAAAATTGCTAAAAAATACTAAAAACGACAATTTTATTTTCCCATACAAACTGTTCTTACCTGTCAAACGTGATACGAAGTTCACCAGCTCAGCTAGTTAAATGATAAAACCTCCTCAACACCTCCCACTAGTGGGTACATTGGTAATATTGTACCCCCACCCTTGACCGGTCCGCCCCGGGTCAAGAATAACATTTTCTTTACTTAGCTGCGACCGCCTGATAGCGAGACCGCGGTCTTATTGGACGAGTACAGTCGAACACACAAGTGTTACAGGCGGATTTTATTTGTAGCTAGCCAGTCGAGTAGATATGTAATATTATAGATTAGTCTTCCGCCCGCGGTTTTTACCCGCGCGTAATCTCTTTTTCAAATATTCCCCCTTCCCCCCAAATTTCCGGGACCAAAAGTACCCTATGTTCACCGGGGATAGTGTAGCTTTCCAACAGTGAAAGAATTATTCAAATCGGTTCAGTATTTTCAAAATTGATATTCCCGCGGGAATGAGACGTTTCCCGTAGGAATTTTATAGCCTATGTCCTATTCCGGGTTACAAACTATACGTGTGCTTTCATCTAAATCCGTTCAGCCGTTCAGGCGTGATTGAGTAACAAACATCCAAACATCCAAACATCCAGACTTTCGCATTTATAATATTAGTAGGATTAGTAGGATTTGAAAGTGAACTTGTTGTAAAAATAACACCGGAATCGTCAAGTAATTGGAGCGACTATCATGTTACTTCCGTAATCCTTAAGGGAACCAGACTAGACTACTAGACTACTTGGATCACAAACCTGATTTGTACTAAAAAGTTCCGACACAAATTTTTGCTCGCACCGAGAATCGAACCCAGGACCCCGAGATCTCGGCCCGGTACCTACTGAAACCCATCAAGTCACCCATTCGGTTGGAACACCTGGATATTTTTAATATGATATATTTAAACCGCTAGACCGATCAAGTGTCCAACTAACTTTTAACGCAATAAATTGACCGCGTGTCCGCCCTGGGTCGTCAAGAATAACATTTTCTTTACTTAGCTGCGGCCAGCTGATAGCAAGTTCGATGTATTATTTGACGTGTACAATCAAATACAAAAGTGGTTCAGTCAGTTTTTGAAGTGAAAACTTCTTTAGCGGCGTTGTGCACTTTTTTTGTATGGGGAAAAAATGTTAAACTCGCGTCAGGATTTATGTGTCACGTGACCTGATCGAAAATCCATATAAAATTTGAAGTCCGGACACGTGTTTTCTACAAACTTATCTGTTCCGGTGGCCAAAATTGGAACTACGTGAAATGCAATGCAAAAACGATATTTAATGACAGTTTTAAATAGACAGTAGCGACGCCGCCACCGGAACAGATAAGTTTGTCGGTCTATAGACAATAATGGTTTTTTGTTCAATTGGACAGCTCATTTATGCAAAGAAAAGTGCTTCTTATGTACATCAGGAGTAGAGTAAATAATTGTATTAATAAGAACTGATGTTGTTTTCTTGAGTTTTATTCCTTTAGCGTAAGGTATATTTTTCTTTGCATAAATGAACTGTCAAGTGAGACCTCTTCTACTATTATAGCCTCAGATTATAGCCGCAGTGCCATAGATTTAGTATATTTTTAGTGCGGTCGCTTCCTATATGCTTCATAAGCTACAAAGTGACCACAAAGACCTTAATTTGATATCCTGCAAAATTCAAAATTTAATTGCCGTAATAAAACATTTAAAAAGTTTGGAATATCTTTATTCGCCGGAATTATATAACAGTATTTTGTGGAAATTAACACCACTTCTCCGCAGTCTTTGGATCCGCTATGCTGCGGAGCATGCATCAGGTCGTATGAAGTTGGAAATGCTGTCCGATTTCCTGCGACAAGAGGCTCGTTCTCACACACAGTTTGGCTTGTTACCCCAAATTCCCAGTGAACATCCCTCGAAAGCGACATGTTGATTACTGTAACACCAGTCGTGTTATTAACGATTCGGGAGTCTGCGGATTCTGTAAAGGGAATCATTTCTTGGCCGATTGCTCCAAATTCAAAAGTTTATCCGCAGAATCCATTAAGCAATTAGTTGTAAATTACAAACTTTGTTTTCGTTGTTTAGAAAATAAATAGTTGTCAATCAAAAAAGTATGACATTGACGGTCATAGAAAAATTTTACAATCATTTTATCATCGTTTATTACATGGCGTTTCAGTGTCACAGCAAGGAGTTTCTGATAAGCCTGAAAAAGTTTCTGATTACATTAATTCTGAGAGATAAACTTTTTAATATAAATATTGTATTTTACCACATAAATGATAGTACTTTTATACCTCTACCAATCAATTAAATCCCTAACCATTCCAAAATACATATCAAAAATGCACAACGTTAATATTTAGGTTTTCACTTCTGCCGGCACTCCCGGAGTGCAACCCGTCGTTTTTTTTTTTTCTTTTTTTTTTTTTTTAGTTGGATAGTCGGAAGTTAGGCTTTATTTTTAGATAGCCAGTCGGAAAAATTTCCTACTAAAGCAAGTAGTACCATGCCAGACCCAAACCGGGAATTGAATTTATGTAATCTATTTATTTGTTTGTTTGTATTGAATAGGCTCCGAAACTACTAATCCGATTTGGTAAACTCTTTCACAGTTGGAAAGGTACACTATCCCCGAGTGATATAGGACACTTTTGATCCTAGAAATGTGGGCGGAAGGGGGGATAATTGACAAAAGAAATTGCGCGCGGGTGAAATCGCGGGGACGACCGCTAGTCTATACTAATATAATAAAGAGAAAAGATTTGACTCCTTTTTTTGTTTATTAATTTGTATTGAACAGGCTCCGAAACTACTGAATCGATTTGAATAATACTTTCACTGTTGGAAAGCTACACTATTCCCGGTGAACATATGGTACGCGCGGGTGAAACCGCGGGTGGAAGGCTAGTAAAATATTTTTGTACTCTGCTTTTTTTATAATTAGTATCACTTGACATCTCGCCTGTACACCTTGAAGCTACCGAGGGGTTGACCTATGGACTGCACTCACTCACACATAATCCTACGAGATCAAAACATTTCTACTATAATAAACATTTGATATTGTCCTCCTTACATTTCGGCTATTTTTTATTTTTTATTCTACATCAGTTGGCAGACAGACACGCAATCCACCTAATGGTAAGCGGCCACTGCGGCCTAATCCATTTGGTGGCGGGTGCGCGATAAGGGTAGTTCGAAGGACCTTTGGGACCCGGGATAATCGGGAACAGGCGGGAAGAGATGGAACACGTGAATAGACTAACCTTGATTATGTGGATCTGCTTCCTGCTTGCTTCCTTCTTCTTTCCCCGGGGAGATGCGGCACGCGAAGCACTTTGAGGGTTATTTTACGAGTGGGGCGCGGAGTTTATGGTTTAACGAGAATTGATGAACGAATTAGCGCGTGCGACAGCGAACCATATTGCGAACGAACTCGAAGCGACACACCGCGGCGAGGTGGGGAGTTACTCGCCGAGTGAAGTTGCAGCGGAATGTCAACTGCCGCTGCTTTCAGACCGTATCCAATCTATGGTCTATGATCTATGGTCTACTCACGTCCCAGGAATGGAGTGAATGTGGATAAAGGGATAGAGGGAGAAAGGGAACGGGCACTAGGCGCAAACATCCTCCCCCGCTTGAAGGATTCCCTTCAACAAACAATCAAAACACGGCAAAGCAAGGTAAATAATGCGAGACGATAGGCTAACCAAATAACTATTCTAAACTATTACAAAGCGGATGAGTTGAACCGATAAACTAAGCGATATCTGCTAGGCAGGCGAACTAAATCTAATTTTAATATGATCTAAGACTAATGCGGTAAATATAATTGATTTTATTAATTATAAATTATTTTAAGGGCAATTTGGGAGAGGGCAAAGTCGCACGACCGGTCTTAAATAAGTGCCGCCAGCAGTGCGCACCCTGACTGTCCTTACAATGCCGTCCTTTCCGGGATAAATATCCTCTACGATGCCCAGCGGCCAATGCAAGGGTGGAACGTTTTCCGTATTCACTATTACTACAGTTCCAACGCGAATCGGATTGCATGGAGTATTCCATTTTTGGCGGATTTGCAAAGTGTGCAAGTATTCCTTTCTCCAACGACACCAAAACGAATTTACGAGTTTGTTAACTAATTCGTATCGGGAGATCAGGTTTACATTATCCTCGACTACATTGGACGCGGGAAAGTACTTAAGGGGCGTCAGATTTAAAAAATGCGCGGGCGTGAGAGCCAAGCCCTCAGCGGGATCACTAGCTAACGTTCTACAAAGGGGACGAGTGTTCATAACAGCCTCTATTTGAGCAAGTACCGTGGTCATCTCCTCGAAAGACAGCAATTGATCGCCTATCACTCTGAACAAATGAGTTTTAAGACTTTTAATGTTAGCTTCCCAATTCCCACCGAAATGTGGAGCTGCGGGTGGATTTAGGATCCATTCAATGCGATTTTTGTGCGAGTACATTATTAAAATCTAGTTGAAAATCATGCGACAATAATAACGTTTGAGTTTCGTTTAGTCTTCGCTTGGCCCCGATAAAGTTCGTTCCATTATCGGAGTAGATTCTAGCTACGGGACCTCTACGTGACAAAAAACGATTAAACGACGATAGAAAACTATCAGTAGATAATTCGTTAGCCAACTCGATGTGTACCGCGCGAGTTGTTAGACAAACAAACAAGCAAACGTAAACCTTAACGGAGCGGGAGCCGCGCTTGCGAACCGGTGTGGCTTGCAAGGGGCCTGCGAAATCAAGTCCGGTGTGAGTAAAAGGCTTGAGAGTTTCAGAAACTCTACAAGCGCGATGCGATGACATCTCTGGGGACACATTTCGAGGGCGTAAACGAAAACATGCTTAACATTTAAAGAAACGGGAGCGAACGATTCTACGAGCCGAGAGAATCCAGTATTTCTGTCCCAATATTGACATCAATAAGTCTGGACCAGCGTGACAATGAGCGATAATTATGATAATAATCAACGAGAGGATCCACGATAGAATCCCTTGCGGGGTAAACGACAATGTTTACTATCATATCATAAGAAAGCGGCAAGTGCGGCGACGACCCCCGACAGGTAGTGAATCGTTATCAATAAAGGTTCAAGCGTTGAAATGCGATAAAACAACCTATATAACCAACTTAATGTTGCTAATTATTTTAATAAACTAAAGCGATGCGATAGCGGAATGGAGCTGAGAACCTTTTCAGAATTACTCATCCATTTAACGAGAACAAATTGTACAAGTTTAAGCGAAATAAGCGAATTTGCAAAGTGAAATCTATATTAGCGGCAGAAGGAACGAACAAAAAAAACTATTGTGCTATAAATCCATAATTTTATTGTTGTAGGCATATTTCATCCTTGGCGAAGCAATGAGTTTCCTTTTCAAACATTTGAATCGTCTGTTAACTGTGGGATATGATTCACCAAACGAATTGACATCATCCCTAAATGGCAAGGCGGCGACATACCTACCATCGGGTTCGCGGATTTTAGTACGAAGATAAATTTCTTCGCACTCGCGGTCCTTTTTATTAACCACACGAGGTAAGTTAACTTTCTCCAATTCAAAAGATCTGTTAACGCGGCTATCTAGACTAGGATGCGTGTCGATACAACAACAACAGGTAGTTTGAGCGCAAGAATCAAATACAGGAGCGTTGCCAACGAGTATGTAACCCAAAAGCGTTTCCAACGCGCATGGAAAACCAGCGGTGCGAGAGCTAACCTTGTTACGAAGTAACAAATGCGGAAAAAGCGAAGCTCCTATCAACATGTCGATTTCTCCGGGCACTCCATACGTATCATCGGCGAGCGGGAGATCAGCGAATTCCGAAAGCGAAGAAATATTTACCAAGCTTGTTGGTAAATTTTCAGTTATTTTATCTACAACTAAAGTATTTATATTAAATGCGATATTACTGTCAAAGCGCGAACAAAAGGTTAATTGCACAGAACCGTCTATGCATTTCAACGAACTGCCAATGCCCCTAACAAACGAACGAGTACGATTTTGCTTTAATCCGAGTCTATTTAAACAGGAGCTAGTAATAAAGTTACTCTGTGATGCGCTATCCAACAAACATCTAACATAACAAGCGTTTCCCCGAGCGTCGTGAACGATAACGCGGGCCGTGGCCAATAGCACAGTAGTCGGTTGCGCGTGGTTGCGGCGAGAGGTGTCAGTTCGATGCGAGCGCGGGCCCGAGGTCAAAGTACACAGCGCGACGTCAGCTGATATGCAACGTGCGGACCGCGTGCGCGTGGGCGCTTGGCGAGCTGGCGAGTTGCACGCGGGCGTGGGGGGCTCGAGGGGGGCAGGCGCGGGGAGCACGAGGCGCGCGGGCGCAGGGGGCGAGAGACGAGCGGGCGCGGGCGAGGGGGGCGCGAGCGGTGATGGGGAGACAAAGTGCAGCAAGCTATGATGTCTTTTTTGACATTCTCGACACGATGATGACGATTTACAATCAATTAACTTATGCCTGTTACCTAAACAATTAATACAATGACCGTTACGCTTGACATAATCGTAACGTTCATGAGGCGATAATGAAATAAACCTTGAACATCGATACAAGTTATGCGCGGAATGCGAGTCACAACATAAACAAATTTCTAATGGCGAATCTATATTATTACGAATATAGCGAGTATTACTATCGGTACTTACATAAGCATGCGTGAACGTAGGTTTATTCAAAACCGGTTTATGTTCCGAACGACGATTTGATTGTTTCATAGGTTCTGATTTTAAATTAGGTGAACGTTGCAATACCTTAATACGATTCCGAACAAATGAAACCAACTCAGAAAATGTAGGTATTTCAGAATTATTTGCCGTTTCGAAGGCCCGAGCGGTCTCCGGATCCAACTTACGAAGTGCAGTAAACAAAACAATGTAATCCGCGAGGTCCTTGAACTGAAGGTTCCTAAGTGCGTCGAATGAACATGCAAAATTATCCAAAAATCGTTCAAGGCTATCAACCGAGGCCGAAGACATCGGCTTCTGATCGAAAATTTGTTCCAAGTACGACGATGCAAGCGAACGTTTATCTTCAAATCTAGACACGAGTGAATTGAAAATTATCTCATAATTCTCACCATTAGGCGTCAAGCCTACAAAAACCGATTTAGCCTTCCCAGTAAGTTTACCTATAAGATAGTATAATTTCTCCGAATTATTAAGCGTAGTGTTACAATGGACGTTATTATAAAATGAAGTGTAAAACAAGGACCAATTTTTTATGTTACCGTCAAACTCCGGAATAGTCATGGCCGGCAACTTTGGGAATGCACTACTGGGTTTCGAATCAACTACAGGCTTAGAATCAGTGGAGCTAGGAGACAATTGCTGAAGCCGCCGCTTAATTATGCAATAAATATCTTCAAAGGCGGACAATGCTTGAAAATTGGGCGTGTAGTCGGGGTCCAGCTGTATTTGCAACAAGTTTATTTTCGTTAAAGTATCTCGAAAATCAGCACGCAATTCGTCTATAGTTTGAGCCTGAGACAAAAATTTTTCAATCGCGGTGCTATCCTGAGCCTTTAAACATAAATTATAAATGCTATCCATACGTGCAAAATAACTATCCCGCAGCGACTCTGATAACTTTAACTGAACTTCAGTTTCAGACGGGGCGTTATGGCGAGGCATGTTTTCCAATTTACTCAATTCAAATCAAACAACTAAGCGATAAATATTCCAAACTAAATGTACCTATACAAACATATGATAGATTCGTAAATGCGTATACGCAATTAAGTACACACAATACCAAGTTTGCGTTGCGAGTTATCAATATATTAAACTTATACCTACAAAGTGTATAGTATATATATTATCAATTAAAGCGTACAAAAAATGCAACCTAAAATGTGCGTAATATTATTTGAACGACTACGATACAAAACAATGGGCGGTAGAACGAGAAAAAGTGCCGTGCGTTGGCTCGCTGGAGAAGGGAATGTAATGCAATTTAGAATGCAATTTGATTCACGTATGAATACAACATAGGTACAATAACAAGCAAGTAATCTATGTTAGATAACGGTAAATGATATTTTTGCGACAATACGAGTGCGTACAACTTTGCCCTAGTACCCGAACGAGTAGTTAACCAAATGAAGCGAGATTGATATTTACGAAATAAGCGATGCGGAAATGCGAAATAAACTAGCGAAAACATACAATGCGATGCGAAATACCTAACTAATAATAACTACTAGGTTAATCGGGTGACCGGACCGTTATGCAAAAAAATAACCTACAAAAGCCCTGCGTGCGTTCTATTTTATTTTAATTATTAGGTATACTGATTCAATATCCGGTTCGGAATGGGACCAAATGATGGCGGGTGCGCGATAAGGGTAGTTCGAAGGACCTTTGGGACCCGGGATAATCGGGAACAGGCGGGAAGAGATGGAACACGTGAATAGACTAACCTTGATTATGTGGATCTGCTTCCTGCTTGCTTCCTTCTTCTTTCCCCGGGGAGATGCGGCACGCGAAGCACTTTGAGGGTTATTTTACGAGTGGGGCGCGGAGTTTATGGTTTAACGAGAATTGATGAACGAATTAGCGCGTGCGACAGCGAACCATATTGCGAACGAACTCGAAGCGACACACCGCGGCGAGGTGGGGAGTTACTCGCCGAGTGAAGTTGCAGCGGAATGTCAACTGCCGCTGCTTTCAGACCGTATCCCATCTATGGTCTATGATCTATGGTCTACTCACGTCCCAGGAATGGAGTGAATGTGGATAAAGGGATAGAGGGAGAAAGGGAACGGGCACTAGGCGCAAACACCATTGAAGGACACTTCACCAGAAAGCGTCGCTCAATGTGCTCAATGAGTCTGGTTGGTGGTAGGACTTTTTCAGAGTCCGACTAGCTAGCTACCCCCACAGGTGAAATCTGCCGCCATAACAGCTCTGGCTGTGTTCCGGCAATATCAATGTGGGAGCCAGTACACTTGAAATCAGAGGTTCGAAGATCAGATGAGTCTACAGTCTGGCAGTACATTGACCAAAATTACAACACAAGACATACATACAAGATGATGATTGAGGGACGTTTCCAGATTAAGCGTCCCTCAATGGAATAGGCCGCAGTGGCCGCTTACCATCAGGTGGGCTGCGTGCCTGTCTGCCAACTGCCCTAGTATTAAAAAAAGTCATCGCCACAATCAAACTGGGTAAACAACCAGTCTTTCCAAATTCGGACTGGTAATTCTGATAACAAACACAAATTGTTCCACTCGGGAATCGAACACAGGACCTCGGGATTCGCGTCGGAAAGAAGTATAAAGTATTTCTACAAAAAAATATTATTAAGTCATAACATAATACTGTGAGAATATGATATTCGATGCACGAGTGAGCGGTGTACTGCGGGCGCCGCCACCTGCGAATACAGGGTGGTGGAATTATGTGCGAATTATCCCTGGACACTATTGAAACAACGCCGTCCAACCTCACAAGCATTGGTTACTAGCTAATACGTCCATAAATGACAATAAAAATATATAATTCCATAATTGAATCATTCCATAATTCCAAGTTCCATTGGGTATGGGTATGGGTACTTACTCGTAACTGTCTGTCGTATTGTATGGATCTGAGTGCTGGGCAGTTAAGAAGACGGACGAAAGACGAGTGCATGCAGCAGAGATGAGAATGTTAAGATAGATGTGTGGAGTGACGAGAAAAGGAACGAGTAGGTACATTAGAGGAAGTATGAAAGTAGCACCTGTGACAGAAAAGATGAAAGGGAGTCGTTTGTCTTGGTATAGACATGTGATGAGAAGGGATGAAAGGCATGCTACACAAAGAATGATGAATTTGAAAGTAAGTGGGAGCAGAGGGAGAGGAACACCAAAGAAGAGATGGATGGATTGTGTAAGAGATGATATGAAAGAAAAAGGAGTGCATGCATTGTTGACGAGTGACAGGGATGGATGGAAGCGGAAAACATATTGCGCCGACCCCAAATAAATTGGGAACAGGGCAGGGAGATGATGACTCGTAATTGCGAAAATAATTTTTTTACAAAGGAACAACGGAGCCAGGTGGTTTTAAATAAGAGGATAGTTTTGGAGCTGAAGAGTGGCATTATGCTTGTTTTTATCCTGGAAAAATATCACATTCTAGCGGGTTAAGTCGTATAACTAGTCCAAACGGGTGTTACCACGGGCGGATCCATAAAAACTTTCATCTAAAATTTATCAGTTGTTCATAGAATAAACTATGCTTTGTTTGGGGCTAGACGGCACTGTGTGAATCACAGAACATGAAAAATGTATGAATAATGTCTAAAGTTATTATTATTATTAATACATTATTTAATAAAAATACTATAACTTTTAAATATGTAGACAATCGCTCTGCAATGTAAAATTTATAAGCTTACATATAGTTCTAAATTATTTTAGTCGTCTCGATTTTTTTGTTATCATTAACTTACACACCCTGTATCGCCATAAACCTTCGCAGGCCATAATAAAGTGAGCAGCGCATTTTATAGTCGCTACGTGAGACGTGAAATATAGGGGAAAAGAGCCCAAAGACTTAGAACTGTGTTGAAATGTTAACCCGTTGGTTCCAAGTCCACATGCAAGTAGGCAGTCACAAGTAACTAAATCTTTTGAAAACTAAATAAATAGAAGAAATAGAAGTGTTTCAAGCACTTCTGTGTTTCGGGGAAAGGGCACTGTAGCTAGTGAAATCACTGGGTATATGAGACCTAATAACTGTCGTCTCGGTGTAGCGGGCGCAGGGCGGTGCCAGACAGTAAGTGCTAAGTTACTGTTTGGCACTGAACTGTCTAAGGGCAGACGTGGCGCTTACCATCAGGTGTACGATCTGCTCGTCTTGTTACACATAGCAATAAAAAAAACTGCTCTTACTTTTTTCATATAAATCAACATTTTACTGCGCAGGCTGCGAGATCGCAACCGCTGCCGTTAGTTCTTAGTTTAAAGTTTGTCTTGGGTATTGAACTCATGTACGCATAGCAAGGTTCTTAATAGCCGTTAGTTCTTAGTTTAAAGTTTGTCTTGGGTATTGAACTCATGTACGCATAGCAAGGTTCTTAATAGCCCAATGAGCCATTCAATTTTAATTCACGTTAAGTGCAGTATTTTTAAAAAACATACGCAGTATCCCGCGGGTTGCATCACTTTGTGTGAATGTTTCCAGTTTGGTTAGGACATTGCTGGCTTGAATCACCTGAATGTCTGAAAAGAATGATGATTCCGTGCTTCGGAAGGCACGTTAAGCCCTTGGTCCCGACTATGTTCCAAGTAGGTCCGGTTTCCCTTGTAGGGTTACGGAGGTCAGATGGCAATCGCTCCATTGTAATAACCAGGCTTGTCAAATCTAGGATCATAGTCGAAGCGGACCCTGAGTTCCATACTGGATGCAATCGGGAATACGCTAGGATGAAGAAGATACGCAGTCGCAAACCGGAGTCTGGAAAATGGCAGTGTAAAATAACCTCTTTACCCAGAAACCACGTAAAGCCGTTGGTCCTGTGCCTGATCTCTCTTCAGTTGTGTCAGACTGCTGTCCCACCGTGTTATGAGAGTGAAAGAATAGGGAGTGCACCTGTGCTTGCGCACTCACTGCAGCACTAATTTTCTCAATTTTAATTCACGTAAAGTGCAGTATTTTTAAAAAACATACGCAGTCGCAAACCGGAGTCTGGAAAATGGAAGTGTAAAACAACCCCTTTCCCCAAAAACCACGTAAAGCCGTTGGTCCTGTGCCTGATCTCTCTTCAGTTGTGTCAGACTGCTGCAGCTGCTGTCCCACCGTGTTATGGGAGTGAAGGAATAGGGAGTGCACCTGTGCTTGCGCGTTCACTGCAGTACTTATGATATATTCTGCGTAGTTGATCAAGTCACTTTCTCTCTCTTTTGCCCGTTAGCACTACCTACTATTATTTTTTCTGCTTGGCCCAAAGGTTGACTGGCAGAGAATGCCATTAGGCATTAGGTCCACCTTATGTACTCTTGATTGTGCATTAAAGTTTAAATAAATAAATAATAAGTCAGGTTTAATTTTTCTTTTTTGCACTGTTTCACATATTTCTACACACGTAAATTAACAGAAATCGGTGGAAGGGTGGCGCCCTTAGCTATAAATCAGTCATTATGAGGAAGCTACAAGACTCGCCACTTAGATTTCACCCCGAGGCTAAGCACTGAATGCAAACGACTGATTAAAAGATATTTTAAACAATATGATGTCCTCCTAGCCGAGATTTCGGCTACAGAGGCCAATCTTCACAACACAGGTGTAATCTACCGCCATAATCACTCTGGCTGTGTTCCGGCAATATTAATGTGGGAGCCAGTACACTTGAAATTAAAGGCTCGGGAGATCAGATGAGCCTACATTCTGGCAGCACATTGACCGACGTTTCCTGGTAAAGTGTATCTCAAAGAAATAGGCCGCAGTTACCGCTTACCATCCGGTGTGATGTGTATCTATCTGCCAACTGATTTGGTATAACAAAAATACCAGCTTCTCAAATACTAAGATATTCGAAAGTTTGTAGTGGTAGAGCCATGCTGTTTGACAGTACGAATGGGCCGGCTCGTCCTGGGAAGTAACACCCTCTCACATAACACCAGCGTGAAATAATAGTGACTACTATTGTGTTTCGGCCGGTTTGTGAGAGTGCCGGAGGCCCACATCCGCCCTTATAAGGCCTGCAACGCATCAGCGATCCCTCTGGTGTTGCAGATGTCCATGGGTGGCGGTGTTTGCTTACCATCAGGCGACCTGCTAGCTCGTTTGCCGCATCTAACATAAAAAAGTCCCGTTTCCCGGATTGGATATGTAATAAATGCTAATACATTCCCTCTTTCTCTCTGAATATATATCAAGTTTATACGCCATATAAATTTAAAAGGGAACTATAATTTTATTCATAGACTTTTCTTACAGTCGCTCGTGGATGGGTGATTTCAATTTATGTTTATTTTACGTACGTACTGAAACAAGAGCTTTTTGAAACGAAAGAAAGAGTATTATAAGCTTAGGACGGAAAAGCTATGCAGGTACCAAAGTATTTAACCATTTAGTCATTGAACTTACCTAGTTTTAAACATGAACTTAAACGTTGGTTTATTAATAATGTCTTTTATAATTTAACAGAATTTTTTGATTTCAAGCATTAGCATTATTAAAAATAAATATTATAGATATTATATTGCATGCCCGATTTGTATCTCCATCTTTTTGTACACAGTTTATAGCAATCACGAATATAATTATAATTTACTTTCTATTTAATAGACATTAAAAAAGACATCCATTGTTTTTCTTAAATTGTTGTTAGTAATGACGTTCGATAGGGGATAGGGGATATATACGAGTTATTGATAAATACATAAATTGTGTTTTCCTATAAATAAACAGTAAAGCGGAAAATACGAAACATGACCCAAAGACTGAGATGGTTTATTATTTATTTTAATAATGAGTGAAATGGCATCATCTCATCATCTATATTTACTTAATAATATAATATTATAAAGAGAAGGGTTCGTTTTTTTGTTTTTATGTTTGTTTGTATTATATAGGCTCCCAAAATACTGAACCGATTTGAATGATTCTTTCACTGTTGGAAAGCTACACTGCCTACACTATCCCCGAGTGACATAGGGACTACTTTTGATCCCGGAAATGTGGGGAGAAGAGGGGGATATTATAAAAAAGAAATTACACGTGGGTGAAACCGCGGGCGGAAGGCTAGTATAGAATATAGCCAAAATGATCAATTGGCGAGCTTCCGTGCCGTTAATTCATAGACTATAAAATATCTTTTAATCCATCAAGCCCCGGAAAACCAGACACAATAGAAAATCTATTGTTTACGCGACACCCGGCTTTCGGTCGGGTGTTTAAGAGTTAATATCATTTGCATGTCAACAATTTTTTTATGGAGGTCAGATGGCAGTCGATGCAATTTAATAACTGGACTTGAAATCCTGGATTATGGTACAAGCGTAGCCTTAAAGGAAATCTTCTTAGTTACCTACAACTTGTGTACACGGAATAATCTCCGTACACAAACCTTGGTTACCTACGCAGATCGTCATCCGTGTTGGATAAAATCTTATTCTTACTTAATATTATAAATGCGAAAGTCTGGATGTTTGGATGTTTGGATGTTTAGATGTTTGGATGTTTGTTTGTTCCTCAATCACGCCTAAACGGCTGAACGGATTTAGATGAAATTTGGCACACGTATAGTTTATAACCCGGATTAGGAGTAGGACATAGGCTATAAAATTGCTACGGAAAACGTCTCATTCCCGCGGGAATAACAATTTTGAAAATACTGAACCGATTTGAATAATTCTTGCAAAGCTACACTATTCCCGGTGAACATAGGGTACTTTTGATCCCGGAAATGTGAGGGGAAGGGGGGATATTTGAAAAAAAGATTACGCGTGGGTGAAACAGCGGGCGGAAGGCTAGTTTCATATAATTAATTAAAACTGCCTTTTTCCAGATAATAAGTTGCGAACTTTTATTTTCTTTTTCATTTAGACACAATTGTTATAATATTTACATTTTTTTTGCATCGACTCTGTAGACAGTTCTGCGATTGCCGCCAAAACATTTTGATTTTCACTAAACTTTTTAATTTTCTTTTTTTTAATCTTCTTAAATCCTGGCACTGGCTTTATCCTGAACAACTTGCAATATTCATTCACCCTCACCAAAATAGGGTTGGATTGAAAGTGCCGTAACCACAACCGGCAACCGGTAAGTAGTCTTGCTGGGATGACCATAAATCCGTCACGGGTTCGGTTCCCGAGCCGTCTCGTTATCGGGTAGAGGCAATTCCGCTAGACTTAGATAACATTTGTATTGGGGAAATCTTAAGGGAATAACTTATTTATTTATTTGGGTTGCCATAAAAAAAACATAAAAAATACCTTTGAACCAATTGTTTGACTTACCTAGTACTTTATTATTTTACTAGCATTCGGCCCGCGGTTTCACCCGCGCGTAATTTCTTTTTTCAAATTTCCCTCCTTTCCTCCTACATTTCCGGGATCAAAAGTACCCTATGTTCACCGGGGAAGTGAAAGAATTATTCAAATCGGTTCAATAGTTTCGGAGCCTATTCAATACAAACAAACAATCAAATCTTTCCTCTTAATATTAGTAGTTTAGATTTTTAAAGTGTATGATGATTAAATAAAAATATAATATGGATGGAGATCTTATGTAGTCTATTTAATATACAGCTTTTTCTTTTTTCTTTTCTTGTACAAATAACTCTCTTTTACTCTAAAATGGCTTATTTCTTACTATCTTACTTCTTACTAATATTATAAATGCGAAAGTCTGGATGTTTGGATGTTTGTTTGTTCCTCAATCACGCCTAAACGGCTGAACGGATTTAGATGAAATTTGGCACACGTATAGTTTATAACCCGGATTAGGACATAGGCTATAAAATTCCTACGGGCAACGTCTCATTCCCGCAGGAATAACAATTTTGAAAATACTGAACCGATTTGAATAATTCTTTCACCGTTGGAAAGCTACACTATCCCCGGTGAACATAGGGTACTTTTGATCCCGGAAATGTGAGGGGAAGGGGGGATATTTGAAAAAAGAGATTACGCGCGGGTGAAACCGCGGGCGGAAGACTAGTATAAAATAAATAAACAAAACACATTATAAATAGCAATAATTAGAAACTAGGATTTACATACCTTTTCATTGACTTTGGTTTGTGGTTTCACGATATACGGAAACCCTGGAACCGGCCCGAAGATTGACGGCATCATGGTTGGAGCGAAGATCACTTTCACCTGACTTTGACTTTGACACGCGCACGCCTCCGTCACTTTCACTTCGCACTTTTGACTTTCACTTTGACAGCAACAGTGGTGGCACACTTTCACCGGTTGACTTTGGCAGCAAGAGTTACCTTCTTCTGAAGTTTGAATGGACGAGCTTCTCATTTCAGCACTGTCGTCTTTTGTTGTTTTGTTTTGTTGTTGTTTGAGTGTTGTTTCTGTTGTTACGTTTGTGGTTTGTTGTTGTTTTGTTTTCTCTGGTATTTGTTGTTTTTCTTTGATTTTTCCAATGTATGGTTTCGGTTTTTTGTATTGTTCTGGAATTTCTAAGAGCGGTGTTTTTCTTTTTAAGTTTTTTGGCGTTTCTAGTAAATATGTTTTTGTTTTTTGTTCTGGCTCGGTTTTTTTGAATGGATGGACTAATAATGTTTTTGGGGTTTTATTTTGGGGCTGTAGAGGTTTTTGTGAGGCCCCTCCGGCCTCCGATGAACTTTCAGTATCCAATTTGGCTGATTTATTTAGAGTACTCAGAAAAATACGCTTTTTAATTATGTTTCACTTTTGTTTTTCTCTTCGCGTTTTTTTTTTCTAAAATGTTCAAGTGTTCCGTAATTGTTATTTATTTTTCTTTTCAATAATTACACCACTATAATTTTAGAGTTTTTGTTTATAATAGGTAATTGTTATTAACATTTAAATGAGCTATCTGATTATTGTGTATTTAAAATACTAACTTTATGGGCAAATGCCAAAAAAGCAAAATTTTTTAAGTGGGTACTTTGATAAATTTTCAAGTTTTAATCATTTATGACGGATTTTAGTTCATTTAATCAGATATAGTTTTTTCACTTATATAAACTTTTTATATTTTAGGTTTTTATTTACATAGTAAGTTCTAAGTTTTTCAATCCACAAATTAAGCCACACATTTTCCCACAAAATAGTCATTAAACAGCTTAATTAACAATTGTCACTAATTTTTGAATCTAAAACACAACACTTATACAAAAAAGACGAACTCCCTTGACCTTCACATCGAAATCAAAACAAAAAGTTCAACGACCTCACAAGTTTACACCACGTGACATTGTTTACAAACAGCGTAAACAATTTATTATCTGTCAAAAAGTCAATTCTAAATTCAAAATCGGAAACATTTCGTCGAAATTAGCGGCCATTTTTAAAATCACCTGTCAATTTTCGCGGGAAAATTGATGAAAATGTTTTTTTAGGTTACTTTTTGCTCACGGAGTGCGGGAAACGTCCGTTCGTCGGGAAAATCGGGAAAACACTGGCTCTACGATGGGGAGTGGGCGTTTCGTAGGCGTGTTTTAGCCACGCCTACCACGTTTAGGTTTTAAATTATTTCACTGTCTGGGCTAGACAAAATGGCGTAAGGAAATGTGTTAATGTTAGAATAGTTCTGATATAGTTTTCATATGACTTAACGACGAGAAAATTTTGACGGAAGGCTGCAATATTTTTAAAATTAGCTCTAGATGTAGGAAACAGAAAATTAGTTTTAAATATAGGAGCAGGGAATAAGAAACAAAACTAGGATTTATTATAGTCTCAGTTTGGCGAATTCCACTTTTTAATTTTAGTTGACGGACAATGCAATTTTATGCAATATTGGGCAAAAAGTATCTGCCTATAATGTCCCACTTCAGAGCAAAGGCCTCCAGCATCAATTAAGTCATCGCCGCAATTATTGTTACTTGGTGATCACATACCCGAGCAGTGTCCGAAAAAGCCGACACTATTTTTATGGTAAATGAGGATAATTTAGGAGCTGAAGAGTGACATACTTTAATTACGGAAAATTATCACGTTCCTGCGAGACGTACATAGTGAACGCGGGTAAAACCACAAGCGGGCGGTAGGCTAGACTGTCATAATACATAATTATTATGTCTGAAGTACCTATTCCAACTGGCTTTACATGATTTTTTATAACTTATTAATTTTAGCATTTTTGTGTCACAAAACGAATTTTAATATTGGCACAGTAACTATTTAAAAAAGTCAAAAGTAACTGATGAGTTTTTTGCTGCGTATCTTCTCAACATGACATTTACGTGGAGGCGGTGTAGTAAAACTATTATCTGACGTGCAAAAGAATTTACTATGTAAATCAAATTGCTGTAAAATTATTCATTTTATTTTATTTCATACACCTACGAGTAGTACATTAGAAAACACAATTCAAACTCTACTTTGTATTTACTTTGTGATAATGTCTAGGTATATTTTCTTTTATTACTATTAAAACTGAATGCCCAAAGCTAGTCTCTTTAACAACATATAGGAAGTTTGATAGTAATAGTACTTAATTCGGACTTAAGGTACACCCGACAGCCAACTCAACCATGAAACAATGGTTAACGTAACGAGGGATGTGTTGTGTGCGGGGTGAAGTATCGAGGGGCGAAATAATGGACGACATGAAAAGGTGGTTAAGACACATGAAATAATCAATTAAACAAAGAAAAATAATTTATTAACTATCCCAATCATGTTTGGCACAGCACAGATACATAAAAGCCTATGTCTATAGTATAGACATAGACTAGACTTTATACCAAATGAAATGAAATGGCATAAAAATCGGTTTAGTGCTTTTGTTGTAAAAGCGTAACAGACAAACATACGTAGTTATAAATATTTACGCATTTAAAAAAAATTACGGAAAGCAGTTAAGTTTGTGTAGTTTATCTTATGATCAACAGCTTATCTGTTGCAACAACAAGTAAAAAGAAGACAATAGCCCTTATTACAAAACATGGTTTAAAAAATGTTACCGGACTTAGTGCTACACTTACGCCTGACTAAAGTCAAACGCTATTACAAAACGAAGTTTTCCTTCATTTCGAGTACTAAATTTAGACCCACGTAAATCCGCCGATGCCCCTAGCTTTACAATGGACTAACTTGCAAACGTCAAAACGATAACACTTTTAAAATTTCGCTCCGTTTTACGTATAGAAAGACAATTTTTGAAATGAATAACTTAATTTGTAAACAGAAAATTAAAAATATATGTTACTTTTACTTACATTACTAAAACACATTAATAAATAAAGAATTAGGTATTATTTTTACTATCTTATTTAACGATTTTAAAACATGTCATAAAACAAAGTCTTGTAAAATGAAACGCACTGAACGAGTTAATACCAGTAAATTATTCTTATGTTGGTATTTGTTTTGTAATAAGGAAGGTTTTAAAAAATAGTCCGGACCTAAACCTGTACTAACACTACTAACTACATAGTACAGTTCTAAACCTGTTTTAGCGATGTTTTTTGTAATAAGAGGGTAGGTATAAATCATTGTCATCACTCAAATTATCACGAATTTATCTGTCAAAAGAGATGGTGTTGGTGACCCTTGAATTTAAACTTATAAACTAGCACGCTATGATGGCCGTTTTGAGTTTTGACATATCACGATACATGGTTTTTACAGTATAATAAAGCCCAAAACAACGGTTTAAAAAACGGCTCTAAAATTAAAAACAGCACATAAACTGCTGCACAACAGATAGTTAATATAAAAAGTGCGAAAACGTTATAAAAACTATGTATTGTCATATGTCAAAAGGGCCATCCATCATAGTGTGCATAGGTAGTATAATTATGTAGTACTTACCTACGTATGGATTATTAGTATTATTACATACTTGCTTATCGATATCAAGGCACATCACTACGTGAGGTGAAGGGTCAGAACTTAATTAACAGTAATCGTTAGGACACTGTGATGGCCTCATCAAAGGTATGAAAGCAATTATTTGTAAACCATTACACTTTGGGGGTCAGATGGCAGTCGCTGCAATGTAATAAAATTTTGCTACTTAAGTACGGTCAACAGCACATCACAATAAACACTTGCATTTCGATAATAGCACTTATGTCCCCGACATAAGAGTGGTACAAAGTTCAAAGTGTATAAGTCTGACGTGCTTTTGACTGTACATAATATTTCTATGTGTAATAACTGGACTTGTCAAATCGTACAAGCACGTATAAGCGTACCCTGAATTCGGGACATGACGCTCAGAGAAAGAAAGATCCCACCAAAAACATAAATGTAAAAAAGGAAAGCCAAGTTCAATACAAAAATTATGTTTAGCTGTGGGCTTCGCCGCAAAAAGAATGGAGATCTTAATGAGTGCCAAGTTCTATGATCTTAAAGTAGGTTAGATTTGACTTGGCCAGTTTTCATTATATCAGTCATTTTATAAAGTTATTCAAAATAATTATAATATATTAATTCTAATAAAAACTGGCCAAGTCAAATCTTACCTACTTTAAGATCATAGAACTTGGCACTCATTAAGATCTCCATTCTTTTTGCGGCGAAGCCCACAGCCAAACATAATTTTTGTATTGAACTTGGCTTTCCTTTTTTACATTTATGTTTTTGGTGGGATATCATTACTTTTTGTAAAGAAAACTAGGCAAGTATTGAGATTTAATGTGGTGCCACGCGCCGCCGACGACACGCACCATCGCGTTGGCCGGTTGTTTAGCGCGTATTACAAGTTTTTGAAGTGAAAACTTCTTTAGCGGCGTTGTGCACTTTTTTTGTATGGGGAAAAAATGTTAAACTCGCGTCAGGATTTATGTGTCACGTGACCTGATCGAAAATCCATATAAAATTTGAAGTCCGGACACGTGTTTTCTACAAACTTATCTGTTCCGGTGGCCAAAATTGGAACTACGTGAAATGCAATGCAAAAACGATATTTAATGACAGTTTTAAATAGACAGTAGCGACGCCGCCACCGGAACAGATAATTTGTCGGTCTATAGACAATAATGGTTTTTTGTTCAATTTGACAGCTCATTTATGCAAAGAAAAGTGCTTCTTATGTACATCAGGAGTAGAGTAAATAATTGTATTAATAAGAACTGATGATGTTTTCTTGAGTTTTATTCCTTTAGCGTAAGGTATATTTTTCTTTGCATGAATGAACTGTCAAGTGTGACCTCTTCTACTATTATAGCCGCAGTGCGGTCGCTTCCCATATGCTTCCTATGCTACAAAGTGACCACAAAGACCTTAATTTGATATCCTGCAAAATTCAAAATTTGATTGCCGTAATAAAACATTTAAAAAGTTTGGAATATCTTTATTCGCCGGAATTATATAACAGTATTTTGTGGAAATTAACACCACTTCTCCGCAGTCTTTGGATCCGCTATGCTGCGGAGCATGCATCAGGTCGTATGAAGTTGGAAATGCTGTCCGATTTCCTGCGACAAGAGGCTCGTTCTCACACACAGTTTGGCTTGTTACCCCAAATTCCCAGTGAACATCCTCGAAAGCGACATGTTGATTACTGTAACACCACTCGTGTTATTAACGATTCGGGAGTCTGCGGATTCTGTAAAGGGAATCATTTCTTGGCCGATTGCTCCAAATTCAAAAGTTTATCCGCAGATTCCAGTATGCAATTAGTTGTAAATTCCAAACTTTGTTTTCGTTGTTTAGAAAATAAATAGTTGTCAATCAAAAAAGTATGACATTGACGGTTGTCAATCATTTTATCATCATTTATTACATGGCGTTTCAGTGTCACAGCAAGGAGTTTCTGATAAGTCTGAAAAAGTTTCTGATTTCATTAATTCTGAGAGATAAACTTTTTAATGTAATATAAATTGTCATGTTTGTGTACGATAGCGCAATAAATAAATATTGTATTTTACCACATAAATGATAGTACTTTTATACCTCTACCAATCAATTAAATCCCTAACCATTCCAAAATACATATCAAAAATGCACAACGTTAATATTCAGGTTTTCACTTCTGCCGGCACTCCCGGAGTGCAACCCGTCGTTTTTTTTTTGTATGGGGACACCACTTATTTTTTGACTTAACTTTATTTTTTTATTTCTGTTATATAGAAAATATAATAATACATAACATATTGGAATAGTTTTAATTCCAACGCTACAATAAAAAAAATGTATGAGCCCCCAGTATTGACCGACTGACTTATAGCAGCAAAACCTAACCTACTTCCAGATGACCTAGAAAAATGAAATTTGGAATCCAGCTCGGTAATTGTGTGTAACCGTAGGGAAAAATCTAAAAATAGAAAAAAATTAAAAAATAGGGGGAGGAGGGGGGGTTTCCCCCTCTAATTTTTTACTTTTTTCTATTTTCAGATTTTTCCCTACAGTTACACACAATTACCGAGCTGGATTCCAAATTTCATTTTTCTAGGTCATCTGGAAGTAGGTTAGGTTTTGCTACTATAAGTCAGATAAAACCTAACCTACTTCCAGATGACCTAGAAGAATGAAATTTGGAATCCAGCTTGGTTATTATGTGTAACCGTAGGAAAAAATCTAAAAACAGAAAAAAGTTAAAATATAGGGGAGAACGTCCCCCCCTCCCCCCTATTTTTTAACTTTTTTCTATTTTTGAACTTTTTCCTACGGTTACACACAATTACCAAGCTGGATTCCAAATTTCATCTTTCTAGGTCATCTGGAAGTAGGTTAGGTTTTGCTACTATAAGTCAGTCAGTCAGTACTAATTTTTACGACTTTTTGACCTTCATATCTTTATAACCGTTTGAGCTAGCTTCATGAAATTTGGGCTTCTAGGTGTCCTTATGGATCTGATTAAACTCACGTAGTTTCATGTGTTTCGGTTCAATAGGTTTTAAGTTATAGAAAGGTCAAAAGTGACACCAAATGGTTCGTGTAAATATACCTTGGCGCTGGCTAGCCCGTTCCTTTGCTTGAACTTGGCTTGACACGCTGCCGCGTGTCTAGATTACAATTTGAAAAGACATATGGACTTCCAATTAAGAAATCCCACCAAAAATATTTTCATGTAAAATGTTGCCAAGTCTCGTAATGTCAAAAAGTTATCAGATCTCATGTAGAGCCAAGCTTCTTACTCTACACGCCTTAACTCTACAAAGCCTAATTTTACAAACTCTACACCTTAGTCAAAATATGCGGTTTGGCAATTTCGCTACATTCACATAAATATAAGGTGAAAAATTAATTCACTGTTGATCATTACTTTTCTGCTACACAATAGTTTTAGTATTAACGAATGGCCAAGCTCCGCTTCGCTTCGCTCCCGCTTTAGCTTTAGCCTAGCCTTATCCGAGTCGATTTCCCCTAGTACAAACTAGTTTAGCCTAGGTCAAACTAGTTTGTCCTAAAATCGGGTTTGGCCGGTAACATAATATAAAACAAACATAAAGACATTTTTTGTCCACGTTTCCAACCTGATCAGTGGTGGGGGGGAATCGGTAAAACAATGGAACTCGTTAAGACTGTTGATTTTTCCGGGGCAAAGCGTGCGGAATGTCAATCACGAGGAAAACCGGGGCATTCAATTAGTGCGGGTCGTGGGATGAATTAAAAGATGTTTTTTGTCATTGTTGGGTAGGATTTGGCGACGACAGCCGGTTTTTTTAATGCATGTAAACGGGAATTGAGCCCACGACCTCTGCTGTAATAGCCATTGCCTATTACATTATAAATAAATGATAATTTATTAGTAAACAGTGATCTTTTATACGCACATTGCTGATATTTTGACGAGCCGTTTGGTGTAATGGTCAAGAAGTCGGCTATTACACCAGAGGTCGCGGGTTCGATCCCCGCACGGTACAAACATTTGTGTGCATGAACATGTCTGTTTGTATCGGTCTGGGTGTTTCTATGTATAATATGTATGTATTTACAAAAAAAAAAGTATATAAGTAATGTTTATCCGTTGTCTAGCACCCATAGTACAAGCTATGCTTAGTTTGGGGCTAGATGGCGCTGTGTGAATAATGTCCTGGGATATTTATTTAACCACTGAAAACTTTGAGTTTACTTCAGATTAAAATACCGGCCTCAGATGATTCAGAAGTCGCGGATTAGATTCGCCAGATAATATAATTTGTTTGTATATAATATCATTGATATAATACGATTCCCTGTACAATCACTAGCATTAACAACAGTCTGTTTATTTATAGGTTTTAACATAACATAACATCAATATTCTTCATTGCACACAAAAGCAAAAAAAATTACAATAAAAAAAAAGAACAAAAATGCAGCCTTGGCAGTCTTATCGCTAAAAGCGATCTCTACCAGACAACCCCCAAGTAAGAGACTACCGAAAAAATAGGTACCTATATCAATGCAATTTGAATAAAAAAAGTTAGATACTAATAAAATACTAGTCTTACGTCCATACTTAAAATCTTCAGACGTTTTTTGAAGTGAAAACTTCTTTAGCGGCGTTGTGCACTTTTTTGTATGGGGAAAAAATGTTAAACTCGCGTCAGGATTTATGTGTCACGTGACCTGATCGAAAATCCATATAAAATTTGAAGTCCGGACACGTGTTTTCTACAAACTTATCTGTTCCGGTGGCCAAAATTGGAACTACGTGAAATGCAATGCAAAAACGATATTTAATGACAGTTTTAAATAGACAGTAGCGACGCCGCCACCGGAACAGATAATTTGTCGGTCTATAGACAATAATGGTTTTTTGTTCAATTTGACAGCTCATTTATGCAAAGAAAAGTGCTTCTTATGTACATCAGGAGTAGAGTAAATAATTGTATTAATAAGAACTGATGATGTTTTCTTGAGTTTTATTCCTTTAGCGTAAGGTATATTTTTCTTTGCATGAATGAACTGTCAAGTGTGACCTCTTCTACTATTATAGCCGCAGTGCGGTCGCTTCCTATATGCTTCCTATGCTACAAAGTGACCACAAAGACCTTAATTTGATATCCTGCAAAATTCAAAATTTGATTGCCGTAATAAAACATTTAAAAAGTTTGGAATATCTTTATTCGCCGGAATTATATAACAGTATTTTGTGGAAATTAACACCACTTCTCCGCAGTCTTTGGATCCGCTATGCTGCGGAGCATGCATCAGGTCGTATGAAGTTGGAAATGCTGTCAGATTTCCTGCGACAAGAGGCTCGTTCTCACACACAGTTTGGCTTGTTACCCCAAATTCCCAGTGAACATCCTCGAAAGCGACATGTTGATTACTGTAACACCACTCGTGTTATTAACGATTCGGGAGTCTGCGGATTCTGTAAAGGGAATCATTTCTTGGCCGATTGCTCCAAATTCAAAAGTTTATCCGCAGATTCCAGTATGCAATTAGTTGTAAATTCCAAACTTTGTTTTCGTTGTTTAGAAAATAAATAGTTGTCAATCAAAAAAGTATGACATTGACGGTTGTCAATCATTTTATCATCATTTATTACATGGCGTTTCAGTGTCACAGCAAGGAGTTTCTGATAAGTCTGAAAAAGTTTCTGATTTCATTAATTCTGAGAGATAAACTTTTTAATGTAATATAAATTGTCATGTTTGTGTACGATAGCGCAATAAATAAATATTGTATTTTACCACATAAATGATAGTACTTTTATACCTCTACCAATCAATTAAATCCCTAACCATTCCAAAATACATATCAAAAATGCACAACGTTAATATTCAGGTTTTCACTTCTGCCGGCACTCCCGGAGTGCAACCCGTCGTTTTTTTTTATTTGATTTTGACAAAATCTCACATTCCTACGGGATAACATAATAATAGTAAACGTAGTGTAGGACGCCCTCAGGCCAGGTGGAGCGATGATCTGCGCAAGATGGCTGGCAGGAGCTGTATGCGAGTGGCCGAGGATCGATCAGCGTGGCGAGCATTTGGAGAGGCCTATGTCCAGCAGTGGACTGTCACAGGCTGATGATGAACATAATAATAGGCCATGCGGATGAAGCCGCGGAAAAAAACTAGTAGAAAATAATTTAAACTTTGAAAAGTACCTACATACCTACCTACGTACGGACAAAACCGCAGGATTAGGTATAACTTAAACGATCCGTCAAAAACAGGCGAAGGCACCCTTCTCCTCACGTTATCGCTAGGGTGACCATGATTTTACATTTCATTTTATTTATTACAACAGAGGTACAAATTGGCGGACTTAATGCCATAAGACATTATCTACCGATCAACCAATGGGCGTTTTATTTTACGAGTTATATTATTTTGTGAGCTTTAAAACAATGCCAGACTGCAGCGATCACTCCGTGTTATGAGAGTGAGGGAATAGGCCGTGCACCCGTGCTTGCGCACTCACTGCAGTTATAATAATTATCCTGCGTAGTCGGTTGATGGTGGCTGAAACCTCGGCTACAAAGACATTTTTTTTATGCCAGAGGCGGCAAACTAGCTAGCGTGCAGCGGGTCGCCTGATGGTAAGCAATCATCGCCGCCCCCGTGGACATCAACACCAGAGGGTTCGCTGATGCGTTGTCGGCCTTTTAAGAGAGAGTAGGTACGCTCGTTTCTTGGTTGACATATTCATACACATTTTGGAAAACGGTCTTTACATAACCTAGACAGTAGTAGTAGTAAATTTACCATTTGAATTTAAATGTTAATATTATTTGGCCACCCTCCAATTCACCCTTATAAATCAAAGATCGGCGTCCTCCGGACCATTGTTCGAAGCGTTCTGGACTGAGACGGTTATATCACGATTGAGGGGATGCGGGTAAAATCAGTTTTAAGTTTGGGTTCGAATTCCGTTGGGAGATGATTGTCATAGATATCTAAGTACAATACAAAGGTACTTAAATGTATATAAATGGTGGTCTACACTTAGAATAAGATTATTACTACAAATTACTCTTACAATTACTTAATCTAAGTCTACAAGATTTTTCATTGAAGTCGTCTGACGATGCCGCTATAAAATTATTCAGCGCCCTCTATTGTCAGGTAAAAGAAATATATCGTACATCACCTTAGAGTATACATAAGCAAGCTTGCTTATGTATACTCTAAGTACATCACCTATTTATTACATGACATGTGGTCAAAATTAAAAATAGATTTAAATAAAAAATATGGCATTTTTTTATGAAATTAAGGAAAAATTAAGTAGCGCCATCTAGTGTCAGATAGCAATACCAACTTCGTATTGCTTACCTTCTGTATGTAATAGTTTAGCTAATCTCCCATAGATGGCGCTGTCCTATTAGTAATAGTTCCTCTTTTCGCCAATAGATGGCGCTATCTTCTAATAGTTCATCTTCTCGCTTATAGATGGCGCTGTTTCGTAATAATACATTTTATCATTCATAGATGGCGCGGCGCTAACACAACTAAATGAAAATTCGAATATCCGTAATATTTTTTTATTTTCGAAGACTTGCTTTAAGTCTCAGTGATTGCCGGGAGACATCGAACATGATGTGTATGTGATTGAAGTTGCTTCGAGTCCTGTGGTAGCCGTAGTTGGTGAACCAGCGCCGCTGCGGCCGGTACGTCGTCGTCACGAGGAACAACGAGAATATTGCTGAAGAACAAATCAATTTTATTACTACCTATAACTATAGCTTCCACTAAACTGCACTGCGCAAACGTACAGACTATTTGTTGCCATTTTTGTAACTGGACGGACACAAAATGTGATGGTCTGATCCCGTGATATACAAGACAAGACACCATATAAAAAGTAGCTAGGTACTTAAAATACCCACTTATCTTATGAAAACTTTTTATGACTTGCGGTCGCCTCTGCGGTTTCACCCGCACGCAATTTCTTTTTTTTTTTCGCACAAACGTGACACAATATTAATGTTTTAATTGAGACTGAAATAAAACCAGTTCTTCAAACAGTTTATCCCTAACTTGTTCGGGACAGAACGCTTTGAGAAGGAAGGTATGAACACAAAAATTTTAAGCACAGGTACTTACAGAAGATTATGATTATACATAAATTCACGGAAACCATTCTTCAAATTAAAGCTCGACACATTGCATATAAGAATGGAAACTACATATTTCTTGTATCCATTCACACTTGTACACATTCCTACATAATGATTTGTAATTGTTTTCATATTAACTAATAAACCATGAAATTACTACATAACATTAATTTAAAGTTATCCTTGAAAAATGTAAGCTATATTTTGTAAATCATGGTAGGTATAGCAAATTTATATGCGTAGTAATACCTACATACCCTCTGTCCAGTTAAAAGTATGTTTGTCTGTCCACTATCTTGTAAAAAACACACTGTCATCATCTATAAAACTTCAAATATCTTCACTTTCCTCTCTCACTTAATAAAACCCAAAGATAACTTACAGAAAACCTTAATTTATTAAATTTAAATTACACCAAAGAGTCTATAGTTATTTTTTATTTTTATTCTGTGGGTTTCTACCAGCGTTCCCGCCGCCCCTGGCTAGGGGGGCAGGTCTGCCACGGTTGCCGAAGGCTCCCCTGCTGCCTCCTCTGCCAGACCTCATGTTGTTTCCGCCTCCACGACCCTTAGAGACTTCACTACGACCTCTGGCTTTAATCTGAGTCTCCTCTTTGACCATATCAATAACTTCATCTGGTATTCTCAGATACTTGATTGTGCTGCCTCTGATGTAGCATTCTGGCATCCTCCAGAACTTGTCGCCGTCTCTCGACGTGCAGATCACTTCTCTCAAGTTGATATTCATCCAATTATCACAACTTACGAGATGTCCGTTGTATGTTTCACCATTTTTCAACTCTACCAGCATAGGGTGGTTTTGTGCCGTTCGTAGTAAAGATAAAGGCAACATTTTGAAACAGTAGCACAACAAAACGACGCAGTAAAACTAATTTAGTTTATTTGTTTGTATGAAAATATTGAAAATACGATTCACTCGATTTTCCGTTTTGAGGTTATGTGTAGATACTTTATGATGCCAACATATTGCTTCTTTACGAATATGATTTGATTTTGATCCGCCAGGTACGTACGACCATCGTACGACACGACTGCTGATTTTTTTATTCTAATTTCTACAAGCAAAATTATTAATTTATTATAAAATAATATTGTTATTAAAAATGAATAGCTGAAATGCCATTAATAGGGTATTACACACCATGAATAAAAAAAAACTAAAATTATGATTCTATGATAGATTCATGAAAAAGTAAACGAAGAATAACAAATTCCATTCATAAAAGTGAAAAATAAATTTAATATTTCAATTTTAAAATTAATGTTTTTTAATCTGTCCTTCATTTGACGAAAACGCTGTACGCCATGTTGGCTACCGATGTGACGTCACTCGACTTGTAAACAAATAACCTCAGTTTTTGTAAGTACTGTGTTTACTGCATATACTATTGTTATTTCGAAGTTTCTTAGTTATTATTATCACGTTTCTCGATATTCCGGCACTAAAATATAATTACATCATGGAAGACGGTTTTGTAAAAGCAGAAAACGCTAATCTTCCACGGATAGATACACGGATGGTGGCGAAATTTTTCGCTTGCAATCCCGATTTCTGTTCTGCGGAATTGAGAAATGTTTAAACGTCTATGTAAGTATTGATATATTGCCAATTTTTGTTTAATATAATATAATTCTCCATGTCGTTTTCCAGCTACACATAAATTTCAAACACTTTAAAACATAACCTATGAAATATTAGTTTTGTAATGTTATGAATATAAATTTGCATGTATAAAAGGTCTATTATTTTGCATACTTACATCATGATGATATTTACAAAAGTAGTATTTAGTCTTTCTTTGTGGACAATGAATTCGGATCTCTTCATGCTACTTTCAACATCGTATTTCTCATTTTTAATTCTGTTGGCACTTGTATCCATAACTTTCCCGGCGTTTTAACACTTGTATTCTTACAATTAGGCACAAGACCCCAATGATATGGACTATAATTCTTTATTTATTGGCCAAAATAACTTTATTCCCTCAGTAAAGCGTCATGTTTACACTGCGAGTGACGTCACAGCATGGCGGCCTAGGATTTGAGGCGTTTTCGCGCTAATTTTTAAATTGAAAAATGAAAACTCGTTTTTATTAATTATTAGGTACATAAAAAATATATTTCTATTTTTTCGTGCTATTTGATCACTAAAGGATTAATTTAAATTACTTTTTTAATGAGGCTATAATACCCTATTAACAAATATTTATTTACATTACTGTAGGAAAAAATTTACGACACTTAAAAATACTCAAAACTGAGTGGCTGTGTTCCATTAAAAAAATATCATTGGTTTGATCCATTACCAAACGCAATATGTTTTTTCTATTGGATACGTTTGGAATGCTAAACTTCGATGTGATAGTATGAAAATGTTTAACTGAGACAAATGTTGTTAGAACATCGTTTGACAGCTGATTGTCAATTTGGATTGTCTTTACAAAACACGATTTTGAATCTTATCAGTTGAGGATAAGGCTTAATTTTAAATATACTTTTTTATCTAGAAAGTACCAAAATGTTGTTGATCTTTCTTCCCTTTCTGGCTAAAACTGACAAAACTGTCATGCAGCGTTGCCAGAAGGTAACTTTTGTAACCTTTTAGGTGATTTTTGACTCCTAAAGGTTACTTTAAGGTTACACGACTCAAAAGGTAACTTTTTGGTGACTTTTTGGAATTTGCGTGCGGAACACATTTTTCAAATGAAACCGTCCGTAACGTCTCATTCGTTCGTATCTTGTCGAGGTTTTTTTTTTGCTCACCAAAAAAATTGTGGCAGGTTTTTTCAATCGTATTTTCGCTTGTATCTTGTCGTCGTTTTTTTTTTTTGCTCACCAAAAAAAATCGTGAAAGGTTACTTTTCCTGCAAAAAGGTTACTTTTTTGTACATCTCAGGCAGGTGACTTTCGACAAGACCACGCTGGCAACACTGCTGTCATGTTTTATGAACTTTCTTCAACATTGGAAGTAGCATTGTTTCTCATGATATTCCTTGAAATTATTGTTAAATCCTAATAATTCTCGCAAAGGCAGTACTTTTACAGCTTCAGGCGACGCCAGGTATGTTTATATCATTCTAAAAAGCAAAATGATTGCACATTTTAACCCAACACCGGGCCGCGTGCTTTCGAAACTGTTTAGCTGATTTTATTCTATTTTTTGGTTGAAACTTATGACTGAAATTAATATTTTACAGCCCTTTACAATATATAAGTTACAATAGCATCCAAGTCATTTTCTTAAATGTAGTTACTGTTTTTGAGTCACATTTATTTCTGCAACCACAAATTATTTTCCATAGCGCGGCGACTTGTAAAAGATGCCACAAGCTCGCAGAAAAACCCCCTTTAGCGGGAAAGCGAAGAAACAGCAGCTGCAGTCGAAGAAAAACAAAACCCTTCTTTTGTCAAGTAAGATAATTTTTTTATTTATTCCACTAGAATTAAATTAGGATATTACAAAGTAGGTTTGTAAATAACCTTTTCGATTTTAATAGCATAACTACTAAGAATGATTTAAAATTGTATGTTTTATAAATTATGTATAAATAGTATGGATGTGTTATACAAAAAATTAAAATTAAAGAAAACAGACCATGTAACATATCAATGTACCTATATGTATAATATAATCCAATAATTACATAAACAAAACATCTATATGAATAAAAATGAATTGCTGTTCGTTATTAGTCTCTATAAAACTCGAGAATGGCTGAACCGATTTTACTAATTTTAGTCTTGAAATATTCATGGAAGTCTAGGCAAGGTTTAAACGATGAGAAAATATGGAAAAATTGTGAGGAAAATGCTAAAGTAAGTGATACGAAGTTCACCGGGTCAGCTAGTTACTTTATATATTTTAATGGGTTTCTTTTTTATTACAGCATCTTCAGGTACTAGCACCTGTGACGTCGTCTCCGTGAACTACCAGCCGCGCAGCCGCGGGGGGAGAGGCGACACAAACAGATATGCTCTCAAGTTCTACCGAGAGTCGGAAGATGAACTGAAGTTGAAGAAGGAGGATGCATTGTAAGCGAAGTTTCATTTTACCATGTCCGTGTATCTGTGGTTAAGCTGCTCAGGTTATAAAACCCAGAATGGACGGATCTATGCCCTCCCTGCAGGCAGGGGGAGTAAAGGACTACATTTCACACACCTCTTTATCACACACCTTAGGCTGGGACTCGACCAAAGCGGAGACGATTCGAGCAAAGAGGAGATGTTTTTTAAACAACCAATATGATTGTGTTATTACAATAGAATAAAACAGACAACCAATAGAATTGCGTTAAAAACACAGCATACCACACACATCTCTGTTTTGTTGGAGTCCAGGCCTTATGGTAAGTGATCTACTGCCCATGGACACCTACAACATTGCTCATGGTGCAATGTTCACCTTTAAAGGAATATTAAAGGCTGGGGGAGGAAAGGGCTGTGAGGAATGGGGATAGTAGAAGGGGAAGGTGGGGGAGTTCAGGCCCTTGAAATTCTAAAATATGACTATAAAAATGTATCATTTTTCTTTTCAGAAAATCTCTTAACCCAGTACCAGAGAAAGAGATGGAAGTTGATCCCTCGAATTTCTTCCCTGCTGACTTATCGTTCCCCAAGCGGCCGCCGTGGGACTACAAGATGACCCCAGCACAGCTAGATGCCCAGGAACAGAGATATTTCAAGGTGAGAATTATTATTTAAACATGACTTCCACTTATCGCCGTAATGAGTACACTTGAAAAGGCTCGAAGATTAGATGAGCCTACAGTCTGGCAGCACGTTGAGCGACACTTGTTGATGAAGATGGAATAGGTCGCAGTGACCGCTTACCATCAGGTGGGCTGAATGCCTGTCTGTCAGCTGAACTAGCATAAAAAAAATGAAAATAGCGTTAATCTAATAAATCTTATTACATTAAATAAAACAACTTCAATTAGAATATAATTATTAGTTTGTTCATCATATTATAAACTGTGTACTTAATTTAATATTTTCTCATGTAAGTGAAATGTGCTTTCTTATAAAAAATAAATATTCTTTAACTCTAACTTCAAAGGAATAAAATTTTACGGGAACAAATTAAATGACCACCAAAAAACACAATCGTTACCCAAACAGCCTCATCCAAAATAAATATAATATGTACAAATAAACGAAACCTGTACCAAAATATTTCGGGCTATTTAAATCATGCCTGCACTACAAAAACTTTTCGTAACCCAAAAAGGCCACGCGTGCACCAAATTTTAACTAGCAAAGTTTTGTGTCATTCTTACCCAAATATATCATTACGTTTGCCATAAAATGTATTCATATAACCAAGTATATTAAATTGATTGATAAGATTTGTGTTAGGTTAGGTTAGAACTGCGAACACTAAACGGAACTGAATTCTACCCATTTTACTTGGTCGGGACAGAGAGAAAAAGATTTTGTTTATTTACTATCAATCGTCAAATGGATCAAATCACATTGGATGAAATTTTTAAATACAATGCGAGTACAAATTTGGTGCACGCGTGGCCTTTTTGGGTAGCTCAGCGATTATTCTGACGATACTTACGTTTTTTAGGTTAGCAGACTTAACGTTTATTGGTGATCATTTCATAATAAAATGGGGATTAAATTCTGGTAAGTACTTAGGATTTTTTGGGCGTTATATTTCATTATATCTAGTGGTTGCTTAAACCTAAGCCAAATTTTACCACCTATTATGTTGCGTCTTTTCGCTTAAGGCCTTGTCCAATGAAAACGAATTCGTCGGGAATCTATACGTGCGAACACAAAACCCGCTTTGGTGAGGTAATAGGGCTCAATACATTGCACCCACGAGCAACGCGCGAGTTTCGCCGCAAAACTTGAAGTGTCATCGCCGTTCTGGACAAGGCCTAAGGCCGGGTTCCCACTATGCCGGAAACGCAGATCTGCCGGAAACTGGACACCGGACAGAGTGTTCACATTACACCGGATCCCACAATAAAATCGGATAAAAATCGGACAAGCACATCAGTTGAATTTGGACCTGTGCCCACAATGGATGTGAGTCTTGTCCCACAGAACAGGTCTCTCTTAGACAAGCGTAATTTTTCTATTTGAATGTCGTTCATGCTACACGTCTACTTTACTCAGAAAATGCGAGCCGAATGAAGTGCGGGGAGCACGGGCGGGGCGGGGAACACGGGCCGGAACTGGTTCACATTACTCCGGTCCGGTGATTTTGCCGGCATTTTGTAGTGACAAAACGCTCGGTAAAAATGCCGGGCTCGGCGAAAAAGCCGGACTCGTGATAATGTGAATAGCTTCATACAATTTGTACCGCCACTAGGCCTTCCGGCAATTTTACCGGACCGGGAGATCTGCCAGTCCGGCATAGTGGGAACCCGGCCTAAGATCAAACAGACACATCATTGGTTGGTTTTTTTCGAAGTAACGCCCACTGAGGTACCGTTTGTGTTTGTCATTTACAAGCACTAGAAATTCTACCATATTTTTTATTGTTCACCGACTAGAACCTATCCTCTTATTCCAGAACTACGTGGACGCATTACAAGCATCCGACCACTGGAAGGACATATCGTACTTCGAGCTGAACCTGGAGACGTGGCGGCAGCTGTGGCGGGTTTTGGAGATGTGTGATATACTGCTGCTGATTGTAGACGTCAGATATGCTGTGAGTGCTCCAGACTGTCAGAGACAGTTTCACTGCTGAGTAAATAAAAATCGCAGTTTAAAGTTACATTTTTTTTTATGCTATGTGTAACAAGACGAGCAGATCGTACACCTGATGGTAAGCGCCACGTCTGCCCTTAGACAGTTCAGTGCCAAACAGTAACTAATCAGTTACTGTCTGGCACCGCCCTGCGCCCGCTACACCGAGACGACAGTTATTAGTTATTTCTACAAAAAGCCAATGTTTTGATGACATACTCAGTCTTACTCGTTATCTTATATACTACACCGAAACTACTAAACCGATTTAAATAATTCTTTCTCTGTTGGATAGCTACACTATATTCCCCGGTGAACATAGGGTACTTTTGATCCCGGAAATGTAGGGGTAAGGGGGGATATTTGAAAAAAGAAATTACGCGCTGGTGAAACCGCGGCCGGAAGGCTAGTTCAGTCAATAAGTCTGTAATTTATTTATATTACTATTAGTAGTACTAGTTGGTTGATCGTAATTTTTTACTGGACTGCCATTAGAAATAATTGTAAATAGTTAAAAAAAACTAAAAAACACTCTTTTATCATGCACTAAAAATTACATATTGCCGCCATAATGGATTTAAGTTACGTGAAATTTTTTTTTCGTTTTCCTGACAGCAAACCCTTTTATTTGATACCCATATCATGGGAGTGAATTTCAAATAGCCAGTCCGCCATCTTGGGGAGGCCGCCATATTGGATTTGTAGTGACGTTTCTTAGCTAGTCATGTATTGTCATCAGAACTCAGAGCGTGTGCAAAATTTCATCCTAATCGAAGACCGGGAAGTTGGTCAAATTAAGATTCCAAGATTTTCTTACATACATAATATGTAGTTACAAGTGATGGTAATAAAAGCGTGTTAAAAAATAACAGAAACATTTATGTACTATTAACTTTATTTATAATTCTCTCCATTTTCTTCCAGGGCATGATGTTTCCCCCGTCCCTCTACCACTTCATAGTGACCGAACAGAAGAAAAACATGATCCTAGTGCTGAACAAGATTGACTTAGTCCCCGCTGGAGTGGTGGCTGCGTGGCAGGAGTACTTCACGAGTTCGTTCCCCGGGCTAAGGGTGGTGTACTTTACGTCCTGTCCTGGGTACAACCTAAGGGGAGCTACTAATGATAAAGCTGGTGAGTATAAAAAATAATTGAACATTATATTTTTGCCGAAAGACATACACTTCTGGAGATAGGCCTCCCTTAAGTTTCCCGAGCCAATCTGTGCCCAGCAAACCCGAGCTCTGTTAGAAAAATTAAAGTTTTGTCTGACCCAGGAATTGAACTCTAGAACATAAGACCATCCAGGCGCGTTTAAAATACTTCACTGGTTATCTGCTTTAGTTTCGTGTTTATGATTATGACCAAGATTTTCTCAGAAATTTTATTGATAATTTTTTTGATTGCAATAAAGTTAAAATTAGTAGTTTACTAATGTAATTTATATGTAATGTATTAAGATAACCAAAAAATGGCAAAATGAAAACGTTTTGAGAGATTCATTCTAAATGAAATATATTTCATAATGACTTGCAGAGATTTACAACATTGAGTGGAACAAAGAACAAAAAGACTATAATATAGAGGGAAAAACCGAAAAATTTATTGCAAGCCTTTAATATGAATACAGCATATTTAGATTTATTGATGACTTGCGGTCGCCCTCGCGGTTTTTCCTTTTTCAACTATTCCCCTTCCCCCCACTTTTCCGAGATAAAAAGTATCCTATGTTCTAATCCCGGTTATAAACTATACGTGTGCCAAATTTCATCTAAATCCGTTCATCCGTTCTTGAGTTATAAATAGTGTAACTAACACCAACTTTCTTTTATATATATAATTATTGTTTCACCCCAGGTCTCCAAGTCCGTCGTCGCAAGGGCCGTCAGCAGATGTGCGTGGAGGGCGCCACCAAAGTCCTGGAAGCTTGCCGCGACATCGTGGCGGGGGAGCTGGACCTGTCCTCCTGGGAGCGGAAGATCAAGGAGGAGGCGCAGGTCGAGTTTGACGATGATGAGGTGGAAGTCGGTAAGTTTTATGGATCTAGATATAATACTGTTTTCCTGGTAAGATGGCACCTAAAAGATAGTCAATATTTATGTATCATCCTTTAATATATTCCTCCAGTGAGGAATCAGTCTCTAATGCTGGCCGTACGCCATCCTTCCTATCGTCAAATCGGCATGACACGATCGATTGGATCAAATCGATCGCGTCATGCCGATTTGACGATAGGAAGGATGGCGTATGGCCAGCATTATTCAGTAGTTTTAGGATAGTAAGGTGGAAATCAATTATTGAAAAGGAGTTTTATTACAATTTTTTTCCTCTTTTAGACTTCAGCAGATTTAGTCAAATGACCGTGTAGTCATGATCCAATTCAGTGGCGTAGCGTGGGTGTCAGCCGCCCGGGGCGGAAGACAATTCTTCCGCCCTTATTTTTTGCTCCTCCAATTGGCAAAGCAGCCCACGGGGCGGAAGACGATTTTACAATTCTGCCGCCCCTTTTTTTTTTTTGCTCCTCCTGTAAATTTTGCCGCCCCCTAAAAAGTGCCACCCGGGGCGGACCGACAAATCCCCCCCCCCCGCCCCCCATCGCTACGCTACTGATCCAATTGATCTGGTTTCCCTGTCTAGGCAGTCGCTGCAATGTTATACTTGTACTTGCTAAATCCACCAAAAGGTTACAGAGCGACTTCGAAGTGTTGTTATCTACTATACATAACTACTAATATTATAAAGAGGAAAGATTTGATAGTTTGTTTGTATTGAATAGGCTCCGAAACTACTGAACCGATTTGAATAATTCTTTCACTGTTGGAAAGAAAGCTGCACTATCCCCGGTGAACATTGGAAATGTGGGGGAAAGGGGGGATATTTGAAACAAGAAATTACGCGCGGGTGAAACCGCGGGCGAAAGGCTAGTCTATAAAAAGCAAAGGACTTTGCCCTGCAGTAGGATCATTTATGTATATATTTTCACTCTTATTACTAATTAATTATTATTATTATGTAATTTGGCAGAAATTTTTTATATAACTAAGTCAGTTGGCAGACAGACATGCAGCCCACCTGATGGTAAGCGGCCACTGCGGTCTATTCCATTGAGAGACATTTCACCAGGAAGCGTCGCTAGGCTCATCTGATCTTTGACCCTTTGATTTCAAGTGTACTGGCTCCCACATACTGCTGGAACACAGCCAGAGCTGTAAAGGCGGCAGATTTCACCTGTGGGGGTGGTAGCTAGAAAATCCTACCACCCACCAACCAGAAAAAAAACCACCAAAATCCACCAAAAGGTTAAAGATTGACTTCAAAGTGTTGTTATAGAAGAAACTTGTACTCTGCCAAACTTTTCATAATTATCTCTTTATCCCCAGGCGAAACAATAATAGAGAAACCCGACACATCATTCTACACGCACGAGCGGTACAAGAACAACATCCTCACGGTGGGCTGCGTGGGCCAGCCCAACGTGGGCAAGTCGTCGCTGCTCAACGCCATCGCGGGACGCAAGCTGGTGTCCGTGTCCCGCGCGCCCGGACACACTAAACACTTCCAGACTATATACCTGACGCCTCAGGTTAGATACATACATGGGCGTAGCCAGCCATGGGTTCTGGGTGGGGCAGCCATGGGCTCTAGGTGGGGCAACCATGGGCTCTGGGTGGGGCAGCCATGGGCTCTGGGTGGGGCAGCCATGGGCTCTGGGGTGGGGCAGCCATGGGCTCTGGGTGGGGCAGCCATGGACCCAGGGTGGGGCAGCAGTATAAATTAATATGTAACTATCAAACTACTCGGACCAGGGTGGGGCACTTGCCCCACTCTGCCCCACTGTACTAAATTTCAGCTGTCTATTGTAAAAAAAAAAGTTGCCAGAAAAAAATGCTTTTTTTCCCTCGCTGTCAACACCATGCCCAGTGTGCGAAAGATTCGCGCGCGCTATTGATCACTCCATCGACCGAGCGTCAAGAAGTTTGCCGGCACCTATATTAGACCCAAGTGGTTCATCCATTGAGCTTAGGAGGTCAATCTCTCTGAGTCTCCCACGATGGTACAAGAACAACGTCCTCACGGTGGGCTGTGTGGGCCAGCCCAACGTGGGCAAGTCGTCGCTGCTCAACGCCATCGCGGGACGCAAGCTGGTGTCCGTGTCTCGCGCGCCCGGACACACTAAACACTTCCAGACCATATACCTCACGCCACAGGTTAGATATATACATGGGCGTAGCCAGCCATGGGCTCTGAGTAGGGCAACCATGGGCTCTGGGTGGGGCAGCCATGGACCCAGAGTGGGGCAGCCATGGGCTCAGGGTGGGGCAGCCATAGGCTCTAGGTGGGGCAGCCATGGACCCAAAGTGGGGCAGCCATGGGCTCAGGGTGGGGCAGCCATGGGCTCTAGGTGGGGCAGCCATGGACCCAGTGGGGCAGCCATGGGCTCTAGGTGGGGCAGCCATGGACCCAGAGTGGGGCAGCCATGGGCTCAGGGTGGGGCAGCCATAGGCTCTAGGTGGGGCAGCCATGGACCCAAAGTGGGGCAGCCATGGGCTCAGGGTGGGGCAGCCATGGGCTCTAGGTGGGGCAGCCATGGACCCAGAGTAGGGCAGCCATGGGCTCTAGGTGGGGCAGCCATGGACCCAGAGTGGGGCAGCCATGGGCTCAGGGTGGGGCAGCCATGGACCCAGAGTGGGGCAGCCATGGGCTCTAGGTGCGGCGGCCATGGACCCAGAGTGGGGCAGCCATGGGCTCAGGGTGGGGCAGCCATGGGCTCTAGGTGGGGCAGCCATGGGCTCATGGTGGGGCAGCCATGGGCTCATGGTGGGGCAGCCATGGGCTCAGGGTGGGGCAGCCATAGGCTCTAGGTGGGGCAGCCATGGACCCAAAGTGGGGCAGCCATGGGCTCAGGGTGGGGCAGCCATGGGCTCTAGGTGGGGCAGCCATGGACCCAGTGGGGCAGCCATGGGCTCTAGGTGGGGCAGCCATGGACCCAGAGTGGGGCAGCCATGGGCTCAGGGTGGGGCAGCCATAGGCTCTAGGTGGGGCAGCCATGGACCCAAAGTGGGGCAGCCATGGGCTCAGGGTGGGGCAGCCATGGTCTCTAGGTGGGGCAGCCATGGACCCAGAGTAGGGCAGCCATGGGCTCTAGGTGGGGCAGCCATGGACCCAGAGTGGGGCAGCCATGGGCTCAGGGTGGGGCAGCCATGGACCCAGAGTGGGGCAGCCATGGGCTCTAGGTGCGGCGGCCATGGACCCAGAGTGGGGCAGCCATGGGCTCAGGGTGGGGCAGCCATGGGCTCTAGGTGGGGCAGCCATGGACCCAGAGTGGGGCAGCCATGGGCTCATGGTGGGGCAGCCATAGGCTCTAGGTGGGGCAGCCATGGACCCAGAGTGGGGCAGCCATGGGCTCAGGGTGGGGCAGCCATGGGCTCTAGGTGGGGCAGCCATGGACCCAGAGTGGGGCAGCCATGGGCTCTAGGTGCGGCGGCCATGGACCCAGAGTGGGGCAGCCATGGGCTCAGGGTGGGGCAGCCATGGGCTCTAGGTGGGGCAGCTATGGACCCAGAGTGGGGCAGCCATGGGCTCATGGTGGGGCAGCCATGGACCCAGAGTGGGGCAGCCATGGCCTCAGGGTGGGGCAGCCATGGGCTCTAGGTGGGGCAGCCATGGACCCAGAGTGGGGCAGCCATGGGCTCAGGGTGGGGCAGCCATGGACCCAGAGTGGGGCAGCCATGGGCTCTAGGTGAGGCAGCCATGGACCCAGAGTGGGGCAGCCATGGGCTCTGGGTGGGGCAGCCATGGACCCAGAGTGGGGCAGTCATGGGCTCTGGGTGGGGCAGCCATGGAACCAAGTGGTTCATCCATTGAGCCTTAAAGGCAGTCACTCTGATTCTCCCACGGTGGTACAAGATAGGACATAGCAAGAGGATACTACTATTAGTAAACAGTAAATTCGTCCCTCCCTGCTCAACGCGGTGGCGGGACGCAAGCTGGTGTCCGTGTCCCGCGCGCCGGGACACACCAAGCACTTCCAGACCATATACCTGACTCCACAGGTCAGAGCTTTATGTAGATAAACCTAACTAATATTGTTCTCTTAGCAGAGTTTCAGCTCACCATTAATAAAAACAAAAACAATGTTGCCAACAAATAAAAATCCGTTAGCAACACCATGCCCAGTGTGCACTGCAAGCAAAGGTGTCTCTTCTTCTCTTCTTCTTAGCCGTTCTCAACCAATTTGGTGTAGGCCTCCTTCAGATTGCGCCATTTCATTCGGTCTTGCGCTACCTCCATCCAATTCGTTCCGGCGACTTTCCTGACGTCATCTTTCCACCTCATTTGGGGTCTTCCTCGAGGTCTTTTCTCGCCCCACGGCCTCCATTCCAACACTGTTTTGCCCCACGAGCCATGTTTGCGGGCTATGTGTCCTGCCCATTGCCATTTCAGACTTGCCACTCTTTTTACTGCATCGGTGACCTTACTTTGTTCCCTGAGCCAGGTGTTAGTCTTACGGTCTCTCAGCGTAGTCCCCACTAATTTTCTTTCCAGTTTTCTCTGGGCGACCTGTATTTTATTGATGTTCTCCTTCGTCAGGACCCAGGTTTCTGCCCCATAGGTGAGGACCGGTAAAATGCACTGGTCAAACAACCTGGCTTTCTGCTCAGCAGTAAAATTCATTTTAAAAGCAAAGTCCAGTTTTGCGTAGGCAGCCCACATGAGACGTATTCGTCTATCTATCTCGCTACTTTGATTTTCCTTTCCCATCCTCACTTCCTGACCCAGGTAAACGTATGTCTCTACCTGTTCAATGACGGTTTGGTTTACTTTGATCGTAGCCGACCGGGTATCATTAGTCATGACCTTAGTTTTACTAAGATTCATTTCCAAACCGACATTTAAGGAGGCTTCATTCAGTTCATAGATCATGATTTGAAGATCTTCAGGATTGTCACTCAGAAGAGCGATATCGTCAGCGAACCTTAGGTTGTTCAGTCTTGCTCCCGGTAACTTAAGACCACGTTCCTCCCATGAAAGTTTTTTGAAGACATCTTCCAGTACCAGCGTAAATAATTTTGGTGAAAGAGTGTCCCCTTGTCTTACACCTCTTTTAATTTCTATGTCTTGTGTTTGGTCGACTATTGTGACTTTCATGGTAGCGTTATTGTAGATGTTCTCAATAAGCTTTGAGTATCTGTGATCTATACGAGCATTCTGTAATGCCTGAAGAACTGCCCAGGATTCCACACTATCAAACGCTTTTTTGTAGTCGATGAAAGCCACCCACAAAGGTATTTGATACTCCGTGGCTTTTTCGATTACGGTTCTCATTGTCATAATGTGATCCATGGTGCTAAATCCACGTCTGAAGCCAGCTTGTTCGGGAGGCTGGTAAAAATCAAATTTATTGGTCAAACGAAGGGTGATGATTTTGGTAAGCAATTTATACAGATGGGACAGTAAACTGATTGGACGATAGTTATTCAAATCTGCTTTGTCTCCCTTTTTAAATAACAGTATTACGTTGGCAGATTCCCAACCTCTTGGTATTTTACCCTCTTCTAGGCACTTGTTTAGCAGTATATTAGCGAAATCAATCACACGTTCTCCTCCTAGTTTGACCATTTCAACCATTATCCCATCCTCGCCAGGAGCTTTGCCATTTTTCATTTTACCCAAAGCTGTTAACATTTCCGAATAGGATATCTCCGGTACATCTTCGGACCCAACGTTCATGATACGTCTATTATGCACCTCTGTTGTCTTTGGACTTTTGGATGAATAAAGCTCTTGATAGTATTGTTCAACGGTTTGCAACAGCAATTTTCTGTCTGCTACCAGATTCCCATCTTTGTCCAAGAGTTTTGTGATTTGCCGTGAACCTTGAGATATTGCTTTCCGGAATACTTTAGGGCCTTTGTACTTTTCGATTAGGGCTTGCACAGTTCTTTCTCTGTATTCTTCAATGTCACTTTCTACCCTCTTCCTTACGTTGTTACAAAGTTTCCGGAACTCTTCTGTTGACACACGTCCCCGTTTGATTAATAGTCGTCTCTCCTCTAAAAGGTCTTGGGTTTCCTGTTTTAGTTTATGGCGGGTTTTTTTGCCTTTAGAAACTAAATTCTTTGCTTCATTATAAAGGGTGCTTTGTAAGTATTCAGCAAGTTCATCTATGCCGGAAGACGGAGTAGGCAAGGCAACAAGGACATCGTTCACTCTCTTCTGATATAAATCACTATTAACTATGAGGTTAATTGGGTCTATCCTAATTTTCCTGGATTTTACGGAAGTATACCTAGACATTTTTGCGTTTATTACGACTTTTGCTCTTATAAGTCGGTGATCACTACCAGTGTTGAATGTATTAAGGACGTTAACGTCTTTGAAAATACATTTATGACTGCTAAATACATAGTCAATTTCATTTCTGTGTCTCCCACCTGGAGATAACCATGTCCACTTTCTTTCTGCGCGTTTTTGGAAAAAGGAGCTCATATGGTAAAGGTTCTGTTGCTCTAAAAAGTTAACTAATCTATTGCCCGAGGAATTTCTACTACCATATCCAAAATTACCCATGAATGACTCTGATTCCTCCAGTTTTACACCAATTTTTGAATTAAAATCACCAGTGACTATTGTATATGTGGATTTATTTTCGGCTAAGCATCTGTCTAAGTCTTCATAAAGCAGATCTATTGAGTCGTCGGCTGCGTCACTCGTGGGAGCGTATACTTGGACAATCTTGATCGTAATTTTCTCTGTAATTTTTAATAACAAACAAATAATTCTGTCTGAAATGGAACTTATAGACATGACATTATCCCAGATTCGTTTGTTAATAAGCAGTCCAACACCATGTAGATGGGCGTTATCATCACTTCCTCGGTAGTAAAGAATATGGCCAGAGCTCAGCTTCAAACATTCTTCTCCCGGTCTCCTCACCTCAGACAAACCAACTACATCCCACGTAATTCTATCTAGCTCGTATAACAGCTCTTCAAGCCGGTCTTCTGTCCTTAACGTTCTAACGTTGTATGCCGCCACTGCAATCTCTGTTGTTCTTCCTTTCAACTTCTCATTTTTTCGACAGCTTTTTGACTCCCAGAGATTCTTAGCACCCCTGGTTCTGCCGGTGCCCACGCTGCTGTCTTTGCTGGGGTTCGCAGACCCGCTGGGAACTCGGGGCCATTGTGTTTTGTGTGCTTGCATTATTCTGAAGGGTTTAGGCTTAATTAACTCACCCGCTTGCCCAAGGCGTCTTGGTGAGTGAGAAGTGATCCAGCTTACTAGGACTATGGGTGCTACCGTTGATCTTGATAGATTCATCCGCTACCAACCCTAAGAGATACTCCTTCCCTGAATACCTCTAGACCAATAAACCATAAAGTGCCTTATTGGTCCCTCCTGTCTCTCTCTGTTCGTTGACCATGCTTCCCACTGGGGGTTCACCCAATCTTCGACATGGTTGCTCAACTTAACAGGGTCCACCACGTGAAGGCGAGAGTGGAGTTGGGGTGCAGAGGCTAGAGAAGAACACTTGAAGATCTTCTTGTATTTCGCATGACACCCCCTTGGACCCCAGCAAAGCAAAGGTGTATGTCCGACAAATTTGGGTGGCGGTGTCGCTATTGTCGTTATAGTATTGCCATTAAATATTATTTTTGCACTTTTTGGAATAAAAATTATTTTATTGTCCTTGTCAGCAAAAAGTGATCATAATGTTAATTAAAACACCTTTTTTGTTTATTAATTTCATTTCTCAATATTAACAATTAATTTTGGATTAACTAAACAATATTAATGATGTAGTTCGGGTTCTTAATGAAAGTTTCTCTTGTGTGTGTAAAACGATAACATATTATAGGAATAAACAGTTACTGCACATTATCGAGGTTTAAAACTAGGAATGGCGCGGAGTGCGCGCAGGCACGAAGCGCATCAAAACTCGGTTCGCGGCGCACTGCGGATAGCGCGCGGCAGTGTTGCCAACTGGTACTCGTTGTACCGAGCTGGAACACTGCGTTGTCTATTTGAGGAGCGCGGAGTAGGAATGGCGCTTCTTATTAGAGGCTGCGCTACAATGGCTTATTTGTAACAGCAACAACTGGCAACGCTATCCTGTAGCAGTTTTTAAAATTGACAAATCACTTAGTTCCAATTTTGGCCACCGGAACAGATAAGTTTGTCGGTCTATACGTGTTATAAAGTCTGTTATTTCCAGGTCCGTCTGTGTGATTGTCCCGGGCTGGTGTTCCCGTCGAAAGTCCCGCGTCCCATACAGATCCTGATGGGGTCGTACCCCATAGCGCAGCTGAGAGAACCATACACCGCTATAAGGTAAATCATTCTATACTAATGTTATAAAAGCTTCGTTGGTCTGGTGTAGTCTGACCAAGAAAATAAAAAACCTGCTCTGGAGCAGACTTGCGCATAATTCGAATAACTTGTTATCCGGATAATTATTCGAATAAACTATTCGTGATTCTATTCGTGAATAACGAAATAGCAATTTATTTATTCGGTTTTCGTCATTCGAATAAATTTTGCCCATCTCTGCTCTGTAGGCGTCACTTTGGCTATTGGTTATAGCAACTCTTGGTTGCTATGTTTATATGTATGTACTCACTAATAACTCACAATATCCAATAGTAACAAGACACGGTTGACAATTGACATACAATATCTAATAGTAACAAGACACGGTTGACAATTGACATACAATATCTAATAGTAACAAGACACGGTTGACAATTGACATAACACTTGACAGAATAATAATGAATGACATCTTATTGTTTTTCATTTGATTGTTGCCACTTGAAGAAATAAGTTCCAATATTTTTCAGCAATATGGCGAGGTTTTTTATTTTAATGGTCGGGCTTTAAGTATATATTTGTGTTACCTTAGTTGTTTCTGACACCCATAACACAAGTGCTTACGCTACTTACTTTAGGGTCAGATCAATGTATGTAAATGTTGTCCAGTCCAATATTCATGTATTATTCACCTGATATGCCCAGATACTTAGCAGAAAGACTGGATCTACCCAAGTTGTTAAGGATGGACCACCCAGAGAACGACGACAGCTGGTCACCCCGCGACGTGTGCGACGGCTGGGCCAAGAAGAGAGGCTACCTCACCGCCAAATCCGGCAGGTGAGACAGATAGATATTCTTTCATAAAATACAAATAGAAAGAAAAGAGAAAAAAAGAAACAAATACCAGGTGGTGGTACTAATAATTTTACCAGGTGGTAGGTTCCTGTACTGGGCCGTCTAGGTGGGTACCACCGCAGTGCCAGATATTTTCCCGTGAAATAGAAGTGTGTCAAGCATTTCTGTGTTTCGGGGAAAGGGCACTGAAGCTAGTGAAATGACTGGGTATATGAGACCTAATAACTGTCGTCTCGGTGTAGCGGGCGCAGGGCGGTGCCGGACAGTAACTGCTTAGTTACTGTTTGGCACTGAACTGTCTAAGGGCAGACGTGGCGCTTACCATCAGGTGTACGATCTGCTCGTCTTGTTACACATTGCAATAAAATTAATGGATGGGTGACCGTTCTGACCACATTTAGTGACATTAATTTCGAGCGTCTCCGTGCTTCGGAAGGCACGTTAAGCTGTTGGCTGATATTTACTATAATGTAAATATTAGTCGTCAAGCCTAGTCAGAGGCCATTTGGCGGCTTGATAACATCTGACATTAAGGTTGGTCACTTGCCTTACGCACCCCTCCACCAACCCGCACTAGGCCAGCGTGGTGGAGTATGGCCCACACTATCTCACAATTGAGATAAGGCCTGTGTTCCAGCAGTGGGAACGTATATAGGCTGATGATGATTACTGATGGTATATTCTTTTCTTTCAGGTTAGACACATACAGAGCCGCCAACAGTCTGCTGAGAATGGCATTGGACGGAAAGATATGCTTATGGCTACGACCGCCAGGCTATACGGAGAATAAAGGTGAAAATATGTATTTAATTTTAATTTCTGGCTGTGTTTTGACAATAATAATAATGTGAGCAGTATACTTATATCAAAGGCTCGAAAATCAGATGAGTCTACAATGTGGCTACTTATTGAGCGACGCTTCCTAATGTTTTCTCTCTCAATGGAATAGGCCATTGCCAAAAAAAGTAATTTAAAAATGCTAGTGATGTGCCGAGTACGGTTTGACTCGAGTCAGACTCGATTCCTGCTTTGGACTCGCTTACTCGAATACCAATTTATTTTGATTCAAGTACGCTGTACTCGATTCCGGTACTCAAGTCAGTAAGAATCGATTCGTACTCACTAGCTCGATTCTATTTATGCGAGTCAAACTGACTGAATAAAGTGCAAAAACTGTGATACGGAATCACAGTTTTTGCATTAACCACTCAACGCCGAACCGGCACTCGGGTGCCGCATAACAATAGATTTTCTATTGTGTCTAGTAATCCGGGGCTAGAAGGATTAAAAGATTTCAAAAACACAAGAAATTTGTTTAAGCACCTAAAAATCTCATCCTATTATTTATTTACTCAGATTGACAATATTACGATCATCGAGTCTGTCCGGACTCGAGTCAATATTCGAATACCTTACACAGAATCCGAGTACTGGGCTCGAATCAGGGAATCGAGTCACGATTCGAATACCGTAAAAACTGACTCGAGTCGACTCGATCCACCAAAATAGCGACTCGGCACATCACTATAAAAATCGTCTATTCCTTTATTTTTATCCTTTATATTGGACGTCCAATGTTTTTTTATTGCAATGTGTAACAAGACGAGCAGATCGTACACCTGATGGTAAGCGCCACGTCTGCCCTTAGACAGTTCAGTGCCAAACAGTAACTAAGCAGTTACTGTCCGGCACCGCCCTGCGCCCGCTACACCGAGACGACAGTTATTAGGTCTCATATACCCAGTCATTTCACTAGCTTCAGTGCCCTTTCCCCGAAACAGAAAGTGCTTGACACACTTCTATTGAATTCTATAAAGAGGAATAAAACCCTGTACCTCATTCTTAGTGATCTCATGAAACACTAGCGGGTGCCCGCGGTTTCACCCGCGTGGTTCCCGTTCCCGTGGGAATATCGAGATATCCTTTCTTAGCGGAAGCTTAGGTCATAACATCTACCTGCATGGCAAATTTCAGCCCGATCCGTCCACAGGTTTGGGCTGTGCGTTGATATCTATGTCAGTCAGTCAGTCACCTTTGAGTTTTATATACATAGATTCTTCTTCCATTGTTTCAGAAACATTCGAGACATGCAAAGAACTGAAATACATCAAATGGGTGCAGGCGCTCACTTCAGAAGAAGGTGATGACTCCAGCCCAGTGTCGTCATCAGAGAACGAGTCAGGCAGTGAAGCTGATGATGATGATGACGATGGTGAAGCTATTGGGGTCGCGAAGAACCAGTTCATGGCGTTGCTTGAGGCTGATGACTAGACTCTTAAAAATTATCATGTTGATGACTAGAAGATTCGAAATCATTCTCATTGCGTCGAAAGAAAGAAGTCCACTTCTGGACATAGGCTTCCCTAATATCTCCAAACGAAGAGTATTTTTTTATATAACACTCAGGTGTCGTTATGGCCTGTCTGGTGGTGGGCTGGTCAACATCCACAAGGCTGGCACCGGCTCGTCCCAATCGGGTGTGAAGGGGAGTTTAGTGGGTAGTGGACGCTTTAGTCTCGAGTCCCACACACGGCCGCAGGTCTAGCTAGCCTGCGAAAATGGTGGGATTCAGGGCTAAAGATATTTTAACGGGGAATTATAAAACGAGCGACTAAAAAATAACTTAGCGACTGCTGATAAAATACTGTTTTAATAACTTGAGTTGAGCGGTATGATTTTGAGTAAGCGAAAATGAAGCTTTTATGACGAATATTGATTATTATTAAAATCCAGAATGAGCTTATACAAAGTGGGTTGTGATTCATCCATTTCAGGTATTCAAATAACTAAGTGAGCGACTATTTGGTATCACAAAAATAAGAAAACAAGAACGATCGGAGATGGAAAGCGACTCGGATGAATATAGATCCTAATCTATATCCATCCGAGTCGATACTCCGAGTCCAGACCTGTGCTTCACCCTAGGCTCTCCGCCTGGGTGAAGCACGGGGACTTAAAAGGTCCCGTGCTAACACTGATGAACAGTACAGTCAAATTAAGAAAAATACATAATCTATAAATATAAAACTCAAAGGTGACTGACTGACATAGATATCTATCAACGCACAGCCCAAACCACTGGACGGAGCGGGCTGAAACTTGGCATGCAGGTAGATGTTATGACGTAGGCATCCGCTAAGAAAGGATTTTGATCAATTCCCACGGGAACGGGAACCACGCGAGTGAAACCGCGGGCGCTAGTTTAACATAATAATCAATATTTTAATTTAACGCATTTTTTTCTAAACTCCCCCGGTATCCCCGAACCCCCAAAAAGGGCTAGCCGGTGCCAGCCTTGTGTATCACACAGATCAGATGAGCCTACAGTCTGGCAGCACATTGAGCGACGCTTCCAGATGAAGTATCCCTCAGTGGAATAGGCCGCAGTGACCGCTTACCATCAGGTGGGCTGCACTGTGTGCCTGTACTGAGACAAGACATCTATTGCATTTATTTATTTATTAACACTTCATTCATTTATTACGTTTTGAAAGACTGAAGAATCGTGGCACCTAATATATATATCCAACCTCAGAAATGCGAAAGTATGCGAGAATGAAATGGATGTATGTTAGTTACTCTTTTACACGTTATCTACTAACAAAAATTAGTAGCATGTTAGTGTTTCCCTAAGCATAGTAACGTTTAAACCTGTTCAAGGTTGGGCTAAATGTTTTTTTCTCACTTAGACATGTTAGGGGGCAGATTCACCACTGAAAGATTAGTGTGTACAGTGGTTAGAGCGTTGGGCTCTAAAACCCGGAGGTCGCGGGTTCGAATCCCGCGGGGAGCATCACTTTGTGTGATTGTTTCCAGTTTGATTATGACATTAGGTTGGAATCATCCTGAATGTCTGAAAATAATGATGATTCCGTGTTTCGGAAGGCAGCAATTTTATTTGACTAAATAAATACGTGGTATAGAGTGGCCGAGGATCGATCAGCGTGGCGAGCATTTGGAGAGGCCTATGTCCAGCAGTGGACTGTCACAGGCTGATGATGATGATGAAATAAATACGAACATTATCTTTCAGTGGTGAAACTGGACTTTAGCCTTATTTTTCTAATAAACAAAAGAAGTTTTGTATTAAAAAAAATATATGTCCACGCGTGTGAAGACGTGGGCAAAAGATCGTGTTAGTAATACTGTTAACATTGCTATGATTCTGCATAAACTTTATTTTTAATTACTGTTGTAATTTTATAATGGATAATATTTATTGCTTAATAAATTATCTTTAATAACAAAAACGTTTTATTGTACCGCGGTTTCACCCGCGCGTAATAATTTCCGCCTGTAATTTCTTTTTTCAAATATCCCTTACTTCCCCCCACATTTTCGGGATCAAACTAACCTATGTTCACCGGGGATAGTGTAGCTTTCCAGCAGTGAAAGAATTATTCAAATTGGTTCAGTAGTTTAGGAGCCTATTCAATAGGCCGCGTTTACCATAATATTTACTTTAGGGATGGAAATGAAAATAAACTAAAAATCATTTTAAAACAATTCATTTATTTCATTTGACTTTGTATAAAAAAAAACACATAATTAATATATTTCCTTATAAATTAAAATATTGCATAAGTATCATGGCAAATCTTTTGAGATTAAAATACATCAGGTTAATACAATTTATTACATACTAGCTATGGCCCCTGCTTTGTCGCAAGGAATTGGAAGTAGCCTAAATACGATTTATAATATCAGTTATCTATCAGTGAAATTTGCATTCAAATAGGTTCAGCCGTTTGGGAGATTACACGAAAAAACAAAAAGTATGGAATGAAATCAGTCGGAACTATATGAAACGGACCAAAAAGGGTACTGGGTTCATATCCCAGGTTGGACCAATAACTCGTAGTTTAACATAAAAAAAAACTCGGTCACGGTTCGAAGTCTGGAAGTTGGCGCACTATCACTCACCAAACGAAGCGCCAACAACGCTAAAGACCCACAAACTTATGTTCCGATGGCGGCGTCGCTACTGTCGTTTTAGTACTGTCATTAAATATCGTTTTTTCATTGCAAAAACTGACATTTCACGTAGTTCCAATTTTGGCCACCGGAACAGATAAGTTTGTCTGTCTATAAATCTTCGTATGTCGATGTGGAAAATTTGTATTAGTCTATTTCTAGACGATGTTGGGTACTATAGCCACTGGTAGAGGCTGGGCGTGGCCTATGTTCTGGACGATGTTCTGCTGGAAGTACTGCATGCGGTTCGCCAGTTCCATTTCCGGGTAAGGCTCTTGTTTTTTTATTGGTGGTACGGCTCGGGTTTGCTGTAAAAATTATTTAAAGTTAGTATGTGGTGGTGTGGTAAATATACTTTTTCAGAGTCCGACTGGCTCGCTACCACCCCCACAGGTGAAATTTGCCGCCATAACAGCTCTGGCTGTGTTCCGGCAATATTAATGTGGGAGCCAGTATACTTGACATCAAAGCCTCGAAGATCAGATGAGCCTACAGTCTGGCAGCACATTGAGCGACGCTTCCTGGTGAAGTGTCCCTCAATGACGAGCCGTGTAATTCACCCAGGTGAACCATGGGTCAGAACAAGTGCCCGTAGTCCACCCAGGTGAACTTGCTAGGTGTACTACGGAGCAGGAACGGTTTGGTGTAATGGTCGAGAAGTCGGCTATTACACCAGAGGTCGCGGGTTCGATCCCCGCACGCGCACGGTACAAACATTTGTGTGCATGAACATGTCTGTTTGTATCGGTCTGGGTGTTTCTATGTATAATATGTATGTATTTACAAAAAAAAAGTATATAAGTAATGTTTATCCGTTGTCTGGCACCCATAGCACAAGCTAATACTGAGTTTGGGGCCAACTGAACTAGTATAAAAAAAACATACCTTAGCCCGTTTGTTGTTGTCATGCATCATCTTCATATGCTTGTAGATGCTGGTCTGCCAGGTGAACGTGGCGGGGCACAGCTTGCACTTGAAGCTCTTCGTGGTAGACCGGTTCGTGTGCATCGCCCACACGTGGCCTTTCAGTCTTTTCACCGTCTGAAGAGAGTAAATAAACATGTGTAATGTGAAATGACACGTCACAGTGACACTGGGTAGGCCAGCACAAGAGGCATCGAACAAGACTAACGAGACCTCGGTAAAAGTTGCTCGGTTTTCAAGATGTTGCCAATTTAAACTTTTCTAAATTTTCACGTTTTTTAACGTGTTCAGTGCTAGCATTAAGTTAGATAGCCCTCATGTTTGGATTTATTTGTATTCTTGTTGCGAATATCTTATGCTATCTAACACGTTAAAAAACGTGAAAATTAGGAAAAGTTTCATTTTTGGGACACCCTGTATATTTAGTGGTATTTATTGCACTACACTTGCACCACAATCTAGGATTTTTCAAGTCAAATTATTTATAACATTAAAGCGACTGCCATCTTACCTTCATAACCATTGAAAGGGGAACCAGTCCCCTTAATTCCAGTATGTTCAACTATTAGTTCAACCAGTTAAACAAATCCCACCAAAAACATAATAGTCCAGTCAACGAATAATTTTGGATGGAAAAGTCGAAAGCAGAAACTTTGACTTAGGAACTTTATTTGGACTAGCTAGGAGATAAACATACTAAAAGTCCCCACCCCTCCGGGGTGAGCCCGAGGGGGAGGGGCACAAAGAAGGTCCCGTTTTTTGGTTTTTTGCTTACTTCTCGAAAACGGTGCTTCGTACAAAATTTTGTTGTACTACACTAATTAAATTCTCTACAACTTTGTCTTTTACACTTTGTATCTATCTCCAATTATTGCCTACAGTACGCGCGCGAGTTCATGTCCATCCTAAAGAATGCGGTAGTGCTGTAACTTAACCTAATTATACTAAGTAATATCGGTATCGATAGTCATTACCTATTAGGTCAACCATATCCATCCCATATTTTTTAGTTAGTAAACTACACTGAGCAGCAATGAAACCGGCCCACTAGGCTTTTTTCATACAAACGTGGTCACTTTAACGTCTCATAGATAGAAAACTATTTGCAACTGTGCAATGATTATTACGTCAATGGAGAGGCCAAACGCTCAATTGTCGAATCACAGTTTCAAAAATTGCCAAAAACCTTTAAATTTTCTCAAAAAGGAAAAACAATAAACCGTACTCAACGCTCCATACATCGTAACATGAAGTTTGACTTGACTTATTTGTTTTTCCTTTTTGAGAAAATTGAGCGGTTTTTGGCAATTTTTGAAACTGTGATTCGACAATTGAGCGTTTGGCCTCTCCATTGACGTAATAATCATTGCACAGTTGCGAATAGTTTTCTATCTATGAGACGCTAAAGTGACCACGTTTGTATGAAAAAAGCCTAGCGGGCCGGTTTCATTGCCGCCCAGTGTAGGTATTCGTTTCTGAAACGCTTTCCTACAATGGGGTTGCCTCGAAGAGATCGCTTCAAGCGACAAGATCGCCTTTGCATGGTTGTCATGTATTAGATAAGTTTACTTGATCTGTATATTTTTAGTGTGAGAAAGTGATTCTATCTGTTTGCAACTCATGAAATAAATATACCCAACACTTTTTAATGATTTATTACAAAAATGAAAAAAAATAATAATTATAAAATGCAACATTTAATCAGTCACCATCACTATCAATCACACATTAGTCTTGTTACTAAACAACACAATTATAAAATATCGAGGCGCGCTTGTCATTGTCTATGGCGGCAACACTCGCTGCGGACACGCGGGGCGGCGGGTGAGGGCGGGGCGCGCTGCCCCCGCGTGCCGCCTCAGTCCCCGATGGACATGAACTCGCGCGCGTACTGTAGCTATAAGCTTCTAAAAGTGGCAGATTTTCAAAAATGTGTTCTACACTCTTATACATTTTCTGGCATATATTTGTTCTCAGCTGCTACCGTAGATCTACACGCGGTAGCGTGTCAAGCCAAGTTCAAGCAAAGGAACGGGCTAGCCAGCGCCAAATTTATATTTACACGAACCATTTGGTGTCACATTTGACCCTTCTATAACTTAAAACCTATTTAACGTAAACACATAAAACTACGTGAGTTTAATAAGATCCATAAGGACACCTAGAAGCCCAAATTTCATGAAGCTAGCTCAAACGGTTATGAAGATATGAAGGTGAAAAAGTCGTAATAATTAGTATTGACTCACTGCCTTATAGTAGGAAAAACTTACGTTCATTTTTGAAAATCGACCACTTTTAGAAGCTTATAGCTTGGCAATGATTGGAGATAGATACAAAGTGTAAAAGACAAAGTTGTAGAGAATTTAATTAGCTTTTATTATGTAGTACAACAAAATTTCGTACGAAGCACCGTTTTCGAGAAGTAAGCAAAAAACCCAACAACGGGACCTTCTTTGTGCCCCCCCCCCCCCCCCTCGAGCTCACCCCGGAGGGGTGGGGACTTTTAGTATGTTTATCTCCTAGCTAGTCCAAACAAAGTACCTAAGTCAAAGTTTCTGCTTTCGACTTTTCCATCCACACCCCCCTTTTGAGCATTCATTGACTGGACTGTAAATGTAAAAAAGGAGAGCCAAGTTCAATACAAAAATTATGGGCTGTGGGCTTCGCAGCAAAAAGAATGGAGATCTAAACGAGTGCCAAGTTTGAGTGCCAAGTTTATGATCTTAAAGTAGGTTAGATCTAAAAATAGAAAAAAAAATAGGGGGGGGGGATTCCGAATTGGACAAATCGTGTAAGTAGTATGTTCAACTTATCATATACCTACTTGGAAAGTTTTGCCAGTCAATTTTTGAAAAGAAGACTGCATCAATATTGCAATAGTTTCTCACAGCAGTGGGGAACTGACCCTCAAAATTATAATCTTGGTACTCATTAACGTGTTCGTTTCTTTCCTTCCTTAAAAATCCCAAGATGCGTTATTCTCCGACTCACCTTGTAAGACTTCCCGCAGACTTCGCAGAGATGTTCTCCGTCAGGTTCCTTCTTCTTGTTCTCGTGAATATTCCTCATGTGGTTCACCATTATCTTGGCTGTCTTGAACGGCTGTAATAAATAAATAAACAAATATCCTTAGATATTATTCATACAGCGCCATCTAGCACTAAGCAACTAGCTAGTGTGCCAGAAATCGAAAAAACATTAAATTTCTTATAAATCTATGTAATAATATTATATAAAAGAAAGTGGTGTTTATAACTCAAGAACGGATGAACCGATTTGGCTGAAAATTGGTGGAGAGGTAGCTTAGAACCAGGAGACGGACAAAAGATACTAAGATAGGGGAAGGGGGATAGAATGGGGGGAGGGGGGGGGGATAGTTGAAAAAGGAAATTAAGCGCGGGTGAAGCCGCGAGGGCGACCGCTAGTTCAAAATAAAATGTCAGCCTTAAATGGCAAAGGCCTCCATCTTTGAAATCATGTTCTCGCTCATACGGGTACTGGGTATATGAGACCTAATAACTGTCGTCTCGGTGTAGCGGGCGCAGGGCGGTGCCGGACAGTAACTGCTTAGTTACTGTTTGGCACTGAACTGTCTAAGGGCAGACGTGGCGCTTACCATCAGGTGTACGATCTGCTCGTCTTGTTACACATTGCAATTAAAAAATACCTTAAAACAGACGGAGCACTGATACTTGACTCTCTTCAGATGGTCCCAGTCCACATGATCCACCATGCACCACTTAGAAGCGAACTTCTTCCCGCAGTAGCTACATGCATGCCTGCAAAAGGAATAATTCTTTTATATTATTTATGTAGATATGTACTTTTGTTAATATTTTTCAAATAATATTTGGTTAGTTAATTTTATGAAAAGTAAATCTTCTTCTTAGGTGCCAGAACTAAATAAAAATTATTTAGCACTACATTTCGGTATGTGGGAAAGGATTTTTGGCTTATACTTCCATTTTGTAAATCTGGAGTCTGTTCAGAATACGTTTTTTTCGGAGGAGAATGCATTTATGCACCATAACCGCAGGCTAGCTAGACCTACGGCCGTGTGTGGGACTCGTGACTAAAGCGTCCACTACCCACTAAACTTCCCCGATTTCCCCTTCACATTCGATTGGGACGAGCCGGTGCCAGCCTTGTGGCTATTGACCAGCCCATCCCCGGTTTGTCCACAATACCTGCATGTACAGATGCCTGTGTCCACAAAACCTGCATGTACAGATGCCTGTGTCCACAACACCTGTCTGTACAGATGCCTATGTCTACAACACCTGCATGTACAGAGTTCTGTGTCTACAACACCTGCATGTACAGACAAAACTGTGTCTACAACACCTGCATGTACAGATTTCTGTGTCTACAACATCTGCATGTATAGACTTCTGTGTCCACAACACCTGCATGTACAGACTTCTGTGTCTACACCTGCATGTACAGACTTTTTTGTCTACAACACCTGCATGTACAATGCCGGTGGCCACAACACATGCACGACAGGATGCCTATGCGTGCACTCGTGCGTGTGTTGCCGTCTCTCTCGCACAGTACACGCGTCTCACTCACACGTAAGCGTGTTCGGGCACGTGCCGCTTGCTGAGCCGCATGTGGTTGACGTAGCACTCGCGGCTGGAGAAGCTCTTCCCGCAAGGCCTGCACTCGTGCGTGTTCCCGGATTCTCTCTCGCGGTGGTTCCGCATGTGCCGGGCGAGGTTCCGCTTCCACTGGAACATCGTGCCGCAGATCGGGCACGGGTAGGTCAGCCCGTTGTGGATTACCCTGGAAGAAAAGGGATTTTTAACCTTTTCCACGCCACGCTTTTTTCCGAAAATGGCGCCCCACACGCCACGACCGTTTTGAGACGCATTTATAGTAGTGCGGAGACACTATGTTATCGAGGTTGATTAAAAATGTTAATATTGAAATGATTTTAAACTAATGTTTGAATTAAAATCACCCTATTGTTCAAATATAGAAAGAATAAAACAATTTTGAAATAATTCAGGAGGATATTTTTTTATTTAAAGCGCAAAAATATATCTTAGAGGAATTCCCTTTCGCATCACTATTTGTCTGATATATAAGACTTTGGCGTACCAGATGAAGCGCAGCAGAAGGCATACAGGCTTTATCTAGTTTTAGTGATGTGACTACTTCCGGTTTGGGTATCATAATATCGATAAGTTTGTAAATAAATGTTATTAATAACGATAATTGCTTTACTGCTACCCCATTCTCGAACCGCCCCTCGCCCGCACCCTTTAAATAAATCTAAGTCATTCCAAAATAAAAAATTGTTAGGGCAGGTTGTCAGTGGTGTAGCAATGGCCGGGAGGGGGGGGGGGGGACAGTCCGCACCGGGCGGCACTTTTTAGGGGGCGGCAAAATTTCACAATAAATAATAAAAAATAATAAGAAAAAATAATAATAAATATCTCTGGACGTTATTCACACAGCGCCATCTAGCCCCAAACTAAGCATTAGCTTGTGCTATGGGTGCCAGATAACGGATAAACATTTATATACTTTTTTTTGTAAATACATACATATTATACATAGAAATACCCAGGGCGATACAAACAGACATGTTCATTCACACAAATGTTTGTACCCTGCGGGGATCGAACCCGCGACCTATGGTGCAATAGCCGACTTCTCGACCACTACACCAAATGGCTCGTCAATAAAAAAAATGGAACCATTTTAAATTTTTATCGCAACTATTTGTAGTATAAAATTTAAAGTTGAAGTATCCCAAATGGAATAGGCTGCAGTGACCACTTACCGTTTGACAATTGAAGAAGTAAAAAAAAAGGGCGCCAAAATTGTCTTCCGCCCCGAACGGCTTACTTCTACTCTACGCCACTGCAGGTTGCTCCATTTTTGCGATTGATTGCTGACAACGATTCTAGGATATTAAAATGGCAATGCATGGAGGTAAGCATTTCTGTTTTATGCTCTAAATAAATTTTGCTTACATTAACGAACGCTTGCTTATATAAGGCCCCGAACACTGTTTGTTGTATGATTTTTTCAAATAATGACTAAATAATTCGACATTCCATACAAAAATTAATTTCATTTTAGTTATTTTGTATGGAAAGTCTTTTTTTTTTGTCTTATCAAGAAAACTCACAGAACAAATATTGTTCGGGGCGTTACGTATGTATTTCAAGTGAATTTAAATTTAAATGACAATGTTAATCAATTATTTATTAAAAACTACTAACTTAGCTTATAACTGACGTAATTATTTTAGCTTTTTACTTAACGTAATTATATGGATACCAACGGGAGATTTTCTGACAGGCCATTTAAAAAAAAAAGTTTCCAAAAGCTTTACTAGATGGCGTTGAACGAAGTATGTATAAGTCTAGTATTTGTTTATGATCTATTTTTACCTCTGGCACAGATAATATAATACTCTGGTTTTTTTAACTAGGAGCCATAATATTTACTCATTCTTCTTCTTCTTCATAATTAATAGCTTGCTTTGTGTTTTTTATTAACAATTCCGCCAATAAGTATTTTTTTCGGAAATGACATCTGACATAAACAAAACGTTTCGTTTTATCAAAAACAGTCATTGGAAAAAGTCCAAAAAAAAAAAAAAAAAATCTATTGAGAACTAACAAAACGGGCAAAATCGCCCATTTTATTGTCCGAAATTAACGATTTTTTTTTATTTAAAAGGTAATTAATAATATTATGTTTCATGAAAATTCTTTTTACACAGCAACAACTATGGGATTGTTGTTTCATTAGACAACATTATTACATAATTATATTGCAGTTACGATACGAATAACACAACTGACACAAAATATTAATTGCAACGAATGTGTCACATTTTAAAAACATATATTCAGAATACCTTCAATTCACATCACTAAATTAATTTTTCTAGAAACATCCATCGTCTCTGACGTCACATCCTGTCTTATATATCAGACTTTGGCGTACGGTGATAATGAAAAGATTCATTACGATAGTGTTGGGAAATACAACTGTCGATAAGTGTAATATAATATAAAAAGTGAGCTGGTTTTGTACGATTTCACATGAAATGTTGACCATCTTAAAATAATCTCGTAATAAGGTTATGCTTATGTATCATATTAATTGAAAATATTTACGATTTGAAGTAAATACTGTAGTATTTTGTATATATATTATAGAATTGGGTACGTCACTATCTGTCGCATATATCAGACTTTGGCGCTGGGCTATTACGTTAAATGTCTCTAAGATGTTGGCCAAAAAAAGGTTTGTTTTGTAAGGGTTTTTAGGGTAAAAAGACGTGAAAATATTCTGCAATTTTAACTTAATTTTATTCTGTACACATTAAACGTTTGAAAATATTCACAAAAAAAGTATTAAACTCATTCAGGCAAGTAAAAATACAACGTTTCTTGATCCTGTTTTTTTGTCTGATATATCAGACGTTGGCGTGGTGGGCACGAAAATGGTTTGTCTGATATATCAGACATTGGCGTGGAAAGGGTTAATGTCTGTGGTAGAGAATTTTCGAACTACAAGAGCTGGTCATATTCATGATTAAAATTTCATATCTTTGTCATTTTTGACATATTTTATTTTATTTGTGACATGTACAATTGACATTCATATTAATATGTGCTTCATATGAGCCTAAATTGAATAAATGAATTTGATTCTTGATTCTTTGATTCTTGTGAGTGATGGAGTTCGATTATTATTACATATATGTGCGTATTTACTAGCTTGCTGCTGCGGACCGCGTGTGCCTGGGCTGTTCATCTGTCTGCGAACTGATCTAGCTTAGCAAGCATAAAGACTAAGTCTTTATTTCACTTCACAACGAATCGACGTGATTTTTACTATGTTTGTTATAGTTTTAATCCCAAAATATTACATTCCTGCGTGAAACGTCATTTTTTTTATTGCAATGTGTAAACCTGATGGTAAGCGCCGCGTCTGCCCTTAGACAGTTCAGTGCCAAATAGTAACTAAGCAGTTACTGTCCGGCACCGCCCTGCGTCCGCTACACCGAGACGACAGTTATTAGGTCTCATATACCCAGAAATTTCACTACAGTCTACACTTAAGTTTATCCAATTATACTTACACATGAGCCTGATAGCTTTTCTTCGAATGGAAGATCTTGGGACAGCCGCGACAAGGGATGTACTGTTTCTCCTTAGGTTTATCCTCCTTCCCTTCCGTCTGCATTCTGGAAACAGGAGTATTTTCATTTAATATTTATATCATAAATAATTAATAGCCAAATACATTTCATTTTCTCACTCACTTGAGATGATATTTAAGCGTCATCTTGCTAGCGAAGACTTTCCCACAGCAGTCGCACTGCAACTTCTCTTTATGATATTTGTTGCGATGGTACGCTAGCTTTGATCGTGTACTGAAACAATCAAATCCCATAGCACTCATGTAGACAAGAAATAAAATTGGGCCAAGTATGCTACCCTGCGTGACTCCAAATAATAGTTGATTTTTCACTTGTAACTGAATCTACCGGACTTAATGCTTTCAGCCAGATACGTAACTACAAAACCAGTCCAGTGCTAATTATCTGACTCCCAAATGGTCTAGTTTTTGTAACAGGATAGGCACTGGAACTGTGTCAAAAGCTTTGGCTAAGTCAATGAAACCGTTATGCAAACCCTATTTTTCTTCTTATTCAAAGCAGATGACACTATTAGATACTTTTGACACCGTGCCCTCATTTAATCGACCCAATCTTATTAGTCTTTATTGGTTCTGCGGGCATGAGTCCCGCTCACTGCTACTTCAACTGACATGTTGAACCTATGTTAATCCTACTAATATTATAAATGCGAAAGTCTGGATGTTTGTTTGTTACTCAATCACGCCTAAACGGCTGAACGGATTTAGATGAAATTTGGCACACGTATAGTTTATAACCCGGATTAGGACATAGGCTAAATTCCTACGGAAAACGTCTCATTCCCGCTGGAATAACAATTATTTTGAAACTACTGGAGCGATTTGATTAATTCTTTCACTGTTGGAAAGCTACACTATCCACCGTAAACATACGAGTACTTTCGATTCCGGAAATGATTTGAAAAAAGAAATTACGCCCGGGTGAAACCGCGGGCGGAAGGCTAGCTAGTATGTAAATAGATTAAAGTATCTCACCTGAAAGTCTTCCCACACTCGCTACAAGCCTGCATCTTCCTCGCTCCATGCGTGGCGGCATGCGTCGCCGCGTGTCTCCTCACGGCGGTGCACCAGCCGCACACGCGACACCGGTACGCCGCGAGATGCATCGCGCGGTGGCTGCGCACGTGCTCGCGCGTGAGGAAGTACGACTGGCACACGTCGCACTGGTAGCACACCGAGCCTTTCTACAACAACCGGCCTTGTCAGCATGGGCGTAGCTACGTGGCGTAGCGATAGGGGGGGGGGGGCGGTGACCGATGGTCAAGAAGTTTGCCGGCACCTATACTTAACCGGTCGACCAATGACACACGTGCACGCGCGTGAGGAAGTACGACTGACACACGTCGCACTGGTAGCACACCGAGCCTTTCTACAACAACCGGCCCTGTCAGCACGTAGCTAAGTTTTGTTATATTATTGATGAATGGAAACAACATTTTTTAGATACATAGATGACGTCATCATAATTAAGGGTTAAGCTTTTCAAACCTTTAAAGAAATTCCTAGTAGCCGCTTGCACCATGATCCAGGCGCCTGGATCATGGTGCACTCCTTGCTGTCCAGGTCCGAGAACACTCACCACTTGATGCTTCCCCTGGTGGTGGTCAGCCATGAGCCGGCGCGTGCTGAAGGTCATGAGGCAGGGCGCGCAGCGGTGCTTCCTGGCGGCGAACTCCTTGCTGTCCAGGTCCGAGAACACTCACCACTTGATGCTTCCCCTGGTGGTGGTCAGCCATGAGCCGGCGCGTGCTGAAGGTCATGAGGCAGGGCGCGCAGCGGTGCTTCCTGGCGGCGAACTCCTTGCTGTCCAGGTCCGAGAACACTCACCACTTGATGCTTCCCCTGGTGGTGGTCAGCCATGAGCCGGCGCGTGCTGAAGGTCATGAGGCAGGGCGCACAGCGGTGCTTCCTGGCGGCGAACTCCTTGCTGTCCAGGTCCGAGAACACTCACCACTTGATGCTTCCCCTGGTGGTGGTCAGCCATGAGCCGGCGCGTGCTGAAGGTCATGAGGCAGGGCGCGCAGCGGTGCTTCCTGGCGGCGAACTCCTTGCTGTCCAGGTCCGAGAACACTCACCACTTGATGCTTCCCCTGGTGGTGGTCAGCCATGAGCCGGCGCGTGCTGAAGGTCATGAGGCAGGGCGCGCAGCGGTGCTTCCTGGCGGCGAACTCCTTGCTGTCCAGGTCCGAGAACACTCACCACTTGATGCTTCCCCTGGTGGTGGTCAGCCATGAGCCGGCGCGTGCTGAAGGTCATGAGGCAGGGCGCGCAGCGGTGCTTCCTGGCGGCGAACTCCTTGCTGTCCAGGTCCGAGAACACTCACCACTTGATGCTTCCCCTGGTGGTGGTCAGCCATGAGCCGGCGCGTGCTGAAGGTCATGAGGCAGGGCGCGCAGCGGTGCTTCCTGGCGGCGAACTCCTTGCTGTCCAGGTCCGAGAACACTCACCACTTGATGCTTCCCCTGGTGGTGGTCAGCCATGAGCCGGCGCGTGCTGAAGGTCATGAGGCAGGGCGCACAGCGGTGCTTCCTGGCGGCGAACTCCTTGCTGTCCAGGTCCGAGAACACTCACCACTTGATGCTTCCCCTGGTGGTGGTCAGCCATGAGCCGGCGCGTGCTGAAGGTCATGAGGCAGGGCGCGCAGCGGTGCTTCCTGGCGGCGAACTCCTTGCTGTCCAGGTCCGAGAACACTCACCACTTGATGCTTCCCCTGGTGGTGGTCAGCCATGAGCCGGCGCGTGCTGAAGGTCATGAGGCAGGGCGCGCAGCGGTGCTTCCTGGCGGCGAACTCCTTGCTGTCCAGGTCCGAGAACACTCACCACTTGATGCTTCCCCTGGTGGTGGTCAGCCATGAGCCGGCGCGTGCTGAAGGTCATGAGGCAGGGCGCGCAGCGGTGCTTCCTGGCGGCGAACTCCTTGCTGTCCAGGTCCGAGAACACTCACCACTTGATGCTTCCCCTGGTGGTGGTCAGCCATGAGCCGGCGCGTGCTGAAGGTCATGAGGCAGGGCGCGCAGCGGTGCTTCCTGGCGGCGAACTCCTTGCTGTCCAGGTCGGCGGCTCGCTGCGCCCACATCTGCTGCTCCGACATCGTGAACACTTCCACCAGCTCTGGTGGGAGGCTGCGAAGGTGCTTCTGGGTTTTGTCTTCTTGTTTTACTTTTGGGGACTGTAAACAATATGACTAATATTTAGCCGCTGCGCCATCTTAGTAAGTATTAGTAAGAAAGTGGACAATATTGTCAGCAAATTGATCACAAATTTATAAAATAACGTAATATAAAACACATAGAAGATTGTTGTGCTTTTTATTTATTATAGGGGTACCCTCCTCCCCAACGTGTGCTTTTTACAGGTTACCCACAGTATGGCTAGGGATTTTCTAGATTCTAGAGTGATGTTCCTCATGGGTTTTGTCCGCCTCCATGGAAAAATGGCTAAGCCGCTCATGGGTTCGATTCTCGCCTTAAGTCTGGTTGGTGGTAGGACTTTTTCAGAGTCCAGAGGCAAAATTTCCTGGAGGAGCAAAAGAAAAGAAAAAAAGGGACGGCAGAATTATAAAAAAGGGCGGCAGAATTGTCTTCCGCCCCGGGCGACTGAGACCCACGCTACGCCACTACCACAGGGAAAAACGTCATAACAGCTCTGTATGTATTTATAATATGCCAGTGCACTTGGAAACAAAGGCTCAAAGGCTGACAAGGGCTTTAAATTATGTACTTATAAAAAAGGAAGACATCAAATAAAAAAATATGGCTGGCACATACGTCATACTTGTGCTGCAGGTGCCACCTTTGGGCACTGGTCTTCCAGGGCTCACGGATTTTTCTCGATTATAGTCTCATTCTTATACTTTATTCTGTATGGCTTGGTATTCTAAAACCAATCAGTAATTGTATCAAACAAATTGTAAACAAACATGGCGATGAAAAAGAGTAACTGTCGAGTTTCTTGCCGGTTCTTCTCGGCAGATGACTGCATTCCGAAGCCGGTGGTAGAGTCACTCTGTAATTGACGATTCATAAATACTTGATACAAGTTTACATGAATAAAGAATATTTTGATTTTGATTTTAAAACCCACCGTTTCCTCAGCCACATCCTCTCCTTTCCTCTTTCTCCCTCTCTTCTTCTTCTTCCCTTCCTTCTTCTCCTTGCTCCGCTTCAACTGAGACAGCTGCACGTCATCCTCTGACGTGTCATCCCGGTCCTGACCCGGGAAGTCATCGGGGAATATTTCTGGGAAGCTGGATTCTGCTTCGATGTTGTCTTCTTCTTTCTTTACCCCGTCACCTGAAACAGCATGTATTTTAATGATTTTAAAAAGCCGTTAACAACTTTAGCGGCATCGATGTGAACCGACACCAATGCAATGGCTAGCTACCACCCCCACAGGTGAAATCTGCCGCCATAACAGGTCTGGCTGTGTTCCGGCAATATTAACCCACCAAAAACATAAATGTGAAAAAGGAGAGCCAAGTTCAATACAAAAATTATGTTTGGCTGTGGGCTTCGCCGCAAAAAGAATGGAGATCTAATTGAGTGCCAAGTTCTATGATCTTAAAGTAGGTAAGATTTGACTTGGCCAGTTTTTATTACATCAGTCGTTTTATAAAGTTATTCAACATATATTATATAATTTTATAGATAGATAGATAGATATACTCTTTATTGCACAAAATTATAAAAGAAAATAATAAAAGAAAATATGTTACAAAAATGGGTGATACAATGTAGGCGGACTTATTGCTAATAGCAATCTCTTCCAGTCAACCTTAAGGTAGAGGAAAATTCTAAATTAATTTTAAAAAGTAGGCAGTGCAAAACTCAAGAACAAGAAATAAATACAAGTAGAACACAATTCAAACTTCTCAAAAAAGTAAGAGAAAAAAAAACAATACAAAAAAAATAAAATATAACATATACTTACTTATATAGGCATACACATACACATACTTATACATACATACATACATACCGACTATGTATTTATGTATTTTAAATCTGATAAAAACTGGCCAAGTCAAATCTTACCTACTTTAAGATCATAGAACTTGGCACTCAATTAGATCTCCATTCTTTTTGCGGCGAAGCCCACAGCCAAACATAATTTTTGTATTGAACTTGGCTCTCCTTTTTCACATTTATGTTTTTGGTGGGATATCATTACTTTTTGTAAAGAAAACTAGGCAGGTATTGAGATTTAATGTGGTGCCGCGCGCCGCCGAAGACACACCGTCGCGTTGGCCGGTTGTTTAGCGCGCGTTCAGGACTGACTGACTTATAGTAGCAAAACCTAACCTACTTCCAGATGACCTAGAAGGATGAAATTTGGAATCCAGATCGATAATTGTGTGTGACCGTAGGAAAACATGGGAAAATGGAAAAAAGTTAAAAAATAGGGGGAGGGGGGGGGGTTTCCCCACCTAATTTTTAACTTTTTTCTATTTTTAGATTTTTCCCTACGGTTACACACAATTACCAAGCTGGATTCCAAATTTAATCCTTCTAGGTCATCTGGAAGTACGTTAGGTTTTGTTACCCTAACCAGTAGCAAAACCTAACCCACTTCCAGATGACCTAGAAGGATGAAATTTGGAATCCATATCGATAATTGTGTGTAACCGTAGGAAAAAATCGGAAAATGGAAAAAAGTTAAAAAAATAGGGGGAGGGGGGGGGGTTTCCCCCCCTAATTTTTAACTTTTTTCTATTTTTAGATTTTTTCCTACGGTTACACACAATTACCAAGCTGGATTCCAAATTTCATCCTTCTAGGTCATCTGGAAGTACGTTAGGTTTTGTTACCCTAACCAGTAGCAAAACCTAACCCACTTTCAGATGACCTAGAAGGATGAAATTTGGAATCCAGATCGATAATTGTGTGTAACCGTAGGAAAAAATCTGAAAATAGAAAAAAGTTAAAAATTAGGGGGGGAAACCCCCCCCCCCTCCCCCTATTTTTTAACTTTTTTCCATTTTCCGATTTTTTCCTACGGTTACACACAATTATCGATCTGGATTCCAAATTTCATCCTTCTAGGTCATCTGGAAGTACGTTAGGTTTTGCTACTATAAGTCAGTGAGTCAATACTAATTTTTACGACTTTTTGACCTTCATATCTTTATAACCGTTTGAGTTAGCTTCATGAAATTTGGGCTTCTAGGTGTCCTTATGGACCTTTTTAAACTGACGTAGTTTCATGTGTTTACGTTAAATAGGTATTAAGTTATAGAAGGGTCAAAAGTGCCACCAAATGGTTCGTGTAAATATACACTTGGCGCTGGCTAGCCCGTTCCTTTCCTTTTTGCTTGAACTTGGCTTGACACGCTGCCGCGTGTCTAGATGTGGGAGCCAGTACACTTGAAATCAGAGGCTCGAAGATCAGATGAGTCTACAGTCTGGCAGCTCATTGAGGGACGCTTCCAGGTGAAGCCTCCAATAATATCTAAAAGCCAAGCCAGTCAAAATATCTTGGCACCAAAAGAAAATTAACTCTATTACACTCAAGTAAAGGTGCGTTTCCACTGACGCGGAGCGGGGCGGAGAGGAGCGGAGAAGAGCGGTGACACGTGGTCAGTGTTTCCACTGAAGCGGAGCTGGGCGGAGAGGAGCGGAGTGGAGCGGAGCGGAGCGAAGCATACTTTGGAATCGCGCATTTTTGCGCTTAGTTACACTTAATCCATAGTATAATTATTATGAGTACTGCGTACAGTATGGCCACTCCCTGCCTCCCCCTGAATGCGCTCTCACCCGCGATCAGTTACCTTACAGTTACCGACTGCAAAGGACGCGGTGTGCACTTTTTAATATTCAATATTTAATATGTAATATTTAATATTTTATTTTATCCAGTCACGCACCGCCCCGCTCCGCACCGCCCCGCTGTACTCCGCTCTGCATCGCATCGCTGTAGTTTTATTATGAATATCCGCTCTGCTCCGCTCCACTCCGCTCGTGCTGTTTCCATTGAAGCGGAGCGGAGATTTCGAGCATAGTTATTGGTCAATTTGTGCACCGCTAAGCTCCTCTCCGCCCCGCTCCGCGTCAATGGAAACGCACCCTAAAGCATGATTTTGAGTGACAAAAATCTTTGACTGTGTATAAAAATCACTTACCAGGCAAACTAAATTCCACCTGTAATTCTTCTCCATTATTCTCCCTCTTGACCTCACTAGAAGGTTTCTCGTCAACAATGGCTGCCGGTTCAATGACCTCGCTCTCTAATCCACATCTTGTGAGCCGAGTGGTAGCATACTCGGTGAAGTCAGATGGGGAATTTAGGAATGTATGCTAAAAGACATGATAAAATGGTGAACCTTTTTTTTTTGGAGGAGAATGCGTTTATGCACCATAACCGCATTCTCCTCCGTGGGACTCGAGACGCAAAATAATATCTGTGTATGTTAAATTTATCAATTCCAAAAGGTATTATTATCCTAATAGTATTTGAATAGTATAAAGTGTGTTGAATGGAAAAGATGAGTGAATGATACTGAAGAAACGTAGACTATTTTATTTTAAAAAGAAGCACCATCTTGCAGATGGCAGGTTTGGTTACACAAGATCATCGTTTTATACAAGTCTGTCCATTTCACAACGATAAAAACTAAAATAATAGGAAGATAAATAATAATTATACCTGTTTTGAATAACTGCTAAGTATCTCGTAAGAGTTGGTTATTTGTTTCTTGAATCTCATTACATTTTGAACTGAGGCGAGGCACTCCCAACAGACTTGCACCGATAAGCCATCAGGTACCTAAATTAATGTAAATATCAATTTATAGACATTTGATCTCACGAATGAGGGTGAGCCTTACTTATGTGTCAATAAACATGTACATTTGCTTGGCTGCTTAGTTTTTGTCTAATCTGCGTATCAGTCTCGCAAATTTGTTGTTCCCAGAGCCCTCTCATGTCAAATGGGCACTCCATCAAGCACACCACTCATATTTCCCCACGACACTACATTCTCGTATGCAGTGTTATTACAATGCACTGCCAGTTGTCGCTAGTATTGAACAGCAGTCGGTCAAATTTGTGTGCGTAGCCCTGAGAATGCTCAGCTCACTCACTCACTCACCTACCTACATTCTTTTACTTCATAGTTCACACAGAATCCTAATCCAATTAGCATACACAGACAGAAATGTTATTTGTAGGTACTTGTGCTTGCTCTTTTATACTCTTCTATAGGGCTGTCATCTCCTAAGTTGCCAACGTCGAATAAACATAGCAAAAATCCCGGACATTAATTGGGCAAAATATGGTCTTTTCCCTGAACACCTCTAAAAAAGTATTTTTGCAACAAAAATAAAACATGGTTATAATATTATTAAAGTCTTGTGAATGTGTCCGGGCTTCAACCGGACACTTTCAAAAACCCCTGCTGTATGCCCCCACTGACGCCTTTCAAACTAGGACAAACCCGGGGAAATCAGAAAGGATATAAATGACGGGCTCCCCATCATATAAGCCCCCAAACTAGGAAAAATTAGTTAATTTGGTAGTATGAGGGCCAGAACTTGGCCAGAACTAATAAATATTGATTTGTAATAAGTTGCCTAATGATTTAGATATAAAAAGACTATAATGATCAATTTATGTACCTCATATTTTATTTATTTTGTGATTTGTGCTCATGAATAAATTTAAAATGGATAAACCTGTGAGAAAAAGTTTTATTAAACCGGTTTTTGAGCAAAAATAAGAGCTGAGTTCAAGCATCCTACTTAATATTATAAATGCGAAAGTCTGGATGTTTAGATGTTTGGATGTTTGGATGTTTAGATGTTTAGATGTTTGGATGTTTAGATGTTTGGCTGTTTGTTCCTCAATCAAACCTAAACGGCTGAACGGATTTAGATGAAATTTGGCAGACGTATAGTTTATAACCCGGAATAGGACATAGGCTATAAAATTCCTACGGGAAACGTCTCATTCCCGCGGGAATATCAATTTTGAAACTACTGAACTGATTTGAATAATTCTTTCACTGTTGGAAAGCTACACTATCCCCGGTGAATATAGGGTACTCTTGATCCTGGAAATGTGGGGGGAAGGGGGGATATTTGAAAAAAGAGATTACGCGCGGGTGAAACCGCGGGCGGAAGGCTAGTTGTAAAATAACTAATAAAATAGTCATTTCGTTACAAAAATAAGAAAACCCAAACTTGTAACTCAATGAACCCAAATAAAAATAAATTTAATGACAGACAAAAAAATAACAATGGCGTTTCCACTACTTTTTGTTCTTGTTTACATCTGAATAAAATGCAATTTATAACACAAAACAGACTATTTATCGTCACTATACCTATTCACAGACTATGCATTGTATAATTAATTAAATATTAACTGTATACATACATCAATATTGGCTAAAACCAGAAAACACTCCTTTACGATATTGTTGTAATACATTTTCCGATTGTAATTAAGACACCCAACGCAGATGCCGTTAACATTGAAACCTTCAATATTAATGTCTATCTCCCCCATTTTGAAATTTTTTACATTAATTTCACACAAAAAAATCTTCACGATAAAAATTATAAAATATTTTACTGCGAAGAAGACTTCATAGTTTTTCTTCGGCCATTTTGTGATTTTGCTTAGGGATGGCGATCTGAGATCGATTAATCGAAGAATCGATTTTTTGAGCCAAAAAGATCGATTTTTTAAATCGATATGTAGTACTGAATCGATTCAGTGAATCGATATTTCACCCTTGAAAATCGACATTCGATTTTATTTTATGTTTTGGTATAAACCAAAAAAGTATGTATTTACAATTAATTTAATGTAAGTACGCGTATTATAAGAGTGCTGCCGGCTGCCGGTTAAAGGATTATTCGAAAACTCGCGAAATGGCTGAATGTTTGGATTCCTGCGCCTTTCTATGTAACGTTTGTAATCTTTGACTTTTGTCTGTATCTGTGACTGACATTTCTTGTTGCGTCATCATTAGAGGTCGGATATTCGGATGCATAATTATTTACCTAAAGTTCATTTTTGCTACAATATTATGGAAGCGCCTTCTTAAAAATATTTTTTCCTTATTAATCCCGCGATTCCGGGAAATTAGTACATGCGAATCTAGTCGATATCACGGTGGGAATTGACCACAGACTAGTTAGAAGATAAATGAATTGACGTCTTTAGCATGTGGCATTTTTTTTTACCGACTTCAAAATAGGAGGAGGTAATATATGTATATATCCGATTGGATGTATTTTTTTTATATATGCCCGGCCATTTCTCCGTCATCTGTAAATTCGTATGATAAAAATCTTTTGAAAATTAAAGAAAAAATATTAGGCAATCTTTATTTCTGTAATAAAAAATTTAATTTGTCAAATCCAAAACCCCCAAATTTTTTTGATACAAAAGTGCACTCCATATTAACACCTTAAAATAAGTAAATATAGCTACACACGGCACACCCGATTTGATTCAATAATAAAAAACTAAATTTGTCGATCGAGTCGATTTTATCGATACAAAAGTGCTTTCCATGTTATGACAATACCTCAATTTGAGATAAATATGCATCCGAATATCCGATCTTTATTTATAATACATTATAAATCAACTTGAAAAAAAGATCGATTTTTCAGAAATCGATCTTTTTGGCCTCGATTTTTTGTGGATCGATTCATTGGGTCACGATTCGAATCGATTCAAAAAATCGATTTTTTTCGGAAAGAATCGCCATCCCTAATTTTGCTTTTTGGTTGGCAATTTGGCATATTTTATTAGGGTGACCATCCCAAAGTTAGTGAATGTGCCACTCCATAAGCAAAAATTCTACCAAATCTGCCAAAAAAGGAACTAAATTGGAAACGAACTTCCGATATATAAATTGATAATAATAATCACTGTATAAAAAAAAAAACAATTGATGAAGGTGGCCTTGATTGCCATTTTTCCAGCTGGGGGAATCAAAAAATGTTCTCAAGTGTGCCTGTTTGAAAACTGAGGAGCAAAAAATATTCTCAAGGCTTCTTGTAGCAAAACTGCCGAGAATAACTTCTTAAGGAGGAAAATTTGCCATAATGGCACAAATATACTACAAATGGTCACCCTGCATACATACAATCATCTATCCCCGCCTATCCCCGCGCTGTTTTGAGTTTTCTGATCATTTCTGCTGGCTTGGAACATTTCCTTGAAGAAAGTCTAGACTTCCGAGGTTGCAAGGTATATGTAGCTAAACAAAGATATTAGAGCTTAATACTTTTATTGTTTATCGTAATAGCTTACGATAAGCATTTCTTTTTAATATCATCAGTAAGTCCTATTGTGGATACCCACCCAGTAAGTGATTGATCAACTGTTATAATCCTTGTTGAACATAAATCAAATTATGTATCATTTAGTGAGTACCAAACAACATTTAATACCTATTTGTACTCTATCGAACCCGTGCCTTTTGGTAACTGACTTTTTAACCATAACTCTAAATCGGACTTGAGTGTGTGTGCCAGACAGAAGTAGTGTGTGGTGAACAGTGGTGAAGTGCCTCTCAAATAAAATAAAACACAATTTTTGTACAAAAATAACAAATTTTTAATTAATACAACAAGATAAAATAACAAATAGTAATTATTTATAATAATCTTTGCTTTACGTGTCCACTACCGTCCATCTTTGTACGGTCTTTACATTTAAAAATAATAGGTATATTACTGTTTAACTTTATAATGCTTTAAATGATCACATTCCCTTAGTTTTTCCGCGGCTTGTTCAGGAGTCAAATCTCTTTGAGGTTGTGCTAGCATCTCGTATCCCACCATAAACTTCTTTACTGTAGCTGATCGGAGCAGAGGGGGGAGGTATAAGCCGTGGAGAAGCCAGTGGGGGGAGTCACCTGGCGCTCTACTTGGGCCCGTTGGAGCGCCTGTAAATAAATGACAAACAATTTATAAAAAGAAGTCTGGCAGTTGTGTTTCATGCGGCAGGTCTTCTCAAAAGGCTATTAACGTCGAAGTGCTGATAGGTAAAATTTTTTTTTGATCATTTGGTTGTCAAACAACTTTTATTTAACACATTAAAACATTGTATGACTGACTATGTACATTATAAAATTAAATCAGAAATCAGCCAATTTTCTACAACTTTGCCGTCCCTATTTATTAAGGCGCTGTGCTAGCGTAGACACTTTTGTCTCCTGTGTTGGTTATTTAGAGTGAGAGAATATAGTAAATAACTAATACCAGTAAACATGAAACCAGCCCTCCCTGCAATTTTACAATGGTTTGCCGTGGTGTGTCGACAGCAAAATAACAGGGTCCCCTATATGAGTGCGAAAGTTGATAGTTCGATTTTCATTATATCGAACACGCTGTGCCGATCATTCAGTAGTACGATGCATGTCTACTTACGTCAGCGCAGCAACGTATGGTGTTACCATATTAAGCCTTAGAATTTCATTTCAATGCAAAACATTATAACTCACCGTGCCATCCCATACTGTAAGGGAAGCTGCACTTAAACAGGTTATCGTACTTCGTGTTCAAGCCCTTCATGATCTCAGCTAAATCCTTCTTCTGGCCTTCGTTCAGATCCGTCAATCTCTGAGGGTTCCATCTCTTCGGGAGCAACATGGTTTCGTAAGGCCATGCCGCCCAGTACGGGATCACTGCCACCCATTCAGTGTTTTCTAGTACTATACGTTCCTGTAAATATAAAAGCATTAAAATACTTCTCAGTAAAGGACACAACTTTTCTTTGCACTTTAATATTGATGGAATAATGGATTTCAATGGCTGTACCCAAGGGCGTCGCCAGCTTATGATTAAGGGGGGGGGGCAATGGGGCAATATTATTTAGGAGAAAAAATATGAACGCCGAGAGCATGAAGCGTTACCGATTTGCGGCTAGCTACATTTGATCTCTAGGGGGGGGGGCAACTGCCCCCCCCCCCTGCCCCCCCTTGGCGACGCCCATGGCTGTACCATTGTTAAAGTTTAGGTTCGCGAAGGTAGTATAGACCGACAAACTTATCTGTTCTGGTGGCCAAAATTGGAACTACGTGAAATGCAATGCAAAAACGATATTCAATGACAGTTCTAAATAGACAGTAGCGACGCCGCCACCGGAACAGATAAGTTTGTCGGTCTGTACAGCATTGCATTCAACTGAAGACGTTACTATATTTGTTTAATAAATAATTGTGGAAAAATAAGGAAAAAAATGCGTACCTTTTTCTCTAACTCCTGTTGTAAGTAATCCACTAATAACGGCCTCTTATATTTTGTGTAGTATTCTTTTTGTGTTCTGAAAATAAACAAAATATTAGAAATATGTACATGTTTATATGCTGTTTTAATTATTTTGTTCCAAAATCACTTTAAAGCTTAGAGCCAAAACATATTGAAAAAAATAAACTTCTAATCACTTGGCAGCATGTCTTTGACCTAAGCAAAGCTTGAAAAAAAAATAGGTATTTATATTTTAAACTAACATCAATAAAACCTTAAGTTCTTTGTTGTATGTAACTAAATCGGGTGCACCTAGATTTTTTAAAACTATACAGGATTAACTGATTAAGGTTCAACATGGTCACTATTTAATATTTGAAAATATAACCTGTCTTTAACTCGAGGCTCATTAGGCAGAAAGCTAGACGCCCAGATCTGGCAATGAGGGTGGGGGTTAGAACAACCCATCACGGCTCCTTTGTTCTCGAAGATCTGGACCCAGGTGTACTTGCGACCTAGTTCTGTCAGCTGGTTTACCCACCTGGAAAACATTGTTAAATATTAAAAAACTTTATTTATTTATTTATTTATACTTTAATGCACAATCAAGAGTACATAAGGCGGACCTAATGCCAAATGTAGGTAGTGCTAACGGTCTAAAAAGTGAAAATAATGCAGAAAACTGTATAAAATATATACAATAAATAACTAAATCCTAAACAAATTAATATAGCGTAAAACATAAATAAATACGATAAATAATATATATAACTAGCGGCCGCCCGCGGTTTCACCCGCGTGGTTCCCGTTCCCGTGGGAATTGATCAAAATCCTTTCTTGATGTATTCTGCTATTCGGGACGGAAACAAATCCAACAAATCAAAAACCCTGGCAATCGGTCCAGCCGTTCTTGAGTTATAAGTGTTGTAACAAACACGACTTTCTTTTATATATATAGATATATAATAAAACAAAAAAGAAAGATGACGCAGGTTAATGATTGGGACAGGTGAATGACGATGCTAGGGAAGTCTGGAGATAATGTTTTCGGAGAAGGAACTTAAAAGACATCCCTCTCGGTGCCTGTCTGATGCTTTCGGGGAGAGCATTCCAAAGTCTAATAAACGTTAGACAAAAAGAGTTGGAGACAAAACCGGACCGGTGAGAGGGAGTAGCTAGAACTGTTTTATTCGAGGAAAACTTTCTAGACTAGCTCAGTTGGCCGACAGGCACAGCCTGATGGTAAGCGGCCACTATGGCTTATTCCAATTTTTTTCTTTTGATGTTCTAATGTATTTGTTTAGCTACTTACTCTTCAATAACAGCTTGTATTTCTTCTATTGACATAAGAGGAATGGTCATCGTAGAATCAGGATGGAAGCACATCACTCTAAAACATATATAAATACATACTTAAATATCAATGCAGAATCTTCTTCTTTTTTGGAAATTGACAAAGAGAGAGCATCATTAGGATCTGACAGTTAAATGTAGGTATTTCAACAGTGGCTTAGCGTGCCTCAGAGGGGCCCTAGGGAAGAAATAATTGCCCTTGGTACACCTGGGTGAACTATGAAGATGGACCATGGGCAATGAATGAAAAAGTTCAAGTCACAACTGGGTAAGCTGTAGGTTGGTCAATCGCCGTAAGGCTGGCATTCGTCACCCTGCAGTGTCCCTCGTAGTAGGCTGATGCAAGGCCCAGGGACGCTGCCGACGGCGATGCAGGAGCGCGGGGGGGTTTAGTGGGTATTCTTGTGAGTCCCACACACGGCTCGTCTTCCCCAGGCGAGTTATGGTGCGTAAATGCATTCCCCTCCACAAAAAAGAGGCTGGCTTTCGTCTCCTTTTCGGGTGCAAAATGTATGTAGACCGTAAGTTTAGTCGATCAAACATCTTTATTCCTGCCTGAACCCTACATACTGTCAAAGGTCTTTTTTTTCTAGCTTCTAACTATGGAAACTGTTGGTAGGTGGGTTACCTGCAAGTCCCCTTCGCCTGGCTGGCTTGGAAGAGGGGGTGTTCTGCGGGAGGGGGCTCTGGTACACGTTCCAGAAGAGCTGGGAAGTCATTCGGAAACACGTATGTCGAGGTGTACTCAGGGTTGCGCTGGAAACCGATAATATCATTTATTAACGCACACAATAAAAAAAATATTTAATTTAATTAAGATGATAAACCGTTTACTGGATAGTGGAACGAACGCCTTCTGTACCCAGTCTTCTTAGCGTGTCGATGGCAATAAAAACTAAATTTTCGACTCCCAATATTGAGCAACACGGATTGCACTCTCCGTGGCAGACATAAGCTCCCCCTGAGTACAGGTGACCGGGCAGTTTGGGCAAGATGTTAGGTGACCCATGGTCTGAGGGGTAAAACCACACTCGCAAGCCATACCCAAACCATTAGTGAACCCCCACCTGTGCAGGTTTTCCTTGCTTCTGCCGACCTGAGTACGCAATCTATTTAGGGACTTCCAGGTAAGGTACCCAGTTTCTTATAGGTATTTTTGATATTTACGTGACTTACTCATTACTCGTAAATAAAACAATTTAAACGGATAAAATTAAGTAATAGCGGTTAAAAACTTATTTCTAGTAAAATGTTTAAAGTAGTTGTAACAATCCCTTTTAACCCTAATCCTGGATGCAAAATGTCTGTACCTCTTAAAAATACCCTGCAAACCCCTCACCTGTCCATTACCCCTAACTGCACCAGCTTTCAAGGGGTTATTCGGGTCCGGAGGCAGGTCTTCCGCCTCAGCCTCGGTCTGTCCGCTCCAGGGGCGCAGGCAGCGGTGAGGAGACACCAGGATCCACTCGTCTTTGAGAGGGTTGTAACGGACGTGCTGGTGCTCTGAAAATCAATTAATATTTCACACTTGAAATCAAAGGCTCGAAGATCGGATGAGCCTACAGTCTTGCAGCACATTGAGCCACGCTTCCTGGTTAAGTGTCCCTCAATGGAATAGGCCGCAGTGATCGCTTACCATCAGGTGGGCTGCGTGTCTGTTTGCCAACTGACTTGATATTTAAAAAAAATACAAGTAGTAAAAATAAACATGAAAACATACCAGTGGGTATAAATGGTTTCATTTTACACACTTTTTAGTTTAAATTATGCTCAGAATGTGCGCACGAGTGGCCAATTCGTCTGTTAAGTGATCACTGAGTATGGATTTTATGATAACAGTCAGCGTAGATGGGCAAAGAATGTTAAAGTGTAGATGAGTCATTTGTCGGTCATTGATTTTAATGCCTACTTTGCAGCTGCGGTGGCTAATATACAAAGCATTCTTTAAAGGAAAAAAGTATTTGTTATCCCGAATCCCACACACATCACCAAGTCTTACCAGCCAACGGTCAAAGGATAAGGTTTTTAACTAAAAAAGGCTTTGTCATTGGACTAGTTTGCAACTACTTAAACTATTGTAGTTATTGTATGTACACTAGAAAATAAAAGAAAAGTATGTTCGGCATTCTACTTTTTGTCTTCTAGTACCAAAGCAAGTTTCGAACCTTTGTGATAAGAGTGTGATAGCTAAGCCTTGCCGCACGGCGCACACGGGCCACCGACCACAACTACAAAACGCCGCCACCGGCATATTTCCTGTAGTTTTCATACATTTTGTATGGACTCGCCGCAAACGGTTGACGTCGGTGGCCGCCACACGCTACAAGCTTTTTGCTTGAAACTACAGAAATTATGCTGGTGGCGGCGTTTTGTGGCTGTGGCGTGTGGCCCGTGTGCGGGGACACTAAAAAACTGACGTCATAAATGCTTTGTAGTTATGACGTCAGGTTTATATTGGCTGTACCTTCTGTGATCGTTTATTCTGTGTCGTGGTATGATGTTAGGTTATAAGGCGAGTTACAGCACGCTGTAAACTCTGTTATCTTATTGTCGAACCAGCTGTTGTCGCAGGCAGAATAAGCAACAAGGTTGAATAAGAATGGCTGATTGTTTATTTTTTACTAGCCTTTCGTCCACAGCATCGACCACGTGGATTATACGTTCGATACCGCAGGAATGTGACATATTTCCGAGATGTCCTCCTAGCCAAGTTTTCGTAGCCTGACCAAGAAAATAAAAAAATACCTGCTCTGGAGGCGCCACATTTAGCTATGGATATAGCAACACTTGGTTGCTATGGTTACACTCATAAGTAACTCTCAATATTCGAGAAATAACAAGGCACGGTTGACAATTAACATCACACTTTGACAGATAGCAATAGGTAATGACATCTTTTTTTTTTATTTGATTGATTGCCACTTGAAGAATTTAGTTCCAATACTTTTCCGCAATGTGGCGAGGTATTTTATATTATTGGTCGGGCTATTTACTAGTCTCGAGTTTGTCTGCGACATACAGTTATCTGTCTGTGACATTGCTATCGCTCAGTATTAGGGGTTATAAAGCTGCGATTAGCAACACATGAACCTGTCGATACCTACCAATACACAAAATAATATCAGATATCATGAACCTGATCCTAATGTTGTTTATGCACAGGGCCGGGCTGGATCAAACTTGTCAGGGACCCTTTTTTTTAGCGATCGAGAATGAATTATTGTATAGTAGTTGTTATGTAAGTTGTTAAAAATTGGAAATTACACAATAAAATAAATTAACTTAAGTAGTTACATAATTATTATGTATATTACTATCGTTATAACATATTTATTACTTTGATTACATCATACACTAAATAAATAAAAAAGTCATCTAGCGGCACTTTGCAGATCTACCAACTAAAGTGCTTGTATATCACAGGCACCACTCTCCACCGAAATTTCCACCACCCCTCGATAGATTGCACATCAGTTCTCTAGAGCAGTGTGCAGGCTTTTAAAAAAGAATAATACCTACATTATTCTGTCCTCTATTATCCGCTGTCCACCAGTGGTGGACAACGGGAACAATTTATAAAAGTTGTTTCGCTGTCCACCAGTGGTGGACAAACAGGTGGTGGCCAACGGGAATAATCGGTGAAAAAAATAATTTCCACACACGGATTTAAATGGGGAATTATATACTCGAGATAAAATAATTATCTCAGACAACTTCATATTTTACTTCAAAATGAAATAAAGCCATCTAGTGACATTAGCTAGAACAACTATCTACGGTGCTCACAAAGCACAAGCACGTGTCTTAAGTACACTGTAGTTTCAACTACCCCTCAATAGATGGAGCTATGGTTTTATAAAGCAGTGTGCAAGCTATATGCGGCAAAGTGATTTATCAGCTGAGGAAAGTAGGCCACTGCATGTACAAGAATTAGGGCGTCGACATACTTGTACAGAGAAAAGCAATAAGACAATTGGAACCTACATCACAGAATATACAGGGTTATTGGTAATGTGTCTTGATCCTTTTAAGGGCATGTAGAGGAGGTCCCCAGCTAGCAATTGACCCATTAAAGTGCAGGTCAAAAGTGAACCAATAATGAGATATTTTTTTTTTAATATTTTTTCAGAAAACTAGGGATTCACAACTTTAAAAATTTATTTAAAAAAAAACTACAACATATTTTAATGTAATTATTTATGATTAAGTTAGAGCTTAGTCTAGTTCATAATAAAACACACTAGGATAACTGAAAGTTTTGTTAATTTTGAAATAAGAGATCAAAAACTAGAATTTTTTTACGACGCTTATAATTTTGTTTACAATAAAGTATCATTTTCTTCAAAAAATCACCTAATCACTTGGACGGCAGAATATTTCAAAAACATCTACATATCAATGGCTATCCAACAAGATACAATGTACACTTAAAAAATTGATTACAACTGTAAAAACAACTAACGAGCATAAAAGGGTAATAAATCTCTATACACATTTTTTCGCTATATCGGTGTATTTTTCAACCAGATGACAATTAATAGACAAACGACACTTGATTAAACCATGAATGGATGAAAGAGACCAGTCAAGAGATGACTCATCATCAAAACAAATTTCGGGAATTAGTTTTATATCTGCTTTTGTTATGTCAAAACGTTTTACTCCAATGATATCTTAAGGACTCCAATGATGTCTTACTCACTTGAAATATTGCAATGCACTTAAAGAAGGTTCATTCCCGCCTGACCCCGCCAATTCTACCTTCAGTGGGGGCAGTCGAAACTATTTAGTTTTGCCTGCCCCCCCCCCCCACCCTAGGGGCAGACGAAACAAAAAAGACGGAACCTAAATTAGTAGTTAGTTTAAACTAAAAAGTTTCGACTGCCCCCACTGGTACAAACTTAAATTTTTCAATGCACTTATAGAAGGTTCATTCCCACCTGACCCCAACAATTTTGCCACCAGTGGAGGCAGTTGAAACTTTTTAGTTTAAACCAACTACTAATTTCGGTTCCTTCTTTTTAGTTTCGTCTGCCCCTAGTGGGGGGGGGGGCAGGCAAAACTAAAAAGTTTCGACTGCCCCCACTAAAAGCAGAATTGGTGGGGTCAGGCGGGAAGAAACCTTCTTTAAGTCAATTGCAAAATTGCAAGTGAGTGTCCTTAAGACATCATTGGAATAAAACGTTTTGACATAACAAAAGCAGATATAAAACTAATTCCCGGAATTTGTTTTGATGATGAGTCATCTCTTGACTGGTCTCTTTTATCCATTCATGGTTTAATCAAGTGTCGTTTGTCTATTGATTGTCATCTGGTTGAAAAATACACCGATATAGCAAAAAAATGTGTATAGAGATTTATTACCCTTTTATGCTCGTTAGTTGTTTTTACAGTTGTTATCAATTTTTTAAGTGTACATTGTATCTTGTTGGATAGCCATTGATATGTAGATGTTTTTGAAATATTCTGCCGTCCAAGTGATTAGGTGATTTTTTGAAGAAAATGATACTTTATTTTAAACAAAATTATAAGCGTCGTAAAAAAATTCTAGTTTTTGATCTCTTATTTCAAAATTAACAAAACTTTCAGTTATCCTAGTGTGTTTTATTATGAACTAGACTAAGCTCTAACTTAATCATAAATAATTACATCAAAATATGTTGTAGTTTTTTTTTAATACATTTTTAAAGTTGTGAATCCCTAATTTTCTTAAAAAATATTAAAAAAAATATATCTCATTATTGGTTCACTTTTGACCTGCACTTTAATGGGTCAATTGCTAGCTGGGGACCTCCTCTACATGCCCTTAAAAGGATCAAGACACATTACCAATAACCCTGTATACTAAAGTACCTACATTGCGGTTGGGCGCATTATGTCCAATTCGCAAAATGTCCAAGTGTCAAATCGCAACCGGTCCAGTTCGCGATTGGTCAAGTTCGCAATTAGGGGTGATAATATTTATTGTAAGGGTGGTTGATGTTTTGGTAACACCCAACTTGAGAGTGAGAAGCATACACTACGTGTTTTTTGTTAGGGTCCGGCCGTTATGCCCCCATTCCGGTTTGCCCCCGGCCGGTATGCCCCCACGGTTTAACGGCAAACTGGAACAAATTTACTTAAAATTGTGGGGGCAAACCGGCCGGGGGCAAACCGGAATGGGGGCATAACGGCCGGACCCTTTTGTTACAATTAACTACTTATTTTGTTCCTGTAGCACTTGTAGCAGTGTATGCAAATAATTTTTTTTTGAATGGATATTATTTGTTCAAAAAAATAAGTTTGTGCAAAGGAGAAGGTAGAAGTGGGCCGAAATGTATATAAGTTGAAGTATGCTCTAAAAAAATAGGCCAATATTTAGTTATGTTCAAATATTGAAAATCAGCTTAGAGATATATAAAAATAGCGAAAATACATAAATATTAGATTATTGTCTAAATGAATATGTAGAATATTCGTTACACACATAGATATTTCTACCTATGTCTGTGGTTACACAATTATTATAAAAAAACCTAGTACTGTCTCATGGGTATTATACTTTTATGTCATAAACATCCAGACACAGGACTAACACAATACGTCATGTTGGCCCGGTTGGGATTCGAACTCACTACTTTATATTATAGTCACTTTTGAATTTACACCAACATGCAGCCGCCTCCGCGGTTTCACCCGGCGATAGTGTAGCTTTCCAACAGTGAAAGAATTTTTCAAATCGTCGCGTTTCAGTAGTTCCAGAACCTTATTCAATAGCATAGATTAATATTATTCCTACTTCTATGTTCAATAGGTATTAGGTACAGAAAAACAAACAAACAAACAATCAAATCTTTCCTCTTTATAAATTAATGTTGAAATAACTTTAGGGTAATAAACAGACATGTTCATGCACAGATCACCCCCAATCTTGGGGGTGATCTGTGTGTTCATGCAACAAACATTTATACTGCGCGGGAACCAAACCCGCGACCTTAGTACTTGCCTTCTCAACCATTACAAATGGCTGAAACTATCTACATATCTATCTATTTATTTATCTAGGTCATGCTCTGCTGCAGTCCCTTTGTACCTAAGACCTATTTTCCAGTATTTCGGAGGTAACACTCGGGAGGTTTTGGTGCAGTGCAGTAATCATGCGCATTCGATTCTCAGCCAACAACATTAATCCGTTGATTTGAGTCGTAGGTTCGAATCCCGAGCGGATTCAAAATATCCTATTAGGATAAAACCTTTTGGAATTGAGCGAAAAATTACCAAGTTTTTTTTTTATTGCAATGTGTAACAAGACGAGCAGATCGTACACCTGATGGTAAGCGCCACGTCTGCCCTTAGACAGTTCAGTGACAAACAGTAACTAAGCAGTTACTGTCCGGCACCGCCCTGCGCCCGCTACACCGAGACGACAGTTATTAGGTCTCATATACCCAGTAATTCACTAGCTTCAGTGCCCTTTCCCCGAAACACAGAAGTGCTTGACACACTTCTATTTCACGGGTTAATATCTGGCACTGCGGTGGTGCCCACCTAGACGGCCCAGTACAGGAACCTACCATCAAGTGTGCTTGTCCGAAAGTTAACAACCAAAAGTTAATATAATTTTAGCTAGAATAATTTGTAGGAGGCTGTACAGTTTTTAATTATAAGATTTTAGTCTCTGTACTGTATTATTAGACGAGCCGTTTGGTGTATGGTTGAGAAGTCGGCTATTACACCAGAGGTCGAGGGTTCGATCCCCACACGGTACAAAAACATTTGTGTGCATGAACATCTGTTTGTATCGGCCTGGGCAAAGAATATAATACTAAAAAAAGTATAATAAGTAATGTTTATCCGTTGTTTGGCACCCATAGCACAAGTTATGCTTAGTTTGGGGCTGGATGGCGCTGTGTGAATAATATTAGGATATATTATTCACTAGGATATTTATTATTATTATTTAAAGAAATTTGTCTTTTCTAATAATAAACAGTTTAATTTTTTTTAATAGTTAGCAATGCATTATTTATCTGTGTGTGTGTAAGTCATCTTGTGGTCATGCACTGTCGCGTCACACAACCCCAAAAGGTCGTATCCAAACAGCAACTTTTTTGCATAAACATGTCTACATTATTATACCTATTGGTTTTCGTCTGATGGTAAATTTTGGGGATCCCTTTTTTTCGCATAACTTTTTTTGTCATAATTTAATTTGGCATAACGAGTTTGGCAAATTTTTTTTTGTCATAATAATATTTTGTCATAATTGTCCTTTCGCATACTGTTTCATTAAGCATAAATATCGTTTAAACTAATGGTTTAATTTGCCCTCATTTTGATTCGCATAAAGTTTTTAGACATCGTTTTTTTGTCTACAAGTTATTATTGTGTAACAGTAGGTTAAGGTGCGGCGGGGGTGGCCCTTTGGCCACCCCTAAGCCGCCAACATGTTAATTTATATAGAAAAAGTATTTCGAAAAGTTATGGCTTTAGAATATTATGCTTAACAGTACCTATGCCTAAAAAAATTATGCCTATAATGTTATGCCAAAAGAATATTATGCGTAACTATTATTAGGATAAATAAAAGTATGCCATGTTAAATTATGACAAAAAAACTTATGCGTAAAAATGGGAACCTAAATTTTGTAGTAACCGTATGCGAAAGGTTCGTAGGTTCGAATACCACCCGGAGTCCGGGACCTAAGTCATGTAATGAACAATGGTTTCCTGTGTCGCCCTATAGGAAAAAATCATATCTTTTCTAACACTAATGTTTATTTTTTATACCAGATCAGTTAGCAGACAGGCACGCAGCCCACCTGATGGTAAGCAGTCACTGCGGCCTATTCCATTGAGGGACACTACACCAGGAAGCGTCACTTAGTGAGCTGCCAGACTGCAGGCTCATCTGATTTTCGAGCCTTTGATTTCAGGTGCATTTAATGTTGCCGGAACACAGCCAGAGCTGTTATGGCGGCAGATTTAACCTGTGGGGGTAGCTAGCCAGTCGGACTCTGAAAAAGCCTTACCACCAACCAGACCTAAGGCGGGAATCGAACCCACGACCTCCGTGTTTTATACCCGAGCGGCTAAGCAAATTTTCCACGGAGGCTGTGTTCCGGCAGTATTAATGTGGTAGCCAGTACCTGCACTTGAAATCAAAGGCTCGAAGATCAGATGAGCCTACAGTCTGGCAGCAAATTGAGGGACGCTTCTTGGTGAAGCGTCCCTCAATGGAATAGGCCGCAGTGACCGCTTACCATCAGGTGGGCTGCGTGTCTGTCTGCCAACTGAAGTACCTAGTATAAAAAAAACACGTAGACCGATACAAACAGACATACCTACTCAGACAAAATATGTTAATACGGTGTAGGAATCGAACCCGCAACGTCTGGGGTAACAGCCGACTTCTCAACTATTTCACCATAAGCGATATGGTCGTCATATCGCCAACGCCAAGCTACGAACGCACTGTCGTGTCCTGTACGCCAGAGCTGGGTTATTCTTTATTGTCGAATGTAATGAAAAAAATACCAGTAAACAGTTTTAAACATTATTTAAATAAATAATAAATAAAATAAATAAATAAATATCTCTGGACATTATTCACACAGCGCCATCTAGCCCCAAACTAAGCATTAGCTTGTGCTATGGGTGCCAGACAACGCATAAACATTACTTATATACTTTTTTTTTGTAAATACATACATATTATACATAGAAACACCCAGACCGATACAAACAGACATGTTCATGCACACAAATGTTTGTACCGTGCGGGGATCGAACCCGCGACCTCTGGTGTGATAGCCGACTTCTCGACCATTACACCAAACGGCTTCATATTTTAAGAGGTAGGGTTTTTGTCAAGTGTAGACGTCGTTGGCGCACAGGGCCCGCAGGTGCTTTCAAGAGACGACTTTGGCGTCCAAAAGGTTACGATTCTAAGTTAATTTCTAAGGAAAGTTGATTTCCTGCTATTTTTTGAACACAGCTTGGGTTTGTGATCACCATTTTGGTAAGCGTGGTGATTTTGTGTGATAGTGATTAAACTATTAATTATCTACGAGTACATAATCGTATCAATATCTTAAGTTCACTCTTTGCCTGTTCATATTTTTTTTTGTTCATTTTTTTACTGAGAAAAAAGTTTGCCTTCGCAAAAACATTTTTAATTTTACTTAAAGGCAAGGCAACGAAATTAAAGTAAAAATTTATTAAAAACTAATTGATATTGTATTTTCCGACAAGCTTGAAATAAAAAGTAATAGAGCTATATAATTTATGGAAACTTGCTTTAAGGTGACCTATTACTCTCAATTCCTATTTTAATTAAAGTTTAACAAATAAAAGTGTTATTTTATTGGCTAGCTAATGTTGTTTTGTATTTTGTTAAAAATATTGTTTCTTTGTTCCTATTTTAAAGGAGTTTTTTTAAAAGTAAAGTAACTTTTATGCGTTTCATTCACACACGTTTTTATTTATTATTACAAAGTAAGTATGTAAGTATATAAAGGTATTAGCTTTTATGTGTGAGTTAGATAAACATCTGCAATGTGGTGCTTTATTTTACAGTAGCAATGCGGTATTCCTACTAAACCAATAACGCGATTGCAGATGTTAAGATTCCACATATTTCGTAATTTGTAGGTATTCAAAAATTAACCAATATGTAATTTATTGATTTAATTTAATTTTATGTCAATTTTAATAATAACGAAACACTGGTTTTATTTTGTTCCATTAAAAAAACAATAAAAAAGAAATAAAAAATGACAAATAGTAAAAAATACCGCGAATTTTGACAGATTACTTTTTTTAACAACTTAGAGGTCAAAGGAGTTCCAATACACAATTAAAACCTTATTACAAGAGATTATACAACGTTATTCGTGTGTGTGGATTTTGAAAATGGAACGCAGGTTGCGCGCGCCGCTCCAATCGACCCGATATCTGTTATCGCTCAGTACACGTCCAACCTTTGCGTGGGTTGGCCGCATGTTCCATGGGGGAACTTCAGTACCCCGGCGCACCGAGCGTCGCCGACGATGAGAGGCAGTACAGGGCTCCGTTCCGGAGAGCCCCACAGTACAGATGGCCGGCGCCGCAGCCCCCGCAGCCGTCGGCCTTCGCACCTTGGCGTAGGGCTCCCGCGCCGCCTCGCCCCCCAGATTACAGACGGAGCGCTTCTTACCCTGGAAAACCGGACGAGCCTTACCAGGTGCGTATCTTTGCCGATTTTATTTAAAAAAAAAAGGGTATGAAACCTCCTTGATGTCAAAGCCACGTCATAGAGTAGAAAATTAAAAAGTTTTGTTTAAAAATATTGATTTTCACGTCTCGAAATAAGGTTGGAGTGTTGGTCGGACGTAAAACATATTGTACGAACGTGTTGACATAAGAAAACACCTGATCGTAATATAATAAGCTTGACGATGTCACTACTCGGTACATACTGTGCTGTATTAATTTGTTTGTTTCGCTCTTTTATAGGTTAACGTAAGTTGTAGTAAAAAAAAACTGTTAGTTAAGCCTTTGATCGATGGTATAAAAGTTATTCGCTATAAAACACGAAAAACTATTACAAAAAAATTACAAATGTTATGAAATTGTTTGTTTTAGTAACTTTTGACTAATTTTTTATCGTATAAAAGCCTTTTTATAGACATAAATGGGCTACACATCTGTAAAAAAAAATTTTCGCCGTAAAAGCCTCTTTTCAGCGTTCAAGCATGTCTTGAAGAAGTTTAATCGATATCGTGTCCCTTTCCATCAAAGTGTGAGTGATAGAGACGCAACGTAGCCCAAATCGCTTGACTTGTAGGCAGAAAATGGTGATTTTGCGTTGACCTAATTCCAGTAGTTTTGATCTACTTAAGGCTCTCTATTGTAGAGCGAAGGATATTTATGTTTTGTAAAGAATTATGGGCATTTTATATGGCGATGGGAGCAATACTTAGTTTGTCGAAGTTTTTATTAAAAAAAGGATTTTTTGATAAAAGATTTTTTTATAAAAAATTATTGCTGTTTATGTACATTTTTTAAGAAAAAATTTTTTTTTACAAAAATAAATAGTGGTGTCTGATGTTTACGCGGTGACTACTCATTAAATAAAACAACTTAAAACGGATAAATTTTCTATGGATCCATTATTTGTTATCCGAAATAAACAATTTCATTTCATTTCATAAAACTCGCGATTTAATGAACATTTTAATCAAAAATACTGAAACAAAAATCTCTATCAAAATGTATAATATATTTTTTTGGATTTTTTGTAAAATATTTTTGCTGCAAATTGACTTGCTTAGGGCGTTACGTTTGCTACGAGATTTCAGTGCTATGAATTATGTAGCGTTACGAGGCGTTTCTATCACCTGATTAATATTTTCATGTATAAAGAACTTATCAATGTATTTCAGTGCTGTTTCAAAGTGAGCAGAATTCATTGTGTAAAATTCAATAAAAACGTACTGGAGGTGGTTAATTAACTAATCATTAAAATAAAGTTAAAAAAATATTTAAAAAATTATATTAAATATAAAGTATTTTTAATCAGAGGGAATAAAAATAATAACATAACTCAATGCGATACTCGTTTAAATTTTTTTTTGTACTAATTTTAACCAACGTATATATTGACTGATTTTGTTAACCATACAAGTATAAATGTTTTTTTTTTAACTATGTATTAACGCTATATTTAACGATTTTTTTATTTGTCTTATAAAAAAACACCCATTTCGATAAATTTGCCACTGCGGTCTATTCCATTTGGGGACGCTTCATTTGGAAGTGTCGCTCAATGTGCTGCCAGACTGTGTAGGCTCATCTGATCTTCGAGCCTCTGATTTCAAGTGTGTTTTATTTGCTAAAACTTGTTCATGTGAGTTAGTGTCAAAAGTTTGGGAAAAATGGGCCGGTCAATAGCCACAAGGCTGGCACCGGCTCGTCCCAATCGTGTGTGAAGGGGAAACCGGGGGAGTTTATGGGTAGTGGACGCTTTAGTCTCGAGTCCCACACACGGTCGCAGGTCTAGCTAGCCTGCGGTTATGGTGCATAAACGCATTCTTCTTAGAAAAAAAAAGTTTGGGACAAAACGTTTGGAGAAAGAATGGAAATCTAGTGTAAATGTATTTTTTATCTTAGTATATCAGTCTGGAAGTCTTTATCTGTACTGGTATTGATTGATTATCACGCATTTTACCATCTGCAGACATTTTTAAATAAGATATTTGGCTACTTACTTATCTCTGTCCAGAATATTTACAAAATCTATAAAAAACTAAGGAAACGGGTAATAGGGGTAACAACTGTTACCCTTTTTACCAGTTACACTTTAACTTAACACGTTGATGGACAGTTACGCCCACGGGCGCTTGGGTAGTGAAAAACGATACGACAGGCCTGTAGACGTCATAGTTTATAGTCGTGCAACAGCAGTACGTCTAAAGGCGTTTGATTTTCAATACTTTTTCAAGAGAATGTTGTAGTGTCACCGCAAAAGTAATGCGGCTTTCGTACTGTCATCGTATACAGTTCTACAACACGTCAAGGTACACACACATTGATATAATTTCGGTACCCTCCCCACTGTACGTACACCTGTGGGCGTCGTAAAATAAAAATAAAATAAAATAAATTTATTCTGCAAATAGATTTTTAAAAAATACTTTTGCACGTCAATCTTTTTTTTCCCTACCAGCACTTCGACGTCAATGGCCTGTTGAGGAAAGAAGTGCCGCAAGAAACTCAACAGTTTTGCCTTTTTTCAAAAAAAATATTACAAATTAAAAATTACAAATTCGTAGTAGTTAACTCTGGTTTTTATTAAGGTTTGTTAAGTTTTAGTTATAATTTTTATATTTATTCTTTGTCCCGACTGTTTTGACCCGAAATACCTAGTTGCACTACGATCTAGGATTAGATAAATCTAATATTTTAGATCTTTCTTCTTATTTACTCTCTATCATTTGACAGACATGGTTACGGAAAAATAATCGCCATTTAGTATTTATCCATTGTTTTAAAAATAATGACAAACGTTACGCTAAACGTTTGCGATAAACAAATGACGATATATTTGTGTTAATTTAAACGATTAGTGGGACATAACGGAAATAAGATACGCCATGTTTGCTACATACTAATTAATATACGTATAAAAATGATTAAAATATCTGACAACATATGTACGTTGATCTGATCCCAAAGTAATATTGAGCGCTTGTGTAAATGGGAATCAAAAACTAAGTAGGTTTCACTGACTTAGTATATTTACATACAACGAAATATAATATGAAAAAAAATACGAAAAAATTTAGATTTTTTTTTATTGCAATGTGTAACAAGACGAGCAGATCGTACACCTGATGGTAAGCGCCACGTCTGCGCTTAGACAGTTCAGTGCCAAACAGTAACTAAGCAGTTACTGTCTGGCACCGCCCTGATACGCCCGCTACATCGAGACGACAGATAGGTCTCATACCTATACCCAGGAATTTCACTAGCTTCAGTGCCCTTTGCCCTAAACATAGAAGTGCTTGACACACTGCTATTTCACGGGAAAATATCTTGAACTAGCCTTCCGCCCGCGGTTTCACCTCACGTAATTTCTTTTTTCATACCCTCAAGTCCCACAACTATAACCTTGGTAGCATAAAAAGAGGCCTGAGGCAACCGCACTTATGACGTTCGTTATCGCTCAATCTGCGACAGCGAATGTCAAAACACGTATAGACCTACAAACTTATCTGTTCCGGTGGCCAAAATCGGAACTACGTGAAATGCAATGCAAAAACGATATTTAATGACAGTTCTAAATCGACAGTAACGACGCTGCCACCGGAACAGACAAGTTTGTCGGTCTGTACTTTCAATATCGATTGACCACCTGACTTTTCTAAGGCACCTGTCAAATCCATACAATTTGAAGTTGGCGAATTTCGCTATCGCTATCAAAATGTTACTTTGTCTAGGTCCCAAGGTTCTCTCTGCCAACACTTTGCCCTTCCTAACAGAGCCAAAGGCTTGTTAACCTAACTCATAATTATGCAGTGGCATAAACTAACGCGCATAATGTATAGTCATGATGTTACAAGATAATTTCCACATGAATGTCGGTACTATAGATACATACGTCGGCCTGGTTATACAATAACGTATCCGTTTTATACAATAAGTGTCGTATTTAACGTAGGTATTACATGTATTCTGCTCAGTGGCGTAGCGTGGGTGTCAGCCGCCCGGGGCGGAAGACAATTCTGCCGCCCTGTTTTGTTTCTTTTTTTGCTGTCCAGTTGGCAAACAGACACGCAGCGGGGGGGTGGAAGACAATTCTGCCGCCCTTTTGTGAAATTTTTCCGCCCCCTAAAAAGTGCCGCCCCGGGCGGACCGCCCCCCCCCCGCCCCCCTTCGCTACGCTACTGATTCTGCTAACCTTAATGATCTGTCAGTCAGTCGCAATGGGTCTTCTCGACCGGGGAAGCACCACCCTTCCACAGAAGACCGAAGTATGAGTAGTCCCGGCAAGTCATAAGACACTACCTACTACTACTAGTATTATATTATCTGTGCTACTACTATAGCTAGGGTTGCCATCTCTAAAAGTTGGAAAACAGGACAAGACGCGTGAAAACCCCGGATTTTAGAGTCCGAAAGCCGGACATGTCAACAAGATCTTATAAACATATCAATGTAATAAAAAACAGTTGAAAATGTCATAAATCACCTTTTTTTTAAACTCGGTCTACAAATGAAACCTTCCCCGGACGCTCCCCGGATGCCCTCTAAACTAGGACAAATCCGGGGAAACCCGGACGGATGGCAACCCTAACTTATAGCTCACATGAAAAAACTGTCATCTTAATATACAGGATGTCCCAAAAATGACACGTTACAGTGATACTGGGGGTAGGCCTGGGCCAGCACAAGAGGCATCGAACAAGCCTAACATGACCTTAGTAAAAGTTGCTCGGTTTACAAGTTATTGCCAATATAAACTTTTTCTAAATTTTTACGTTTTTTAATGTGTTCAGTTCTAGCATTAAAGTTTGAGCCAGCAGTACAAAAAGAAAATCCAATGTGTTTAATCTAATCACCATGACCGCAGGCTAGCGAGACCTGAGCGGTCGTGTGTGACACTCGGGCAAAAGTTTTCCGAGTGTCAAAGTGAGGGAGTTAGGACTATCTGATCGGTTTCCTCTTCACAACCAAAAAGGTAGGCTGGTGCCCTTCTTGCCGTACCTTGCGGCCAGTAAGTGAGCCAAAATGCGATGGAGATTCAAAGTTTTGGACTCTCGTCTCTCGGTGCCGATATGCCCTGTATAAGAAAGTCTAAGGCTCATACTACCATACCTTTTTTTTATCGGAGGAGAACACATTTCCATTTCCATTTTTTACCAGGACGTAGGTTCCTGTACTGGGCCGTCTAGGTGGGTCTACAGCAGTGCCAGATATTTTCCCTTGAAATAGAAGTGTGTCAAGCACTTCTGTGTTGAGGGGAAAGGGCACTGAAGCTGTTGAAATTACTGGGTATATGAGACCTAATAACTGTCGTCTCGGTGTAGCGGGCGCAGGGCGGTGCCATACAGTAACTGCTTAGTTACTGTTTGGCATTGAATTGAAGGCCAGAAGTGGCGCTTACCATCAGGTGAACGATCTGCTCGTCTTGTTACACAATGCAAAAAAAAAAGAAATCGCCCGGTTTCCCCTTTCCACCCGATACCCGATTGGGTACCACAGCCTGATGCAGTAGGCCAGGGTTTGCGCCTAAGGAGTAACAAGGTGATCCCCAGACTTGGCTTATATTGTACCTACTCAAAACCTCCAAGTTTCATTTGATCGTATCCACTTACTTCTACCTACTTGGTTACACAACAAGTTATGCGGTGTGTTTTTAAAAGAGAACGCGTCGAGCCATTGTACTCTTGTTTATGGCATTACCGGAGGCGGCGGCAAAACAAACAAAATGGCCGCCGTTTCTTTCGAATTTCGAACGATTTCTGTTGTCTTTGCCCGGAATGACAATGTTATGAGGAGTCGTAGTTTAGAATGTTTCTGTTCTTGTAGAGCACGGACCTGAATTGTAGAGCTAAATTTGAATATTTTGATTCAATTGAAATGTTGTTTACCAGGTGGTAGGTTCCTGTACTGGGCTGTCTAGGTGGGTACCACCGCAGTGCCAGATATTTTCCCGTGAAATAGAAGTGTGTTAAGCATTTCTGTGTTTCGGGGAAAGGACACTGAAAGCTAGTGAAATTACTGGGTAAATGAGACATAATAACTGTAGTCTCTTAAGGCGGGCAACGTGCCTGCGACCCCAAGGGGGTCTCGGGCGCTTATAGGCGGCGGTGATCACTTATCATCAGGTGACCCACTTGCTCGTTTGCCCCACTATAATATAAAAAAAACTTGTTTTATTGGTGCTGGGGGAAATTGTAGGTCCTATGCTTGAGACTGTCAGAATCGGTGGACGAAAAGAACGGAATGGAGTTTCAGTCAAAAAATAATACCTCCTCGATAATCATAAGGCTCCTATCCTAGTATATTATAGTCACCTATCCTATCGAGAAGACTGTGAAACTGTATATAGGCTTGATGGTTGGACTTTTTCACCACACAGGTGAAACCTGCCGCCATAGCAGCTCAGGCTGAGTTTCGGCAATCTCAATGTGGGAGCCAGTACACTTAAAATCAAAGGCTCGAAGAACAGAGAAGCCTACACTGAACGACTCTTCCTAGGTAAGAGTTCCTGAATGGAATAGGCCGCATGCAGTGGTCGTTTACCATCAGGTGGTCTGCGTGCTTGTCTGCCCACTGATGTAGTATAAAAATATAGTACAAATGTGCACAGGCACATAAACATACTTATACATATTAATGTTTCGTCACTCTTATAGTTTTTTTTAGTAACAAACATCAGTTAACGGAGAGGCACGCAACCCTCCTGATGGTAAGCGGTCACTGTGGCCTATTCCATTGAGGGACGTTTCACAAGGAAGCGTCGCTCAATGATCTGCCACGTTGTCGGCTCGTCTGATCTTCAAATCTATGATTTCAAGTGTACTGGCTTCCACATTAATTTATATCTATACTAATATTATAAAAAGGAAAGAGTTATTTGTATTGAATAGGCTCCAAAACTACTGAAACCTACTGAAAACTCCTTCCCGGGTGACATAGGTACTTTTGATCCCGGAAATGTGGGGGGAAGGGGGGATAATTGACAAAAAGAATGAAGAATGAATTAATATAGTTTGGTGGAATATCAAGCTGACACAACGTTACCCGCCCCTGACCATTAGTGGTCAGTAGGTCGTATTTTTTCGACAGAAAAAACATGTGATTGTTTTTTTCTATTCAGAAAATTATCCAGTTCTAGTTCCGGTACTGTCGTTCACCTAACGAAAAGGTGGTACTTTTTCGCAGGAGCCAGCCCATTTAATTTACAGCCAAACGAGACAGGTACATCTCCACGTAAACAACTGAGAATAGATATTTAGCGTCGCAGTTATAGCCTCGTTTCTCCATTTGGGCCTAACAGATAAACATGTCAAAAGCACGTATCAAGATCGGTTCTTAATCATTTGAAACTTTACTCGCAGAAACATTATTTGAATTTAGCAACAATTGAAAGTGTGTGAAAAAGCCAAACTCCATTAATGAAACAAAATCTTTGCATTTCATTACTCGTAATAATCGCCCTTAGCAATAAGGAGTACTAAAATGGCCAAGCAATTGCTAACACACTTAGAATCTTATGTCAAAGGCAATAAGACTCATTTGGGAATGTTCTATCGAGCATGCGTCAAGCGATGCGCACTGCGCTGAATTGTACATAACGTTTGGGGCTGTATGAAATGGTTTCCTTTGCCTGCCGCACAGATATTAATTCCATAAAGCCTTTGACAATATGAGCACCTAAGTTTTTAATTTTAGCATTTGTGTGTGACCACGAAATAATGGAATTTGAAAAGATAAAAAGAAAAATATTAAGGGGATTGAATTGAGCTGTGACAGCCGACACAGGTGCACTACCTATTTCCTCACTCTCATAGCACGGTGCCAGTAATCTGACACGACCGGAGAGAGTTCAGACGCAGACCAGAAGCTTTTAGTAAAGTCGACAGCACATCAGACTACCCTAATCTGTCAAATTTCTACAAACAATTTTCATTGCTGTTTGTTTTCCTAATAAAGAAAAAAAAATAATCACCGATCCGGGTATCGAACTCAGAACACGCAAATCGCTTCAAAGTCTGACTTTGGCCACTACACCACAGATGCAATTAAAAGTGTCAGCCTATTATCTCCACTGCAGGGCAAAGGCCTCCTTCCTTGAAATCAGTTACCTATCGTTACAATGATGGGTACTGGCTTAATCACCACGCCAAATGGGGATTGGTGATCACAAACCCGAACTGTGTCCGAAAAACCGACACAAAGTTAGCTCGACCCGGGAATTGAACCCAGGACCCCGAGATCTCGGCTCGGTACTTAAACCACTAGACCATCGAGGCGATGTTATTATGATAATCATAATATTACAAAGATGTCATGTCCCGGTTAGGTATAAATATAGACTTAGACTTACTGCAGCGCCTAGCCCATTGAGCTAGGAACTAGGTCACAGGTTGACCTGCTGTGACGCTAGCACTGCAATATAAGCACAAAGCAACAGGTAAAATATTGTAACTCATAACGTAAAGTATCAGCTTATTAAAGTCCCACTGCTGGGCAAATGCATCCATCTTACAATCAAGTCATAGTTACAATTAGAGATGCGCCGAGTAGGACTTTTGCTGAGTATAGAGTACAGAGTTTTACTCGGTTTAATTTTTAGTACTCGGCCGAGTGACTCGGTTCAATCAAATTCCTGTTTCAGGCGATTATTACATCTACCTGCATGCCGAATTTCAGCCCGATCCGTCCAGTGGTTTGGGCTGTGCGTTGATAGATATCTATGTCAGTCAGTCAGTCAGTCAGTCAGTCACCTTTGAGTTTTATATATATAGATTATTCATATAGCGTTATCTAACTCAAAACTAATCATGGTACCTACTATGGGTGCCAGATAACGGATATACAACATGTAGGTACATGTAAATAAACTACTCAAAACAAAATAGGGCCCACCTCGTATTTGGCTCCTACTTTAGTGGCATACAAATTAATATGGTTTTTGCCAATAGGTTAAGTTAATTTAGGGTTTCAATGGTTATGTAAACACAAAATAAGGTTTAAACAGTTTATTTTGATGGCATTACACACGAAAACACGTTTATTGGGAAATTCACACTAAATGTACAGTCAATATAAACCTTCATTATTCCTGTTTTTTTTTTAAATCACCGTGCTAGAAGTTCTTTTTAGTAACGTGTAGGGCCTTTTCTGCTTTGTTAACACTCTCTAAGCCTATCTGAAACACTCTCGATGAGATGAGTGACATTTTGGTCAGGTAATCGTTCCATGTAGAGTTTAAGTGCGTTTATGAGCTCTTGTTGACTGTAGCCGTGACTATACGTCTCCTTATGACTTAATTTTAATTGATTTCATAGATGTTCAATCGGATTGAGATCGAGACTCATCGCTAGCCCAGGTAATACCGAAATTTTGGCATCAGAAAGTGCTCTCTGAGTGACACGAACTGTACGCGCACGACCATTGTCTTGCATGAGAACAAAATTATCGCCAACTCTTTGTGAAAATGGGATGACTTGAGGTCAGATTACGTGTTCGACGTAACTGGCAGCAGCTTCGGCCCCTTCGATTAAGATTACCAGCTCCGTTTTGCCTAACAAGCCAATACTACCCCAAATCATTACACATGGACCGCCAAAACGATAAGTACCATGCATACATGGTTCAGTTAAACGTTCTCCTTCTCTTCTCCATACACGCACTCTTCGATCATGGCTAAAAAACTGGACCTTACACTCACCTGTAAAGAGTACTGTTCTCCAATGTCCATGGCCCAATCCAAAGGGTCACGAACGAACGTCAAACGCGCTGCCCGATGAGCCCTTATCAACTTACGGCGGATAGCACGCATTATGGAGCGTTGTCTATTCTTCATGAAGTTGATTCCGAATGGTTTGATCACTATCGCGTGTGCCAGTTGATTGCCTTAGCTGAGTTTGTAAGGTTCGGGCGGTTACGGTGCGGCCCCGGCGCGCGGTCAATTGGATGTACCGGTCGTCTTGTGCAGTCGTTGCTCGAATTCTGCCTGAACCATCCCTTCTAGCCACACTACCTGTCTCCCGAAACCGTTCCCACACGTTTCGAATAGAACGCAGTGACACACCAAGCTGTCTTGCAACGAATCTTTGCGAGTTTCCTTCTTGGAGCAAAACAACTGCCCTGGTTGCGGTTTCCACATCCATATGACGACGAAAATCGGAAATTGTAATCAGGAGTAAAGTCGCAATCAAAGATTATCGATAAACAAAGTGTACTCAAAGTCCAGCGCTTTAAACAAGACTGAAAACTTAAACAAATAAACATTTGTAAAAAGGATATTTTTTAACACTACTTTTTCTGTGTCCCCACTTGAGATAAACATAAAAAATAACCCGCAAAACATTCTTATGAACTCATAAACATGTATTCTATACGTGGTATTGCTTCATTTTATCAATGATTACTTTTTAAATTATAAATAAACACAATTTGAAACAAAGTTGTGGTGGGCCCTATTTTGTTTTGAGTAGTTTACATACATTTTGTACATGGAGACACCTCAGAACGAGACAAAAAGTTAATGGACACAAAATGTTACCGAGCGGGTGTTGAACCTGCAACCTTTGGTATAACGCCAAAAATGATATTTACTACAAAATCTTCTATACTAATGTAAAGAAGAAAGATTTGTTTGTTTGTATTGAATAGGCTCTGAAACTACTGAACTGATTCGGAAGATTCTTTCACTGTTGGAAAGCTACACCATCCCTAGGTGACATATGGTACTTTTGACCCCGGAAATGTAGGGGGAAGAGGGGGATATTTGCAAAAAAGAAATAACGCGCGGGTGAAACAACAGAGGCGACCGCTATGTAATAATATGCTAAACTAATCCGCCTCTATTTCGTAAAACAACGAAATGACAATTTAAATGGCAACAAAAAATACATATATTTTACCTCGATGGTACATAATATTGGCTTTTGCCCTTGCCATGTGCCAAGTGTCATGGGCCCGAATCCCGCCCAGAGCAAGCATTCATATGAATAGTATTCGTGTTTTTAAGTTATATATATATTAGGCCTTTACATCTACAAGATGATTTAAAGATGTAATTATTAATTAGTTTTTAAGTTATGACATTATTTTTTTATGAGGCAAATGAGCAAGTGTGATAACTTTTTTTTTCGAAGGAGTGCGTTTATGCACCATAACCGCAGGCTAGCTAGACCTGCGGCCGTGTGTAGGACTCGAGACTGCAGCGTCCACTACCCACTAAACTCCCTTGTGTGAGAAGTAAAGAGTGAAGCGGCCTATGGACACCTGTGTACGGTCTCAGTAACACTGCCTGTATAACATCAAATACATAGGACCCGAAAGTAGCTCAAGCACTTTCATTATAAATAAACATCCAGAATCCAGAAGAAACACAAAGAACATTAATAAAATAAATGATTGTCCTGTGCCCAGTCAAATAATTACAATTTTCTATAATTCAAAATGGCCGCTTGACATACTCGGCCGGCTGTATGACTTATTGTCTTTGCCGAAAGACACAGCCTTGGGTTGCGGGCCAGCCCGGGCCGCATTGCCCTCACGTAGCGTAGGCGGGCGCCAACACGTGACCTATATTCCCCGCTCAATGCGGGCCGCAGTGCGGCGGCCGCCTACAGCCTCGAGTTTTTTCGCCTTCTTTGATGAATTGGCAGAGTAGGATTGTTTTTTTTCGCTTGTTTGCTGTGGACTTGGAATGCAGTGTTTTGGCTGCAGTCTTTTTTTGAGTTAAGTCTTCGGGTTTTTTTTTTGTGATTCTGGGACGAGTTTATTTATCATTTCTGTTTTGGATACTTATAATGACAGACTATGCTACATATTTCATTGAATGCTAGCCGAGATTTCGGGGCACTGGGTTAAATACATACTGGGTCAAGTCTCCTTGCCAAATGATGTAGTAGGATAAAAAAAATACCCAAAGTGTCGGCTTTTTTGGCCAGAGCTCGGATTTGTGATTCCCGCATTTTTTGGCTAAATTAGATTGAACCTACCATTTTGAAGCCATGATTTTGCCCTGCAGCGAAAAATCCAACAAATAATTTAATTTATAAAAAAAAACTAGTGTACCTACGTACGAATATCAGTCGCAAATTGACCTATCGAAAAATCAGTGCGTAGTAATTGTAAATATAATAATATGATAAAATATAATGGTGTCATGTTTTATATTTATTATGGTGTTAACAACCTCTTATCGACATAAGCACATAATATAACAAATTAAATGTAACATAGGTATATGTATAATTATGTTTTTGACTACTTCAGTGAAACAGTAGTCACACTTTTAGTAGTGGTAGAGCTGGGTAGAGCCATACGAATGGGCCGGCTCGCCCGGGGAAGTACCACCCTCTCACATAACACCAGCGTGAAATAATACTGACTACTATTGTATTTCGTCTGGTTTGTGAGAGTGCCGGAGGCCCACACCCCCCATACCCCCATAGGCTGGCAACGCATCAGCGATACCTCTGGTGTTGCAGATGTTCATGGGCGGCGGTGATTGCTTACCATCAGGCGACCAGCTGGCTCGTTTGCCGCCTCTGACATAAAAAAAATACCCGGATTTGAGTTCAATTCTTGCCCTCGGGTCTGGTTGTTTGTACCACACTTTTATATATTATTATTCATAGTCCGACTGCTAGGCTAACAGCTGCTTGCAAAATGATTGTGGGACCGGACCCAGTATATTTGAAAGCCTAGCCTAGTTCTTAGTGGGATTCGAACCCACGACCCCTTGCCCTTTAACACCACTACCTAACGCACCTTTTAGCAAGCCATTATTTATTCGTCATAATAATTCAGTGATACCACAGGATCACAGAAATCAGTGATCATCTCCAAACAACACAAAATTGTGTAAACAATTAAAAATTTTCAGTTAAAAAACATGTTATTTTCAAAACTACAATAACAACATGAATAAAACCAATTCGGTACTTCCATCGATAAGTTAAATGACACTGGCAGATGTATGACCATCTCTTTCTTACGTAAGCAAAATTGCAGGCTAGTAAGAGATGGATACTGCACGTGTTTGCCCACGTAACTGAAAACCTTGAAAATTAACTAGGCACTTGCTTTCCGATAAGAAGAAAAGCGTAGTTTAGATCGTATTGCTTTTTTCTAATAGAGTCGTAGTGTATGTTTTTTAACAGATTTTAAAGAAAAGAGGATGTTATCAATTCGAGATAATCAAACATCTGTGAATAATGTCCCGAGATAGACACTTATTATTATGTACTTACAGTACTTACTATACTATAGGTACTTATTATTTTAGAAACAAAAAGAAGAAGTTATTTTTTCTTCTTGTATTATAGCTGGCAACTCCTGTTTATAAGGATTACTGCTGCCATTTCCAGTAAATTTTGACGATTCAAGTATTCTTAAAACGCCGCACATTACAACTTACGTTGTACAAAGTTGACGCATTCAAAAACCGAAACGCCATCTTGGGCGCTTTAGGAAGTTATTTACTAAAACTGAAGCGCAGTGGGCAGGCCATATCAGCCGTAGAACCGATAACAGTTGAGGTAAATGGGTTCTGGAGTGGAGACCGCGTCTCGCGTCTCGGTAAACGTAGTGTAGGACTCCCATAAGGCAGGTGGAGTGACGTTTTGCGCAGGATGTCTGGTAAGAACTGGATGCGAGTTGCCAAATATCGAACACAGTGGTAAGCGTTTGGAGTTGCCTATGTTGAGCAGCTTCGACAGGCTGATGATGTTATGATGATAAAGTTATTTATAAAAATCACTTCTAATTATAACTTTACCACTAGACTAGACAATATCACGAGGAAATCTGCAAAGTCGTGTAGCTGTACAAAACATACAATACTTACTTCCAGGTAAATACATAATGGACTTTGACTAACTTCGTGTCATCGATCACTAATCGTGTTCGCGAAATTTACCGACGAGTTATGGAAACGACTCTCAGGGTACGCTTGCATCGGCTCGTCCCAATTTGGGTGTGAACGGGAAACCGGGGGAGTTTAGTGGGTAGTGGACACTTTAGTGTCGAGTCCTACACACGGCCGCAGGTCTAGCTAGCCGGCGGTCCAGTTCTTTGTTGCGACTGCCATCTGACCTTCGTAACCCTTAACAGGGGAACCGGACTAATTGGATCATGGCTACACAGCCGTTCGACTGTGCAGGTTCCCTCACTGTTCTCCGTCACCGAAGTGACCTCTTCGCGGATGCTACTATGCCTGGGACATAGTTAAGGAAGCATGAGCTTGCCCACCACTCGTGCCACCCTCTCGGCCTCACTGACTGAGTCCCCAGGAACGACGAGTCGCTACGTGCGGAGTCAGATTGGCTGCAGGCGTCCGACGCGTAGCAAGTTTGCGCCTAACGGGAACGCCAGATCCGGGTGTCTTATTGGTTAAGGAACATTGTTCTCGGCCGACAACCACATAGCCGTGAAGGATTAAAAAAGATAGGAAATTGGGTATTCGGTAGGGGAAAAAAGGAAAAAGGATACCACGGCAGCGGGAAAGGATAAGGGGGAATGTTGCCTTGGTAGCTGGGGAACTTCGGGGTTGCGTACCCGTGAATTCCAGGATTTGAAATACTCCCTGAAGAACCGTACCGTAATACTCTCCGTCACCGCCGAGCTAGTAAATACGCAAAATATAGAAAAATCCATAGAGATGTACATATTTGAACAATTAAGCTCACGCATAATATTGATATCAGCTACCATAGTCCATTTACATAACAGCTCTGGCTGTGTTCCGGTAAAATTAATGTGGGAGCCAGTACACTTGAAATCCAAGGCTCGAAAATCAGATGAGCCTACAGTCTGGCAGCACATTGGGCGACGCTTCCAGGTGAAGCGTCCCTCAATGGAATAGGCCGCAGTGGTCGCTTACCATCAGGTGGGCTGCGTGTCTTACTACCAAGCTACCAACTGAACTAACATAAAAATTATAGTCTGAAAAAGAATTTTATTTGATTTACGAGAGAATCATGACTCTTTCAAGATGTGTCAGACAAAATATACGTGATGGCTCAGCTTCTTACTTACGAGTAAATATCAATAATACCTATTATAGTTTATGGCGACGTTTTGCCAAATACACAATAGGTTATGTACCCATCCATCACCTATCGGTTCTAAGTGATTGATCGCGGTTAGATAGGGGGGAGGGGGCGGGCTAGTTACCTAGTAAGAGAAGGTGTAGTCAAACCAGGTCGTTAGAACCGTGTTAGAACTTTGAAGGGTGGGAAAATAATGGTTATAAAGAGTTTTCAGTGGGTTGATTTCGATAAAAAAAATTAAGGAAAAACGTAGTCTCTTTTTTCCAAATAAACTTACTCGAATGTTAATTTTCATACATCAACTGATAGTAATGAAGGAATACCTGAGAAGTACCTATGTAAGGCTTGTGCAAGCGATGTATGCAGGAGCGCGCACGAACGTTCGATCTGTTGCTTGAGTTAGGCGATGTTTAGGCATTACACATATACGTACACATAACACACACAAATACCATACACAAATAACACACACACACACAAACACACACACACACACACACCCACACACACAAAAACACACACACACACAATTATCTAACTAGACTATAAAATTTAAAATATTTATTTAAGAATAATACATAGGTACTTACCTTTGTTGTTTACGTTTAAATAAATCGAACGAAGGAGCGGGCTTCTCCTAACACAGGTTTTTATAAACTTAAAAGGAGATGCCCAACACTTGTAATGATGTACCATTTAAGCAATAAAGAACATTTTTGATTTTGATTTGATTTTGAGTTACCGAGGAGTTCAGTGTGGCAGTAGGCTTGCACCAAGGGTCGGCGCTAAGTCCATATTTGTTCCTCCTGGTAATGGATGTCTTGACATCAGACATAGAGTTTTGACCGCCTCCTTGGAACAGTGGCTAACCCGCTCGGGTATAAAAACATGGAGGTCGTGGGTTCGATTCACGCCTTGGGTCTGGTTGGTGGTAGGGCTTTTTCAGAGTCCGACTGGCTAGCTACCACCCCCACAGGTGAAATCTGCCGCCATAACAGCTCTGGCTGTGTTCCGGCAATATTAGTGGGAGCCAGTACACTTGAAATCAGAGGCTCGAAGATCAGATGAGTCTACAGTCTGGCAGCACATTGAGGGACGTTTCCAGATGAAGCGTCCCTCAATGGAATAGGCCGCAGTGGCTGCTTACCATCAGGTGGGCTGCGTGCCTGTCTGCCAACTGACCTAGTATTAAAAAAAAATAGAGGATGGGCTGGTCAATAGCCACAAGGCTGGCACCGGCTCATCCCAATCGGTTGTGAAGGGGAAAAGGGAGCTTAGTGGGTAGAGAACGCTTTGGTCTCGAGTCCCACACTGCCGCTGGTCTAGCTAGCCTGCGGTTATGGTGCATAAACGCATTCTCCTCCGAAAAAAAGGATAGTTATATTCAGGGATACGCTCACATAAATGAAGATATATTTGATTTTGATTGAGTAATAAATACCAGTTCCTACGAATACTATGTCAACATAACTATGTTACGCTAGTATTTGCTTTGCCGTTTGTTTTGGGGTCAAAAAACTGTATGGTTTATCGTTCGACGAACTGATAAGCTTGCAAATTTGAGTCCTCGAGTGACACGGCTGCTTTGCATACTGGTACGAGGATCAAAGATATTGCACAACACAACAACACAATTTACAAAAACATAACATACTTAAGCGATATGTCATATATATCTCCATTATTTAATTAAGACTTTTTTTATTTATTATTGCAATGTGTAACAAGACGAGCAGATCGTACACCTGATAGTAAGCGCCACGTCTGCCCTTAGACAGTTCAGTGCCAAATAGTGTCAGTAACTATATAAGCAGTTACTGTCTGGCACCGCCCTGCGCCCGCTACACCGAGACGACAGTTATTAGGTCTCATACACCCAGTAATTTCACTAGCTTCAGTGCCCTTTCCCCGAAACACAGAAGTGCTTGACACACATCTATTTCACGGGAAAATATCTTGCACTGCGGTGGTACCCACCTAGACGGTCCAGTACAGGAACCTACCACCTGATGATTTTAATCATATAATAACTCGATAAGGTTTAAGTACGCCATGATCCCGTGGTCCTGAGTTCAATTCCCGGGGCGAGAAAAATTCGTCTCGGTTGTTTCGGTTTCGGACGCAGCTCGGACTTGTGGTCATCAACCAGCATTTGGCAAGCGTGGTGATTAAGCCAGTACCCATCATTGTAGCGATAACTTGATTTCAAGGATGGAGGCCTTTACCTTGCACATGGGGCATTAACACGTTCACTGCAGGACCAAAAATACTGAACTTACCAAGGGTGCGACATAAACTCCATGATTCTCATGTAGAAATTCACTAAGGTGCGTCATGAACATTATTTTGCCATGTCTGTTTTCAATAAATTTACAGCACATTTAAAAAAGCATTGCTAAATATCTAGTTGTCTCTTCCTAACTCATTTATCATCCTACTAATATTATAAATGCGAAAGTCTGCATGTTTAGATGTTTGGATGTTTGTTCCTCAATCACGCCTAAACGGCTGAACGGATTTAGATGAAATTCGGCACACGTATAGTTTATAACCCGGAATAGGACATAGGCTATAAAATTCCTACGGGAAACGACTTATTCCCGCGGGAATGTCAATTTTGAAACTACTGAACCGATTTGAATAATTCTTTCACTGTTGGAAAGCTACTCTATCCCCGGTGAACATAGGGTACTTTTGATCCTGGAAATGTGGAGGGAAGGGGGGATATTTGAAAAAAGAGATAACGCGCGGGTGAAACCGCGGGCGGAAGGCTAGTATGAAATAATCCGCCGCACTGTGGTGAGAATCACATTTTTTGCACCGCACGCTGGTAAAGTCAAAGATGGCCTTATACTAGTCATGACGAAGGAATCGTGTTAATAGGCTGATTTAAACTAATATAAAGATGTAATAGCACTTCAAATGCGTGATGTTGATGGTGCGAATTTCAGAGCGCACCTATGAATTTTTATATGTGCGTAGTTACCACTAGCACGGCGGCGGTGTCGGAAAATAACGTGAAGGTACCTGCACAGTCGGATGGCTGTGTAGCCATGATCCAATTGGTCTGGTTCCCTGTCAAGGGTTACGGAGGTCAGACGGCAGTCGCTGCAATGTAATAACTGGACTTGACAAGTCCTGGGTCATGGAGAAAAAAAGAATTCTTCGCTTCCATAGCAGTAGCGTAGCGATGGGAGGCCGCCCCGGGCGGCACTTTTTAGGGATCTAACAGACGAACGACTCATCGTTTGCGACCCTCGACGACTGCGGTGAGCGGCTGTCGTTCGGGGCCGCAACGACAGCCGACGACCCTCTCCGTCTGTCGCGCGGGGCCGCAACGAATTTCGCTGGTCGTCGAGGGTTGTTCGGGGCCGCAACGACAGCCGACGACTCTCGACGACTCTCGACGACTGTCGCTGACAGTCGTTGCGGCCCCGCGCGACAGACGCAGAGGGTCGTCGGCTGTCGTTGCGGCCCCGAACGACAGCCGCTCACCGCAGTCGTCGAGGGTCGCAAACGATGAGTCGTTCGTCTGTTAGATCCCTTAGGGGGCGACAAAATTTCCTGCAGAAGCAAAAAAAGAAAAAAAAGGGGCGGCAGAATTGTAAAAAAGGGCGGCAGAATTGTCTTCCGCCCCGGGTGGCTGACACCCACGCTACGCCACTGTTCCATAGCTCTTTTTTCATGGAGGAAAATTTAGATTCTCAATTCTATTCCCCAGTTTACTGGAAGATGGTAGATAACTTTTCTCTCACCAAAACACGTAGATAAGAAAATGTACCTAGTATGTTTTAACAGGTGAATCTGATAACCCAATTTCTGTGTATTAGCTCAAATTGTAACCTTATTTGAACCGGACAAAGTCGGCTATTCCTTGTAGTTTTATACAGACTATTTTTAGTACAATAACATTTGAGAGCGTCAATAGAATGTTCTCTAAGACGAATTTCTGGCTATATCTAGACTGAACTAGTATGGCGTAGAAGCATGGACCCTCACGGAAACCATGTGTAAACGGGTACAAGCTTTCGAGATGTGGGTCTATAGAAGAATATTAAAAATATCCTGGAAAGACAGGGTCAAAAATGAAACGGTTCTGCAGCGTATGGACAAAAAGTTGGAAGTTTTAAACACCATAAAACGGCGTAAGTTGGAGTATCTTGGCCACATACTTCGCAACAGTAAATACGGATTGCTTCACTCATCTACTCATCATCCAAGGCAAGATTCAGGGACGCCGTAAACCAGGCAGATGTAAAACATCTTGGCTTAAAAATTTGAGACAGTGGTTCGGTATGAGCACGAGATCGATGTTCAGAACAGCAGTAGATAAAGTGAGCAGCAGGAGACGGCACATTTTTTTTTTTCGGAGGATAATGCGTTTATGCACCATAACCGCAGGCAAGCTAGACCCGCGGCCGTGTGTGGGACTCGAGACTTAAATGTCCACTACCCACTAAACTCCCCCGGTTTCCCCTTCACACCCAATTGGGACGAGCTGGTGCCAGCCTTGTGGCTATTGACCAGCCCATCCCTGGGTACCCCGACTTGAGAGGCCTCAAGTCAGGGTGGCGCCTAGGGAGGGCCACCCGAGAAACTAGGTGACCCTCAAGGAGACGGCACCTAAAGAAGAAGAAGAAGTTTGGCTATGCTATATAAGTTGGAACAGGCTCGCCGCCTACCTGATGGTAAGGAATATGGAAGCGTCGCTCAATGTGCTGCCAGACTGTAGGCTCATCTGATCTTCGAGCCTTTGATTTCAAGTGTACTAACTCCCACAATAATAGATACTGCCGGAACACAGCCAGAGCTGTTATGGCGGCAGATGTCACCTGTGAGGGTGGAAGCTAGCCAGCCGGACTCTGAAAAAGCTCTACCACCATTACCAACCAGACCCAAGGCGGGAATCGAACCCATGACCTCCGTGTTTTTATACCCGAGCGGCTTAGACTGTTCTACGGAGGCGAGATTCAAACCAGCGATCTCACGCACGTGAAATGACGTTTCATACATCTACCAACTGAAGTGAAACATAAAAGTACTCACATTGACTATGGGTAGTACGTGTTTACAAGACTATATCTTCGCTGTTATCAGTATCGCTGTTATCATATATCTCGCGCTATCACGTCTCCGGAGAGCACTCTTATCACGCTTACCACACAATCAAATTGGGTTTGTGTCACTTTTAGAAATTGTAACATCGTATATTTTAAATAATAGACTGGCGAATGGCGCATTTGGAAGTGACCCTGCCCTATGCGCCAGGGGTCGTGGGTTTGAATCCCACCCAGGGCAAACACTTATGTGATGAACATTTGTGTTTGTTCTGTGTCTGGATGTTTATTTGTATTTAAGTACTAGCGGCCGCCCGCGGTTTCACCCGCGTGGTTCCCGTTCCCGTAGGAATTCATCAAAATCCTTTCTTAGCGGATGCCTACGTCATAACATCTACCTGCATGCCAAATTTCAGCCCGATCCGTCCAGTGGTTTGGGCTGTGCGTTGATATCTATCTATGTCAGTCAGTCAGTCAGTCAGTCAGTCACCTTTGAGTTTTATATTTAAAGATATATTTGTGGTATCTTCGTTGTTTCTGACACCCATAACTCAAGTACTCTAGCTACCTACTTACTTTGGGGTCGGAATATATATTTACTACTAGCGGCCGCGTCCGCGGTTTCACTCGTGTGTAATTTCTTTTTTTCAAATATTCCCCCTTTCCCCCCACATTTCCAGGACAAAAAGTACCCTATGTCACTCGGGGATAGTGAAGCTTTCCAACAGAGAAAGAATTTTTCAAATCGGTGCAGTATTTTCGGAGCCCATTCAATACCAACAAACAAACAATCAAATTTTTCCTCCTTGTAATATTAGTATGGATTATCATAGGAATATCTGTAGCTCGTGGCTTTATGTATTTGTAAGTTTTTGAACCCTGTTCCAGAATCAAACCCGGAACCTTTCGCGCGATAAGGCCATTCGTCGATAGTATCCCACCAAGCGGCATATTTCAAATTGGGTCGTAAACTCAATGATGACGCCCCTTTCTAGTATATTGTCAAAGATGATGAATTTGCAGAAGGGACTGTTTGGTGGTTGTGATTTGCCTACTAGGATCACTCAATGTTTATTTATTTATTTATCAAACCTTAACCTAATGCGATAGCGTGGCCCACCCTTCTATTTACTTGTATTTTCTTATCGTTTCGTTTATAATAAATAATAAGCACATTGCGAATTTCCTCAAAGTACTAAAATATGTCCTATATTGTGTATTTTTGTTCTTTTTTATTGTAATAGCGAGAAATAATAGTGACTACTATTGAGTTTCGTTAGGTTTGTGAGAGTGCCCTCACCCCCCCTTTAAAAGGCCGGCAACGCATCAGCGATCCCTCTGATGTTGCAGATGTCCATGGGCGGCGGTGATTGCTTACTATCAGGCGACCCGCTGGCTCTTTTGCCGCCTCTAATATAAAATTTAAAAAAAACAGGGCAAATTTATCCAATGTGGCGGACTGTTAGTTTAGAAGCAGCTACAAGGGCTGCTTACCACCAAGAGTGCTGGATGCCTGTCTTTCAACTAAAATAAGAACACGTGTGTGTGTTAAATTCAGAAATGATTGGACTATCCCTCTGTACATCGCCTGCTCTTTGGGTATTCGCTCATAAAATCGTTATCTATAGGAAATGTGATATTATCACGCGCTGGAGCGGGCGTGTGAGTCTGTGTGTCTGTACATTGTTAGCATTTAATAATGTTTGTGATTTATGCAATGAATTGTTTATAATTTATTTATACAGCGTGTTAGGTAACCCGAGGGACATATTTAAGGAGAGTGTTCAGAATCCGATTTAGAGTCCAATTCGCTATAAAAAATATATCCTTAATTTTTTTCATAATTATCCTAATAATTTATGCATGCATGAACTACCTAAAAATCCCGTGTGCTGAGCGGCCGGTTACGCCCCAAACTCAAATTGTACTATCGGGGTCACCCGCGCGTGATCACCCTAAAGGCTAAAATCCTGTGCAGTATTTTCACGTTTACAAGCGCCGCTCCTAACAAGCCACGATGCGCGTGCACGGTATATTTTTCCAAAAGTGATCACGCGCGGGTGTCCTCGATGGTACGCGAGTACAATATTTGAGTTGTACTTGAACGAGTGCACGAAATAGGTACTGTGAAGGGAAGAGTGCCCGCACGTTACGCGGATTTTCAGGTTTCGACTAAGGTTATAGACAGATATTTACCAGAGTTTTATAGATTTCTTATTTTGTTATATGGAAGCATGAACTATTTGGTATTTAAATATGTCCCTCGCATTTCCTGTTATACTGTATAAGAGGAAAGCTAATAAGAAAACCAGGTGAAACAGGCCTATAGTGTGGCAGCACATGGAGCGACTCTTCCTGGTAAAATGTAAAAATAATAATATTATTAAGCCCTAACCGAGTGGTACCCACCTAGACGGCCCAGTACAGGAACCTACCACCTGGTAAATGTCCATTTTGTGGATTTTATTATAGGGCAGACGGAACTAGTTTAGGTTCCGTCTGCCCCCAATAGGGGCAGACAGAACTAGAAAAGTTTCGACTGCCCCTACTGGGGGCAGATTTGGTAGGGGCAGTCGGGAATAATCCCATTTTGTGGCCACGATAAGTAATGCTACAATGTAGCATTGTATGTCATACACTTTCGTGTTATACCGCTTTTGACCGCCTCCGTGGAACAGAGGCTAAGTCGCTTGGGCATAAAAACCCGGAGGTCGTGGGTTCGATTCTGGGTCTGGTTGGTGGTATGGCTTTTTCAGAGTCCAACTGGCTAGCTACCACCACAGGTGAAATCTGCCGCCATTACAGCTCTGGCTGTGTTCCGGCAGAATTAATGTGGGAGCCAGTACACTTGAAATCAAAGGCTCGAATATCAGATGAGCCTACAGTCTGGCAGCACATTGAGCGACGCTTCCTGATGAAGTATCCCTCAATGGAATAGGCCGCAGTGACCGCTGACCATCAGGTGGGCTGCGAGCCTGTCTGCCAACTGATGTGGTACATAAAAAAACTAGCCTTTCGCTCACGGCTTCGCCCGCTTGTATAACGTTATCCCATAAGAACATGCTATTTCTCCGGGAAAAATGATAATTTTACCCAGTCTTTTCCTCCCAAACAATAAACATATCAAAATACAACTTGGGGCTCTTCAAGGCCAGAATTAACGGGCTTTTCCTAAGCAAGCGCGCTCCATCCTAGACCGCATAGTTGTTTAACATCAGGCAACTTTGTGGTCAAGTGCTGGCTTAGTCCAAACATAAAAAAAAATGGTTTTTGTTATTCCATGGAAACTGAGCATTTTCCCTAGATAAAAAGTAGCTTGTGCCCTTTCCTGAAGTTTGGCTATCTCACAACCAAAGTTCATCAAAATCGGTTTAGGTGTGAAAGCTTAAACAGAGTTACTTTCATTTGTAACAATTTATATAGTTGACCTGGTGAACTTCGTATTACTTACCTCTTAATATAAACCATACTAATTTAAGCCGTATTTATGTATTTAGTATTTTTCTCGCACCTTTTAATATTTTTGGACTTCCACGAATATTTCAAGACTAAAAATAGTCAAATCGATTCAGCCGTCCTCGAGTTTTAGCGAGACTAACGAACAGCAATTCATATTTTTTTATTTTAGAGATAGATAATCATTGATATGGATATTGTCCCAAACTTTCAACCCAAGCCGGGAATTGAACACACGACCCACGCGGTAATTCCGTCCCACGATTTCAACTGCACTTCAAATATAGACGTGACATTTTGCATCTTCCTCCATGCATGCATTCTATGCTGAATCAAAGCATCCTAGACCTTATCTATTGGGAAATAGAGTTAAAAATCCCATAAAATAATTCCTAACATTTAACGCAATGTTTTAAAACGTCTTTATTGTTGAGGAAGTAGAGTTGAAAATTGATTAACACTTGAGTTTTGAACGTGAACGCTTTGATACAAAATGATAAAAGGAGTCTTTTCAATTTGGTGGCGGAAAATGGAACTATTGGCGCTAGTTTCTTCGTTTCAGTCATAGATATAGACCGACAAACTTATTCTGTTCCGGTGGCGGCGTCGCTACTGTCTATTTAGAACTGTCATTAAATATCGTTTTTGCACTATGTTTTTGCATTGCATTTCACGTAGGTAGTTCCAATTTTGGCCACCGGAACAGATAAGTTTGTCGGTCTGTAGTTTCAGTAAGCAGAGGCTAGGGGCCTATTTTTTTTTTTAATAATATTTTTTTTTAATATATCTGGACATTATTCACACAGCGCCATCTAGCCCCAAACTAAGCATTAGCTTGTGCTATGGGTGCCAGACAACGGATAAACATTACTTATATACTTTTTTTTTTTTTGTAAATACATACTTATTATACATAGAAACACCCAGACCGATACAAACAGACATGTTCATGCACACAAATGTTTGTACCGTGCGGGGATCGAACCCGCGACCTCTGGTGTAATAGTCGACTTCTCGACCATTGCACCAAACGGCTCGTCAACTAAAGGATAGTTAACTTCTTTTTGACTGCCTCCGTGGAACAGTGGCTAAGCCGCTCGGGTATAAAACTCGGATGTCGTTGGTTCGATTCCCACCTTGGGTCTGGTTGGTGGTTTTTTTCAGAGTCCGACTAGCTAGCTACCATCCCCATAGGTGAAATCTACCGCCTTAACAGCTGTGGCTGTGTTCCGGCAACAATAATGTTGGAGCCAGTACACTTGAAATCAAAGGCTTGATTGAAGATCAGATGAGCTTACAGTCTGACAGCATATTGAGTGACGCTGGTGAAGTGACCCTCAATGGAATAGGCCGCAACGACCGCTTACCATCAGGTGGGCTGCGTGCCTATCTGCCAACTGACCTAATATAATAAAAAAACAAGTTACTTTTTTTTTTTTTTTTTTCTTCGTTTCTTGGCTTGCACGGCTTATGCATCAGCCACTGACATGTGTTTATTTTGTTTACAAAGGTAGGGAAACGAAACGCGGGAAAAGGATTTTAAATAAAGGAATAAGGATCAGGTAAGATTATAAATACGATACGATATAGGTATATTATTAAAGTTTAATATTATTAGCAGATATAAATATGGATAACAGGGAATAAATATCAGGATCATTGGAGTGTAATAATGAAATGATTGAGGTCGGAAGCGGAATACGGAGGGATATCAAAGAATTATATAAAGAGGAGTGATCATAGGAAGGACAACAAAGGAATATATGATTTAAGTCACCTACGTCGGAACCACAATCGCACGTGTCATCATTTCTCACCTTGATTTTCGCAAGGAAAGCCGGAGAGCACGTATGGCCAAGTCTCATACGGATGAGCGTTGTAGTGGTTATTTTACCAAATCTCATGTTATGGAACCAAGGTTTTATTGGAATCACTGGTTGGATTTTTCTATAATACATAGCTTTATTCTGATTATTTTGGAACCAATTTTCGTTCCAAGAGCTACGAAGATCATGTCTTGGAAGAGCAGTCAAATCTGAACACAAATTTTTGTAGGCGTAAATATCTCCGCTAACTACTGCATCATTTGCCAGTTTGTCGGCTCTCTCATTACCAGGAATGTTAATATGACTGGGAATCCATGCAAAATTAATACTCAGACCCTTATCAATCGCTTTAAGTAGTAATGTCCTACAATGAAAAATATATGCGCAGCTGTTAGAATTGCATTTAAATGGAAACTTCATCAAAGCTTGTATCGCACTTTTTGAATCCGAAAAGATTACACTTTTACCAAGTTTCATTAGCAATATGTATTCAAGAGACTTAAAAATTCCAAAACATTCTGCTGTGAATATAGAAGTTTCTGGTGGCAGTTTGATCTTTTGTACTATTCCGTATTGTTCGTGAAAAACTCCTACTCCAACATTATCTGAGTGTTTAGAAGCATCGCTGTAGATGTAATGAAAGTCTGGCCAATCCCTATCAACAATAGTACTAAATTTATTGTGAGCATTCTTATCATTTTTGGATAAATCTAAGTTTAAATAAGTTACTGGTGAAAGTAGCAAAGATTGGAAATTGCATTCAAAAATTGGAAGGTGCTGAGATCTATGGGTAGGAGCTTGTAGAGCTAGAAATTTACGAAAGCTAATTATAAGACAAGGTAAGTTTTTTGAATAATTTATGGTTTGGAAATATTCAGATAGATATTCTAGCTTAGGGAAAAGAGGATGATTTTTAAATTGCAATGTACGAAATAAGAATTTATCACATAAAAATTGTCGTCTCAATTGTAGAGGTGGATCACAACACTCAACTTGTAGTGCGATTATGGGGCTAGATTTCATGGCACCAGTTATTATTCTCAATGCTTTGGATTGAATGCTATCCAACTTCTTTGATCCTAATGTATTACCAGGTTCAAGAAAATAGGTACCGTAATCCAACCTGCTTCTAATTACAGCATTATACACTAATTTTAAAGAATCTGGATGGGCTCCCCACCACACTCCTGATAAACATCTTAGTATGTTCAGAAGTTTTTCACATTTTGCAGTGACGTAGTAGCAATGAGAGAGACCAGTAAGTTTCTGATCTAGAATGAGACCCAAGAATTTAACCTCTTTGAGGACCGGGATACAAACATTATTATACTTTATAACTACTGGGGGAGGAAATCTCATTCGGGAAAATAACACAATGGCACTTTTAGAAGCCGATAAACTCAACCCATTGTTATCTAACCAAGATTTCAAAGAACTAAGTGCCGATGTTAGGGAGGCACTAAGCTCATTTATGGATCTTCCTATAAAATAGAATAGTAAATCGTCTGCATATTGAAGTATATGGCAACCACCTATATCTATGGAAGACTGAAGGTCATTTGTGTAAATATTATAAAGGATAGGACTTAATACGCAGCCTTGAGGAAGTCCTTTCCATATTACTCGAGATTTAATAGAATCTTCTGCCTGAACATAAACAGACCTATTAGATAGCAGATTTACTATAAAATTTATCAACATATGTGGGACTTTTAATAGAGTGAGTTTATTTTTTAAAATTGATATATCAACATTATCATAGGCAGCAGATATATCTAGAAAAGCAGCCAGAACGAACTCTTTACGCAAGAAGGCAGTCCTAATATCAGTGGTGAATATTGCCAAACTATCCATTGTGCTTCTCCCTTTCCGAAATGCATATTGGCTCTCGGATAACAAACCATTGCTTTCAATATACCACTCTAAGCGGTTCTTAACCAAATGCTCAGCTAATTTGATCAGGATAGAAGAAAGAGCGATAGGTCGGAACGATGATGCGTCAGCTGGCGATTTTCCAGGTTTTAAAATGGGAATAACTTCTTGGGATTTCCAAGAAGAGGGTATAGTTCCGGAGCGTACAAAATAATTAATAAGGTTCAAGTAATAAGAAAGAACAGGATCACTCAAATGTGTAAAAAACGAATAAGGGATACCATCCAAACCAGGTGCTGAATCCCTTACATACGAAAGAATCCCTTTAAGTTCATCCATAGTAAATGGGGCATTAAGATCTGGATCTAAATTAGTTTGTGATGGTAATAGACAATTATTATCTACTAGTTCTTGTTTGGGAACATATGGAGGTGCTAGAATGTCTAGAAACTGTTCAACAATACGATCGGGAAGATGCGATGGAGTTTGCTCTTTATATATAGATCTAAACCTACGGATATTGTTCCAAATGATGGTTGGAGATGTGTCTGGGGATATGGAAGAACAGAAAGATCTCCATCCTTCCCATTTTTTCTTTTTAAATAATTTACGAGTACTAGTAATTAATTCAGAAAGAGTTTCAAAATTGACACTTGTGGAATTAAGGAGATAGTTTCTTTCAGCTTCTTTTCTTTTTTTTTACCGCTTCTAAACATTCTTGATCCCACCACGGAGGAGATGGAATTTTTGGAGAATTACGTTTATTAGACGGGAAAACTTCATCAGCAACTTCTATCAAGAGAGAAGCTAATTTTTCAGCGCATAAAGAATGGTTGTTTTCTATTATATGGGGAAGTGAAGAAAGTTTTTGTTCAACTTTTTCCCTATAGGTTAACCAGTCAGCATCTCTTAAATTATATTTTAAGCGCTTCTGTTTACAATTTATCTTCCCTATTCTGGTTTCAAAAGTAATTAAAAGTGGAAAATGATCGCTGCCATATGAAGACGACAGCACAGACCAAGTTAAAGTGGATGCTATGTTTGGAGAACAAATTGTGAGATCTGGGGCACTTAGACCTTGATGAGGATTAGTATGACGAGTTGAGGATCCTGTATTTAATAAGCAAAGATTATTATTGTCAAGAATATCTAAAATTCTGCTTCCATAATAATTAGAATTAGAACTGCCCCAGGACTGATGTTGGGCATTGAAATCACCCATTATAATAATAGGTTTAGGAAGATTTGAAATTATTATTTCTAATTCATTGTAAATAATGGAGGAGGGTTGTGGAATATATACAGATAAATAGCAAACATTATTTACAGACACAGCAATTATTGAGTAATCGCTACTATGAGAAGGAATTTGAATATGTACAAAAGATAAAGAAGAATGTACAAGAAGGGCTACGCCACCGTAGCCATCAGCCCGGTCCTCTCTTATACAATAGTAACCGGGTATTTTAAAGTTTGTATCTGGCCGAAGCCATGTTTCCTGAAGGGAAACAATAAAAGGAGATAATTTATTAATTAAATGGATTAATTCGCTTTTTTTATTCGTTATACTGCGGCAGTTCCACTGAACTACCGTTTGCATAATTTATAATACTACTATTTTCAATGTTGGGGTGGGCAACGTTGGACGGTATAGATATAATATTAGATTGAGATAAAGAGTTAATCAGAGTTAAAATCAAATCTCTAGTGGTTAAACTAGAGAAGAAGTCACCATCACTGTTGATAAGAGCACACCCATTTCGGGAAGAAATAGTGTTGTGACCTTTAATAATGGACTCATGTGCACTACGATCATATCCCTTGCCCAGTTGAGGAGGAGGACGTGGTTTACGGAACACAGTTTTTTTATAGGACATTGAACTGGTTGCTGTTTTATTATTACCTACTTGAGATGTACTTAAAAGGTTTGGTTCAGTAGAAACTGACATTAAAACATCAGCATAAGATTTTTTAACTTGTGGATGTATTTTGATTGCTTCTGCGTAGGATATGTTTTGTTTTGCCATAGTTTCTTTTATTGATCTTTGTCTTGCATATTCAGGACATTTTTTACTATTAGCAAAATGGGAACCTGAACACAGACAACAGGTTACGCCCTCTTCCTCAACAGAACAATTTTCCCCAGAGTGATCTTTGCTACATTTATAACATTTTGGGGTGGACCTACACTGAGATTTAACATGCCCATACCGACAGCAATTGAAACATTGTATGGTAGGATATATGTATAGATCAACAGGAATCGAATTATAGCAGATAAAGATTCTCTCAGGAAGGACTTGTCCATCAAATGTAAGGACAACAGTCCCTATGGGGACAAATTCCGTTTGACCATTGTTTGTTTGCTTTCTTTTCAATCTTCTTACCTTAATTATGTTGCCTGTACCAGAAGGGACAGTAATATTACAAATAATGTCATCATCTGACCAATCTATTGGAATACCCCTTACTACTCCCATGCGAGAAACATTGAAACTTGGTATGAATGCTTTGTATTTACACTTTTCTAAAAGTTTACTTAAAATAAATGAATTTGCATCCTGATAATTTGAGAACGAAATTGCCACTCTGTTTCTACCAATCTTTTTAAGACTTCCATCAATTACATTGTTGAACCTGTTCTTTTTCAGGAAATGTCCAAAATAAACAGGATGAATGCTGCAGTTTTCATCCGGAGATGACTGAATCTTCTGTACATGAACCACGTATGGTGCCGCATCTGAGGCTTGGTAATATAACCTACTCACGGGAGTGCGCTCAATATGGGAGTCAGAAATACTATTTTTAGTTTGCGTAGGGAGAGAAGGAGAAATTGAATTTTCCTTAATGGAACTATTTTTGTTTTTGTCATTTGTATTATCACATTGACAATGGAAATCACTGGTTGAAGCTACGTCTGACCTATGATTTCTTCTCTTATTGCAATGTTTGCAAACTTTTCGTGATGAGTACCGTTTACGTTTTACACTTTTTTTACTTACTCCAGACCCGTCTGTATCGGGAATGGAACCCTCCGTATCCATTCCAGACTGATGATTATAAGAAATAGTTACATAACTAGCAACCTGAGGGCTCGTGCCCCCAGGATCGTCTGGTCCGTTCATCGGACCGTGAAGAGATTTTATAAATGTAAAAGACTTACCAGATGGCAGCAAATGTACACTAACTAAATAAATAAATGAATATATATACTAGTTTTACTATTTCTATAACTTATCTGATCCTATTTAACTTAAAATAAATTTTACATTAAAGAAAAGTGGAAAAAGACAACCGCCCTATTCGACGTTTCCCGCGCTTTTTTCAACAAGTTACTTGGCCGTAGCACTACCTGCGCTTGATATAAAGCTCAAATCGTCCGTTTCCAGACGGCTAGGTTTCTAGAATAGCCTAGGTTGGCTGTTAGGACCTAATGCCTTTTTAATGTTGCCTAGATCTTTTCATTCTAGATTTGTTACTAAGTTTTTAGGGAACATTGCATAACACGTCAACAATAGTTCTTGAGTGTAGTTTGGTTACTTACAAACTGAGAGGTCGGGGGTTCGATTTCCGACCTAGGTTAGTGGTATGACTTTTTTTTTAAAGAGTGATGCGACCGGAATGATTTAATGATAAGGGATCACTACAGTAAATTTACACTTCTTTTAGCTGTGGGGAATGCTTTTAAGCACTGAACCGCACTATCCGCAGGCTAGCAACACCTGCAGCCGTGTGTGGGACTCGGGATCTAAAGTCTTTTGTCCCACTACCCACGAAGCTTCCCCTGTTTTCCCCGTTACCCGAGAAGAGGACGGTTTTTCTTTATTACAATGTGTAACAAGACGATCCGTACACCTGATGGTAAGCGCCACGTCTGCCCTGAGACAGTTGAGTGCCAAACAGTAACTAAGCAGTTACTGTCCGGCACCGCCCTGCGCCCGCTACACCGAGACGACAGTTATTAGGTCTCATATACCCAGTAATTTCACTAGCTACAGTGCCCTTTCCCCGAAACACAGAAGTGCTTGACACACTTCTATTTTACGGGAAAATATCTGGCACTGCGGTGGTACCCACCTAGACGGTCCAGTACAGGAACCTACCACCTGGTAAATGTCCATCTTGTGGCCACGTAAAGTAATGCTTACATAGACTTTCGTGTAAACCGTTTTTGACCGCCTCCGTGGAACAGTGGCTAAGCCGCTCGGGTATAAAAACCCGGAGGTGTATTGGTGTTGGCCTCCAGGGCCACAATGCGATGGAGGCTGATGGTGTTGTGGTAAATAATAGACTAGACTCCTGGCGTGATGTCTTTAATCTATCTTTATTATGTTTATCTTGTTACAATAGGTGAGCAGCTTATATACTAACAGTGTACGTGTTTCAAAGGAGAAATACCTTTACGTACAGGGAAGTTATCGGATCACGATTACTATCGTATTTATCTTATCCATCTCAGAGGTCGTGGGTTTGATTCCCGCCTTGGGTCTGGTTGGTGGTGGGCTGGTCAATAGCTATCGCTGGCACCGGCTCGTCCCAATCGGGTGTGAAGGGGAACCGGGGGAGTTTAGTGGGTAGTGGACGCTGTAGTCTCGAGTCCCACACACGGCCGCAGGTTTAGCTAGCCTGCGGTTATGGTGCATAAACGCATTCTCCTCCGAAAAAAAAAAAAAATGGGTCTGGTTGGTGGCAGGACTTTTTCAGAGTCCGATTGACCGATTGACCGACTCTACCACCGGCTTCGGAATGTTGATATCTTTAACGAGAAGAACTGGCAAGAAACTATTAGGTACTTTTAATATTCATTATGACACACAGAAAGGTCCCCAAAACATTTCAGAACAGACATTAGCCGTAATTTCCAGTTATTTTAAGTAATTAGGTACTTAAGTAATAGACTGTCCGCCATTTTGAAAACCATTGTAAAGGTAAAAATACATTTTTTCAAGGGCAATATAATATTATATTAGCTACATTGTACTCGTATTCATGAGAAAATGCCGAGGAAACTTTTTAAATTACCAGCAACCTTGATATGGGAACGCCGGCAAAGGAATATTTTCTATGCAGCTTTTGCCGCACTATCTCAAGAAAAACTTGGGTCCAAGCATTTTACATTTTTCATTGTCATCGTATGACAAGCCGATTCGAAATTAACTTTATTGTTACCGCCGTAAGGTACCATTTCCCTTGACAGCGGACTTGTAGCGCAATGCCGTACTGACGTCACACTGCGTAAGCGAGAAAATAGGTCAGTAGGTTTGCAGTATGGAAAACCGCCCAGATTACGATGACCCCTTTCTTTATATAACTTGGATTGCTACGGGAGTTCAACTTACGTCTGTCGGTGGTTATAACCGTCCAGTTTAAATGGGTCTCGTCCTTGCTAATCGACATTATTCAAATTACACAACACGAGGGGTCTTCTTATAATTGGCGATTAGCGACGATAACCATTATTAAGTGAGCTCGGTCTGCCCAGTTTAATGTTATTTACAGAGGGTCAAGTTGTTTTGGGTATGTTAGGTTTTTGCAATGTCGTCAGTTAATTTTAAGGGTGTTTTAATGGCCGGCAAGGGACTTTTTAACACAAATACCTACATTTTTCGTTGACATGAACATGGATATTTCGTTGGTAAAGTGTCAGAGAGACGTCACTTCAGGTGTGAGGTCCGAGAGGGCCGAATTTCGGCGCAGCATCCGCGAGGTCATGTTCCTCCAATGGCAGGAGGACATGGCTGTCGCCCTATTCGGGCGTCGAACACTGGACGCCATTGGTCCAGTAATTCAAGACTGGATGGACCGACCACACGGCTTTCTCACGTACCGTTTGGTGCAGATTTTGACCGGGCATGGTTGTTTTGGGTCGTTCCTGCACCGCATTGGACGTGAGGAGGCCCCGTTGTGCCATCATTGTGGCGCGGCGGAGGACACGGCGCAGCATACCCTAGCGGTGTGCTCTAGCTGGGACGAGCAGCGTCGTGCCCTGTGTGCGGTCGTAGGCCAGGACCTCTCTCTCCCGGAGGTAGTTACCTCTATGCTGAGAAATGAGGAGGCTTGGGAGGCGGTCGCCTCTTTCTGTGAGGACGTGATGTCACAGAAAGAGGCGGCGGAGCGGGAGCGAGAAAACAACCCTCTCGCTCCCTTGCTCCGAAGAAGTCGGAGGGGGAGGAGAAGACGGGCCTATATCCAATCATCACTCCTCCCTGGCAATGGTCAGCAGGACGGAGGTGTGGGGACACCTCCACCTGCATTGCACAGGCCAATGCTCCCGACGGGTGGCAACGACCAGGCGCTCCCGGCCGTTGCCGTCCAGCCTCCTCCTTTCGCCGGGGGGAGGCAAGCGGGGCCCGCCTTGTAGAGGCGGGCAAGTCGCCCTGCGGCGTTCTTGGTAGTCATATCAATCCCAGGGACGCTGCCGACGGCGATGTAGGAGCGCGGGGGGGTTTAGTGGGTATTCTCCGTGCACCAGTCTTTCTTAAGACTGGGTCATGGAGCTGCACTGAGTCCCACACACGGCTCGCCTACCCCAGGCGGGTTATGGTGCGTAAAAGCATTCCCATCCACAAAAAAAAAAAAAAAAAAGGTGTGAGGTCGATGGATCGAATGTTTCTATGTTCGTGACAAAACCCTAGGGAAAAGAAGAAAGTTTGATTAAGAAATAGCGTAAATAAAGACGAGCCAAGCGTAAGGACTTGGGTTCGTTTTCCGGTTTACATATTTTTTTATAGCAACAGCAATAAAATTTGTAACTGTTTTGATGGCGCATTTGATATCCTGCAGCCAACCTGCAACACAGAATATAACTGCAGTATGCGCTTGGGGTAGTAAGTTAAAATCTTAGGACAAACATTTATTGATTGTGTTGCCTTATTAAATAATAAAGATTTATAATTAAGCTATGTAGTGAATACAAAAAATAATAATTTTTAATTTCAGAAGTCAAAACAAAACGTAATAAAATCCATTCAGAAGAAAAAACACCCTCCATTTTGGTTTTCCATTTCAATTTGCCGCCATTTCTATAAAAAAACAAAACGTCAGTTTGACAGTTTACTTCTTTTGTTGCAGGAACGCAGTGGGCTGGACAGCATGCGGTCATTGGAACACTACCTCACAGACATTATGCGGGCTGACACTTCGGAACACATGAAAGGTATTTTTTTAAATAGATTTAGTGCCAGATACACTACTCACAGATAACTTCCCGTTAATTTTATTTTATATTTATCTGTCAGATAACAATAAAGTAAACCGTTTTATTGTTATTCTGTTTGTTGAAATTGGTCAACAAAATAAAAAAACGACATTTTTATTTTGTTGTAAGCGCACGTAAAACATAAACCATAATAATGCATTTGGTAAAGAACTGACACTTTATTAAAGAAATTAAAATATCAAAGCGATCCGTTGCTATGTCGGGACATAAAATATGTCCCTAAGCATTATCCCGGGGAGAAAAGGAGCCTTTGTCTTTTTCCAATATTTGGTTTATGTTCGTACAGACAGCGTCAAAATGATCTGAGCGCTGACTGTACCAGACTTCATAAAAATTGAACCAGGTGGTTAAGGCGTGAAGGCTAAACAGACAGAGTAGGTTTCACATGTTCCTACTTAAATATAGTGTGGATTTGGTTATGTTGTTAATAAATTACAATTGAATTGTGTACGTTTGTCTGTCTGTGTAGTGGTCTGTCAATCGTGATTGCGTAACAAGCTGCTCACGCGCATCCCAGCCGCTAATGCGCTCTACATGACATCCTTTTTAGCAGACGCAGTAACATCTACAAAATAATCATAAATTATAATACAAATAAAAAAAACATAAAAAATATATGAAAAAGAAATTAAAAATAAATATTATTGAGCCCGTAACTTGACTCATTGCCAGTATCAAAACTAAGAAATAAATAGAAAAAAAATTAATTAAAAAATTCATTGGTCCAACATGTTACATGTGGGAGGCATATCGCGTCTCTTTTGAGTTTTTTAATTTCGCGACATGCATTGGATAAAATATTATAATTTAGAAGTTTTGTTTATAAACACCATCGCATGGGAACGGAGTATTATCCTGGGATAAAAACTAGCCTATGTCCTTTCCCAAAGTCTAGTTTATGTCTACGACCAATTTTTTTAAAAATCGGTATAATAGTTTATGTGTGAAATTTTAACAGACAAAATATAGGCATACAGAGTTAATTTCGCATTAAATACCTACTATGAACTACGGATAGTCCTAAAAACTTTAGTTGTAAAAACAATGTGTCCTGTAAACTATCAAGATAAAACAACGCCTCTTTCCCGAAAGTAAAATAGGTAAAAATACAGCCAAAGTTTTAGTTCTAAAAATAGTAAATAGCTAGCGTTAGTTACCTAATTTGCCGACCTTACCTGCCACTGCGAACAGGTGTCGTCACTGATTCAGTTCGGATGTAAAGCTGTTACTAGATGTGGCACTTTGATATAATATATTTCTACATCTTACAAATGTAGAATCTTACAAATGTAGAGTCACTTTGTAACATTAATATTGACGGTATGTTAGTGCATCTTTGAAGTCTTTATTAATAAAAAAAATATTCTGATCTTGTTAGGAGCGACTCCCATCCCATCTGACCACCGTAATCCTTAACAGGGGAATAAGACCAATTGGATATTAGCTAATCAGCCTTTTGACTGTGCAGACTGTGCAGAGTTTGTGTGACATGGCTCACGATGTTTGCCGTCACCGCTGAGCTAGTCTATACTAATATTTTAAAGAAGAAAGATTTGATTGTTTGTTTGTATTGAATAGGTTCCGAAACTACTAAACCGATTTGAATAATTCTTTCACTGTTAGACTACTGTTACTGTTAGTACTTTTGATCCCGGAAATGTGGGTTAAGAAGAAATAACGCGCGGGTGAAATGTTAAAATGCGCACCTAGAAAAATCCATAGGTGGCGTGCCGAGGTAGATTGTAACCTATCGCATGTGAAGTGACGTTTTATACCACTTGGCTACCACATGCTGATGATGATATCAAAAAAATTAATAGATAGATAGATAGATAAACAATTCATTTGCAACAAAGGACACACATACACACAAAACAAGTTGGTAACTCAGTAACAACTAACAAAAGGACAAATAAGGCAAGAAACATTTATCTTACATTAAAGCTTCGTCTGCATGTGTGCCGCGGCGATGCAGATGGGCAAGATGCTCAGTGGATTTTTTGTTTCGGGAGCAAAACACTGGTTTTTAGCTTTTGCCAGAGGTAATTATAACAATAGCAACCATTATTCAGCAGTTAGGTCTCTTCCAGTGGTGCTATAGCAGGTTGCGCAAACGCATTGTGCGGCCTCGCGCGAGTCGCGCCGCCGAGGCTCACTGTGACGTACACTCTACCTGACGCTAGACTGAAGATACCAGAGAGGTCACAGGTTCGATCCTCGCTCGCTTCTTCGAAAAAAACGTTCGGTCCCGTATGTAAAAAAGAAAACATAAGAGAGTCCACTGCTGGATATAGGCCCCAAGGATCTCCAAGCTGAGCAAGCCAGCCTGTCCACCACTTAACCACTATCCAAAACTTTGTCGTCTGAAAATATATATCTGAAAAAACATCCCTTCCATCGCCTCTTTGCATCGACAACGTGATATATCCAATGTATTTTAAATTAAAGTTATCACGTTGTCGAAGCAAAGAGGCGTATGTGGCATGTGCGCGTTGAGACAAATATTTTGACGAACGAAATAGTTGGGAAGCCGGTTGTGACAATAGAACTCAACTGTCCAAAAATACCCTACAGTGTGTCATCATCTTGAGTGATGCTTCCTACTCTACAATGCATTGTTTTTCTACGTAGTAAGTTAATAATATAGAAGTAGAAACGCCTCAATGGTCTAGTGGTTTCAATACCGTGCCATGATCTTAGGGTCCTGCTTGGGTGGCTGGTCAATAGCCACAAGGCTGCCAACGGCTCGTCCCAATCGAGTGTGAAGGGGGAGTTTAGTGGTAGGGGACGCTTTAGTCTCGAGTCCCACACACGGCCGCAGGTCTAGCTAGCCTGCGGTTATGGTGCATAAACGCATTCTCAGCCGAAAAAAAGGGTCCTGCCTGGGGTTTGTGATCACCAATCCGCATTTGTTAATGGTGATTAAGCCCATACCCATCATTGTGACAATTAATTTGAATAATGGAGGCATTTGTCCTGCAATGGGATATTTAATATGCTGATACATAACATTACAAGTTAATAAGTAGTCAAAATTGGCCTCTGTTTCCAAAACTTAACTAGATAAAAAAATCATGAACTCATCAAAATCAAAATCTATTTATTATGTTTATCTGTGGTGTTCTCAAAACATTTTTTTATTAAGTTCTTTTTATGTATAATTTTCACACCTATAAAAAAAAACAGTGGCTCCATACTCTATGTAGAGTCGCTATTAGTCAAGATAATTAAACGCCTATTACAACTAGGAAGCGAGAGACAAACTGTAACTGGTTAAATGTAGAGCTCCTGACATTTCACTATTGGCTCAGACGAAATGTGGACAAAAATAGCTATAGTCATAGACTAAAATCGTCTAAACACTCCACCTCGTGACTTCTAACACCTACTACTTATACAATTTTCATGCAACTCTACCATTTTAAGCACACGCTATTTCCAATCTAAATGTTATACAAATAGAATCCATTTTCAAATGACAGTGTTATCTCTAATGACATACGCTGCAGATTACAATAGGTTACTTTGGACAGTTCTTAATTCAAATTAAAACTTAGCACAGGCTTCTTTTTAGACAGTTGCTTTTTTTAATTCTGTATTTTTATTTTTTCCTAAAAAAATATGGAAAGTTTATTTTTTATAGTGTGGTATAGCAAAGAGTTCGTGTAAATTCAGTTTACAGCCAACGTTATCTCAAACTTGGTCGTATTTTCGATAGCCGTGTCACAGAGTGTACACCGCGAGTTGTCAGTCGACTCCCGCGCTCGGCATCGCGCATGCGTGTTAGTAAAAGACTTTTTAAAAACAACCTTTTTTGTAAGCCGTGGGCGTTCTATTTTTGATTTTACGAAAATTGTGTTTGCAGTGCAGTGAACTCGTGGTTTTGTAATCTGTGGATAATAGTGGTGTGAAGATATTTTCCGTACGGATTTTTTTTCTTTTTTTTTCTTTCTATCTCTATTGTGATCCGTAGTTCGCGCTGGTGGTTAGGCATTTTACCATTCTTTTTTAGACAATAACAAATACGCTTTTTAATTGTAAGCTTTTTTAATAAAATAAGTAGTACATAGTAGGTTTGCATGTAAAAGTACATAATAGGAATAAAATAAATGGCGACTGACTGAATTAAAATGCTTTTTATATTTTTAAATACTATTGCCGACATTTGCTTAAAAACATATATTTTTAATGTTTATTTCTGAATTAACAGCTGACTAGTCTTAATCTAGAGCAAGGTAAAAAACAAAAAAAAGGTCCATAAATGTACATTTAAAAACATTCCATCCCAGTGGTTAAATAACTCTGGATATGTAGCATTATATATTATATCTATTTTTTTGCTATTTTGTTGACAAAGTAAAACGTATCTTTTATAAACATTCGTTTTGAGACACTAGAATAAAAGTTTTAATAAAAAAAAAAGTCAAATAGAAACGTAAAAAACAAAAATATTGGTAGTCGTAAAACATTTGCGTTGTCGGAAAAAAATATTTGTAGAGCAAATTATAAACAAACAAACGACATTATTTACAAAAGAATTAAATCCAAGGTGAACATTCGATTTGGCGGCGTAGATTTTCACGCTTGTTACATGTAGAGTCGACGCTCCATTATACCTATTACTCTACTTGTAAAGGAATAATACAAACTTTAACATTACTACGTTGTTCGGACCACAATTAACTATTCAATGTCCCATCATCATCATCAACACGTCGTAGTCCGCCTCCGTGGAACAGTGGATAAGCCTTTTGGGTATAGAGCCCGGAGGCCGTAGGTTCGATTCCCACCATAGGTCTGGTTGGTGGTAGGACTTATTCAGAGTTCGACTGGCTAGCTAAGCTACCTATGGCTGTGTTCCGGCAAAATTAATGTGGGAGCCAGTACACTCGAAATCAGAGGCTCGAAGAACAGATGAGCCTACAGTCTGGCAAATGAGCGACGCTTCCAGGCGAAGCGTCGCTCAATCATCATCACGTGGGCTGCGTGTCTGGGTGCATTTTTTTATTTGAATCTTATTTGAATAAAGTACATACTTTTTTTGATTTTCACTTTGGGATTCGAAACTGGATATTAGTCAAATTGCACCAATTCAGTCGTCAAGTGCTAGCAGTATTTTTTATCATCGAAACACAATTTGAACGATACTATAAAAATACATTTTGTTGATTAAATCGAAGATAAAACGGTAAACCACAAGGACAATTGGTGAGGAAGGAAAAACTGTAATTTATATTTTTAAATAACTAACAGATTTCATAACATCACAAACCTTTTTACAGTGTAGGTCACGTGTACTTGCAGTAGTAATATTTTTAGACTTCAATACATTTATTTTAAAGTTTTATTTAAAAAGTTGTTTAACAAAAAAAAAAACACTTAAAAGTAGAGACTTACAATATTGTCGATTGGGGTTTCCATTATAGGCAGACTTAACGTTCCATGGCATTTTATCGCGGTGAACCTTTGGGCTTAGGAGGAAATCATCTGTAGGACTAACTTACTCTTTACTAATATATTCTTTTTACAACCAGTATTATTGAGCAAGCAAGCCTTGACATATTGGAGTTCAAATGAGTACGAAAAACTTAAGTTTTTTGTCAGTACGAGTACTTGTAAAAAACACTTAAGCTTAGGTTGAGGTTAAAAGAATTTAAATTGTCATGGCCAGAAATACCTATTATGATAATACTAGCTGAACCGGTGAACTTCGTCATACCGCTTTAGAAATTTGATGAAAGTTACAGCAGAGCTGAGCTATCTAGCGGGTCCAATTATTGTGTTACCGGTATAGCTCCCCAACGCCTGCATTGCAGAGGCCGCCCGAGCCAAGTCTGGGTGTCACCTAGTTTCTCACTTTATCAGGTGGTATAGGTTCCTGTACTGGGCCGTCTAGGTGGGTGCCAGATACCTATTTTCCCGTGAAATAGACGTGTGTCAAGCAATTCTGTGTTTCGGAAGAAAGGGCACTGAAACTAGTGAAATTACTGGGTATATGAGACCTTATAACTGTCGTCTCTGTATAGCGGGCGCAGGGCGGTGCCAGACAGTAAATGCTTAGTTACTGTTTGGCACTGAACTGTCTAAGGGCAGACGTGGCGCTTACCATCAGGTGTACGATTTGCTCGTCTTGTTACACATTGCAATAAAAATAAAACTTATCCCAATCGGGTAGAAGGGGGAAACCGGGGGAGTTTAGTAGGTGGAACGTCTTTAATTTCTTGTCCATTGCGAGCTATGGCGCGTAATTGCGTTTTCCTCCGCTAAAAAAAAGTATTTTACATACTCCGGTTAAGAATAAAAGTGTAGCGTAAACGTATGACGTAGTGGCACTGCGCGAGTCCCGCGCGGCCTTGCGCGCAGAGATGTGCACGCGCTTGTCAAGGTCGCGCGATTCTTATCTATTACTGTCACCGTGATTTTGGATTGCGTTTAGTATTGTAGTTCAACACTGACTGTCGTGGTGTAGTAAGTAGCAGCTAAGTTAACGTCCCATTGCAGGGCAGAGGCCACCACATTTAATTATGAGACCTAATAACTGTCGTCTCGGTGTACCGTGCGCAGGGCGGTGCCGGACAGTAACTGCTTAGATACTGTTTGGCACTGGACTGTCTAAGAGCAGACGTGGCGCTTACCATCAGGTGTACGATCTGCTCGTCTTGTTACACATTGCAATAAAAAAAAAAAGAATTCAAGTCATCGCTACAATGATGGGTACTGGCTTAATCGAGGCGTTGGTAGTGGCTAGGTCGCACTTCAAATCCAGGGTCTCATTGATTAAACTGCTGTGTCACCGTGTTATGAAAGTGAGGGACTAGGGAGTGCACTTGTGCTTGCGCACTCTTCTGTACACTATAATACTCGTACCTATATCCTACGTAGTTAATCGTAAAGATTGTAGCCAATAACTCTGTTAAGAGGACATTATTTAGATTAGTCTCACACACGTCCCCAGATTTCACAAGTCTTTCTATTCTTTTTTGGTACAGAATAGGTATGACTATACTTTATAGTCATACTATGGACAGCCACGAAACCACCGCAGAAACCTACTAATTTAACCGCTACAATAGATTATTATAGATAGACTGCGTTGTACGTAGTCCAGTAGTGTCAACAATGCAACGCGGCCTTGGCGACTCTTGCGCAAGTGATGCGCGTGTGAAGGTTAACTGTTATCGATAAAACAGGCGATTTACTTTCACTACCAGTAGGTATCGACAGTAGTCGATTGTAATATTGTTAATAACGCTAGCTTCTGTATATTATTGTATAGAAAAACAATGTAAAGAAATATTTTTCAAGTGTGCCCAATAATCGGTTATAACTTATAAGTAATGTATAATTGTGTAGCTAATGCAATAAAAAAATAATAATTATTATTAAATAAGTATTGGACAACCTCACTGAAGCATGACAGTAGCAAGCATTTGTGTTATCGGTATTAGAAACAACGACAAATAAAATTAAACATTCTAACAGAGGACAAACACATTAGCAGCTAGTTCAATTGGAACCACAGTGATAATTCATCGATATTTCACAATAATGACCGTGACACCTGCACCTCACTAGCAATTAGAGCCCTCACACGAAAAATAATGAAATAACGCTTTCTTTATTTGGCCAGAATTACTGTTAGTTGCCTGCTAATAATGATAATTATAATGAAGTCATGATGGTTGGGTAATTATTGAATAAATAAATGTGTTTTTTAATAATATTATGTTTTAATGGGAACGCTTTTAAATTAGTAGGTATTGGTAATAAACACGCCTCCTCCGGCCTGAGGGTTGACCTGCGGGCGGGCGGGGGTAGCTCCCCAATGCCCGCATTGCACAGGTCGCTCGAGCCAAGTCTGAGGGTCACCTAGTTTCTCGGGTGGCCCTCCCTAGGTGCCACCCTGACTTGAGGCCTCTCAAGTCAGGATACAGATATATTTGTAGGGAGCATCAAGCAGCGCACCTAAGAAAGAGCTTACGCAAATACCAGATGCGTCTCCCGAGATTCGGTTCGTATGCCGTAAGGCGGGAAAGACCATGGACACGAAGTGGGATTTCTTTTCTTTTAAATGTATTTCCTTTTCAGACGGATGGGTAGGTAGTTTCTGTCGCATTTATAATTTAGTAATAAATTCTATCGATGCGAAGTGATTGCTAGTGATGTGCAAGCCGTCAAGGTCAAGGTTGTTCGTTATCGATTACATCGATTCGTGACCTCAGAACTATTATGCGGCAAATTGTTGTCATAATATTATTAATGCGATTGGAAAAGGTTTTAAGCGCGCTAGGTCACGCGTTTACTTTGGTGAATAATTTGGCGTGAGAAGGTTGCCATTTTGACAGGTGGAGACGTGTGGGTTTAATTTTGACAGTGGCCAATTCGCACGGGTTAAAAAAACCTGGGTCTGGTGGTAGGACTTTTTCAGAGTCCGACTGGCTATTAACCATAACAGCTCAGGCTGTGTTCCGGCAATATTAATGTGGCACCCAGTACACTTGAAATCAAAGGCTTGACAATCAGAGGAGCCTTCAGGTGTGTAAATAAAATGTGATGTGCTCCCATCGAACCAGTCGTTTTATAGCTATCCCTTTTTTTTTTCCGGAGGAGAATGCGTTTATGCACCGTAACCGCAGGCTAGCTAAACCTGCGGCCGTGTGTGGGACTCGAGACTAAAGCGTCCACTACCCACTAAACTCCCCCGGTTCCCCTTCACACCCGATTGGGACAAGCCGGTGCCAGCGTTAGCTATTGACCAGCCCTTTATAGCTATCCCTGATATTCATAACAATAGTTTGAGCTTGACCACATAAGTAATGAAAAAAAATATATCTTATACTGCCACTTTGATGGACTAGTGCTGCACCGATCGATATCGACAAGGTCGATTTCATTTAACCGCAGTGTTGTTTCCCATAAATTAAATAATCGATATTTCTATAGCATTAAATTGATAGAATCTAATATCTTAATGAATACTTATTTCATTGTCGATATTTTTTTCAATAGGTAGACTTTTTAAGTTCTTGTGGTATTTACGCATAATTAAATGGAAAAAAAAACACTAAGGGATGTCTACAACTGGTGAAATAATCATCCCGCTACCGTTTTCTCGGCCTGCCTCGCAATCGTCGCCCGTCCACTGGCTGCCATTCGGTAATTTTCTTGGCCCATCTTTCCGGGTGCATCCGGAAAACGTGACCCGCCCATTTCCATTTGAGTTCTACGATTCTCTCGCCTACGTCCACGATGCCAGATTTTAAGCGTATGGTGGTATTTCTTAAACAAACAAAATTATGAAATTTATTACGTCGAAAATATTTAAATCCATAAACGGATTATTATTGAAACGAGGCCACTTGAAAATACAGAGCTAAGCTTATAATCCGTTTTATTCAAAGGTTTTGTTTCAAAACTAGCTTAGCAAAGTTTTGAATGTTTAAAAAGTAGGAAATCAGATTATGTACTTTAACTTTTTTTTGCCGTCTTATGGTAAGCGGTTACCGGTAGGCCATTGACATCGACATGCTGGTTAAAAAAATCTGTAGTTTTTTTTTAATAATCAATTTTCCGAAAAAAATCTAGATAAGTTTATCTTGTCTCTGAAGACTATGTGCATAAAGAATTTTTTTGGTATATTTCGCCCGTGATTTGAGGGCAGGCAAAGAGGGATCTGGGGGCTTAGACTAGATGACATATCGCTTCATAGCTGGCGAATTTCGCTAAGTACAATTTGTTTGACAGATGCCATAGAAAAGTCACGTGTTGAAAGTATGGGATTTGACATTCGCTATCGCAAATTGAGCTATAACGAACGTCATAAATCCTAATCCTTCCTCTATCCTAAGGTTGACTGGAAGAGATCGCTATCTAGCGATAAGTCCGCCTGAATTGTACAGCTTCATTATGTAACATGTTTTCCTATGTTTTGTGCAATAAAGAGTATCTATATATCTATCTAGCTATAAATGCCGCTTGTCTAGGGGGGCTGATGTGCATAATGAATATTCAGATTTTTCGATTTCGATGGATAAATTACTTATACGTAAAATGACAGGCAGTCTTAGAGAAGTTAGCCAAATCTAAGCAGGCAATATTAAGTACAAGCAATATCTCATATTAAAAACTTATCTACACGAAACGACCACAGATTAAATAAGTTATCGGTGTCAGATTGTGCGCAATCAGTGCTCGATAAAAACGTGCACCACAGCCGCGGTAGACACGTACTGATATAACCACAGATTATCACGCTGATAAAAATGAAAACAAACATTTTAATTAAAATTATTCTTGTTTGGGTCTAGCTGATGATGATATATTAGTCAATAGATTTGTTACATACGTTGCGCATTTTTTTATTGTCAGAGGCGGCAAACGAGCCAGCGGGTCGCCTGTAAGCAATCACCGCCGCCCATGGACATCTGCAACACCAGAGGGATCGCTGATGCGTTGCCGGCCTATGGGGGTAGAGCCATGCTGTTTTACAGTACGAATGAGCCGGCTTGTTCGGGGAAGAACCACCCTCTCACATAACACCAGCGTGAAATAATAGTGACTACTATTGTGTTTCGTCTGGTTTGTGAGAGTGCCGGAGGCCCACTCCCCCCTTAAAAGGCAGGCAACGCATCAGCGATCCCTCTGGTGTTGCAGATGTCCATGGGCGGCGGTGATTGCTTACCATCAGGCGACCCGCTGGCTCGTTTGCCGCTTCTGACATAAAAAAATTTAGAATAATTTAAAATATCTTCAAAACACCACTATTATCCATTACCTTAATTTTTATTTACAGTGTTTGTTATTTATAAAATGTTATAGTGTTGTGATTCGTGGGGAGAAAATTTAACATGTTTTAATACCTCTGTGTTAGTGAGTGAACTTGGAACCATGATAAGTGACCACTTAGCAAACAATATGGCCTATTATGGTAAGTATTTTTATTAATCTATTATAATAAAAATCGAACGCTAAAATAAATAAATATTTGTATGATTGCAAATCGACGGTGGAAAGGCAAAACTTACCAAACGCCATTAACCTAACTTTACAGTAGAGCTGTTTAAAGTTTTGAAATTTGGAAAAAAAATCATAGAAAATCCCGTATTAATCAGAAAAAGATTTGAGTCACTACATTGAAAAGGTATTTAATTTATCTATACAACTGTTTAAATATTATAGCGATAACTCTTTTGATTTAGAATTTAGTGTCGTTTGGTAAAAAACTACCTAAAATCATGTGCAGGTAAAAATTACTAAACGACAGCTAAAATAAATATGACGTAGGGTAAAACCTACTAAATATAAAATGTTTTATTACTGGATACGGGAACAAAGCACTAAAGAAAAAAAAATCAGTTTTCCGGTTCGGGCAAAAATTACCAAGCTCATCTGTCAAGTTAGCAATGGACCATGATTTTTTACCATATCCGTAATATGACATAACGTTGACCCATATTTCCTCAAAACTTTGTGAATTAAAAGTTGTAATAAGTAGTATTCCCTTGATTATTTTCAATTTTATTATATTAATCCTACTTCACCATAATTTATTTATTTATTTATTTAAGCTTCGTTGCACAAATCAAGTACAAAGGCGGACTTAATGCCTCATGGCATTCTCTCCCAGTCAACCTTTAGGCCAAGCAGAAAGAAACAGTGGGCAGTGCCAATAAACATAAAACTTGAAAACAAAAACAACACACATAATAATGCTTTTATCCTTTTGTGTTTCATAATAATATAAATAAAAGAATCATGTTCTTAGTTATTGTATATTTGGTTTCATTTAGCACACCATACAGTCATAATATTATAGATACGTACTGTTAAGGATTGTGAAATCAGTCTTGTAGGTAAGTCTTAAAAGTTTTTCTCAATAGGTAATTAGGTCACAATCGTAATCGTAACATAACAAATTCAACTTAACAACATTATGAATAAACCTAGCCTCGATAATGAAACCTTAGACAGTCTTTGTAATTAGGTAATATCTGTGTAATTAGATAATAGCCTCCAACGCAAAAGTGGGAGTACAAAATTGCAGTGAATCGATATTAGGATCCCAGGGGGACTTCAACGCTAAACTGAGAGTTCCAAATTGCAGCGAATCGGTAGAAGAATCCCATGGATTTTGAGCCAGGAATCATAAGAGGCAGATGCTCGTCAACTTTCTCGAACGGGAGGGGCTCTTCTTGATGAACTGTTCCTTCAAAAAGCAGCCCTAAAGGAAGTGGACGTGGCAGAGCCCCGACACTATGACGAAAAACGAGATCGGCTTCAACTTGGCGGACAGGCGGCACATATGCAGATATGTCTTCTTGATCAACAGGTTTAATACCGGCAGCGATCACAGACTTGTCCGAGGCACTCCGAATATCGACTTTAAAGCCGGACGCGTCCGTTTGATTGAAGTCCAGACTCTGGCGAACCCTGCTCCAAACCATGATAGGATTTGAAACGTTCCAGACGAACCTGAAGAACGAATTTGCTGCCTTGAAAACCACAATTGATGTTGACCGAAACCATGAAAATGTGGTTCGAGTCCTCAGGCGCAAAGGCAGGAACTCGAAAATTTCCGGAGGGACTCTAGGGCTAATGAGGTAACAACGTGAAGACCCACCCGCTTCTTCGTTCGGAAGAAGAGCTCTTAACCGGGAGATAAATAAACGTGTGCGTCACGATCTCCGGTTCTTTCGATCTAAAGTGCTATAGAGCAAAATCAGCGGTCTAAGCTGTTCGTACAATCTCTCGGAAGAAACCACCTGACGAAGCTGACCACAGCGAGTGGAGAAGTTGTTGCCTCAAAGCCGGCAGTCCTTTCGGAGGTACAGGACTTCTATATCGCCGGTTATACGCTTCGCATGCATCTCGACCTGATACCGAAAATGAGGAGTCTAGGGCCACGTTAACTCGCTATTACACTGAAGACATGCCAGAAGTCAGCGTTGGCGAAATCGAAATTGCTCATGGGCAGCTTAAAAATGGAAAAGAGGACGGCGTTCCTACAGAGCTGCTAAAGGCTGGAGGTAAACTAGTACTGAGGAAGCTCCAAAAGTGTGGTAGTCCTGGTCTTCAAAAAAAGTGACAAACGCCTGTTGAAGAACTATCGACTATAATACCCTTCTAAGCCACGTCTATAAGCTATTCTCAAGAGTGATCACGAACCGTCTTGCGCGAAGACTCGACGAGTTTCGGAGCGGATACGGCACCATAGACCACATCCACACTGTGCGGCAGATTATACAGAAGACCGAAGTGTATAATCAGCCCCTGTGTCTAGCATTCGTGAACTATGAGAAGGCCTTCGACTCGGTTGAAATCTGGTCCGTTCTGGAGTCCCTGCAGCGTTGCCAAGTAGACTGGCGATATATCCGAGTGATGAGATGTCTGTACAAAGCAGCCACCATGTCCGTCCAAGTACATAATCAGCAGAAAAATTCTAGACCATTGCATCGAGGAGTGAGACAAGGGGACGTCATCTCCCCGAAATTGTTCACAAATGCAATGGAGGATAGGAAGTGGCATCAACATAAATGGCGAATATATGTATGTCTCACTTACGATTTGCAGATGACCAGCAACAGATGCTGAATGACCTGGCTGATTCTTCTTTACGCATCGGCATACGGACGAACTTGGACAAAACCAAGGTCATGTTCAATGAACAAGTTCTACCAGAACCGATTGCTATTCACGGCGCCGTCCTTGCAGTTGTTCAAAAATATGTGTGGGTACCTTGGGCAGTCGTTGCAGTTGTGTCAAAACAACTTTGAGGACGAGATGAATAGAAGAATACAGTTGGCTTGAGCAGCGTTTGGAAAACAACGTCGAGTCTTCTCATCGTCGATTCCACAATGCCTAAAGGTAGGTTTTTAGTGCGTCCTACCCGTCATGACATACGAAGCTGAAACGTGGACACTTACGGCATGGCTAGTTAACAAGTTTAAAGTCGCTCAGCGGAAAGAGCTATGCTCGGCGTTTCTCTGCGGGACTGCATCCGAATGAGTTAATTCGGCAGAGAACCAAAGTCACCGACATAGCTCACTGGATTAGCCAGCTGAAGTGGCAGTGGGCTGGCCATATCAGCCGTAGAACCGATAACCGTTAGGGTAAACGGGTTCAAGAGTGGAGACCGCGTCTCGGTAAACGTAGTGTCAGACGCCCTCAGGCCAAGTGGAGCGATGATCTGCGCAAGATGGCTGGCAGGAGCTGGATGTGAGTGGCCGAGGATAGATCAGCGTGGCAAGCATTTAGAGCGGCCTATGTCTAGCAGTGGATTATCACAGGCTGATGATGATGATGAGGTGATAGCCATATTGAACAGTCATTTTTAAACATAACTAATTTTTCTATCAAAAGATTAAATTAAAATCTTATATAAATGAAACGCGTTTTACATAAACAGTGGTCAACAACAGTGGTAATAGTCACCAACAATGGTTGCACTGAAGTCTCTGACCCAGGACTAGCAATTCCAGCGGCGGTCAACGCTTGACCGATAATGTTATCAATACGCTTTCTTCTATCCATTGTTATCTAAAACAAAAAGCAATGTTAACAGACAAACAGAACCAAATTACTTAACAAAATACGTGATCTAAATATCAGCAACACAAAATTAGTACTTACCTCGCCATTCCCTGAATGCGCGTGCGTCCTAACCGACGACTTGTCGGGCACTCGACGCTTTGTTTTTTACCAAGCAACGACGCCGGAGCAATTCTTGGTTCGGACAACCGACAAAACTAAGACATCGTGAGCTATCTAAACGCCAATCAGCACTTGATTATTTTCGTGTAAACTTATCCAAATGCCAATAAATTTCATGATTTGGGCAGGTAAAATTTTACCAAACGCCACTCGAGCATATTTTTATGGTAGGGTAAAAATGTCCAAATCACAAACGTTCAGAAAACTCGTCGGGGAATAACATACTAAATCAAACTGTTTATAGAAATTTTGGCTGGCAAAGATAACCAAATAACTTCGAGCAAGTTTTTAGAGGAAAGCAAAAACTACTTAATACTGATTGTGTGAAAAAGACGGTAAGGTAAAATTTACTTAGTCCGCGGTGTAATCTGAAAGTGCTTCCTAAGTACAAAATTTTCATAAACTGCCCAAAATGATGTCGCTAGGTTTTGGAAAAACACACGAATGGAGGGAATTTTGAATTTACCAAGCGCCAAAAAGTTGATCCTAGAAGGATGAAAGTGAGACCAATCGACGCAGAAAAAAAAGACGAATCCAACGGTATATATAACTCTATATGGGCCATTTTGGCGTTTGGTAAGTTTTGCCTTTCCACCGTCGAAATAAATATGTGTGCGCGTTTGACGCCTTGATGGTCTAGGGTCCTAGATTCAATTCCCGGCTCGAGCAAAAATATCGGTTTTTCGGTAGGTTGATTGATGGTGCTGCTCACTATACACAATGCTATTGTCTAGTTCCCATAGTAGGTACTAGTTTTGCCTAGTTTGTACTATTATGTATTATGTGGTTTGGGGCTAGATGGCGCTGTGTAAATAACTTCCCAAGGATATGACGTACTTCAACGTTCTCAACTCATTTCACAAACTCGAAACGTGCAAGCACATTTCATTAATATTTCCATTCTCCCGTTACTCGCATACGGAAAATTAACTTTTTCTTACCGGACTCGGCTAAAAATAAAGAATTTCGCGTTAAAATACTGTAGTTTGGTTATTTGGGTCATCTAGGCTCGTGGCCTACTTTAGCGGTTGCCATGACAACGCGCCATACTGCGGTAACCATGGCAACGCGCATGCGTGGTGCAAACGTCAGTTTGATAAGGGCGAGGCAATGTTAGGAAACATGTAACTATTTTCGTTTTTTTTTTATAGGCTCTTAGTATCTACCTAATGAAATTAAATAATTTATTCTGCATAAAAAAAAATACTTCACCCCTCAATCTTTTTCTTGTGCAATTTTATTTTAAACTAGCGGGCGCCCGCGGTTTCACCCGCGTGGTTCCCGTTCCCGTGGAAATTGATCAAAATCCTTTCTTAGCGGATGCCTACGTCTAACATCTACCTGCATGCCAAATTTCAGCCCGATCCGTCCAGTGGTTTGGGCTGTGCGTTGATATCTATATATGTCAGTCAGTCAGTCACCTTAAGATAAAAGTTGTGCATTGTGCAGCGAAGGTGTATCCTTTAATTTGTGTCCAAATCTGTTCCGAGCTAAAAACTAAACTTATACACCGTACATATTTTATTGATGGTAGAGCGAAAGACCTATACAGCACATGTAGACTTTTAGCAAGAGGACGGAATATGAATTATATAGCTATAATAATAATAATAATTCTTTATTCCAGATCAAAATCCACATTATAAAAAACAAAGAAAATTCAGCCATATTCAAGTACATAAAATAATAACACAAATAAAAATAAAATCAAAAGTGTCAACATAAAAGCAAATTGCAATTAAAATGAATGAATTGAATGAAATCAGGATTAAAATTATAATAATAATTACAATTACACTTGATTACAGAAAATAATAATAACAATAATATAGGTACCTAATAAATGCAAAGTAATTATTGGCATATAATTACATACCTACTTTGCATATATAGCTATAAAAGTCAACAGGCTCTGTGCCTGCATTGTGTGCATTTCGTCAACGCACAATTTTACATAGTGACTCTATAACCAGCAGCGAAAGAGTTTCGAATTTCTGAGGGCCTATACAAAGTAACATTTTGATAGCGATAGCGAAATTCGCTAACTTCAAATTGTATGGATTTGATAAGCGCCTTAGAAAAGTCACTTGGTCAATCGATATTAAAAGTACGGACATTTGACATTCGCTATCGCAAATTGAGCGATAACGAACGTCATAAATGCCGCTTGTCTAGGGCCTATGGAAAGTTTTTTTAGATTAAAGAATGCTTTAAGCCATTTTTAGCTACCCTAATTTTGTAGTCTGTAAAGTTTTTTTTAATATAAATAAATATAACATTCTGAAGCCGGTGGTAGAGTCATTTTGTACCATTAGTAATACTACATAGTATTTGACGATCCTTAAGTGCATTTTTAAGCCTACTTATAAGCCTGATCAGGAAAATAAAAAACCTGCTCTGGACGCGCCACATTAGCTGTGGTTAAAGCAACACTTGGTTGCTGTGGTTATACTCACAAATAACTCTCAATATTCAATAGTAACAAGGCACGGTTGACAATTGACATCACACTTTGACAGAATAATAAATGAATGACATCTTATTGTTTTTTATTTGATTGTTGCCACTTGAAGAAATTAGTTCCAATATTTTTCTGCAATATGGCGAGGCTTTTTATTTTATTGGTCGGGCTATACTTTTGATTTTGATCACTGACCTCTATTAACATACTTGTATAATAGAGGTCAGTGATTTTGATTAAAAAATAATACTTATAGTCGAAAAATACTTTAAACGCCTCGATGGTCTAGTGGTTTAAATACCGGGCCGAGATCTCGGGGTCCTGGGTTCAATTCCCGGGTCGAGCTAACTTTGTGTCGGTTTTTTCGGAAACAGCTCGGGTTTGTGATCACCAATCCGCATTTGGCAAGCCATCATTGTAGCAATAACTTGATTTCAAGGATGGAGGCCTTTGCCCTGCAGTGGGACATTAATAGGCTGATACTTTACTTTACTTTTTACTTATAGTCATTTTCGGTTACTGATTACAAATCGTAATGTCCTGCTGTGCGTCCGATATCGTAATTAGCGGCCGCTGCGAAGCCTATCCAATGCTGAATGGGTCACGGTCCACTGGTGGGGAAAGCACACCATTTTGCGGCCCAATGCCTCTGCTGTCGCTTTTTGGTGACATAATCTGGCTAGACTTAGATTAGGCTTGACTAGCTAATTTTAAAGACTATCTCTGTGGTTCAGTGCGAAATACTGTCTTAAAAGCGAAACGTTCAAATTTGTAGTCATTTGTTTTCCCGACATTGATTTGTTTCCCCGACATTCATTTGTTTTTCAGAATTAGTTCCATCATGGAACTGTATCATGTGTCAAGGAACCTATTATTTGACTATTGGTTTAAAGCGGAACGAGTGGGAAATAAAAAGTTCCAATCGTCACCACTGGGGACGAACGAAACGTTTTTTTCCCACTCGTACCCAGTGGGGGGGGGACAGAGTGGGGGGGAAGACAGAGTGGGGACGACCGGGAATAAACGTAGGTACTTAGTTGAGCAATTTTAGTTGAGCAGTGGGTATGACCCTCTGCTCAACTGTCGTAGTTGAGCAATGACCAGTTGAGCAGTGGGTAATACCCACTGCTCAACTTTATGGAGTTGAGCAATCTAGTTGAGCAGTGGGGAAGAAACGAAACTTATCTATTCCGGTGGCGGTGTCGCTCTTGTCTTTTAATATTGCTTACGTTAGTAACTATTTAACAAATGTGCAAAAAGTAATCAAAATAGTTAATTTGATATTTTTTTTATTAATGTTATTTACAAAAACTTAGAATAATAATTAAAACACCTTTTTGTTGAATACCATTTCTCAATATTAACAATTCACTTTGGATTAACCAAATAAAATTAATAGCATATTTGTAACAGCAACCACTGGCAACGCTATGTAGCAGTTTTTAAAATTGACATTTTAATTCCAATTTTGGCCACCGGAACAGTTAGGTTTGTCGGTTGTCTAACTTGCCTTCATAACTTTAATGACCGCCCCCGTGGTTCAGTGCGTAACGCGCCAGGGGTCTAGGATCAAATCCATAAATTTATTTATTTATTAACTAGCAGTCGACTCCGCGGTTTGACCCATGCGTGCGTAATTTATTTTGTCAATTTCCCCCCTTCCCCCCACATTTCCGGGATCAAAAGTACCCTATACCTATCACCCGGGGATAGAGTTTTCCAACATTACGGTCAGTAGGTTCTGTTGTTTCGGAGCCTATTCAATACAAACAAACAAACAATCAAATCTTTCCTCTTTATACTCAACTGTTGAGTTTCTTGTTGGTTCTTCTCAACGGATGATTGCATTCCGAATCCGGTGGTAAAGTCACTGTATTTTTGTTTCTGACGATTCTTGAAGCCTGTTTGAATAAAGCATCGGTATTTTGATTTTGATTTAATACTAGCTGACCCGGTGAACTTCGTCTCACTTACCTTTTAATTTAAACCATATTGATTTAAATCCAATTTTTTTTCATATTTTCTCATTGTTTAAACCTTCCCTGGACTTCCATGAACATTTCAATACTAAAATTAGTCAAATCGGTTCAGCCGCCGTTCAGCGAGTTTTAGCGAGACCAAACAGCAATTCATTTTTATTTAAATTTTAAATATAGATAAGTATAGATCTGTACTTTTACCATAGATTATAAAATAAAATCCAACAATTTTAATCCAATGCCATGTATTTTGAACAGTTCATTCAACCGTTGAATGCGGTGACGGACAAACCGACTGTTTTGAATGTTAGAGCTATTGTACCTCCGGAGTTGGAGGGATTTGCCCCAACAACGAACTTCCTTTGTTTGGAATTGCTTAATTTGAGAGTAGGAACATATATGTATAACAACACATGTTGTCGCAATATCGGCTTTTTTAATGAATACTAGCTGACCCAGCGAACTTTGGTGTCACTTCGTTTTGTCAGGTAAGAACAGTTTGTATTGGAAAATAAGATTGTCGTTTTTAGTATTTTCCTCGCAATTTTTCTATATTTTCTTATCGTTTAAACCTTCCCTGGACTTCCACGAATATTTACAAATCTAAAATTAGTCAAATCGGTTCAGCCGTTCTCGAGTTTTAGCGAGACTAACGAACAGCAATTCATTTTTATTTATACAATATGATTTTATCAGTGGCCGATCAAAACGTCATATTTAAAAGAAAGTCATATATTTTGGGCCATCTGCGGAAATGCGCGCCAAAAAATAATAATCCACAATTTGACAAGTCCAGTAACTTCGTAACCCTTGCAAGGAAAACCAGACCAATTGGATCATGGCTACACAGCCATTTGATTGTGTGGGATTCGTCACGATGTTGTCCGTCACTGATGGGTAATACACACAAAGAAAAGTTCAATCCGAGTTTTTTTTTTATAAAGAAGCAGTCAGGATGACCTCTCTCCACCTGTGGTAAGCGGAAGTGAGGTCCAAATATAAGGTTGACTGGCTCAATAGATCATAGTATTTACCCATTGAGCCAGTCACCCTCACCCTGAAGGCCTGCTTAGATGCCGCTTCACGCCCCGCCTAAAATGCCCAGGATTATAGGAGGAAGGAAACACGTGAGCCGGAAGGGCATTCCATGCCCTAATGGCACGGGGCAAAAAAGAGGAACTATACCTCTTGGTACGGGCCATTAGTGTCTGGATGGTATGGGGATGGCAACGCAGTCCGGCGCGTGTTGTTCGGGAGTGGAAAAGGGAGGACGGGATGAGTTGGAATAACTCTTCAGAGCATTCCCCATTATAGAGACGGTAGAGAACACTAAGACTGGCAACGTGTCTACGTAGCTGAAGAGGTTCTAGGGTCTTCTTCACCTCTTGATCACCGACAATAACCAAGATTCAAATTGTTCATCAAATAAATAGAATGGATGTCTATTCTAGCGAACCTTTTTCTAGTTTGAGTTTTCTGTTCCGAAAGCATTCAGTAACAGTCGGAAGTCTAGAAAAGTATACATCAAACTACGGAACCATCCAACTAATATTATAAATGTTTGGATGTTTGGATGTTTGTTACTCAATCAAGCCTAAACGGCTGAACGGATTTAGATGAAATTTGATATACGTATAGGACATAGGCTATAAAATTCCTACGGGAAACGTCTCATTCCCGCGGGAATAACAATTTTGAAACTACTGAACCGATTTGAATAATTCTTTCACTGTTGGAAAGCTACACTATCCCCGGTGAACATAGGGTACTTTTGATCCCGGAAATGTGGGGAGAACGGGGGATATTTAAAAAAAGAGATTACACGCGGGTGAAACCGCGGGCGGAAGGCTAGTATCAAATATAACAGGAAAGACAAGTCGTTCCATATTTTCTACTCTGCTGCCTCTGTTATTCTGCCAATTTTCTGTTTGAACTACACCGATCTGCCTAGGCTGTGATCTGAATAAATCTAGACCTAACGCATCTAAATTGCCTAAGTACCTACGTAAAAAGAGGTATGGTATGCATATGCGTGCGTTAGTACGCTTTTGTGCGGAGGCAAATGCATTTAAGCCGAGATCGTGTGTGGGAGTTGGGACTAATTATATTTGTCCCACTACCCTCTTATCCCCGAATGGGACGAGCGGTGCTCGCCTTATGGCTACTGAATGGTCCATCCTCGGGTCACGATTAAAAGTACTTTGCCGTGCCGGTTTGGAGCCAATCTATTCCTAAAATAAAATATAACTTAAAATTCTATCCTAACACAGTCTTCAGGACTCGATTTAAATTTTAATAAATGTGAATTATATTTACCCTCAAAAAATGACCTGGCTAATACGATATCCAAATTCAACGCTTTGGCTCCCAACATCAAGATAATAGATCGGTCCACACTTCGCCTTCTTGGGTCCCCTATCTTAGACGAGTCTTTTCCGGCTTTTGTCGAGGACAAAAGTAGACACTTTAATTCAGTTTCGGAGCGGCTTATCAAAATTAACAATCATATGTCCTACACGATAATTCGTCATTGTTTATTCATACCACAATTCACGTACTCACTCCGTTCATCTCCTTTCTGGAAGCATTCCTATCTAACGTCAAAATTGGACGATTTAATTAGGGATACTCTTTCGGCTTGTTTCAACGTTAGATTTGAAGGCCGCATATGGACCCAAGCCTCCTTGCCAATTCGCCTTGGGGGCCTGGGTATCAGGAAAATTTCTAGTGTAGCTCTTCCGGCTTTCCTTTCATCGGTTCATGGTACCCGCGATCTTACATCCAAAATTTTGTCCAAATCTCTCGCTCATTTTACTATTCCTTTTTTACCAGAGGCTATTGAGTCGTGGAAGACTTTAAGCTCAGCCGACCTTCCTCATGACCTCTCCTCCCAGCGCCAGTGGGATGGGCCGCTTTGCAGAGTTGTGCGTAATAACCTTCTTGACACGCCTATCAGCTCTGCTGAGCGCGCTCGCTTGCTGGCTGTGGGAGAGTGGGAGTCAGGTCTGTGGCTTCAAGCGCTTCCATCTACCAACCTCGGAACTCTTCTTGATAATATTTCATTCCAAATTTCTGTTTGTCTGCGTTTGGGCGCATATTGCACAGTTCCTCATCTCTGTCCATGCGGGAAAGACGTTAACCAGCTCGGGCACCATGGGCTGTCCTGCGGCAGAAGTGCCGGCCGCTTTTCCCGTCATGCCAGCCTTAACGACATTATCCGCCGTGCTCTTGCCAGCGCTCGTATCCCAGCTGTCTTAGAACCTAATGGTTTGTCACGCAGCGATGGTAAGCGCCCGGATGGAATGACCCTTGTCCCCTGGAAGATGGGGCGGCCCCTTGTTTGGGACGCGACTTGTGTTGATACTTTGGCGCCGTCTCATCTTCCTTTGTCGGTTGGCAGGGCTGGTTCTGCGGCTGGTTCGGCTGAAGACCTCAAAAGGCGCAAATATTCTGTCATCAGTGATGCCTATATATTTGAGCCTTTTGGGGTTGAAACGCTGGGGCCCTGGGGTCCAAGCGCTCGCAGGGTGTATCGTGAGATATCTAAGCGTTTGCTGGAGTCATCTCACGATCCCAAAGCTGGTCTGTACCTAGGGCAGCGTATCAGCCTAGCCATCCAGCGTGGAAACGTTGCTAGTGTCCTGGGTACTTTTCCCATGGACGGAGACCTCGGCCAAATTTTTTATTTATAATTATGTTTAGTTCTTTTTTGTATATATTTTTAATGTTGTAAAAAGTGAATATTGTAAACGATTTAACATATTATAAAGATGATAGATTATGAAGTAACACAGAAAACTGATTTAGAAGTATTTAGTTTTTAAATAAAGATTGTACCTATTTGGAAGTTCTTCTCAATAGATAGCAACATTCAGAGGCCGGTGGTAGAGTCACTCTGTAGGTATATTTTGACGATTCATGAGTACTTTGTTTGTTAAAGCTTATTATAACAGCTTATTTATTATATCGTCTTGGCAAAATAGGTACCTATTTACTACAAAAAAATTGTTCCTATTAAAGGACCCATTGGTTAACCCACCGTCTTAATTATAATTTCACAATTTTGCAAACAGTTCACTTAGGCATACCTATTTCACCTTACTTTCATTAAAATGTGCTTTAATTAACTACTAACAAAAATAAGGGTTAATTGAGTCCAAGATATATTTTTTTTTTTATTAGGCAGCAACCAATACATCTTGACACTAAAACAAAATTTCTTAAAAAAAAGAATGTCAAAGGACATTTTTTACAACCCGAAGAGCGGCATAGGGCGCAGGCGTGCGACGGCCACGTGCGGGGTCAACGACCCTGGCCGTCGCGACAAAAGTACTTACACCAGAAACTGCTTGCTACTTGTTTTATCTCCAATCAAATATGTACAAACTAGATTAAAACATATGTTTTGTGTCAAAATTGTGTTAAAAAGAAGATTTATTAGTCGCCAGTGTTTGTGAAAACGACATGACCTTAGTAAAAACAGGTTAGTTTTCGCGCTTTTGTTTTTTTTTTTTTGTCATCTGCTTTAGTTAGCTAGCAGTATGTACCAGCCAGCACTATAAAATCGAAATGTAAAAAAAAAGTAATTAGTATGGGAATATCAGTAGCGCCACTGCGGAAAGGAGCGGAACTAATAGAGTTCTCATACAAATTACTTTACACTTTTTGATATTATTAGTTTGTGCTAGCCTAGCCCTATAGTTACAATGAAGGAGACTACAGTAGGGAGCGTTTGTGGTCTTTTAAATGTTTTAGAAAGTAATTAGGTGTTTTTTGAGCTTTTTATAAAAGTTTCAGCTGGTTTTTGTTCCACTGGGTCCCCACTCTACATCATTAAAATCAAGTTATCGTCACAATGTTAAACTGGTGCAGGTGTCTAGTGGATTAAGTACGGGCCACGATCTCGGGGTCCTGGGTCTGATTCCCGGGTCAGGAAAAATGTGTCGATTTTAACACACGAAATGTGAAGACGTGGTGATGAAGCCAATATCCATCATCATTTTGGCAGTTTATTTCAACTGAAATGAACTTAATTGTGTTAAAAACAATGATAGAGGCTTTTGTAATTATGGATATCATAAATAGGCTGATATTCGTATGTATAAAAAAATACTGTTGGGATTGGGAATCGTCAGCTGTACGATCCTTTTTTGTATATTGTTTATGTTTTTATACTTTTTATATTTTTTGATGCTTTTTTATTATTTTGATTGTCAGATTGGTTTTTTGATGGATTGCAACACGATTTGGAGAAATTCCTTAATTTTTTTATTTTTCCACCTCCGGCATTCATCGCCTACAATACTATTAGCAGGGTTGGCAATTATAAAGATAATTATTTTCTCTGATAATTATCTGATAATTATCCGATAATTATCCGATAATTATCTGATAATTATCCAGTCACATATAACATTACGAACACAACACGAATAACATTACATAAATTAGGGTATTTTTGTTTATTTACCACTATTTTTAGTTTTAATGCAGTCAAACTGACCTTATTGAATTAAGTTTTCTAGGCATAATCATGTTTTTATTCATTTAATTTCGCAGCGCACAAACTAGTTCACGAAAAAATAACAGTGAGGGGAATACCCCTGTAGATGAATGACATTTGGCGTTCGTTTGGATGCATGTTTAATATTGTGACGAAAAAACATGCGTTTGGATTTGGATTTAAATTATTTTGTTTTGTTTGTAAATTAACAGTTACTCGTTATTATCAACGATAATTATCAATACGTAATTATCTTGATAATTATCACGATAATTATCCAGGCCAACCCTGACTATAAGGCTTTCTTAGTTGCATAATGCAACATAAAAAACCTTCAGCAATGCAGTTTAAGTACGGGTGGGCCTTCACACCTTAGGGGCCGTTCAAATATTACGTAAGCAGATTTATTGCAAATTTTTACGCCCCCACCCCCCTTGTCAGCAAAAGTAAGCAAAGCTCTTACCCCCTCCCCCTATGCTTACGTAAACATTTTTCAATTATAATTTTTATATATACTATAATTATAATGTTATAATTAAAACTTTATAAATAAGAAAATAGATTTAGGATAGAGATTAGATTTTACTTATACAGTATTCAACATAGAGTAAGTGACAAAAATATTATAATCTTACGAACATAACAAACTTATTTTAAAGTTTTAGTACACATCATCATCATCATCATCAGCCTGTGATAGTCCACTGCTGGACATAGGCCTCTCCAAATGCTCGCCACGCTGATCGATCCTCGGCCACTCGCATCCAGCTCCTGCCAGCCATCTTGCGCAGATCATCGCTCCACCTGGCCTGAGGGCGTCCTACACTACGTTTACCGAGACGCGGTCTCCACTCTAGAACCCGTTTACCCCAACGGCTATCGGTTCTGCGGCTGATATGGCCAGCCCACTGTCACTTCTATAGACGTGGCTTAGGAAATGGTTCGATAGTTCTTCAACAGGCTTTTGTCACTCTTTTTAAAGAACAGGACGACCACACTCCTACTCCACGCCTTTGGAGTTCCCTCCAGCCTTTAGCAGCTCAGTAGTAACGCCGTCCTCTCCAGGGGCTTTTCCATTTTTAAGCTGCCCAAGAGCAATCTCAATTTCGCCAACGCTCACTTTTGGCAGGTCTTCAGTGTAATAGGGATTTAACGTGGCTCTAGAGTCCTCATTTTCGGGATCAGGTCGACAAGCATGCGAAGCGTATAACCGGCCATAAAAGTCCTCTACCTCCGAACGGACTGCCGGCTTTGAGGCAACAACTTCTCCCTTGCTGTGGTCAGCTTCGTCAGGTGGCTTCTTCCGAGAGATTGTACGAACACCTTAGACCCCCCATTTTGCTCTATAGCTCTTTCGATCGAAAGAGTATTAAAGCACCGGACACATATTAAACATTGGTACACATATTAAATAAAAATTAACAGTCTTCAGTCCATGAAACCCGAATCCATGATTCTAAGTTTTCGCTCAGTGTTGTGAGTCTGCTAACTTTTATCCGATTTTGGAATGTCTACGTCTTCTCACATCATGGTGCTCTAACTAAAATGTAATCTTGCTTTGGTATACTTACAATACGTCTACTCGCTATAGTATCCAAACGAAACGATACACTGACAGAGGAAATTTAGACAACTGAGTAGCGCACGGTAATTCCCCTAATCGGTTCTAAAGCGAGTGTCTAAACGTATCGCGTATGCATTATTTGCGGGAATGCCCGAAAATAGGTTTCGTTTTCAAGCATAGGCAATGTGAGGGTTGCCATTGGTGTAAAAAAGTAAATAACTACCGATGACGTAATCATCATCTAGACCCCCCTACCCCCCATGTCATCCAAAATAAGCAAAACAAAGACCCCCCCACCCCCCCATAGTGCTTACGTAATACTTGAACGGCCCCTTACAGGTAATCCATTTTGCAATGTTCTTACCAGGTATTCTTAGCCAATCCTGTTTATTTATTAGGTTACCTAGTTCGCGAACACCTTATCTTACATGCACTGTTATACTGTGTGAATAATGTCCAGAGATATTTATTTATTTATACTGCAAGTAAAAATTCGATATTCGTAGAAATTATTCACTCAGCGCCATCTAGCCCCAAACTAAGCATTAGCTTGTCCTATGGGTGCCAGACGACGGATAAAAATTACTTCTTTACTTTTTTTTGTAAAAAATACATACTTATTAAACAGAAAACACCCAGACCGATACAAACAGACATGTTCATGCACACAAATGTTTGTACCGTGCGGGGATCGAACCCGCGACCTCTGGTGTAATAGCCGACTTCTCGACCATTACACCAAATGGCTCGTCATCATTGTAGCGATGACTTGATAGAAGGCTTTTGACCTGCAGTGGGACATAAATAGGCTAATACAGACCTACAAACTCATCTGTTCCGGTGGCCAAAATTGGAACTACGTGAAATGCAATGCAAAAACGATATTTATTGACAGTTCTAAATAGGCAGTAGCGACGCCGCCACTGGAACAGGTAAGTTTGTCCGTCTATACTTTACTTTTTTACAAGTTACTAATTTAGAAGGTTAATGCAACGTTGTTAATAGTAGACGCACCGACGGACAAATACATAGTATTCTCTCAGTCGCAATAAGTCGGAGGTCGCGCATAATGAAACATTTCCGTTAGGTGCTTGCGCACCGCGTACGGCGAAATTCACTACACTATACTTACTAGATTTTGTTGTAACATTATACAGAGGTTTAAAAAGTAAAGCCTATTAATGCCGTCTAGTCCCGCAGATGCCGCGCTTATGGTTTTTAAAAGCCACCTGAGACATAGAAAATCACTTGAATAATCGATTAAAAAATCGATAGATGTAATAAAAAAAACTATCGGTTATAATACCTCAAGTTATCTATGAATTTTGGTAAATGACTCTTAGTATCAAACCACTTATTTTAAGAATAAAACATAGGAAAGAAGATAAAATGACACAATTATGTAACTTTGTGAATTTATTCTATCGAGTCAACTTTACCAAATCGTGTTTCCATCGGTTATATTCCACAGAGTAAAGCCTCAACAATATTTCATAATTTTCGCAGATTTTATTTTACTGTTAACTACTTCAAAAATTATTTCAAAGAACGTGTTTGTGCAGATTTTTCACTACCACCTAGCCTTAATGTCCCACCCACTGCAGGGCAAAGGCTTCTTTGAAATCAAGTTATCGCTACAATTTGGGTACTGGCTTAAGGCACCACGCTTGCCAAATACGGATTGGTGATCGAAAACCCGACCTGTGTTCGAGAAAACCGCACTCAAATGGGTATTCATTCATTCAGGAGCTATAGTGGCCGTAGAGGTCGCTTACCATAAGGTGGGCTGTGTGCATTTCTGCCAACAAAATAACTCACTAAATTATTCCAGTAAAAATAAGGAAAATTGTAGGTAGGTACATAATCTGTTCGAATAAACAACAGATTTTTCAATTTCCCCATTATTATTTTTCTATTTCAACGTTACACAGACAAAGGAACATACCACATAAATCCCTAATCGCCAGAACCGCAAAACACGCCACAGATGAACACAGATAATTTCCCGCTTCAATTATTTAATCCCCACAGCTTATATCACCGTGCCACAGATAAAAAACAGCTAAATAGGCCAGTACGTGTAGCCAATGCTCAATGAAAGGTTGTATTGATTTTTATACTTTGCGAGTTGCGCTTTCTGTGTCTTTATTTATTTTTGCACAAGGTTTAAGTAATGTACAATTTTACTATTGATCAAATAATTCACTTGAAGAATATCAAGTTTTCAAACTAGTTTTGCTGTGGAGATGTCTTGAAAAAAGAATAGTCATCATGTCAACATTACATAATAGTTCTTCTAATATTAATTGTTACGATAGGTGGATAAATAAAAATTGTTTAGTCCTTCCTCCAAAATTGACAATTTTTTTTTGTTACCTAGTTTGGTGCAGCACCCCCACTTTATAGAAGACTAGCCTTCCGCCCGCGGTTTCACCCGCGCGTAACTTCTTTTTTCAAATATTACCCCCTTTCCCCCTACATTTCCGGGATCAAAAGTACCCTATGTTTACCGGGGATAGTGTAGCTATCCAACAGTGAAAGAATTATTCAAATCGGTTCAGTAGTTTCGGAGCCTATTCGATTCAAACAAACAAACATACAAACAAACAATCAAATCTTTCCTCTTTATAATATTAGTATAGACTACAGTAAAGTAGAACTGATACTCTTAGGCCACGACCGGCTTGTCCGATCGATCGGACCACTATTTTTTTTTATTTCCTGCCGGTTCGATTGTTCGTACTCTAAAGTTCTCTGGTGGTGTGACAAGCGTTCATAGGCTATGGTACCGTTCCCTAAACATCAGGCGGGACGTAAGCTTTAATGTTACCGTCGTGTAATTTTTTTTTCTCTAACCTATGCTGTCCCACTGCTGGGCAAAAGTCTCAGACATCAGCTCTGGCTTGAGCCAGAGTTTGCCAGTCCTCGGAAAAGCGGAACAGATCGTCACACCATCGTTTTCTGGGCCTTCCCCTGCCATCTTTAGGAGTCCATTCTGTACAGATGTTACAGACGATGGCAAACAAACTGCTAAGCTAAAATGAGACTGGGCGGGCCATGTTTCCAGAATGAACTCGAAGAGGTGAGCCTAAATCGTGATCGTCATGTCATTAATTGAAGAAAAAAAATTAAGAACTCGCCAAAGCGCCGCTGCGACAGTTCATAACTTTATTAATAAATAATAAATAAGAAGATAATCAGCTAAATAGGCTGTTACGTCGCCTGCTCAATGACACGTCGTATTGATTTTTATGCGGCCGCAGTGACCTAGAAAAGCGGCCCATTGTACGTGCCTGTGAAAGTACTGGGGTATATTTTTAGCCTGTGGTTTGACTATGCCCGTTATGTCATTCTTGGTGGCGGGAAAAATCCGTATGAAAAAAGCGCGGGAAACGTGAACGGTAGCGGGCGCGTTTTTTTGGCTTTTGATTTTTTTTTCTAAATATTCATTAATTTGGTGATCAGTTGAGAATATCTATTGTAGTTTATATTTGTATTTAGTTTTTATTTATAGTTTGCATTTATTTTCCTGTTTATCTGGTGAGTTGCACAACTTTTCTTGTCATGGCTGAGGAGCCCCCTGACCCCGGAGGTTTCGTACCGCCGGTTGGTCTTAATGTTACCATTCAGTCGAATGAATCTGGAATGGAAACAGATGGATCATGGACGACCCGGCCTTTGAAACGTAGTCGTTTACATATGTGCAAACAATGTAATAAAAGGAGGAGGAAACACAACGGTTCAGAACCTAAGCCCAATGACTGCAGTTGTTCAGATAATATTGATAGCTCTATACCGCCGAATACTTCTTCAAATTCTAAAGACTTGAGGCATGATCCAAAACCAGCTGAGATTAATACGCCAACATCTGTTCCCACTCCAGTAGGTAGACAATTTTATGATAACTCTGACCTGGCACCATATGTAGTTCATGTGCAAAAGCTTCAAAATGCCGCAACTGACTCGTCTATTCACCCTATTACTTTTGGTAAATTCCTTAAAAGGAATTGCTTTAATAATATTATCAACGGTAGCGTAAAATCTATTGGCCGAAATAAGTTTTCGATTTCCTTTTCGCAAGTTGAAGATGCTAACAGATTTATTAGTCACAGCAGTTTGGCACAGGAAAACCTTAAAGCTTTCATTCCCACATTCAATGTTACTAGGATGGGTCTGATCAGAGGCATACCAACTGAATGGTCCCCTGAGGAAGTCATATCGAACATTAATGTACCAGTTGGAGTTGGCAAAATTATAAAAATACGTAGACTAAATTTCAAAACATTTGTAGATGGTTCTCCCGCCTGGAAACCATCTCAAACTATAGTAGCTACATTTGATGGTCAAACTTTGCCTACACGCATTTTTATATGTTATAATGCTCTCCCGGTTGAACTTTATATTTACCCTACCATTCAGTGTTATAACTGTTGTAGGTTTGGGCATACCAAAGCTCAATGTCGTTCTAAACCACGTTGTTACAAGTGTGGAAATAACCATACAGGTGACTCCTGTGAAACTACTGAAAGTAATGCATCTTGTTGTCTATGTACTGGTTTCCACTATGCTACAAGTAAAAGTTGCCCTGAACTCGAGAGACAAAAGAGAATCAAAACTTACATGGCCCAGAGCTGTGTCTCCTATGCAGAAGCTTCCAAACTTCATCCTCCTGTCTCTAAGTCATATGCTGATGTTGTGTCTAATAATCCCCCTATTAACAATAATAATAGCAATAGTAATCAATACTCCCCTTTCAATAACAACCCAAATCATCAAACATCATATAAAAAAACAGTGTTTTTGAAACCTCGTACTCCAAAACCTAACTCTGTAGGTTATGACAAACAAGCTCATAACCAATTATTAAAAGATTTCAGACCACCTTCTCCAGCCAATGGTTGTGGATACTCTTCCAGTTCTCATCAAGAACAGAACTCACAGTCTCTTTCAGATCTTATTATGTCTCTTTGTAAGTTGTTACTTTCTTTTAACAATGCACCGAACAACGTTGCCTCTATTGTAGAGAAATTCATGAATATTATTCTTAAAAATGGCGATGGCGATGTTCGCCAAAATGATTCAGTGGAATTGTAGAAGTATTATGACCAAAAAAAATGAACTAATTTACTTAATTAACAAGTTTGAGCCATTAGTCTTTGCTTTAGCAGAGACTTGGCTCAAACATAATCAATTATTTAAAATATCAGGATATCATGTCAACAGAGAGGATAGACCTGATGGGTATGGCGGCGCTGCCTTACTCATAAAAGATTCTATTTCTTTTACACCAGTTCCTTTACCTGCTCATAGTAATGAAATTTCAATAGTAGCAGTTGAAACCTGCAACATGTGCTTAGTTTCTATTTATTTACCCCGTCCTTCCTCTTCTTCACTAGATGAATTAAATAATATTATATCCATTCTTCCAAAACCTTGTTTACTAATGGGTGACTTTAATTGTCATCATTCATCATGGGGTAGTTCTCTTTCTAATTCCTATGGTGAGACATTGTTAGAAATTTTAGATTATCAAAACCTATGCCTATTAAACAATGGTTCTCCTACTAGAATAACAGGACCCAATCAAGGTCATAGTGCCATTGACCTTACTATTTGTTCTCCTAGTCTCTCATCATCACTGTCTTGGCAAACCCTGTCATCCTCCCATGGTAGTGATCATTTTCCCATTTTAATTTCATTCCCTCATCATATCAAAAAACCCTTAAGATGCAAATCATTAAGGAAGCATAGACTGCCCGAAAGTGGTTGTAAAGAATGGGACAGTTTTAGAAACCATGTTAACTCTAAGTTATCTTCTCTCCCTGAAATCCATAACGGTGATGTAAACCACTGTGCTGAAAAACTAGCCCAGGTTCTTATGGAAGCTGCAGATTCGGTTTTCCCCACCAAAAACAAGTCTTTAAACAAAATTCCTTCTCCTCCCTGGTGGGATAATGAATGCACTATTGCAGTCAAAAAGAGGAAAATGGCTGAACAAAATTATAAGAAAAATATGACAAATGAAAACTTTATTGCCTTAAACATTCAAATGTCAGAATGTAAAAAACTGTTTAAACAAAAGAAATTTGATAGTTGGAGAAACTTTTGTTTATCTATTTCTCCCTCAACTCCACCATCATTAGTCTGGCGGAATATTAAGCGTTTTAGGTCGGCCCTCACTGATAATTCGCATAATTTTATGCCTAACGCCTTGGTCGACAGCTTCTTGGACAGATTGGCTCCACAGTGGGTCCCGTCAGCTCCCGTTGAGGTTGATCCACACTCCGAACAATCTTCACTCCCAGGCATTGATGCTCCATTCTCTCTCTATGAGTTAAAAGGTATAATTCAGGAAACAAAAGATTCCTCCCCAGGCCCTGATAGCATTCCATATTCTTTTTTCGCAAATGTTGATGACAATCTTCTTAATTATTATTTAAGTCTAATTAATTCCATGATAGCCACTGGTGTTGTTCCCGAGTCATGGAAACGTCAAACAGTGTTGCCAATTTTGAAGCCTAATAAAAACCCCTCCGACGAATCTTCGTACAGACCCATTGTGCTATCATCAGTTCTTTTAAAACTTGCCGAACATTTGATTAAAAATAGACTTGAGTGGTTTCTGGAGAGTCAAGACCTTCTGTCTTCTACGCAATATGGCTTTCGAAAAGGGAAAAGTACCATCGACAGTATCAGCATTTTTACAACAGATATTCGTTTAGCCTTTTCTGATAATGATTCCCTTTTAGCTATTTTCCTGGACATAAATTCTGCATATGATAATGTTCTCCTATCTGTTTTAGCGAACAAAATGTCAACTATGAAGATTCCTCCTAAATTTATCAATATAATTTTGCGAATATTAGAAGCCCGTATTATAAGTTTAATGCCTAATGATGATTCAGATAATAATCGGTCTAGAACTGTTTGGAAAGGACTTCCACAAGGATCTGTGTTGAGTCCCATACTCTTTAATATTTATACGTATGACTTGGATAAATGTATGAATAACCAAGTTAAAGTCCTTCAGTATGCTGATGACCTTTTAATTTATCATACGGATCGTTCAATTTCCAAGGCTAGCTCGGTACTAACTTCTGCCCTTTCCTCACTAAAGCATTGGTTGGATCAAAATGGTTTAAACTTATCACTTTCTAAAAGTGCTGCTGTTTTGTTCACCAGAAAACGAATCCCACCTCCTGTAGAAGTGTTTTTTGATAACCAACCTGTACCGACTCGTGATCATTTCAAGTTCCTTGGAATCTTTCTCGACTCAAAACTTACTGGAATCCCACATTGTGATTATGTGGTAGATAAATGCGAACGTCTACTAAACATGCTAAGATGTCTTTCAGGGGTATGGTGGGGTGCTCACCCATTCTCCTTAAAACTCGTCTACAATGCCTTGATCAGAAGCATTCTTGATTATGGCACTTTCCTGTTAGAACCTGGCAACTCTACCGCTTTAAAGAAGTTGGACAGTATTCAGTCTAAAGCTTTGCGTATTGTTACCGGAGCCATGAAGTCAAGTCCTATTAATGGGCTTCAAATTGAATGTGTAGACCCTCCTCTACATCTAAGACGTCAATTTCTTTGCGATAAATTTTTCTTCCGTATAATCCAATTTAATAATCATCCTTTATTAGGTCAGTTGGAAGAGTTATTCAACCATTTTCTCTCTTCCAGTTACTGGTCTCATAAATCAGCTCCGTGCTTAATAAAAAGCTATCAAAAATTTGTTTCACTTTCTTCTCCAACCCACAGATCCAATCGTTTACCTTTATTCGATTCCTCATATGAATCTTTAATAATTATACCTAAAATTAATTTCAATTGTTTTGATGGTGTTTCTGTTGGTTCAAACATGAATATATTTTTCAATCATTTGATTGATCAACAATTTGAAAATTATCATGTCATATATACTGACGCTTCTAAACATTCTCCCACTAGTTGTGTTGGCGTTGGTGTTTACCATGCTCAATACAAAATTGTCCAGAAAATAAAGCTGCCACCAGAAACTTCGGTTTTCACGGGCGAATGTCTTGGTATTCTGAAAGCTTTAGAATATGTGCGAATTATGAAACTGAAAAGGTCAGTCATTTGCTCGGATTCAAAGAGTGCTCTCGAGGCTCTAAACAGATTTCCCTTTAAATCGAAAGCTTATTTTCCGGTCATTTCAGAAATAAAGCATTACCTTAACCAATGCGTGAAGGACAACTTTATAGTTAACTTTATTTGGATCCCTAGTCATTGTGGCATTAGAGGCAATGAAACAGCAGATCGTTTAGCTAACGAAGCAGTGCTCTGTGGTGACATGGTCCCTTATAAAAATTACTGTCATGATCTTTTAGCTTTGCCTAAGGTCTTTCTACGAGAAGATTGGAATGATCTTTGGGCAAAGAGCAAACTTTCTAAAGCTCGATATTATTCTATGATTCAACCTAATATTCCAATAAAGCCGTGGTTCTTTAAGATGAACCTTGGCAAGGTAGAGACCACCAGTTTGATACGTCTACGATTAGGACACACTTGCACTCCAGAGCATCTTGCTCGACTGCGAATTGTAAATGATGACAATTGTGAGTGTGGAACAGATGTTGGCAGCGTAAATCATATTATCTTCTCCTGTCCTCTCCTAGACCATTCATTATTATTGAAAGACCTCCTATCATATGACATCCCATTCCCAACCAATATATCTATTTTACTTATGACTAATGATATTAATGTATATAAAATAATTACAAACTTTTTATCTGTAAATAACATTCGATTATAACATTATTTAGCTAGTTAGTAATTTTATCTATATTTTATGTATATTCATAGTTGCATATCCTTATCCTATCTCTCCTGATCTCCTTCCAAATTCCGAAACTTCGTTTTTCATTTATAATAATCCGTTTCCTTAACTTGACACTGGCTTAATGCACAAGCCGTGCAAAGCCAAAAATATAAAAAAAAAAAAAAAAAAAAAAAAAAAAAAATCCGTATTCAGAAAAAAAGATGGAGACTTTTTTAATTAGCGGCAGTGGAAGGTTTTGAAATTAGGAATAATTTCTGGTCTTGTTGATTGGGGGAGGAAATAAATGTGCTGTAAGATGGGTACTCATCATCTGGGTTAGAAAACGGTTGTGGGACGAACACTAACACTTATTCAATAACAGATTTACCTTAGTTTCTGACTGAATGAGGATTTCAATTTATTTACATATAAATGCTCTACTTCGGAATGATGTTATGTATCGTATCGAGGAAGCATCCGGGGATGCGCTGGTCAATAGTCACAAGGCTGGCACCGGCTATTCGCTCTTTTTTTATACTTCATCAGCTGGCAGACAGACTTGATAGTCATTTGCTTTTTTTAATCGCCAAAAATGTATAATATTATGTCCTTTCAGTTGACAAATAGGCACGCAGCCAATCTGATGGTTACAAGTTTTAATAATAAACTAGCTGACCCGGTGAACTTCGTACATCCTACTAATCCTACTTCGAACTAATATTATAAATGCGAAAGTCTGGATGTTTGGATGTTTGGATGTTTGTTACTCAATCACGCCTAAACGGCTGAACGGATTTAGATGAAATTTGGCACACGTATAGTTTATAACCCGGAATAGGACTTAGGCTATAAAATTGAAAAATTCTTTCACTGTTGGAAAGCTACACTATCCCCGGTGAACACAGGGTACTTTTGATCATGGAAATGTGGGGGGAAGGCATTTTTAAGGCGTCCTCAGAAATTACGACCTACACTTATTATGAAAAAGTCTTTATTTATTAAAACTAAAGTAATACAAAAACTATTGCACGCTTAAAAAAATATAATCCTTATTTTTCAATTTACAAAGAACAAAAACCTTTTTTTACAACAAAATACTCATCGTTACATATGAAATGTAATACTGCTTGTGGTTATAAATGGCTTACATTACATTTACATTACAACCCCTGTCGCTTCAAATCAATACTATTTACCTACATGTTGCGCTCAGGTGACCTAGTAAAGCTTTGTAGTCTGTTGGCATGTGGCATGTTTTTTATCTGTGGACTGACGTTTTGCATCTGTGCAATTTGGGCGGGAAAACACATAACTGTGGAGAGATACATGATGGGTCGCGTGTCTGATCACCCTGGTTTTGTTAATTGAAATTTAAGTATGTAGTAAATTAAAAAAGGAATATTTTTTTATTATCTATAAATTCTTGGGCATTTTTTATTCACACAGCGCTATTTAATCTTAAACTAAAAAAAGCTTTCACTCGTACATACTGTGAGTGCCGGATAGCTAATAGGATACCTAGTATTTTATTATTATCTGTGGTTTGTAATATACTATGTATACTTTTTTTTTGTAAATACATAAATGTATAAAAGACAAGTTTATAAACTCAAAATATATTTATATTACGGGACCTGCAACTTCTAGTTTCCCCATTCCGCCATCAAATTGATTTTTTAGTATAAATAACGTTATTTCCAGATCTTTTTAAGTTATTTTTTAAACATATTAATATTCAATATGCAGACAGGCACAAGACTTATCTGGTTATAAGCACTAATGACTTATCTCTCTGAGGGGCATAATGACAAAGAATCATTTTTTGTTGCCACACTATTTCTTTTGAACTTTTTTTTTTAAAATGTCATTCAGAAATACTTATTCTTCTAAGAGTATGTACATGTTTTTAGTTTCAAAGTCATGCATATAATCAATAAATTATCTCAAACGGTAACACATATTATAGGTATGCCTACAAATTATTAATAATGCAATGTTCTACGTATATATTTAAGTTTTTTTTTTATTGCAATGTGTAACAAGACGAGCAGATCGTACACCTGATGGTAAGCGCCACGTCTGCCCTCAGACAGTTCAGTGCCACACAGTAACTAAGCAGTTACTGTCTGGCACCGCCCTGCGCGCCCGCTACACAGAGACGACAGTTATTAGGTCTCATATACCCAGTGACTTCACTAAGAAGTTAGAAGACTATAAATGTCCCACTTCATTGTTTGGCCTTCATCTTTGATATAAAATAATTACAACACAGTACGAATGGGCCGGCTCGTCCGGGGAAGTACCACCCTCTCACAAAACACCAGCGTAAAATAATAGTGACTATATTGTGTTTCGTCTGGCTTGTGAGAGTACCGGAGGCCCAATACCCCTCTTAAAAAGCCGGCAACGCATCAGCGATCCCTCTGGTGTTGCAGATGTCCATGGGCTGCGGTGATTGCTTACCATCAGGCGACCCGCTGGTTCGTTTGCCGCCTCTGACATAAAAAAGAATGAGTCCTTTAGTGCCTCTGATGTTACAAGCTTACAAGCGTCCATCATCATCATCAGCCTATATACATTCCCACTGCTGGGACACAGGCCTTATCTCAATTGTGAGATAGTGTGGGCCATACTCCACCACGCTGGCCTAGTGCGGGTTGGTGGAAGGGGGTGCGTAAGGCAAGTGACCAACCTTAATGTCAGATGTTATCAAGCCGCCAAATGGCCTCTGACTAGGCTTAACGACTAATATCTACAGTAAATATCAGCCGGGACTATCAGCTTAACGTGCCTTACGAAGCACGGAGACGTTCGAAATAAATGTCACTTAATGTGGTCAGAATGGTCACCCATCCATTAACAGACCGCAGCGTGGGTAGCTTGACTTTTGTTATCTCTAACGAACCACTGTCACAGCTGCGCCACGAGCACCTCCATAGGCGACGCGGAAATAACATACCTATTATTATAACAAATCTTGCTGGCCCAAGATTGACCCTGGGTTCTTATACCAGACTTTACTGTTGGACCTTTAAAACTTTGCAAATAAGGTCGGTTTTGATGCTATAACGGTCGGGTACACGTAACCTCCCATTAAAATTAACTGGTAGTTAAATAGTTACGGCGGCATGTCGCCCACGGGACTCAGGGCTGACTAGTGTTGCAAAAAAACCGTTTTTTTTCTGGTGTGAAAAAAAACGTTGAAAAAAAACCTGAAAAAAAAACTGTTTTTTTTCTGGACCATGTTTTTTTTCAAGAGTACGAAATCCAAAACTTTTAAGACAAATACTTAAGAATACATAGGTAATAGAGTTTTCGGTTTATTTTTAACTCTACTATACTTTCTGGTTGAGTGGTACTAAGATTTCATGAATATATTGGCAACATTTTTACACCAACGAAAGGGAAATCCCCAAATCAATTACATTTGCACACGGAGAAATCCCCTTTAGGTTTATTTGAACGTAGTTGGCTTAGCGCAGTTGGGGTGTGTGACGGACGGAGAAAGTTCAATATCACTAAAATGTAAGGCAGAAAAAAAAACCAAATTTAGAAAAAAAACAACGGTGCTAAGTTTTTTTTCATGTTTTTTTTCAAAAAACTGAAAAAAAACAAATTGGTTTTTTTTCATTTTACATCACTAGGGCTGACAGTTAATAAATAAATAATTATAAATTATTAATAACTGTAGTAATGATAATGTCCTCCAAGTCGTGTTTGGGGATATGGTGGCCAATCGTACGATCAAATAACTACGCAGGATATACAGCGTGGAATTTTAGTCGTTGTTTTCCCGCAGTAAAATGATTCTATCTAAGTAGTAAAATAGATTGATAAAGTTTTTTTTTAGTCAAATCAAAAGTTTTACGATTATGATAGACGAAACTTGAACCAATAGTACTAGCTGCGTCGCGGACGGTCACCGGCCGGGGTCATTGCCCTTCGCGTTCACCAAAAAAAATATTATTTTCTATTTACTCACATGTGGTATTTTCCCATCAAACTTAAAAAAAAATAAAAAAAAATTACTTGCACAAATCGATAGTACTACTGAAGGTGCTGTGGAAAAAAACAACTTAAAAAACACGCAGTATAATTTATAATAGAGGCGTAGTAAATGCGCAAGCACACACTCCCTATTTCCTCACTCTCATAACACAGTGGCAGCCTTTTTTTTTTCGGAGACAATGCGTTTAGGCACCATAACCGCAGGCTGGCTAGACCTGCGGCCGTGTGTGAGACTGAAGACTAAAGGGTCCACTACCCACTAAACTCCCCTGGTTTCCCCTTTCCACCGGGACGAAAAAAACACGATACGCCTTGACGGATAGATGTTCACATTGAATACGAAATTGAGTTATTTCACCATTCGTCAAAATATTTTCAATAGATTTTCAAAAGCCGATACGTGATTATAAACGAATCATGATTTTTAAAAGATTTTTTACGATTCGTGAAGCGTGTGATGGGTATTTAAAAAACATGGCTCCCATCTAAAAGATAACGATTCGTGAAAAACACGATCCGGATTCGTCTTTGTGTAAAGAAGCTCTTACACGCCCACCCTGCCGCAGTCCACTGCTGGACATAGGCCACATCAATACTCGATCCTTAGCCTGAGGGCGTTCTACACTACGTTTACCGAGACTCGGTCTTCACTCCAGAACCCGTTTTCCCCAGAGATATGCAACCCTAGCTTCATGCATATTTAAATATTGTCAGATGAATGTCATTAAAACACTGTATGGGGTTAATGTAATGCATAGTTAACCTGTGCAGAACTTTATATTACTTGTACTTTAACTTTGTCACTATTATTGAAGGGGGTTATAAGGGTTCTGAATGTTACGGGAAACCTCTATTTCTTAGACAAAGTCAGCCTGTATATCAACTATGTTTTTTTATTGCTATGTGTAAAAGACGAGCAGATCGTACACCTGATGGTAAGCGCCACGACTGCTCTTAGACAGTTCAGTGCCAAACAGTAACTAAGCAGTTGCTGTCTGGTACCGCCCTGCGCCCGCTACACCGAGACGACAGTTATTAGGTCTCATATACCCAGTAATTTCATTAGCTTCAGTGCCTTTTCCCCGAAACACAGAAGTGCTTGACACACTTCTATTTCACGGGAAATATCTGGCACTGCGGTGGTACCCACCTAGACGGCCCAGTACAGGAACCTACCACCTGGTAAACTCCTGTTACTGTAATAGAAGACTCCCAAAACCTCGAATCAACACTAAGGAATTTTACCAGCATCACGAATGTAATAGCGCAAACGATTCTCAACCTTAACCGCCGCATCACGCCTCGCAGTTGGCGTAGTATTTAGAACATGTCAATAAGGTCGAAGGTCGCGTTGCGCCACGCTTGGCGCGGTGTGCACTGATGCAATATGACATTGGCTTGTGTTAGCGCATAGTGAGGTCGGTTGCTTCATTGATAGTGGGTTTGATTCTCGATAAAGCCTGTCTGCCAACTGAAATAAAATCATTAGCTGGTCGTAGTTCACTGCGGGACATAAATTCAAAGTCAAAATATGCTTTTTTCATATAGGATTCAAAGATGTAACTTTAAATTCGTTAGGTTTCGTTAATTAGTTTAATTTTGTGTTTCGTCTAGTTTGTGAAAGTGCAGGAGGCCCGCACCCTCTCTTAAAAGGCCGGCAACGCATCAGCGATCCCTCTGGTGTTGCAGATGTCCATGGGCGGCGGTGATTGCTTACCATCAGGCGACCCGCTGCCTCGTTTGCCGCCTCTGACATTAAAAAAAATGTCAGACATGAATCTTACAAGCCCCAAAGCATAGTACTAAAAGTAAATACCTATAATACATAGCATAGTAGTAATCTTAGAGGTGCCAGCGTAGAATTAATGCTGCCCACAAGTTGTGGGCCACAACTAATTAAGCATAGAAACCTAACGTAGGCTAAGCACTTTTTTTACTATATTTTAAATAAATACTGAAACACCCAGACAGAACACCTTAACAAACACAAACATACACAACATAAATGTTTACCCAGGTTTGGATTCAAATTACACGACACTTGGCCTACAAAGTCACAACCGAAATGCGCCCAGGGCGCCCAGGCCAGTTAAAAAACATAAGTAATTATGAATAAAAAAATGCAGACATCCAATAAAATCATAGATTTAGTAAATAAAATACACAATTATGTACATGTTTACGAAAAAAAAAACATTTAATAAACCTTAATGGCAAAAAACCTTATAGCCAGAGCCATTAAAAAGTTTTTTTATGACAAAATCGCGGGAAATTCAAGAAACTTTAATTATGTATGTATTTTAAAATTAAATCCAAAAACAGTTTTATTACATATTCGGTGCAAAAATGAAAATATTAAAATAAATTGTATTTGGTGCAAACGAATTTATGAAAATCGTAGCCTACTGGAACCGCAACCTTTTTTTTAACTTTAGTTTAATTTTAACAAAGAGGCCGCATAACGTATTTTACATGTCAAACCTTTTTCACAAATTAGAGAAATAAAAATAAAAAAAATCCAGTCACAATTGGAACGCGTTCGTCAGTTTTTTCACTCGTGTAGTCCGAAGTGGCAGTGGTCACTTTTTTCGTAGAAAATTTTGCGATAAATTAACAAAGTTCGACATTGTTTGTAATATTATGTCGGTGCATACGATCCCGCTTGTTACACCTTTCATCCGAGGCCCGAGATTCCCGTACAGAAAGAGTGAGTAATAATGAAAATATTTTTACAGCTTATGCGAAAGTCTATTCTAAAATTTGTTCTTCGCTGTATATTTTACTAGTTCGATTCTCGGTTAGATTAATTTTTAACATCAACAATCTCAAGTAGGGTGATTTTTCACCTTACCTTTATCAACATTAAACTGTATTGTTTGCGGATTGTCCCGGTCTCGATTCCCGGTTCGGTTATTTTTGTGTATTTTTTTTAAATATACGCTAGTTGGGTATCACAGTACAAAGATTTGCTTAGTTTTAAGCTAGACGATGCTATCATGTCAAAATTTTTTTTTTATTAATTAGCGGCCACTGCGGCCTATTCCATTGAGGGACACTTTACCAGAAAACGTCCCTCAATGTACTGCCAGACTGTAGACTCATCTGATCTTTGGTTTCTTTGATTTGGTTTTGTTATACCCTTCCTTCATCATGGGACAATACGTCCCACGATGGCCCATTACAAGCCATTGTTATGCAACGCTAAACTTGCTCAATGACTTTTTTTGTTGATAAAAAATGTTCTATTTATTACGACTTTGAACTGAAACAAAAAACGAGGTTGTTGCTCTACATCCAGGCGGTCATGCTCAATTGGATGGCATTGCCTTGATTTTAGTAGTTAGTTTTTAGCCAAATTTTAGCTAAATTCTATACGTTAATTCCTTAATATAATTTGTGTTGCGCTTATAACACTCTGAAAAGTTTCACTAATGAGTAGAGCGAAAGGTTTATTAATAAACTTCGATTGCCATCTCCAAGTGTCGTAGTATAAAAAAAATGTTAAAGTAAAAAAGTATCAGCCTATTAATGTCCCACTGCAGGGCAAAGGCCTCCATCCTTGAAATCAAGTTATCGCTACAATGATGGGTACTGGCTTAATCACCACGCTTGCCAAATGCGGATTGGTGATCACAAACCCGAGCTGTGTCCGAAAAAGCCAACACAGTTAGCTCGACCCGGGAATTGAAGCTTGAACCCAGGACCCCGAGGTCAAGGCCCTCACGCCTCGATGGTCTAGTGGTTTATGGTTTAATATAATTTCATCAAAATCGGTTCAGTAGCTAACATACGAACGAGTTACTTTTTTGCATTAATTTTATTAACAAGGAGTTATCAAAGTTTTTTATTAAAGGTTTCACCCATAGATAACAGAAACTTTATTTAGATATCTATGGTTTCATCCGTGCGCACTTTCTTTTGCCAGTTATGTGAACAACAGTGAAAGAATTATTCAAATCGGTTTAGTAGTTTCGGAGCCTTTTCAATACAAACAAACAATCAAATCTTTCCTCTTTATAAAATAAGTATAGACTTAGTAATTTAGTGCCTACCAAAAATACAAAAACATTTATTTTCATAATTTTTGTCACACTTATGACCTTAATTATCTAGACAATTAGTACCTTGTCATTGCCAAAGGCCGCATGCATATGCAAATATGCATTAGCATATTTCAGCTATGTTTTACCATCTACCACTGAAGCCTATGTGTAATGTCCCATTTCGCAATTTGCTTAGTTTTTAGCTACGCTTTAGGCAGTTTATGTAGCCGAATGCTAAAACGTCTATAGAGCGACAAACTTATCTGTTCGGGTGGCCAAAATTGGAACTTCGTGACATATCAATTTTTCAGGAAAATGTTGCCAATTGTTGCTGTTACAAATAAGCCATTAAATACCTACAAACTTATCTGTTCCGGTGGCGGCGTCGCTACTGTCGATTTAGTACTGTCATTAAATAAATTATCGTTGCATTGCATTTCACGTAGTTCCAATTTTGCCCACCGGAACAGAAGTTTGTCGGTCTATAGTTTTATTTGGTTAATCCAAAGTGAATTGTTAATATTGAGAAATGAAATTGAACAATAAAAAACGTATTTTAATTATCATTCTACTTTTATGTCAACAACAACAATTATTAAATTAACATTTTAATTACTTTTTGCACACTAGGACAATAAATATTTTCAAAAGTGCAAAAATGATATTGAATGGCAATACTAAAACGACAAAAGCGAAACCGTCACCGGAACAGATAAGTTTGTCGGACAATAGTCCTAGACATTATGGTTTGACGTACTTGTACGTGGAATCTAATCCATTAATGGATTTTCGCACTGGATTAGAGTGGAATAGAGGTTATCACAGCAACATTCTGAATCCGGTGGTAGAGTCACGAGTTCGAATCCCACCCAGGACAAACAAAAGTATTTAAGCTAGGTACTTACTTTGGGATCAGATTATGTTATGATGCTGTCCAATATTTAATTATTTTTTATTTATTAACCAAACATCGCTTACATAATACATAAGCTTAAGTGGAACTATTGCTGCCAGTCAATGGATAAATAATAAATATACATTTTTTGTGAGAAAAAGTATTAAACATACACTCGGCGGACCGATACAAACACTTAAAAATGTTAGCAATTATGAACAAAATGTTTGTACCGTACGGGGATCTCGAACTCGTGAGGTCTTAACAACACAATATGAAAAATTCGCGACAAATTAGTCTCAAATTGGCACGTAGAGATAGGAAGATTGATTGGACGATTGGACCCCACTGTCAACCGAAGTGTAGAGTTTTTGACCCCCGCGACCCCCCGTGACCTCTGACCCCGGGGCTGCCCTCGAATCCTGAGACCTGGCACGGTTTTATGGCTGCACTGGCGATACAGGGTAAGGTGGGGGGTGCACCGAGAGTAGGAATAGGTTAGGTTTTGTTAAAAATAATTACAAAGTTTTTTTTTAAAACCTCGTCTTAACCTGAGGCCGTAGACAAGCGGCATTTATGACGTTCGTAATCGCTCGATTTGCGATGGCTAATGTACTTTCAATATCGATTGACCACGTGACTTTTCGAAGATACCTGTCAAATCAATACAATTTGAAGTTAGCGAATTTCACTATCACTGTCAAAATTTTACTTTGTCTAGGCCCCCTGATTATTTAACTTTTATAAAACAGCTAAAAATATCGCGATAAACAAGGCCTTTCGCACTCAAATTCTCTTTTCAGAAAAAAAATACTTTTTGATAAGCGTATTGTTGGTTTCAAAATTATAAACTTTCTCCAATGACGTTCAATTAAAAAACTAGACTCACAATCACGCTCAAATATTGTCCGAAGCAAAAGTCTGCCCACCCGTCTATTGGGCAGAGTTTTCGTTTAGTTGTATACAATTGACATTAAACACTAAATGCCACGAGATAAGGTGTTAATTTGAACGAATGTGTTAATGTCATCATGCATCAGTGTCAAAGCCACTCGGACGTTTTTTGAGGAATTTTTCTTAGAGATTGGGTGTCTAGTTTTATATTGAACGTCATTGACTTTCTCTCTCTTTTTCGCCGACACGGCGAGAAATGTAACTTGATTTAAATGTTCATGGGCGACTCCGATGACCCGTTTGCTCATTTGCCTCCTCTAAAAAAACACTTGCGCCCACTGTGTCCCGCGCCCATCAGTTCAGTTTGATGCGACAGAATCGCTCCGAATGGCGGGAAATGTCCTGTCTGGCAGCATTGGCCGGATTGACTAAAAACACAGACGCTACACTGTTGGAAGAATAGCTTGTCTGTACGATACATGTAGGGGGAATGAGCTAGAGAAATTGCAGGATTCAAGGTCGTTTTAGCCATTTTAAGTTGGTAAAACCTTATTAGGAGTGTCTGATCGTATCCTAATTTTAGGAGTTATTCTTATTTCTCTGAGCATTTCCTTCCGAACTTGCCAAAAGGAAGTTTGCACCGGGATCAATGACGTTCAATATATATACAACTAGACACCCAATCTCTAAGAAAATTTCCTCAAGAAACGTCCGAGCGGCGTTGACACAGATGACATTAACACATTCGTTCAAATTAACACCTTATCTCGTGGCAGTTAGTGTTTAATGTCAATTGTATACAACTAAACGAAAACTCTGCCCAATAGTCGGGTGGGCAGACTTTTTGCTTCGGACAATATTTGAGCGTGATTGGGAGTCTAGTTTTTTAATTAAACGTCATTGACCGGGATCCATGATTTCAGTGATAACATTAGTGACACTGCCATCTGACTTCCGTAACCTTTAACTCTGATACTACGATTTGGTTCCAGCTCCCGTTCCATCATCGAACTACTAGACTCTGTCAGAGACTCCATCCGTATACAGTGGAGATACCGCGCGTACGGACTAAGCGATTTGCTGCATCTTTTTTGATACTGCCGGGATCAGTCTTTCCTACACATTATAACTTGGGGCTCTTCAAGGCTAGAATTAACGGGTTTGTCCTAAGCAAGCGCGCTCCGTCGTAGACCGCATAGTTCTTTAACATCAGGCAACTTTATGGTCAAGTGCATGTCAAGTGCTAGCTTAGATAAAAAAAACATCATTTGCAATAAATGATATTTGTTATTAAATTTTATTGTAGTGGTAGGTAGTTATTTAATACTACCTGGTAGACCTAAGAAATGAACCACGAGCAACGCATGGAAGCGACTTTTTTAACCACTCGGCTACAGTGTAGCCGAGTGGTTAAAAAAGTTGGAAATGGTTTTAAGATCGAGCTGTGTAGCCGCTACATCTTAGAACCATTTCCAATTTTTCGAGACAGGCATTCAGTTTACACACAACTACGTCCTACGCCAATTCGAATGTTTAGCTAAACAGTGGTTACGCAACGCATGTGAATGACATTTCGAGACCGGGATGCCTGGCCGAGAGCCAGGGAGCGAGCGAAAATATTCTCTAGACGGCTAGTCTACCTGCGAGTTAGTCATCTTGGAGCCCTTAAGTTTCAGAGTAAATGGATCGTGGTAGAATTAGCTTAGACGCACGTTAAGATCGCTAAGACGTACTGTCATTCGTTCTTCGATGAAATTTGTACAGCTTTGCGTTTTAAAACCGTGGTTCGTGTGTTTACCATTTGGATATCTACGAGTAGTGTAGTACCGTCCGTCTTGCCACTTATTGTATAATGTAGAACCAACTGTCTGTAGCCATGGTTCAAATCCAATAGGCCATAGGGTTCTATTATTCTTTACCACGAGTGTGGTGTCCCCTGATGGTTTCCTACTTAAGCTTGTAACAGGGGCATCACGCTTCGCCGATCTTTATTTTGAAGGAAAAGCATAAAATTGGCAGCAAATGGTTTTTCCCGCCACCAACACCATGTCCTAAGCTCCTCAATGGAGTTTTTTTAGTCCATCTTATTCACCGACAGAAGCATAACACAATACTTACGCTATTTGACGAGCCATAAGCTGATTCTTGCTGCGAGACAGGACATTCTCTGCCATTTAAGCGATTGTGTCACCATCTGAATTGATGGTGTTTGGATACAGTATTGAATGTTGTTTGTATTGTTCCAGGCAAGTCGCCGTTCTTCCCCGGCGTGGAGGAGGCGGCGGTGGCGGGCGGCGCGGCGGGCGCGGGCTCGCCGGCCGTGCCCGACCAGGCGCAGGACGTGGTCTCCCGGCTCAGCGCTGCTGGTGAGTGTTCTTTTTTTTATCCTCCTCCTTTTTCCCTCTTGACTAAAGGGGAAATGTCGATTTACCAGGTGGTAGGTTCCTGTACTGGACCGTCTAGGTGGGTACCACCGCTGTGCTAGATATTTTCCCGTGATATAGAAGTGTTTCAAGCACTTCTGTGTTTCGGGGAAAGGGCACTGAAGCTAGTAAATTACTGAGTATATGAGACCTAATAACTGTCGTCTCGGTGTAGCGGGCGCAGGGCAGTGCCCGACAGGAACTGTTTAGTTAGGTACCTACTGTTTGGCACTGAACTGTCTAAGGGCAGACGTGGCGCTTACCATCAGATGTACGATCTGCTCGTCTTGTTACAAATCTCATTCAAGGTCTCATTTTACCCAGTTTTTTCACTAGAAGTTTACTTAAGAGGCCTCAAGTCGGGGTAGCTCCTAGGGGCCACCCGAGAAGCTCGATTGCGACCTGTGCAGTGCCGGTGTTGGGGACTACCCTGAGTATATCGAGAAAAAACGTGTCACTGTTTTTCTTCTTCATCCCAGCGTATTCCCGATTGCATCCAGTATGGAGCTCAGGCCATGGAGCTCGACTATGGTCCTAGAATAATTGACAAGCCTAGTTATTGCAGTGGAGCGATTGCCACCTGACCTCCGTAACCCTTACAAGGGAAACCAGACCTACTTGGAATATAGTCGGGGCCAAGCACGAAGCACGGAATCATAATTCTTTTCAGACATTCAGGTGATTCAAGCCTGCAATGTCCTAACCAAACTGGAAACAATCACACAAAGTGATGCTCCCCGTGGGATTCGAACCCACGACCTCCGGGTTTTTCCAGCCCAACGTAAAAAACGTATCACTGTTGTTCCATTAATATTCCCTTTTGTTCCAGGTCTGTCAATGTGCGTAAGCGCGCTTGGCTCGCCGGCGCGGTCGTCACCGGTCTCTGCCGGCTCGGAGCACGGCGAGCGGTTCAGCCGCAAGGTGTTCGTCGGAGGCCTGCCCCCGGATATTGACGAAGGTGAGCATCGAGATGATAGCGTGTGGGAGCCAGTTTAACACGTTTCCTGTGCATGCCCCGCCGATGGGGCATTTTGAGTTATTCGTCATCGGTGGGGCATGAGTACCACGCAAAACTTACGGTAAAAGAAGTGGATAAACTCACGCGTGTATAAAGTTAAGCCTTTAAACTTGCGTGGTACTCTACTCATGCCCCACCGATGGGGCATTCACGTATAACGAGTAACTTAAAATGCCCCATCGGTGGGGCATGCAAATAGGGAACGTGTTAAGAGATGCATCCAGTGAAACCTTTAATATTACTAGGAAAAGTTGTCCATTGTGATGAGCAGTTATGATAATGCAACAATAGAAAAAAACTAAAAGTTATCGTTTTAAAACAACATTTAACGTGGTGGTTCTAAATTTCTGTTAGCACAGCTAGTGCAAATAATAGAAAATATCAGCCATTCTGTCTCATAATCTCGGCTTATATTCGGGTCAAAGGCGCCGGCCCAGTTCTGCCAGAGATACGACAATTGTAGAGTTTTATCTAACTTCAGACTTGCATTGAGAGCTAGCTTACCCCCGAGACAATAACTTGCGGGGATGGGAAACTGTTGACACGAGTTGACGCTTGGGGGACAAATGTGACATCTTCAATAGACAATGTGCGGTTGACTTGGTGCGAAAGTGAATAATTTGGGGGAGATCAATGACGTTCAATTAAAAATCAAATATTGTCCGAAGCAAAAGTCTGCCCACCCGACTATTGGGCAGAGTTTTCGTTTAGTTGTATACAATTGACATTAAACACTAAATGCCACGAGATAAGGTGTTAATTTAAACGAATGTGTTAATGTCATCAGTGTCAAAGCCACTCGGACGTTTTTTGAGGAATTTTTCTTAGAGATTGGGTGTCTAGTTGTATATTGAACGTCATTGGGGGAGATAAATGATTCTGGTGACCGCTTTGACGTCTCATTAGGGGACACACTCATCATTTTCCAAGGTTTAGGTTTCTCATGTTAAAACACGGGTGGTTATGGCCTACGGCCCGCTTGATGGTAACACTTCTAGGTCACATACACTTGTAGGTCTAGAGACATTGCTCATCGGCCATCGCTGACCAAATAACTTGTTCTGAGATAGGAGTTGCACCCACGACCAATTACTTAAGACAGGGTCACTTCGAAACGTCGCATTGCTTAGGGAAAGCACACGTGCGCTTCGCGGTCATTAATATGCAGCATTGTGCAGCGCTGGCGATGCGCCGCTGTGTTTGCACCGCGTTGCTACGCGACGTTTAGCAGTGCAGGCGTTGTTGTTGAGGCTAGGGCTCTACTCCCTCCACGACAAATATTTCGATTCGAATTACTTTTGTCACTGCGACTTCAGCCAGTGAATAGATCCTACTGAATTGATGTGCATCTTCACATACTTATACGTAAAATTCTCTTATGTTTTTTTGTTTGGTTTTTGCGAAACAAAAAAAATAGACTGGTCTAAAATGGTGTCAAGAGAAACTATTGTCGTCCGACACGACAGATTTTTCTTAAGTTTTATGAAAGGATCTAGTGCCATAGAAATGTAATGTTGGTCCTGCGCCTGATCTCTCTTCGGTAGTGTCAGACTGCTGTCTTTGCTATGACTCGTAGTAAAAGATGGCTACGCTACGGTCAATCTGGATAACTTTGAATTTCAGGGTAACTTTGACAGAAAAATCACAAAGAATTTTATTATATTTACGATGTTGCTGTTGCTGCATAACATTAAATTTCTTATTTTCCTGTAGTTAACAAACTTCGTAAATGAACTCTTAGAAAAAATAAGAAGCTGTCAAATAAAGTAAATGTCAAAAACTTGTCTAAAATACCGCGCCAAACTGTCGTTTTTTGTTAAAAATTAAGTCAAATCAAATTTAATCTGGTTCAAAGTTACCCTTAAAGGGGGTATAACTTTGACACACATCAAATTGCCAGTTTTTGATGAATTTTATGGTTATTTTAAGCGTTAGATAACTTGACAGCACGAAAATCAACCTGAGAACACTTATGTAAACTCTTCTGTCTCATACTTTACATAGTAAAAGTTAGCTGAAAAAATATAGTGATGATCTGTCAAAGTTACCCAGATTGGCTGTATCGCATTTGATTAGGTATCTGCAAAGTCAGCGTAAGTTTAATAAATCATAATATGTATTACTTCATCATCTCAGCGTATTCGCGATTGAACCCAGTAACCCGCGATAGGAGCCAGGGGTCGCTTCGACTATACGAGTACCTAATCCTAGAATTGTCGACAAGCCTCGTTATTATAATGGAGCAATTGCCATCTGACCTCCGTAACCTTTACAAGGAAAACCAGACCACTTGGAACCTAGTCGGGACCAACGGCTTAACGTGCCTTCCGAAGCACGGGATCATCATTATTTTCAGACATTGAGGTAATTCAAGCCTGCAATGTCGTCACCATCATAACATTTATTGCATCATCTAAAAAATTGGTTGCCTGTAAAGTCGGTATACGGGCGAAAGTTTTACGTGACAACGACTTTTTATGTCTGTCTCTCTCGCTCTTAGGCGGGACGCGTGCCTCTCACTCGCTCTCATTGTGAGCGCATAACGTGAGCGGAGCGTAACGCAGTTTCTTGAAGTGTCACCCGGCAAACCAATTTATAAGACGTTGTCACGTCAATAAGGGCTAATGTTGTGTGGTCTGTTGTTCCAGATGAGATCACGTCATCGTTCCGGCGGTTCGGGCCGCTCGTGGTGGACTGGCCCCACAAAGCAGAGAGCAAGAGTTACTTTCCGCCCAAGGGTTACGCCTTTCTACTCTTTCAGGTACGGTATTCCAACTTGCAACTTTTCTGTTGTATTTCGGGCGGGATCTGGCAAGAAACCGCCATACTTGCTAGCAGTATTTATAATATGGGGTAATGGTAATATGGTGCCTTGTATACTTATCTCAAAGACAATTACAATTTGGAGTTTCAATGCTGCTATAGACTCCAATAAGACTGAGAGTCCTTGGCGTATAAAAAAAGGAAATCGGGAGTTTCATACACCTCTCACTCCCCAATGAAGGATGACCGTATATTACGTATTCCTCGGGAACCTATCCTAACTTTTCTTCGAGCGTTTTGCACCATGATCAAAGATCTACCTGCTTTCGAAAACTGAAACAAGGGAACTGGATCAATTACATTCTGACTTAGCAGGTGTTCACTATGCAGGTTTTGACATTTAAAAAAAACAAAGACGTGAGATAAGATTCAAACCATTGAGCTAACATATTATGTAACGCTACTATAGTGGAGTCATTTTAATAGGTCACATTTGACAGTTTATTTAAGCAAAGCAAAGTGCTACTTATGTACATCAGGAGTAGAGTCTAATTTTCTATCGTATTAAAAAAACGGATGTTGTTTTCTTGAGTTTTATTCCTTCTACCCCCGGTGTTGTACAGTGGGACAACAAAAAAGTTGTATCGTTAAGAAAGAAAAATAGTTGATCCGTTTAAGTTGTATGGATGGGAATAAATTTGAATTAAAAAAAAAATTCAATCAGACCAACTGAAAAGTTGTACCGTTGGGAAAGAAAAATAGTTGATCCGTTTCAGTTGGTCGGTTTAGTTGGTCGGATTGGAAGGACAGAGCGTAAAGTATATTTTTCGACAAAAAGAACTGTCAAAATGTGACCTATTAAAATGACTCTTACTATACTACTCATACGTTGATCCTAAGTGAAGAGAGTAGTACTTACCCAGTTGAGCTGTCTCATTTCTGACCTACAGGTATAGTCTGAAGCATAGTTCTATCACCGTTTGGTATTTAGGTATTTGATAAGACTCTACTGTTTGTTTCCAGGACGAGAGCTCAGTAGCGGCGCTGATGGAAGCGTGCATAACCGACGACGACAAGCTGTACCTGTGCGTGTCGTCGCCGACGATCCGCGACAAGCCGGTGCAGATCCGGCCGTGGAAGCTGGCCGACGCGGACTTCGTGCTCGACGCGAGCATGCCGCTCGACCCGAGGAAGACTGTGTTTGTCGGCGGCGTGCCGCGCCCGCTGAAGGCTGGTGAGTCACTAAGAATCAAACTAATCTGTCTTCCTTGTTGGTGTTCTATGTAGGGGGGAGAACATAGGCAACCAAATGAATCTGTCTTTCTGCCTCGTCCGTCATCTCCGTAGGGAGCGTAGGTATCAGTCCAGCTGAAGGCTGGTGAGTGTCTTTGAACATGTGACCGAATCGAAGACATTCTGACGTCGCATTCAAGTCTGCTTTGGTTGACTTCGTCTGCTGAACGTATGTGAACATCAGGAACGCGTCAAACGAATCTATCTGCCTCGATGGTCATCTTGGTCTGCCGAAGGCTGGTAAGTGACTATGTGGATGCACTACTGTCTGCACCAAACGCGCAGAACGAACTGATGCCATTCTGACGTCTTATATCTGTTGTCTGCCTTGGTTGTTTTCTTGAGCGGTCTCTGAAGGCTGATGAGTGACTCTGAAGGCTGTAAGGTGAACGAAAATACAAACCGAATTGAATTTTGACATCGCATATCACTCCGCCTCGTTGGTCTAGTAGTTCCGCAGTTAGATACCGGATTTGCGAATACAACTCCCTTTGTGATCACCAGTCCGCATTTAGTAAACATGTTTGGTTATTATCTAGATTTTAAAAACTTCAAAAAAAGGTTCAGGCGCAAGGTTCCTTTCATAAAACCTCTACCTCTCAAAATATACCTTGGGCAAAATTCTTCGTGCCTAAAATGAATTGTCTCTTGTGTTTCAGTTGAGTTAGCGATGATAATGGACCGGCTGTACGGCGGCGTGTGCTACGCCGGCATCGACACTGACCCCGAGCTCAAGTACCCTAAGGTGAGCCATATTTCTTTTTTGGAAGGGTGAGCCAATGACGTTCAATTAAAAAACTAGGCTCCCAATCAAGCTCAAATATTGTCCGAAGCAAAAGTCTGCCCACCCGACTATTGGGCAGAGTTTTCGTTTAGTTGTATACAATTGACATTAAACACTAACTGCCACGAGATAAGGTGTTAATTTGAACAAATGTGTTAATGTCATCTGTGTCAACGCCGCTCGGACGTTTTTTGAGGAATTTTTCTTAGAGATTGGGTGTCTAGTTGTATATTGAACGTCATTGGGGTGAGCCAATGAGCAGGTGTGGCACCAGATGGCAAGCGACCACTACCGCCCATAAACACCTAGCCTACCTATAATAAGGTAAGAGCTATGGGAGATGGGGATAAAGACGATGGAGGGGAAGGGGGAAGTTCAAATCAGGCCTCCGGCACTCTTACTCAACGAACGGAGCGCGATACCAAAGCTAGTACTCATACTTCAGTCTTCTGTAAGAGGATGGTGTCGAGCCAATGACGTTCGATATACTACTAGACACCCAATCTCTAAGAAAAATTCCTCAAAAAACGTCCGAGCGGCGTTGACACAGATGACATTAACATATTCGTTCAAATTAACACCTTATCTCGTGGCAGTTAGTGTTTAATGTCAATTGTATACAACTAAACGAAAACTCTGCCCAATAGTAGGGTGGGCAGACTTTTGCTTCGATCATTATATGAGCGTGATTGGGAGTCTAGTTTTTTAATTGAACGTCATTGTGTCGAGCCATCAATTCCCCAACAAAATTTCTGACAAACTTTAAAGTTCCTACTGGTATTATAGCGAGGAAAAATACATCTTGAATGTGTGACTTGGATTCTCGTGTCATGCATTGTATTGTGACGGTTAACCACTGATCTCTATGACACTGGATGGGCGATTGTCACCAAATGTTTGATTTGAAAATCGCCATGTTGGCGCTGAGAGCAGTAGTTAGTGCACTTGGAACTAATAATAGTACTAAATTTGGCAGATAAACTTTGATAACGCTGTCATTGTCAATGTCAGTGGCTGTCCATTTGAAGTGTAGACAGAGAAAATTGAAGTCATTTTAGTTCCCAGTGCACTAATGGGCGGCGCTTCAAATCGACATAAAAATAGCTGTCATTTCTATGTCTATAGCATAGATTTAGTATATTTTTTATAGATATGCCACCAAGCGACCGGGTGTAAGAGATAGACATATTATGACGTCAAAATATGGGGCTGCCATGAACGCAAAATTTTACCATCAAATGTAGTCAGAAACGTTGCAGTATTCGAATTCCGTGAAAGTCAATATTCCGAGTGAAAGTCAATATTTTGACTCGCTAATAGTATCGCAACCGAAAGCGCGAAAATCCGATCGACCACTATTTTTGTGATAAACTATATTGAATTTTTGATAGTTACGAAAAACTATCAAAAAATTTAATATAGTTTACAATTACGAATTAATTGTCGATCAATATCAGATCAAATAGGGTTTCACTCAAGGATTTGATATGAGATTGTGTGGTTATTGGAATAAAATGATAAACTTTAATTAAAAACAGGTAATTTCTTTATTGAAAACTTATTATAACTACTATTACAATTTTTTTCATAAGACATTTTAAACCCCCGAGGCAGGCAAAGGGGGATGCTATAAGTTTGAAGTCTGTTTTACGGAAACATTTCTTTTATCAAAATGTTTAGAACAAATTATTATGTGGTACCCAATTCTTTTTTCCAGTTGCTTCTATCCATTTCTCACGAGTTATATCATCCGTCGGAAATCTGGAAACATCAAATCGCTTAAAATTCCCTGAAATATGGGGTAATTTTTGGGGTAATTTTTCTGTATGGTAGGCATCCGGAAATCGAATTACGAAGTGTTATAAATCTACTAATTTAAGTAGACGTCAATGCTAAGCTGGCTTCTATCGTAAATAGGGATTGCAACCGGTTCTACCCGGAACCGAAAGAACCGGGAAAAACCGGTTTTTTTCGTCAGCTTAAGAACCGGTTCCAGAAACTTCAAGAACCGGTTCTTTCGGTTCTTTCGATTCTTTCAGGTTTTGCACAATTATCATAAAGAATTGTTATAGGAAGGTATTTAGCATGAATCGAGCTTCCATAATCAGCTTTCTATGAGCTGCTAATAAGACAAGAATTCACTAACAATTTTTTTCCTGAGTAGCAAGATTATTATTTGTAATACTTGGCTTCTTGTAGGATAACCAAATAGTTCTGAAACAACTTCTAGTAGCCGAAATATTCTCATTATAATTTTCCATAAAAATAACATCTCCACTCTTTACTACTTTGTGTGTTTTAGGGTCCATCAGGCGATATCCCTTTGATGCTTCACAATAACCCACAAATATCATTTTTGTTGATTTTTTATCCCATTTTTGTCGTTTTTCTTTTGGGATATGCATCATTGCTACAGTGCCAAATATTTTCATATGTGACAAATCTGGTTTCTTACCTTTCCATAATTCATAGGGGGTTTTACCTTCTAAAGACTTTGTCGGAGAGCGGTTTACTCTAATAATCTGGGTAATACTGCTTCTCCAGGTTAGCATAGAACAGCATGCATCTCGCTCGTTCTACTAAAGTCTTATTCATCCTTTCGGCCAAACCGTTGTGCTGAGGAGTATAGGGAGTAGAGGTTTGATGAATTATACCATGGTTAGACAAAAACTTTTCAAAATTATAGTTGCAGTATTCTTTACCATTATCGGTGCGAAAGTTGACTATTTTGCCATTTTGTACTATACATCCCTGGTTATTGAATGTAACTTTAAAACCATTCTTCACAATAAATTGTACTAACTGAAAGTAAATTTGCAGCTAGCCCAGGCACAAATAAAACATTTTTTACTTGTATTTTATCCTTTCCATTTACTTGAATGTCCACACAACCAACTCCTTTCACAGGTAATGGTTCTCTGTTGGCTACTGTAATATTCTTGACCGTTGGTTCTGTGACATTGTACATCCAATCATTCCTGCTTGTCATGTGCATGGATGCACCCGAGTCTATATACCATTTATCACTACTGCTGTCTTTCTCAGTTGCTGAGAAAGCTGCTATAAAACTGACACTTTTATCATCTTTACTTTCCATTGGTTTCTGCTTACAGTTACTTACAAAATGCCTCTTTCGGTTGCATTTGAAACACCTAGGACCTTTCTGTTTCCCCTGCTGAGTGTTACTGAAAGTTTTCTTTGTACTTGAATACAAGGCAGTTGACTTTGAAAGACTAATCTCCTGTATAAGTTTAGTTTTCACTGAGTCAGCACTTATTTAAATTCTATTTCTCTAGCCCCATGATCATGAGCTTATATTCCTCAGGTAGCCCGGCCAACATGAGAGTGCCAAACCACTCGTCATTAACCTCAAAACCAATATTCCGCAGCTTGTGAGCTGTGTTCATAATCTTGCTTTCATAATCTTCAACACTGTTACTTGACTCCAAAGTGGTGTTGATTAAATCCTTAAGTAATCCGACTCTTCTGGTCAGGCCATTATCATCGAAAGCTCTCTGTAAACTATCCCATACTTCTTTAGCTGTCTTGCATTCTTGGGCATAGACGTAACTTTGTGGGTCTAGTCGTAAAATAAGCTTTGACTTCGCTTTAACATCCTTGCTTGGATCCACTGGCTTGCTATCGGGGCGCTCGATACAGCACCACAAGTCTTCATGCTCCAGATATGTTTTTAGGCTGAATTTCCAGGTAGCAAAGTTTTCTCTGCCAACCAATTTTTCCAAATTAAACATATTTGAGCCCAATTTTTCGTGATTTTCTTCGTTAGCGTCACTTCAGATTCAAAATCGCAACGACAATTTCACGGACTGAGTTCGACTAAACTTCCGACCGTATTTCCAACAGTACCACAACGGAACTACGCTCTGCTACCATAAAGGATATTCCTAGGTTGTTGTGGTATAGAAATAAACGGCTTTTAGATAAAATTAATTATAATTTATTCACGAGAGATCACAATGACAAGACGTTACAACGGCAAGAGAGAAAGATGGCGCCAAGCGCGCAGAAAAAAAAAACTAAAATGGTTGCATTCCATTTCACTAACACATTTTGGTGTTGATTATAGTAGTTGATTTAAAAAAAGTGTTCTTTTAATAAAAAAAGGCAATTAAATTTTTTTTATTTTGGGAACCGAAAGAACCGAAAAAAGAACCGGTTCTCCCGGTTCTTATGACCACAAGAACCGAAAGAACCGGTTCTTTAAAACAGGACCGGTTCTGCATTCCCTAATCGTAAATATGTAATACGTAATTTTACCGGTTTACATGTCAAATGTTTCAGAGGTTATATTTACAAATATTTCTTAGATATTTCCCATTTCTCAAGTTTTTCATGATATAACTAATGATTTAGCTCAGAAACTGGGTTCCTGTGAGATTTGAGAAAGAAATACGTGATCAAAATATATAAAACAGTGTACTTACGTATGAAATGTAACACCCGCTTCTTTTCTTTGATTGTTGCTTTTGCAGCCAAATATTGAACACCCTCCCATTATGTATGCTAGGCACAAACACTACACATTCGGTTTTTTATAAATCTTATGAATAAATTAGGTATTAATCCACAAATTCTTTATTTTTTGTGCACTTGACATATCCCATTTGTTTGTTTTGCCTCTATTTTGACAATTGGCCTATAACCTGACCATGAAAAAAAGTCCGGTCGGTGATAGAGATAAAAACATGGCACTCTTATTTGTTTTCTCTTATAGGAATCTCAATAAGACTATCTCACTCTATCAAATCATGTCAGGCCCTTGGTCTATAGCCACTCCAGCGTAATACGCCGCGCGTATTATAATTGACCTCAGTGCGGTTAACGCTGTCCTTCCAATCCGACCAACTAAACCGACCAACTGAAACGGATCAACTATTTTTCTTTCCCAACGGTACAACTTTTCAGTTGGTCTGATTGGTTTTTTTTTTAATTCAAATTTATTCCCATTTTTCTTTCTTAACGATACAACTTTTTTGTTGTCCCACTGTAACCCGGGGGTAGACATCGAAACTAAATTTCAAAAATTGTGACAATGTCCACCCGTAGTGGATAAAGAGAATTTTGGTTCATTCCCTTTCGTCCTTATGAGAATAATTTACAAATGTACTAGGGCAACATGACCTTATTGGAGATGTAATACTTTGTCAAGTTTTTTTTTTTACGAGTTGATTATTTTGACGAACCAAGCTTATAGAAGAAAAAAAGATTTTAAAAGCTGCAGTGTGATAAACCTTGATGAAAAAATGCATGGCAAAATAAAATACATCTCCAATAAGGTAAGGTATGTAGGATAAGGTCATGTTGCCCTGGTACCATGCCAGTATCCGCTTTATGTAGATCGGGACAGATTTGAATTAACAAATAAAAACAGACCAACTTAGAAGTTGTATCCTTAAGAAAGAAAAAAATTGGTCCGTTTGGAATAATATTTCTCAAAATAAAATAAATGATCAACTAGTTGGTTGGATTGGAATAAAACCTTTTATCGGGTTCCAAACCGCACAACCAGTTGGTCCGTTTAGTTGGTCGGACTGGAAGGACAGGGTTAACGAAGTTCCAGTACCCACAAAAACCTCTCTGAGTGTGACCTTGTGAAAGGCACCCCAGTTCCCAGAGGTTTTGGAATTCATTTTGATTTTAATGTCAAGAGATGTGTTTGTGTGTTGCAGGGCGCGGGCCGCGTGGCGTTCTCGAACCAGCAGTCGTACATCGCGGCCATCTCCGCGCGCTTCGTGCAGTTGCAGCACGGCGACATTGACAAGCGCGTCGAGGTAAGCCTATTGTGCCGTATGAAGGTCACGTATCATGATGTCAACGAAAAGGGAAGATCTTCCTCCGAGCTAGGTGTCTGTGCTCGGGGACCGCAGCCCAATGTACCGTCTCTTGGTGTGTTGTATAAATGCTAGCCGAGAGAATAACCCTGCTAGCGCGACGCAGGATCGAATATCTGATTGGCTGTCTCAGTGACGAGTCTCAAAGCCAATGTTTATACGTGCACTTTTCGCTGAGTTGCAATCTTGCGTTGTTGTCGTCAGCCTGTCGGTATGTAGCGCATTCCGATAGCCGCTACACCTACCTTCTTTCTCTGAACTAGTCAGAGTATTGCACCACCATTAATACGCCGCGCGTATTATAATGGACCTCAGTGACCACCATCCAGGATTTGGCAAGTCCAGTAACTACATTGCAGTGACTGCCATCTGAACTCCGTAACCCTTGACAGGGGAACCAGACCAATAGGCTTGTTTCCACTAAGAATGAATCGGATGGCTTAGAGTTTCTAATGATTAATCATGATAATGTAGTAAACAAAAAAACAACTTTTTTACTAAAATAATATGATTACAAATATTTTTGGAAATTAAAATCGGCAAAATTACTTATTTAATCACGTGACATTAAACAAAAATCAGAGAAGCGTGACGTCAGTCCTCGCAAAACACCGGTTGCAGCTGTATAATGATCTCGTCGACTGACATCAACAAACTCGATTGTTTCGCGAGGATAGACGTCATTCAAGACGCCATGACAGTCTTGGCCTTTCCAAAGTTAATTTTAAGTTTATTTCTAAAAAAGCAAAATACTTATGAAAAAGGCCTATTTTTCTAAAAATAATATATATTTGGGGTAAAATAGATACTAAACTATAGTTTTAAACTAATTTCCAAATTTTGTCAACTAGCCTATTGGATCATGGCTACACATCTGACTGTGCAGGTTCCTTCACGATGGTTTCCGTCACCGCTGAGCTAGTAGTTCGCGCCAATTCGACCCCCTTACCCTCGCTCAGCGCGTCTCCTGTTGCGCCATGGCGCTATTGAATCAGTGCTAATGAGCTGATAGCTTTAGCAGCTCAATTGCGCAGTACACAGTTGTTTTCTTTCTTTCTTCTAATTCCATCTTCATGGTTTACTTTTGTCAGATGTTTATTTTGTGTGAAATCCATGGTTATTATTTTCTATATATTTATTTTACTAAGTCGGTATGTATGTATGTATGTATAAGTATGTGTATGTGTATGCCTATATAAGTAAGTATATGTTTTACTTTATTTTTAGATATTTTTTTTCTCTTACTTTTTTGAGAAGTTTGAATTGGATTCAACTCGTATTTATTTCTTGCTCTTGAGTTTTGCACTGCCTACTTTATAAAATTAATTAAAACTTTTCCTCTACCTTAAGGTTGACTGGAAGAGATTGCTATTAGCAATAAGTCCGCCTACATTATATCATCCAATTTTGTAACATATTTTTCTTTTATAATTTTGTGCAATAAAGAGTATATCTATCTATCTACACTGCGCTTGAGTTACAACGTTCCACTGCTTATTTTATTTGGTATCATTAGCTGAGGCAGATCATGCGTTTAAGACAAACGGGGGATGTCGAAATCTTTTGAAAACTCTGTGTCTTTGGCGTAAGAACTTCATAAAAGAAAGTTCTCAATTCGACTGCTTTTTTTGTGTTACCGTTTGAAGGTCTGTTTTTCATTGAAAGAAGCTATGTATTAAGGGGGCTACGTGCCTCTGCCAACTCATCAAGCATAAAAAAAAAGCCAGATGTGTGATGTTGGTATGTTTGCAGGTGAAGCCGTACGTGCTGGACGACCAGATGTGTGACGAGTGCGCGGGCGCGCGCTGCGGGTCCAAGTTCGCGCCCTTCTTCTGCGCCAACGTCACCTGCCTGCAGGTCAGTGGAGGGTGTTTTGACGATAGTGTGGGTTGTATGGGTCCTTAGGGTCAACCTCTCGTTGACAACCATGGTAAGAGCCATGGTTGCCAACAGGAGTGCTCCGAGGAAGTTGTCAGGAGGCCATTGACGGGAGCGCGAGAATATGACTCCCTCGCTGCTCCCCTCTGTCGTAGACGGCCAGTACGGAGGAGGCATACGGACATGCGTCTTCAAAAAACATGTGAACTTGATCCACTTTTTGTAGAGAATATGTATTTTAATAATAATAATAATATAATAATAATCATTTATTGCAGACAACTAGTATCCATATTGGTTATTAATACATAAGACTTACGGCTAATGTTAGTAAGAAAATAATAAGAACAAAAATAAAATAAAATATAAATAAAAACACGAGATTAAGGCCCTCCAAATCCCGGCGAGCTAAACTATTTTGGTATCGCCCAATACACTATTAATAGAGTCATGGTAGTAGGCCACATTTGTCAGTTCATATATGCAAAGAAAAGTACTACTTATGTATGTACATCAGCAGTAGTCTAATTTTCTAAATAAATAATTGTATTAATAAGAACTGATGTTGTTTTCTCGAGTTTTATTTCTTTAGCGTAAGGGATATTTTTCTTTGCATAAATGAACTGTCAAATGTGGCCTATTAAAATGACTCTACTAATTATGTATATTTTAACGTATTCCCTCCTGTTTTCCAGTACTACTGCGAGCACTGCTGGGCGACGATCCACTCCCGCCCCGGGCGCGAGTTCCACAAGCCGCTCGTGAAGGAAGGCGCCGACCGCCCGCGCGCCGTGCCCTTCCGCTGGTGTTAGTGCCGCCAGGGGACCGGCGACGAGGGTAGTGGGGGTGGGGGGGTTTGACGGGTAGTGGTGGGGGTTGTTGAGTTTGTTTAGTTCAGGAAAGCGTTTTGTGGATGGTGGGTGTTTTGGGGATAGTGGGGTATTTTCTGAGTAATGGGGTGTTTTGGGGTAGTGGGATGTTTTGCGGTAGTAGAAGTTTTTAGGGGTTATGGAGGATGTTGCGGGTAGTGAAGGATGTTGGGGCAAGCGAAAGATGATATAGAGGATGATGTTGGGGGTAGTGAAGAATGTTTTGGGTATTGGAGAATGTTGGGGGTAGTGGAAGATTTCGGAGGTAGTAGAGGATGTTGGGGGTAGTGGAGGATGTTGGGGGTAGTGGAGGATGTTGGGGGAAGTGGAGGATGTTGGGGGAAGTGGAGAATATTGGGGGACGTGGAGAATGTTGGGGGTAGTGGAGGATGTTGGGGGTAGTGGAGGATGTTGGGGGTAGTGTATGTTGTTGGGGGTAGTGGAGGTTGTTGGGGGTAGTGGAGGTTGTTGGGGGTAGTGGAGGATGTTGGGGGTAGTGGAGGATTTTGGGGTTAGTGGAGGAAGTTGGGGGTAGTGGAGGATGTTGGGGTTAGTTGAGAATTCTGGGGGTAGCAGAGCGTTGGGGCTATTGAAATTATGTGGAGGTAGTTGAAAATTTCGAAAGTCACCCCTCATCTAAATACCCAGATCCGGCTACCCACCCCTAACTACCCAAGGTTGTCGGTCACGTTTCTACCCGGTACTGTCGCCCTCCCACAGCTCAGGTCGTTCGGGTTAAATCACTTTTGAAAAGCTACCTTTACATTTCTTACATAATATATCCGGTTCCATTTTGTCACGGAAAGTTACCAAATTGGTAGAAAATAGTACTTTTCAAATATGATTCAACCCTATCAATAGATAAAGAAATCGTACGTCGGATAGAGCTACGAAGTAGTGAATTAAAAAAAAGCCTAACCCGGGCACATTTAGTAGCGAAATTCTATCCCGGATTAGGTTTTTTCTGTATTTGGTAATATCGGGATAACATATTCCTGGCAACACTTTGCAAAGATGGCGGTTTTTTCTCGAATTTTTCAAACGTTGATCTGGTAAAGTGTTGCCGGGTTGTCCACTAGTATGGCAACATACGGACATGACAACCTACTCTGATTGGTCGAATAATGGCGCGATTGCGTCTGCCGTTTAGAAAAAAAAACAATTTATTAAGCAACATTATCCAATGTTTAATGTTAAGCAAAATATTATAGAATTTCAAGTACAACACGTTAACGTTTAACCGCCTTCTGCGTGCGTAGAGATTTAGTGTTGCAAGTTAGAAAAAAACCTAGGGTTTTGGTAGTTTCGGCCTTTCGTACGGGGGAGGTGGTTAGACGAAATAGATTCGATTTAAGCAAAAATATGTATCCAAATGATTAAAAAAAATACTTAGCTAGTTGTCCATTGGTGGGTTTAGATGACGTTATAATTTGACAACTTTTACCGATATTTTTACCAAATATGTATTTGGTACATACGGCAAATATGGTCAAGTTCTTTAAATTACTTGCCAATTGTAACTTATTTACCAATAGCACACGTTAACTTGTTATTACCAATCTAAACCAAAATATTTGCAATTTAAAGTGAAATTGTGTCAAATTGCAGCGTCGTAAGTTCTATTCGCACTATCTGGACATGTGACGCTAACTTGCGATTAGTCGCACGACTTTGTCGCGGGTCTGTACGCTCACTTAACGTAAGATATTAAATTTAAGACATAAGTGCAATGTCTGGTTCTTTTTAGATAATTTTCTGGTCTATGGTTGAGTCGCTGCTAAGGTTCTAATTTGAACGACTTCTTTCGATATGAGAAGGTCACCAAATGTCTTTGCTCTTTTCGTGGTCACCAAATGTCTTTGCTCTTTTCGTGGTCACCAAATGTCTTTTCGTGGTCACCGAATGTCTTTTCGTGGTCACCGAATGTCTTTTCTTGGTCACCGAATGTCTTTTCGTGGTCACCGAATGTATTTTCGTGGTCACCGAATGTATTTTCGTGGTCACCGAACGTGTTTTCGTGGTCATCGAATGTGTTTTCGTGGTCATCGAATGTATTTTCGTGGTCACCGAATATCTTTTCGTGGTCACCGAATATCTTTTGCATGGTCACCGAATGCCTGCACTTGGGCTCACTTCGAAAGAGACATTTTGTGAACCGTTATTGTGACTTCAGTCATAGACCAGATAATTGTCGTATCTCAAAACATAATTGTACCTGTGTAGCTAGAGTGAATTTCCTAATGTTTCTCCCCACGATATTATTACTGGTAAGTACTTGGATACTGTTGCGATTGTTTTGTGCGTAGTCCCGTCCTCTGCGATTAGTCGCGGTCGTTGCTTTGTCGTGATTTTGATTTCTTGGTTGCAAATTGGACAATTTGTGATCTCAACTTTTACAAACTATGGAACTGTTCTAGGGCTAACTGGGAGATGGTTTTGATTTACCGAATGGATTGCAGAGTTGTAGATGGCGCTACTGTCATTGACAAAATGGCCCCAATTGCTATTACATTAGTTGCTAGAAGGATTATAAAATTGTCCCATTTGTAAACTTCTTCTAAGCTAGGTTGACTAGCTTTTTAACGTGGTTTTGTTCCTATGCCCTTTGGGCTCGTTTGTTTCAGGGAGGCGGTAAGGTTTGTCCTTAGTACAAAAAGCGTTACCATTCGGCTGTAGTGTCTTTTTTCTTATATTTTAGCGTTTAAAAATATTATTGTACTATTTATAATTAAAAACTATTTTTTTGGATTACGCCGGGGTAGTGCAATAGACGGTAGTTTAGTATCTATAGAAATATATTAACCAATTTGAAAGGAGTATATTGTAAATAATGCGATGTCACGATTTTTGCCTTGCGCTCTTAACACATGGATAGTTCTGGGTTTGAAGAGTTGGGTTGGAGTCTGTTACCGAAAATATTCACAGAGCAGTTTGAATTGTCACTGCATTAACAACTTAATGTCCCAGCTCACGAAACTTATTGGCTTGGTATTGTTGAAATTGTCATGCTTTTATTACAGTCGCTAATATTGTTTGCCATGTCTCTTTGGCTGAGTCACATCACCACCTTTGGGCGAATTCAAAGTCTGATTATCAGAGGAAGCAACAGTATAGCAGGACTTAGGATTCTGTTACTTGAATTCGCAAATTAGTCAGTGGAAGAATAAACAGTTCAGACTAAAGCTGAACTAAAAATTATTAAATATAATATTAGCGGGATTAAATGCGACATTTATGATGCAGTTCAAATACGGTGTACTGCCTGAAGTTTTGACTGTATTACATCAAAGTCTTAAACCAATTTATTTCGCTGTTTTTCGGTTTATAATGCTCTTAAACCCAACTCGCAACCAGACGGTTTGTTTGCTATACGTTTGATGCATCGACACAGCGGAGAAATCATTCTTTCATTTGAAGTTTAAATTAATCGATAGCAATAATTGAGATTTCTTAAATGTATCTCTAGTGTTTGTGTGTCGATGTGAAACGTGCTTCGAGTGTACACTGAAATGCACGTTCTCATTATGTATTTGTATGGTAAACAATTTTTTCGTATGTACTTAAATTAAGTGATGGAAGCGGAATTTGCGACATAACACGCTAGGCGATTTCAAACCGTCTGAACTTAAGTAACCAAGATGGTAAAGTACCTTCAAGTACACAAAATTAACAGCAGCTATAAGTTCCTATACATAAAGACAATACTGAAATTATGTGTTCTTAAATATTTTTAAAGAAATAAATGCTTTATTCGTTACGGGACTTTTAGTGTGATGGAACACACCATATGTGTCAGTTTTGACGGCACACACCTTCAGTGTTTTAAGCAAACACAGCATGTGTGTCTAGTATTCGCCTACCGTGTTATGTATGTCGGACGGTTCCTATCGCATGTGTTACTGGATACACGCTAAACGGAGAACACCGTATCCCGATCGACCACATCATAGACTGTAGTAAAAAGACTTGCGCGAATTTTTTGAAAGTATTTATCATGATTTTGAAGCGGTTTTTTCGTGTCGTGTGTTTTTAAATCTATTCGGTTGTCAACACTGATGTTGCCTGTTGGTATGCTGATTGTCTTGTGATCTGGAGGCCTAGACAAGCGGCACTTATGAAGTTCGATACTGCTCAATTTGTGATAGCGAATGTCAAAACCAGTACTTTCAATATCGATTGACCACGTGACTTTTCTTAGGCACCTGTCAAATCTATACAATTTGAAGTTAGCGAATTAAGCTGTCGTTATCAAAATGTTACTTTGTCTAGACCCCCTGGCCTTAAATTATATAATTCTCTCGTCATAATTAACTAGACAATGCAAACATATTTGGGTATACATCTTCAAACTAAACATCTGCTTTTACTGTTGCTAAAGTGACAGATTCTCAAGGCCAATTTGCGAATAAATTGAGCACTTGACAAACTGCATCACCAACGATAGGCAACGCAGTGGAAAGAAAACTGAAGCCGTTTGAGTCTAAATTAATAGTGAGGCTTGATAGTGCCTTGTAGGCGTCGAGTTGAATACCCCTCCCGAGTATGCGACTAAGTTACTTTTGTACTATTGGCGTTGGCGTGACGTCTGTTTGTGCGAAGATTTTGCCCACTACCTTCGGAAACAAAGTTAAAATTTTCCTATGCAGATGATAGCATCGAAGACTAATGTAAAGATTCAAACAAAACTGTTTAGAAGATCACATGATTGATGGTCTTATAAAACGAGAATCATTTGGAGGCGAGTGTTGAAATATGTGAACAGTAGTGGTCAAGAAGCTTCGGACAAATGTTGACGCATCACAATGTTTGACATCGTTTTGATCTTAATCATAGGGCGGGATCCTTCGCCAGGGTCGACTGCAAACCCTTGTTATGAGTGTAGCAAAATTACCTGAGAAATGTGTTCTATTTTATAAAATTTGACTTATGGATGTATCTCAAATACGGTTCCATAGTATCATTAAGGACATTGGGATTTCTGGGATACATCTCAAGCTCTATAGGGATTGCAATGGATCCTGAGCAGATTTTTTCTAAACGTTAAGTAGGTACAATTTGTAATAAATAGACGGTTTTTAGTAAAATTATTTGCCATATGCAAAGGCGTTGTCTGAACTATTCGTGTCGCAACAATATATTATGGAAATCAATGTTCAAGTATTAACGCAATTATATGTAGATGAAATAATTGAAATATTTATATTTTCCTAGTATTTAGATATGTATGTTTAAATTGGCGATGCGAAGAGTTCGCACAGCGGCGCACACAGAAGGCACATTTTCGTGCGACAAACTCTTGATAGTTATAGTGAAATATTAAAAATAGTTTCAGTATAAATAGCGAATAATTACGAAGTCGCGGAGTCGTGGTTTTCTCTTTATAATTAAAAAAAAATTAGAAATTCCTAGGAAATATTTTTGAACACGCCTTGAAACGCTCCGTAAACACACTATGAGTAATATGACGTCATTTTTCACTCGCTAGGCACCCTCGATTTTCGATCCCTTTCATATGAAACGAATTTTATTAACAAATTTTCTATTTTAAGTTTTCAATTTGAATTTTCTACTATGTTTTCGTTTTGGTAGTATTTTTCAATCGTTTTGTGGCAACACTTTTCTTTTCTTTTTTGTAACTGACGTGTTTTCGAAATTGCCGTTATTTATTTGAAAAAAAAATTTGTTAGCCGTTTTTGTTTGTGAGATGTCATTTACCAATTTGCACATAGTACTTGTTCAGTGCATTTCAGTTTTCGTGGTTCTTTTTGATGTGAAGTTGCTCAATCGTTTTTTGTATAACTGAAAAATTGTTTGGTGCCCCCTACCCTCTAGTTGAACGTGGAACGGCGTGAATGGAGAGTATTAAACTTTGTATGGTCGCTCTGTCCCATTTTGTATTTTTGTATTTTTATAAAAATTGACAATTGTGAAATTCGGACGTACGTATTTTGATTTTACGCGCAACGTTGTAGCTGTGACGCTTGGGTGGTAATTGTTTTTATATTTTATATATTGAGAAAGTCGAATACGACTGAATTACGAACCTTCAAGTTGAAACGATTGTTTTGGTATTTTGTACGTTTTTGGCTGCATTTACTTGAAACTAAAAATATTTTCAAAAATTGCAAGGTCCTGCTATTATTTAAATACTATTTACTTTAAATTCGAATAACAGGTCAGCCTGCACATGCAGCATTCTCCGATGAAGTTGCATCTATAAGGGGTGTTACTGTATTTGTTTCTTGACAAACATTTTGTAATCTTAACAAATGCGAAAAAGAACACTTGTTTTAAGTGAATGTATTGAATTCGTACAAAACCTATCCAATCTCATTGAAGGTTCGTCCCGAACCAAGCGTAAATTTAATTGGTGTTCTAGATTAGAACCGAGAGTTGGGATATGTGGTCTCTCGAGCGATGGCTTCGCATTATGCCTGGAAGCTGGACGCCGTTTGGGCTGCAAAACGCACAAAATAGGACAAAAACATTATCAAATGACTTTTTTTGACATTTTAATAATATCAAAGTTGTGTATGTAGATGATATTTCAATTGTCAGCTGATATCTATTTTGCTAATGTACCTGTGTTTCTAGCAAAGTGTGATCATGGTCTTGCATACTGAATGCACGAACGCTCGAGTCGAACAGATAGTAGTAGCAAGTTGATATGGAATGATTGATCGATTCACTGCCGTCTGCATTTGAAACTAAATACTTATACTTGATTTGCTGCAGTTGACGTTTTGCAATTAAGTAAATGAATCGTGCAAAAGAATTTCTTGGTAAATCAAATTGCAAAATAAATACTTTGACTTATATGATATGCTATCAACTGGAAATCACTAAAGAGCCTGATTTTGCTACCAATGAAGTCTGCCAAAATTCACAACAAAAACTACATATGTACTAAGTATTGTTGAGTTTGCCGTCTTGTTTCGGATATTAAATAATGTCATTTAATATTGGTTTTGTCCTAATTTGGCTTAAACAGCCCAGCCGCTGCGTTCATTTTAGATTGGCGTTGATTGCGCTCTGCGCTGTGTTTAGAGTATTTTTCTTTGTCTGGTTGAAACACGGGAGAAAGTTTCAATTTCTACCCGTATTTTGTCTTCTTTTCTTTGTATGTTATATAATTTGATTGCTATTTGTAATAATAATTGCTCTTAGAATAATCCAACGTATTACCTCCAATAGAACACTAATCAAAAGTCCACAAATGGCTAAGCTTGTTACCAGTACAGTTGACAATGAAAATCACAGCTACTGGTTCTCCTGATCTTCAATAGCTTGATTACCAAATCCTGTATTGTGTCTAAGAAGGAAAATAAGCCTTGAGAGCAGTTATTATTACAATAGGCGTCGAAACTTGTGTTATATGACCGCGCGGAGTTCGTTTTGAGGTTCCGTTTGATTTTTGACCCCTGCAATGGGAGAGTTTACATTTTTAGTTTGTTTCGAGAGTTTAGTTGAACCGCGCGGCGTTATTTATCCACGTTTTTTTCAGTTACGTTAGTTTGTAGTCGTTTTCGTCTCTTGTTTATGCCCGCTACTGGGTCTGTTCTTGTTAATTCTATATTGTCTTTGGGTGAGGTTTTTTTGAAAATGGAATGCGATTTCCTTGTTCTGTTTACGCAGTTTGGTTTTGCAAGTGAAATCAATTGATTTGGCAACAATATAAGCGTGAAAGACACAAAAAATCGCATCCATTTTTGATGTCTCATGCCGAAAGCATTTACGTTGTCTGTTTGTAAGCTGTAGAGGTGTACATCGCTACTCATTTCCTTTTTAGATAGTAATTTTATCGTTTGGCATATCATTGCGCAACCGGGGGGCATTGTCATAGAAGCATTCTTTATAATAAATAATAATAATTATTAGTATATATACACTTTTTTTGACGTGAAATTTGTACCTTTTTGAAATATCGTAGCTAAACTATGAAATGTAAACGAATTGTTGTTGTTAATAAAAACTTATGGTAATCGGGCATGGGTGTAAATGTCAATAGGGTTATTCGGCGCTGAGAACATTAGCCACTATGCCAGAACACAATATACACAGTAATGAGCGTAGCTTTTAACAAATTTGCATTCGCAGCAAAATCTGGTAGGCCGAATTCAGTTCGTGTGGCAAATCTGGGTGCTCTTGAATTTGCCGTTATAATAATAAGTAAAGGAAGTAATTTCCCGATGATCGAAGTTTCCTAAACTACTTACCGGAGCATGCTGATTTTGCATGATGCAGTGTCCGAGACGATAGCAGCGCCGAATCTCCCGTTAGTTTACGCCCATATTGACAATCGATGTTTCGTCCCCTCGTTGTTCTGAGTGAGTTTCGCACTTTTTTCACTTGCATGTAAATAGTGAATCGTTGGATTTCTTAGTAAAAAGGAAAAAAAGAAAAATCCGCAAAAAAAAAAAAGTTTTTTATTGAATTCGGAGGCGGACCGCGGGGAGGTCTAGAGAAATTTTTTTCGTCTTAGACCGGTGCCCAATGGGCCTGTAAACTCGTGCTAGGGATTTTAGTGAAATTTAATAATTTAAAAAATAGCAAAAGAGTAGCGCAATTCATAAAAGTAAACCTACCTAGTTGAGTATAATGTATAATGAGAAAAATAGTACCTAAAATACCTTGTAATAAAATAAAACATTGCTAGGACAATATTTTGTTTTTAAAATAAATAATATTTCTTGCACCAAGGATCGCGGTGTTGTATCACGGTTTGATGTTTCTCGAGTTTCACCTATCTTTGCCGTTGTTTGCCGATGGTGCATTGAAATTATTTTTTTAAATAGAATTTGAAAATAAGTCTGGCTCCTTGGGGCTTACTTTCCACTTTCGACGACGCCGGTAGAGAAGGCAAACAAGACGTTTCGTGTTGAGGTTTATCTGCGTCAGCGAAGGCGGAAAGTGTGCATTGTCTATGCCCTTTTGAGAGATTCTCTCTGGACGTTTTTCGTCTGCGAAATGCAATAAATTAGTAAAATTGACAACTTAATAGATAAAAATTGATAGACGGGAAACGCTCGGTGAGGCGCTAAAGGCGTTTTCGTAGGCGTCAAATTTGCTTGTCGCTTCAAACTTATGGAATTATGGCCTGACAAACTTCAATTAAAATGTGTCGAAATGTATAGCCTGATGTAAATGGCTACATTTTTTTGCTACTAAAATAAGCTCTTATAGTCAGTCACAGCTTGCCATATGAGGAATGCGCAAAATCATATGCTGTTAATCAATTTTTAGCGTCAGTTCACAATAAATTTGCCGTTTCCAATCAGGCAGTTTGCTGTCAACTAAATTGACAAGTGATTTGCCGCATCTGACAAGCGATTTGCCGCAAGCGAAAACGCCCTAGTACTATTGTTAACTCTACCAGCTTAGCTGAAAAAGGAGTCACTATGATTACTTTATTAATTTGAATGATGATAATATATTTTTATAGGCAGTTATTTCAGTGATTGTTGAATAGAATCAATTTTGTTGAATAACTAAATGAATTAAAAATACTATGTTCTTTACTTCTTTTGCTCTACGGAAATCGTAATTGGTTATTTTGGTTGGGCGTCAGTTACACAAAGAAAACTAGTGACAGCTTTAGTGAGACGTATTTAAGGTTAATTTTTAAGCTTTCTTTTAGAATTTAAGCACACTACATAACGGAAGCGTCTATGACATAGTCTCGTGACATGGTAATAGTTATGACTGATTAAACGTCTCTGATATTTGGCAAAACATGTCTGATATTTGGCAAAACATGTCTGATATTTGGCCAAACATGTCTGATATTTGGCCAAACAGGTCTGATATTTGGCCAAATGTCTCGATATTTGGCCAAACATGTCTAATATTTTGCCTAACATGTCTGATATTTATAAAAAAATTCTGATGTTTTGGCAAACATGTTTGATATTTGGGCAAATATGTCTGATATTTGGCTAATATGACTTAATGGTCTCTTTTAACCCAAATAAAAAAAATATTTGACGGAGCCATAACTATTACCAATCATTGTATGTATTGTTATAGCGTTTTTAAAATGAGACGCCTAACCAAAATGACAATTTACCAGCTAAAATTAACTTGTGCATTTTAGTGAAATGTTTTATGCGAATTATACGTGGTGTAGCGGTTTGTTCGAAAGCGATTAATTATTTTAGACTATATTGTGGAGATATTAAAATGAATTTAAAACTTTCGCCTGTGTTTCATCTTGTAGTTTGTGTTCGGGGTCGTGCAATCAACTCGAATTTTTTTGTTACTTGACATCACAGCTTTTGATGGTTTTTATAATTTTTTTGTTTTTTTTTTGTAGGATACTTGTTTGTGGTTGGATGTATGACGAAGCTGTAAAATCAGTCGTCTGATATTAAAATATACTTGGGCAATGGTTCTGTCTGCTAGTCTTGCATACTCAGTTCATGTAGGTACCCAATATGAGGTCATTGTACGGTAGCTCGGCTCTGTGCTCACTGCTCACTTTCTGGTAGCTGACGCACTGACGCTGTTCAATAGCTCGAAGCCAGGATCACTGTCACTGACAGGTAGCTGTTGTCTGACATCAATAGCTCACTGAGCTCTCGAGGCCAAGAAGCTGACTGTCAGATAATGTCGCTGTTGGGGATTGTTCCTAACGGACCACCCAAACCGACCACCTAGGTGGTCGGTTAGGATTTTTATTCCTAACGGACCACCTAACCAACCACCTAGGTGGTCGGTTAGGAATTTTATTCCTAACGAACCACTTGTTTTTTCTAGGTGGTCGGTTAGGAATTTTATTCCTAACAAACCACCTAGGTAGTTGGATTGGGTGGTCCGTCAGGAACAATCCTCTGTTGGTATCCACTGACAGGTAGCTCACTGTTGAATAGCTTGGTGATAGCTTTCTGACATCCGATAGCTCACTGAGCTCTCGAGGCCAAGAAGCTCACTGTCAGATAATGTTGCTGTTGGTATCCACTGACGTTTATTTCCGATGTAGCTCACTGTTGAATAGCTTGGTGATAGTTGTCTGACATCGATAGCTCACTGAGCTCTCGAGGCCAAGAAGCTCACTGTCAGATAATGTCGCTGTTGGTATCCACTGACAGGTAGCTCACTGTTGAATAGCTTGGTGATAGTTGTCTGACATCGATAGCTCACTGAGCTCTCGAGGCCAAGAAGCTCACTGTCAGATAATGTCGCTGTTGGTATCCACTGACAGGTAGCTCACTGTTGAATAGCTTGGTGATAGTTGTCTGACATAGATAGCTCACTGAGCTCTCGAGGCCGAGAAGCTCAAGTCAGATAATGTCGCTGTTGGTATCCACCATGGAATTAATACTATGGTATCCACTGAAAGGTTGCTCTTTGTTGAATAGATTGGTGAGAGTTGTCTCACTGACAAGTTATTGTCAATGCCAATAAATAACTGAGCTCATTGTACCTACTATGTACCTACTCCTCAATGATTAAAAATGTTATCATCCGACCACAACCAAGTAAACTGACAAAACACGTGTGTTGTCACAGATACTATTTTTATAAGTACATTTTTTAGCTGCATTCGTCTCCATAACCGCTGACCAAAGACAGAACGCATCCAAAGATGCTACCAAAAAGACAAGTCGGAGCCGCCATCGCAGCTCCAGTGATTCCTATATTTTTTACTTAATTTCTTTTGGAGGGAATGTAGCTTTTGTTTTTTTTATCTTTTTTTAAACTTTCTGCTTCTGTAACACCACTTGTGCTAAAAACAAGATATTTATTTTCAAATTCCCATCTGACACCCTTTTACAATTATTTGCATCTGTCACAAAATATTTGTGTAACCATCTGTATTCAAGATTGGGTAAGGATAAATTCTCATTTGTCCAGTGAAGAAAAAGAATCAGTAATTCCCATCTGTCCCCGAAACAGGCAGATATATTGTCAGCAGTCATCAGTAAGAGTTTATTTATTTTTTAGTATAAAAGCGGTGTTATGGGAACAGAATTTTTTTTATATATCACCTGCTTGTTTGGATGTATTTTTAAAGTTATTCCTATTTATTTATTTTTTACCTTTTTTGTATAACGTTTTTTAATTATTTCTTAGTAGGTTACGATTTATTCTTAGTAGTTTAGCAATTGTTTATAGCATAATGTTAATCGATTTTTTTTCAGTATTTTTCAGAGTTTTTTCTATATAAGTAAACTATAACACTGCAAACGTTTAGATTAAGCTTTTGCCAGTATAAAGATTTGCACATTGGCCATAAGACAGTATATTAAGTATATCTATTGTATATTTAAACACTTGGAAAACAAAAAAAAATATGTAAAAAGTTCTCGTTGAATAAAAGCATCGCAAATTGTAGTAAATAAAAATACAAAAAATAACTTCTAAAATCGGAGCTTTACCGAAATTGTATTATAATTTTGTTTTCTATATAACAAGGTCATAACATTACAGTTTTTTATATATTTATATTTATGTAAAGAAACTTAGTAGATGTAATTATGTAGTTTGAATCACCTGTGTTTTTATTATTTTTTATTGAGAGTGACTTTATTTTTTTGTTGTTTGAATAATAGTATTACTTAGTGTTATGGATCTGTGGGGGTTTGGAGTGGAATGATATTTCAATTGTTTTCGTGTGCGATGACGTCATAAATAACTAAGTGATGACTTAAGCGTTGAATATAGTTTAGCTTAGGCTTTTTGAAGTCATCTTTAAAATCTTTCGTCTTATATACAGGACATTGGATGTGTGCAAGACACATAAATTGTCCTGTATTTATTATGATATACTAGCGGTTTATTAGGAAAATAGTTCGCATATTAATATGTACGTCAACGCGACACGAAATTTGATATATATAAAAATAATTCTTGTAATAAAATTGTTACTTCACTCTCGCTCCCGACAGGTTAAATGTAGGTATTGTTTAAAACTGAAATACTTGAATTTTTATATGAATTTTATTATTATAATATGGTATTTTACTAAATATTAGTCCAATATTAAATCTTTATACGATTGTTTTATTTTGACCCCCCGTATTATAATTATTATATACTTTTTATTACATTATTTCGTTTAGTTTGTGTCTATGTGGTACGGTAATTAATCTAATACAACGTGTTAATTTAAATGCGCAAAACCTGAAATTAGTTTGATCAGAATAACGAGTAAAATCTATTAAACCATTTTTTAATATAGGTCACATTTTTAAAAAAAATATTCATTAAAAATATTGCCCTGTCTATTTATTAATAGGTCAAGCCATCACGTGCGCAAACCATACTGAAAATAAAGGTGGGTCTATGCTTACGAGCCGAGCACGAGCCGCGCACGAGCGGAGCACGAGCCGAGCCGCTCTGCTGGATTATTCCCGACTGCCCCTACCTGCTCGCGTGACAAGTGTGGACACACAACGAACCTGCACTGCGAGCGCGATGCAAATCTCTTTGTGTTCGTCAAAAACCCGACAATCGCGGAGCACAGTCGAACACGAGCCGAATGCTCGAAGCGCGCTCGTTCGAGGCTCGAAGTCGGTCCACAGTACACGAATTTTAGATCGGCTCGTGCTCCGCTCGTGCGCGGCTCGTGCTCGGCTCGTAAGCATAGATAGACCCACCTTAAGAATTCCCGTTCGTCCCACTGGTGGGACAAACTTGGTGGGACGAACGGGAATGAACCCACTTACCGACTTGTTCCTCGACATAGAGAATTGTCGCAGACGCAAGAAACGATTAGAATAATTGCAAGAGAATCTAAAACAACTCATAAAACGTAAAAAAAATAATGTTGTTTTTTTCTTCACAATTAGGTCAATAGAATTCAAAATCATTTGGAGTGTCTGAGGTTTTGCGCTTTTAACTTAACACGTTATACGCTTTAATTAGGGAAAAGGGGAGTAGTGAGAAAAAACATCGTAAGAAATCAAACAATAATTAGTCACAAGCGCTTAAGGTTTTTTGTCTACCTCTCACCGCATATACAGGGATTATTCCCGACTGCCCCTACCAAATCTGCCCTCAGTAGGGGCAGATGCGACTTTTTAGTCGCATCTGCCCCTACTGGGGGCAGACGGAACTAACAGAGCAACATTTTTTGAAGGAATCGTATGTTAAACGAAGAAGTCAATATGATTTACTTATTCCTTAATTTATACACTCACCGGCAATTCTCTTAAGGACTTCATGAAAACTCAGACTGTATATAGATATATAGATATCTGAAGGGAAATTAAGTAGAGCTACCATCCCTGCATGTACCTGCACTCAGTGGTACGACGAGGAATGACAATTCCTTGTCGTGCCACTGGTGGAACAAGTTTGGTGGCACGACGAGGAATAAGCCAATAAAACTTGGCCACTGGGCTTTCTTCATACAAATATGGTCACTTTAGCAGAAGATCCGAACTAAGGTCGATCTTCACCGAGTTGATAATAGAATGAAACTTATTTTATTATGAATTTAGCATATTAAAAAACATATTAAAAATGGGTTGCCTAAAAAAATCCTGACCCGACCAATTTTTCTTTTTTTTTTAATGATTTTAAACAAAATTTTGCAATAACAAGATAATAAGAAAATTATGTCCTGACTTAACGTACAAAACGTATAGAATGTGCAGCCGTTGGGTTTTCTATTATTTACGTGGGGGGACTACTGGGTTGTCAGGTATAAACACGTATGTGTCGATACCAGTGAATTTCACCTAATTGGATAATAGATTTTTTTTAATATCATCATACGCGCTATTTTATTATGAACACGTTGATATATGGTTGTCTGCAAAAAATTGGGATTTTGTTAAAAAAAATTTTTTTAAAAACAATTAAACATACTCTGGTCAGGATTTTTTTAGGCAACCCATTTTTAATATGTTTTTTAATATGCTAAATTCATAATAAAATAAGTTTCATTCTATTATCAACTCGGTGAAGATCGACCTTAGTTCGGATCTTAGACTACTTTAGCGTCTCATAGATAGAGAACTATTTGCAGCTGTGCAATGATTATTACGACAATGGAGAGGCCAAACACCCAATTGTCGAATCACAGTTTCAAAAATTGCCAAAAACCGCTCATTTTTCCGCACAAGGAAAAACAATAAACCGAACTCAACGCTCCATACATCGTAGTATAACACCGGATGAAGTTATTCATATTATACAGTAACCCGGGACAGTCAGGAATAATCCATTCCACAGAACACAACAATATTTTTTTTGCACTAATAAAAGTATTTAACAGGGACCATAGATAGTTGGTGGTAGTCAGTTGGACATAACGGGAATAAAATTCCCGTTCGTCCCACTGATGGGACGGTGGTGATGACTGGGAATAGACGACGTAATTGACGAGCCGTTTGGTGTTATGGTCCAGAAGTCTGTACACCAGAGGTCGCTGAAAACTATTGTAGATGGTAAATGGTAAGATATTTAATGGTAAGTTATTACTTCTTACAGACACCTCGATGGTCTAGTGGTTTCCGTACCTGGCCGTAATCGCAGGGTCCTGGATTCGATTTCCGGGTCGAGCAAAATTTAAATTTATGTCTGATTCGCACACAGCTCGGTTTTGTGAATACCAATCCGCAATGACAAGCTTGGTAATTAAGCCAATGGCTAAGGATGACTTAACTTCAAGGATGAAGGCCTGTGCCGGACATTAATAGTCTGACACTTCTATTGATGCTTCGGCGGCCTGGTCGCACTTTCCACTCTTTCCGGGTTTGATGCCCGAGGCAATTTTAAAATGTTTTAGCCTCGGTGGTTGTGATTGCACATCCTACGCTTGGATTATTCCCGACTGCCCCTACCAAAACTGCCCCCACTAGGGGCAGACGGAACTAAAGTTTCGACTGCCCCTACTGGTGGCAAATTTGGTAGGGGCAGTCGGGAATAATCCGAAAAACGGAGACAATTTGACCTCTTTTATCTACAATACCTACCATACAATTTTATTTATTCTATGCTACAATTCGTCATAGAGTTAGGTACTCTATTTTATTGCCAAATGGATGTGAAGATTTTTGTATGGAGGCTGACACCCTCGTGGACAGAAGGTGGATGGGTTGAGTGGTCCGTTAAAAACAAACGACCATTCTGCTTTTTTTTTTCAAAATAAGTAGTGACTGGAAATTCTTTCAATAATGTACGGACCCAATATCAATTCAAATAGTCTAAGATCCGAACTAAGGTCGATCTTCACCGAGTTGATAATAGAATGAAACTTATTTTATTATGAATTTAGCATATTAGAAAACATATTAAAAATGGGTTGCCTAAAAAAATCCTGGACCGAGTATGTTTTATTTGTATTTCAAATTTTTTTTTTAACAAAATCCCAATTTTTTGCAGACAACCATATAACAACGTGTTCATAATAAAACAGCGCTTATGATGATATAAAAAAAAATCAGGTGAAATTAACTGGTATCGACACATACGTGTTTATACCTGACAGCCCAGTAGTCCCCCCACGTAAATAATAGAAAACCCAACGGCTGCACATTCTATACGGTTTGTACGTTAAGTCAGGACATAATTTTCTTATTATCTTGTTATTGCAAAATTTTGTTTAAAATCATTAAAAAAAAAGAAAAATTGGTCGGTCCAGGATTTTTTTAGGCAACCCATTTTTAATATGTTTTCTAATATGCTAAATTCATGATAAAATAAGTTTCATTCTATTATCAACTCGGTGAAGATCGACCTTAGTTCGGATCTTCTACTAAAACATAAAATGTCATTTGGGTCGCGTTTTAGAGATGCTTATATAATAAAGTAAAAACGTTGGTTGCTTACATTCGGTATCAATTTTTGAAAGAGTTTTATCTGAAAAAAGATCAAAATGGCGGACCAAAAATGAAGGCCAAAACTGGCCTGGTTATATTTAGCAATACAATCTCCATAGACATACAGGATTTTGGTTTAGGCATAAACGTAAATAACTAACTAGACTGTGCTCTCTTATAATATTAATTCCATGGGTGTAGGCTTGAATTTAAAAAAATATAGCCCCAGACCAGCGGCCATTTTGAGTGGAAGCCCTGCTGTACGCTCTTATAGACCGACAAACTTATCTGTTCCGGTGGCGGCGTCGCTACTGTCTATTTAGAACTGTCAATAAATATCGTTTTTGCATTGCATTTCACGTAGTTCCAATTTTAGCCACCGGAACAGATAAGTTTGTAGGTCTCTATTGAGTTTGATAAAAATAAGTGCAGGCCCCGGCAAACTCCTTGAATATCGGGTGGGGATTGCGAAGATCACTAAATTTTGACATTCCTGCGCGCTGTTGGTCAGAAGCATACCTCTGACCAATAGCGCGCAGGCAGGTCAAAATTTAACAAGTCAACAAGTTTGTCGATATCAATACAAGTAAACTTAGACACAAATACAATCTTTATTCACCACGGAACCACTAGCATTTCATCATCTAAACCATAAACCAAATCTTCTTTTTCATCTTCTGCTCTCAAATTTAAATCTTTTGCTCTCAAATGTACATTCTTTTTCTTATCTTTATTTCCTTTCTTCGCTTCTGCTTTCATTTTTTCATATTGTGGTTTCTTCTTGTTTATAGGTTGCCCATCTTCCGTCCACACTGGTGGCGAATGCTTCACTCCGTTTAGACCGATTCTTATCACATCCCCACCGACGTACAACGTCTTCTCTCTTGGTCTCAGCGGTTCAGGTTTCGGGTTTGGTTTGATGTAGTTCCTTGAATTACAGCCGTAGAGAGACATGATCATCACTGAAAGAAATAATCATTGTCTTTTTTTAGGCTTGGTCTGTTGGCAGACAGGCACGCAGATCTGATTACGGATGTTAGGGAGCTCCGTAAGTGAAACCAAAACTATCGGATCCGGATAGGGGAGGAGCCAAAGATGTGGGACAAAACTTTGGGACGAAACAGGAATAAATACCTAATTTTTGTCTTATCAGACTCGTAACTAACTTGTGAACATTTTTACATTCAATTATACGAGTAGATCGACAAATTGAAACGAAAGTGTTGTGTATAGTTTATAAACAACACTTGACACACAACGATGTAGGTCATTGTATGTTTACTTAGTATCAAATTAGCTTTGTAATAGATACTTAATATTGTGGAGAGAAAATAAATCATTATTTTGTAGAAGATTTTAAATGTAATGGCATAGTTTGACGAGCCATTTGGTGTAATGGTAGAGAAGTCGGCTATTACACCAGAGGTCGCGGGTTCGATCCCCGCACGGTACAAACATTTGTGTGCATGAACATGTCTGTTTGTATCGGTCTGGGTGTTTATTTATTTATTTATTTAAACTTTAATGCACAATCAAGAGTACATAAGGCGGTGTTTCTATGTATAATATGTGTGTATTTACAAAAAAAATTATATAAACTAAGTAATATTTATCCGTTGTCTGGCTTCCATACATAGAGTAATAAAAACGCCTGTATTACTCTATGCTCCCATAGCATTGCAAAGCATAAGCTCATGCTTAGTTTGGGGCTAGATGGTGCTGTGTGAATAATGTCCAGAGATATTTATTTTATTTATTATAGGAAAAAAATACTTACGGCAAATAACAATAGCTCTGATATAAACCATATGTTTAAACAAAACGAAATCACATTAGATGAGCAACACGTCTTGATGTTTTGTCAAACAATGTTTGTATTCTGTTCATTACAATCTGAACTATGCGTAACCAATTGCAATTGGAAATGCATTATTCATTCAATTAACGGACTTCTCCTGTCGAACACTGGTTACTCAACCACTTAAGTATTTAACCGTAAATGTAGCTACTACCACAACGCGTTATTTTAAAAAATATTTAAATGATATGCGTTAAAATCTATACTACCTATGTAATATTATTAAAGAGAAAAGATTTGATTGTTTGTTTGTTTGTATTGAATAGGCTCCGAAACTATTGAACCGATTGGAATAATTCTTTCACTGTTGGAAAGCTACACTATCCCCGGGTGACATAGGGTGCTTTAGGTCCCGAAAATGTGGGGCGAAGGGGGGATATTTGAAAAATAAATTATGCGCGGGTGAAACCGCGGCAGAAGGCCTAAGTGTGGAGCCGTTTCGCGAAACCGCGAAGATTATGCGAAACAGCTCCACACTTAGCGTTTGCGACCTTTCGCAGCAATCGCGCGCTATCCGCGGGCTAAGTGTAGAGCGGGCTTTAGGTGGGTCAATTCGCACGCGATTAAAATTCGTTCGGGCGAATCGACTACTAAAAATAATTTATTATTTTTGAAAGTGGACGATTCGGGCGAATCGACTACTAACCCATTTTATAGCGTGATATGCCTTGATTTGTAAAATATCGACCTATTCAAATCTGTGAAACTCGCGACTCACGAGGCGGTCGTTTTAGTCTTTTAGTCTTGTAAGCCTTTTAAGGGGCAACTTAGTTCTTTAACTTATAAGGTTAAATGACTGCGACTCAAATTAGTCTTCAGTTTTAGTCTTTTGACTTCAAAACTAAAGAGTTACCCGATTCGTTGTGATGTATAATTCTAACTGTGGCGTCGAGCAAAAATAACGTGACACTGTTCTGTGCCCAACGCCATACGATTAGATGACACGCATCAGTGTCTTCAGCTATGCGCAAAGGAAATAGTCAATTTTCTTGGCTAGTAAGTCAGATACATCTAGAAGTAAGAAACGTCAAAATATTCATTCATAATTAACAAGGTCCCAAATGCAAACACCCTGTGGGATCAAATAGAACTTAAATACATATATTTATTTTTGTAATTTTAATTATGTTTTGGGGTGCAACCGATACCGGTATTCGAAGCAACTATCGATCGGTATCCGCTGCGACTAAGGACGGATACCGGGATCAGACGCGACTACCCCGTTTTTACATGTTCCAAGCTTGTATACTTTTTTAGTTTACATTTGAAATCTAACGTGATTGGCCAGGCACATTGTTTTAAAAGACTAGTCGTGAAGCTCGAAAAATGAGTTCATTCATTTTTAAAAGCCTTAATAGACTGAGTCTCTTGCATCACTAATTGTATGGGATAGGATAGATATAGTAGATAGGGTTCGCGTAACTTTCGATTAAACGCACCCTACCCCCGCGTACACTACGCCACGTATTTATAGAAAAGACTTTATTTTTATTAGCACATCGTTAATCGTTTCTTTTGCGATAACAACGTGACATCTCATAAAAACGGTTTTAACATTCAAATTAAAACACAATGCTATTAAATGCGCGCTACGATAGCGCGCGCGAATCTTCCGAACGCCCACGCGCGCTATTGGTCAGAGGTATATTTATGACCAATAGCGCGCAGGCGAGTCAAAACTCGTGTTCTGCGCAATCCCCATCCGATGTTCAAGAAGTTTGCCGGTACCTGTATTAATGGTGCAAGCAGTGGTACTTTCAAATGTAGGTTAATATTTATTAAGTTTCCACAATAGCTATTGTGTTTGACCGCCTCCGTAGAACAGTGGCTAATCCGCTCGGGTATAAAACCCGGAAGTCGTGGGTTCGATTCCCGCCTAGGGTCTGGTTGGTAGTAGGGCTTTTTCAGAGTCAGACTGGCTAGCTACCCCCACAGGTGAAACCTGCCGCCATAACAGTTCTGGCTGTGTTCCGGCAATATTAATGGGAGCCAGTACACTTGAATTCAAAGGCTCGAAGATCAGATGAGCCTTCAGTCTGGCAGCACATTGAGTGACGCTGGTCGAGTGTCCCTTAATGGAATAGGCCGCAGTGAACGCTTACCACCAGGTGGGCTGCGTGTTTGTCTGCCGAAGTGCCGACTGATGTTGTATAAAAAAAAATCTGAACACACGATGAGACAAACAGATTTTTATTTTTACTATGCAACCTGTCACCCCTTAGCTATTCCATTTTATATGCGACACATTGTACTAACCCACCTATGACCATTCATTTCAACCATTTTCAAACCATTATCATCCTTATTCCCGATGCAATAAAGTGCATAATACTAAAGTAAGCTGTCTAAGCTAATATTCCCGAGCGGTTTTCTGGGAAGGGCGTGCGATTGGCCTGATTCTGAGTTTGCGCGCGAAAATCCTACCGCAGATACGAATAGAATAAAATGGATGTAATACATCGCTCGTTTGCGCCGACCTGTCAAAGTAAGTGGCGCTAGTTTCCTCGTCAGCTGTCAAATATTTGTATGAAAAATTTAGTTCCGTTTTTCGCCACTGTCTTGGCGAGCAATGGACAGTGTGTGAAGGAAAGTTATTTTCTGGTTTATATAATGTAGTTTAGTTGAGTTTTTACTGAGAACAAATCTTGAGGACTTCAGTCTTGTCTTGGAATGTGCAGAAGAAGGGATTCTAGTATAAATATTATTTTATTTTAGTGTTTTATTTGTGAAAGTGGTTTTTTCGTGTGCCTTACAGACTTGTGCCTTTTAATCAAGTTTTAAATTGTCAATATAAAAATAAAAATAGTTTTATAGAAAATCTAAATCCATAAAAAAAACGTTACATTTGATAAAATTATAAATCCGCGGTCTAAACTTTTGTGGACGGTTTGGACGGACGGAAGGTGATATTATTTTTTCATCAATTTTATTATTATTTAATCAATAACTTTATAAGGTCGATAAAAATGTTATAAATCAAAATATGGCTTTTATCAGTCCTAATTAAAAAAAAAAGAATTACAAAACCAAAAATTCAAAAACTAAACAGAACACAATCTGAAATAAAACAATTTTAATAAAGATTCAGTCAGTGGAAATGATCTTTAAAATTAAAAACTGTTACATACATAAATTAAAGCTTCATTAAAAAAAAATAGGTACCTATATAAAATGTCTTACCTCAACGCAAAGACATTACATACAGCCTCAAAAGTCTAACCAAAAAAAAATAAAAAAATAAAAAATAATCCAAAATGGCGAACGTGGGCAAAGTGCTCGCCATAATCAAAGCTGTGATCACTCGCCTAGTCTTCGCTTGCCACGGCATTATTGCAATATGGCAGGTAACTGTGTTCAAATGCAGTTTGGAGTATTGGTACCTTGCTTCTCCTATTCTACTACTCATCTTCGAGGGAATCTTCACGCTTACCATCAAGGAGAATCAGGAGTGGAAATGGTAAGTAAAAATAAAATGAAGTATCAGCCTTTTTTTTTTTTGGAGGAGAATGCGTTTATGCACTAAAGTATCAACCTTTTTTTGGAGGAGAATGCGTTTATGCACTTAATTATCAACCTTTTTTTGGAGGAGAATGCGTTTATGCACCTTAACTACGTTAGTTAGCTAGACCTGCGGCCGTGTGTGGGACTCGAGCGAGACTAAAGCGTCCACTACCTACTAAACTCCCCCAGTTTACCCTTCACACTCGATTGGGACGAGCTCACTGCAGCAGTAATATATCCTGCGTAGTTGGCTGATCGTAAAGATTTCATCGCTCTCTAAACGTGCTAAAAGTCTGAAATGTCTCATAGGGGCCCAAAGCGCACCCTTAGAATGAAAGTGACCTAACTCAAAATTCGTGTAATTCTCGATTTTTCCATAAACTGACCTTAAAAAGCATATTCAATCCCTGTAAAGAAAACGTCCTATTTCTAAGTATAACAGGGTCAGAGCACTCTTCGGTCTCTTTAACTAGTCTTACCAGGTGGTAGGTTCCTGTACTGGGTCGTCTAGGTGGGGGGTACCACCGCAGTGCCAGATATTTTCTCGTGAAATAGAAGTGTGTCAAGCACTTCTGTGTTTCGAGGAAAGGGCACTGAAGCTAGTAAAATAACTGGGTATATGAGACCTAATATGACTAATAACTGTCGTCACGGTGTAGCGGGCGCAGGGCGGACCGACAGTTACTGTTTGTTTGGCACTGAACTGTCTGAAAATCGCGAACTACACGAATTTTGAGTTAGGTCACTTTTATTCTAAGGGTGCGAAAGAGCTTTGATGACCTTCGACAGGGGTTACATCGGTGACATTTGGCGCATTGTGAACGCTCGCCGACCCGAGACAGATACACGCAGTCAATACAATCGCCGTAAGGCGAAATAATTATAATAAATATCTCTGGCTGGACATTATTCTTTAACTGCCTCCGTGGTACAGTGGTGAGAGCGTTGGGCTCTACAACCCGGAGGTCGTGGGTTCGAATCCCACGGGGAGTATCACTTTGTGCGATTGTTCCCAGTTCGGTTAGGACATTGCAGGCTTGAATCACCTGAATTTCTGGAAAGAATGATGTCACGTTATATCTTGAGGTTAAAATAAAACGCTCCAAACAAGGAAAAAGATTGTAATTTAATTCTCAGTGTGGGTCTGGTCTTTGCTCCTAAACACAGGCAGCTCTCGGCTCACTCTCACTCCCCTCAACGAACTGGCGCGAAGAGCAGGTACACAGCAGGGTCCCAAGCCCTCTCACAGTCTTGACTGGTTGCGATGAGCCAGCAGCGTCTCTTTAGCCCCGGGGGGTGATCCTGTAGGGTAGTATAAACATAGGGTATGAGCACGAGTAAAGCCAGACGTCGTCACTAGTCTTTCTTCAAGGCGAAGGATGATTTGCATGAGTGATGAGATGTGATTAAGCAAGCGACGCCGGGTGATGAATTAGTCGGAGGGGAGTAAATCATTAACTGAGTTAATCTGAGGCAGTAGGTACGGCAGCTATCGCAATACATTCTTATGTTTTTATTTCCAAGCAGATACGGGGCTAATCTAGCTAGTGGCAAAATTAACACTGACGTAATGATACAAACTACAGATATGATATGAGATGATATGACTAATCTACGTACCCACGAAAGTAACAACTACATTTACTTACTCTTATTAACTTAACAATACAAAACACTATTATAACATATTATTTATCTTAAATAATGTATGTAATTACTAATAATTAATGTTAAACATGCCAGATGATTAAATGCGAAGACTTAAGCGATATAAAACTATAAAATAATTTTATTACTTTCGTGGGTAGAATCTTGACCTTAATCTAAGTATTTGAATCTGTGCGCAACTTACCCAAGACGGGAAAACAGCAAACACTTAATTTTATAATGATATTACGGAATAATCTCCGCAAGTGAAAACACTAAGGGCACAGTAGATCAGTAGTGCACTAAGAAAAATATTAAGATGTGCGCGCACGGGCGTCGCGCAGCGAGATTTCAGACGAGTGCCGGCGCGGGGCTCGAAGCCCGCTCCCCCGCGGCCGATGCCATTACGTCACAGCGCCAGACCGGTCCGCTCACTCTTGACGCGGCACACGACAGATTCATTTCAATTAAATAATACGTGCTGTCTGTTTAGTTATAATATGTTTGTGTTTTATACTTTTATGTTACTTGTCCTATTTAGATTATAATTATACTTAAGGCTTTGTATTTTTGTAAATAATTCCATTATTAATCTTATTTTTATTTAATTATTTTCTTTAACTTAATTTTCTTATTATTATTGTTTAATTGTAATTTTATTGAAAGGTTTCGGTAACCTCGTTACAGTATCCCCCTCCAAGAAAGAGGATTTTGCCTCATTAGTAAAATCCGGACTTAAACTAACATCTAGTGTATAAGTATATCGGCTAACTAGAATAAGTACTGAGCATCTACAATTTATTAAAGAACTAGTAAAAAACCGTGATTGTAAATTATTCCTATTTTGATACATATTTTGAGTTTATTGATTTAAGGTCCTTGATATGCCAGGCACCCAGATTGTTTCCGGACATATCTTCTAGGACATAGACAAGGGGTGAACGCTTTTGAAGTACTCGGCACTTGACAAATTTGGGTGTTAGTTTTTTAGCGAAGTGAGCGTCCTTGTCGCTCTGAAAGTAAGTTCGCTTCCAGACTATGTCTCCTACATTGTATTCGGCCTCCTTGCGTCGTAGATTGTAGCGCTGTGTATTCTTACAATGGGCATTCCACAGAGCTTTTTGTACCTCATCAAATATCTTGCGCAGGTGACCCAAATTTTCGGAATAACTTTCCCGTGGAAGGAAAACTAACTCGTTAGGGTCGTCATTATCAATGTAATGAGACCCACAAGTAACGAGTTCCCTCCCATGGACCAAAAATGCCGGAGTATACCCCGTTGTCTCATTGACGGAATTGTTTATGGCAAACTGTATCTTAGGTAGGTTAACATCCCACGTACGATGATCCTCCCCAACAAAACAAGTCACTGCGGTTACAATTGATTTATTGTACCTCTCCACCATGTTCACTTGAGGCGTGTACTTTGGAGTGAAATGCACATTGGGGACTCGATATTTCTTCAATAAGTTACTCAATTCTTTGCTAGTGAACTGAGTCCCATTATCCAATATGACAGTTTGGGGGACGCCATGGACAAGGAATACGCAGTCCTCCAAGTGTCTTGCAACCAAATCAGCAGTTGCTCTCCGCAATGGGAATATCAGACAGTATTTTGAGAAACAACACGTTACCACAAACAGATAGCTGTGTTGTTTTCTAGATGGCGGTAAAGGTCCAACTAAATCTATGGAGATTGTTTGAAAAGGTCTGCAGCATTCCTTAGGTCTACCCATTTTTCCAGGGGTGCCCTGTGAAGAAAGCTTATAAGCTAGGCATACCTCGCATCGTGATACAAACTCAACGACATCATAGTGTATTTTGGGCCAATAATATTTGAGGCATATTCTTTTAAATGTCTTGAATATTCCGAAGTGTCCCGATGTCGGTTCAGAGTGGTTGAATTCAATGATGGCATTACGATGTTCCTCTGGGATTACCTCTTTCCAATCAAACTCAGCAGTTAAGACGTTTTTATTCCGCATATAACGATATAATTTACCGTTTTCAATGCGATAATTAGGAAAGCTAGTTGGTGAAGTTTCACATCCCGAGTAAATATTAAGATACCAATCGTCCCTAGTATCCGGTCTCGGCCCAGAATCAACTATTGAAGCTATAGGAGTAGATCTGGACAGCAAGTCCGGCACTACGTGATCCCTACCACGGCGATGCTTGATAACAAAGTCAAAAGTTGATAACCGAACCCCCCATCTAGCTAAGCGGCCAGTCGGATTCGAAAGTGATAAAAACCACTTCAGAGCGGAGTGATCCGTATAGACTGTAAAAGTTTTACCATTTTCTAAATAGCAGCGCCAGTGTTCCAGAGCAGTCAGTACAGCAAGAGCCTCACGCTCAGTAACGCTGTAATTGCGTTCTGGGCAGTTAAGTGATTTGCTCATGTAGGCCACCGGATGTTCGACCCCGTCAATTGTTTGGGATAGCATGGCTCCAACTCCAAAATTACTTGCGTCGGTATGTACTTCGAAAGGATATGCGAAATTAGGACAGGCCAATATAGGCGACTGTATTAAGAGGGATTTAAGTTTAAGAAAACTAACTTCTGCTTCATTTGTCCACTTAAACGGCTCAGCATTTTTCTTTGTAGAAGTCAATCTATTTAAAGGACCAGCAATTGTACTAAAATTTGGAATAAACCGTCGGTACCAAGAGGCCGTACCCAGAAACCGCTTGACTTCCTTTCTATTGGTTGGAGTAGGGTACTTCAATATGGCATCTACCTTTTCCGGGTCAGTGCGCAGACCTTTGGCATCTACTAAGTAGCCAAGGTACCGCAGCTGACTTCGGAAGAATTGGCATTTGCTTAGATTGACCGTTAAATTTGCGTCTCGCAATTTTTCGAAGACACGCAGAAGAAGGGCTACGTGCTCCTCAAAAGTCTTGCTAATAATAATAATGTCATCAATAAAAACGAACACATTGGACTCAAACTCTGGTCCAAACAAGGAATCCACTAAGCGTTGTTGAGTAGCCGGGGCATTTGTCAATCCAAACGCAGTAACCTTGAATTGAAAGGTGCCTCTACCTGGAACGTAGAACGCTGTTTTTTCACGGTGTTCCTTTTTAATGAGCACCTGCCAAAAACTTTTAGACAAGTCGACGCTTGACAAAAATCTAGCGTCTCTCAGGTTGTCAAGGATTTCAGAAACATAGGGAAGGCAATAGGCGTCCTTTTTAGTAAGAGAATTTAGCTTCCTACTGTCGAGGCAAAAACGCGGTTTACCATCCTTTTTGCCTACCACCAATACTGGGGATAACCAGGGGCTTTCGCATGGCTCAATGACGTCCAAGGCAAGCATCTCGTCAACTTGCTCTTGAATGATTTTTAGTTTTTCTGGAGACATGCGATAGTGCCTCTGACGAACAGGCTCAGCATCGCCTGTATCAATGCTATGCGTAATTAAATGTGTTCGACCTAAACCCCTCTTCTCAAAAGAGATATCTTGAAATTTTGCTACAACCTGATCCGCCTTAATTTTATTTGACGTATCGAGATTTTCATACGAGTGAAGAAAAACCTCGCATTCAGATGAGATTTCCTGTAAACTAGGATCATCATCCTTAAAATAATTGATATTACGGAGATGATCCGGGAAAATTTTAAACTTATTCCAAAAGTCTATGCCAAGTATCAGTGTGGTATCAATATCTGGGATAACGTGAGTTTTTATTATATTTGATTTGCCATTAAAAACAAAGGGCAGCAAGAAATATCCACAAGACTTTAATTCCTGTCCACCAGCTGCAGTAACCCTAATAGTCTGGTCGGTGAACAAGGTGAAATTGTGACTCATTAATTTCTTATGGCTATTATTTCCCAGAATACTAACCACAGAGCCTGAGTCGAGAAGGCCAAACAACTCAAGGTTTTCAACAGTATTAATATTTACCTTGACATATGGTCTAGGATCGTTGGTTGGCTTGCTATCGAATATTGAAGCAGTCCGATAGGTAGAAAAGAAGCTACGTATAAAATTTAGCCAATTATTCCACTCCAGGTTGGAAGAGTGTTTAGCTTCTTTACTGCTACAACATTCCGATATTAGTTTTTTGAATTTATTTCTGCCTCATTAGGCTTAGCACAATTGGGACAGTTTGGGGTTTTAAAACCCTTCTTTCCGCACTTAAAACAAAATATTATGCGTTCAGCTGTGCAGTCCCTCATTGAATGTGTATCCACCTTGCAACGTTGGCAAAATACTTTTGGTCTCCCTACTGTATTGACCTCACATGGCTCGCTATCAGAAACCGGTTCTGCAATCGCATACGCTTTATTAGTGTTATTAGAAAAAGGTTTAGAGTAAGTGTTAGTGTAAGTTTTACTTGTATTTTTATAATTGTTATTGTAAGCCATGTTTCTATTAATTCCTTTATTAGGAGGTTGATACGCATACTCCGGAGCAAGAGTCCTTGGACTCACATTAGGCGGCTCCCTGAAATTGTCCCCCCTGACTTTAAATTTTTCATGATTCCTACATAAATCACGAAGATGGTTGATTGAGGTTATCTTAGGACAGTTCTCGAGCACGGCATAATAACATGGGCGTATATTATGTAAAATAATATCCAACTTATCATTTTCTTTCATTGAATTACCCAGCCTGGAGAACATTCCCTGCATTATAGATAAATACACGACTATACTTTCTGTTTCGCCTTGTGTTCGATTACGAATTTCAGTAATCATTCGATAGTCATAATCAGACACATCAAAGTCGTCTTTCAAAAGGATTAACAAATCATTCCACGAGTTGACAGCATTCTTTACACTACGATACCAATGAATGGCATCACCAGTAAACAGTTCAGTAGCACAAGATAACATTTTCTCGCAAGATATATTTCTAGACAGTCGAATCTCCTCAACTCTTTCTATAAACGAACGAACGCAAGACTTGCCATCATATTTAACCCTAGAAATTTCGCTTGAAAGGCCACGATCGCAAGTTACGCTTATTTGCAGGTTACTTAACTCGGGTACAATCTTAGGCTCATCATTGTTCTTTGGCTCTGTGGCATCTGTAATGACTTTTGAAGAACTTGGAGTGGCAACGATTTCTTTGAATTGAGAATAGTACTCATCAAAAGATTTCATTGCCGCTTCATAAGGTTTTAATTCTTCGCTTGATTTTGGTTGCATAACGCGACGTAGACGATGATACAGGTGGTTAAGAAACGAAAGTGTCCGGTCCGCAAGTGCAGCATCTGGCGCTGAGCGAAGGCGATCAAGATTCGCGCCTACCTTGGTTAAGGTCTCCCTAACGCCCTTAATATCTTCCGAATTATCGAAACAAGATTCCGCAATATCTTCCGAAGGATAAATTTGTGTAAGTTTACAAACTTGTCTTCTCAATTCAAGGACGGTGTTACATGGCTCACCTCCCCTAATCGCAGTTTCATATTGTAATTCAGCTTTTTGTAAATGTAGAATTTTAATAGGATAAGCCATGTTTTAAAACAATGTAATTAATGTTTAAAAGTTAAAAAAAAGAAAAAAAACGTCTTAATCGTTGAGCACAAATTCAATACCTAACAATAATGATTGCTAAGTGAGCACAATTGTGTACACAGACCCAAAGACTACTAAAACAATAAGCCAAAAGCACTACACCGTTCTGTCACAATAATCAGCTCTTGATCTAGAACGGGATAACATGCACGATACCACAACCAGAGAAACAGCAGAAAATAAAAGGTGAACAAAAAGCGTGCCTGGTTTATTAAACAGAACAAAGACCATCAAGCGTGGGCGCCATTGTCACGTTATATCTTGAGGTTAAAATAAAACGCTCCAAACAAGGAAAAAGATTGTAATTTAATTCTCAGTGTGGGTCTGGTCTTTGCTCCTAAACACAGGCAGCTCTCGGCTCACTCTCACTCCCCTCAACGAACTGGCGCGAAGAGCAGGTACACAGCAGGGTCCCAAGCCCTCTCACAGTCTTGACTGGTTGCGATGAGCCAGCAGCGTCTCTTTAGCCCCGGGGGGTGATCCTGTAGGGTAGTATAAACATAGGGTATGAGCACGAGTAAAGCCAGACGTCGTCACTAGTCTTTCTTCAAGGCGAAGGATGATTTGCATGAGTGATGAGATGTGATTAAGCAAGCGACGCCGGGTGATGAATTAGTCGGAGGGGAGTAAATCATTAACTGAGTTAATCTGAGGCAGTAGGTACGGCAGCTATCGCAATACATTCTTATGTTTTTATTTCCAAGCAGATACGGGGCTAATCTAGCTAGTGGCAAAATTAACACTGACGTAATGATACAAACTACAGATATGATATGAGATGATATGACTAATCTACGTACCCACGAAAGTAACAACTACATTTACTTACTCTTATTAACTTAACAATACAAAACACTATTATAACATATTATTTATCTTAAATAATGTATGTAATTACTAATAATTAATGTTAAACATGCCAGATGATTAAATGCGAAGACTTAAGCGATATAAAACTATAAAATAATTTTATTACTTTCGTGGGTAGAATCTTGACCTTAATCTAAGTATTTGAATCTGTGCGCAACTTACCCAAGACGGGAAAACAGCAAACACTTAATTTTATAATGATATTACGGAATAATCTCCGCAAGTGAAAACACTAAGGGCACAGTAGATCAGTAGTGCACTAAGAAAAATATTAAGATGTGCGCGCACGGGCGTCGCGCAGCGAGATTTCAGACGAGTGCCGGCGCGGGGCTCGAAGCCCGCTCCCCCGCGGCCGATGCCATTACGTCACAGCGCCAGACCGGTCCGCTCACTCTTGACGCGGCACACGACAGATTCATTTCAATTAAATAATACGTGCTGTCTGTTTAGTTATAATATGTTTGTGTTTTATACTTTTATGTTACTTGTCCTATTTAGATTATAATTATACTTAAGGCTTTGTATTTTTGTAAATAATTCCATTATTAATCTTATTTTTATTTAATTATTTTCTTTAACTTAATTTTCTTATTATTATTGTTTAATTGTAATTTTATTGAAAGGTTTCGGTAACCTCGTTACAATGATGATATCGTGCTTCGGAAGGCACGTTAAGCCGTTGGTCTCGTCTATGTTCCAAGTATGTCTGGTTTCCCTTGTAAGGGTTACGGAGGTCAGATGGCAATCGCTCCATTGTAACCAGGCTTGTCAAATCTAGGATCATAGTCGAAGCGGACCCTTAGCTCCATACTGGATGCAATCGGGAATACGCTGAGATGATGATGACTATAGCTACCCCTTCCTCATAGACACCAAACCCTTTTTTTTTGTTGTGACAAGGCCACCTACTCTCTCGGGTGGCCCTCCCTAGGCGCCACTCCGACTTGAGGCCTCTCAAGTTAGGGTACCCGGGGATGGGCTGGTCAATAGCTACAAGGCTGCAACCGGCTCGTCCCAATCGGATGTGAAGGGAAAAACGGGGGAGTTTAGTAGGTAGTGGACTCTCACACACGGCCGCAGGTCTAGCTATCCTGCGGTTATTGTGCATAAACGCATTCTCCTCCGAAAAATGTCTATCTACCCGTGCGAGCTAGTAATTAATAAAACCTTCAATGTGGCTAAAACCTAGCCATGCAAACCACGAAGAAAAAAAGTTACGAGCACTTCCCGCCCTTCTGTCAAGTCTGACATTACCGGCTCAAATTTCTGCCTAATGCTAATGGCGCTTCCGTTTCCGCCACGCGCCGCCACAGACAAATTAACTTTGTTTATTTAGCGCCAAACTGATGACGAGGTTAATTTAGACAACTTACTTTAGGGTTGTAGCTATTTTCCGAGCGTTTAGTCCTGAACTAGTTAGGCTACGCTAGTACCTACCACGATCCAGGATTTAATAGGCTGGTTTCAGAGTAACGCTGGCGACACGCGAACGCACTGTGAAACGATCGCGCGAGTACATCATGGAGACAAACCGACTAAGAGGGTTAGCCATTTATTTGTTACTAGCGGCCGCCCGCGGTTTCACCCGCGTGGTTCCCGTTCCCGTGGGAATTGATCAAAATCCTTTCAAATGTATCCTGTGTCTGGATGTATATTGTGATACCTTCGTTGTTTCTAATACCTATAACACGAGTGCTTAAGCTATCTTACATTAGAATCAAATCATCGTCTGTAATGTTGTCCAACATATAAAATAAATAAATAAATATTGGACAACATCCATACATTGATCTGACCCCAAAGTAAGTAGCGTAAGCACTTGTGTTATGGGTGTCAGAAACAACGAAGGTACCACAAATATATACTTAAATACAAATAAACATCCATACACAGAACAAACACAAATGTTCACATAGTGTTTGTCCTGGGTGGGATTCGAACCCACGACCCCTGGCGCATAAGGCAGGGTCACTACCAAATGCGCCATCGGGCCATTTAAAAATACACAAATACATACTAAAAAGTATAATCTGCTTGTCCGTAGGTTCTGTCCATCAGTATTCATCTATCTCGGGCTGACGGTGCCAGCGATATGGTTGATAGAGCTGCACAAGGTGGACATGCGGCTTCACCACAAAACCAACGCCCAGAACGACTCCTTGGTCGAGGTTAGTATCAAGTATCCTTCGACAATGCAAATATCATAAAAAAAGTATCTATAGACATACGGAACACTGAAAGTTTTGCGCACCCGATTTTTATCGAAAAAACATGGCGGATTCAACTAATTTCCACATTATCCGCCATGTTTTTTCGATAAATATCGGGTTCGATATTTTATCAAAGGCGCGAGAATTGGCTCCATGGCCGCACATAAGCACAGATTATTAAATAATTACTAACGTAAACTTATGTTTGAATTTCAAATTAAATATTTTTCGAAACTTAAGAATTTCAATCATTGATTTAATAAAAATGGTGGGAAATCACGCGTATTTTTTTTAAAATCTCGATTAATTATAATTGAAGTTCGATTTCGCGAAAATAGAACTAACACCGAAATATTTGAGAGTTATTAATTTTTTACGATTTTAAAGGCTCAATCTCCGCAAGACTACACGTCTTATCGTCTTTAAAATACTTTTGGGAGGGAAGCACCTCATTTCAGTACCTTAAGGCGTTGGTACACAAAGATCGTGGCCGTGTTTCTCTCTATGATAAAATTCGTGAAGGTCGGCCCTAAACTGCGATCAATGAGCGAAATGTATTTACTGTCCGACAACGAATTGGAGATTTGCGTATCACCTATTAGGAGATTCAAAAACATGTGGGGATTGTTATGAGACAAAATAAAAAAATCTCACATCAACACTTAAAAGTTAGAAAACTTTTTTGCCGCTGGATTCCTCAAGGCCCCCATATACAAGCGGCATTTATGACGTCAATTTGCGATACCGAATGTCAAATCCCATACTTTCAACACGTGACTTTTCTATGGCATCTGTCAAATCCATACAATTTAAAGTTAGCGAATTTCGCTATCGCTGTCAAAATGTTACTTTGTGCCCCCAAAACATAAACGGGCACGAATTGATTACTGTACAAAAATGTTTTTTAATTATGACCACGGATGTTCAAATGCTGTTTATGAAAAGGCCTGTGTCCCAGCAGTAGGAACGTATATAGGCTGATGATGATGATGATGATGATTATCTGATAAACAGATTTTATAATTAACTAATAAGACTCCCCCGCAGACCGAAATCCCGATCCCTGGTGGCTCCAAGATCCCCACTGACACGTGGGTGACTCTGATCGAGCAGTTCCTGATGCTGACTCTCATTGTGGGTCGCTGGCTGCTGCCCAAGGGCGACCTGACGAGAGACCAGCTCAGCCAATTGCTGCTCGTGTATATTGGTACGTATTTCGTTGGATCAAGGTTGCTTTTACTACAAATAACTTTTACCAGGTGGTAGGTTCCTGTACTGGGCCGTCTAGGTGGGTACCACCGCAGTGCCAGATATTTTCTCGTGAAATAGAAGTGTGTCACGCACTTCTGCGTTTCGGGGAAAGGGCACTGAAGCTAGTGAAATTACTGGGTATATGAGACTAACTGTCGTCTCGGTGTAGCGGGCGCAGGGCGGTGCCGGACAGTAACTGCTTAGTTACTGTTTGGCACTGAACTGTCTAAGGGCAGACGTGGCGCTTACCATCAGGTGTACGATCTGCTCGTCGAAAATCGAATCTATCCACTAACAAAACCCAAGTCGGGAATCGAACCCACGACCTCCAGTTATCAGGGTCAAAATCGCAACAAAATAATTTCTCCAACAGGCACCGCAGCAGACATAATTGAATTCTTCGATTCCTTCAAAGACGAGAAGGTGGCGTCGGAGAAGGTTCTCGTTCTCCTAACCCTGGCCATCTGGTCGTGGTCGCTGATGCAATTCACCGTCGTGCTGACAGCCACCAAGAGCAGGAAGTCACGAGGCACTGCCAATAGGTCTGAAATGTACGTACATTCTGCACGGCGATGCTTGCACATGCAGTATTCATTTGGTTTGCTGTTTCTTTTATGTTATTTAATTTATATAGAGAGGTAGGGATTCTATTTAAATACCTTTTAGAAGACTACACTAAAGTAGCCCTTAATAACGTACCGTCTTAACGTGAAAATTTAGGAAAAGTTAAAATTGGCAACATTCCTTCAAGTTCAATCTTATAACACGGATCATATAACTCGTCCAAAGAAAGGCGCAGGACCATAGGCTTTACGTACTCTCCGAGAGACTTCTCTACACCGCCAACTCCAGACTCAAACCTGTGACTGTTTTTTTTGTTTTTTTTTAGCCAATTTGATCCCACTGTTGAGCAAAAGCCTCCCTTTCTGTCCGCCACATCTTCCTACTTTGTGCCAGCTGCTGCCTGTCGGGCATAAAGGCGTTTATCTTGAAAACCGAGCAACTTTTACTGCGGTCATGTTAGGCTTGTTCGATGCCTCTTGTGCTGGCCTACCCCCAGTGTCACTGTGACGTGTCATTTTTGGGACATATTGTAATTCTTACAGTTTTCGTAACTAGTTACATACATTTTGTATACACTCGCCGCACATGATTGACGCCGGTGGCCGTCAAACCCTAGCTTTAAAATTCAGGTGATGGTGTTTGTGACTGTGGCATGTGGTCCGTGTGCGACGACCCTTAGCCTAGCCGCTGGTGTCCATGGCCACATCTGCCCTTCTCTCCCCCTTTTTCATATAAATTAGAATGGGTTCCCTCTACAGACAAACTTACAAATAAACTAAACCACCTGAGTAGTGTAAATGAAGATAAAACTGATCTGTTTGAATTTGTTAGAAGTGTTTTCTCTGTATCTTTACTATTTGTTTTATTATTATTTCTTTCTTTTGCTTTATTTTCCTTGATTTTGTGCTTTTCACCGCTTCTACACTGTACTTATTTATAAAGAACCATTGCAATTACTGTGTCTTTATGTGTATTTTTATATTTCAGTGTTTAATTCGTCTTTTAACATTGGGTAAGGTTTTTTTCAGGACGGTTGTAGAATTGAGTCGCAATTTAGTTCAATAAATAAGTATCTCCGCGACGGTCTATTCGTATAAGTACCGAGCCATCTTGGGGTCCTGGATTCAATTCCTGTGTTGGACAAATTTTTTGTTGGATATTTCGAACACGTTTGTGATGGATGACCAATCCTCATTGGATAAGCATGATGATTAAGCCAGTACCCATCATTGTGGCGATGACTTGGTTTCAACAATACTTTTACTGCCGGTATCATCTATATCAAAAATATCGATAATATTAATTCTTACCGTAGTATCGATACTATCGGTATTGAAGATAACGTCGGTAGCATCTTTACTGTCGACAATATTATTACTACCTATCGGTAATAGTAAGTTGGACTTTGGTTGATAGAATAGTTGATTGCAAACTTTAGTTGATTCGAGATTTCGAGAATACAGCCATTTGATCGACCAATTAAGTATCTTATCTAATTCATAAAATTTTAATAAAACCATCAAAGTTACGTACAGGTTTTACAACCTCAAATCGCATTGCGTCTGGGTGGTGGTTAGTCCGACTGACTAGCTACCACCCCCGCAGGTGAAATCTGCCGCCATATAGCTCTGGCTTTGTTCCTGTAAAATTAATGTGGGAGCCAGTACACTTGAAATCAGAGGCTCGAAGATCAGATGAGTCTACAGTCTGGCAGCACAATGAGCGACGCTTCCAGGTGAAGCGTCCCTCAATGGAATAGGCCGCAATGGCCGCTTACCATCAGGTGGACTGCGTGCCTGTCTGCCAACTGACCTACTATAAAAAAAAGAAAACTATTAACTAATTATCAAAAATATCGGAAATATCAATTATCACCGTACTATACTATCGGTTTACAGATGACATCGTCGGTGGCGTCTTTAATGTCAACACTATTGATACTTACTATCGATAATATTAGGACTTTATTGCAAACTTTGGTTGATTCGAGATTTCGAGAATACAACCATGATGATTGCTCGACCAAGTTTACAACCTAAAGCGCCGTGGGTCTGGTTGGTGGTAGGACTTTTTCAAAGTCCGACGAACTAGCCACCACCTCTGGTGAAATCTGCCGCCATATTAGTCGCTCCAATAATGTAATAACTGGACTTGCTGAATTGAATCATGGTTCCAGCGTACCCTTTTTTTTTCTCGGAGGAGAATGCGTTTATGCACCATAACCGCAGGCTAGCTAGACCTGCGGCCGTGTGTGGGACTCGAGACTGAAGCATCCACTACCCACTAAACTCCCCCGGTTTCTCCTTCACACCCGATTAGGACGAGCCGGTGCTAGCCTTATGGCTATTGACCAGCCCCGGGTACCCCGAGTTGGGAGGCCTCAAGTCAGGGTGGCGCCTAGGGAAGGCCACCCGAGAAACTAGGTGACCCTCAGACTTGGTTCCAGCGTACCCTGACTAACATAGAAGACTGACTTCAAAATATCTGGTGTCTTGTTAACCGGTGGTTATTTCACTTCTATTCTATTCTTGTAGGAACAGCCGAGCGTGCTGCTGCTCCATAGAAGTGTGTGCTATCATGATGAACATTGCTCTCCAAGACGCTCCATTCCTGGCGTTTCGGCTCCTCATCATCGCCCATTACAAGATCATCAACTATATGAACATATTCTTCACCTGCAAGAATACACTGGTGAGTTAGAATAACTGTAATGTTAACTCTATGACTAAATTTAATACCTCGATACATATATATTTATTCTTCGAACTATGAAACAATATAACTCCAAGTACTGTCACATCGATATTTTTAGCCACAAACTTAACAAATTTAAGTGTATATTAAAAAAATACGACATTTGTTCTGATGTGTGACCTGTGTTTCTTTCTTTGCTGGTGAATTTGTGTTCAAGCTTGTGTTTTTATCAACTTAATGGGTCACTGTTTCATTCAGGGTACTGTTCTATTGTACGCATACATCAATCAGTTGTATAGAACAATTCTAATAACGTGCCGTCTTCTGGATCAGTCTCTGGATGAGATAGTGACCCAAACGATACCAATGTAAAACCTATTCGTGGAAACTTTTTTGGCTAATGTGTAATTTAATTGAAATGTTTATATGTGCTGTATACTGCTGTTTGTTTTCCTATTAAATAAAATAAAATAAAATAAAAAAATAAAAATATGGCGCAGGGATAAATATGATAAAAACAGTGATTTGGTCAATTCCCTAAGTCGTACGTATTCCCACGTCATAGTAAATAAAAATATCTTTATCTTTAAGGAACTTGATCAAATCACGGAGGACGTTAAAATAACATCACGATTTTATCATTTCCCTAAACAAATCTAGTGATTTGAACAAATCCCAAATAGGTCTTGGGGGAAATCGACTCGGATGGATATAGGTTAAAAGGCTTTTTTTCGCGGCAAACGATCCAGTGGGTCGCCTGATGGTAAGCAATCCCCTCCGCTCATGGACATCTGCGACACCAGAGGGATTGCTGATGCGTTGCCGGCCTATGGGGGTATAAGGGGTGTGGGCCTACGGCACTCTCACAAACCAGACGAAACAAAATAGATAGTCACTGTTGTTTCACGCTGGTGTTATGTAAGAGGTACTTCCCCGGACGTGCCGGCCCATTCGTACTGTAAAACAGTTTTACGAGACTCGCACTTTACAAGAATATTGTTTTCCTAACAGGTAATTCTATTACAAATATACCGCCTCTACGTCCTCCATCTTGAGACGGTAGACGAAGGAAATGGCGGCTCTGTCTATAGAAAGAAAACGAAACACAAGTCGAGCGAGAGGAAAGAGAAAGACAGGAAACAACATAAGTAAGTACAGGTACCGGCAAACTTCTTGAATAAAGAGTAGAGATTCCGCAGAACTCGAATTTTGACACGCCTGCGCGCTATTGGTCACGCGCAAGTGCACATGCGCGAACTTTCCCCTTCTCCGTCGACCGATGTTCAACAAATTTGCCGATACCTATACCTAGTTTATTTTTTTAATGAACAGTGCACCCTGTATATCGACTCACAGTTTCCTTAAAGGAATTATATTTTTTGCCACCAAGTTTATATTTGGCATAAACTTGTATCCTCAAATTAATAGATCACTCCCCAAAAAATAATTTGATTCTCAGAAAAATAAAAAATATTCTTGGATAAAAATTAGTTGACAATCATAGTGGTTTCTGATGTTTACGCGGTTACTACTCATTGAATAAAACAACTTAAAACCATCTTAAAACGGATAAAAACTCGCGAAATGTAGAATATATCGCGAGTTTTTATCCGTTTTAAGTTGTTTTATTTAATAATTGACAATCATCAAGGATATGGAGTTATTCTACCAAAGGCTTCGGAATGTTTTTAACGGTATCGAGAAGAACCGGCACGAAATACATAGTTTCTCTTTTAAATCGCCTTTACACATTTTTATCTGTTATAAGCAGTATTTCACGTGTCTGATTAATTTCCAGAAAACACAAATCGAAGAAACACAAGAAGAAACATGACCTTGGAGAAACATCGATATCCATGATCAGTGACCCTAGGAAACATGACAGGGATAGTGGAAGAATCAGGTAAGGTCATTATTATCATATTACTAGCCTTCCGCCCGCGGTTTCACCCGCGCGTAATCTCTTTTTTCAAATATCCTCCCTTTCCCCCACATTACCAGGATCAAAAGTACCCTATGTTCACCGGGGATAGTGTAGCTTTCCAACAGTGAAAGAATTATTCAAATCGGTTCAGTAGTTTCAAAATTGATATTCCCGCGGGAATGAGACGTTCCCGTAGGAATTTTATAGCCTATGTCCTATTCCGGGTTATAAACTATACGTGTGCCAAATTTCATCTAAATCCGTACAGCCGTTTAGGCGTGATTGAGGAACAAACATCCAAACATCCAAACATCCAAACATCTAAACATCTAAACATCTAAACATCTAAACATCCAAACATCCAAACTTTCGCATTTATAATATTAGTAGGATATTGGTTGCTGGTAGGACTTTTTCAAAATCCGACTGGCTAGCTACCACCCCACGGGTGAAATCTGCCGCCATAACAGCTCTGGCTGTGTTCCGGCAGTATCTATTAATGTGGGAGTCAGTACACTTGAAATCAAAGGCTCTAAGATCAGATGCGCCTATAGTCTGGCAGCACATTGAGGGACGCTTCCTGGTGAAGTGTCCCTCAATGGAATAGGCCGCAGTGACCGCTTACCATCAGGTGGGCTGCGTGTCTGTCTGCCAACTGAACTACTATAAAAAAAATATGTGCCTTGTTATGGCCTTGTTATTGTATTTCTTGGATTTTGTAAGTTATTTTGTGAGTATAACCATAGCAACCAGGTGTTGCTATAACCATAGCTAAAGTTATTTGTGAGAATAACCATAGCAACCAGGTATTGCTATAACCATAATCTAATGTGGCGTCTCCAGAGCAGGTTTTTTATTTTCTCGGCCAGGCTAAGGCGACTAAATTCCTCCATGCTTCCCAAGCGGGCTTGAATATAGTAAACAGTGACTTGTCCCGTAGAAACGTTTACAATGTACCTAATATGTATAGCAAGGGGTCGATTCTCACCTTGACACGGACGGAGCGAATCGCCGCTCTAGTGATGCGACTCGAGTATCGATATCTATATCTAAACTCAAAGGTGACTGACTGACTGACTGACATAGATATCTATCAACGCACAGCCCAAACCACTCGACGGATCGGGCTGAAATTTGGCATGCAGGTAGATGTTATGACGTAGGCATCCGCTAAGAAAGGATTTTGATCAATTCCCACGGGAACGGGAACCACGCGGGTGAAACCGCGGGCGGTCGCTAGTCGATAAATAATTGTCAAAAGTAAATTGGCTGATATTGTTAAAGGAAACTCAAGTTATTTCTTACTTCCAAAAGACGACGACTTTTGTGTAATGAATAATATAGCTATGTCACTATAGTCCGTTTTTTTAATCCCAAGGACCAATTTAACAGATGCAATTAAGTATATCAAGTTCACAAAAAAATTTAACCAGCTTTTTTGTGCAATCTTGTAGACTACCAGTTTATATTAAATCTAAACTAAAACTAAAATACCGGATTGGTTGATCATTAATAAAAAAAAATCAAATTAAATTAAAAATAAATATCATCACCTGGCGTTGCGTTGGTCTACTTGAGTCCGTATGAAGCTCAGGGTACCCAAAATCAGATGAAAAGTAAGAAGCTTTTTTGAAAGAGTCGTCTGTATTGTATTTCATTGTATTATTATTTTTGGTCTTCGTAAGTACGATCACGTTTCTGAATACCGAGCTCAGCTTGGCTGGCTTCCGATACGACGTCGCCGTGATCTGCATGTTCTTGGCTTATTGTTTTCCATTCTTTTTAACCCTTTATCTCCTCCCTATCTTAAAGAGCGGTTTCATTTCTTGCAATCCACCAAAGGTCTCCTGCGTTCATCCCGGAAGTTACATCTAGTCTGTCCACCTCACTCCACTGAGTTCTACTCCCAATCCTTCACTGTTCAATCTATCCGTCTTTGGAATTCTCTCCCCCTTTCTATACGTGAATCTCAGACACTTCCAATTTTCAAATCTCGTGTTAAATCCTACTTTCTTTCTCTCCCTTGACTATTGCTTGAGTGTTGTCATTTTCATGGTCTATCTTGGTTGAATGTTTTCTTTTGTGTGATATCCGTAAATCTGATATTATTCTATTGTGTTTATTTTACTTTATGTATGTGTAATATGTATATGTATGTTTATATACTTATATATATTTATATATTATGTATAATATGTATGTCTAAGTATATGTGTATTTATTAGAGGAGTCTGGAGTCAAATATATTATATATAAATATTTTCTTTCTCTGTCTTGCACTGCCCTTTATTCTGTCAATCAATCTATTTTCATACTTTCCTCTTTCCTAAGGTTGACTGGAAGAGATCGCTGTTTAGCGATAAGTCCGCCTATATTGTACAGCTATTATATGTTACATGTTTGTCCTAAAGTGTTTTGTGCAATAAAGAGTATCTATCTATCTATCTATTGTAAAATTAACTAACAAATGCACACACAACATGTAATCAAAATGCAATTATTTTTTATGTAGTCGTGAAACTCAGGTCTATTTAACCCTTTCGCATAACTATCGATATATTTGTATCGACACACCTCCCTAGAACAAAGGGCGCGGCCAAATGACTCGGGGGCGCTCAATCGTCGGATGACCTGCCTATCCCAGGCCCGGACTAAAGGCCCAGGCCCCGAATCAGGGCCCGGGGCCCAACTAAGCGCCTAGTAGCGAATTTGTTAATTTACAATATCATTATATATTATTATTATTATATTATATTTTTTGTTTATCAATAAGTACACCATTTTCTTTATACTACAAAGTAGCTTACGGTCCGCCCTATGGTAAGCTGTTACCGTCGCCCTATGGTAAGCTGGATGGCCTTGCCCAAGGATCTCCAAACCAACGCATACAGTGGATACCTCGATCTTTCGGAGATCATCGGTCCACCTTGTAGGAGGCCGCCCGAAGCTGCGTCTCCCGCGTACTATCAGATGGGTTGCTTGCATGTCTGCTGACTAGAATAAAAAATGTAATACAGGGGTGCCCCTATAATATTCCCAAAGGGCCCCGGGTAGGCCCTTGAATCCGGCCCTGCCCCGACCTACGTATAACCTCATATAGCTATTTATTCTTTGTTTGTATTGCAATAGGTATGTCTTTCATCGGGTTTTGGTTTGACCGATTGCGAATGAGTCAAAGGGTTAATTGTACCGTCAGGTTTGTCTATAGAGTGAGTCATTGTCTGGGGGTATTAGAACTATTAGATTTAAGAGTAGCCAGTCCATTTTTTCTAATTCAGTTTCCTATATTATAAAAAAGTACTCTATGTTCAGGACTAGCTAACTCTATTTAGCATTAGTCTCTAACATACACATTATACATAGAAACAACCAGACCACCGGTAATGCCGTGACCAGACCGATACAAACAGACATGTTTAATTGTTCATTGCACACAAATGTTAGACCGTGCGGGAATCGAACCCGCAACCTCTTGGTTTAATAACCGACTTCTCAACTATTACACCGAATCCGTCTACAAATGGTCAACCTCATAAAAAGGTATCATACCTACCTATGAAGGTATCATAATATTAATGTTACCGTTAATGCAGTAAGTAGTAAAAAACAGTAGTCAAGCTATCGACGCACATCTATGCGACTTGTACCTATCTACCCGACTTTTTTATTATTTATTTTTTTGTTCTTAGTGTTATTTAAATACGCTCACTGTCTTGCTTATTTATATCTGTTTTAAATGTTTTTCTCAGTAAGTGAATTGAAATATTCTTTAAGAGATAATAAAGTTCTTAAACCTAAAAATGTGCGGAAATCCGTTAGAGTGCAGATTAACTAGGTATTCTGTAGATAACCGGGCTGAATCAGTTAAAGTGGAGAAATTGATTCAGTTTTTACAAAAACTATAACAAGTAACATATAACAATGATGTCCCACCCAGAGGAATCTCTCGGCTACGTCGGCCAATCTTTACGATCAACCGACTACGCTTCTATTATAGTGCTGCAGTGAGTGCGCAAACTCAGGTGCACTCCCTATTCCCTCACTCTCATAGCAGGGTGACAGCAGTCTGACACGACCGAAGAGAGATCAGGCGCAGGACCAGGGGGGCCTGGACAAAGTAACATATCGACAGCGATAGCGAAATTTGCTAACTTCAATTTGTATGGATTTGACAGGTGCCTTAGAAAAGTCACGTGGTCAATCGATATTAAAAAGTAAAGCGCGCTCTACACTTAGCCCGCGGATCGCGCGCGATAGCTGCGAAAGGTCGCGAACGCTAAGTGTGGAGCCGTCTCCTATTTTATGCGAAACGGCTCCATACTTCGTTCGCGCCCTTTCGCAGTTATCGCGCGCGATCCGCGGGCTAAGTGTAGAGCGGGCTTAAGGGTTTTGACATGAGGTATCGCAAGTTGATCGATAACGAACGTCATAAATGCCGCTTGTCTAGGGGGGAAGATCATCTTAACACAATTGTAATATGTGACACTATTAATAAATACTACTTATTTACCTTATTTTTTTTTTGTTTCAGAGCAATAATTCTAACGAACACCGATGAAATAAGGGAACTAGAACTTTCGACTCTTTTCAAAGACCAAATATCGACAGAAAATGAAAGAAAGAAAGGGTATGTATCACCACATAAGCATTCATCTTAATTTCAGCTGAGACACATCCACTGCTAGACATTGGCCTCCCCGAAGAATCTTCAAACCGATCGGTTATGCGCCACCTGTGTCCAGTGGAGTCCCGCCGCCATCTTCACTGTAGTGTTATGTAATCTATGGCTGATTTAGTCTATGGGCATTAAAAAAAATTCAATTGAAAAGTAACGGTCCATTTGTAACTTGTGTTACTTTCAAATGCTTCATTTATGATATCGGTCCACCTTGTGGGAGGCCTACCACGGCTGCGTCTCCTGATACGTGGCCACCACCCGAAGACCTTTCCGCCCCCCAATGACCGTCAGTCCTCCTCGCAATGTGCCATGCCGATTACATCCTCAGGTTTGCAATTCCTTCATTCGCGCGCGCTATTGGTCACGCTCAAGTGCACATGCGCGAACTTTTCCCTCTCCGTCGATCGATGTTCAACAAGTTTGCCGGTACCTGTATTGTTGTCCAATAAATTATTAATGATTTTTTTTTTGCAGTACAAAGAAAAAACAAAAATCAGAGACATCTGAAGAATCCATAAACAATGTCCACCATACCACAGACGATTCAGGCATTTGACATCACAGAGTGCGACGGGAGAGCCCTAGGCGAAGCCCGAAGCACAAAGACAAGGACGAAAGACACAAAGACAAGAAGAAAGGAAAGAGAAAGAAGGAATCCAGCGACAGCGATAGTGACAGCAGCAGTTGAAAAAAGTAAAACGTCAAATTAAGGTTTTTAATTCGTTGACTTGGCTTAATGGCCTTTGAGGAGTTTTGACAGCGCGGGAAAGGGAAGCACAGATTATTGTGGTGTTGTCTTTGAATATTAAATTAATGTTAATGTAGGGACCTATAGACTGTGGTAATGGTATATAAAACTTATGTTAAGTATGTATTTCTAAAATCTATTGACTATAACCACTCATACGTCCACTGTAACCACAGTTACAGAGACCATATACCTCAGGACAGTCCGTGTAACTACAGTTACATTTTTAAGAATTCGCGCCCGCCGATTGTTTTTTTCTTTTTCTTATCGCTGTGGATGTTAATAGTCTGTAGTGTTGCTGTTTTTTGACGCTCTATGATATGTACCACACCTTATTTCAAGTGGAACATAACTTCGGCTCATGGCTACAAAAAAATAAATTGTCAAGTTGCTTGTTGTTTTTGTGGATCAGTGCGCGAGTGACTCCAGCTATTTTATTCGAGAAATCATGCCGTAAGTAATAAAATATTATTGTTTTGTATATCAAAATATTTATAATCTTACATATTTTCATATTTTATAACATTATGTGCGATTCCAGTCAGTTTTTAAGTAAAAATTTGGATCAAAAATAAGTCGGTGACTCTGTTTTTTTATTAGTGAATAATTGGAAGATCTAAAAAAGTTCTTATATTATATCGTAATTAAATGTTTTAATATAAAAACTTATTAATATTATAGCCTGGTTATTACCATACTTTCTTGAAATACTCCATATTTCATTCTGGATTAGACAATTTACCATACGTGAACTTCGATTTCACAAATCATGTAGCTTTAGTTTTTATTTTATTTGTAATATTTTTAAGATGATTTATAATGGGATTTTGGTTCCAAATGAAAGGCTATTAAATTACCTAAAACCCAAAATTGTTTTAATATTGTAAACGTCAAAAATATCTAATAAAAAAAATATTTAAATTGAAAACTAGGACAAAATTAGCATTTCTTAAAGTTCACTGTAAGATCATTAATAGAATATTATGTTAAAATCAAACATAACTATTGCCTAAAAATCGTCAACTAATGAGCCTTTCATTAGTATTTTTCATTTTGCGATATTTGAGTTATTTACTGAGTAATAAGCATTTATTTAGCATACGTCTCCTATCGATTTTATTTTGCGCGTATCACGTGACTCGCGGACTGTCCTGACAACCTAGCGAAACGCGCGCGGACGTTTGAGTGGTTATTATAATTATATATATATTTACTAGCTTTAAAATTCGCCGACCGATAATTACATACAGTCACGCATTTTTCTGATGGGGTAAGCAGAGACCAAATCTTTCCATTATTTTGCTAAAATCCTGGCTCACAATTTTGTTGCCCGTTTGTTTTGTACTTCTGACCTGACCTTTCTTAGTTTTCACGATGTTGTCCGGCATCGCCGAGCTAGCATCGTGGGCTCGTCTACTATAGTGGTAAATACGCACATAGAAAAATCCATAGGTGCGCACCGAGATCCGAACCATAGACCTCGCGCATGAAGCGAGGTTTGCAACCACTCGGTTACTAAGCCCTTGTGCAGTTATTTACCACACATAATTATGCCACAGTCTGTATTTCTTACTATTGTAGATAGTTTTGTATAAAAAACGATAACTGTCTTGTTTCTATAAGAATTAGATAATATAATATTGGAAAAATAAAAATTAGATTTCTTAGATTTACTTGTGTGAATAAAAATTTATATCGGAAAGTTTAAAAAGAGAAAGTTATACGATGAATTCTGGTCGAATCAACTAGATCATAAGAATAAATTATTTTAATATTTTTTGGTGTTTCAAACCACATATTACTATGGTATAAAATTAGATAAGTATATTATATAAAGACTTTTATTGTGAAAGGAAATATATAGTGCCTTTATGTGCCTTTACTCGTAATATTTTCCTAAGCAAGCGCGCTCCATTGTAGACCGCATAGTTGTTTAACATCAGACAACTTTGTGGTCAAGTGCTGGCTTTGTCCAAACATAAAAAAATATATTTTATAAACCGAGGCAGTTGGAGTAATTTAAAGGTAGAGTTGGTCAATACATCTCTGAGTAAAACTGTTCTGTGGTCAATACAATTTTCTCGTAGTTTTCTCGTAGTAGGTACCCTCTCGTAAAAAAAAAAATTGGTACTTTATTATTATTTATTGTAAATATAACACGACATTGTTAAAATAAGTAATTGTTACGACATGTAATTTTAAAAACTATTTTAATAAAGTTTCGTAGATTTTTTAATAAAAACATTTGAGAACTAAAGATATTGTTTTTTTTTTTACAGATCACTTGTTTGGTATCCCTGCACTTAGATTGAGAATTCGTAAATAGGTAAAATTTTGATTCCCCCTTAATGGGCCATCACCTTTTCGCAGTAGGGGAGCTTAGTAGCCGAGAAATAATAATATCTCTGGACATTATTCACACAGCGCCATCTAGCCCCAAACTAAGCATTAGCTTGTGCTATGGGTGCCAGACAACGGATAAACATTACTTAAATACTTTTTTTTTGTAAACACATACATATTATTATGTATTATACATAGAATTAGAAACACCCAGACCAATACAGACATGTTCATGCACACAAATGTTTGTACAGTGCGGGGTTCGAACCCGCGACCTCTGGTGTTCTAGCCATCTTCTCAACCATTACACCACAGTATTACAATATTTGTAAAACTGTGATTACACTACGGCTCATCATAATGCGAGGAATGCGTTGATAACAACAAGCTAGCGAGACATCCGGCCGTGACTATTTAATCCCACTAAACTCCCACTACCCACTAAACTCCCCCAGTTTCCCTTCACACCCGAAAAAAGACGAGCCAGTGCCAGTCTTGCGGTGATTGCCCGGCCCATTTCCGAACACTCCGCCATGTTGCTTTCAGGGCGGGAATTCAACCTCACCGGTTTTGTGATATTTTGGATCATGATTTAAGATAAATATTTGATAAGAACTATAATATTTATTATTTATTTAATAATTACCAATTCAGAACATGCAACAGTAACCTTTATTTAAACCAACAATAAATTATTAAAAACTATTTAAATTTCAAAATGGCGGGCGTCAATATTCCCGCGCTTCTGGCAATTCGCAGCCATATTTGAGATAGAAAGCGCGCCAAAACAGTGCACGGTCTGGAGTGAGCGCGTTGACGTATTGAGGTTCCAAGTCTATGGCGAGATGGTGAGGGTATGGCAGCCATTCTCCGTTACCTGGATCTGGAGTTGGAGTTCTGAAAACAGGTAAAGTAGTTAGTAAAATTGTTGTATGAGAGGAGAACCAGCAGATATTATGTGACACCGCCCGCCACTAAGGCGCCTGTAGAACAATGTAGGTACATAATTGTAATCGAGCAAGTTCATAACTAAATAACTTGAATGTGTTTGCACAGCCTTTTAACATTGAAATCAAATCATCTTGACAATTATGGCTCTGATTGAATCACCACGCTTTCCAAATGCAGATTAGTGACGGGAATTGAACCTTTTTTTTTTTTTTTTTTCTCGGAGGAGAATGCAGAAACTCGAGACTACGGCTTAAATTAATCCACTAGACCACCGAGACGTTTTTCTTTACGGAAAAGGCCGTGGTGAGAAACTTAGTTAGGAACCTGGTTCTGAAAATGTTTAAAAAGAAATCTTACCCGAACTTAGCAAAGTTAGTCCACATCATAGTCATAAAAGTGACCATCCTTGCATCTTCTTCATCCATTGGCAGTGGCAGCCTCTCCAGCTCAAATACGTAGAACAGCTCATCTTGATTAGCAGTTGCTGGAAGACTGCTATTAGTCAGAAGCCTTCCCAAATTCCTATTCCCAATATAGTTAAAAATGTACTGGAACACCGGAGCATCTGTTCTATTAGCGTACATATCTGCAAACAGCATCATAGGACCAACATACGAAAAATCTGAATTCATATTTATTATACCTCCTACAATAGTCTCATCCGAGTCTGAACTTGCAAAGTATGTATCTTTAATAGTGTTTCTGTAGTCTTCTCTTTCATCTTTCGGTATGATGAGACTTCTTTGATCTAAACAGGAGTAATCCTCATTCTTTATTCTGTCCATTTGACTGGTTATTGTGAAGTAATCGAGAGTACTAGGCAATCCTTCGACAGTGTTTAAGCCGATTATAATTGGGACTCCATTGTAACGTCCGCTTTTCAATATGTTATAAGGAGTATCTGTCAAAAACGGTTCTTCTCCCTCAAATACATCTTCTACAGATGGCACGAAGACTGATTTAGCATTCATCTGCTTCGAAATAGCCTCTTCTACTTTCATAATCGGTGTATCTGAGTAGATATTTAACAACTCCTCTGGATCCATTGAATTTACTCCCAAAGACTTGGCTACTTGACTAGCAGTCTTTAGGGGATTTGGGTCGAAAGAATGAGGTGAGAACATCGTTCCACTTTCAGAAATCACTTTATGGAAGAGTCCTTTAGTCGATTCTGATAATGTCAAATATATAGCCGCTGCGCCTCCACTGCCTTGTCCAAAAACAGTTACATTGTCATGGTCTCCACCAAACGCGTAAATATTATCCCTAATCCATCTCAAGGCTGCTCTAATGTCTTTCAATCCAGCGTTACCAGGTGCATCCTCGATACCTAAGTTTAGGAAACCGTAAGCATTCAATCTATAGTTGATAGTAACTACAATGACTCCATGGCTGACAAGGTATTGAGGCCCGTAGAAGCTAGGGCTTCCGGAGCCGACTCCGAAACCTCCAGGGTGGAGGAAGACCATGACGGGCAGGGAGGAGTTGAGGAGATGGCTTGGGGAGAAGATGTTGAGGACGAGACAATCCTCATTGTCACTGGGGACAGCGAGGGGGTCATTGCAAGGGAACTGGGGGCAGAGGACTGCTCGGTTCTCTGCTTTGTAGATTTCGGCGTGTGATGGAGGTTCTTCAGGGGCCTGGAAGAAAGGCAATTTAAACAGATTTGGTGTAACAGGCAAGACAAGAATACAAGAGGTCACAACTCACAATACATGTTCAGTTACTGCACAGTAAAAAATGGTTATTTCAGTGAGTTTGATGTAAACAACATTTTTTCAAAGTAAAGAAAGAAGAATGGACATGCCAAAGTATTTAATTTTTTTTTTATTTAATTTACCACACTTATTATTCTTAAGTATAATATAGAAGTAGTGGACTACCACTGATAATATAATACCTACTAAGGTATTTTATCAGTGGTAGTAGCAATATAAAACAATAATAAACATTACTTATTTAAAACACAAAACAATAATACTTGCCCGAAATTTCACAGGAACGCCGTATCTGATCCCCAAATATTCGTAATACAGCCCATTGGAAGCCAAACTGCCTTCAACTTTTCCATATTTAGTGGTCACTATGTGCGTTCTTTCCGAACAGAAAACCGCGCCAAAAATTGCGCAACTGACAGCTAATGTCAAAACGCTCATTTCCAAAGACTTAAAATTAAACTGTACTTTTCAATCCAAGTAAGTCTTTTTATACAAATTCATTAACATTGATTAAAATCAGGTGTATTACTTATTCTATCAAGTTACATAAGCTCTAATACAAAAGAATAATACAAATTTTGAACCTTAATTGTCGTTGTTTAAGAATTAAAATGGATTTATGAGATATCATCATACGTGCCGATTTCAAGTTTCATCTATCGGTTTTAAATGAAATGTTACATCAATTATGTACGTGTTATAAACTATTAAGTAATGTTGTAGTTCTCGATAACGCTTACTAATGGTTTGCATTTGTTTTGAAAACAAAAACAGTGAAAGACATTGTCTAATTTGGTTCATATTACGGATTTCCTCAGGGATGTAAACTAGGCCCACTTTTATTTCACTCGTATTAAATTAAAATTCCAAATAGAAAAACACAGACCTGTCTACGTACACCTTATTTAATGCAAATTTGTATATACATTAAATAGGTACTATGATTTTATTAAATACTTGGTGTTGAAAATAGCATTATTATTATCATCATGATGATGTATATTCTCCGCAACGCAAGCGCAAGTGTAGTCGTTTATGCGCCATTTTTACGAAATGCTTTTTTTACATACCTACCACAAAATTCTAACATGTTTATCATTTTACAACTTACTAATTTATCTTCTAACTTTAAGATTTACATTTCACTTTTCGAAGATGGTCTGTGACTTTCAATCCAAGTGTATTGGCTGTTAATTACAACTGTATAGCCAGAACACTGCAAAAGATATTTTATCATTGCGGCATATATCACATCTTTTGGCGTAGCCAGCCAGCGGCAGCCATTACGAGTATACCTACCCTGAAAATACCCGAAGACCCCTCGAAGAAGTGAAGAAAGAAAAATGGCAAAAATTAACTCAACAGATGGCGCTGTACGCAAAAAAACATTATTCATGCTTATTATTTTATTAATGAATAAAATTTAGTTAAAATCATTTTACAGAACCATTTTGTAAAATTTAATTTTAGTTATTTATTGTCTTGTAATTTTGTATTTTAGATTTTGGAGAAACCTAAATTATTATAGACGCGTAAGTTCCTTATAACGAAACGCAAAGTCGAACGTGAAAAATCAAAAAACGTCCAATTTGTCATTTGATTCTGACATTTCTCAGGTTATTTTGGAGAAAGGCAAATCGAAGTTTTCTCAGAAGAAAACTCTTTAATTAAGGTCAACGTTTATGGAAAATTAGTTATTACGGCGAATAATCCATGAGCACATCGTTTTCAAAGCGATATTTCTATTTCTTTGCTCGCAACGGGATCATTCATTATCATCTGAACAACTGCATACGTGTTTATACAAAATCGCCAAGAATCACCAATAAAGTGTACTTCGAGACATGCTACAGTGAGTTGTAGCATTACAAGCGACTTTCGGCTCAGTTATGAATAAAAAATCGGCTCGTACTGGTCCTAAAATAAGAATTACACGTCCTGTCAATCGTGGTAAGAAACTCGAAGATAATCATCTTCTAGGGCCGAATGGTATAGATGAAAGGAAGTTTATTTACACCTGTCAGTACTGCAGGCTGAAATTCACCCAAAACAGCCATTACTTCAGGCACATGACGTCAAATCACGAATTACAACAGAGACAGGCTACATTCGAGTGTAACGAATGTCAAATTGTATTTTCAAAGAAAAGTAACCTGGATCTGCACTGCCAGACTCATCACCAGGCTAAGAGTAAGTCAAAATGCGAGAGCTGCGCCATCACATTCAAGTCGAGATACTGTTTACGAAGACATTTGAAGCTCAAACAGATACTACAAGAGAACTCGTGTATAAAATGCCAGAAAAAGTTCATGAACAAAGACCAACTGTCGAAGCATGTGCAGAACAAACACACGTTCAAGAACGTAACGTTCCAGTGTGATTTTTGTTCGTTGAAGTTCAAAGCGAAGGAGTCGTTGGTGAGCCATCTGAATCGTATACACAAAAGGTTATGATTTAAGAAAATTGTTTAGGCTAAGCGTAATTTAATGCAGTTAAGGTTTATTTGAAGACATGCGCTTTGTCCGATATGTAATATTGTGTCTATGATAATTTCTCATTGATGGTTGCTGCATACGGTAAAATAAGCCACAAAATAAAACACTTGATGTTATACTATCTGGTTCAAAAGCTATTAGAATAATACCTTTTGGAGTTGAGTTATGCAACAGTGATGACTGACGCACACAATGACAAAATAATGTGTTGCGAACGTTATGGACAGGTACAGGTTACGTCATATGTCGCTCAATCCAAAAGCAATTATCCTAATAGCATTTGAATTGGATAATAATAATGATTAGGATTTAGGGCTTATTTCACCACTGTAAGATAAGCTTCTTTTAATATATCTTCCAGAAAACAATGACACTGCCTTTTCAATATATATAAAACTCAAAGGTGACTGACTGACTGACATAGATAGATATCAACGCACAGCCCAAACCACTGGACGGATCGGGCTGAAATTTGGCATGCAGGTAGATGTTATGACGTAGGCATCCGCTAAGAAAGGATATCTCGATATTCCCACGAGAACGGGAACCACGCGGGTGAAACCGCGGGCGCCCGCTAGTCTTTATTATAAAACTGATAAAAATAGGGCTGGGATTAAGTCCATAAAAGAAGAGAATGTCTAGAATATTTGGCAGATAAATAAATAAGCAACTTTCTGACAGTGGGAAAACTAGCCCTTAATCAATTATGTGATAACTACATTATCACACATTCAAAAATAGTATATTATCCAATTCAAATGCTATTAGAATAATACCTTTTGGAATTGAGCAAAAAATTTCGTCAACTGCGCTTGCCCGTAACGTTAGCATCCAATAGCAACACATTATTTATGTGTGTGTGTAAGTCATCACTGTCGCGTCATTCAACTCCAAAAGGTTGTATCCTAATAGCATTTGAACCAGATTAGTTGTTTTTCTTTTTAATTTTTGCTTATATGTATTGTTACAGTCTAAAAATATGTATTTTGTGGCTTATTAATATAGTTTGTATCATCAGAAACATTAACTTACAAAGCTAACTTAGTAAATTGCTGGCAATACTATATTCCCTCCAAAAGTAGTCTCTTTGTATGGATATATCAGGGTTCGAAATTATAATATTTTTAAATCCCATGTTATCATAACATAATGATAGGTAATAATGCCAATATCAAGATTATTATATTATCCGGTTCAAATACTATTGTGATAACCCTTTGGAATGGTGTGAAAAATGATGTTAACTTCACTTGTCTATAACTTTAGCAACGCATAATATTATCTCTGTGTGTGTAAGTTACTGTCGTGTAACACAACTCTAAATGGTATTATCCTAATAGCATTTAAATCGGATAGACATTGCTTTACAAATACCTTGATGGTATTTAATCAATTTAATGTATTCTGCATTGTACAGCGTAGTGTGGCCACAAATTGAATAGGCCAGTGACTTACCATCAGGTAGGTTGTATGCCTGACTGTGACCTAACTGATAGAAACTATCTAATACATAATATTTACGAACCCTGAACTCTGAAGTAAATGCATGCTAATTTAATTGGTTGCAGCAACTAAAGTAATTTGTTCTTTACTGTTAATAAAATAAGACATATTATTGGTAACCTATGCTCAAGTTAATTAAAGCTTGAGTGTGTAGAATGATTCCATGTTGAACTTCCAGTTCCCTTCACTGGTTCAATCAGGGGGTTTGGTAGGACAACATGGAAAAATTCAAAGTGTATACAGTTGATAAAGTGTTTTGTGAAGATTGAAAAAGAAGGACCACTTTTTTTTTGAGATTTCAATTTTTTTTCTTTTGTTCGCTATTTATGATAATATACCTTTAGGTAACTTATTGTTCATAATTGTTAAGATTCATGTTCTATGAGAATGCACTGCCTCCATAGTAAATAAAAAATATTAGTTTTTTTTTCAGTTTACCTAATTTGACGAATTGTCCAAAAGTTTAAGAACTGTCCATACTCTGGGGTCCTATATGTCCTGTATGTATTATGAAGATGATTTCAATAATCGAGGCTTGCCCTACAGTGGGACATTAATAGGCTGATACATTAATTTTGTACCATCCTCGCTATATGAGATTTGTCTTATGCTAAGCAAAAAATATGTTTAAAACTACATATTTTTATGTAATAAATATTCTAGATTATTCTTTGTTTATAATTATAACTAAACTTTGTGAAACACACTTGAAATAATTGTTGACTTCTGTATACATATTATACAATGTGACAGAAAAGTTGTAATAAGGTTTGTGCAATGACGTTCAATATACAACTAGACACCCAATCTCTAAGAAAAATTCCTCAAAAAACGTCCGAGTGGCTTTGACACTGATGACATTAACACATTCGTTCAAATTAACACCTTATTTCGTGGCATTTAGTGTTTAATGTCAATTGTTTACAACTAAACGAAAACTCTGCCCAATAGTCGGGTGGGCAGACTTTTGCTTCGGACAATATTTGAGCGTGATTGTGAGTCTAGTTTTTTAATTGAACGTCATTGGGTTTGTGATATCTTTAAACAATTTTAATTACTGGAATTTACAATTGTATTGTAATAATTAAGTATTGATTGAATTAATGGTGTATTTGGTAGTGGCCCTATGTGCCAGGGGTTGTGGGTTCGAATTCCAACCAAAACAGTCCCCGCTTTGGGCCTGTTTCGTGTTAGGACTATTTCAGAGTCTAACTAGTTAGGTACCACCATTGGCTGTGTTCCGGTAATATTACAGTACATTTGAAACCAGAGGTTTCCTGGTGAAGTGTCCCTCAATGTAATAGGCCGCAGTGGCTGCTAACCATCAGGTAGACAGCATGCTTGTCTGCCAACCGAATAAGAAAAAAAATTTGCTAGTAGCAAAACGGTGCTGCCAACTTACAAATTAATATCAATATTTTCTGTCACATTGCTAAAACTAGTACTTATATGTATAAAACTTATTTATGTATTTCATAGAATGCTTTAATAACATAATTTTGTTTATTTCGTATTTATCTGTGTCATGTCATGTAGGTATTTATATAAGAGTTAGTTTAACCACTGACAAAAGTTCGTGATAAATTATCTGACGGATAACCTAGATGTATCTTGTCAATTTCACGAGCCATTTGGTGTAATGGTCGAGAAGTCGGCTATTTCACCAGAGGTCGCGGGTTCGATCCCCGCAAGGTTCAAACATTTGTGTGCAATGAACATGTCTGTTTGTATCGGTCTGGGTTTTTCTATGTATAAATAATATGTAGGTATGTATTTACAAAAAAAATATTTATCCGTTGTCTGGCACACATAGGACAAACTAATGCTTAGTTTGGTTTGGGGCTAGATGGCGCTGTGTGAATAGTTTCCAGGGATATTTATATAATAAAAAAAGAAGACATTGTCTTTGTTATCACAAAGTTGTCAGTGGTTAAACTGGCCCAATAAGTAGATAATTACTAATGAGGAAACAAGCCAATTTAGAATCTTTTCTAAATTGCCTTGACCAGGAATAGATTCCTGGAATATGCGCTTTACAAGTTCACACTAATTTGTTTTTGAAAATACCTATTTGAACTGATAAATGGCAGCCATTTTGTATTTTTTTTTTTCCATGGCACAGATTCTAGTTATATAAATTGTTACATAGATATAAGGATGTCTTAGGTTGTCTAAATTGCTAAATGTAAAACTCTCCCATACCTGGACTGGCTAGCTGCCCCCAGTCTTGACTGTGTTCCCACAATATTCTCAAAATCTTAACCTTTTGGACGCCAACGTTGTCTATACTTGACAAGCACCTGCGTGCCCTGTGCGCCAACGAAGACAACGACTTGATAAAAACCCTGCCTCTAAAAATATGAAATAAATAAATGTTTAAAACTAATACTGGAAAAAGTTTCAATTTTTTTCCCACTAGTACCCAGTGGGGACGACCGGGAATAAACCGTAATTTTTCCTTTCATTTGACAATAAAGACCCAGCTCTGGCGTACAGGACACGACACAGTGCGTTCGTAGCTGGGCGTTCAAAAGGTTAACGCCTCGATGGTCTAGTGGCTTAACTACCGGGCCGTGATCTCGGGGTCTTAAGTTCAATTCCCGGGTCGAGCAAACTTTGTGTCGGTCTTTTCGGCTACAACTCGGGTTTGTGATCGCCTATCCGGATTTGGTAAGCGTGGTGATTAAGCCAGCATGTAACGATAACTTGATATCAAGAGAAAAGAGGACTAAAAGCAGTCAGGACAACCTAAGATGAAACACATCGGGTCATTATTGAGATCTGTTTGTTTAATTATAAGGTAAAGTGATTGTCTCTCGAAAGAACTGTAACTCGAAATAAATGAACAGTATTTCTGTGTATTTTTTTTTATTTTAAACTTTCAATTTCATTTTAAATCAACTTTTTCCGCCTTCTTGGAACAGTGGCTAAGCCGCCGGGTATACGAATTACTGGTAATACCTGGAGGTCGTGGGTTCGATTCCCGCCATGAGTTTGGTTGGTAATAGGACTTATGAGTCCGACTGGCTAGTTATCTAGTGGTAGCTACCACCCCACAGATGAAATCTGCCGACATAGCAGCTTTGGCTGTGTTCCGGCAATATAAAATGTGGGTGGCAGTACACTTGAAATCAAAGGCTCGAAGATCAAAGCTCATCTGATCTTCGAGCCTTTAATTACAGTGTGGCAACACATTGAGGAACGCTACTTAGTAAAGTGTCCCTCAGGGGAATAGGCCGCAGTGGCCGCTTACGTTTAAGTAGGCTGCCGACTGACAAAGCATTAACGGCGCGCTGCTGCGGCCCTAGGAAAAAAGGCGGCAGAGTTTACCCACTTAAACTCTCCGCGATACTCCCTCCCCCTACCGTATGGTAATGGGCTCCGAAAACCATGGACAGACATTACAACATCACCAAAGAGCTGTATTCAGTTCAGACTTGTTTTTTGGGAAGCGTATTACGCGCCGCGTCACCCTTCCCGGGGCAGGGCCGTGTTTTCCAGCGCCCTGACTGAAATGCGTTCTGCTCCGCCCCCAGCATGAAAGAGGGGTGGGGTTTACCCACGGGGTAACTGCAGAGATGGTCACCCTTTTTTTTTCCTCTGTTCCATGAGCAATTTACTGGGAAATTGGGAATGAATGATAAATGCAAAATTGTGATGTGATTCTCTTATTATTTAGTTTACAAACTAGGTATAATCTTGTGTAAATGTTTGGAACGAATAACAAACATTCTATAATATAAAAGAAATATGTACAACACTTCAATTTAAAAATACATTAACAATTATTTTCGCAAAGTTTAAAAAATTAAGTACATTTGGACACAATACAACTTTCAAAGTAGAAATACGATTTTTTCCCAGCCCTAATACCTATAGGCCTATTCCCATTTCCATTGCAATCAGGGAGCCTCGCTCAAAACACTGCCAACTCCTCTTATTTTTTATCCTTCTATTTAATATCAAGAAATTAATATTTATTATAAAAACAAAATAATTATTGTTTTAGTACATTATAAGCATATGATAAGCTTAGGGTCTTGATGCCCTTTGAATAAAGAATATGGAAGGACGTAAAGGGACATAATAAAATGTATTTATGCTGAATCAGACAGGCGTGCAGCCCACCTGAAGGTTGATTTTTAAAAGTATGACCATATAAACTTAATATTTTGAATGTTGTGATGAACATTTACATGCATAATATATCAATTTATAACAAATCTGTAGACTTCACTAACTTTCCATTTAATAAACCCATTTTATGTTTCTCTCTTACATGTCGAACGACATGGTCTTTACGTTTGTACATCTGCCCGCAAATAGGACACGATACAATCTGATTCAAATGCTGCGATTTGACATGCCTTAACATATGATCACGTCTTTTGAACGTCATTTTACAGTGTATGCATTCGTGTCTTGTGTCGGTTGATACGTGCACAAGTTCGTGCATGTCTAGTTCAGTCAGATTGTTGCATTTAAACTGGCATTCTCTACAGTTAAATATCTCTGGTTTCTCCGAGTGTTTTTTCTTTATATGTTTAAGTAAAATATCTTTCCGTTGGTAGTCTTTGCCGCAGACTGGGCATTTACAGAACTTTTGGAACGTGTGGAGGCTATGTATGTGTCTTTTTAAGTGGTCCTGTCTTCTAAAAGTGGCGTCACACATATTACAATTCAATATTTTTTTCTGCCCATGCATTTCAATATTGTGATGGGAATATTCGGTGAAATCTTCGAAATGTAAGTCGCAGTGCCCACAGTAATTGTTAAATTGTTCATTTACGATCTCGGGGGCATCAGCAGATCTTGGTTTAAGTAAATTCTCGTCAAAAGCAGCCGCGAAGGGGTTTGCGGCGTATTTGTGACCGTCTTCTCCGATAAAAAGAGCGTTTTGGTAACATTGTTGTTTAATGTTACCAGACATTTTAGACGCTATATATTTAGTTTTTCTTCAATTAAACTTGTAGGATTTGTGATGTGGTTTTGTTGAATAAAAATAACAAATCGCACGAAATATTATCGATCACCGAATTTGTCAATGTCAATTTTGTATGTTTGACTTTTTACTTTTTTTATGTAGTCTTCATAGAAAGATGTGGCTTTGGACCACTACAGAGATCGATAAACGGCTAAACCACAGACCAGAGATTAAAATAGACCCCGCAAGTACGTCAATTTGTATGAGAACCAACCGTGCCATATTTTTTGTACCTACTGTGACGTAACGAGCGCGATTTAGTGATGAGAAGTAGGGACACGCCCACTTCGTCTCGATTCTCGATTCGATTATAAAAATCACTACATAATATAAAACACAAAGTCGCTTCCTGTCTGTCTGTCCCTATGTATGCTTAGATCTTTAAAACTACGCTACGGATTTTGATGCGGTTTTTTTAAATGGATAGAGTGATTCAAGAGGAAAGTTTATATGTATAAAACATGCATAATATAGTAGAGAAACACTGATGATTTTAGAGGTTTTTAATTTAAGGTCGTAAATAATCGCATTTTTTTGCGCTTACATTGCAAACGCTGGCTGAACCCTACGAGATAGATCAAAATAATGTACTACACTATTGTACACCTTAAAAAGTTTTACAAAAAAGTCCGCGATGGTATATGTCTATCTCTTAGGGATAACCCACAATAACCATTTTCCTTTACTTATTACGATAAAATAATGGCTTATTTACGAAAAAGTGATTTTAAGCAATACAGTATTAATCCTTATCCAATAAAGTACCATAAATAAATTGTGCATGTAATATAGATCAATATGGCCCTTTACATCATGTAATTTAAATGAATAGTTTCGAAGATATTACAGATTTAAAATGCAGGGACATAGCGATTGCGGCGGTACTGGCCGGGGAGCGGATGGATGAACTTTTGTTATTCTTTCACGTAAAAACTACTAATTGATTTTAATGAAACTTTACAATAATATAGCTTATACATAAGGATAACACATAGGCTACAATTTACAAGATATTCCCGCGGGATAACGTCCTATACACTACTACTGTTCACGCGGGCGAAGCCGCGGGCGGAAGGCTAGTTTATAAATAAATAAATTATTATTTTTAACTAATGTTAATAAATATCCATTTTTAAACTCTTCTTAATTTGTACGCCGGTTGACAGTACCTAATGTAACCTAATTGTCACTTTATGCTTGATTTTATTTTTCACATTGTCAAATAGCCTATTATCATTCCTGCTTCCAAAATCGACTAGGTACCTTTAATCGATTTTAATACATTATGTGTATGTTGCATAGAACGAACATCACTAAACGCTGTATTTGACTAAAAACGCCTGTGCCACGAAACTTAAACGATATGCGAAAGTACCGCCTTGTTTGATATTCATTGCTTATAAAGCACGCAATACAATTGGAAGGCCAGTATAAAATACGCAATGTATTACGAAATTGCGATTCACGCGGCTTAAGCATTATTTACATAATTGTTTTCTCAAAATTGATAAATAATTCATTTTAAAATAAATTACGCGTATTCAGATTACAAAATGACTTACCGATGAAAGGAAACATCTTTGTTTTGTGGAGTGGGTGGATCTACGTAGAATGTTATTTTTGATAAAAAATTTAGATTTTTTATCAACCCACGTGCAGAGCTTCAGTACAATATAGGATCTATAGTTTTCAAGATTCTAAGCAATTGTATATTAAAAGCACACAAATCCGACCTATACTAATCAAAATATTGACAAAAGAAGAAAAAAATACGTTCAGAATAATGACTGCGTATTAGGAAAATGATATTTCTGTAAAGAACAATGACCTGTGTTGATAACAATGACAAACTTATAAATGTTTTTGAAATATCAGGAATAAAACCCAATTTTGTAGGAAACATGACCTAGTAACAATCTGTTGTTTTTAATTTATATAATTTCCTAACCTTTCGCCCGCGGCTTCGCCCGCGTGAACTATAGGACGTTATCCCGCGGGATTTTTATAAATTATAGCCTGTGTTATTCTGATGTATACTATATTATTGCCTCAACCGCTATAATAGCGTAAGTCCCTGCATTGTAAAACTGTTATCTTCGAAAATATTCATTTAAATTACATGCTTTAAAGGGCCACATTGATCTATATTCTTCTTCTTCTTTGTCGTCACACTCTTGGCAGAGTGGTCGTCACATCAGGGGTGGTAGCAACCTTTACAATCCGCCACCACTCATCTCGTACTGTAGCTCTTCTTGTGCATTCATGGAGTGGACCATTGAATGTAGCCTTGACTTGGTCGGTCCATCGCATCGGTGATCTACTGCGCGCTCTAGCGCCTTCGACTCTCCCCTGCACCACAAGTCGCTCCATAGAGATCTATGAAGACAGATGTCTTCTCGACGTATGATATGTCCAAAGAAAGTGAGAATACGACATTGGACGATGGAAGAAAGACGCTGTTTGATGTCGAGTTCTTGGATGATTGAATCGTTGGTTTGGAACTGTGTCCAAATAGTATAGGTACCAAGCAGGTACCAAACCTATAGCCATCATAACCTCTGTATTTGGAAAGGTGTTTGATTGAGCGGATAATCAACTCCCAACTTGTCCGCTAACTAGAAGATCATTACTACATGACCGACAGTATAGTTTCAGACCAAAACGGTCCACGGGTGATCTTCTAGCTTACGTATCGCACCTCTGGGGGGAGGATATGGAGAAGCATGGTGAATCTATGGCTATTAGCCTGGATATTGCCAAGGCTTTTGACCGTGTTTGGCATCGCTCGCTTTTTTCCAAGCTTCCGGCATATAGTCTGCCAACTCGCTTATTATGCGACTGGATTGCGGGATTTCTGGAGGGTCGCAGGATTCGTGTCCTCCGTGATGGACGCGCTTCTCGCTTCCTCCCAATAAATTCCGGAGTGCCTCAATACCTGTCGCCGACTTTGTTTCTTCTGCATATCAATGACATGTTATCACTAGGTAATATTCATTGCTATGCGGATGACAGCACTGTCCACGCACGATATTTCGGAAGACTTGCGGCTAAACAGACCGAAACCGAGGAAAACAGGAATCTTCTTGTCGCCGAACTTGACGAGGTCCTGGACCGCATATCCAAATGGGCTGCCAGCAATCTCATCGACTTCAATGCCAAGAAAACACCTGACAGGTGTGTTTGTTTTCTGCAAATCTTCTCCTTTTCTTTCCCATTCCACTCTTCAGATCACGCCCTTACCAATACAGGATAGCCTAAGCATCCTTGGCATCGATGTTCGTAGCAACTTGAACCAACGGGAATAATATATCAAGAGCGTCATCAGAACAGCTTCCCGTAAACTCGGAATGAACAGTATGAGACGATTTTTCACTCCGGTGCAGCTTTGTCTCTTATACAAGGCACAGGTTCGCCCGTGTGTGGAATATTGCTCTCATCTCTGGGATGGTTCCGCAAAGTACTTATTGGAGGCCCTCGACAGGTTGACGACGTGATATCCGTATTGTCGATAATCAAGAAGTGACTAAGACCCTAGAACCTCTTCAGTTACGTAGAGACGTTGCTAGTCTTAGTGTTCTCTACCGTCTCTATAATGGGGAATGCTCTGAAGAGTTATTCCAACTCATCCCGTCCTCCCCTTTTCACTCCCGAACAACACGCGCCGGACTGCGTTGCCATCCCCATACCATCCAGACACTGGTGGCCCGTACCAAGAGGTATAGTTCCTCTTTTTTGCCCCGTGCCATTAGGTCATGGAATGCCCTTCCGGCTCATGTGTTTCCTTCCTCCTATAATCCAGGGCTTTTTAGGCGGGGCGTGAAGCGGCATCTAAGCAGGCCTTCAGGGTGAGGGTGACTGGCTCAATGGGTACTTTGTTCTATTGAGCCAGTCAGCCTTAATTTTTATTTTATTTGGACCTCACTTCCGCTTACCATCAGGTGGAGTGAGGTCATCCAGACTGCTCCCATATAAAAAAAATTCAGACCGATATCAAGGCTAACTTGCTCCATTTTACTCAACAGGGATTATCTTTAATATTGCCGATGCTTGTTGCAAATAGGGTTGTGTCATCTGCATACTGCAAATTTTAAATTCTATAACCTCCAATTGTGATTCCGTTTGACCAATTCTCGAGTGCTATTCTCATAATGAATTCTGTGTAGGTGTTAAACAGCAATGGTGATAAAATGCAGCCCTGACGGACCCCGGCACTTGGATGAAAGTGATTTGACGACACGTCGTTCGTTCTCACCGATGCTGTTCCTTCTTCATAAAGCTTCCAAGAAAGGTGCACCAGATGTTTAGGTGTTCCCATAGCCAGGAGAGTCTCCCAAAATACTGGCCACCTCACTGAGTTGAACGCCTTTGAGAAGTCAACAAAGCAAATATAGGTCGGCTTGTTGAACTTTCTGGCTTTTTCAATGATCTGGCGCACATTCAGAATCTTCTCACGAGTACCCCTCCCTTTTACAAAACCAGCCTGTTCAGGAGAAATTTCCTTAGATTTATATGCAGTAGAATTTTACTTGCATGTGAAATTAAGGCTATTAGGCGGTAGTTACTGCATATTTTAGTGGAGCCCTTTTTATGTAGAGGTACGAAGACTGTGTGAGTCCACTTCGGGGCCAGATTCCTGATTCCCAAATTTTGTTACACAGGGTATGAAAGATATCGACACCATACACCCCTGATGCTTTGATGGTTTCAATTGGTATGGCATCTCTTCCTGTAGCTTTTCCGCTTTTTAGTCGCCTGATAGCGACCCGAACTTCGTCCCTCAATACATGTACTCAGTACATGGCTCTTTTTCTTCGTCATGGGCTCTGTCAGGAAATAGTTGTGAGCATGAGGATCTCCAAACAAAGACTGACAGTCCAGGTCCTTCCAGGTTTTAGATATTGCATCTATTTCAGTCAGTAGTTCGCATTGTGGGTTCTCTAATAGCCCATGTTTTAGAAGAAAGGGTTTTGGTGATGGATCTTATTTTTTGATGCAGGTCGCCTGTTTGGTGACTATCAGCATGTAGCAGCAATACGTGATATGTTAGTTTCATAGCGATATCAAGGAAATATTACTGTAAAAAGAAATAAAATCATTATTCTCAACGCAAGTCATTGTCATAAACAACATTTGTCATTATTCTCAACCAGCGTCATTGTCACCTTCATCAAGATTTAGAACAATGACGTTCAGACAAATGATGAATTTGAAAAGGACAAGTCGAAACACGTCTAAAAGGCGTGGCAGCTAGTTAATGTTATGATTACGGTATTAAACACTTGTATCTTTATTCTAAATTGTTGCAAAAGAACGTAGGCATGAATATAAATTGAATTTAGATAGAGAAATAACAATGACTATAGAAGTGTCAATTGTTGTAGAATGAACTTTAAAAACTTATCAGAGCCAACAACGTGCGTTTTTCCGCGGTGAAGTGCGTTGATCGACTGGGGAGCAGGGCGGGGTGTCTGGTCACACACTTAAGTGTTCTACCTTATGTCTCAAAGTTGCGATAATCTTGAAAACAAGAACTGCGCTGACCAATGACTTAATTTTGTAAACTTTTTTTGATCCAATATTTAGAGAACTAAATGGTTCGATAACTACTTTTGTTTTTTATTAATCGGTAGTGTTATAAACGTAATATATATTTCTTAGAAAATGTGTGCTCAAAACAGTTATGATGATTTAATATAATTAATTGAACGAGCAGTAGTGCTATTCGGACATGACAAAAATCTTAATATTTGGGCATATTTTATTAATCACGTTTTTATTTATTTCTTTATAGCCGTAAATTTATAAAAACCTTGTTCATTACTTATATAAGAACCGAATGACTGTTTTATTGAAATATAAATTGAATGGTTATTGAGTAAACACGTAGGACATGACATTTGACCGCCCTCGTAGATCCACCCGAGTAATCTTTTTGGTATTGTTTTTGCAGCTTAAAATAGCACAAATCGTCATTTTTTGCTATTTCGTCTGACGTCTAACAAGGGGAACGGTCGCGCGGGACTAAAGCTAAGAATCGGCACATTCAGTACGATGGACTGAAGCTGGGCACGCGAAGTAGCTACACTGGCGGGCTCTAGTCCAATACATCTCTGTGGGCTAAACGCAGACTGGCGACTGACCCATAAATCGATCGATCTCCTGTCCCTGACAATAAAATAACCATAGAAAAGAAAAATGGTTAGAATGATAAAGTGGGCGGGGTCGGTCGGCCACGCATATGATCAAATGATCATATCCTACGTCAAACTGGTCTCAGTCTTTGCCCAATTGCACGATTTTCGCACGTGTTTCGCACTAAACACAAAGGCTAAAAACTCACGGTGCGATTTTTATACCTCCCGCCCGCGCCGGTTAATTGCGGTTGCCCGCCAAGTTACCGCAGCTGGCGCGGTTTTTAATCACGCCCGCATCGGTTGCGGGGTCACAGCCTCTAAAGAATATTGATTTATATGAAAAAAGTAAGAGCAGTTTTCACGATGCTATTTTCACCCGCACCGCGCGCTCTGCGATCGCTTGACACAGAAATCTGGCGCAATTTTGCACTAGTGACATTGGCAACGTGACGTACCAAAAGACAACATTATCGTGGACGGTTTGTAACCGCACGACAACCGCGGCGTCGCCGAAATTGCACAAAAACCGCGCCGTGAATTCTTAGCCTTAATCGGCAACTCTGTGCAATTTTCGGCTTGACTTTTAGTGCTTGCATGTTATCGATAGTTTTATCGATGGCACATTTTTGTCAAGTTTTTGGTGTACGTGAAATGTGTACGGTGTGTGGCAACTTACATTCAATCATAACATAGGATAAAATTTTCGAGTAAGATATAAATAGTTCAATTAAATAGCCTATCAGTAAAGTTTTGTATGTTTCAGTTTTTCAACAAACTATGATATAATTGCAAAATGAATGAATGCAACCGGGAATAAAGCATTCTAATTGTAGAAAGCACAAGGTAGAAAAATATAATGTAAATATATCTAAGAAAAGAGACTCCACGTGGATTTCACCGTGGGCATGGCCGTGGGAACATTAGGGGAAGAATTAAGCGTTCTTGTCGTTTAATCAGCGAATTGTGATGGAATTTTCTTAATAGGTCCAGTAGTGTTTAAGTTTACACAAACAAACTGAATTTTGCTATCTTAACACTATTATATTCTATACAAGTATAATAACCTGACTATCAATATCGAATTGTGAAATGACAAGGCGCTACACTATTCCAGTGATGCAAGCACGGAAAATTTCTTTAAAAATAATTAATTTAACATATTTACATCGTTTGTATTGCATATTTTTATACTGAAACATGTATTTCAAACGTTTGCACACAAATGTTATTACTTGCCCATTTGAAAAATGTAGAAGTAAGAGTTGACGAAATGCATTATATACATGGTTATTACAGCTGGTAACACAAGCTTGTGTATTATCGTAAAATTAACCCTATTACTAAGATAAGAAGGATTAGTTTTGTTAGAAGTTTTTTAGCCAATGAATGCATCGTTTTCCTTGTGTGCTGTGTGAAGAAGTGGCGCGCAGAGAGTATATTGATTAAATGGAGGTGGCGCGTTCGATTCTGGTACAAAGGTAGGGACGTTATCATTCTAACCTCAGAGAGAAAATTTTCTTTGTTCTGTGAAAATAACAATGTAGAAACTTGGTGATATAATAAAACTAGCTGACCCGGTGAACTTCGTATCACTTACTTTAGTATTTTCCTCGCAATTTTTCCATATATTCTCACCGTTTCAGGGAAGGTTCCTTGGACTTCCACGAATATTTCAAGATTAAAAGTCAAAGATTATAGTCAAATCGGTTCAGTAGTTCTCGAGTTTTACCTAGGCTAACGAACAGAAATTCATTTTTGTTTAAGTAGAAGATAAATCATTGCAAACTCTTCTTCTTTAATAATCCACCATAGTGTTAGTTAAGTAAGACATAGTTATACATTTAATTGAAGGATGTTTGCTAAATTATGTGTTTGTCTTTAGAAAAGGGAAAATAAGACACATTTTAAGTAACTTGTTTCCAACAAAATAACTTTATTTTAATCAATGATAATAATGTAAACTTAACTAGCTATATAAATTCGGGATACCACTTATATATATTTAAACATAGCTTACATAACAAAAAGCAACATCGAAAAAATCCCCCAAACAATTTAAGACCAGCAGAACAGAACCACACTGACAGTTATAAGTTCGTGCCAATTTTAAATATAGACCGACAAACTTTTTGTTCCGGTGGCGGCGTCGCTACTGTCGATTTAGAACTGTCATTAAATATCGTTTTTGCATTGCATTTCACGTAGTTCCAATTTTGGCCACCGGAACAGAAAAGTTTGTCGGTCTATACAGGGTGGCCCTGAAAATCGTGGATCAAACGAAACAGGGAGATAAAGGGGGTTATTACCGACATGAACCCCTCAACAGTATGACCTCACATCGACTCTACAAAAAATTAAAGCTATTTTTTGTTTTGAAAAAAATAATGCCTTATTTTGTAATCAAATGGCAAAATAATGAAAACATATTGTTTTTTCTTTCTTTTTTTTGTGTTCAATTATTGTCAAAGAAAGCATCTTTACATAAAAAGTATCTTTACCACTGTGGGGACACAAATTCGTGAGTAATGGCAACTTTCTTAAAAGAAATTAAGTTTTACGAAAAATCAATTCCAACTTCAAAACAGTACTGTGAAAAAAAAATGTATGACCGACAAGTGACCTTGTATCATAAAAATTAGCCTGTTTTATCACCATTTAAATGAGGTATAACACTTGGCTATTTGTGGTTAACTTATTTTACAAAACTTGTTTATTGGCGCCAAGTCTAACTTTCAATAAATTGAGCGATCAATAAAAATCGTTATTCGCGTTGATTATTTTCACTCTTAACAATCCTAGAGCTTTAACATTGGAATAAATACCCGGTATCTTTTGTCCTTTCATTCGGGTCGGGTACGTACCCGACTCGGGTCGTACATACGATCCATTTTTTTTGGCTCAGGTACCTAAGCTTGCGCGTACGTTTGGCCCACCGCTCCCGCCGCGGCGGCGAATCAGTGACTCGCTACCTGCTTGTTATTACGCACGTGTTCTGCCGGTTTGCTCTTCAACGTCTCCTGAACGGACTCGGATTTCTTGTCTAACTGTGACCTAAGCTTGCCATACGGACTGTGAGTCTTGCCAAACTGTGACCTAAGCTTGCCATGCGGACTCTGTGTGATTTCTTGCCAAACTGTGACCTAAGCTTTCCAATCGGACACTGATTCTTGAAGCCTTCCCTCGTCAGCGAGAGTATGCTGACATGCATTACATCTACGGCTTTTGTAATGGCCACTGTAAGAAGAGTGGAGTACAGTTAGCTGTACTCCACTCTTCTTTCAGTGGCCATCTGGCGTAGCGTATGTCACAGTTAGGCAAGAATTAGTGTCCGATTGGAAAGCTTAGGTCAAAGTTTGGTAAGAAATCACACAGAGTCCGCATGGCAAGCTTAGGTCACAGTTTGGCAAGACTCACAGTCCGTATGGCAAGCTTAGATCACAGTTAGACAAGAAATCCGAGTCCGTTTAGGAGATGTTGAAGAGCAAACCGGCAGAACACGTGCGTAATAACAAGCAGGTAGCGAGCGAGTCACCACTGATTCGCCGCGCGGCGGGAGCGGTGGGCCAAACGTACGCGCAAGCTTATGTACCTGAGCCAAAAAACAATGGATGGTATGTACGACCCGAGTCGGGTACGTACCCGACCCGAGTGTGAAAAGGACAAAAGATACCGGGTATTTATTCTAATGTTAAAGCTCTAGGATTGTTAAGAGTGAAAATAATCAACGCGAATAACGATTTTTATTGATCGCTCAATTTATTGAAAGTTAGACTTGGCGCCAATAAACAAGTTTTGTAAAATAAGTTAACCACAAATAGCCAAGTGTTATACCTCATTTAAATGGTGATAAAACAGGCTAATTTTTTTGATACAGGGTCACTTGTCGGTCATACATTTTTTTTTCACAGTACTGTTTTAAAGTTGGAATTGATTTTTCGTAAAACTTAATTTCTTTTAAGAAAGTTGCCATTACTCACGAATTTGTATCCCCACAGTGGTAAAGATACTTTTTATGTAAAGATGCTTTCTTTGACAATAATTGAACACAAAAAAAAGAAAGAAAAAACAATATGTTTTCATTATTTTGCCATTTGATTACAAAATAAGGCATTATTTTTTTCAAAACAAAAAATAGCTTTAATTTTTTGTAGAGTCGATGTGAGGTCATACTGTTGAGGGGTTTATGTCGGTAATAACCCCCTTTATCTCTCTGTTTCGTTTGATCCACGATTTTCAGGGCCACCCGTATATACTGTTTCTTTCGTAAATTTTCAAAATAATTCTACAGATAAAAAATGTCTATAGCTGCGTTATCAGACAGATAAACTAGTATACAGGGAAGTTATCATCTACATCTTTAGACCAGGCGTGGAGGCCTCCCTTCAAGTCCAGTATTCTTTCGTCGAGCTGGTACGTTGCTTCCAGGACCGTCTTAGCTGCCACCTGAGAGTCGTTGCCGCGGCGGCATACGAAGACCACTGGAATAGAAGTTAATTGTTAAATTTAAAAGTAAAGTAAAGTATCAGCCTATTAATGTCCCACTGCAGGGCAAAGGCCTCCAACATTGAAATCAAGTTATCGCTACAATGATGGGTATTGGCTTAATCACCACGCTTGCCAAATGCGGATTGGTGATCACAAACCCGAGCTGTGTCCGAAAAAACCGACACAAAGTTAGCTCGACCCGGGAATTGAACCCAGGACCCCGAGATCGCGGCCTGGTATAGTACTTAAACCACTAGACCATCGAGGAGTTAGTTGTTTTTTGTTAAATATAAATATAGTTAAATCTTTATACAGACCGCCAAACTTATCTGTTCCGGTGACGGCGTCGCTACTGTTTATTTAGAACTGTCATTAAATATAGTTTTTGCATTGCATTTCACGTAGTTCCAATTTTGGCCACCGGAACAGATAAGTTTGTCGGTCTCTAAATAGGTACTTATTTTCTACTAACCGCGGGCGGTTTTTACAAATACATATCTTCCCGTTTCCCCCAAATTTCCGGGATCAAAAATACCCTATGTCATCCGGGGATAGTGTAGCTTTCCAACCGCGAAAGAATTATTCAAATCGGTTTAGTAGGTTCAGAGCTTATTCAATACAAACAAACAATCCAATCTTTCCTCTTAATAATATTAGTATAAATTCACTTTACCTTTCCCAGAACTCTGACGTATAACATCTAACAGCAACCTCAGGTTCTTGCCCCTCAAGCTGTCAATGGGACAGTTGACAGCGCCGTCAATGTGACACATGTCAAACTCGCTGGAGCTTCGCACGTCAACCAGTAGAGGGCGTTGCGTGTCTGAGACTTGCAGCCATTTTGACAGCTCGGAGGGGGAGATGCGTTGCGTAGGGGGGAGGATTTGCAAGTCTAGGTCCTAAAACACAATCAAGCTTTGGAATATTGCCTGACCAAGAAAATAAAAAACCTGCTCTGGAGGCGTCACATTAGCTATGGTTATAGCAACACTTGGTTGCCATGGTTATACTCAATAATAACTCACAATATCCAATAGTAACAAGGCATGGTTGACAATTGAGATCATACTTTGACAGACAGCAATAATGAATGACATCTTATTGTTTTTTTAATTTGATTGTTGCCACTTGAAGAAATTAGTTCCAATATTTTTCCGCAATATGGCGAGGTTTTTTATTTTAATGGTCGAGTTATACCCATAGCTGGGCATTAACTCGTTAATCCGTTAATCGTTAATTAACAAAGTTAACATTTCCAGTAACGGATTAACTTTTAAGTTAACTTGAAAAAATGTTAACGGACTCGTTAACTTCCGTTACATTTTTCCGAGTCCGTTAATCCGTTACTTACTTTTTTTTATACCACATCAGTTGGCAGACAGACACGCAGACCACCTGATGGTAAGCGGTTCCATCGAGGAACACTTCATCAGGAAGCTTCGCTCAATGTGTTATGGGCTGTTATGCCGGCAGATTTCACCTGTGGGGATGGTAGCTGCTAGCCAGTCGGACTCTGAATAAGTCCTACCACCCACCAGACCCATAGCGAGAATCGAACCCACGACCTCCGGGTTTTATACCCGAGCGGCTTAGCCACTGTTCCACGGAGGCCGTGGGTTCGATTCCTGCCTTGGGTCTGGTAGGTGGTAGGGCTTTTTCAGAGTCCGACTGCCTAGATACGACCACAGGTGAAATCTGTCGCCATAACAGCTCTGGCTGTGTTCCGGCAGTATTAATGTGGGAGCCAGTCATAGAGTAATAATTGAAATCACAGGCTCGAAAATCAAATGAGTCTGGCAGCACATTGACGGAAGCTTTTAGGTGAAGCGTCCCTCAATGGAATAGGCCGCAAGGGCTGTTTATCACCAGGTGGGCTGCGTGCCTGTCTGCCAACTGACCTAGTATGAAAAAAGTCGTGGAACTGGAATGAAATAAAGAAAAAATTGTAAAAGCACTATTCTCAACCTGAATCTTTGTATTAATTCTTCCCTTGTCTTTTATTATAATTGAATATCATAAAGATAACCTCCTTACAGTGTAACTGGAGATCCAATATTTTTTGTTGTAGATTTAATGAGTGTGAGTGGTGGGGAATGATTTAAGCAAGGTTATTTAAGATAGATCTCCCAACGTGACAGTGTGACTAGTTAGGAATCATTTTACAAAGTTATCCTAACGAGTCACACTGTAACCTGGGAAATCTTTTCGTGTCGAGATAACAAAGTAATAAATGATACAAATTTTAATTTCACTAAATGGACACACCATGACACACCTTGTTTAGTCTCGTGTGTCCAGTTGGTAAATAACCCCTATTTTTACGCTGCGATATAAAAAAAAACATTATTAACCATATGTTAACGGATTAACGATTAACGTTAACTTAAGTTAAATCGTCCCAAAAGTAGCGCTTTAACGTTTAACGAAGTTAACTTTTTTAGTAACGGATTAGCGATTAGCGAAGTTAACTATTTGATTAACGATGCCCAGCTATGGTTATACCATCAGGTAATCCATCTGGAGATACCATTATGAGAGATGGGGAAGATTTACCAACAGCTGTTTGCAGTATGGCTCACATAATGTTTAAGTTTCAAGGTAAAAAAAAACAAGATTTATCAAAAATATATTTTTATTTAGAGATCTTGTTTTGCACACAGTAAAGTTTATAGGATACACTTTATTATATTATGTTGTACATAATATGGTATATTATGTAAATAAGTGAGTATAAACAACTACAAATATACAGTTCACTCAAATATATTACAAAAAGTATAAAAATAATGTGACATAAACTTTTTGATTTTTACAAAAAAAAAATATGTAAGTATATAATCTATAAAAGCGTTTAACCAAATCTAGGTATACATGGACCAATTTCATTTCCTATAAAACATTAATTAGTTTTTTTATTGCCATCTATAATGGATATTTAAAATTTGGCTTAAAAGACAATGTTCTTTAGCCATGGCCACTGCGGCCTATTCCATTGAGGGACACTTCACCAGGAAGCGTCGCTCAATGTGCGGCCAGACTGTAGGCTCATCTGATCTTCGAGCCTCAATTTCAAGTGTACTGGCCCACTCTTCTCCATGTTAATTTTTTTCAATCCAGCGTTCACTTGAAATTCTTTCAAAAATGGATACACAATATCAATACAAAAAAATGTCATTAGACGTAATCCCGTAAAGGGTCACGTTTTAAAGATATTAAAGTAAAACTTTTGTTACGTATACTTGTATTATGTTTGTATTGATACTAAGTATCCATTTTTGAAAGAATTTCAAGTGAATGTTTTGAAAAAAAGGTGTTAAAATGGATGGATGGAACTATTGGATCCCACCGGCAACGAGCGCGTTCCTCTTGTCCAACCATCGAATAAACCATCTATAGAATAATTACAGTCCACTCATTTAAAAGTCCTTTAGTTAGGACCCTAACATTGGTTAAAATGGTGGGACTATACTCCTTAAAACGTAACATGATTAGAATGACAGCTGTCAAAGTGTTGTGGTTCTCTCGCTCGCTCTCAATAAACCTCTATCGATGTGTCTCACTCTACAAAAAATAAAAAATCTTAGAGATGAGACACTTGATAGAGGTTTATTGAGAGCGAGCGAGAGAGCCACAACACTTTGACAGCTGTCATTCTAATCATGTTAGGTTTTATGGAGTATAGTAGGTGAGCCTGCTCCATACAAGAATCTTCATAGCACTTTATAACAATCACCACTGATTTTCATTATAATAATAATTAACATTTTGTTCTATATCTTTTGTAGTTTCCGTATGATAATTATTAATACTAGGCAATATATTATGTTGACTAACTAAATCACATATATCGTTTTCATTCTTTGGCTTAAATATCTTAATATTTTTCATACTTACAACTCTTGAAAAAGTTTTTCTAGACGCTGGTATAATATTTTTACTTTTCATATCTTCAATGTACTGATTATAAAGTTGATATTGGTTTTTAATATAGTCGATATTAATGTATTTGATATTAGAATTAGAATTTCTACAAAACTGGCACTTTGGGGGTATTTTTGGCAAATTATCTATGTATGAATCTACGTTAAGTGATTTTAAAGGTTTTTTAGGAGTTTTTGGTTTATCTTCATTAAGCAACCAGCAACGAACCATCGCTTCTTTTATACCTAAAGTATTTAAAAACATAAATCTACAAACAGGTAATCTTTCATCCTTATTCTTTAAGTGATAAAGCTTAGAATCGCCTTTTCTAGATCTTTCTCCTTTGTGAATCAACCTTCTTCGTTTTGGCGGGACTGTATCGACGAGAGAACGAACGAATATCTTTTTCCCTTTCCAATCTAACTCGTTCCAGAAGTGCTTGAATATCTCCTGTCTCTTTTCCTCATTGAACTCGCCGCAGCGTCGAGCCGTCCCTTTCGCGCAGTATTCGGAGTGACAGGGAGGTCCGATTTTTCTCTCTGATTTGGGCACGTCTTGGATCCACTTCTTTCTGTTTTCTGACGCCTTGGTAATTCTGAAGCCGTAGTAACTCTGTCCCGTCATTCGTTTTTCTTTCTCTAGTTTTCTCCGTTCTGAATTTAGACGCGCTTCTTGCTTTTTCTGAAATAAAAAAAGATAATAATTTAATACTATTACATTAATGTTGTAATGACAAAGGGATATTATGCCTTTGAAAGATAATTATCTTAACAATAAAGCTTATAATAAGTTCGTTTTTCTATATGAAATTACTAATACTCGATTTTTTTTGTTATCGTAAAAAAAATTTTCTAAAAGAAAAAAAATTTTCCTATATTTTTCTTTTTTCATTGACCTGAGACATTACTATTTCATTTTGTTTATTTTCTGCACTTTCATTTGCTTATTATAGCGTTTGAAAAGAGGAGCTGTCATGTTTTTATAGTAAACTATTTTTAAAACATTACCGTAAATAATATCTAAGAAAAAAAACGAGATTGAACGAGTATTAAGTCAAAACCACGAATGTTTCCCAGTTCAACGACCAAAGCATTTTTGCCATTTTCTTTTAAAAAGAATATGTCTCATTTTATTTAAAAGCAAAAATTCATGTAATAAATATGAAAAACTTACCTTTAACCAAACATTCGTAGTTTTGAAGATGTACACAAATACACATCACTTTTTATTAGATATAGCATCAGCCTTTTAATGTCCCACTGCTGGGGATAAGCCTCCATGATTAAAATCCAGTCATCGTTACAATGATACCGATGATGATGATGAATGATATAATAATGATGATAGGCTTAATCACCACGCTTGCCAAAAGAGGACTTGTGGCCACAAACCCGAGATGTGTTAGAAAAACCCAACACAAATTTTCCACGACCTGGGAATCGAACCCAGGACTTTAGACCATAGACAGGTACTTAAACCACTAGACCGAACGAAACGTTTCCATTTTTATTAGAAGGCTAACACCCTGTTGCAGGAAGCTCCATTAAAGTTAATGCTTCATTAAATCTAATGCTGTCACTTTTCGTTGTCATGAAATAAAAATTGACAGCAATTTTAATGACACATTAACTTTAATGGACGTTTCTGCAACTGAGTGTAAGAGATAGATAGATATACTTTATTGCACTACACACAACATAAAAACATGAAACATAATAGATACAACTGTACAATTTAAAAACTGTAAAAGAGAGTTTTTTTTATACAAGGTGTCCCAAAAATGACACGTCACAGTGACACTGGTGGTAGGCCAGCACAAGAGGCATCGAACAAGCCTAACATGACCTCAGCAAAAATTGCTCGGTTTTCAAGATATTGCCAATTTAAACTTTTTCTAAAGGAGATTGCAAAACTTGCCATCGTTCTTGGGCCCAAAATATTTAAGTTAATGTGCAGAGATGAGATAATATGTATTCTACGTGAAAGACCACACACACCATCAACTTTTAAGAGGATGACACTATTTTATCGGTCCCAGGGGAAAAGGGTATCACAAAAGGTAAACATAAGTAATTACCATAATAAACATTTAACAATAATAGTTAAAGGTGTTTATTGGATCTACTTCGTCGTGTATGTCTCAAATCTGCACAACATTTTTATTGGGCCCGTCTTTTGCATTCTCCTTTTCACGTTTTTAACGTAATCAGTGCTAGCATTAAGTTAAGCTTGATATCCAACGGGTTTAAACCTCAGTTCCACGGAGGCAGTCCTTATAAAAATAAGTGTGTTGCCAACTACATACAGTCCTCCTAGCCGATTCGGCTACGGCGGCCAATCTTTTACGATCAGAAAACTACGCAGGATATATTATAGTGCTGCAGTGAGTGCGCAAGCACAGGTGCACTCCCTATTCCCTTACTCTCATAACACGGTGACAGCAGACTGACACGACCAAGAGATCAGGCAGGACCAACGGCTTAACGTGCCTTCCGAAGCACGGAATTATCATTATTTTCAGACATTCAGGTGATTCTAGCCTGCAATGTCCTAACCAAACTGGAAACATTCACACAAAGTGATGCTCCCCGCGGGATTCGTACCAACGACCTCCGGGTATTAGAGCCCAACGCTCTAACCACTTTACCACGGAGGCAGTGCCAACTATAATAGGTGCAGCGCAGACGGCACACTTTTTGTGTGATCGAGTCTGCGGGCGCACAAATCGGTCGCGGAATTTTCACAGACTACGTACACGACGCACATTTTCGATCATTCTGTCGGCAGGACTGTTATAGGGACGTAGACGCTATGGAAATCGTGCAGAGATCGCGAAGTATTATTTTGTACTTGAAGTCCTACAGAAAAAAAGAAGAAAATTTTTGGTATGTCCTATACTTTCGAAAAGTTTATGAGCGGCGCGGCGCGGAGCGACGTGGTCTGCCAGAATCACGCGGATTTTTTGTGCGCCGGACTTTTTGTGCGTCGTCTGCGTTACTCCATACAGTTGCATACGTTCTATTTTCGCAGACTAAAAAGTCTGTCACGGATAGTCTGTCGTCTGCGCTGCCGCATACAAGACAGTTGTCAAGACAGTTGTGTTGTAGTTACAAGCAACATTATTCTTACCTTCTCTTTAGCCTGCGCCTTGCAGAACACCTCGTAGTCGATGAGCTGAGACACGCTGGGCGCGTCGCCGCACGCCGCGCACGCAGCGTTGCGCGCGCGCAGGCGAACTGACAGACAAACAGATTTGTATGTATAGTGAACTCATTTAGATTTTTTTTTTTTATAATGGACTCTATCCCGCGCCTGTTTGCGGCGCGGTGATTCTGCCAATGTCAAGTGGATGAGGGAGATTCTCCTTGCGTTAAAACATTGGTGTTAAGATGTTTCAACGCTTCATGGAAACACTGGAGGATACTCTCAAGGTCACGGGGGAATGGCCGTCCATGGCCGAAAGGGGCTGACCGTCTCATTGAGCACCTTGAAACGGCGACTGACTATGTGCTCCAACAGATCCCTTCTGCCAAAATTGCGGTCCTAGGCGATTTTAATGCCCATCACACCGAATGGCTCGGGTCACTTAGAACAGACCACGCGGGTCGATCTGTCTACGCCTTTGCTATGGCATGTGGTCTGACGCAAATGATTCACTCGCCAACGCGAGTGCCAGATGTGGAAGGCCATAGGCCCTCTCTGTTGGATCTTCTCCTGACTGCCCATCCAGATGACTACCAGGTCGCGGTTGGAGCTCCGCTCGGCTCCTCAGACCACTGTCTGATTCGGAGCGAAGTCTCTCTTACAAGACAACTGCGGCCTCGTTCTATGAGATGTCGTCGTGTATGGCACTTTAAGTCAGGAGATTGGGATGGGATGCGGACCTTCTTTTCGTCCTACCCATGGGGGCAAGTTTGTTTCTCGCAAATCGATCCTTGCGCCATTGCCGATTCTGTCGCTGATGTTGTGCTTCAGGGTATGGAGCTATTTGTTCCATACTCCTCAGTGCCCATCGGTGGCCGTTCCCAGCCTTGGTTTAACTCTCCTTGCAAAACAGCTGCAAAACATAAGGAGACAAAGTATAAGGCTTGGGCAGATGCAGTGACTTGTAGGGATCCACAAGCATACATTAAAAAAAGGGAATATAACTATGCCTCTAGATCCCTCAAGAAAACTATAGCTAAGGCTAAGTCCGAGCACATAGCTAGGATTGGTGAAAGGCTGGCTCGCCTCCCCTCAGGAACGCGCGCCTTCTGGTCATTGGCCAAGGCTGTTGAGGGGAACTTTTGCAAGGCCGCTTTTCCACCACTGCGCAGGGAGGATGAATCGCTGGCCCATGATCCAAAAGAGAAAGCCGACCTTCTGTGCTCTCTTTTTGCGTCCAATTCCACCTTGGACGACAGGGAGAAGGAACCGCCAACGATTCCTAATTGTGGTAGTCTTATGCCAGATATAAAATTTACCCAAAGATCTGTGCGTAAGGCACTTCTCTCCCTAGACACTCACAAATCCAGTGGGCCAGACGGGATTCCTCCCATTGTTTTAAAGATATGTGCTCCGGAGTTGGCTCCGGTATTGACGCGCCTTTTCTGCCTCTCCTACTCCACAGGTGTAGTCCCAACATCGTGGAAGACAGCATTAGTGCATCCGATCCCTAAAAAGGGCGATCGCTCTGATCCTAACAACTACAGGCCCATTGCAATTACCTCCTTGTTCTCGAAAATTATGGAGTCCATAATTAATCGCCAGCTCCTGTCGTACCTGGAGGAGCACCAGCTGATTAGTGATCGCCAGTACGGCTTCCGTCAGGGAAGATCAGCTGGTGATCTTCTTGTGTACTTGACCCACAGATGGGCAAATGCAGTAGAGAGCAAGGGGGAGGCCTTAGCGGTCAGTTTGGACATTGCGAAAGCCTTCGATCGTGTTTGGCATAAAGCTCTTCTTGCGAAGCTTCCATCGTACGGACTGCCCGAGAGACTTTGCGTGTGGGTAGCCAGCTTTTTATCGAACCGTAGCATTATGACAGCTGTTGACGGCTCATGCTCTGCATTGAGGTTCATAAATGCTGGTGTCCCACAAGGTTGTGTCCTATCCCCGACTTTATTCCTCTTACATATCAATGATTTGTTACAAACTAGTGACATACATTGTTATGCGGATGATAGCACGGGTGATGCTTTCTATAACGGCCATGCAAAGGATTCTCGAACACTTGACGAGAGCCGGATGAAACTTGTGTCTGTCATTGAGACTACCTTAGACCATGTCTCAAATTGGGGTCATACAAACCTTGTGAAATTTAATCCCCAAAAGACTCAAGTCTGCGTCTTTTCCACAAAAAAGACCCCCTTTGCCATATCCCCTCTATTTGAAAACACTCCTCTCAATGCCAAACCGAGTATTGGGATTCTCGGCGTTAACATATCGAGTGATGTTCAATTCCGCGGTCATCTGGAAGATAAGGCCAAGTTGGCTTCACAAAAGTTAGGTGTCCTCGGTAGAGCGAGACAGTATTTCACCCCGGCTCATCGTCTTCAACTCTACAAGGCGCAAGTAAGGCCCCATATGGAATACTGTTCTCACCTTTGGGCCGGGGCACCGCAGTATCAGCTTCTTCCACTTGACCGCGTTCAACGTCGATCCGATCGAATTGTCGGCGCCGAGAGTCTTTCCGCTAAGCTCGATCCCTTGGCGTTGCGGAGAGAAGTAGCATCTCTGTGCGTTCTCTACCGCATGTACCATGGGGAGTGTTCGGAGGAATTGTTCGGACTTATACCTGCTGCAGGGTTTCATCACCGTACAACTCGCCACAAACTAAAGTTTCACCCTCATCACCTTGACGAGTGGCAATCTACTACCATACGTTTCACTCGAAACTTCATACCACGTACTACCAAACTGTGGAACCAGCTCCCTGCAGCGGTATTTCCGGACCGCTATGACATGGTAATTTTCAAGAGACGAGCATATCACTTTCTCAAAGGCCGGCAACGTACTTGTGACTCCTCTGGTGTTGCGGGTATTTATGGGCGGCGGTGATTGCTTACCATCAGGTGACCCGCCTGCTCGTTGCCTCCCTCTAACATAAAAAAAAAAAAAAAAAAAATGGACGCCATTGCGGTAAGAGCGTCTCATCTACCGATGAGACACACTACACGCAATACCCGTCCATTCAGTCAATTTGTTTCAATTTTCTTATTTATGACACTTCGTTACACTTTACTGAATGAAAATCACACCACTTTTCAACACCAAACTGCACTAGATCACAAATAAAAAGATTTAAAACTAAAAGACGCGTGGACCCATCGCCTACCCTCCAGTGAATCCATTTAGATATTATTAGTTAGAAGGAATTAGAATAAGGATGGCCACGCTATCGAATTAGGTTAAGGTACCTGGGGGCTTAGACAAGATGACATCGCTTCGTAGCTGGCGAAATTCGCTAACTTAAAATTGTATGGATTTGACAGATGCCATAGAAAAGTCACGTGGTGAAAGTATGGGTTTTGACATTCGCTATCGCAAATTGAGCTATAACGAACGTCATAAATGCCGCTTGTCTAGGGGGGCTGTAATGTTAGCGTAGGTTTTTTGTAAATAAATAAATTAATATAATTCTGTGATTCAGATGGCAGACGGGCACGCACAGCCCACGTGATAACTATACTCCTTAAAACGTAACATGATTAGAATGACAGCTGTCAAAGTGTTGTGGCTCTCTCGCTCGCTCTCAATAAACCTCTATCGATGTGTCGCACTCTACAAAAAAAATTAAATCTTAGAGATGAGACACATCGATAGAGGTTTATTGAGAGCGAGCGAGAGAGCCACACAATTTTGACAGCTGTCATTCTAATCATGTTACGTTTTATGGAGTATAAGCTATTCAAAGGAAATCGTGTTTTTTTTCAGTAATTGTTTAAATTCCATCTTTGTTCTGGTCATTTTTCACATTTTTAGACTACTACTAGTTAACTAGCCTTCCGCCCGCGGTTTCACCCGCACGTAATATATTTTTTTCAAATACCCCCCTTCCCCCACATGTCCGGGGTTACCCGGTGTAGATTTCCAACAATGAAAGAATTATTCGAAGCGGTTCAGTAGTTTCGGAGCGTATTCAATACAAACAAACAATCAAATATTTTCTCTTTATAATATTAATATAGAAGTATAGATCAATTGGCAGACAGCCCACCTGGTAACTACGATGTTTTACAAAGGAAATCGCGAATTTATTATTCAATCAATTTTTAAATTCTTTTCATTTCCTTGTCACTATTCACATATTATAGACAATATAAAGCGATTTCACAAATTTACATAAATGCTCTATGAAGAGGGAATTTCTAGGAAACAGCATTTTGTCAGCATTGAAATTCTCCCCAATTTTCGGGTAAATTTGTATTAGTAAATTGTGTACATATTTACTAATTCAGTTTCCAATCGTGTTTGCCCTTTGGCGCAGTGGCTAGTAGCTCGTACTTTAGCCGCGTGAGGGTCCTGAATTTTAACCCCGGGTCGGACCAAAAAATTGTGCTTGGTTTTGTTCATACAAAAATACTCAAACACAGTCGGGATTTGAGTCTGGAACTCTGCTTAAAGCCGGTGGTCCTAATCATTAATAGTTAGTATATTGATATTCAACCCGTGGATTTTTCAATTATAACCTGGCAACACCAAATCACATTTTTCCTTGATAACAAAATTTAAATTTGATCTTGATTATATTAATGTTCTATCATTGCTCATCTACAACAATCATAGTGACATAGTGTTATAAGTAGGTCTGTTTGTTTGTATACATACAAGTGTGTTGTGTTTTATCTTCAGTTTAAAAAACTATCTTGTTGATCTAGTATTAGTGTATTCTAGTGCCAACTTGCTTTTGAATCTCTGGACTGGCTTAACCCGAACTACCGATAACCAATGATACTATGAAATTATCGGGGCGGGAAGCTACCCCCATATTTGAGTAGTCTCATTCTTACTCCAAGCGTTTTGTCCCAGGGCACGTTTGCAACATGATCCAGAAGTTACTGGTAAGGCTTGATATGCTTTAATTTCTTTTTATTATTATTTTAAGTAAAATTGCTGGGTGTATGAGACGTAATAACTGTCGTCTCGGTGTAGCGGGCGCAGGGCGGTGCCAGACAGTAACTGCTTAGTTACTGTTTGGCACTGAACTGTCTAAGGGCAGACGTGGCGCTTACCATCAGGTGTACGATCTGCTCGTCTTGTTACACATTGCAATAAATAAAAAACTCACCTGTTCTGAAGGTCATATCTTCGCCGTCAAAGAGCAGCATTCTCCCCACGAGGATCTTTTCATATGAAAAGCCTACGATTAGCTTAATAGCTTCTAAGGCTTGGAGACAACCTGGAAACAAAATATCTAGACTATAATATTTAGATTTTTTCTTTTTTCCCCAGTTTTACATTAATAATGGGTAGCTCCCCAAAGCCCGCATTGCACAGGTCGCCCGAGACAAGTCTGAGGGTCACCTCATTTCTCGGGTGGCCCTCCCTAGGCGCCACCCTGACTTGAGGCCTTTCAAGTCAGGGTACCCGGGGATGGGCTGGTCAATAGCCACAAGGCTGGCACCGGCTCGTCCCAATCGGGTGTGAAGGAAACCGGGGGAGTTTAGTGGGTAGTGGACGATTTAGTCTCGAGTCCCACACACGGCCGCAGGTGTAGATAGCCTGCGGTTATGGTGCATAAACGCATTCGCCTCCGAAAAAAAAGTTTTAAACAAATAAATAATAAATAAATAATCCCTGGACGATATTCACACAGCGCCATCTAGCCCCAAACTAAGCATTAGCTTGTGCTATGGGTGCCAGACAACGGATAAACATTACTTATATACTTTTTTTTTTTAAATACATACATATTATACATAGAAACACCCAGACCGATACAAACAGACATGTTCATGCACACAAATGTTTGTACCGTGCGGGGATCGAACCCGCGACCTCTGGTGTAATAGCCGACTTCTCGACCACTACACCAAATGGCTCGTCAGTCAGTTTTGTAAAAGGATATTTCTTGATTTTATTCATGTATTTTCTTTATTTATTTTATTAAATTGTTCTTACCTATAACCCCTGGCACCGGTCCGGCGACGCCATTGGCTGAGCAGCTCCCCACTGTTTCGGCGGGAGGGGGGGAGGGGAATACGCACCGGTAGCATGGGCCTATGTATGCTTGGTCCTGGCAACAAAATCACAATACATTCATATAAATATCATTTAGATGCAAAAGTTAATAAAAATCAAAAATATCTTTATTCATCCTACTAATATTATGAATGCGAAAGTCTGGATGTTTAGATGTTTGGATGTTTGTTTGTTCCTCAATCACGCCTAAACGGCTGAACGGATTAAGATGAAATTTGGCAAACGTATAGTTTATAACCCGGATTAGGACATAGGCTATAAAATTCCTACGGGAAACGTCTCATTCCCGCGGGAATAACAATTTTGAAACTACTGAACCGATTTGAATAATTCTTTCACTGTTGGAAAGCTACACTATTCCCCGTGAACATAGGGTACTTTTGATCCCGAAAATGTGGAGGAAGGAGGCGATATTTGAAAAAAGAGATTACGCGCGGGTGAAAAGTATAATATAAACATACCAAAAACTTTATAATGGTCAAATATGTTCCTTTACAAGCATTAAAAATGCTACCATGTTTTTTTTAACCGACTTCAAAAAAGGAGGAGGTTCTATGTTCGACTGTATGTATTTTTTTTTTTTTTTTTTTTTTTTTTTTATGTATGTCCGTCGATTTCTCCGTCAATTGTGGACCGATTTAAATAATTCTTTTTTTATTTGAAAGTGCATAGTTCCGAGGTGGTCCCATTGTCACCATGTCAGGATCTGATGATGGGATCCCGGGAAAATCAAGGGCAAACCTCAAATTTTATAGGCGCACACTACGCGTTACTTGTTTTTTCTGAAGCCATTTAAGTTTTTGCGTCCTATAGACATCACTTTATGTTGATTAGCTGATGATGGAAGGTACAACTCCTTAACGGTTAGGAGTTAGGGGATAATTCTTTCAGTATTGTAAGAATATGTGGACCGTTATTTGTATTTCATGTACTTTTGCAGCTAAGCTGATGATGGAAGGTACAACTCCTTAACGGTTAGGAGTTAGGGGATAATTATTTCAGTGTTGTAGGAATATGTGGACCGTTAGTTGTATTTCATGTACTTTTGCAGCTAAGCTGATGATGGAAGGTACAACTATGATGATGGAAGCTAAAGGGTACGACTTCTTAATTCTTATGTCCCTCTTGCGGGCTGCATCTTTAGTTGGTCTACTGAATGGTGCTGAACACTTAATGAATACCTAATATTGTCAAATAATACAATTCTACTATTTTACTCGTATTTTCGTTATCAATATTATGAGAGAGTTTTACTCACTCCTACGTATTATTCACACTAAAAATAGAAAAATAAACAAACTTTTTAAAAAAAAAATTAAACCGACTTCAAAAAAAAAAACAAAAAAAAACTACCTAAAAACACTGAAAAGCAAAAAATAATTTTAATAAGACATTCATCAAATGCGCTTATTTTCTAAGCCTATTAATAACATTAAATTGTATTTACGTGCTAGGTAGGTACCTACTAATCTGTTTGAAGTCGGTGCCAAGCCAAAGGTAATGAAAAATGATACATACCTCATAATTTATATATTATACAGGGTTACAAATAATCCGCGGACGTAGGTACGTAGTCTGGGTACCTACTATTTGGCTTGGCACCGACTTCAGACAGATTAGTAGGTACCTACCTAGCACGTAAATACAATTTAATGTTATTAATAGGCTTAGAAAATAAGCGCATTTGATGAATGTCTTATTAAAATTATTTTTTGCTTTTCAGTGTTTTTAGGTAGTTTTTTTTTGTTTTTTTTTTTGAAGTCGGTTTAATTTTTTTTTTAAAAAGTTTGTTTTTGTTCACCAGTATCGGCCTATAGGCCGTGATATCTCTTAGGAGAGATACAAATATAGACCGACAAACTTATCTGTTCAGGTGGCGGCGTCGCTACTGTCTATTTAAAACTGTCATTAAATATAGTTTTTGCATTGCATTTCACGTAATTCCAATTTTGGCCTCCGGAACAGATAAGTTTGTAGGTCTGTAACTACTATTATTTTAATTACCTTTTCCTTTGCTCGATATCCATAAACAGTCAGCTGACCCTCCATTTTCAAAGCACTTCCTGATATTAAGGGCATCTGAAACAAAAATACAAAAATATAGTTGTCTCTTTCTTCACATACCGCCTCAATGGTCTAGTGGTTAACGCCGGTTCACACATGTCTCCCGTTTTACTGTTCCGTATTATCGTGTACGTTTTTTTTTTCGTCGATGGCGTATGTAGTTGTATGAGCGACTTCACACATGGCACAGTATTCTGTATACAGTAATACATACACCATCGACGAAAAAAAACGTACACGATAAAACGGAGCAGTAAAACGGAGCATGTGTGAAAGAAAGGGCTTTATATATTTTCTAGCCTTCCGCCCGCGGTTTCACCCGCGCGTAATGTCTTTTTCAAATATCCCCCCTTCCCCTCACATTTCCAGGATCAAAAGTACCCTATGTTCACCGGGGATATAGTGTAGCTTTCCAACAGTGAAAGAATTATTTAAATGGGTTCAGTAGTTTCAAAATTGATATGAGAATTGATGATAATGGGTTCAGTAGTATCTTATTCCCGCGGGAATGAGACGTTTCCCGTAGGAATTTTATATCCTATGTCCTATTCCGGGTTTTAAACTATACGTGTGCCAAATTTCATCTAAATCCGTTCAGCCGTTTAGGCGTGATTGAGTAACAAACATACAAACATCCAGACTTTCGCATTTATAATATTAGTATAGATATACATATTATACATAGATTTAACTTACCTTGGTAAGAGCACACAAGTCATTCAGTAGATACCTAGTAGGAACATTATCGGTACAGTCTAACACGACATCGTACTGTGTGGCGATTTCTAGAGCGTTTGACGAGTCCAACTGTACATTGTATGGGACTACCTTTATTCGAGAATTTATGCTGCAAAAAAAACATATTCTGGTTATAAATTAATTTGTTATAGTTTTGAAGTCAGTAGTCTGACATTATAATGTACAACAGTTGTGTTATTTTTGGAAACAAGAATTTTTTGTTAATATTTTTGGTTTCTTTTTATGCAAATATATGTACAGACCGACAAACTTATCTGTTCCGGTGGCGGCGTCGCTACTGTCGCTTTAGTACTGTCATTAAATATCGTTTTTGCATTGCATTTCACGTAGTTCCAATTTTGGCCACCGGAACAGATAAGTTTGTCGGTCTATATTATGCCTTAGAAAATAGACCTATGCCCTCTTATTACAGAACGTGGTTTAAAAATTAAACCGAGCTTAGTCCTGACTAAACTCCTGACTAAAGTCTAACGCTATTACAAAACGAAGTTTTACTTCATTTCGAGTACTAAAGTTAGACCCAAGAAAGTCCGCCGATGCCCCTAGTTTTACTATGGACTAACTTTCAAACGTCAAAAGGATAACACTTTTAAAATTCCGCTCCGTTCTACGTATAGAAAGACAATTTTTGAAAAGAATCACTTAAATTTGTGAACAGAAAATTAAAATTATATGTTACTTTTTCTTACATTACTAAAACATATTTATAAATAAAGAATTATTATTTTTACTATCATATTTAAAGATTTTAAAACATGTCATAAAACAAAGTCTTGTAAAATGAAACGCACTGAACGAGTTAGTGCCAGTAAATTATTCTTATGTTGGTATTTGTTTTGTAATAAGGAAAGTTTTAAAAAATAGTCCGGACCTAAACCTGTACTAACTAGTACAGTTTTAAACCTGTTTTAGCGATGTTTTTTGTAATAAGAGGGTTTATGTACAACATATTAAGTACTTTTGCAAATAATGCTTAAGTTACTAACTTTATGTTCAGATGAATGTTTGTGGTGTAACAAATATTTATTTATTTTTTATTATTTCTTCTTCTACTTTACCTTCTGAGACTCTGTGCAGCAGATTCCGCCTTGCTAACATTTTCATCACTCTCTGCATGAAGAATTTGTCTGTGTATATTTGTCAGTTCCACTGTATCATAGTCTATTATTCCAATTTGACCTGAGAAATGTAAATAGTTATTTGTTATACAAGAGTGCAAAGTTGCTTTTTAACCGCGTGTTCAATTTTGATGACCGAGCAAGCGAAGGATTCTAAAATTGAATCACGAGGGCAGCGAGTGATTCAAAATTAGAATCCTGAGCGTTAGCGAGGGAATCAAAAGAGCACGAGGTGAAAAATCTTTGCACTCGAGTGCAACACGTAACTTTTCATTCCACCTCAGCGAGGAAATGACTAAATGCAAAAAAAAGCAAATTGAAAAAAGAACACCAAGAAGGTTCCGAGTCTGAGTTTTTAACAAATTAAAAAAAAAGTTGTATGATATATTCGGCACCATAGAGGTAGCAGTAAATAGGTTTAATGTTTTTTTTAATTCACAAACTTAGTGCACACGATGTTCTAAATTCAATTTTACTTTATCCTCTAGAGAATAAAAACGGCTTTTCCACTCAGATATTGAAGATTAAAAATACTCTTTCCGAGATGGTGGGATGAAAAGACTATTTTATTATTAATACTTCCCAAAGGCTAACTGGTGAGAATGTCTTTAGCATTAAGTCCGCCTTTTGTACCCTAGTTTTATATGGGGGATGATGTGATGTATTCGCAAATTGACAAGCCATTTGGTGTTATGGTCGAGAAGTCGGTTAGTACACCAGATGTCGCGGGTTCGATCCCCGCACGGTACAAACATTTGTGTGCATGAACATGTCTGATAGTATCGGTCTGGGTGTTTCTAAAAATGTATGTATTTACAAAAAAATAAATAAATAAATAAATAAAATAAATAAATATCATTATTCACACAGCGCCATCTAGCCCCAAACTAAGCATTAGCTTGTACTATGGGTGCTAGACAACGGATAAATTACTTATATACTTTTTTTTTGTAAATACATACATATTATACATATAAACACCCAGACCGATACAAACAAACATGTTTATGCACACAAATGTTTGTACCGTGCGGGGATCGAACCCGCGACCTCTGGTAAAAAAGTATATAAGTAATGTTTATCCATTGTCTGGCACCCATAGCACAAGCTTATGCTTAGTTTGGGGCTAGATGGCGCTGTGTGAATAATATCCAGGGATATTTATTTATTTCATTATTTATTTACATGACTATCTTGCGAGATATATTTTAATCTTACGGTTTTTTACGATGACACATACCTACGCCAGCTCCTGCTAAGTACATAGCCGCAGGACACCCCAGGCCACCCGCGCCCACCACTAACACTTTGGCTGCACATAGCTTCTCCTGCCCCGCCACTCCTATATCTGGGAGTAAGATTTGACGGCTATACCTGAAAGAGTTAACTTTTTATATATATATATATATTTGTACTAAGCCAGCACTTGACCACCAAGTTGCCTGATGTTAAACAACTTATTCCATGAGAAGTTAAATAAGAATTAGCTTAATCTTCGATATAAATAAAAATTAATTGCTGTTTGTTAGTCTCGCTAAAACTTGAGAACGACTGAAGCGATTTGACTAATTTTAGTCTTGAAATATTTGAGGAAGTCCAGGGAAGGTTTAAACGATGAAAAAATATGGAAAAATTGCGAGGAAAATACTAAAGTAACTGATACGAAGTTCACCAGGTCAGCTAGTTTTTATATAAATACCTTTCAATTGCCCATCTTTCCAACTGATCCCCATACTTTGCTAAAGCAGCATTTGTCAAAGAACACTGTGTATAATTTGTGTTTGTGTTTGTTGTGTCTGTTTGTTTCTGAAACATAAAATTATTATTAGAATGAATTACATCATTCAAACTTTTCACACAAATGTTTGTTTTGTAAAAATGGTTCGATGAAATGGTTGTTGTAAAAATGGTTCGATGAAATGGTTGTTGGAAAAATGTTTTTATAGCATAAAATAATTCATTACTTTAATGATTTCTTTAAATAAAATTATGTATTGCATTGGCATATCTACTTTTGTATTTTTTACCAAGAACTGTTTTTACTCTGTTTCATGCAAATAAAGAATTTGTATTTTGTAATAGTACTTTTGGGTATAAAACATTTGTGTCTCCTCTCTCTCTCTGATGAGGGATTATAGAAGGAGGATAGCAATAAATCGAATGTCTCTTGTTTCTTGTTAGATAATTTTGACGCTGACTGTACTAGTTAAAAGCTTAGGGATAGTTGTTTAGGTACAATAAGAAATTATGTGGTTTTAATCTTTCGAGCCCCGGATCACCAGACACAATAGAAAATCTATTGTTACGCGGCACCCGAGTGCCGGTTCGGGATTGAGTGGTTAAGGTCACCATTGTTACTAAATACTCAAATAACCACGCCAATAATAGAAGTAACTCTAAACATTTTTCTGATAAGAATAAACACGTCTGTTTAATGTAAATTTAATGTAAATAATTCACTTATTTAATACGATACTCACCAATGCAATTTCTTTGCGAATTGCGTACAATTCCGATTCCTTTTGCTGTAATATTTTGCGAAGATCTGATATCTCTTTCTCCAAACTTGCCACTCGTTCCATAATGTGTAAAAACAATAATATTAAATAACTTAATTCAATAAAGTTTACCAGCGACGACACCGCGATCACAATTTCACAAGCAATATGATAGGAGCGTTCCTATGCAAAGAATAATTTCAGTACAGACATAGTTTACAAATACGAATTTTATAGTCTATAGAATTTTACAAATGGTTTTCAATTTCTGGTGAAGGAAAGGAAAATTGACACGATAAATCAATAATGGAACAACTTTGTTTTGACACACAATTTGACACTGCGAGGTTAGTGCTGCTTGTATCGATAATTTGAAATAAGTTGTATCGACAGTTGTTGAATTTTACAAATGATTACAAAAATATTAAAAAGGTACAGTAAGTTAAATAATATTTTGTTTGGTTCAAATCAGTAATAAAAGTATCTATATTTAGCTATTTTAAATAATAATAATAAATTTTTACAGTTAAAATAAATTATTTTAACATTTATACTTAAATAAATTTCACTTGGCCCCGGCCCGTAAATATTATTAAAAACCGATGTTTTGTTATTACAACGTCGAGTCTATTTTAAAACATTTACATGATCAAGTAAACAGAGAAACAGTTAAACAGTTACTGTATTGTGTATTAAAGTGTACTATAAAATACTAGATGTATTCAAGAGTGGACCTGTATCTGTAAGAAAGTAATAAGACCAAAAAGTTACGACACTGGCTCATTTAAAAATGTTTTTAAAATGAGCCAGTGGCGGGCCCTCTTTTTTTTGCTCCTCCAGTTGGCAAAGCAGCCCACCTGCTGGTAAGTGGTAACTGTGGCCTATTCCATTAAGGGTAAAGGGACACTCCAACTTCATTGTGAAATTTTGCCGCCTCCTAAAAAGCGCCGCCAGGGGCGGACCGCCTCCCTCCCCCTTAGTCGCTCGCGCCACTGCGTTTAGCGTTCTAAGTTCATGGACCACTAGAGCTCCAAACTAAGCATTTTTTGTATATTATATTATACCACCAGTGCTGCGTCATGTAAGACCTAACGGTCCACTAGCTCCTCCTTAGGACTTGTTAAAAGCGCCTCGCCAATGCGCGTTATGTATTTGTTTTAATCGCAAATACATAACGCGCATTGGCGAGGTAGGGTTATTCCTAGTTGCCCCCGCGTGCCTCCTTTGAAGGGGCAACTGAGAATATAATTTTTAAATTTTGAAACTTGAGACGCCATAAAGTATCACTAGATATTTTTTCCTTAAGTTGCTAGAAGTAAGTGAGTGTAAGTTTGAAAGGTCAAAGGAGGCACGGGGGCAACTGGGACATTATTTTTTTACGAATTCCCAGTTGCCCCCTCAGGCATCGCCCCCTCGGGGGGTTTAATAGATTTGCGTCCACAAGCTTCGCGCGTGTGTAATGGTCGAGAAGTCGGCTATTACACCAAAGATCGAATCAAAAAATTAGTCGTTTTGGAATTAAGTTATGGTATATGAGCGCACGCAGAGCGAAAACCACATTTTAGCGTAAATGTTTATTAAATTCAAGATTAAATACATGATCTTTTGTCAAACAAATGTCATTTATAAAACATGTAGACATACAAATACATAATTTCATACACACTTTAAAATACATTGTGATAATCAAACTCCAACAAAAATAAATCAGTTATCTACACAAATTAAGAGTAACTTATGTATCAACGCATTGATGTCTCTGGATGTCTCACTGGGAAAAGACGACTAAGTAGCATTGAAATCAAATCATTGTAAAAATAATTAGCACTGCGCTAAACATTATCCTAAGGCTGCGTCCCCATTAGGCAAACTGTTAGTGGCAGACTGAGTTTGCGGTCTATCGATTTAGAACGCCTATCCATAATATGTATATTAGAAATGGAGTGTCCACAGTTTGCTAGTTTTGAGCTCACTGTACGCAGTTTGCAGCGTTACGCGCAAACTGTGGACACTCTATTTCTAATATATGGAAAGGCGTACTAAATCGATAAGCCGCAAACTCAGTCTGCCTACTGGGGACGCAGCCTTAAGATAACCACTCGTCCCTCACGGGGAACCAGGAGAGGTTGGTTGAGTGGCCCGATGGCGCATTTGGTAGTGACCCTGCCAGGGGTCGTGGGTTCGAATCCCACCCAGAACAAACACTTAAGTGATGAACATTTGTGTTTTTTTCAGTGTTTGGCTGTTTATAGAATGTATTTAAGCTTCGTTGATTCTGACACCCATAACACAAGGTGCTTACGCTACTTACTTTGGGGTCATATCAATGTATGTGATGTCCAATATTTATTTATTTAGTGCGAACGCCGAACATGTTTTAGTCACACGGTCTCGCTAGCCTGCGGTTAAGGTGCTTACAGGCCCCAACTATTACGTCAAGTCTGTTGTAAAACCTGTCCCTTATGTTATTTTTTTATTTTTATTTATTTATTTGAATTCGCATAAAACGGCAGGCGCCAATTACATTAATTGAATTAAATTAGGTAAAATAGAAACACAATTAAAATTATACAAATTAAAACAATTGACAATATTACAATGAGGACAACACAAGCATACACACTCTCATACGTCCCTCTCACAAAATCTCAAACACTCAGCAACTACCTTCATCCATGCATCCGCAAACAGATCACACTGTGGGCTGACGTCTAGGAGTGCGTTGAGTGCAGCGAGCACGCGAGGAATAGGGGAATGAGCTCGCGCCGCGGTACGACACCGAGGCACGACAAACAGGTTGTGCCTGCGTACTCGGCGATAATTGTTCGGCACAAAGAAGCGGCAAAGCAGATTGGTTAGGTCTTGTACATCTATACGACCTCGAAATACCTTGCAAGCCATTGTTATCTGGCTCAGAGCTCGCCGAACCTCAAGGGAGTTGTACCCGAGACAACCCAGCAAGAATTTTGTTGGATACATGTAAGGATAGTATCCAAAGCGCCGCTTGTAAAGAGCTCTCAAAAAGGCCTTCTGAACTTTTTCGAGCATAAGAGCGTATTTACTTTCGTGTGGGTTCCATATGCAAGCACTCGTTTCGAGTTTAGATCTAACTAGGGCACTAAATACTAGTCGAACCACGTGATCACTCCTAAAATCCCGCGAATTCCTCAGGACAAAGCCCAGTCGTCTGAACGACTCCTCAGCCAGTGTTTTAATGTGGGCATGGAAAGTGAGGCCCTGGTCAAAAATGACACCCAAATCCTTTATACAATTTTTCCTAGTGATTTTTTGGTTATTTATGTGATAATCGTTGAGGAGAGGGTGCCTTGACCGGCTGAAAGTCATAGAAAAGCACTTGTCAGCGTTAAACTCCATTCTGTTGTCAACACTCCACTGAAAAATTGCATCAACGTCCTCTTGAAGCAGTAGACAGTCGGTACCTGTCTTAACTTCGATAAATATTTTTAAGTCGTCAGCATACAGAAGACACCTGGCATGAGCGATTACGGTAGGCAAGTCGTTTATCATCAACAAAAACATAAGGGGACCGAGTATAGAGCCCTGACTGACACCTGAACGTGTGGGATAAGGTCCAGATTCATATGAGCCAAGCCTGACAAATTGTTGACGGTCACGCAAATAGTCTGCAAGCAGCTGGAGCAAACGCGGAGAGAAACCCAAGGCAGAGAGCTTGGACAGAAGTATGTCATTATTGACTTTGTCAAACGCCTTTCGGAAGTCAAAATATAATACATCGACTTGATTTCCACGATCCAGACTAGCAGAGATGAATTCAACAACCGTCATCAAATTAGTATCCACCGATCTCTTTTCTCTGAACCCATGCTGCTCCTCACACAAGTACGTACTAACTTGCGCATTAATGTATCTGTGAAGTATCGTCTCGAAAACTTTTGCAGGAGAGGACAGGATTGCTATCGGCCGATACTCTTCAACCCTTGTTTTGTCTTGTTTTGTGTTATCCCTTTGATTAAAATTTTAATCAAAGATTTATCCCGATTAAGTAAATATTAACTCCTCCGTACAAAAACGATGCCTTCGTTGTTTCTGATACACAGAATCTACTTACTTTTCTGATTAATATGTAAAATTATAATAATTAAGTAATGTTGAGTAATACTAATAAACAGTACCCATTATTTCTAAAATAAAAAAGGAACACTATCCCGTCACTTTGAGGGCCATTTTCACAACTGACAGTCAAGTTTGTGATTTTTTTTATTGCAATGTGTAACAAGACGAGAACCTGATGGTAAGCGCCACGTCTGCCCTTAGACAGTTCAGTGCCAAACAGTAACTAAGCAGTTACTGTCCGGCACCGCCCTGCGCCCGCTACACCGAGACGACAGTTATTAGATCTTATATACCCAGTAATTTCACTGTGCCCTTTCCCTGTAAAACAGAAGTGCTTGACACACTTCTATTTCACGGGAAAATATCACTGCGGTTGGTACACACCTATAAACAGGAACCTACAACCTAGTGATAATTTCTGTCAGATAACTTAAATGCTGTCTCTTTTGTTAACTTCAATAAAAAGGAGACAGCATCACAAACTTAAATCTGTCCGTGGTGAATCTGACTGTAAGACTGTAAGCTTTTAGAAATACGTCGACAGCACATCGGACTAACCTAATCTGTCTAGGTTCATTCCCGTTCGTCCCACCAAGCTTCGTTCTATTCTATTTTATTCTATTCAATACATATTTCTATCCCTTTGCGAATTCGGAAAAAAATTAATTGAACATGGCTCAGAATTTCTTGACGCGTAATTTCTTACTACCCATACCAAATTTGTTTGTCATTTCATTTGGTGGGACGAACGGGAATTCTTATTTTCCCTTCCCGTTCGTCCCACTGAACTTGCTGGTGGGACGAACGGGAAGTGAAAATAAGAATTCCCGTTCGTCCCACTGGTGGGACGAACTTGGTGGGACGAACGGGAATGAACCCAATTTTTGGATTATTCACTTCACATAGAGTTCTCTTTCAATCGAGAATTTTAGACAGATTAGGGTAGGTTGATCTTATGCCGTCCGTACATAAATACTTTAATACGGAATACTGCCATTATAAACCAATTTTTCCACCATCTGTCTCGTTTTGAATGCTTGCAGTCTCTTTCTGTTGCAATCTTCCATCAGTACGTCCGGTTCTAAAGGTGGAACGTTGGCTGATCTTGCAGTTGCCTTATCTTTTCTTGCACAACCCGCATCAAGAATCAGTCGCTTGCGTCCACCATCTTTAACATTTCCAACCACGCCTTTATTTTGTAAGCCTAAGCGACTGAGTATTTGTGGAAGAACTATTTTCTTCTCTTCTAAGTCTGGACCTCTAGTGTACAACTCTTTATCTTCGTCATTAAACACAACTTTGTGTTTTGCTATCTCCTTCTGTTCCTTCACAGCGGCTTGGACCGGCAGGACAGACATTATTTCAAAGTTAGCAGCAGTGTTTATAAGATTAAGAATATTATGCTGCATGTTTGTATTTTTTGTTGTATTCATAACAATAGATTTCAATTTTGACAGATTCTTTTGTGATTTAACAGAAGAAAAAACATAAGATCTATCACTTAATATAGACGATGAGAGCGATGCTAAGCCAGAATCTTCTGATGCGGTGCTAGAGGAAGAACTAGATCTAAGTGGTGGTGTTTTAAGTTTGAAATCTTTACACTCCATAGTCTCTAAAAATTTCAATACCATATCGTTGTTTAGATTCGATGATGAAGGTGTTGGAATTGGCTGTCTATCAATTTCATTCTGTGTTAATTTATTAATCATATTGTGATTATCTTTGACATTTTTCGCACGATCCTGGAAAGTATTTTTTGTTTCTTTCATGTTATGGTCTTCTTTAAAAGCAGTTATTGGTACTGGTGTGCTGTTGCTAATAGGTGTAGTCAAAACTTTTAAACCCCGATCACTTCTTGCTTCATCTGACAAGTTGAGTTTAAGCATACTCTTACTAAATAGTAATTCTTCAATCAAATCTTCATCGTCTAACGCATTTGATATTACAATATTATCGCTGCCATAATTACTGTAATTTATGCTACTAATATGGTGTGGTTGTTTAAAAACATGGTCAAATGTTTTTTCTAATTCCGTTTGGACTTGTTTGTTTTCTTTTTCTAATTTCAACGAATCTTCTTTATCTTCTGCAAAGTTTTTTGAAGTCTCTTGAGTTTCTTGGTTTAAACTTTCATATTTACTAAAAAACCCTTCATAGTCAATTTCAGGCACTTCTTTCTTTACAGATTTGTTCTCAAGAAACTGGGGTGTGACGTAAATGTTTTCTAATAAATCTACAAGTGTGTATCGACTTTTATCGGTACTTATTGGCGAATGAAATGTGCATGTCTCTTGAGAACTAGTAGAATCGTTTAGATCAACTAGTAATTGAGGAGTTTCAACTTTAACAGGCTCTAGTACTTCGTATGGATTGAAATTCTTGATGAGGTTCTGTGGGATGCCTATAGGAGTCTTGTTTGATGCTTCATCTTGTTTGGACTTACAAGAACAGTTGTGTGACATTGTTAATATCTGGAACAATGAAAAATTAATTGTAAGTTACAAAACAATCGAAGCATAATATGATAAATGCAAATAATAAAACAACAGACGAGCCATTTGGTGTAATGGCCGAGAAGTCGGCTATTACACCAGGAGGTCGCGAGTTCGATCCCCGCACAGCACAAACATTTGTGTGCATGAACATGTCTGTTTGTATCGGTCTGGGTGTTTCTATGTATGATATGTATGTATTTACAAAAAAAAGTATATAAGTAATGTTTATCCGTTGTCTGGCACCCATAGCACAAGCTAATTATTAGTTTGGGGCTAGATGGCGCTGTGTGAATAATGTCCAAAGATATTTATTTATTTATTTTAACAGAAATGTTGTAATTATGCCCCCCTTCCCACCACATTTCCGGGATCAAAAGTACCCTATGTCACCCGGGGATAGTGTAGCTTTCCAACAGTGAAAGAATTTTTCAAATCGGTTCAGTAGTTTCGGAGCCTATTCAATACAAACAAACAAATCTTTCCTTAGGAGCTAGACGCCCTGTAATTTTTTTATGTTCGGCAATCGAACATGAGTCCTCTAACAGTAGCCGCCGACTTCAACCATTACTCCATATGGGTTGATAGTCCGAATCTTGTATGAGTAGGCACTGTCTTCTAATTCATAAATGTCACACTTATATTTTATCTTATCAATTTCGGGAAACATGTATATCAGCGAACTTTATATGTCATTGTGTATAATACCTAAGTATATCTTGTAACTTTAACCTAGTTTTTATATTAATCAACTAGTGGCCGCCTATGCGGTTTCACCCGCGTGCAATTTCTTTTTTCAAATATCCCCCTTCCTCACATTTTCGGGATAAAAAGTACCATTATGTCACTCGAGAATAGTGTAGCTTTCTCAGTGAAAGAATTTTTCGAATCGGTTCAGTAGTTTCGGAGCCAATTCGATACAAAAAAACAAACAATCAAATCTTTCCTCTTTATAATATTAGTATCAATTTTGTATAATTTTACATGACACTTAGATATTTAATTCAAAAACACATAGTAAGATAAGTGGATTAAAAAGGGTCTTTCTGCGGGGCGCGGGCGGAAGGCTAGTGAATAATAAAATTATATCTTCGGTTATCATGTGTTACAATTTTTCAGTACAAATATTAGAAGTTGTTTGTGATCTCGGGGTCCTAGGTTCAATTCCCGGGTCGAAAAAAATTTGTGTCGTATTTTCAACACAGCTTGGGTTTATAATCATGGATTGCATTTGACAAGTATTGTGAGTTGTGTTGTGACTAATCCAGTATCCTTAATTGTTTTATTTCAGAGGCGGCAAACGAGCCAGCGGGTCGCCTGATGGTAAGCAATCACCGCGGCCCATGGACATCTGCAACACCCACGGAGTGTGGCAACACCAGACGGATCGCTGATGCGTTGCCGGCCCATGGCGGTATGGGGTGTGGGCCTCCGGTACTCTCACAAACCAGACGAAACACAATAGTAGTCTAGAATTATTTCACGCTGGTGTTATGTGAGACGGTGGTACTTCCCCGGACGAGCCGGCCCATTCGTACAGTAAAACAGCATGGCTCTACCACTACTAAAATTTGATTTATCTTTCATTGTGACGATGATTTCAATGATGTGCTTTTGCCCTGCAGTGGGACGGTAAGTAGATAGATAGATAGATAGATAGATATACTCTTTATTGCACAAAATTATAAAAGAAAAATATGTTACAAGATTGGATGATACAATGTAGGCGGACTTATTGCTAATAGCAATCTCTTCCAGTCAACCTTAAGTAGGTAAGCTGATATTGCTTTTGGGTAGATAGTTCTGTCTACTTCACCCAAGTCCTTAAGTTTCATGTACGGTTCACGGTTCATATTTCCCGCAATTTTTTTTTTTTTTTAATAAATAAAAATAAATAAATATTTCTGTACATTATTCACTCATCGCCATCCAGCCCCAAACTAAGCATTAGCTTGTGCTTTGGGTGCCAGACAACGGATAAACATTACTTATATACGTTCATACTTTTTTTTTGTAAATACATACATATTATACATAGAAACACCCAGAACGATACAAACAGACATGTTCATGCACACAAATGTTTGTACCGTGCGGGGATCGAACCCGCGACCTCTGGTGTAATAGCCGACATCTCGACCAATACACTAAATGGCTCGTCATATGGTAATCTGTCCTTTAGTCCTTTATAAATTCTTTTATGTTTTTGTAAAAAAGCAGCTTATTTTTAAGGACGTTAATTTTTTACGTCCTTGCTTATTTTATAAAAATGTACTTTAAATATTGTAGTTTACTTAACAAAAAATTAAAAATAAAAACAATTGCAATAATAATTATACAGATTACAATAATTACAGATAGTATCTTTTAAATTTTGGAATGTCGGCGCTCACTCAAAGTATTTAGTTTTCCGATTGCTCTATCACTCTATGTAATATCAAAACAAGAATGTTTTTTAACGCCTACTTTTAATCCTATTTTTTAATTAAAGTCTGAGACTTCAAGAATAAGGGCCCATTGTGCACTACTCAATATCTATATTTAGCTAAGTACTTACTTACTAAAATAAATATGTATGTGTGAGTTTGAACTTACCTACCTGTTACACATTACATTAATAACTTGAAACTTATATTAACGTTAGAAAGCGTTTAAAATCATCAATCAAACATGAATCAAACAAAATAGTAGAACAGCTCTTTTGGCTTTAAATGTATTGTTGACAGAGAGCCTTGTGTGGATAACACTTCAGTCAGCTTATCGGCTATCGCTTTTGTGGTTACAATGGGGATACCAACTTTTATTCTAATTTACTACACAAAAATGTCCTAGCCAAGTTTTTGCTATGAACAATCTGTACGATCAACAAACTGTCTCACAATTGAGATAAGCCCTGTCTCCCAACAGTGGGAACGTTTAAATGATGCTAATGATGAATCGACATACCTAATTATTATACTTATTGCACAAGTGACTGACAGGCCCAGTCCTTATTTACTAACTCTCATTGCACGGTGGGATAGCAGTTTGATGAAACGCATGACCGAAAAGAGATCAAACCAAGGACCAACGGCCTAACGTGCTTTACGAGGACGCGGGGCTTTACTTCACCAACTTCAGGAATAGATCGCGCTTTGAGCAACGGCTGCATAACAGGGTCCCATGAAATCTGAATCATTTCAAGTATTCTAAGTACTGGCTTCCATAATATTAATTTTGGAACATAGCCAAAGCTGGGTGGGAAATTTCACCTGTGGGGGTAATTGACTGTTAGGCGGTTACCACACTGCACCGCGCTCCGCCGCGGTACGCGGGACGACACAAGTTGTGTCACACAACACACTGAAAACGCCGCGCTCGGGCGCGTTTTCAGCACGGCCGTTTGACTCAAAGTAATAAAATTGGTGCGTTTGTTATATCTGTGGTACAGGGGGCCAACCTCAGATGACATTTCGTAATCTGTGGTCGTAACCCCTCTCCCCCGCCAGCTCGCTTAAGGGTCTGCTGACATGCTTTGACAGAGTGAGATAGTCTTATTGAGATTCCTGTAAGAGGAAATAGAATAGAGAAGAGTTCAAACTTCAAATCAAACTGAATCAAACTGAGCAAAAAAATCATTAAAGTGCCAAAGAAATTAAAGGTTTTGTGGATTACTACCTAAATTAATATGATTTAATCGAATGTGGAACGTTTGTGTCTAGCATACAAAATGGTAGAGTGTTCAATATTTGGCTTCAAAAGCAACAATCAAAGAGAAAAAGCGGGTGTTACATTTCATACGTAAGTACACTGTTTTATAAATTTTGATCACGTATTTCTTTCTCAAATCTCACAGGAACCAAGTTTCTGCGCTAAATCATTAGTTATATCATCAAAAACTTGATAAATGGGAAATATCTAAAAATTATTTCTAAATATAACCTCTAAAACATCTGACATGCAAACCGGTAAAATAATTGCTTATTATTACAAATTTACATCAGAAGCCAGCATAATAATTATCATAGATGTCTATGTACTGAAATTTTATTAATAATTAGTAGATTCATAATTCGATTTCCGGATGCCTAATGAAAGGAAAAATTTCCCCAAAATTACCCCATATTTCAGGGAATTTCAAGCGATTTGTTGTTTCCAGATTTCCGACTGATCATAAAACTCGTGAGAAATGGATTTATGCAACAGGAATACTATTAATAACATTTTGAAAGGGACTGACGTGTTTACAAAGGAGAAAATTACCAAATAATATGCAACAGAAGGATTAATTATTACAAAAAGAAATTGAAAAATAAATCAATTAATAAGTAATTAACTTGTTTTATTTTGTTTTTCACCTAAATAGTCTTCTTAAAATGATCTTTTTTGGCTCAAATTTGAAATAAAAGGGAATTCATGTATCGGGTATATGAAATTATGAATTCCCTTTTATTTCAAATAGGGTAATCCTGCAAATAATACACCAAAATAAATAAAGTGGCTGTTTGAATAGAATGCCTTTGCATTTGACACCACCACAATTTAAAAAAAAAAAGAGCTGTCATATATCACTGGCCCCCTTTTCCGTAAAGCCCATGTTTACAGTACGTGAGTCGGTTGTCTGATTTATCTTCTATCTAGTCTGTGGTTTTCAGTGTGTTGTGCCGCTCGTGTTTTCTATACAAACTGAGGTACAGTCAAAAGCACGTCAGACGTAACACTTTGGACTTTGTACCACTCTTTTGTCGGGGGCATAAGTGCTATTATCGAACTGCAAGTGTTTACCGTGATGTGCTGTTGACCGTTCTTGCATAGAATGATTAAATCTGTCGTTCGGAGCGCGGTGCAGTGTGCCTTAGACTCAGAAAAATTCTTGTCACTAACCAGACCCAAGAAAAATTTATCGAACCTACGATCTCCCGGTTTTATAACCGGAGCGGTTTAACCTCTGCTCTCAGAGGCAGTCAGTAACACTCGACCAGGGTCTTTTCACTTCTATACTTTGAAGTTTTGTATGGAGGAGGATTAGCTCTCTTTAGTAGTTTCCTATATCGCTAGATGGCGTTAGCGACAAATTTGCGAGACGTTTTACGCAATTTCTTATTTCATTATTATTCTCAAAACTTAAAAATAATAGATAAACTGAATTTACAGAACACATTGTATCGCATATTTTATTAATAATTGCTACTTTAAATTCTTTTGTTTCCTTTAATACATAAGAAATTTCAGTAAATTTATTTAAATATGCAGAATCTGGGGGGAACGGAACGTACATAGCGGCAAAATCATGGATGGCTATCTGTCATTCTGTCAATAGTGTCAATGTCAATACCGTTTGTTTACGTTACGTGACACGAATGTGATAATTTGCTTTTTCTTGTGGTTTTTTTCTATTTAACGACCCTGCTTTTTCACCTGGACGCCGATTTATCTATTCCCTCGCTGACCAGTGCATTGAATTTAGGACTCCGATCTCTCCGGCGCCCCATACACTCTGACCCATCGCCTCGTTTTCCGGACTCCGATTTCTTTGCCTATCGACCTTTGCCTTGTGTTTTGAACTTAGATTCTTTGTTTTAAATAAATAAACATTATATTAGTTAGATGTGTTGTTCTATTTACGCCTATTTTAGTTTAAAATATAACAATAAAAATTAAATCATAAAATACGTATACCTATATACAGGCACGTAGGTATAGTGTAGTTATATATATTAGTCAATTGTGTAGCTATAGTTATAGATATTGAAAAATGTAATTTCTTCCGGTTTCACGAGATGGCGCTGAACGGCGATCTAACTGATGGCTCTATTATAAGGTACTCTGTGCACTCGACCTTCCAAATCTGGATCAAAACGAAGCGGTCAGAAGAAGAAAGAAAGTACAAAAAGTGTAACAAAATTTTACACTGTGTGCACAGTTTAAACTGACGTATGCAACTTTTATGTTCGGATAAGTTTGAAATTATTTCTAGTGAAGTGTACTACATCAAATGAAACAGCCAAGGTTAGCCATGGTGTAAGTTTAACAGCTAAATAAATATAAAAAATATTTTGTTTTCTTTATTTACTGTTACATGAACATTTTAAATTAAAGTCTATAAATTAACCATTAAAAAGTTCAATACTACATAACTATTCTTACGCATATCCGAATTCTTAAAACTGAATTTGATTATCCTTTTTATGCTCTGGCTTATTATAGACCTTATTTCAGATGAGACAAAGTACAGAATTCATCATTAATTAAATTATGCCTCGCGTATGTCTGGGATTCCTCGAGCTTTGTTGTTATTGGGACTAAGAATTTATACATGCCGATACAAACTGAATGTGAAATACATAAATGTTTGTAGCATGCGGGAATCGAACCAGTGACCTACATTGTAATAGCCGACTTTGCAAACATTACACCAAAGTGGTCGTTTAAAAATTACATTTATTTGTTTCGTGCAGCAATTGCAGCAAAGAAATGAATTTAATTTTGTTTTTTTTTGGCATTCGCCGTGCAGTGGTTGATACCTGTCTCATTTTTTATTCACCAAAGATATTATAATCACACAAAATATTATATGTAATGTTTTGTAAAAAATATTTTTGACAGTGACGCCGCATTCTTGGTGCAAGTCCGGGATCGATTCGAAAGTTTGTTATTCGTTCGTTCAGTCTGGGCGGGCTCTGGAGTCTGGTGGCTGGTAGTATAAAAACACTTTAAAATATCATTGCTCTCATGCCTAGGAAAACCGTTAGTTTTGCACCATAACTCCCTTGTCATGTTAAATGGTTGTTTCACCATGTTTAAAGAATGAAGTAAAAAGGTGTGCAGCTGTGCTTACGTACTTACGTGTTGTAATTGTAAGTACCTTCGTCACCCTGGCGGACTATTACACCCACAAAGCAGAATATACAAAGATCCAAAGGAATTATACGATGTGTCAGGAAAATATTAATATCGATAGATTTTTGTTATCTGAGCAGCAGCACATCACTAGCAAACGTTTCGTTTACACAATGTTGAATGATGCAACGGTGTATTTTAGAAAATTAAACTTCTGTTAAATAACTAATTAAGAATCAAAATAAGACAACAATACATAAATTTATAAATTGTTCTGACCACAAAGTAAGTAGCTTGAACATTTGTCTTTTAAGTAGAGGAAACAACGAAATTATCATCACAAGATATAAACAAGTTCATTTCTGGGTCCTTGGTGTTGCGCAGCGCGCGTTGCGTTGCGCCCAGCCAAAAAAATAACATCGTATTTCTTGTATTCTATTTCGTATTAGTAGTGGGTAATATCGGATTTTTACAATATCGAATCGAAACTATATATTGATTTCTGATATCGGATTCTGAAACTATATATTATTTGAAACTATATATTGGTGTATCGGAGTATCGGACTGTGAAACTATATATTGGTGTATCGGAGTATCGGACTGTATTTGGTTACACTAAACCTATAAAACGATGTGTTCTGAAACTAGATACTGTATCATGACACGATATTTTCATTGTGATTTATTTCTTAAAACTGACTCGATTAGTTACTTTAGGTGTATTAAGGATGCTTTAATAGTATTTACTTAGTTATTTGTGTTTCAGTAAGTACTGCATTAATAAAGATCGTATTTAGATCTTCTAAATACGATATTTATTAATGCAGAACTCATTAGTAGTAACTAAAAGCATGAAATACATAAACTTAATAATACCAACCATCGAATCTATTAATAGAATAACAAAAGTTAGAAATGGATCACCAATGCTATGAGTTCAAGGACGAAGGTCCGTGAGAGTTACGTAAAATTGCAAATCGAAAATGCATCTTATTGCTGACAAAATAAGGTCTAATAAAAATGTGTCAAAATACACAAGAAAGTATTGAAACAACCTTATTCTTATACAAATAAGGTTTAGAATTGTACGAAAACACGACTAATGCTATTTCACTCACTCACAAATCCTTTCTTTAGCTCGTATCGCAACGCGATACGGTTTAATATCCTTTATCGATAGGTCTTGGATATCGAGCTAGATATCAAATCGAGACGCATCGCATCGATCCAGCAATATCGTGTATCACCAAATATATAGTTTGGATACGCAGCGATATCGGATTTTACGATATTGGCCTGATATACGATTTAATATCTATATACGATTTGTATCGGCCATTCCTATTTCGTATATCTTGTCAACTATGATGTGGAGAAACAAAACGCAGTTCATATGTCATTGAACTTCGCGTTCAATTCTGAATTGCAAATTGGCGAATTTGGCGATTGCTTGCAAGCAAAACTGACTCTGTTTTCGATAAAAATTGATGTTTTTTGGGAATACATAGTTTCCGCGATTCGCTCACCATCTTTCTAGTGTCATATCGTACTTCACGGCCGTAAACTTTTAATGTTTTGATTGTGTTGTTCTTACGGATTGTGAAGTAACTTTGTACTTCGTTATATTTTCACGATGAAAATTGCCTTCTGTTCGCGTTTTATGTATGCAAACAATGTTCTTAGTTCATCTTTGAGGTGTTGTTAGTGGTTCACCATGTATAACGTGAGTATTTATGTAGTTTGCTTTGTATAATATAACCTATATGCGTATTGGTATACAGTTCACGGTTTTGTTGATTGTTTGTCTGTACATAGCCTTTGTGAGCCATTTGTAATGTTTGAGAAGTCGGCTATTACACCAAAGGTCGCGGGTTCGATTCCCGGAGGGTACAAACATTCCTTGTTCAGCCTTGCTTAATTATACATATACAAACCATAGGTAATGTAAATAAAATTTCAATGTAGTGACCAAAATATTGTGTCGTTAGTGGTGTAGATATATTTATATTTATAAGCTAAATACGACAAATAGCTATATTATAGCAATTGTGATCGCTGAAAAATGGAACATTAAACTGAAAACCTTATTTATTTTGTTGTTTTATTTTTGTATTCTTTGAAGGCAATTTTAATACTCCATCTCAGCATGTTCCCCATTGCATCCAGTATGGGGCCAGGGTCTGCTTCAATTATGATTCTAGTTTCAACAAGCCTGGTTGTATCAATGGATCTAAATTCCGTAACCCTTCAGGTGATTCAAGCCTGCAATGTCATAACCAAACTGGAAACAATCACACAAAGTGATGCTCCCTGCGGGATTCAAACCCACCATCAGGTTGTTTATAGAGCCTAGCTCTTACCACTGTACCGTCAACATCAAAAGTAGAAGTTCAATACTTATGAACGTAGTTCGTGTCAGAACTGTGTGGTGTCAAGATGATTTTAAAGTAAGAGATTGTATATTATACCATACAATACATCTGGACCGAACTCAGATGGTTTGAGTGATGGTGTTTGGTAACGTATTTCACGTAAAATGGCCTATTTTAGAGGCCAAGTGTGTAAAATCCCCTGACTACTTAAACCTAAACGATACATTAACTACTAAATCATATAAGAAAATCACTTACTTTAAAATCATCTTGACATCACACATGTCTGACGTGGACTACATTCATTAGTATTGAAGTTCTAACTTTAATCATCTATTTTTGCTGTTGACTGTACCACAGTGGCAATTTCAATACTTATGATATATTGACGTGACAACGTCTTATAATTCGATGGAGCCGCATCCACGCCCGAAAAAAAATTACTCATGCGGCGTTCCAGTGCAAGCAAGTGCGCGGAACGAGCGACAAAGAGGCACAATAGGCCTCCGCGTTCGGCAGCGTTCGACATCTGTCTCTCTCCTACTTGAGTGAGTGATATGTCCGCGTGGACAGCTGCATTTACATGTTTATATGACGTTGTCACGTTCAACTATCGTCAGTAACGACTTTACAGACAACCTATTTTTTTCCAGAGCATGGAGACGTGTTGCACCCGCTTCACAGCGGCGGAGGGCGGAGCCCGGCTGGCGGCAGCGGCTGGAGAGAAGAACATCCTCGCTGTGGAGTATGCCTCCTTCATCTCCACCAGACTGGTGCACGAGGAGGCTTATAGGATTAGGGGGTGAGTTAAATTAATCATCATCATCATCCTAGCGTATTCCCGATTGCATCCAGTATGGAGCTCAGGGTCCGCTTCGACTATGATCCTAGATTTGACAAGCCTGATTATTACAATGAGTGAGTTAAATTAATATAATACTTATTTCGAACCCATTGAACTGATTCGCTGAAATTCCTGCTCGGGACTAAACACGTTCGTCCCACTAAACTTTCCCGGTCCCCTTCACGACTGAAAGACCAAGACGGTGGTCAAAATCAAAATCAAAATCAAAATATTCTTTATTCATGTAAACTTGTATCATTTTTTTTTATATCAAAAAAAAAAAAAAAAAACTTGTATCAAGTATTTATGAATCGTCGATTACAGTGTGACTCTACCACCGGCTTTGGAACGCAGTCATCTGCCGAGAAGAACCGGCAAGAAACTCGACAGTCACTCTTTTAATCGCCAAAGTTTATACAACATCTATACATATAATAAATTTGTAGAAAAGTGGTGTCTGTACAATGGAAATATATAAAAAAAAAGTAGCAGCGGTTGTTATCATATCGATACCGAACCCGAAATTGTAATTAAAAAAAAATTTGTCTGTTTGTCTGTTTGTCTGTTTGTCTGTTTGTCTGTTTGTCTGTTTGTCTGTGTGTTTGTGCACGCTAATATCAGAAACGGCTTATTCGTTTGAGATGCGGTTTTCACTAATATATTGTGGTAAGCTTCACTTAACATTTAGTGTTTATTTCATGTAAATCGGTTCATAAATAAAAAAAGTTATGTCAATATAAAGGTACACGCCTCGCGCCTGAGCTGCGCGTCCGTATATAAAGCGCGCTGAGAGTATGGCGAATAGGTAGTTGCATTCGATTATTGCGATTTACTTGAATACTGACAGTTTGGATATTTCATTTATTTATATTTAAGGGTTCGTAGGTTAGGTTGTCTTTCTTAATTTTCTTTAAAAATTTGTAAATAAATATTGTAAGCATTTGTTATTGGTTAGGCATTCCTTTCCTTGATTTTTGGTATACTTTTCTTAATTTTTTTATTTAGGGTTTGTATATATGAATAATTTATAAGTATTTGGTATAGGTTAGGCAATTCTTTTCTTGATTTTCTTTATTTAAGTACAAGTTTATAAGCTCAGGTTATTAATTAATTTTTCTAGCAATTCTTTTGTTTCATAAAATTTGTACGTTAAGTTTACACATCTTAACACTTTTTGCAGTCAGCCTATGTTTTGCGATGACAATTAATAAAGCCCAAGGTCAGACGATGAAAGTTGTGGATATAGATCTAAGTATCAGCTGTTTCTCGCACGGTCAGTTGTATGTGGCTCTGACACGGGTTAGCAATCCTAGGAGCCTTTATGCTTTCATTCCCGATGGCCATTACGTCACATATCGTATACCTACAGAGAAGCATACTGTAAAGTAATTTGAAACTTTGTGTTTAACTGTTTTTATTTTCTATCGATAAAATCATAAGACCGGAAAGCAATCCCTGATGCGATGGGACCACGGGGAATGAAAATTACGTCGACCCAACGGGACCACGGGTAAACACTCAAATTTTTACCTACCCAAAGGACGGTATTTGTTATTTAAAATATGCTGCCCGAAAAGTCACTATTCCACGCGGACGAAGTCGCGGGCACAGCTAGTTGATAATAAATCTATCTATACAAAGCCATACAGTTCGGACATTCAGTCGAAGGTCAGTATCCGGCGTATTTGGTTGATCTGAATCTTTGAAACTTCGTAAATTGTAATTTTAAAATTATTCTGTCTTAAAAGATTGCCAAATCTTAGGCTAGGATGATATTACTATTCGTCTCCCAAACGGCTATCGGTCAGTTGCAGAAACGTCCATTAAAGTTAATGTTTCATTAAAGCTATTGCTGTCACTTTTTATTTCATGACAAAGAAAAGTGACAGCATTAGATTTAATGAAGCATTAACTTTAATGGAGCTTTCTGCAACAGGGTGTATGAGGTGCATCCCAGAGTTTAGCAGCTAGCCTTTACCCTTTTCAGGGCAACGTAAGTCCCACACTCCTTACCCTCCGAGTGAAGGTGTTTAATTCATTCCCCGGGTAAAAAAGGAGGATATTACTATTATTCGTCTACGTTTGCCCCCCAGGCCGCTGTCATCAGACCGGCAGCGCACAGTGTACGTGTCGCGCGCGTCGCGCGTGGCGTGCGTAGCGCACGAGCTGCAGACCATGACCGACCTGAAGGTGGCGCGAGGACTGAACGCGCTCGACCAGGAGTGGGCTGAGACGATGGAAGAGAATGAGGTGGGTCGAGTGACTCCAGGCCTTTAAGCTGCCTTACGTGGTTCTGTCCATGCTGGGGAAACAGGTTTTGGAGCGGCTGTAGCCTCCTTTTGCGAAGATATCATCACGAAGCGCGAGCGGGAGGATGATCTTCGCCTGCGCTTCCCAGAAAAAGGGGAGGCGTCCCTGTTTCTGCCACCTCAAGGTGAAGCCCAGTAAGTCAGGGCTGAGGCACCCTAGCCTGCATTGCACGGCTCCACCATCGACGGGCGGGAGTACCTCAGTTCTACGCATTTCCGCAGACACCGACAGCAGGGGGACAGGAGGAGATAACAGAGGCGAGACACCCCATGTTAAGTCGACAGTCAGTGGTAGGTCAACCCTCTGGCCGGAGAAGGCGAGCTCACTTAGCAAGCCTTAGCCGCGCATTGCACAGGTCGCTCGACCCAAGTCTGAGGGTCACCTAGTTTCTCGGGTGGCCCTCTCTAGTCGCCACCCTGACTTGAGGCTTCTCAAGTCGGGGTACCCAGGGATGGGCTGGTCAATAGCCACAAGGTTGGAACCAGCTCGTCCCAATCAGGTAGAAAGGAGAAACCGGAGTTTAGTGGGTAGTGGACGCTTTAGTCCCAAGTCCCACACGGCCGCAGGTCTAGCTAGCCTGCGGTTATGGTGCATAAAAGCATTTTCATCTGAGAAAAAAAGGCCTGGACGCTGCCTAGCGTGTTTATGTCCATGCTGGGGGGTTTAGGGGCCTGGTCGGCGGTAGACTCCTTCTGCGAAGATATCATCACGCAAAAGGAGGTGGCGTATAATATCCTCGCAGCTGCGCTCCGCAGACGGAGGGAACGAAGGAGGCAGGTTTTCGACCGGTTCCTGCCACCCCTCCAAGGTAGTCATGGGTGCGGGGGCAACTTAGCCATTGCACGGCTTCACCATCGACGGGTAGGAGTGCCTCAGTACTCCGAGGCACTTCCGCAGTTTACCCTGACAGCTGGGAAGCCCGCGGAGCAAGGGTATCGCTGATACCCGTGACCCCACATGTTAAGGCGATAAGGAAATACCTGGGGGTTTAGTAGGTACACCCCTAGGCCACTTCCATCTTCGGCCCAGGAGTAAAGCCCTTTTTAGGGCATCGGGAGTCGCAGTGGCCGCTTACCATCAGGTGGGCTACATATGATACCGGTCTACTACTGATATAGCATAACAAAATGAAATATAGAAATTATTAAATAAGTTTTATTTTTGGGGTCGTCGCGTCTAATCTATGTCTCCATTTCTCCAGGTTTTGGTGTGCACTTCCGAGGTCCTGAGGGGGATCCTGGAAGACCAGATTCTGGACATGCCGAGGATCAATGTTCTCATCATCGACAGCTGCCATCTGGTGTGCAGCGACCAAAACTTGCAGTTTGTGAGTATAAGCAACAGTTTCAAAACTAAAATCTAATTTATCAGGAAAATAAATACATAATATTATCAGGACCTACCACCTACCTTCATATACCTAGGCGACACCCCGACTTGAAGCCTCTCGAGTGGTGGTATTCGGAGATGGGCAAGCCTAGCCTCGGAGAAGCTCAACCCAATTTGGTCGGAAGGGGAAACCGGGGGAGTTTAGTGGGTAGTGAACGCTTTAGTCTCGAGTCCCACACACGGCCGCAGGTCTAGCTAGGCTGCGGTTATGGTTCCTCAAGGTATTGTTATTGAAAAAAAGAATAAAATCAGATATGAGAAAATGGATAAACTAGACTCGTCTGCTCTGTAGCCTGACTGAATGAATAAACATTTTTTTTTTATCTTAATGTTTATTGTGGTGTTTTTTTTGCTTTGCATTATAAAAATCCGATAGCACTTTAGAGCTACAAGCATTTCGACAAGACGAGGTCGGAATTATTCTTTGTCGTCTATTTATTAAATTTTTCTGTAATTATATTTTCAGATAATGAAGCAATACAAGCAGTGCGAAAAGGACAAAAGACCTAGAATACTAGCTCTCACTTATCCATTATTTTCATCACCCAAGAAAGACAACCCACCCACCGAACAGGACAACGAAAATAACGATAAAACGCTTGACGAAGAACCAGATGGATTGAATGGAGAAACTAATAGTCAAAATGGAGAAAACAATGGCAAAAATATTGAAGATAGTGGCAAAAATGAAGAAGACAGTGGCAAAAATGAAGAAGATAGTAGCAAAAATGGAGAAGATAGTGCCAAAGTTGACAGAAACGGTGTGTGTGAAGAAGAGGCGGATTGTGAGAATTTGGATGACTTTGAAATGTATGAGAATCTTGAATGGAAGATTGAAGAGTTGGAAAAGGAGTTGTGCTGTGAAATGGATTTAGCTGAAGACATTGATGGTGGTAAACGGTAATTTATATTTAATAATAAAAAATATTCTTTCTGTTTTGTAGTGAAGTAGTCAGGGTTTATAGACTCGTATCAAATCGCGACAGATTAATATAATAATCGCAAAAGAAATTTATTGTATGTATGTAATTGCCTTGTACATTGTACATTCATTACTTTTTATTTATTTATTTATCTATATTTTGTAGGATATCAGGCAGCCTGTCCAAGCCTAAAGAGCTGATCATAGAGCACAGCGGCAGACCAGATAACGAGCACTTGACCCAGGAGTATCTTGAGTTGGACCGGTTCATGAGGGACTGCGTGCGCGACGCCGTGGAGTTCATAGACGAACACAGGTACGTAGGACACACTCGCCCTGAAGGAAGAAAGAAATAAAAAGTGAGAGAAAGAGAGAAAATTGTAGAGAGGGAAAGATATAAAAAGATAGAAAGAGAGAAACAGGGAGATATAAAAAGGAAAGAGAGATTAAGAGAGAAAGAAAGGAAGATAAAAAGCATTGATTTACTCCGAACTAGCGGTCGCTTACGCGGTTTTACCCGCGCGTAATTCTTTTTGTCAATTGTCCCCCCTTTCCCCCACATTCTCGGGATCAAAAGTATTCTATGTCACCCGGGAATAGTGTAGCTTTCCAACAGTGAAAGAATTTTCCAAATCGGTTCAGTAGTTTTGGAGCCTATTCAATACAAACAAACAAATCTTTCCTCTTTATAATATTAGTATAGAAAACTGTTGCAAAAAGTACTTTTTGGTGAATTTTCTGACAATAGTATAGAAAGAAAAACATTGTAGGTTGCGTTTTCAAACTCCCCTTTATTATTAGGGGATTTTTAAACTTTACAGTTGGCCTACCTGCTGTAAGCGGCCACTGCGGCCTATTCCATTGAGGGACACTTAACCAGGAAGCGTTGCTCAATGTGCTGCCACACTGGAGGCTCTAGTTAGTCATTAGATATTATTATTTTCGTGTTTCAGATACGATCCTACAGAAATATACGGCGAGGATTTATACGAAGAGTTTAAGAAGATACCTGATCCGACCATCGAGCCTAGATTGTTATTCCAGCAGTTTATATACGTGCTGGACCAACTGGGTAAGTCATACTGTCGTACATAAAGGAGTTTCAAATGAAACCCAGAAATCTTGCTTTTAACTGTTATTTAATTAATTTATCACAAAATTAGCGCAGCGGTCATTGAACTACAATTACTAGCGTATAGAACCGACACCGCAAACAAAATTTTTGCGCGATGCTTTGTTGCCGTTACCATGGTTACGGCAACAACTCATTCAAGACCTATGAGATAGGCATTTCAAACAAAACGCGTAAGCGCCTTGCTTTGGTCGCCAGAAAAATATACTCTGTAAGCAATCTATAGCGCTGCAAGTTGTATAGTTTGGTTAGACGACATCCGCTGTAGCAAATACATCAGTCAGTCCTGTCATCATTTTGCGACACAGTTTTTGTTCCGTATAGCCTCTCTATACGTGAGTTACAAGTACTACGTATAGAGATTAATTGGTTAATTGCTGCCATTGGGCAGCAATACAGTTCGTGGCAATGGAGAAAGGTGAAATGATTATAAATAATGTTTTAACTACCGACGTTTACATTACTCCTTGTTGGCTATAGTAGACGACATTTAGCAGCACGTTATCCTTGCTGTGTTACATTATTAGGCACTTCCTAAACAGCATTTGGAACTGTATAAAGCCTGTACAATAAGATATCTTTTTACTTCAGGCTGTTTAACTTCGCTGTATGGAGGCTGTATATCCGTATATACAGCCATTGTACATCCTAAATAGGCCCCAAATTATACAGCCTTAAGTGTAAATATAGCTGGACAACAGCTGTATTATAGCTGTACAGCCTAAAATATAAAGCTGACTTAGGGTGTAATGAGATTCCGTTATTCAGCTACAGTTCTTCTTTTAGAATACTTTTAGTGTTTTAAACAAACTCAGGCTTGAAATGAGTAGACATTTAAGTATAGTGTTGATTTGTACAGTGAAAGTCAGTATTTAGTTTTTCACATTGTTTGTTTGACATTTTGTTAAAGTGAATATTATAGTCGAAGTATACGGTAAGTAATATTTTTTGTTTCTACATTGAATTTTTTCTTGCGACGGTAAGTTTATCGTGAATATATATATCATTTAATAGCAAAAAACTCACGCGCCCTCGAAATAATAGATAATAACAGATATTGTGGTAAATTTCTAACCACCACCTAGTTCTTTATTTGACCTAAAACCCTGTTTATGTGTTTTTCGTAATTATCTACTGAAAATGTAGCAGTTGTATTATATCTATGTCCTAATTCTAAAATAATTTACAGAATTTCACACAAAAAACATAATACGATATAAAATCATAAAATATAGGTTATGTTTTTAATGGTGTCTCCGAGTTAAACAGCTGTTGCTCTCCTAGTACACTAATATGAAGCTATTTGCTGAACAAAGGCACAGTATGAGAATACTTATCAGCTTTAAGGGTAAAACGGTCTGTATATTATAATTTAATTACTACAATAGCTGCTTAGAAGTATATATTGAGGCGGCATTACAGTCATTTAGGGTTCAATTAAATTAAAGTTCAACCCATTTTGTATGTCTAATATGACCACATATTTAAATATAATAAGAAACGAAAAAAAGAAAAAGAAATAATTACTTACGTTATTTAAAAAAAAAAACTTTACAAACACCTTGCACTCAGCACTAAAACAATAATGTTATTAATAGAAAACAGTAAGACAGACACTGTAAATACCTTGCTACTTTCTACAATTTAACAGAAAAAGAACAATAAACTTTATGACACTTAATTTTGCATAGAACTAGGTAGGTAGGTGGTGGTCACAAATTTACCACAATATTTCTGTTATTATCTTATTATCTATTATTCACGATAAAGTTACCGTCGCAAAAGAAAATTCAATGTAGAAACACAAAAATGTTACTTACCGTATACTTCGACTATAATATTCACTTCAACATAACAAATTGTAATGAAAAACTCAATAAAACACAACTTTGGATGGATGTAGATCTGAATATTCATGAACAGCACATAAAATCGACCAAAATTCTTTTTTGGAACTAATGACGTCAAAATTTAATATAATTGTTGTCAACAGTCTCTCTGTTCTGGTCAGTGTATTTATAATCAAAATTTTATTGTACGGGACCCTCTTCGTTAGTTACCAATCCAATATTTATTTTAGTTCATATTATCAGAATATAGTAACCAAGTTAAATTTATACAATAGCGTTAGCTTTACAATAAGCTTCTAAAAAACTTTTACTCAGCCGTCAGCATTGCATTACACTCTTGTAAAGAGCATTGCTTCAGAGAGTTTCCTAAATAACTTTTGTTCAGCTATAATCCAGCCTAATATGCTTGAGTTACAATAGACTAGGTTTACACCAATTTACAGTCATCGGCAGTAATAAATACCCTTGTACAGCTACAGGTAGTACAAAGGAATAAAACAAGAGCAGCAAACAGTCGTTAGGCAGCTCTAGTAGTCTAAAATTGCTTTAAGTATTTTGTTATACTACATCCTGCATTTTTGAGTTTCGCAACACTTTTATGAAGCTAAAGGTAATGATTTCGACACTATACAGTCGTAAACCAGTTGTTCTGTATAAAACGACACAGTTTATACTCCAATTCAGCTTTAAATATATTTTTACACTCTTTTTCAACGTTTATGAAGCCTTTGTCTGTTAATGCACTGTTTTAAAGTTTTTTTTTTACCTAAATGTTTATTAAGTTGGGCCTAAACACATACTTAGTTTCAACTCAGTTTCACAACTTACAAAATAAAACAAAACATATTCTTTATTCATATAGGCTACCAAGATGAATCACTGTATCAAAAAAGTTCTCAAATCAAATCAATCAAAAGATTTTGTCCTTATTTATCTGAATTATCTGACAGGCAACTATTTTACTGTCTCCTTTTTTTCGAAAAAATAACTTAGTATTGTTCTTACCACCTTGTTATACAGTTATAAGCAATATGGGATTTTAGTTATAATTCGATGGGACTCTCCTATGCTGGCGCGCTCGATAACACTGCACGCAGTGAAATAATTTAGCCGGGTTTTGAAGGGGCCCCAGTCTCACGTTTTATGTTTTATTTTTGTTTTTATATTATTTTCATACTAACATTAGCTGTAAGTCTTATAATATGTGTTACTAACCAATATGGATACTAGTCTAAAATAAATGATTATTATTGATATTATTAATATTCTGATTCTGAATCGAACCTGAAAAGCGAGGGGCGCGGGTTCAATTCCCGCCTGATACCCGAACAAGTTGATTTTTTTAAATATAATCTCTTATTTCTACATTAAACAGGTTAATGCTTTAACCACTCAATCCCGAACCGGCACTCGGGTGCCGCGTAACAATAGATTTTCTATTGTGTCTGGTGATCCGGGGCTCGAAAGATTAAAATTATAAAAAAATAATTATTTATTATATTTATTTGCAGGCCCATACGCAGCCGACAAGGCAGCATTCTCACTCCTAGCGAAACTAGAGAAATTAAAAATAAAAGTCCCATATGAAAGGCATTTTCTACTCTTCTGTCTCTGCACCACAGTCTTCGTAAAAATAAGATGTTTCGCCGACCAAGTATTCTCCAAATACGAGTCAGATTGGGACAAAATTAAAATGTTTTGCACGCCAAAAGTACTAAGATTTTCGGAGATACTACAGAAATTCCAACCTCCAGAGACAAAAAATAGTGACAATATTGCGAAAATGTTAAGTGATATTGAGAAATGCGACTTCGCTAGTCTAGGGAATAAGATTGAAGATAAAGTGAATACCTATGAGGCTAATTTGAAGGAGATAGAAGACACAAATAGGAGTGATAGTGCGGTTGGTAAAGATAGTGCGGGAAACGAAGTGGATAGTGTGGATAATAGTGATAGTGTGAGAAATAGGAGTGATGTGAGTAGTGGGGATGGTGGGGGGATGAGGGGGAGAGGACGGCGGGCTGGTGGGTCTTGGACGGGTACGTATGTTTATAAATTTCTTTTTATATAAATAAAAGAAGACAAGTTAGCAATTTTTCTTAAACTACTTCAGTTGGCAGACAAACACGCAGTCCACCTGATGGTAAGAGGTCACTGCGGCATATTCCATTGAGGGAAACTTCACCAGGAAGCGTCGCTCAATGTGCTGCCAGACTGTAGGCTCATCTGATCTTCGAGTTTTTGATTTCAGTACACTTGAAATCAAAGGCTGTAAATGAAATAAATAATAAAGGCTGCAATGTGTAAATGGATCTTTTTTTGGTCAGGGGCGCTCAAGGGCAGCTGACATACATAAAATATTATGAATGCTTCTTGATATAGGCAAAATATGTATCTGAAACAAAAATAAATGTAACACCTCAATCTATACTTCTATACTAATATTATAAAGAGGAAAGATTTGATTGTTTGTTTGTTTTGAATAGGCTCAGATACTACTAAACCGATTTGAATAATTCTTTCACTGCTGAAAAGCTATACTATCCCTGGTGAATATCGCCTATTACCCGTGGTCCCACGGCTATGACCCACAGTGGGTCCACGGGCAGTTTTTTTTCCCCGTGGACCCACATAGGGTACTTTTGATCCCGGAAATGTGGGAGGAAGGGGGGAAATCTTACAAAAAGAAGTTACGCGCAGGTGAAACTGCGGGCGGAAGGCTATGTGCAAATAAAATGTACTTTGTACCCTAGGTCCTAGAACACGTGGGCGGGCGCGTGTCCCCCGCAGCGGCGCGTCGCGAGCGTCCGCGACGCCGCTGAACCCGGACGCGCTGTGCGGCATAGTGTTCGTGCGGTCGCCGCTTGTTGCTAAGATACTGTTTATGCTTATTGTGGTGAGTAGTTGTCATGTTTCTTCCCCAAAACACACACAGAGACAGAGACGGACAGAGTGAGAGAGAGAGAAAAAGAGTGAAAGAGAGAAAAAAGAGTGTGTGTGAGAGAGATAAATAGTGAGAGGAAGAGAAAAAAGTGTGAGAGAAAGAAGAAGAGTGAGAGAGAGAAAAAAAGAGTGAGTGAGAAAGAAAGAGAATGAGGGGAGTGGTGGCGACGCCGCAGAACCCCGACGCTCTGTGCGGCATAGTGTTCGTGCGGTCGCCGCTCGTCGCTAAGATACTGTTCATGCTTATTGTGGTGAGTAGTTGGCATGTTTATTCACCAATACACGCACAGAGACAGAAACGGAGAGAGTGAGAGAGAGAGAAAAAGAGTAAGAGAGTGAGAAAAAAGAGCGAGAGAGAGAGAAAATAGTGTGTGAGAGAGAGAAAAGAGTGAAAGGGAGAAAAAGAGTGAAGGAGATATAAAGAGAGAGAGAGAAAAAAAAAGTGAGTTCGTGCGGTCGCCGCTCGTCGCTAAGATACTCTACTTATTGTGGTGAGAAGTTGTCATGTTTCTTCCCCAAAACCACATACACACACGCACACACACACACACGTAGAGGGGGGGGGGGGGGGAGAGGGAGACGAGAAGAACCCCGACGTTAAGATCCTCTTCATGCCTTATACTAAAACGTGATGTTGCAAAATGAATCACATTTTAACATGCGGTTTGACGTCTTCAGTCAAAATCAATCATGTTTTAGTTAGACCCTATGGCCACGTAGCGCCATTTTTTTAATCTGAAAAACTCTCATAAATATGGAATCTTGTGCTGCATTTTGATGCGATTATCTACTAAAATTATTTTATTTTCTTATTTTACTAGAAGTAGAAATAGTTTGCATGTTTAAAAAACATTCAGGAAGTGTATTTTTATTTTATTTTATTAGTGGACTCTCTAAGACGTCAACAGTATTTAATGAAGGCTCTTTATCTTTAATTTTAATTTAACCTTTCGTTCCGGCAGGACATGTCCCGCGCACACCCATCCCTGTCCCACCTGTGCGCCCAGTACTGCGCCGTAGAGACGCCCGCCGACCCCGTCACTGAGGCTAGAGAGGCGCAGCGGCAGGCTAAGAAGCAGGAAGAAGTGTTGAAGAAGTAAGTATGTATATAGGAATAGGTGTAGGACTGCTTATAAACTAAAGGGCCACAAATCAGAATTGTTCAAGATCAATAAAGTGGAAGACTATTTTAAAATAACAGCTTATATATGCGAGTATACTCCATAAAACGTAACATGATTAGAATGACAGCTGTCAAAGTATTGTGGCTCTCTCGCTCGCTCTCAATAAACCTCTATCGATGTGTCTCATCTCTAAGATTTTTTATTTTTTGTAGAGTGAGACACATCGATAGAGGTTTATTGAGAGCGAGCGAGAGAGCCACAACACTTTGACAGCTGTCATTCTAATCATGTTACGTTTTATGGAGTATAGTACATGAGGCTGTTACTCGCAAAAAAATAAATAAAAATATACTTTAAGGCTTCAAAGATGCAGTTATGCATCGTCAGACAATAATGTACAGAGTCATTCTACCACCGGATGCGGAATATTGCTATCTAATATCTAACGAGAAAAACCGGCAAGAAACTCAATGGTTACTCTTTCAATCGGCAAAATGTTAACAATATTTACCAATACCAGCTCCACTTGAATACTAAAACTCATAAACTCGCCTTTTATGTATAAATTGATGTCACTGTTCTAATCGTTTTAAATTAAGTACACACCGCCAACTTCAAGCCGCCGTTCTGTGACCGAGTATTATCCAAACTAAACCCAAATTATATTTCTTTGAATCATGTCTATTTTCCCCTAGGTTCCGTATGCATGAGTGCAACCTTCTCCTGGCAACGTCAGCGTTGGAGGAAGGCATTGACCTTCCTAGATGCAACCTGGTGCTTCGATGGGACGTGCCACAATCGTAAGTCTTTTAAATCTTTTTATTTTATAAACATATTAGCGCTTGCAGACAGACTGTTTTATTTGAAAAGTGACATACACGAAAAATATGAAGGGCTACCAGTGAATATAACAAGTTAGTGTTACCACACGCAGATCTTTAAATTTAAAGCTGCGGCTCTTCTTCAAAACATTATGCCAGCACTATTTATTGTTGGAAAGAAAACATTTGTTGCTATTTAAAAAGTATGAAATGTCTGTAATTTTTTTCGGTTATTCCGACTCAAAAGGCTTGTATTTAACCGTACACTAAAAAAGGCTGAACGTACATAAAAAAAAAAAGCTGAAACGTGCACTAAAAAAATTGAATTGATAACCTAACATTTGGTGCGCATTTGGTTTATTTTGGTGCACGTTTCAGCCTTTTTTGGATATACACTTAAATATTTTCCATAAATCAATAAGTTATTTATATATTGTAATATAATTGCTCCCCAGGTACCGATCCTACGGGCTCTGCCGTGGTCGGGCTAGAGCTATGCGGGCGGCCTGTGCGGTCCTCAGTGGCGAGGGAAAGACGACGGACTTACTCCACAACCTGGCTGTGTATCGAGAAATTGATCAGGTAATGTGCTATTTATATTATAGTTTTTTTTTATTGCAATGTGTAACAAGACGAGCAGATCGTACCCCTGATGGTAAGCGCCACGTCTGCCCTTAGACAGTTCAGTGCCAAACAGTAACTAAGCAGTTACTGTCAGTCACCGCCCTGCGCCCGCTACACCGAGACAACAGTTATTAGGTCTCATATACCCAGTAATTTCACTAGCTTCAGTGCCCTTTTTGCTTGAAACACAGAAGTGCTTGACACACTTTTATTTCACGGTTAAGTTTAAGATATTTTCCCGTTCCAGTTTTTTAACCGATTTCAAATAGGAGGTTATCAATTCCACATATTTTTTCTTATGTGTTTTTTACACACACTCCTTATGTGTTACCCCATAACTTTATCGTATATGAACTAATTTTGATGATCCTCTTTTTTATTCGAAAGTTAGCCCATGTGGAGACATGAAATATTCATGGAATAGTCCGCAGTCAACGCTTACCATCAGGTGGGCTGTTTGCTTGCCTGCCAACTGTACTATACAAAAATGTGAAGAGTTCCCATTTAAATTTGAATGTGTTCGGACAAGACAAGTAGTTTTTGAGTTATCCCTTATAAATATTTTGATATTCTCATTGAATACATCTTTCAAATAAAGGGCAAGTCTTATATGAGTAGCGCGTTTTACTTATAATGGGACAGATAAAATATTTACCATCATAATTTGAACTTTTTACATTTCTAATACTGCCGAAACCTAATGGAAAATTACCACTACTAGTCCACATTACAAATAATCCTACTAATGTTATAAATGCGAAATTCTGAATCTGTGATTAAGTAAAAAGTATAGTTTATAACCTGGATTAGGACATAGGCTATAAAATTCCTACGGGAAACGTCTCATTCCCGCGGGATATTAAAAAAAAGAAATTACGCGCGGATGAAACCGCGAGAGGAAAGCTAGTCTAGAAAAATATGCTGATACTTCATTTAATTCTTATTTTCACAGATTATAAGCAGAAAATGCGGCTGTGGAGTCCAAGACGAGCCTCCCCCCTCCGAAGAAGATCATGCGGACGCCTTCAGCCTCATAGTCAAACCATACACCCCCCAAGAAACAGCCATAAAAGACACAAAGACCAAAAACGAAAGCGATAGTAAAACTAAAGATATTACAAAGATAAAGACATTTGATAGTAACTTAGATAGTAGAAACGGACTTGATATTAACATACAAGGGTTGAAAATAAGCGAAAATAGTAATGATATTGACAATGCCAAAGGACAAATGCCAGTTAATACTCAGAATTACTGTAAGGATAGTGTGAAAAAAGATTCTGTTGAGAAAGCAGACAAGGAAAATAATCTTGATAGTAAAATAAGTGATAGTGATATTAAGACAGATGATAGTGCGAATAGGACAGACAATTTGATTTGTAATAGGTGTAACAGTATGAAGAATAGTGTTAGTGTTGAGTGTCCGTGTGGTGTTAATATCGAAAATGTAAATGATATTAGAAATAAAGTTGATAGTAAAGATAGGGATAGAAAGATAGTTGATAGTGAGATGGCTAGTGTTGATTTGAGTACAGCAATTGCATTGATAAATAGGTAAGTGTAATTATTTTAAGTGGTTAAATTTAACATTTATAGCCTGACCAGGAATATAAAAAACCTGCTCTGGAGGCGCCACATAAGCTATGGTTATAGCAACACTAGGTTGCTATGGTTACTCTCAAGAAAACTCACAATATTCAATAGTAACAAGGCACCGTTAACAATTGATATCACACTTTCACAGAATAACAATGAATGACATTTTATTTTTTTATTATTTGATTGTTGCCACTTGAAGAAATAAGTTCCAATATTTTTCCGCAATATGGCGAGGTTTTTTATATTCCTGGTCAGGCTATAATTTTTAATCTTACACTTTTGGTTAGGCTTACAATCGAATAAAAGTATAGATTTGCTTTAACTATAATATCATATTCTAGGTATTGTGGCAAGCTCCCATCAGACACCTTCACACGCTTAGCACCGCAGTGGTGGATGGAGGAAGTACAGCTCCCAATTCCAGGGTCGGAGGAAACCCGCAAGGCTTTCGTATGCACCCTCAGGCTGCCCCTGAACTGCCCTGTGAAGTATAATATTGTGGTGAGTATTGTGTTGTAGTAGATTAAAAAGAAATATCCGGCTCAAAGGACCACTATCCGTCTCGAAGAACCAGTATCCGTCTCGAGGGACCAGTATCCGTCTCGAAGGACCAGTATCCGGCTCGAAGGACCAGTATCCGGCTTGAAGGACCAGTATCCTGTATATGCCTTTCTTGAAGACTGAATTAATAAAACTCGCAAAATGCACATAAATGTTTGGTTCATCGTTCGGATCCAAATTATTTTGTTCCTAATGTCATTATTATTTCATCAATATAGACTCATTCGGTGGCTCAGATCGAATTTATTTTTATGAGGAAGAACTCCTTTATAGTGTTATATTTTTTTGTTTAAAGTAAAGCTAAAAATCAAACACTCATTACCAAATAATATTTTTTGTTACTTTAATATTCCTTTTCAGGGTCACCCAATGCCGACCAGAGTGCTTGCCAGAAGAATGGTGGCGCTTCAAGCTTGCAGAATACTGCACAAATCAGGAGAATTGGACAACCAGCTTATGCCTATAGGTAAGACTTTTTTAAACTAAAGCTACTGTTACACATGCTCTAAAATAGCATGCTAAAAGCATTGAGTTACAAGCACTACGTATAGAGAGGCTATACGGAACAAAAACTGTGTCGCAAAATGATGACTGGACTGACTGATGTATTTGCTACAGCGGATGTCGTCTAACCAAACTATAAAACTTGCAGCGCTATAAATTGCTTACAGAGTATATTTTTCTGGCGACCAAAACGTCGTAAGCGCCATGCAAAGCAAGGCGCTTACGCGTTTTGTTCGAAATGCCTATCTCATAGATCTTGAATGAGTTGTTGCCGTAACCATGGTAACGGCAACAAAGCATCGCGCAAAAATTTTGTTTGCGGTGTCGGTTCTATACGCTAATTGTAGTTCAATGGCTAAAAGTGTGCTATTTGAGTATGCTCAATACGAGCATGCTTTTGAGCAGTTTACATTTGCTAGCAATAGAAATGCTAGGTTTTAAGTTTGCTCCTGTCATACATCCACATGCAATTTTATGGCGTGCTTTCTAACTCTCTGTCAGTTCAAACAACTCTGTCTCTCTGTCTGTTGCGAACGACTGATCGATACTAGCATGCTCAATAAGCAAACCTGTTTAGACGCGCTTAAAGCACGCCCTCTTCCACCCACGCCGCAGGTAGCATGCTCAAAAATCGCACGCCTGTCGATTTTTGAGTAAACTCGAAATGAGCATGCTAATTTTGAGCACACACACATGCTACTAAGTTACAACTGCTTAATAGAAGCATGCTTTCAAGCTTAAAATTAGCATGTGTAACAGTAGTTATAAGTTATAAGTAGTATTCTTTATTTTCAAAAAAATACATAATCGGTTTTACAATTATTAATATCGACTTCTGCAATAAGCAAATTGCCTGTGTCGCAGAAATCAGGTGACATTTACTAAAACATTTACTATGAGACCGGGGTCAATTTATACCTAAACAATTAATTATTTACTTATAATTCAGTTCGTTAATCAATTTTGAAACAAATTAAATCAATTTAAATTACATTATTTTTCATTGAGATAAGAAATAGCATGAAAATTATATATATAATTATATAGTAGCTTTATTATTATACCGTTAGGTGGGTGCTTGCTTGTCTGCAGACTGAAATACCATTAATTATTGTGTATATATATGACCAGGTAAAGAAAACTTCAAAGCAGCTGAGCTAGACGCGAGCAACAACTTTGTCTGCATCGGTGATTCGGGCGACCCGGCTGACGCTGCGCGACCAGGAACTACCAAGCGAAGGCAGTACTACTATAAGAGGGTGAGTCTGTTTGTTTATATCCAGTACAGAGTACTCAGTCATCACCATCATCACATATACGTTCCCACTGCTGGGACACCTTATCTCAAGTGTGAGATAGTGTGGGCCATACTCCACTCGCACACTCATACGCGGGCCCAGTGCGGATTGGTGAAAAGGTGCGTAAGGCAAGTGACTAACTTTAATGGCAGATGTTATCAAGCCGCCAAACGGCCTCTGGCTAGGCTTGACGACTAATATCTACATTATAGTAAATATCAGCCGGGACTAACAGCTTAACGTGCCTTCCGAAGCATGGAGACGCTTCTAATAAATGACGCTAAATGTGGTTTGAATGGTCACCCATCCATTAACCGACCGCGGCGGGAGTAGCTTGACTTTCGTTATCGCTAACGAACCACTGTCACAGCTGCGCCACGAGTGCCTTAATCCGAAATCTGAAAGTTGGCGGTGATACCTCAATGCATTGGAAAGTACGATAAGAGATGCGAGCAACAACTCTGTCTGCATCGGTGATTTTGGCGACCCGGCCGACGCCGCGCGTCCAGGCACTACCAAGCGAAGGCAGTACTACTATAAGAGGGTGAGTCTGTTTGTTTACATTCAATCACAGTCCAGGAAGGATTTGACCGCCTCCGTGAAACAGTGGCCAAGCCGCTTGGGTATAAAACCCTTAAAAATTTTGGGTTAGTACTTAAAAAGTAAGGTCTTAATACTAATATTATATACTAGCCTTCCGCCCGCGGTTTCACCCGAACGTAATTTCTTTTTTCAAATATCCCCCCCTTCCCCCCACATTTCCGGGACCAAAAGTACCCTATGTCACCTGTGGATAGTGTAGCTTTACTAGCTTTCCAACAGTGAAATTAATTAATCAAATCGGTTCAGTAGTTTCGGAGCCTATTCAATACAAACAAACAAACAAATCTTTCCTCATCGTCTTTAATATAATGCTTAAACTTAACGGTTTTTTTAATTATTTTTTTATAATTATTGTTTTTTTTATTATCATGCTTTTTTATGTTTATCATGCAAATGTAAGTTTTAGAAATATAATAATTGTTGCTTCATAAAGAATGTTTTATTAACTAATTAAATATATGTTTCCCAGACAGCTTGGGCGTTCACCGATTGCCAGCCGGTGGTGGACACAAGCGACTCGGAGATAGATCCCACTGCTGACCAGAAACCTAAACAACCTAGCCCGGAACCGACTAAAAAAGGTAAGATATATTATTATACTAGCGGGCGCCCGCGGTTTCACCCGCGTGGTTTCCGTTCCCGTGGGAATATCGAGATATCCTTTCTTAGCGGATGCCTACGTCATAACATCTACCTGCATGCCAAATTTCAGCCCGATCCGTCCAGTGGTTTGGGCTGTGCGTTGATATCTATCTATGTCAGTCAGTCAGTCAGTCAGCCAGTCACCTTTGAGTTTTATATATATAGATTCATTACGATTCAGTTCATATTAGATAGATGAATTAGTTTTTTCAGCTACTACGCATACATACAGAATAATAAAATTACTTGAGTTACACTATTTCCGCTAAACAAACATAAATACGCTTTTTATACTGCTGTTGTATATGGGGCAATATAAAAGAAAACTCGGGATTTTGAGCAGTTTGTCACAGGGTTTGAGTGTAACTCAGTAACGCTAAATAGGCGTAGTTATTTTGGAACTCGGGCCTCCCCGTTGCAACTCGCTAGCTAACATATCCAAGCCTCCAATATTAATGTATGAGACCTACATCACTTGGCGACGGTTAAGCAACGTTGGTAATGTTGACATTTCCATACTATTTGACAAGATACGGTAGCCGACGACGTCGCCATGGCGTCTCTAATCTTTTTTTTAAATAATGACCGTTTTCAGTAAATGGGTAAACTTACCAGAAATTTGAAAAATACATATTATTGTTATAGGAACGAAACGCAACATGCTCTACGCAATAGTGTCCAAGCTGTGGTGCGCTCTGCCAGAGAGATACAACACCAGAGGTCGAAGGTTACATGCTCCACAGCACGCTAGCCAAGCTATTGGCATACTTATGGCCAGAGATGAGCCTGATGAGTGAGTATTATCTATACTAATATTATAAAGAGGAAAGATTTGATTGTTTGTTTGTTTGAATTGAATAGGCTCCAAAACTACTGAACCGATTTGAAAAATTCTGGGAATTGATCAAAACCCTTTCTTAGCGGATGCCTACGTCATAACATCTACCTGCATGCCTTTCAGCCCGATCCATCCAGTGGTTTGGGCTGTGCGTTGATAGATCACTATGTCAGTCAGTCAGTCAGTCACCTTTGAGTTATGTATATTTAGATAAATTTTTCTTTTATTATTTGTTTATTTTCAAGTCTGCAGCAAAATTGGCAAATTGTCAAGCTGCAAATAATACGATGATTATTTGCCAACAGCCTGCAAATCCCAGCGTTCCCGGTGTACACACGTTCGGGGGAGGTGCGGGTATCTGTGGAATATGTTCCCGATGCGGACGTCCGGATGTCCCCCCGGAGAGGACGGCTTGTGAGGAGGTAAGATAGTAGAGAAGAGCTATGGTTAATTGATCGACAGATACCGTTCGACTAACCAATCAATCGATTGCCGGTCGATGGCACCGGTCAAAGTTGATAGATTAACTCCGGCTATATTCCATCAGTTTCTTTCAAAATGTATTCACAAGAGGACGTCTTGTTGTTGGCCAGTACGATGTTGCTCGTCCTATTATTACGGAGACGCAAACGCAGAAGACTGGCTGATCAAGCTGCTCGATCGATGACGTCGGTCGACGATCGATCGATTGGTCTGGTAACCCTAACTCCCGCCCGAGCCAAGTCTAGGGGTCACCTAGTTTCTCGGGTGGCCCTCCCTAGGCGCCACTTCGGCCTACTGCATCAGGCCGGGATACTCGTGGACGGGCTGGTCAATAGCCACAAGGCTGTGAGGAGGTAATGTTTATCCTGACCAAGAAAATAAAAACCTGCTCTGGAGGCGCCACATTAGCTATGGTTATAGCAACACTTGGTTGGTTGCTATGGTTACTCACAAATAACTCACAATATCCAATAGTTATCTGTCTGTCTGTGCAGGTTCATGCGTTTCGTATTCGCGTCCGTCCTACGCGTGCGCCGCCGAGGCATGCGGCTGCAGAGCGAGGGATCCACGCACAACAACTACTATATCGTGCCTACTATAAAAAGTAAGTATTATACTTGTGAGTGAATTAATGAATGAGATACTGAACTAATGCCGTCGAAATAGTTGCTTTCTTTAATAAATGAGAAAATAAAGATGAATAAGTGAGTAAATTTTTAAGCCAGTAAATGAGTAAATAAAAAAATAGAGGGTGATAGTGAAAATGAATAAATAAATAACTGAGAGAAATGAATGAATGGATAAGAGTGAATAAAATAATGAATGAATATGTGTGGGTTCTTTGGCCGATTTTGGCCGCGGCGACCGCTGCCAAAAGTATTCGCTATTGGCGTTCATGACTCCACTTGTGACTCACGAAACCAATTTTAAAACTGAACGTTCTTACACATTGCAAGCACGTGAGTATGAATAAATGAGTAAGTGAATGAATGAATATTATATTTTTAACTAGTCAACGAATGAACTGTCAGAGGCTTGAATGAATGAATGAATGAAACAAAGGTAAAATTAGAAAAAATTGTGATTGAAAGAATGAATGAACGATCGAGTTTATGATTGAGTGAAGATGAAAAAATATTGTTTCTTTTCTTTTTATTCTCGTTGTACGGTGGGACGTCGAGGAGATGAGTAAAACAAAGGAAGGCTTGTTGAATACTGCTTGTATTTTAACAGAACAATGCATTATATAGAAAACAAAGTTGCAAAGTTTCTTGCCGGTTCTTCTCAACCGAATCCGGTGGTAGAGTCACTATATTTTTTATTTTATTTCTCACGATTCATAAGTGCCTCATTGAAGCCTATTTGAATAAAGCATATTTTGATTTTGAAACATAGTTTAGATACACAGGTTAGTGCTAAGTCTACACTACACGTTTCTATCTTACCAGCGACCAGAGAAGACGGTTCAACGAAGATCGACATAGACTGGTCGTTCCTCGAGCTGATCTACCAACACACGGAGCAGCAGAAACACTGCGCGGCGGAGAAGCCGCTGCTGTGGCAACAAGATGATGAAGATGACGATGATGGGGAGAAGGTACGTGTAAGGCTGTGGTGATGACGTTAAATTGTGTTGTGTTTTAGTCGTCATTTATTCGTTCATTTTGTCATCAATCTATCACTCACTCTCACACATCCGTTCAATCATTCATCCTGGCATCTGTTCAGTTACCTAATATTTTTCATTTTTCCAATGACGTTAAATATACAACTAGACACTCAATCTCTAAGAAAAAATCATCAAAAAACGTCCGAGCGGCGTTGACACAGATGACATTAACACTTTCGTTCAAATTAACACCTTATCTCGTGGCAGTTCGTTTTTAATGTCAATTGTATACAACTAAACGGAAACTCTGCCCAATAGTTGCGTGGGCAGACTTTTGCTTCGGACAATATTTGAGCGTGAATGGGAGTCTAGTTGTATATTGAACGTCATTGCATTTTTCAGATAATTTATTCATTCACTTCTTGATTCATTCATTCAATATTCAAGACTCTCATTCATATTCGCACTTATTTACACTCACTCATTGGCTCGCTGTTTCCAGGCTCGCTGTTTTCACTCACCTGCTCAATAATTATTTATTGTAATGGCTATAATTTATGATAATGAATAAACCATCCAATTATTTGTATAATGTATCTATAAATCTATGCATTGTTTAATTGTAGAAATTTATTCATTTATTCATTTTTATTTAGGTGGAGACAGAGAAAGAGAAGAAAGACGCCACGGTGAAGGTGATGCAGAACCCTCTACTGGGTCCGGGCGAAACTTTCGTCTTCGATGCGGAGCAGTACCGGGAAGCAGTTGTCACTCCTTGGTATAGGAACCAGGATCAGCCGCAAGTAAGTCATTGTTTCGTCAGGTGTAGTATAGGCAACCGTGGCCCAGAGGAATGAAAGTCGCTCATCACGCGTGTGACCGGGCGTTCAAGCCTGAGGAAAAAAGGACAAAAAGTGGCATCTGTTCCTCGCAAAATTCTAATAGTATTCTAGTAGATTGACTAAAATAATTTAACATTACAAGATTCTGAAGAAAAAATAGTTGGCAAAGTACTTATATTATCTCCTAACAAATAAGAAGATAATAATTATTGTTCATAAGCGCCATCTACGGGCAGAGCTAACAAACTAACATGTTGCAATCGCCGCAAGCGCATTACCTACCGAAGCCACTGATGTCGAGAAGCCACGCCAGATGGAGCTATCAACGATGTATTTAAGCAACTGCACAACGAGTCTCGCCCCATTCCTTCTCACATTTTTCTTATATTATTATGTACAAATTGTAAACGCCAGTTCGAATTATATTTAGTCACCATTTTTAATCTTTAATTTATTGCCAACCCAGTACCCACTCAGTCAAGAAAAATTAAAATTCAAAACATTACTTTTTCTACAATTAATCAGTTCTAAAATCATCAAGAACTAAACAATTATTAAAAATTACAGTCATAATTCTTCAATTGTAATAAAATCTTTGATTGTGTTTCGGCGCGCAGAACACGAATTTTGAGATGCCTGCGCGCTATTGGTCAGAAACAGACCTCTGGCCAATAGCGCGCGCGGGCGTTCGGGAGCTTCGCGCCTGCTATTGGCCATGCGCAAGTGTACATGCGCGAACTTTCCCCCACTCCTTCAACCGATGGTCAAGAAGTTTGCTGGCACGTATACATGTAAAGCCAGCTGACATTTACCCCCTCTTTCCAGTTCTTCCTAGTAGCAGAAATATGCTGGAACCTAAGTCCAGAGTCCGCGTTCCCCTCAGCCGCCCACACGAGCTTCCGCGAGTACTACCGCAGCAAGTACGGCGTCACGCTGACGCAGCAGAAGCAGCCGCTGCTCGACGTGGACCACACCAGCGCGCGGCTCAACCTGCTCACGCCGAGGTAAGAGAGAGAGAGAGAGTGAGTCGAGTACTACCGCAGCAAGTACGGCGTCACGCTGACGCAGCAGAAGCAGCCGCTGCTCGACGTGGACCACACCAGCGCGCGGCTCAACCTGCTCACGCCGAGGTAAGAGAGAGAGAGTGAGTCGAGTACTACCGCAGCAAGTACGGCGTCACGCTGACGCAGCAGAAGCAGCCGCTGCTCGACGTGGACCACACCAGCGCGCGGCTCAACCTGCTCACGCCGAGGTAAGAGAGAGAGAGTGAGTCGAGTACTACCGCAGCAAGTACGGCGTCACGCTGACGCAGCAGAAGCAGCCGCTGCTCGACGTGGACCACACCAGCGCGCGGCTCAACCTGCTCACGCCGAGGTAAGAGAGAGAGAGAGAGAGTGAGTCGAGTACTACCGCAGCAAGTACGGCGTCACGCTGACGCAGCAGAAGCAGCCGCTGCTCGACGTGGACCACACCAGCGCGCGGCTCAACCTGCTCACGCCGAGGTAAGAGAGAGAGAGAGAGAGTGAGTCGAGTACTACCGCAGCAAGTACGGCGTCACGCTGACGCAGCAGAAGTAGCCGCTGCTCGACGTGGACCACACCAGCGCGCGGCTCAACCTGCTCACGCCGAGGTAAGAGAGAGAGAGTGAGTCGAGTACTACCGCAGCAAGTACGGCGTCACGCTGACGCAGCAGAAGCAGCCGCTGCTCGACGTGGACCACACCAGCGCGCGGCTCAACCTGCTCACGCCGAGGTAAGAGAGAGAGAGAGTGAGTCGAGTACTACCGCAGCAAGTACGGCGTCACGCTGACGCAGCAGAAGCAGCCGCTGCTCGACGTGGACCACACCAGCGCGCGGCTCAACCTGCTCACGCCGAGGTAAGAGAGAGAGAGAGAGTGAGTCGAGTACTACCGCAGCAAGTACGGCGTCACGCTGACGCAGCAGAAGCAGCCGCTGCTCGACGTGGACCACACCAGCGCGCGGCTCAACCTGCTCACGCCGAGGTAAGAGAGAGAGAGAGAGAGAGTGAGTCGAGTACTACCGCAGCAAGTACGGCGTCACGCTGACGCAGCAGAAGCAGCCGCTGCTCGACGTGGACCACACCAGCGCGCGGCTCAACCTGCTCACGCCGAGGTAAGAGAGAGAGAGAGAGTGAGTCGAGTACTACCGCAGCAAGTACGGCGTCACGCTGACGCAGCAGAAGCAGCCGCTGCTCGACGTGGACCACACCAGCGCGCGGCTCAACCTGCTCACGCCGAGGTAAGAGAGAGAGAGAGAGTGAGTCGAGTACTACCGCAGCAAGTACGGCGTCACGCTGACGCAGCAGAAGCAGCCGCTGCTCGACGTGGACCACACCAGCGCGCGGCTCAACCTGCTCACGCCGAGGTAAGAGAGAGAGAGTGAGTCGAGTACTACCGCAGCAAGTACGGCGTCACGCTGACGCAGCAGAAGCAGCCGCTGCTCGACGTGGACCACACCAGCGCGCGGCTCAACCTGCTCACGCCGAGGTAAGAGAGAGAGAGAGTGAGTCGAGTACTACCGCAGCAAGTACGGCGTCACGCTGACGCAGCAGAAGCAGCCGCTGCTCGACGTGGACCACACCAGCGCGCGGCTCAACCTGCTCACGCCGAGGTAAGAGAGAGAGAGAATATATAAGAAGAACAAGTAGAGAAAGTCACATATCAGGTGGACGATTCTTGATTGAGAAGATAGAAAAAGAGAACCGGAGGAGATACTGATAAAGAGCAAAATAAGATAAGGAAACATAAGTTGGGTAGATAGAGAGAAGATATGTACACTAAAGGGCGATAGGAGAACGAAAGAGAGAAGAAATAGAGTCAAATAAAAGAGATAGACGTCAAGTTCTCTTCCTACTTTTCATCTTTGTTTATTCACATATAGAGTCTGAGATAGCAAATATAGGGAGGGAGAGAGAAGATATTGAGAAAGAAAAACAGAGATAGATATTATTCTAATTAGAATATTTTCTCAGGATCAATTTAAACCAATATATTATTATATTACATGAGAAAATATTCTAAATTATTTATTAATTTCCAGATACGTGAACAGAAAAGGCGTAGCGCTACCAGTGTCATCAGAGCGGACGCGAAGAGCGAAGAGAGACCGCCTCGACCAGAAACAGATCCTCGTACCCGAGCTGTGTAGGGTACATCCCTTCGCCGCGCCGCTGTGGTTCGCTACCGTGGCGTTACCATGCGTGCTGTACAGGTGAGTCAATGATTAACTTGTTATAACTACCAGGTGGTAGGTTCCTGTACTGGGCCGTCTAGGTGGGTACTTTCCCGTGAAATAGAAGTGTGTCAAGCACTTCTGTGTTTCGGAGAAAGGGCACTGAAGCTAGTGAAATTACTGGGTATATGAGACCTAATAACTGTCGTCTCGGTGTAGCGGGCGCAGGGCGGTGCCAGACAGTAACTGCTTAGTTACTGTTTGGCACTGAACTGTCTAAGGGCAGACGTGGCGCTTGCTATCAGGTGTACGATCTGCTCGTCTTGTTACACATTGCAATAAATAAATAAATGTCTTTTTTTGTTGCAGAATTAACGCTCTGTTGATAGCAGATGAAATAAGAAGAGCTGTAGCGATCGACGTGGGTCTAGGAATACCGAAGATAGATGAGAATACGTTCCCAGGGTTCAAGTGGCCTCCTCTGGACTTTGGATGGAGCTTGGCTGAGGTTTGTTCACTCTCTCTTTCTCCAGGCGTTTTGTCCCTATCTAGTCAGGGAACGAGTGGCGCTCGTGGCGCAGCTGTGAGAGTGGTTCGTTAGCGATAACGAAAGTCAAGCTACCCAAGCCGCGGTCGGTTAACGGATAGGTGACCATTCTGACCACATTTAGTGACATTTATTTCGAGCGTCTCCGTGCTTCGGAAGGCACGTTAAGCTTTTGGTCCCGGCTGATATTTACTATAATATATAGATATTAGTCGTCCAGCCTAGTCAGAGGCCATTTGGCGGCTTGATAACATCTGACATTAAGGTTGGTCACTTGCCTTACGCACCCCTCCACCAACCCGCACTAGGCCAGAGTGGTGGAGTATGGCCCACACTATCTCACAATTGAGATAAGGCCTGTGTCCCAGCAGTGGGAACGTATACAGGCTGATGATGAGTCAGGGTACGCACCATGATCCAAGATTAGGTCAGACTGCTATCTGGTAGTCATCTATTTGTTGACTACATATTTTATTTTATTTATCAATTTATTTACTTACATATTTGATAAATATTAAATGCTGAGTAGGCAAAGTGAATACACTTGCGTAGTCTATTTACATGTATGTCTGTGAACTTATTTATAATTCTTAAATCTAACGTTATTTAAATTGAAGGTACTGAGCGCGGATTCGGAAAAAGGTGACAAAAAGAAAGAGGACGACCAAAGTTCCAAGAAAGAAGAAAAAGATGAGGATTCAAAGTAAGTATTGCACTATTAAAACAAATACCATTACTTGAACCGCCTCCGTGGAACAGTGGCTAAGCCGCTCGGGTATAAAACCCGGAGGTCGTGGGTTCGGTTCCCGCCTTGGGTCTGGTTGGTGGTAGGGCTTTTTCAGAGTCCGACTGGCTAGCTACCACCCCCACAGGTGAAATCTGGCATAACAGCTCTGGCTGTGTTCCGGCGATATTAATGTGGGAGCCAGTACACTTGAAATCAAAGGCTCGAAGATCAGATGAGACTACAGTCTGGCAGCACATTGAGCGTCGCTTCTTGGTGAAGTGTCCCTCAATGGAATAGGCCGCAGTGGCCGCTTACCATCAGGTGGGCTGCGCCAGTCTGCCAACTGATGTGGTTTAAAGAAAAAAAACTTTATCTAAATATAGTTTAAACCATTCGACCATTGAATTATTACACTTTGAGTGACGTAATGCTTATGATATATATATTTTTTTATGTATTCAGGGATCAAGAAGAGAAAGAGAACGATAATACGCAGAAGGGAACAGAAGAGCCCAAAGAGAAGACCATCAATGATATTCTAGCGGAGAAAGAAGACGCTGAGAGTGTTAGTATAATAATAATGTTTATCTACATCCATACCCTAATATGCCTATTTTATAGTCAGGATCGATGAGCAAACGCCCTACATTTAGATATGAGTATCTGTGGCTGCATCTTAATGTTTACATTTTAGTATCGGTAACCGATACCTTAATTACGTTCAAATTTCGAACGTCTTCTTAAAATGTAAAAATTAATAGGTTTTTTCGACTATCGAATTAGTCGATTAGTAATTTTATGTTCCATTCCTATACATTTGATTCGATGCTGAAATTATAACAATCGATTTGAGAATCGAAATCAACTCGAGTCTAGATTGTTTATGGATTTTAAAAACTACAAACGTCATTTATTCAAATTGACCTACAAATTATGACATGATTTTGTACTAAGTACTAACTTTGCTCATCGATCCTGACTATAAAATAGACATATTATCGTATGAATGAAGATAAAGTTATTAGTACTTAAGAATCCACCAAGGGTGTTGCTTAGGCCTACGGCGTTTTGGTAAACGGTTACCGTCGCCTATGGACGCTTTGTAACACCATGACTATTTTATGTAGTAGTTGAGAAGTCAGCACCAAAAGGTCGCGGGTTCGATTCCCGTTCGATTACCATGTCTGTTTTTATGTATCTATAGTATCTATATATGTAAAACTCAAAGGTGATTGACTGACTGACTGACTGACAGACTTACTGACTGACTGACTGACATAGATAGCTATCAACGCACAGCCAAAACTACTGAACGGATCGGGCTGAAATTTGGCATGCAGGTAGATGTTATGACGTAGGCATCCGCTAAGAAAGGATTTTGATCAATTCCCACGGGAACTGGAACCACGCGGGTGAAACCGCGGGCGGCCGCTAGTTCTAGTATAAGTTCCATAGAAAATTATTATGAATAGCCTTCCGCCCGCGATGTCAACCGCGCGTAATTTCTTTTTTCAAATATCCCCCTTCCCCCCACATTTCCGGGATCAAAAGTACCCTATGTTCCCCGGTGAACATAGGGTACTTTTGCTGCTCGTCTTGTTACACATAGTGTAGCTTTCCAACAGTGAAAGAATTATTCAAATTGGTTTTAGTACTTTCGGAGCCAATTCAATACAAACAAACAAACAATCAAATCTTTCCTGTTTATAATACACTCGGCGGCAAAAATAACCGCCCACTTGGCTTTTTTCATACAAACGTGGTCACTTTAGCGTCTCATAGATAGAAAACTATTTGCAGCTGTGCAATGATTATTACGTCAATGGAGAGGCCAAAGGCCCAATTGTCGAATCACAGTTTCAAAACTTGCCAAAAAACGCTCAATTTTCTCAAAAAGGAAAAAACAATAAAGTTAAGTCAAACTTCATGTTACGATGTATGGAGCGTTGAAATCGGTTTATTGTTTTTCCTTTTTGAGAAAATTGAGCGGTATTTGACAATTTTTGAAACTGTGATTCAAAAATTGGGCGTTTGGCCTCTCTATTGACGTAATAATCATTGCACAGCTGCAAATAGTTTTCTATCTATGAGACGCTAAAGTGACCACGTTGGTATGGAAAAAGCCAAGTGGGCGATTATTTTTGCCGCTGAGTGTATTAGTATAGATTTTTATATTATGTTTCCTCCTAGGGTTTCGAGATAGGCACGTGGAGTAACGACATGGCGTCATCCATTCCTGATTCTATGGAGTATGACGAGTATATGGAACCGCTGCCTTCAAACCTCACCTTCTGCACTTCAGCCTCAGGTAAGCAATACTCTCGAATCATATTCATGATTATAATATTATTTTTGACTTAAATGAAATATTTGTGAGTGGTTGACCAAAAAGGGACCTCAAAGGAAAATAATTGATTTCGAGTAAATCGCGTTTGAAGTTTTGTGTTTTGTTAGAAGATGTATTACGCCTCGGCTCATAAAAAAATTCATTAATAAAAAACTACGGCGCCTAAAATTTTCTGGTTAGACCAAAACAAAGCTTAAAGACCACAGATTCAAAAATTAAAAATAAATAAATAACGGTTTTCGATCCCTCCAGGTCCCTTTTTGGTCAACCACTCACATTTTATTTGTGACATTTACAAATTGACATCCATAATATGTGCTCTTTATGTGCCGAAATTAAAAATAAGAATTAATTCTTGATTCTTGACTGCCTTGCTATAACTAAAATGCCGTTTGTACCAAAGACCTTGTCCAATCAAATTGAAAGTATTCATGTAGGCATATAAAAAACACATCTTTGAAGTTTATAAGAATGAATAAGTTATTGATTTGATAATAAATATACAGTGGAATCCGTTTATAATGACACAGAAGGGAATTGACAAACGCGTCATAATAAGCGGAAGTCATTACATCCAACATTTTAACAAAGAATTTTATATAAAAACCAAACTTCTTAGAGTAATAATTACGTCATAATAACCGGTTGGTCAATATAAGCGGAGTCATAATAAAAGGATTCTACTGTATGTATAAATGTATGTCTAATACGACCGAGCAAAGAACAGGCGACTTCGCACTGAGTCAGAGTATTTGCTGAACAGAAATACCCAATCATAAATTTTTCGGTCCCTGACAGGTTGTATGGTTGTTTTTTTTTAATATATCCGGATAAAACGCTTGGATGTGTGTTTAATTCGTTTTTTTTCGGTCAGGTGGTACGAATTGGTGCGATCCCATAGAGAAACCAAAGAGTCAGTTCAATCCGACGAGAACATTCTCTATGGCCGAGAGCGACTGCTCTTATATGTCAAGGTAAGCTGTTGTCTATGATAGATCTACACATAAAATATTTTGTAATGGTCAATAAGTCGGCTATTACACCAAAAGAGGGTTCGATCCCCGCCCGGTACCAATATTTGTGTGCATGAACATGTCTGTTTGTATCGGTCTGGGTGTTTCTATGTTTAATATGTATGTATGACAACAATGTATATAAGTAATATTTATCCGTTGTCTGGCACTCATAGTACAAGCTAAGTTTGGGGCTAGACAGCGTTGTGTGATTAACTTCCAAAGATACTTATTACTATTAAATATTCGCAGTGATTTCGACACCGATGACTCAGATCTGAACACGGACAGCGATGAAGAAAATGATTCCAGCGGTTTCTGGAGCAAGAACTGTAAGTACTTTACTCAACGTATAAACATTTTTCTAAATGACTTCCTTCATGTGACGACCACTGAACAAATACTAAGTAAAGTTGCCGTAACGTGTTTTCTATTGAGAATCATGTGAGGGGACTGGGTACAGGTACTGTTATGTAATTACCTTACGGTCAATCTGGGTAACTTTGAATTTCAGGGTAACTTTGACAGAAAAATCACAAAGAATTTTATTATATTTACGATGTTGCTGTTGATGTATAACATTAAATTTATTATTTTCCTGTAGTTAACAAACTTCGTAAATGAACTCTTAGAAAAAATAAGAAGCTGTCAAACAAAGTAAATGTCAAAAACTTGTCTAAAAATACCGCGCCAAACTGTCGTTTTTTGTTAAAAATTAAGTCAATGTTACCCAAATGTATAAATGTTAAGATTCCTATGAAATAGTTATTTATGTGACTGCTGCATAATGAGGGTCATTAAAATACGAATGTGGTTTTATGAAACGAACGAAGTGAGTTTCATAAAAGAATCACATGAGTATTTTAATGACTAATTATGTACAGTCACATACATAACTTTATCTTCATTCATACGATAATATGTCTATTTTATAGTCAGGATCGATGAGCAAACGCCCTAGTTACCAACATAATCTGGATGTAAAAGTTAGTACTGTCATAATGACTGACGTTTGTAGTTTTTAAAATCCATAAACAATCTAGACTCGAGGTGATTTCGATTCTCAAATCGATTGTTATAATTTCAGCATCGAATTAAATGTATAGGAATGGAACATAAAATTACTAATCGACTAATTCGATAATCGAAAAAACCTATTAATTTTTACTTTTAAAGAAGACGTTCGAAATTTGAACGTAATAAAAGTATCGGTTACCGACACGAAAATGTAAACATTTCAATGCAGCCACAGATACTTATATCTAAATGTAGGGCGTTTGCTCATCGCTCCTGAATATAAAATAGACATATTATGGTATGGATGTAGATAAAATTTAATCTGGTTCAAAGTTACCCATATAGGGGGTATAACTTTGACACACAACAAATTGCCAGTTTTTGATGAATTTTATGGTTATTTTAAGCGTTAGATAACTTGACAGCATGAAAATCAACCTGAGAACACATATTATGTAAACTCTTCTGTCTCATACTTTACATAGTAAAAGTTAGCTAAAAAAATATAGTGATGATCTGTCAAAGTTACACAGATTGACTGTATTTAAATGATTGTATTATTGGGCCTATTACATTATTTCTGTCAACAATGTCGAGAGAGGCGTACGTCCAGCAGTGGACTGCTACAGGCTGATGATGATGTAGCTTTTACAAGGGTTTTGACCTTGGGAAAAAGGGGAGGAGGGAGGAGGGAAAAGAGGGGGAGGGGGATCTTGGACTCACTCAATCTGTGAGAGGATGGTACTTTCTACTCTACTAAGTATTTTTTTAGTTGAGGCTTGATCCTCCATCGTGATCAGAGTCCTTGTTAGCGTATACTTTTTTTTTGTGGAGCGTTATACTGTTAGAAACCTTAACTCGCCTGGGGTATGCGAACCATAGTGTGGGACACGTGCAATTTCATGCCCCAGTCTTTATAAAGACTGGTGCATGGAATTCCCACCATAGACATCCCAGGTCGACCTGCCTACGTCTTACAAGGTGGGCTCCGCTTGCTAGGAAGAAAAGGCAATTGGTCATAAACTGGTCTTCTCCCTGTTTGTAAATACTTGTTTGCATAGTATTTGCTTCGTGGCTACGACCTAATAGGCTTGTTTCCACTAAGAATGAATCGAATGGCTTAGAGTTTCTAATGATTAATCATGATATGTAGTAAACAAAAAAACAACTTTTTTACTAAAATAATATAAGATTACAAATATTTTTGGAAATTAAAATCGGCAAAATTACTTATTTAATCACGTGACATTTAACAACAATCAGAGAAGCGTGACGTCAGTCCTCGCAAAACACCGGTTGCAGCTGTATAATGATCTCGTCGACTGACATCAACAAACTCGATTGTTTCGCGAGGATAGACGTCATTCAAGACGCCATGACAGTCTTGGCCTTTTCAAAGTTAATTTTAAGTTTATTTCTAAAAAAGCAAAATACTTATGAAAAAGGCCTATTTTTCTAAAAATAATATATATTTGGGGTAAAATAGATACTAAACTATAGTTTTAAACGAATTTCCAAATTTTGTCAACTAGCCTATTATGTTTCGCCAGCAATGGGCGTCCGCATAGAATACAAGACAGCGCACGAAGCAGAAGCAGTCGATGTTGAGAAGAAGAAGACCAAGCCGCAGCCGCAGCCCGACGCCGCCGACGACGCGCGCGACACCCGCGCGCATGCGCAGTACGTCGCCGCCGGGACCGCGCCTGTAGAGGTTAGGCATGCGTCCGATATATCAAAACGAATCCGAAATCCGATTTCAAACAAATAGCGTTTCGTATCGATTTCTCAACAAGACAATCCGATTTCAGAAATCTAGACGAATCAAACTCTAACCACCAAACAATTTGGATTTGTAGCCAAATGCTATCTGACTGATGCGAAGAAATTCGCTTTCTCTCTTTCTAACCAATGTTAGCATAGCGGAGTAATAAGGATAGCGCGAATTTTGGATGCAAAGCTAGTCTCAAATGAAATAGGATTTTGAAATCTGAAATCGGATAAATGCGTTCAAATTCGAAAACGCCCATCTCTAATAGAGGTATGTAGACACAAGAGCCAAGTAGCCTTAGTAAATGAATGAATTAAAAAAGTGAACGAATGAACGAAAAAAGAGTGAGTGAACGAACGAGCGAAAGATGAACGAATGAATGAACGAGAGTATGAATAAGTGAATGAATTAATGAGTAAATGAACGAATGAATAAATAGCAAAAATGTAGCTGTTATAAGATTTATTAATCTAAACCATATTAAACTTTGTTAGGTGGGCTGCGTGCCCGTAGAGGTATGGAGATAGTATGTTACTATACAATTAAGTAGCCTAGTGAATGAATGAATGAAAAAAATAATTAATGAAACAAAAAGAAGGAGAAATTGAATAAGTGCATGGAATAATGAACAAGTAAAATAAATAAATAAATAAATATCTCTGGACATTATTCACACAGCGCCATCTAGCCCCAAACTAAGCATTAGCTTGTGCTATGGGTGCTAGACAACGGATAAACATTACTTATATACTTTTTTTTGTAAATAAATACATATTATACATAGAAACACCCAGACCGATACAAACAGACATGTTCATGCACACAAATGTTTGTAACGTGCGGGGATCAAACCCGCGACCTCTGGTGTAATAGCCGACTTCTCGACCATTACACCAAATGACTCGCCAAAGTGAATGAATGAAGAACGAATAAATGAATAAGAGTTAGAGAATTAATAAGTTAACGAATAAGTGAATTAATGAATGAGTTAATAAGCGAGTGTATGAATGAGTGAATGAAATGGTAAATAAATGAGATCAGATTAGCCTCCAGTCTTGCAGCACATTGAGCGACGCTTCCTGGTGAAGTGTCCCCCAATGGAATAGGCCGCAGTGGCCGCTTATCACCAGGTGGGCTGCGTGTATGTCTGCCAACTGATCTAGCATTAAAATGTTTTATTTCTATTTTTACAGTACATAGAAAAATTCCGCTCCTCAGTCATCAAACATGAAAAAGAAATACTCACGAACGGAAATCTCATCAAATCCGGTCAAGCAATCACCGACTTGTTACCAGAGACAAAAGACCATAGACCACAGGCGATTATCAAACCCCACACCGAAGTCTTATCCGAACTATTCCCTTACGGCGATGAAGAGTTGAAAACCATAGACGGACAGATTACTCTAGAAAGCATAGAGAGGAATAAAAGGAAGTTGCTGCAGAGGCTCAAAAGCTCGCTACCCGAAGCTGAAGTTAAAAAGTTGAATTGTTTCTCTATGATTGACGTAGATATAGACTCGCCTAATTATGTCAATGAGAAAATTGTCAATGTTGGGTTTGATACTAAGGATAGTTATGTTGAAAAGATTAGCAGGTAAATACATATAAAATTTTTTTTTCACCGTCATCATAATTTTAGCTGAAAGTCGTCCACTGCTGGTCATTTCCCTACCCATGTCCAAATTAATATTTTATCTATACTATTCGGTTTAGATACTATTAGGATAATACCTTTTGGAATGGAGCGAAAAATGACGTCAACTGCGCTTGTCCGTAACGTTAGCAACCACAGCTCTATGATGATACGCTCAGCGTATTACGCTGGAGTGGCTATAGACATTGAAATGACAGCTATTTTTTCTGTCGATTTGAAGCGCCCCCAATAGTGTACTGGGAACTAAAATGACTTCAATTTTCTCTGTCTACGCTTCAAATGGACAGCCATTGACATTGACAATGACAGCATTATCGAAGTTTATCTGCGAAAGTCAGCACTATTATTAGTTCCAAGTACACTAACTACTGCTCTCAGCGCCAATATGGCGATTTTTCAAACTATCCAGTTGTCTATGGAAATCAGTGTTAGCAACGCATAATAATATCTATGTGTGTAATTCATCAATGTCGCGTAACGCAACTCCGAAAGGTATTATCTTAATAGCATTTAAACCGGGTTTAATATTATAAATGCGAATGTAACTCGGATTACATATTACGTTCTCATCACTGATTTCCATAGACAACTGGATAGGCGATTAAACAAATTTTGATCCGATTTGAAAATCGCCATATTGGCGCTGAGAGCAGTAGTTAGTGTACTTGGAACTAATAATAGTGCTGACTTTCGCAGATAAACTTCGATAATGCTGTCATTGTCAATGTCAATAGCTGTCCATTTGAAGCGCAGACAGAGAAAATTGAAGTCATTTTAGTTCCCAGTACACTATTGGGGGCGCTTCAAATCGACAGAAAAAGTAGCTGTCATTTCAATGTCTATAGCCACTCCAGCGTAATACGCTGAGCGTATTATCATATAGCTCAGTGGTTCTCATGTAGAACCGTAGAAGTGATTTTAATGACATTTGGTACAGACATAAACTTGATGATTCATCAATGCATCTTAAAGCCTACATGATTAGAATATTTTGATTTATTTTCAGATGGGACACGGCGAAGGAATTTAAGCCTTATTACCAGGAGGGCAGGAGTCAAGGGAAGGAGTTTGACTTTGATTACCAGCCAGAGCTGGAGGGACACCCGGGGCCGAGCCCTAGTGTTATACTACAGGCGAGTATTTCATGTTTTCTATCTTTAAAGAAATATTTGACAATATCACATACAACCCAAAGTAGAGATAAATATTAGGCATCGGAAGTAATCGGAAAATGTTACAAAACTATTTAAAGCCCGACCATTTAATTAAAAAACCTCGCCATATTGCGGAAAAAATTGGAACTAATTTCTTTAAGTGTGTACAGTATGGAGCCTATAAGTTGAAACAAAATGGCGGTCGTCTGCGCAGGTAAAATTATGAAGAAAAGTGTTAGACAGGTTTAAATAAATAATCAAAATCTAAAAGGAAAAGTTATTTTGTAGTATTCAAACATGTATATACTTTTAAGAATTGTGAATGTGAGGTAGGTAAGGCAATTTGTTTGGAGAAAAACCAACGTAATACTTATATCATAGGATTTTATTTCTCAATTAACAGCGGCGAGAGAAATCAAAGTCAAAGTATTTATTTTGCAATTTGATTTACCATGAAATTCTTTTGCACGTCATAATTTTTAGGGTTCCGTAGCCAAATGGCAAAAAACGGAACCCTTATAGATTCGTCATGTCTGTCTGTCTGTCTGTCTGTCTGTCTGTCTGTCTGTCTGTCTGTCCGTCCGTATGTCACAGCCACTTTTTACCGAAACTATAAGAGCTATACTGTTGAAAATTAGTAAGTAGATGTATTCTGTGAACCGCATTAAGATTTTCATACAAAAATAGAAAAATAATAATAAATTTTGGGGGCTCTCCATACTTAGAACTGAAACTCAAAAATTTTTTTTTCATCCAACCCTTACGTGTGGGGTATCTATGGATAGGTCTTTAAAAATGATAATAAGGTTTCTTATATCATTTTTTTCTAAACTAAATAGTTGGCGCGAGAGACACTTCCAAAGTGGTAAAATGTTGGTCCCCCCCCCTGTAACTTCTAAAATAAGAGAACGATAAATCTAAAAAAAATATATGATGTACATTATTATGCAAACTTCCATTGAAAATTGGTTTGAACGAGATCAAGTAATTAGTTTATAAATTTTTGGGGCTTCCCATACTTAGAACTGAAACTCAAAAATTTTTTTTTCATCCAACCCTTACGTGTGGGGTATCTATAGATAGGTCTTTAAAAATGATAATAAGGTTTCTTAGATCATTTTTTTCTAAACGGAATAGTTTGCGCGAGAGACACTTCCAAAGTGGTAAAATGTTGGTCCCCCCCCCTCTAACTTCTAAAATAAGAGAACGATTAAACTAAAAAAAATATATGATGTACATTACTATGCAAACTTCCATTGAAAATTGGTTTGAACGAGATCAATTAATTAGTTTTTTTTTAAACGTCATAAATCGTAAACCGCAATTTTCCTCTCATTCAATCAACTTAAATATAAAAACGTCGATCAAACTTACAAAGAACTACAAGAACTTTTATATTATGATGATACTTGCTGCTACGGAACCCTTCATGGGCGAGTCCGACTCGCACTTGGCCGGTTTTTTTATTTGGTCTGAGCCTAAAATATATTTAAGAACACTATGCGCGGTTGTACTCTAGAGCCCAGCGGAGCGTGCGCGGGTGAAGAGGGGCGAAGAGCGACTAGCGTCGCTGCGTTGCCGTGGATACGCGTGGCCCTTCACGTCCCGCCTCATACCGCACTTCGATTGACACCTAAAAATCTGTTACTGCGCATGTTTCAACTTACGGGTCCTCTACTGTACTGTTTTTTTATTTGATTGCAATAAAGCAATCAAATAAAAAATAGTAAGATGTCATACATTATTGCTATCTGTAAAAGTGTGATGTCAATTGTCAAACGTGCCTTGTTACTATTAGATAATGTAAGTTATTTGTGAGTATAACCATAGCAACCAAGTGTTGCTATAACCATAGCTTATGTGGCGCCTCCAGAGCAGATTTTTTATTTTCTTGGTCAGGCTATGTTAAATTTTTTAATCTATCATCACTTCGACATGAATAACTAAATAATCAAATCGTTACATTTCATGGCCGTCGGCGGTAGAAGAACTGTCATTTTTCTGGCACACATTCGAAACATTAGGGTTGCTTGCGTGTTCTATCGTATTCTATGGTAATTAACTGATTTTATTATCTCTAGGCATTAACGATGTCGAACGCAAACGACGGAATAAACCTGGAGCGGCTGGAGACGGTGGGCGACAGCTTCCTCAAGTTCGCGATCACGGCCTACCTGTACTGCGCGCACCCCACCGTGCACGAGGGCAAGCTGAGCCACATGCGCAGCAAGCAGGTAACTTACTGACTGACTGACTGACTGAGTGAGTGAGTGAACGACGGGATAAACCTGGAGCGGCTGGAGACGGTGGGCGACAGCTTCCTCAAGTTCGCGATCACGGCCTACCTGTACTGCGCGCACCCCACCGTGCACGAGGGCAAGCTGAGCCACATGCGCAGCAAGCAGGTAACTTACTGACTGACTGAGTGAGTGAGTGAACGACGGGATAAACCTGGAGCGGCTGGAGACGGTGGGCGACAGCTTCCTCAAGTTCGCGATCACGGCCTACCTGTACTGCGCGCACCCCACCGTGCACGAGGGCAAGCTGAGCCACATGCGCAGCAAGCAGGTAACTTACTGACTGACTGACTGACTGAGTGAGTGAGTGAACGACGGGATAAACCTGGAGCGGCTGGAGACGGTGGGCGACAGCTTCCTCAAGTTCGCGATCACGGCCTACCTGTACTGCGCGCACCCCACCGTGCACGAGGGCAAGCTGAGCCACATGCGCAGCAAGCAGGTAACTTACTGACTGACTGAGTGAGTGAGTGAACGACGGGATAAACCTGGAGCGGCTGGAGACGGTGGGCGACAGCTTCCTCAAGTTCGCGATCACGGCCTACCTGTACTGCGCGCACCCCACCGTGCACGAGGGCAAGCTGAGCCACATGCGCAGCAAGCAGGTAACTTACTGACTGACTGACTGACTGAGTGAGTGAGTGAACGACGGGATAAACCTGGAGCGGCTGGAGACGGTGGGCGACAGCTTCCTCAAGTTCGCGATCACGGCCTACCTGTACTGCGCGCACCCCACCGTGCACGAGGGCAAGCTGAGCCACATGCGCAGCAAGCAGGTAACTTACTGACTGACTGACTGAGTGAACGACGGATTGACAGGGAACAGAACGATTTACCAAATGACCTTTTTTAAATGCTAAATAAGTTAGCGAACAGGTACGCAGCCCACTTTAGTCTCTGGTTTCACGTGGACTGACTCCTACTTTAATTTTGCCGAAGCAAAGCCAGAACTGTTGTAGCGGCAGGTTTCTAAGCCTCATCGTATCAATTGGCGACGGGCCACCCCATTGCATGTCTAACTTTACTGTAATGGCCGTATCAAGTAATTACACAAATGCATCAATGGAGTTCACCATGGCAAAACTTGACAGAAACCTTTAAAAAAAACAGCTTACTGGCTAAATGTCAAAAAATTTATTTACAAAAACTTGGCGCTCTAATATCTTGGTTTGCCCTGACCAGGTATCGAACTTAAACCTGTACCGGCTAGGCCGGAGTCGACGGCTGGGAGCCCGCATGATCGCGAGCAAATTCGAACCGCACGACAACTGGTTACCACCGTGCCATCGACCCCCCAGGCCGCATACGCCTCCACCGCAGCCGTCTTTTAAGGTTAGTACAGTCAGCGTCAAAATGATCTGAGCGTTCAAAACCACTAAAAATATCTGAAAACTTGGTAATAATCAACCTTACCTTGAGACGTAAAGGTGCATTTTCATTTTTTGTTTGAGAACAAATGACAACAAATTATATTTACACCTATAAATATTGGGCTAAGGCTGCGTCCCCAGTAGGCAAACTGTTAGCGGCCGAACTGAAATTCGCGAGGTACTAGAGCTTCATACATCCCGTCCACATGCAGTCGCGCGCAGTCGCGCGTTTTTCTTTTGTTCAATTCCAAACGCGCGAGTCAAATCGCGCAAAAAACGCGTTATCTGGACAGGCCCTAAGAGTGATTTTTGTTGATATTTTTGGTAGTTTGGATCCCATGGGAGCGAAGCATGGGAGCCAAGTGGACGGAGGCTTTTGAAAGTTTAGATCATTTTGACGCTGACTGTATATTATGATGTAATATTATCCGTCATCAACTATTATTAGACTTTGGGCTAATGAATGGGTGATGAAAGAAGTCCTAGTTTAGCTAAAAGTAAATACAGTCAATGATCGATTCTCACCTTGGGTCTATAGTGGAGTAATTTTGGTAGGTAACATTTGACAGTTAATTTATGCAAAGAAAAATATACCTCACGCTAAAGAAATAAAACTCAAGAAAAAAACATCAGTTTTTTAATAATAATAATAATAATAATAATAACGTTTATTTCGAGCAACACAATTACAGGTAATTACTGGCTCATATTATAAATACCTTACAGACTAACATACATATAATACCTATAAACAATAAAAAAAAAAAAAAAAAAAAATTATTTTAGTATATCCGCCTTGAGGCGGGAAGAGTCGGCTGGTAGCCGTCCTCGAAACCTCCGATAGACGACCCCCTGCGGCCAGAAGTCCTCCTTCATAAAAGTCTCCAGGTGATGGGTCGGCACTCTCACCACAAAGGAACCGAAGTTGACTTTATGGCGAGAATCCAATCGCTCAACCCTTAGAGTGAATTTGGACTTCTTTCGGATGTAGTCTACGAGATCCTCGACCTTCGTAGACCAATGCAGTCTGGACACGTACAGCTGCGTCGCACGTATCTCAGGACGCAGCGGGTCATCCGGGCGGGTCGGTGCGGTGCCGCGGTGGTTGCGGGCGGCGGGCTTCCTCCTCTTCCTCTCGACCATGATAAAGCCCTCTTCATCGCACTTGATCTTCGGTTGACGTATATGTGTCAACTTCTGTTTATCTCCCGAAGTCTTTGTCTGCCGAGATGGTCTGGCAGGAGCAGCAGCGGCGGCAGCGTAGGCACGGATCGGGGGTTCCGCACCAGCACGAGGTATCGGCTCCGCAGCGGAGCCCCCAGCAGGGCAGGCGGCGGAGCGGGCAGCGGGGCGGGGGACATCACGTGGCGGCGAGTCGAGACATACGTCCAAACTGCCGACGGATGCATTTTGCGCCCCGCGACGAGTGTTAACGTTCGAGGCCTCAGGCGACCTACTTACCGAGCTATTACGTAACGATAATAACTCGACACGTAAATCGGCGATGGATGAGTCTGAAGCCTCGATTTTCAGCTGCATCGCAGCCAGGCTCGCTTTCAGGGTTGTGATATCCTTCAGCAGCCTGGTGACGTCGACGTGGTCGAAGGTGACGGGGGGTAGCTTGTGCAGGTCCCTCGCCACAAACGCAGGCACGTCGTCCGGGTCGGTCTCCTTCAACAGCGTGATGATGTCCTGGAGACTCTTCTCGCCTTTTTCGTCTCTCCTCCGAGACGGCATTCTGTCGGCTTGACCGAGCGTCTGGTAAAGCAGCACCTTGCCGCTGCAAATCTCCTTCTCCGAAAAGTTGGTTTTGCAGATCTGCATGATGCTGACCTCGTCCATCGTGTCGATGGCGTGCTGGATGAACGCCAACAACTCGTTAGCTATGAGTTGCTCGGAACCCATAGCGATATCGGGCAGCGGCTAAGCCGCGCAATTCGCGAAATAATTGAAATTAATTCGTGTCAGTGACTTGCGAACGCGACCATTGCTGAGCGCGCATCGCACTGCACTCCTAATCTAATACAATTATTATTTATTTAGCAAAATTAGACTCTACTCCTGATGTACTTAAGTAGCACTTTGCTTTGCATAAATGAACTGTCAAATGTTACCTATTAAAATGACTATTCATTCATTCATTCACGTCGAAGTGCTGGTAGAAAAAAAGGTTTATGACGTGCAAAAGAATTTCTTGGTAAATCAAATTGCAAAATAAATACTTTGACTTTAACTTTGACTACACTATAGTTGGTGACTATCCAGCTATTAGTCGATATCTTTTACGAAAATCTTTTTTTTTATATAGGTAATAATAATCGAAATAATTTGTAGAAAATGACATCTACAATGGAAATAAAGTTTAATGTTTATTTTATTTAGGGAGAGGCCAAGGACTCGGCCGCAAAGGGAGACGCGCCGGTCGATGGCAGTGGATGTTTCATCCCTTACAACCTGATCACACAACACAGTATTCCTGGTAAGATAAACATAATTAAAAATATACATTATTCATGTAGGCTTTAGAGTTCCAATCACATAAGTTTCACTTATGAATCGTCAAGTATCGATGTTACAAAGTGACTCTACCAAAGGCTTCAAAATATTGCTATCTAGGATTATAACACAGCTAGATAGATCTAGTGTACGGGGATGCTGCAATTATTTGATAAGGTTATGTAAAATGATAGAAAAGTGTTTGTAAAATAGGATAAACTTGTATTATAAACTTGTCTAAGCTAGATGGATTTTGATGGTAAGGTGAGAACGCGCGACTTAATTGATTGGCGGATGCGAACGAACTGATTTGTACATTAGGTAAAATAACTAAAGAGCGTTTACGAAACTAGGTCGAAATAATGCTGATGTGAGCAATGTACGTGCTTGCTCATACATCTAGTTTTTACTGGTTGGAAACATTTTTTGAAAACAAAGTGCAATTTGCAGTTTGACAAGAGCTGCGGATGCCAAGTGGTTTTTTTGGCATGAGGTCGATGGTTCTGATCTCGGAGCGGTATATTTCTATAAGCGTACCAATAGCTACGCTGAATGAATGAACCCGTGTGACTGCGGCTTTTTAAACCGAAGGCCTTGTTTTTCGCGGTGCATGTTTTTTTAAATCGTATAAGCAGTATAACAGTTACAAACACTTTGACAAGACGAGGATGGGATTTTTTTTTCAAATTTAATTTGGTTTATTTGACAGATAAATCAATAGCGGATTGCGTAGAGGCTCTGATAGGCGCTTACCTGTTAGAGTGTGGTCCGCGAGGCGCTCTCGTGTTCATGGCGTGGCTCGGGATTCGAGTCCTGCCGAGGCACGACATACCGCTGCCTCCAGACCACCCCTATGTGCAGAAATATGGCAATGGAGACGCTGATGATGACAAGGTAGGGTGGAATTAGAGAGTGAAGGAAAAGTTTGTGAGGAAATTAGCAAATGAGGTAATTTGTTCGTGAGGGAATGTTAGGGTCAGTGAGTGAGGGAATGGTGCCTCACTCACTGATTGTCCTATTCATACACTCTTTCTCATTCTGACGTTGATAAGGTATTGTGAGGAAGTAAGTAAATGAATAAAAGAATGACCGTAAGTTTTACTACTAATAAAATTTTGGGCTGAAAAAAAATGAATGAATAAAGATGATCGAATATCGGGACTCACTTTTATGCGTGTAGCGTCAGCTTAGACTTTGTATCTGGGGCACACACACAGATCGGTCACCCGCTGACGCTCACATTATCACGTTTGTGCATTAGCAATAACTACTTATTGCTAATGCACAAACGTGATAATATATAAGCTGTAAAAAATTAATAAACATTGCTCTTAGTTATACGCCGTTACGCTGGCTGTTTGATTTCTCACCTCTCCCGAACTAGGAGCCAAATGTGCATGTTTTTTCTCACAACGTTCTCATCATCATCACCAGAAACCATCACCGCCCTCATCACCGCGAGCTGCACAGCCAGCAGCGGACTCCGACACGGAGGACAGCTCAGCCGGATCCGAACCCTGGACTCAAGAGGAGGAGACAGCACCCGCAGCGGACTGGGGCTACGCGCGCCGCCCGCCAGGCTCCACCCGGCCCTACCACCACGCCGGCACCTGGTACCAGGTCAGTCACCAAATATATACCAGGTGGTAGGTTCCTGTACTGGGCCGTCTAGGTGGGTACCACCGCAGTGCCTGATATTTCCCGTGAAATAGAAGTGTGTTAAGCACTTCTGTGTTTCGGGGAAAGGGCACTGTAGCTAGTGAAATTACTGGGTATATGAGACCTAATAACTGTCGTCTCGGTGTAGCGGGCGCAGGGCGGTGCCGGACAGTAACTGCTTAGTTACTGTTTGGCACTGAACTGTCTAAGGGCAGACGTGGCGCTTACCATCAGGTGTACGATCTGCTCGTCTTGTTACACTTTGCAACAGGGTTGGCTATTATCAAGATAATGATTTTTTCTGATAATTATCTGATAATTATTCAACTCACATATCAAATAACATTATATAAATTAAAGGTATTTTTGTTTTTTTACCACTATTTTTAGTTTTAATGCAGTCAGACCTTATTGGATTAAGTTTTCTAGGCATACATAATGTTTTTCTTTATTTAGTTTCGCAGCGCACAAACTTTAGTTCACGAAAAAAATAACAGTGAGGAGAATTCCATTGTAGATGAATGATATTTGGCGTTCGTTTGGATGCATGTTTAATTTTGTGACGAAAAAACATGCGTTTGGATTTGGATTTCAATTATTTTGTTTTGTTTGTAAAATAACAGTTACTCGTTATTATCAACGATAATTATCAAAACGTAATTATCTTGATAATTATCACGATAATTATCCAGGCCAACCCTGCTTTGCAATAATAAAAAAAGAGTAATAATGGGTGCACCCATTGTTTATCCGTTCATTCATTTGCTCGAAGGTTGATGAGCAAGGTTTAAATCCAGGGCTTCGCAGTTCCCAGAAATCTTGTCAACTCCGATGTAATAGCCAACTTTGCAATGATTTCACCAGGTTTTGATATATTATTGACTGGCCCGATGGCGCATTTGGTAGTGACCCTGCTCTATGCACCAGGGGTCGTGGGTTCGAATCCCACCCAGGACAAACACTTGTGTAATGAACATTTGTGTTAGTTCTGTGTCTGGATGTTTATTTGTATTTAAGTATATATTTGTGGTACCTACGTTGTTTCTGACACCCATAACACAAGTGCTTACACTACTTACTTTGGGGTCAGATCAATGTATGTGATGTTGTCCAATATTTATTTATTTATTATTTTTTGACATCAGCCAATCTTCGGTGAGCTTAAGGCGCCGCCGTCCCCTCTTCTGCGATACATCGAAGATCCTGAGGGAGAACTGGAACAAATGCTGTCAGGTAAGTTGTTATTTACTCAATTAAAGGTATAGTACGTAGGTAGGTACATGAATAAGGATTTTAATATAGATTTTATTATGTAATTTGCCATGTTTCTGCGTGTGATGGCCAGGTTTTACCCGCGCGTAATTTCTTTATTCAAATATCCCCCCTTCCCCCCACATTTCTGAGATCAAAAGTACTCTATGTTCACCGGGGATAGTGTAGCTTTCCAACAGTGAAAGAATTATTCAAATCGGTTCAGTAGTTTTGGAGCCTATTCCATACAAACAAACAAACAATCAAATCTTTCCTCTTTATAATATTAGTATAGACAACATTATTAATCGTTATTCATGATGATAAATCGTATGGCAGGCTACGATGCGCTGGAGAACACGCTACAGTACAGGTTCAAAGACCGGTCGCTGCTGCTGCAGGCGCTCACGCACGCCTCGCACCAGAAGAACCGCCTCACCGACTGCTACCAGCGGCTCGAGTTCCTCGGCGACGCGATACTAGGTGAGTTGACGCGATACTAAGTCAATACTAGGTGAGTTGACGCAATACTAGGTCAATGCTAGGTCTGTTGATGCAATACTAGGTAAAAACAAGGTGAGATGACGCAATACTAGGTAAATACTAGGTCTGTTGATGCAATACTAGGTTAAAACTAGATGATTTGAGGCAATATTAAGTCAATACTAGGTGAGTTGAAACACTAAAAGGTCAATACTAGGTGAGTTGACATAATACTAGGTCAATAGTAGGTCAGTTGATGCAATACTAGAGTAATATTAGGTGAGTTGAAAGAATATTAGGTAAATACTACGTAAGTTGACATAATACTAGGTCAGTTGATGCAATACTAGAGCAAAATTAGGTGAGTTGAAAGAATATTAGGTAAATACTAGGTAAGTTGACATAATACTAGGTCAGTTGATGCAATACTAGAGCAATACTAGGTGAGTTGAAAGAATACTAAGTAAATACTAGGTGAGTTGACACAATACTTTGTGAGTTGATGTAATACTAGGTCATTTACCAGGTAAGTTGACGCAATACTAGGTAAGTTAATTCGTTCACACAGGACAATCGGCGTTAGATTGCTCTGTATATAATACAAACGAATATAAAACAATATATTTGTTGGTTGTAGATTACCTGATAACGAGACATCTGTACGAAGACGCGCGAAGGCACTCCCCGGGGGCACTGACGGATTTACGCTCTGCTCTCGTCAACAATACCATCTTTGCCACGCTCGCCGCGAAGCATGGCTTCCACAAGTAACTAATACTTTTATCACTATTGAATATTTTAGAATGATTTTTTTAAAGAATTATTATATTCTTCACCGAATAGGCCGTAGTGACCGCTTACTATCAGGTGGGCTGCGTGTTTGTCTGCCAACTGAAGAAGTATAATAAATATATTATATTTATTCCTATGTCGAAATATAGCCCTTAAAATATTATAAATGCAAGTAAGTAGTAGTTACCACTACAGACAAACGTATTTTTATAGATATTTCCGGCACATGTCTCCCGGCCTGAATGAAGTGTTGACCCGGTATGTCAAGATACAAGAAGAGAACGGACATTCTATAAGCGAAGAGGTATTTAGTTTTAATTGTTTTTTTTAAGTTTTTCCGCTAAAGCCGAAGGTTTGTTTTTGAAAGCTGTATGACTAAGTTATTTAAATGAATAATACCTTATTGGCCAATGACGTTCAATATACAACTAGACTCCCATTCACGCTCAAATATTGTCCGAAGCAAAAGTCTGCCCAACTATTGGGTAGAGTTTCCGTTTAGTTGTATACAATTGACATTAAACACTAACTGCCACGAGATAAGGTGTTAATTTGAACGAATGTGTTAATGTCGTCTGTGTCAACGCCGCTCGGACGTTTTATGAGGAATTTTTCTTAGAGATTGGGTGTCTAGTTGTATATTGAACTTCATTGTTATTGGCGAATAAAAAAAGTAACTATCGAGTTTCCTTCCGATTCTTCTTGAAACATTCAAGCATTCTGAGGCCAGTTGTAGTCATTCAGCATTTATTGACGATTTATAAGAGCTTTTTCAAGTTTACTTGAAAAATAAAATTGTTATATCGATTCAAACTATGTAGGAATTCATTAAAAAAATACCTGTACTTGTTAAAGTGTAATTTTTTTAACGTGTTTGATTCTAACTAGGAACCTGGTTGAGGTTATTAGGTACTCAAATTTGGAACCTTCGACTTCGGCCAAAGCTTCGGCCGATTTTAGCCGAAGCCGAAGATTCGGTCAGACTCGTAATTTTGCATATACAAAGCGTTGTAATAAATATGTGTTTTCAGCATTACTTGATTCAAGAAGACGAAATGGAGCAAGCTGAGGACGTTGAGGTGCCCAAAGCTCTGGGAGACCTGTTCGAATCAGTCGCTGGAGCGATCTTCCTAGATTCTGGTATGAACCCTTATTTTCAAAAGAAGGAGGCAAAGAGTTATAAAGATTTTTGTATGGACCGCTTGAAAGAAGGAAATAGTTCCAATTGAACGTTATTTTGGAAAATAAAATTCAAAATTCACATTGATCAGACCGACAAACTTATCTGTTCCGGTGGCGGCGTCGCTACTGTGTATTTAGAACTGTCATTAAATATCGTTTTTGCATTGCATTTCACGTAGTTCCAATTTTGGCCACCGGAACAGATAAGTTTGTCGGTCTATACATTAAGTTTACTGTTTAGGCATGTCGCTGGGCGCGGTGTGGCGCTCGTACGAGCGGCTGATGGGCGCGGAACTGGAGGCCTTCAGCGCCGCCGCGCCCAAGTCACCAGTCAGGGAACTGCTTGAAGCCGAGCCTGACACCGCTAAGTTTGGGTGAGATACAATGACGTTCAATATACAACTAGACACCCAATCTCTAAGAAAAATTCCTCAAAAAACGTTCGAGTGGCTTTGACACTGATGACATTAACACATTCGTTCAAATAAACACCTTATCTCGTGGCATTTAGTGTTTAATGTCAATTGTATACAACTAAACGAAAACTCTGCCCAATAGTCGGGTGGGCAGACTTTTGCTTCGGACAATATTTGAGCGTGATTGTGAGTCTAGTTTTTTAATTGAACGTCATTGGTGAGATAGCTATCTTTGTTTACACGTATGTTACAGGAAGGTAACATGCCCATGTTCGGATATGATAACGTCCTCTATATGTTCATGTTTGTGAAAGACATCGCCAAGACCGAGTGTGATAACGTCACTATATATGTTACAGTCAAAACTCATAACCAGTCAAAACCACTCTTAACTGAAAAACACCCTGTTGCAGAAAGCTCCATTAAAGTTAATACTTCATTAAATCTAATGCTGTCACTTTTCGTTGTCATGAAATAAAAAGTGACAGCAATAGCTTTAATGAAACATTAACTTTAATGGACGTTTCTGCAACTGAGTGAAAATCAGGCAAAAGTGGTTTTGACCGATGCCCTTGGTCAAAACCACTTTTGACCGATCTTCCCAGTCAAAAGTGGTTTTGACTGAGGGCATCGGTCAAAACCACTTTTGCCTGATTTTTGTAGTTTAAAGTGGTTTTGACCGGCTATGAGTTTTGACTGTAGCATACACACTTACGAGCAAAAATATGGAATCACGACTGTTTCTTTAAATATATTTTTTTTCGGCTTCTATTTAAGTAATAAAATAATATTGTTACCAATTTAACCTTCAAGTTTTTAATGAATATTTGCTAAAAATGTTAAAAGAAACAGGGAGTGATTCCATATTTTTGCCCGCAAGTGTATTATGTTCAGCCAAGTTTGGGTGAGATAACACACTAGTGTTACTTTGTGAGCTTAGTTTCTTGGCTCGACTTCTTAAATCAAGACTAACTACATACTAACTTAATCGTAAAGTTCTTAAATTTAGTATTAATTTTGATGATTTATGAATAATTTTATGTCTTCATAAATTAGGATAATTAAGATATCGTCGTCGTTCTGGCAAAACTTAGTAAATCCATAATTTATTATTTTGAATTTACTTTTTTGATTAGTGTAAGTAAGAGGCACTTGTGGCGCAGCTGTGACAGTGGTTCGTTAGCGATAACGAAAGTCAAGCTACCTACGCCGCGGTCGGTTAATGGATGGGTGACCATTCGGACCATATTTAGTGACATTAATTTCGAGCGTCTCCGTGCTTCGGAAGGCACGTTAAGCTGTTGATCCCGGCTGATATTTACTATATTATTATGTAGATATTAGTCGTCAAGCCTAGTCAGAGGCCATTTGGCGGCTTGATAACATCTGACATTAAGGTTGGTCACTTGCCTTGCCAGGCTGCGTAAGGACGCACCCCTCCACCAACCCGCACTAGGCCAGCGTGGTGGAGTATGGCCCACACTATCTCACAATTGAGATAAGGCCTGTGTCCCAGCAGTGGGAACGTATATAGGCTGATGATGATGATGATGAATTTACTTTTTTGTCCATAAAGTTTATCCGCAATCTAGCATTCATAATGCAAGCTTTGCTTTGTTTAAACCTAGATGGCGCTGTCTGAATAATTTACTTATTTATTTACCATCACAGCAAACCGGAGCGCCTAGCAGACGGCAGAAGAGTCCGAGTGTGCGTAGAGGTGTTCGGGCGAGGTGCCTTCAAGGGCGTCGGTCGCAACTACCGCATCGCCAAGGGCACCGCCGCGCGCTGCGCGCTGCGACACCTGCGCGCCGGCAGACCTAGGTAGCCTAGGAATAGCCTGGATACCTACATATAGGTAAGGGTCATTTTTTCGGAGGAGAATGCATTTATGCACCATAACCGCAGGCTAGCTAGACCTGCGGCCGTGTGTGGGACTCGAGACTAAAGCGTCCACTACCCACTAAACTCCCCCGGTTTCCCCTTCACATTCGATTAGGACGAGCCGGTGCCAGCCTTGTGGCTATTGACCAGCCCATCCCCGGGTACCCTGACTTGAGAGGCCTCAAGTAAGGGTGGGGCGCCAAAAAACCGACACAAAGTCAGCTCGACCGACCCGAGAATCGAACCCCGAGATTTCGGACCGGTAAACCTACTAGACCATCGAGGCGTTGAAAACTTTATTGCCTGACCAGGAAAATAAAAAACCTGCTCTGGAGGCGCCATATTAGCTATAGCCTTCCGCCCGCGGTTTCACCCGCGCGTAACTTCTTTTTTTAAATATTCCCCCCTTTCCCCCTACATTTCCGGGATTAAAAGTACCCCTAAGTACCCTATGTTCACCGGGGATAGTGTAGCTATCCAACAGTGAAAGAATTATTCAAATCGGTTCAGTAGTTTCGGAGCCTATTCGATTCAAACAAACAAACAAACATACAAACAAACAAACAAACAATCAAATCTTTCCTCTTTATAATATTAGTATAGATGGTTATAGCAACACTTGGTTGCTATGGTTATACTCACTAATAACTCACAATATCCAATAGTAACAAGGAGACAGTTGACAATAAAATTGACATCACACTGTGACAGAATAATAATGAATGACATCTTATTGTTTTTTATTCGATTGTTGCCACTTGAAGAAATTATTTCCAATATTTTTCCACAATATGACGAGGTTTTTTTATTATAATGGTCGGTCTATACTACTCACACGTTGGTCTTCTGGGAGAAAGTGCTTCCACCATCAAGCCGGCACATTGACACTGACAGACAGGAAGACAGCATGCCTCTACCACACATAATATAATGATTTGTATTATCTATTCTTTCCAGGGTGACATTCCGGACTAAACTACATTCGCACATTCGATGAAGCAATAAGATGAATCCAACAGAGAGAAAAACTATTTTTACAAACACCCGCCACCATACAGGTCCCGGCAAACATCTTGAAATCGGGTGGAGATTGCACAAAACACGGATTTTGAGATGCCTGCACGCCATTGGTCAGAAGCATACCTCTGACCAATAGCGCGCGCGGGCGTCGAGGGATTCGCGCGCGCTATAGGTCGCCACACTGTCGACCGATCGTCAAGAAATTTGCCAGCTCGTATACCACTCAAATTGTATTGGAAGAAAGAAGTTTTTAACTCACGCAAATATAAAATAAAGTGATTTATTAAGCAATTTGATTAAGAACTGAAAATTAAATTATGTGTATTATTTTTATTCTCTATTTTCTATAATTCCACTGAGCTCCATTATAAATGGAGGTCAGTGTATAATTCTAATTGATTCATAAATACATTTAATTCATGTGTAAGATAAATATGATGTCTTCTTTTTATAAAATTGCCAATAGTGACAGTGTATAGCCTGACCAAGAAAATAAAAAACCTGCTCTGGAGCGCCACATTAGCTATGGTTATAGCAACACTTGGTTGCTATGGTTATACTCACAAATAACTCACAATATCCAATAGTAACAAGGCACGGTTGACAATTGACATCACACTTTGACAGATAGCAATAAGGAATGACACCACCGCGTCTAACACAAACGTGGGAAAGTCCAAAAACAAAAAAAAAAACAAAAAAAAAAAAGGAATGACATCTTATTGTTTTTATAATTGATTGTTGCCACTTAAAGAAATTAGTTCCAATATTTTTCCGAGTATGGCGAGGTTTTTTATTTTATTGTTGGGGCTATAACGACAATGCTACGTCAATATGCCTCAAAGACCCGTAAGTGCGAAAGAGACAGCATGTTATGGTCTCGCGGGCTTGTAGTGTTCAATTTTTGATCGTAAATGCGTAAACTTGTGTAGTATCGTGTGATGTATGTTAACTGTATTTGTAATTTCCTAAATAAATTATGTAATCGATTCTATTGTTTTTTTTATATTTGATCAACTGGCAGACAGGCACACAGGCCACCTGATGGTGAGACTGAGTCGCTTCTGCGACTTATTCCATTGAGGGACACATAATCAGAAACAAAAGACTGATAACTGCCTCCGTGGTACAGTGGTAAGAGCATTGGGCTCTAATACCCGGAGGTCGTGGGTTCGAATCCCGCGGGAAGCATCACTTTGTGTGAATGTTTCCAGTTTGGTTAGGACATTGCAGGTTTGAATCACTTGCATGTCTGACAAGAATGATGATTCCGTGCTTCGGTAGGCACGTTAAACCGTTGGTCCTGCGCTTGATCTCTCTTCGGTCGTGTCAGACTGCTGTCCCACCGTGCTATGAGAGTGAGGGAATAGGGAGTGCACCTGTGCTTGCGCACTCACTTGTGCAAAATAATATATCCTGCGTAGTTGGCTGATCGTACAAGATCGGCCGCCGTAGCCGAAAACTCGGCTAGGAGGACATTATTATTAATCAGAAACAATCGAACTTAATATGCCTTATCTTCGAGCCTTCTTTGACGAGCCATTTGGTGTAATGGTCAAGAAGTCTGCTATTACACCAGAGGTCGCGGGTTCGATCCCCGCACGGTACAAATATTTGTGTGCATGAACGTGTCTGTTTGTATCGGTCTGGGTGTTTATACCTATTGTATGTATTTACAAAAAAAAGTACATATAGAAGTAATGTTTATCCGTTGTCTAGTACACCCATAGCACAAGATAATGCTTAGTTTGGGGCTAGATGGCGCTGTGTGCCAAATGGCTCGTCTCAAAAATGTTTGAATAGTATCGGGATGACAATTATTTTTAAATACTAATTAATATATTTTTAGTTTATTACGATTCGTAAGTGATTCACTGAATGCTTTTGCTTCGTAAGTGAATTTATAAAGATACTAGCCTTCCGCCCGCGGTTTCACCCGCGCGTAATCTTTTTTTCAAATATCCCACATTTCCGGGATCAAAAGTACCCTATGTTCACCGGGAATAGTGTAGCTTTCCAACAGTGAAAGAATTATTCAAATCGGTTCAGTAGTTTCAAAATTGTTATTCCCGCGGGAATGAGACGTAGGAATTTTCCCGTAGGAATTTTATAGCCTATGTCCTATTCCGGGTTATAAACTAAACGTGTGCCAAATTTCATTTAAATCCGTTCAGCCGTTTAGGCGTGATTGAGGAACAAAAAAACATCCAGACTTTCGCATTTAAAATATTACTTAGTAGGATTATTGAAGTGACTTATAAAATTATATCCACAGCCATATAATTGGAAGATCTATATATGTCTGTTTTACAAGTACATTTTATTTTGCATGGCCTCCGTATAAAACATATTATTTGTATATGTTACCGTTAATGTGCGGAAATGAGTAAATCTACAGATTACCGGGCATCAGTTAAAGTGGAAAAAATTGATTGAGTACATACCTAATCTGTCGACTTTCTCTAGGTAATCTGCAGGCTGACCAGGCATACGGTAAATTTCATAAACAGGTTCTTGTTCATTAAGAAAGAAAAGAAAACAAGAACAACTGGAGGCGGAAATCGACTCGGATGGATATAGATTAGCCACGAAGGCTAAGGCGGGAGCAAAGGTCCCACCTTGGCCTTCGTGGTTATTTTTTTTAACACGCATTCCCCAAACTAACGATTTACCATTCGTTACTGTGCAGACTAATAAAGTAAAGAGCAATAATGAGCTTTTTTAATTAAAATTTTACACTTAGGCCGTTTGTCCACTGCCGCCGTCTCCGTCACGTCACCGAGAACGAGATTTCGGCGCCGAGGTAGCGGTACATGCATTTACTAGAGAGATTTGTCCACCGCACGCCCGTCACCCGAGCGCCGTCATCCCGTGCGCCGAGATGTCGAGTAGATCGGCCTGACCGCTAGAACGTGCCCGAGATTTTGACGGATCGATGTGCCGGCAAAACTAAAAAGTTTCGACTGCCCCCGCTGAAGGTAGAATTGGAGGGGTCAGGCGGGAATGAACCTTCTTTAAGTAAATTGCAATATTTCAAGTGAGTAAGACATCATTGGAGTCCTTATGACATCATTGGAGTAAAAAGTTTTGACATAACAAAAGATATGAAATTTATTCCCGGGATTTTTTATTGATGAGTCATCTTTTGACCGGTCTCTTTCATCCATTCATGGTTTAACCAACATCTGGTCGAAAAATACACCGATATAGCTAAAAAATGTGTATAGAGATTTATTACCCTTTTATGCTGGTTAGTTGTTTTTACAGTTGTTATCAATTTTTTAAGTGCACATTGTATCTTGTTGAATAGCCATTGATATGCAGATGTTTTTGAAATGTTCTGCTGTCCAAGTACTTAGGTGATTTTTTGAAGAAAATGATACTTTATTGTAAACAAAATTATAAGCGTCGTAAAAAAATTCTAGTTTTAGATCTCTTATTTCAAAATTAACAAAACTTTCAGTTATCCTAGTGTGTTTTATTATGTACTAGACTAAGCTCTAACTTAATCATAAATATGTTGTAAATTTTTTTAAATAAATTTTTAAAGTTGTTATTCCCTAATTTTCCGAAAAAATATTTAAAAACAATTATCTCATTATTGGTTCACTTTTGACCTGCATTTTAATGGGTTAATTGCTAGCTGGGGACCTCTACATGCCCTTAAAAGGATCAAGACACATTACCAATAACCCTGTATAATTCAACTACTTAACTACGCACAACTTTCTTTGTTATACCAAACACTTTTTATACAGTATTGTTAATATATTTAAACAAACTGCTTCACGTGTACTCACGTCAGCCAGTAGAAGGCTGGACAAACTGTCATGGTGAATGATTAATTTAATTTGTATAAGAATAATGGATTAAGTTATTTTGTGTACATAGATGATCAAATAATGTGTAACATGAAACCTTTTTGCTGCTTTTTTTTGTTTTATACTAGTTTAGTTGGCAGACAGGCACGCAGCCCACCTGATGGTAAGCGGCCACTGCGGCCTATTCCATTGAGGGACACTTCACCAGGAAGCGTCGCTCAATGTGCTGCCAGACTGTATAGGCTCATCTGATCTTCGAGCCTTTGATTTCAAGTGTACTGGCTCCCACAATAATACTGCCGGAACACAGCCAGAGCTGTTATGGCGGCAGGTTTCACCTGTGAGGGTGGTAGCTAGCCAGTCGGACTCTGAAAAAGCCCTACCACTAACCAGACCCAAGGTGGAAATCGAACCCACAACCTCTGTGTTCTTATACCTGAGCGGCTTAGCCACTGTTTCACGGAGGCGGTCACCTTGTTGTATTCCTCTAAACTTTATCATTAAGTTGTTCAAGCTTCGTCGTATTAATTCACGACAGACCCTTTAGTCTCTTCAGATTTGAAGAAAGAAAGAAAAAGAAGAAAGATTTCGGGCACGTTAAGCTGTTGGTCCCGGCTGATATTTACTATAATGTAAATATTAGTCGTCAAGCCTAGTCAGAGGCCATTTGGCGGCTTGATAACATCTGACATTAAGGTTGGTCACCCCTCCACCAAACCGCACTAGGCCAGCGTGGTGGAGTATGGCCCACACTATCTCACAATTGAGATAAGGCCTGTGTCTCAGCAGTGGGAACGTATATAAGTAGGCTGATGATGATGATGATGATCAAAATCTAGTATGGTCGTCAATGTCTGCTCACTGGGCGATTTGTGGCTAGGCTGTGATGGGGGCCACAATGCACTACCAGTTGGAAGGGGCGGGCGTTGTTGTCGTTGCCGTTCCCCCTTGCGCATCGGTGACCCAAGCGGAGCAACGTGGCATGGTGGAGAAGCTGGCTGTGTCGGTCTTTCCAGACGGGGATTAGCGGGCCGGCCGGTACGGGGACATAATCGGATGGAAATTACTCTCAGACAATGCCATCGTTGTTCTTCCCACAGAGGAAAATATTTTACGCATTGATACCTACCTACTCTTGCCAATGGTGTCATAGATGCTAAGAGTCAACTGTCTCTCAGTCTCATGACAACACCTTCAGGCAAGGAGGAGCACTTCGGGATTTAGTGGGTAATCTCGGCTCTTCTAGGGTAGGGTAGGGGAATGGCACAAACCACCTCGAAGGGAGGAACGGAACCTATTAAAAAAGGGGGGTATCTAAATACAAAATAAGACAGAGGTTTTTGTTATTTTTTCACACTAAGTAGGTCAGTTGGCAGACAGGCACGCAACCCGCCTGATGGTAAGCGGCCACTACGGCCTATTCGATTGAGGGACGCTACACCAGCCCCCCTAGACAAGCGGCATTTATGACGTTCGTTATAGCTCAATTTGCGATAGCGAATGTCAAATCCCATACTTTCAACACGTGACTTTTCTATGGCATCTGTCAAATCCATACAAATTGGACTTAGCGAAATTCGCCAGCTATGAAGCGATGTCATCTTGTCTAAGCCCCCTGGTAGCGTCTCTCAATGTGCTGCCAGACTGTATAGGCTTATCTGATCTCTGGTCTTTGATTTCAAGTATACTGACTCCCACATTAATATTGCCGGAACACAGCCAGAGCTAGGGATTGAATTGCTATCGTTATTCATCGGACTCCAACGCAAGTAAAGATGGTTTTGAGCCTTGCTACTAAAAGCATAGCTGTTGAACTAAAGAAAGTAGGTACCTTCTAGTAAAAAAGTAATAATTAACACCAACACTGCCGTTACAATGGCGAATATTATACACCATTTATCACTCACCCCATTTATTGACACGTCAACGCGACACTTGTACAAACTCACATTTTGGTGAATAAAATTCAATAAATTATTATTCAATTGTAATGTAATAAGCTTGTTGGTTGATTTATTGTATTTGTTGTTCATTAACTACCTAGTCTGAATGTTTAACAGACATAAAATATCGGGTTATGCGTTAAATTTTTCACAGAAACATGAAAATCGACGGGAATTTTCACATGGACAATTGAACCGACTTGTTTTAGTTTGTTTACGGCGAGGAATTTGTTTCTCCGAGCGTTCTGTCACAAACTACCTATAAGTATAAGTAGTAGTATCAGCCTATTAATGTCCCACTGCAGGGCAAAGGCCTCCATCCTTGAAATCAAGTTATCGTTACAATGATGGGTACTGGCTTAATCACCACGCTTGCCAAATGCAGATTGGTGATAACAAACCCGAGCTGTGTCCGAAAAAACCGACACAAGTTAGCTCGACCCGGGAATTGAACCCAAGACCCCGAGATCTCGACCCGACCAAAACCGTTCTTAGATGTATTCTAGTAATAGTGTTGACTTTAACATAGTCCATTATTATTTTCATTTTTGTATTATACTAGCAGCACGTTATGATGGCCGTTTTGACATATTAGAATACATGGTTTTTATAACGCTTTCGCACTTTTTATATTACCTATCTGCTGTGCAGCAGTTTATGTGCTGTTTTTAATTTTAGAGGCGTTTTTTAAACCGTTGTCTTGGGCTTTATTATACTGTAAAACCATGTATTGTAATATGTCAAAACGGCCGTCATAGCGTGCCGCTAGTATACAAACGATTAAGGCGGTGTTCACACTGAGCCGCGCTCCGTCGCGGAGCGCGGGGCTGCATAGTAAAAATCCCGCACGCGGGCGCGTTTTCAGTGTGTTGTGCCGCGCGTGTTTTCTATACAAACTGAGGTACTTGCATATGATTAAATCTGTCGTCCCGCGTACCTACCGGCGGCGGAGCGCGGTGCAGTGTGGTAACAGCCTAAGAGCGTTTGTCCACCGCCGCCGTCACCGGGCCGTCACCGAGAACCGATTTTATTTCTGACCAATTTCAAGATGACGGCGCTCGGGTGACGGGCGTGCGGTGGACCAACGACTGCAGTACCGCTACCTCGGCGCCGTCATCTCGATCCCGGTGACGGCCCGGTGACGGCGGCGGTGAACAAACGGCCTGATACGAGTAGTAAGTGATCACTACCGCACATGAATATCAACGATTATGTCAACGATGCTTAATCCTGTTTTCGATAAAAATTAAAAGGGGGGGGGGGAAGGGTGAAAGGCTACGAGGAATGAGTATGGTATAGACCGAAGGAAAGGGGGGTTCGGGCCTCCGGCATAATTACTCACCAGACGAAGCGCAATAAGGGTGTTACCAGACCAATCGATCGACCGTCGATCCACGTCATCGATCAAGCTGCTTGATCAGCCAGAGTCTTCTGCGTTTGCGTCTCCGTAATAATAGGACGAGCAACATCGTACTGGCCTCTTGTGAATACATTTTGAAAGAAACTGATGGAATACCTACCTATAGCCGGAGAATATCTATCAACCTTGACCGGTGCCATCGACCGGCAATCGATCGATTGGTTAGTCGAACAGTATCTGTCGATCATTTAAAGTTACCATGGGGCTTAGACAAGATGACATCGCTTCATTTTTTTTATTTTTTTTATTTTTATTTTTTTTAATAATGGCCTCTATCCCGCGCCTGTTTGCGGCGCGGTGATTCTGCCAATGTCAAGTGAGCTGGGAGTTTCTAATTGCGTTAAAACATTGGTGTTAAGATGTTTTAACGCTTCATGGAAACACTGGAGGATACTGTCAAGGTCACGGGGGAATGGACGCCATTGCGGTAAGAGCGTCTCATCTACCTATGAGACACACTACACGCAATACCCGTCCATTCAGTCTATTTGTTTCAATTTTCTTATTTATGACACTTCGTTACACTTTACTGAATGAAAATCACACCACTTTTCAACACCAAACTGCACTAGATCACAAATAAAAAGATTTAAAACTAAAAGACGCGTGGACCCATCGCCTACCCTCCAGTGAATCCATCGCTTCATAGCTGGCGAATTTCGCTAAGTCCAATTTGTATGGATTTGACAGATGCCATAGAAAAGTCACGTGTTGAAAGTATGGGATTTGACATTCGCTATCGCAAATTGAGCTATAACGAACGTCATAAATGCCGCTTGTCTACTGGGGCAGACCAGTCGATCAACTTCGAACGATTGATCGATGCCGTCGATCGACGATAAATCGATTGGTCTGGTAACACCCTAACAAAGCTACTACTCTACTCATACGCCGATGTTTGTGTGAGGCTGGCATTATAACCCTTAAAAACCTCGTTAATAAATATTAGAACGAATTGCCGAATTTATTCAGCCGTTTTCGACAACAATACTTGATCCTTTTTATTTATACAGAATTTTGATAATGAAATATGACTTTACTTAACCTTAGAGTTTTTTTTTACATTTCAGACGACAGGCATACAGATACAGCCCATCTGATGATAAACGGCCACTTTTTTTTTGTCAGAGGAGAATGCGTTTATGCACCATAACCGCAGGCTAGCTAGACCTGCGGCCGTATGTGGGACTCGAGACTAAAGCGTCCACTACCCACTAAACTCCCCCGGTTCCCCTTCACACCCGATTGGGACGAGCCGGTGCCAGCCTTGTGGCTATGCGTCCAATTCCGCTGAAGGGCATTTCACCAGGAACCATCCCTCAATCAATGTTCTGCACAAAACACATAAAATATTCATTGTTCACACCGAATAGTCGTTTTAATTTAATAAGTAGTAAGTTCTCCTGTAAGTGGCAAATGTCCTAATGAGAATAAAGATCTTCAAACTGAATAGTTCACAGATAGAAAATACCTTGAGGCATCGGTGAATACATTTTCGTAAAATAAAATTTTAATAAATTAAGTAATATACTTAATATAGGTGTCGTTATGGCGCCAAAGAACAGCATTTTTACGCTATTTTAGTTGGCAGACAGGCACGCAGCCCACCTGATGGTAAGCGGCCACTGCAGCCTATTCCATTGAGGGATTTGAGGGACACTTCACCAGATAGCGTCGCTCAATGTGCTGCCAGACTGTACTGACTGATTTTAAATGTACTCGCTCCCACATTAATTCTGCCGGAACTCAGCCAGATATATGGCGGCAGATTTCACCTGTGGGTGCTAGCTAGTCAGTCGGACTCTGAAAAAGTCCTACCACCAACACCACCCAGGGCGGGAATCGAACCCACGACCTCCGGGTTTATTAATATTAGCTAAATATTTTCTTCAATTTCTTTTATAATTAAAAGAACCAATTAAAGCTACTGTTTCCACCTATCCCTACAAATGTGACAGTAAACAAACCTAATAAATAAATTGCACTATGGTGCAATTGTCAACACTTATTATAAGTGCATATTTAGACAGCTTGCACTAAGCAAGTGCAATTGCAGTGTTTGTTGTTTTTCTGTTTTATATCACCTTTGTTCGGCATTAGTATATAATGTGAAAAGTGGGGTTTCGAAGTCAAATTAGCTGCAATGAGGTGGTACAGCATAGTTGTAGCTTTTGCGGTAAGTAACTAGTTACTTAGTTAATATAATTAATAAAAAAATAAATTAAAAAATTTAAAAAGCCCCCGACACAAATCTGAGTTCCTTTTAAAAAGAAAAAAATAATAAAAATATTCTATCTTAAAGTACATACTTAAGTGTGTATTGATAATTTAAAAAAAATACGTCGCGTTGGAGGACCGCTCCAAACTTAACAATTTTATTACAATAGTCTATATTAAGGCTAGGTGGTAGTGAAAAATTCTGCACAAACACGTTCTTTGAAATAATTTTTGAAGTTGTTAACAGTGAAATTAAAATCTGCGAAAATTATGAAATATTGTTGAGGCTTTACTCTGTGGAATAATATAACCGATGAAAACACGATTTGATAAAGTTGACTCGATAGAATAAATTCAAAAAGTTACATATTTTTGTGTCATTTTATCTTCTTTCCTATGTTTTATTCTTTAAATAAGTGGTTTGATATTATGAGTCATTTACCAAAATGAAGTTCATAGATAACTTGAGGTATTATAAACCAATAGATTTTTTTTATTACATCTATCGATTTTTTTATCGATTATTCAAGTGATTTTCTATGTCTCAGGTGGCTTTTAAAAACCATAAGCGCGGCATCTGCGGGACTAGACAGCCTTAACTAAGCATCGCGGTCCCCCAACGCGACGTATTTTTTTAGAATTATTAATACATAAGTACGTACTCTCTTTTTGCGTCGGGGCCTCGAGGGTTAAAGAGTAATAATTAGCCATGATCCAATTGGTCTTTTTCCCCTGATAAGGCCAGATAGCAGTCGTTCTAATGTAATAACTGGAATGTAATAATCACTTAATAATATTGTACATTATATGTATTAAAAACAGCAATTACAAAAGAAGCATGTTAATAACAAAAAAAAAATTTAATATGTATATTATTTGTACCGAAAATGTATGAAATCTGGGAATTGTGTACAACTCCTAGGAAATGTATACAATTCCGAAGCTATTAAGGAAATTAAAATATTGTTTTAAAAATTATTTAATCCATTGTATATCCTAGGAGATAAACACATTTCCTAGGAATTGTATATAATATCAATATTGTAATTAGGAAATGTATAAAAAGAAGGCTTTCTGTAATAAAACACGTTGTTAGATGAGGTGTAATAAATAATTACTTTACAAAATTATGTGTACATAGGATTTACTCGTTGACGGAAACTCGATATTTCGGTATTTTTTTTTATTTTAATTGGACATACATTTATTATAAAAGCTAGAAAAAAAATTGCGTTTTTCTCAAAAGTCAAAACGATGAATATAAAGTTACACGAGTTACGCGTCACACGGCAGCAGTGGCTAAGCCGCTCGGGTATGAAACCCGGAGGTCGTGGGTTCGATTCCCGCCTTGGGTCTGGTTGGTGGTAGGGCTTTTATAGAGTCCGACTGGCTAGCTACCACCCCCAGAGGTGAAATCTGCCGCCATAGCAGCTCCGGCTGTGTTCCGGCAATATTAATGTGGGAGCCAGTACACTTGAAATCTGAGGCTCGAAGATCATGTGAGCCTACAGTCTGGCAGCACATTGAGCGACGTTTCCTGGTGAAGTGTCCCTCAATGGCATAGGCCGCAGTGACCGCTTACCATCAGGTGGGCTGCGTGCCTGTCTGCCAACTGATGTTGTATATAAAAGTAATTGTTATTTACTTTTCAGGTCGTGGTAGCCGTTCAAACGCTGCCATGTCATGGTAAGTACTTTTACTGTGAGGAATGCATTACGCATGCATTAACGTTTCGCGTCCGGCACGGTGCTTCCAGCGTTGCCAGACGTCCCGATTTTGGCGGGACGTCCCAATTTTTAAATCAAAATTTAATGTCCCGCGCGGGACAGGCTCAGTCCCGCTTTTCGGGGAGAGCTCGACCGTACGTGCAGAGTGCTGAGAAAGAAAGGCGCGTAATAAAGATAAGAAGATAAGAGTTTATTAAAATACATTTTCTATGGCTTCTTTTGCTATCTTTTGTAAACGTAATTTTAAGTCAAATAAAAAGATAAATATTTGAAAACCTTTGATTATATACGATATTTTACTATGTCCCGCTTTTGACGAAAGACTCCAGCTATTTTCAATCAAAAAGTACCTAAGACACGATTTGGCAAAAAAAAAACTGGTAACGCTGGGTGCTTCACTCCAGAATGACAGGAATATCTTCATACATTTTTTTTGTCACCAACGGCCACCACACCGTTCTGTCCATTCGTGCATTTGTATGAAAAATGCTTAAACGCTCTACTGTACACGTATTTTTGATACTAGAAACACAAGCCTCCTTTACAGAATGACAGTAGTTAAGACTGCTTTGTATGAAACTCTAATGTAAATTGGACGGCGGTTGCCGTAGTGGTTTTTAAATTGATTTTCGTGAAAACGGCAGTACCCGTACTGTCATTTTGTGGCTGTTTGTCCACCGCCGCCGGTACCGGGCCGTACCGAGAACCGAGTTTATTCTGACCGATTTCAAAATTACGTGACGGCGATCTTTTGTACACCGCCACCGATCACGAAACGTGACGGCAGTGTGTGGATTAGACAACCGAGTTTTGTATGTGTTTGCACGTGCCGGCACATCGACCCGTCAAAACTTCGGGCACGATCTAGCGGTCACGCCGATCTACTCGACATCTCGGCGCCGGGGATGACGGCGCTCGAGTGACGGGCGTGCGGTGGACAAACCTCTCGAGTAAATGATGTACCGCTACATCGGCGCCGGCATCTCGATCTCGGTGACGGCCCGGTGACGGCGGCGGTGGACAAACGCTCTTATGCCGCTCGCTACCGCGCCGGAGCGTTTTAATGTTGGACTTCACTACCTAAAGGTTTATGTATATACGTACCTACTAGGACCCGGCGCCCATCTTAGTGGTAGTGTCACAGGAGTCGGAATAGTTCTGTATCCGTGATACTACCAGTGGATCCAATCTATGGTTGCCATCATCTAAATTGCCGACGCCGGATAAACATAACAAAAATCGCGGATATCTCTGAAGAAATATTTTTTAATAAAAAAAATAATAACATCGTTATCGTTTTTTTATTTAATGACATCGTTTTCTAATTTTTATTCGTCTAAACAGCTTGTTATTAAAATCGAATGAAGTAAAGTCGACATCACATCAGACTACCCTAATCTGTCAAATTTCTACAACCAATTTTTAGCTTTGTTTTCTTCACAAAATCAAAATCAAAATCAAAATCAAAATATTCTTTATTCATGTAAACTTGTATCAAGTATTTATGAATCGTCAATTACAGAGTGACTCTACCACCGGTATCGGAATGCAGACATCTGTCGAGAAGAACCGGCAAGAAACTCGACAGTTACTCTTTTTAATCGCCAAATAATTTATACAACAATGATAATAAATCTATCTATACTAAGCCATACAGTTTTTCGTGTGAATGTAGATATAATAATAATAATAAAGAAAAAATTATAACTGTAGGACGTAGTGTAGATATAACAAAAATGACAACAGATTAAAATACAGTTTGCGCTGACAGGGAGCGAAGCATTCCTACTACCAGTATCTACAGATCTCCATCATTAAGAAAATCTTCAATTTTATAGTAACCTTTTTTCATCAGACGGGTCTTGATCCACGACTTAAATTGATTTATGGGTAAGCTAACAACATCCATTGGCAATTTATTATACATTGTAATACTTAATCCTTTAAAAGAATTTCCAATCTTTTGAAGTCTAATATTTGGAATAGCAAGCCTATGTTTATTTCTTGTGTTAAATTGATGATGATCTGATTTCTTTGAAAAATTTTGTATGTTCTTTTGTACATACATAACACAATCCAGTATATATTGTGATGGCACAGTTAATATATTTATTTCCCGGAATAATTCTCTTAACGAGTCACGGGTTTTGAGGCCATATATAGCGCGGATGGCTCTCTTTTGCAAAATAAATATATTGTTTATGTCAGCGGCAGATCCCCATAAGAGCAGCCCATATGACATAATACTGTGGAAGTAACTGAAATAAACTAGTCTCGCCGTTTCCAAATCAGTCAGATTTCTTATTTTTCTGACAGCATATGCGGCTGAGCTAAGTCTTTTGGCAAGAGCAGTTACATGAGGCCCCCACTGCAATTTAGAGTCGAGGGTTATCCCCAGAAACACTGTTGAATTGACAATTTCAATGAGTTCTCCATTTACAGTGATCTCAGGAACCACCTGTCGCACATTCGGCATTGTGAATTTAATACATTTCGTTTTATTGGTGTTCAATAACAAATTGTTAACAGTAAACCAGTGTAAAGTTTGTGAGACAGCATTACTCACATCGTCAAATGATTGTTTTCGTCTGTCAACTTTAAATATAAGGGAGGTATCATCAGCGAATAACACTGTGTCACACAGGTTTTCTGTATAATATGGAAGATCATTAATATAAATTAAAAAGAACAAAGGTCCTAGTATTGAGCCTTGAGGGACCCCCAACAGTAAAGGGGCTCCTTTGGAATCAATACCATTCACGTTTACCTTCTGGATTCTGTCAGATAGGTACGATCTTATAAGACTTAACGCGTTGGCAGAGATGCCATAATGCCGCAACTTCATCAACAATGTCTCGTGATCAACACAGTCGAAAGCTTTAGACAGATCGCAGAATATGCCTATAGCATCTTGCTTATTATCCCAGGCATCAAAAATATGTTCGATGAGTGCTATACCTGCATCTGTAGTAGACTTGCCTCTAGTGAACCCAAACTGATTACTATGTAATAAATTATTTACTTTAAAATGAGAAAGCAATTGAGAATAAATAAGCTTTTCAAATATTTTACTTAATGTTGGGAGAATCGATATTGGTCTAAAATTGGATGGGTCACTTTTTTCGCCTGATTTGAATAATGGTATTATTTTACTGTGCTTCATTAAATCCGGAAATTCACCATCATCCACGCATTGATTAAAAATAATAGCTAAGTGAGGTGCAATAGAATGGATTATATTTTTTAATATATCCATTGAGATTCCCCATAGATCTTCGGTTCTTTTCATGTTCAGTTCTTTGAAAGTTTTATAGATAACTTCAGGACTGACATGGGTAAATTTAAAGGATGTTACACACTCATCCACATGAGATTTGAGGAGGGAGTTGGCAAGATGTGGGCTAGAATTTAATTGACAAGTAGTTTTGACTGCAATGTTTGAGAAAAACGATTCAAATGCATTCGCTACATTCGCATTAGAATCATGAATAATACCGTCAATATTTAAAGAGATCTTGCTAGTTTGTGTTTTATTTTTACAAGTCTCTTTATTAATGATTTTCCACGTAGCTTTGCTTTTGTTAGTGGCTTTCGATATTTTATCTTTTAAGTAATTTGATTTTGCTACTGCACATACTTTTTTAAATAATTTAGAATATTTTCGTACATATTCTACAGTAGCAGGGTTATTTGACTGTGTTTTCATTTCATATAATTCAAATAACCTTCTTCTACTTTTGTAAATTCCCGTGGTAGCCCAGGCACTAAAGTTAGTCTTATTACTATCGATTTTAATAGTTTTTTTAGTAAATACAGATCTAAATTCTTTCTCTACAATATCAAATAATTTTTCATACTGTTTGTGTCCATCGGCACCACTAAAATCTGCCATGGACAATTTATTGTCTATACGCTCCTTAAATAGATTTCTGCGGTGGACTGTAATAGGCCTACAAACAATAGTCGACGGAGAACGAGCAAGAGGGCACTCAAACACTGCCAACTGTCCGCTGTGATCAGAATTTATAAAATTTATAATACTTTTTTTATTTACACTGTCATTGCAAAAAATATTATCTAAACACGTAGCTGAGGTAGCTGTTATTCGCGTAGGTTCATTAAAAAGTGGATATAAATCAAAAGATTGGAAAAGATTAAGAAATCTACTAGAGTTTTGTACATCTAAAATATTAACATTAAAATCACCACACACTATAACTTTTTTATTGGTGGTACATAACTTTCTTAAGACACATACATACACACATAGAGTCCACTTTCAATTGAGAATTTTTGACAGGTTAAGTTACGTTGATCTGGTGTTGTGTGTGTATGTAACCGCAACAAATGCGAGTGTACACAAATATTGATGCACTAAGTGGGGATCATAGGCATTTTTAATAAAACACTATTATATTTTTTTTATTGCAACCTGTAACAAGACGAGCAGATCGTACACCTGATGGTAAGCGCCACGTCTGCCCTTAGACAGTTCAGTGCCAAACAGTAACTAAGCAGTTACTGTCTGGCACCGCCCTGCGCCCGCTACACCGAGACGACAGGTATTAGGTCTCATATACCCAGCAGTAATATGGGTTTGAACCTAGACACTTTCAACCGGACCGGACGGCCCCCGGACGCCCTTCCAAAATCCAACTAGGAAAAATCCGGGGAAATCCCGGATGAAAGAATTTTCCAAATCGGTTCAGTAGTTTCGGAGCCTATTCAATACAAACAAACAAACCTTTCCTCTTTATCTTACTAATATGTTTGGATGTTTGTTTGTTCCTCAATCACGCTTAACGGCTGAACGGATTTAGATGAAATTTGGCACACGTATAGTTTATAACCCGGATTAGGACATAGACTATAAAATTCCTACGGGAAACGTCTCATTCCCGCGGGAATAACAATTTTGAAAATACTGAACCGATTTGAATAATTCTTTCACCGATGGAAAGCTACACTATCCCCGGTGAACATAGGGTACTTTTGATCCCGGAAATGTGAGGGGAAGGGGGGATATTTGAAAAAAGAGATTACGCGCGGGTGAAACCGCGGGCTGAAGGCTAGTAATATACATATAAGTATAATATGTTTATCCGTTGTCTGGCACATAAAGCATAAGCTCATGCTTAGTTTGAGACTAGACAGCGCTGTGAATATTGTTCGAAGATATTTATTTATATTTTCAGAGCCCGTACCACCGTGCCAAGACGACGAAGTGGTGTCCTCTGTCGTGACGTCATCCAGCTCGAAATCTGAATCTAGCTCCAGTTCTGAATCTAGCTCCAGTAATTCCAGTTCTTACAGCACTTCCAGTGGAGGTAATTATTTAATTAGAGGCGCTCGTGGCGGAGAGGCGCTCGTGGCGGAGCTGTGACAGTGGTTCGTTAGCGATAACGAAAGTCAAGCTACCTACGCCGCGGTCGGTTAATGGATTGGTGACCATTCTGACCATACCTATTTAGTGACATTAATTTCGAGCGTCTCCGTGCTTCGGAAGGCACGTTAAGCTGTTGGTCCCGGCTGATATTTACTATAATGTAAATATTAGTCGTCAAGCCTAGTCAGAGGCCATTTGGCGGCTTGATAACATCTGACATTAAGGTTGGTCGCTTGCCTTACGCACCTCTCCACCAACCCGCACTAGGCCAGCGTGGTGGAGTATGGCCCACACTATCTCACAATTGAGATAAGGCCTGTGTCCCAGCAGTGGGAACGTATATAGGCTGATTATGATAATTCCTACTAGTAGGACTGAGCGGTAGAACTAAACAGACTACATCATTATTTTTTTGTTAACCTGAGGAAAAAATGCAGTTGTTCATACCCTGCGCTGGTTAATAATCACAAGGCTGGCATCGGTTCGTCCCAATCGGGTGTGAAGGGGAAACCGGGGGAGGTTTAGTGGGTAGTGGACGCTCTTTAGTCTCGAGTCCCACACACGGCCGCAGGTCTAGCTAGCCTGCGGTTATGGTGCATGAACGCATTCTCCTCCAGAGAAAAAAATTGTTTCTTCCCTTATTTCTTTGCAGAGGAGAATGCATTGAACATAGTTGGGACTCGAGATTATTTCTTCGGGCTACCTAATAAATCCAAAACCTTTCCGCCCCAACGGCCGTCAGTCCTTCTTGCAATGTGCCCTGCCCACTGCCACATAAGGCTCGCAATTCACAATACTTAATAATCCTATATAAATAAAATAAAGTATCTGATCATGACAGAAGGCTGTAATTACAAATACAACCGCTAGGGAGACCTATGGGCCTATACAAAGTAACATTTTGATAGCAATGACGTTCAATATAAAACTAGACACCCAATCTCTAAGAAAAATTCCTCAAAAAACGTCCGAGTGGCTTTGACACTGATGACATTAACACATTCACAAATCCTTATCTCGTGGCATTTAGTGTTTAATGTCAATTGTATACAACTAAACGAAAACTCTGCCCAATAGGCGTGTGGGCAGATTTTTGCTTCGGACAGTATTTGAGCGTGATTGTGAGTCTAGTTTTTTAATTGAACGTCATTGTTTGATAGCGATAACGAAATTCGACAACTTCAAATTGTATGGATTTGACAGGTGCCTTAGAAAAGTCACGTGGTCAGTCGATATTGAAAGTACGGGTTTTGACATTCGCTAACACAAGTTGAGCGAGTGCCGCTTGTCTAGGGCCCCTGTGCTCGAGACTGGGACTCGGGAGTTCAAGCTGAGACACCAACTAAACTTCTCTTACTTTCTTTGTCAACAGGTAATGGACAAACAGTCGTGGAGTCTTCTCATTCCCAGAAATCGGCTCAGGCAGCAGCTCAAAGTGCTGAGAACAGTGCCTCCACGGTGGTGACCAGCGGGGGGCGGGTAGTATCATCCTCGTCTAAATATGACAGGAGCGCAGCTAAAAAGGCAGCACAGCAGACAGCCGCTTCCCACCAAAGAACCGGTATGTATAATAATATTCCCCGTTTCCTACTTCTAAGCTTCCTACTACCCACTAAACTCCCCCAAAATCTTTTATTGCATCCTATTGGGATACGCTAGTTCCAGTTTTGTGGCTATCAACCCCGGGCCATCAGGCGGGCTGCGTGTTTATCGGCTAACTGATATTATATCAGTTGGCAGACAGACACGCAGCCCACCTGATGGTAAGCGGTCACTGCGGCCTATTCTATTGAAGGACACTTCATCAGGAAGCGTCGCTCAATGTGCTGTCAGACTGTAGGCTCATCTGACCTTCGAGCCTTTAATTTTCAAGTGTACTGGCTCCCTCATAATATTGCCGCTACACAGCCAGAGCTGTAGTGGCGGCGGATTTCACCTGTGGGCAGTGGCGAAGCTTGGGTCGCCCCCTAAAATGTGCCGCCCGAGGTGGACCGCCCCCCCCCCTGGCCCCCATCGCTACGCCATTGCCTGTGGGGGTGGTAGCTGCTAGCCAGTAGCCAGTCGGACTTTACCACCAACCAGACCGAAGGCAGGAATCGAACGCACGACCTCGGGTCTTATAATGCGGCTTAGCCACTGTTCCACAGAGGCGGTCAAATCTACGGACTTGTTAATATGGAAATTCCTATTCTTTCGCAGTCACAACAGTCGCTGGGGGTCAGAGAGTGGTGTCTTCCGAATCGGGTTCAAATTCGGCTCAGAACGCCACTCAGAGCTCCGAGCACAGCTCGTCTAGTGTGGTGAATAATGGGGGACAAGTGGTCGCCACCTCGAGATATGACCAGAGTACCACTCAAACAGCAGCTCAGCATGCTGCAGCCTCCAGGCAAGACACCGGTAAGTAACCCCTAAATGTGTTTACCTACATCCATACCCTAATATGTCTATTTTATAGTCAGGATCGATGAGCAAACGCCCTACATTTAGATATGAGTATCTGTGGCTGCATCTTAATGTTTACATTTTAACATCGGTACCGATACTAAAATGTAAACATTTTAGTATCGGTACTAAAATGTTTACATTTTAGTATCGGTAACCAATACCTTAATTACGTTCAAATTTCGAACGTCTTCTTAAAATGTATTTTATTCGAATTGACCTACAAATTATGACATGATTTTGTACTAAGTACTAACTTTGCTCATCGATCCTGACTATAAAATAGACATATTATCGTATGAATGAAGATAAAGTTATGTATGTGACTGTACATAATTGGGCACTAAAATACTCATGTGATCCTTTTATGAAACTCACTTCGTTCGTTTCATAAAACCACATTCGTATTTTAATGACCCTCATTATGCAACAGTCACATAAATAACTATTAAGTACGGATTGATTTAATAATCTAATAATTATGAATGCGAAAGTAGCGCTATCACACTTAAACCTACTTCTACTAGACTTCGAAACCTGGTTGGCCGAAGCAAGGAAAACAGATCAGGTGGGGGCTTACCGAAGAGATTGTGATTGAGTGATTTCTCGCCCTAGTCCATGCTTCACTTGATTTCCTGCCCAATGTGTCCTGTCAACTGTCACAGGGTGAACTGATGAGTGCTTTAGATTATGCGAGATTCACTGGAGGGTAGGCGATGGGTCGACGCGTCTTTTAGTTTTAAATCTTTTTATTTGTGATCTAGTGCAGTTTGGTGTTGAAAAGTGGTGTGATTTTCATTCAGTAAAGTGTAACGAAGTGTCATAAATAAGAAAATTGAAACAAATTGACTGAATGAACGGGTATTGCGTGTAGTGTGTCTCATCGGTAGATGAGACGCTCTTACCGCAATGGCGTCCATTCCCCCGTGACCTTGAGAGTATCCTCCAGTGTTTCCATAAAGCGTTAAAACATCTAACACCAATGTTTTAACGCAAGGAGAAACTCTCTCACTAATTCACTTGACATTGGCAGAATCACCGCGCCGCAAACAGGCGCGGGATAGAGACCATTAAAAAAAATAGATTATGCGATACGAGTCACCGAGTACTGGGCTGATTTAGTTTAATTTATCTAATTATATTTGTCATCGACACGGAAAGAAGAAGACTTAGAGTAATGTATAATTTATCTTTACAGTAACCACAGTATCAGGAGGACAACAAGTGACTGAAGTCCGAAACGCCCAGACACAGTCAGCAAATAGGAATGCCAAAAGCAGCAGAAACAGCAACCAATCAGAAACTGTCATTTCTGGTGGATCAAGGCAGACTCGCGTAGCCAACGAATCAGCGCAGAATTCAAATAGCGCCGCTAGCAAATTGAGTAATACTCAACAGACGATTAAGAAAGGAGGACGTAACCAAGGGTCTTCCACCACAGTGATTGAGACATCAAACCAATCTAACCAGAAACAAGCTAACAGAGGTTCTTCAGACTATGCTACCACAGTAGAAGACCAGAACAGGATTTCGAGGCAGAATTCAAGGTCGACGTACAACAATCAGAATGAGCAATCCGCAGCAGAGTCTTCTAGGAGGGTCGTCGAGAATTCAAATACGAACGAAGGTAGTAGGACTGTTCAGACGGTCTCGAACTCGAAGACATCGTCAGCGAAGGGATCCAACGAGAATACGAATGATTGGTCGGAATCGACAGTTGATAAGAGGAACGGTGGGTCAGTTGTGAAGACTGGGTCGTCGCGCAGCACAAACCAGAGTGAGAGGAGTGAGGCATCCAGGAGTGATGAAAGTATCGTGGAAGAACGCAGACTGGGACGTATTATTAAGAAGAAATGTAACAAACCCGGCGTTCCAGTTAGACCAGGTAAGCCAGTGGGACCAGGAAAATCATGTGAACCAGGCAAGCCAGTGGGACCAGAAAAATCATGTGGATCAGGCACACCAGTAGGACCAGGAAGCCCAGGCACACCAGTAGGATCAGGAAGCCCAGGTACACCAGTACGACCTGGCGCACCTTGTGGACCAGGAACTACACCTACACCAAGCACAGGCAAAAACTATAGAAGCGGAACAGCCTCAAGTGCTTCATCCAGCGAAAACGTCGTCACTAAAGACGGTAGCGTCTCTAGAAACGCTCAAGAAAACAGCAGCACCTTGAAAACTAAGAAGGGAGACAGAATTACTGACGGCAGTGCCCAGTTTAGCAGCAGCGATGAGAGGGTAGTAGACGCCTCTGGAGTCCACGAACAAGACGCAAAGGCCGCGAGCAGTGACCAATCCGTCAGCGACAGCACCGGAGTCTCCTCTAGCAATCAGCAATCTGCTAACAGCAGCCAAAGGTCCCAGACGGGTACAGGAACCGCCTCTGCACAGCAAGACGCTAATAGCAGCGATTTTAGGAGCGTAGACAATAACGGAAACGCTTACCAGAGCGACGCTGCTAATGCTAGAAGCCAAACCCAGTACAGCGGCGTTGATGGAGAAAGATCCTCCTCCAACCAGAATGTAGCACGCAGTAGCCAAAAGTCCAGTACTGATACAGGAGACGCTTCAGCTGAACAGTGGGCAGCTAGCAGTGGGACACAATATGTCGATAAATATGGAAATAGTTGCTCAGACGACGCCGTACAGCAGAGCAGTAACCAGGTTTCTAGAGGAATTGATGGATCAGCAGCTTCTGCCAACCAGAGATACGCTGAAAGCAATCAAGCTTCAAACACCGTAGATGGCCAACGTTCTGCCAACCAAAAGGCGCTTAGCAGCGGATCTGCGTCCGTGGACAAACACGGAAACAGGGCATCAGAAGGAGCCAATGCTAGTAGCAGCAATGCCAGAGAGGTCGACAGCTTTGGAAACACTTTTTCCCAAGACGCGTCATTGAGGAGCAGCAATCAAAAAGCCAGAGGAGTAGATGGTTCCCAGTACAATGCTGACCAAAACTTAGCAAATAGCAGCCAGCAATCGGCAACTGCTAACGGTGTTGCTTCTGCCAGCCAAACGACAGCTAGCAGCAATGTTCGTCAAGTAGACGCCAATGGTAACTTGTGCCAATCAGATGCAGCCAAAGCTGAAAGCCACCAGGCGTCGATTGGAGCTGACGGCTCCAGAGCTTCCGCCGGCCAGGAGGATAGTAGCAGTCACCAGTACGCTAACACCAAAGATGGTGTGTATTCCGCTGGCCAACACGCTGCAAGCAGCTACAATGCTTCTGTAGACAAGGACGGAAACGCTGCCTATCAGAGCGCCGACGCAAAGAGTAGCTACGTGCAACAAGTAGACAAATTCGGCAACAAGTGCTCCGAGGATGCTTCGCTGCGGACGAGTTCCCAGAACTTCAAGGGGGTCGATGGGTCTCAATATGTCGCAGGGCAATCGGCAGCTAATAGCAGCAAGCAATCCCAAACAGCTTCCGGCACAGCTGCAAACAGTGCAGAAGCTAGAAGCAGCTTCGAACACCAAGTCGACAGTCATGGTAACGTGTACGCTGAACAGGCTTCACAAAACAGCGCGAAGCAAGCCTCCCAGAACGTCGACGGCTCTGCCGCATCAGCTGAGCAAAACTCGACATGTAGCGCTCAACAGGCTCAAACCGCAACTGGCTCCTTCTCCGCTGAGCAATCAGCAGAAAACAGCGCAGCAGCGTCAGTAGACAAATATGGAAATAGAAACTCCAATGAAGAACGAAGACGGGCTAGTAGCAAGGCCATCAAAAATAAAGATGGCTCTGCATATTCTGAAAACCAGGAGCAGCGAAGTAGCAGCCAGCAATCCGCAACAGCGGCCGGCGTTGCCTCCGCCAGCCAGCACGCTGCCAGCAGCTATGAAAGGCAGGTCGATGGATGCGGCAACAGTTACTCCCAAGACGCCGCACAGAAGAGCAGTGCCCAAGATTTCAGCGGAAGTGATGGTTCTCAATACAATGCTGACCAAAATTTAGAAGAAAGCAGTCAACAGTCTGACACTTCAAACGGTGTGGCTTCCGCTAACCAAAAATTAGAAAGTAGCCATGTTCGTCAAGTAGATGCCAACGGTAACTTGTTCCAATCAGATGCAGCCAATGCTGAAAGCCACCAGGCGTCGATTGGAGCTGACGGCTCCAGAGCTTCCGCCGGCCAGGAGAATAGTAGCAGTCACCAGTACGCTAACACCAAAGATGGTGTGTATTCCGCTGGCCAACACGCTGCAAGCAGCTACAATGCTTCTGTAGACAAGGACGGAAACAATGCCTCTCAGAGCGCCGACGCAAAGAGTAGCTACGTGCAACAAGTAGACAAATACGGCAACAAGTGCTCCGAGGATGCTTCGGCGCGGACGAGTGCCCAGAACTTCAAGGGGGTCGATGGGTCTCAATTTGCCGCAGGGCAATCGGCAGCTAATAGCAGCAAGCAATCCCAAACAGCTTCCGGCACAGCTGCAAACAGTGCAGAAGCTAGAAGCAGCTTCGAACACCAAGTCGACAGTCATGGTAACGTGTACGCTGAACAGGCTTCACAAAACAGCGCGAAGCAAGCCTCCCAGAACGTCGACGGCTCTGCCGCATCAGCTGAGCAAAACTCGACATGTAGCGCTCAACAGGCTCAAACCGCAACTGGCTCCTACTCCGCTCAGCAATCAGCAGAAAACAGCGCAGCAGCGTCAGTAGACAAATATGGAAATAGAAACTCCAATGAAGAACGAAGACGGGCTAGTAGCAAGGACATCCAAAATAAAGATGGCTCTGCATATTCTGAAAACCAAGAGCAGCGAAGTAGCAGCCAGCAATCCGCAACAGCGGCCGGCGTTGCCTCCGCCAGCCAGCACGCTGCCAGCAGCTATGAAAGGCAGGTCGATGGATGCGGCAACAGTTACTCCCAAGACGCCGCACAGAAGAGCAGTGCCCAAGATTTCAGCGGAAGTGATGGTTCTCAATACAATGCTGACCAAAATTCAAAAGAAAGCAGTCAACAGTCTGACACTTCAAACGGTGTGGCTTCCGCTAACCAAAAATTAGAAAGTAGCCATGCTCGTCAAGTAGATGCCAACGGTAACTTGTTCCAATCAGATGCAGCCAATGCTGAAAGCCACCAGGCGTCGATTGGAGCTGACGGCTCCAGAGCTTCCGCCGGCCAGGAGAATAGTAGCAGTCACCAGTACGCTAACACCAAAGATGGTGTGTATTCCGCTGGCCAACACGCTGCAAGCAGCTACAATGCTTCTGTAGACAAGGACGGAAACAATGCCTCTCAGAGCGCCGACGCAAAGAGTAGCTACGTGCAACAAGTAGACAAATACGGCAACAAGTGCTCCGAGGATGCTTCGGCGCGGACGAGTGCCCAGAACTTCAAGAGGGTCGATGGGTCTCAATTTGCCGCAGGGCAATCGGCAGCTAATAGCAGCAAGCAATCCCAAACAGCTTCCGGCACAGCTGCAAACAGTGCAGAAGCTAGAAGCAGCTTCGAACACCAAGTCGACAGCCATGGTAACGTGTACGCTGAACAGGCTTCACAAAACAGCGCGAAGCAAGCCTCCCAGAACGTCGACGGCTCTGCCGCATCAGCTGAGCAAAACTCGACATGTAGCGCTCAACAGGCTCAAACCGCAACTGGCTCCTTCTCCGCTGAGCAATCAGCAGAAAACAGCGCAGCAGCGTCAGTAGACAAATATGGAAATAGAAACTCCAATGAAGAACGAAGACGGGCTAGTAGCAAGGACATCCAAAATAAAGATGGCTCTGCATATTCTGAAAACCAAGAGCAGCGAAGTAGCAGCCAGCAATCCGCAACAGCGGCCGGCGTTGCCTCCGCCAGCCAGCACGCTGCCAGCAGCTATGAAAGGCAGGTCGATGGATGCGGCAACAGTTACTCCCAAGACGCCGCACAGAAGAGCAGTGCCCAAGATTTCAGCGGAAGTGATGGTTCTCAATACAATGCTGACCAAAATTTAGAAGAAAGCAGTCAACAGTCTGCCACTGCAAACGGTGTGGCTTCCGCTAACCAAAAATTAGAAAGTAGCCATGCTCGTCAAGTAGATGCCAACGGTAACTTGTGCCAATCAGATGCAGCCAATGCTGAAAGCCACCAGGCGTCGATTGGAGCTGATGGATCCAGAGCTTCCAATGAGCAGAAGGCTAGTAGCAGTCACCAGTACGCTAACACCAAAGATGGCGTGTTTATCTCAGGACAACAAGCTGCCAGCAGCAAAAATGCATCGGTAGACAAGTCCGGAAACGCCGCTTCGCAAAGTGCAGAAGCCAACAGCAGTAACACCTACTCGAAAACTGCCCAGGGAACGTTTGAGTCTAACGCCGAGAATAAGAAGAGTGCTCAAGAGTACAAGGGAGTGAACGGTGACTCGTTCTCAGCTAAACAGTCCGCTGCAAGTAGTCACCAAGCGTCGATTACAAGCTGCGGAGTATCGGAGAGCGATGCCCAATTGCAGCAAAGCAGTTCGGTGCACAAGACGGCTAATTCGTACGCTAGTAACACAGCAAGCGCTGGTAGTAGCAGCAGCAAGTTCCAGAGCGCTGACGGCAGTTACAGCTCAAGCGAGTCTGCGTCTTCGTCGAGTTCTTCACAATCGTACAGCTCATCGGCGGTGACTTCCTCGTCCACATCTAACTGTGGATCGAGCTCTTTCGATGAGGAATTTTACGATTAAACAAGCACAATACGACACAACTGGAAAGTCACATCGCAACATTTACTCGAACTTTCCCTAAGTACAAAATGAATGAAATGATACATTTACACTGCTGTGCCTACTTACCTCAATCTTTATTCGGACAAAAAGATTGTCTGAATAGGGAGCAATTAGGGTGACGTTTGGGTAGCTAAGTCTAATTGTGTCGAACAGATCGTAGTTAGTTAAAAGCATTCAGTCCAGATGCAAATTCAAGGTTTAAAGGTCCTTCAAGCATAATGAGACCTATGCTAGGTGTTTCTCTGCGTTATCAGAAATGAAAAGATTCGCAGAAGAACTAAAGTAGCCGACCTGGCTCATCGCAAGAAAATCTCAGTGAAGTGCCAGACAAGTGGACGGGACATATAGCAAGCAGAACCGATAGCCGTTAGGGTGGAACGGTTATGTAATGGGGACCCTAGATTCTGTAGGAAGGCCATCCTGGACTGACGAATTTGTGAGGACATGGGACAGTTGTGAATTGCATAATTTTTTTTAATTATGATGTAAATCTAAAAATAAAAAGGGCCACTTTCTCAATGACAGATAATTTCGTTAATCAGACAACTTATATCTCTTTTGACAATTTTAAGGAGACAGAAAACATTTTATCGAACTGATAAATATTACGAACATAATTCTCTGTCAATGGTGAAGCTGGCCTAGCGCGTTAAATGGCTTTGATTTTATATTATTTCAAATTTTTTGTTTAAATTTAACTATTATGTGTCTGGAAATGTTTCTGATATGAATAAATGCAATCCAAAAATCCAATTTTCATTTTTATTTGATCTATTCCCAAATTCTACTTCACAGTCCATTGGCTCCATATTGTTTTCCCGACATTCATTTGTTTTCCCGACATTCATTTGTTTTCCCGAAATTCATTTGTTTTCCCGAAATGCATTTGTTTAAAAACGACTAAAATGTTTCGGTGATTTAAGGATACCGAAATAATAATTTTAATTGGAGTCGCCTATGATCACCTAGGTGCACAGAAATCTAAATAGGTGATTAAAAAAGACTAAAATTTAATAATTTTAATTGGAGTCGCCTATGATCACCTAGGTGATCATTTTCGCGGGTGACCAGAGGATACTCAAACTGTCGCCAATGGTCACCTGGGTGATATCACCCAGGTGATCAAAGTGGAATAGACCACCCCCACAGGCGAAATCTGCCGCCATAACAGCTCTGGCTGTGTCGGCAATATTAATGTGGGAACCAGTACACTTGAAATCAGAGGCTCGAAGATCAGATGAGTCTACAGTCTGGCAGCACATTGAGGGACGTGTCCAGGTGAAGCGTTCCTCAATGGAATAGGCCGCAGTGGCTGCTTACCATCAGGTGGGTTGCGTGCCTGTCCGCCAACTGACCTAGTATAAAAAAAAACCTATTTGCGAATGTTTTTCAATCCACATTTTACCAAAATTTATTCAATGTTTGCGCAGCTTGGAGATTATTAGTATTTGGATAGTTAATTAAATTTCTATTGTTATATTCGAGTATAAAACATTTTCGGCTCGATTCCGCTATCAAATTGGGTACAATGAGGTTCGGCATAGCTCTCGTAGCTTTTGCGGTGAGTACTGTTTTAACATTAAAAAATTATGCTTTAATAAATTGTTGTAAGATGTTTTCTCACATAACACCAGCGTGAAATAATAGTGACTATTGTGTTTCGTCTGGTTTGTGAGAGTGCCGGAGGCCCACAGCCCCCATACCCCCATAGCAGCGTTACCAGTTTTTATTTTTACCAAGTCGGGACTTTGGTACTTTTTGAGGGAAAATAGCGGGATTCTTCCGTCAAAAGCGGGACATAGTAAAAAAACGTATACAATCAAAGGTTTTTTAAATATTTATCTTTTCATTTGACTTTAAATTACGTTAACGTGACAATAGATAGCAAAAGTAGTACGGGACCCGTAGTAGTAGTAACGTCCAAGGATGATTATCTTCATTACACGCCTTTCTTTCTCAGCACTGCACGTACGGTAGAGTTCTCCCCGAAAAGCGGGACTGAGTCTGTCCCGCGCGGGACATTTAATTTTGATTCAAAAATCGGGACGTCCCGCCAAAATCGGGACGTCTAGCAACGATGCCCCATAGGCCGGCAACGCATCAGCGATCCCTCTGGTGTTGCAGATGTCCATGGGCGGCGGTGATTGCTTACCATCAGGCGTCCCGCTGGCTCGTTTGCCGCCTCTGACATAAAAAAATATAATTCTTACAAGAAAAATAATACAATGTTATAGAAAAAAATTGGCTTGCATTCTTACTTCATTATTTGTGATCAGGGGGCCTAGACAAAGTAACATTTTGATAGCGATAGCGAAATTCGCTAACTTCAAATTTTATAGATTTGACAGCTGCCTTAGAAAAGTCTCGTGGTCAATCGAAATTGAAAGTACGGGTTTTAACATTCGCTATCGCAAATTGAGCGTTATCGAACGTCATCTTCCTATCTTACTAATCTTACTAATATTATAAATGCGAAAGTCTGGATGTTTGGATGTTTAGATGTTTGGATGTTGGTTCCTCAATCACGCCTAAACGGCTGAACGGATTTAAATGAAATTTGGCACACGTAACTATAGTTTATAACCCGGAATAGGACATAGGCTATAAAATTCCTACGGGAAACGTCTCATTCCCGCGGAAATATCAATTTTGAAACTACTGAACTGATTTGAATAATTCTTTCATTATTGGGAAGCTACACTATCCCCAGTGAACATAGGGTACTTTTGATCCTGTGAATGTGGGGGGAAGGGGGGATATTTGATAAAAGAGATTACGCGCGGGTGAAACCGCGGGCGGAGACTAGTAAATAAATAAATAAATGCCGCTTGTCTAGGGCCTCTGATGCCAACATTGGGTACTGGTCTATTGGGAGATTGGGACCTATAATTATAAAAATAGATCGCACACCTAGATAAAGAGTAGCACAACTCGAAATAATCCAAAAAAGAGTCATTGTAAAATTGGGAATCAGCGTAATGAACTACGTTAACTCCAAAGTCACCTGTGTAAAAATCTTCATAGTTAACATACACAGGTGACTTTGAAGTTAACGTAGTTCATTACGCTGATTCCCAATTTTACAATGACTCTTTTTTGGATTATTTCGAGTTGTGCTACTCTTTATCTAGGTGTGCGAGATCATAGGGTCAGTTAGGGTAAGAGGAACACCGGTGGAAGAGGAACAAAACCATCATAACTCATAAACTACAGAGTTTAGCTGTATGTTCTACCAGTCGATAATTATCGACTATTATTATTATTTTATCGACTGGTAGAACATACAGCTAAACTCTGTAGTTTATGAGTTATATTCTTGCACATTTGATAAATCTATCATTTACGCAAGGTGTATTTCCCGAGCCACTTAAACATTCTATTGTGAAACCACTATATAAGAAAAACAACAGACAAGACTTAAGTAACTACCGGCCTATAACACTCGTACCCATTCTCTCAAAAATCTTTGAACGGGCTATGAAGACAAGAATCTTACAGTTTCTGGAAAAACATAATATTATTGCCGTTGAACAGAACGGATTCCAAAAAAATAAATCAACTACTCTTGCGGCATACAAATTGATGTGTAATGTTACTAATAATATAGATAAAAGAGTCCCAGTTACAGTTATATTTTATGACCTTAGAAGGGCATTTGATCTCGTCGATCATGAAATTCTCCTTAACAAATGTGAAATTTACGGTATTAGAGGACCTGCTCATGACTGGATCAGAAGCTACCTAACCAACAGAAAACAAAGTGTTCAAATAACAAAAACAGACAGACGTAATGAGGTTGTAGCATACAGTTCGTCATTTCAGCAAAACAAAGTAGGCGTTCCTCAGGGAAGCGTAATGGGACCGTTATTTTTTTTGTTGTATGTCAATGATCTACCCAAAGCCACTAATTATGAAACCATACTTTTTGCAGACGACATTTCACTTGTAGTACCAAATAATAATAAAACAGTGCCATATGAAACCTCCATAAATGAAGCGATAGAAAACATTTACATTTGGTTACAAAGAAATAATCTCTCTATTAACCCTTCAAAAACCAAATATATACAATTTTTCAATTATAAATCTAAAAGTCTAGATCTAAAAATACAATGCCAAGGACATGATTTGAATGAAGTTAATGATACAATTTTTTTGGGTATTGCAGTGGATCGTCATTGTAATTGGAAGATTCATGTACGGGGAATTTGTAACAAGTTGAGCCGTTTCGTGTTCGCTCTTTATCGTTTGAGAAACACAGCCAATGAAAAGACTGCCCTTCTAGCTTATCATGGTTATGTATCGTCAGTGCTAAGGTACGGAATAATCTTGTGGGGTAACTCCACTGATGTATGTAAAGCATTCATTGTACAAAAGAAATGTATTCGTGCTATAAGTGGTATTGGGCCACGCGATAGTTGTAAACCCATGTTCAAGAAATATAATTTACTCACAGTGACTTGCATGTATATACTCGAAATAGGAAGTTTTATAAGACAGAACGTACATTTCTTTAAAACACAAACTCATGCACAGAGGTTGCGTCCGAGAGACCCTTATAAGTTGGTAGTGCCGCCACATAATAGTACGCTTCACGGAAACAACTGCTCCATAATGCCCATCCGTGTATATAACAGAATTCCCATAGAAATCAGACAGTTGCCCACACCTTTGTTTTTACGTAAGCTAAGAAGATGGCTTATTGAAAAATGTTTCTATAGCCTAAAAGAATATTTTGACACAAACACGTAGACGAAGTAATCTTTATATTCTGAACATTCCAATGTACCTACTTATTTATTTAATAATTTAGTAATTTTAATTTTCTATGTTTTTGCCTGACATTGTATAATAATTAATTTTAATTTTCTATGTTTTTGCCTGACATTGTATAATAATTATAATAATACTAATTTAATTATAATTTTTATTCTAACATTAAAATAGAATCTGTTAATCTGTCATAAAGTAATTAACTATAATATCTATATGTATAAAGTTAAAAATTTTGCATGCTGACATTTCGGCAGAGCACGTATGTACCTATCTATACATTATTATGTCCAACAATATTTACCGTGTCTCTTAAGCAAATAAACAATTTCATTTCATTTCATTTCATTTCATTTCATTTCATTTCATTTTATGATGGTAGTGTTCCTCTTCCACCGGTGTTCCTCTTACCCTAACTGACCCTTATTATATTATGACTCATAATTATGATCTATTTTCATAATTATAATAATTTGTTAACTATAATGTCTTTATCTTTATTTTTACAATAGAATGAAGAAGTTTGGTTAAAATGTCTATTTCCTGTTTTCAGGCCGTGGTTGCTGTTCAGGCACTACCATGTAAGTACCTTAAATACTTTTGTTCCACTATTTATAAAATACATACTTACTACGTATTAATAGATATAAATAAATAGATATCTCTGGACATTATTCACACAGCGCCATCTAGCCCCAAACTAAGCATTAGCTTGTGCTATGGGTGCCAGGCAACGGATAAACATTACTTATATACTTTTTTTTGTAAATACATACATATTATTCATAGAAACACCCAGACCGATACAAACAGATATGTTCATGCACACAAATGTTTGTACAGTGCGGGGATCGAACCCGCGACCTAGCCGACTCCTCGACTATTACACCAAATGGCTCGTCAATTAGTATTCACAATTTAAACAATTGTTAAAAATTGACTGGGTGTCTGAAATTATTTTATGTATGTATAATTATGCTCCGAATAAATACTTAAACAGAACTTAATATATTTACGTACCGTCTCGATGGTCTAGTGGTTTAAGTACCGGGCCGAGATCTCGGGGTCCTGGGTTCAATTCCCGGGTCGAGCTAACTTTGTTAGTAGTTTTTGACGATTTGTAAGTGCTTCTAAGAATGCCTATATGAATAAAGATATTTTTGACTTTGACTTTGACTTTGTGACGGTTTTTCGGACACAGCTCGGGTTTATGATCACCAATCCGAGTTGGCAAGCGTTGTGATTAAGCCAGTACGCATCTGTGTAACGATAACTTAATTTCACTCTTAATTCAACCACTCCCGAACGAGCAGCTCGTCTCGATCCGTGCGAGCTTCGTACAGTCTACACGCATACGTCTAGTCGCACGCACACAAACACCGTTCTTAAGTCTGCCCCAGCATTATGCTGGGGCCACATTATCGCGATAACTCGAACATTTGCGTTGTCGCGACACGTCTGGCCAAATAGTTCGTGCTATCGCGACAATTGTCGCGACAACAAACGCCCTTCGCCACGGTGTCGGTATTTCGCCGCACATCAAAGGGTTTTATCGCGACCTTTAGTATAATATATTCTGTATCGCGACGTTTTAAATTGTCGCGACACAGCGAAGTTTTATTGTTTTATTTGATGTGGCCAAGCACTTCGTCGTAGGTCGAACACGAAGATTTTGTCGCGACAATTTATCACGATAGTTGTCGCGATAGTGTGGCCCCAGGGGAACTGACACGCGTTAGACGAGTGTCGGGTTTTTTCCGCGTATGCAATATGTAGCTTAATTTTTATTTTTTTCATTCCTAGACCATGACTATTACTCCATCGACGACGGAGAAGTCACCACCTACTACTCGTCTTCTAGCTCGGAAAAACACAGTGCTAGCTCCAATTCTAGCTCGAGTAGCTCTAGCTCATCAAGTTACACTGACGGAGGTAAGATATCTTTTATTTATTCATCATCATCAGGGATGTAACGGAGGTAAGGGATCATGGGCATTTTTGTATGGAAGCTGGGCGTAAAACCAACAGAAATAAAATGTGTTGTAATTTACTTCATTGTACTTCTAAATACCCCCTAATAGTTATTTATGTGGCTGTTGCATAATGAGGGTCATTAAAATACGAATGTGGTTTTATGAAACGAACGAAGTGAGTTTCATAAAAGGATCACATGAGTATTTTAATGCCTAATTATGTACAGTCACATACATAACTTTATCTTCATTCATACGATAATATGTCTATTTTATAGTCAGGATCGATGAGCAAAGTTAGTACTTAGTACAAAATCATGTCATAATTTGTAGGTCAATTTGAATAAAATACATTTTAAGAAGACGTTCGAAATTTGAACGTAATTAAGGTATCGGTTACCGATGTTAAAATGTAAACATTAAGATGCAGCCACAGAAACCCTAAATATAGGGCGTTTGCTCATCGATCCTGACTATAAAACGTTCGAAATTTGAACGTAATTAAGGTATTGGTTACCGATACTAAAATGTAAACATTAAGATGCAGCCACAGATACTCATATCTAAATGTAGGGCGTTTGCTCATCGATCCTGACTATAAAATAGGTCAGACATTTTAGGGTATGGATGTAGATAAATACTTTTTAACCTCAATATAGGTGTTACTGCAAAAAAAATCCAAAGATTGGTTAAATAAAACACACATATTAGTTAAAACTACTATTTATTAATACTTTTATTTAAATATCAATGGTATTCATCAACTATAACATTTAAGAAATGTTCTACCGACCAATGGATTGGTTTCTTTGGCTTTTTAGCTCTGCACAACATCGTGTCGTGTTATCTCTTGTAATTTAGCGATTGTTTTGAATACTATAACAAATAAATAAGTAATATTAATAACGAGAAACGTAAGTATACGTTTGAACATGAAGATCTCTGTTCACCGGTTGTTTAGGTGATTGCCGTCATGGTATAAAATTAAGAAATGGTCATTAGCTTTCACATAAAATATATTTTAAAGCTGTTGGTCTTACGCCTATTTGGACCATGACCCCTTATCGAAACCGAAATCGGAATCGGAGTTTTTTAATTTTATTTGTCGGAATCGGAATCGGAGGTAGAGGCAGATTTATTATTATTATATTAACACAGATAATGAAAAAGAATCAACACAAATAAAATCAAATGAATTGAATCTATATATATGAAACTCAAAAGTGACTGACTGACTGACTGAGTGACTGACATAGATAGCTATCAACGCACAGCCCAAACTACTGGACGGATCGGGCTAAAATTTGGCATGCAGGTAGATGTTATGACGTAGGCATCCGCTAAGAAAGGATTTTGATCAATTCCCACGGGAACTGGAACCACGCGGGTGAAACCGCGGCCGGCCGCTAGTTCTAAAATATGATATTAATAAACAAAAGTTTTGTAACAAATGAAATCAAATGCATAGCCTACAAATAATAATAATCGAACTATTAAAAAAAGGGTTGTATTTAACTGCACATCAAAAAATACTGATTGTGCATCAAAAAAATTCTGAATTGCTAACCTAACCTAACCTTTGGTGTGCAATCAGTTATTTTGATGTACATTTCAGTATTTTTTTGATGTACACTTAAAAATATTCCATAAAAAAAGTATCTCTGGATGAACTTATATATCTAAGTTCATGCAAATTTATACTGCGTGTTATTTTAGTCGTTGTTTTCCCGCATCAGAATGCTTCACCTTCAGTAGTACTATCGATTTATGCATGTATTTTTTTTAATTTTTTTTTGGAATTTTTTTGAATCTTTTTTTTAATTTTTTTTTACAAGTTTGATGAGAAAATGGAAACCAAATGTGAGTAAATAGTAAATAATCATTTTTTTGATAAACGCGAAGGGCAATGACCCCTGCCGTTGACCGTCCGTGACGCAGCTAGTACTATTAGTTTGAGTTTCGTCTATCATAAATCGTAAAACTTTTGATTTCACTTAAAAAATAACTTTATTAATCTATTTTACTACTAAGATAGAATCATTTTACTGCGGGAAAACAACGACTAAAATTGCACGCTGTATATGGTTTTCCGCAGGATATGGAGGTCAGACCGTAGTAGAATCTGCTGAAACGTCTTCGCAGGCAGCTCAGGCGGCTGAGAGCAGCGCTAGCAACGAGTCTCAGGTGATCTCAAGCAACGGCCGTACCGTGTCGACGAGCAAGTCGACCAAGAGTGCCCAGGAACAGGCCGCGCAGCAAGCTGCCTCCTCGAGCCAGAAGATCGGTAGGTTTATGCCAAATGAGGTAACTGCCTCCGCCAGTACAGTGGTTAGAGCAGCAGTGCGATTCACTAAGCGCAAATGTCATAAAAGCCTTACTACGCCGCGGCTGTGTCATCGGTGAGAGTCATTTTGGTATTCTATAAGAACTTTTTCAACGCTGTACGATACTAGCGCCGCAAGGCTTTGAACGGTGTGATAAGGAAATACTTGACTGACATATTCTTGTATAGACCGACAGACTTATCTGTTCCGGTGGCCAAATTTGGAACTACGTGAAATGCAATGCAAAAACGATATTTAATTACAGTTCTAAATATACAGTAGCGACGCCGCCACCGGAACAGATAAGTCTGTCGGTCTCTATGAAAGTTAGTTCACGAAGTATTTGACAGATGACAGAGAGAATACCAATTTATAAAGCCGTGAAAACATCGGCTGACACACCCGTGATCTCAGCCGTGAGCGCATCGAACGAGTGTCGCTTAGTGAATTGCATAGCAGTTCGTCTCGATCCGTGCGAGCTTCGTACAGTCTACACGCATACGTCTAGTCGCACGCACACACCGTTCCGAAGTTTGCCGAACTGACACGACGTTAGACGAGTGTCAGGTTTTTCCTCACGGGCTCTAAAAACCCGGAGATCGTGGGTTCGAATCCCGCGGGGAACATAACTTTGTGTGATTGTTTCCAGTTTGTTTAGAACATTGCAGGCATGAATCACCTGAATGTCTGAAAAGAATGATGATTTCGTGCTTCGGAAGGCACGTTGAGCAGTTGGTCCCGACTATATTCCAAGTAGGTCTGATTTCCTTTGTAGGGTTACGGAGGTCAGGTGGCAATCGCTCCATTGTAATAACCAGGCTTGTCAAATCTAGGATCATAGTCGAAGAGGACCCTGAGCTCCATACTGGATGCAATCGGGAATACGCTGGGATGATGATGATGATGAATTGGTAGACAGGCTAGCACTAGTGACAACCGTGTGTAGGGCTTGGAACAAGAGACATTCGTCCCACTACCCACTAAACTCCCCGGTTTCCTCTTGCTACCCGATTGGGACCAGACTTGTGGCTAAAACCTACCCCGACTCGAGAGGCTTCAATTCGGAGTGGCGCCTAGGGAGGGCCACCCGAGAAACTAGGTGACCCCCAGACTTGGCTCAGCTATGCAATTCACTAAGCGACACTCGTTCGATGCGCTCACGGCTGAGATCACGGGTGTGTCAGCCTTAACATCGTTCGATGTTTTCACGGCTTTATAAATTGGTATTCTCTAAGCTCAAATAACTCGCCGTCGATCTGTCGGCTTCGTGAACTAACTTTCATACAAGAATATGTCAGTCAAGTGTTTCCTTATCACACCGTTCAAAGCCTTGCGGCGCTAGTATCCTACAGCGTTGAAAAAGTTCTTCAGAATACCAAAATGACTCTCACCGATGACACAGCCGCGGCGACTAAGGCTCTTATGACATTTGCGCTTAGTGAATCGCACTGCAGGCGACCTGTGCAATGCGGGCAGTTGGGAGCTACTCCCGCCGGCAGGTCAAACCTAAGATGGAGCAGCTTTCCTGGAGAGGAGCCTCCTTGCGCTCCCGACAGGCTAACACCTATTGGTAAAAGGCCTATGGCGGTACAGAGCACAAGACCTTTGAGGGACACCATGAAACGTCATTTAATGAGCATCCATAATTGACGACGTTAGAACCATAGTGATCCAAGTGACATTTTTGTCAAAATCGATATTTTGTTATTAACATCCCAAAAAAAGGGTCTATTCCACAGACATATTTTTCATGCCACACTGATCCAAGTGCTTATTATAGCAATTTTCATATGGAAACTCATATCGGTCACTTTGGAATAGAACAATTTCAGGAACAAATCCAAACGCGTTTCCCTCGTTTTCTCAAAAAGTTCAAAATGTGACTTGGATCACTATGGTTCTAACGTCGCTAATTGCTTTTATGATCTTTAGAACTTCCATTTTAGTGTTCTGGTTCATTCATAAAAAATCGAAATATTCTTTATTCATTCAGGCTACAAAGATGATTAATGTTACAAGGCCTAACCGGAACCGCCAGATTTATAATAAGCTAGATGATCAGAAAAAGCACGTAGCATGTCACACCATTGTGGTCTATTCCATTGAGGGGCACAAATTGCTATCAAAATAGTGGGACAGCCCATTTTTTCATATAAATATTACCGGAATACTGCCAAAGCTTACTTGCAGATTCTTGTGGGAATGGTAGGTAGCCAGTTGATCTCTCACCAACCCACACCGTTGCCGCCGCCAGAAATAAAGACTCTCGATCGGAGAATCCGATTCGATTTTACAAAATGGCTGATTGCAAGTTGCAACGTGACACTCTCGACAGGTTTTAATCGAGTTGAAAGCTTAAATAGCTTAAAAATTATTTATTTTAGTTACAGGATCAGGCAGACAGACGATCGAGCAGGCTGCTCAGCAGTCACAGTCATCTAGGGCAGCTCAGAGCAATGAAAGCAACCAGTCCAGGGTCGTCACCAACGGAGGCCGCACCGTGTCATCGTCGACCCAAACCGCCAAGAGCGCAGCAGAACAAGCTGCTCAACAAGCTGCTTCCTCTAAGAAAACCATCGGTATGTACCTTTAAAGGAAAATACATGGTCTTTTTTAATACTTAGCCCTGGCCTGATTTCAAGAGGTTTATAACTTTCGAAAAATACTTACTACTTACTAAGATGGCGCAGGGACGCCAAAATGAGTCTTGGCCTCCGACAACAAAAGACGCTCACTTTAGTCTATCTTGCGCTATCTCCCACCACTTCTCCACTCGGAATCCGCGCAGATCCTTCATCACCTCGTCAGCCCAGCGGTACCTGGGCCGACCGACAGGGCGTTTACCACTCGGCCGTCCAAAGTAGGCTCGCTTCACCGCTCGATCTTCACTAACCCTCTCCACGTGTCCCAGCCAGCGAAGTCTGTGCGCCTTTATTTCGCCAATAATGTTGGGCTCGGCAAGTAGTCTCTCTAATTCTCTATTCTTCCTTCTTCTCCATGTGCCATCTTCCGTCCACACTGGCCCCAAGATCTTCCTCCAAATTTTTGTCTCTGTGACGAGAAGTATGGTCTTTTAAAAATAGGCAATTTTTAAGGTGGTGTCTCCTTTGAGAGGTTTCCGCGTGGCATGACTGTGGTTTTACTACCAAAACTGTGCAAGAAATTTTGTTTTTACTTTCTCCAAGCGTTTTGGTACGCTTGCACCACGATCCAGAATTTTGCAAGTCCAGTAATTACATTAATAATAAATAATAAAAATATCTTTATTTTTCTCCACAAACTAATTCTAATTAGTAGTAAACAAGGAATTACACATAAGTACAGAAAAGATTGTGAGAGACTGGCGTCTGAGCTAGGCTAGATGCCTGTTGTACAGAGCACCAGAACTCTCCTCTCAGGATGGGGACTGATGTGGTACAGTATTATGGCTCCTAGGTTATCAGAAAACATTACAATCGGTGAGGAATTTAAAAAAGGAAATACAAAAAAAAGAACTAATATTAATTAATAATAACATTGGACCGATTGCCATCTGACCTCCGTAACCCTTAACTGGGTAACCAGACCACTTTGATAATGGCTTTGCAGCTATTTAACTGTGCAGCAGTGCGATTCACTAAGCGCAAATGTCATAAAAGCCTTAGTCGCCGCGGCTGTGTCATCGGTGAGAGTCATTTTGGTATTCTGTAACAACTTTTATCTACATCCATACCATAATATGTCTATTTTATAGTCAGGAGCGATGAGCAAACGCCCTACATTTAGATATAAGTATCTGTGGCTGCATCGTAATGTTTACATTTTAGTATCGGTAACCGATACTTTAATTACGTTCAAATTTCGAACGTCTTCTTAAAAAGTAAAAATTAATGGATTTGAAGCTAACATAAGTAAGCAAAACATCTTGATGTATTTTCAAAGGTACCAGGAGAGCATAACCGCAGCGTAACTATTCATTAAATCAAAGAGTTTGAAAGACGCGAGCTAGCCTAGCTTCTTGTTCTTCTCTGCTCTCCTGGTACTACGGATTATATTCCACGCGGTTTCACATCGATCCTGACTTTAAAATAGACATTTATCGTATGAATGAAGATAAAGTTATGTATGTGACTGTACATAATTAGGCATTAAAATACTCATGTGATCCTTTTATGAAACTCACTTCGTTCGTTTCATAAAACCAAATTCGTATTTTAATGACCCTCATTATGCAACAGTCACATAAATAACTATTTCAACGCTGTACGATACTAGCGCCGCAAGGCTTTGAACGGTGTGTTATGGAAACACTTGACTTACATATTCTTGCATGAAAGTTAGTTCACGAAGCCGACAGATCGACGGCGAGTTATTTGAGCTTAGAGAATACCAATTTATAAAGCCGTGAAAACATCGAACGATGTTAAGGCTGACACACCCGTGATCTCAGCCGTGAGCGCATCGAACGAGTGTCGCTTAGTGAATTGCATAGCTGGTTTCCTCTGAATGCTTTCTGTCATCGTCGAGCTAGTGGTAAATACACATACGCACATTAAAAAAAATGTGCATACAGGTTGACAATATAAATTCTGTAAAATACCTTTTTTTTTTTTCAGTAACCTCTGGCTGTGGAGGTCAGGCAGTTAGGCAAAGCTCCCAGAACAATGCAGCCAACCAAAGCAAACAGAGCAACAGTCAGAGTAACTCTCAGACCGTTGTATCAGGCGCCAAAAACCAAGGTTGCACCAAGAACATCGTGAAGACATCCGCTGGCCCAGGTAACGCTCAATCGATCGCGAGGAAATGGAAACTCGGGCGTATAATTGTGAAGAAGTGTAAGAAGAGTCCTGTTGTTCTAGGACCCTCACGAGGAAAGCCCGGAACACGAGGTTGCTCAGGCAATCCAGTCACTCCAGGATACCCAGGGACTCCAGCTAAACCAGGAAATCCAGGATACCCAGGAACTCCAGGAAAAACAGGGACTCCAGCTAGCCCATGCGGTCCAGTCAAACCAGCTGGACCAAGCTCACCTGGAAGCCCAGTAGGACCAAGCACCCCAGGCAACCCACAAGGACCAAGTACCCCAGGCAACCCACAAGGACCAAGCACCCCAGGATACCCAGCTGGACCAAGCAACCCAGGATACCCAGCCGGACCAAGCAACCCAGGGAGCCCAGCCGGATCAAGCAACCCAGGATACCCAGCCGGACCAAGTACCCCAGGCAACCCACAAGGACCAAGTACCCCCGGCAACCCACAAGGACCAAGCATCCCAGGATACCCAACGGGACCAAGCAATCCAGGATACCCAGCCGGACCAAGCAGCCCAGGGAGCCCAGCTGGACCCAGCAACCCAGGGACTCCAGCTAGCCCATGCGGTCCAGTCAAACCAGCTGGACCAAGCTCACCTGGAAGCCCAGTAGGACCAAGCACCCCAGGCAACCCACAAGGACCAAGTACCCCAGGCAACCCACAAGGACCAAGTACCCCAGGCAACCCACAAGGACCAAGCACCCCAGGAAGCCCACAAGGACCAAGCAACCCTAGTGGCCCAGTTGGTCCAAGCAACCCAGGATACCCAGCCGGACCAAGCAACCCAGGATACCCAACGGGACCAAGCAATCCAGGATACCCAGCCGGACCAAGCAGCCCAGGGAGCCCAGCTGGACCCAGCAACCCAGGGACTCCAGCTAGCCCATGCGGTCCAGTCAAACCAGCTGGACCAAGCTCACCTGGAAGCCCAGTAGGACCAAGCACCCCAGGCAACCCACAAGGACCAAGTACCCCAGGCAACCCACAAGGACCAAGCACCCCAGGAAGCCCACAAGGACCAAGCAACCCTAGTGGCCCAGTTGGACCAAGCAACCCAGGATACCCAGCCGGACCAAGCGCCCCAGGCAGCCCACAAGGACCAAGCAACCCTAGTGGCCCAGTTGGACCAAGCAACCCAGGATACCCAGCCGGACCAAGCACCCCAGGCAGCCCACAAGGACCAAGTACGCCAGGTAACCCACAAGGACCAAGCACCCCAGGATACCCAGCCGGACCAAGCACCCCAGGCAGCCCACAAGGACCAAGCACCCCAGGATACCCAACGGGACCAAGCAATCCAGGATACCCAGCCGGACCAAGCAACCCAGGGAGCCCAGCTGGACCCAGCAACCCAGGATACCCAGCGGGACCTAGCACCCCGGGCAGCCCACAAGGACCAAGTACCCCAGGCAACCCACAAGGACCAAGTACCCCAGGCAACCCAGTCAAACCAGCTGGACCAAGCTCACCTGGAAGCCCAGTAGGACCAAGCACCCCAGGCAACCCACAAGGACCAAGTACCCCAGGCAACCCACAAGGACCAAGCACCCCAGGAAGCCCACAAGGACCAAGCAACCCTAGTGGCCCAGTTGGACCAAGCAACCCAGGATACCCAGCCGGACCAAGCACCCCAGGCAGCCCACAAGGACCAAGCAACCCTAGTGGCCCAGTTGGACCAAGCAACCCAGGATACCCAGCCGGACCAAGCACCCCAGGCAGCCCACAAGGACCAAGTACCCCAGGTAACCCACAAGGACCAAGCACCCCAGGATACCCAACGGGACCAAGCAATCCAGGATACCCAGCCGGACCAAGCAACCCAGGGAGCCCAGCTGGACCCAGCAACCCAGGATACCCAGCGGGACCTAGCACCCCGGGCAGCCCACAAGGACCAAGTACCCCAGGCAACCCACAAGGACCAAGTACCCCAGGCAACCCACAAGGACCAAGCACCCCAGGAAGCCCACAAGGACCAAGCAACCCTAATGGCCCAGTTGGTCCAAGCAACCCAGGATACCCAGCCGGACCAAGCACCCCAGGATACCCAACGGGACCAAGCAATCCAGGATACCCAGCTGGACCTGGTGCCCCAGGCACCCCAGCCGGACCTGGTGCCTCAGGCAGCCCAGTAAGACCTGGATCCCCAGGTAGCCCAGCCGGACCTGGAATCCCAGGCAGCCCAGCCGGACCAGGATGTGCATCACCAGGTTCACCAGGATACCCAGGAGCCCTTGGTACTCCAGGCTCACCAGGCAGCCCAGGAACCACTGGTACCCCCGGTACCCCAGGAAGTCCAGGAACCACCGGTACCCCAGGAACTCCAGAAACACCAGGCACCACTGGTACACCAGCCACTGGAGGCAAAAATTACAAAGCTGGAACAGCTTCAAGTAGCTCATCTAGCAGCAATGTCGTCACCAAAGACGGAAGCGTGACTCAAAACGCAAATGCCAACAGCAGCACCCTGAAGACAAAGAAGGGAGACAGAATCACCGACGGCAGTGCCCAATCTAGCAGCAGCAACGAGAGGGTTGTAGACAACACCGGAATCTACGAACAAGACGCCAAGTTAGCGAGCAGCAACCAATCTGTCAGTGACAGCACTGGCATCTCATCTAGCCAGGAACAAGCAGCTGCCAGTAACCAGAGGTCCCAGACATCCACGGGAACCACTTCTGCTGCACAAGACGCGAGCAGCAGCGACGTCAGGAGCGTCGACAAAAGCGGAAACGCAGCCCAAAGCCAAGCTGCCACTGCAGGAAGCGAATTGCAATACAGCGGAACTGACGGAGAAAAGTACTCCGATAAGAGTCGAGTTTCAAGCAGCAGCCAAAACTCCCTGACAGCATCAGGACAAGCCTCAGCTGAACAAAAGGCTGCCGCCAGCGAGAAACAATACCAAGACAAATATGGGTACAGCTACTCTGATGCTTCGAAACAGCAAAGCAACAGCCAGGCATCTAAAGGAGTCGATGGATCAGCAGCTTCCGGAAATCAGATAACTGCGGAAAGCACACAAGCATCAGACACCGCAGACGGCAAGAGCTCTGCCACCCAAAAGTCTAGCAGCAGTGACTCTGCGTCAGTAGACAAGTACGGAAACAGGGCTTCGCAGGAATCTATCGCGACAAGCAGCAATGTCCAACAGGTTGACAAGAACGGAAACAGATACTCTCAAGACGCGGCTCAGACCAGCAGTAACCAAGCCTCCAGTGGAGTCGATGGTTCACAATACAACGCCGACCAGCTCTCTGCAGAATCCAACCAGAACTCTGCAACTGCAAACGGTGTTGCTTCCGCCGGACAAAAGGCAGCCAGCAGTAACGTTCGCCAAGTAGACGCCAATGGCAACTTGTACCAATCAGACGCAGCAACCGCTCAAAGCAATCAGGCTTCCCAAGGAGCCGACGGTTCGGCAGCATCCGCTGAGCAGAAGGCGAGCAGCAGCGATCAGTACTCTTACACCAACAACGGTGTGTATTCCGCTGGCCAACGCGCTGCGAGCACCAACAATGCTTCTGTAGACAAGTACGGAAACAGGGCTTCGCAGGAATCTATCGCGACAAGCAGCAATGTCCAACAGGTTGACAAGAACGGAAACAGATACTCTCAAGACGCGGCTCAGACCAGCAGTAACCAAGCCTCCAGTGGAGTCGATGGTTCACAATACAACGCCGACCAGCTCTCTGCAGAATCCAACCAGAACTCTGCAACTGCAAACGGTGTTGCTTCCGCCGGACAAAAGGCAGCCAGCAGTAACGTTCGCCAAGTAGACGCCAATGGCAACTTGTACCAATCAGACGCAGCAACCGCTCAAAGCAATCAGGCTTCCCAAGGAGCCGACGGTTCGGCAGCATCCGCTGAGCAGAAGGCGAGCAGCAGCGATCAGTACTCTTACACCAACAACGGTGTGTATTCCGCTGGCCAACGCGCTGCGAGCACCAACAATGCTTCTGTAGACAAGTACGGAAACAGGGCTTCGCAGGAATCTATCGCGACAAGCAGCAATGTCCAACAGGTTGACAAGAACGGAAACAGATACTCTCAAGACGCGGCTCAGACCAGCAGTAACCAAGCCTCCAGTGGAGTCGATGGTTCACAATACAACGCCGACCAGCTCTCTGCAGAATCCAACCAGAACTCTGCAACTGCAAACGGTGTTGCTTCCGCCGGACAAAAGGCAGCCAGCAGTAACGTTCGCCAAGTAGACGCCAATGGCAACTTGTACCAATCAGACGCAGCAACCGCTCAAAGCAATCAGGCTTCCCAAGGAGCCGACGGTTCGGCAGCATCCGCTGAGCAGAAGGCGAGCAGCAGCGATCAGTACTCTTACACCAACAACGGTGTGTATTCCGCTGGCCAACGCGCTGCGAGCACCAACAATGCTTCTGTAGACAAGTACGGAAACAGGGCTTCGCAGGAATCTATCGCGACAAGCAGCAATGTCCAACAGGTTGACAAGAACGGAAACAGATACTCTCAAGACGCGGCTCAGACCAGCAGTAACCAAGCCTCCAGTGGAGTCGATGGTTCACAATACAACGCCGACCAGCTCTCTGCAGAATCCAACCAGAACTCTGCAACTGCAAACGGTGTTGCTTCCACCGGACAAAAGGCAGCCAGCAGTAACGTTCGCCAAGTAGACGCCAATGGCAACTTGTACCAATCAGACGCAGCAACCGCTCAAAGCAATCAGGCTTCCCAAGGAGCCGACGGTTCGGCAGCATCCGCCGAGCAGAAGGCGAGCAGCAGCGATCAGTACTCTAACACCAACGACGGTGTGTATTCCGCTGGCCAACGCGCTGCGAGCACCAACAATGCTTCTGTAGACCAGTACGGAAACAGGGCTTCGCAGGAATCTATCGCGACAAGCAGCAATGTCCAACAGGTTGACAAGAACGGAAACAGATACTCTCAAGACGCGGCTCAGACCAGCAGTAACCAAGCCTCCAGTGGAGTCGATGGTTCACAATACAACGCCGACCAGCTCTCTGCAGAATCCAACCAGAACTCTGCAACTGCAAACGGTGTTGCTTCCGCCGGACAAAAGGCAGCCAGCAGTAACGTTCGCCAAGTAGACGCCAATGGCAACTTGTACCAATCAGACGCAGCAACCGCTCAAAGCAATCAGGCTTCCCAAGGAGCCGACGGTTCGGCAGCATCCGCTGAGCAGAAGGCGAGCAGCAGCGATCAGTACTCTAACACCAACGACGGTGTGTATTCCGCTGGCCAACGCGCTGCGAGCACCAACAATGCTTCTGTAGACAAGTACGGAAACAGGGCTTCGCAGGAATCTATCGCGACAAGCAGCAATGTCCAACAGGTTGACAAGAACGGAAACAGATACTCTCAAGACGCGGCTCTGACCAGCAGTAACCAAGCCTCCAGTGGAGTCGATGGTTCACAATACAACGCCGACCAGCTCTCTGCAGAATCCAACCAGAACTCTGCAACTGCAAACGGTGTTGCTTCCGCCGGACAAAAGGCAGCCAGCAGTAACGTTCGCCAAGTAGACGCCAATGGCAACTTGTACCAATCAGACGCAGCAACCGCTCAAAGCAATCAGGCTTCCCAAGGAGCCGACGGTTCGGCAGCATCCGCTGAGCAGAAGGCGAGCAGCAGCGATCAGTACTCTTACACCAACGACGGTGTGTATTCCGCTGGCCAACGCGCTGCGAGCACCAACGATGCTTCTGTAGACAAGTACGGAAACAGGGCTTCGCAGGAATCTATCGCGACAAGCAGCAATGTCCAACAGGTTGACAAGAACGGAAACAGATACTCTCAAGACGCGGCTCAGACCAGCAGTAACCAAGCCTCCAGTGGAGTCGATGGTTCACAATACAACGCCGACCAGCTCTCTGCAGAATCCAACCAGAACTCTGCAACTGCAAACGGTGTTGCTTCCGCCGGACAAAAGGCAGCCAGCAGTAACGTTCGCCAAGTAGACGCCAATGGCAACTTGTACCAATCAGACGCAGCAACCGCTCAAAGCAATCAGGCTTCCCAAGGAGCCGACGGTTCGGCAGCATCCGCTGAGCAGAAGGCGAGCAGCAGCGATCAGTACTCTAACACCAACGACGGTGTGTTTTCCGCTGGCCAACGCGCTGCGAGCACCAACAATGCTTCTGTAGACAAGTACGGAAACAGGGCTTCGCAGGAATCTATCGCGACAAGCAGCAATGTCCAACAGGTTGACAAGAACGGAAACAGATACTCTCAAGACGCGGCTCAGACCAGCAGTAACCAAGCCTCCAGTGGAGTCGATGGTTCACAATACAACGCCGACCAGCTCTCTGCAGAATCCAACCAGAACTCTGCAACTGCAAACGGTGTTGCTTCCGCCGGACAAAAGGCAGCCAGCAGTAACGTTCGCCAAGTAGACGCCAATGGCAACTTGTACCAATCAGACGCAGCAACCGCTCAAAGCAATCAGGCTTCCCAAGGAGCCGACGGTTCGGCAGCATCCGCTGAGCAGAAGGCGAGCAGCAGCGATCAGTACTCTAACACCAACGACGGTGTGTATTCCGCTGGCCAACGCGCTGCGAGCAGCAACAATGCTTCTGTAGACAAGTACGGAAACAGGGCTTCGCAGGAATCTATCGCGACAAGCAGCAATGTCCAACAGGTGGACAAGAACGGAAACAGATACTCTCAAGACGCGGCTCAGAACAGCAGTAACCAAGCCTTCAGTGGAGTCGATGGTTCACAATACAACGCCGACCAGCTCTCTGCAGAATCCAACCAGAACTCTGCAACTGCAAACGGTGTTACTTCCGCCAGACAAAAGGCAGCCAGCAGTAACGTTCGCCAAGTAGACGCCAATGGCAACTTGTACCAATCAGACGCAGCAACCGCTCAAAGCGATCAAGCATACAAGTCTGCTGATGGAAGTTCTGCGTACTCCGCAAATCAGGAAGCAGCTAGCAGCCACGTGCAATCTACTAGCACCGATGGCTCCCACTACTCTAGTAATAACGCAGCATCCTCAAGCTCTTATTCTTCCGAATCTTCAGAATCGTCATCATCGTCAAGTGCCTCGAACGGTTCTAGCTCATACTTCGAAGACTACAACTGATCTTAAACGACCACAGACGAAATTATAATGTATTATATTTTAAAAAATGTTCTTTAAAATACTTAAGTACTTTTTTGTAGTATTTCGATTCTTAAACGATTTTTTTTATTTTGTTAACCGAATAAATGCAATATCAAAATTAAAAAAGCTTATCTTGTTAACTCCTTGAGTCCATGAAATTCCTATCCATAGATTTAACAATGCTTCCACTAGAAATAGAAATAGAAATCATTTATTCTGCAAATAGATTTTAAAAAAATACTTTTGCACGTCAATCTTTTCTTCCCTACCAGCACTTTGACGTCAATGGCCTGTTGAGGAAAGAAGTGCCGCAAGAAACTCAACAGTTTTGCCCTTTTTAAAAAAAAATTACAAATTCAAAAATTTAACATCACAAAATTAATTTATGTCACAGTAAATAATTATGTCAATACAAAGGATCATGTCAATACAAATAACAATACAAAGGCGCAGCCAGAGGAGCGGCAACAATAGTACTCACATCTAAAGACTTTTATCATTTAGATAGTCTTTATAATAACTCTTCTTGATGAGTTGGCATTTGATGTGTGACTTAAACTTGTGTATGGGTAAGTCAACAACATCTTGAGGTAATTTGTTATTTGTTTAACAAATATCTTGTTATTAAAATGATTAAGTACGTACCAATAATGATGATTTTATTTAAGACAATTCATATGGGGTCCTGAGAATAGACTGAAAACTATTGGCTCATTTTCAAAGGTGTTCAGTAAAGGGTCATCTATGATCAATAATAATGCCTCTGTAGTTATTAAATATTCTTGAAACTTCCATAAGAGCAGCTACACCACTTTAAATCTCCTTTCACACAGTAAGTTCCACTAATAAGTATAAGCAACTAGACCATATTTTTCAACTAGCCCAAGTAAAAATATTCTACACGATTCACGAATTAGCATTTGACAGGATTAACCATAACACACCACTGCATAAACTACAAATGGTGGGCATGTATAGCAACCTGTTTAGTTTCGTTTATAAATATCTTATTTCAGGAATAGACGATCTAATCTTCTTGTAGTCTTCAATAGATACACCTAAATAATTTTTTTATTATAATTTTTAAAGCATATTGCCTGCTTAATGGCGATATTAATACAAATATATTAGAGAAAATTCAACTTGTCCAGGTATCAGGCGGGACCTGTCTGGGGTCCCGCCTGATACCTGGACAAGTTGAATTTTTTCTAATATATTTGTATCACCTAAATAATGCTCCAGATTCAATCAGGTGTTCCACAAGGCTCCCTACTTGGACCTATTCTATTTGCGATATACCTACACTAATATCGCCTATCTTCCTGCAGTGCGATTCACTAAGCGCAAATGTCATAAAAGTCTTAGTCGCCGCGGCTGTGTCATCGGTGAGAGTCATTTTGGTATTCTGTAAGAACTTTTTCAACGCTGTACGATACTAGCGCCGCAAGGCTTTGAACGGTGTGATAAGGAAACACTTGACTGACATATTCTTGTGTGAAAGTTAGTTCACGAAGCCGACAGATCGACGGCGAGTTATTTGAGCTTAGAGAATACCAATTTATAAAGCCGTGAAAACATCGAACGATGTTAAGGCTGACACACCCGTGATCTCAGCCGTGAGCGCATCGAACGAGTGTACATTCCCTGCCTTCCTTCAACATACCCTGTAACTTCTAAAATAAGAGAATGATAAAACTAAAAAAAATATATGATGTACATTACTATGCAAACTTCCATTGAAAATTGGTTTAAACGAGATCAAGTAATTTGTTTTTTTAATACCTCATAAATTGTAAACCGCAATTTACATCTCGTTCAATCAACTCAAATATAAAAACATAGATTGAACTTACAAAGAACTAAAAGAACTTTTATATTATGATGATACGCTGCCACAGAACCCTTCATGGGCGAGTCCGACTCGCACTTGGCTACTTTTTTTTATACTAGGTCAGTTGGCAGACAGGCACGCAGCCCACCTGATGGTAAGCGGTCACTGCGGCCTATTCCATAGAAGCGTCCTGCAATGTGCTGCCAGACTATAGGCTCATCTGATCTTCGAGCCTTTGATTTCAAGTGTACTGGCTCCCACATTAATATTGCTGGAACACAGCCAGAGCTGTTATGGCGGCAGATTTCACCTCTGGGGGTGGTAGCTAGCCAGTCGGACTCTGAAAAAGCCCTACCACCAACCAGCCAGACTCAAGGCGGGAATCAAAACCACGACCTCCGTGTTTTTATACCCGGCTTAACCACTGTTCCACGGGGGCGGTCAAGACACTTCTAGTACTTGGGACCCAGTAGACTTGTCGATGTAATCAAAGGCTTAAAGGGCAGAGAAACCTACATTACGGCTGCAATTTCAATTAATTTTAGTTCTCTTTTTTGTATTTACTTTTTTAAATTCCTCACCGATTGTAATGTTTTCTGTTAACCTAGGAATCCTAGGATCCATTATACTGTACCACATCCGTCCCCATCCTGAGAGGAGAGTTCTGGTGCTCTGTACAACAGGCATCTAGCCTAGCTCAGACTCCAGTCTCTCACAATGTAAATTTCTGTACCAAGGTGTAATTCCTTGTTCACTACTTATTAGAATTAAGTTAGATTGTGGAGAAAAATAAAGATATTTTATTTATTTTTTATTTTATTTACATTGAACGACTCTTCCTGGTAAAGAGGTCGCAGTGACCGCTTACCATCACGTGGGCTGCGTGCGGAAGCGGGCAAAAAACATATAACTATCGAGTTTTTTGCCGGTTCTTCTCGATAAATTAGAACATTTCGAAGCCGGCGGTAGAGTCACTCTGTACACCTAGGCAAAGTAACATTTTGACAGCGATAGCGAAATTCGCTAACTTCAAATTGTATGGATTTGACAGGTGCCTTAGAAAAGTCACGTGGTCAATCGATATTGAAAGTACGAGTTTTGACATTCGCTATCGCAAATTGAGCGATAACGAACGTCATAAATGCCGCTTGTCTAGGGCCTCAGGCCCCGGTAAAACTTCTCGAAAACGGGTAGGGACTGCGCAAAACACGAATTTTGACACGCCGGTGCGTTATTGGTCAGATAAGTATACCTCTGACCAATAGCACGCGCGGGCGTTCGGGAGATTCGCGCGCGCTATTGGTCAAGCGCAATTGCGCATACGCGAACTTTCCCCTCTCCGTCGACCGATGTTCAACAAGTTTGCTGATAGCAATAAACCTTACTAATCCTACTAATATTATAAATACGAAAGTCTGGATGTTTGGATGTTTAGATGTTTGGATGTTTGTTTGTTCCTCAATCACGACTAAGCGGCTGAACGGATTTAGATGAAATTTGACACACGTATAGTTTATAACCCGGATTAGGACATAGGCTATAAAATTTCTACGGGAAACGTCTCATTCCCGCGGGAATAATAATTTTATAACTACTGAACCGATTTGAATAATTCTTTCACTGTTGGATAGCTACACTATTCCCGGTGAACAAAGGGTACTTTTTATCCCGAAAATATGGGGGATATTTGAAAGAAGAAATTACGCGCGGGTAAAACCGCGGGCGGAAGGCTAGTAATTTATTATTTTGGTTTTGTGTCTGCTTCGACCAACTATCACATATATTTTTATTGTTGTTTCAGATGGCAGACAGGCTTTTTTTTGTATATGGTAGGTAATACAAATAATTAAATAATACGCATAAAATAAATATCCTGGTGAATATTCATACAGCGCCATCTAGCCCCAAACTAAGCATAGCTTGTACCTACTATGGGGGCCAGACAACGGATAACCATTACATATATACTTTTTTTATATTATACATAGAAACACCCAGACCGATACAAACAGATATGTTCATTGTTCATGCACACAAATGTTTGTACAGTCGACTGCACATCAGACTACCCTATCTGTAAAATTCATCATCATCAGCCTAAGTAGACGTTCCCACTGCTGGGACACAGGCCTTATCTCAATTGTGAGATAGTGTGTGCCATAATCCACCACGCTGGCCTAGTGCGAGTTAGTGGAGGGGTGCGTAAGGCAAGTGACCAACCTTAATGTCAGATGTTATCAAGCCGCCAAATATTATGGCCTCTGACTAGGCTTGACGACTAATATTTACATTATAGTAAATATCAGCCGGGACTAACAGCTTAACGTGCCTTCCGAAGCACGGAGACGCTCGAAATTAATGCCACTAAATATGGTTAGAATGGTCACCCATCCATTAACCGACCGCGGCGTAGGTAGCTTGACTTTCGTTATCGCTAACGAACCACTGTCACAGCTGCGCCACGAGCGCCTCAATTGACAGATTGGGATAGGTTGACCTGCTGCCGTCCGTACCGTGCGGGGATCGAACCCGCGACCTCTGGTGTAATAGCCGACTTCTCGACCACTACATTAATGGACTCGTCTAATACAGGTTTTAATTTTGCTATGCAGTACATGCATCCATATTAAAATATCACTTTAACAAAAAAAATTGTATACCTTCTTTATGTCAATGTCCTCATAGGCAAAAACAGATTGTATTTTTTTTAAAGACAAACAAAGAATTTTGTGTTTACACAAAATACAAATGGCGACGCGCCTGAACAGAGAAACCACTCGGAACATTGATGGTACTTTTACAGGCATCCTCAAACAAAAGACTTTGATCCGAATACTTCCAAACAGATCTTAGGATCGAGTAAAAGACAGTACGCGTCATTGTTAGTACCAGATGCCCTAGAAGAGTGGCATTTGTGACGTTCGCTATCGCTCAATTAGCGATAGCGAATGTCAAAAGCCGTACTTTCAACATCGATTAACCACGTGACTTTTCTAAGGCAACTGTCAAATCCATACAATTTGAAGTTAGCGAATTTCGCTATCGCTGTCAAAATATTACTTTGTCTAGGCCCCTTGGAATGTTACGAAGCTTCGATTCCGATAAATCAAATTTAAAAAACTTCCGATTATTATTACACTTTTAGATCGGAAGTTTTAATCGGAGGTCGAAGCATAGCAATACACTTCTTTTGGAGTCAATGCATTTGATTTAATTTGTTGTTTAGTTAGAAACATGTTGATTTTTTCATTGTCTGTGTTAATTAAACGAACAAAAATTACGGAATGATGTTTTTTATTTGTCCTTTAATAAAAATTGCCACTACTTCTGCCTCTGCATCCGACTCCGATTCCGGTTCCGATTCCGATAAATCAAATTTAAAAACTCCGATTCTGTCTTCGGTTCCGATAAATTCACCTCCGTTACATCCCTGGTTAGAAACATTACAGGATTTACAGGACAGTATTTCGAGCGTCTCCGTGCTTCGGAAGACACGTTAAGCTGTTGGTCTCGGCTTATATTTATTACATTTAAATATTCGGCAAGCCTAGTCAGAGTCCATTTGGGCGGCTTGATAACATCTGACATTAAGGTTGGTCACTTGCCTTACGCACCCCTCCACCAACCCGCACTGGGCCCGCGTGGTGGAGTATGTTATTTCACAATTGAGATAAGGCCTGTGTCCCAGCAGTGGGAACGTATATAAGCTGATGATGATGATGATTTGCTGTGACTACGGAAACACTAAGCGGGTATAAATAATAAAAAAAAAACGAAATGGGGCAGCCACTCTGATGTTGATGTCTTTGGCTTAAGTCTCTCTGTCCCTTTCGAGCGAGTGCGAGCGGACATTCTTAAATTCTATTTTATTTTGTGTTGTTGGAAATATACCTACTCGCCTTAGTCACAGAATATTATAATTGTTTAGTTTTTGAACATATTTCTATTGTACTTTGTTATTTACTCAGCTTGTCGAGTTATTGTTTTACTAAATAATTAGTTATTTTATTGTTTTGATTTAGTATATAATGTATGTGTTCTTGATTTATTTTAAATTAACTACGATTAACTACGATGAGGTGCTGCATCGCTCTTGTGTTCCTGGTGGTGAGTTGAAAAACAATAATAATACACTTCCAATTTTTAAAGCAGATTAAAGAGTGATCGCTCTAACTTAAGACCACTTTCTTTTTGATTTGTCAAAAGCATTTGATTGTGTCAATATTGAGATTTTGCTGAAAAAGTTGAACCATAATGGTATTTCGGACAACTGAATAATTATGTATAATGTAATTGATGTCGAATCGAATTCAAAAAGAGTTTTGTACGCCCTTACTTAGGTTAAGTACCTCTACAAACGGCCCGGGCGTGTCCCAGGGTTCAATATTGGGCCCATTGCTATTTCTTATTTACATAAATGAACTCCTGAACTGAAAATGAACTAAAGACTTAAGTTAACTAGTATTATTGCCTAATATTTATCAACTGATGCAACTTCTATACTTAGTCATTAAAACTTACCATGCTGTTTGACAGAGTAAATTATTTTTTAAATACAAAAACATATATCTCATTACATTTTGTGTTGTGTTTGTATCTAAAAGTTTAATGGCATAGGTCGATACAGGTTGTGGTTATCAGAATAATAGTATTGTTAATAAGATTTTTTATTCTTCTTTCAGGCCGTGGCGACTGTTCAAAGTCTGCCATGTAAGTATTTACCCTTGGACATTAATATGTTATATATAAGTATTTGGTGTGTATTAAATTCATAAAAAGTTAATTGTTGTAAAAATTACTACAGAGAAAAGGTTCAAAGTATTTGAAGTGTCTAAATGTTACAGCCGTCCAAACAAGAGAATATCTAGTTCCTAACGATGGTTGCTATGCTCCTATTTCGCATAAAGACTTTCAATTTTAGTTTAACCTCATAATATTACTTTTTAGGTAGCCCAGTGGAAAATCCACATCCTACCACTGGCAAAAATTACAAGAGCGGGACAGCTTCAAGTGCTTCATCCAGCGAAAACGTCGTCACTAAAGACGGTAGCGTCTCCAGAAACGCTCAAGAAAACAGCAGCACTTTGAAAACTAAGAAGGGAGACAGAATTACTGATGGCAGTGCCCAGTCTAGCAGCAGCGATGAGAGGGTAGTAGACGCCTCTGGAGTCTACGAACAAGACGCAAAGGCCGCGAGCAGTGACCAATCCGTCAGCGACAGCACCGGAGTCTTCTCTAGCCAACAGCAATCTGCTAACAGCAGCCAAAGGTCCCAAACCTCTACGGGAACCGCCTCTGCCCAGCAAGACGCTAATAGCAGCGATTTTAGGAGCGTAGACAATAATGGAAACGCTTACCAGAGCGACGCTGCTAATGCTGGAAGCCAAACCCAGTACAGCGGCGTTGATGGAGAAAGATCCTCCTCCAACCAAAATATAGCACGCAGTAGCCAAAAGTCCAGTACTGATACAGGAGACGCTTCAGCTGAACAGAGTGCAGCTAGCAGTGGGACACAATACGTCGATAGATATGGAAATAGTTACTCAGACGACGCTGTACAGCAGAGCAGTAACCAGGCTTCTAGAGGAATCGATGGATCCGCAGCTTCTGCCAACCAGAGATACGCTGAAAGCAATCAAGCTTCAAACACCGTAGATGGCCAACGTTCTGCCAACCAAAAGGCGCTTAGCAGCGAATCTGCGTCCGTGGACAAATACGGAAACAGCGCATCTGAAGAAGCCAATGCTAGTAGCAGCAATGCCAGAGAGGTCGACAGCTTTGGGAACACTTATTCCCAAGACGCGTCATTGAGGAGCAGCAATCAGGCAGCCAGAGGAGTTGACGGTTCCCAGTACAATGCTGATCAAAACTCAGCGGAAAGCAGCCAGCAATCGGCAACTGCCAACGGTGTTGCTTCTGCCAGTCAAAAGGCAGCCAGCAGTTATGCTCACCAAGTAGACGCCAATGGCAACTTGTACCAATCAGACGCAGCAACAGCTCTAAGCAACCAGGCTTCCCGTGGAGCTGACGGCTCGGCAGCATCCGCTGAGCAGAATGCGAGCAGCAGCAACCAGTACTCCAACACCAACGACGGTGTGTATTCCGCTGGCCAACGCGCTGCGAGCAGCAACAATGCTTCTGTTGACAAGTACGGAAACGCTGCCTCTCAGAGTGCCGAAGCAAAGAGCAGCGACGTGCAACAAGTAGACAAATACGGCAATAAATACTCAGAGGATGCTGCGTTGCAGACAAGTGCCCAGAACTCAAAGGGGGTCGATGGATCTCAATATGCCGCAGGGCAATCGGCAGCTAGCAGCAGCAAACAATCCCAAACAGCTTCCGGTACAGCTTCAAATAGCGCAGAAGCGAGAAACAGCTTCGTAAACCAGGTTGACAGCCAAGGTAACGTGTACGCTGAACAGGTCTCACAAAACAGCGCTAACCAAGCTTACCAGAACGTCGACGGCTCTGCTGCATCAGCTGAGCAAAACTCGGCATGTAGCGCTCAACAGGCTCAAACCGCGACTGGCTCTTACTCCGCTGAGCAATTAGCAGAAAACAGCGCAGCAGCATCTGTAGACAAGTATGGAAATAGATACTCTAATGACGCAGAAAGACAGGCTAGTGGCAAGGCCATTCAAGGAATAGATGGCTCCGCGTATTCCGAAAACCAAGAGCAGAGAAGCAGTGGCCAGCAATCCGCAACAGCTTCAGGCGTTGCCTCCGCCAGCCAGCAGGCTGCCAACAGCAACGTGAGGCAGGTCGACGGATGCGGCAACAGTTACTCCCAAGACGCCGCACAGAGTAGCAGTGACCAAGCTTTCAGCGGAAGTGATGGTTCTCAATACAATGCTGATCAAAAGTCAGCACAAAGCAGTCAACAGTCTGTCACTTCAAATGGTGTGGCTTCCGCTAACCAAAAGGCAGCAAGCAGCAATGTTCGCCAAGTAGACGCCAACGGAAACTTGTACCAATCAGATGCAGCCAATGCTGAAAGCGACCAGGCCTCCATTGGAGCCGATGGCTCAAGCGCTTCCGCCAACCAGAAGGCAGCTAGCAGCTCCCAATATTCCAACACCAAAGACGGCGTTTACATTGCTGACCAAAACTCTGCTAGCAGCAACGTAGCATCAGTAGATAAGAGTGGAAACGCTGCCTCACAAAGCGCCGAAGCGAACAGCAGTAATGCGTACCAGAAAACTGCTCAGGGAACGTTTGAGTCTGACGCGCAGAACGCCCAGAGTGCACAAGCGTACAAAGGTGTGAATGGGGACTCGTTTTCAGCGGAACAGATCGCTGCAAGCAGTCATCAAGCGTCACAGACTGCGTCAGGTACTGCTGAGAGCGACGCTCAATCCCAAAGCAGTAATTCTGTGCAGCAAACCGCTACTGCTTACTCGAGCAACGCAGCCAACGCTGCAAGCAGTAATAACGCTTACAGAAACGCTGATGGGAGCTATTCTGCTAATCAGAGCGCTTCGGTTGCAAGCTCCCAACAATCCTACAGCTCGGCAACGATGAGCTCGTCGTCTAACTCTCAAGACAGTTCGAGCTCATTCTACGAAGAATACGATTGCGCATAAGGAAACATAATGTTAGACAACTTGCACATTTTAAATGGCTTCTAATTTCTATTTAAGCGTACACCAAAAAAGGCTGAAACGTGCAGCAAAAAAAAAATTGCTAACCTAACCTAACCTTTGCCTTGCCTTTGGTTTATTTTGATGCACGTTTCAGCCTTTTTTGGATATACACTTAAATATTTTTCATTTTGAATTAAACTAACCTTTATAATTATATGTACTATCTGGTTCAGATGCTATTAGAATACCTTTTGGAGTTGCGCGCTCAATTCCAAAAAGTATTATCCTAATAGCATTTGAATCGGATAAATCCTGGTTTTGATTTGGTGTATTTTCGGCGATTTCTTATTGACTATTCTAATAAATTGATGCACATGTAAAGGATAAATGAAATTGTTTACAAAAACCACTCGTATTATTTTGATTATGACTTATGGCTACTAGCACAAATATAATTGGACGTAGTTTAGCAAAAACGTTCCAACCCACAACCCAGGTGAAATTGACTTGATATGATCAATCCTTGTATTTTGTTACTTTTCATCATTACAACATAAAAATTACGAAGTTTGAATTCGGAAGCTGAAATTTTTATGTTGTAATCATAGAATAACTATGGTTGTAATGATGAAAAAGTGTCAAAATAGAAGGATTGATCATATTAACTCAATTTTACCTTGGTTGTGGGTTGGAACGTTTTTGCTAAACTACGTCCAATTGAAAAGTGAAAAGTAATTCTAATTGAGAAGTTAGTATCCGGGAATTTCAGTAGCACCACTGCAGCAAGTGCACTAATGGAATTCCATATGTTATAGGCCAACCTCTATGCTCCGGCGCTCCTAGGTTGGACTGGTTTATCCTATCTATACTTACTAATCTATCTATATATATATGTGACAGTTAAAACTAGGGTTGCCACCCGTACTTTATAATAAAGTATTGTACGTTATTTAAGGTAATTGTACTCTATACTATAAAAGAATAATAAAGTACACGAAAATACTTTATTTTGCAAAATTTGATTTCTATTGAAGTCGTAAGTATTTTTCGTTAAACGTGTTGAATCGACGTCGCCACTCGCCAGCGCCACATATGCATTTCTGAACGCAATTAACCTCAAATATTGTACTACTAAAAAAAATTTACTTTATTTTTATACTGTGTACTTTTTTTTTTCTTACCTATAATAACCAATGTACTTTAAATGCAGAAAAAAAGGTGGCAACCCTAGTTAAAACCCATTTTTCGTTAGAACGCGTTTTTCCTAGTTAGAACTAGTTTTTACTTAATGCCTTTGTTAATACTGGAATTGACTAATGTCTGAATCGATTCAGTTAAAACTACTTTCTGCAAGACAAAACGCGTTTTCCCGAAGCGAGTCAGTAAAAACTGTTTTATACGCACACTCTTGGATAAACTGGTAGGGGGAAATCGACTCGGATGGATATAGGTTAGTCGTGGTTATTTTTTTTTAAACCCTGAAAACCTTTTTTATTTTCACTATTTTGATATGTTTATTATTATAGTGAAAACAAAAAGCGTTTTAGGGGTTTAAAAAAAATAACCACGAAGGCTTAGCCTTCTAACGCGTTCTATCTACTAACTAGTTTTAACTGTAACATATATAAAACTCAAAGGTGACTGACTGACATAGATATCTATCAACGCACATCCCAAACCACTGGGCGGATCGGGCTGAAATTTGGCATGCAGGTAGATGTTATGACTTATGACGTAGGTATCCGCTAAGAAAGGATTTTGATCAATTCCCACGGAAACGGGAACCACGCGGGGTGAAACCGCGGGCGGCCGCTAGTGAATTATAAACATATTATTATTATAAAGAGGAAAGATTTGATTGTTTGTTTGTATTGAATAGGCTCCGAGACTACTGAACCTATTTGAATAATGCTTTCACTGTTGGAAAGCTACACTAGCCCCGGGTGACATAGGGTAATTTTCAACCCGGAAATAAAGTACTTACATTACGTACCGTCAGGTGGGCTGCGTGCGTGCCTGTCTTACTAACTGATTGAGCATAAGAAAATGCGAGTATTCCTGCAAATGACGAGCCATTTGGAGTAATGGTCGAGAAGTCGGCTATTACACCAGAGGTCGCGGGTTCGATCCCCGCACGGTACAAACATTTGTGTGCATGAACATGTCTGTTTGTATCGGTCTGGGTGTTTCTATGTATAATATGTATGTATTTACAAAAAAAAAGTATATAAGTAATGTTTATCCGTTGTCTGGCACCCATAGCACAAGCTAATGCTTAGTTTGGGGCTAGATGGCGCCGTGTGAATAATGTCCAGAGATATTTATAAATAGGAATGATGAGATTTAAAAAAGCCCTGGGAGCTCTTTTCTGCCTAATGATGGTATCGTGGGAGAACGGATAAACCTTGACGTCCATCATGATCATCATCAGCCCATTACAGTCCACTGCTGGACATAGGCCTCTCCAAACGCTCGCTACACAGATCGATCCTCGGATCGCATTCAACTCCTGCCAGCCATCCTACGCAAATCATCACTCAAACTTTTTTTTTTCGAAGGAGAATGCGTTTATGCACCATAACCGCAGGCTAGCTAGACCTGCGGCCGTGTGTGGGACTCGAGACTAAAGCGTCCACTACTCACTAAACTCCCCCGGTTTCCCCTTCACACCCGATTGGGACGAGCCGGTGCCAGCCTTGTGGCTATTGACCAGCCCACGCGCAATTGCACATGCGCGAACTTAAAACTTAATTGCAAAAAACATCAAAATGGGTATAGTTACACACAACCGTAATAATAGAAGTTACCTATATTGTAATATTGTTCAGGCTAAACCCAGTGCCAGGATTTAATATTAAAAAAAATAATTGAAAAGTTAGGTGAAAATAAAATTGGCGCCGTCGCATTTCTGTCTGCAGAGCCGATTCATTATAAAATGTAAATATTATAATAATTGTGTCTAAATGACAAAGAAAATAAAAGTTCGCAACTTATTAATATTCGAAGTAAGGCATTTTTAATTTATTGAAAGTTTATTAACCTGAAGACGACCTGCTATGCAATTCACTAAGCGACACTCGTTCGATGCGCTCACGGCTGAGATCACGGGTGTCGTTCGATGTTTTCACGGCTTTATAAATTGGTATTCTCTAAGTTCAAATTACTCGCCGTCGTCGGCTTGCCGGCTTCGTTGTAACTTTCATACAAGAATTATGTCAGTCAAGTGTTTCTTTATCACACCGTTCAAAGCCTTGCGGCGCTCTAGTATCGTACAGCGTTGAAAAAGTTCTTATAGAATACCATTAGAATACCAAAATGACTCTCACCGATGCCACAGCCGCGGCGACTAAGGCTTTTATGACATTTGCGCTTAGTGAATCGCACTGCAGTAACCAGCAAGGTTTGTGCACGGGGATTATTAGTCCGTGTTCAAATACATATTAACGAAAAATAGTTTCACTTACCATTTAAATACGTAGGTACAGGGGTACAGCAAGCAGCAAACGTTTGTAAACAAACAATATCGCTAAGATGGCTCCTTTAAAAAATCACAGAAGACTTACACAATTTTCGACAAACTACCTATTATGATGACACGTACTTCACCCAAACAAACATCTTATAACCCGTTCACCGTATATAGTGTTTACTGATTGCCTGATTTTTTGTTTTAATATATTTATATCAATCATTTACTTATGTTAAATTTGTACAAAGGAAACCCGAACAAAATGATCGATTGAGGAGAAAACAAACAACTTACTTACATTATTTTGCTTTAGACCGGCCTAAATATTGTCACATTTTCACCAAAATTCACGGTTTATTACTATTTTCCAACGGACACGAGGTTATCACAATTTTAAAATGAAAAATTTTCATTTGTTTTCACAGGCGCAACGCGAAAACCACGCGGGAATTTAATTTTCATTTTTTAATGTTTTTTTTTCGCCCTAACGCGGACTGGCCAGTTTGACCTCAGTCCATACAGCCACGCCGTTTTTAATTTATTTATAAAATATTAACTATTTGAACATGAACTTTTCTGTTTGTGTTGTTCTTAAATTGTATTATTATTATTTTTAATCACATTTAATAGGTACAGACAGATGTACAAAATTAAATATTGTATAATTTCAATAATATTGCGCGGAATCGCCTACGCGGTTTTTTAGGGTTCCGTAGCCAAATGGCAAAAAACGGAACCCTTATGGATTCGTCATGTCTGTCTGTCTGTCTGTCTGTCTGTCTGTCTGTCCGTCCGTATGTCACAGCCACTTTTTACCGAAACTATAAGAGCTATACTGTTGAAAATTAGTAAGTAGATGTATTCTGTGAACCGCATTAAGATTTTCATACAAAAATAGAATAATAATAATAAATTTTGGGGGCTCTCCATACTTAGAACTGAAACTCAAAAAATTTTTTTTCATCCAATCCTTACGTGTGGGGTATCTATAGATAGGTCTTTAAAAATGATAATAAGGTTTCTTATATCATTTTTTTATAAACGGAATAGTTTGCGCGAGAGACACTTCCAAAGTGGTAAAAAGTTGGTCACCCCCCCTCTAACTTCTAAAATAAGAGAACGATAAAACTAAAAAATATATATGATGTACATTACCATGCAAACTTCCATTGAAAATTGGTTTGAACGAGATCAAGTAATTAGTTTTTTTTAAACGTCATAAATCGTAAACCGCAATTTTCCTCTCATTCAATCAACTCAAATATAAAAACGTCGATCAAACTTACAAAGAACTACAAGAACTTTTATATTATGATGATACTTGCTGCTACGGAACCCTTCATGGGCGAGTCCGACTCGCACTTGGCCGGTTTTTATAAAATTGACCATTGTTTTTTTTTTATTCTAATCAAACAGGGCAAGCACAATGTCTGTCCATACAATACAACCATGTATTATTATTATTTTTCCTTGTATTTAGACATCATCTACATTCTCTTTGACATTCGACGCGACGCGCGGCTTCGCGCGTTCATATGAACTTAGCCTTAATCTTTGTATTAATATTAGGATAATTATGATTTTTTATTCAATGAGGGCGCCTCTCCTTAAGGGCGAGAATAATAATTTTACCTCACAGATTAATACATCTGTGCAGAAGTGCGATTAAGTTCAATGACATGGCAGTATTTTTCGAAGTCAATAAGATGATTATTTTTATTTAAATTGAACGATATATTTTGTGGCAGCTAAGTAAGTAATTAAAAATTCCTCAGTCATCATAACAAATATATTCATGAAAAATTTGTTATCGGTGAATTTGTTTACATTTTTATTTCATTTGGAACGGAGGAAATTCAAATGTATTAGCCTGTACGCGGTTTCACTCGCGCGTAATTTCTTTTATCAAATACCCTTTACATTTCCGGGGTCAACATTACCCTATGTCACCCGGGGATAGTGTAGCTTTCCAACAGAAAAAGAATTATTCAAATTCGTTCAGTAGTTTCAGAGCCTATTCAATACAAACAAACAATCAAATCTTTCCTCTATTATTATTAGTATAGATATAGAATTATATAAAACCTTCAGATAAATAAATTATTCTGGGTCCCCACCGCAATAATTATATTAGATATCAATTAACAAAATGACATAGAGTGTCAAAACATTTGCAAACCGCATGATATTATTCAATCAAGTTCAATGACAGGGCCGGACTGAAATATGTTTTTATGAAAGATTTTCTTTTCGCAATTAGGAAATTTCATGTTCTTTAAATTAGATCAGTTTGGCAGACAGGCACACAGTTTACTTGATGGATGGCCACTACGGCCAATACCTACCATTGAGGAACTCTTAGCCAGGCGCTAGCGAGGCGCTCGTGGCGCAGTTGTGACAGTGGTTCGTTATCGATAACGAAAGTCAAGCAACCCACGCCGCGGTTGGGTAATGACATTCTGACCACACATAGTGACATTTACTCCGAGTGTCTCCGTACTTCGGAAGGCACGTCCCGGCTGAATTTACTATATGTAGATATTAGTCGTCAAGCCTAATCAGAGGCCATTTGGCGGCTTGATAACATTTGACACTAAAGTTGGTCACTTGCCAGCACCCCTCCACCAACGCACACTAGGCCAGAGCGTAGTGGAGTATGACCACCTGATACAGATCTTACTTACCTACTTAGGCACTTACAAGATGTATTAAAATAATTTAAATATTGTTAAAATCCATCCCTGCTTTCCAAAAACAACCCCTAATACTACACGTGGCGAAATATAATCTAATGACCGCCATTTTGCGATAGTAATGTAATTACCGAGATAAAACGCGGTAGGGGTGCCCCGGGGGTAAATTAGGGGATCAAGATAGCAGAGAAAACGATAAAATGTGAATAATTATGATTAGATTGGGGTAAACAGATAATATTATATTGATGACAAAACTATCCGAGTGTCTCGATGTCCTTTTTTTCGGAAGAGAATGCGTTTTGCACCATAACCGACCGCCGACCGCCTCCTTAGAACAGTGGTCAAGCCGCTCGGGTATAACAACAACCCGGAGGTCGTGGGTTCGATTCCCGCCTTGGGTGTGGTTGGTGGTAGGGCTTTTTCAGTCCGACTGGCTAGCTACCACCACCACAGGTGAAATCTGCCGCCATAACAGCTCTGGCTGTGTTCCGGCAGTATTAATGTGGAAGCCAGTACACTTGAAATCAAAGGCTCAAAAAACAGGTGAGCCTACAGTCGGGCAGCACATTGAGCGACGCTTCCTGGTGAAGTGTCCCTTAATGGAATAGGCCGCAGTGACCGCTTACCATCAGGTGGGCTGCGTGCCTGTCTGCCAACTGATCTAGTATAAAAAAACCGCAGGCTAGCTAGACCTGCGGCCGTGTGTGGGACTCCAGACTCAAGCGTCCACTACCCACTAGACTCCCCCAGTTTCCCCTTCACACCCGGTTGGGACGATCCGGTGCCAGCCTTGTGGCTATTGACCAGCCCATCCCCGGGTACCCCGGCTTGAGAGGCCTCAAGTCGGGGTGGCGCCTAGGGAGGGCCACCCGAGAAACTAGGCGACCTTCAGTCAGACTTGGCTCAAGCGACCTGTGCAATGCGGGCGTTGAGAAGCTACCCCCGCCCGCAGGTCATCTAAGATAATTCTAATAAAAAAAAGTAAAGTATCAGCCGATTAATGTCCCACTGCAGGGCAAAGGCCTCCATCCTTGAAATCAAGTTATCGCTACCAATGATGGGTACTGGCTTAATCACCACGCTTGCCAAATGCGGATTGGTGATCACAAACCCGAGCTGTGTCCGAAAAAACCGACACAAAGTTAGCTCGACCCAGGAATTGAACCCGGGACCCCGAGATCTTGGCCCGGTACTTAAACCACTAGACCATCGAGGCGTTCATCGATCGATTGATCTAATAAACAGATTTTATTATTATTATGAAGGTACATTAAAAGATCTCAGGCTCTTATAGAAAAGCGTTGAGCCAGAGCCAACGATTAGTAAGTAACACTATAGGATGATACCTTTTGGAGTTGCGTTACGCAACAGTGATGACTGACACGCTTTTTCAAATATCCCCCCATCCCCCCTTATTTCCGGGATCAAAAGTACCCTATGTTCACGGGGGATAGTGTAGCTTTCCAACAGTGATAGAATTATTCAAATCGGTTCAGTAGTTTCAAAATTGTTATTCCCGCGGGAATGAGACGTTTCCCGTATGAATTTTATAGCCTATGTCCTAATCCGGGTTATAAACTATACGTGTGCCAAATTTCATCTAAATCTGTTCAGCGGTTTAGGCGTGATTGAGGAACAAACAAACATCCAAACATCTAAACATCCAAACATCTAAACATCCAAACATCCAAACATCCAGACTTTTGCATTAGTAAGATGAGATTGAACGTCATTGGTTGCTAACAATTTTTCTTGTTCTGTGGTTGCTAAAGTTACGGATAAGCGCAGTTGACGTCATATTTTGTCGCTCAATTCCAAAAGGTATTATCCTAATAGCATTTGATTCGGAAAGTACTTACCATAGTTATTATTCAAAATATTAAATTATCAAGCAAAAGCAGTACAAAACATTTATTAATATAAATAAAACAAGCTTATAATTTCAAGATAATTCACAACTTTAACAATAAAACAAAATCACTTAACTTTTTACATAAAAAAAAAACCTAAAAATTAACAAACACAATTCGCACACAAATCTTTCCAAAGAAAAAAAAAAACAATTTACTACACAATATCGATTTCAGATACTACAGACTTCTGTGATGATGAATTCGAAGCACTGGCTGATGATGACGAACTCTTACAATCTGTCTCTGCCTCGATATGACCATTCTTTATCATTCTAGTTATTCTTTCTGTCTCCGTGGACGAACTCATTGATAAAGATTTAACCTCACTGGCACTTGTCTTTTTAATTATCTTTCTAGCTACAAGTCCTGAAGTCCCTAATGGTGAATCAGCTTCTGTTTGAACAAAATTAGAATTAAAAGATAAAGCTGCGTTACTAGAAGCTGTATTTGCCGAGCTAGTTCTAACAACAGAACCATTATCAGAAGTTATATATTCACTATTGTAAGCAGAGTTCGCAGCCGCGTTTGCGTTGGCTGAATAATTTTCAGATGTTTCCGTAAATCCATTTCCGACAATAGATCTTTGACTCTTCGTTCCTGAACTTGATGCGTTTGAGCTTGCGTTTGAATCAGCGCTGAAACGGTTTGTTTCTGAAGAGTAACCGTTACAACCATTGTTTGTAAGGACAGTGCTACTTGAATCCTGATGAGCGCTACTAGATGAAGCTGCATTAGCTGTTTGGGAACTAGCGCTTTCCTTAACAACATATCCATTGTTGTTGATTACAGATTCAGAATTGTTAGAACTAGAATAAGCGTTGGAACTTGAAGAAGCACTATTGTTATTTGTATTTTTGGTAATAATCGTGCCTGTGTTCTCTGTGTTAAGGTGAGATCTGTCTATTTGTCCTGTTGCGTACTGGTTGTTGATGTTGGCTGAGTCAACAGATGTGTTATCTACTTGTGTTGAACCATATTGATTATTTGTATTGCTAGCGACATTTTGATCAACTGTTGAGCTATCTACTTGGGTTGTAGATTGATCGTTAATGTTGCTAGCGTAATTATTTGTCGAGTCAACTGTTGATCTCTCTACTTGGGTTGTAGAGGATTGATCATTAATGTGGCTAGCGTAATTATTTGTCGAGTCAACTGTTGATTTATCTACTTGGGTTGTAGTTTGATCATTAATGTTGCTAGCGTAATTTTTTGTCGAGTCAACTGTTGAGCTATCTACTTGGGTTGTAGTTTGATCGTTAATGTTGCTAGCGTAATTATTTGTCGAGTCAACGGTTGAGCTATCTACTTGGGTTGTAGAGGATTGATCATTAATGTTGCTAGCGTAATTTTTTGTTGAGTCAACTGTTGTTCTATCTACTTGGGTTGTAGTTTGATCGTTTGTATTGCTAGCATAATTGTTTGTTGAGTCAAATTTTGTGCTATCTACTTGTCCTGTTGTGTATTGGTTATTAGCATTGCGAGCATTATTATTATCAGAGTTATTGTTGTTAACAATATTATTACTTGCTTGACGTGTTACTATTTGTGTTTTCTGATTTTCTTCTTTCTTAGTGTTGCAGTTTTGTTGTACTATCGTAGAAGTATCCTTTCGTGTCTTCTTTTCTCTTTCGATACGTTCTCTCTCTTCACGCTCAATATCTTCACGACTCTTTTTGCTTTGGCAACTGCTAGAAGATTTCTTGTTTTTCTGTTCCCATTCTCTTATTTGTTTTTCTTTGACTTCCTTCTCCTTTTTCTCATTTTCTTGGCTCTTACCACCATTACAACCATAAGAAGTTTTCTTGTTCTTTTCTTCTCTTTCTCTTACCTCTCTTTCTCTTATTTCTTTTTCTTTCTTCTCATTTTCTTCATGGCTCTTACTGCCATTGTAACTACCAGTTGTTGTCTTGTTTTTCTCTTCCCGTTCTCTTATTTGTTTTTCTTTGATTTCCTTCTCCTTTTTCTCATTTTCTTGGCTTTTACCACCATTACAACCATTAGAAGTTTTCTTGTTCTTTTCTTCTCTTTCTCTTACCTCTCTTTCTCCTATTTCTTTTTCTTTCTTCTCATTTTCTTCATGGCTCTTACTGCCATTGTAACTACCAGTTGTTGTCTTGTTTTTCTCTTCCCGTTCTCTTATTTGTTTTTCTTTGATTTCCTTCTCCTTTTTCTCATTTTCTTGGCTTTTACCACCATTACAACCATTAGAAGTTTTTTTGTTCTTTTCTTCTCTTTCTCTTACCTCTCTTTCTCTTATTTCTTTTTCTTTCTTCTCATTTTCTTCATGGCTCTTACCACCATTGCAACTACCAGTTGTTTTCTTGTTTTTCTCTTCCTGTTCTCTTACTTGTTTCTCCTTGATTTCCTTCTCCTTTTTCTCGTTTTCTTGGCTCTTACCACCATTAAAACCATAAGAAGTTTTCTTGTTCTTTTCTTCCCGTTCTCTTACCTCTCTTTCTTTTATTTCTTTTTCTTTCCTCTCATTTTCTTCATGGCTCTTACTGCCATTGTAACTATTAGTTGTTGTCTTGTTTTTCTCTTCCCGTTCTCTGATTTGTTTTTCTTTGATTTCCTTCTCCTTTTTCTCATTTTCTTGGCTCTTACCACCACTACAACCATTAGAAGTTTCCTTTTTCTTTTCTTCTCGTTCTTTTACCTCTCTTTCGTTTATTTCTTTTTCTTTCTTCTCATTTTCTTCATGGCTCTTACCACCATTGTAACTACCAGTTGTTTTCTTGTTTGTCTCTTCCCGTTTGCTTATTTGTTTTTCTTTGATTTCCTTCTCATTTTTCTCATTTTCTTGGCTTTTACCACCATTACAACCATTAGAAGTTTTCTTGTTCTTTTCTTCTCTTTCTCTTACCTCTCTTTCTCTTACTTCTTTTTCTTTCTTCTCATTTTCTTCATGGCTCTTACCACCATTGTAACTACCAGTTGTTTTCTTGTTTGTCTCTTCCCGTTTGCTTATTTGTTTTTCTTTGATTTCCTTCTCATTTTTCTCATTTTCTTGGCTTTTACCACCATTACAACCATTAGAAGTTTTCTTGTTCTTTTCTTCTCTTTCTCTTACCTCTCTTTCTCTTACTTCTTTTTCTTTCTTCTCATTTTCTTCATGGCTCCTACCACCATTGAGACTACCAGTTGTTTTCTTGTTTTTCTCTTCCCGTTCTCTTATTTGTTTCTCTTTGATTTCTTTCTCCCTTTTCTCATTTTCTTGGCTCTTACCACCATTACAATCATTAGAAGTTTTGGAACTAGCGCTTTCCTTAACAACATATCCATTGTTGTTGATTACAGTTTCAGAATTGTTAGAACTTGAATTAGCGTTGGAACTTGAAGAAGCACTATTGTTATTTGTATTTTTGGTTATAATCGTGCCTGTGTTCTCTGTGTTAAGGTGAGATCTGTCTATTTGTCCTGTTGCGTATTGGTTGTTGATGTTGGCTGAGTCAACAGATGTGTTATCTACTTGTGTTAAACCATATTGATTATTTGTATTGCTCGCGACATTTTTATCAACTGTTGAGCTATCTACTTGGGTTGTAGATTGATCGTTAATGTTTCTAGCATAATTGTTTGTGGAGTCGATCTGACCATTCTTTATCATTCTTGTTAGTCTTTCTGTCTCTGTGGACGAGCTCGTTGATGAATTAACCTCACTAGCACTTGTTTTCTTAATTATCTTTTTGGCTACAAGTCCTGAAGTCCCTGATGGTGAACCAGCTTGAGTTTGAACATGATTAGAGTTAAAAGATGAAGCTGCGTTACTAGCAGCTGTATTTGCCGAGCTAGTTCTAACAACAGAACCATTATCAGAAGTTATATATTCACTATTGTAAGCAGAGTTCGCAGCCGCGTTTGCGTTGGCTGAATAATTTTCAGATGTTTGCGTAAATCCATTTCCGACAATAGATCTTTGACTCTTCGTTTCTGAACTTGATGCGTTTGAGCTTGCGTTTGAATCAGCGCTGAAACGGTTTGTTTCTGAAGAGTAACCGTTACAACCATTGTTTGTAAGGACAGTGCTACTTGAATCCTGATGAGCGCTACTAGATGAAGCTGCATTATCTGTTTGGGAACTAGCGCTTTCCTTAACAACATATCCATTGTTGTTGATTACAGATTCAGAATTGTTAGAACTAGAATAAGCGTTGGAACTTGAAGAAGCACTGTTGTTATTTGTATTTTTGGTAATAATCGTGCCTGTGTTGTCAGGGTTAAGGTTAGATCTGTCTATTTGTCCTGTTGCGTACTGGTTGTTGATGTTGGCTGAGTCAACAGATGTGTTATCTACTTGTGTTGAACCATATTGATTATTTGTATTGCTAGCGACATTTTTATCAACTGTTGAGCTATCTACTTGGGTTGTAGATTGATCATTAATGTTGCTAGCGTAATTTTTTGTCGAGTCAACTGTTGAGCTATCTACTTGGGTTGTAGTTTGATCGTTAATGTTGCTAGCGTAATTATTTGTCGAGTCAACGGTTGAGCTATCTACTTGGGTTGTAGAGGATTGATCATTAATGTTGCTAGCGTAATTTTTTGTTGAGTCAACTGTTGATCTATCTACTTGGGTTGTAGTTTGATCATTAATGTTGCTAGCGTAATTTTTTGTCGAGTCAACTGTTGATCTATCTACTTGGGTTGTAGTTTGACCGTTAATGTTGCTAGCGTAATTATTTGTCGAGTCAACGGTTGAGCTATCTACTTGGGTTTGAGAAGATTGATCGTTTGTATTGCTAGCATAATTGTTTGTTGGGTCAAATGTTCTATCTACTTGTCCTGTTGTGTATTGGTTATTAGCATTGCGAGCATTATTATTATTAGAGTTATTGTTGTTAACAATATTATTACTTGCTTGACGTGTTACTATTTGTGTTTTCTGATTTTCTTCTTTCTTAGTGTTATAGTTTTGTTGTACTATCGTAGAAGTATCCTTTCGTGTCTTCTTTTCTCTTTCGATACGTTCTCTCTCTTCACGCTCAATATCTTCACGACTCTTTTTGATTTGGCAACTGCTAGAAGATTTCTTGTTTTTCTCTTCCCGTTCTCTTATTTGTTTTTCTTTGATTTCCTTCTCCTTTTTCTCATTTTCTTGGCTTTTACCACCTTTACAACCATTAGAAGTTTTCTTGTTCTTTTCTTCTCTTTCTCTTACCTCTCTTTCTCTTACTTCTTTTTCTTTCTTCTCATTTTCTTCATGGCTCTTACCACCATTGCAACTACCAGTTGTTTTCTTGTTTTTCTCTTCCCGTTCTCTTACTTGTTTTCCCTTGATTTCCTTCTCCTTTTTCTCATTTTCTTGGCTTTTACCACCACTAGAACCATTAGAAGTTTTCTTGTTCTTTTCTTCTCGTTCTTTTACCTCTCTTTCTTTTATTTCTTTTTCTTTCTTCTCATTTTCTTCATGACTCTTACGACCATTGCAACTACCAGTTGTTTTCTGGTTTTTCTCTTCCCGTTCTCTTATTTGTTTTTCTTTGATTTCCTTCTCTTTTTTCTCATTTTCTTGGCTTTTACCACCATTACAACCATAAGAAGTTTTCTTGTTCTTTTCTTCCCGTTCTCTTACCTCTTTTTCTTTAATTTCTTTTTCTTTCTTCTCATTTTCTTCATGGCTCTTACCACCATTGCAACTACCAGTTGTTTTCTTGTTTTTCTCTTCACATTCTCTTACCTCTTTTCCTTTGATTTCCTTTTTCTTCGTCACATTTTCTTCGTGGCCTTTTCCACCGTTACAACTGCCAGATTTCTTAGTTTTCTCTTCAATGTGTATTTTTCCACCATTGCATCCACCTTTCTTCTCATCTTCATGGCTCTGTCCCCCGTTACTAATGCCAGATTTCTTTGTTTTCTCTTCAATGTGTATTTTTCCACCACTGCACCCACCTTTTTTCTGAACTTCATGAATCTCTACTTTCTTCTGACATTCTTTCTTTTCGCATGGCTTAGATTGGCCATGATCTGGTTGTGGACGGGGATCTGTGGAACATTAAACGTAAATTTTAATTACACCATAATTTTCCTTATGCTATAAGGGGCCGTCCATTAATCACGTGAGGCTCAAAAGGGGAGGGAGGGGGTACGGAAAACATCACGAAACATCACGAGGGGGGAGGGGGGGTCTCGTTAGACATCGCGTGTATTAATTTTATTTATTTTTTGTCAAAAAGCGCTATTTCTGAACCGAAATTTTGAACGGCGCGAAAATTTGAACGATTTGTAGTACGACCTTGATTGACTCGCCCGCCGTTGCTAGGCAACGATTCCCCGCGCGCCGCGCCGACCACTGGGCTCGCTCGCCAGACAGTCCAGTCAGTCGCCAGTTGTTTTACCGCCGAATGCATGCGTAACCGTTACCTTGCAATTTTAACGTTAAAATAATGTCTCAACTAGGTGAACTGTATAAAGAACTATTTGCGGAGTATAAGAAAGGAAAAAAACCTAGTGTGGCTCAGAAAGAATTCAATGAGATAAAACCTCAAGAGCATGACGGCAAGACGTTTGCCAACTTTCTTCTACGTCGGGCACTTTTAATTGCCCCAACGCATGAAGGTTTCATGAGAATGCCTTATGACCTGTATTGCCCTAGCCTGCAGAAGGATTGTAAGCTTCTTGTGAAAAGAATATGTCAGCAGTGTGGGCAGTACTTCTGCACTAAAAAAAGAGCAAAAGAGTGCCATGGGCACCATACTGCCCACGACACTGAAACTGTTCGGCCCACGCGTATCCTCACGCTACGAGGGAGGGAGGTTCTCTGCGTAGTGCGCGAGGATGATGGTGCCGAGTGGCTTGACGAAACCGAAGTTAATATGTCACAAACCTCTCAGCCAATAACAACTGCCAGTGAAGAAGAAGCTTTACCAGTTATAACCTTAAATGAAGTCTTGCCACTCCGTAGGACGAAGACAACATTAATTAATTGTTCATTAATTTTATTACAAATACATATAAATGTTTTTCGAATCAAAACGCCATTTTTTTAATATTTTTTTCCAGTCAAAAATAGCCTTTACATAGACTTCCAAAAAAATACACGTGATCCAGAGGGGGGGGGGGAGGGGGTGGTCCCAAACCTCACCAAATATCACCAGGGGGGAGGGGGGGGGGTCAAAAAATGAGAAATACGACCTCACGTGATTAATGGACGGCCTCTAACACGAGGGTGGCGCTTCACCCTTTTTTGTGTTAGGGGTATTTTGCGCACCATAATGACCAGAGATATTTATTCAGTTATATTTATTAGCTTAATGACGTGGTAATAAAATAATGTTATCTACTTTTTAACAATTCATAAGTGCTTTTTTCAGCCATACTATTTTACATTGATCATGATATGATGTTAAGATGATTGACATACATATTTTAGATTGATCTTAGTTATAAAAATAATTTAAAGTACCTGGAGCTGGTGCCGCCGTCACCACGACCAAAACCTGAAAAATATCAATTTTTGTATAAATAAATAAAGAATAACACAGTATAACCACAAGGTACGTATACAAATAACTTTAAATAATTCATTTTAATTCATTTTTAATTAATAAATGTTACTATAAATTAAATGAAAACATAAATATAAGCATAGTACATATATTATTATAATAGTTATTATACAATACCTTATGCCCTTACAGGGTGAAAGTGTTGCTATGTTTATTTTCAATATTGTAACCGTGTAAATGTAATAAAGAAATAAATAAATTAATAAATAAACTGATGACAGAAAGTGAGAATGAACATTGAACATTGTAAGTGGTAACTTTATCTTTTTTTATCTCAGAGGCGGCAAACGAGCCACCTTATGGTAAGCAATCACCGCGGCCCACGGACATCTGCAACACCAGAGGGATCGCTGATGCGTTGCCGGCCTATGGGGGTATGGGGGTGTGGGCCTCTGGCACTCTCACAAACCAGACGAAACACAATAGTAGTCACTATTATTTCACGCTGGTGTTATGTGAGAGGGTGGTACTTCCCCGGACGAGTCTGCCCATTCGTACTGTAAAACAGCATGGCTCTACCACTACTAAACGTACATTCTTATTCACGCAAAAAACTAACGAACGGATTAATATGAAATTGTACACGAATTTTACTTAAATATCCATTAAATATCAGACAAATTATTATACTTATGTAATAGTAAAAAACAAACCCTTGCAGTTTCCCAAACACAGCTCAGCTGTGATCTTCAAACCTCATTGGGTAAGCGTGGTGATTTCAATTGCCACAACGCTGGCACCGGCTCGTCCCAATCGGGTGTGAAGGGGAACCGGGGAAGTTAAGTGGGTAGTGGACGCTTTAGAGCGCCAACGCACTAGCGGCTAGCCGCAATGCGACGTGCCTGAGCTTGTATGAAACCGCATAGTAACGAGTGCGTCGTAACTATGCGGTTCGGTTTCATATACAGCGTGCAATTTAAGTCGTTGTTTTCCCGCAGTAAAATGATTCTATCTTAGTAGTAAAATAAATTAATAAAGTTATTTTTTTAGTCAAATCAAAAGTTTTACGATTATGATAGACGAAACTCGAACCAATAGTACTGGCTGCGTCACGGACGGTCACCGGCCGGGGTCATTGCCCTTCGCGTTTATCAAAAAAATGATTATTTACTATTTACTCACATTTGGTATCCATTTTCCCATTAAAATTTAAGAATGAAATTGTTTCTTGGCTAAAAGACCACAATCTTGAATTAAATTTAAATAAAACTAAATTAATGATTTTTAAACCCTACTAAAAAGCACAATTAAATATAAATTTTTCTATTTGTAATACTAAACTAGAGTGTGTAGAAAATTTTACTTGGTTAGGAATAAAAATAGACAGTAGTTTGAATTGGAAAAGCCATGTAGAATATGTATTAAATAAACTATCCAGATTTATATATGCACTTAATGAGCTGAAGAGGTCCACAAATACAGATACCGCTAAAATGGCATACAATGCGTATGCGCATGTGTTAGATTATGTTTATGTAATTATATAATTTTACTAATAATTAATAAGAATAATCCTAGTAATATAAACTTATTAAAATATAGATTATAACATTTATTTCTGATGTATAATAATTGTAAATGACAATCTAAATAAGTATTGAAAATGGTTTGGAGAGATATCCGGTATCCAAATGTTCTGTCAAATTGTGTACTTTCATAGTTATAAATTATAATATAATGATAAGGATTTATCCTTGTATTTTGTTCTAATCTTTAACAATTAATATTCTTGTTGTGTTAAATGATTTTAAGATATCAGATAACTTAACGAAGAATTAGTTACAAACATGATATCCGGTGTAAATATTAACTTATTCTTAATATTGGTAAACAGTTGGTTTATTTACATAACAATATCAGTTTTATAATTTTAGTATAATTTAAAAGTTATTTAATTACATTTGTTATTCAAATTATTTTGTAGTTAGTAAGTTAAAATATTCTGTCAGTGAATTTGTAATTCCGGTGCGACAGAAAAGGCGCCATTTGTCGCTATAAAAAGACATGGACGGGTAGAAGGAATTCATTCTTGTTCGAGCCATAGTAGTAACGTTACTCTGCCCTTTTATTAGTGAGATCTAATTCAGTGTAACTATTTGATAGTTGCGGATAAGTTACACATAAGTTATAAGTAAAAGTGTTCCTGATTTTGTTGTTAAATATTATGTTTCATATTGTGTTTAAAAATACATAATGTTTAAAGATTTATTTATTTTATTATTTATAAATTATAAAACCCCTTCTGACACATGCATGTTTGCGCTATGGCATACCCTTGTGGGGTAACTGTACCGACATACAAAGACTCCTTGTGGCACAAAAAAAAATGTATCAGGATATTAGCAAACATTAGCCCTAGGCAAAGCTGTAGACCTTACTTCATAAAATATAAAATACTTACAGTCACATCATTATACATATTAGAGTCCTGTAAACTTGTTAAAAAACACATACTTATGTTCAAAAAACAGATGATATATTAATAGCAATAAACAGCTTAGAAAAAGAAATAAATTAGCACTACCTACTTAAAACTACCCTATCATTGTATAGTTCTGGGCCATACTCCATGGCAGTAAAATTATATAATACTTTACCTACAAACATAAGAGCGTTAGACGACTATAAAAAATTTGTTATTTCATTAAATTCATTTTTAATAAGCAAATGTTACTATAAATTAAGTGAATACTATATACAATTAAGGTAAACATAAATAAAAGCATAGTACATAATTATTATAATAGTTATTATAGTAGATTTAATAATATTGTTATGCCCTTACAGGGTGCATGTGTTGCTATGTTTATTTTTAAATATTGTAACCATGTAAATGCAATAAAGAAATAAATAAATAAAATTTAAGAAAAAAATCCAAAAAAAGATTTTAAAAAATTTCAAAAAAAAAATACTTGCATAAATCGATAGTAGTTACTACTGAAGGTAAAGCGTTCTGCTGCGGGAAAACAACGACTAAAAAACACGCAGTATAATCGATATGCGGCCTCCCGCAACGGCACGCCGCATAGCGGCTGGCCGAACAGTGCGTTGCTAGCAACGAATTTAAATATATCGTTGGTTGCTAGCCTTAGTCTCGAGTCTCACACACGGCCGCAGGTCTAGCTAGCTAGCCTGCGGTTACGGTGCATAAACGCATTCTCCTCCAAAAAAAATGGTAAACGTGGTGATTAGTACTTACCACGACAACTAGTAACGCCAGCACCTTCATGTTAGCTCTGCCTGCAACGGATCATGAGAGACCTATTATAAAGCAATGTAGCATAATTGGTGAAAGCTGTCTAAATAAAGGGGTGAAATGGGGACGTGTTGCATTTTGTGCAATATAAAATAAAAAATTAAATAATGATATTATTTATTTTTTATTTTTATGCTAGACTAGCCTTCCGCCCGCGGTTTCACCTGGCGTAATATTTTTTTTCAAATATTCCCCTCTTCCCCCTCCCATTTCCGGGATCAAAAGTACTATAATTATGTTCACCGGGGAGTGAAAGAATTATTCAAATCGGCTCAGTAGTTTCAAAATTGTTATTCCCGCGGGAATGAGACGTTTCCCGTAGGAATGTTATAGCCTATGTCCTATTCTGGGTTATAAACTATACGTGTGCCAAATTTCATCTAAATCCGTTCAGCCGTTTAGGCGTGATTGAGTAACAAACATCCAAACATCCACACTTTCGCATTTATAATATTAAGTATGATTAAGTATGATTTATAATATTAGTATGATCACTTGATAGGTACACAATTCACCTGATATTAGCCAGCCTAGCGCCATCTAGCCCCAAACTAAGCATTTGCTTGTGCTAGGGTGCCAGACAGCGGATAAATATTACTTAAATACTTTATTTTGTAAATACATAGGTACATATACATAAAAACACATAATTTTTTTAATTTATTCGTATGGCATAATTTATACAGTCGTTCAAAATTACTACAATAATTAAGTTTTACAATGTTAATTTATCCTTTAACTTCTGAATCCATGGGATAGCGTCATTTTCCAGGGAGTACAGGTCTGCAGGGTTGCCATGGTATTTCGTGAGGGGGCATTTAGTTACTATGTGCGTCATGTCCTGGACATCAGCTCCACACTCGCACGCCGCTGATTCGATCCATCCGCACATACTCAGGAAGGCATTACTCCGCCCGCATCCAGTTCGTGCTCTATTGAGTTGACACCATTCTTTTCTTGGGAGTGCAAATCCAGCAGGTTTAAGTATAGGGTTTACGGTGATTCCCATGGTGTCAGGGGGTTTTGCACTCCACTCTTGCACCCAACTTGTAGTAGTGTCGAAATTAGTACTCAACAGTTCACGTGCGGTCTTGTACGGTGGATGTCGCGATTTCAAGCGATGGGGTGGCGGGTCAGTGAACTCTGCGTGTGCCGGAAGGTTGGGGGATCTGTGGATCTTCTGGGCCTCTCGTACCAATATTTGTTTGGGGGATGAAGTTGTTCACGTCCGCAGGAACTGCCGCCCGTACCCTGCACGTGTCCCCTGGGTGGCGCTAAACGAACAACAAACCACTGGCTGCTGTACTGTTGCTTTCTTGCGACCTCACAGCACTAACAGTCGTTCAACAAAATCAGATAAAAACACATAGACCGGTACAAACAGAAATGTTCTTGCACACAAATGTTTGTACCGTGCCGGGATCGAACCCGCGACCTCTGGTGTAATAGCCGACTTCTCGACCATTACACCAAATGGCTCGTCAAACATAGAGCGACGCTTTCTGGTGAAATATCCCTCATGGAATATGCCGCAGTGGCCGCTTACCACCAGGTGGGCCGTGTCTGTCGGCCAACTGATGTATGTATAGCCTGACCAAGAAAATAAAAAACCTGCTCTGGAGGCGCCACATTATACAATGGTTATAGCAACACTTGGTTGCTATGGTTATACTCACAAAACAAGAAATAACGGCATGGTTGACAATTGACATCAGACTTTGACAGACAGCAATAATGAATGACATCTTATTGTTTTTTATTTGATTGTTGCCACTTGAAGAAATTAGTTCCAATATTTTTCCGCAATATGGCGAGGTTTTTTATTATAATGGTCGGGCTATAGCATTAAAATAAATCAAATACTTAAATATTTAATAAATAAATACATTGAGACCACTTATCCCCCAATCTCCTCCTTCATTTATCAATATAATTAAAATGACGTCTTATTCGAATAATATCATATTGATATTTAAATTGTATGAAATGATTAATTAGTTTATTTACAATTAAAAAACACCAGGGTTACTCTCTTGCCATACCCGCTTGAAACAAACATCCACAATTTTACGACAGCTGGCGAGTTTAATACTGTTTCTTAGAGAAGAATGTATTTGCCGCAGTTTCACCCACGCGTAATTTCTTTTTTAATATCCCCCCTACCCCCCACATTTCCAGGATCAAAAGTACCCTATGTCACCCGGGGATAGTGTAGCTTTCCAACAGCGAAAGAATTTTTGAAATCGGTTTAGTTTCGGAGCCTATTCAATACAAACAAAGAAACAATCAAATCTTTCCTCTTTATAATATTAGTGTAGATGTAGCTATAATCATTGGTTATCGGGTTGTTTTTAACTGTACATCAAAAAAATACTGATTGTGCATCCAAAAATACTGATTTTGCATCAAAAAATACTGATTGTGCATCAAAAAATACTGATTGTGCACCAAAAAATACTGAATTGCTAACCTAACCTAACCTTTGGTGTGTAATCAGTTATTTTGATGTACATTTCAGTATTTTTTTGATGTACACTTAAAAATATCTTGGATCGAGGTCTGCAGCCGTGTGTGGGACTCGAGACTAAAGCGTCCACTACCCACTAAACTCCAGAAGTTCCCCAAACACCCGAGTGGGACGAACCGGTGCCCACCTTTTTACGATTTACGGGCCGGAGTTTCTAAGACTCTATTGAGCGGCGTGCGAAGAGGCTTATCGGTGACGATACTATGGAATCTTTGGTCGATCATCGTAGGAAGATTGCTTGCCTCTCCGTATTTTACAGACTCCACTTTGGTGAGTGTGCTGCTCAGCTGCGCGATTCGGTTCCGCCAGCTCCATTCCATCGTCGATACTAGACTCGGTCAGAGACTCCATTATACAGTGGAGATACCGCGCGTACGGACTAAGCGATTTGCTGCATCTTTTTTGATAGGTACGGAGTAAGTTTCTTGCCGGTTCTTCTCAATACATAGAGCAACATTCCGAATACGGATTCGGATAAGATTTTTTATTTTGACCGCCTCCGTCTCCTCCGCCTCCGTGGAACAGCCGCTCGGGTATAAAAATACGGGGGTCGTGGGTTCGATTCCCGCCTTGGGTCGTTGGTGGTAGGGCTTTTTCAGAGTCCGACTGGCTAGCTACCACCCCCACAGGTGAAATCTGCCGCCGTAACAGCTCTGGCTGTGTTCCGGCAACATTAATGTGGGAGCCAGTACACTTGAAATCAGAGGCTCGAAGATAAGAGTCTATAGTCTGGCAGCACATTAAGGGACGCATCCCTCAATGGAATAGGCCGCAGTGGATTGAGAATCGCGCTGACCATCAGGTGGGCTGCCAACTGACCTAGTATAAAAAAAAATTATTAATTTTTATCGATTCATAATGCATCTTTGAATGAATACAGCATATTTTGAGTTTGATTGGATCATGGTATCATAGTATCCATCTTAATAAGTCATCAAAATAAAGAATAACTCTTAACAACTGTCACGTTTTATATTCTGTGCTTTTACGTCAAAAATATTTATCTTATAAAATTATATGTACACAAAAGAGAAAATTTTCTTGTTCTATGTACACAAATGTTTTTCTCCGTGACATAATTATAATTTATTTATTTATTTATTAATATGGTACACCAACAGCATTATTATACTAATAAACATAACAATTTTATTATAGTAAAGTATTGTGCTTATAATTACCTATATTTTATGCTAATTATAGGTACCTATACACATCTTTGGTAACAAAAATTATGAAACTTAAATTATTAGGAACTTTTTTTTTCTTTTTTTAAAATAACAAAATTAAACTTCAGTGAACTGAAACAGCTTCAGCAGTTTTCTTTTGGTGACAGGTAAGGAATCGTTAAAAATATTCAGTCAACTAATTACTAAAAATTACTAATTACTACTACATACTACTAATACTAATTAATAAAAAAAATATTTGTATGATAAGATAAAAAGTACATATTTATTTTGCAAATATAGCCTATTTTCACTCGCGCGTAATTTCTTTTTTCAAATATCCCGCGGGAATGAGACGTTTCCCGTAGGAATTTTATAGCCTATGTCCTAATTCAGGTTATTAACATAACTATACGTGTGCCAAATAAATCCGTTCAGCCGTTTAGGCGTGATTGAGTAACAAACATCCAGACTTTCGCATTTATAATATTAGTAAGATATGTATTAGTAGGATGAGGCAGAGCACTAAGTACCAACACAACTTACTACAACATGACTGACACACGAAAAAAAACAATTACTATTTTTTCATCCGACACGGGATTTGAACCCAGAACTCCTGACGCGTTTACTTATAGAGTAAAAGAGAGAAAATAAATGACAAACAGATTGATTAATACTGATTCAGTAGAAACAGGCCTCTTGAATCAGTTCAGTTCTCGACTTCAAAGGTGCAATGTTTGTGCTATAAAACAAATTAGGTAGATTTTATGTGCTGGTATGGTGAGGGTGACCAATTATCTTTATTAAAGCGTTCAGTCTCAAACAAATCAGGGTCTGTTAGCACCAAAACCAATACAAAATAAAAACCTTCGAGAAGCGAGAATATTCCTCCCTAAGCGCTTGTTTCGCTTAAATAATTTATGAAAATAAAATAAGTCCTAATACTTGTCCTAAGTAAGACTTCGATGACTCGGTCATATTGAGAGAATGGCTTCAGATCGAAATGTCAAGAAAGCATATCTCGGAAAACCTGTTGGTCGATGGCCGGTTGGTCGCCCTCGCTACCGGTGGAGTGACGCTGTAGATGCAGACCTCCAAGAGCTTGAACCGGGAGACTGGCGCGAAACCGCAGGGGACCGAGATAGGTGGCGCTATCTTGTATCGGAGGCCAAGACACACTTTGGGTCGCTGTGCCGGGTCCGGCCGTTATGCCCCCATTCCGGGTTGCCCCCGGCCGGTATGCCCCCACGTTTTAACGGCAAACTGGAACAAATTTTCTTAAAATGTGGGGGCATACCGGCCGGGGGCAACCCGGAATGGGGGCATAACGGCCGGACCCGCTGAGCCACAGGAGTAAGTAAGTAAGTACTTGTCCTAAGTATTCCGAGGCCCATGGTCACCATAGAGCGCACACGCAACATGGCCTTGCAGAAAGCGCTTGTTTCGCTGAAATAATTTGTGAAAATAAATAAGTCCTAAGACGTGTCCTGCCTATTCCGAGGCCGATGGTCACCATAGTGCGCACACGCCACATGGCCCAGGAAGCGAGGTGAGTCTGGACGTACACAACCTGCGCCGACGGAAATAACCCGACGCCCGATGAACATGCTTACAATAACATTATTCAATATGTTGGAAGAAGTGAGTAGGTTGAACGAGAGTAATCTCCTCCGCGGAAAAAATCCAAAAAATCTGGATGTTACAACCTGTGTCGACGAAAATAGCCCAACTACCTATATTTTAAACTCAAATTAGGTATGTACTATTTTTTTTTTATACTATGTCAGTTGGCAGACAGACACGCTGCCCACCTGATGGTAAGTGGCCACTGCGGCCTATTCCATTGAGGGACGCTTCACCAGGAAGCGTCGCTCAATATGCTGCCAGACTGTAGGCTCATCTGATCTTCGAGCCTTTGATTTCAAGTGTACTGGCTCCCACATTAATATTGCCGGAGCACAGCCAGAGCTATTATGGCGGCAGATTTCACCTATAGGGGTGGTAGCTAGCCAGTCGGTCTCTGAAAAAGCCCTACCACCAACCAGACCCAAGGCAGGAATCGAACCCACGACCTCCGTGTTTTTATGACCGAGCGGCTTAGCCACTGCTCCACGGAGGCGGTCATTATAAAGTAAAGTAAAGTATCAGCCTATTAATGTCCCATTGCAGGGCAAAGGCCTCTATCCTTGAAATCAAGTTATCGCTACAACGATGGGTACTGGCTTAATCACCACGCTTGCCAAATGCGGATTGGTGATCACAAACCCGAGCTGTGTCCGAAAAACCCCTACACAAAGTTAGATTTAGCTCGACCCGGGAATTGAACCCAGGACCTCGAGATCTCGGTCGGCGCATACTAAATTACCATTATAAATTGATACTTATAGTCTTTTTTAGTCAAATCAAAAGTTTTACGATTGTGTTAGACGAAACTCGAACCAATATTACTAGATTTTATGACAAATAATTTATTGAATTAGAATGAAATAAAACAATGAATAAGTTTCAGGATACATTAGTTTATTAATTATTTACAAAATAATACTCTTTGGTATATGCTCATATATCAATATTAAATTAACATAAGTTTACCTAACTTATTTATACGAATTGCACTTTACATAACTTACAAAGTTGACGACTAATTCCGAGTACTTAACAAATGAACTGGATTTTAATGCTGTTGAAAGAAATGAAAAACATTTATTGGTCAAGAAAAAACAAATAGAGCGAAACAAACAGATAGAGCGGAATAGAAAGGAACAGAAGAAAGAACTGGTAATGTACAAATAATGTTATTTTGGAGTCGGTATTCGGCCCATCATCAGCCTATATACGTTCCCACTGCTGGGACACAGGCCTTAGCTCAATTGTGAGATAGTGTGGGCCATACTCCACCACGCTGGCCTAGTGCGGGTTGGTGGAGGGGTGCGTAAGGCAAGTGACCAACCTTAATGTCAGATGTTATCAAGCCGCCAAATGGCCTCTGACTAGGCTTGACGACTAATATTTATATTATATTAAATATCAGCCGGGACCAACAGCTTAACGTGCCTTCCGAAGCACGGAGACGCTCGAAATTAATGTCACTAAATATGGTCAGAATGGTCACCCATCCATTAACCGACCGCGGCGTAGGTAGCTTGACTTTCGTTATCGCTAACGAACCACTGTCACAGCTGCGCCACGAGCGCCTCTGCGGTATTCGGCCCATAAATATATAATAATTCTTAAATGATCAAAATAGATGTCTTTTCCCTACAGTAGGAAATTAAATAACTGGCCCATACTTTACTTTTTACTCTACCAACCAGACTTGAAATAAATATGTAGTAGGTACTTTTGTGTCAATTAAAGATGGTTTAATGAACTACGTTTGAAGATTTTGTTCACTTTTCAGTTCCAACGCCCAGACATGTTGTGGCCACCCAGTGCGACCCTTCCCTCTCTTCTCTGCTGAAGCATTCTGTAACAATGAGCAAAATGTTTATAAGAAAATGTTTTCTAGTTTCAGCAACTAGCGATTAATTAATAATTTTTATGTTTTTTATGAAAGAACTGACAAACTGGTCGCGTCCTGTGCGTTTTAGGAGAAACTTCCTGCCGCATACGCTAAGGTTGTGGAATGAGCTCCCCGGCGAGGTGTTCCCACGAGGCTACAGTATGGGGTCCTTCAAGAAGGGCGTGAAAAGGTTTTATCAGGTGGGCAATGCACACGTGATACCCCTGGTGTTGCAGGCGTTCATAGGCTACGGTGACCGCTTACCATCAGGTGGACCGTACGCTTGATGGACAACTTTATGGCATAAAAATAACGACCTTCTGACACCTGATGGTTTTTTTTATGTCACCCGCGTGTCGCCTGATGGTAAGCAATCACCGCCGCGCGCCGTTGCGTTGCGTTGCCAGCCTATGGTGGTATGGGGGTGTGGGCCTCCGGCACTCTCACAAACCAGACAAAACACAAAAGTTAGTCACTATAAAATTAAGCTGGTGTTATGTTAGAGGGTGGTACTTCACCGGACGAGCCGGCCCATTCGTACTGTAAAACAGCATAGCTCTACCACTACCAAGCTGGTAACACGCTGGTAAGTGATCAATACAATAGCGCCCATGGACACCTGTAACTAATCTGTTGTCCGTATTTATAGGAAATGAGAACGAGGGGGAAGATGAAGGCTATGGGTAATGGGGATATATTTCTATCAATCCATGGGATCTGAGCATTATCCCGAGTTAAAAAGAAGCTTACGTAACCCTCCCTAGTGTCTTTGTCAAATTTCATCAATATTAGTTTATTGATTAAGGAAAGTTACTTTCGAATTTATAATATTAAAGTATAGATTATTAATATTGAAAATTATGACTTTTATTGGTAATTAGGTAATTCCACCGAAGAAAAGCCATAGCTACATCTAGTAATAAGTAACTAATTTTCAATACAAAATACAAATAAAATTATCATAATATTTTCCTTACTTTAACCCAACCTTTGCGGCATAGACCATAAAAAACGCGCCAAAACATTCTTACGGGAGCCATGTTTTTTCCATCTTTTTTTCCTCCGCCCTGGGACCGCGTCAATTGGCCACACGTGTAAACGGTGCTAATCAATGAGGTTTGTTTTACGAAAAAAAAGATGTTAAACGCGTCTTTGAACTTTTCATTATCTGTATTTTAGAGATCCGTTAATTTGACTGAATAGATGTAATAAATTAATTTATAGAAAGTGAATGCATGCGATCGTTCTTAGTCCTGGTTTTAATATCTCTTGCCCGAAGTTATTAAAAAAAAACTGGTGTAGCTGATTTAATTCATTGGCAATATTACATTAAATATCGAAAGATACACCTTTAATTGAGCATTTTCTAAACAGAAAAACGCCAATCACAAAATGTTGGGTCCATCACTTAAAGTGCGACCTAATAGCCACTGCACCACGGACTCAGTGTTTACCCTGTGTTTTGTTTTATAAATATCAGTTGGCAGACAGAGATTTAAATCTCTGTTGGCAGATAGGCACACAGCCCCCCTGATGGTAAGCGACCACTGCGGCCTATTCCATCAGATAATCCTCCCTGTAGACCCAAGGCATGAATTTTTTATTTTCACCTACGGAACCTCACAAAGAAATAAGTTTCAAGACAGGATCACGCTTGGCCCGTCTGTATCTATTTAAGGATCGTTTACATATTTTTTTCCATCGCTCATTGGCCGTGTCTGCGCATAGATACCAGCACGCTTCCACACCAATTGTAATTTAATACTCTGTTAAAACAATGATACAGTTCATTTAGGGCCGGGTTTTTGTAGCGAAATACTTTGTATTTAAGGTCCAATTTGAAATGTTAGCGTATCAGACAAACAGACAAAGTTAATTACAAATGTAGTAATGTAATGTAGTATTTGTACTTACAAAAAAAATGTTTATCCGTTGTCTAGCAACCATAGCACAAGCTTATGCTTAGTTTGGGGCTAGATGGCGCTGTGTGAATAATGTCCAGGGATTTATTTAATTCGCAATTTTAATTCTACCAGATCTGTTCACAGACAGGCAAGCCCACCTAAAAGTAAATGGCCATTACGGCCTATTCCATTGAAGGACTCTTAGCCAGGAAGAGTTACTCAATGTGCTGCCGGCTGCCACAATGTGTGGTAGTGGTAGAGCCATGCTGTCTTACAGTACGAATGGGAAGTACCACCCTCTCACATAACACCAGCGTGAAATAATAGTGACTACTATTGTTTTTCGTCTGGTTTGTGAGACTGAGAGTGCCGGAGGCCCACACCCCCCATAGCCCCATAGGCCGGCAACGCAACAGAGTGCAGGAGGTCCACACAAAGGCCGGCAACGCATCAGTGATCCCTCTGGTGTTGCAGATGTCCATGGGCGGCGGTGATTGCTTACCATCAGGCGACCCGCAGGCTCGTTTGCCGCCTCGACATATACAGCGTGGAATTTTAGTCGTTGTTTTCCCGCAGTAAAATGATTCTATCTTAGTAGTAAAATAGATTAATAAAGTTTTTTTTTAGTTAAATCAAAAGTTTAACGATTATGATAGACGAAACTCGAACCAATAGTACTAGCTGCGTCGCGAACGATCACCGGCCGGGGTCATTGCCCTTTGCGTTTATCAAAAAATTATAATTTACTATTTAATAACATTTGGTTTCTATTTACTAAAAAAAATTCAAAAAAAATACTTGCTGAAATCGATAGTATTAACTGAAGGTGAAGCGTTCTGCTGCGGGAAAACAAAGACTAAAAAAACACGCAGTATAAATTTATTCAGCAGCTACGAACTCCCCTTGATAGAAACCACACTCCGAAGCCGGGACTAAAATTATTAAATTAGCTTCTTATCGATTTTCTAAGTTCTCTTTGGTCATGGCGTATTCTACCTTCTGTATAAATCACTCGTCTTACTACCTGATAAACAAGATAACAACGTCAATATTTCATGACAGACTCCTTTAACGTCAACAAGTGTACAAAAAACACTAAACAAACTCAACTAAACTACCTCCGTGCAAAAAACGAAGTCCAATGTAAACAAATAAGAAACCGTCTATTTTTGTGTTTATGTGAACAGGTACGAAGTTAAATATAAAAGACTTACCTACTGTGAGTAAAATACAATATTTTTGCCGGCTCGTCCGGGGAAGTACCACCCTTTCACATTTATTTATTTATTTAAGCTTCATTGCACAAATCAAGTACAAAGGCGGACTTAATGCCTCATGGCACCACATAACACCAGCGTGAAATAATAGTGACTAGGTACTATTGTGTTTTGTCTGGTTTGTGAGTGCCGGAGGCCCACACCCCCCATACCCCCATAGGCCGGCAACGCATCAGCGATCCCTCTGGTGTTGCAGATGTCCATGGGCGGCGGTGATAGCTTACCATCAGGCGACGCGCCTGGCTCGTTTGCCGCCTCTGACATAAAAAAAGACCACCATATCAATATATCGCGGACTAGACTTCAATGATGAAGGCATTTTTCTTAAATTTTGAAGCTGTTTTGAAGCTACCAGAAGCACAGTTAGTTGGAATTATGATAATAAAAAAGTCGTTTAGCTTTCGTACCAAGAATATATACTTTTACAAGTTTTCCAGAGTCTTCCTTCCTTTAATTTATTAGCAGCAAGCTTGTGTGGTCCAAGTGACAGGATCAAAATTGTGTTTAATATCACCCGCCCTCGGGAAAATATTTTTGTGTGTAAATAATTACCAAGTATATCGTTTTGATACGCTCGTGTCGCAGCTGTGACAGTAGTTCGTTAGAGATAACGAAAGTCAAGCTACCCACGCTGCGGTCGGTTAATGGATGGGTAACCATTCTGCCACATTTAGTGACATTAAATTTATTTCGAGCGTCTCAGTGCTTCGGAAGGCACGTGAAGCTGTTGGTCCCGGCTGATATTTGCTATATGTAAATATTAGTCGTCAAACCTAGTCAGAGGCCATTTGGCGGCTTGATAACATCTGACATTAAGGTTCACTAACCCGCACTAAGCCAGCGTGGCGGAGTATGGCCCACACTATCTCACAATTGAGATAAGGCCTCTGTCCCAGCAGTAGGAACATGAATAGGCTTTTCTTTATTATTATTTTTTTTCTCGTATTTTCTTACTTCCTCAAACAATACCGTAAGTAATAGGTACATTAATCATAAAAGAAAGTTAATTAATCGATCTAGCTAAAAAAAACTACAAAACACGTTAAATAAGAGAATCTGGACTCTTATTTTAGTAGTTTGTTAACACGAAGATATTTTTTGTAATTAAAACATTAAGTCTTCCTTTTGTACTTTTGTGTTGTGCAATAAGCAATAAATAAATAAAACTATAGGCTAAAGGTAAACAAAACAATTTTATTATATTTATCCAACATTGATGTTGGTTGTTAATAATATCAAACGATATATATTATTGTTTTTAAAATCCTGTATTAAAATACTTTATGGTCATTAATATTTAATAGAACTGGCACTACGCTCGTCCCTTGCACCACTCCTCCAATCTCCTAATCTAACGCAGCGAACCACATGGCCCGGGCCTGGCAATTTTATCGCACCCGATATAGCAAATTGCATTATAAACACGCCGTCGAAACAAATACTAATGTGGATAATCATTCGTTACGTTTAGTTAATGTTATCGAAAGCGAGGCTGAAGTCGGAAATGGATGTTTGAAATTTTAGGTGTACCTACTTATAATTAGTACACTAGATACTATGTAGATTACGAGTGAAAAAAGAAACAAGCTTCTTGCCGGAGTTTTTTGATATAATTAACTTTTCTAACCGGTTGTAGAGTTTATTTTTATAGTACACTAATTGATATTAATATAGACCGGCCACAGATTAAATTTTAATTCAAGTTAGCAAAGCATACGGAAGTGCAGTAAGAGGACATTCAATAATCCCTTTTGTGTGTAAAGGGAAAACCGAGTTTAGTGGGTAGCGAATAACTTTAGTCTCGAGCCCTTTACACGGCTATAGGTCTTTACAAAGCTTAAAATCCCTATCCGTAATCTGTAATTATTATAAAGAGAAAAGATTTAATTGTTTGTTTGTTTGTATTGAATAGGCTCCGAAACTACTGAATCGATTTGAATAATTATTTCACTGTTGGAAAGCTACACTATCCCCGGTGAACATAGGGTACGATCGAGGTCTCCCGCGCGTGATCACTTTTGGAAAAATATACCGTGCACGCGCATCGTGACTTCTTAGGAGCGGCGCTTGTAAACGTGAAAATACTGCACAGGATTTTAGCCTTTAAGGTGATCACGCGCGGGTGACCTCGATAGTACATTTGATCCCGGAAATGTGGGGGGAAGAGGGGAATATTTGAAAAAAGAAATTACGCGCGGACGAAACCGCGGGCGGAATGCGCCATCGATCGATGCAATGAAAAAACACCAATGTGCATCAATATTGAACCAATGATCTCTTAAATAACATTGGAATCCAGTACAAAAATAAAATAATGAGTAAAAGCACACTTGAAAACACATGTAGTAATAAAGATAGGCCTGAAATCTGAAACTCGAGTGCGGCGCCGGTAAGTGATGCTGATAAGTCGCTTTCCCTCGAGAAACAGACGGTTGGAGATTACGCACAGTACTTAGGCACTTGACTTTCACCCACGAGTTACTACTGGGTACTGACTGTCTTTTATTTTAGAGGGGTGTATTGTCAAACGTTGGTTCACAGAGTTTTTAACCCTTTCCCCGCCACGCTTTTTTCCGAAAATGGTGCACCACACGCCACGACCATTAAAAAAAAAATTCCAAAAAATTATTAGGTTATACTCAACTCATTCAGGCAGGTAAAAATACAACGTTTCTTGATCATGTTTTTTTGTCTGATATATCAGACATTGGCGTGGTGGGCACGAAAATGGTTTGTCTGATATATCAGACATTGGCGTGGAAAAGGTTAATCAATGCATCTTGTCCTAGTGCAATTTTTGAATTGGACAACTCATCCCGCTGATATATTTTACGTCTTGTAAGTACGGACATGAAGAAAAGTGGTTTAGGCACATTAGGGCTAATTCTCAATATGGCAACCGACTCGCTAATGGACTATTTCTCAATTTCATTATTGTACAGCTCAGCTTCACTGCACGCGAAGTTCTCATCAAAAACTAGCTAAATAACTACTTTTCATAATATCTATACTAATATTATAAAGAGGAATGATTTATTTCTTTATTTGTTTGTATTAAATATGCTCCGAAAATACTGAACCGATTTATAAAATTCTTTCACTGTTGGAAATTATTCCCAAGTGACGTAGGGTACTTTTGATCCCAGAAATGTGGGGGGATAATTGACAAAAGAAGTTTGTTGTAAGAGGGTGATGCTTTCGTAGTCGAGACGGCCCATTTCGACTATTAACAGACAGCAACTAAATAAATGAATACCTTTTTATTTGGCACAACGAAAACTATTATTATTATTATGTAGGTACATCTTCAGATCTCGGGCCCATGGGGACCCGGTCCTTTGAAGCATGCGTGTTAGGAGCCTATATTGTCCCACTGCAGGGCAAAGGCCTCCCTACCCTCTTTCCATTTTTCGCGGTCTTGGGCAATGGTGTGCCAGTTGGTATGAAATGAGTCGAGCTCATCTCGCCACCTCCTTCTAGGTCTACCGCGAGGTCGGACCCTATTCGAAGGTATCCACTCAGTGGATATTTTGGCCCAGAGCTGATCAGGCATGCGGCAGACATGACCGGCCCAGTCCCACTTCAGTTGTGAAGCCTTCCTTGAGACGTCTGTCACCAAAGTCCGGGAGCGTAAGATTGTGTTGCGAATACGGTCTGTCAACTATACAATGACATGAACTATTTACAACTGTCAGTAGCACAACAACGAAATCGAGTCAGTTTACCATCAGCAGATGGTCAACAGCGAAGAAGTCTTCAGGCGCTTGAAAGTGCTTGCGCACCGATGACTCAAGAAGAGAGCCGAGCAGGCTTGAATCGGAACTTACCGTACGACGAATTGTGTTGTTTTGTGCACGCCACAGATGGGGAGACTTGACAGAGAGAAGGGACGATACAGATATATTTGTAGGAAGCATCAAGCAGCGCACTTGAGAAAGAGCTTTACGCAAATACCAGGGGGCTTAGACAAGATGACATCGCTTCATAGCTGGCGAATTTCGCTAAGTCCAATTTGTATGGATTTGACAGGAAAAGTCACGTGGTCAAACGTTAATGAAATGTATGGGATTTGACATTCGCTATAGCAAATTGAGCGACAACGAACGTCATAAATGCCACTTGTCTAGGGGGGCAGGTGCGTCTCCCGAGTTTCGGTTCGTATGCGGGAAGGCGGGAAGGAACATGGGCAGGTGGCGGGATATGTCTAGCATACATCAAATTATCTTCCGAAAGCTGGTCGTTCCTTCTTGCTCATAAATAATAAAATCCTCACCTGTGCATTAGAGTCAGCATTTCTTCTCCTCGGAGGGGCGTGATGCAGCTCAGCCCTGAAGCCTCCTGCCGGCTCTCCGTCCGTCTCCAGGACCTTGAGGAGGTAGGAGATATACGACGTCGCCAGACGGAGCGTTTTTATCTGGAACAAAGAGAAGCATTTGAGCTAAACTCACTTCATTTAGCCAGCCGTGCCAAAGGATAGAACGCCTCGGTGTTGCGACCGTTTTCGTGGCCATTTAGGCTCCTCTTTCGCTTGCCATCAGGCTTAAAGGAGATTTGAAAGTTGATACTTCCTGAAACTTTGATCATGACTAGATACGTAATATGTCACATATAGAGCTAATGAGAGTATTGATGGGATTGGGCCGACTGTAATAATCACATCGTAGTCTAGGTACATGACTGTGTTGTGTCCTACAACGCATAATAAGGGCTATAATTGCACCAAAATTGGCATTTACCTACTATTTATAAATAAATATAGGGTGTAATACTGTCTCCTAAATTGTATAAACATAATATATTGCCGGAACACAGTATGGTGTACTGCAAGGTATTGTTCTAGGCCCAAAATTATACAGTGGTGGACATATAATTAAAGACACCGAGGAGATATTAAGTTTTCAGATGTTACCTACCCTTTATACTTTTATTATAATACATTTATTATGTTGCAATATTACTTAAATTATTCTTAGGGTTATCGTAAAATGTTGGATGTAAAATAAAGATACAAAGATGTTCTTTTATATTTTTTTTGTTGGTTAAGTTTATTGCAAGCAGTACGAACGAATACAAAGACTTGGCCAACTAATTAAAGACATACTCATTAAGTAACTATAAAAAAAATCAACTTAGTAAATTTTGAAACGATCTTGACTTTAATATATTTTGGACGTATTTTAAAAACATAAAAACACGACATTAATATTTTGTCGCATGTTCTTTAGCAGCAATTAAAGGCCAACCCCGCCTAGGCATTGATTCCTTTAAATTATTGCAGGTTTCAATCGAAATCTGCACCCATGCCGTTTTAAACGTCGAGTAAAGTTGATGAACATTACTTGTATGTTTTTTGTTAGTATTTTCTTCACATTAGATCACATGTTTTCGATCGAGTTAGTTTCGGGACAGTACGGTGGCCAATCTTAAACTGTTACTTATTGGCTCCGAAGTAATTCTTTGACTCCTGCTGAAGTGTCTATGGGATCGTTATCGTGTTGAAAAGTCTATATCACCGACAAATGGTCATTCGCGTAAGAAAACATGACTTTTTCTTAAATACTCCTTTATTAAATTTATTCCTGCTACCTTGTATTTTTTTTTATTAGGTTCACACCGTTCCCAGAAAAACTTCTTTAAATTTTTGTATTTCCCCCTCAACGTTTGACTGTTTTCTTTGTGTACTTTGGATGCATTTTTTTTTCTTTGGAGGACGCCTAACGTTAACTTTTTCTTTAGAGTTAACCATATAATTAAAGTTCTTCGGAAATAAACACATTTTTTCCTCAGTATTTCTGTCCAGATGTAAATAGTTTTGGGCAAATCGTAATTTTGCTCCGATTTTTTTCTTCCTTCAGAAGAAGCACCTTAGGAAAAATCTTTCAAAAAAGTCTGACTTCCATAATTTCCTTATAATCGTTCTGTTAGATAATACTTAAGACCCCTTTACACCAAATACTTCAAAACGCATGACTTTTGAGCCATTTGATGGGTCTTTTTTATCCAAATGATGCTATTTTTGTGGGGGTTGTTTTTCTCGGTCTAGATTTCCTGGGCATGTGAACCGTATAAAACTTCTTAAAATGCCGGATATCGTCTATAACCATATTTTAGAGCATCGTAAGTGATCTTTTAATGTACAGTCCGACCAACCTTTGATATAAAAAAAAAATCAATTTTCTCCCTTTACAAGGGAGAATCAAAACTTTTCTCCTTTCCCATACTAATTAATTTTTATCACAATTATACTTAAAGCAATTTTAAAAATAAGCTAGTTTTTGCTTGTCAAGAAAAAAATCTGCATAATTGAAAAAGTTAAAGTACTCCTTTTATGGTTATGCTTACTTTAGAACATGAAATACGCACTGTCTTTAATTAGTTGACCAACTAAAAATGTATCGACAAAGTTTGTGTTACATTTGAAAAAGGAAAAAAGAATAAAATATTGCTTTAATAACTTTTTTGCTGTCCGCATTTTAAAAATACGACAACAGTCTACGTATGAAAACCAATAAATATGGAATCAATACTATCCTTGGTCCCTAAATATCGTTTATTTTGTTGTACGTAGTCAACATGAAGAGTGTCTTTAATTATGTGACCACCACTGTAAATAAATACGAGGACAGCCGGTCAAAGTCAGTGTTGCGGCATCTATAAAACACCACATTGTCAAGGAATAAAAGGTTCACAGCAGGGTGCACTACTGTCTCCTAAATTATATATCCTAAAGCCAGAACACAGAAGTTTTAAGGTGTACCTCAAGGCACTTATCTAGGCCCAAAATTATTGAATATATACTACCACAGCCACAGTTACGGTGTTATACCAAAATAAGTAACGTATACACACCTTAGAGAGCTTAGTATCGGGCGGGACGTTGGGGATGCGACCCCTGAGGTCCGAGAAGGCCACGTTGATGCTCTGGTTGCGGCGTTTCTCTTTGTTCGTCGTCTGTTGACGACAGAAATGGACCGGTTAACATTTGATAAGTAACGACTAGTAAATATGGGGGAAAACTGTGGCTATGTGCTGGTAGTTTTCTATTTTAAGAGATCTAGGATAATTGTTAAGTCATAGTAGAACGTGAAATTTCAGATAACATTAGCAATACTCAGGGGATATTAAAACCAAACTAAATCAGTTGCATAAGTTCTTATAGAATTCTTGTTTTGATCATCATTATCGCTATCGGAAGAGATCGCTATTATATCAACGATAAGTCCGCCTATTTTGAACAGCTTTTATATGTTACATGTTGTCCTAAAGTATTTTGTGCAATAAAGAGAATCTATCTATCATTATGTTATGATCTTAAGGTACAACTAGGATAGCAAATACACATAATTATGTATGAAGAATCCCTTCTGATCATTTCACCATCATTTTCCTGCCCTTATCACACCCTAAATAGGGAATATAATTTCAGTGGATAGTTAATAAAATAATCAGATCAATTATCTTGTTTCATCCCAAACAAATAATTGCTTTGATTTTTGCTCTGGGTCGAGCTCGGTATCTAAAGATAGGTGCAATCTGGCGCAATAATGGTACTATAGTCCGCGTCAACTTAATTGACTTGCCTGAAGTTAGCTGCGGCTGCGAGCGTCGTTTGCGCAGGTGCTCTGACACCTACTTTTGTGTTCTGCGCAGGTTCTCGCACGATGTTCAGACAAGCCAATGAAGTTGACGCGTATAAAAACTGTGTTCCGGCAATATAATACCCTCCTTCTTTATTGCTACGGCGCCCAACCAAATACGCAGGACATTTATGCTACAGTGAGTGCGCAAGCACAGGTGCACTCCTTATTACCTCACTCTCAGCACGGTGACAGCAGTCTGACACGTCCACGGAGTCAGTCAAAAATATACTATTACTAGCTGACCCGGTCAACTTCGTATCACTTAGGTAGGTACTTGAGTTTTTTTATCGCAAGTTTTCCATATTTTCTCATCGTTTAAACCTTCCCTGGACTTCCACGAATATTTCAAGACTAAAATTAGTCGAGTTTTAGCGAGAATAACGAACAGCAATCCATTTTTAATTATATAGATAAAATACAAACATTATAAATACATACCCAGACCGATGCAAACATTTTCACGTACACAAATGATAGTACCCAGAGTCCCAGACCGATACAAACATTTTTTTTCATGCACACAAATGATAGTACCGTGCGGGAGTCGAACCCGCGACCTCTGGTGTATCAGCCGACTTCTCGACCATTACACCAAATGGCTCGTTGAACTACTTATCTAAAATGAAAATATCTTACCTTAGAAAGCTTCGTATCAGGCGGCACATTAGGTATGCATTCCCTCAGGTCTGAGAACGCAGTGTTGATGCTTTGCGTGCGCCGGCGTTCCTTCTTATTGGCCGTCGTGCGACGTTTGACCACTCGGACGAAAGAGGGGGCGGGTCGGTCGTAGCGGAGGGGGAGGGGCTGCATGTCGCAGTCTAAGGCTGGGAACAATAGGGGGTAAAGGTACAAAGATAGATAGGAAAACCAAACACGATGTAAAATGTAAGGATAACAAATATAATGTATGTGATTTTGTGTGGTTAAGAAATGAAAATTATAACAAGACAAATGATTTGTATCTAGGTCCATTTCCTGTGTTAGAGGATATAGAACCTAATCTAAAATAAAGCATATATTATACATAAGAATAGAACTAAAAAGTTCATAGAGTAAGGGCACTCTTCTCAGGGGAGGGACGCCTAACGTTTCAGGGGAGGTGTGATGGATAAGATAAGCGATTGTAATTAGGAATATCACGTAGTGATCGTGACAAGATATCTTCCCTATACGTTACGGTATTTCTCCTCTGAAACACGTAGCTCACGTACAATATTAGTATATAAGCTGCACCCACCATAATAAAGAGGATTCATTCACTCTACACAAGACTGACTTTCATTGTGCTACCTAATCTACCCATCAGCCTCCATCTCATGGGGGCCCTGGAGGCCCAACACCACATATCTATCCTTAATTTTTTTTTTTTAATATCTCTAGACATTATTCACACAGCGCTATCTAGCCCCAAACTAAGCATTAGCTTGTGCTATGGGTGCCAGACAACGGATAAACATTACTTATGTATATACTTTTTTTTTGTAAATATATACATATTATACATAGAAACACCCAGACCAATACAAACAGACATGTTCATGCACACAAATGTTTGTACCGTGCGGGGATCGAACCCGCGACCTGTGGTGTAATAGCCGACTTCTCGACCATTACACCAAATGGCTCGTCCAATTGGATAAGTTAAGCATAGTTCTTAAGATGCTAATGAAAGTAATTAAACTGAAAGGTGTGCCGACTTTTGACCGCCTCCGTGGAACAGTGGCTAAGCCGCTCGGGTATAAAACGGAGGTCGTGGGTTCGATTCCCGCCTTGGGTTTGGTTGGAGGTAGGATTTTTATAGAGTCCGACTGGCTAGCTACCACAGGTGAAATCTGCCGCCATACAGCTTTGGATGTGTTCCGGCAATATTCATGTTGGACCCGTACAATTAAAATCAAAGGCTCGAAGAAGGCCTACAGTCTGGCAGCACATTAAGCGACGCTTCCTGATGAAGTGTTGACACAGAATTGGGCCGCAGTGGCTGCTTACCACCAGGTGGGCTGCGGAACTGTCTGCCAACTGAAGAGTCATATAAAAAATCTGTTGCCAACTCACCAGGACCATTTTGTGCGTAGGAGTGGTGCATGGGATGATGGTAAGCGTCGTAAGGTTCGTTCCCGGCCATCTGCATATCTTCATAGCCTGTAACAAAGACATTTTCAATAACAAACTATTATTTATTCATAGGCCTTAGAAATGCACTTGTGAATCGTCAATTTTATTATCATTGGTAAATAATGAGACTATATCGCTCTCGGCATATTAAGGCTGCGTCCCCAGTAGGCAAACTTTTAGTGACAGACTGAGTGAGCCGCAAAGTGGCGAACTGTTAGCTGCAAACTCAGATCAATTTTCGTGAGTCGTAACCGGTACCGTGTTGCTGGGAGTCGGCCGCTCACTGAGAATATAGTCGGCGCGCGTAAACTGCGTACAGTGAGCGCAAAACTAGCAAACTGTGGACACTCCATTTGTAATATGTATATGTCAAACTGTTAGTCTGCCGCTAACAGTTTGCCTTCTGGAGACGTAGCCTTAATCTATCGAGAAGAACCGGTAAGAAAGTCAATAGTTACTCTTTTCAATGGCCAAAACTTTAACAATTATGAATCAATACAATCGCCATTTTTTTATGTCAAAGGCGGCATACGCGCCTGATGGTAAGCAATCATCACCGCCGCCCATGGACATCTGCAACACCAGAGGGATCGCTGATGCGTTGCTGGCCTATGGGTGTATGGGGGTGTGGGCCTCCGGCACTCTCACAAACCAGACGAAACACAATTTTAGTCCAATTATCGTTTGCCTCCCCCTTTTATGAAACAATTAAGTATGGTTTTATACTCACTGTAGTTTCTGCTAATATAATGAGTGTTGTCGTGATAAACGTCCTGGGCATCGAACTCGTGACCTTCTCCGTTGGATGCTGGCCAGTACACGCCCCCGTCCATTGGGCTACCTGTGAATGAATATTCTGTTTGAAGTTTGAGTTACACAGCTTGGAACATCGGCGTCAGGTCGCATGCCTTTCGGTCTTTACCGGATTCACTTCGGAGAGTGTGCCATGGAATTGCACAACTTGATTCCCCCATCCCCTTTTCAGCATAGGACAAGCAGACAAACTACACGACGCCATAAATATACAGTCGAGATTCCATTCATACGAACGGAGCGATTTGCGTCAACTTTCATCATGAGAACTGCAAAGCTGTGGAATTCATTGCCCGATTCTGTGTTTCCTATTGAGTACAATATGACGGTCTTCAAGTCACGAGTTAATAGGTACCTTCTAGGCAAGCATGTGACAGCTTAGGCCGCATCAACACTTTCCATCAGGTGTGATCGTGGTCAAATGCAAGCCTATAAATACCTACATTATTAATCGCAATTACAAAAGTAACAGAGTGAGTCTACCAGGGTTGTTATGGATGAGAAATTTCGGATAAGTACGGATTGGATTCTTAAGTGCATCTTTGAATCCTATATCAATAAAACTTACCTAATTTGATTTTGATTGGGTCCCTGCGACCAATTAAAACTAAATATATTATGTGTATGTGACTTATTGAGTTAAGAAATTAAATGAGTTACCTATATGCGCTGGTTGGCAGTAAAAGGCCTGTTCGTAGCGATCGAAACCCTCGTCAGAAGGAGACATGCTGCCATAACTGGACATTTCTGAGGAAAAAAACATTATTTTAATATAAAACATCACCTATAATCCAATTTGAAAAAATCTAAAATATTGTCTAATATTAATGCCGAAAACTTGGCTAGGAGGAGGCGCCATAACCGCAGGCTAGCTAGACCTGCGGCCGTGTGTGGGACTCAAGACTAAAGCGTCCACTACCCACTAAACTCCCCCGGTTTCCCCTTCACACCCGATTGGGACGAGCCGGTGCCAGCCTTGTGGCTATTGAACAGTCCATCCCCGGGTACTCCGACTTGAGAGGTCTCAAGTCGGAGTGGTGCCTAGGAAGGGCCACCCAAGAAACAGGAAGCTAGCCATCTTTAAGTTCATTGAATACCGCAGGATATAGGTATTATAGTGCTGCAGTGAATGCGCCAGCACAGGTGCACTCCCTATTCCCACACTCTCATAATACGTGGAACAGCAGTCTGACACAAGTTGCCACGACCGAAGGAAGATCAGACCTAGGGCCAAAGGCGTGGTTCCCGAGGCATGATTTTTGATATCATCCGACATTTAGCTTTCCGCCCACAGTTTCACCCGCGCGTTATTTCTTTTTTCAAAATATCCCCCCCGCCCCCTACATTTCTGGGATCAAAAGTATCCTATGTCGACCGGGGATAGTGAAGCTTAGCTTTCCAACAGAGAAAGAAGTTTTCAAATCGGTTCAGTATCTCTGGTTGCTCAAGACAGGGAGCAATGGCGTAATCTCGTGTTGGAGGCCAAGATCCACTTCGGGTCGCTGAGCCAGCGGAGTAAGTAAGTAAGTAAGTTCAGTATCTAGTTTCGGAGCCTATTCAATACTAACAAACAAACAAATCTTTCCTCTTTATAATATTAGTATCGATTTTTTAGGTACATAAATAGCTTAATACTTGTGCCTATAGTCATTTAGGACTGGTTACGTATCTAGTATCGTATCTAGTCCGCCCCGGGCGGCACTTTTTAGGGGGCGGCAAAATTTACTGGAGGAGCAAAAAAAAAATTACAAAAAGGGGCGGCAGAATTGTAAAAAAGGGCGGCAGAATCGTCTTCCGCCCCGTGGGATGTTTGGCCCACTGGAGGAGCAAAAAAAACAAAAAAAGGGCGGCAGAATTGTCTTCCGCCCCGGGCGGATAACACCCACGCTACGCCACTGAACCAGATATTTAATAAAACGGAAGTTTTCCCAAAATATTAACCTTTACACAAAGTTTACGAACTTGTAAACATTTATCCAGCTGTATCTTTGTTTGAGACAACGTGCTAAGCACATGTTAGTTATGGCCACATAATAATATAATGTCCTCCAAGCCAAATATTTCGGCTATGGCGGCCAATCTGTACACTTGAAATCAAAGGCTCGAACATCAGCCGAGATCTGTCTTTCCTACACAATAGGTCAACTAAAGCTCTTCAAGGCCAGAATTAACGGGCTTTTCCTAAGCAAGCGCGCTCCATCGTAGATAGTTAGCACCGCATAGTTGTTTAACATCAGACAACTTTGTGGTCAAGTGCTAGCTTAGTCCAAATTAAAAAAAAAAACAGAATAGCAGATGAGCCTACATTGAGCGACGCCTTCTGGTGGAATAGGCCGCGCAGTGACCGCTTACCATCAGGTGGGCTGCGAGCCTTCCTGCTAACTGACGTGGTATAAAAAAAAAATTCTTCAATGTGTGTATAGTACGTCAATACTGGTCAATAAAATTCTTCTTTCTTTCATACGTTCCATAAGTAGGCAACCCGCAAAATCGGACAAGGACATGTGGCAACGCTAAGCAATTAATCTTACTACCAAAGGAAAGAGATAATTAAACTTTTTTAAGAATATCATCAAAGACTACAACGTCTACAACAGTAGGTAAACGAATAAGTAGACTAGACTACCTAACTACTGTATGCAATTGGAATAAATCATGATACCGAAAGTTAATACTTAACTTAAAACATCTTTTGTATATTAAAAAAATACTTGCTCACCTTTTAAAGAAAAAAAACAGAATTTATTAAACACAAATACACATCACTATTTTTGTGATTAACATAAAATATTTTTCATCGTCACTTTTCAAAATTGCACAATATTATTTTCACAAAGGAACACGCCCACACTTTTTTTTATTAAAACTTTTTCACATCACCTTACTTACTTTTATTACTTTTTATGTCATTAGATACACTTTTTAGTATTTTAATAATCATAAATAGAGCATTTTCATCAACGAAAAACACAGTAAACTTTAATAAAACACTGATTATTATTTTACAAATAAAAATAATTTCAGTTTTTGTAATAACACATTTGTTTAAAATAAAAAGGTCGTAAATTGACCAGATGTCATTTTGACATTTCGAACGCGCGCGCTCCGAGAAAAATATTTTTCAAACTAAACCACAGATGTTGTAGAAATTGATCCCTAAAATTGTTTTGTGGGAGGAGCCTGTCCAAGGGGAGGGATCACAAGATTCGGGAAAGAAGGACTTATAATTAGATGAAGGATATATTTGAGCTTTACAATGGAGACTAAGAATCATTTTCGTTTGAAGTTTGATGTTATTTATTGGCACACCAATGTATTTCTACTTTCTTTGTTATTAGGGATTTTCTTTAAAGTTGAAACCTCAGCCTAATACAATAAAGTGTTTGGCCATTTATATGAAAATTACCTATATACTTATCTACTAAGTATTTTACACTATTTATCCCTAGGTGCGACTGCCATCTGACCTCCGCAATCCTAAACAGAGGGACTCGACCACTTGTATCTAACTACACAGTTATTTTTTTTGTCAGAGGCGGCAAACGAGCCAGTGGGTCGCCTGATGGTAAGCAATCACCACCGCCCATGGACATCTGCAACACCAGACGGATCGCTGTTGCGTTGCCGGCCTATGGGGGTATTGAGGCTGTGGGCCTCCGGCACTCTCACAAACCAGACAAAACACAATAGTAGTCACTATTATTTCACGCTGGTGTTATGTGAGTGTGACACGCTTGAGAGGAAAAAGGCCCTAACGGAGGGAAATTTGTCCGCCTAGGCTCCGCGGGACAGCGTGGTTCCACCCGTATGAAACCCGTGGTCGCGGGTTCGATTCCCGCCTTGGGTCTGATTGGTAGGAGGACTTTTTCAGAGCCCGACTGATCAAATTATTCGTCCTCAGTATTTTTGGAAATGTCAAAATTGACAACGGTGCCAAACCGTCGCTAAGGCTGCCTGTCCACCAAAGCGGAGCGAGGCAACGGAACGGAGAAACGGTGAAATATTAACCAATAGGATTGCAACTCCCTGTGTGAGCGGGGATGTTGTGATCCTATTGGTTAATATTCTTCCGTTTCTCCGCGTCGCTGCCTCGCTCCGCTCCGGTTGACAGGCAGCCTAAGGCTGGTTTCAGAGACACGCCTACAAGCATGCGAACAGCGCACGTATCAGCAAGTATCGCTGTTCTTGTAAGATAGCGACGATTTGAACTGCATAGAAAACCGGCAGTGTATAAGGCTACGCGCGTGCCGCCAGCGTTACTCTGAAACCAGCCTAGTGATGTTGGTTTCATATTTTTCAATAGAAATACTGATTGGATACGGCAGCTGACACAGCGCCGTGGCGTACTAATGAGTTAGAGCTCTTATTCTTGCATTAACTCATGCATGAGTCATACAAATCTGCCCACAACTCCGCCCTATCCTCCTATTGGCTTGCCCAACCCTCCAATGAACGCCACACCTATCCACAACAAAGCTAAGAGCAGTGAAGGAACTTGCACACGAGTTAATTTTTACTATAGGTAAACTATAAGTACTCGTGCCAAACAGAATAATAAAACGTGCAAATGAGATATTAGCGCAGATTATGATATCTCTTGCACTTTCAACGTTTATGTATGACGTCATACAGAAACAGTTCGCGTTATTGTGAGTTAATAGGTCTGAAGTATGGTAGATGTACAGTCAAAAGCACGTCAGACGTAACACTTTGGACTTTGTACCGCTCTTATGTCGGGGGAATAAGTGCTATTATCGAACTGCAAGTGTATACCGTGATGTGCTGTTGACCGTACAATGACGTTCAATAAACAACTGAACGTCATTGTATTTGTAATATAATGTTAGACCTTAGCATATAAAAATGATTTTTTCAAATTCTGGTCTTGAAATTCAGAGTGACGGACGCACACATTTTTGCCAATTTTTCATAACTTGAGAGGCATTAAGTCGGGGTGGCACTAGGGACCGGACCTTAGAAACCAGGTGACCCTCAGACTTGGCTCGGGCCACCTGTGCAATGCGGGCATTTGGGAGCTACCCCCGCCGGCAGGTCAACCCTTAGGCTGGAGAAGGCGTCTCACGTAGCCCGGCCGTCTACGCCGGATTGGAACCAGCGAGGGAGTCCTCCTCGCGCTCCCGCGTCCCGCTCCGCTGCCTGCATCGGCGAGATAACTTTTTCGCTGTCTTACTGGTCCTACTGTATACTATGACCTTCCCATTCCTATGATATAATATTTCTATTTGCTGATTGCATTTCGTCGTGTTATGCAATTACGGGCGATAAACTGGAATTACGGAGAAATGGGATAAGAATAGGAGTCAATTGAATTATAATATTATTGCGGGAGTGCTATACAATTGCTTCTTTTTTAAGTTAAACTCTTTAAGTTGCTAATTAACGAATGGATACCTATTTAGGCTAGAAATTGCTCATATAAATAGATAAATATGTATCTTTGGATATTATTCACATAGCCCAAGCTAATACTTAGTTTGCGGCTAGATGCCCAAACTAAGCATTATTGCTTGCGCTATGGATGCCAGACAACGGATAAACATACTTACCTATATAAATACATATGTAAATAAATACATATTTTACACAGAAACACCCAGACCGATACAAACAGACATGTTCATGATCATGACACCAATTGTTTGTACCGTGCGGGGATCGAACCCACGACCTCTGTTGTGATAGCCAACTTCTCGACCATTACCTACACCATGGCTCGTCAAATCCATCAATTTATCATTTAATTAAACTGATAAATAAGGCGATAGTAATGATGTTAATAATTATAGACCCATCTCAGTATTACCCGTTATTTCGAAAATTATTGAAAAATTAATTAACAGTCGCCTCATTAACTACCTCGAACATTTTAATATACTGTCCCAAAATCAATTTGGTTTTAGGCGGGGGAGATGCACTGAAGACGCTATTGTGACTTTAACATCAGCTATAACCGACTCTTTAGATGAGGGCAAGAAATGCTTAACTGTGTTTCTAGACCTCAGGAAGGCATTCGACACAGTTTCTCTACCTACCCTTGTAAGAAAACTGGAATCCATTGGTGTGCGAGGTATCGCCTTGTATTTACTAAAAGATTATTTACGGGGTCGTAAACAAAGGATAAAAATAGATGAGTGTGTTGGGCCCAACCTTATTCCTCATCTACATAAACGACCTTACAAATCTTGATATCAAAAACGGTAGGGTAATCTCGTATGCGGATGACACAGCACTAGTTTTCACGGGGTCAAACTGGAATGCTGTGTTTGGAAGTGCCGAAAATGGACTTTTAAAGGTGTCAAATTGGCTTTAAGCAAACCTTTTGACACTAAACACGACCAAAACAAATTATATTTGTTTCTCAATTAATAAAAAAACCCAACCGAATAATGACCTAATTTTGAAAATACATCAATGTAAAAAAACTGATAAAAAAAGAGACTGTGCGTGTACCAATAAAGACCGAGTAGTGTCGACTAAATATTTGGGAGTCATCTTGGATCAACACCTTAACTGGCATTTACATATTGAAGCTATGAGTAACAGGATAAGAAAAATGACATGGATTTTTAGGAAGCTCAGATATATCACAACCAAAAAACTTATCAACCAAATTTATATCACTTTAGGACAATCAGTAATTGGATATTGCATATCGATATGGGGAGGTGCAACCAAAACTAAATTCATTGAAATAGAAAGAAGTCAAAGATGTCTACTTAAAGTAGGTAATGCACTTTAAACAATTTAGATTTCCTACAAACGACTTGTATAAGTCCTGTGAGCTTCTATCTGTTAGGAGACTGTACATTCTGTCAGCAATATTAAGACTGCATAAAACCCTACCATATCATGAGCCCTTAGTTAGTAAAAGAAGAAAAGAAAAGGTTGCTTTAATTAAAATAAGTAGAACAGAATTTGCCAAACGTCAATATACAAGGAACTCAGCAAAGATGTATAACCAACTAAATAAAATCTTAAATATACACGGATTAAATTTGCGGGAAACCAAAAAAGTAGTTTTGAAATGGTTAATGAATAAATCTTATGACGACACTGAAACTTTTGTAAAAGAAATATTTTTCTAAAACTAATTTAAATTATTTCGATACCTTTGGGTTCATTTGGCGTAAAGACCATTTTGGCCAAATTGAGTTATATATATCATTTTTTTCAGAATTTTTTTCTCTATCGATCTGTCTAGGCGAAATAATGAAATTCGCAAAAAAAATGTTTATACGACCCACATTTTTCTTACTATAATGTCTTGCAAAAGGTAAATTTACAGTGTAAATGCCAAATAATTATTTTTTGTAGAATTGTTATGATGTATCCACCATGATTTATATCACTCCTGGGCGTACAAGTCGACGTTAATCGTATATGGTTTTTACGCCATAGCATTGTAAACATAATCCATTATATCGTTTAAATAAGACGTCGTACATCCAAAAGTTCAATAGCGTATTGATGTAAAGACCACGTTCACTGCAAAAAGCACTTTACGCCCAACACACAAAGTACAGAACTAAAAAACTAACGTGGCACAAGTCAACGGAACAGCGACAGAAAGAAAAGCGAGATAGATCGATACCTTTGGGTTCATTTGGCGTATCAACTAAAACCTGACTATTCAGGAGAGTAGAAAAAAAATTGTATTTTTTAATAAAAACTCATAACTTTTTTGTTTTTGAAGTTATAAAGAAATGACCAATAGGAAAGATTCTTAGAATTAGGTAATGTAGAAGGCTAAATGATCAAAATATATCTTTCTTGTTTGGTTTCGAAGTTAACCTTGGATTTACGTCAAAAATAAAATAGTTTTTGGTTTATACAACCTACGAATATTGTAATAAAATTTACTGTGTACGTCGTATATCCAACTTTGGTAAATTTAAAATCACAATGACTGACCTAAAAACCCATAGATGTAGATTTTTTGTATTAAAAGCCAGTTATAATCATGGAACAACTGAAATCTGACTATTAAAAACAATCCTATTACTCCCGAAATATGTAGGAACTTAATAATTGTAAGCCTCATGCCTAAACTATGATCGATTTAACCACTCAACGCCGAACCGGCACTCGGGTGCCGCATAACAATAGATTTTCTATTGTGTCTAGTAATCCGGGGCTAGAAGGATTAAATAAAATAAAGCTACCCTAATACGAAATCAATATGTATTTATTCTTATTATGGCATATTGACTGTTATAACAGTAAAAGTTTAACAAAAAACATCATAATTAAAATAAAATAAAAAACATTTTATTTTTATTTAATCTTTAATGCACAATCAAAAGTACATAAGGTGGACCTAATGCCAAATGGCATTCTCTGCCAGTCAACCTTTGGGCCAAGCAGAAAAAATCTATTGTGGGAGTGTTAATGGGCTAAAAAGTGAAAATAATGCAGTGAACTATATAATTATATAATATAAATAACTAAATCCTCAACAAATTAATATAGCGTAGGTATAACATAAATATGATACATAAATATTAATAATATATAATAAAACCAAAAAGAAAGACGACGCAGTTAATGATTGGGACAGGTGGATGACGATGCTAGGGAAGTTTGGAGATAATGTTTTCGGAGAAGGATTTTAAAAGCGGAGGAGCGGGAAGACTGTTCCAAAGTTTAATAGACGTTAGACAAAAAGAGTTGGAGACAAAGCCGGACCGGTAAGAAGGAGTAGCTAGAACTGTTTTATTCGAGGAGCGTAGCTGACGGGAATGTGTCGAGCTCTGGTCGAGCTAAGAAGCTTGAACTTCGAATTAAGGTAAGGCTCCGGCTTATGATCGTTTAGGATAGAAAAGAGAGTAGTAAGAATTCTAACATAACGTCGAAATGGGATAGGTAATCAATTAAGCTTGGTGCGAAAGAAAGAAACGTGATCAAACTTACGTAAGTTGAAAATGAACGATCTAACTTGTCGAGAAAGTCTTTGTTTAAGTCAGAAGTACACCCATCCGCGTAATCAATTAAGGGAAGATTAAGGGCTTGAACAAGAATGATTGTAGTTGGGATTGGAAGGAATTTTTTTAAAATCTGTACAGAGCTCGCAAAGTGGAAATTACTTTACGACTCAGTTCACCTATATGTACAGACAAACTTAGTGTATTGTCGATATGCAGGCCTAAGTCTTTGACACTACTGCAGAAGGGAATAGGTACACCATCAAAGAGGACAGGGGGCAAAGTGTCTATATCAAGCCTACGAATATAGTAATACAATAATGGCTTGACATTTATTCGGGTTTACTGCAACGCCAAACCGATCAGACCAAGCAGCGATGGAGCACAAATCTTTGTTGACAGCAGCTTTGGCAGAGTCAATACCACCTTGAGGGACGCCTGTGCTAAAACCGCACCAGCACAATACTGTCTGATCAACCTTCACCGCTTGCCGGCGGTTACGGAGATAAGAGGCAAACCATTGAATTGATAATTTATAGAAGGACATCATGATCGACAGTATTAAAGGCGTTGGAGAAATCAACGAGGACAAGCACAGTTAACATGCCTTCCTCCATGCCGTCTCTAAAATACTCTGTTACCTTAAGTAGAGCTGTGCTGGTGCTATGACAGGAGCGAAACCCAGATTGAAATTGACAGAGAAGATTGTTATTAAAAATATAGTTGAAAAGTTGGGAGTGCACAACTGCTTCCAGAATCTTGGAGAGGAAAGGTAATATGGAGATGGGCCTAAAGTTGTTGAGATTAACGGGATTCGATATCTTAGGGAGAGGAATAACGTGTGCTTTGCGCCAAATTGCTGGGAAAACCCCACAGGTAAGGGAGAAATTAATAATATGAGTAATGACTGGGAGTATGTGATCGAGTAGAACCAACACCATAATAGTACGACTGATCTCGTCATAACCAGTGGCTTTGGATTTAAGGGAGACTATAATTTTTAGAATTTGATCCGAAGAGACACTAGAGAGAGTAAAGGAATCTATCTGAAGAGGGGGCAGGGAAGTAATCTCAGAGACAATAAGAAGTTTTCTGGTATGATCTAAAGAAGAGGAACTAGAAAAATGGATGTTTAAATCATCGCAAGAAAAAGAAGTACCAGAGAATGAAGCCTAGAATGCTGCACACTAACGGCCTAGAATGCTCATAAGTTGAGTTATTCCATATTACTATGATTAAGTAGAAGTTTGAATTATTAAGTGTCATATTATGATTTTTGTTTTGGTTTACGTGACAATTTTGTTTTTTTAATTAATTTTAATTTAGATGTTTTTTTTTGTTAAACTGTTTAACAGTCAGTATGCCATAATAAGAATAAATACATATTGATTTCGTATTAGGGTAGCTTTATTTTATTTAAATCGATCATAGTTTAGGCATGAGGCTTACAATTATTAAGTTCCTACATATTTCGGGAGTAATAGGATTGTTTTTAATAGTCAGATTTCAGTTGTTCTATGACTATAACTGGCTTTTAATACAAAAAAATCTACATCTATGGGTTTTTACGTCAGTAATTGTGATTTTAAATTTACCAAAGTTGGATATACGACGTACAAAGTAAATTTTATTACAATATTCGTGGGTCGTATAAACAAAAAAAAATTTTTTTTTGACGTATATCCAAGGCTAACTTCTAAACCAAAGAAGATAGGTATGTTGTGATAATTTAGCCTTCTGCATTCCCTTATTCTAAGAATCTTACCTATAGGTCACTTCTTTATAACTTCAAAAACAAAAAAGTTATGATTTTTTATTTAAAAAAAAAAACGTTTTTCGGCTCTCCTGAAAAGTCAGGTTTTGGTTTATACGCCAAATGAACCCAAAGGTATCGATTTAATTAACCTATTCCATGAATTCACACATCAAACTCACACTTTCACCTACATAATCATACCTATCCACAGTGACATCCTCCCTTGTAGGCACGTCAACTTGCATTAAAAGTTAGTACTATACAATACCTTTCCGCCGTCCGCCTGTGCTTGTCCCACACGCTGCGCGCGACGCACATCTGCGCAGCGCACGCACACAGCCCCGCGCCGCTACACGGCACGCGCTTTGCGTACGCGCCAACAATTTGCTTACGCATTTTTGCATGCGGCCGACTTGAGTTTATATTGCGGATACCCACTCATTTTTAATTTTTCAAGTGTGTACAATTACAGACTTGCATTCACAGACTGTATAATAAGGAATGGTACTTACTATCTAGTAACGCAAGAGTTCGATTATTAATTATAAATAAAATTATGTGTAGGCTTAATAAATTATGTTATCATTGTAATTGTTATTATTCCATTTATTATTCTATTAACATGTACTTACCTATTTTGATAATTAATATTTTTATTTTGTAATTCAAATTATAAACTGAAATTGCATTAAGTACACATTACAACATAATATTAACTTGTTATCGTGTATGGAAGAGCGGGACCTCCTGACACAAGTATCTGCGCATACTTAATAGGCGGTCTCGATCACTCATGGCATAATGTAATATTGTGATTGTAAATAAACATTTTTTCATTTTTTCATTTTTTTTCATTTTTCATAAATATATTAGTATTTACCATCAGGTGCGTCAGACACTTTTTCGTACATTTTTCAGGTTTGTGATCGCCAATCCGCATTTGGCTATCGTGGTGATTAAGCCAATACCCATCATTGTAACGATAACTTGATTTCAATAATAATGAAGGCCACCAATGGCACAGAATATATACTAAAGTCAATGGGCAAGTGAAGCAGGCACACAGCCCCTTATGCATGATAAGCGGCTACTGGGACCTTTTCTTATTTACTATTGTTTTTAATAAGCAAAACGTGTTCCGGACATGAAGAGGGGGATTATTTAGAGAGCCTTTTGTCCAAGGACTGCGACATAATGTTGATGGTGATAATGGTCTTAACGCCTGGAAAAAATGTTATAGCAATCACACAAAACGTTTAACATTTGACATTGTCGAAACTTCTTAAGGCGCTTCTATGAAAACTAGTAATATTATACTCGTCTATAGCTGCAATTACAATTTGTGTATTCAGTTTTATAAATTTAACTTAATTATAATTTGATTATTTGTCGCAGTGGCCGCTTACCTCTATAATGACCTTAAACTTCCAACCAGACCCAAGATGGGAATCGAACCCACTACTTCTATACACGACAGACCTTGAATATTGTATTAAATTTTTAATTACTATCTATCACTTTCAACACACGAGCTACGTCGCGATAAGTTTTATCTAATCTTAGTAAATGTATTAGAAACAAGGATTTATAATAAACTTACGAAATTAACTGTTGGATTAGTAATAATATATATCATATTCATTACGCACCATGGGCATACGAACAGTCGAAAGTCCCGCAAAGACTCACAGGAATACCCACTAAACCCCCCCGCGCTCCTGCATCGCCTCCGGCAGCGTCGCTGGGCCTTGCATCAGCTTACTACCAGGGACACTGCAGGGCAGCGTTACCAGTTTTTTTTCTTGCCAAGTCGGAACTTTCGTAGGTACTTTTTGAGTGAAAAAAGCGGGATTCTTCCGTCAAAAGCGGGACATAGTAAAAAAACGTATATAATCAAAAGTTTTCAAATATTTATCTTTTTATTTGACTTAAAATTACGTTTACGTGACAATAGATAGCAAAAGTAGCCATAGAAAATGTACCTATTGTAAACTCTTATCTTCATTACGCGCCTTTCTTTCTCAGCACTCTGCACGTACGGTCGAGTTCTCCCCGAAAAGCGGGACTGAGCCTGTCCCGCGCGGGACATTTAATTTTGATTTAAAAATCGGGACGTCCCGCCAAAATCGGGACGTCTGGCAACGCTGCTGCAGGGCGACCTGCCTACCTCTTACAAGGCGGGCCCCGCTTGCCTCCCCCCGGCGGAGGGAGGAGGCTGGACAACAACGGCCGGGAGCGCCTGGTCGTTGCCGCCCGTAGGAAGCTTGGCCTGTGCAATACAGGAGGAGGAGATCCTACACCTCCTTCCCGCAGGCCATTGCTGGGGATTATTAGATGCATATATACCCACCACAAATAAATACTTAAATACCAATACACATCCAGGCATAGAACAAACATGTTTGCGGGTGGGATTCGAACCCACGACCCTGGCGCATAGGACAGAGCGTCACTATCAAATGCGCTATCGAGATAGTCCATGTTCATAATGATGTTCATTACATGTTTACGTAGTCATTATATATTTGTAGCGGGATTCGAACACCGAACCCCAGTCAGTAAAAACCAGTAGCGTAGCGATGGGGAGGCGGGGGGGCGGTCCGCCCCGGGCGGTACTTTTTAGGGGGCGGCAAAATTTAACAAAAGGGCGGCAGAATTGTCTTCCGCCCCCCGCTGCGTGTCTGTTTGCCAACTGGAGGAGCAAAAATAAAAAAAAGGGCGGCAGATCTGTCTTCCGCCTCGGGCGGCTGCCACCCACGCTACGCCACTGGTAAAAACCAAATAACTATACGCCAGCGAGTCGAATAAAACAAATGTTTACAAAAACATGGAATGTAATAAATAATATTGGAAATTACAAGCCAATTTACCTTATTAAATTACAAATGCGTACAACTGAACCTTAGATCAATTACAAAATAGAGTTGCGTATATTGTTTTCTATTAAGAGAGAAAAAAGCAGCGTTAAGCAATGTCCAACTATTTATATTTCACTTCAGTTGGCAGACAGACGTCCGAGGATTCAGGCGACTGGGACCGCTACAAAGCTGGGACCGCGGTCCCAGTTGCCTGATTAGTTTTTATTTATTTATTTCGTCAGGCGAGTGGGACCACCCGTAATTTTAATCACAAATCCATTGTTGAAATACAAGATTTAGTACAGTTCGCACAAAAGGTGTCATAAATAAAACAAAGTTATGGTCCCAGTCGACCGATTCAAAAATGTTAACAGGTAACTGGGACCGCGGTCCCAGTTACCTGTTCCTCTCGCCTCCTCCTCCTCCTCCTCCTCTCGCCTGAATCCTCAGACGTCCACTAGACAGACCTTTGTTAAACTTATTAATTGATTGTGAAAAATATTTTTTTCACAAAGAAATACTACTAAAATTAGCTCCCCGAAATGACGTCGGACCACATTGAAGTAGACTTAGTTTTCACTGATAAACTCTATTTAGTAATTTCTCTATAATTCGGACACAACTTAAAAGTTACAATTCGGAAAACTAACAATTTCAGCTATCATAAGCCCTTATTTCGATTACAATAAGTCATTTTAACTAAATGTTTAACTTCTGAAATTGCCAATGTTGTATTTAACACTTTCACCGCCACGGATTAACCCATAAATCCGACCGAGGCGGAGAAACGGTTAAATTAAAAAACACGAATCAAACATGAAAACAGTTTTGTCTTTTAAGCTATAACACAATAGCCCTTATTGGCAATGATATGTAATAAAACATGATCTTAATCCAGTTTAATTTAATATAGGGCTAGCTAGACTGACAACTATCGAAAAGTGAAAAATAAATTCGAATCGAATTCGAGTTAATAATTTAGTTATTTTCTTTAGTTCCGCTATTCACCACAGAGGCGCTGGTCTATCTAAGAGTTCAAACCTACCAAAAATATCTAAACATTGTGAGTGGTTGACCAAAAAGGGACCTGGAGGGATTGGAAACTATTATTATTATTATTTTTTATTATTTTTTTTGTATCTGTGGTCTGTTAGCTTTGGTCTATAAACCAGAATATTTTTAGGCGCCGTAGTGTTTTATACGAATTTTTTTGTGAACCGAGGCGTAATACATCCTCTAACAAAACACGAAACTTCAAACCATTGAGTTACAAGTACTTCAAACGCGATTTACTCGTTATCAATTATTTTCCCTTGAGGTCCCTTTTTGGTCAACTACTCACTTGACAAAATCACTCTTAGCACAATACCCTAATGTGTAAATATCGTTTGTTGTTATTTATTCTCAAACAACAAATGAAAATGCAGGTTGATTTTTGTCCAATGTTCAGATATTTTTGGTGGTTTTTAACACTCAGATCATTTTGACGCTGACTATACAATTTTTCTCGCCTTTTTTAATTTTATCCATATAAGGCTTACTGTTGCACTATTTTTAAATTGCGACCCTATTTTACAGTTGTTTTCTATGAAATTTTGTAAGTCTGTGCAATTTATGTAAAACACGTGTAGCTTTCCCGCTTTTTTACCAGCGCCATTTTGAACGCTTGTCAAAAAAGTTTTCATGTCTCATTTGCGTTTATTTTATTTATATAATGTAAACATCTAATATGCACGAAATACAATAACTATCAGTACTTTTTAATCACATCATTAAAAATAGAGAGGCTGATTATAAATATTATAATATTTGTGTATCAATATATAGTTTTTCTTTTTATACATATAGAAACACTTATACATACATTATTTCAAGATTGTTATACAGGATTTACATAGTCGTAGTTAGGCATTTATTGTAAAGATTTATTTTTTTAAACAGTATTACAAAAAATATATATTCGGTAGGCAAGAATAGGTACAATTAATTACATTACAATACTAGGAAGCTATAAGGTATATTACATTTTCCTTAATAAAGAAAAAAAATCCATGAATAAAAACAAAAAAAAATTAAAAAAACGAGATTTAGTATCTTGTTTTTTGATTTTACATTTTCATCATATTGAACAAATAAACAAACAAAAAATCTCATTTTAATTTATTTTTGATGAACACGACAACTTTTGTCAATAGTACTATAACAACATAATATTGTTATTGACTTAATGAGTTATTTTTTAAATAAAATAAATATAAACTAGAATTTTTTGTTTGATTAACAAATTACATTTTACATAAATAGGTACTATATTATCTAATTTTCTTTTTAGCTTAATAAATCAATTTATATTATACAATATTTAAAAGTCCATAATACCAGTTGTCACACCATTTTCAAGCCATTGGTATGACAAATGGAAAAAACATTATATTCCCCTCAAGTCCAAAAACATTAGTTTCCTTTACATATGATTTTAAATATTTTAATTAAAGATTTTACTTTTAATATAAATATACTTCTCCAGTTCAAAAGCCGATCTTTGATCGCTTTAATTTATTATAATTTAGATATTAATTGTTAATTTCAAATGTTACATTTAATTTTAATAATTAGTTATAAAATACAAATATGGAAATGTTAAACCCATAAATTGTAATTTTAATATGTATAATTTATATATTTTTTAAATAAACACTTTCCTAAATGTGTGTTTGAGTAAATATTATATAACAATACCTTACCTAATATATCTAAGTTTTAATTGTGATATTAATTTGCCTAATCTACTATTTCTAAACCCACTTTGCCAATACCTAAACATCTATTAATCTTCACAGGGTGTCATTCAAAATCGATACATCTATACTAATATTATAAAGAGAAAACATTTGATTGTTTGTTTGTATTGAATAGGCTCCGAAACTACTGAACCGATTTGAAAAACAATATATTTAACTCACTGCCCACTAAACAATAAAAATATTACACTATCTGTCGCACTTTTGAATAGTAGAAGAAGCACAGTGACGCAGCACTGTCGTCTCGTGTCGCACAATGACGCCACGGATGCGTCTATCGCTAGAGCATTAATAATGATGCTTTCTCTGTCGCTCTTACAGATGAGGCATAGTGAAGCTTCACTATCACGTGTCTCTGTACCAGCAGAGTCTATATGTGACGCCACAAATGCGTCTACCGCTAGAGTATCAGTAATGATGCTCTCTCTCTCTGTCAGTCTTACAGAAGAGGCATAGTGAAGCTTCACTGTCGTCTTGTGTCTCTATAACAACAGAGTCGATATTTGACGCCACATATGCGTCTGCCGCTAGAACATCGCACACCATTGCCATCTTTATAACAGAACAGCTATGCCACACATGCGTCATCCTCTAGCAACGTATGCAATGATTGTTAAACAAAAGTATATTAAAGTGCTTATTACAGTTTTTGTGTTAATGTGACAGCTTTACAGAAAGCAATGTAAAAAACAAGGTTAAACATCGTCATTTTATTTCCATCGCATATACTTAGTTCTATTTTAATTAGATTTTTTGACAGATTTGAGTATATTTGTCTGCTAAAGCCTGTACAATACATCTAGATAATGACTAATTCTTATTAGTTATTTTATTACTCATACAAGGCCAACTTTGTTATGTTGTGTAAGTCATGACCCTTATGATCGTGTTACATGTTGTATTACCTTACATCCGTTTTTCTACAAACAAAACATATTATCTACTAGCCTTCCGCCCGCGGCTTCGCCCGCGTGAACTACAGGACGTTATCCCGCGGGAATATCTTTATAAAATGTAGCCTATGTGTTATTCTGATGTATGAGCTATAATATTGTAAAGTTTCATTAAAATCCATCCAGTAGTTTTTGTGTGAAAGAGTAACAAACATACTCACAAACTTTCGCCTTTATAATATTAGTAAGATTGTTCATTATGTTAATATTGTTAACAGACACGTCAAGTTACCGGATTCTTCTCGACAGAAACAACATTGACTTAATATTTGATTTGATATTAAACACTATTATACTTTTCGACCTTTTTTCAAATAGTCGTTGTCCGTATTGGTATCGGCGATACTTTTTTTATAAATATCGGTATACGTGCCGGCAAACACGTTGATCATCGGTCGACGGAATGGGGGAAAGGTGCACTTGCGCGTGACCAATAGCGCGCGCGAATCTTCCGGACGCCTGCGTGCGCTACTGGTCAGAGGTATGCTTCTGACCAATAGCGCGCAGGCATGTCAAAATTTGTGTTCTGCACAATCTTCACCCGATAGTCAAGAAGTTTGCCGGGGCCTGTATAGTATCGGCCAAAGTGCGTATCAATGCATCCCATACATATAAATAATAAATAAATAAATAAATCCCTGGACATTATTCACACAGCGCCATCTAGCCCCAAACTAAGCATTAGCTTGTGCTGTGGGTGCCAGACACATTACTTATATACTTTTTTTTGTAAATACATACATATTATACATAGAAACACCCAGACCGATACAAACAGACATGTTACAAAATGTTTGTACCGTGCGGGGATCGAACCCGCGACTAATACATATTGAAGGTCTTATACGCCATATTTTAAGGCGTGAATCATTGTTTATCGACAAGACAAGGCAACCTATTATTATATCGATCGTAGGAGAAATGCGAAAAGTAGTCCAGTTCATAATAAAGACACATTCGCAAATTAGTTTTTTGTGCACATGACCGCTTCATCATCAGAGCGGTGACGCACTACGTCCGATCCGAACCCGATCCGTCTACGCATCATCATCAGCCTGTGACAGTCCACTGCTGGACATAGGCCTCTACATATGCTCGCCACGCTGATCGATCCTCGGCCACTCGCATCCAGCTCCTGCCAGCCATCTTGCGCAGATCATCGCTCCACCTGGCCTGAGGGCGTCCTACACTACACTACACTCCGTCTACGCGTCTCCGTGAAATCAAAGAAAATCGAATGACGGATGTAGTGCGTAAATCACCTAGAAATAGTTCTACGGCTACTCCGTACCGTCATTTCACGGAGACGGATAGGATTCGGATCGGACGTAGTGCGTAACCGCTCTCAGCTCCCATTCGTCCCCCGTTAGTTTGGGGGACGCCTTTGCTAAAAGGCACACAGCTTTTTAATAATATAATAGATTAAGTTTATAAATTGTAATAATTAACGGGTTGCACTCCGGGAGTGCCGGCAGAAGTGAAAACTTGAATATTTTGGTATTCGCCATGCTAGTGTCTCCTAGGAAAATTTCGCAAATTGGTACTTTTTGTTCAAGCGCCATCTATGAATTTGTGCGGGAACTTTCTCGCTGTCCAACGAGTCCAACACGTGTCCGTCTTACGAATTTTTGATCCTGCCTGACGGTCACGTGATCCTGACGCGAGTTTAACATTTTTTACCCATACAAAAAAGTGTACAAGCTGCTAAAGAAGTTTTCACTTCAAAAAATTCAATGCTATCCAATGACGTTCAATATACAACTAGACACCCAATCTCTAAGAAAAATTTCTCAAAAAACGTCCGAGCGGCGTTGACACAGATGACATTAACACATTCGTTCAAATTAACACCTTATCTCGTGGCAGTTAGTGTTTAATGTCAATTGTATACAACTAAACGAAAACTCTGCCCATTAGTCGGGTGGGCAGACTTTTGCTTCGGACAATATTTGAGCGTGATTGGGAGTCTAGTTTTTTGATTGAACGTCATTGATGCTATCAGATAAATTGATCTGTCAGGTAACAAGTCAGTCTGAATATAATATGATGATACACTGGTCTACTTTGATAAGTGCGAAAAATCCCATAAAGTCCTTAAAAATTTATTACTGAATTGACTACTCTTCACACATACACTATGGTCTTGAAAAGAGTATATTACTATTTTACCACATGTAACATTTCAACTTTACGAACTAACTGACAGTATATTACAAACATTATAGTGTTAACAGTTAATACACTAAATAGGAAACCGTTTAACAACACTGTTACATCAATAGTGGTCTCGAAAACCACTAACGTTAAAGGCTAGATACGTTCACAGTATCTCCCATTTTCATTCGTATTCTTGTAGACTAGGTATCCCAAAATCACCGCTACAGCTGTCATTAGCAACGTTAAAAACTGCAACACCTTCAGTTTCCTCATATCCCGATGAAGAATTTCATAGTTTTGCTGTAAATTGTTCAATGCATTTGTAACAGAGTCTGGTTTCTCACTTATCTTAACGTCTGAGACGTTGCCATTCTTTGATACTTCTTTCTCAGGGAACAGACATTTGAGCCGGTACTCGTCGACTTTGCTTCCAGTGGAATTCTGCCATACGTCACTCAACTCTTTCGGCGATAGGTCTGTTTTAGGGATTTGGACAGACATGACTAAGAATCTGTCCTTCGTTACTGTGCGTAGGTGGAAGCCAGGCTGGACTACTATTAGAACTGTTATCGATGCTCCAGCGACCAAGGTACCAGAGCTAGGTCGAACCCGGAACTTTTCAGGGGAAGTTGTGCGGATTTTGAACGAAATAGCACTCTCATCCATATTGGTGATAGTGAACTGACCTGATATTTCATCGTTGTCACTTTTAAAGACAATTGTATCGTTTGGACTCAAACGTAGCATCTCACCCGGAGAGTGCTGACTGTCTCCTTGCTCAGCAAACGTTACTTTCTTTGGTGTATGTTCTGATGACGATTTACTCTCCGGAATAAATTCAAACGTATAGTTATCTTTCCCCCCCCAACACGCTAGCGCTTGTTCCGGAGGCACTATATCCTTCAGCGTCTCCTTGTTAACGAACTTCATTATCTCTACAGCTTTCGGGGGTAAAAGAGACTTGATAATTTTAAAGGCAGCATTCAGGACCCATGGCATTTGGTAAACAATGATATAGTTCAGAAAGAACGGATAGTACAACTTAAAGAGACTTATTAAGTATTTAATTAACTCCATATCCATGTTGCTTAACCCACAGCCGTCCATATCGAAGAATAAAGTTATTTGCTTACCGTTTTCCTCTCTTTCAATCCTGTTCAACCAGTAGATAATGACTTTTTTAATCTCCTCGAAATCTTTTTGGCCTTTCACGTGCATCTTAGACTTGACAATTAAAAGTAAACAGCCATCGACATCTCGGCCGTGAGCGAAAAAAATACCTTCTTTAACATAGTCCAATCGTATATTGTTCTCGTTCAAATCGCTGGCACCCATCGTCTTCCGCCACACTAAAATGTCCCACAACATGTCCGCTGCTAGTTTCACATCATTATCGTGATGGGACAAAGCCCTACGGATGTACTTTTCGTCTCTGACCTTCTCTAAGTCGGCTGGATGGAACTCTCCAGGCGGATTCGGAATACCTTCCTTTATTCTCGCTTCTAGAAGCGCGCGAACGTCTGCCGGGCTTGCCATTTCGTGTAACAGTCACTCAATAACACATTAACACCGATAGATTGCGTAAAACTGCTAATAAGAAGCTCAAATTGATAAAATAATCACTTCCAGTAGGTACTTTTATCGCTGGATGACAAATCCTATTTTGGACTTTGACATTTAACAGATGACATTTAAATGTCAGGTTGTGGATTAAAGCCGATCAAGGAACCGTTGTTGTGAAGCAACGTTAAAAAATGTTTATTCAAAAAAAAACTCTATACAATACTACTTGTATTTATGTATTTTAGAAAACTTGATGTAAGTACTAATCATGGAATTAATATTATATGGTACTAATAAAAATTGAAAAGTGCGGCCAAGTGTCAATCGGACTTACGCACCAGGGTTCCCTAAGGGTTCCGTCCGTCCGTCCGTTCATTCCTCATTATCTATAGAAACAGCAAAAATCACGTTTGTTTGTAGGAGACTATGAGTTAATTCTATGTTTTTGTAAGTTCCTTCCTAAACATCGTTTAATGTATGACTACAGCATTTAAAAAAATAAAACAGATTTCATCAAATAAACCATTTTATTATCTTTAACAACCATAAAACCAATAAACATAAATAAAAATGATAATAATATCGCTGCTAAGATCGCTGCTTAAATGACTAAAGTTACGGTGAGCCACCGATCAACCTACCCAAATCTGTGAAAAAGTCTTACTTGAAATAGAATATCTATGTATAAAAAACTCAAAGGTGACTGACTGACTGACTGACATAGTATCAACGCACAGCCCAAACCACTGGCCGAATCGGGCTGAAATTTGGCATGCAGGTAGATGTTATAACGTAGGCATCCAGTAAGAAAGGATTTTGATAAATTCCCACGGGAACGCTAGTAATATTATGTACTTGAAAGAGTCTTACTTGCAATGGACATGCAGGTAGGTTGACCTGTGGCTTGCTGTGCAGTCGACAGCACATCAGACTACCCCCAATCTGTAAAATTTCTACAACCAATTTTCAGCTTTATTCACATCACACAGAGTTCTCTTTCAATTGAGATTTCTTGACAGATTATAGGTTGATCTGCTGCCTCCATACATCAATGTTATATTAACATAATTTAATATAGTAACATAATAATATTAAAAATACTACGGACACACTGGGATTGATTTGGACCCCTCCTTTATATGAGCAGCGTTCAAAATTTGTACTCAAAAGAATTACTACATACAATCACATACAATACAATAAACGCATTCCTGTAGACCTTAGCTTTTACAACTATCGAGTAGCCAATTTACTATTGGCTACTTAACAGTTTTAATAAAATATTAAACGTATTGAATGTGCTAAAAGGTAAACATGAACAATGATTATACAAGTATTAATTTAGTTTAAAATAAATAGCATTTTTATTCGTATTATTTATCTGTCAACAAAAAAATAAACGCTGGCGGCTTTTTCTCAATTTTGTGTGACGTTACATCATCGTAATTTTTTTACAGTCTTCCTGAGTTTGTGCTCATAATTTACAACATTACATACAACGCATTTTGAAATTAGGTGGGTCGGTCGCGGCATTTGTCGCAACAAAAACATACCCTCCCTCTTGCCCCATTCGCTCCAATACTTAGTCGAGAGCTACACACGCACATACGATAATACGACCATTACACATAGCCATTACATAATTTATGTTCATTAGTGCTGTTAAATGCGTTGGTGCCAAACACTAAGATGATCTCGATACAAATATAAAAGTACCTTTAAAGTTAAAGCCCAATAAAATTGAAATAAATAAATAAATTCAAATAACTATAATATTAATATGTCACAGGGAATGTCAGGTTAATCATCATAGCCTTGACGCCACATACTCCGGCTGCAATAAAAAACAATTCAGATTAATATATACCACTTTCAGAGCCCGATAAGTTACTATATGATGCAGTTTTCTTTTTATATAAGAGAAGTTTTGTACCATTTGTACCGTGCGGGGATCGAACCCACGACCTCTGGTGTAATAGCCAACTTCTCGACCATTACACCAAATGGCTCTTCAAATGGTAATAAATACTTTATAAGTCTGTCCATTTTATTAATAGTCTTTTGACAGCTCGACGTTTGACAAAGTTAGTGATGTCCAAAAGTATCTCAAATGTGATACCATTCCGATTGTACTATTTATCATTATTCGAATTAGGTATGTAATGTAAGTAAACCAAATAAGTGATTTCGATAAACTTGCTTTTCGATTTAATATTCTCTTAGATTGTTTGTAAACAAATATAAATCCATGTATTTGCGTTTTTATTTATTAATATAAAAATAAATATTAGACACTGTATTAATTATATCGTAAAATCATATAAGTCAACTTGCAACATTAAGAGTGGGCTGCCTTAAAAAATTTCACGTTTAGTCCCACCCATTTGCCCCCGCTCCCCGCGCGAAACACTCGATAACCCGCACCAACCCGCACGGCGGGGACGCTCTCGCGCAGGGACGAGTTAAACGACCTCAGATGCGCAAGAACATAGAATGAATGGAGAATTTTCAACAGATTTTTTTTATTTAATTTACGTTTAAATAAACTAACAAAAATTTATCTAATGCGTACTACACTATTGAGAATCATAATAAAATACAACCAAATAAGAAAATATTTTTTTGTTATACAAAAAGCGTGGAGGAAAAATATATCTTCAGCAAAGCTTTGAAAATTACTTTATTGATGTTAACTGATCCTTTTAGACCTACCCATTACTTACTTTTGTGAATTGAAAGAACTGCACCATGGATCGCGATTACGATAGAATCTTATCATTTATTTTCATGCATGAAAAATAATTATTGTCTTAAACATTTACCAATCGACGACTGTAGTCGCAACTGTCAAATGCCATAATATTATAAGGAGTCTGGTTTTAGTACAGCTAGATTGTTTCAAATAAAAAACATTCATATAGCTCAAAAATAATAGTGTTTATTATATAAAATAATAATGTTTATTATATAATATAAAATTCCGAAAAGTCTATTCTGCGGCGCTTTATCGGTGATGTACTTTCCATGACTGGAACTTATGTTTGTACTGGTTGTCATCACCAACACGTCAGCGGCAGGTATTATTTGATCTGTTGGACCCGTAACAGCCGTTTGTTCCCAACGAATCACACTAAAACGAGTAACACTGGGACTCGTTGGGACAACTTTGTAAAAAAAAATCCCAACCAGTCACACTGTGACACGTTGGGACAACTTTGTAAAAAAAAATCCCAACCAGTCACACTGAACCGTTGGGCCAACCTACTTTATTTATAGTATATAAATAAATAAATAAATATCTCTGGACATTATTCACACATCGCCATCTAGCCCCAAACTAAGCATTAGCTTGTGCTATGGGTACCAGACAACCGATAAATATTACTTATATACTTTTTTTTTGTAAATACATACATATTATACATAGAAACACCCAGACCGATACAAACAGACATGTTCATGCACACAAATGTTTGTACCGTGCGGGGATCGAACCCGCGACCTCTGGTGTAATAGCCGACTTCTCGACCATTACACCAAATGGCTCGTCAAGGCTCATATAGTTTGGCCGCCTTAGTCTTCTAACCTATATCCATCCGAGTCGATTTTCCCCTTAGTAAGAACTATGTAGTTTAGATAATTATCAGAGAAAATAATTATCTTGATAATTTGGCGGGAATGGGGCCGTACTTTACTTGCTCAGTGCGCGTCAATGATTTCATATCGTACGTAGCGTGTCGGTCTCGTCTTTTTCTTTTGGAAAGTTTTGTAAACTTTGTTCGTTATATAATGTATGTTACGCTCAAAGATCGAAAACACTCATTGAGCGGAAAAATAGCTCACAACGCGTTGTGGCAATCAAAGAAAGACCAAATAGCGAAATTCGTCTTATGGCTCTAATGAAAACGCGCACGACGCGTTGTGGCAATCAAAGAAAGACCAAATAGCGAAATTCGTGTCGTGGCTTACATGCTATTAGATCTTAACGCGTTGTGGCAATGAAGAAAAGCCATGACGCGTTCTGAGCATTCATTGTATTAACCATATCACGACGGACAGGGCCCTTTTAAAAGAACGTATGTGTCAAATCAGAGTTTAATAAATCAAAATCAAAATCAAAATCAAAATATTCTTTATTCATGTAAACTTGTATCAAGTATTTATGAATCGTCAATTACAGAGTGACTCTACCACCGGTATCGGAATGCAGTCATCTGTCGAGAAGAACCGGCAAGAAACTCGACAGTTACTCTTTTTAATCGCCAAAGAAATTTATACAACAATGATAATAAATCTATCTATACTAAGCCATACAGTTTTTCGTGTGAATGTAGATATAATAATAATAATAAAGAAAAAAAAAATTATAACTGTAGGACGTAGTGTAGATATAACAACAACATGAACAACAATGACAACAGATTAAAATACAGTTTGCGCTGACAGGGAGCGAAGCATTCCTACTACCAGTATCTACAGATCTCCATCATTAAGAAAATCTTCAATTTTATAGTAACCTTTTTTCATCAGACGGGTCTTGATCCACGACTTAAATTGATTTATGGGTAAGCTAACAACATCCATTGGCAATTTATTATACATTGTAATACTTAATCCTTTAAAAGAATTTCCAATCCTTTGAAGCCTAATATTTGGAATAGCAAGCCTATGTTTATTTCTTGTGTTAAATTGATGACAATCTGATTTCTTTGAAAAATTTTGTATGTTCTTTTGTACATACATAACACAATCCAGTATATATTGTGATGGCACAGTATATACTGGATGGAATATTTGTAATCACAGAATCAAGGTAGTATTCGGTTCTCGTTATTATTTATTTATTATTTATTTCACTAGGAGGCGATATGTTCTCTTTGTTGTGAGCTCCTGTATTTTGTATGTCCTGAAATATAATTAAATCCAAATTTTAATAGAATTAAGTTTGATGCATAACTACAATAAAAACAAGATACAAAAATGTTAGATTTTAACTTTACGTACGGTGTATATGGCTCCTCTATATTGAATGTTAATAGAAAGAGGAGATAAGTTCTTTTTCCAACTCTCATGAGTTGTAAAGAGATTTTGGTTGTCCTAAAATAAAATACAAATTTTAAATAATAAATTTTGACCACCATTATAAGACTAAATTATTACTAAATAATTTTATAAATTTTTAGGACTAGATAAAAGTTTTTAGAGTAGAAATTTGGTTGGTGATACGTACGTAATATGCACTTGTGAAGAGTGTCGGAGATGTTGCATTTTGGATATTTAATTTATTAGCGCCACAGTTCCTTGATCAAGCAATGTAAACCCTGAAAAATATAATTTTCATGGAGAATAATCAGAAAAATTTTACTAGTAGGTTTGTACTAAAATATTGTATTTACACTCACTTTTCTTTAGAGTGTACTGGAACAGATAGTAAATTTATTAGTTTAGTCGGCGACTCCACAGCTTTTTGTTCCGAAATACGTTTGTTTCTAAAACAGCAAAAATCTTTTTAGTTGTGTTTTGTATTTATGATACTACGAGAATTTCGTATAAATATTAAAATTTGAGAAATAGATATTTCATTTAGGTCTGTATTTTATTAAATTTATTAAATGTGTTTTACATACATTGTTGTTCGGTTTCTCATACAAATTGACCGATCAGCTGATCCACTTTTATATGGGATGCCGACAAGAAAACTATTTTGTAAAGTACTTACAGTAATAAAATAAAAGTTGTTCAGAATAACGTGAACTTAGATTCCTATACGGTTCAAAAATAAGTTACTTACTTACGAAACATACTTCAGTATATGGATATTACTAGCAAACTACTACAGTCTGGTAACAGACAACATAAATAGGTATTTAAAAAAACAACAAATTATTTAAGTAGGTTTAATTACATTGTTGCATTTCTTAAATTTCTACCACGCTCTTTGTATGTATTAGAAATATGACGTTTTTTTGAACGGTAATTTTTATTATTTTTGTTTCCCATGATTGATGGAACAATAAACACAATTTATCTGTATTGATATTTGATAGTCGTCCGTAGCGGTGGGGGGAGCAGGGCGCGAGCACGAAGAGCACAGGTCCAACGTCAACGACGCAATGCGTGAGACTGAGCTCGCGTTTGGTTGATTTCTATAGACAGTCCAATGCCCGAGCCACAAGGTTCAATATCGCTTAGCCTACTTTAATACAGTGTAGCTCAGAACTAAAAGGCTTAAGTCGCAAAACTGTTTTCGCAAATAACTTGGATAATACTTACTGTTAAGCAATTTCCCTAAACCATTTACTACTAAACTATAAAAATATCTTGTAAGAGGATTTTTAATCACATAGCTCAGGTAAGTAAGGAGAAATACGTGAAAATTACTTAAAAACGCATTGTTTTAAAAAAAATAATGTATCGTACTAAATTTAAGGTATCATGTTTTTGCTAAACCATTTCTTAGACAAATATTTGATGAAAACTGTACCATAATTTGGAATATGTAGTCTATGTGATAGCTTGAATAAACTTCGTCAAAGTTACCCTTCAAACAGGGAGCCCACTCTTAACCAACCGTCCGCCCGGTCGCCATTTTTACGTGGTCTGTCACTCACTGTGTAGCACATCACTAAGTGGGCGATAACCGTCCATGAAGGTACAATATTATTTATTCGAAAATTTTACGTATACAATAAGAAACTTCATGGGCGTGAGCTGTCAAAAGACTATTAATAAAATGGACAGACTATAAGTTACTTAAATTCAAGAAAATACGACTTACCGTAACAAACCAGTAAGAGTTTGTCCTAAACACCATTTTCCCTATAAAACCCATTTCAGATTCAGGTGCTATCGCATGCAAGTGCAAGTGCTTGACGCTGCGGAAAGGAGGCCAGTGGTATCCGAGCCTTGCGTCTTCTATCGACAAGTTGTTCTTCTGTAGTAAGTCTTTAGCAACTGTTAGCATGTGTTCAACTGTAAAAAAATTTATTATCATTAACAAATTACTTTTTTTTATACTTGGTCAGTTGGCAGACAGGCTCGCAGCCCACCTGATGGTAAGCGGTCACTGCACTGCGGCCTGTGGCACATTGAGGGACTTCACCTGGAAACGTCCCTCAATGTGCTACTACACTGTAGACTCATCTGATCTTTGAGCCTCTGATTTTAAGTGTACTGGCTCCCACATTAATATTGCCGGAACCGGAATATTGCCAAAGCTGTTATGGTGGCAGATTTCATCTGTGGGGGTGGAAGCTAGCCAGTCACTCTGTAAAAGCCCTACCACCAACCAGACCCAAGTCTTATTTTTTTTTATAAAAAAATATCTATTCATAGGTCAACTGTCTGTTGCCGTTTGCACAATATAGCCACAAACTATACATAGCTTACAATAATAAAAAAAAAAACTGTCAATAAGAGGCGACAAATTCATAAACTTTCGTTCATACGGAACAAAACCTGCAACTTTTGGCGTCGTATAAAACATAGCTTCTCAATTATTTATCCAAATTGGTCGTCGTATTGTAGAAGAAAACCCTATGGTAAACTAAATGCCATAGTCATGAAATAAAATGGAATATTAGTCTGACCTAATTTGTTAACTTACCCAACTCCTTATCTGCCGATGTCAAGCCCTTTACGTCTTCTATATGCCGTTTAGGCACAGTTAAAATGTGAAACCTGCTGGCCGGTTTAATGTCTCTAAAAACACAGACTTCTTCATCTTCAAACAGAATTTCTGTGTTATCTAACTTATTAACAATGTTGCAGAATATGCATGAAGACTTCTCAGGCACTGGGGTGGACATTTTAGAGTAAAATTGCGAAATTAATGACGATTTTTCAGGAAAACTCCTTTTCCCGACTTTGACACACTTTGACAGTTGACCTTGACAGATATCGCTTACGTTCCGTTTCACGAGTTGCAGTTGTGAAATGGACTTTGGACTTTTTATGCAAGAACACTGGGGCCTTACTATGAGCTCTTATAGCAGGACTTAAATTGAACTGCTCTGCTTTATTGTACCATGACAACCTTAAAGCAGGCCTGTGGCAGGTCAGTCGCAGGGCAATTTACTTTGACGTTTTGACAACCGTTCACTTTTTTTTTTGTATGGACGTTTCGTACCATGAGCGGCTTTAAATGTCAAGCAAAGCGTCTTTTGAACGTCCGAAACGTCAAATAAACCGATCCTTAAAAAGCTACTCTGGAGTAGCTTTAACAGAATTGTTTTGTGATTGTGTGAGTGAATCTCATATTTTGTCGTCGAATTTTGTTCCGTACCTTTTCGTGCTTATGTTCATGAGTCTCTTGTGCCCCGGTTAGGAGTCAGTATTTTTGTCAAACGTAAGTATCTTTTGATAAGAAATGGATTATTGAAAGTAAAATTAGCGTTTAAATAAAAAGTAACCTATTTTAAAACATTTACACCTATTTTTGCAGAAGTGTGACGAATTCTTTGAGTATTTGGAAACAGAATTCCAATAAGATGGGAGAAATAAGCTACGTCGCCTTCGCAAAATAAGTGACCCGTTCGAAATGGAATGTTTATGATACAAGCATGTCTATTTAATTTGTTTACAAAGCCTGAATGTCCAGTTGGTAAGCAAATAAAGAAGTGAACTGTGATTTTAGTATTTAGAACTTCGATCATTACAACTTGTGGTAAAATAATAATAATCTAAACATTATATTTCCAGATTTGCAATGCTAAGAAGCTAATATGCAAAAATTAGAAGTGTAGATGCAAGCAATCCCAGTGCTAATCAAGATTCTTTCATTTGGTCAAACCATGCTCTTTGCCCACACTTGGAAAGCTGAGCACTAATAAGGCTTTATGGTTTTTAGGTAATATTTATTATTGTATTTTCATCCTAAACCTACTAAGTGACGAGCTATTTGATGTAATTGGTCGAGAAGTCGGCTATTACACCAGAGGGCGGGTTCAATCCCCACAGGATACAAACATTTGCGTGCATGAATTATATTATTTTTTATCTTTATTTATAAAAATCAAAACCATTATACTTTTCAAAATAATTTTATAATTAAGTACATTTTTTAATAAACTTAAACAAAAGAACACAATGGGCTTATAAATAATAAGATTAGCATAATTACATTAATTTAATAGACTTACAAAACACCTTAAAAACAGTAGACAACAACGGAAGTATCCTTCCTTCAACTGTATCTAACAAGAACACAGGCACACACAGTACAAACTGAAACTTAAATAATATTTTATTATAGGTTATTCTGGATATTCACTCTGCAAAAGGGTGATGTCACCAACTTGGGATGCTGAACCAGACACTCACGAAGCTGTAGGCAGAAGGTGGCAATGGCTCAATAGGTGCTGAAGTAACCTGTGCCATTGTTGGCAGTTAGGTACTGAATGTGCTTCTGTCAAAATGTTCTTGATTAAGTAGAACTCTGTAATAAAAACATGAATGATTTTAAGTTTGTCACATACTATAGTATGATAGAAGCAAATATAAGTGCAGACAGAAGATAATTACTTATTAATTAGTTTGCTCTTTGCCGCATTCAAGCATTTTGTTTTTCCTAAAGGTTGACTGGTAGAGAATGCTGTTAGTGTTAAGTCCGCCTTTTGTAGCCAATTTGTGTGGTCAATAAAGTTTTTATAAATAAATAAATTACATTGTTAATTGTTTACATATCATTTCCGTAAGCTCATCGACACAAGGTCCTTCTATAAGCATCATTGATGATTATTATTTTGTTCAATCTTGGCCTTCAGGCTACCCAGCACTGGAATTATAATAACAAATATATATTACAATCACTTCATGTTATCTATACTAATATTATAAAGAGGAAAGATTTGATTGTTTGTTTGTTTGTGTTGAATAGGCTCTGAAACTACTGAGCCGATTTGAATAATTCTTTCACAGTTGGAAAGCTACACTATCCCCTCTGGTGAACGTAGAGTACTTTTGATCCCAGAAATGGGGGGGAAGGGGGGGATATTCTATCATTCATGTACTTAGTCTTAATAATTAACAATATTAACTGAAGAGTTGAGCCTTTGTGCTGCTGCATTCCACATAATCTTCGGATGCTCCAGAAATTATCCTTAGAATATTTCAGTCAAAGTTCGAAAGTATAAACGAACATGGAAGTGTTCAATGGGGATAAATGATAATGAAAGATAACATCTAAAGTGGTTCGTCAAAGAATTCAACAAAAAATCGTAGTATTCTCAAATTAATAACCATGTTCTCAATCAATGTATATAATCACTGTGTTATACTCAATGAAGAACATGCATTTCAATGACCAAATCGTATTAAATCACGGAAAAAGTTAATTTTTTTGCCTTTTTCAGAATTACAGAATAAAATACATTTGACACTTGACATTTGTATTATTTTGGTGTCAGAAACGTTTGAAAATTTAAGTAGGTTAAAAGGAATAATCGGCACGCACGGCTCTTTCATAGTTATTGCTTCACTTATTGAAAACTACTGTAAATCAAGAAAATTATACTGATAAAGTAATCTAAACCCATAAAAACGCGGTTTTACTTGAGCATTCGTATTATAAAACATAATCTAAAAACCGGTAAAACGAAAATAAAATCTTCAATGGATTTTCGAACGAATTCGATTGAACGGTAAAAAGACCAGAGACAAAAGAAACCGTTCACCTTCATGTCAAACAGTGCAATAGTCGTTCACTTTTTAAGGGGTCATAGTATGATTTTAAGCAGGCCTGATTCTGCCCTGCTCGAAAACTGCACTGCGATTGGATGGTTTTCTTAAATGCTCATGGTAAGGCCCCTGATCTCTATGACACCGCGCGTATTATAATTGACCTCAGTGTGCAAGAACTTTTAAATGAGGAGAAACCTCGCAGTAAGAAGAAATTTATAAGGAAACATACTTATTTATAAAGACCTACAATATTTTCAAGTCAGAAAAACAATTCAATTTTAAGATAAAACTTTTAAAATCACGAAAACTTTTTGACGTTTTTCACCATCTGTTTTTGACATTGTTTTTTTTTCTTTCATCTTGGCAGTGCATAGTGAGCTGCAGAGAACAGTTTTATTGGCAACGTTTTGTGCTTGTTTGTCTTAGTTTTTTGTTGAAAATGGGGTACCTACCTACCTTTTTAGAATGATTTTGGTTTTTTGTATACGCCATAGAATTATATTAAAATACGAGCCTGGGGCGCCTGCTTAGCGGTCGCGCTCAAAGCTAGTTATTATAAATAACAAGCTAATGACAAAAGGAACTCGAACAACTTCACTAAACTTGATTGAAAATTAAAAATACAATACATATTTTAGGTAAGTAAATAACAGACCCAACAACGATATGTATGTACCTATACAATTTATTTATTTTTTAACAAAAACAACTTGCGACACCATACTTCCGACTTTCCCGCCGAATTTGAATTGCGGCGTTGGAATGACAGTTTTTAGGTCAAACTTCTCAGAGAAATGGTTGACCAGTTCCTGCTCTGTCCAGTTACATGACGTTATCACAAATAAACCTGAAAAGAAAAAAACGAATTTATTTACATCATTTACATTATCTGCGATTTACATGCTACATACTACCTTTAACTAATCTTATCTCATCAAGAGGGTATTTCAACCATTTTTGAAGTGTTTTAAATTAATACTAAGTCCTATTGCGCTTAAATCATAACAAGCGATCGCCTCCGCGGTTGAACCCGCGCGCAATTTCTTTTGCCAACTATCCCCCTGTTCACCACATAAGTGTTTGTTCTGGGTGGGATTCGAACCCACGATCCTTGGCGCATAGGGCGGGCAGGGTCACTACCAAATGCGCCATCGAGTCAGTCAAATAAATAAATATAAGTCAGGTATATTTCGATGTTGTAACAGTATATTTTTATAGTTTCTAGCATAGTAGGAGAAGGCCTAAGTAAAGAAGGTTACTAACCCTGTGTCTCCAACATCTCAGCGACCTGATCGATGTACTTCTGCCTGTGTTCCTTTGGGTTATCCGGGTTCAAGCATATAGCATCGTATGTGCCTTTGTCGTGGACCAGGCCGAAGCGACCGCCTAGGCAGGACACTTCATCTTGCGTTATATCGAATAACTGGAAGAAATTAAATGAACGTAATTTATTAGATGAATGGTAAGATTTTCAAACTCAAAATATTTCTATTCATATTGATTTCGAAGATGTACTTATGTATTGTCAAGTATTAATGTTACAGAATGACTCTGCAATTAGCTTTGTAATGTTGTTATCGAGAAGAAGACAAAAAACTTTCTGTTTACTTTTTGATGTACAATAACATAAAATCCATTAGGATATTAATACTAAGTCATACCTACAATTTTCTCTGGTTTTGTAGAAAAGTCAATCAAAATCAAAATCAAAATATTCTTTATTCATGTAAACTTGTATCAAGTATTTATGAATCGTCAATTACAGAGTGACTCTACCACCGGTATCGGAATGCAGTCATCTGCCGAGAAGAACCGGCAAGAAACTCGACAGTTACTCTTTTTCATCGCCATGTTTGTTTACAATTTGTTTGTTACAATTACTGATTACTTTTAGAATACCAAGCCATACAGTACCTATAAAGTATAAGAATGAGACTATAATCGAGAAAAATCCGTGAGCCCTGGAAGACCAGTACCCAAAGGTGGCACCTGCAGCACAAGTATGACGTATGTGCCAGCCATAATTTCACTCTGTGGGAGTTTTCAATAGTGTGGGAGATATGTTCCTGTTACAGTAAATAACTTACTTTGTACTTAATGAACGGGAATTCAGGTTTAGAGACTTTCTCCGCTAATGTTATGGCTTCTGTGCAGTAGTCAACTCCGAGTAGGTTTGTAAACCCTTCTCTCGCTAGCTCAGTTAACGTGTAACCATTGCCGCATCCTGCAACAATGATATTTACGTTATGTTTAATTTTCCTTCGTCACAAAAATTGGAAAAAGTGTTTATATTTACAGGGGTTCCATTGAGTAATCAACTAAATTAATAAAATGTAAATTCTTTACCTTTAGGTAAAATCTTTTGTCAACGACCCACCCCCCTTCCCCCCGCATTTCCGGGATAAAAAATACCCTATTTTATCTGGGAATAATGTAGCTTTCCAACATGGTTGGATTGCGTGAAAGATGATATGAGTGAAAAAGGAGTGGATAGCTCGTTGACAAGTGACAGGGATGAATGGAAGAGAAGAACATATTGCGCCGACCCCAAATAAATTGGGAACAGGGCAGGAGGAAGAAGAGATGAAGAATGTAGCTTTCCAACAGTGAAAGAATTATTCAAATAGGTCCAGTAGTTTCGGAGCCTATTTAATACAGACAAAACAATCAAATCTTTCCTCTTTATAATATTAGTATAGATTGTATAAACTTAACTTACCTAAATCAACAACAGACGTGTCTTTCCCGATCCCGCACTTGCAGATCCAGTTAATAACTCTTTCAGCACTGTCTTCACCGAACCAAACGTCACCAGTGTCTCCGTGATCTTCAAAATTCGCTATTTCTTTTGTATAAGCTTTCTGCCAGTAAGAGTGGGTACCTAACTCTGAAGAGTCTAGTTCTGTGTCCTCCATTTAGTGTTATTAATTGTTATTTTATCAGATATAACTAGATTAAAGCTTAAGCACTTTTTTGTAAAATTAGTACATTTGAAGGTTAAGTTGTTTTAAATGAGGTAGTAGAGCATGTAGTAGAGTTGCTTTTGTTTTAAACTATTGTTTCTATTTACAATTACATTTGATGTAAAAATAGTTTATTAGGTTCTTACGCTCCTTTTAAATTAAAAATTTATTTTAAATCGGAATGTTGTGGAATTTTCACAAACGTTTCTTTTCATAACTTTTGACATTTGACAAACAAGGCGAAGAAGCACGTCCCACCTTCGAATGGTTTTAACATTTATGCCTACTATTTTAAAATACCCTAAATAACAGTAATTAAGTTACTAAATACAGTTGACTGTTCCATATGCTTCGTCAATCTTACAAATAATTACGATAAAAACTGAGTAACATTCTTTTTCCGCTAAACGAAACGTAAGTGACACTGTCATTTCAAGATCTGTCACTGTGAGACAGATCATAAAATGTGCTGCCCTCAAAAAAAATAGCTGTTGTAGTAGTATTTCTATAATTGTTTTAAACAATTTAATAAATAACAATAAAAAACTTTTATTCAACATTTGGTATAATTTTGACTTTTTCATTGTAATTTATAATTTTTAAAGAGTTTCAAAAAGAGAACAGCTTACCTGATTTTATTCTTTGCACTTATTTAAGCACTTATTGCACTTATTTTTATAAGCTTTAAGTTGATTGATAATTTGTTATATTTGTAGAGTCCAATTTTATTTTTAGTTTATTAGAATAAGATTGCCGTGCCCTAACCGGGTTCATGTTGTACAATTACCAACACCTAACACCTGTATCTCTCAACATGATGCATGCAATAAATATATGATTTATGATTTCACTTAGCCTTCTTATAAGACTTTAAATTAATCGAAAATCAATAATAATCTATAACCACTCAAACGTCCGCGCGCGTTTCGCTAGGTTGTCAGGACAGTCCGCGAGTCACGTGATACGCGCAAAATAAAATCGATAGGAGACGTATGCTAAATAAATGCTTATTACTCAGTAAATAACTCAAATATCGCAAAATGAAAAATACTAATGAAATGCTCATTAGTTGACGATTTTTAGGCAATAGTTATGTTTGATTTTAACATTATATTCTATTAATGATCTTACAGTGAACTTTAAGAAATGCTAATTTTGTCCTAGTTTTCAATTTAAATATTTTTTTATTAGATATTTTTGACGTTTACAATATCAAAACAATTTTGGGTTTTAGGTAATTTAATGGCCTTTCATTTGGAACCAAAATCCCATTATAAATCATCTTAAAAATATTACAAATAAAATAAAAACTAAAGCTACATGATCTGTGAAATCGAAGTTCACGTATGGTAAATTGTCTAATCCAGAATGAAATATGGAATATTTCAAGAAAGTATGGTAATAACCAGGCTATAATATTAATAAGTTTTCGTATTAAAACATTTAATTACGATATAATATAAGAACTTTTTTAGATCTTCCAATTATTCACTAATAAAAACACAGAGTCACCGACCTATTTTTAATCCAATTTTTTACTTAAAAACTGACTGGAATCGCACATAATGTTATAAAATATGAAAATATGTAAGATTATAAATATTTTGATATACAAAACATTAATATTTTATTACTTACGGCATGATTTCTCGAATAAAATAGCTGGAGTCACTCGCGCACTGATCCACAAAAACAACAAGCAACTTGACAATTAATTTTTTTTGTAGCCATGAGCCGAAGTTATGTTCCACTTGAAATAAGGTGTGGTACATATCATAGAGCGTCAAAAACCAGCAACACTACAGACTATAAACATCCACAGCGATAAGAAAAAGAAAAAAACAATCGGCGGGCGCGAATTCTTAAAAATGTAACTGTAGTTACACGGACTGTCCTGAGGTATATGGTCTCTGTAACTGTGGTTACAGTGGACGTATGAGTGGGTATGAAACTAAACTATTTTCAAACAGCGCGCTGCATTATAGTAGTTATTAAGAATAAAGGCTGGCGATATAACTTAATTTTCTACCATGAGCATGTTCCATTCCATTTCCACATTTGTTATAGATCATGAATAATACCTCCTAACATTGTAATTTTTACCAAAATTGCAAGAACGGAAACGTTGACAGTATTGACATCTGCGTAGAAACGGGAAAAAAATCTGCACCACATAGGAACATGCTTTCCATGTAGGTTGATTTTTCGCAGACCACTTTGCGGAGTCGGGTGTCCACTTTTCTTTCATATTTTAACTGTAAATCTCAAATTGCAATCATGTGACCGACCGCGCGGCCTATAAAAGACTTTTTATGAATTAAAATAAGTATTTGCACAAATTTTACGTGACTTTATATAAAGAAATGACTTGAACGAGGGCAAGACAGTGCAATCAATATTCACAGTCATCTCGAAGCTTTAATATATAATAAGTCTGCGGTTTAATTAGCGTATTAGTATAACTGTGTTATCGTGTCATAATTAAAGAGTTTAATAAGTGTTTGTGTTTTATAAATTCATATATCGAGTGTTATTTTACGTAATCCAAAAACAAGTTTTCGAGTACTCCTACGACGAAACAGTGTAGGGAAAGTGTTTTTCTGGTAAGTAAACGAGTTAATTTGGCGTAAATTATTGCTATTACGACATTAATAATAAGGTTACTGGGTTTAACTGCGTTTGTTAAGTCACTATGCCCTGAGGTGGTGGCACGTATGTTTTGAATAAATTAAGTTTTGCTTTATGCGCAAAAGTTTATACATTCCGTGGAAAACTGGCCATTCTTTTTTTTAAACTTATCTATTTAAGCATTGGTAAGCTTTTAATGATGCATTTCATCATTTTCGTACTGGTTCATATTGAATCACATGATCGAAAAAAATATTTCGCTTATTTATAAGATTCGCGTTTTTTTTATTGTTATTACATGACCGTGACTTCGTACGCATTCCAATAGTTTTTTGTTTTATCATTGCACAGGAACAACAAAAAAAATGCAGCTTAATAATCTGTTTGTCTTTAAATAGGATGTTTACATTCCAGGTGAATTCTTGGTGGTTTTAAAAACATGCTTTTTATATCATGTCTAAGAATCTTATCATACAAATTAACAGTTATAAATGATTATAATGGCATTGAACATATTTACAATCAATTAAAAATATTAATATTTTTTTTTAAGTTATCTTATCTGAGTAAGTAACTGTGTGCAAATAGGTGTTACAAAACAGGGTAGAAACAACAGTTTGTCCATTTTGGATGTACCAATCTTAGAATAATTACAAAATATGTTCGTATCTCATGAAATAATATGTAAGATAACAGATAGCTAATAATTGCATTGTAAAACACTCCTCCAAATTATACAAATATTAACATTATCATACTAATCAAAACTCGCGGCGTCGCCCGTGCGGCATTTTTTTTTATTCCATGAGAGTTAGACATTATCCCAGAATAAAAAAAGTCTATGTCCTTTTCCTAGATGAAATCTATGTCCGTGCTAAATATGTCTAAAATCGGCTCAGTGGTTTAGAATGTTGAAGCAGTCAAAGTTACACATGATATTTTTTCTTTTGCCTACCTAACTTGTGTGGTCAATAAAGTTTTTACAAATAAATAATTAAATATTTACTAGCAGCCCCCACTGCAGTTTCACCCGCGCGTAATTTCTTTTTTCATATATCCTCCCTTCCACCCACATTTCTGGGATAAAAAGAACCCTATGTCATCCGGGAATAATGTAGCTTTCCAACAGTATAAGAATTTTACAAATCAGTTCTGTAGTTTCAGAGCCTATTCAATACAAACAAACAAACACCAAATCATTCCTCTTTATAATATTTATTAACTTTATTTTGTGTAGTGTCCCACTGCAGGGCAAGCCGTCTCTACTCACCACAATTTCTTTGTGGGCAGTTAATAACATGAATAGGGGTTTTTAAATACTGACTAGCAGACAAAAATTTAAAAAGTGAAGTACCCTATTCTATGTCCCACAGTCCCACTGCAGGGCAAAAGCCTCCATCATTGAAATGAAGTAATCACTACAATGATGGCTACTGACTTAATCACCAGGTGATCACAAACCTGAGGTATGTCCGGAAAAACTCACACATAAATTGCTTGACCCAGGAATTGAACATAGGACCTCGAGATCGCTGCCCGATACTTAGCCCAGGCCATGGAGACATTTAATGAAAAAAAATGTTTACTTGCTTTTTGTTTTAAGTGACTCATATTGATGACTCGAGCAAAATGCATTGACCTAAACAAAACGCATTTCGTAAAAGCCAGTCATTAACACAAACGGACGCTTTAATTTATTTATCTGTAGTAGATAACGTTAAGTTATTGTCAGTATCTAGCAAACAAGCAATTACTTATCTTGCTAATTGCTATGCAAAATCAACATGCTTCTTCTATAACCTACCTACTTTCTGATTAATTTAGTGGTAAAGCCATGCTGTTATACAGTACGAATGGGCCGGCTCGTCCGAGGAAGTACCACCCTCTCACATAACACCACCGTGAAATAATAGTGACTGCTATTGTGCTACGTCTGGTTTGTGGGAGTGCCGGAGGCCCACACCCTCTCTTAAAAGGCCGGCAACGCATCAGCGATCCCTCTGCTGTTGCAGATGTCCATGGGCGGCGGTGATTGCCTACCATCAGGCGACCCGCTGCCGCGATGCAATGGCTCGTTTGCCGCCTCTGACATAAAAAAATTATCGAAGTTTTACTTAATTTTTGGATTAATATAATAGGATAGGATTTTTTATTAAATGTGCCACTTTGACGACACTAATCGCCATAATACCTATGGCTCTATTCTATCTAGTAGAAGTTCCACTTTATCTCTCTTGAGTCATAGTAGAAATATTATTGCTATACTTAAATTGACAAAATGTCCTTCAAGCATTAACTTACAGGCGGAATATTATGTGCAATGTCAAATAAATAATGTATGATCTATAGTAAAACAAAAATATGATGTATATGAGACGCCTTTAGCGCGCTTAAAGGTCACGATATGTTAAATGACTTTGAAGTGCCAATCTACCTTTTTCTATTACAAAATAGAAAATTTTGGCTGCACATTATTTAGCACATAATTTCCACGTACCTAAATAAGAAAATATTAGAAAATTCTTAAGTTTAAAATTTAAAGATATTTTCGTCGATTGGCGTACAGTAGGCAGGCAGACAGACGCGAGGAAGATCCCCTCGCTACTCTCCTCCAGCGCAGACGGCCGGGCCGCAGAAGGCGAGCTCACTTAGCACGCCTCCTCCCGCCTGAAGGTTGACCTGCGGCCGGGGGTAGCTCCCCAACGGTCGCATTGCACAGGTCGCCCGAGCCAAGTCTGAAGGTCACCTAGTTTCGCTATTTTTCCCATTTGTCCCCAGTGGTGACAAAGCCAGTGGTGATGAATGGGAATAGACGCTGCCTAGGCACCACCCGACTTCAGGCCTCTCAAGTCGGGGTACCCGGGGATAGGCTAGTCAATAGCCACAAGGCTGGTACCGGCTCGTTCCAATCGGGTGTGGAGGGGAACCGAGGGATTTTAGTGGGACTCGAGACTAAACAGGTGTAGCTAGCCTGCGGTTAGGAGCATAAACGCTCTTATCAAAGGTGTAAGGTTAGCTAATTGAATGGCAGCTTATCAGACGGCCACCCACGGTGGGTCAAACTATTTATAACCGATAGATAAGCGAAAATAGTTTACCAGCGGTGCTCAAACTTGATGGAAATGAGACCCACCTAACAGTAGTAATAACTGCTGTTGTTTTTATAACGAAATAATTATTCAAGAACACTATTCACACAGCATCATCTAGCCCCAAACTAAACAGCTTGTACTATAATTGCCAGACAACAAAAATTCATTACCTAAATATATTTTTTTGTAAATACATTGACATACATAATATTCTGCATAGAAACACCCAGATCATACAAACAGACATGTTCATGTACACAAATGTTGCGCGACTTCTTGGTGAAATAAAAATATATTATCGCGGTTTTTAATCGCGCCCGCAGTGCTTGCGATCTCGCAGCCTCTGTAGAATGTTGATTTAACTATATGAAAAAAGTAAAATCAGTTTTCACGACGCGACTGCCGCCCGCAGCCACGGCGCGCGTGGCGGGTAGATAGCGCCCTCCCGCCCCTTTCACACGGCATCCAGTTTTGCGGGACCGGCTTTTTACTGTATCCTGCAAAACTGGACGGTGTGTTCACATGGCAGTTCAGTTTTGCGGGATCCAATGAAAAGCCGGTCCTGCAAAACTGGACTGCCGTGTGAACACGAGCGCGGGGCGGGGGCTGCCACCACTTCACTATCCCGCAAAAAACCGCACGCGGGAAGCCGTGTGAACACTGCTATATAAATATTTGTGCGACTAAACGGGATCCCGCTTTTTACTGGCGACGAATCCAGTTTCTAGTGACAAAATAGAATGCCGGATCGGGTTTTTGCAGTATCCCGCATGCGGGATGCTCGTGTGAACGCTACCATATAAACACATTCGCCATCAAACGGGATCCTGCAGAAAACGGGATCCTGCAAAAAACTGGACTGCCCGTGTGAAAGGGGCGTCCCGCGTGGTCTGCGATCGCTGGGCGGGCGAACGCAAATAACCGGCGCGGGCGCGATTAGGAAATCGCGCCGTGAGTTCTTTGCCTTTGCCTATGTCTTTAAAAACTAAGTAATTGACTGTAATGTACAGGTGGTTGCAATGTAGGTATAATACTCGTACGAGACAAGTAGTTTGCCCACCAGTGGTCTGGTGAATTTAGTTTAAGAATTGTTAAATAATGATGCGTTTAAATATAGATACTAATAAGTATTCAGTAGTAACTATTTATCGGTAGTAATTAGCAAGCGTAACTCATTTACAATTAAGTACATGTAAATGAGATGTAAGACGATTTTTATATACCTAACGGTTTGGTTTATCTGAAACACAGATATTACCTACAATACAATTCATTAATATTAATAAATGATAATATTAAAAATAAATAAAAAACATGATTTCTTATCAAAACACTCGTATTAAAAATTATATTTTAGCTTATCGGTACTTCTTTTCTCGCGCAATGCGCGTGGGACGCTATTCTGCAAAAAATTAACAATATGTTTAAGGGATAAAGTAAGGAAAAAGTAGCCTATTTCACTGTGCAGCTCCCATTTATTCCCATACCAAAAATTATATCGATCAGTTTTTCCGTTGCGACGTAAAAGTTACATAAAAACACTTCTATTTCTTTTATCCCATAAAAACTGAATATTATCCCGGAATAAATAGCAGTGTAAAGTGTGTGGGACACAGGAACAAAATCCCTACCACCCCCCCTTAATTGCCCCGGTTTCCCCTTCACACCCGAAGAGGACGAGGTGTCCGCCTTGTGACGACCGGCCTAGGCGGGATTCGAACCTACGTCCGGCAATTATGTCGTTGCCGATGAAATATTAACAACAATAATACAAACAGTTTACCAATGTTTCTTTCGTCTGATATAAAGAAACATCCGTTGTATTTCAGGCGACGGAGGTAAAACCATAATGTTGTTTTTTGTTTGTAAGTAAAGTAGTTTTTTAAGTTTTTTACCCGGGGGATACGATTCCTACTGTCACTTCCAGCACGCCACAGACTGGCTTGGGTCATCAATGAGGCCGGTTTCTACAACCGATTTCGAAATGTTGATATAGTGCAGTCATTGAAGCATTATAGCTCCGAATTTTTTTACTGTGAACCGAATTGCATACAATTTTGGAATTAGGTTCATCTTACCCTTAACTTCAAAAGTGAAAATGATTTGAACTCCGCAACCACCATGGGAGTGGTTGCCACCCCATCTCGGGGGTGAATTATTTTTTTATCAAAATAACCTCGGATATCGATAGAAGGCCTAATTTTAAGCAAAAAATCATCTATACAGTTTTTCAAAAAATTCAATACTTTTCAAGTTATTGGCAATTGAAAATTCGCAATTTTTTCACGTATTTCATCGGTTTTTTGCAAATATCTCCAAAAATATACGTTTTATCGAAAATTTTATAAAGACCAAAATTGTAGCAGGTAAAACAATGAACAATTTGAATTTTTATAAAGTATTCTAAGTGCAATATTAAGCTAGATATTAAAGATCAAAGCCGTTTTTATTCTGTCTGAAATTTAATCGATGTGGTCAATGCCATCTAGCGGCGAGCAGATGCATTTTATGCATTCTAATACAAAAGGGTTTTGTAGTGCTTGAAATAAGCTTTAAAATGAGCACTATTAAAAGTCTTTTGCGCGTAAAATAAGTGAGCTGTATTGCAAATAAGGGGAGCATCTAATGTTTTTTCTATAAAATCAATGGGTTTCATAAGTGCCATTTCCACCAAAATTAAAATTAATCGTATTCCGCCTAGAAATAACTTTATTATGAAGAGTTTGATAGATAGTATCAGTTTGGCTGCTTCAGGACACATATTTTTCAAAAAAGTCACGATTAAATAAAAAATCAAAATTTCAAATTTTTTAAAAACCCACTTTCTTTTCATAATATCTCAAAAATGACGACAGATACGTATAAAAGTGTACGGATTAAAAATTTAGGTATTTTTCTGACGAACAATTTGATTTTTTTGTTTTATCTGTCAAACAAAAATTGACGGAGATATGATTGTTTAAAGAGCGCGTGGCAGCGCAATCACAGCCTCTCTTAAGCCCTTTAACCCTTCACCGTTTTAGAAAAAGGTTTTTTACTATATATTGCAATATAGGATGTTGTAGCTCTCTTAATTACCTTTACAATGGTTTTTTATAAATTGTGATAGCATGAAAATTGAAGTAGTTATGGTCCAAAAACGTATCATATTTTGTTCTACTTAGTAACTAAGAGGTAGTTTTAAGGGTAGAAAAGCTAAAGAATATGATAATCATTTTCGAGAGTGTGGAATAATATTGAAATCCTTTTCATTTTATCAAAAAAAAAAATTAATTTTTTTTTATCAAGGGGTATTTTTCAAGGGTTGAAAGGGGTTAACCCCCTAATATTTGATAATTATTATAGAGAATATAAAATATTACTTACTCTATACTTACATCTTTTTATGTCATACCAAAGTATTTTTTTGTGATTTTTTCAATTTAGGGGTTGTTTGCAAAGGATGTAAGATTTTCAAGGGGTTGAAAATTATTTTAATATGAGGTAATTATGTTAGAAAATACTTTACAATTTCACCACTTACGATTAGACATGTTTTCTAGCGATAAAATGGCTCAATGTTAATTTTTCCATTAAGGGGTTGTTTACACCCCTTAAAAATAATAGGCGGAGTTCAGATCATTTTCACTTTTGAAGTTAAGGGTAAGATGAGCCTAATTCCAAAATTTCATGCAAATCGGTTCACAGTAAAAAAATTCGGAGGTAAGACCGTATTTTTCGCTTCAATGACTGCACTAATATTAATTGTCGAGAAGAAAGGGCTTAGACAAGATGACATCGCTTCATAGCTGGCGAATTTCGCTAAGTCCAATTTGTATGGATTTGACAGATGCCATAGAAAAGTCACGTGTTGAAAGTATGGGATTTGACATTCGCTATCGCAAAATGAGCTATAACGAACGTCATAAATGCCGCTTGTCTAGGGGGGCTGGCTAGAAACTAGTTACTCTTTTCAATCGCAAATTTTTACAAAACATCTATTATAAATCGCTGCTTATAAACGAAAGGGTAACAAATTAAAATTACAAAATCAATTTCCATTTTTTTAACATTAATACATCGTCTTTTTTTAGTTTACGAAGATATCCGTCAAATCGGCGTTCCAATAAAAAACATGCACATACCTACACGCCTTTTCGGCGTTATGACGCATCGAATAAGTTCAACACTTGTGTCAAAAAATCAATGCAATATTGGTCATATCGTTATCATATCTCTGCGACATACCTATACATCAAGCCATACATTCTGATTCTGATTGATATATTTTGTTAACGTTATGACATGGCGAAACGAAAGTCGGTTACGTCACCGCCTGATATGTGTCTGTGTGTGGTAAGTTTTGAGGATGGTATAAGTTCACTCATCACTCGACATTCCCTGTCAGGGCTGCTCCGCAATGCAGGTTTTCTATACTATAATAATTTATAAAGAGGAAAGATTTTCAGACCACGTGACTTTTCAAAGGCAACTGTCAAATCCATACAATTTTGAGTTAGCGAATTTCGCTACCGCTGCACTGTCAAAATGTTACTTTGTCTAGGCCCCCAGATGATCCCAATGTATAGCACAGCACGATGCTTTCTGATGAGGAAGAAGTGCTTACCATCAGGTGTTCTGCGTGTCTGTCTGCCAATTGAATTGGCATTTTATTTTTGTTGCAATGTGTAACAAGACGAGCACATCGTACACATGATGGTAAGCACCACGTCTGCCCTTAGACAGTTCAGTGCCAAACAGTAACTAAGCAGTTACTGTTTGGCACCGCCCTGCGCCCGCTACACCGAGACGACAGCAGTTATTAGACTTATTAGGTCTCATATACCCACTAGCTTCAGTGCCCTTTCCTCGAAACACAGAAGTGCTTGACACACTTCTATTTCACGGGAAAATATCTAGCACTGCGGTGGTACCCACCTAGACGGCCCAGTACAGGAACCTACCACCCTGGTAAAATTAATTGCTGAGTTGTCAGCCCTATGGCGGACAATCGATCGGCCTTGTGTCAACGCGAAAGGTCACCGTCGAAATACGATGGTGAGAGGCAGACGACTCGCGCTTGTTTGATAAACAACGCAAGAATGCGGCGAGCCAGGTGCAATCAAATGCCTCTAATACGTCCCGAGCTGAATCTTAAAGAGCCGGTTTAGGACGTTTTATTTTCCTACTAGAGGAGTTCATCAATAGTTATTTATGTGGCTGTTGCATATTGAGGGTCATTAAAATACGAATGAAGTATTTTAATGCCTAATTATGTACAGTCACATCACAACTTTATCTTCATTCATACGATAATATGTCTATTTTATAGTCAGGGGATCGATGAGCAAAGTTAGTACTTAGTACAAAGTCATGTCATAATTTGTAGGTCAAGAAGACGTTCGAAATTTGAACGTAATTAAGGTATCGGTTACTAAAGTGTAAACATTTTAGTATCGGTTACCGATGTTAAAATGTAAACATTAAGATGCAGCCACAGATACTCATATTATCTAAATATAGGGCGTTTGCTCATCGATCCTGACTATAAAACGTTCGAAATTGGAACGTAATTAAGGTATTGGTTACCGATACTAAAATGTAAACATTAAGATGCAGCCACAGATACTCATATCTAAATGTAGGGCGTTTGCTCATCGATCCTGACTATAAAATAGACATATTAGGGTATGGATGTAGATAAAATTGATTTACGAAAGTAATCGAAAGAGTTTTTTCTATAAGACACACAAATTCAATAGAATACCTATTAATTTTTATGTATTCTGTGGTTCGGGCTGGACCCTCGCACGGTGGTGGTAGGTACTAACAATGTTTGTATTAGCCTCGGTATTTTTTTATATTATAGGGGGGCAAACGAGCAAGTGGGTCACCTGATGATAAGTGATCACCGCCGCCCATAAGCACCGACCCCCTTGGGGTCGCAAGCGCGTTGCCCGCCGTCAAGAGTGGAATATGCTCGCTTCTCGAATTTTCTAGGACACAACGTTACAAAAGGCGGACTTAATGCCACATGGCAATATGTACCTAACGTATAATATGTATGTATTTACAAAGCGTAATATTTATCCGTCGTCTAGCACCCAAAGTAAAAGCTATGCCTATTTTGAGAATAAATGGCACTGTGTAAATAATGTTAACAAGGATAGGTATGTACCTATTTCTTTTTTTATTATTTGTTAAATTTGAAACGTCAAGACATGATGTTTATTTAATGTATTTATATTTCCAAATAAAACGTAGGCTACTTTTATTTGTAAGTATTTCACGTGACCGAAAACCAATCTTAAAATCATGATATTCTACTTTCTACTAATATTATAAATGCGAAAGTCTGGATGTTTGGATGTTTAGATGTTTGTTTGTTCCTCAATCACGCCTAAACGGCTGAACGGATCTAAATGAAATTTGGCACACGTATAGTTTATAACCCGGATTAGGACATAGGCTATAAAATTCCTACGGGAAACGTCTCATTCCCGCGGGAAGAACAATTTTGAAACTACTGAACCGATTTGAATAATTCTTTCACTGTTGGAAAGCTACACTATCCCCGGTGAACATAGGGTACTTTTGATCCCGGAAATGTGGGGGGAAGGGGGATATTTGAAAAAAGAGATTACGCGCGGGTGAAACCGCGGGCGGAAGGCTAGTTATCCAATAATTATTTATTTCAATGAATTGAAAACCTTTCCCTTTTAAAATCAGTAAAAAAGAGATACAATTCCATCATCAATTAAATGCTTGGAGTGGCTTGGAGGTTTGAAGTGAAGTCAGTGAAGTGTCCCTTAGGCTGTGTCCCCAGTAGGCAAACTGTTAGCGGCAGACTGAGTTTGCGGGTACGCCTTTCCAGGAGTGTCCTCTGCTTAAGCAAACTGTGAACACTCCATTTCTAATATAATATATGGAAAGGCGTAGTAAATCGATAGGCCGCAAACTCAGTCTGCCGCTAACAGTTTGCCTACTGGGGAGGCCGCAGTGGCCGCTTACCATCAGGTAGTCTGCGTGCCTGTCTGTCAACTCAACTAGAGTAAAAAAGGACTTATTTAATTGACAGTGGTGAAAGAAGCCCTTTTTTTTCTTTTTTTTATAGTGGAGAAATCATTTATGGATACCCCAGCCGCTTGGGGAAGCAGCTGAGGTTATGTCAGAGTTGCCCTATGTTAGACTTAGGGGCATTAGGGGGTACTGACTAAAACTCCACAGTGGCGTAGCGTGGGTGTCAGCCGCCCGGGGCGGAAGACAATTCTGCCACCCTTCTTTTTTTGCTCCTCCAGTTGGCAAAGCAGCCCAGGGGGCGGAAGACGATTCTGCCGCCCTTTTTTACAATTCTGCCGCCCCTTTTTTTTTTTGCTCCTCCAGGAAATTTTGCCGCCCCCGAAAAAGTGCCGCACGGGGCGGATCGCCCCCCCCGCTCCCCCATCGCTACGCTACTGGGCCTAAGTGTGTTGTGTTCAGAGGCCGGGCAAGGCAGTTGGTAATGCCCTCATCAAATAAAATATAGATAATTTTATTTTTAAATTTACGTAAACCCGCATTTTTTCAACTAGTGGAAACTTGGAAAGTTATGGTGACGTTTAATCTTGCATGCATAATTATTTAATTAAACTAAATATCGGTCAACATTGATCTGAACCTAAAGTAAGCGTAAGCATTTGTCTAATGGTTAAGAGAAACAACGAAGATACCACAAATGTGTGCTTAAATAAAATAAAAACATTCAGACCATAAATCCAGACACAGTACTAACAATAATGTTCAACAACACATATAACATGTCTGTCCTGGGATTCAAACCCACGACCCCTGGCGTATAAGACAGGGTCACTCACTATTATACAGGGCGTCCCACGGCCATGCCACACGGAGGGAAAGTATTATTAAATATTGAAGGTAGGATATTTTACTGAAAGAAGACATCATTTTATTTTTGATAATAAATAGAACTGCATTCAAATAAAATATTAAATTTCATGATCTTCCTTTTATTACAGATGCTATGTTCCTTAGGAAAAAAAATTCCTTATGATTAACCCTTTCGACTGTTATCATAAAATACATGGTGTTTTTTTTTCACATTTCGCGAGTTCGATTCCCGGAAGAAGCAGGCGATTTTTAAAAAATCTGTGAATGCAGTTCTATTAATTATTAAAAATAAAGTGATGTCTTCTTTCAGTAAAATATCCTACCTTCAATATATAATATACTTTCCCTCCGTGTGGCATGGCCGTGGGACGCCCTGTATAGTCACTACCAAATAACTGCCTCCGTGGTACAGTGGTTAGAGCGTTGGGCGCTTAAACCGGAGGTCGGGGTTCGAAATCGAATCCCACGGGGAGCATCAATTTGTGTGATTGTTTCCAGTTTGGTTAGAACATTGCAGGCTTGAATCACCTGAATTTGTGTTTCGGAAGGCACGTTAAGCCGTTGGTCCCGACTATGTTCCAAGTATGTCTGGTTTCCCTTGTCCTTACGGAGATCAGATGACAATCGCTCCATTGTAATAACCAGACTTGTCAAATCTATGATCATAGTCGAAGCGGACCCTGAGCTGGGCTCCCATACTGGATGCAATCGGGAATACGCTAGGATGATGATGATGACTACCATATGCGCAATCGGGCCAGCCATAAGACAGTGAAGTGAGGCGCTCGTGGCGCAGCTGTGACAGTGGTTCGTTAGCGATAACGAAAGTCAAGCTACCTACGCCGCGGTCGGTTAATGGATGGGTGACCATTCTGACCATATTTAGTGACATTAATTTCGAGCGTCTCCGTGCTTCGGAAGGCACGTTAAGCTGTTGGTCCCGGCTGATATTTACTATAATGTAAATATTAGTCGTCAAGCCTAGTCAGAGGCCATTTGGCGGCTTGATAACATCTGACATTAAGGTTGGTCACTTGCCTTACGCACCCCTCCACCAACCCGCACTAGACCAGCGTGGTGGAGTATGGCCCACACTATCTCACAATTGAGATAAGGCCTGTGTCCCAGCAGTGGGAACGTATATAGTTATAGGCTGATGATGATGATGATAAGACAGTGAAATAGCACTTCATAACTGCTATGCTGTGTTTTTGGGGTTATTCCCAGTTGCCCCCTCAGGCATCGCCCCCTCGGGGGGCAACTGGGAATTCGTAAAAAATAATGTCCTAGTTGCCCCCGTGCCTTCTTTGACCCTTTAAACTTACACTCACTTACTTTTAGCAACATATGGAAAAAATATCTAGTGATACTTTACGGCATCTAAAGTAGGGCAGACGTTTCAAAATTTAAAAATTATACTCCCAGTTGCTCCTTCAAAGGAGGCACGGGGGCAACTGAGACATTATTTTTTACGACTTCCCAGTTGCCCCCCAAGGGGACGATGCCTGAGGGGGCAACTGGGAATAACCCTGTTTTTGTCGCGACGATAAGTTTTTCCTTCAAATGCCAGGGTCAGCTCGGCTTTAATAATAAATAAAAGGAAATATAATACATCAGTTGATTGATGTAAAATAAATCAAAGAAATACTTAGCACGATAATATCGATTGTAATGTTTGAAAATATAAACAAACAATATTAAAATCGTCCGTGCGTGAAATAAAAATGTTTAGCACCTTATCACAATAAAAACGTACTGCATACATAATCAGTTCGTTTGATATCCGTGCATGAGCGCACGATTTTACCGCGAATTTTTAAAAAAAGAACGCAAAAGATGGACCACTTTTCGAGTGTGAAAGATTTCTTTTTAATTTTTGGACTGGAATGTATTAATCCTGCCAGTATCAGAAGATTATAATAAGTGCAGGAAAAAATGAGGTCGGTTGTAACGTCAAAGTTTTTTTTTCTTTTTTAACTCGTAGAGGTGGGTCCGGCCGTTATGCCCCCATTCCGGTTTGCCCCCGGCCGGTATGCCCCCACAATTTTAAGTAAATTTGTTCCAGTTTGCCGTTAAACCGTGGGGGCACACCGGCCGGGGGCAAACCGGAATGGGGGCATAACGGCCGGACCCGGAGAGGTGGGCACATTCGTCACAGAATGGACTCCCCCAAAAATGGACAGCGGCGCAGGGGAAGGCCCAAAAACGATGGTGTGACGATCTGTTCCGCTTTTCCGAGGACTGGCAAACTCTGGCTCAAGCCAGAGATGTGTGTAGAGATTTGGGGAAGACCTTTGCCCAGCAGTGGGACAGCATAATTATCTATGTTAAAAAGAAAAAAACTCGATTATTAGGAGATCTGGATAGGTATTACGGCTATACTTATCGTATCAGTGACCTGTGGGCTTGATTAGGAAAACCTTAATTAAAACCTATGGGGCTTTTTAATATGGGTAAAGTTTGCTTTTGTGCGTCTGATAAAGGAAGGAAATACGTATAATTGAACGATAGCAAATCATATTGGTTCTCCAAATGCAACAATCACAACATTATTTAGGTGTGTTTAAGACATACATACATACATAGTTTCTCTCTGACATTCGAAATGGGGCGACACGACTTCGAGGAAAATGCAAAGAACATTTTTTTTTCGGAGGAGAATGCGTTTATGCACCATAACCGCAGGCTATCTACACCTGCGGCCGTGTGTAGGACTCGAGACTAAAGCGTCCACTACCCACTAAACTCCCCGGTTTCCCCTTCACACCCGATTGGGACGAGCCGGTACCAGCCTTGTTGCTATGTATTTTTGATCTTTGAATATAAATACCTTTTTTTAGCTATAAGTGTTTTGGCATAGGAAAACATTTATATTGGTATGTTTATTTTTTAAGTCCTTTACCAATTTTCTGGTCTATGCTATGCGAATTATCGTTATTTAATGATAATGCATGGCGGCTGTTTTCACCCATAGGGGTGATAGAAAGCTAAAAAAACCTTGCGATTGCGCCCACATACCAAGTATGACGAAGTAGATATTATAATATAGGTACATAGTATTACTAATTAACTTTAAAAATAACGTTACTTATCGCTAACGTACGTTAAATAACGTTAATTAGAACGACTGTGACTTATATGGCTGGTCCGATGGTGCATTTGTTATTGCAGCACTATATCTAGGTACCTAGTAATATCAGGCGTCGTAAAATTGGCCACCTTAAAAAATTCTCGGGAGGACTTTTAACTGTTCAATGAAAATACAATTGTTCTGTTTATCACTTATTATTATACTGAAAATACAATTGTTCCGTTTATCACATATTATTATACTGAAAAATAAATAAAAATATCTTAATTCATATACGCCTCAAAGATTCACTTATAAATCATCAATTTTATTATCAAGTTAACAGTGAATCTACCACCGGAAATGAAATGTTTTTATCGATTGGAAATAACCGTCAAAAAACTCTATATTTACTCTTTTGAATTACCAGTCTTACAATAATTAAAATAAATAATTTTCGATCGATCGTTTCCCTTCCTCTTTTATAAAAACCAAGAAAAGGACATAAATATTTGGCGTTGTGGGTGTGCCACACGAAACATAGTGATAGTATGTAGTACCGTTGTCTATACATGGCTGTGTTCATTAGTATGCGCCTGAGCACAGGCGGTCCAAGGCTGTGGTGCCCCCGATGCATCTTGTTCATTAGTAAGTGCTTACGAAGTAAATAGGTACTTAAAGACAGATTTAGTGCAATGGATACTGTCACAAGATGTGTATGTTGATGTTTTTATTTAAGTAATAATCTATACTTCTATACTATTATAAATAGGAAAGATTTGATTGTTTGTTTGTTTGTATTGAATATGCACTGAAACTACTGAACTAATTTGAATAAATCTTTCACTGTTGAAAAGCTACACTATCCTCGGGTGACATAGGGTACTATTGATCCCGGAAATGTGGGGGAAAGGGAGGCATATTTGAAAAAAGAAATTACGCGCGGGTGAAACAGCGGGTGGAAACGCTACCGTCGAACGGGGTGACTATGTGCCGCGCAGGTGACTATGTGTCATGGGGCATTTGTCTTGACATTTGATGAAATACCGCTTTATCTGTGATTATCTTCAAATGTTTATGTCCTAAATTTTAGGACATTAAACTGTACAAAATAATAAAGTAATGCTTTTTGGCATAACCGGAGGCTAGTTAGCTAGACTTGCGGCAGTGTGTGGGCCTCGGGACTACAGCGTCCCACACTACCCACTAAAACCATCGATCACTAATAGTGATCGAAGCACTAAACTCCCCCGGTTTCGCCTTTCCACCCGAAAAGGACTAGTTGGTTCCTTGTGGCCATTAACCAATCCACTTAAGACTGATTTGACGTAATGGTTAAGAAGTCCGCTGTGGATGAAACTAAATTTAGACGTGAAAGTAGGTACCTACTGGAAGTAACAGAGTAAGATTTTGTACCTACCAATGTATTGTACTAAGTCTACACTACAGTATGCGTTGTACTTACAAATCCTAATTACTGTGACCAAGGTCGATGTTACGTATATTTGTCGCGTAAAACTCTTCATTCCGTTAAATAACCTTACAGTGTGACTAATTCTTAAGGTCTGTTATACGTGCTAAGGGCGTTGCCACACTGGCGGATTACAAGCGTTTTAAAAGCGGAGCGGCCAAGCAGCGAACAAGTTGCGAATTAGTTGCAAGACTTGCGATTTGACCGTTCTAAGCCGCCTCCGCTGAACAGTGGCTAAGCCAATAAGGTATAAAATTCAGAAGCTGTGGGTTCGATTCCCGCCTTGGGTCTGGTTGGTGATAAGGTTTTTTCAGACTCCGACTGGCTAGCTAACACAGGTGAAATCTGCCACCATAATGGCTCTGGCTGTGTTCTGGCAACATTAATATCCGGAGAAAATTTTCTTGTTCTGTGTTAATATCAGAGCCAATGTACAGTCAAAAGCACGTCAGACGTAACACTTTGGACTTTGTACCACTCTTATGTCTGGGGCATAAGTGCTATTATCGAACTGCAAATGTTAACCGTGATGTGCTGTTGACCGTACTTGAAATCGAAGGCTCGAAGATCAGATGAGCCTGCAGTCTGGCAGCACATTGAGCCATGCTTCCTGGCGAAGTGTCCCTCAATGGAATATGCCGCAGTGACTGCTTACCATCAACTGATCTAGTAGGTATGAAAAAAGACTAGTTCACTCGTTTAGTCGATTGAATTGAAATGAATGGTATTGGGTCTTCCCAAAATCTTCGCTGTATAATTGGTTTACGTTTCTTGCGTATCGTAAAGCTCACAGCAGTATTTTCTTGTCGGAATCCATTCTGTTGGAGTGGTTACGCACTAAGTCCGATCCGAATCCGATCCGTCTCCGTGAAATCATAATCACAAAGAACATCGGATGACGGATGACGGATCTAGTGCGTAAATCACCTAGAAATAGTTCTAAGGCTACTCCGGACCGTCATTTCACGGAGACGGATTGGATTCGGATCGGATACGGATCGTGCGTAACCGCACTTACGCTCACTGGTAGCGGAAACGGTACACGTGGCCCGCTCCGCTTTGAAAACGTTTGCAATCCGCCAGTGTGGCAGCGCCCCAAATGTTAGGTAGGTATACTATTCTATGCTAATTCTAAACTGTATTTACAAATAGTAAACAATAGACAGTTAGTCATGGGTCGAGCCATAATGTTATTTGATTTGACAATGTGACAGCCGTTGCTTTTTTTGTGAAGAGGAATGCGATAGGAAAAGTACATCTGTGATTCCACCTCATTTGCAGATGTCTATGGGGCGGCGGTAGTCACTTTCCATCAGGTATGCCGCATGCTCGTCTGCCCGCTATACCATAAAAAAAGCATCAAAATATATAATACAATGTACTCGTAGGTATTAGAGTTTAAATAAATAATAAATAAATATCTCTGGACATTATTCAGACAGCACCATCTAGCCCCAAACTAAGCATTAGCTTGTTGTGCTATAGGTGCCAGACAAAGGATAAACATTACTTATAGCTATACTATTTTGTAAATACATACAATTAAACAATATATGAATAATTTGGTCATATGGAGAGGATGAATGAAAGTAGACTTATGAAAGAAATTTATAAGCAAAGTGTGAATGGGAGCGTTGGAAGGGGAAGGCCTAGAAGGACATTCCATGACCAAATAGGCGATGTCCTAAAGAAATGTCAGGTCTGAAGTACCCTAAACCGACGAGCATGTATGAAGAGATTAATGAATGTCGAAGCAACGAGAGTTGTGTGCCAGGATCGTAGCAGATGGAAGGACTTTGTGTCTGCCTACCCCTGCGGGAAAAAGCGTGACTGTATGTATGTATGAAACACCCAGACCGCTACAAACAGACATGCTCATTTATGCACATAAATGTATGTATCGTGCGGGGATCGAACCCGCGACCTCAGGTGTAATAGCCGACTTCACGACTATTACACCAAATGGCTCTTCAAACATAATAATAATATAATAAAAACTTCATTTCTTTACCAAATAGTTTAAATAAAATTATAGTGACTGAAGCGACCTTTTAAGGGGGGGTGGGAGTACATAAAAGAGGTATAGACCGACAAACTTATCTGTTCCGGTGGCGGCGTCGCTACTGTCTATTTAGAACTGTCATTAAATATCGTTTTTGCATTTTATTTCACGTAGTTCCAATTTTGGCCACCGGAACAGATAAGTTTGTAGGTCTGTATTATGCGACGTCCAAATATGGCGCCGCGCTCGCACATTTCGTAGTTTTTTAAACATAGTAAACGAGACACTAATTTTATCAAGTCAAACTCTGCGAATTTATCTGTAAATATTTAGTGGCTATAATTGAGTGAAAATTCAAATGTTAATTGGCAGGAGCTTAGACATAAAATACGAAAATCGTTAAAAAAGGGGTAACTTTGGGATTTTTTTCTATCGAGTGAAGTTTATAAAAACATGTAATTGAATGCGATTTTAACTAGATCAGATCCTTAACTGATACATATATTTTTTTTAGAATTGAAAACACTGATTTGTATGTCTCAGATGGCTTTTAAAAAACCATACGCGCGGCATCTGCGGAACTACACAGCCTTAAGCAAAAGATTGCCTGTGATAGGTGACTTCGCTCTTGCGTAGCTAAAGTACAAAGTTTTTGTATAAACATAAAACGACAAATCTAACGTTCAGCCTGACACATACAACGTTGTCTCATCGATTCGCTTTAAGTTAGAGCGTCACTTGGCTAAGCTCCAAAGTCCTTGAAAAACTCGAAACAAGGCTACAGAAATGTCTACTTCGCAATTTGAGAAAAATACAAAATGAGGAAGTGTTATAAGTGGAATCTGTGGAACAGTGGTTAGAAATAATTTATTTGTTATTTCAACCGCGCGTAATTTAATAAGTAATTAAAGGGGAATGCCAGAAAGCCATAGTAACTTAGGCCCAGAGTGCACAACATATTATTACATGAATGAAATCTAAATATTCGTACTTGATTTTTCGCTATTTTCTTTTTTCAGTATAAGTTGAGAAAAATATTTATAAATAATTAAGTAACTACATATTTCCACGATTTTATCCTTTTCATGTCACTTCTGATTTTTGTTTAAAAAGGTTACTACAAAAGAAATTGGTCCGATACAGTTTATTTATTGGTATAAAACTATTTTCTACATTTATGAATTGATTATAGGTATTTAACACTTTAAAAATATTTACCGCTATATCGAAAAACGTAGTTAAAAATAAACTGTTTCGGACCAATTTTTTTTTGTAGCAACTTTTTTAAACTAACATTAGACGTGACAAATGTAAAGGATAAAATCGTTTAATTAAAACTTATAATGAAAAAAGAAAATAGCGAAAAATCAAGTACGAATATTTAGATTTCATTCATGTAATTAAATATGTTGTGCACTCTCTGGGCCAAAGGGCATTTCCCTTTGTCACGATTACAGAGAAGGATATTTTAACTGCTGTTATCGTAAAATAACTTAATGTATATTTACATCGGTGTTACTATATTTTTTCCTGCTAAGTGGATGTTTATTTGCCTTTCGCAACGCCCTTGACGGTAATGTCTCATTGTTGTTGGTAGACATCCATCATTCTTGCATAATGGCACAAATGTATGTGTGGATATGGAGAGGTCCATCTACAGCAGGGATGTTATGGATATGAAATTTCGGATACGGATTGGATACGGATATAGGAATGATTGTTATACCGGATACGGATACGGTTACGGATATGAAATTATTTCGAAAATCCGATAGTTTCGGATAATTACGGTTACGTATATTAAATTTTTAAGAAATTTTAAAAGTAAAATTTCGTAACACAACACGTTTCAATTTGGCGAACTATTCTTAAATGTAAAAATTAGGTCTCAATTACGCTCCGCCCCAATCCGATACTATCCGAAATTTTTATTTCGGATTCGGTTACGGTTACGGATAATTTTTTATATCGGATATCCGATAGTTTCGGTTTCGGATAGACTTTAACATCCCTAATCTACAGAGCAAATACAAAATAGTTCCCGTATCGTGTTTTCTATAGATTCATACGTTACGCAAAGCTACTACTTACAGGTGATGCCTGATGTAGGTATTTAAAAAACATTGACTTATGTAAAAGAAAACTCGCGATTCGTTGGCCTACTACGAAGTTTATAAATTATAATAACTTGCATCAACGATGAGCAACCCGATAGTGTGATGGTTTTATGTCTCATTGTTTTGTTTTCTCGACCTTGCGCGGGAGCGAGAAGACAGATGTATGCACTATCCATCCATACCACAGTCCATACTAAAATTCGTATAGACCGACAAACTTATCTGTTCCGGTGGCGGCGTCGCTACTGTCTATTGAGACCTGTCATTAAATATAGTTTTTGCATTGCATTTCACGTAGTTCCAATTTTGGCCACCGGAACAGATAAGTTTGTCGGTCTCTAATGTCCTCCTAGCCGAGTTTTCGGCTACGGCGGCCAATCTTTACGTTCTACCAACTACGCAGGTTGTATTATAGTGCTGCAGTGAGTGCGCAATCACAGGTGCACTCCCTATTCCCTCACTCTCATAGCGCGGTGACAGCCATCTTATGCATGGTAGAGCCATGCTGTTTTACAGTACGAATGGGGCGGCTCGTCCGGGGAAGTACCACCCTCTCACATAACACCAGCGTGAAATAGTAGTGACTATTGTGTTTCGTCTGGTTTGTGAGAGTGCCAGAGGCCCAGACCCCCCCATACACCCATAGGCCGGCAACGCATCAGCGATCCCTCTGGTGTTGCAGATGTCCATGGGCGGCGGTGATTGCTTACCATCAGGCGACCCGCTGGCTCGTTTGCCGCCTCTGACATAGAAAAAAAGTTGTTTCGAACTTAGCTCGGGTGTGCGGTCACTGATGCACTTTTGGTGGTGATTAAGCCAGTACCCATCATTGTAACGATAACTTGATTTCAAAGATGGAGGTTTCTGCCCTGCAGTTGGTCTTTAATAGGCTGATACTTTTTAATGTTTTTACTATGATCTTTCACTGCCTCCGTGGTACAGTGGTTAGAGCGTCGGGCTCTAAAGCCCGGAGGTCGTGGGTTCGAATCCCGCGGGGAACATAACTTTGTGTGATTGTTTCCAGTTTGGTTAGGACATTGGCTTGAATCACCTGAATGTCTGAAAAGAATGATGATTCCGTGCTTCGAGCACGTTAAGCCGTTGGTCCCGAATATGTTCCAAGTAGGTCTGGTTTCCCTTGTAAGGGTTACGGAGGTCAGATGGCAATCGCTCCATTGTAATAACCAGGCTAGTCAAATCTAGGATCATAGTCGAAGCGCACCCTGAGCTACATACTGGATGCAATCGGGAATACGCTGAGATGATGATGACTGTGACCTTCAACTTGCCATCAGGTGGTTACTGTATTCATTGAACCTTGCATTAGTCTGTCTCGAATGACACACTCGTTACTGGACGTGATCAATTAAGGTAATTCAAATGGATTAGGAGTCATTACCGTTAATGAACGATACAAAATACGTTCATAAAATATGTAGGTACATTGAAGAGGTGTAGCCGAGTGGTATCGAACGACGCTTCATTGTGAGGTTGATGGTTCGAATCAGGGATGTAAAGGAGGTAAAATCGGTACCGAAATCGGAATCGGAGTTTTTAAATTTGGTTTATCGGAATCGGAACCGGAATCGGAGGCAGAGGAGGGAGAAATTTATTATGTTTTTAACATGTTTCTAATTAAACAACATTTTAATAAATTGAATTCTAAATTAATTTATAGGTATTTTATAAACAAAAGTTTTGTAACAAATTAAATCAAATGCATAGACTACTATACAACAATATAGATATATAATACTACAAATTATTATGGACGCCACAGCACAGATTAGTTAAAGTACGGACGTAACGTAACAATTGTTCAAAATTTCATTGTAGAAGAGTATGTAAAAGTACCCACTTCAATATAAGGGGGTGATTAGTGATAATTGCTTATAACTCGAAATGTCCCTTTGTAGGGCGAAGGCTTCCGTCATTAAAATCAAATCATCGTCACAATAGTGGGAATGGGTGGTCAAGGTCAAGGTTTGTCAAACATTTGTAAATAAATATGCTTTGACAGCTCCAAGTTAGTCAACAAGCCGCCCCCGTTATATATCCATTAGCGCCATCTATCGCCTCATGGCGAAACTATACAGAAGTGTGTGGGGCTTAAGACTAAAGTCCCACTTCACACTGGGGGGTTCAATGCATAGATTTAGTATATTTTTTAGTTCAATGTGTGTAGTGAACAGCGTTAGCAGTTTTTTTTTGCCAAGTCAGGACTTAGGTACTTTTTGAGTGAAAATAGCGGGATTCTTCCGTCAAAAGCGGGACATAGTAAAAAACCGTATTTAATTAAAAGGTTTTCAAATATTTATCTTTTTATTTGACTTAAAATTACGTTTACGTGACAATAGATAGCAAAAGAAGCCATAGAAAATGTATTTTAACAAACTCTTATCTTATTACGCGCCTTTCTTTCTCACTCTGCAAGTCTGCACGTACGGTCGAGTTCTCCCCGAAAAGCGGGACTGAGCCTGTCCCGCGCGGGACATTAAATTGTGATTTAAAAATCGGGACGTCCCGCCAAAATCGGGACGTCTGGCAACGCTGGTAGTGAACCAAATCAATGTTTTGTAGCCGGTGGCCCACCTTTATAATAAGGACGTCTGAAATGTTGACTCTCTCCTCTTGTTCCAGATCAGATGACCTCATCTCTCGGCCGTCGTCACCCGTCCCCATGCCCCGGCTGAAGGTCGGGGCGGTGCTTCGCGCGCTGCTCGTGCTGGCGCTGCTGTGCGTCTGGCTGCAGCTGATGCTGGCCGCGTCGCAGGGCCCGTTCTCCCCCAGAGGTGCGTCTGCAGAGGCTCTAGCCGACCGTAGCGAGGCGGTCGTCAATGTAAAGAGACATGTGGTGCCGTTGCGTCGATGTATTGCAAGATGTTACGCAGTTCTGTCTATGTAGAGTAAATCGTGGCAAAATTGCGTCGATGTGTAGCCAGTAGGATATCAACCTACACAAAACTGTCGAATTGAGAGAGGTGCGTCCGCTGAGGCTCTAGCCGACCGTAGTGAGGTGGTGTGCACATGCATGCAGGTGCCCATGCCCCGGCTGAAGGTCGGGGCGGTGCTTCGCGCGCTGGTCGTGCTGGCGCTGCTGTGCGTCTGGCTCCAGCTCATGCTGGCCGCGTCGCAGGGCCCGTTCTCCCCCAGAGGTGCGTCTGCAGAGGCTCTAGCCGACCCTAGCGAGGCGGTCGTCAATGTAAAGAGACATGCGGCAGTTGCGTCGATGTAATGTTAGATGTGAAGCAGTTCTGTCTATGTAGAGTAAATCGTGGCAAAATTGCGTCGATGTGCAGCCAGTAGGACGTGAACCTACACAAAACTATCGAATTGAGGGAGGTGCGTCTGCTGAGGCTCTAGCCGACCGTAGTGAGGCGGTGTGCACATGCATGCACGTGTCCATGCCCCGGCTGAAGGTCGGGGCGGTGCTTCGCGCGCTGCTCGTGCTGGCGCTGCTGTGCGTCTGGCTGCAGCTGATGCTGGCCGCGTCGCAGGGCCCGTTCTCCCCCAGAGGTGCGTCTGCAGAGGCTCGTTGTCGATGTTAAGAGACATTTGGTGCAGTTGCGTCGATGTAATGTTAGATGTGAAGCAGTTCTGTCTATGTAGAGTAAGACGTGGCGAAGTTGCGTCGATGTGCAGCCAGTAGGACGTGAACCTACACAAAACTATCGAATTGAGGGAGGTAGGCGTGGCAAAAGAGTATCTTGGTTGAGAATGGATCATTTGTATCTGAATCAGTTCAAAGATTCGAATCAGTGAAACGAATCTTTTGAATCATTTGGATCATCGACTCTGCGTGAGGCGTTCACCGAAGTCGTCCGAATCCGCCCGAATCGCTCCGAGCCCAACAGTCAGATCTTTCGTTTCGTTCATTCATAGAGTAATAAAAACGCCTCCGCCGTTCATTCATTTCGTCTGTGTCAGCGACTCAGTGAGTGAATTGAGAAGAAGATGCAATTGATTCAAATGATTCATTTGTTGAGGCGCTGATCCGAATAGATCAGTGAAACACTTAAAAGATTTGAATCACTGAGTCGTTTCAGTGAAGAGTTACACACGACTAGAGGGAGGTGCGTCTGCAGAGACTCTAGCCGACCGTAGCTAGGCGGTGTGCACATGTACGCACGTGTCCATGCCCCGGCTGAAGGTCGGGGCGGTGCTTCGCGCGCTGCTCGTGCTGGCGCTGCTGTGCGTCTGGCTGCAGCTCATGCTAGCCGCGTCGCAGGGCCCGTTCTCCCCCAGAGGTGCGTCTGCAGAGGCTCGGTGTCGATGTTAAGAGACATTTGGTGCAGTTGCGTCGATGTAATGTTAGATGTAAAGCAGTTCTGTCTATGTAGAGTAAGACGTGGCGAAGTTGCGTCGATGTACAGCGTGAAGCCGCCGCCATGCTGGAGGCGTCGCAGGGCTTGTACTCCCCCAGAAGTGCGTCTGCAGAGGCTCTAGCCGACTGTAGCCGGCAAGGTCGATGTACAGTGACACGCGGCAGTTGCGTCGATGTATTGCAAGACGTGGCGCAGTTGTGTCTATGTAGAGTAAATCGTGGCGAAGCAACGTCGATGTGCAGCCAGTAGGAGATCAACCTACACAAAACTGTCGAATTGAGAGAGGTCAGATGTGACGCAGTTCTGTCTATCTAGAGTAGGACGTGGTGAAGTTACGTCGATGCCTACAGCGTAGCACCACCGCCATGTTGGTCGCAGGGCCCGTTCTCCCCGAGAAGTCGTCTGCAGAGGCTCTAGCCAAAGCGAGGCGGTCGTCAATGTAAAGAGACATCTGGTGCAGTTGCGTCGATGTATTATTAGATGTGACGCAGTTCTGTCTATGTATAGTAAAACGTGACGCAGTTATGACAATGTAAAACCAGATGTGGCATAGTTATCTCGATGTAGATCTAGAAGCTAAGGCTACACTTGCAAAGGACACCATCTTTCTGCTCTAAAGAAATATTAAGACATTCTATTGAAACAAACACGCTAATTTTCTTTATATTTAAAACGAAAGCGTATCTCTGAATAGCTCGATGATATAACTCCATTTAGTAATTCTCTTGTGGCCTGGTGTTCAATAACATTAAAGATATTCTGAATTAGAGAATCCATATTGCTTTTGGGCGTCCGCGTCCTATCTCTCTAATGAAATTAGATAACTTTACATAATGTCTAGTTTCAGGCATCCTCCGTTAATAACATCTAGAAATTCTTAGGTTTTCCATTTTTTAATAATATTATTCTTGATTACACTATATAATAGTACCTTTGCTAATTACGAATTATTTTATTGAGCTATAATTTAAAATTACCTACTAATTCAAAGCCTAATCAGTCTCCTAAAAAGTAGTTATAATTAAGGCTTAAAGTTATAGGTTTTCAATAAGCAGTTACCTAAAAATGACTCATTAAACTTTAATCTAGGTACCATAAAAGGAACTTCATTTGATTCGCACTCGGTGGCCCATTTAGAATATCTTTCTATCTATAACAGCCTTTGGGTTCGTCTTCGAACATAGGCCTCCTCTTCATCCTTCCACCGACTTCTGTCCCCAGCGACTTGCATCCAATGGGCTATCGTTTTAGTGCTCACCAGTTGGCGCCAAGGCCACATTTTACAAAAAATATTCATTAAAAATGTCCTGCCCTGTCTATTTATTAATAGGTCAAGCCATCACGTGCGCAAACCATGCCTACCGACACGTCCCTCAACAAAGCGTCGTCGCAGACGCAAGAAACGATCACAATTACCAGTAAAACTTAAACAGCTAATAAAACCTTTTAATTTTTATTTTTTATTTTGTTGTTTTGTCCTTCACAATTAGGTCAATTGTATTAAAAATCATTTGGGGTGTCTGAAGTTTTGCGCATTTAACATAACACGTTGTATAATAATAGATCATGGGGTTAGACACATACTTACAACACATGAATTACGACCCTTGAAATGCCTTTTACCTTAATTTTATATTAATGTGTTCCTAACAAAGTTTTGGCAACGGCACCCAACCACAGAATATATACTAAAGTAACCCAACGGCATACGGCATTCTATGGGAGGTCAGTTCCCTCATTAATAATACCTGAACACAACCAGAGCTGTTATGCCGGCAGATTTCACCTTTGCCGACAATCCTACTAATCCTACTAATATTATAAATGCGAAAGTCTGGATGTTTGGATGTTTGGATGTTTAGATGTTTGGATGTTTGTTCCTCAATCCCGCCTAAACGGCTGAACGGATTTAGATGAAATTTGGCACACGTATAGTTTATAGGAATAGGACATAGGCTATAAAATTCCTACGGGAAACGTCTCATTCCCGCGGGAATAACAATTTTGAAACTACTGAACCGATTTGAATAATTCTTTCACTGTTGGAATGCTACACTATCCCCGGTGAACGTAGGGTACTTTTGATCCTGGAAATGTAGGGGGAAGGGGGGATATTTGAAAAAAGAGATTACGCGCGGGTGAAACCGCGGGCGGAAGGCTAGACGGACTATGAAAAAGATCTACCACCAATTTTGTTAGGTCATAATTTCTGTATTCTAATGCCTACCTAACCTTTTCAGATTTTAAAACTAATACTAACCAAGTGGCCTCGGCATATGACATGATCTCAGGTTTTATTTTAATTTTTATATTTTTTTCTTTATTATTGTAGTCTGTATTTTTTGTGTATAATTTTTTTTAAACTTTATGGGCAAAGGAATTTTTGTGTACTTCTATATTTTTTTTTATTATATTCTTGTATGTTTTTGTGATAACCGTCACAGCTTTTTAAATATTGCAAAAATACACCAAATTTTTGTGCTTAAACTATTTGATTGTCTGGCAGTATTTGGTGACTTCTCTGTTACGAAAGACGGTGGTAAACGAGTATGTGGGCTATCATGGACACCTGCGACACGGTGATGATAACTTTTGCACTATATCAATCATCATCATCAGTCAAAAGACGTCCACTGCTGGACATAGGCCTCCCCCAAGGATCATCAAACTCGTCTTTTTTTTTCAGTGGCGTAGCGATGGGGGGGCGGGGGTTGGCGCTCCGCCCCGGGCAGCACTTTTGGGGGGGGGGGGGGAACAAAGGGCGGCTGACACCAACGCTACGCCACTGTTCGCGATCTTTTACTAGGTCATCGAGCAACTCTTCGTAGCGTGTCGATGGCAATATCATTAGACTTAGGAATTGCCATCGTGGTGGAAAGATAAGCCAATCTGCGTGGGGAAAACTCGCAGATTGCCGAGGGTGCGCCGGACGTAGGAGAACACGATAGCTATGTCAGGGTGATGCCACACGGGCGCGTTGCGCTGCTGCGTTGCGACGGAATGGGTGCCACACGATCCGATGCGTCGTCGCAGCGCGCTGCATTGTCCACCGTTCCCCCCGCTTCGTCTCTCGGCTTCAAGTCCGTCGCGCACGCGTTGTGGCGACGCGCGTTGCCACAACGGACCATGTGGCCTGGCCTTCAATTTGTATGAAATATAACGCATTGACGACGCTCCGTCACCGCAACGCAACGCGCCCGTGTGGGATCACCGTCACACGAGGAGGCTCTTTCCATGCACCCCCACCCCCACACATGCATCGAGCAACCTATATTATATTTGAAGTAATACACGAAATATTATTAATTATTATGTCGCAGCTGTTTGTTGACATAGACGTAAACTGCGGGTTACCCCGGGAACAGATGGGAATAATCGGGACAACAGAGGCAAACTAAAAAATATGATTAATTACAAAGTGCCAGATATTTTCCCGTGAAATAGAAGTGTGTCAAGCACTTCTGTGTTTCGGGGAAAGGGCACTGAAGCTAGTGAAATTACTGGGTATATGAGACCTAACTGTCGTCTCGGTGTAGCGGGTGCAGGGCGGTGCCGGACAGTAACTGCTTAGTTACTGTTTGGCACTGACCTGTCTAAGGGCAGACGTGGCGCTTACCATCAGGTGTACGATCTGCTCGTCTTGTTACACATTGCAATAAAAAAAACATTGTTTTATGAAAGAAGGCGGCAAACGAATTCTGCCACACCTGACGGTTTGAGCCATCTATATATATAAAACTCAAAGGTGACTGACTGACTGACTGACTGACTGACTGACTGACATAGATATCTATCAACGCATAGCCCAAACCACTGGACGGATCGGGCTGAAATTTGGCATGAAGGTAAATGTTATGACGTAGGCATCCGCTAAGAAAGGATTTTGATCAATTCCCACGGGAACGGGAACCACGCGGGTGAATCCACGGGCGGCCGCTATTATTCATATAAAATGAAAACAAACAAACATATAAACACAAAGCAGGTTAATATATGACTCTGTAATGGCCTATTAGTGCCTGTAAATACAAAAGTACAATTAGCTTAATTATACATATTTAATTTTGTTGTATGTTGTCTGTATGTGCGGGATAATGTGGTGATTAATTTTATTATGTACTCGTAGAGTTAATGTATTTGTAGTTTAGTTAATAAATATGATTATGTAATTAGTTAAGCCATAAAAGTTAAGGCCTATTCTGGTGCAGGCGCTTATGGTAAAAATGGAAAAACATTTTTCGTCATAATTTTTTTTCTAGATCAGTTGACAGATAGGCACGCAACCCACCCGATGGTAAGCGGCCACTGCGGCCTATTCAATTAAAGGACACTTCAACAGGGAGCGTCGCTCAATGTAGGCTCATCTGATCTTCGAACCTTTGATGTCAAGTGTACTGGCTCCCACATTAATACTGCCGGAATATAGCCAGCGCTGGCGGCAGATTCCACCTGTGGGTTCTGAAAAGGACTCTGAAAAATACTTACTTCCAACCAGACCCTATCCAGGAATCGAACGCAGAACCAGGTTTATATCCGAGCGGTTTAGCCTCTGTTTGAGTGGCCCGATGGCGCATTTGGTAGTGACCCTGCCCTATGCGCCAGGGGTCGGAGGTTCGCATCCCGGCTAGGACAAACACATAAGTGATGGATATGTGAGTTTGCTCTGTGTCTGGATGTTTACTTGTATTAAAGTAGGTATATTTGGTGGTAGGTACCTTCTTTTTTTCTGACACCCATAACTCAAGTGCTTACGCTACTTACTTTGGGGTCAGATCAATGTATTTGATGCTGTCCAATATATATTTACTGTTCCATGGAGGCGAAGTTCTATTTCGGGATTTTGACAGATAAGGATAGGTTAATTTGCTGCGTATAAATGTTAAATGGTTCTGTCTGTATGTTGCATCCTGTTCTTCTGTTTTTAGAGGAGCTGATGAATGCCAACGAGACTTCGGAGCAAGTCTTGGCGCTGGTGCCTCCTGAACTACACAAGTACCTGACAGTCCACCATAAAAATGCAAGCGGTAAGTCTTAAGTCTTTTATCTTATATCCTAATTCTTTTTAAGCTATTGCAGCTTTAATCGCGGGCTTTGAGAGCGGCGACCGAATCAAGAAATTCCGTAACAAAAACCTTTGTGAGGAAAAACCTGGCACTTGTCTAACGTCGTTTCAGTTCGGCAGACTCGCACGGATCGAGACGAGCGGCTCCGAGCGAACAGCTCGTCTCGATCCGTGCGAGATTCGTGCAATAAAGGCGTTCGGGATATTCGCGCGCGCTATTGGTCACGCGCAAGTGCACATGCGCGAACTTTCCCCCTCTCCGTCGACCGATGTTCAAGTTTGCAAGTTTAACCGACCTGCCCCCCTAGACAAGCGGCATTTATGACGTTTGCAATTTTCGATAACGAATGTCAAATCCCATACTTTTACCACGTGACTTTTCTATGGCATCTGTCAAATCCATACAATTTAAAGTTAGCGAATTTCGCCAGCTATGAAGCGATGTCATCTTGTCTAAGACCCCTGTACACCGCAATTCCAGACTCCAGACCGGGGCTGAGAATTTTCTGAACAGAAAAACCCATTCACAAACTTGAGTCACCCGTTGAATATTATCATGAGGAAAAGATAGTGAAATATTATCTTTATTTTGTTCTTAGCATTGTTTAGTTTTGATAACAGACGGTCATTAACATAACCTTGCCGCACGTAAGACTGCAAAGAAATCTCATAATTACTTGTACAGTCAGCGTCAAAATGATCTGAGCGTTCAAAATTCAAAACCTCAAAAATATCTGAACATTTGACAAAAGTCAGCCTAACGTGAAGACGTAAAGGTGCATATTTTCAATAGGCTTGTTTCCACTAAGAATGAATCGGATGGCTTAGAGTTTCTAATGATTAATCATGATATGTAGTAAACAAAAAAACAACTTTTTTACTAAAATAATATAAGATTACAAATATTTTTGGAAATTAAAATCGGCAAAATTACTTATTTAATCACGTGACATTAAACAACAATCAGAGTAGCGTGACGTCAGTCCTCGCAAAACACCGGTTGCAGCTGTATAATGATCTCGTCGACTGACATCAACAAACTCGATTGTTTCGCGAGGAGTGACGTCATTCAAGACGCCATGACAGTCTTGGCCTTTCCAAAGTTAATTTTAAGTTTATCTCTAAAAAAGCAAAATACTTATGAAAAAGGCCTATTTTTCTAAAAATAATATATATTTGGGGTAAAATAGATACTATAGTTTTAAACGAATTTCCAAATTTTGTCAACTAGCCTTTGAGAACAAATTACAACAAACGATATTAACACATAAAAGTAGGTTGTGCCAAGAGTGATTGTTGTCAAATGTTCAGATATTTTAACGCTCAGATCATTTTGCTGTTGACTGTACCAAATATCTTCATTCTCTGAGCATTTTCTCCGATTTAGCAGGGTTTTTTCGGACACAGCTTGTGTGGTCACCAATCCGCATATGGCAAGCGTGGTGATTAAGCCAGTACGATGGGTACTGGCTTAAACACCACGATAACTTGATTACAAGGATGGAGGCCTTTGCCCTGCAGTGGTACATGAATAGGCTGATACATTTTTTCTTATTATTTTTTTGTCCCTTTCCAGCAAATTCGACAGAACGGGCTGGTCCTAAGAACATCACAGACATCAGACGAGCCATCGAGAGGGCGAACGAGGCGCAGACTATACTTAACGAAGACATCTTCGGGCCGGTGCAAAACGACACGCTTATCATTGCCATCCAGGTATGACATACACACGCACACACACAGAGAGAGGCACACACACACACACACCGGTATACATACTCACACACAGAAAGATTCGCACTCACAGAATGAGAGACTCACTTAAAGATAGTGAGAGAGAAAAAGACGAGAAACAGAATATACTCAACGAGGATACCTTCGGGCAGGTTCAGACCGACATGCTTATTATTACCATACAGGCAAAATACAGGTATGACACACACACGCACACAGAGAGAGAGAGAGAAGAGAGAAAAAACGTAACATACACTCACTCACACACACACTGGGAAACATATTAATTATTCTCACACAGATATACACGAGAGACACACACAAAAGAAAACAAGTGTTTTAATATGTCATATGAATTTATTACAATTAAGTATATTATTGTATATTATTATATTGTTCGTTTCACGCCAAGAATTTGGGCACAGCCATCTTTCGTCTCGCTAAGATGAGATCCTTCCCCTTAAGTCCAGTCAAACTTATTCTCTTTGGTACAAGATTACTTTCCTTTGGAACTGTTAGCTTTACCTGTAATAAAATATAAAAACATTTCTCATTTTATACATTTATTCTACGCGGACGAAGTCGCGGCCTGTACCTGCCAATGGGATGATAAAGGCTGTAGAACGCTGGATGGAAGTAGAACACTGAGGTCCATTATAATACGCGCGGCGTATTACGCTGGAGTGGCTATAGACATTGAAACTATTTTTATGTCGATTTGAAGCGCACCCCATTAGTGTACTGGGAACTAAAATGACTTCAAATGGCTCAGAACATGAGTCAAATGGACAGCCATTGACATTGACAATGACAGCATTATCGAAGTTTATCTGCGAAAGTCAGCACTATTATTAGTTCCAAGTACACTAACTACTGCTCTCAGCGCCAACATGGCGATTTTCAAATCGGATCAAACATTTGGTGACAATCGCCCATCCAGTGTCATAGAGATCAGTGAAGTAGAATGATAGCAGAAGGCGATCCCTTCTTAACATCCTTCTTCTTTTTCCTCTCTCGTTCTGTCTGCTTGATTAGAGAGACATAGTATGTATAGCCATCGCTAAGTAGAATAATAATAAGAATAATAGACTGATTGGTTTGGAGATCCTTGGGAGAGGCCTATGTCCAGCAGTGGACGTCGTTTGGCTGAAATGATGATGATGAAGTAGAATAATAGCAGAAATTCTTACCTTCTTAGCTTCCTTCATCTTTTTCTTCCTCTCTCGTTCTGACTGCCTGATTGGAGATTCAGGGCGGTGCTCCATCCAGATCATCTGCTCTTCTTCAGGGATACCACATTGGAAACGGAACTTCCTTGGTATCTAAAAAACAAAACACGTTGAGTGTTATTATTATCACAAGAAGCCAGCAAAGCCTGAACTCTCCTCAGATTTTTATTTACATTTCTGCTGGCAGTTGCCTGACTCGCTAGCTAACATCCCCACAGGTGAAATCTGCCACCATAACAACTCTGGCTGTGTTCCGGCAGAGTTAATGTGGGAGCCAGTACACTTGAAATCAGAGGCTCGATGATCAGATGAGCCTACAGTCTGGCAGTACATTGAGTGACAATTCCAGGTGAAGCGTCCCTCAATGGAATAGGCCGCAGTGACCGCTTACCATCAGGTGGGCTGCGTGCCTGTCTGCCAACGGAACTCATCATTCCATTGAAGGATATTCACCAAGAAGCATCGCTTAATGTGCTGCCATACTTAAGGCTCCTCTTATGTTCGTTTAGCCTTTTATTTCAGGTGTATTAACACAAGTGAGTAGTGACATAGTAGTAGTAGACATAGTGAAATTACTGGGTACATGAGACCTAATAACTGTCGTCTCGGTGTAGCGGGCGCAGGGCGGTGCCGGACAGTAACTGCTTAGTTACTGTTTGCACTGAACTGTCTAAGGGCAGACGTGGCGCTTACCATCAGGTGTACGATCTGCTCGTCTTGTTACACATTGCAATAAAAAAAAACACAGTTGTTATGGCGGCAGACCAGTATCGGTTGTGTGGGTTTACACGTGAAAGCGTAACCGACAGACAAACAGACAGAGTTTTTTCGCATTTATAATATTAGTAACGTCTGTATCTGTATAGTCTTCGCATCTCCCCACAGAGATGTATTGGACTAGAGCCCGCCAGTGTAGCTACTTCGCGTGCCCAGCTTCAGTCCATCGTACTGAATGTGCCGATTCTTAGCTTTAGTCCCGCGCGACCGTTCCCCTTGTTAGACGTCAGACGAAATAGCAAAAAATGACGATTTGTGCTATTTTAAGCTGCAAAAACAATACCAAAAAGATTACTCCACAAAACAAAGATGTTTCCTTTCATCGGTAAGTCATTTTGTTATCTGAATACGCGTAATTTATTTTAAAATGAATTATTTATCAATTTTGAGAAAACAATTATGTAAATAATGCTTAAGCCGCGTGAATCGCAATTTCGTAATACATTGCGTATTTTATACTGGCCTTCCAATTGTATTGCGTGCTTTATAAGCAATGAATATCAAACAAGGCGGTACTTGCGCATATCGTTTAAGTTTCGTGGCACAGGCGTTTTTAGTCAAATACAGTGTTTAGTGATGTTCGTTCTATGCAACATACACATAATGTATTAAAATCGATTAAAGGTACCTAGTCGATTTTGGAAGCAGGAATGATAATAGGCTATTTGACAATGTGAAAAATAAAATCAAGCATAAAGTGACAATTAGGTTACATTAGGTACTGTCAACCGGCGTACAAATTAAGAAGAGTTTAAAAATGGATATTTATTAACATTAGTTAAAAATAATAATTTATTTATTTATAAACTAGCCTTCCGCCCGCGGCTTCGCCCGCGTGAACAGTAGTAGTGTATAGGACGTTATCCCGCGGGAATATCTTGTAAATTGTAGCCTATGTGTTATCCTTATGTATAAGCTATATTATTGTAAAGTTTCATTAAAATCAATTAGTAGTTTTTACGTGAAAGAATAACAAAAGTTCATCCATCCGCTCCCCGGCCGGTACCGCCGCAATCGCTATGTCCCTGCATTTTAAATCTGTAATATCTTCGAAACTATTCATTTAAATTACATGATGTAAAGGGCCATATTGATCTATATTACATGCACAATTTATTTATGGCACTTTATTGGATAAGGATTAATACTGTATTGCTTAAAATCACTTTTTCGTAAATAAGCCATTACATATTTTATCGTAATAAGTAAAGGAAAATGGTTATTGTGGGTTATCCCCTCAGAAGAAGAACTAAAGCATAGAAACCACGCTAAAATAAGAATTGAAAACCTGCTATCTTACTCATTTAACTTCATTAATTCGGCCATAGGAGCGAGTGAAACAACATGATCCGAATTCGTTTCTGTTTTCCGAGGGTCGTCGCTAGTCAAATGTCAAACGGATGCCTTTGGATGTCTTTTAACTCCACCAAATTAAAAATGCATAGGTTGTTTCCTCTTGCTGGGGAAAAAGTGAAAACTTAACTTAGTTACATCATATTGACAAATACTTTCGCACAAAATTTGAGACTCCTCTCAGCTAAATTAATTTATTTTAGTGGTATTATTCAGTGCAATGCTTGAAAACAAGATAAATCTTGTTTTGTGATAGATACTCGGTGCCTGTGTAAAAATGTCTTGTGTGATTGAGGGCTGTAAATCCCACACTGGAAGAAAAGAAAATATCCAAGAAACGTAACCTTTTATCGGTAAGTTTAGATTGTTTTCGATTATTTCAGTTAAGAAAATAGTGTCCTAACTGTTAAAATATGCTTAAAGTTTGTGATAATATTTGTTTTTGTCCAATTTAGTATCGATTATTGCTTGAATCAAAGAAATTTTGTTCAGATCTTAGAGGTTATATTATTTCGCATAGTGATGTGCATTTCTATATCGATAAATGAATATTAATGTTTCATTGGTAAAAACAATATCATTTTAGGACTTGATTGGATCATTTATGTATCTTTCAAACAATATAATATTTACTTTTTTAAGAGATCATGGTCATAGTTTTTTACATAGAGGCTATATTATTCTTGATATTACTTATTTTTATTTTAGTTGATTATTCTGCTATTTATTTATTTTACAACTTGTTTCAACATTTCTACTTTTTGGTTACAGGTTTCCAAAGAATGAAGACATGAAAAATATATGTATACAATGACTGTGTAAGAAGAGCAAATTGGACATGGAATAAACGTAGTCATATAATATGTTCCAAACACTTTACACAAGTTTTTTAAATAAAACAATTTTATTTAAAGTACAGTGATTTTGCGACATTGAAATGATTGAATTAATAAAATCTTTAATATATTAATAACCTATGTTTTATTACCTTTCTCCCTAGTCTAACCCGTTGTTCTAGGTGGGCGACACGACGCGACGCGACGCAATGCGATGTAATGCGACCAATACTTTACGCGACGTGTGTCCTATGTCCGTGCGCGACAAACACGGCAGTAGTGTTTTAACCATGGGCAAATATACTGCGTTATTACTAGAAAATTCATATTTTAAATACTTAGCCCTACAGAAACTTCGTAAACATAGAAGAAAGACAACAAATATTTAGAGCGAAATAAATGATCTGATTATGAGAAATAGATATTAAACCTAAGTCGTAACTTTATCTGTTAGGTTTATTTTTATCGACTTAAAGTGCCGACAAGGAACGTCACTTCTGTAGAAAAAACTATGGACAACCTACAGAAACTGACTCATGACAAAATATTATACATCCCTTTCTAACGCATTATTGTCATTCATATGAATTAAAAGGATGAGTATATGTCTTTGCTTGCTATTTTAGCGTGGTTTCTATGCTTTAGTTCTTCTTCTGAGGTTATCCCTAAGAGATAGACATATACCATCGCGGACTTTTTTGTAAAACTTTTTAAGGTGTACAATAGTGTAGTACATTATTTTGATCTATCTCGTAGGGTTCAGCCAGCGTTTGCAATGTAAGCGCAAAAAAATGCGATTATTTACGACCTTAAATTAAAAACCTCTAAAATCATCAGTGTTTCTCTACTATATTATGCATGTTTTATACATATAAACTTTCCTCTTGAATCACTCTATCCATTTAAAAAAACCGCATCAAAATCCGTAGCGTAGTTTTAAAGATCTAAGCATACATAGGGACAGACAGACAGGAAGCGACTTTGTGTTTTATATTATGTAGTGATTTTATAATCGAATCGAGACGAAGTGGGCGTGTCCCTACTTCTCATCACTAAATCGCGCTCGTTACGTCACAGTAGGTACAAAAAATATGGCACGGTCGGTTCTCATACAAATTGACGTACTTGCGGGGTCTATTTTAATCTCTGGTCTGTGCATCTCCCCCTAGCTGTCATTCTGTGTACTTCCAAAATGGCTGCTCACCTGATATTCCTTGCAGGCTTCTTCTACATGCTTGTAGTGTGGTATAACCACCTGCGACTTGGGTTTCTTCACTCTTGCGAACATTACTTTAGGAAAATCTGGTTTGTGATACCTGAAATTAATATAAAAAAACCAATGACGTTCAATATACAACTAGACACCCAATCTCTAAGAAAAAATCCTCAAAAAACGTCCGAGCGGCGTTGACACACATGACATTAACACATTCGTTCAAATTAACACCTTATCTCGTGGCAGTTAGTGTTTAATGTCAATTGTATACAACTGAACGCAAACTCTGCCCAATAGTCGGGTGGGCAGACTTTTGCTTCGGACAATATTTGAGCGTGATTGGGAGTCTAGTTTTTTAATTGAACGTCATTGTAAAAAACCAAATATCTATGCACATCTTGTTACAGTCACATTAATTCTAGCCCCAAACTAAGCAAATTAACTTAGAATGCTTTCAAGCTACAGGTATTAAGCATCAAACTAGACAAAATAAATATTTATTTATTTATAAAAACTTTATTGACCACACAAATTGGGTACAAAAGGCTGACTTAATGCTTAAAGCATTCTCTGCCAGTCAAACTTTAGAAAAAACGAAATTTTTAAATGCGGCAAAGAGCAAACTAAAAAAAAACGTAAAGTATCAGCCTATTAATGTCCCACTGTAGGGCAAAGCCCTCCATCCTTGAAATCAAGTTATCGCTGGCTTAATCACCACCACGCTTCAAAAAAAAAAGACAAAAAAATATTATCAGCCTATTTAATGTCCTACTTCAGGGCAAAGGTCTCCATATTGATGGATCCTTTCATTGGAAATGAAGTCATCGTCACAATGATGATTATTGGCTTAATTACCAAGCTTGCCAAATGCGGATTGGTGATCACTCGAGCTGTGTTCAAAATTAGCCATATCAGCCGTATAACCGACAACCGTTGGGGTAAACGAGTTCTGAAGTGGAGACTGCGTTTCGGCAAACGTAGTGTAGAAAGCACTCAGGTCAGGTCGAGTGACGATTCGCGCAAGATGGCTGACAGGAGCTGGATGCGAGTAGCCGAGGATCCAGCAAAATGACTTTTTAGAGAGGCGCATGTCCAGAAGTGGACTACGAAAGGCTGATGATGATGATGATTACCAAACTAGGTCCCAGTGATTACGGTAAACCGGTTCTGGCATGATGATCTTCATCCAACGAAGAATGTCGCACCTGAAGATATAAAACATTTAAGATATAAGTTATTAACACCCTGTTGCAGAAAGCTCCATTAAAGTTAATGCTTCATTAAATCTAATGCTGTCACTTTTCGTTGGCATGAAATAAAAAGTGACAGCAATAGCTTTAACCCTTTCCCCGCCACGCTTTTTTCCGAAAATGGTGCCCCACACGCCACGACCATTAAAAAAAAAATTCCAAAAAATTATTAGGTTATACTCAACTCATTCAGGCAAGTAAAAATACAACGTTTCTTGATCATGTTTTTTTGTCTGATATATCAGACATTGGCGTGGTGGGCACGAAAATGGTTTGTCTGATATATCAGACATTGGCGTGGAAAAGGTTAATGAAACATTAACTTTAATGGACGTTTCTGCAACTGAGTGTATGACATCTCCATATCCGAGCGTTTTGTCCTGAACTAGTGAGGGTAGTATGGATAATGGATATATTTAAATTACCTCTCAAAAGATACAATATGGGACTCAAGATACGCGACTCCTCGACCAATCGTAGCGTGCCACGCTCGTACCGTGCCGCGTCCGCCAATCGCAGCGCGTTAATGCCATAGACTGCGGCAGCGCTTTGCAGCGCCCCCACGCGATTGGACGACACGAGAAGATGACTTCTGTCGACCGCCATTTGCTTCTATAGACCGACAAACTTATCTGTTCCGGTGACGGCGTCGCTACTGTCGACTTAGAACTGTCATTAAATATCGTTTTTGCATTGCGTTTTACGTAGTTCCAATTTTGGCCACCGGAACAGATAAGTTTGTCGGTCTGTAGTTTGAAATTGTATGTTACGTGTCGGAGAAAATTGTATATAATTTTTATCTGCGTGAATCTCTTGTTTTGGGTGCCCTCATCCTTTACAAATATTTGTTTTTAAGAACATTTACTTACCTAGACCAGTTCTGACGGATACCCCAGGTCGGTCCCGTCCGGGATTTGAACCAGGTACAATGCGTGAGCGGCTTCCGTGGTGGCAGACCGATACTCCTCGCAAACCTGACGAACTCCACGCCAAATTCCTGTCTCACTTTCGATGATATCATCTGTGGAAGATTACAAAATTTGTTGTTTTTTCCTCCACTCCATCTAACGAGTGTCAATATGTTTGCCAGACTCTGTAGGTATCATGGTTTTAAGACAGGCAAAACAGTGGATCTTCGACTCGAAGAAACCGCTCGTTTGGGTGAAATGGCACTAAAGCTAGTGAAATTACTGGGTATATGAGACCTAATAACTGTCGTCTCGGTGTAGCGGGCGCAGGGCGGTGCCGGACAGTAACTGCTTAGTTACTGTTTGGCACTGAACTGTCTAAGGGCAGACGTGGCGCTTACCATCAGGTGTACGATCTGCTCGTCTTGTTACACATTGCAATAATTAAAAGAAGATCACAGTGAAGTAGCCGTACTCAACTGTTGTGTTGTTTCTGTCGTTGAGCATGGTTTCCAGAATTCAATTGTGGAAAGCATGGTGTTGGTAGCGGGATAAACCTTATTTTTTGATACCAACGTTATGTTTTTCGCGAACGATGTCTCTGGAGACGTATCGCTGACTGAATGGTTTTAAAAAAAGTAATAAAAGCAACTGTCCTAACTCCTAAACCAGTTCCTTACCTTGATGTGATGGTAATCATGAATGTTCATCTCAGGGAGATGAGAAGGGTCTTCAAACATTAAAAGCCTCAACCCATTGATGTGGTTTTCCTTCATGCTTTCCTGTAACATGAAATTGGCCTTTTGAGCTTATCCTTAACTATAAAATTATAATAAACTAGCGGTATGATAAACAATCAAATCTTTTCTCTTTATAATATCAGTGTAGGAGATCTAATGCTTCCTTAAAAGTAGAAGATCTTCCTCCGAACTAGATCGACTGTGCTCGGGGACAAAGGACCAATGTTTCATCTTTGGTTGTTTGTATATAATTATGCTAGCGGGCGAAAATAACTCTGCTAGCGCGATGCAGGATCCCAGACTAATTCGTGTTCGTAAGTCAGTGCCTTCTGTCATCAGTTGGTAGAACTGTTAGTGGCGAGTTGCTTGATGTCTGTTGATCAAGATAGTGGTCGCCATATTAATATAGATAATAAACTTACTGCATACTGCGGCAGCCCTACCACCTCATCTATCCACTTGGCGACATCTTCCTCGGTCCAACTGAAGGCTGCTGGGAACTTGAGCTGATCCACCACGGCCGCTGCTAGCTCGTACAGGGTCAGGGGGGATTTCTGGCAAGGGTTCAGCTTTCTGCGGAGGAATGGGGCTCAACTTTAGAGGAACCTTGCCTAAAGGTTGACTGGGAGAGAATGCCATGAGGCATTAAGTCCGCCTTTTGTACTTGATTTGTGCAATGAAGCTTAAATAAATAAATAAAAAAATAAACCTTTATGAAATTGGCCAAACCGCTTGGGTATATCCCTAGGGGTCGATTTCCGTCTTGGGTCTGGTTGGTGGTAGGACTTTCGTTCACAGGTGAAATCTGCCACCATATAAGCTCTAGCAGTTTTCCGGAAATATTAATGTGGGAGGTGGGAGCCAATAAAATAAAAAACCTCGCCATATTGCGGTAAAATATTGGAACTAATTTCTTCAAGTGGTAACAATCAAACAAAAAAACAGTAATTAGATGTCATTTATTATTATTCTGTCAAAGTGTGGTGTCAATTGTCAACCGTGCCTTGTTACTATTGGATATTGTGAGTTATTTGTTAGTATAACCATAGCAACCAAGTATTGCTATAACCATAGCTAATGTGGCGTCTCCAAAACAGGATTTAAAAAAAAAAAATTATTATTGGTTCACTTTTGACCTGCATTTTAATGGGTTAATTGCTAGCTGGGGACCTCCTCTACATGCCCTTAAAAGGATCAAGACACATTACCAATAACCCTATATAAGACGCTAAAGGACCATGTGTTTGTATGAAAAAAGCCCAGTGGCCAAGTTTTATTGCCGGTGAGTGTAGCAATTAGCATAACATTTTTTTTATGAAACCGAAGAAGATGAAGTAATGTTGGCATACTTCTTCTTGACGTAAGGATCTTCCTTAGGGAAGCAGGTGCACTCCTCACAGGTAGTCTTGTCAGGGGTTGTGAAGATGATGGGTCTTCCCGGGATGATCACAGAGGGCGCTCTTCTCGGTATCTTGATCTTTTTAGGTCTTCTCCGGGGTGGGGGTGCTTCGGATTTCTTCTTGCTCTGAAAAGTAGAATTGAGTTAGAAAGAGTAAGTCGCCTAAGAACATCGGGAATGATTAATAAGGGAAAGTTTATGGAAAATTAGGGAAAGTTTAGTAGTGGTAGAGCCATGCTGTTTTACAGTACGAATGGGCCGACTTCTTTGTGAGAGTGCCGGAGGCCCACACCCCCCATACCCCCATAGGCCGGCAACGCGTCAGCGATCCCTCTGGTGTTGCAGATGTCCAAGGGCGGCGGTGATTGCGTACCATTTATGTCAGAGGCGGCAAACGAGCCAGCGGGTCGACTGATGGTAAACAATCACCGCCGCCCATGGACATCTGCAACAAAAGAGGGATCGCTGATGCGTTGCCGGCCTTTTAAGGGGGGGTGTGGGCCTCCGGCACTCACAAACCAGACGAAACACAATAGTAGTCAGTATTATTTCTCGCTGGTGTTATGTGAGAGGGTGGTACTTCCCCGGACGAGCCGGCCCATTCGTACTGTAAAACAGCATGGCTCTACAGTGGAACAAATACACACACATACACAGTGTAGTAGTGACTACACTGTGTATGTGTGTGTATTTGTTTGTCCATCTTTCACATTACAACAGAGCAACAGATCTACCTCGTTTTGGATATTATGGGGATGGTTTTGGAGTTAAAAAATGACAAAAGCTACTTTTTATCCCTTTAAAAATATTACATTTCTATTGGATAAAGTCGTAAAGTCTAAGGTTATAAATAAGTCGTACAAACCACAACAATTTCTTCATCATCGTCCATTTTGAACTAAAATTATGTATTTCGGTATTTATTAGTCCTAATTGTTTAAATTCTTGTACAGTTTTTAGAAAAATATGAGTAAAATGTAAACAATGTTTCGAGCGTGACGTTGACAATATTCTGACAGTTCTGGAATCGTTTTAAAATTAAAGCAAAGCAAATAATGTATATTTTGCGGAAAAGCAAGAATGCCAAATGTTTCGGAAAAATCTTGAAAATAATGGAAGAAAAACACAGGTAAATAAAAAAGCGCTGATTGCCGATAGAAAGACATAAAACAAAGACACATTTTGAACTTTGTCTAACAAAATGGCCTAACAGTCTAACATTATCAGTAGATTGCATTCAAAGTAGCTTCTAATCGTTAGGACTGCTTTGGGCATCGAATAGTAACTGTTATACGCGCGCACCACGCCTCGTGTTTTACATAGTAAGACACGTAGCGTCCACCTTTATTTTATGTAGTTTCGTAAATACACGAATTACTCAACCGTTGGACGTTTTATTCCTGCTCGCCACCGCCGACCTCTTCCTAACCCGACCACGCTGTTACAAGTTTTATTTTTTTATATATTTAAACTAAGCTAGCACTTGACTTTGTGCCTGATGTTAAACAATTGACTTTTACAATCCATTTATTTTATTCACAGGTGCATACCCGTCTGACCTACCTCCGTCACCTGATCGTCTCGTTGGCTCAAGCGAGAGACATCGACAGAACTCTCCTGATATTCTCCCACGATTACTACGATGAGGAGATCAACACTTTGGTGCGAAGTATCGACTTTACGAAGGTAAGCCTTTTTTTATGCATAGTACTTACTAGTAAGCGGCCACTGCGGCCTATTCCAAGCGCCGGCTCTAATCTACGAGTCTTTTATTTCAAGTGTGCTGGACTGCTGGCTCCACATTAATATTGCCAAAACAACAAATGACTAACTAATGTTGTCTAAGATGGATGATTGATGTTTTTTTAATATGGCTGGACTGTTGTTTTCCAAGATGGCTGACTGATTTTTTCTAAGATGACTGACTGATGTTTTCCAAGATGTCTGACTGAAATTTTTTAAGACGGCTGACTGATGTTTTCGTAGATGGCTGACTGAAGTTTTTTAAGATGGCTGACTGATGTTTTCCAAGATGGTTGATCGATGTTTTCTAAGATGGCAGACTGATGTTTTCAGGTGATGCAGATATTCTACCCCCACTCGATACAGACGCATCCCCATGAGTACCCTGGGACCGATCCTCGGGACTGTCCGAGGGATGCCAAGTTCGATCAGTGAGTATTTTTACAAATATATTTTTTACGAGAAAATTTGAAAAAGGTCTCTTGTAATAGCGTAAATATACCTCATATTTTTTGTTACGAAGCAACGTAGTATTCTTTGAATATTCGATGAGATATATTTTTATAGGTATAAACTTGATCAAGATCTCTAGATCCCATAGATAAGACAGACGAACGGACTTCAGACCATTGAGCTACTTCCGTTCATAATATTTCTATGCTTCAGACGAGCTGCCAAGAGATCGGGGGTTCGTACATGTTTGTGCATAACATTATGCGATGAACATGTCTGTTTGTATCGGTCCTGGGTGTCTATGTAGGAATGGTTCATTCCCGTTCGTCCCACTGGGACAAACTTGGTGGGACGAACGGGAATGAACCGTGTAGGAAGAATGTGTATTGTTTATGTAAAAAAAGTAATATAAGTAATGTTAATCCGTTGTCTGGCACCCATAGTACAAGCTATAGCTTAGGGCTAGACGGCGCTGTGTGAGTGAGTACCATGCACAGACTAAATTATTTCTCTATGGTGAATACTGAATATTAATTTTATTTAAACGAATGGTTTCAGAGCAATGAAGCTGAAATGCCTGAACGCGCTACATCCAGACTTGCACGGACATTATCGGGAGGCGAAGTATACTCAGACAAAGCACCACTGGTGGTGGAAGGCCAACAGGATCTTCAACCAACTCCAGTGCACCATTGGACACACTGGTACGACTGTATATCAATACTATCTGGTTCAAATGCTATTAGGATAATACTTTTTGGAGTTGCGTTACGCGACAGTGAAAACGGATTGTTCCTAACAGACCACCCAAACCACCCACCTAGGTGGTTTGTTAGGAATAAAATTCCTAACCGACCACCTAGGAAAAACAGGTGGTTCGTTAGGAATAAAATTCCTAAAAAACCACCTAGGTGGTTGGTTAGGGTGGTCCGTTAGGAATAAAATTCCTAACCGACCACCTAGGTGGTTGGTTTGGGTGGTCCGTTAGGAACAATCCGTGAAAACGGGTGAAAACGGATCTGACGCACACACTGAAAAAGTAATGCGTTGCTAACGTTACAGACAAGCGCAGTTGACGTAATCTGTCGCTCAATTCCAAAAGATATTATCCCAATAGCATTTGAATCGGATAATACTAATATTATTAAGAGGAAATATTTGTTTGTTTGTATTGAATAGGCTCCGAAACTACTGAACCGATTTGAATAATTCTTTCACTGTTGGAAAGCTACACTATCTCCGGGTGACATAGGGTACTTTTGAACCCGGAAATGTGGGGGGAAGGGAGGATATTTGACAAAAGAAATTTCGCGCAGGTGAAATAATCTATAGAACTGAAGTCTTCAAATTGTAATCTGAAGACTGCTATTTAAACATCTAGCTAGTGAAATGACTGGGTATATGAGACCCAATAACTGTCGTCTCGGTGTAGCGGGCGCAGGGCGGTGTGACAGTAACTGCATAGTTACTGTTTGGCACTGAACTGTCTAAGGGCAGACGTGGCGCTTACCATCAGGTGTACGACCTACTCGTCTTGTTACACTTATAAAAAAAATCCGTAGTATTAAAATTGATTATGGTCTTTTCCAGGTCTCGTAGTCTTTCTAGAAGAAGACCATTACGTGGCAGAAGACTTCATCCATATGCTTGGTCTACTGCGGTCCACTGCGGATAAAAGTTGTCCTCAGTGTGAGATACTATCCCTAGGGACGTATCTGAAGACTTACCAGTATCATGTTAATGGGGATAAGGTTAGTATAAAGTATTTAGTATGGTATGTCTATTTGTATGTTAGTTTCAAGGTCTCCAGCGATTTTTTTAAAATACTTAAACAAAACTTTGTTTCTGAAACATCAAATGATAAAATAAAATAGCAAAAAAACAAGATATAAATAAAACTTTGTTTTTGCAACTTGCGTTATTAAATGCTGATAAATAAAATATAATATTGTTGTGGGTACGGGGTACGTTAATTCAATAAAATGCCGGTAACGAAAAGACACTTATTTATTTTAAACAAGTAAGCCGAAATACACAACTTTAACACAACTTACACTTTACAATCCACATAGACAATTCTAAATAAACACTCGTAAACGCTGTTCACTTTAAACGTCGCAGGATCGTTCGCACTGATCGCTTTCCGAAGAATTAATCTTGGCGCAGCGTCGCTCAGTCCCTATTTATACCCGGCGCCGGGTGCTCTATTAATTTCTGATGATTCTAGAAACCGCGCGACCATGCGACCACGCGCTCGATCTATGTTCGGGATTTAGCAAGCGCGCGTTAGCAAGAATGAACCTTATTCTTTGAACGCAATAAGATCCGTTTTCGCATGCAAGCTCCGTTGCCGCGGGTATCGTTGTAACAATGTTAAATAATATTGGTCAACATCACATACATTGATCTGACTCCAAAGTAAGTAGCATAAGAACTTGTGCACAGTTAAAAACAAATAAACATTTAGACACAGAACAAACACAAATGTTCATCATAAATGTTAGACCTGGGTAGAATTCGAATCCACGACCCTTGGCGCATACAACAGGGTTACTGTCCTCAGTCCTGCAAGATTGGTTTTTTTATGGCTTGTATTTAACCGTACACCAAAAAAGGTTGAATGCACACCAAAAAAAGGTTGAACGTGCACCAAAAAAAAGGCTGAACGTGCACCAAAAAGGTTGAACGTGCACCAAAAAATTGAAGTGCGAATCTAACCTAACCTTTGGTTTATTTTGGTGCACGTTCCACCTTTTTTTGGTGCACGTTCAACCTTTTTTGGATATACACTTAAATAGTCCCCTTTTGTTATTAACCGGGAATAGAAAGCAGAAACATTGTTGATGCAAAAACAAATATGTTGACATGTTTTTGTTTATTGTGTAGGAAAAAATACACGCTGGAGACCAGTTTAGTTATTAAATCTATACTTACGGGTAAAAATAAGGAATTAACAGTTTCTTTTAACATATACATATAACCGACTTCAAAAGGTGAAGGTTCTCAATTACTCTTTACTTTTCTCTGGGGTAACTGATTTTGATTGCTTCTTTAAATTTTTTTGTCTAGCCAAAGAATTGAAGTAACCGACACCAACTTGGAAATAACATGCCCACAATTTTTTTTAATTACGTACGAAAGGCGTAATATATTTTTACTTTTTGTAACGGTTTTCAACATAGAATAAACTTAGATTTAATACTGCAATTGTTATTATTATTCAAATTAACTCAACGTCTTTCAAAATAATAAGTGCAATATATTTTTTACTTGAAATGTTTCTATGTTAAAAAATAGTTATAAGTAACGAAGTAAAGTATAGTTGTGATTTCATATTTTTGCCCGTAATGGTCTTTTACATAATTTTTATGGAGTTTTAACAAAAACTCAAAAGGACTAAAATTATTTAGATAATTATTTTAAATTATTAAACTAAGAAAAAATAAATGTGAACGTTATTAAAAATATTTAATAGGAAGTAACATTTAATAATTGCATTAGCACAAAGTGCCAAAAAGTTGGCAGGTGGATAAAATGGAAAGAACAGATTCAAAATATAAAATTTAAGTTCGTAAATAATAATAAATACCATAAAATTACATGTAATCATGTTTTCATTCTCTGTATTAAGATATTATGAAGGAAGAATAAAAAAAATTGACTACATACAAGAAAAAGATGCGAAATGTGCAAAATTATAAGTTTTAGAAAAAATGGAATTTTAAGAAATGTAAATGAAAACGAATAATAGCAATAAATAAAAAATAAACACATTTAATTTAAAAAATGTATAATAACATATTTAAATAGAAACTTAATAATTTGGTACTTTACACGTAGTGTTCAAGCTCATATGTACTTATAAGATTCATAAATTCATCCATCCATATACCTACACTCCTTTGCATCTAGTAACTTACTAATTCAATTATGCACTCTCCTATTCATACAACCGTCTATCCATCCATGCATCTATCTATCCATCCATCGATCCATCGATCCATCCATCCATCTATCCATCCATCCATCCATCCATCCATCCATCCATCCATCTATCCATCCATCCATCCATCCATCCATCCATCCATCCATCCATCCATCTATCCATCCATCCATCCATACATCCATCTATCCATCGATCCATCCATCCATCCATCCATCCATCCATCCATCCATGCTTCCATACATCAATGCATTTATTCATCCATCCATCCAACCAACCATACCTACATCCAACCATATAATATATATATCCTTATCCATATAATACGATAACAAGTCCTTTAGGACACACAGTGTGACACAGCCACCTGCCAACTTCGATAAGCTTCTCCACTCCACGCTTCTTACGTGCTTCGCTTGTTAAATGTTGCTTCACTACACTGTTATGTTTTTTATTTATTGTTTTACAGTTTTATTTCTTTTTTTTTACATATAAGTATACAATTTCCTTAAAAACGGGGAGGTTGTACTTACTGTATGTATTGAATATGTATGAATGTATGTGTGAATGTATGTGTATATTGGAACAGCGGAAGAAACAGTTGACACTAAACTACATACAGCAAGTGAAAGCGGCCAATGAGGAGCGGCGGAGAAGACTTCAAGAGACGCAGACTTGGAACTTCCAAGTCTATCCTAACCTCTATTCGAATACGCAAAAGGTTCAAATTTCAGTAGCAGCATGCGTAGTCCTAGAGCTAGCGTCCATACATTTTACAAGACTTAAGTTTTGCGTTATTATTTTTTTAATAAAATTGTTTTTGCTACAGACTCTTTGATCCGTGCCTTTTTTGGGTTGACATTTTGGGTTTGTGTCAGCTAAATGTTGCTCCGCTAGAGACTGGGTTGGGTTGGGTTAGTACTTAAAAATAAATGCTTATTTTGCGTTATGTTGAGTGAACCTTTTCGCAGTTTTGTTTTGAATAACGCATGTTAATTCCCTAATTGGGAGATGTATTTGTAGTTGTTGAGAATAATGTCGTTATTTATATAATATTATATAATTTAGACTGTGTCATCTAGCCCCAAACTAAGCATTAGTTTGTGCTATGAGTGCCAGACAACGGATAAACTTTTATTATTTACTTTGTTTTTGTAAATACATAAATATTCATTCATATTGTACGTAGAAACACCCAGACCGACATAAATAAAAAAGTTTCATGCATGTCTGTATTGTACGGGGATCGAACCCGCTACCTCTGGTGTAATAGCCCCTAAACACCAAATAGGCCAATTGTTCTAGTATTTTTTTATAAATTAAATAATAATACTTTGACTTTGACATTAAGATCAAAAAATAAAATGTATGGACTACGCTCTAGGACTAGTATTTAGAAAGCTATGGAAATGTTTAATGATGGTGCTAGTTAACAGGTTATGGGGTTTTATCAATGATTCTTTAATGCCTTGGGTTTCCATAAAAAAAGTTTTACCCTATTTATAAAATGTAATCAAAATTATTTATTTCTCCAGAATCACGTGAAACTGGCCTTATTAGTTGTAAATAGCTTGAAAATGAAGCATGTTTAAATTTTACTTTATGTAGTTTTAAAAGAATTTTCTTAATTTATTATTATTTTTTAGCAGCAATAGTTTGATACTATCGATATTCGACTATCGAGTTAGCTATACCTACTCTAATTTTTTTTTTGTAAAATCACTAAATCACTACGTCTCTGTAAAAAAAACTGTCTCTTGTAAAATTTTTTAATGGTATTCATTAGTCATCATGGTATTGTCCATTTCAACTGGAATGATCCCGGTGACAGTTCGATTTCGACAATTTTAGAGATGTCCTACAATTAAATAATTTCGATTGTTTCTGGTAATCGATAATACTTTATATGGAAATGAAATCGATTTTATTATACTACCTAAACTTTAAATATGATTTGTGTTTATGTCGTGTATTGAATATAAAATAGTTGAAATAAAACTTATATTATAAAATTTGAATGTAAATCTGTATGTCTGTCACGCTTTAACGGCTTTACTAATGAATGCCATTCCTTGTATGCTTGTAAATATATTTTTAATCGAATGCTGTAAAATGCTTGGCTTAGCCCAGTTTCACTGACAATAAGTTCGTGTATTATTATCTTTTAGATAAATTAGATGCTATTTATTTGGTTAACTTTCGAAAAAAAAGTCAGTAAATTGTTATCTGAAAAATAAATTTTAACGAATTTATCACTCAGTGTTATACCTTGTAAAATCCAGCATGATTCCTGCGACAGCTGTCATCGGTTTGAAATGAGTAAAGTTTCACAATTTTTGACTGTTAAATGTATGTACAGAAATAACGTTCATGATTGGCTGACCCCGCCTACTTAGGGATGTTCATTGCTGAAATCTTTCGCTTAAAATCGATTGTGAAATTTGTGAAGGTGTAATATACCGATAAAATTGTTTTTTTTTAAATTCTTGAAATTCTGTAATTCAATTAATTTGATTAAAAGGGACGTCGTGGATTACAAAATCTGAATATGAATGCGGTTCTAAAATAAGAATAATTTCTTAAAGGCAATCTTGCAGTGTAAATCGATAGAAGAATCGATTACTTAAGTATCGAATATTTGACGTTTGCTTATAATACGACGACGTCACTAGAAATGTCACTGCACTGTGACACCTGTCGCAATAAAACTGGCCCTTAGAGTTGGTTGTACAAAGAAAAGCTTTATAAGCGTTGGCAACACTAGCTGCTAGTTTTTTTATGTAACTTTGTTTAGACTTTTATTTATTGTATTAATATGGTCGACCTAATAGATTTATAATTGTAGGCTTGAAAATCTGAGGAGCCTACACTATGGCAGTACATTAAGCGTTGCTTCCTGATGAAGTGTACCTCAATGGAATATGTCTCGAAGGCTGTTCTTAAAAATTGCGAATGTAAAAAATTGTAAACTGGTTTTGTTTTTTAACAATATTTTAACACAAAACAATAAATAAAAATTTTTTAAAAAAAATCAAACATTATTAGAATATTCGCGAATTTACTCGTAAAAGCATGATACTCTATTAAGTTTTTAAATTAAGATTCGAGTTTGCTTTGTTAATATGATATGTACGTTACACATTACTGCGTACTATGAAATTTTTAATCTCATTTAGATCTTTATATTATAGATTTCAAAAGTAGAATTCCTGAAATCTTCTATTATAGGTAGTCGCAACTTTTAGAATCAGCTTTTAAAATCACATTCACTTACTTAATAAAGTACATTTTTACATTACTGTTGTTCATAAAAAATCATTTAGTGCAAGAATCAGGAATCAAATTCATTTCTTCAAACTTAAGAATATATGAGTACGATTCTTATTTTTTTAATTTGACAGTTCTTGATATGCTGTACCATCTAAAATATGTATTTAAAGGGAAATGTTTAGAGCATCATGGCATGATTTAGTATTACTTATTTATATTTGACATGTGTAAAATGTATTATGATATATACAGGGTGTTTCGATGTATACATGATGTGTTGAAAAAATTAAATAATATTTTATTATTGTACTGTTATAATGTAGATTCTTCTTCAAGGGTCAGATTTCATCAACTAGTTATGTTTCAGTTTAACAACTGACAGAAAAGAAGGTGATAATTTATCCGCTGGATAACTTAGATGCTAAAAAAAAGTATGCATCATATTTATCTGACGAATAAAATTATTACGTAATTTATTTAAAACTGAGCACTGAGCAGCCTGTATATATCTAACACTGTGTTACCATTAAAACAACTGTGAAAACCAACCATTTCCAAAAATAACATATCTAAATAATCCCATAACTCAGCTTTTGCAATTTGACACATAAAAATGGTATTATAATGGTGGCACTAATACTATCGACTACTACATCCAAAAAATCACCATAAATTTAAGTGTTGCCATGCTAAAACTCCCAAAAACTACCATTACAGGTTGAGATCACTCCGTGGCACTCTAGCATGCACAACATGGGTTTCGCCTTTAATAGAACAGTCTGGAACAATATAATGGAGCTAGAACAACAGTTCTGTGCGTACGATGATTACAATTGGGACTATTCTTTGCTCCACCTCAGTCAGAACAGGCCGGGCCGGGAGAAGTTCATAGTCATACTTTGTAAAGGTCCTAGGGTCTTTCATATTGGAGAGTGGTGAGTAAGAGTACAATATATCAATTATTTCTATATTTTTATTGATATGTAATTTGAATAATATAGGGAAAAGTGTTGCTCCCTGATCGACACCATTTTTTTTTAAATCGGACAGCATCACATACATTGGTTTGGCCCCAAAGTAACTGTAATAAGTTTTTGGTCAAATCTTTTTATAAATAATGCATTTATACACAGATTTTTAATTCGACGAAATGTTTAACAGGACGGGTTGTCAATTAAAAACTAACGGTACTAAAAAAAAAACATCTTCGTTGGTTATAATGGAAGTAATACTCAACATTATATTTGTATTTAAAAATACTTTTTTTAATCTTCTTTGCAGGTTCATGATTAAATATAAATGTTTTGAGTATTCTTACAACACTTAAATAATATCTACTCATAAAATATGAATATAATTTGTGTGTATTGAATGCACAGTAAAACACTGTTTTAATAGCCATGTAATTTAGCTGATCTTATCCTCGTTTATATCTCATTTCAATTTCAAAAAATCTAGTCATATGTTTTTTTATAAGAGAGATTTTTTTTGAAGAGGTGGTATCTGAAGTAACAACTGTTATAATTCCGTGAAATTAAATGTCTGAGTATAGTATAAGTATGTATAACCCGACCAGGAAAATAAAAAACCTGCTCAGGAGGCGCCACATTAGCTATGGTTATAGCAACACTTGGTTGCTATGGTTTTGCTCACAAATAACACAATATCCGAAAATAACAAGGCACGGTTGACAATTGACATCACACTGACAAATAATGAATGACATCTTATTGTTTTTTATTTGACTGTTGCCACTTGAAGAAATTAGTTCCAATATATTTCCGCAATATGGCGAGGTTTTTTTATTTTAATGGTCGGGCTATAATATAACTTGGCTGCTGTTACTCCATGTTTCCATCCCATTCCATTTGGTGAAATGGTTGAGAAGTCGACTATTACACCAGAGGTCGCGGGTTCGATCCCCACACGGTTCATGTCTGTTTGTTTCGGTCTGGGTGTTTGTATGTATTTACAAAAAAAAATGTATATAATGTTTATCCGTTGTGTGACACCCATAGCACAAGGTAATGCTTAGTTTGAGGCTAGAGAGCGCTGTGTGAATAATGTCCAGATATATTTATTTATTTATTATTTCCAGTGGCTTCCACCATAAGAAATCCAACTGTAATGCGTCAACAGTAATAAGCAAAGTCCAGAAGCTGCTTCAAAACGCGAAAGCTTACATGTTCCCCACTAGAGTCACGGCGTCCGTCACCTCAGGGGGGGCCAAGCACAACAAGAAACTTACTAAGGGTAACGGCGGATGGGGGGACATTAGGTAAGTAATATATCAAGAATCAAGAATCAATTTCATTACTCAATTTAGGCACTTAGGTATAGAGCACATAATATAGGTGTTACGCTTAAAGACCGAAAACGCTCATTGAGCGGAAAAATAACGTTTATTCCCGGACGTCCCCACTCCTTCGTCCCCACTGGGGACGAGTGGGAAAAAAATTGTAACTTTTTATTTCCCACTCGTTCCGCTTAGACCGAGAGTCAAATAATAGATTCCTTGATTATAATAGGTACCATGATGGAACTCACGCGTTGTGGTCACAAAGTTTTTTTCAGGTTAAAAAAAAACCTCGAAGGCCAAGGCGGGAGCTCCGCTTCGCTCCGCTCCCGCCTTAGCCTTCTAACCTATTATCCATCAGAGTCGATTTTCGCCTCCGACGTTGTTTTTGTTTAACTTAATATCTCTCTAAAATAGTCTCCTCTGTGTGTCAGTACGTTGGATGTTTTACTGTGACCACAACGCGTTGTGTGAGCTATTTTTCCGCTCAATGAGCGTTTTTGATGTTTGAACGTAACATATGTACTTCAAAGTGTACATGTTACAATACAAGATAAATCTATCATTATTAGACTATATTCGTTCCCACGTGCCCACTGCTGGGACACAGGCCCTATCTCAATTGTGAGATAGTGTGGGCCATACTCCACCACGCTGGCCTAGTGCGGGTTGGTGGAGGGTGCGTAAGACAAGTGACCAACCTTAATGTCAGATGTTATCAAGCCGCGAAATGGCTTCTGATTCTGACGGCTTGACGACTAATATCTGCATTATAGTAAATATCAGCCGGGCACAACAGCTTAACGTGCCTTCCGAAGCAAAACTCTCGAAATAAATATCAGTAAGTGTGGTCAGAATGGTCACCCATCCATTAACCGACCGCGGCGTGGGTAGCTTGACTTTCGCTACCGCTAACGAACCACTGTCACAGCTGCGCCACAAGCGCCTTTAACACACACTACAGACCGACAAACTTATCTGTTCCGGTGGCCAAAATTGGAACTACGTGAAATGCAATGCAAAAATAATATTTAATGACAGTTCTAAATAGACAGTAGCGACGCCGCCACCGGAACAGATAAGTCTGTCGGTCTATAATTGATTATTAATTATTATATTAAATTGTTTCAGAGATCAAGAACTATGTACGAACATGACCAAAATAGGCCGGCAAATGAAGAAATACTTTTATTTCGCATAATACAAATATTCAAGCATAATAATGACTATTATTAATAATATAATTATTTGTTGTTAATAATACCAGTGAAGTGAGATTTAATGAGTGATTTTATAGACTTTATATTAAAATACAATTGATAATGTTTGGCCATAATTGTGAATATTAGGTTATAATGTAATATAAAAATAATTTTAGTAATGATGACTTAAGGTGCGCATTAAAGTTTGATCCTGCCATTATTCGTTTTTTTTAAATCCTGCCCTTAACCCAAAGGTCGTGGGTTCGATTCGGGTCTGGTTAGTCTTAGGACAGACTTTAGTAGTGGTAGAGCCATGCTCTTTTACAGAACGAATGGGCCGGCTCGTATTTATTTATTTATACTAAGTCAGTTGGCAGACAGACACGCAGCTCACCTGATGGTAAGCGGCCACTGCGGCCTATTCCATTGAGGGACACGTCACCAGGAAGCTTCGCTTAATGTGCTGCCAGACTGTAGGCTCATCTGATCTTCGAGCCTTTGATTTCAAGTGACTGGCTGGCACTTTAATATTGCCGGAACACAGCCAGAGCTATTATGGCGGCAGATTTCACCTAATTCCTATTCGTCCGGGGAATTACCACCTTCTCACATAACACCAGCGTAAAATAATAGTGACTACTATTGTGTTTCATCTTCCCACTCCCCACTTCAAATCATTGTTGCAGAATTCACTTATGTGGGTTGTAGTGTACTGTGTAGCTAGCCAGTAGGACTACGAGAAAGTCTAAAAACCACCCAGACTCAAGGTAGGAATTGAACTCACGACCTCCTGGTTTCATTTCCCAAACGGTTCAACCACTAATATAGTACGGTCAACAGCACATCACGGTAAACACTTGCAGTTCGATTATAGCACTTATGCCCCCGACATAAGAGTGGTACAAAGTCCAAAGTGTTACGTCTGACGTGCTTTTGACTGTACCTACAGTAGTTTCTTATGGAAGGCAATCCAGCAAATGTGACACCTAATGGTAAGTGATAACTATAGTTCATATCTAGGATGATACCTGCGACAGCTGTCATCAGGATTGCACCAGTAAAGTTACACAATTTTTGACTCAAATGTATGCAGAGAAATAACGTTCATGATTGGCCGGCCTCGCCCACTTAGTAATGTTGATTACTTTCATCTTTCGCTCACACTCAATAATTGAAAGGGTAAAACATCGATAAAATTGTTTTGTTTACCACTCTTTAATCAAAAATCAATAAATTTATTTAAAAGTAAGTCGTCTTGGATTAAAAAACCTACATGTGAATGCGATTCGAAAAAATAATACTTTCTTAAAGGTACCTAGTTGATTTATTATTAGTTTTAATATAAATAAGTAGATAAAGCGTTTAAATTGTTGATATTAGTATAAATAGTATAAATAACAAATTACAACAATTTCAACGAGAACATTATCGATGAAGGAAATGAAATGCATTGCACTAAGTAGGTACTTTTTTATCAAATAACTAAGTACCTACCTACTAATAGTCCAGTCAACGAAGCTCTAACTTTGCCATTTTAGAGGAAAAGCTGAAACTGGTGCCAAAATTTTCGTTAATGATCCCGTAATAACATACAAAAAATGCAGGGTCGTGAGTCACCGGGGTCATACGAAAAAAATTTGCATATTCTTTGTTTCAACTTAGCCAAACCCACCTTTAACCCCAACGGCACCTAAGAGCTGCAATTGTTTTGCAGCTGGACGCTTATTTCTTTTGGTTATTGATGAACGCAATGATCACGCAAACGAATTACTTTCTTCTTGCAGGACATGGAAGTGTTGTTTTATCAATGTATAACTTTAAATTACTATGTTTTTGAAGTTTTTAGTGTTTGTGGGCAAGATTAAAAGCTGTTGGTTGCGTAACGGACCCATTTCTATCTGTTCTTTTTTTCGTTTGCACTCTTTTTGCTTTTTCTATTATCTATATCTGTTTATCTGTATGTCTTTCCATTGTGTTACTCCCGATTGTCATACATATTAAGAATATCATATCAGGTGACAAATTTTCAGATGTGGTGGCAATCTAAAATATAAGATGTTAATATTTATTGGTTTAACTAGAAAATATAAGAAAATAATCACCTCTAAATTAGGTATTATGGCTATATTTATTTTAAAAACCTAAAAAAATCGCGCACCAAAACTTGCAAAAAACGCACGTGTTGAGATTGACCCAAATCAATAAAAATTAGAAAGAAATCTCTTTGGGGATATCGGAGAAAGCATAAAAATCATTCTCAGTTGGAAAATTTTAAAAAATGCCTATTTAAATAGCGAAAAACATCGGTTTTGTGAATTTTCGCACTTTGTACGCGATTTCCTAGCAAACGGTGCGCGATACGCGTAAATTGATAATGACCTTTTTTATAGACAAAGTAATTTTCTACAACTTTTGTCTAAAACTTTTTCTCATATCTCTTTTAGTTTTCGAGATTTTTGGGAAAAAGTCATTTTTTCAACCTTTTCCATTTTTTTTTCGTATGATCCCGGTGACTCACGACCCTGCATTTTTTGTATGTTATTACGGGATCATTAACGAAAATTTTGCCACCGGTTTCAGCTTTTCCTCTAAAATGGCAAAGTTAGAGCTTGGTTGACTGGACTATAAACTAACAGTCCGTTCTTGTTTAAATCGAAACCATTTATGTATGGACCAGCTTTCAAATAAAAAGAGCCATCAGAATTGGTTCACCCATTATAGGTCGTCAGTCAGTACATAATATTTCTATGTTATAGGTATGATTTAAGTCATGGCGAAATAAGAACAAGGGGATGGATGGCTGTTTTGAAATCGGTTAAAAATAAAAATAAAGGAATCCTTTGTTTGTGGCGTTTGCTACAAAGTACTTTTAATAGTGCTGCCAAAGTTTCAGCTGTGTTCTGCAAATAAAATAATAATCCGTAACCGTTACTTTTTGGCAGATGTACTTGTATTATCACAAAATAACTTATAGACCTAACGTACAGAAGGTTCACTCCCTAGGAAAAGTCAATTTTAGGCATAAAAACATACCTAACACCTTGAAATAGTACTTTAAAATAAGAACCATTGTAAGACTGTTTTTTCTCCTGAATAAATAAAAAAAAACACGTCAGTTGGCAGAAAGGCACACAGCCCACCTGATGGTAAACGGCCACTACGGCCTATTCCATTGAGGGACACTTCACCAGGAAACCTCGCTCAATTTGCTGCCAGACTGTAGGCTCATCTGATCTTTGAGCCTTTGATTTTGAAGTGTACTGGCTCCCAAATTAATATTGCCGGAACACAACCAGAGCTGTTATGGCGCCAGATTTGACCTGTGGGGGTGATAGCTAGCTAGTCGGACTCTGAAAAAGCCCCACCACTAACCAGACCCAAAGTGGGTATTGAACACTCGACCTCAGGGTCGTATACCCGAGCGAGCGGCTTAGCCACTGTTCCATGGAGGCGGCCAGAAATGGAGGGCACTTCCGTCGGCTAGAGGGAAATAAATAAATTGAGGAAGAGAAGAGAGAAGGAGATTTTTGTAAATACATACATTATTATACATAGAAACACCCAGACCGATACAAACAGACATGTCCATTGTTCATGATGATGCACACTAATGCCGAGCCATTTGGTGTAATGGTCGAGAAGTCGGTTATTACACCAGAGGTCGCGGGTTCGATCCCCGCACGGTACACATTTGTGTGCATGAAAATGTCTGTTTGTATCGGTCTGGGTGTTTCTATGTATAATATGTATGTATTTACAAAAAAAATATATGTAATGTTTATCCGTTGTCTGGCACCCATAGCACAAGCTAATGCTTAGTTTGGGGCTAGATGGCGCTGTGTGAATAATGTCCAGAGATATTTATTTATTTATTATTATTAATGTTTGCACCGTGCGGCAATCGAACCCGCGACCTCTGGTGTAATAGCCGACTTCTCAACCATTACACCAAATGGCTCGTCAAAATAGATAGAAAGACCGGTGTGAGCTATGTTGGTTGATGACTTTGGTTCACTAATACCGGACCCGTATCCGAAGTTTATACATATTACGGAAAGCACATCACTAGTTGCTACCTTCCTCTTTATAATCTTTGTAAACATAGATTGTAATAACACGTTGTTGTTTGAAGTAATACTGTAAGCTTTTTACTCTATATTAAAGTTGAATAAGGTCTAATTTTGCACCAAACTTGTAGTAAGTACACAGAGTTTAAGAATATACATATTAATCCATCTAGCCCCGGAAAACCAGACACAATAGAAAATCTATTGTTTACGCGACACCCGGCTTTCGGTCGGATGTTTAAGAGTTAAGTTACATTACAGGAAGTTACCAGTAAAAACAAAGCTGCATATGTTTTTAGCGGAATGCCTGTTATATCGGATGATAGATAGCAATGGCCATTTCCGCTTGGTTATGAGCAGAGGTAATTTAATTAATGTCCTAGGACGCCTCCGTGGAACAGTGGCTTAGCCGCTCGGGTATAAAACCAGGTCGTGAGTTCTATTCCCGCCTTGGGTCTGGTTGGTGGTAGGACTTTATCAAAGTTTGACTGGCTAGCTACCACCCCCACAGGTGAAATCTGCCGCCAAAACAGCTCTGGCTGTGTTCCGGCAATAATATTGTCGGAGTCGTACACGTGAAAAAAGAAATATTCAAAGATCAGATGAGTCTACAGTCTGGCAGCACATTGAGCGACGCTTCCTGGTGAAGTGTCCCTCAATGGAATAGGCCGCAGTGGTCGCTTACCATCAGGTGGGCTGCGTGCCTGTCTGCCAACTGTAAACTAGCCCGTGGTCTGTTATCAATGATAAGCACACCTGTAGATGTGTCGTCATCATAATATCTATGTTGGTCGAACAAAATTATCAAAGCAAGGGAAAGTCCGAATTTAATTTTTGCGTTTTGCCTCATACTTATCTGAAGTTATTTATTTTGTGGATTTTTTTAACCCTTTTAGCCACTACGGTTATTTTTATGCCAGGTCAGTTGGCGGAATGGAACACAGCTTCATCTGGTGGTATACGGCCACTGCGGCCTATTCTATGAAGGAACACTGCGGGTCTGAGTGATTTATTTATTTAAATGAAATATTTATTTGTTTGACCTCGGCCAAAATTTTATTTATTTATGTAGGATGTATTCATTATTACTATGTGTTTCGTTCTATTTAATTATTAATTTTCAATGTAAATTATTTATTCCAAAAAAGTTAAAAACCTATGAACGCCTCGATGGTCTAACAAGATGTTAAATAATAAATTCATAATTACATATATTAAATAAAAGTAAACTAAAATGATATGAAGCCTGGCGGCTGAAGGGCTAAAACTAGAAATACCCAAGAATCTTATCGATAGCACCTGTGACACAGAATATATACTATTGTAAAGTACCTGTGATAGCTAGGACTAGGGTTGCCAGATTGAGAAATCAAAATTTCTGGACAATATTATAAAATATCTGGACATTAGGATTTTTGGCTGGACAGAAAAAATCGGCATAACTATAAAAATTTCTTATTATAACAAAACAGAGGAACCTTAATTAAACAATAATTTTGTTATTGAAATAACTTTTTTGCCACATACATTAATCAGCATTATCATAAATTTTATTTACTATTACAAAACAGATGAACCTTAATCAAACAAAATTAATATGAAATCACTTTTTCTGCCACGTCTGCTGTGTTGTATTTGGTTTATTGCGCGAACGATTGTTAGGTATGTTTCGGTTGGGTTACTTGGGTTATAGGGCGAAATACTAATAGGTACGAATAGTACTAATAAGGTGTACTAGTACACTTTTCGAACTGTACTGTTACGGTGCGAACCCGAAGGGGTACCTACGTTAAGCATATAAGTGAGATGAATTGATGATAGCGGACGGGAAGGACGGGACGCGGGAGGTGGGTGATGGGCGGGTCGGATGGACGGGAAAGTCCCGGGCATAGATAGCGAGAGACCGCAGCGGAGCCAGTGTTGCCAACTCGGTGGTAAAACCAGTAATACTGGTGGTTTTTAATTTTCAGCTTCATTTTAGCTGGACATTTTGCCTAAAACCGGGACACTGGACAACGTGTGAAATAGCTGGACAATCCAGCCAAGTCCAGCCAATCTGGCAACCCTAGCTAGCACCCATATCTAGGGTTGCCAACTGTACTGTAATATAGGTATTGTACAGTCGCCAGCACATCAGACTACCCTAATCGGTCAAATTTCTACAACCAATTTTCAGCTTTATTCACTCCACATAGAGTTCACTTTCAATTCAGAATTTTTGACAGATTAGGGTAGGTTGATCTGCTAGATATACAGGTAGATATACGTGTTAGGTAACCCGAGGGACATATTTAAGGAGATTGTTCAACTATTCAGAATCCGATTTCGAGTCCAATTCGCTATAAAAAATTATATCCTTAATTTTTTTCATAATTATCCTAATAATTTATGTACCTATGTATGAACTATCTAAAAATCCCGTGTGCTGAGCGGCCGGTTATGCCCCAAACTCAAATTGTACGCGAGTACAATTTAAGTCGTCCTTGAACGAGTGCACGAAATAGGTACTGTGAAGGGAAGAGTGCCCGCACGTTACGCGGATTTTCAGGATTCGACTAAGGTTATTGACAGATATTTTTCAGAGTTTTTATTGATTTATACTTATTTTGTTATATGGAAGCATGAACTATTTGGGGTTTAAATATGTCCCTCGCATTTCCTGTCATACTGTATAATCGTACGTACTATAGTTTCATAATAATACTTTATTTCTCACCATTATCTTACAGAATTTTAGGCTTATTGTAATTATTACTTATTACATTTATTATGGTAAGTTACTTACTTAAAAATTAAAATTAAATAACAAAAAATATAGTTAGTAACATTATTATTCTAATCTTTGGCATTGGCACAAGATTATGGCGGACCGACACCTGAACTAGGACTGGTCCTGTGGGTCGTCAGGCAGATTTCGGGACTCTATACTAAATAGTTCAACTGTTGTAATTATATACTACGCGAAAATACTAGGTATAATAAGTATATTCAAACACACCAAATTTAAAGAATGCAAAAATGCAAGTAAGAAATATAACTTAGCCAATTTTTAATTCTTTCCATAAAAAAAATACTATATTTTGAAAGGTTTTTTTTAAAAAAAACACTATATTCAGACTTAAAATGTTGGCAACCCTACCTATATCATACATTATCAATGTGACTCGGATATCAAATATTCCATTCTAACGAAAAAAAAAACCTTGTTAATAAAAAAGAGTCTAAAGAAATCTAATCTTATCTTGAGTTGGGGTCCGAATAGCACGTCTAACCTCTGGGTCACTTTATCCAAAAAGTGTTGCCATATACTAGTAGGGTTATTTTAGATGGGCTGGTCAATAGCCACAAGGCTGGCACCGCCGGCTCGTCACAATCGGGTGTGAAGGGGAAACCGGGGGAGTTTATAGTGGGTAGTGGACGCTTTAGTCTCGAGTCCAATACACGGCCGCATTCTCCTCCGCAAAAAAAAATTGGTTAAATTTTTTTATTATGACAGCCAGGATCAAAAGTCAATGAAACATTGTGTAGTGCATCAACGAAAGAGAAGTAATGAATAATGATAGGAGCAAAATTAAATTAACAAGACAGATGAAAGATGCATCTTCCTCTTCCGCTACCTTGCATTGTTACATTCGTTACTAGGTATCCCTAACTTCTGGACAGCAAGCAAATTTTATTTCAGTTTGTTCTTGAAATGTGGCTTATTTTATTTATTTATTTATTTAACAATATAATATAAAAATGGGTACAATCATATATTATTTCCTACAAAACCATATAGATGGATCCAGTCTCCATAGTAGTTAGGTTCCTAAGGGGGCAGTAATCGTTCCAACATTTAAATGCCAGAAAATAATAAATGACAAAGTCCTGTGATGACCGCGGTGGCTTCCTTGCAAGTGTTGCAACACTATCGCCTAGCGATCAGGGAGTGGAGTTTAAAGCAATCACGAACAAATAGTCTAGACTGTCCATTCTTAGTGATCTAACAGACGAACGACCCGGCGACTGTCGCTGGTCGTCGAGGGTCGTTCGGGGCCGCAACGACAGCCGACGACCCTCTGCGATTGTCGCTGACAGTCGTTGCGGCCCCGCGCGACAGACGCAGAGGGTCGTCGGCTGTCGTTGCGGCCCCGAACGACAGCCGCTCACCGCAGTCGTCGAGGGTCGCAAACGATGGGTCGTTCGTCTGTTAGATCCCTTAGTACGTCGAACAGGAGCCATGCCAGATGCATTCTTCGACGTGAAATACTTAAAATCAAAATTATCTTTATTCACTTAAGCATTCAAAGAAGCAAATAATGATTCTTCATTTATAAATAAAAACTTCTGTTATAGTACATTTTAATTAACTGTGGCAACACTAGTTCGGTAAATTCCCTTGCAGCAAAGTAAAGGTTTCGCAGAACTGATACCACGCACACGCCTGACTGTGGCGGTGGTCTAGTGATGTACTACTAGGCAATACAGAAAAAAACGTACATATCGATAATAAGTATTTTTCGTTTTAAATTCTACTTTCATATAACTGTGGTTGATACATACATACGCAAATACGCTTAGTAATTAGGAAATGCAAATCTCGCGAGATTAGGGCTCAAGCGAGATCTCGCGAGATTATGAATATCAGTACTGCGAGATCTGGCTAAATTCGAGATCTAGCGAGATTGGCAGCTTTGTGTGTTTTTTTGCAAATAATCACAATATTTGAATACATTAGGAAAAAATTATAATACGAATTATAAGTATTATAAGATAAACATTTATTTTCACGAAATAAAACAACTTAAAACGGATAAAAACTCGCGATTTATCCTACATTTCAAATCCGTGATTACGACTGTTGAAAAGTGGTCGAAACGTCGGGTTTTAAATTAAAAATGTAGAATTTATCGCGTGTTTTTATCCGTTTTAAGTTGTTTTATTTAATGAGTAGTAACCACGTAAATTTTTAAGATTTTTTTCAATAGACTTTTTTTTATGTTGAACTAAGCTAGCACTTGACCACACAGTTTATTTATTTATTTATTTATTTAAAGGACCACCAACATAAGATACAGCAACAAAACAATTTAAAGATAGATCGATTTACAATTTAGGCTGACTGCTCTTAAAATAAAAGGTAGCCACAGCATGCATTGTAGCTTGTAAAAATAGTGATACATAACTAAGATAAAACAAAAAACAAAACAATTGCCTGATGTTAAACAACTATGCGGTCTACAATCTACAATAGAGCGCACTTGCTTAGGAAAAGCCCGTTGATTCTGGCCTTAAAGAGCCCCAAGTTATAATGGATAGGAAAGACTGACCTAGGTAGAGAGTTCCACTCCCGCGCAGTCCGTATCAAAAAAGACGAAGCAAATCGCTTAGTCCGTACACACGATCTCGACTCTCTCTCGACTGCAAACGGTTGGAGTCTCAGGCTAGTCGTTCAGTGATGGAACTGAGCTGGCGAAATTAAGTCGTGCAGTTGAGAAGAACACTCGTCAATGTGGAGTCTGTAAAAAGACAGAGAGGCAAGCAATCGTCCTTTGATGATCAAGGCTCAAACATTGTTTGAGCCTCATTGTTGCACGCACGACACGAACGAAACTGAGAGACACCTCCTCCCACGACACGACCCCTATCTCAAGCCGCCGCAACCGAAACCGACAGATCTCAAGTCCGACCGTGTCAGTTCGGGCTTCGAAGAGGTTTTTATGCACGAGTGCAATCTCTTTAATCTCGCGAGATCTCGTCCTGTTTTCGACCGAGATTCAATCTCGCAAAAAAAGGCCGAGATTTCGCGAAAACGAGATCTCGCGAGATCGAGATTGCATTCCCTATTAGTAATACTTTGTAAAGGATATGTAACATCCAGCAATCACATAGTTTATCGATACCTCGATATTATCGATACTTCGATATTATTGATACAACAATGAACGACCCTACAAAAGTTTTGTTTAAATACGGCTGTTGGATGAAATTGCATCAAATTACTTCAGTAAGCGCAAGAGTCAGAGTGATTTTATTTAATTACTTTCTTCAGTGCCATCTATTTGAAATCCGGTAAGACATTGATTCATGGCTGGGCATCGTTAATCCGTTAACCTGTAACACGTTGGGAATGATTCCTAACCCGTCACATCACAGCATATTGTGACTAGTTGGGAATCATTTTACTTTATCCCAACTAGTCACAGTGTTACAGGTTTACAGTGTTGGGAACTTGGGAACAAAGGAAATCTTTTCGTGTCGAGATGACGAAATAATAAATGATACAAATGATTTCACTAGACACTGTGTCCAGTCTCGTGTGTACAGTGGGTGAATATAACCACTAGCTTAAAAAATTTACTAGTGTGTTAACGGATTGATTTTATTTATGTATTATTATGCATTAATTTATTTTTTACCAGCTGACACAGTGAACTTGTATCACTTAACTACCTTTTAATATAAACCATATTAATTTAATTTAAACCCTAATTATGTATTAAGTATTTTCCTCGCAATTTATCCATATTTTCTCATCGTTAAAACCTTCCCTGGGCTTCCATGAATAATTCAAGACTAAAATTAGTCAAATCGGTTCAGCCGTTCTCGAGTTTTAGCGAGACTATAACGAACAGCAATTCATCCTTATGTAAAGATAGCCTTCCGCCCGCGGTTTCACTCGCGGTTTCAATCTCTTTTTACAAATACCCTATGTTCACCGGGGATAGTGTAGCTTTCCAACAGTGAAAGAATTATTCAAATCGGTTCAGTAGTTTCAAAATTGTTATTCCCGCAGGAAAGAGACTTTTCCTGTAGGAATTATGTCCTATTCCGGGTTATAAACTATACGTGTGCCAAATTTCATCTTAATCCGTTTAGCCGTTTAGGCGTGATTGAGTAACAAACATTCAAACATCTAAACATCCAAACATCCAGACTTTCGCATTTATAATATTAGTAAGAAGTAAGATTATAAAGATATAGGTTGGATATAGGTTTTAATATTCGAGCTACTGCAATCTGACTTCCGTAACCCTTAGATACCTAAAGGGAAACCAGAATAATTTATTAGCACGTTTTTTTCAGTTAAAATGGTTTACTACGCGATCGACTGCGAGATGGTGAGTGGGCACGGGAAGAACCTACTTGCCCGGGTGTCCGTCGTCGACCAAAACTATAATGTTGTATACGACGTCATCGTACGTCAGAATCCGAACGACGTACGTGATTATCAAACTAGAATACATGGGATAACTCCGGCGCAGATCAACAATGGTAAAGAATTTGCAGAGGTAAGTTTATTACTAAATTATTAACCGCCTAGATAGTGGCTAAGCCGATCTGGTATAAAGCCCGGAGGTCGTGGGTTCGATTCCCCCTTGGGTCTGGTTGGTGGTAGGGCTTTTTCAGATAAATATAAGATAAATTTCAATTCAATTCAAACATTTATTTCGGACACAAATCCATACAGCAAAATAACTAAAACAGTCAGCATTTTACAACGAAAAAAGATTTAAGAGCGTTAACTAAAAATGCGTCGCGTCGAGTCTTCGAATTTCGGGTTTCGCGCATGCGCGCCAGGTCAAGATAAGCAATGTCTGGCTGTAGTCAAAGTAATAACTTTGATCCTTTTGATTTAATTTTAAATATTGTTTATTTTTAACTATTTATATTAGTCAATATTTCAAATATACTAAATAGTGTGTAGTTTTTATATTATATTCTTACTTACCCTTACATAATCATAACAGGGCATAAGTAAGTGTGTGTTGTAATATAATGGGTAAAATATTTATCAATGTAGTAAACATTGACAATATCTTACTGTTTACATGAAGTACCTAGATTTTATAAGAGTAGCCAATTAATACTAATAAAGTAATCCTTCCCAAATGTGTGTGTAAATACTTACTTACCTAATGAAAAGTGTTGACATAATTATGTAAGTCTTTTAAGTATGACCATTCGATACGTAATTCAGAAATAAAATACCGAGTTCAGAATACCATTTTTATAACAATCTGATTTAGACCTATAGACCGTTTAAAGTCAAATGTTAACATCCCATTTGAATAAAGCACATCACATTTTAAGTGTGCCTACTATGTATTACAAAATTGTTCTGTTCAAATTTCGTTTACAAAATAAAAGTAAATATTTTAATCAAATAACAACTATTACAAATGACATTATGTAGACTTATCAAAATGTGTGTTACCTGTTAATATGAATAGAATTACATTTTAATTTCAAATGAAAATGAATAACTTTTATTCAGTTTAGGCTGATACAGCACTTGTGAATGTCAAAGAAGTTATGCCACCGGTTTGCACTATACTTACCATTCAGCTCTTGCCTTAACTAAGGATTCTTCGTTTCCTTTTCTTATTTTTAAATACAGTAGAATCCGTTTATTATGACTCCGCCTATATTGACCAACCCACGGGACCAATCGGTTATTATGACGTAATTACACTAAGAAGTTTTTTTTTCGTGTAAAATCTTTGTTAAAATGTCGGATATAATGACTTCGCTTACGGTGACATGTCGCTTATTATGACCTATTTTTAATAAATTGTCCGGTTTTAATGACCGACATGATTCGTATTGTTCGTTGATTCCCGACGACGTTTGGCACGCGGCTCGTTTTTGTTTTAAATCCAAGTAAGTAGTTGACACTTGAAGGTCATGCATTGTTTTTAGTGATATCCTGTGAAAAAAATGTCATCTCAACGCTGTAAAACATTTACAATTGAGGGGGAAAAATGGAGAATCATACTCATACAACCGCATCAAGGAATCGTTCAATTGAACCCTTTTGGATTTAAAACATTTAAATTGAACGATTCGAAAACCGCGACAAGAAATTAACGCATTAATACTTAAAATATGTAGTTTTAAAATCATGAGAAACAAAAAAATAAACTTATTTTTAAAAAACGCTTTGTATGACGTCCACTTATTATGACGCGTTTGTCAATTCCCATCGATGTCATTATAAACGGATTCCACTGTAGTTTAGCTTTATTTCCCACTAGCGGTTGCCCTCGCGGTTTCACCCGCGCGTAATTTCCTTTTTTAACTCCCACCCTCCTTCCCCCTCCTATCCCCCTACCCCCTCATATCCCCCTATCCCATCATATCCCCCTTCCCCCTCCTATCCCCCTACCCCCTCATATCCCCCTACCCCATCATATCACCCTTCCCCCTCCTATCGTCCCTCCCCCTCCTATTCCCCTACCCCCTCATATCCCCCTTTCCCCCTCCTATCCCCCTTCCCCCTCCTATCCCCCTACCCCCTCATATCCCCCCAACCCCATCATATCACCCTTCCCCCTCCTATCGTCCCTCCCCCTCCTATTCCCCTACCCCCTCATATCCCCCTTTCCCATCATATCCCCCCTTCCCCCTCCTATCCCCCTTCCCCCTACTATCCCCCTACATCCTCATATCCCCCTAACCCATCATATCCTCCTTCCCCTCCTATTCCCCTACCCCCTCATATCCCCCCTACTCCATCATATCACCCTTCCCCCTACTATCCCCCTTCCCCCTCCTATCGCACCTCCCCCTCCTATTCCCCTAACCCCTCATATCCCCCTTCACCCTCCTATCCCCCTTCCCCCTAATATCCCCCTTCCCCATCCCATCCACCTTCCCCCTCCTATCCCCCTTCCCCCTCCTATCCCCCCTTCCCAATCCTATCCCCCTTCCTCCTCCTATCCCCCCTTCCCCCATGAAAGTATCCTATGTCAGTCTCCTGGGTCTAAGCTACCCCTCCACTTATTTTCAGCCAAATCGGTTCATCCGTTCTTGAGTTATAAATAGTGTAACTAGCCCAACTTTCTTTTATATAATATACGACTTTGTTTTATACTATGTAGTGATTATATAGATATAGATATTACATTTTTTATCCAATTAATGTAGTGTATATAATATTAACATAAATTCATAACCATAGTCTTATAAAATATTTACTCAACATAGTACTAAGAAGTGTCGGTTGCGCTTTAAACTGTACCACGCTACGCAAATCAGCGATGTTTGCGGCACAGCCGTTTCTGGGTACGAGCGACATACGTCCTGCCTCTGAAGAGCCCGGCGGCTGACTAATTTGAAATGTTTTGCGCGGAGTGTTTTATAGCAGTTTAAAAAAATGTCTATAAAATAAATTGTGCATCATTATATAGGTTTTATGTATTCAAACTTAAGATAATATGTTCTTCTTTTAAATTAGACTAAAAACTTTTTGTAAATTAAAGAAATTAATGGTAAATTTTGCATGTTTACAACAGTGATTTCTTTGTAATTTCGCTGTAAATGGATTTGAATTTCGTATGAAAATAATCTCAAATTTAACTCATACCCCATCTAACTATTTGCGTAATGATATGTAGACTTGCATAATAAAGTAAAATGTCCTATTTTTACAATGGTATTAAAACAATTGAGCTTCGAAATCGATGTTAAAAGTGAAGTTTATAAAACACTGCTCGGGTAAACTGTCAGTATTCACAAATACTCCATAGAAAGAAAAGTGGTATGGGCTACGATTTTAGAAAAAGATACTGTTTATAATAATTTGTGAGTCGCATGTTTCTTAGATCACGTTTTCATAGAAAATATCTCGTTGAAAACTGCCTATTTTGAGTCAAAACGGCGATCGACGGAGTCAACAGTCTTAACATATAAATATTACACATTAAATTAATTTAATGTGTAATATTTAATATTTTTAATTAGATAAGTCCAAATAGCTAGCTACCACCCCCACAGGTGAAATCTGCCTCCATAACAGCTCTGGCTGTGTTCCGGCAATATTAACCCTTTCAACGCCAATGTCTGATATATCAGACAAACCATTTTCGTGCCCACCACGCCAATGACTGATATATCAGACAAAAAAACAGGATCAAGAAACGTGGTATTTTTTACTTGCCTGAATGAGTTGAGTATAACTTAATAATTTTTGGAATTTTTTTTTATGGTCGTGGCGTTAGCGGCACCATTTTCGGAAAAAAGCGTGGCGGGGAAAGGGTTAATGTATGAGCCAGTAGCCACTTGAAGCGGCGAGTGGGTCCTCCTCGCGCTCCCGCTCCGCTGCCATCTTCTGCGACATTACTTGCTCGCAGAAGGTCCATGCCATGCTGTTGGCGACCATGGCACGAACCATGGTCGCAAACTAGAGCGTCCTCAACAAACCATGTCGATGACTAAGTTTTTATACTTATAGGTACAGTATGACAGGAAATGTGAGGGACATATTTAAACCCCAAATAGTTCATGCTTTCATATAACGAAATAAGTATAAACCAATAAAAACTCTGGTAAATATCTGTCAATAACCTTAGTCGAAATTTTCCTGAAAATCCGCGTAACGTGCGGGCACTCTTCCTTTCACAGTATTTCGTGCACTCGTTCAGGGGTAGACCCATGGGCGTACCCAGCTTCTGGCCTAGGGGGGGGCAAGTCCCCTTGAAAGCGGGGGGGGGGTAGCGCGTTGTCCGCGGTTTTGTCATACACAGACACACCTACTGAAACCCCTTGAAAACGGGGGGGGGGGGGGGGGTGGAGCGCGTTGTCATACACAAACACACCTACTGAAACTTTAGGTATAAGTAATAAAGAGCAAACAGTAGGTAGTTAAATATAAGGTTGGTACAAAAGTTCTCAGGGTTTCAATCGATAAAGTTCTACTTACTAACTTTTAATCCAACATATTTTGACAGACACGCACGCAGCCCACCTGATGGTAAGCGGTCACTGCGGCCTATTGCATTGAGGGACACTTCATCAGGAAGCGTCGCTCAATGTGCTGCATCGCTGTAAGCTCATGATCTTCGAGCCTTTAGTTTCAAGTGTACTGGCTCAACAGTTCTTAAGCTAAAATTTAGACAGTAAGATAATATTGCAGAACAGTTTTAAATGCACTTGCTGTCATTACAATTTTTTTATGATTTTTTTCATCATTCCAACTTTTAACAGCTCTCCATAGAGTTAGCTACAAGTCGCTTTTTATTAGTCATTTATTTCTTTCAAGGGTCGATTTGGTTTTCGGAATTAGATGAAGTCGACAAATGTTGTTTTTTCCTGGTCAGGACCAGGAAAAAACAACAATTAACGAAGATTCTACCTGTGAGTAAGTCAACGAAGTGCTTGAAAAGGTGGTAGGCGGTTGACGAGAGGTCTGAAGAGTAGGTATGGTGGGTGAGGAAAAACTTCAACGCTTAATTCGGTTAATTTTTCGGATGGTGATTTGTGAAATATGCGACGGGCGTTGTCGTGGAACAGGATCAGAAGTCGGTTGGGTTAGGCAGCGTTTGGAAAACTACGTCGAGTCTTCTCATCGCCGATTCCACAATGTCTAAAGACAAAGTCTTCAATCAGTGCGACCTACCCGTCATGACATAGGTACGGAGCCGAAAAGTTGACACTTACGGCACGGCTGGTCCACAAGTTTAAAGTCACTCAGCAGGCTATGGAAAGAGCCATGCTCGGCGTTTCTCTGCGGTATCGTATCTGAAATGAGGTGATCTGGCAGAGAACCAAAGTCACCGACATAGTTCGCCGGATTAGCCAGCTGAAGAGGCAGTGGCCATATCAGCCGTAAAACCGATAACCGTTGTAGTAAACAGGTTCTAGAGTGGAGACCGCGTCTCGGTAAACGTAGTGTAGGACGCCCTCAGGCCAGGTGGAGCGATGATCTGCGCGCAAGATGGCTGGCAGGAGCTGGATAGGAGTGGCCGAGGATCGATCAGCGTGGCTAGCATTCGGAGAGGCCTATGTCCCGCAGTGGACTGTTACGGGCTGATAATAATGATGATGAGGATCAGATGTCTTCTGTTGACCAGTGCCTGGCTGCTTCAGATGCAAGTTGCGGTGATTGTCTGACCAAAGTCGTTTTTTGGTGGGTTTTTGCCTTTGGAAAGTGACTGACTCATAGTTCTTGTGCAATCCCTGGAGCTGTTTGCGATGGGTCAGACTTAGCTCCACCAGGGTCCTCAATTCGTCGTCCTAAAGTAATCTAGGTCAACCACTACGAAGTACATTTTCAACGCTGATACCTCCGGAACGAAATTTCATTGTTGAACGGTGCTTTCTTCAACGACAAATTACACTTTCAGATAGAGTGAAAAATTATTTGTAAGAAAAGATGTCGAAACGCGAAATACGTTGATGATGATAATATATGATTAAAAAGCATCGCTTCTACATCAAAAGTAATTTTCGATGATCTTCTGCAAAACGGTTTATAAGGTCTTCCGTGAAAGAATCGCCCATACTGTTTGCAAATTCAGTTTTATATGTAAGTACACTGAGCAAACAAAATTTAAAGGATGGAGCATAAGGCCCCGTTTTCACTTCGATTAGTAGTAATTAGGCGAGTTCATACATGTTCTGCGAGATTTCCAGGGGGGGGCAGCTGCACTTGTTACTTTGATTTGTAGTAATTAGACGAGTTCATACATGTACTGCGAGATTTCCAGGGGGGGGCAGCTGCCCCCCCCTGCCCCCCCCTCGGTACGCCCATGGGTAGACCTATTGTACTTGCGTACAATTTGAGTTGCATAAGCGGCCGGCGGCCGGCACACGGGATTTTTAGGTAGTTCATCATGCATACTTGGATAAAAATGCCAAAAATTAAGGATATATTTGACTCCTAATCGAATTCTGAACACTCTCCTTAAATATGTCCCTCGAGTTACCAAACACGCTGTATAAGTAGATTATTTTTTTCAGGTACAACAGAAAGTAAAGCATTTCATTAATTCTGGAACCCTTCTTGTCGGCCATTCTCTAGACGTAGACCTTGCGGTTTTGGGGATTCAAGTTCCAAGCCAGTATCTGAGAGACGTGGCCACATACCCTCCGTTTCAGAAGGTAAACTATTGTTTTACTTAAGAGGAAAGACTAGGGCCGTTTTTCCATACAAACGTATTCCCCTGTTTCCTCCCTGGATAATGCCAGTAGAGAAATTGTTTTTTTTCCAAAAATCTATGACCACTATTTGCATGTCCCTATGTTTTCCTTTTTTTCATAAATTAATAATTTAAGGAGTTATGAACCTTCAAAAACCTAAAAAAATTACCAGATTGTATGCTGTGTTCAAACATCCAGAAAACAAATTTAACTAGATTAAATAAAAAAAAGAAAACATAGGAACACGGCCAAAGCCTTTCTTTAATTTTTGATAAAAAAAGGTACTTAGTTAAATCGGTCAAGTTTTGGAAAAGAAATCAGGGGACTACGAAACGTTGATTTTAAAGGTATTTTCGCTCCAAGCTGCAGTTGTCTCTATCGCGCTCTGCATAGGATGTTCGGACACTGCGCGACAGCAATAGATTTTACAAATACCTATTTTTCAATTCTTTCGCCCTTAGTATTTCCTCTTAAGGCTGGTTTTAGAGTCACGCTGACGCGCGCGCGCAGCGTTGTACACTGCCGGTTTTACGCTATCTTGCAAGAACAGCGATACTTGCCGATACGCGCGCTGACCGCTTGCTTGTCAGCGTGACTCTAAAACCAGCCTAAAGGCATGCCACGGTAGGACAGGGTGGGGCACTGGCCTCACCCTACCGCGAGTTTAGTTTGCTAGTTACATAGTATTTTAGACTGCTGCCCTTGCGCTTCCACCCTTAGCCCATGGCTGCCCCACCCTAAGAGCGTTGGTCCACCGCCGCCGTCACCGGGCCCTCCGTCACCGAGAAAAGATGTCGGCGCCGAGGTAGCGGTACATATGTCGCAGTAAGATAGATAAAGCTGTAATATAGTTATATGCCAGGGTTATAACTATGTAACGTACGATAGTTATAAGGAGCGATTTATAACTATCGTACGGTCACAATCTAGTAATATGGTTATCTGACTAAACTAATCTAGTTCTATAGTTATAAATCGACTGGGGCGACTAAGAAATTAACGGGCGTCTAAATATTTTATAGTATGGAATTATAGATGAGGTGTAATAAATATAACTTGGCGACTAATATTATTAGTGAGGTAATAAACATTGTATAAACGGCCGGAGGCGGAAATCGACTCGGATGGACATAGGTTAGAAGGCTAAGGCGGGAGCTCCGCTACGCTCCGCTCCCGCCTTAGCCTTCGTGGTTATTTTTTTTTTTAACACCTATTCCCTAAATTAATGAAAGAAATGGTTTTTAAAATTACGTATTCGGACTGACACGTTTTATTAATAAAAAGTATTGTAATGTAACTAATTGTAGGTTACAAAAAGTTGATTATAACAAAAATAAAGACCATTAAATCGTTTTATTTCATTGTTTAGTAGATTTATAGCTATGTAACTAGATTAGTTTAGTCAGATAACCATATTACTAGATTGTGGCCGTACGATAGTTATAAATCGCTTCCTTATAACCATCTTACGTTATATAATTATAACCCTTGGCATATAACTATAATTCGGCTCTAACTATGATACTGCGACACATACATTTACGAGAGCCGTTTCTCCACCGCACGCACGTCCGTCACCCGAGCGCCGTCATCCCGGGTGCGTACACGGGCACGTATCTACAGTCAAAAGCACGTCAGACGTAACACTTTGGACTTTGTACTGCTCTTATGTCGGGGGCATAAGTGCTATTATCGAACTGCTAGTGTTTACCGTGATGTGCTGTTGACCGTACAAACACATACAAAACACGTTTGCCTTGTCCACACACTGCCGTCACCTTAGCTCGGTACTACGAGTGACAGCTGGAACAAACTAAACGTCGAGATCGGTCGCGGTGGACAAAAGATCGCCGTCACGTCATCTTGAAATCGGTCAGAATAAACTCGGTTCTCGGTGACGGCACAGAATATATACTAAAGTAGTGACGGCCCGGCGACGGCGGCGCTGCCCGTGTGATTGTGATAAGATAAGATAAGATAAGATAATCGTTTATTGTGGACTGTATACATTAGTTGTTACAATTTTAGTTACAGACTCAACAGTTTATCCATTCCGGATGTACAATATTATTGACACAAATTTGAAAAAGAATTATTTAACAACCAAGAATAATAATAAGTCATTCATTCATATTAATAATTATTACATAAATCAAAATATTCATTCAAATTATAAAAACATTTATAAATTTAAAACCTTCCAGAGCTTTGATACACTGCGGCAAATGGTTGAATATTCTGATCAGGGAGCGTTCAAGTATTACGTAACGCAATTTTTGAAGATTTTTGACCCATATAATTTGCCAGGTAGCTTTACTTTTATTACAACTTTGATTTATGTATCTTGTATTAGTTTTTTTTTTTAGATTGTCTTGTTACTGCTTTCATAATTTTACAATAGGTTTTATATCTTCTTTTTGACGCTGCATTACTATTATTTTTTCTAAGTTGTAAGTAAAGTTTCCTTTTATGTTTACTTGCTATTATAATACCTTTTGTTTTCCAATTTGGTGTTTTTCTATAAAATACTTTTACTTTGCTTAATGGTACACAGAGATTAAAAGTAAGACCAAAGATATCCATGAATTTTCGATATGCATTATTAGGACTTGACTCCAGGTATACATCCTTAAAGCTTATTTGGGAAATGTAATTTAGGAAGATTTCCATATACATTTCTGGATTTCTTTTATAAACAAACCAAAATTTTTCATTAAAACTCCGATTTGTACGGATCGTTATCACTTGACAGGTATGGTCCGACAACCCAACATCCAGAACATTTGCCTGGTACTGCTTTACATCATTGGTAAATATATTGCCAATGCAAGTCCTGGAATATGAGGTAATTCTAGTGGGCACTTCAATAGTAGGATACAGCCTATATGATCTAAACATATTTAAGTGCGCGGTCACCGCACAGTGATCAATAATGAGATATTAGGTGGATTTTAATCAAATTTGACATTGTGAGGGTAATTAAAACAAATCATCGCGATGTGATTGGCGGTACCTACCCCATATTCTTGTACAATATAAACGGTTGAAGGTAAGTCATTACTGAGATATCAGCTAGTGTATGCAGGGTTCTCGCTAATTGTATTGATTTGATCTATTTACCTCCTGTTTTCGCGCACAGTTATCTGTTTGTTGTGACTTATACAGTGCATCATTGCGTAATTATAAATATGGTGCACATTACTGAAGGTATGTACTTTATTTTCTATAACACTTAGTAACTGTTAGTTGTTATAGTACTTCAGGAAAAATATTCAAAACTTAGCTTAAAATTTAGCAGTTTTTTAATACTTTAAAGCCTGTATCTTACAAGGAACATGTTAGAACATGGAAATTTTTACACTAGTAGATAACTGAAAATCTGTATTATGGTATTCAATAAAAAAAATTACCCCAAACTACCCCTGCCTGAACAAACTTTTCATTTTTGCAGGAAACGGTGGTACAGTTAGAAATTTCGATTTGTTTAATTACCACAAAAAACGCCCTCCAATCAAACCTGCAACTAAACAATCAAAAGATATGTTGTTAAACTATATCTATAGGCCTGAATTCACTTTGATTAGTGATTAGTGCAGGTGTTTAGTGCAAGTGATTAGTGATTAGGAGAAAATAAGTGTGGACAGCGACTGATTAGTGCAGGTGATTAGTTGGCTGCGTAGTGAAGTGTTTAGAAGCGTGTTCTATTTTTCTGCGAGTGGACTGCGAGTAGCCACGTCCCGCGCGCCCGCCCTTCCCCCTCACTCGCAGCGTGCCTGCCAGTCCTGCCACTATACACGTCTGGACAGGCAGTTTAGTGTTTAGTGATTAGTAGATTCTCGTGTTGTTGTACCAAAAATGGTAACTACTAAACAGAGCCACTAAACCAGAATTGGACACTACTTGCACTACGCACCTGCACTAATCACCCTCAACTACTAATCACTTGCACTCGCACTAATCAAAGTGAATACAGGCCTTTATGAGCTAATAGGAGTATCAGATTTGGCAACACAACAGCGGAATAAGTTACGAAACACAATACATAGCTTTTGTTTATCCGCTTCCAGAAATTAGATTAAAATCGACAAAGATGTTTCCAAATTTGAAAAAAAATATCAGGATTGGTTATCTAAATGCATAATAACATCTGGAGATCATATTGAACAACCTTCAACTTCAGGGTCTGTAGGTAGAGGACGCCCAAAGAAGGATTTCATGGATTTAGGTGATAGAACTAAGCGAAGAAGGTTAAAAGACGAAGTATCATCCTGAAGGTTGTTCAATATGATCTCCAGATGTTATTATGCATTTAGATAACCAATCCTGATTTTTTTTTCAAATTTGGAAACATTTTTGCCGATTTTAATCCAATTTCTGGAAGCGGATAAACAAAAGCTATGTATTGTGTTTCGTAACTTATCGCTGTTGTGTTGCCAAATCTGATACTCCTATCAGCTCATAGATATAGTTTAACAACATATCTTTTGATTGTTTAGTTGCAGGTTTGATTGGAGGGTGTTTTTTGAGGTAATTAAACAAATCGAAATTTCTAACTGTACCACCGTTTCCTGGAAAAATGAAAAGTTTGTTCAGGCAGGGGTAGTTTGGGGTAATTTTTTTTATTGAATACCATAATACAGACTTTCAGTTATCTACTAGTGTAAAAATTTCCATGTTCTAACATGTTCCTTGTAAGATACAGGCTTTAAAGTATTTAAAAACTGCTAAATTTTAAGCTAAGTTTTGAATATTTTTCCTGAAGTACTATAACAACTAACAGTTACTAAGTGTTATAGAAAATAAAGTACATACCTTCAGTAATGTGCACCATATTTATAATTACGCAATGATGCACTGTATAAGTCACAACAAACAGATAACTGTGCGCGAAAACAGGAGGTAAATAGATCAAATCAATACAATTAGCGAGAACCCTGCATACACTAGCTGATATCTCAGTAATGACTTACCTTCAACCGTTTATATTGTACAAGAATATGGGGTAGGTACCTCCAATCACATCGCGATGATTTGTTTTAATTACCCTCACAATGTCAAATTTGATTAAAATCCACCTTATATCTCATTATTGATCACTGTGCACCGTCACCTAGATGAACGATTGTAACCAGGGTAGTTATGACATGGCCAGATTCTGCCCCCAAAATGTACAGTGTTAAGGTGCCTGAATTGCATATTTAAAACCTATTTATTGTATGTATGTATTTCTCGCTTATTTTCTGAAAATAAAATTTTATACTCCATAAAACGTAACATGGTTAGAATGACAGCTGTCAAAGTGTTGTGGCTCTCTCGCTCGCTCTCAATAAACCTCTACCGATGTGTCTCACTCTACAAAAAAAATAAAATCTTAGAGATGAGACACATCGATAGAGGTTTATTGAGAGCGAGCGAGAGAGCCACAACACTTTGACAGCTGTCATTCTAATCATGTTACGTTTGCAAAGACATGCATATCTTTGATTTGACGTACTGTACATGCATATTTATTTTTGTTTGGGCACAGCTCCATACAAATTCTGGCCATGTCCTTTTTATACGGATATAGGAATAATTTTATTATACGACTAGCGGGCGCCCGCGGTTTCACCCGCGTGGTTCCCGTTCCCGTGGGAATATCGAGATATCCTTTCTTAGCGGATGCCTACGTCATAATATCTACCTGCATGCCAAATTTCAGCCCGATCCGTCCAGTGGTTTGGGCTGTGCGTTGATATCTATCTATGTCAGTCAGTCAGTCAGTCACCTTTGAGTTTTATATATACAGTATGACAGGAAATGCGAGGGACATATTTAAGCCCCAAATAGTTCAAGCTTCCATATAACAAAATAAGTATTTATATAAATCAATAAAAACTCTGGTAAATATCTGTCAATAACCTTAGTCGAAACCTGAAAATCCGCGTAACGTGCGGGCACTCTTCCCTTCACAGTACCTATTTCGTGCACTCGTTCATTACTCAAATTATTGGACTCGCGTACAATTTGAGTTTGGGGCGTAACCGGCCGCTCAGCACACGGGATTCTTAGGTAGTTCATGCATACATAAATTATTAAGATAATTATGAAAAAAATTAAGGATATATATTTTTATAGCGAATTGGACTCTAAATCGGATTCTGAACACTCTCCTCAAATATGTCCCTCGGGTTACCTAACATGCTGTATAGATAACACAATATAAGATTCCTTAATCTTTGTATTAATATAAAACGATATCTTATATCTTATTCAATGAGTACGCCACTTTGACCACCTGAAAAAAAAATGTGTTAGAATAAAAATGTGTTATTTTTTTTTACAGTATAATAAAGGGTACCGACCGTCTCTGAAGGATATAGCCAGACATGAGCTGAACAAAAATATACAACAAGGCCTTCACAGTTCAATTGAAGACGCAAAAATTTGTATGGAACTCTACAACAAAGTTAAACGGAATTGGAACTAAAAAATTACCGAAAGTTAAAGTGTTTAAAATATGTACATAATATTATTATGTTGTTTAGTACACCATGTTACGTGATTTGAATAAATACCACTTTTATTAGATAAAATAGAATATTTCATTATTATTTAATATGTTATGGTAAATTAATTAAAGCCCGACCCGAATAAAAAGCCTCGCCATATTGCGGAAAAATATTGCAACTAATTTCTTCAACTGGCAACAATCAAATAAAAAAACAATAAGATGTCATTCATTATTGCTGTCTGTCAAAGTCTCATGGCAATTGTCAACCATGCCTTGTTATTTGTGAGTATAACCATAGCAACGAAGTGTTGCTAACCATAGCTAATGTAGCGCCTCCAGAGCAGGTTTTTTATTTTCTTGGTCAGGCTAATAATCCTTTCTGCTTGTTCTGATATAATAATATCAAAATCGAAATATTCTTTATTCATGTAAACTTGTATCAAGTATTTAGTTTCCTTTAAAAAAATCTTAGACATCTTATTTATAACACACTTGGTGTTAGTTGAAAAGTATATTACATCAAAGGTCGCAGGTTCGATTCCCGCACAGTACATACATCAGTAGACTATTTGCGACAAAGACGACTACGTTTAGTTAGAAAGTAACAACTTTCTAACTCGTTGGTTAGTGGTTATGATGTACCTGAGCGTGATGTCGGAGTCCAGGCTTCAACTCCCGGGTCGTGCAATTTTGTCTAAAAGTGGCCAAAGGCGGGTGGCCGGTGTGCGTTCTCCTCCGCTAATAAAAAGTACTTAAACCGCTAAAACATTAAGTCCTCGGCCTCGAATTACGCGGCAACGGGGCGGCAGCGGCAACGGCGAGATGTTTTGTATGGAATCCCAGAGACTCGTTCTCGAACACAGCGGGTCGGGAGCGGTAGCGGTAGCGGGAGCTGCAGCGCACGCAAGCGCATTGCGGTTCACCGCTTGACAGCATCATACCGCTCTTGACGGCCCGCGTCAAGCGGTGACCGCAGTGCGCCTGCGTGCGCCGCTTAGCCGTATAATCAATGACGTTCAATATAAAACTAGACACCCAATCTCTAAGAAAAATTCCTCAAAAAACGTCCGAGTGGCTTTGACACTGATGACATTAACACATTCGTTCAAATTAACACCTTATCTCGTGGCATTTAGTGTTTAATGTCAATTGTATACAACTAAACGAAAACTCTGCCCAATAGTCGGGTGGGCAGACTTTTGCTTCGGACAATATTTGAGCGTGATTGTGAGTCTAGTTTTTTAATTGAACGTCATTGCGTATAATAAAACAATTACTAAATTAAAAAATTATTTCATTTATTAAAATTTCATTGTAAAACGACTCACCGCGTACGGATTATTCACTATTCGTTATTATTTATATAACAAAAATACGCACCAACAAATACAGCCAGAGTTAACTATAGACCGACAAACTTATCTGTTCCGGTGGCGGCGTCGCTACTGTCTATTTAGAACTGTCATTAAATATCGTTTTTGCATTGCATTTCACGTAGTTCCAATTTTGGCCACCGGAACAGATAAGTTTGTAGGTCTGTACTATTCATCCATAATACAAGTCTTTTATCTGTGAAACATTTTATTATCTGTTGAACGGACACATCTTTATTCTATGGTACTATCATTTCATTTTGTCTGTGGAGTGTTGACAGATGGACTATCGATAATAAATCGACAGGCGATAAATAGTGAGACTATCGAGCGTAGTATCGATACTATCGATATAAACGATAGTGAGATATTTTGAAAATGAAAAATAATCGATAAAAATACTATCGATAGTTTAGCAACACTAGATTATACTGTTACGCACTCACTAGTACTTTAATAATTGTATTGTACCAAAGATAAAAGACTTATAAACAGGACGAGTAGAATCTATGGTAGATATGTGTTCACATAACAGACTTGTTCATCAAATTATATTGTACAAAATAACTTTCAGGTTTTTTCCTTAATACTTTAACAAGCCAAAAATTAACATAAAACCCACAGAACTTGTAATAATAGAACAGAATTTATGCCAAGGCCAAAAGTACGTGATATAGTTTGTAAAATCTAGGATGATACCTGACAGGTGACATAGTGACATTTCTAGGGACGTCGACATATTTTAACAAATGTAAAAAATAGATACTTAAGTAATCGATTCTTTTATCGATCTACTTTGTAAGATTAAGCATCTATATGAAAGTATTTACTTTTTATCAAATTGATTGATTTTTCCACCTTTAAGTAGGCGGGGCGGATCCATTAAGTACGATTATTCTGTGCATTTAAAAATTGTCAAACTTTATTGGCGTGATCCCAATGACAGCTGTCCCGCGTATCATTCTACATTTTACGGACTATAGTTGTAGAGTTCTCATTGTTGCTGGCTTCGCTTTCTCAAAGGCTCGTACGGAAGACTAGTCGTGTGGTATAATGTCTATGGACACAGTTTTTTTTTATCGTTGCCTAAACGAAAGGGTCACAGATCTAAACTTAACTATTTGTCAGGGCTTACCTAGCCAAATATTTTTAATTGGGAAGCCAATTTTGACGGGTATCTTCATATATAAAAATATTAGCAATATTGGCCAGATTTTTAGTGAAATAGTTATCATGATCAATTTTGATTCGTGACCCTTTCTCAAGCTGAATTATATACCTACAGTCTGACCAGAAAGAGTAGAAATTAAAAAGTGGCAATACTGTAGTGTCATCCCTTTCAAATCAATCAAAGAAAAAAGGGAGGACACTACAGTATTGCCACTTTTTAATTTCTACTCTTTCTGGTCAGACTGTATGTTTTTTGTTATCATGAAAATTGTCTCTAAAAAACAATTTATTTAATATTTCATAAATAACTATTTTATTAATATTAGTTCTGTGGTAGAAACTGATTCTATTAACATTTTTCACAAAATTATTTTCTAGATTCTTTTTACGTCTATATTTGGAACTTTTTACGGACATTGTAACTATTCAAAACTGTCAAATTCCTGTGAAAATTAACATAATGTCCGACAAACTTATAGACCGACAAACTTATCTGTTCCGGTGGCCTAAATTGGAACTACGTGAAATGCAATGCAAAACGATATTTAATGACAGAACTAAAACGACAGTAGCGACGCCGCCACCGGAACAGATAAGTTTGTCGATCTATATCTGTTCTGGTGGCGGTGTCGCTATTGTCGTTTTAGTATTGCCATTAAATATCATTTTTGCACTTTTGGGAGTAAAATAATTTAACTGTCCAAGTGTGCAAAAACTGATCAAAATGTTAATATGTTACTTAAATAGGTTGTTGTTGATAAAAACGTTGAATAATAATTAAAACCCATTTTTTTATTGTTGAATTCCATTTCGTTGTGTTTAAATCAATTCACTTTACTTTGGGTTGACCAAATAAAATTAACAGCTTATTTGTAACAACAACAACTGGCAACACTGTCCTGTAGCAGCTTTTAAAATAGTCAATGTCACGTAGTTCCAATTTTGGCCACCGAAACAGATATAGACCGACAAACTTATCTGTTCCGGTGGCAGCGTCGCTACTGTCTATTTAGAACTGTCATTAAATATCGTTCTTGCATTGCATTTCACGTAGTTCCAATTTTGGCCACCGGAACAGATAAGTTTGTCGGTCTATAAGTTTGTCGCACAATACCAAAACAATATATCCAAAGTGTACAGTTCTTCGAGATAAATAATGGGTCTTTGTAAAACATCGGAAACAATAATAAATTTTAAAGTATTAAAAACAATAAAAAAAGACTTAATTTAAACTTTATCGTATATAAATAAATAAATATCCCTGGACAGTATTCACACAGCGCCATCTAGCCCCAAACTAAGCATTAGCTTGTGCTATAGTTGCCAGACAACGGATAAACATTACTTACATACTTTTTTTGTAAATACATACATATACATACATAGAAACACCCAAAGCGATAGAAACAGACATGTTACCATTATTTACCTTGAATCTACTGTAACGAAATTCGACAGTCTGTAATTGTGATAAAGTGTAATAATATTGTTTTCTTGATAAAATATCCTCTAGATGGCACCACATAGGTTTAAATATAATTCCCAGCAAGTATTATCTCTAATGTTAGATCAATTGGCAGACAGACACGCAGCCCACCTGACAGTAAGCGGCCACTGCGGCCTATTCCATTGAGAGACACTTCACCAGCGTCGCTCAATGTGCTGCCAGACTGTAGGCTCATCTGATCTTCGAGCCTTTGATGTCAAGTGTACTGGCTCCCACATTAATATTGCCGGAACACAGCCAGAGCTGTTATGGCGGCAGATTTTACATGTGGGGGTGGTACCTAGAAGATATTTTACCACGAAAAGGGTATGAAGATTTTTGTATGGAGGCTGGCTTACCTACCAGTCCCGCCATTTTGTTTTATTTTTTTTCAAAACAGCGTTCACTTGTAATTCTTTTAAAAATGGATACGTCATAAGACGAAAACCCGTAAAGTGTCACATTTCCAAGATAAAACCAAAAAAATACTAAGTTTCAATTTTTGAAAGAATTAGTGAACTCCGTTTTGAAAAAAATATCAAAATGGCGGACCAGTAAGGAGGCCTGATCTTCAATAACCTTTATTGTATATATATTATTTTATATAAAACAAATAGTTACATAGGCACTTATACAAGTTTTCATGTATCATACAGTCCCCCCCATTTTCCCCACTCCACCATCTTTTTGGTGTATTTAACTAATAATAAAACCAGTCAGTGACATGTCCAAATAAATAAATTAGTAGAACAGTAATCAAAGTCTAGAATTGGTCTAGTAAAAAAGTATAGTATCAGCCTATTAATGTCCCACTGCAGGGAAAAGCCACACGCCTCCTCCGGCCTAAGGGTTGACCTGCGGGCGGGGGTAGCTCCCTAACGCCCGCACTGCACAGGTCTCCCGAGCCAAGTCTGAGGGTCACCTAGTTTCTCAGGTGGCTACCCTGACTTGAGGCCTCTCAAGTCGGAGTACCCGGGGATGGGCTGGTCAATAGCCACAAGGCTGGCACCGGCTCGTCCCAATAAGGTGTGAAGGGGAAACCGGGGAGTTTATTGGGTAGTGGACGCTTTAGTCTCGAGTCCCACACACGGCCACAGGTCCAGCTGCAGGTTATGGTGTATTTTTATTCTCCTTCGAGAAAAAAAAGGGAAAATTATTGAAACCAAGTCATTGCTAATAGGGAACCTCGCCATATTGCGGAAAAATATTGGAACTAATTTCTTCAAGTGGCAACAATCAAATAAAAAACAATAAGATGTCATTCATTATTATTCTGTCAAAGTGTGACGTCAATTGTCAACCGTGCCTTGTTACTATTGGATATTGTGAGTTATTAGTGAGTATAACCATAGCAACCAAGTGTTGCTATAACCATAGCTAATATGGCGCCTCCAGAGCAGGTTTTTTATATTCCTGGTCAGGCTTTACATATAAACCTTTCTGTTGAATCACTCTATGTATAAAAAGAACCGTATCAAAATCCGTTGCGTAGTTTTAAAGATCTAAGCATACATAGGGACAGACAGCGGGAAGCGACTTTCCTTTATACTATGTAGTGATTTAATTGCTGTTGAAGATTCCAGATTTCAAACTTTGATTACTGCCTGCATTTACAAACATTGGTAATATTTCTTCACAATTATCAATACTTAAGAATACAGTAAAAAAAAGTTTTGTAAGAAGACAGTCGAGTTGTGTTGCCAATTTTACTCGATAAAAACGTTTTCTTCTTATTTTATACTAGAGCGGGCGCCCGCGGTTTCACCCCCGTTGGTTCCCGTTCCCGTGGGAATTGATCAAAATCCTTTCTTAGCGGATGCCTACGTCATAACAGCTACCTGCATGCCAAATTTCAGCCCGATCCGTCCAGTGGTTTGGGCTGTGCGTTGATGTCTATCTATGTCAGTCAGTCAGTCACCTTTGAGTTTTATATATTAAGACTAGCGTACTTCTTTTTGTCAATTATCCCCACTTTACCCCCACATTTCCGGGATCAAAAATACCCTATATCAACTGGTGATAGTGTAGCTTTACAACACTGAAAGAATTTTTCAGTTTCAGTAGTTTCGGAGCCTATTCAATACAAACAAACAATTAAATCTTTCCTCCTTATAATATTAGTATAGATTCTTTTTTTTTACTTTCACCCCTCTTTCTCAGAGGCGTAGCGTGGGTGTCAGCCGCCCGGGGCGGAAAGACAATTCTGCCGCCCTTTTTTTTTTTTTTTGCTCCTCCAGTTGGCAAAGCAGCCCACGGGGCGGAAGGCGATTCTGACGCCCTTTTTTACAATTCTGCCGCCCCTTTTTTATTTTTTTTTGCTCCTGGAAATTTTGCCGCCCCCTAAAAACTGTCGCCCGGGGCGGACCGCTCCATCCTTAAAATCAAGTTATCGCTACAATGATGGGTACTGGCTTAATCACCACGCTTGCCAAATGCGGATTGGATAACAAACATGAGCTGTGTCCGAAAAACTGACACAAAGTTAGCTCGACCCGGGAATTGAACCCAGGACCCCGAGATCTCAGCCCATTATTTAACCATTAGACCACCGAGGCATTAGTAGTTATTTTTTCAAATAAAATTGGCAACACAAATATTATAACGATGGCTACCGTTTCACTTTTATACAAAAGTCTGCAATGGTAATGGAAAAAAAAACATGGAAGCGATCTCTTCATACTATCTTCAATAAAATATTGACAGCAAAACTTACAAATGCGAAACGGGAAATAAGATGGTATGCCACCCGTGATTGGTCAGCACTCGTGACGTCCTGTCGCCTAAGATCAAACTGACACATCATTGGTGGAGTTTTTTTAAGCCACGCCCAATGCGGTACTGTTTTCGTTGCGTCATTTACAAGCATTTCTAACTTCCATGTTGTCAATCTTTTTTTTTATTGCAATGTGTAACAAGACGAGCAGATCGTACACCTGATGGTAAGCGCCACGTCTGCCCTTAGACAGTTCAGTGCCAAACAGTAACTAAGCAGTTACTGTCCGGCACCGCCCTGCGCCCGCTACACCGAGACGACAGTTATTAGGTCTCATACACCCAGTAATTTCACTAGTCACTAGTAATTTCAATTTTTTACAATATAAGAGATAAATTAAGGCAAATATTGGTTGCGAGTCAATTAATAAGAATTATTTTCTGGACCTTAGGCGACAGTGGCGCCAACTGTCAAGTTTCTTGACGGATCTTGACAGAAACACATTATTATTACTTGATGATTTTTATGTGATGTTTTTGTAACTTATATAAATAAATTTAGACTGACTGGTGAACATAAAAACGGTAGCCATCATTGGTACATTGGTTAAAAGATGCTAGACATAAGACTTTTTTTTTGTAAATTTTTTGTTTAAAAAATTCAAATAAATGTGTAAAATTCAATATCTGATATTTACCATGATTAAAATAAATGGGCTTTTCATGTTGCAGTTTCGATGATTCTCGATTTGAAGTAAAAAAATTGTGATTTTTTTTATTTCTCCGTACACTTCACAAACATACACGTACTCTGAAACAAAAAGAAATAACATTTATAAATAAATAATGATAAATAAAAATAATAAATATCAGACATTATGACCGCCACCGTGGAACAGTGGCTAAGCCGCTCGGGTATAAAAACACGGAGGTCGTGGGTTCGATTCCCGCCTTGGGTCTGGTTGGTGGTAGGGCTTTTTCAGCTAGCTACCACCCCCACAGGTAAAATCTGCCGCCTTAACAGCTCTGGCTGTGTTCCGGCAATATTAATGTGGGAGCCAGTACACTTGAAATCAAAGGCTTGAAGATCAGATGAGCCTACAGTCTGGCAGCACATTGAGCGACGCTTCCTGGTGAAGTGTCCTTAAATTCAATAGGCCGCAGTGGCCGCTTACCATCAGGTGGGCTGCGTGCCTGTCTGCCAACTGATCTAGTATTGTATCAGGCTCTTAATGTCCCACTTAAAGACCCCCATTCTTGAAATCAAGTTATCGTCACAATGATGTCTACTGGCTTAATCACCACGCTTGCCAAATGCGGATTGGTGATAACAAACACTGTCTAAGTCTGGAAGAACCGACACAAAGTTAGCTCGACCCGGGAATTGAACCCAGGACCAAACTGATCGAGCATTAAGATTATTGTTACTAACACTATGGACCTAATAGCCCGACCAATAAAATAAAAAACCTCGCCATATTGCGGAAAAATATTGGAACTAATTTCTTCAAGTGACAACAATCAAATAAAAAAACAATAAGATGTCATTCCTTATTGCTGTCTGTCAAACTGTGATGTCAATTGTCAACCGTGCCTTGTTACTGTTGGATATTGTGAGTTATTAGTGAGTATAACCATAGCAACCAAGTGTTGCTATAACCATAGCTAATGTGGCGCCTCCAGAGCAGGTTTTTTATTTTCTTGGTCAGGCTATAAATACATTTTATTTTATATTCTCACCTCACTCCTGCGAAACGTCAATATTCGTCACATAACTGGCGCCCATAGACTCCCTGTGACGAGGCGAGACAACATGCTTCTTAGCGTTCTCTCCCTCTTGCAAATCCTCTTCGCAGACGCCACATTTCAGCTTCCCAAATTCATAGTATACATATTTGTTTCTCCCCAACATGCTGATATTATGCTTCAGTTCCAAATAGAAACGGAAAATGCACTCTGTAGATGGTTTCACGACAAAATGTTCCGCGTAAACTAAATGAGCGAGAAGCGATCTGATGGAGTTAAACACTTCTTTACAAGTCACGCAGTTGAAGGTAGAACCCTCACTGTGAAGTATGTAATTCCCATGCATGTAAACGCTTATAATATCCCCTTTATTCGAAGATATCTTAGCTTCAGCCACTGCGTTTTGATGCTCAACTGAAGACAACACATGAGCAATCGCATCCGAACTCGCTTGGAATGATATATCACATACACCGCACTTCGAAACATCACCCACAGTTAACTTGTTCAAATTTACAAAATCTTCGTCGACGTTTTCCGGATATAGCGCAGAACGAATGGCCTTAGATATAGTTTCGACGTGCATCGCGCTTTCAAAGTGTTCCACAATCGCTGCGAACGACGGAACCGCAACATAATCAGGGCACAGCATGCAAACGTAGTAATTCCCGAAGCTAGCGTAATATTCCGATGGGCGACAGTAGTTCTTATAAAGCATGGTAAGCTTGTGAGGAGCTGCGTTCCTTAAATGCTTCTTCTGACGTATATGGTTGAAGAGAACTTGTCTCGGACCCTTCAAAGTCATGTCGCAACAAGTGCAATAGTTAGCAATCTTCCCTGACGGTTTTATAAAGTTCTCAATGATAACATGATCTCTGTTGTTTTGCGGTTTCCCCGTACTGCCCAAGAACTTCGTCCAGTCTAGGTCTTTAGGGCCCCACTCGTCTGGAATCGCTCCGTCTGGGTTATTTGCTTTCATTCTTCGGTACAACTTATCAGACAGACGAGCTAAGTGGTTCTCGTCTAGAATATGTACTGTGGAAGCCTCCATAGATTCTATAGTCGCTTTGCAAAGATTGCACTTAAATCCGGTCCCATCTTCGGTCACATCGTGACCGTAGAGGAATTTACGGTTAATTTCTTTAATCTTATCCATCGAACGGTCGTCCGTTGAAAATGGAATGTGTGTATCAGCTTGCAATATGCAAGATAAGTTGTGAATGTGACTCTCACTGAAAACGTGGTTAAGTACGCTGTCGTATCGAAAGCGAAGAGTGTAATACTCGCACGCCATGCAGAAGAAAGCCAGTTTTCCAGTCCTATCGTCCACTAAAGACAGAAGCTTGTGGTTCACAAGCAGCTTCACTATGAAGTTCTCTATCGGTCCGTAGTAACGGTACTTCTTCACTTGATTCTTAGCCGGTTTCTCCGGCGTGTCATTTTCATCATTGTCAATATTTTTGTTGGCGTCCGAAGCGAAATTCTGGTAAACGTTATCCTTGATACTCATTATGATCGGAGCAACTGAACTGGATTGCGTTGAAAAGTCTATAGCGGCGACATCGCGGCATAGTTTGTCGTATGCCGATTGGTAAAACTTCACAGCTGCGTCAATGCTAGCTTCCGAGTTATCCGGCAAGTTTCTTATAAGACACGCTTCAAGTTTCGCCGAAAACCCTCTGTCCAGCTTTTCCAGAGGCTTCACCATTTGCATGATTTGGTCAAGACTCTGAGCGGGTGTTTCACCACAAACCTCCATAGCGGAAAGTCTCCGAGACATATTCGGCAAGATAATAGGCTCAGCTACGTCGATGCTCTCACGTTTCATCTTCGGAAGATGGACGGCAAGATTGAAGTGCTTCTGAAGGGACTCCATCAACGGTTCTTCATCGTTTAACTCGATCTCAACGTTGCAGTCAATGCAAATATGTATTTGCTTCGCGTTCTCCGCAGTCAACAACTCAGCCTTCAAAAGCTCAGGCACTTCACTGATTGGCAAACTGTTAAACCTCTGCCTTTGCAGACCGCTTTTCTTCTCCGTCGTGAATATATACTCTACTTCAACCAACTCCCTTTTCTGCAAGAATACTTTCTTATGGGTTTCGTCTAAGGTTCTCAGATATTCGGTAATTCTCCTACTTTCTTGCGTAAGAGGATGGTTGATCACGTTCCCGAAATGTCTGGCCAACCTTTTAACGTCGTCCACTTTCCGGAAAGTTAGGAGACTCAACTCCATCATCCCTTTTGAGATGTCATCGACTTTTTCCGTCATCGTAAAAGTTTCAATATAAAAACAATAACTGTACAACGATTGTCTTGGATCACCAAGATTTTGTGTATCTTCTGGTGCTCGAGCCCTAAGGCTCTATAAAGCTTATAATTGGGATTGCAAGCGGAAGAACAGTTTTAGGCCCGTACGAAGACCGAAAATATTTTTGTGCGTTATGGTATCCCCAGTGCGAGATTTGGTAATTTTGTTGGTTAAAAAAAACTGGTCGCGAAGAGTTATCACCGCATATCAAGATCTGAAATAAGAAAATTATAGTATTAATAATACTCGTAAAATATTCCCCATTCCCACAAATGGAATCTGCCGCCATAACAGCTCTGGCTGAGTTCCGGCAATATTAATGTGGGAGTCAGTACACTGGAAATCAGACTCGAAGTTCAGATGAGTCTACAGTCTGGCAGCACATTGAGAGACGCTTCTTGAAGTGTCCCGCAATGGAATAGGCCGCAGTGACCGCTTACCATCAGATGGGTTGCGTGCCTGTCTTCTAACTAACCTGAGTAAATATAGGAAATGATTTTAAAAAAAGATTTTTTACCGCCCCAACTATGCTACGCCATTACAATTTCGATGCGTTATTACTTAACGATAAATAAGTGCATCTTTGAAGACTGATTAATGTCAAGATATATTTAATTATTTATTTATAGCGGCCGCATTCGCGGTTTCACCCGCGCGTAAATTTTTTTGTCAATTTTCACCCCCTTCCCCCTTTTTGTTCTCGGAGGAGAATGCTTGCGGACCTGCGGCCGTGTGAGGGACTTGAGGCTAAAGCGTCCACTACCCACTAAACTCCCCCGGTTTCCCCTTCACATCCGATTGGGACCAGCCGGTGCCAGCCTTGTGGCTATTGACCAGCCCATGCCTAGGTAACCTGACTTGAGGGGCCTCAAGTCGGGGTGGCGTATAGGGAGGGAGCGAGAAAGGAGGTGACCCCCAGACTTGGCCCAGGCGACCAAAGAGACTGGCATCTGACCTCCAGCACCTCTACACAGTATTTGCCCCGAGGTCTTAACCGAACTTGCAAGCATGTGTTCGCAATTGTAAATATACAAACATATAAACAGCAAGTCTATTAATAGCTATTGATAAATCTGTGTAACTGCAACTGTTTCCTTCATTAGGAAAACACTGCATAATTTATCAATTTGTGGTTTCATTTAGCTTTAATTATTTAACACTAGTGTCGAAGAAAACCACTTTTAGTCTTTTTATGTCAGAGAATGGCAAAGAAGCCAGCAGGTCGCCAGATGGTAAGCAATCACTGCCGCTCATGGACATCTGCAACACCAGAGGGATTGCTGATGTGTTGCCGGCCTATGGGGGAATGGGGGGTGTGGGCCTCCGGCATTCTCACAAATCACACAAAACACAATAATAGTCATTATTATTACGCGCTGGTGTTATTTGAGAGGGTGGTACTTCCCCAGATGGCAGTGGTGTAACTATATCCCTTATATCTCTGGACATTATTCACACAGCGCCATCTAGCCCCAAACTAAGCATTAGCTTGTGCTATAGATGCCAGACAACGGATAAACATTACTTAAATACTTTTTGTAAATACATACTTATTATTATAAAAAAAATGTTATGAATTGGATGGTAGTATTAAAATGTATTCTAATTTCATCCAAGTCAGAAGACTGCACTTTTACACTCCAAGACATACAAACAACGCTATTATGTAAAGTATTATCGATGCTAATAAAAGCAAATGATAAGTAATCATTAAAAACTACATCCAATTTTTTATCTATAAAAATTAATCTAATTACAAAAATTATACGTTACAACACTACGTAGGTAGGTACCTCAAAAAGGCTTCTAAATTCAAACGCTGCCCAGCGACGTCGGTAGACTCGGTAGATAGAATATATTTTTTTAAACAACAGAGCGAACGAATGCCCATTACGATTCCTATAAGAATTTGAATAAAATATCACGACTAAACCACATGAAACGCTTCTAAACTATTCAAAACCCTGTTGTAATGCATAAAAATAGTGTACCTAAAGCGAAAACACATCAGCATATTAAAATATTTATGAAAACGAACACGAAAGTTAGGTTATAATGATAATGCAGATATTTTTTTTATTGACGATATATCGCGTCCGGACGCAGGTATAACTATTATAAACACGTTATAAATGTATTTGTTTACCTGTAAATCCTGATTTTGTGCATGGCAGCAAGCACCGCCTTGTATTTTAATATCGTACGGGAGATTTAGCGGATCGGTGACATGTTAGCAATGGGTGTAGAAATTGACGTTTATCAACGTGATTTTACCGTCATACACGTCGGGGTGTCATGGTAATTGAAATCTACCATTTTAGTAGAAATATATTTTGATGTAGATCAATTATTACGTAAATTATTGTGAATAGTAAAATTATTGGAGACTAGAGTACATTAAAAAAAGATTGGTGTGGTGACTTAAGTATAAACTATTTTAGTTTCCACCAGCTAATAATTATTAATAGTGCTAGCACATAGTTTTGCAGCAAAACAATGAACTAATATATTGCATTAAAGACCTAGTGGATTTGGATGAGTATATAATTTATAGATACACTTCTGCTAATAGAGTGACACAGACATCATCATTATTTGTAGTCAATTATGTCAAAAAGTAAAAAATGGAAGAATGTAGGTAACTGATCAGTAGGCATTTACCGACTTTAAAAAGGAGGAGATTCTCATCTCGAGTGTCATGTTATTTTAAAATTCAAGACAAACACTTCTTTTCAAGAGTCAATTAATTCTTAAATTATTTCTTAGGCTTACCTATTTTGAAGTTCAGTATTTTAACTAATTTTTAATCTGAATCCCACTTTATCGCCCTTAAAGAAGTATAAGGGCGATAAAGTGGGATGGTACCTCTTTATCATTTCATAACTTAAATAATTCAAATTATTTATTTAAGACTACAAGGTCCATTGTGTTAGTAGACAATAAACTTAAAACCTATGTTAGTACTTAATTTTAAACAAAGATTTGGTACGGTTGGCTAGCGCCCAGACAAGCGGGCTGTCTAGCCGGTCGGCTATCGCACGCAGCATCATGTTGGGGCTGCCGCGCAGCCTGCGCAGAAGTGAGCCCGATTTTTTACGCCAGGTGGCGTCAAAACCGTCCGTGTGAGCCTCGCTCGGCGAACATTGACGACGCGCTGCAAAATTGCGGCAGCCTCAACAACGCCCTGAATGCGTTGTTGTATTGGACCCGCAGAGCATTGTAAGACCTTTGGGTATATCTGAACCACAGGGCCCCCGAGTATAACGAGGTACAGTACGCTTTGAACAGTGTTATTTTGACTGCTGCATCGAGAGAACCTGTGTATCAGCATGTTCGCCCGGACCGACAATGCTCTGCGTTCCCTCTCCATATCTACATCGTCTTTCAAGTCGTCTGTTACCAAGTGATCCAGATATTTAAAGTTGTGAACCCTGTGTATGGGCTTGTTGTTCAAAAGTACCGGTGGTATACTGATAGGGCACTTGGAACCCGCCCTGAAGACCATGTACTTAGTTTTCTCAACATTATAAATTAGGCCATGAGATACAGCATACGACTCGCACACCCCAAGCAGCTTAGCAGCTTACTAAACTGAAATAATGTTTTGGTGCTTGAAAGTTTGATACCCATTGGTATACTATTTAATCCTTCGGACCCCGGATCACCAGACACAATAGAAAATCTATTGTTACGCGGCACCCGAGTGCCGGTTCGGGATTGAGTGGTAAATAATATAATTCACAAAAATTTGAATGTCAATTTATTAATAGAAACGTTTGAAAAAGAAAATTAAGCTAAAAATATCCTTCATCAGAATGAAATATCTGAAAAATAATCTACCAAAATCTACTACAGACATAAATAAAACATTATTTAAATTAAAAACCGTGAACGCCACATCGCCAAACAGTCAACAAGGTGACCTGCGTTGCGTAGAAAAAATATTTACTATGACTAATGTGTCCGAGGTGACTTTAGAAGCCACGCTGATGACGCCACGCAACATTAACACCTGTCAAAATGTACCATCTACTCGCGACAGATATAATTATAATCAGTTACGGTAGCTACTGCTTGTAGATAATATTGGTACCCATAAAGCCATTATTTCTTGAAAGCTTTCTATTACTTACTAGCCTTCCGCCCGCGGTTTCACCCGCGCGTAAGTTCTTTCTTCAAATATCCCCTCTTCCCCCCACATTTCCGGGATCAAAAGTACTCTATTTTCACCGGGGATAGTGTAGCTTTCCAACAGTGAAAGAATTATTCAAATCGGTTTAGTAGTTTTGGAGCCTATTCAATACAAACAAACAATCAAATCTTTTTTCTTTAAAATATTAGTATAGATAATGGCTAAACAATGAAAACGAGCCATTTGGTGTTACGGTTGAGAATTCTGCTACTGTTGCACCAAAAGGTCATTTGTGTTCTTGAACATGTCTGTTTGTATCGGCCTGGGTGTTTTTAGATAGTAGACATATCAGTGTTTGATAGGAGATAATGACCAGTTATCACTGAATACCAGGTGGTAGGTTCCTGTATTGTGCCGTCTAGGTGGTTACCAGCGCAGTGCCAGATATTTTCCCGTGAAATAGAAACTTCTGTGTTTCGGGGAAAGGGCACTGAAGCTAGTGGATTTACTGGGTATATGTGACCTAATAACTGTCGTCTCGGTGTAGCGGGCGCAGGGCGGTGCCAGACAGTAACTGCTTAGTTATGTTTGGCTCTCAACTGTCTAAGGGCAGACGTGGCGCTTATCATCAGGTGTACGATCTGCCGTCTTGTTACACATTGCAATAAATAAAAAAACATGCAAAGTTGGTCAATAATTACTTCATTATATTGCAACGAATTCAATGCACTTAATTTTATTTCAAACTATGGTAAGTATCAGCATATTTAATGTACCACTGCAGGGCAAAGGCCTCCATCATTAAAATCAAGTCATCGTTACAATGATAGGTACTGCCTTAATCACCACGCTTGCCAAGTGCGGTTTGGTTTACTTGGTTTGGTTACCATTCTCCTACGACCGATTCGTCATTGGACTGTTCGCCGACAGGACGATTCATTTTTGTCCGTTCCACCAACAGCGTTTTTCACCTATGACCGTTTTGCCGACAGGACCTTTTATCGACGTCTCTTTTGACGACATGCCGACATGCCGGCACTTGCCGGCCGCTGCCGCGGCACGCTCGCTCCGCTCGCTCGTCTCGTGCATTTGGTGGTCGCAGTTCTAACCTAACCTAACACAAATCTTATCAATCAATATAATATACTTGGTTAAGACTAAGTCACCCGCAAGCGAGCTAGAGCTTCGGGTTAGGTTAGGTTAGAACTGCGACCACCAAACGCACGAGCCGAGCGAGCGGAGCGAGCGTGCCGCGGCAGCGGCCGGCGAGTGCCGTCATGTCGGCATGTCGTCAAAAGAGACGTCGATGAAAGATCCTGTCGGCAAAACGGTCATAGGTGAAAAACGCTGTTGGTGGAACGGACAAAAATGAATCGTCCTGTCGGCGAACAGTCCAATGACGAATCGGCCGTAGGAGAATGGTTGCGGAATCTTACTTTCTAGACCGGAAAGAAACCTAATTTTGACAAAATTCTATATTCCAGAATCTATTTTGATTGATTTTGATGATAACAAAAGCAGTTAAGTCTTTTTTAAAAAGACTAAAAACAATTTTATTGTTTAAAAAAGAACTAGTCATTTTTTGGACTTTAATGTAATTAAACTTTTATATTTACACAGATGGATTCAATTCATGTTTTGTGAAGGCTTGTTTAAAGAGAAACAGTATACCTACGTATTTGCTAAAAATATGGGTCAGGCCGAGTCAGGCATATAATATAATATTAAAGTTATTTAACTCCACTGAAAGACTTTTTTTTTCGAACCTATTTCTTGTTGTTTATTATGTTGGAGGAAGATAATTTTATTATAGAAAATATTTGGTTTTATGTATGTGGCATCATTACTTCCACGTCATAGTATTAATTGAATTAATTTACTGGCAACTCTAAAAGTAACGTCAGTTTATTGTACCGTTTGTCGTTGATAAAATCCGCGTCTCCGCGGTCCGCGTTATACAATCCATTAATCACAAAATGTTGACCCGAACATAAATGTGTGGTAATTAAATTTTTGTGAGCACCCGTTAGTCAAATTGTATTTAAATAATATGTTGGGTGATTTTTTATAACGATACGAAGCGGATACATAGCGGAGGCTGCGGAGGCCTCAGGCGGAGGCTATCTCATCTTCACAAAACGTTACAATAGTACCGTAATGTTATTTATGTTTAAAAAAAAATACTGTCAAAATTTTATTGTTTGTCGAAAATAAAGCTTACTTTTCGGTCGATTTTCCGATATTCTCAAATATGTAACTAATTAATTTCAGTGCGAAAACATTGAAATAACAGTTAGCATTGAAAATTGTGTTGTTATGCGACGGCCATCTGGCTGTCGGTAATAAAACCATAAAAATGGCAGGAATAGAGCTTGCGGAGTTTGACTCTGAAACAACATGCAGCATTTGCTACGCCGAATTTCTGGAACCAGAAGACTTAGCGGTGCATATAACTCAAATGCACACCGTGAAGATTCGCCCTACACTCAAATCATGTCACTTTTGTACTGAAACTCTTTCAAGTTTAGAAGACTACGCTTCGCACTTACTCAAGGAACATATGCAGATATTAAAATGTTGCAAATACTGCACTCGTGTATTTGACGTTTATGAAGACTATAGAAACCACGAAAATAAGCATTATACTTACACTGCTAAGTCTATATACTCCTGCTCTCAATGTAAGAAGCTGTTCAACAATATATCCGAATTGGAACGTCATGAAACAAAAGAACATTTCGACGCTGCAGAAGGAGTCTTTATTAATGACTGTCTCCCTTTACTGTCATCGTTGCTAAATATAAAGGCGTTGAAGTTTCTTCAATCCTTAGGCGAAGAAGTCGTGTACGTTTGTGCGATGTGCGAGGAAGCAACTCCCGACCCTAATGAGTATCTAAACCACTTGAAAAATAAAAAATGTCAGTCGTTGGTATGCGATTCATGTACATCCGTGTACAAGAATAAGAAAAGTCTTATTCGTCACGTTGAAACTCACCTGGAGTGCAACGCGGGCAATAAAAACATGTATAAGCAATGTCTGGAATGTTTCAAAATGTTTGATATTCGAATGTGGCGTGATCACACTAAACATTGCAAAGCTATCAAGTGCAAGACATGTAATATTGTATTTGGCTCAATGTACGATTTGTCGAAACATCAAACAACAGAACATCCGTCAATCGTGACGCTGCAAGCTTGTAAGTTTTGTCAGAGAGAGTTTGCCGGATCCATCTGCTTGCAGAAGCACATCGAAAGAGCTCACAAACACGATGCTCATTTATACAAATACATCTGTACGTGCTGTAACGCTATATTCAAACATCCAAAGCGATTGTTTGCTCACTTCTACTCTACGCATAAAGATTTGGAACCGTACACTTGTAAGATATGCGACAAGAAGTTTAAAATTAGAAAGAAGTTTACGATTCACATCAAGTTGGACCACAAGAGTATAGGATACATTGAGTTTGATGAGAATTATCACGTTTATTTTAGTGACAAGAAATCGGATAGACCGGTGACAGAGGTAAAGAGTGAAAATATGAAATCTGAACAGACCACCGAAGATACAGAAGTCGATGAGAGTGGTCAAAGTACAAAGAAAGTAACATTTGACATTGAAGAAAAACTAGATGATACATTGGGCAAAGTTAATTCTGATTTCATGAGTGCAACGGAGACAGAAGGAAATGTTACAGAAATAGAAGTTGAAGAGAAGAAACCTAAACGGAAAATTAAGCCGTTAGAAGGAAGAGCTAAGAAGCGCGTCAAGAAAACCAATGAAGTCATTGTATGCGACAGTACGGATGAAGACGAACCGCTGATAGAAATTAGAAAAAGAGTAAAGAAAAACAAGAAATACAGACGTGTGGTGTGGAATCGAAAGAAAAATTCGAATACGAATGAGATAAAGAACCCGAAACAGAGATTTATATGCAACATATGTTCTAAAAACTGTTATACTTTCCAAAATTACCACAATCATGTCGCATTACATTACAAGAATGTTGTACTAAAATGTGTTAAATGTTCGGAATCATTTAATTCTCAAGAAGACTTGAACGAACATTATTCGAACGTGCATGCCTCGTCCCAACTCACGCAGACGTTAAAGAATTTGCTTGAAAAACGCAAAACTGGCGTTCAGAATAACTCTGACTTAACTTTGACTGAAAGATTCCAGCGCACAGTGAAAAAAGTACCGATTCCCAATGACAATATTACTGTAACATTGAAAGAGGTAACAAACAAACTGTCAGTGCAAAAATTCATCGAGAGCTTCACACCTGAAGAAGCACCAAAGAAAAAAGGTGTTAAAATCGACTGTAGTATTACGATGAAGCCATACTCAGGTCCTCATAAAGAGTCATTTATAAACATGAAAAAATGCAATCTGTCGCACATGGATTTTTCAAAGTGTAAACTGAGTATGCCTGTACGATTCCGACAGGTGCTCGGCGAGACTCACAAAGTTACCGTAAAAGAAGTACAATTTGACGAAACTTTGAACGTTGACGATAAAAACTTAAGTTACGAGAACGAAACGTATTACGAAGATGATAATTTTGATAGGAATGAGTCTATACCTGAAGTTGCTCAAGAAGTAATGTTGGAAGGGACTGAGGAGCCTACACCTAAGACGTTATACATCCCGCATAGAATAGTTCTGCCTAAACTACCGAAAGAATATAAAAAGGTTAGGATTGCCCATCTTCAAGCCGAGGCACCATTCTACAAAATCGTCAAAATAGAGGACGTGCTTAATAATTCTCAAGGTCAAGATGAAAAGAAAGTGGTACAGCCCGAAAATCCTATTGAGAAGAATATAAAACTGCCAGATGGTACAAAACTGGTGACAGTGAATCCGTTGGCTCATTTGCTTGGGGATACGCCTGTCGAAAAGATTTTGGAAAAATCGAAGAATAAGTATCACCAGCCTAAGGCTAAGGACTTCGAGATGGCGATAGCTAAAGCTATGTTGCGGTTAGAGAAACCGGAGGCGTTTCCTAAAAAGAAAAGGAAAAAGACAGATGTGAATTAAGTTAGGGGAAATTCAATGACGTTCAATCAAAACGCGTCTGTTGACATTTACGTTATTTTGTCTCTATTAAAAGTAAAAAAAAACTTTTTAAATCAGGGTGTCCACTTTGGGAAAGGCAGTGAATTTAAGCGGAATTTACTTAGAAAGTAAGGGATATGTACAAAATTTAACACTATTTGTGTCATACAAATATCCTAATGGTTCTAAAACGAGGAAAATAAATTAATATAGGCCGTTGGAAATAGACATTTAATTCGCAAAGCGTGATGTAGTTCTGCATTTTTGGTATGTTGTAAGGGTCTATTAGGGTAGTGTGAATTCCAATTTGCAACTTCGGAAAACCTGTGGAAACTGAGAAAATCGAGAAAATCTTTGAAATTTTGGGACTTTTTTTACTTTTTATTAATATGTAATTCATGAATTATTGTCGTACATAATATTTCTATGTTATTGTCAGGCAAAATTTTGTGAGTCGGGAATAGTAGTGGACATCTTAAAAATAAAACACTTAAAGTGAAGCAACTATCCTATCTGTAGTGTCATTAAATTTCTATAGTCTGTCAAGTTCTCAACATTATTTTATTTGTAACATAAAACATTGTTAATAAACAAATGGATTCAAATGCTATTATGATACCTTTTGAAATTGAGCGAAAAATGACGTCAACTGCGCTTGTCCGTAACGTTAGCAACCAATAGCAACGCATTATTTATCTGTGTGTGTAAGTCATCACTGTCGCGTCAAAAGGCCGTATCCTATTGTAAATCCTAATAGCATTTCACTATGTTCAAAAATGTGGTCCGACCAGACATTCTGAGATAAGCTTAGCAAGCGATGTATTTTGCTGTTCTGAACGCGTGAGTAAAACTCCGGCGTGACAATTTTTTATAGTTACCGAGATATTTAAGTCCAAAGTCATAGGATTTTTTATATGTCGAAATCACAAAAATTAATATTTCTCAGAAAATGCTGATAAATTCTAATGGTTTACAGTTCAGGTGTATTACGCGTTTAAGCCCACGTTAAATAGGCTTTTTCACATCACCAAAACACAAGCGGAATCCGAGAAAATTCAACATTTCATGAAAAGCGTTATCATTTTTTTTCTTGACTGTGTCGCGTTAGTAGCACCCAGAAACTATTTACATTTATAACTTATTCTGTTCCCTATTGTTACAAAAAAAAACCAGCTTCTAATTCCATGGAGTATAACAGATAATCGTTTCTAAAATTTTTACCATCACCTGCCGTTTTTTTAAAGGCAATTATTTCATTTTACTTTTCGTAAGGCGTCTCTTGATATTAATAAAACTAAATTAATGGTAAATAACCCGTTGTTTATTATAAAATCGTATTGTATATCGATTTTGGTATACCTTACTAATATTATGAATGTGAAAATTTAGATGTTTGGATGTTTTATTTATTTCAAGAGACGCCTTACGAAAAGTAAGATGAAACCGTTTGAAATAATTGCCTTTAAAAAAACGACAGGTGATGGTAAAAATTTTTGAAACGATTATCTGTTATACTCCATGGAATTAGAAGCTGGTTTTTTTTGTAGCAATAGGGCACATTATAAGTTATAAATGTTTATAGTTTCTGGGTGCTACTAACGCGACACAGTCAAGAAAAAAAATGATAACGCTTTTCATGAAATATTGAATTTTCTCGGATTCCGCTTGTGTTTTGGTGATGTGAAAAAGCCTATTTAACGTGGGCTTAAACGCGTAATACACCTAAACTGTGAACCATTAGAATTTATCAGTATTTTCTGAGAAATATTAATTTTTGTGATTTCGACATATAAAAAATCCTATGACTTTGGACTTAAATATCTCGGTAACTATATAAAATTGTCACGCCGGAGTTTTACTCACGCGTTCAGAACAGCAAAATACATCGCTTGCTTAGCTTATCTCAGAATGTCTGGTCGGACCACATTTTTGAACATAGTGCATTTGAACCAGATAGAATTTTTTTTTTTAAATTAAAATTATGTTTTAATTGCTGACATTTAAATGTTCTATTTTAGCTGTTTAGATGTGGAATAGGCCGCAGTGGCCGCTTATAGACCGACAAACTTTTTCTGTTCCGGTGGCGGCGTCGCTACTGTCGATTTAAAACTGTCATTAAATATCGTTTTTGCATTGCATTTCACGTAGTTCCAATTTTGGCCACCGGAACAGATAAGTTTGTCGGTTTGTACCATCATGTGGTCTGCTTGTCTGTCTGCCAACTGATTTAGCATAAAGGATTATGTAAATTTTTTTTGTCAAGTCATGGATTGTTTAGTTTTCAGTCTTTGTTTTCATAGCATATTGATCTGTGTTTTCATATCTTAAGTACCTAATGTCTCTCTAGGGGCCGTCCTTTAATCACTTGAGGCTCGAGGAAGGGGGGGGGGGGGTTCCATAAAATCACGAAATATCACTAGGGGGGAGGGGGTGTAGTAATATATCACGTGTATTTATTTTTTCGCAATACTGAACCGAAAAGCGGCGTAGGTACCTACCTCTAAAATTCCAAAAAATACCATCACGTAATTAATGGACGGTCCCTAAGTAGCTGGTTAGATAAATGATAACAAAAATAAAATGTTATAACCATAATATGTATTCATATTTCTTTTTTTAATCCCGTGTAAACTGGCTAGCTACCACCCCCACAGGTGAAATCTGCCGCCATAACAGCCCTGGCTGTGATCCGGCAATATTAATGTGGGAGCCAGTACACTTGAAATCAGAGGCTCGAAGATCAGATAATTCTTAGTCTGGCAGCACATTGAGCGACGCTTCCTGATGAAGTGTCCCTCAATGGAATAGGCCGCAGTGGCTGCTTACCATCAGGTGGGCTGCGTGCCTGTCTGCCAACAGACCTAGTATAAAAAAATGTCCAATATCAATGATCAACCAATTACGTAGGATATTATATCGGAAAGGGAGCAGAAGAAGAATCCTTCTTTATTTTATTTTTTACTAGCGGTCGCCTCCACGGTTTCACCCGCGCGCATTTTTTTTTGTCAATTATCCCCCACTTCTCACATTTCCGGGATCAAAAGTACCCTATGTCACCCGTGGATAGTGTAGCTTTCCAACAGTGAAAGAATTATTCAAATCGGTTCAGCAGTTTCGGAGCCTATTCAATATAAACAAACAAACAAATCTTTCCTCTTTTTAATATTAGTATAGATGTGGGGCTACTTCCCATTTGGTAAACCTCAAACTGTACCTACTAAAAAGTTGCGTTTGGTAAACATTTTATTTACTTCATACATTTAGTCCCATTTCGAAAGCATTTGGTAAACATTTTTATTGCTTCATACATTTAACCCCATTTTTGGTTGGTTTTCGAAATGGGACTAAATGTATGAAGTAATAAAATTTTTTACCAAACGCAACTTTTTAGTAGGTACAGTTTGAGGTTTACCAAATGGGAAGTATAGACCGACAAACTTATCTGTTCCGGTGGCGGCGTCGCTACTGTCGATTTAGAACTGTCATTAAATATCGTTTTTACATTGCATTTCACGTAGTTCCAATTTTGGCCACCGGAACAGATAAGTTTGTAGGTCTGTAGCCGTTATTATTTCAGTTGGCAGACTGGCACACGCACCACACGGCGTTTGCTTGCGCAAAAACAATGTTCAGCCAGCCAAAATGCTCATTTTAGTGACACCAACTTCCAAAAATAAAATTACTTAAACATTAAATTATAAACAAAAGGTGTAAGTAATATTTTTACATTTTAAGATATTTTTTATTCAAAATGGTTCAGGACTGAAAATAAAACCTACTTGTATCTAAACTTTTATAAGATTAAAAAAGTTTAGGGATAAAAAATATTTTAAGTAGCGCGAAAATGTACTTACCTAATTCCATTTTTAAATAAGTAGGTATCGCACGTCATTTTTTATTGTAAAATTTTCACTAATTATGCTGTGCTTTGTTATAATGTAACTTTTATGTACATAATGAAATCATTATTATTTAATTTTGTGTTAACTTTATTTATTTGTATACTTACATACTTGGTTTTATTTTCGCCATTTCCTGGGACAACGCTTGCTAATTAAGTTGATAATGCATAAAATTATGTCGTTTTGTGATTTTATACCACGATAAAAGGTGAGTTCCTATTATATTTTATAAGTATTTATTGTAAGTAGTATGTATGTACATGCAAACATATGTTTTTACACTAAAAGCGGGACATTAGTATTTATTCGTCAAAAAGTTTTTAACTATAAAGTTTAGATGTTGTATCATTTTTTATTGACTGCCTCCAGCGTTACCAGTTTTTATTTTTGCCAAGTCGGGACTTTGGTACTTTTTGAGTGAAAATAGCGGGATTCTTCCGTCAAAAGCGGGACATAGTAAAAAAAACGTATTTAATCAAAGGTTTTCAAATATTTATCTTTTTATTTGACTTAAAATTACGTTTACTTGACAATAAATAGCAAAAGTAGCCATGTCAAGTAGCCTCTCTCTCCCACAAACTTATCTTCATTACACGCGGTACGCGCCTTTCTTTTCTTTCTCAGCACTGCACGTACGGTCGAGTTCTACCCGAAAAGCGGGACTGAGCCTGTCCCGCGCGGGACATTTAATTTTGATTTAAAAATCGGGACGTCTGGCAACGCTGACTGCCTCCGTTGTGCAGTGTCTACTCGTATGTTCTGGCATTATTAATGTGGGAGGCAGTTCATTTGAAATCAGTCTTGAAGATGAGACGAGGCTGTAATGTGGCACAACAACGCTGTCTAGTGAAGTGTGGTCCCTCAATAGAATAGGCCGCAGAGGCCGATTTGTTTTCCAGAATTTGCACGCATTTTATTAAAATATAAAAGTCAAATATAATACCACTGAGGAACAGAGCAACTCATTTCTTCCCATTGTCCACCAGTGGGGGCCAACGGGAAGATTTCGTTATCCCCCACATCGGGAATAAACGCCGCTTACCATTAGGTGGGCTGCGTGCTGTCTAAGTGTCTACCTTTTTTTTTTTTTCTGTTTATGCACCATAACCGCAGGCTAGCTAGACCCACGGCCGTGTGTGGGAGTCGAGACTAAAAAAGCGTCCACTACCCACTAAACTCCCCCGGTTTCCCCTTCACACCCGATTGGGACGAACCGGTGCCAGCTTTGCTATTGACCGGCCCTCTAAGTGTCTACCTACTAAACTAATCATAAAACTTCAATTCATGTTTTTATTATGTTCTTACACCTGTTTGATTAAATAGTTTTTTATCTATCTATCTATCTATACTCGGGAAGTTGGGGAAGGGAGTTAAAGGTTTGTACTATTATTTGAAAATTTTAATGAAACAAGATTCATGCAAATATTATTAATAGGAAATTTATTCAATGAAATCTATCAATAGATTACATAGATATTTAAAACATTTATCGTTATTATCGTTATCGATTTACATAGCTTTATTCGTTATTAAAATAGACTAAACTATACACAAACGTTATTCGTTATTACTAATGTTATTTATTAGTTATTTTTATCGTTATTTCGGTCCGTTGTAATCCGTTATTTCTTTTGGAAGATCGTTCACTGCAACCAGTTTGGGTGGAGCTACGCTTTCACACGTGCAGAAGCAGTTCTTCTGGCCATTGGGACCCTTCGGGAGGATCAGTACCTTCAGGTTCATGTTAGTTTCCAGTGCATGCACGATATCTGAAAAACAAAAAGTTGGTTAATGTCGAACTAGAACCGTTTTCAACGTGGTATGGAGGTTGGCGTTAACCTTTTGAACGCCAAGCTACGAACGCACTGTCGTGTCCTGTACGCCAGAGCTAGGTTATTCTTTATTGTCGAATGTAAGGAAAAAATACCAGTAATGCAATGACGTTTGCAGTAATGGAAGATTTTCTGACAGGCAGGCCATTTAAAAAAAAAAGGTTTCCAAAAACTTCACTAGATGGCGTTGAACGAAGTATGTACTTGTCTATGATCTATTTTTACCTCTGGCACAGATAATATATACTCTGGTTTTTTAACTAGGAGCCATAATCTTTACTCATTCTTCTTCTTCATAATTAATAGCTTGCTTTGTGTTTTTTATTAACAATTCCGCCAATAAGTATTTTTTTCGGAAATGAAAATGACATCTGACATAAACAAAACGTTTCGTTTTATCAAAAACAGTCATGTCGATCGAAGTAAACTTTATAACGTTTCGTTCCTTGGAGTGCATAGGTGGAACGGCGCCATCTATTGAGAACTAACAAAACGGGCTGTCAGAAAAGCACATATATGTAATATTTTTAGAGGACTTTTTGTCAAGTTTAGACGTGATTAGACGTCGTTCGCACACAGGGCCCGCAGGTGCTTGTCAAGTACAGACGACTTTGACGTCCAAACAGTAAAAGTAAGAAAAATAATGTGTAATGGGCATAGAAATATTATGTACTGGTAAAGGGCCATAATCTCGCGGTCCTGAATAAAATTATTTCATTAATTTCTCCCCTTTACCTTACGGTTGGAAATAACGACCGAATTGGTGTGATGGATGGGAATCGTATGCAAGACTCGGGCGGGACAAAGCGCTCGAAGAAAGAGAGATACTAAGTTGGAATAGCTGTGGCTGTATCAATAAAAAAATAACTAAGTAATACATAATTAGGTAGTCTAGTGGATTTAGTACCGGGCCAAGATCTCGGGGTCCTGGGTTCAATTCCCGGGTCGAGCCAACTTAGTGTCGTTTTTTCGAACACAGCTCGGGTTTGTGATCACCAATTCGCATTTCGCAAGCGTGGTGATTAAGCCAATACCCATCATTGTAGCGATAACTTTATTTCAAGGATGGAGGCCTTTGCCCTGCAGTGGGACATAGAATTAGGTTAGGTTAGGTACTCACCGCGTCTTCCTTGCGGAGCTCCAATTTTACCGCCTGGTGAGTCAGGAACGCATGTCAAATGTGGGATGTCGTCTTGTTTCGGTCCGTTTGGTCCCAATGGGTGGTTTGGTCCTTGGCCTGGAGCAACCGGTTTTGGTCCTGGAACCCTGCGTCCCTTCTTAGTCACAATTGTCTCTGATTCTGAGCTATCTGATGATGATTGCGACTCAGATTGTTTCTTTCCTGACTTCTTAATGATGATGGTCTCATCGTCATCGTCTGGGCTTGATGGGTTTCCAGGACTTCCTGGTTCGCCTGTTGGGTGCTGTGGGTTCTTTGGTCCTTGTGGTCCCTTTGGTCCTTGCGGATTCTGTGGTCCTTGCGGATTCTGTGGGCCTTGTGGTCCCTTCGGTCCTTGTGAATGTATCCTTGCCCTTTTAGTTTCAATTGTTTCTTCTTCTGAACTTTCTGATGATGATCGTGACTCCGATGCGTGTTTCTTATCAGTTTTCTTGATGATGATTGTTTCATCATCATTTGGGCCTTGTGGTCCCTTTGGTCCATGTGGTTTCTTTGGTCCTTGTGGGCCTTCAGGTTTCTGGGATCCACATGGTTTCTTGGGTCCTTGTGGTCCTATTGGTGCCTTTTGGTCCTGTGGTCCCTTTGGTTCCTGTGGGCCTTGTGGTCCTTGTGGACCTTGTGGTCCTTGTGGTCCCTGTGGTCCTTGTTGTCCCTTTGGCCCTTGCGGGTTCTGTGGGCCATGTGGTCCTTCTGGTCCCTTTGGTCCTTGTGGTCCCTTTGGTCCCTGTGGTCCTTCTGGTCCCTTTGGTCCTTGTGGTCCCTTTGGTCCTTGCGGGTTCTGTGGGCCATGTGATCCTTCTGGTCCCTTTGGTCCTTGTGGTCCCTTTGGTCCCTGTGGTCCTTCTGGTCCCTTTGGTCCTTCTGGTCCCTTTGGTCCTTGTGGTCCCTTTGGTCCTTGCGGGTTCTGTGGGCCATGTGGTCCTTCTGGTCCCTTTGGTCCCTTTGGACCCTGTGGTCCCTGTGGTCCCTTAGGTCCTTGCGGGTTCTGTGGGCCATGTGGTCCTTCTGGTCCCTTTGGTCCTTGTGGTCCCTGTGGTCCTTGCGGGTTTTGTGGTCCTTGTGGTCCCTTTGGTCCCTGTGGTCCTTCTGGCCCCTTTGGTCCTTGTGGTCCCTTTGGTCCTTGCGGGTTCTGTGGGCCATGTGGTCCTTCTGGTCCCTTTGGTCCTTGTGGTCCCTTTGGTCCCTGTGGTCCTTCTGGTCCCTTTGGTCCTTGTGGTCCCTTTGGTCCTTGCGGGTTCTGTGGGCCATGTGGTCCTTCCGGTCCCTTTGGTCCTTGTGGTCCCTTTGGTCCCTGTGGTCCTTGTGGTCCTTGTGGTCCCTTTGGTCCTTGCGGGTTCTGTGGGCCATGTGGTCCTTCTGGTCCCTTTGGTCCTTCTGGTCCCTTTGGTCCTTGTGGTCCCTTTGGTCCCTGTGGTCCTTGTGGTCCCTGTGGTCCCTTAGGTCCTTGCGGGTTCTGTGGGCCATTTGGTCCTTCTGGTCCCTTTGGTCCTTGTGGCCCTTCTGGTCCCTTTGGTCCCTGTGGCCCCTTAGGTCCTTGTGGATTTTGTGGGCCTTGTGGTCCTTGTGGTCCCTGAGGTCCTACTGGTCCCTTTGGACCTTGTGGTCCCTTGGGTCCCTGTGGTCCTTGCGGGTTTTGTGGTCCTTGTGGTCCCTTTGGTCCCTGAGGTCCCTTAGGTCCTTGCGGGTTTTGAGGTCCTTCTGGTCCCTTTGGTCCTTCTGGTCCCTTTGGTCCTTGTGGTCCCTTTGGTCCCTGTGGTCCTTGTGGCCCCTGTGGTCCCTTAGGTCCTTGCGGGTTCTGTGGGCCATTTGGTCCTTCTGGTCCCTTTGGTCCTTGTGGCCCTTCTGGTCCCTTTGGTCCCTGTGGCCCCTTAGGTCCTTGTGGATTTTGTGGGCCTTGTGGTCCTTGTGGTCCCTGAGGTCCTACTGGTCCCTTTGGACCTTGTGGTCCCTTGGGTCCCTGTGGTCCTTGCGGGTTTTGTGGTCCTTCTGGTCCCTTTGGTCCCTTAGGTCCTTGCGGGTTTTGTGGGCCATGTGGTCCTTCTGGTCCCTTTGGTCCTTGTGGTCCCTTAGGTCCTTGTGGTCCCTTAGGTCCTTGCGGGTTCTGTGGGCCTTGTGGGCCAATTGGTGCCTTTTGCTGTTCTGGTCCACAAGGTTTCTGTGGACAATATGCATGGGCTGTTTTAGTAAATTATATAATTATAATTATAAGGTAAAATCTTTTTAACTGACAATATTTTAAGGATTGATTCTACAATTCTTAGAATATTCTTTAAAAGATATTACTATAATAGGTTTTTTTTGTTAATACGATATATTTCGAGAAAAACGAAGACTTTTATCTTGTTTTAATAGTCAAATACTACATCCCGTGTATTACTTGAAAAACGCTTGTTTGCTATCGATACTAGAAAAGTCGAAGTCAAAGAACTCTCACAATGGAACTTGAACTTTATGAATAAAATGAGGGAAGAACACAGGGACGGAATGAGTGAAATAAAAGAAACGGCGATAAGTAGAACAGTTTTTGAATGAATGAGGAAATAAAGGAGAACGAGTAAAACTGGGAGAGAACGGCGATAAGTAGAAACCAAGTGCAAAGATACAGCGCATATTATGTTCTCACTTGCACATTTACGTTCAGTTGCAGAAACGTCCATTAAAGTTAATGTTTCATTAAAGCTATTGCTGTCACTTTTTATTTCATGACAACGAAAAGTGACAGCATTAGATTTAATGAAGCATTAACTTTAATGGAGCTTTCTGCAACAGGGCGTTAGACTCTTAATAGGGAACATGCACTATTTTTATTTTTGTCTTCATTTTAAAGAATTCCATGTAGAATAAACTGTTGAGGGTGGCATGCGACCTTCATAGTGGAAGGTCGGCACTGGCACACAACACTAAGTTTTGAATACAGAAAAGTTTATGTTTGACAATCTGTCTACCTGCACATCAACGGTGACGCATTCAATAGTCAGCTTCAGTGGTGAACAGTCGAATAGATACCTATGTAATAAATATATGAGAGTGATTAAATAGTGACAACCCTCCTCCTGGTCTTATTTTTATAACCCTCCAAGAGGTTATGGGCCCAGTGGAGACCAGGAGTAAAAGTGTAAAAATAATAAAAGTGTTTGATATGTACAAATAAATATAAACAAAAAGTTTAATAATAAATATAAAGTTTAAATGATAAAAATGAGGATATTATAAAGATATGAAAAGATAGAAGAATATAGCCGCCGGAGGAAATAGATAGAAGAATAAAGCCGGAGAAATTTTCCTTTGCTGAAATTCAAATTCATTCCAATGACAGTTGTGATGACGGAAAACAAAATAACATCTGGAAAAATTTCTTTGAAATTTATTTGATTATTTTTACAAATTTATTTGATAAATATTATTTAAAATCATGGAAAATATTAACAAATTAAGAGACGTAACAAACTATAAAAACTGGAGGAAGATAACAAAATTATTTTTAGAATCGAAGGGATTAATTGAAGGAGCTAAAGAATTTAACGATGCGAAAGCGAGATTTTTAGTATTGAGCGCAATAGAAGAAAAATTCTTACACTACGTTATTAATTGTTCCTCAACAAAAGAAATTTTCGAAAAATTAGATCTGATTTTCCAATACGAACAAAAAGAAGACAATCACGAAAAAATTATACAATTTTATAGCTATTTACCTACTGGAAACACAATAGAGGATATAGCCCATTTGCAAAATTTATTTTCTGAAATAAATTTATTGGAACCAAATACCATTTCAGAAGAAATGCTTATAAACAAGGCTCTAACTATTCTGCCAGAAAATTTAAATTATTTTAAAACGGTGTGGGAAATAACTCCAAAATCTGAGAAGACGATTTTCAAATTTATTCAAAAGATACAGAAACAATTAAAAGACTCAAGTGTTCCAAATATATCACCAGAAAACCAGGTATTTAAATCTGACGAAAGAAAATGTTTCAACTGCGGGAAATTAGGACACATTGCCAGACTCTGTAAAGAAGGCTGCAACATCTGCCACAAAAGGAATCACAGCACAAGAAATTGTTTTCAAGAAAAAATTTGTCGAAAATGTAATAATAAAGGACATATCGAAAAATTCTGCCGCAATAACATGGTAAGCGAACATTTACAAATTAAAGTCAAAGCAATAATTGACTCAGGAGCCTCATCACATTTTTTCCGAAATAAAAATATAATTCAAATTACAGAGAAGGTAGTAGTTCCAATTAGATGTGCCAATGCGGAGAACCTGATAGCGCAAGGGACCGGAAAAATAGCAACGGACTTCGGGCAACTAAAAGACGTACTATTTGTCCCGGAGATTTCGAGGAACCTAATCTCGGTGAGCGCAGTCACTCATAATGGAGGCACTGTCCACTTCTCTGGAGATAAGGTATTTATACGTTTTCAAAATAAAACAATTTTAACTGGATACAGAACCAATACCGGGTTATATGAAACGGAATTTTCGGCTTATTATACTCGCGAAGCGCTACTTACTGAGAGTGCCAACATCTGGCATCGGAGGCTAGGTCACGTATCCGACGTGTCTCGTCTAGCAAAACTGGTTAATGGCGTCAAAATTGGGGGGAATGATTCGAACAAATTTTGCGAAATCTGTGCAAAAGCTAAAATGACCCGAAAACCTTTTGGCAATAATAGAATTAAAGCTAAATTCCCTTTGGAAATAATTCACACTGATATTTGCGGCCCCGTTGAAGTTCCTACTTGGGACAACAAAAAATATTTCATTACGTTTTTGGATGAGTTTACACATTTCTGCGTCGTTTACTTAATCACCTTCAAAAATGAATGCCTTGATAAAATTAAAGAATTTGTGTGTTTGGCTGAAAATCATTTTAACAGTAAAGTAAAGAAAATTAGATGCGATAATGGGGGAGAATACTCTAGCAATAACCTACATGCGTGGTGTCAGGCTAAAGGGATCATTCTGGATGCAACCATACCGTACACGCCTCAACTGAACGGAAAAGCTGAGAGGTTAAACAGAACCCTAATGGAGAGAACAAGGGCTCTAATGTTCGACGGCAAGGTTCCGAACTATCTGTGGGGTGAAGCACTGCTAACAGCAAGTTACCTAATCAATAGAAGTCCAACAGACGGCAGAAACAAGACACCAGCAGAAATGTGGTTCAAGATTAAACCCAATCTATCGAATATAAGAAGATTTGGATCCACAGCATACTTCAAAATTAATTTTGGCTTAAGAAAACTTGACGAAAGATGCGGCAAAGGAATACTTATTGGCTACGTAAGAAACGGCTACAAAATTTGGGTGGATGACAAGAAACAGATAATAAGAGCAAGGGATGTTAAAATTAACGAAGAAGAACAAGGAATATATTTGGATGATGAAGAAAATTTGGTTAAAATGGATGGACTTTGGCAGTTGGAAGATGAAACAAATGAAGATGAAACAAATAACGGCGAAACAAATGACGGCGAAACAAATGACGGCGAAACAAATGACGGCGAAACAAATGACGGCGAAACAAATAATAGAAGAACAAATGAAGAAGCTGGAAATAGTGGTAACAATTTTGAGAGGAATTTAAATTTTGATAACGATATACAACCGGAAGGAAATGAAGAATTTTTCGATAGTAATGAAGAAACTGAAGTAAGGCAGAGTAATGAAGAAACTGAAGAAAGGCAGAGAAATGAAGAAAATGAGGGAAGTCGAGCGGTGGAAAATAATAATAGAAGTGAAGCAGAAAATGGAAACAGTAATGAAGAAAGTGAAGGAAGTCGAGCGGTGGAAAATAATAATAGGAGAAATCAACCTGCAAGAGAACGAAGATTACCAGAAAGGTTTAAAGACTACGTCATGGACTATGATACAGAAGTGTCGATGCTAACCTATGAAGAAGCAATAGAATCGAGGGAAAAAGATAAGTGGAAGAAAGCAATAGAGGAAGAAATTAAATCGTTAGAAGAAAATAATACTTGGACCTTTGTGGATAAGAAAGAAGCGGAAGGAAGAAGACTAGTAACAAGCAAATGGATCTTCACGGTCAAGCCAGATGGAAGATACAAGGCAAGATTAGTCGCAAGAGGTTTTCAACAGAAATATAAAATAGATTACGATGAAACATATAGTCCAGTTGTAAATACAAATTCTTTGAGAGTACTTTTGTCAATTGTTGCAAATAATAAATTGAAAATGAAACAGTTTGACATTAAAACAGCATTTATACATGGAGATTTAAAGGAGTGTATTTATTTAAAAGTTCCAAAAGGTTACAGCAACAAAGAAGATAAAGTATGCAAACTAAATAAGAGTTTGTATGGGTTAAAACAAGCTCCACTAATGTGGAATATTAAATTTACAGAATTTTTAGTTAAAATGGGTTTTAAACAATCAAAGTTAGATCAATGTATTTTTATAATGGAAGGTGAAAGAAGGATAATTCTTGCGATTTATGTTGATGATGGATTAGTAGTTAGTGAGAGGGAAGAAGACTTGGTGCATGTAGTGGAAACATTGAGAAAAGGGTTTGATCTAAGAATCTGCGAAGAAGTATCAAACTATATCGGGCTGGACATAACACAGAATAAGGAAGGAGTGAAAGTTTGTCAGAAAAATTATATCGAGAAAATTTTGAAGAAGTTTAATATGAATGAAGCAAGAGAGTGCAGAACCCCAACCATTTTGATAGAACAACACCCAAAGTTGAAAATAGATACAGAGAGTCATGAACTCTATAGGGAAATGATAGGATCATTATTATATCTGGCGAATAAAACGAGGCCAGACATTAGCTTCCATGTAGGGTATTGCTCGCGTCAACAAAGTGCTCCAAATTTGAATGATTTAAATAATGCAAAAACGATTTTAAAATTTTTAAAAGGTTCGAAAAACAAAGGCATTCATTTTAGTGAAGGTGATAAAGTACTTCGAGGCTACTGTGACTCAGATTTCGCGGGGGATCCAGACACTAGGCGTAGCACGTCGGGTTACGTGATTTGGCTGAACGGTGGACCAGTGGCATGGAGCTCAAGAAAGCAGCCGATTGTAGCGTTGTCGAGTACGGAAGCAGAGTTTATAGCCGCAGCAGAATGCTGCAAAGAACTTCTGTTCATCAGAGACTTCATATATGAATTGACCAATGAGAAATTAGAAATAGAAATAAAAGTGGACAATCAGTCAGCTATTTGGCTTATGAAGAAAGGAATTATGAATAAACGAAGTAAACACATAGATGTGAGATACTACTATTTAAAAGATCAGATTGATGAAAACAGAATAACAGTCAAATATTGTCCAACGGGTTCGCAGATAGCAGACATACTGACGAAGTGTTTGCCACCTGTAAAGTTTGAGAGGTGTCAAAGAAAACTCGTATCAGAGTGAGTGTTAGGTAGTGATAAGTGCGGGCAAAAGTGAACTAAGTGCGTTTCGGTCATATGTGGGGAATTAGTATGTAAGTTTTTATAGGGGAGTGTAATTTTTGTATAATGTAAAGGCGTGATGTAAACTTAAGAAGCCCAGTCAACTCACATTATCAGTTTTAAGGGGGTGTTCAAACGTTTTAAGGGGGTGCTTTTAAAGGGGGATATTATATGATTCATTTAAGGGGGTGTGAAAATATGGATAGTTTGTAAATGAATCATTATAGAGTTAAAAGCATTCTAAATGAATCATTATTTTCGAAAATATCTGACTACATGAATAATAACTATGTTTTGGTAACTGTGTATTTACAAAAGGTTTTTAATATGGGCTGAGCTTTAAGAGTTTTTTAATCACAAATTTACCTTTATAAGTTTATAGTTTAGTGTAATTTAATTTTAGTTTATATTTATTGATTTATTCTTGTGTTTTCTATGTTGGTGTGAGTGAGATGATTGAGTGAGAAGTATGAGTTTTTATAATTTGAAGTTCGAGTTAGAAGTTAGAGATTAATAAAGAAGTTAGGAGGATTTAACGGGAAGTTCGAGTAGGAGTTGAAGATTTATTTGAAGTTTTGTAATTAGGTAGGTCGAGTAGGAGTTAAACTTTAAAGTTAGTTGAAGGTGTGTAATAAGGTAGTTCGAGTAGGAGATTATTGAAGTTAGCTGAAGGTTTATAATTAGGGGAAGAAGTTAAGGATTTAGTTGAAGGTTTATGAGAATTAAAGTTTCGAGAGGTAGAAAGTTTCTTTAATGTGTCGAAGTTATGCTAAGAGGTAGAGATAGGGTAATGTAATATGTAATTGTTACCAACAGGTAGAAGTATTTGTGAAGTATATTTAATTTTTGGAAGGAAACTCTAAATTTATGCGGTGTAAGTTAGATGGTTAGGAATATTTTATATTTATTTATTGCTGTGTGAAAATTGTGAGCATGTGGAAGTGCAGCAGACAGATTGAGGGGGTGTGTTGAGGGTGGCATGCGACCTTCATAGTGGAAGGTCGGCACTGGCACACAACACTAAGTTTTGAATACAGAAAAGTTTATGTTTGACAATCTGTCTACCTGCACATCAACGGTGACGCATTCAATAGTCAGCTTCAGTGGTGAACAGTCGAATAGATACCTATGTAATAAATATATGAGAGTGATTAAATAGTGACAACCCTCCTCCTGGTCTTATTTTTATAACCCTCCAAGATAAACCACAGTTAAATTAAAAAATTAATATATTGTAATTTATCGGAAAAAATGCGGTTTTAAATTGACCGTTTTAATTTTCGCGCGAAAACGGACCTATGGTTACGATGACATGAATGACGTCACTCAAGTCTTGTCACTGCCTCACTAGTCGAGTGGTCGTATTTCACTGTACTTGTTCGTCGCTGGCTTTCATACTTTTGCATATTTTTTCGAGTTTTGAAATATTTTTTGTAAAAAATTTAAAATGGACTATCTATCAACATCAGGTGATCATAACAATACCACTAATATTCCGAAAAAAACCGTGTTTTATGCCAATGTGGACATTGGCATAAAACACGAGTCAACACGGTCAACACACATCTATTTCAACAAAGTTTCCAAATTAATTGTTTTTGACAGGACCTTCTGACCCAAAACTGAGAAAAAAGTGGTTTCAAGCTGCGAAAATACAAAGTTTAACAACTATGATTTATACATACCGTAGTAATTTAGTCCCTTTCATTTCTACCCTTGAAAACTCTGCACTTTCGACAAATAAAGTTAGAACCATGTCAACACTAACTCTTGGTAAATTCCTGGAGTCTGCTTTGATGAACCCAACTTCCATATTTATTACAAAAACGCAATTAATATTCCGATAAAATAATATTTACTTTTTCAACCATATAGACCGACAAACTTATGTGTTCCGGTGGCCAAAATTGGAACTACGTGAAATGCAATGCAAAAGCGATATTTATTGACAGTTCTATACTGACAATAGCGACGCCGCCATCAGAACAAATAAGTTTGTCGGTCTAACGTCAAATAAGTTGATTGCTGTTTTAAAATACGTTTCGTTTCAGTTATTTTTAATTCGTAATTACAGTTAAAAAACAACATTATGTAAAATAAAAATGTTGCAGTGACCTTTCTTTTATATTATTTTAACATTTTAGTCATAAAATTTTCATAATTATTATATATGCATCTTCCCTATTGTAGTTTATAGGACTGAAGTATGATATTTGTAAGAATCGAGAATCAAATTAATTTCTTCAGATTTGGCTCGTAAAAAGCACATATAAATGTCAAAAAAAAATTTCATTCATGTCACAAATTATAATAAATTGAAAATATATCAAGCAAAAATGTCACAGATAATGTATAATAATAATCATGAATATGATTCGTGAGCTGTAAGTCTGTTCTTGCAGAGTTATAGAGTGACGCACACATTTTGCCAATTTTCAGCAGTAGGCATCTATAATAGTAGCTGATATGATGACGAAAAAGATTTAAAATACTTTTGTTCGCAAAAATATTTAAATTTACTAATATTTATTGATATTACCTTTGGTCCTTGTGGATTCTGTGGTCCTTCTGGTCCCTTTGGTCCTTGTGGTCCCTTTGGTCCTTGCGGGTTCTGTGGGCCATGTGGTCCTTCAGGTCCCTTTGGTCCCTGCGGTCCCTTTGGTCCTTGCGGGTTCTGTGGGCCATGTGGTCCTTCTGGGCCCTTTGGTCCTTCTGGTCCCTTTGGTCCTTGTGGTCCCTTTGGTCCCTGCGGTCCCTTTGGTCCTTGCGGGTTCTGTGGGCCATGTGGTCCTTCTGGGCCCTTTGGTCCTTCTGGTCCCTTTGGTCCTTGTGGTCCCTTTGGTCCCTGCGGTCCCTTCGGTCCTTGCGGGTTCTGTGGGCCATGTGGTCCTTCTGGGCCCTTTGGTCCTTGTGGTCCCTTAGGTCCTTGCGGGTTCTGTAGGCCATGTGGTCCTTCTGGTCCCTTTGGTCCTTGCGGGTTTTGTGGGCCATGTGGTCCCTGAGGTCCTTCTGGTCCCTTTGGTCCCTGTGGTCCTTGCGGGTTTTGTGGTCCTTGTGGTCCCTTTGGTCCCTGTGGTCCCTTTGGTCCTTGCGGGTTCTGTGGGCCGTGTGGTCCTTCTGGTCCCTTTGGTCCGTGTGGTCCTTCTGGGCCCTTTGGTCCTTGTGGTCCCTTAGGTCCTTGCGGGTTCTGTGGGCCATGTGATCTTTCTGGTCCCTTTGGTCCCTGTGGTCCTCGTGGTCCCTTTGGTCCTTGCGGGTTTTGTGGGCCATGTGGTCCTTCTGGTCCCTTTGGTCCCTGTGGCCCCTTAGGTCCTTGTGGATTTTGTGGGCCTTGTGGTCCCTTTGGTCCCTGTGGTCCTTGCGGGTTTTGTGGTCCTTGTGGTCCCTTTGGTCCCTGTGGTCCCTTAGGTCCTTGCGGGTTCTGTGGGCCATGTGGTCCTTCAGGTCCCTGCGGTCCCTTAGGTCCTTGCGGGTTCTGTGGGCCATGTGGTCCTTCTGGTCCCTTAGGTCCTTGCGGGTTCTGTGGGCCATGTGGTCCTTCTGGTCCCTTTGGTCCCTGTGGTCCCTTAGGTCCTTGCGGGTTCTGTGGGCCTTGTGGGCCAATTGGTGCCTTTTGCTGTTCTGGTCCACAAGGTTTCTGTGGACAATATGCATGGGCTGTTTTAGTAAATTATACATATAAGGTTAAATCTTTTTAACTGACAATATTTTAAGAATTGATTCTACAATTCTTAGAATATTCTATAAAAGATATTACTATAATAGGTTTTTTTTGTTAATACGATATATTTCAAGAAAAACGAAGACTTTTATCTTGTTTTAATAGTCAAATACTACATCCCGTGTATTACTTGAAATACGCTTGTTTGCTATCGATACTAGAAAAGTCGAAGTCAAAGAACTCTCACAATGGAACTTGAACTTTATGAATAAAATGAGGGAAGAGCACAGAGACGGAATGAGTGAAATAAAAGAAACGGCGATAAGTAGAACAGTTTTTGAATGAATGAGGAAATAAAGGAGAACGAGTAAAACTGGGAGAGAACGGCGATAAGTAGAAACCAAGTGCAAAGATACAGCGCATATTATGTTCTCACTTGCACATTTACGTTCAGTTGCAGAAACGTCCATTAAAGTTAATGTTTCATTAAAGCTATTGCTGTCACTTTTTATTTCATGACAACGAAAAGTGACAGCATTAGATTTAATGAAGCATTAACTTTAATGGAGTTTTCTGCAACAGGGCGTTAGACTCTTAATTGTAGTTTATAGGACTGAAGTATGATATTTGTAAGAATCAAGAATCAAATTAATTTCTTCAGATTTGGCTCGTAAAAAGCATATATAAATGTCAAAAAAAATTTACATTCATGTCACAAATTATAATAAATTGAAAATATATCAAGCAAAAATGTCACAGATAATGTATAATAATAATCATGAATATGATTCGTGAGCTGTAAGTCTGTTCTTGCAGAGTTATAGAGTGACGCACACATTTTGCCAATTTTCAGCAGTAGGCATCTATAATAGTAGCTGATATGATGACGTAGATGATTTAAAATACTTTTGTTCGCAAAAATATTTAAATTTACTAATATTTATTGATATTACCTTTGGTCCTTGTGGATTCTGTGGTCCTTCTGGTCCCTTTGGTCCTTGTGGTCCCTTTGGTCCTTGCGGGTTCTGTGGGCCATGTGGTCCTTCAGGTCCCTTTGGTCCCTGTGGTCCTTGCGGGTTCTGTGGGCCATGTGGTCCTTCTGGGCCCTTTGGTCCTTGTGGTCCCTTAGGTCTTTGCGGGTTCTGTGGGCCATGTGGTCCTTCTGGTCCCTTTGGTCCCTGTGGTCCCTTTGGTCCCTGTGGTCCCTGTGGTCCCTTTGGTCCCTGTGGTCCTTCTGGGCCCTTTGGTCCTTGTGGTCCCTTAGGTCCTTGCGGGTTCTGTGGGCCATGTGGTCCTTCTGGTCCCTTTGGTCCCTGTGGTCCCTGTGGTCCCTTTGGTCCCTGTGGTCCCTTTGGGCCTTGCGGGTTTTGTGGGCCATGAGGTCCTTCTGGTCCCTTTGGTCCTTGTGGTCCCTTCGGTCCTTGCGGGTTCTGTGGGCCATGTGGTCCTTCTGGTCCCTTTGGTCCCTGTGGTCCCTTTGGTCCTTGCGGGTTCTGTGGGCCATGTGGTCCTTCTGGTCCCTTTGGTCTTTCTGGTCCCTTTGGTCCTTGTGGTCCCTTTGGTCCCTGTGGTCCTTCCGGTCCCTTTGGTCCTTGTGGTCCCTTTGGTCCCTGGGGTCCTTCTGGTCCCTGTGGTCCCTTTGGTCCTTGCGGGTTCTGTGGGCCATGTGGTCCTTCTGGTCCCTGTGGTCCCTTTGGTCCTTGCGGGTTCTGTGGGCCAGGTGGTCCTTCTGGTCCCTTTGGTCCCTGTGGCCCCTTAGGTCCTTGTGGATTTTGTGGGCCTTGTGGTCCTTGTGGTCCCTGGGGTCCTTCTGGTCCCTTTGGTCCTTGTGGTCCCTTTGGTCCCTGTGGTCCATGCGGGTTTTGTGGTCCTTGTGGTCCCTTTGGTCCCTGCGGTCCCTTTGGTCCTTGCGGGTTCTGTGGGCCATGTGGTCCTTCTGGGCCATGTGGTCCTTCTGGGCCCTTTGGTCCTTGTGGTCCCTTAGGTCCTTGCGGGTTCTGTGGCCCATGTGGTCCTTCTGGTCCCTTTGGTCCCTGTGGCCCCTTAGGTCCTTGTGGATTTTGTGGGCCTTGTGGTCCCTTTGGTCCCTGTGGTCCTTGCGGGTTCTGTGGGCCATGTGGTCCTTCTGGTCCCTTTGGTCCCTTAGGTCTTTGCGGGTTCTGTGGGCCTTGTGGGCCTATTGGTGCCTTTTGCTGTTCTGGTCCACAAGGTTTCTGTAGACAATATGCATGGGCTATAAGGTTAAATCTTTTTAACTGACAATATTTTAAGAATTGTTTCTCCAATTCTTAGAATATTCTATAAAAGATAATACTATAATAGGTTTTTTTTGTTAATACGATAGTTTTCGAGAAAAACTAAGACTTTTATCTTGCTTTAATAGTCAAATAAGTACTACATCCCGTGTATTACTTGAAATACGCTTGTTTACTATCGATACTAGAAAAGTCGAGTCAAAGAACTCTCACAATGGAACTTGAACTTTATGAATAAAATGAGGGAAGAGCACAGAGACGGAATGAGTAAAATAAAAGAAACGGCGATAAGTAGAACAGTTTTTGAATGAATGAGGAAATAGAGGAGAACGAGTAAAACTGGGAGAGAACGGCGATAAGTAGAAACCAAGTGCAAAGATATAATACGATTCAACTAAACTGGCCCGTCCGAAGTTAGCTGCAAGCGTCGTTTGCGCAGGTGCGGGGCGCGGCTGCACCCCTCTAACACCTACATTTGTGTTCTGCGCAGGTTCTCGCACGATGTTCGGACGGGCCAGTTTAGTTGAATCGTATTATACAGCGCATATTTTGTTCTTACTTGCACATTTAGACTCTTAATTGTAGTTTATAGGACTGAAGTATGATATTTGTAAGAATCAAGAATAAAGAATCAAATTCATTTCTTCAGATTAAGCTCGTAAAAAGCACATATAAATGTCAAAAAAAATTTACATTCATGTCACAAATTATAATAAATTAAAAATATATCAAGCAAAAATGTCACAGATAATGTATAATAATAATCATGAATATGATTTGTGAGCTGTAAGTCTGTTCTTGCAGAGTTATAGAGTGACGCACACATTTTGCCAATTTTCAGCAGTAGGCATCTATAATAGTAGCTGATATGATGACGTAGATGATTTAAAATACTTTTGTTCGCAAAAATATTTAAATTTACTATTATTTATTGATATTACCTTTGGTCCTTGTGGATTCTGTGGTCCTTCTGGCCCCTTTGGTCCTTGCGGGTTCTGTGGGCCATGTGGTCCTTCAGGTCCCTTTGGTCCCTGCGGTCCCTTTGGTCCTTGCGGGTTCTGTGGGCCATGTGGTCCTTCTGGGCCCTTTGGTCTTTCTGGTCCCTTTGGTCCTTGTGGTCCCTTTGGTCCCTGTGGTCCTTGAGGTCCCTTTGGTCCTTGCGGGTTCTGTGGGCCATGTGGTCCTTCTGGGCCCTTTGGTCCTTGTGGTCCCTTTGGTCCTTGCGGGTTTTGTGGGCCATGTGGTCCTTCTGGTCCCTTTGGTCCCTGTGGTCCCTTAGGTCCTTGTGGATTTTGTGGGCCTTGTGGTCCTTGTGGTCCCTTTGGTCCCTGTGGTCCTTGCGGGTTTTGTGGTCCTTGTGGTCCCTTTGGACCTTGCGGGTTCTGTGGGCCATGTGGTCCTTCTGGTCCCTTTGGTCCCTGTGGCCCCTTAGGTCCTTGTGGATTTTGTGGGCCTTGTGGTCCTTGTGGTCCCTGAGGTCCTTCTGGTCCCTTTGGTCCTTGTGGTCCCTTTGGTCCCTGTGGTCCTTGCGGGTTATGTGGTCCTTGTGGTCCCTTTGGTCCATGTGGTCCCTTTGGTCCTTGCGGGTTCTGTGGGCCATGTGGTCCTTCTGGGCCCTTTGGTCCTTGTGGTCCCTTAGGTCCTTGCGGGTTCTGTGGGCCATGTGGTCCTTCTGGTCCCTTTGGTCCCTGTGGTCCTTGTGGTCCCTTTGGTCCTTGCGGGTTTTGTTGGCCATGTGGTCCTTCTGGTCCCTTTGGTCCTTGTGGCCCCTTAGGTCCTTGTGGATTTTGTGGTCCTTGTGGTCCCTTTGGTCCTTGTGGTCCTTGCGGGTTTTGTGGTCCTTGTGGTCCCTTTGGTCCCTGTGGTCCCTTAGGTCCTTGCGGGTTCTGTGGGCCATGTGGTCCTTCAGGTCCCTGCGGTCGCTTAGGTCCTTGCGGGTTCTGTGGGCCATGTGGTCCTTCTGGTCCCTTTGGTCCCTTAGGTCCTTGCGGGTTCTGTGGGCCATGTGGTCCTTCTGGTCCCTTTGGTCCCTGTGGTCCCTTAGGTCCTTGCGGGTTCTGTGGGCCTTGTGGGCCAATTGGTGCCTTTTGCTGTTCTGGTCCACAAGGTTTCTGTGGACAATATGCATGGGCTGTTTTAGTAAATTATACATATAAGGTTAAATCTTTTTAACTGACAATATTTTAAGAATTATTGATTCTACAATTCTTAGAATATTCTATAAAAGATATTACTACAATAGGTTTTTTTTGTTTAAACGATAGTTTTCGAGAAAAACGAAGACTTTCATCTTGCTTTATTACTCAAATACTACATCCCGTGTATTACTTAAAATACGCTTGTTTACTATCGATACTAGAAAAGTCGAAGTCAAAGAACTCTCACAATGGAACTTGAACTTTATGAATAAAATGAGGGAAGAACACAGAGACGGAATGAGTGAAATAAAAGAAACGGCGATAAGTAGAACAGTTTTTGAATGAATGAGGAAATAGAGGAGAACGAGTAAAACTGGGAGAGAACGGCGATAAGTAGAAACCAAGTGCAAAGATACAGCGCATATTATGTTCTCACTTGCACATTTAGACTCTTAATTGTAGTTTATAGGACTGAAGTATGATATTTGTAAGAATCAAGAATCAAATTCATTTCTTCAGATTTGGCTCGTAAGAAGCACATATAAATGTAAAAAAAAAATTTACAGTCATGTCACAAATTATAATAAATTGAAAATATATCAAGCAAAAATGTCACAGATAATGTATAATAATAATAATGAATATGATTCGTGAGCTGTAAGTCTGTTCTTGCAGAGTTATAGAGTGACGCACACATTTTGCCAATTTTCAGCAGTAGGCATCTATAATAGTAGCTGATATGATGACGTAGATGATTTAAAATACTTTCGTTCGCAAAAATATTTACTATTATTTATTGATATTACCTTTGGTCCTTGTGGATTCTGTGGTCCTTCTGGTCCCTGTGGTCCCTGTGGTCCCTTTGGTCCCTGTGGTCCCTTAGGTCCCTGTGGTCCCTTTGGTCCTTGCGGGTTTTGTGGGCCATGAGGTCCTTCTGGTCCCTTTGGTCCTTGTGGTCCCTTCGGTCCTTGCGGGTTCTGTGGGCCATGTGGTCCTTCTGGTCCCTTTGGTCCCTGTGGCCCCTTAGGTCCTTGTGGATTTTGTGGGCCTTGTGGTCCTTGTGGTCCCTTTGGTCCCTGAGGTCCTTCCGGTCCCTTTGGTCCTTGTGGTCCCTTTGGTCCCTGGGGTCCATTTGGTCCCTGTGGTCCCTTTGGTCCTTGCGGGTTCTGTGGGCCATGAGGTCCTTCTGGTCCCTGTGGTCCTTGTGGTCCCTTTGGTCCTTGCGGGTTCTGTGGGCCATGTGGTCCTTCTGGTCCCTTTGGTCCCTGTGGCCCCTTAGGTCCTTGTGGAATTTGTGGTCCTTGTGGTCCCTTTGGTCCTTGTGGTCCTTGCGGGTTTTGTGGTCCTTGTGGTCCCTTTGGTCCCTGTGGTCCATGCGGGTTTTGTGGTCCTTGTGGTCCCTTTGGTCCCTGCGGTCCCTTTGGTCCTTGCGGGTTCTGTGGGCCATGTGGTCCTTCTGGGCCCTTTGGTCCTTGTGGTCCCTTTGGTCCTTGTGGTCCCTTAGGTCCTTGCGGGTTCTGTGGCCCATGTGGTCCTTCTGGTCCCTGTGGTCCTTGTGGATTTTGTGGGCCTTGTGGTCCCTTTGGTCCCTGTGGTCCTTGCGGGTTCTGTGGGCCATGTGGTCCTTCTGGTCCCTTTGGTCCCTTAGGTCCTTGCGGGTTCTGTGGGCCTTGTGGGCCTATTGGTGCCTTTTGCTGTTCTGGTCCACAAGGTTTCTGTAGACAATATGCATGGGCTATAAGGTTAAATCTTTTTAACTGACAATATTTTAAGAATTGTTTCTCCAATTCTTAGAATATTCTATAAAAGATATTACTATAATAGGTTTTTTTTGTTAATACGATAGTTTTCGAGAAAAACTAAGACTTTTATCTTGCTTTAATAGTCAAATAAGTACTACATCCCGTGTATTACTTGAAATACGCTTGTTTACTATCGATACTAGAAAAGTCGAGTCAAAGAACTCTCACAATGGAACTTGAACTTTATGAATAAAATGAGGGAAGAGCACAGAGACGGAATGAGTGAAATAAAAGAAACGGCGATAAGTAGAACAGTTTTTGAATGAATGAGGAAATAAAGGAGAACGAGTAAAACTGGGAGAGAACGGCGATAAGTAGAAACCAAGTGCAAAGATACAGCGCATATTATGTTCTCACTTGCACATTTACGTTCAGTTGCAGAAACGTCCATTAAAGTTAATGTTTCATTAAAGCTATTGCTGTCACTTTTTATTTCATGACAACGAAAAGTGACAGCATTAGATTTAATGATGATTTAATGAATTTCTGCAACAGGGCGTTAGACTCTTAATTGTAGTTTATAGGACTGAAGTATGATATTTGTAAGAATCAAGAATCAAATTAATTTCTTCAGATTTGGCTCGTAAAAAGCATATATAAATGTCAAAAAAAATTTACATTCATGTCACAAATTATAATAAATTGAAAATATATCAAGCAAAAATGTCACAGATAATGTATAATAATAATCATGAATATGATTCGTGAGCTGTAAGTCTGTTCTTGCAGAGTTATAGAGTGACGCACACATTTTGCCAATTTTCAGCAGTAGGCATCTATAATAGTAGCTGATATGATGACGTAGATGATTTAAAATACTTTTGTTCGCAAAAATATTTAAATTTACTAATATTTATTGATATTACCTTTGGTCCTTGTGGATTCTGTGGTCCTTCTGGTCCCTTTGGTCCTTGTGGTCCCTTTGGTCCTTGCGGGTTCTGTGGGCCATGTGGTCCTTCAGGTCCCTTTGGTCCCTGCGGTCCCTTTGGTCCTTGCGGGTTCTGTGGGCCATGTGGTCCTTCTGGGCCCTTTGGTCCTTCTGGTCCCTTTGGTCCTTGTGGTCCCTTTGGTCCCTGTGGTCCTTGAGGTCCCTTTGTTCCCTGCGGTCCCTTTGGTCCTTGCGGGTTCTGTGGGCCATGTGGTCCTTCTGGTCCCTTTGGTCCCTGTGGTCCCTTTGGTCCTTGCGGGTTTTGTGGGCCATGTGGTCCTTCTGGTCCCTTTGGTCCCTGTGGTCCCTTAGGTCCTTGTGGATTTTGTGGGCCTTGTGGTCCTTGTGGTCCCTTTGGTCCCTGTGGTCCTTGCGGGTTTTGTGGTCCTTGTGGTCCCTTTGGACCTTGCGGGTTCTGTGGGCCATGTGGTCCTTCTGGTCCCTGTGGCCCCTTAGGTCCTTGTGGATTTTGTGGGCCTTGTGGTCCTTGTGGTCCCTGAGGTCCTTCTGGTCCCTTTGGTCCCTGTGGTCCTTGCGGGTTTTGTGGTCCTTGTGGTCCCTTTGGTCCCTGTGGTCCCTTTGGTCCTTGCGGGTTCTGTGGGCCATGTGGTCCTTCTGGGCCCTTTGGTCCTTGTGGTCCCTTAGGTCCTTGCGGGTTCTGTGGGCCATGTGGTCCTTCTGGTCCCTTTGGTCCCTGTGGTCCTTGTGGTCCCTTTGGTCCTTGCGGGTTTTGTGGGCCATGTGGTCCTTCTGGTCCCTTTGGTCCCTGTGGCCCCTTAGGTCCTTGTGGATTTTGTGGGCCTTGTGGTCCCTTTGGTCCCTGTGGTCCTTGCGGGTTTTGTGGTCCTTGTGGTCCCTTTGGTCCCTGTGGTCCCTTAGGTCCTTGCGGGTTCTGTGGGCCATGTGGTCCTTCAGGTCCCTGCGGTCCCTTAGGTCCTTGCGGGTTCTGTGGGCCATGTGGTCCTTCTGGTCCCTTAGGTCCTTGCGGGTTCTGTGGGCCATGTGGTCCTTCTGGTCCCTTTGGTCCCTGTGGTCCCTTAGGTCCTTGCGGGTTCTGTGGGCCTTGTGGGCCAATTGGTGCCTTTTGCTGTTCTGGTCCACAAGGTTTCTGTGGACAATATGCATGGGCTGTTTTAGTAAATTATACATATAAGGTTAAATCTTTTTAACTGACAATATTTTAAGAATTATTGATTCTACAATTCTTAGAATATTCTATAAAAGATATTACTACAATAGGTTTTTTTTGTTTATACGATAGTTTTCGAGAAAAACGAAGACTTTCATCTTGCTTTATTACTCAAATACTACATCCCGTGTATTACTTTAAATACGCTTGTTTACTATCGATACTAGAAAAGTCGAAGTCAAAGAACTCTCACAATGGAACTTGAACTTTATGAATAAAATGAGGGAAGAACACAGAGACGGAATGAGTGAAATAAAAGAAACGGCGATAAGTAGAACAGTTTTTGAATGAATGAGGAAATAGAGGAGAACGAGTAAAACTGGGAGAGAACGGCGATAAGTAGAAACCAAGTGCAAAGATACAGCGCATATTATGTTCTCACTTGCACATTTAGACTCTTAATTGTAGTTTATAGGACTGAAGTATGATATTTGTAAGAATCAAGAATCAAATTCATTTCTTCAGATTTGGCTCGTAAAAAGCACACATAAATGTCAAAAAAAATTGTACATTCATGTCACAAATTATAATAAATTGAAAATATATCAAGGAAAAATGTCACAGATAATGTATAATAATAATCATGAATATGATTCGTGAGCTGTAAGTCTGTTCTTGCAGAGTTATGGAGTGACGCACACATTTTGCCAATTTTCAGCAGAAGGCATCTATAATAGTAGCTGATATGATGACGTAGATGATTTAAAATACTTTCGTTAGCAAAAATATTTACTATTATTTATTGATATTACCTTTGGTCCTTGTGGATTCTGTGGTCCTTCTGGTCCCTTTGGTCCTTGTGGTCCCTTTGGTCCTTGCGGGTTCTGTGGGCCATGTGGTCCTTCAGGTCCCTTTGGTCCCTGCGGTCCCTGCGGTCCCTTTGGTCCTTGCGGGTTCTGTGGGCCATGTGGTCCTTCTGGCCCCTTAGGTCCTTGCGGGTTCTGTGGGCCATGTGGTCCTTCTGGTCCCTTTGGTCCCTGTGGCCCCTTAGGTCCTTGTGGATTTTGTGGTCCTTGTGGTCCCTGAGGTCCTTCTGGTCCCTTTGCTCCTTGTGGTCCCTTTGGTCCCTGTGGTCCTTGCGGGTTTTGTGGTTCTTGTGGTCCCTTTGGTCCCTGTGGTCCCTTTGGTCCTTGCGGGTTCTGTGGGCCATGTGGTCCTTCTGGTCCCTTTGGTCCCTGTGGTCCTTGTGGTCCCTTTGGTCCTTGCGGGTTTTGTGGGCCATGTGGTCCTTCTGGTCCCTTTGGTCCCTGTGGCCCCTTAGGTCCTTGTGGATTTTGTGGGCCTTGTGGTCCTTGTGGTCCCTTTGGTCCCTGTGGTCCTTGTGGTCCCTTTGGTCCCTGTGGTCCCTTAGGTCCTTGCGGGTTCTGTGGGCCATGTGGTCCTTCAGGTCCCTGCGGTCCCTTAGGTCCTTGCGGGTTCTGTGGGCCAAGTAGTCCTTCTGGGCCCTTTGGTCCTTGTGGTCCCTTTGGTCCTTGCGGGTTCTGTGGGCCATGTGGTCCTTCTGGTCCCTTTGGTCCCTGTGGCCCCTTAGGTCCTTGTGGATTTTGTGGTCCTTGTGGTCCCTGAGGTCTTTCTGGTCCCTTTGGTCCTTGTGGTCCCTGTGGTCCTTGTGGTCCCTTTGGTCCCTGTGGTCCCTTTGGTCCTTGCGGGTTCTGTGGGCCATGTGGTCCTTCTGGGCCCTTTGGTCCTTGTGGTCCCTTAGGTCCTTGCGGGTTCTGTGGGCCATGTGGTCCTTCTGGTCCCTTTGGTCCCTGTGGCCCCTTAGGTCCTTGTGGATTTTGTGGGCCTTGTGGTCCTTGTGGTCCCTTTGGTCCCTGTGGTCCTTGCGGGTTTTGTGGTCCTTGTGGTCCCTTTGGTCCCTGTGGTCCCTTAGGTCCTTGCGGGTTCTGTGGGCCATGTGGTCCTTCTGGTCCATTTGGTCCCTTAGGTCCTTGCGGGTTCTGTGGGCCATGTGGTCCTTTTGGTCCCTTTGGTCCCTTTGGTCCCTTAGGTCCTTGTGGGTTCTGTGGGCCATGTGGTCCTTCTGGTCCCTTTGGTCCCTGTGGTCCTTGTGGTCCCTTTGGTCCTTGTGGTCCTATTGGTGCCTTTTGCTGTTCTGGTCCACAAGGTTTCTGTGGACAATATGCATGGGCTGTTTTAGTAAATTATATAAGGTTAAATCTTTTTCTCACTGACAATATTTTTAAGAATTGATTCTACAATTCTTTAATTATTCTTTAAAAAATATTACATACTACAATGGTTTTTTTTTGTTAATACGATAGTTTTCGAGAGAAATGAAGACTTTCATCTTGCTATAATAGTCAAATACTACATCCTGTGTGTTACTTGAAATACGCTTGTTTATGAATAAAATGAGAGAAGAGCACAGAGACAGAGTGAGTGAAATAAAAGAAACGGCGATAAGTAGAACAGTTTTTGAATGAATGAGGAAATAGAGGAGAACGAGTATAATGAGAGAGAACGGCGATAAGTAGAAGCCAAGTGCAAAGTGACAGCGATTTAGTATCGTTGGACAGCGCATAATTATTATTTTGTTCTCACTTGCACATTTAGACTCTTATTATTTTAGTTTATAGGACTGAAGTATGATATTAAACAGATTTGTGCACATGGCGTTTTACTCGTGCAACTAAACACTCATTCATTTTTATTGTAAAATTTAATTGTTAAGGTGCGTACGGATTGCGCGTAGCCTGGCTACGCGTAGTTGGAAACACTGTCTACGCGAATATTGGATACGCGTACAGCTCCTGTACGGACCGCCGCGAACCTGTACGCGAGGTCAATCGATCCAGAGCGCTCCGCGAGCCCAGTCATTCCGATAAACATTATTGAAACTAGTAGAATTCGCGTGTTTACTCATTTTGCCGTCCAAATAGCACGTAGCCGGCCGCGTGCGTCCCCTTTGACGCGCGACCAAAAACCGACTGACGGTGGCTCGCACGCGAGTTGGTTACGCGTACCCCAAGGGAACGCGTAGCTGCAGGTACGGACTAGGCGTTCCGGATACGCGTAAACTCGCGTAGCCGGGCACGCGCAATCCGTACGCACCTTTACTGTTGCTTTGCTATTAATAGCGTGAGCGTCCGATTTTTTATATTATGATATTATGATTTTTTTTTATATACAGTTTTGTTAACCTGTGGATAGTGTATTTGACTACATAATTATTTACTTCTGAACATGAAGCCAATGTCATATTGTTTAACCATTATTATGTAGTTGTTTGCTATTCCCAAGAAATGGAAAAAAATATATTTGTAAGTCTGTTCTTGCAGAGTTATAGAGTGACGCACACATTTTGCCAATTTTCAGCAGTAGGCATCTTTATTAGTAGCTGATATGATGACGTAGATGATTTAAAATACTTTCGTTCGCAAAAATATTTAAATTTACTATTATTTATTAATATTACCTTTGGTCCTTGTGGATTCTGTGGTCCTTCTGGTCCCTTTGGTCCTTGTGGTCCCTTTGGTCCTTGCGGGTTCTGTGGGCCATGTGGTCCTTGAGGTCCCTTTGGTCCCTGTGGTCCTTGTGGTCCCTTAGGTCCTTGCGGGTTCTGTGGGCCATGTGGTCCTTCTGGTCCCTTTGGTCCCTGTGGCCCCTTAGGTCCTTGCGGGTTCTGTGGGCCATGTGGTCCTTCTGGGCCCTTTGGTCCTTGTGGTCCCTTTGGTCCTTGCGGGTTCTGTGGGCCATGTGGTCCTTCAGGTCCCTTTGGTCCTTGTGGTCCCTTAGGTCCTTGCGGGTTCTGTGGGCCATGTGGTCCTTCTGGTCCCTTTGGTCCCTGTGGCCCCTTAGGTCCTTGTGGATTTTGTGGGCCTTGTGGTCCTTGTGGTCCCTGAGGTCCTTCTGGTCCCTTTGGTCCCTGTGGTCCTTGCGGGTTTTGTGGTCCTTGTGGTCCCTTTGTTCCTTGCGGGTTTTGTGGGCCATGTGGTCCTTCTGGGCCCTTTGGTCCCTGTGGTCCCTTTGGTCCTTGCGGGTTCTGTGGGCCATGTGGTCCTTCAGGTCCCTTTGGTCCCTGTGGTCCTTGTGGTCCCTTTGGTCCTTGTGGTCCCTTTGGTCCTTGTGGTCCCTTTGGTCCTTGCGGGTTCTGTGGGCCATGTGGTCCTTCTGGTCCCTTTGGTCCCTGTGGCCCCTTAGGTCCTGGTGGATTTTGTGGGCCTTGTGGTCCCTTTGGTCCCTGTGGTCCCTTTGGTCCCTGTGGTCCCTTTGGTCCCTGTGGTCCCTTTGGTCCCTGTGGTCCTTGCGGGTTTTGTGGTCCTTGTGGTCCCTTTGGTCCCTGTGGTCCTTGCGGGTTTTGTGGTCCTTGTGGTCCCTTTGGTCCCTGTGGTCCCTTAGGTCCTTGCGGGTTCTGTGGGCCATGAGGTCCTTCTGGTCCCTTTGGTCCCTTAGGTCCTTGTGGGTTCTGTGGGCCATGTGGTCCTTCTGGTCCCTTTGGTCCCTGTGGTCCCTTAGGTCCTTGCGGGTTCTGTGGGCCTTGTGGGCCAATTGGTGCATTTTGCTGTTCTGGTCCACAAGGTTTCTGTGGACAATATGCATGGGCTGTTTTAGTTAATTATATAAGGTTAAATCTTTTTCTCACTGACAATATTTTAAGAATTGATTCTACAATTCTTAAAATCTTCTATAAAAGATATTACTACAATAGGTTTATTTGTTAATACGATAGTTTTCGAGAAAAACGAAGACTTTCATCTTGCTTTAATAGTCAAATACTACATCCCATGTATTACTCGAAATACGCTTGTTTACTATTGATACTAGAAAAGTCGAGTCAAAGAACTCTACCCAATGGAACTTGAACTTTATGAATAAAATGAGGGAAGAGCACAGAGACAGAATGAGTGAAATAAAACAAACGGCGAGTAGAACAGTTTTGAATGAATGAGGAAATAGAGGAGAACGAGCAAAATGAGAGAGAACGGCGATAAGTAGAAGCCAAGCGCAAAGTGACAGCGCATATTTATTTATTTATTGCATTGCATTTACACGGTTACAATATTTAACACTAGCCTTCCGCCCGCGGTTTCACCCGCGCGTAATCTCTTTTTTTCAAATATCCCCCCTTCCCCCCTCATTTTCGGAATCAAAAGTACCATATGTTCACCGGGGATGGTGTAGCTTTCCAACAGTGAAAGAATTATTCAAATCGGTTCAGTAGTTTCAAAATTGTTATTCCCGCGGGAATGAGACGTTTGCCGTAGGAATTTTATAGCCTATGTCCTAATCCGGGTTATAAACTATATGTGTGCCAAATGTCATCTCAATCCGTTCAGCCGTTTAGGCGTGATTGAGAAACAAGAAAACATCCAAACATCTAAACATCCAGACTTTCGCATTTATAATATTAAGTAGGATTTAACATAAACAGTAACACATGCATCCTGTAAGGGCATAACAATATTATATTCCTACTGGCACATTTAGACTCTTAAATTGTAGTTTATAGGACTGAAGTACCTAGGTATGATATTTGTAAGTCTGTTCTTGCAGAGTTATAGAGTGACGCACACATTTTGCCAATTTTTAGCAGTAGGCATCATGACGTTGATGATTTAAATTACTTTCGTTTTACTATTATTTATTGATATTACCTTTGGTCCTTGTGGATTCTGTGGTCCTTCTGGTCCCTTTGGTCCTTGTGGTCCCTTTGGTCCTTGCGGGTTCTGTGGGCCATGTGGTCCTTCTGGTCCCTTTGGTCCTTGTGGTCCCTTAGGTCCTTGCGGGTTCTGTGGGCCATGTGGTCCTTCTGGTCCCTTTGGTCCCTTAGGTCCTTGTGGATTTTGTGGGCCTTGTGGTCCTTGTGGTCCCTTTGGTCCCTGTGGTCCCTTAGGTCCTTGCGGGTTCTGTGGGCCATGTGGTCCTTCAGGTCCCTGTGGTCCCTTAGGTCCTTGTGGATTTTGTGGGCCTTGTGGTCCTTGTGGTCCCTGAGGTCCTTCTGGTCCCTTTGGTCCCTGTGGTCCCTTAGGTCCTTGCGGGTTCTGTGGGCCATGTGGTCCTTCAGGTCCCTTTGGTCCCTGCGGTCCCTTAGGTCCTTGCGGGTTCTGTGGGCCATGTGGTCCTTCTGGTCCCTTTGGTCCCTGTGGCCCCTTAGGTCCTTGTGGATTTTGTGGGCCTTGTGGTCCTTGTGGTCCTTCTGGTCCCTTTGGTCCTTGTGGTCCCTTTGGTCCCTGTGGTCCTTGCGGGTTTTGTGGTCCTTGTGGTCCCTTTGGTCCTTGCGGGTTCTGTGGGCCATGTGGTACTTCTGGTCCCTGTGGTCCCTTAGGTCCCTGTGGATTCTGTGGACCATGTGGTCCTTCTGGTCCCTTAGGTCCTTGCGGGTTCTGTGGGCCATGTGGTCCTTCTGGTCCCTTTGGTCTCTGTGGTCCTTGTGGTCCCTTTGGTCCTTGCGGGTTCTGTGGTCCTTCTGGTCCCTTTGGTCCCTGTGGTCCTTGTGGTCCCTTTGGTCCTTGTGGTCCTATTGGTGCCTTTTGCTGTTCTGGTCCACAAGGTTTCTGTGGACAATATGCATGGGCTGTTTAAGTAAATTATATATTTTTAGTTTCACTTAAACACTTAGGCGATATCTTTTGAGGCCAGCAGCGCAACTGTGATGCAGGTGTCATTCTTGCCCATGGACACCACCATTATGTAACTTTATTGCTCGTTTGCATGCCTCTTACAAAAAGAAAAAAGTTGTCACATAAATAATGTAAAGAAGGCCTCAGGGGAAAGTACATTCATATTTATTAACAGTAATTTTAACTAAAAATATCTTAGACACCATTAACACACAGAGCCGTCCAGTCCCAAACTAAGCATAGCTTGTGCTATATGGGTGCCATGCCAGATAATGTAACGGCCAAAAGTAAGGACTGAATGGAATTGGATTAAAAACCAAACCATGAAGGCCAACTTGGCCTTCATGGTTATTTTTTTTTAAACCTGAAAAAAACTTTGTGACCACTAGGCGTTGTGAGCTATTCGTGTTCCGCTCAATGAGCGTTTTCGATCTTTGACACCAACATATGCACCAACTTTAATCCAATTCCATTCAGTCCTTACTATTGGCCGTTACATTATCTGGCATGGCACCCATATAGCACAAGCTATGCTTAGTTTGGGACTGGACGGCTCTGTGTGTTAATGGTGTCTAAGATATTTATTTATTGTTAAAGATTTTCAAAAAGACAGAAGTTGTTTTCTAATGTGGTACCGCTTCGGAATAATCCTAAAAAAAGCTCTGATAAAGAAGTACCATTAGCCAAAAAATAAAATCAATTGCTCGAGAAACTTTTGTGACTTTTTGTTCATTATCCCTAACTAATCTATTTCCATATTCTTGAGATTGAGATATATATCTATACACAATTTTTTCTCTGTCTACGCAAAAATCTGATTTATTTCAAAAAAAAAAAATATCCATTATCAAATTGTATCCAAAACAATCAGTGTCGTTCTTAGACAGCTTCACAATTTTGACACTTTGGGTGCTAAATAGAATCTTTGCATCGCCAAATATTTTTTTTTATATTATTCTAGTACTTAGCCCTACAGATATTTTTGCATTTAATTGATCTTACCCAATAAGGATATTTTTGTAAAGATGTAATCATATCAATTTAGGTAAAATTAATGGGGATAAAAATATTCTTTCAAATGATATTTATTACCTGTGGTTCTTGTGGTCCCTTTGGACCCTGAGGTCCTTGTGGTCCCTTAGGTCCTTGCGGGTTCTGTGGTCCTTGTGGTCCCTTTGGTCCTTGCGGGTTCTGTGGGCCATGTGGTCCTTCAGGTCCCTTTGGTCCCTGCGGTCCCTTTGGTCCTTGCGGGTTCTGTGGGCCATGTGGTCCTTCTGGGCCCTTTGGTCCTTGTGGTCCCTTAGGTCCTTGTGGTCCCTTAGGTCCTTGTGGTCCCTTAGGTCCTTGCGGGTTCTGTGGACTATGTGGTCCTTCTGGTCCCTTTGGTCCTTGTGGTCCCTTTGGTCCTTGCGGGTTCTGTGGGCCATGTGGTCCTTCTGGTCCCTTTGGTCCCTGTGGCCCCTTAGGTCCTTGTGGATTTTGTGGGCCTTGTGGTCCCTGTGGTCCCTGAGGTCCTTCTGGTCCCTTTGGTCCCTGTGGTCCTTGCGGGTTTTGTGGTCCTTGTGGGCCCTTTGGTCCCTGTGGTCCCTTTGGTCCTTGCGGGTTCTGTGGGCCATGTGGTCCTTCTGGGCCCTTTGGTCCTTGTGGTCCCTTAGGTCCTTGCGGGTTCTGTGGGCCATGTGGTCCTTCTGGTCCCTTTGGTCCCTGTGGTCCTTCTGGTCCCTTTGGTCCCTGTGGCCCCTTAGGTCCTTGTGGATTTTGTGGGCCTTGTGGTCCTTGTGGTCCCTGAGGTCCTTCTGGTCCCTTTGGTCCTTGTGGTCCCTGTGGTCCCTGTGGTCCTTGCGGGTTTTGTGGTCCCTTTGGTCCCTGTGGTCCCTTTGGTCCTTGCGGGTTCTGTGGGCCATGTGGTCCTTCTGGTCCCTTTGGTCCTTGTGGTCCCTTAGGTCCTTGCGGGTTTTGTGGGCCATGTGGTCCTTCTGGTCCCTGTGGCCCCTTAGGTCCTTGTGGATTTTGTGGGCCTTGTGGTCCTTGCGGTCCCTTTGGTCCCTGTGGTCCTTGCGGGTTTTGTGGTTCTTGTGGTCCCTTTGGTCCTTGCGGGTTCTGTGGGCCATGTGGTCCTTCTGGTCCCTTTGGTCCCTGTGGCCCCTTAGGTCCTTGTGGATTTTGTGGGCCTTGTGGTCCTTGTGGTCCCTGAGGTCCTTTTGGTCCCTTTGGTCCTTGTGGTCCCTTTGGTCCTTGTGGTCCCTTTGGTCCCTGTGGTCCTTGTGGGTTTTGTGGTCCTTGTGGGCCCTTTGGTCCCTTTGGTCCTTGCGGGTTCTGTGGGCCATGTGGTCCTTCTGGTCCCTGTGGTCCCTTAGGTCCTTGCGGGTTCTGTGGGCCATGTGGTCCTTCTGGTCCCTTTGGTCCTTGCGGATTCTGTGGGCCTTGTGGTCCCTTTGGTCCTTGTGGTCCCTTTGGTCCGTGCGGGTTTTGGGGGCCATGTGGTCCTTCTGGTCCCTTTGGTCCCTTAGGTCCTTGTGGATTCTGTGGGCTATGTGGTCCTTCTGGTCCCTTTGGTCCCTGTGGTCCTTGTGGTCCCTTTGGTCCTTGCGGTCCTATTGGTGCCTTTTGCTGTTCTGGTCCACAAGGTTTCTGTGGACAATATGCGTGGGCTGTTTAAGTAAATTATATATTTTTAGTTTCACTTAAACACTTAGGCGATATTGTTTGAGGCCAGCAGCGCAACTGTGTGTGTCATTCTTGCCCATTGACACCACCATTAAGTAACTTTATTGCTCGTTTGCATGCCTCTTACAAAAAAATAATAAAAGTTGTCACATAAATAATGTAAAGAAGGCCTCAAGGGAAAGTAAATTCATATTTATTAATAGTAATTTTAAATATAAATATCTTAGACACCATTAACACACAGAGCCGTCCAGTCCCAAACTAAGCATAGCTTGTGCTATATGGGTGCCATGCCAGATAATGTAACGGCCAATAGATAAGGACTGAATGGAATTGGATTAAATTTGGTGCATATGTTACGCTCAAAGATCGAAAACGCTCATTGAGCGGAACACGAATAGCTCACAACGCGTTGTGGTCACAAAGTTTTTTTCAGGTGTAAAAAAAAACCACGAAGGCCAAGGCGGGAGCTCCGCTTCGCTCCGCTCCCGCCTTTATATCCATCAGAGTCGATTTTCGCCTCCGACGGTGTTATTGTTTAAATTAATATCTCTCAAAATATAGTCTCCTCTGTGTGTCAGTACGTTGGATGTTTTACTCTGACCACAACACGTTGTGAGCTATTTTTCCGCTCAACGAGCGTTATCGATCTTTGAGCGTAACACATAGATAGATTAGGATCTAGACTAACATATTATGGAATCATTTTAAATCCGGAATAATACAAACATAGTAGTGTTTGGTAAAAGTTGTTTTAAATTTTTATTTTACTTTTACTAAGCGTGATGCTCGAAAACGAATAAGAATTTGGAAAAAAATCAAATTGCAATATCTTTCTTGTGTTGAACATTTTTTTTCGCTACAAACAAACAAACAAACAAACATACAAACAAACAAACAATCAAATCTTTCCTCTTTATAATATTACTATAGATAAATAATTTAAATTTAAGTCTGTTGATTAAGTAGTATTAATAATATTGTAATAGGATAAGTTATGCTATCGCATTAGGTTAAGACCTGTAAGGATAGTGTAAGAGATTATAAATAAATAAATAAAAATACTTCACGCGACTTGTGTCCTATGCCATCCGAGGTCCGTGAGAGCGACAAACGCGGCAAATTCGCCGGATTTGCTCTTATTTCATTTCAGTACTGTTTTAACTTTTGGCGATGCAAAGATTATCCGCGCGCCTCTAGCGGCGAAATTTAGAAGTTGCATAAAAAAGCAGAATTATGAAATATTGTTGCGTTCCTCAATGTAGTTAGTACTCACGGAGATTCGGGAATAAGTTTTCATTTGTTTCCAAAAGACAAAATTATAAAGAAAAATGGGAGACTGCTCTAAGAATAGGCAAGCCGGTTTCTTTCATCATTTTAGTTAGTTTCAGTTTAGTTTGTTCTCATCATTTTCAAGTTTCAAACTTTATTCCAAACAGAAGATAAGTAAGTGTAATTATGTATTAATTATTTTCTTCTACTTATATTCATTTTTATAAGTTATTTATTTAGCTTAGGCTAAGGAGAGTTTTTCGTCAGATAACGAGATTATGTTTATTGTTCAAGATTTTCAAAAAGACAGAAGTTGTTTTCTAATGTGGTACCGCCTCGGAATAATCCTAAAAAAAGCTCTGATAAAGAAGTACCATTAGCCAAAAAAATAAAATCAATTGCTCGAGAAACTTTTGTGACTTTTTGTTCATTATCCCAAACTAATCTATTTCCATATTCTTGAGATATATCAATATCTATACACAATTTAAAATTTCTCTGTCTACGCATAAATCTGATATATTTCAAAAAAAAAAAATCCATTAACAAATTGTATCCAAAACAATCAAAGTGTCGTTCTTAGACAGCTTCACAATTTTGACACTTTGGGTGCTAAATAGAATCTTTGCATCGCTAAATTTTTTCTTATTTTTATTTTATTCTAGTACTTAGCCCTACAGATAATTATTTTTGCATTTAATTGGTCTTACCCAATAAGGATATTTTTGTAAAAATGTAATCATATCAATTTAGGTAAATAATGGGGATAAAAATATCCTTTCAAATGATATTTATTACCTGTGGTTCTTGTGGTCCCTTTGGACCCTGAGGTCCTTGTGGTCCCTTAGGTCCTTGCGGGTTCTGTGGTCCTTGTGGTCCCTTTGGTCCTTGCGGGTTCTGTGGGCCATGTGGTCCTTCAGGCCCCTTTGGTCCCTGCGGTCCCTTTGGTCCTTGCGGGTTCTGTGGGCCATGTGGTCCTTCTGGGCCCTTTGGTCCTTCTGGTCCCTTAGGTCCTTGCGGGTTCTGTGGGCCATGTGGTCCTTCTGGTCCCTTTGGCCCCTGTGGTCCTTGTGGTCCCTTTGGTCCTTGCGGGTTCTGTGGGCCATGTGGTCCTTCTGGACCCTTTGGTCCCTGTGGTCCTTGCGGGTTTTGTGGTCCTTGTGGTCCCTTTGGTCCCTGTGGTCCCTTAGGTCCTTGCGGGTTCTGTGGGCCATGTGGTCCTTCAGGTCCCTTTGGTCCCTGCGGTCCCTTAGGTCCTTGCGGGTTCTGTGGACCATGTGGTCCTTCTGGTCCCTTTGGTCCCTGTGGCCCTTTAGGTCCTTGTGGATTTTGTGGGCCTTGTGGTCCTTGTGGTCCCTGAGGTTCTTCTGGTCCCTTTGGTCCTTGTGGTCCCTTTGGTCCTTGTGGTCCCTTTGGTCCCTGTGGTCCCTTTGGTCCCTGTGGTCCCTTTGGTCCTTGCGGGTTCTGTGGGCCATGTGGTCCTTCAGGTCCCTTTGGTCCCTGCGGTCCCTTAGGTCCTTGCGGGTTCTGTGGGCCATGTGGTCCTTCTGGTCCTTTTGGTCCCTTAGGTCCTTGCGGGTTCTGTGGGCCATGTGGTCCTTCTGGTCCCTTTGGTCCTTGTGGTCCCTTTGGTCCCTGTGGCCCTTTAGGTCCTTGTGGATTTTGTGGGCCTTGTGGTCCTTGTGGTCCCTGAGGTCCTTCTGGTCCCTTTGGTCCTTGTGGTCCCTTTGGTCCCTTTGGTCCTTGCGGGTTCTGTGGGCCATGTGGTCCTTCAGGTCCCTTTGGTCCCTGCGGTCCCTTAGGTCCTTGCGGGTTCTGTGGGCCATGTGGTCCTTCTGGTCCTTTTGGTCCCTTAGGTCCTTGCGGGTTCTGTGGGCCACGTGGTCCTTCTGGTCCCTTTGGTCCCTGCGGTCCCTTAGGTCCTTGCGGGTTCTGTGGGCCATGTGGTCCTTCAGGTCCCTTTGGTCCCTGCGGTCCCTTAGGTCCTTGCGGGTTCTGTGGGCCATGTGGTCCTTCTGGTCCTTTTGGTCCCTTAGGTCCTTGCGGGTTCTGTGGGCCACGTGGTCCTTCTGGTCCCTTTGGTCCCTGTGGTCCCTTAGGTCCTTGCGGGTTCTGTGGGCCTTGTGGGCCAATTGGTGCCTTTTGCTGTTCTGGTCCACAAGGTTTCTGTGGACAATATGCATGGGCTGTTTTAGTAAATTATATAAGGTTAACACCCAGTTGCACAAAGCATCCCTTAAAAGTTCCATTAGTTAAGGACTCTTTAACACTAATGAGTCCATTAAATTAAAGACGTTGCACAAAACTGATTTATCTCCTTTTAAAGGTCCATTAACTATTGACTACTTTAAAGCGCTATTAAAAATGTTGCTAGCAAACTTATTTTTAAAAAGAATGAAATGAGTGAATGATTGCGTTTCGATACTCCAATATTGACAAAATGTGACTTTTATTTTCCTTGTAACTAGCATAAATAAAACGCATCCGTCAAGTTTCTCTGTCAAAATTTTGTATTGTCAAACAAAAGTTCAAGTTCAAAACTGTTGTTGCGCGCGGTATTTTTTTCCAATCCAATAGTTTCGTTCGTGCTTTCGTTGTGTTACATATTTTCAAAGCAAAATGTCTGATAAGCAAACAAGGAAACGTGGTGCAAATTATACACAAGAGGAGAAGTTAATTCTTCTAGACCTCATGCAGTGAGTATGTCCTGTTAAAACCATTTACTTACGTCGATATTTACCGACTGATTTATCAAAATTAAATGATAAATCACATAAATATTGTGTAATTTACTTGTTTCAATAAACGTTTATTGTAGAATAGATACATTTCAGCCAATATTATTATTGGTCAGATACCAGATACAGTGAACTCCTTTATTAACAACACCAAGTTGAAATTTTATTATAATTATCACCGATAGGTCTTCTAATTATTATAAAACATGATAATGATAATTTAAAATTACATGCTTCATATTTTTTCAGTTACAAAGATATAGTGGAAAATAAGTGCACAGGTGGCTTTATCTTCCAAAAGAAAAAAGAAGTGTGGAACCTGATCACTGCTAAATAGGTACAACAGCAGTTGCAGCAGTGGCCCCAGGGATGTAGAGCAGCTAAAAGCGTTGTATGACAACCTGAAGCAGAAATCTCCCAAGGAAGTCGGTAAAAAAATGCAAGTACACTGTGTTTATTGAAATGTTTAACTAATTTTATATAAAGCAGCATACATTCAAGACACAAACTTGACAGAAGAGGATGTGCAGAATGCTGTTTATTAATTTTAATTCACTTTATAGAAGATAAGGTAATATAAGTAGTATAGTATAGTAAAGTAATCAAGTTTTACACACTTAAGACTATAGAAATGGTTTATATTTTAAAATATATGTTATTTTAGGTGGAAATGAAATAAACTGGTGGTGGCTTCTATAAAACTAAAACAACAAATAGACTTATGATAGTGCTGCATACTTTTTTAATAGTTGGTATAATTTCTAATAATCCTTTTTTTCAAAAAATATGAATTTGACTAAAACCTTCATTACAGATATAGACATAGTTCCAAGTACTAGCCATGATGCCATAATTGGCAGTAATGATCTACTGTATGCTCATACGCCAGCAGCTACTGAAGAAGTAATGCCAGTAATCAATATCAGTACATGTAAGTTATTTTTATTACCTACTTATTAGATTCATAATATTATTACCTATAATTTTTAATATCTGTTTGTATTTAGTTTCTACTTGTAATGCTTAAACTCTTAATATTTTATTTTGAATATAGTGAAATCAATATATATTATTATAAATTATGATTTCTAGGTAATCAAAGGCAGACATCCAACAACCCAGCCATCAGTGAGACCCCAAAAAGAGTGGAATGTCAGGAAAAAGCAATAGCAGTTGATATGAGTAATGAGTAAAGGTTAGTTATTTGAATTTCAATGTTTTAGTTTTTAGACTTTTAAAACATTTTATTCATAACAATTAGTTTTTTATATTGAATGATGTTATTTATCTTCTGATTATTTTCTACTTCTAGAATTGAAAGGATCAGATAGCAAGAAAATTATAAAAACACCATATAGAAAATTACTACAAAATAAGAAAAGTAATGTATTATTTCTTCATCTTTAGTCACATTACATACTTAGAAATAAGACATTTTAGTAACTGACATTTTTGTTTCAGTCAAGCAAAAGAAATTACATGAGACCTGTCATGTGCAATGTTCCACTACATACACCAGGAGTATACAAGCTTGATTGTGACTGTGGGGTTTCTTACATTGGACAAACCAAAATGAGAATCAATACGCGAATCAAAGAACACATCGCGGATATGAAACACCGGAGGTCAATAATGTCAGCAGTGTGTGAATATTATGTACTGGATAAGCTCAACCATTTATAATCGCTTTGACAAACCCCCGAGTCATCATTTCGTGATCATGACTGCTGAAAGGTAGTCAAAACGTCGGCTTCTATATAAAATGTAGTAATATACTTATTGCGATTTTATCAGATTTAAGTTGTTTTATTTTAATGAAAATGTATATAGAATTAAAAAAACATTAAACTGCTAGAACATTGTTTTAATTTGTAACGAGTTAGACTGATCAATTCTATTGAGTGATCCTATTACAGTTCAATTTCAGAAGGAACTAAAACTTTTATAAAAAAAAGGTTAAGGAAAATACACTATCTACCTACTCTAGTACAAAACGAATAGCATATTTAGCATTGTCCTAAAACTTAGAGGTGGAGGGTAATCACTAGTGTTTTCTGAAATTAGGGATGAAATCATTTGGAGGATCAACCTCATCTTAACCAATACATTGTGTAATACCACTCATCGTATTGGTTTAGATGATGAATAAATAATAGGGATTTTTTTCCCCTTTCAAAATCACGAATAAGTGTGTTTTAATAAAAATGGTCGAATCCTACACTGATCCTGGCCATCTAGCAATCAAATCTCTTATTTTCAAAGATGCGTATGAAATAACTTTACACAAAAAAGGGGCTTGTGAATACTTTAATGAGTGCAATGGCAGTCATTAAAATTTATAACTTTAAACTGTGAAATTAAGGGACCTTTAGGCCTAATGTCGCTTTGTGCAACGCAAAATGGCGCTAAAGTGCAAGTTTGACACTTCATTAATAAAATTTAAAGGAAGCATTAAAATCTTCGTTAATGTTGCTTTGTGCAACGATTTAATGGTTCATTAGGATTTAAAGAAGACATTAAAATTTAAAGTCCGTTTCTGCAACTGGCTGTAAGTCTTTTTAACTGACAATGTTTTAAGAATTGATTCTACAATTCTTAATTCTTAAAATATTCTATAAAAGATATTACTACAATAGGTTTTTTTTGTTATGAGGATAGTTTTCGAAAGAAACAAAGACTTTCATCCTGCTTTAATAGTCAAATACTACATCCTGTGTATTACTTGAAATACGCTTGTTTACTATCGATACTAGAAAAGTCGAGTCAAAGAACTCTACCCAATGGAACTTGAACTTTATGAATAAAATGAGGGAAGAGCACAGAGACAGTATGAGTGAAATAAAACAAACGGCGAGTAGAACAGTTTTGAATGAATGAGGAAATAGAGGAGAACGAGCAAAATGAGAGAGAACGGCGATAAGTAGAAGCCAAGCGCAAAGTGACAGCGCATATTTATTTATTTATTGCATTGCATTTACACGGTTACAATATTTAACACTAGCCTTCCGCCCGCGGTTTCACCCGCGCGTAATCACTTTTTTCAAATACCCCCCTTCCCCTCTCATTTTCGGGATCAAAAGTATCATATGTTCACCGGGGATGGTGTAGCTTTCCAACAGTGAAAGAATTATTCAAATCGGTTCAGTAGTTTCAAAATTGTTATTCCCGCGAGAATGAGACGTTTGCCGTAGGAATTTTATAGCCTATGTTAGGACATACGGATTGCGATTACATTTGGCACACATATAGTTTATAACCCGGATTAGCCCCTCGCATTAAGCTGAAGCTGAAAAAAGTAACTATTGTCCCTTTTTTCAGTGGACTGAAAACTACCGATTCGGATCCGGGTTATAAACTATATGTGTGCCAAATGTCATCTCAATCCGTTCAGCCGTTTAGGCGTGATTGAGGAACAAACAAACATCCAAACATCTAAACATCCAAACATCCAGACTTTCGCATTTATAATAGTAGCTGATATGATCACGTAGATGATTTAAAATACTTTCGTTCGCAATAATATTTCAATTTACTATTATTTATTGATATTACCTTTGGTCCTTGTGGATTCTGTGGTCCTTCTGGTCCCTTTGGTCCTTGTGGTCCCTTAGGTCCTTGCGGGTTCTGTGGGCCATGTGGTCCTTCTGGTCCCTTTGGTCCCTGTGGTCCTTGTGGTCCCTTTGGTCCTTGCGGGTTCTGTGGGCCATGTGGTCCTTCAGGTCCCTTTGGTCCCTGCGGTCCCTTTGGTCCTTGCGGGTTCTGTGGGCCATGTGGTCCTTCTGGTCCCTTTGGTCCTTGTGGTCCCTTAGGTCCTTCTGGTCCCTTTGGTCCTTGAGGTCCCTTTGGTCCTTGCGGGTTCTGTGGGCCATGTGGTCCTTCAGGTCCCTGTGGTCCCTTAGGTCCTTGTGGATTTTGTGGGCCTTGTGGTCCTTGTGGTCCCTTTGGTCCCTGTGGTCCTTGCGGGTTTTGTGGTCCTTGTGGTCCCTTAGGTCCTTGCGGGTTCTGTGGGCCATGTGGTCCTTCAGGTCCCTTTGGTCCCTGTGGTCCCTTAGGTCCTTGCGGGTTCTGTGGGCCATGTGGTCCTTCTGGTCCCTTTGGTCCCTGTGGACCCTGAGGTCCTTGCGAGTTCTGTTGGCCATGTTGTCCTTCTGGTCCCTTTGGTCCCTGTGGTCCCTTAGGTCCTTGCGGGTTCTGTGGGCCATGTGGTCCTTCTGGACCCTTTAGTCCCCGTGGCCCCTTAGGTCCTTGTGGATTTTGTGGGCCTTGTGGTCCCTGAGGTCCTTCTGGTCCCTTAGGTCCCTGTGGATTCTGTGGGCCATGTGGTCCTTCTGGTCCCTTTGGTCCCTGTGGTCCCTTAGGTCCTTGCGGGTTCTGTGGGCCATGTGGTCCTTCTGGTCCCTGTGGTCCCTTTGGTCCTTGCGGATTCTGTGGGCCTTGTGGTCCCTTTGGTCCTTGTGGTGCTTGTGGTCCCTTTGGTCCTTGCGGGTTTTGTGGGCCATGTGGTCCTTCTGGTCCCTTTGGTCCCTGTGGTCCCTTAGGTCCTTGTGGATTCTGTGGGCCATGTGGTCCTTCTGGTCCCTTTGGTCCCTGTGGTCCTTGTGGTCCCTTTGGTCCTTGTGGTCCTATTGGTGCCTTTTGCTGTTCTGGTCCACAAGGTTTCTGTGGACAATATGCATGGGCTGTTTAAGTAAATTATATATTTTTAGTTTCACTTAAACACTTAGGCGATATCGTTTGAGGTCAGCAACGCAACTGTGTTGCAAGTTTAAAGTTGGCCGTTAAAGCATAAAGCATTTGTTTGGTTTTGCTACTAAACTAAAGAAAATAAAATAAAAATAAACTAAAGAAAATAAATTAAAAATAAACTACCTTATTACTATGACCATGAGGCATTTTGATGACGTCAAATGTTCATCTACTTTTTCGGCTGCCTGTATATAGGCCACCATTGATTTTACACCATCCGGTGGCGCAAATGCTAGTTTGCCTATTTTAAATAATTATTGTCATTCTTGTCAGAAATGAAGATTTGTAATAAATTAATATTATTTTCATATATTACCTTTGGTTCCTGTGGGCCTTGTGGTCCTTGTGGTCCCTTTGGTCCCTTTGGTCCCTGTGGTCCTTGTGGGTTATGTGGGCCTTGAGGTCCCTTAGGTCCGTGTGGGTTCTGTGGGCCTTGTGGTCCTTGTGGTCCTTGTGGTCCCTTAGGTCCCTGTGGGTTCTGTGGGCCTTGTGGTCCTTGAGGTCCTTGTGGTCCCTTTGGTCCTTGTGGGTTTTGAGGGTTCTGTGGGCCTTGTGGTCCCTTAGGTCCTTGTGGTCCTTGTGGGTTCTGTGGGCTTTGTGGTCCCTTTGGTCCCTGTGGTCCCTTTGGTCCCTGTGGTGACAATAAATACATGGTTTAAGTAAATTATATTATATTTTCATCTGTACTTTAAAACAAAGACCTTTGATGACGTCAAATGTTCATCTACTTTTTCGGCTGCCTGTATATTCAATTCAATTCAACCATTTATTTCGGACACAAATCCATACAGCAAATAACTAAAAAACAGTCAGCATTTTACAAAGAAAAAAGACACATAAATATTACACATTAAATTAAAACACAAATACATTATATTAAAACATTGCAATACTAAAATAAAATATTATAATAATTATGACAAATTATGACTCAGGACATATGCAGCCGGACCCAATGCGTCATAAAAGGGCAGTCTATTCGACCAGCTACAATGCGCAGAATGTCGTTGGAGCTGCCACGAATACGGCTTAGCATCGAGGCCGCTCTTTTCCGAAGAATGGCATGAAAGCCATCAGTATGAGCTCCCGCAAACATGCCTGACGCACTGCAGCAATGGTGATTTTTTAGTTTGTCTATTTTACAAAAAAAGACATGTGGTCACTTAAATACTGTGTAAGGCCTTAAGGGAAAGTTCATTGAAGAGCAGAATGTTATTGTATACGTTTACAAATATTCTAAACTAAACAAAGAACCATGGGCATAAATGTATCAGTTTTGGTACATATCTCAACAGTGTTAAAACTTTTGTCAAACAAAAGCATTTCAAGTGTATTTTATTCCATTTTATGACAGCTAAGCTGAATTCGAGCGTGAGCATTGTGTTTTTTAATTGTTTTTGTTAAAATATTAAATCAATGTGAAAAGTAGCGATATTGTAAAGATTGCCTGTTAATTTTGTTTTTTCAGGTATTGGGTATTAGTATTGTATATTAAATTAGCCTGCCGTTATAAAGGATGAAGAAGGGGCATGACTTCTTGCGTGCATTGTAGTGCGGCGGTGGTGTTCGCAGCGTAGGTATACAGATGATGAAAATAAATATTTTTTTATGTATTTTATGATTTCTTTCATTTTAAAATGTATCAAAACACAACCGCCTTCGATGTTAAGGCGCTATAATATGGAATGAACTGTACCCCACCACCAAGCATTTGGCAACATTCCCAAAGCTTTTCTGCTAGTGAAATTACTGGGTATATGAGACCTAATAACTGTCGTCTCGGTGTAGCGGGCGCAGGGCGGTGCCAGACAGTAACTGCTTAGTTACTGTTTCGCACTGAACTGTCTAAGGGCAGACGTGGCGCTTACCATCAGGTGTACGATCTGCTCGTCTTCTTACACATTGCAATATAAAAAACAAATTTAATGAAATCAGAGGATACGTACGGTATTTTCACCACTTTTTAATATCAAACAAAATGCGACATTAATTTATGAATAAGTTCAAAAAGTTCAATCGACCTTTTGAAATCATCCTCCACGGGGCAGACTACACATAGTTGATATAAATAAATGGTATTGAACAAGGAAAAATATTTGAAATAATTATTGTCATTCTTGTTAGAAATAAAGCTTTGTATTAAATTAATATAATTTTTATATTTACCTTTGGTCCCTGTGGGCCTTGTGGTCCTTGCGGTCCCTTTGGTCCTTGTGGGCCTTGAGGTCCCTTAGGTCCGTGTGGGTTCTGTGGGCCTTGTGGTCCTTCTGGTCCCTTTGGTCCCTGTGGTCCTTGTGGTCCCTTTGGTCCTTGTGGATTCTGTGGTTCTTGTGGTCCCTTTGGTCCTTGTGGGCCTTGTGGGTTCTGTGGGCCTTGTGGTCCTTGTGGTCCCTTTGGTCCTTGTGGTCCCTTTGGTTCGTGTGGATTCTGTGGTCCTTGTGGTCCCTTTGGTCCTTGTGGGCCTTGAGGTCCCTTAGGTCCTTGCGGATTCTGTGGGCCATGTGGTCCCTTTGGTCCCTGTGGTCCTTGTGGTCCCTTTGGTCCTTGTGGATTCTGTGGTTCTTGTGGTCCTTGTGGTCCCTTTGGTCCTTGTGGGCCTTGTGGGTTATGTGGGCCTTGCGGTCCTTGTGGTCCCTTTGGTCCTTGTGGATACTGTGGTCCTTGTGGTCCCTTTGGTCCCTGTGGGCCTTGTGGGTTCTGTGGGGCTTGCGGTCCTCGTGGTCCTTTTGGTCCTTGTGGGCCTTGAGGTCCCTTAGGTCCTTGCGGATTCTGTGGTCCTTGTGGTCCCTTTGGTCCCTGTGGGTTCTGTGGGGCTTGCGGTCCTCGTGGTCCCTTTGGTCCTTGTGGGCCTTGAGGTCCCTTAGGTCCTTGCGGATTCTGTGGTCCTTGTGGTCCCTTTGGTCCTTGTGGGCCTTGTGGGTTCTGTGGGCCTTGCGGTCCTTGTGGTCCCTTTGGTCCTTGTGGGCCTTGAGGTCCCTTTGGTCCTTGTGGTCCCTTTGGTCCCTCTGGTCCTTGCGGGTTTTGTGGTCCTTGTGGTCCCTTTGGTCCCTGTGGTCCCTTTGGTTCTTGCGGGTTCTGTGGGCCATGTGGTCCTTCTGGTCCCTTTGGTCCTTGCGGGTTTTGTGGTCCTTGTGGTGCCTGTGGTCCTTGTGGTCCCTTAGGTCCCTGTGGGTTCTGTGGGCCTTGTGGTCCCTTTGGTCCTTGCGGATTCTGTGGGAGATGTGGTCCTTGTGGTCCCTTTGGTCCCTGTGGTCCTTGTGGTCCCTTGGGTCCCTGTGGGTTCTGTGGTCCGATTGGTGCATTTTGCTGTTCTGGTCCACAAGGTTTCTGCGAGAATTATATACAATTATGCTGTTTATTTATTTATTTTAGGAAGACCAAGATTTACAAAGCTTTAAGTTAACCAGAAGTGTTGTTTTTTTAAATAGATATATCTTGACTAACTTCGACGTAATTTTTTCTTATTATTTTTTTGCTTTGAGTCTACCGACAATTTTATGAACTTATTTAACTTTCATGATTTTTTGATTTTGGTTGTCCTCTGAGTGTGAAATGCCCCTTTTAATATTGGTACTGACAAAGGAAAAGAACAAATTGCTTAAAATATTTTATAATAAATGAAGTCTATAAAAGGACCATGCAAAACAGCGTCCCCACCCACCAACAGATTTCCAACGTATCTCTGTCAATACCTCTTTCCGTACTGATCTTTTTTTTTGTATGACGACATCCGCCGTAGGAATGAGAATGTCACGCAAATCGAATTTGAATGTTGTATTTTTTTCATATTTTCAAGTATTTTTTTGACAAAGTTAATTGTGAAAAAAATTTGCAGGCGATCAAGAGTAACCCTCTTGGTCTAAATAAAAGTGTTCAATCAAAATGTAATCTTAAAAAATATTTTAAAGTCGAGTCTACTTGAAGCTAGACACTTACAGCGCAATTCATCTTAGGCGTGCGGCATAAGCACGGTTTTATTGCTTTTGAATACCCCGTTATTTTTTGGATCAAAATTGGTTATTTTGTCTTTTTATGGAATGTCATAATAATATTGAAACTAGTGTCAAGTCTGTTGGTGGGTGGGTACTGAGCACATACAATTTCTTGCATTGCCCTTTACTAATAAGTTTATATATTACCTTTGGTCCCTGTGGTTCTTGTGGTCCCTTTGGTCCTCGTGGTCCCTTAGGTCTTTGTGGATTCTGTGGGCTTTGTGGTCCCTTAGGTCCTTGTGGATTCTGTGGGCCTTGTGGTCCCTTTGGTTCTTGTGGGTTCTGTGGGCCTTGTGGTCCCTTTGGTCCTTGTGGGTTCTGTGGTCCTTGTGGTCCCTTTGGTCCCTGTGGTCCTTGTGGGTTCTGAGGGCCTTGTGGTCCCTTTGGTCCTTGTGGTCCCTTTGGTCCCTGTGGTCCTTTCGGATTCTGTGGGCTTTGTGGTCCCTTTGGTCCTTGTGGTCCCTTTGGTCCTTGTGGTCCCTTTGGTCCCTGTGGTCCTTGTGGTCCCTTAGGTTCTTGTGGATTCTGTGGGCCTTGTGGTCCCTTTGGTCCTTGTGGGTTCTGTGGGCCTTGTGGTCCCTTTGGTCCTTGTGGGTTCTGTGGTCCTTGTGGTCCCTTTGGTCCCTGTGGTCCTTGTGGATTCTGTGGGCTTTGTGGTCCCTTAGGTCCTCGTGGATTCTGTGGGCCTTGTGGTCCCTTTGGTCCTTGTGGGTTCTGTGGGCCTTGTGGTCCCTTTGGTCCTTGTGGTCCCTTTGGTCCCTGTGGTTCTTGTGGGTTCTGTGGGCCTTGTGGTCCCTTTGGTCCTTGTGGTCCCTTTGGTCCCTGTGGTCCTTGCGGATTCTGTGGGCCTTGTGGTCCCTTTGGTCCTTGTGGTTCCTTTGGTCCTTGTGGTCCCTTAGGTCCTTGTGGATTCTGTGGGTATTGTGGTCCCTTGGGTCCTTGTGGATTCTGTGGGCTTTGTGGTCCCTTAGGTTCTTGTGGATTCTGTGGGCCTTGTGGTCCCTTTGGTCCTTGTGGGTTCTGTGGGCCTTGTGGTCCCTTTGGTCCTTGTTGGTTCTGTGGTCCTTGTGGGTTCTGTGGGCCTTGTGGTCCCTTTGGTCCTTGTGGGTTCTGTGGTCCTTGTGGTCCCTTAGGTCCTTGTGGATTCTGTGGGCTTTGTGGTCCCTTAGGTCCTTGTGGATTCTGTGGGCCTTGTGGTCCCTTTGGTCCCTGTGGTCCTTGCGGATTCTGTGGGCCTTGTGGATTCTGTGGGCCTTGTGGTCCCTTTGGTCCCTGTGGTCCCTTAGGTCCTTGTGGATTCTGTGGGCCTTGTGGTCCCTTTGGTCCCTGTGGTCCCTTTGGTCCTTGTGGGCCCTTTGGTCCCTGAGGTCCTTGCGGATTCTGCGGGCCTTGTGGTCCCTTTGGTCCTTGTGGTCCCTTTGGTCCTTGTGGTCCTTTAGTTCCTTGTGGATTCTGTGGGCCTTGTGGTCCCTTTGGTCCTTGTGGGTTCTGTGGGCCTTGTGGTCCCTTTGGTCCGTGTGGATTCTGTGGGCCTCGTGGTCCTTGTGGTCCCTTTGGTCCTTGTGGTCCCTTAGGTCCTTGAGGTCCCTTTGGGCCTTGTGGTCCATGTGGATGTATCCTTGCCTTTTTAGTTTCAATTGTTTCTGATTCAGAACTTTCTGATGATGAGTGTGACTCCGATGAATGTTTATTATTTCTCTTCTTGATGATTATGGTTTCATCATCATCATCCGGTCTACCTGGTGACTGAGGTCCCTGGAAATTATACATAGAATTAAAATTAAAATTAGTTCGTATCGCAATCGTTGTTATTAAGCCAGTACCCATTATTGTAACGATAACTTGACTTCAAGGATGGAGGCCTTTGCCCTGCAGTGGGACATTTTTATGCTGACACCTTTTATACAGATGACTGTAAAAATATACTATTTTCCATCTGATCGTTTATTTGAAGTTTCAATGAGTTTTGTTAATTATTGTATAGCCAGGAAACACACAATAACCAATAGTAACAAGGCACGGTTGACACTTGACATCACACTTTAACAGAATATTATTGAATGATATCTATTGTTTTTTTATTAGATTGTTGCCACTTGAAGAAATTAGTTCCAATATTTTTCCGTAATGTGGCGAGGTTTTTTATTTTATTGGTTGGGCTATAATTTTTAAATAAGATTGAGAATTGTGACCCATCTGATTACGGCGTAAATAATCACATCTAAACATGGATTGTTCAAATGGAAAATATAATAAATGGCCTTTAAATTGATTTAGATACAATCTGTTTCACGCGAGCAAAGTTGCTGGCATATAGACCAACAAACTTTTCTGTTCCGGTGGCCAAAATTGGAACTACGTGAAATGCAATGCAAAAACAATATTTAATGACAGTTCTAAATCGACAGTAGCGAAGCTGCCACCGGAACAGATAAGTTTGTCGGTCTATACCTACTTTTAAACAAGGGTGAGAGATTTCAACTTTGTCATCTATTGAGGAATAAGATATTCAAACTTATTACCTTGGGTCCTTGTGGGCTTTGAGGTCCCTTTGGTCCCTGTGGTCCCTTTGGTCCCTGTGGTCCCTTTGGTCTCTTTGGTCCCTGAGGTCCTTCTGGGGTCTGTGGTCCTTCTGGTCCGTTTGGTCCATTTGGCCCATGATGTCTGTGATGTCCGTGTGACCTTCTTGATTTCTTGTCCTTCTTCATGTAATCGATAGCTGATACGATGTCTGTGGGAATTCAAAAACATCATTTTATTTTTATTTTTTAGTTAAGCAAACGGGGAACTGCCTGTACTGATGAAATCTACGGAATTTTAAAACAAACAAATAGCAAAGGACAATGCAAAAGACTGGGCCCAAAAAAAATGTTGTGCAGATTTAGGACATAGACTACAAAGTAGATCCATTAAACACCGTTAACTTTTATTATGGCGTCGACTAAATTGGTCCTAGTGAAAAAAAATGTTTATTATGTATGTTAATTATTTATATTTATATAAAAATAATAAATTATTATGGACATAAACTTTTTCCCCTGGGACCGATTATGGTGTTATCATAATAAAAGTTGACGATGTGTGTGTGGTCTTTCACGTGGAATACATCTTATCTCTGCACATAAACTTAAATTTTTGGGCCCAACAATGGCAAGTTTTGCATTCTCCTCTCGGAAATAATCTTTTTTTGCCAAGCTCTAGCAACCTCGAAAAATTTTACACCTTACAGCGCGTCTTTTGAGCCTTTTTTGAACATCGTATCTTTACAACTCTCGAAGATTGAGGATCGCACTTTTTCGTGAAATCGTCGTCTATGTGCAGGGAACGAAAAGACTTTATTTATGTTAGAGGCGGCAAACGAGCCAGCGGGTCGCCTGATGGTAAGCAATCACCGCCGTCCATGGACATCTGCAACACCAGAGGGATCGCTGACGCGTTGCCAGCCTATGGGGGTATGGGGGGTGTGGGCTTCCGGCACTCTCTCAAAACAGACGAAACACAATAGTAGTCACTATTATTTCACGCTGGTGTTATGTGAGAGGGTCGTACTTCCCCGGACTCTAGGTGGTTATTATAGCGCTTTATTCTAACGCGCTGTTTGTACATCGCGTTTATAGCGTGCTAAGCATGTAGCTTGGAATACGCTAGTGGCGCTTTTAAATATCGCGCGCGGCAAGACAGCGCGTTGCCAGTCTCGCGCGGCCGCGCTTGCGATCAAATGCGACCGAACGCGCTGTACGCTCGTCTCGCTCACTGCCAGGCTAGATTATCGCGCGCGCATGATTATTCAAATATTAAATACTTAATTAATTAAATTATAGACAGTCCTAAGCCTGAAAAGTATGAATGAATGTTCATTGGTTTTCCTATATTGCTTTATTTTATTTAAGACTAAATCACACTACAAAAATAGTTTGTATAGCACGCGGCAAGTCCAACGAAATGAACGAACGAATGTTATGTAACGTGCTACGCGAGATCTAGCGTGTTAACGCGCCATTTGACGGCCACATACGCTTTTTTTCTAGCACGCTATATTATAGCGTATTTTATAGCGCGCTAGAAATTTATCGCTTATAGCGTATAGCGTGTTATACATTTATAGTCGTTTTGAACAACTCTGGCTCGATGGCTCTACCACTACAAAAATACTTTTTAATGTCAAAAGTTGTAACTGAGAGAGCATCTGTTTCCTTACCAGTCGTTCCAGTGATGACAAACAATCGCTCCAACGCAGAGATGAAGTCTGAAACAAATCATGATTAGATTAGACAGTAGCAGGTATCATCCTAGATTTTACAAACTATAGAATCATATTTGATTGACAATCAGTTAAAAACAATTTTTACCATTCAAAATCGGTGTTCGTGTAATCGGGAATCGACCGCACATCACTAGTGAACTCTTTATGACAGCTGTCGTAGGCATGATGCCCTCTTTTATGAGTAGAGATCGACAAACTTATCTGTCGTTGTAGTACTGAAATCATTGAGTTACAAGTACTACGTATAGAGAGGCTATACGGAACAAAAAATGTGTCGCAAAATGATGACTGGACTGACTGATGTATTTGCTACAGCGGATGTCGTCTAACCAAACTATAAAACTTGCAGTGCTATAAATTGCTTACAGAGTATATTTTTCTGGCGACCAAAACGTCGTAAGCGCCATGCAAAGCACGGCGCTTACGCGTTTTGTTCGAAATGCCTATCTCAAAGATCTTGAATGAGTTGTTGCCGTAACCATGGTAACGGCAACAAAGCATCGCGCAAAAATTTTGTTTGCGGTGTCGGTTCTATACGCTAGTAATTGTAGTTTAATGACTGTCATTAAATATCGTTTTTGCATTGCAATTCACGTAGTTCCAATTTTGGCCACCGGAACAGATAAGTTTGTCGGTCTATTCTATACAATACCTTCGTAACTGTCAATAATTCATGTCTAATATCAATTTCAACTTACCTTCGGTTCCCGTATATTCTTGAATGTACTCGTTTACTTCTTCCAAAGCTGGAAAAATAAATATTATAATTAATATTAATGATTCCTTTGAAATTTTTCACACAGCTCATAATTATGTTATACGATTACAGGATTATTTTCTTTTAACTTTTTATATGTACGTCAGGCAGATACACTTGCAGTCCACCTAATGGTGAGTGGCCTCTGCAGCCTATTCCACTGTGGGATGTCACCATTATCATCAGCCTATATACGTTCTGACTGCTGAGACACAGGCCTTCTCAATTGTGAGATAATGTGGGCCATACTCCACAACGCTGGCCTAGTGGGGGTTGGTAGAGAGGTGCGTAAGGCAAGTGACCAACCTTAATGTCAGACGTTATCAAGCCGCCAAATGGCCTCTCTGACTAGGCTTGACGACTAATATCTACATACAGTAAATATCAGCCGGGACCAATGACGGTCAATTAAAAAACTAGACTCCCAATCACGCTCAAATATTGTCCGAAGCAAAAGTCTGCCCACCCGACTATTGGGCAGAGTTTCCGTTTAGTTGTATACAATTGACATTAAACACTAACTGCCACGAGATAAGGTGTTAATTTGAACGAATGTGTTAATGTCATCTGTGTCGACGCCGCTCGGACGTTTTTTGAGGAATTTTTCTTAGAGATTGGGTGTCTAGTTGTATATTTAACGTCATTGGCCGGGACCAACAGCTTAACGTGCATTCCGAAGCACGGAGACGCTCGAAATAAATGTCACTAAACGTTGTCAGAATGGTCACCCATCCATTAACCGATTAAGGATCGCATCGCAACGCTAGCGCGAGTTTGACCTGCCGCCCGTTCTCTAGCAATTAGCGCCATCTATCGCCCAATGGCGAAACCGAGTTATACTGTTATGTTTACGAATTAAATAATAATTGATGCTACTTACAGTATCTCTTGCTGATCGTGATGATAATCTCGAAGAACTTGGTGATATCAATGTGAGTGACTTTGTAGATGCGTTCCATGGAATGCGTGAAATCTGTAACAAAAACAATTAGAAAGGACCTTTATTAAAGATCTTTCATTTATACCAGGGATGTTATGGATATGAAATTTCGGATACGGATTGGATACAGATATAGAAATGATTGATATAACGGAAACGGATACGGTTACGGATATGAAACTATTTCTGATATCCGATAGTTTCGGATAATTTCGCTTACGGATATTAAATTTTAAGGAATTTCAAAAGAAGAACTCCGTAACACAACATTTTCGTTTAAATTTGTCGAACTATTTTTTAATTTAAAAATTCTCGCAAGTTAGTTACGAGTCTAATAAGACCACAATTAAGTCTCAATTAGGCTCCGCCCCTAACCGATACTATCCGAAACTTTTATTTCGGATTCGGTTACGGATATTTTTTTATATCGGATATCTGATAGTTTCGTTTACGGAGCTCCATCCCAATTTATACTAATATTATAAAGAGGAAAGGTTTGATTGTTTGGAATATATAGTAGACTCCGAAACTACTGAACCGATTAGAAAAATTCTTTCACTGTTGGAAAGCTACACTATTCCCAGGTGTCATAGGGTACTTTTGATCCCGGAAATGTGAGGGGAAGGGGGGATATTTGAAGAAAAAGCGCGCGGATGAAACCGCGGAGGCAGTACGCTAGTAATTGTAGTTCAATAAGGCGGATAGAGAGGCTTTACGGAACAAAAAATGTGTCGCAAAATGATGACTGGACTGACTGATGTATTTGCTACAGCGGATGTCGTCTAACCAAACTATAAAACTTGCAGCGCTAGATTGCTTACAGAGTATATTTTTCCGACGACCAAAACGTCGTAAGCGCCATGCAAAGCAAGGTGCTTACGCGTTTTGTTCGAAATGCCTATCTCATAGATCTTGAATGAGTTGTTGCCGTAACCATGGTAACGGCAACAGAGCATCGCGCAAAAATTTTGTTTGCGGTGTCGGTTCTATACGCTAGTAATTGTAGTTCAATAAGGCGGGCGCTTGTAATTTATATGTCGCAAAATTAAATGTCACTCACGTTTGCTACTAGTGATTTTGATGAACTTCTGAGCGGCCGTGGTCAAGTTGGTAGAGTTGGTGATCCTCATCACGGTTTCGATGAAAATGGTGACGTCGACCGTGGTGAACTTGCTGATGACGACGAAGAACTGGAAGATGTCTGAGGGAGATAGTAAGATTTTAAAATAAACAAAGTTGTATGTGCTTTAAGACTTTAAAATGTCAAAAAAGTTAAAGTATTTATTTTGCAATTTGATTTACCATGAAATTCTTTTGCACTTCAAAACTTTTTACCCTTAGCTTTTTTAAACTTTAATTAACTTGATTAAAAAGTCTTAACTACTTAGTCAAATTTTAATTGGGTAATGTAAATAAATATCCCTGGACACTTTTCACTCAGCCGTCCAGCCCAAAAAAGCATAGTTGTACTATGGGTTGTACGATAATATATCCTTTTTTACCGCGCGGGGATTGAATCCGCGACCTCTTAGTGTAATGGCCAACTTCTCAACCAATACCTACACCATTTTTATTTTTTATACTAGGTCAGTTGGCAGACAGGCACGCAGCCCACCTGATGGTAAGCGGCCACTGCGGCCTATTCCATTGAGGGACGCTTCACCTGGAAGCGTCGCTCAATGTGCTGCCAGACTGTAGACTCATCTGATCTTCGAGCCTCTGATTTAAGTGTACTGGCTCCCACATGACTCATCAAAATTAATTGAATTAAATTCTTCACTACCAACCTGTTTTTTTTAAATATCGCACGTTACTTAGTTCTTTCTATAGGTTCCGTTTAAAATTCATGTTGTTTTGGTTGGAACTTTGGTGCTGTTTTTTAAGTATTCAATCTACTAAATTGAAAATTTATAAATAATAGTAAATTTTACTCACCAGTCGTTTTCGTGACGGAAAAGACGATCACCCAGCACTGCTGCACAGCTGTGAAAAACAAAAAAGATCATTATGTGGAAACAAATCATCATCATAAACCTATCCCACCCACTGCTGGGACACAGGCCTTATCTCAATTGTGAGATAGTGTGGGCCATACTCCACCACGCTGGCCTAGTGCGAGTTGGTGGAGGGGAGCGTAAGGCAAGTGTCCAACCTTAATGTCAGATGTTATCAAGCCGCCAAATGTATAATAATAATAATAAAATCGTTTATTTGTCGGTTTTTCCGCCCGAGTCAAAGGGCTCGAAGTGCTGAAGTTGAACGAATGTGTAGCGTGTCACTTCGGACTTTAGTCAACTTTCTAGACTACCTCGCCGAGGAACTTTGCGAGTTAGTGGTAGAGGAGGCAATTAACCCTTTATAGGGCAGAAGCCGTCGTGGCGTTTTCATTCGCTTTTTCTCAGATTTATTTAGTCGCTGTCGCTAAGATTTATTTATTTATTTTATTTATTAGTTCTTAACTTACACTTGGTTCCGGTATACTGCATCATCCTCTTAAAGAAATCGATGATATCCTCGTGCTGAGACTTCACCCGAACCTTCTCCAAGATCTCCAATAATGTGAGACCTGGAAAGAGATGACATTAGTATTCTGCATGGGAGAGACAAAGAGAGATGTACTGTTGACGTCATAGAATTAGCTACGGACCGCAGATCAACCTTTTTTTTTTATGTGGGGAATGCGTTACGCATACCCTCGGCCGGGTGGTGCTGGCGAGGAGCGACAACACCACCCGTCAGAGGGTTATGTGGGACTCTCCTACCCGAGGGGTAGGTATACCCACTAAACCCCACAGTGCCAATCAAACGCCTTAATGGTAGTGTCACAGGAATCGGCACAGCCCTGCATCTGTGACACTACCAGCGGATCCCTCGCACCCTCCGCTTTGGAGGGTGGGGAGCAGCACTTGGCAGCTGCTACCGCCCGACACGGGGGGCCTACTGTCCCCCTGTACTTCCCCCATGCCACAACCTGCGGTGTGGCCACGCTTGGGCCGCCGATGCGCACCGCAGATCAACCTACCCCAACCTGTCAAAAATTCTCAACTGAAAGAGAAAAAGTCAAAGTCAAAGTATTTATTTTGCAATTTGATTTACCAAGAAATTCTTTTGCACGTCATAAACTTTTTTTCCTACCAGCACTTCGACGTGAATGAATGGCATGCTGTTGAGAAGAAGTGCCGCAAGAAACTCAACAGTTACATTCTATGTGAAGTTAATAAAGCTGAAAATTGAGTGTAAAAAATTTAAAGACTAGGGTAGTCTGATATGCTGTGGCTGTACATAAAACCTGTAATAATAGTGGGTAAAAAAATAATATTTTTCTTTCTTTCATGTCTTTTATGATATGATTTTGTATTATCCGGCAAACATCTTAAAGCCCGGTTCACACATGTCTCCGTTTTACTGTACCGATCTATCGTGTACGTTTTTTTCGTCGATGGCGTATGTATTACTGTATACAGAATACTGTGCCATGTGTGAAGTCGCTCATATAACTACATACGCCATCGAGAAAAAAAACGTACACGATAAAACGGAACAGTAAAACGGAGACATTTGTGTGAACCGGCCGTAACGTTAGTTCGACGGAGTGGGGTAAAGTTCGTGTGCACTTTCGCATTTCCCATCGCCTCCATACCTCACCGCCATGCATACCCAAAATTGCGTTCTGCGCAATCTTCATCCGATTTAAAAATGTTTGCCGGGCACTGCACCATTTTTTTGTGTGATGTGATTTCAAAATATTTTTTTTATTATTATTTATAAATAAATAAAAGAATACTCACTTTTATCTTCACAAAGTTGTCTGATGATAGTATCAGCATCCTGAATCTTCTTGGTCTGGGTGATGTCCAAGAGCGATTGCAAAAAGAAAATGGGGTCACGACGTCTGGACACCGTGTTGATCTTCTGAATGACTTGGACAATGTCTGGAAGAGAAGAGAAGATTTAATAATGGGAAATATTTATGTGCACATCAAAAAAATACTGAAATTTACATCAAAATAACTGATTGCACACCTTCAGTATGTTTTTGATGCACAATCAGTATTTTTTTATGTGCAGTTAAATACAACATTTTTTTATGTTATAGGGGGTAAGTGATCACCGCCGCCATAAGCACCCGAGACTCCCGTGGAGTCGCAGGCACGTTGTCCGCCTTTAAGGGGGATTTGGGCCTCCGGCTATCTCACTCACCAGGCGAAACACAATAGCTAGGCTATCGCTATAACGGGCTGGTCAATAGCCACAAGGCTGGCACCGGCTCGTCCCAATTGGGTGTGAAGGGGAAACCGGGGGAGTTTAGTGGGTAGTGGACATTTAAGTCTCGAGTCCCACACACGGCCGCGGGTCTAGCTAGCCTGCGGTTATGGTGCATAAACGCATTCTCCTCCGAAAAAAAAAAAAAAGGCTATCGCTATAACGCTGGAGTTCTGTGAGACTTCCCCGGTCGAGCCGGCCCATTCATGTTGCAGGCAAACTGTCTGCAACGTAGCTCTACCATATATAAAAACTCTTTAATAATTAGTATTATAAGGTCATAAGGAGCTAAAATAGAGCTAGTAGGAACAGCACAGTAAAAGTTAGTCATCGTCATTGCTGGACATAGGGCTCTCCGAACGCTCGCCACTTCTAGCATCATCGATCCACCTTGTGGGAGACCTCCCATGACTACGTCTCCCGGTACGTGGCCACCACTCGAGGACCTTTCCGCCCCCCGACCGTCAGTTCTCCTCGCAATGTGCCCTACCCCCTGCAACTTAAGGCTTGCAATTTTTCGACCAATGTCGGTGACCCTGGTCCTTCTGCAGATCTCGGCATTTCTGATGCGATCACGCAGGAAGACCCCAAGCATAGCCCTCTCCATTGCCATTTGCGCGATTTTGCGCCTTCTAAAATATTGTTAGTGGCCATGTTTCTGTTCCATATGATAATATAAAGCAGGGATGTAGGTACCGGAGGTAATTTATCGCAAACGAAGTTGAAATCGGAGTTATTAAATTTGATTTATCAGACTCGGCAAAGGCAGAAGTAGTGGCAATTTTTATTGAAGGACAGATAAAAAAAAAATTACAAGAAAAAATTAACACAGAAAATGAAAAAATCAACATGTTTCTTACTAAACAACAAATTAAATCAAATGCATTGACTCCAAAAGTAGTGTCTTGCTATGCTTCGACCTCCGATTAAATCCTCCGATTTAAAAGTTTCGGAGCCGAAATAACCGAAAGTAATAATAATCGGATGTTCCGACTTCGGAATCGGAACCGGAGCTCCGTAGCATCTTGGCTTTTGACATTATACAATATGACATTAATATAGACTATTAACAATCATATAATTTAATTTAAATAGTGTATCTAAGCAGAACTTTTGCATGCCAGGTTTTGGCGAATTGTGCGATCAATTATTATTATATAATTCTAACATCTGTTATGTTATACCACTTTTTATACTAATAAATGATTTGAATTTGAACTGGTATAAAGTATGATTAAATATGGACTTACTCCTCGTTTTGAAGACTGTGTAGAACACCTCCGAGACTTGTGTCAGGCTTTGACGTCCGGTGATTCTATACAACGTCGTGGTGATCACCGCGAGACCTGAAATAATAATAATATTTTACCAATAGTTCTCGCATGAGCCAGGTTTCTAAATAAATCTATATAAATATACAATTGAACCAAATTGACTAATTTTAGTCTTGAAATATTCGTGGAAGTCCAGGAAAGGTTTAAACGATAGCGATATTTTCTATGTGGAAAAATTGCGAGGAAAATACTAAAAACGACCATTTTATTTTCCTATACAAACTGATTTTACCTGTCGGTCAGCTAATAAAGAAATAATATCTCTGGACATTATTCACAAAGCGCCATCTAGCCCCAAACTAAGCATTAGCTTGTGCTATGGGTGCCAGACAACGAATAAACATTATTCTACATAATTATACCTACATAAAAATTAAAATAAACACCCAGACTGATACAGACAATGTTTGTTTATGCACACAAATGTTTGTACCGTGCGGGGATCGAACCCGCGACCTCTGGTGTAATAACCGGCTTCTTGAACATTACACCAAAATCGGTCATCAAATAATATTTAATATATTGAATATTGAATCGTTTATTTCATAGCGCTTGGAAGAATGAATACTTACTGCTTCTTGCAATCTCTTGGGTGAGCTCTTCAACAGCATATCTTATTTCTGTAAAAAATATAACAATGTTTAAGATTTTAGTTAGTTTATTCACCGCTAGATGGCGTTGGGAGTATTTTGTAGCGCGGTTGCCTAATTATATTATGAGATTATAGATCCTGCTTAAATATCATTATTGCTTCGTTTATTTGAATATGCACATTAATTCATAAATAAAATAAATTCATCGTTACAATGACAACGTACTTGCTTAGTCACCACGATTGCTAAGTGCATATGTGATAAAAAACCCAAGCTGTGATGTATGTTATATTAGGCGAACTTTAGGGCATAATGTCGCAGAAGGAGGCAACGGAGTGGGAGCGCGAGGAGGACCCCCTCGCTGCTACCCTCCGGCGCAGACGGCCAGGCCGGAGAAGGCGAGCTCACGCCGCACGCCTCCTCCGGCCTGAGGGTTGGCCTGCGGGTGGGAGTAGCTCCCCAACGTCCGCATTGCACAGGTCGCTCGAGCCAAGTCTGAGGGTCACCTAGTTTTTTGGGTAGCCCTCCCTAGGGGCCACCCTGACTTGAGGCCTCTCAAGTCGGGGTACCCGGGGATGGGCTGGCCAGTAGCCACAAGGCTGGCACCGGTTCGTCCCAATCGGGTGTGAAGGGGAACCAGGAAGTTTAGTGGGTAGTGGACGCTTTAGTCTCGAGTCCCACACACGGCCGGAGGTCTAACTAGCCTGCGGGTATGGTGCATAAACGCATTCTCCTCCGAAAAAAAAAGGTTTAGGGACATTAAAGTTTATGTGTGACCATATGTAAATTAAAGAAAATTGACTTGATTATTTTACAAATACAGCGGGAAAAATTTGGGAGCTGTAACTACATAAGCAACTTTTTTCAGAGTTGTCGTTAAGTCCATGCAACCAAAAAGGTTAAGTAAAATTCTAGTAAAAAATAATAATGAATAACTTACGATCTTGCCCAGTGACCTCCTTCAAGGTGATGATGCTTTGAGCGAAGTTGTCAGTGTTCAGGAGTTGGTTGAGGACTCGGACGGCGTCACCCCTGTCTACAAACACACATACATATTACTTATTAATATTGTACTCCTAGCTTGTGGTGCCTAAGTGGTAAGTGGTATGAAAAGTCTCAGGTGAAATCTGCCACCATAACAGCTCTGGCTGTTATGGCGGCAGATTTCTCCGGCAATATTAATATGGGAGCCAGTACACTTGAAATTAAAGGCTCAAAGATCAGATAAGCCTACAGTCTGGCACGCAGCCCACCTGATAGTAGCGGTCACTGCGGCCTATTCCATTGAGGGACACTTTACCAAGAAGCGTCGCTCAATGTGCTGCCAGACTGTAGACTCTCGTTTTCGCGAGATCTCGGCCTTTTTAGCGAGATTGAATCTCGGTCGAAAAAAGGGCGAGATCTCGCGAGATTAACGAAATTGCACTCGAGCATGAAAACCTCTTCGAAGCCCGAACTGACACGGTTGGACTTGCGATCTGTCGGTTTCGTTCGGTGCGGGTGAGGCGGCGGCCTGAGATAGCGAGATCTCGAAATTAGCGAGATCTCTCAGTATTGATATGCATAAACTCGCGAGATCTCGCTTGAGCCCTAATCTCGCGAGATTTGCATTCCCTAGTCCCACCTTAATATTGCACTAATTTATTTTTGTAAACTAAATGATTTAGTTACATTTTAATGTAAATAATTACCTCCCGTTCTGGTGGCAGCCATGATCACTTCAAATGTACTACTCATGTCTGAAAACAAAGAAATAGGTTAATCTAAGTACTTATTCCAACTCATCCCGTCCTCCCCTTTCCACTCCCGAACAACACGCGCCGGACTGCGTTGCCATCCCCATACCATCCAGACACTGGTGGCCTTTCTTTTTTGCCCCGTGCCATTAGGTCATGGAATGCCCTTCCGGCTCACGTGTTTCCTTCCTCCTATAATCCTGGGCTTTTTAGGGCCTGAAGCGGCATCTATGCAGGCCTTCAGGGTGAGGGTGACTGGCTTAATGGGTACTATGATCTATTGAGCCAGTCAACCTTATATTTGGACCTCACTTCCGCTTACCATCAGGTGGAGTGAGGTCATCCTGACTGCTTCATTATATAAAAAAAATCTAAGTTATATATTTCTATTGAAGGACTTAAATATGAATCGCCGAAATGCATGACACCGAATTAGAATATCATTGTAGTTTATTGTGTTTGTAATTACACTAATTACCTATCTTATATACAAGGGCGTCGCCGAGGGGAGGCAGGGGGGGGCAGCTGCCCCCCCCCTCTAGAGATCAAACGTAGCAAGCCGCAAAGCGGTAACGCTCTCGGCGTACATATTTTTTCTCCTAAATAATATTGCCCCGTTCCCCCCCCCCCCCTTAATCATAAGCTGGCGACGCCCTTGCTTATATAAACGGCTGAACCGATTAGATTAAAATTTTATAATTGTAATTCGATATACAGTTGGACCCGGTAGGTGGCGCTGCTGTCGGTATATCAACTACTAACGGCCGGTTTACTTACACATATCTCCGTTTTACTGTTCCGTTTTATCATGTAAGTTTTTATACAGCATACGCTGTATACAGAATACTGTGCCATGTGTGAAGTCGCTCATACAACTACATACGCCATCGACGAAAAAAAACGTACATGATAAAACGGAACAAAAAACGGAGACATGTGTGAACCGGCCGTAACTGCTTGACCGATTGGAATCTATGATAGTATCTTCTATTTAGACTTACCGACTTTTTTTTTTTTTATTATAATTTTTAAAGCTGCCGTAGCGTAAATCAATACTAGAAGAAATTCAACGTGTCCACTAAGGTCTCGGTAGCATAGTTGGTAGTGCACTCGCCCGGACAGCGAGGGACGTGGGTTCGAGTCCCGCCTGATACCTGGACAAATTGAATTTTTTCTAATATATTTGTATTACTTACCGACTTCTTTGAGAAGATGTGACATGACAATAACGAAGTCCTTTGGCCCGACGCCTCCGGTCAAATTGTTGATAACTTGTTTCAATCCCTCGACACCTGATGAAGAAACAACTTAATTAAACATCAGACAACATACCTATAAATAAATAAATAAATATCTCTGGACATTATTATATATAGCCCCAAACTAAGCATTAGCTTGTGCTATGGGTGCCAGACAACGGATAAAAATTACTATATAACTACTTTTTTTTTGTAAATAAATACATTATACATAGAAACACCCAGACCAATACAAACAGACATGTTCATGCACACAAATGTTTGTACCGTGCGGGGATCGAACCCGCGACCTTTGGTGTAATAGCCGAATTCTCGACCATTACACCAAATGGCTCGTCAACTCGCTCGTCATAATATATATGTTTTATAAAATTAAAAAAAAGTAATATACTTTACCGCTATTTTTTCCAACAGCATGATGATAGAAGTCAACAATTTGGTAAACCTCTGAAAAAATAAACATTAATTTATTAAATAAATAAAAAAAATTACTGGAACAAAACAATATATTATTTTAGAATAAAACTGTTACTATTCCTACTATGAATAAACCTTATAGTCAATAAACCAACCTTTCTCTCCCGAGAGCAATTTAACAATTTCGTAAATTCCATCGAAATCGCCATGGCCCGTCAACTGTTTCAGTACATCGAAGGCCGCGAATACATCTGTAAGTTAAACAAATAACTGAATAAGAAATTCTTGGACATTACACAGCGCTATTTAATAAACTAATGCGGATCCCAGATAGCGGATATGTTTGGGCTGGTCAATAGCCACAAGGCTGGCACCGGCTCGTCCCAATTTGGGTGTGAAGGGGAAACCGGGGGAGTTTAGTGGGTAGTGGACACTTGAGTTTCGAGTTATGGCGCATAAACGCATTCTCCTCCGAAAAAAAAGGCATTGGATATCTATACTAGAGATGGGACGGGTACCCGGTGTGGATGCAGTACCCGGCAGATCCGGCACTTTTTCAAGATCCGGCCGGGTACCGCCTGATACTCGGCACTGCCAGGGAATTAGGTCTAGGACATAATTTATCAGTTTATTGTTTGTTTGTTTGTATTGAATAGGCTCCAAAACTACAGAACCGATTTGAATAATTTTTTCACTGTTGGAATTAAACTACACTATCCCCGGGTGACATAGGGTATCTACTACTACTTTTAATCCAGGAAATGTGGGGGGAAGGGGGGGGGGGAATTTGAAAAAAGAAATTACGCGCGGGTGAAACCGCGGGCGGAAGGCTATAAATATAAAGAATTTAATTTCGGTATCAGTCTGATTGACTTATTTAAACAGACATGTTTTTACCAAGTGGGCATCAACAACAAAAAACCAAAAAATATTTTAAACTCACCATTTGTGTTCGTCAAAGACTCCAAAATTGTAATAACAACCTTGACATCTGTAATTAAGGCATAAGATTAATATAAGTACGTAAGGTATAAAATGTCACGCAGTACCTATAGTCGTTGTTTTCCCGCAGTAAAATGATTCTATCTAAGTAGTACAATATTTTTTTTGTTTTAATCAAATCAAAAGTTTTACGATTGTGATAGAAAATCGAATAGTACTAACTTCTTCGCGCGGTCACTTGCCGGGATCATTGCCCTTCGCGCTTAATCGAAAATTATATGATAATTCACTATTTACTAACATTTGATTTCAATTTTTCATAAAAAAAAATGGTAAATTATCGATAATACTACTAAAGGTGAAGAGTTCTGCTGCGGGGTAACAACGACTAAACAAACACGCGGTATAGATAAAAAAACGGAAATTATTTAAGTGTATATCCAAAAAAGGTTGAACATGCACCAAAAAAAGGTGGAACGTGCACCAAAATAAACCAAAGGCACACCAAAGGTTAGGTTAGGTTAGCAATTAAATTTTTTTGGTGCACGTTCAACCTTTTTGGTGCACGTTCAACCTTGTTTTGGTGTACGTTCAACCTTTTTTGGTGTACGGTTAAATACAAGCCTGAAAAAACTCTGCGGTTCTAGTTCTCGAGCAATTTTGGAAAGATATTTTGTACTCACTGGCATTTCCTTCCAACTTGGTCAGAAGTTCAACCATGAAGTTCCAGCTCCTGGATCCTCGAAGTCGCTTGATGAAATCAAGAACTTGGTCGCGATCTGTGGAACACAATATATTAATAAATATAGACAACATTACATAATTTTTCCATACCTCAGTTGGCACTTGGCAGACAGACACGCAGCCCACCTGATGGTAAGCGGTCACTGCGGCCTATTCCATTGAGGGACACTTCATCAGGAAGCGTCAACTTGCTGAAGTGTCAACTTCTCAATGTGCTGCCAGACTGTAGGCTCATCTGATCTTCGAGCCTTTAATTTCAAGTGTACCAGTTCCCACATTAATACTGCCAGAACACAGCCAAAGTCATGGCGGCTGATTTCACCTGTGGGGGTGGTAGCTAGCCAGTCGGACTCTGATAAAGTCCTCCCACCAGCCAGACCTAAGGCGGGAATCGAACCCACGACCTCCGGGTTTAATACCCGAGCGGCTGAGCCACTGTTAAAGACTTTGACTTTGAAACTCCCGGATTATCCCATTACCCCTGGACCTTGACTCATATGCAGCTTGTACATGGTTCAATAAACTTGTAGACGTACCTTTCAAATTGGCGGTCTTTTGAATGTAGTTCAAAGCATCTTCTTCATCTGAAATTAAAAAAAGAAGTTATTATGACAGTTCACAAAATGGCTCCCAAGTAGCACCCAAGGTGGCGTCGGTTTGACCAGTATTATTTTTCTCTTTGGGTTTGACATCGGGAATGATTTACGTAGTCCACTATTATAGAAAAAAAATGTGTCTTATAACGTAAGGGTTGTGTCACACGGGCGTTGCAATGCCCCCGTGTGGCAGTAATTCCCATTCATATTGCTCGATTCAGTTATTCAATATTTATCCCCCTTAATAAAGATCGATCTTTAATTCTTGTATCTACCACACTGTCAAATCATATCTGGTAATCTATCAAAAAATTGTGATGATTTCTTTTCAGAAATATTTAGTCACCATCCAGAGTCTGGAAGTTGGCGGTTTAAACACCCGCGTGGCTCGGAAAGCACGTTGAACCGTTGGTCCTGCGCCTGATCTCTCTTCGATCGTGTCCGACTGCTGTCCCACCATGTTTTAAGAGAGAGGGAATAAGGAGTGCACCTGTGCTTGCGCACTCACTTGTGCACTATAATATATCCGGCGCAGTGCAGTGTTTTAAGTTATCGACAAAGTAAAGTATCTTAACTATTCGCAACAAGAGTACAAAAAAAATCCAAACATGAGGGCTACTAACTTAATGCTAGCACTGAACACGTTAAAAAACGTGAAAATTTAGAAAAAGTTTATATTGGCAATATCTTGAAAACCGAGCAACTTTTACTGAGGTCATGTTAGGCTTGTTCGATGCCTCTTGTGCTGGCCTACCCCCAGTGTCACGGTGACGTGTCATTTTTGGGACATCCTGTATATTATGTAAGTATTTAAGATCTCGGGCCCACGAATACCCGGTCCTTTGATATTATTTTCTATCAGATCTCTGTAGGTATAATTTCTTTCAATTTCCAAGTAAGTACTTGATTTACATACACTTCGAAAATACATACGTTTATTTACTCAGTTGTTATTTTGCAGCTTATTATCGTGTTAAACACTTGTCTAAAGTCCTGAATTAAGCTATTCACTAGTCAACATAAATTAACTTAATTAAACAATGTTTAATTGAACAGAGAATGTTATTGTTCATTATGAATTGAACATGTGTTTCATGCGAATGAGACATGTTTAAGTGCGTAATTGGAAGTGGAATATATTTATTATTTAATGTAAATAACTAGATGTTCAAGTCGAATTTTGGCTACGGCCGAGCTTTACTTATAATTATTAACCAACTGAGGGGCTTATACAATCTATAGAGCACCTCCTTCGAGAATGCCCTCGATTCTCACGGCAGCGCATGGAGCATGAACAGCTATGCTCACACCTTGGCATCGCCTCCTCTTACAACCTTCCGGAGCTATTAGCCAGGGATCAGGCAATAGCATCTTTTGATAACTTTTGCAAATATATTATAAATCATCTAAAAGAATACAACAACACATAAAAGATAATTTAAACATACAATAAAATAAAAACATAATTATATATTCATACTAATAATATCATTTGTAATATTTCATCTAATAGTTCATCATTATATAAAAAAAAAAAAAAACTTATCTATATGTTACACCAAACTCTTATCATAATAAACTTCCAAATCTCCAAATCCTACGTCTTCAATGTCGATTTGTATCAATTAGCAAACGGCAACATACTTTCAGTCTTCACTTATTATCATTATTAAACTTAATGCAAATGAATACAAATTTCTCTATCAGTATTTCTGGATCTAACTGGCCAGCTCTAAAAAAAAAAAAAAAAAAAAACTGAGGGGCTTAGCCAGGACAAAATGTAGAGTAAAAAGTTATCTAATCGAAAAAGCTTTTCTTTTTATTATCGTCCCCCTATATACGTTCCCACTGCTGGGACACAGGCCTTATCTCAATTGTGAGATAGTGTGGGCAATACTCCACCACCCTGGCCTAGTGCAGGTTGGTGGAGGGGTGCGTCGGTTTGTCCACTTGTCCCTACCAGTGTCTCCACCAGTAGAGACATAAGGCACAAGAAAAAAGAATCATAGCGCTGCAGTGACTGCGCAAACACAAGTGCACTCCTTACTAAGAGATCAGACGCATCTATTTTTCAAAGTTCCCATGAGATAACGATATAAAAAGGCTTTTCTTTATTTATTAAAGGTCACCAGCGTAATTTACACTAACTAAAACATTAAGGAGAAGGGAATTTCTGGGCCCATCAGTTAACTAACTAGTTGAAAGTATCAAAAAATCAGTTATATTTTTCTAAAGGAAATCCTAAAATATTGTAACATGTTTCTATCTAGGAAGCAAATAAAGTTTGTCGCAAAAAATCAACAGATTGGCGTAATTTTTGGAGTTGTACTAACTAGTTTGGGAGCTAAGGATCGACTTTAAAGGCATTTAAACCAGGAAAATATCAGATTTCTTCACGTAACGTGTACTCTACGCGAGCGAAGCCGCGGGCGGAAGAAGCCTGTATTATAATTTTTTAAATACTTACTGTCTGTGCCAGTGAGAGTGATGAGAAGGTTGCTACATTCCTTGTGTCCTGTAAAATAAATGCATTTGTTTTTGAGTTGTTACTTAACAATGTGAGAGCTGTGATATCCTAGTGGAACCTCGCTTATCACGCGCGAGGTCAATAGTTCCAATCTCGACACGCACCTATGTGCGTACAAGTCCCGGCAAACTTCTTGAATATCGGGTAGGGTCTTGCGCAGAACACGAATTTTGACACGCCTACGCGCTATTGGTCAGAAGCATACCTCTGACCAATAGCGCGCGGGCGTTCGGGAGATTCGCGCGCGCTATTGGTTCCCCTAAAGGTAAAAGACCGTGTGCAGCAATAAATATCCAACGTACCACATTTACTAAGTACATACGAGTATAAGAAAGGACCGATTATTTTGCTTGTTACTCCTGTAACAAGCAAAATAATCGGTCCCTTCTTATCTGTATATTGTAATCTTTTACATTGTACATAGGTATTTGTAATCCGCCAGCGTCTTTTCTCATGAGTTTAATAATCATTTTATTAACTAATTGTAAACTGTGCCACTTGTTTTATCTGGAAACAAGAATATGGCCCGTATAGAGGAAAAGCGTCCTCGCCGATTGACCACCACTAGAGGCATTGCTCACATCACTATTAACTTAAAGTAGATTCCCGTTGTGGCCCAAGTTCTAATTTTGGAACACACAGTCTACTTCCCAATGTTTTAGCACCTAATCCACCCAACCATTTCGAACAGTCTCTACTAACTTTCCCCCTCTCCGTCGACCGATGTTCAACAAGTTTGCCGGTACCTGTATATATCACTAGCTCAGCGGTGACGGAAAACATCGTGAGGGTACCTGCACAGTCGAGAGAGCTGTGTAGCCATGATCCAATTGGTCTGGATCCCCTGTCAAGGGTTACGGAGGTCAGATGGCAGACAGGCACGTGCCTGCTGACAGGTGCGTGACAGGTGGGCTGCGTAGCCCACCTGATGGTAAGCGGTCACTGCGGCCTATTTTTTTTTTATTGCAATGTGTAACAAGACGAGCAGATCGTACACCTGATGGTAAGCGCAACGTCTGCCCTTAGACAGTTCAGTGCTAAACAGTAACTAAGCAGTTACTGTCTGGCACCGCCCTGCGCCCGCTACACCGAGACGACAGTTATTAGCTCTCATATACCCAGTAATTTCACTAGCTTCAGTGCCCTTTCCCCAAAACAAAGAAGACGTGCTTGACACACTTCTATTTCACGGGAAAATATCTGACACTGCGGTGGTACCCACCTAGACGGCTCAATACAGGAACCTACCACCTGGTAAGTTCCTATTCCATTGAGGGACACTTTACCAGGAAGAGTGGCTAGAAGGCAGTAAAATGTAAAAGGTAGTGGGACTTACCAATGCCAAAGAGTTTCCTAATAACGGAGGAGACATTGGTCGTGCCTTGCTTCTTATGCCCCTTATGTCCTGAAAACAAGGAATAGAATTAGGTTCAATTTTCCAACGAAAGTTACAATCTGTGGGTTTTTTATGTCAAAGGCGGCAAACGAGCCAGCGGGTCGCCTGATGGTAAGCAATCACCGCCGCCCATGGACATCTGCAACACCGGATCGCTGATGCGTTGCCGGCCTATGGGGGTATGAGGGTGTGGGCCTCCGGCTCTCAAGAAGGGAATGTAAAGTCAAAAATGCAGACGAAAGATCAGTAAATAAAAAAAAGTATCAGCCTATTACACCATTGCAATCAAGTCGCCAAAAGATTGGTGATCACACACCCGAATCGTCTCCGAGAAAACCGACAAAAAATTTGCTCGACCCGGGAATAGAACCCAGGACCCCGAGATTATTAGGCTAACGAGGAGTGCGAGGAGATAATAAATGGTGGCCCGTACCAAGAGGTATAGTTCCTCTTTTTTCCTCGTGCCATTAGGTCATGGAATGCCCTTCCGGCTTACGTGTTTCCTTCCTCTTATAATCCTGGGCTTTTTAGGCGGGGCGTGAAATGGCATCTCAGCAGGCCTTCAGGGTGAGGGTGACTGGCTCAATGGGTACTATGATCTATTGAGCCGGTCAACCTTATATTTGGACCTCACATCTGCTTACCATCAGGTAGGGTTGCTATCTCTAAAATTTTGAAAACAGGACAAGACGCGTGAAAACCCCGGATTTTAGAGTCCGAAAGCCGGACATGTCAACAAGATCTTTTAAACATATTCAATGTAATAAAAAACATCGTGGTGTGCGGGGCATAGTGCGTGTCTCGCGGGCTGCCCTATTTTTTTTTATTTTTTTTCTTTTTAAACTCGGTCTACAAATGAAACCTTCCCCGGACGCTCTCCCCGGATGCGCTCTAAACTAGAACAAATCCGGGGAAACCTGGACGGATGGCAACCCTACCATCAGGTGGAGTGAGGTCATCCTGACTGCTTCCTTATAAAAAAAAAGTAAATAATTACCTCTTTTGTGGATAACTCCATATGAATTATGTTCATTAGAGCTGTCTGTTTCCGTATTCTGTGTCTGACTCTCTTGCACAGAAGTTACCTCATCGGAAGAGTACTGAGAAGAGCTCTGCTCCTGATAAGAGATAAATTCCTCAGAAGAGGCTGTTTCCTGAGTAGAGGTATTCTGTTGAATAGAGGAATTATCCTGAGAAGTCTCTTGGGTAGAGCCAGTCTGTTCAACATAGGAACTATCTTGCGAGGAAGCCTCTTGGGTGTTACTCTGTTGAACGGAGGAAGTATCTTGTTGATAAGCCTCTTGGGTGGAGCCAGTCTGTTGAATATAGGAACTATCCTGAGAGGAAGCTTCTTGGGTAGAGGAACTATCTTGAGAAGAAACTTCTTGGGTAGAAGAACTCTGTTGAATGGAAGAGTTTTGAACAGAATCAGATTCTTGGGTAGAGCTGACTTCTTGTTCGGATCCAACTTCTTGCGTAGAGGTGACTTCCTGGGTAGTATACTCCGTAGTTGTCACAGGTTCCTGAATAACCCTGGTCTCGTAGTGAACTGTTTTAACAGGCACTATCCTCTTAATGATCCTGATCGTTTCACCATTTTTCCCAGGCACTTCCTGCTCGATGACCTGAACATTCCCGTTAGCATCATCTTGTGAAGTTCCTTGTGTCTGTCCAGAAGACTGTTCTTCCGTTTGTTCCTTCTGAACGACATTTATTTTTCCTTGAGCCTGTTCCGGGCCTTCCGTCTGGACGAGGTGTATTTTTCCGCGTGCCTCGTCGTCCGTTGGTGCCTGCTTGAGGTATATTTTTCCGCGTGCCTCGTCGTCCGTTGGTGCCTGCTTGAGGTGTATTTTTCCACGTGCCTCGTCTTCGGGCTCATTTTGAACGAGGTGTATTTTGCCTAGTTGTTGTTCTTGTTCCGGCGGCGTTTCCGTCTTCACAAGGTTAATTTTGCCCCGCACTTCATCTGAAAAAGGGTATCATTAGTTTACCGTTAGGAGGAGAGAGCGTTTACTTATTCTATTAAACAGGGTATTCCCTATCTTAGGAAGTGAAGCTCACCCTGCAAGGTATGCATTGTTATGATGTACTTTTTATCATTATTATTATGTTATTATTATTTGTATTTCATGTTTGAAATCTCCACTCTGACAGACAGGATAAAACCTATAACGCGGACCTTTGACGTTCTTAAATGCTTTATACGAGCCAAAACTGAATAAATGAATTTGATTCTTGATTGATTGATTGATTCTTAGTCAAGTTAATCAGATTACCAGCAGCGCTGTTGCGGCGTTGTAAAGTATCAGCCTATTAATGTCCCACTGCAGGGAAAAGGTCTCCATCCTTCAAACCAAGTTATTGTGTTAATCACCACGCTTGCCAAATGCGGGTTGGTGATCACAAAACCGAACAGTGTCCGGAAAAGCGGACAAAACGTTTGCTCGACCCGGGAATTAAACCCAGGACCTCGAGACCCTAAGATCAAGGCGTTTGCTGCGGCATTGTATAGGTATGTTTTATCCCACAAGTGCGTGTGAGCCTTAAGTTACTATTTTACTTATTTAAAAATCGATATTTTCTAGTGTGATGATTTTATATTTAAAGTTAATTATATAATATTTCTGCAATAAATAAATATGGACACTATTCACACAGGGTTAGGGGTTCCAAACTATAAGCATAATTGATTGTAATAAAATATGGGTGGTAGAAAACTACTACTAATATACTTTCTTTTCAAAATCAAATTAAAAAATATCTTCATTCATTAGGCAAACACAGAAGCACGAGTCGTCAAAAACTAAAATATTTAAGCATAATAGTAGTCTACATAAAATATATAATATATATTTCGATATACTAATTAAGCTTCTACCCGAGAACGCACCGGCAAGAAACTCGGCACTTACTCTTTTTGTAAATACAATACATAGTTACAAATAGAAACACCCGGACCGATATAAACAGGCATGTCTGTTTGTGCGGGATCGAACCCACGATCTCTTAGTGTACCTAAAACCGACTTCCCAACCATTCTTACATACAAGTGAAGCTAATAAAAGCGTGTTAAAAAATTGAAGACGTACGTACACGTGTATCGTTACACGTATACGTGTTTTGTTAAATGCGCAAAACCTCAGACACCCCAAATGATTTTTAATTTAACTGACCTAATTGTGAAGGAAAAAACAACAATATGAACTGTTTTAGTTTTACTGGCAATTCTGACCTAACATCTTGACAGCGATAGCGAAATTAGTTGACTAGAAATTGTATGGATTTGACAGGTGCCTTAGAAAAGTCACGTGGTCAATCGATATTGAAAGTTGAAAGTACGGGTTTTGACATTCGCTTTCGCAAATTGAGCGATAACGAACGTCATAAGTGTCGCTTGCCTCTGACTGATCTTTTCTTGCGTCTGACGGCTTGACCTATTAATAAATAGACAGGGCAAAATTTGCAATAAAGATTTTTTATTTTATTTGACTTATTATAAAAAGTGGTTCAATCGATTCTGCTCGTCGTTCTGATCAAACTAGCTATATTCAGGTTTTGCGCATCTAAAGAAACACGTATAGCTTCGTATTGATGTTGTCCAAAAAGTAGTAGGTAAAGGTAAAGTCCCACTAAAAGGGCATAGGCCTCCAACATTGAAATCAATTTATCTGCCTGGGTACTGCCAAATGCCATAAATATTATTTATTTATTTATTCAATCACCACGCTTGCCAAATGCCATAAATATTATTTATTTATTTATTTATTATAAAATATGTTATATTTACCAGCGTCGCTCTGGTATTGACGAACGACATGCACTTTGTGGGCTTTCCCTAAAAGCAAAATTTAATTTTTACTGATGGCAACCCCACATTAAAATTTAAAACAATAATTAAAATATTATCATTTGTTTGAAAATTATTAATATTAAATAAAAATTGATAAAAGTATAAAAAAATTGATTTAGTTTTTGATTGAAATGGGAACTCGGCTATTACGCCAGAGGTCGCGGGTTCGATCGCCGCACGGTACCTACAAACATTTGTGTGCATGAACATGTCTGTTTGTATCGGTCTGGGTGTTCCTATGTATATTAATATGTATGTATTTAACCCTTTCCCCGCCACGCTTTTTTCCGAAAATGGTGCCCCACACGCCACGACCATTAAAAAAAATAATTCCAAAAAATTATTAGGTTATACTCAACTCATTCAGGCAAGTAAAAATACAACGTTTCTTGATCATGTTTTTTTGTCTGATATATCAGACATTGGCGTGGTGGGCACGAAAATTGTTTGTCTGATATATCAGACATTGGCGTTGAAAGGGTTAAAAAAAGTTATAATATTGTAATACATAATTATGTTAAAACAGCCATCATAGCGTACTAGTATACTTACCGTTAGCTGTCACAAACAAAATACCACTAACCAGACCCAAAGCGGGAATCGAACCCGCAATCTGTGGTTTAAACCGCCTGCTTATTTAAGGAAATTGTCCCACGGAGGCAATAAAAAAAACCAAATTTATTTATTTTTTAAACTTCATTGCACAACATATTATTATGGTACAAAAAAGACCTCAAATTGCCTCAAGCCATTCTCTACCAGTCAACCATTTTCAATTGGTATTTTTTAAATATTAAATTCCTTAATTTAACCTATTTAATTTTTTGCTTCTTATGAATTGTTAAAAAATTGTTAATATACTAAAAATAATATGTTAAAATGTTTAATATACTTACTGTTTGGCTCTGCTAGCGCCCAAGTGGCCTAGAATTAATAAAAAAATGCATTAGAAGAACATATAGTGCTATATTTTTTGTGCGGGACTGAAGCGACCCTCGCGGTCGGAATCGGAATCCAAGGTCCGTAACATCCCTGGAAAAAAATTGGAAAGAACCAAGGTATACCAGGAGCTTTTCTCACAGTGATAAAAACTGTGTGGGATTTGCCACAATTGACGGAAATTACGTCGCGGATCTTTCGCGACGGAACGCCAATACAGTTATATGGGATTTGCCACAATTGACGGAAATTACGTCGCGGATCTTTCGCGACGGAACGCCAATACAGTTATATGGGATTTGCCACAATTGACGGAAATTACGTCGCGGATCTTTCGCGACGTAACGCCAATACAGTTATCTGTGTTATATCATTATGTTACCGGCCAAACCCGATTTCAGGATAAACTTGTTTGGCCTAGGCTAGTTTGTACCGGGCCGGTCAATAACAAAGCTGGCACCGGCTCGTCCCAATCGGGTGTGAAGGGGAAACCGGGGGAGTTTAGTGGGTAGTGGACGCTTTTATGGTCTCGAGTCCCACACACGGCCGTGGGTCTAGCTAGCCTGCGGTTATGGAGTATAAACGCATTCTCCTCCGAAAAAAAAAAAGGCTAGTTTGTACTAAGGGGGAAATGGACTCGGATTGAAATAGGTTAGAAGGTACTTAAATAAAAGAAATAACTCAAGAACGGATTAACCGATTTGTCTGAAAATCGGTGAAGAAGTAGCTGAAAACCAGGAGACGGACATGGGATACTTTGATTGGGGAAGAGGGGATAGGATGGGGAAAGGGGGGATAGTTGAAAAAGGAAATTACGCGCAAGTGAAACAGCGAGAGCGATCGTTAGTTGCATATAAATTACAAATAGGCACACTGCGCGGAAGATCGGTCGCTCAAACGCGAAAGATCCGCGACGGAATTTCCGTCAAGTGTCGCGAAGGTCTCATTTAAGTAATTAAAGTAAACTTAATAAATTATAGACTGATTAAAAACTTACGCAGAGCAGCCCCACAGTTAAACACAATGATATTCTCATAATACCTATAGCACTAGGTGGGCCAGATATCATCTGTATACCACTGGACGATACTTACTTTAATAGCCAATTTATATCTTCACAATAGCAAATATACAACACTTGAATAAACACCGCATTGAAATAAATGAGACAATCAAACTTCTGCGTGACGAATTAACGACTCATTATTGGCTTATAAAATGATAATGAAAATAATATTCAATTGTAATGCCGGAATTGGGAGAAATTATTAATTATCAGGTAAAGACGTAAGATTTATAATTATTACTAGCCTTACGCCCGCGGTTTCACCCGCGCGTAATCTCTTTTTTCAAATATCCCCCGTCCCCCCACATTTCCAGGATCAAAAGTACCCTATGTTCACCGGGGATAGTGTAGCTTTCCAACAATAAAATAATTATTCAAATCGGTTTGGCAAAAATAATTATTCAAATATTCCCGCGGGAATGAGACTTTTCCCGTAGGAATTTTATAGCCTATGTCCTATTCCGGGTTATAAACTATACGTGTGCCAAATTTCATCTAAATCCGTTCAGCCGTTTAGGCGTGATTGAGGAACAAACATCCAAACATCTAAACATCCAAACATCCAGACTTTCGCATTTATAATATTATATAAGTAGGATGCTGAAAATAGATATAATATTAATTATAATATGAGTAAGTACATATTATAATACCGGCTTTAAAGCTGCGTTAAAAGTAACATAATAATAAGTGCGTAGGGATGTGACGACCCCATCGCCCACTGGTTTACCAGTGCAGTCAGTCTCCTCAGGGCAACTTGTGGCGAGCTGTTGGTGTGTGGCGACACCACGGACCCGAGACCTCCCGGGGAACTCACCATCTTCTCCTTACACCTCTGGCTTGCCTTGACTGTCCAGAGTGGAGCGCAAGAGCTATATGCTCGAAAGGGTGGAAGTGCTCAATCTGCGTAATAACGGGGAACGGCTGACCGGATTACCGCAATCCAGAAACCGGTGCACACCTCTCGGCAGAGGCGGATTAAACGTTGGGAGCGCTGTAGGCAAGCATTTCATAGGCGCCCCTATATTAAAAATAACTCGTACTATAGTTTGACCGATAACGATGTACCTCAGGAAAACGCGGTGAGATGGGGGCCAAGGAAAAAAGAGCATGAGTTCAGACAACAAGGCACATCGGATCGGACAGATCTTACGAACTTACAGCTTTACGCGACGACACGAACATCTGTCACCGAGGCAACAGATCGTAGAGCCAAATTGACCCGACACTACACTGAAGATATTCAAGACGTCAGCCTTTACGAGATTGGGTAGCTCTGAAACAGCTTAAAAACAACAAGGCGCCGCGGTGGATGACGGAGTTACAGCGGAGCTTCTAAAGGCAGGAGGTCGACCGGTCCTGAAAGCTCTTCAGAGGTTGTTCGACTCCGTTATTCTCGAGGACAAAACGCCAACGGCATGGCACAGGGGCGTGGTAAAGCTGTTCTTTAAAAAGGGCGATAGGACGCAGTTGAATAACTACAGTCCCATCACGCTACTGAATCATGTTTACAAGCTGTTTTCAAGAGTTATAACGAATCGTCTTGTACGTAGGTTTGATGACTTCCAGCCTCCTGAAAAAGCCGGATTCCGTAAAGGCTTTAGTACCATAGACCACATGCACACGCTGCGGCAGGTTATACAAAAGTCCGAAGAATATAATCTCCCATTATGATTAGCGTTTGTGGACTATGAAAAAGCCTTTGATTCTTCCGTGCTTATGTCACTCCAAAGGTGCCAAAAAGACTACCGATACATACAAGTGTTGCAGTCGCTCTACGAAAACGCCACCATGTCAGTTCGCCTCCAGGACCAGAAGACAAAACCCATTCGGCTCCAGCGGGGTGTGAGACAGGGCGATGTTATATCGCCGAAACTGTGTTGGAGGACGTGTTTAAGCTTCTGGACTGGACAGAACTTGGCATCAACATAAACGGCGAGTACATGACGCACCTTCGCTTCGCGGATGATATCGTAGTCATGGCTGAGTCCTTGGAAGACCTTTTTTTTTGGAAGGAGAATACGTTTATGTACCTTAACCGCAGGCTAGCGAGACCTGCGATTGTGAGTGGGATTCGGGACAAGTCCTTGGAAGACCTAGGCACAATGCTCAACGATCTCAGTAGTGTCTCAACAAGAGGGTCTTAAAATGATCATGGAAAAGACGAAAATCATGTCGAACTGCCATGTCGTACCCACTCCTGTAAAAGTTGGGAACTCAACTCTGGAAGTTGTAGACGAGTACATTTACCTGGGACAACAAGTCTAACTTGGTAAGTCCAACTTCCAGAGAGAGGTCGATCAACGAATCCAACTCGGCTGGGCAGCGTTTGGAAAGCTACGCAGCGTTTTCTCGGCCCGACTACCGCAGTGCCTCAAGACGAAAGTCTTTGATACGTGTGTTGCCAGTGATGACTTACGGAACGGAAACGTGGCCACTTACAATGTGCCGCATAGAAAGGCTCAAAATCGCGCAAAGGGCAATGGAGAGGGCTATCCTTGGGGTCTCCTCCCTGCGTGATCGCATCAGAAATGATGAGATCCGCGGAAGGATCAAGGTCACCGACATTGCCCGAAGAATTGCGAGCCTTAAGTGGCAGTGGGCAGGACAAATTGCAAGGAGGACTGACGGCCGTTGGGGCGGAAAGGTCCTCGAGTGGTGGCCACGTACCGGGAAACGTAGCCGTGGTAGGCCTCCACAAGGTGGACCGATAATCTCATAAAGATCGCCGGAATCCACTGGATGAGAGTGGCGCAGGACAGCAATGGATGTCGTTTGGCTGAAATGACGATGATGACTTTAATTCGACCTCGATAGTATAGATAGTAGTCTAGGTGTCTGCCGTAAGCGCGGAAGGTCCCGGATTTCTTTCTCGGTCGGGCAAATTTAGGTAACGAACGTCGTCGTGAAATGTCTGGCGCATTCGTTGGCGCCTGACCGCTTAGCTCCCGCCCCCGCTCCGCACTCTCGTCCCCGCAATTTTAGAAGCAGGAACGTCCCATACTCACAGTCGACGCGACGAACATTGCAGTCGTATCTTTTCAACTTCAATCAGAGATCATGTACCATCGACAAGGTTGTTTGTAGGCGTAAGTTTTAGTCTGTCCCATGGTCCCATCCGTCAAAATCAAAATGGCGGACGCGTAGGAAGGCCAAAATCCAGTAGCGTAGCGATGGGGGGGGCGGGAGAGGCGGTCCGCCCCGGGCGGCACTTTTTAGGGGGCGGCAAAGTTTCCTGGAGGAGCAAAAAAAAAAGAAAAAAAGGGGCGGCAGAATTGTAAAAATGGGCGGCAGAATCGTCTTCCGCCTCGTGGGCTGCTTTGCCAATTGGAGGAGCAAAAAAAAAAGGGCGGCAGAATTGTCTTCCGCCCCGGGCGACTGACACCCACGCTACGCCACTGCCAAAATCTTCAAACCCCTTTTTCTTCTGTTATAAATTGAAGCAAATTGAGGTTGTAAGCAAATATAATAGTTTTTATTGTCTAAGTAGGTAGCTTACTTACTGGCGCAATTAATTTTATGCAATATTGTATATCGTCGGCTAAGGTCGCAACCCACTTAACTCCCTCAGACCAAATTTTACAGGAGGCACAAAAAACTTCATAACTTTTTTATTTTTTCAAAGCTTGTCGATATTTTTTTACCAATAGACTATATTTAAGACTAGTTATCAGATTTTATGACATTTATTATGAAAAGTTTCGTCAAATCTATAAAATATGGAGTTACGAGTTTTGGATCGAAAAATAGAAAACACAATATGGGAGTTATGAGCTTTGCTAAAAGGAATCTCTGTATCTTGAACTTTAATGTTATATTAGAAGTGTACAATAATGAACGTAGTTAAGCAAAAAGGATCCAATTCACTTAAAGTCATTTTTGAGATATTGACATTTGAAGTTACCTTGACAATTGCGTTAAGGTGGACGATACAAATAAACCTCAGAAACTAACTGATCACACCCTTAACCTAATGGGCTCATGGCTGAGCGTCGTACTATGCTGCTGCATATTCCTGATGACGCTGAGGCATGTTGGCAGCTCAATTGACGGATTTTTATGTCCCTGCGAAGTGCGACACGATATCCGAGACTTTAAACAAGTCGTATTGAAGACGCAAAAGAGCGGAATAAAGGCTCCAAAGCGTTTGCAATAGACTTGTATATTGGGCAAAGTCAGCTAAGAAAGCTAAAAACTGTGGACGGCCGGATGGTGGCTACAAAGTCTGAGGTTTTAAGGGAGATCGAGAGGTTCTATGGACAGCTATATACCTCGGTGTCAAAACCTGTCAATAACTTGGCTAAAGATCTAAGAGCCAAGCTTGTCACTAAACTAAAGACATTCCGGGCATCAGTTGGGATGGCTTTGAAACAGCTTAAGAACAACAAAGCGCCGGGTGAAGACGGTATTACTTCTGAGCTCCTGAAAGCAGGTGGAAAACCCGTGCTGAAGTTGCTTTAGAAGCTTTTTAATTCCGTCTTGCTCGGGGGTGTCACGCCACAGGCATGGAACAGAAGACGTGTGGAAGAGCTCTTTTTCAAGAGTGGAGACACAGAACGCTTGAAGAATTGGCCTATCTCGCTGTTGAGCCATGTATACAAGCTGTTCTCAAGGGTCATCACAAATCGTCTCGCACGCAGATTTGACGATTTCCAACCTACCAAACAAGCCGATAACCGAAACAGGTAGCATAGACCACAAACACAAGCTGCGGCAAATTATACAGAAGACCGAGGAGTATAATTTTCCATTGTGCTTAGCGTTTTTGGACTATGAGAAGTCCTTTGACTCGATCGAGACATAAAGGCAGTGTTACAGGCTCACTCTACTGTTAAAAATATAATTCCTAAAGCTTTCTAAGGGGTGTGGCTAGTGGTCTTGAAAAAGCGAAGGCAGAGCGAGACCCCCGTAACCCCATACATATTTGGTTACGTCCCTGTATCGCAACGACTCGAAAGCCGACGAAGCTTTCACAGGAGGGTTGAACCAGTTTTCACTGATGATCCGTCCTTGGTAAGGATTAACAGTTAGAAAGAAAAGCATCCCCTTCTTCTGTACCCACCCTGTGAAAGCCTTGCTCCAGGCCATGATCTGCCGTGATCGACTTGGAAAGCGCTCAATAGACTGCGGAGTCAGGTTGGCCGCTGCAGGGACAACCTGCAGCGTTGGGGTTACGTGGGGCCTTCTAAAAACGTTTGCGACTGCGGTGCCTCCTCTCAAACAGTTGCCCCGCGTGCCCTGATACTTGCACAAAAGAAGAGTTGTTGCGCGCTGACCAAAAAGCTGTTCGGGTCGCTGGATTCTGGGCCAACAAAATTTAGCCATCGACACGCAAAGAAGAAGAAGAATACCTAAAGCAATAAAACCGGTTCAAAATATAGTTTTCTTAGCAAAAAAATTCAATTTTAGCCCTTTTTGAAAATATTCGTAAAGAAAAATCAGTGAATATTTGCAATCTCTAATCGAGAGCAGTACTGGGCGGGGGGACATACGTGGTTTGAGTTTACAAAAATGGCTGTCTTGGAGTTCCAAGCTTTTCTATTTTGCTTTTTAAATTGTAACGGCTTTTTTTAAGGACTTAAAAGTTTTACTATTAGATGCGTTCAAATTTGCACTATCTAAAACTATAAAAATATATTTTGACGTCAAAATGGAGTTAAGAGGTTTGCGACCTTAGCCGACGATATATTTTTTCTTTATTTTACAATTCTGCCCGCGCGCCCCCTTGTACCGTCGCGCCCCTAGGCACATGCCTACTTTGCCTTTAGGATAATCCGCCTCTGCCTCTCGGCACCCTTAGCCGACCACGCCGGTGTTGCGCCCGTGCTGCCCGCGACCCTAGTCGCCGCTTAGAGTGGTAGCTGTTTTCGGGGGCCTATTTAGTGGGAGGCGAGTCATCGTCTGCCATGATTATCAAGATAAGACATTTGATATGGCAAGCGTCCCGTTGTCTCATGAATAGCCCAGCAACCAGTCCAGCAATCACCTTACCATAGACCCGAATTAGTTTCCCTTCTCTCTGCAATAGTCCCTGCACTTAGCTGACGTTGTCTTTGGCTGTATCTTTTCCATGGTATAGGCAGAGATAGTGACAGCTAGGTGTACGTATCCCACAATAGAATATTGTATCTCAAAGGGGCTTCTTCGTGTTGGATCTGTATCCCCACGTACGACTTCCAAAAGGACCGGCCTCTGTACCGTGATATCCCGTAGGAGAGATATAATTATAATACTTAAATATGATGAGATCCGCAGAAGGACCAAGGTCACCGACATTGCCCGAAGAATTGCGAGCCTTGGCAGTGGGCAGGACACATTGCAAGGACTGACGGCCGTTGGGGCGGAAAGGTCCTCGAGTGGTGGCCACGTACCGGGAAACGCAGCCGTGGTAGGCCTCCCACAAGGTGGACCGATGATCTCATAAAGATCGCCGCAATCCACTGGATGCGGGTGGCGCAGGACCGATAGGTTTGGAGATCCTTGGGGGAGGCCTATGCAGCAGTGGACGTCATTTGGCTGAAATGATGATGATGACTTAAATATGACTAAAGCATATTAACATTTTTAATTTTTCCCTACCTAAGGGGTAGGTGTACCCACTAAACCCCACAGTGCCCAACAGACGCCTTACTTAGTAGTGTCACAGGAATCAGCATAGCCTTGCATCTGTAACACTACCAGCGAATCCAGCGCATCCTCCGCTCCGCTTTGAAGGGTGGCGAGTAGCACATATCATAATCATCATAACATAATATTATTTATTATTTACGCCCTTCTTAAGGTTTTGCCGGAAACCAGCGCTGCTGTGCCGTTACTCAAACGACACAGCAACTCATAAATAATTAAAATTAAAAATGTTTTTATTTGGACAACAAAGATCCAATGTTAGTACCTAACATCGAAAGCTTAAAAACTATGATAGTATGTACTTAATTATTATTTTTGGACAAATTAATATTAAACATGTGCCTGAGAAGTGGACAGTCCCCACTCTCGACAATGCCTTTCAAGACACTGTAATTGCGGCTACCACAGACTTGCCGAAGAAGAGATCCTGCTTTTTTCCGCAAAATGGCCGGGAAACTGTCGACCTGTGCATTTGCAAACATACCCGAGCTTAAGCTGAGGTGTAACCGAGCTTGGCCAAATGGCCATACTATCTAAAGCGTTTTCTAATAAGGACGGGTAGATTTTGGCGGCCTGTGGCGGCTATCCGGTCCTGATGACATTTATCAAATTTTCCGTCCATCATTCAGCCACCCATGCCAAATCACCATGGCAAGTTACACAACTGAACAGCGCGTGCAAGTGGTAAAACTTTGTTATCGAAAATGAGTGTTCGTTGGTGCAAACATTGTGCATTGCGCCCATGTGACATCCGCTGTGTGGCAGTGTGGCACGAGGCGCCATACTGCTGGAACCACATGTCGTCTAGGTCCAATGGTTCGATTTGGGCCATAAGAAATTGATTATCATCGTTCTGTAGCGCTCACCGTTGACGGAGACCGCTTCGCCAACGTCGATTTCGAAAAATTACGCAAAGTTTGCACTATTTTGATAACAAAGTTTTTCAATAGCCAATAATCGAGCGGGTCCTATTCGGAGACCATAATCAAATCAGTATTCTGGAAAGATGTTACACTCATTAAAACTGACTTATTGTAAATAAATTCGTTATTTACCTACTTATAATAACGTGTAGCCACAAGTGTCGGTAGATATTGACGTATTATTTACGTCTACTATAAAGTAAATAAGTCGTTTATATCATTTATATACTGTATAAAATATTATTTTTATTCAACATTTACTTTCGTGTTTAATCCCCGTGCTTCAGCAGATCACGTTATGCCGTTGGTTTTGCCTATTCTCGCATCGTGTCAGACTGTTGTCACCGTGTTATGAGAGTGAGGGAATAGGGAGTGTACAGGCCCCAGCAAACTTCTCGAATCGAATATATTACTTCAAGATGTTTCAAAAATTCAAAATTCGTGTTCTCCGCAATCCTCACTCGATGGTGGGGATTGCGGAGAACACGAATGATGGTTTCTGCGCGCTATTGGTCATGCGCGAACTTTCCCCCTCTCCGTCGCCCTTATGGTCAACAAGTTTGCCGATATCAATACCTTTTTTTTTTATTGCAATGTGTAACAAGACGAGCAGATCGTACACCTGATGGTAAGCGCCACGTCTGCCCTTAGACAGTTCAGTGCCAAACAGTAACTAAGCAGTTACTGTCCGGCACCGCCCTGCGCCCGCTACACCGAGACGACAGTTATTAGGTCGCATATACCCAGTAATTTCACTAGCTTCAGTGCCCTTTCCCCGAAACACAGAAGTGCTTGACACACTTCTATTTCACGGGAAAATATCTGTACCTGTGCTTATGCACTCACTAAACCACTATACATTATTTTATCCTGCATAGTTGGTTGTTGTTGTTGGTGTTATTTGTTTGGTCCCCGTAACCTAAACTCGGCTAGGAGGAGTTTATTATTTACTAGCCTTCCAAATATCCCCCCTTCCCCCACATTTCCGGGATCAAAAGTACCTTATATGTCACCCGGGGATATTGTAACTTCCCGCCTTGGGTCTGGTTGGTGGTAGGGCTTTTTCAGAGTCCGACTGGCTAGCTACCACCCCTAGAGGTGAAATCTGCCGCCATAACAGCTCTTGCTGTATTCCGGCAACACTTGAAATCTAAGGCTCGAAGATCAGATGAGCCAGTCTGGCAGTCTGAAACGTCCCTCAATGGAATAGGCCGCAGTGGCCGCTTGCCGTCAGGTGGGCTGCGTGCCTGTCTGCCAGCTTACTTAATATTTAAAAAAACTTAGCAACAGTGGAAGAATTATAAAAATCGGTTCAGTAATTTCGGAGTCTTTTCAATACAAACAATCAAATCTTTCGTCTTTATACTATAATATTAGTAAAATAAGACGGGCCTTAATAAAAGCAATTTTGCAACCCACGGTTGGCAAACTGCATTTATTAATAATTTAATACAAACTGCGTATTTCGATCACCTTGAAGTAATAACAAGTAATTAGTAACGGATCACATTCCAATATTTTAATGTGAAAATGACTAATTTATTTAGTCGAGAATGGCAGACAGAATAAACCTCTATATGGGCTCTTTCAAATTAGACGTTTTGTGTCTGACGGCTGCAGTACGGTAGCCGCGCGTTTGCCGCACCGCGACTGGACGGTCGGTATTTTTCATACAAAACACGCGGTGCGGCAACCGTACCGCGAACGCACGACAGCAAGACGTCAACCGTACTGCTGTCGCACCGCGTGTTTTGTATGAAAAATACCGACCGTCCAGTCGCGTTGCGGCAAATGCGCGGCTACCGTACCGCAGCCGTCCGACACAAAACGTCTAATTTGAAAGAACCTTATGAGCGTTTGTCCAACGCCGCCGTCACCGGGCCGACACCGAGAACCGATTTTATTTCTGACCAATTTTAAGATGACGTGCGGTGGACAAACGACTGTAGTCTTGAATGACGACTGTACTCGGTGGACGGTCCAGTGACGGCGGCGGTGGACAAACGGTCTATGAGTGGTGCCACACGGGCGTTGCGGATGCGCTGCGTCGTCGCAACGCAATTATTTCAACGCAATGAATGCCACATGAGCGCTGCATCGGAGCTGCGTCAACGCGGCTATTATGCTATTAAAGACTGCGCTGCCGCTCCGTCGTTTCAACGCAGCTCCCTTCCCCATCTCGTCTTTCTTCTCTCCTTTGCGTTGCGTTGCCGTCCGTCATTTCAACGCATTGTGTGGCATGTCGTTTAGATTTATATGAAAAACTAGCGGCCGCCCGCTGTTTCACTCGCGTGGTTCCCGTTTCCGTGGGAATTGATCAAAATCTTTTCTTAGCGGATGCCTACGTCATTACATAACATCTACCTTCATGCCAAATTTCAGCCCGATCCATCTAGTGGTTTGGGCTGTGCGTTGATAGATATCTATGTCAGTCAGTCAGTCAGTCACCTTTGAGTTTTATATAGACAACGGAACGTCACCGCTCAGTCGACGCAGCGCTAACGCAGCACAGCCGCAACACACGTGTGGCATCAATCTATGTAAGACAGAGCTTGACAACTGAAAACGCAACCACTGCAGGGTAAACCCTAAATAAATGATATCAACACAATTAATCGTAACAAACATTTTCGGTTCCGGCTTATTTAAAAAAACATACCTACTATTTTCGATTACGAATAATAAATAAACAAATAAATATTGGACATCACATACATTGATCTGACCCCAAAGTAAGTAGAGTAAGCACTTGAGTTATAGGTGTCAGAAACAACAAAGGTACCACAATTATATACTTAAATAAAAATAAACATCCAGACACAGAACAAACACAAATGTTCATCACATAAGTGTTTGTCCTGGGTGGGATTCGAACCCACGACCCCTAGCTCATAGGGCAGGGTCACTACCAAATGCGCCATCGGGCCAGTCAAACACACAAACAAACAAACATTTATGTCATTTGTGTTTTATCAGTGTCTGGACGTTTATTACGATTTAAGTAGGTATATTTTTGGTGCCTTCGATGTTACTGATGTTTAAGCTTCTTTAGAGTCAGAACAATGTATTTATTTATATGATGTCGCATAACTTTTTGACGAGCCATTCGGTGTAATGGTCGAGAAGTCGGCTATTACACCAGAGGTCGCGGGTTCGATCCCCGCACGGTACAAACATTTGTGTGCATGAACATGTCTGTTTGTATCGGTCTGGGTGTTTCTATGTATAATATGTATGTATTTACAAAAAAAAAGTTTTGAAATAATGTTTATCCGTTGTCTAGCACCCATAGCACAAGCTAATGCTTAGTTTGGGGCTAGATGGCGCTGTGTGAATAATGTCCAGAGATTTATTTATTTATTATTATTTTTCTTTTCTCTCTACTATTCTCCCTCCTGCTTATTATTATTATTTACTTTGTGTTTTAATACCAAGCCACAAAAATAATGGCACAAAACACGTGAAAAGTCTGAAACCAAATATTCCTAACATCCTTATTTGTTTTTACTATGACGTTTGCTACAGTTTGTTCTGCCTTGAAACCATCAATTAACTCTCTTAAGAGGACATACTAAGGGTGAGAAAATTGAAAATTGGGTTTTTGTAAAATCTATTGCTGTCGCGCAGTGCCCGAACAACCGAGCTATCAATGTGTGAGGGAGACTGTCAATGTTTGCGTGCCACGCCGCCCCCACGCCCCGCGCCCGCCTGCACACAGCTAAGAAGGAATAGAACAAAAGAAAAGATTTCTGCTTACCTATATAAAAACGATAAAATAAATGTTCACGGACAATGCAAAGGAAAAAACAGGTCACTAATTTCGATAGATAATATTAAGTCTCGCCGGTACAGTGGCTACGTACTGCGCATCGTCACTGATAGGTCCGTGGATCGGATCCGACGAGTACCCCTATCGCTTTTTGTGAATTTATTCGTTTACCTAAAGTTATAAATGTTTAGTTCTTTTTTGTATATATTTTTAAAAGATATATTAGTCCAGTCAACGAAGCTCTAACTTAGCCATTTTAGATGAAAAGCTGAAACTGGTGCCAAAATTTTTGTTAAAGACTCCGTAATGACATACTAAAAATGCAGGGTCGTGAGTCACCGGGGTCATTGGAAAAAAAATGGAAAAGGGTGTAAAAATTACTTTTTCCAAAAAACTCGGAAACTAACTAAAATATGAGAAAATGTTTCAGACAAAAGATGCAGAAAATTACTTTTTCTACAGAAAAGGTCATTATCAATTTACGCTTATCGCGCACCGTTTGCTAGGAAATCGAGTATATAGTGCACTTATTGATGTTGAACCAAATCAATAAAAATAAGACGGAAATGTCTGGGGTGTACGCGATTTCCTAGGAAACGGTGCGCGATACGCGCAAATTGATAATAACCTTTTCTGTAGAAAAAGTAATTCTCTACACTTTTTGTCTGAAACTTTTTCTTATATTTTTGTTAGTTTTCGAGATTTTCAGGAGAAAGTAATTTTTTCACCCTTTTCCATGTTTTTTCCTATGACCCCGGTGACTCACGACCCTGCATTTTAGTATGTTATTACGGAGTCTTTAACAAAAATTTTGGCACCAGTTTCAGCTTTTCATCTAAAATGGCAAAGTTAGAGCTTCGTTGACTGGACTATATGGCTTTCTCTTGTGGCAAATGTAACACTCAAGCAAAGGTAAAGGACATGGTTCAATGCTCGGTCTGTGACAAAAGATATCAGACATCTTCGTGGGGCTAGTGGTTTTGCCAGTTTTTTGCGAAATAAGTAAGTAAAACCTATTTTCTATTTTTCTATTTTCGAGAAATATTGGTCATCTTCAAAGTGCCAAAGCTTGGCTTCTATGAAGTCAAATAGAGCTGCCTCCAGTTGTAGGTACTTTAATACAGTTTATTAGTGTAGTGTGTCGTTCACAAAAAAACATAGTTTTGGCCCTGGAGAGCAAATAGTAAAAAAAGTCCCAAAATTTCGAAGATTTTCTCGATTTTCTCAGTTTCCACAGGTTTTTCGAAGTTGCAAATTTGAAATCACATTACTCTAACAGATACAATATACTTAAAATGCAGAACTACATCACGCTTTGCGAATTTAGCTTCTTTTTTTGTCTAAATCCGACGGCCTAGTCGAGGCGTTAAGTTTATAATTCATAAAAAATTGTCAAGAAAAAAGTTTATCAGTTACATAATACCTTCCAACAATAAAACATCACAACAATTTGCTAAATGCACTTCACGCAAAATATTCTAACTGGAAATATCGATATCGATGAACAACACTAGGATATCGATATAACTATCGACTACGTCACGTCATAGAGAGTATACGTATTAGTCCGCGTCTCCCCAACCTCAAGCCTCCCCCGCAGAGCGCGATAGAGACAACTGCAGCTTGGACCGAAAATACCTATTAAAAGTACGGAAAATCAACGTTTCGTAGTCCCCTGATTTCTCCTCCAAAACTTGACCGATTTAACTATTTTTTTCATCAAAAATTAAAGAAAGGCTTTGACCGTGTTCCTATGTTTTCCTTTTTTTAATTAAATCTAGTTAAATTTGTTTTCTGGATGTTTAAACACAGCGGAAAATCTGGCCATTTTTTTACATTTTTGAAGGTTCATATCTCTCTTAATTATTAATTTATGAAAAAAAGGAAAACATAGGGACATGCAAATAGTGGTCATAGATTTTTGGAAAAAAAATATATTTCACTAATGGTATTATCCAGGGAGAAAACAGGGGACAGCGTTTGTATGGAAAAATGGCTCCTGCCTTTCCTCTTAAACCACGAGAATCTAGCCAATAATCGAATTATTAATAATTAGCTGTAATAAACAATATTCTCTAAAGGCTACATCTGAATAAACATTGCTCGTTTGCATTGGGGTACGCCAAGGCAACAAAATGGCCCCTGCTTTATAAGTACTATTATTATTATGCTTTATTGAAATTTATCTTTTGACGTAAGCTGGTTTGGTGACGCAATAATTATGTTATTTATCGCAATCTATTATTTTTAATCCTATGACTGGCCAGATGGCAAAAAAAATGTTTTTAACATCTCATATTTTAGTGTAAATAATGCTTTCATACTCCTCCTGGCCGAGTTTTCGGCTACGGCGGCCAATCTTTTACGATTAGCCAACTACGCAGGATATTTATAGTGCTGCAGTGTGTGCGCAAGCACAGGTGCACTCCCTATACCCTCACTCTCATAACACGGTGGGACAGCAGGATTATTCCACTATATTCACCTGGGTGAACAAAGAAAATATTATTAAGACTTGACTTTGACTTTAAATCATCATCATCATCCTAGCGTATTCCCGATTGCATCCAGTATGGAGCTTCGACTATGATCCTAGATTTGACAAGCCTGGTTATTACAATGGAGCGATTGCCATCCATGGAATTAATATTATCTATATGTGCAAAACGATATTTAATGACAGTTCTAAATAGACAGTAGCGACGCCGCCACCGGAACAGATAAGTTTGTCGGTCTATACGGGTAGTAGTATAGACTAGACTTATCTGTTCCGGTGACGGCGTCGCTACTGTCGATTAAGAACTGTCATTAAATACAGGGTGGACCAAAAGTCCGTTAACATTTGAATCGGTTGCCGCGTCGAGCGGTGGCGGGCGGGGTGGGGCGGAAGCTTACGCATTGAAAGAGCGACGAATGGGAATTCAGTGCCATGGCGTCGTTCAACGGTAGTCAACGTGCTCTCTGCGTACGCGAGTATTATCGAAACAACGATTCTGAGACCTTAGCGCAACGGAAATTTTGCGCTCATTACAACATATGACATAAAAATCAAGCTCCATCAGTTCAGTTGATTAAAAATGGGTGCTCAAGTTTGAGGAGACAGGTTTAACAATAAATTTACCTCGATCCGGCCGACCTAGAACATCGAGGGACCCCGAAAACGTGGAGCGAGTAAAAGCGTCTGTTCGCGACCAGCCTGGGCTTTCAACTCAAAAGCGGTCTAGTGTCCATAACGTGCCAAGAACAACTTTGAAACCAAGCCAAGAACAACTAAATTTTGCTGGTTTTAATCAGCGGTCATGGTTTCAGCAAGATGGTGCCACTTGTCATACCTCTAATGACTCGTTAAGGGCGGCTCGAGAAATTTTTGGCCAAAAATTGATATCGAAGAGAGGTGACATTAACTGGCCGTCTCGTAGCCCAAATCTATCCCCAATGGATTTTTTTCTATGGGGTTACCTCAAAAGTAAAGTTTACAACACTAACCCACAGACTCTTGAAGAATTAAAGGATCGTATTCGCGCAGAAATCCGTAACATTTCATCAAGCACGTGTCAAGCTGTCATCGAAAATTTCCACTCGCGATTGCAGCAATGTCAGAATAATGAAAGAATGCATATGGAAGACGTTATTTTTAAAAAATAAATTGCCATTTTGTATTGTTTTAAAAACCATAAACAGTTTTTACCTATTGCAGTTAGTTTTCTTTTAATCAGCATTTCAAATATAAAAAGACTTATGGTCCACCCTGTATAATTTTTGCATTGCATTTCACAATTCTGGCCACCGGAACAGATAAGTTTGTCGGTCTATACAACATTTCCTCGAGCGTTTCGGATTATTTTATTTTTTGGTTTCGGTGTAATGTAACATTCGTGCGAATGCTCGGCGTTGTGTTACGTTACGGGTAAATGCTTGTCAGCGAATGAGCATTTACCCGTAACATTTCGTTGTACCTGCGTTCATTCCTTTGAAATCGCGTTGGTTTTTAAAAAGGCTGTAATAACAAAATGGCGAATGCTCGATGTTAATATCTCAGAAACCCCACTAGGCACAAATTTTATTTTTGGTGCACATTTGCACAAATTATTCTATATTGTTTCATCTCTAGACGTGCTAACATTTCGCGCTTTCCGCCAGAGTAACGCACGATGTTCTGATTTGCCATCTGACCTCCGTAACCCTCAAGAAAAACCAGGCCTACTTGAAACATAAGACTTTGACTTTAAATAAAAAACCAATAAAACTTTAAAATAATTTATTTATTTGCGTAATAAATGCTTTGGTACATATAGTCTATACATACATAATTCTAATTACAATAAAATGCTGAATGCACATTTTCTTCTAGAAATTTTACAATAATATAAATTATAATTTATTCAACATAAATAATAATATTATTTATTGACAGGTGTTATTTCTTGAACATTCAGATGCTTTACTAATAATAGAATTTATTTTTATGCAAATTAAAAAATAAAAACATCAATTACGTTGGGAAATAAAAACAATATGCAATTCTTACATTTTGAAAATTAAATAGTAAATTTTCTGTACTAAGTAGAAACAACGGCTTTATTTTTTTTAATGTGAGTTCAATTGGCAGACAGACACGCAGCCCACCTGATGGTAAGCGGCCACTGCGACCTATTCCACTGAGGGACACTTCACCAGGAAGCGTCGCTCAATGTGCTGCCAGACTGGAGGCTCATCTGATCTTCGAGCCTTTCATTTCAAGTTTACTGGCTCCCACATTGATAATGCACACGTTACACCAATACACAGAAATATTTCTAGAAAAAAACGTGCAAATTACAATTCGAAATATGAAGATATGAATTGATAATTAACATTAATCTTTCGAGCCCCGGATTACCAGACACAATAGAAAATCTATTGTTACGCGGCACCCGAGTGCCGGTTCGGGATTGAGTGGTTAATGCATTATATTTTCTAGTTCCACTAAAAAGTAGGTACAGTTATTTAAAAAGTCGCTAAAAAAATAAAATAAAACAATCTTCTAAAACACTATAGAAATGCATTGTGACTACACCAGTTAACTGGAAGTGATTGCAGGTGGACAAGTCCATAAAGTACATACTATCCGGTTCAGATGCTATTAGGATAATATCTTTTGGAATGAAGCGAAAAATGACGTCAACTGCGCTTGTCCGTAGCGTTAGCAACGCAAAATAATATCTGTGTATGTGTAAGGCCCTCCACACATGGAGCTACTCAAAAATGACGGAACTAATCAGTAATTAGAATTACAAACTAGTTATAAACTGTAACCTCGCACACGACGCTACTCAAGTTGCAAGGTGTTAGTCACTCCTGTTATTTCTGCTCCCAAATAAACACGTGCAAAGGGCCTAGCAAGAAGAAATATTGGAAAAAAAAATGTCGAGTGGATCGAGCGAAGATGACGTTATCATTGTACTATATGATCTTAACAGACGCCGAAGGAATCGTCGCAGATTTTGGATTCATCCATATTATATTCAAAATAATGTGAACTGCAGATTATCAGTTGCAGCACGAGAGCTGTGTAAATGAACAAATTTAATAATTAAGGCTTGTTCGTTCATTTTTCACAACAAAAACACAGTAAACTCGGGTTACTAGGTAGTAGCTCAGCGACCGGCACGATGCGTCGCGCGCGATCAGTCACCAACGCGTTACTAACTGGTTAGTAACTAGTCCATTGATAGTGTATTTAAAAAAGAGGTAGATATGCCATCCTTTGACGCACGGCGATTAGAATTTGATCCGTCGAGATATACTAAATCTATGTGCTTCACCAACCGTTGACATTATGCGTCTAAAATGATTTGTGTCAATTAACACAATATGAGCGGAGCATTTTTCGAGCGCTAGTGCCGTATCTACCTCTTTTTTAAATACACTATCAATGAACTAGTCGCGTCATGTGCGAACCTCTATTGGCAATGTATGGCGGTGACGCTCAAGAAACTCGTTAGTAATTTGAGTTTGTGATTAGTTTCTTTTGAGTAGCTCCATGTGCGGAGGGCCTTAGTCATCACGCAGTTGACGTAATTTTTCGCTCAATCCCAAAAGGTATAATCCAAATAGCATTTGAATCTGATAGTATAAATAGTATTTAACAATGAATAACCTTATTCCATACAAAATTATTTTTGACGACCAATTTGGCGTAATTATAAGTCACATATTTGTACGAATAAAATTATTCACTGTTACAAACTTAATAACAAACCTATATAGATAAATTAACCAGCCTGTTTAATGTCCCACTGCAGGGCAAAGGCCTCCATCCTTGAAATCAAGTTATCGCTACAATGATGGGTACCGGCTTAATCACCACGCTTGCCAAATGCTAATTAGTGATGATAGACCACGAATTTGTTGACAAGATCAAAAATATGTAATTTTTGTTAGAGGCGGCAAACGAGCCAACGGGTCGCCTGATGGTAAGCAATCACCGCCGCCCATGGACATCTGCAACACCAGAGGGATCGCTGATGCGTTGCCGGCCTATGGGAGGTGTGGGCCTCCGGCACTCTCACAAACCAGACGAAACACAATAGTAGTCAGTATTATTTCACGCTGGTGTTAGGGGCCGTCCATTAATCACGTGAGGCTCAAAAGGGGGGGGAGGGGGTACGGAAAACATCACGAAACATCACGAGGGGGGAGGGGGGGTCTCGTTAGACATCACGTGTATTAATTTTATTTATTTTTTGTCAAAAAGCGCTATTTCTGAACCGAAATGACTTTTAATTGCCCCAACGCATGAAGGTTTCATGAGAATGCCTTATGACCTGTATTGCCCTAGCCTGCAGAAGGATTGTAAGCTTCTTGTGGAAAGTATATGTCAGCAGTGTGGGCAGTACTTCTGCACTAAAAAAAGAGCAAAAGAGTGCCATGGGCACCATACTGCCCACGACACTGAAACTGTTCGGCCCACGCGTATCCTCACGCTACGAGGGAGGGAGGTTCTCTGCGTAGTGCGCGAGGATGATGGTGCCGAGTGGCTTGACGAAACCGAAGTTAATATGTCACAAACCTCTCAGCCAATAACAACTGCCAGTGAAGAAGAAGCTTTACCAGTTGTAACCTTAAATGAAAGTCTTGCCACTCCGTGGGACGAAGACAACATTAATTAATTATTCATTAATTTTATTACAAATACATATAAATATTTTTCGAATCAAAACGCCATTTTTTTTAATATTTTTTTCCAGTCAAAAATAGCCTTTACATAGACTTCCAAAAAAATACACGTGATCCAGAGGGGGGGAGGAGGGGGTGGTCCTAAACCTCACCAAATATCACCAGGGGGGAGGGGGGGGTCAAAAAATGAGAAAAACGACCTCACGTGATTAATGGACGGCCCCTTATGTGAGAGGTTGGTACTTCCCCGGACGAGCCGGCCCATTCGTAATTTCGTACTGTAAAACAGCATGGCTCTACCACTATTATATGTAAACGGATTATTACAATACGCACGTAGAAAAATCTATTTATACTTTTCGAGATTCGAACCGTGGACTTCAAGCATTTGAAACGACGTTCTAAACCAGTAAGAAACCACAGACTATTTTATTTTTACAGCAATGGGCGATTTTCTGACAGCCCGTTTTGTTAGTTCTCAATAGATGGCGCCATTCCACCTATGCACGTTTTGTTTATATCAGATGTCATTTTCATTCCCAAAAAAATTACAATTGGCGGGATTGTTAATAAAAAACACAAAGCAAGCCATTAATTATGAAGAAGATGAAGAATGAGTCAAGATTATGGCTCCTAGATACAAAACCAGAGGTAACAATAGATGTACATACTTTGTTCAACGCCATCTAGTGCAGCTTTTGGAGCCTTTTTTTTAAAATGGCCTGTCAGAAAATCGCCCATTAACTATATAGGTTTATTATTATTAAAATATGGCAGACAAGGACTAATACGTTCTAGATTTTGAGCTAAAATAACCTAGACAGACAGATGTTACATACTAAATAGACAATAACACTTTGGTCTAGAAAACAATAAGTACAGGTCCCGGCAAACTACTTGAAATAGGGTGGGGACTGCGCAAAACACGATTCTTTAAATGCCTACGCGCTATTGGTCAGAAGCATACGCATGACCAATAGCGCGCGCGGGCGACGGCAGATTCGCGCGCGCTACTGGTCATGCGCAAGTGCTCATGCGAGTGAACTTCCCCCACTCCGTCAACCGATCAAGAAGTTTGCCGGAACGTAGAATACAGTTCTATTTTTAACGTGGGAGTATTCTTAAAAACTAAAATACTAAAAATAAAAATATACAGACTAATTCTAAATTTTGACTTTAAAAAAAATTATCAACATTTTTTTCACGGAGCAAATTATTTCATTATATATATATTGAAATGAAACTAAAATTTATCACCACGCTCGCAAAATGCGGGTTGAAGATCACAAACCCGAGCTTTTTTCATAAAACTGAAAAGTACCGTAGCTGGGTACTGAACACAGGTCCTCTGCGTCTTAAGCCAATATTTCTTTTATTATAATACTTCAGTTGGCAGACAGGCACGCAGCCCACCTGATGGTAAGCGGCCACTGCGGTCTATTCCATTGAGGGACACTTCACCAGGAAGCTCAATGTGCTGCCAGACTGTAGACTCTGATCTTCGAGCCTTTGATGTCAAGTGTACTGGCTCCCACATTAATACTGCCGGAACACAGCTGTTATGCCAGATTTCACCTGTGGGGGTGGTAGCTAGCCAGTCGGACTCTGAAAAAGCCCTTCCACCAACCAGACCCAAGGCGGGAATCGAACCCACGACATCCGTGTTTTATACCCGAGCGGCTTAGCTACTGTTCCACGGAGGCGGTCAAAAATGATGATGAATGATGAAATATCTCTCAATAGAATAGGCTGCAGTGGCCGTTTACCAAAACGTGAGTTCATTGCCTGTTAAAACAAAATTGCCAAAGCACTTTGCAATCAGAGTACTATAGTCGAGTCATTTTAATAGGTCACACGTGACAGTTCATTTATGCAAAGAAAAATATACCTTACGCTAAAGGAATAAAACTCAAGAAAACAACATTATTTATTTAGAAAATTAGACTCTACTCCTTATGTACATAAGTAGCACTTTTCTTTGCATAAATGAATGTGGTCTATTAAAATAATAATAATATATATCTCTGGACATTATCCACACAGCGCCATCTAGCCCCAAACTAAGCATTAGCTTGTGCTATGGGTGCCAGACAACGGATAAACATTACTTATATACTTTTTTTTGTAAATACATACATATTATACATAGAAACACCCAGACCGATACAAACAGACATGTTCATGCACACAAATGTTTGTACCGTGCGGGGATCGAACCCGCGACCTCTGGTGTAATAGCCGACTTCTCGACCATTACACCAAATGACTCGACTATAGCACCACCATCCAGGAATTGGTAAGTCCAGTTATTACATTGCAGCGACTGTCATCTGACCTCCGTAACCCTTGGACAGGGGAACCAGACCAATTGGATAATGGCTAATATTATTATAAATAATACAAAAAAATATCATAAATGACAGCTAATACATACAATTATTATTTTTTACAATTGCTAAGTCAAATAGCATTCTGCTCACAATTTCTTCATCAAAAACGGTCCAGCCGCTTTGACGAAAAAAAATATATAAATACAAAGTTTTGACACTTTCAATCGCAGAATAATTCTTAATTTAAAAAAAAAAGTATATATTTTACCCAAGTAATATATTAGGTATAAAAGTCATCGCTTACTGGCTTAATCACCACGCTTGCCAAATGCGGATTGGTGATCACTAACCCGAGTTATGTTCGTACAATCCGGTATGTATTTTGCCCTACCCGGGAAACGAACTCTGGAACCTGAGTTCACGGGCATATACTTTAAGCACTAGACAAACCATTTATACTAATATATTACTTGGGCTACTAACATATAAAAAATACCTAAATAAATACATACATTGCTTTTTAATATAAATATTAGAATCTACTACATATTTTATTACTTTTTGTTTCAAAATATGACAAAAATAATATATACATAATAGTATTATCTTAGTCTTAATATACATATAGATTACATACTCATACACAGAACTTATATTAATAGTGCTAGAAAAGACAAAATCTAAAAGCAAAAAGAAATTCCAGTTTAGTAATTAGTATAGTGGGATACTGGTACAGGCAGTAGCGTAGCGATGGGGGGGGCGGTTCGCCCCGGGCGGCACTTTTTAGGGGGCGGCAGAATTGCCTTCCGCCCCGGGCGGCTGATAACCACGCTACGCCACTGGGTACAGGCTCCGGCAAACATCTTGAATATCGGGTGGGGATGCGCAGAACACTAATTTCGACACGCCTGCGCGCTATTGGTTAGAAGCATACCTCTGACCAATTGCGCGCGCTGGCGTTCGGGAGATTCGCGCGCGCTATTGGTCACGCGCAAGTAGCTCTCCGTCGACCGATGTTCAACAAATTTGCCGGTACCTGTATTTACCACTAGCTCGGTGGTGTCGGAAAACATCGTAAGGAAACCTATATTATGTTAGAACTGCCTCCGTGGTGGTGGTCGTGGGTTCGAATCCCGCGGGGAGCATCACTTTGTGTTGTTTCCAGTTTGGTTAGGACATTGCAGGCTTGAATCACCTGAATGTCTGACAAGAATGATGATTCCGTGCTTCGGAAGGCACGTTAAGCCGTTGGTCCTGCGCCTGATCTCTCTTCGGTCGTGTCAGACTGCTGTCCCACCGTGTTATGAGAGTGAGGGAATAGGGAGTGCACCTGTGCTTGCGCACTCACTTACACTATAATATATCCTGCGTGGTTGGCTGATCTTAAAAGATCGGCCGCCGTAGCCGAAAACTCGGCTAGGAGGACATTATCTATATGTATAAAACTCAAAGGTGACTGACTGACTGACATAGATATCTATCAACGCACAGCCCAAACCACTGGACGGATCGGGCTGAAATTTAGCATGCAGGTAGATGTTATGACGTAGGCATCCGCTAAGAAAGGATTTTGATCAATTCCCACGGGAACGGGAACCACGCGGGTGAAACCGCGGGCGGCCGCTAGTTACACATATGTTAGAAAAAAAGATTACTCTTAATACAAGTTCTGTGGTGCCTATTACATAATCAACTATTTGTTAGTTAAGATATATGGTAGATATGTAGCATGTTTCGTTTTTGAACATTTTAATAGTACTTCAATAACGTATTTGACAAAAAAAATATATATTTGCGTTTTATATAGTTTATTTAGTAAACAGCACTAAGCTTTTTAAAATTTTGAAATATCTTTTGTATTATCGGAGTTAGAGAGTTGTAAACTTCACGATTAGACAAGGAGAGCGCTACATGCATGTGACGTCACATAACAGTAGCACCATACACGCGCCATATCAAATGTTGTTTTAGAAAGAGACAGATATACTGGAAATGAATTGCTTTGTTACTCACTTGATTTTTAACCGATTTTAAATATTTTTTAAATGATATTATACTTCTGTGTTGTATAATCGAATACAGTCACAAAATATTATAATTTCAACTATTGTCAAATACCCTATTGGCAGACAGGCACGCAGTCCACTTGATGGTAAGCGGCCACTGCGGCCTATACCATTGAGGGACGCTTCACCAGGAAGCGTCGCTCAATGTGCTGCCAGACTGTAGACTCATCTGATCTTCGAGCCTCTGAATTCAAGTGTACTGGCTCCCACATTAATACTGCCGGAAAACAGACAGAGCTGTTATGGCGGCAGATTTCACCTGTGGGGGTGGTAGCTAGCCACAGTCGGACGAAAAAGTTCTACCGCTAACCAGACCCAAGTCGGGAATCGAACACACATTTCGTTCAAAAACGAAACATACACACAATATATTGCGCAATTCCAAATGTTTCATACAATATATATCTTCCTAGACTGTGCGTTTAAATTACTGCTAAATCCAGATTTACTATAACCATAAAGTATAGACTTTTAACCATAGAGTAAGGAATTATGTCATGTCGAGTACACCCCAAGTCTTTTTTTTATTGCAATTTGTAACAAGACGAGCAGATCGTACACCTGATGGTAAGCGCCACGTCTGCCCTTAGACAGTTCAGTGCCAAACAGTAACTAAGCAGTTACTGTCCGGCACCGCCCTGCGCCCGCTACACCGAGACGACAGTTATTACGTCTCATATACCCAGTAATTTCACTAGCTTCAGTGCCCTTTCCCCGAAACACAGAAAACCGAATTTTCAAAATCTTGACATTTCAAATAGCAAAATAGCTGTAAACTAGGGGTCGGCAACCATTTAAGTCAGAAGTTCCAAAAATTTAAAATTACAAAATTTTAAAGTTTTAAAGGAGCCAACATTTTTTTTCTTGCCAACAATAAAAACGACTTGTATAAATAAAGAGTTGTGATAAAAAACCGCAGCTTCACATTCAAAGAGCCGCTGGTTGCCGACCCCTGACATAAATTATTACTTCATAGATTTTTTTTATTTATACTACGTCAGTTGGCAGACAGACACGCAGCCCACCTGATGGTAAGCGGCCACTGCGGCCTATTCCATTGAGGGACACTTCACTAGGAAGCGTCGCGTCGCTCAATGTGCTGCCAGACTGAAGATTGGGGGTGTGCCCTAACAAGACACTGAATTTGCGACCTCATCCCAAAGGAAACATTTGAAAAGTCCCTAAGAAGAACACTTTTAATAATCGGTGGTTAGAGTAGAGAGCATTATATTAAAAACCAAATAGAAAATACTGAAAAACACAGTTATACTTTTTATAAAGTACATATTTTGCCCGACCTTTACAATAAAAAACCTCGCCATATTGCGGAAAAATATTGGAACTTTTCTTCAAGTGGCAACAATCAAATAAAAAAACAATAAGATGTCATTCATTATTGCTGTATGTCAAAATGTGATGTCAATTGTCAACCGTGCCTTGTTTCTATTGGATATTTTGAGTTATTTGTGAGTATAACCATAGCAACCAAGTGTTGCTATAACCATTGCTAATGTGGCGACTCCAGAGCAGGTTTTTTATTTTCTTGGTCAGGCTTTAAATAGTATAACTGTATTTATTTATAATAAATAATTATAGATTGCATTGATTTCAGATCTAATGTATTTTAAATGTAAAATAAGACGGAAAATATGTAGCCAAATACGTACAGTCGACCAAATAATTTTTAACACAATAGTTACGTGCCAACTTCGAGTAGTACAGTCCTGTTCCTAGTTCCTGTACTAGGTCGTAGGTTCGATTCCAAATTAGGTATTGGGTGTTCTGAGAACTTCCTACCGTAAGAGTATTTTCATGTGTCCAAGAATTGTTTCTAAATTATATAGTCGACTGTACATTATATACTTTAAGTAAAAAATTGTACATAATCATTATACCTGCTAATAAGTAAAAAAATACAAAAAAAATATTGCTAACTCTACCGGTACCGATAAACCGGTAAAAACCGGTAAACGCGATTTCGAAACGATACACTTCCGAAATTCGTTCCTAATTATTATTATTTTCTTACATCACCGGAACAAAAACCGGTATTTTTTAATTGTACTAATGAAAAGAGATAGGAACACTTATATACGAATATTGCGATCTCTATAGTTAAAATACAACTATTTTTACCGATTAAATATTATAAAATTTCCGGTACTGCTTAGCTAAGAGATCTAAATACCGATTAGTGACTTAAAGATTCAATTTACATCCCCCCATTTAGGGTCTGGGTGTTCACAGATGTTTCTAAAGGCCCATCCAATATACGCGGCCACTACGGCTATTCCATTGAGGGACACTTCTGTAGGCTCATCTGATCTTCGAGCCTTAGATTTCAAGTGTACTGGCTCCCACATTAATAGTGCCCATAAAGAGGGGAATGGGGGGGTCATACAGACAAACATGAACAAAAACTAATCTACAAATATTTTTTTCTAGAACCGGTGTTTACATGAAACCATTACTGACCGGTACTTTACAATTTACCGGGAAATTACAGGTATTTTCCGAAACTTGATACAGCTTTATATTTTTCTATCGCCTTTATCAGTCAAGTACCTAAACTGGTACTATGAGGACTTTTCATCTTACCGGTTTATCAATATTATTGAAAATTTTAGATAACATTCCACCTACCGGCCTTACTAACAAAATATTATTAACCGGTACTAGCAAGCAACTTACCGGTTCTCTAAAAAAAACATAAAACGTTCCATTTCCATCACGACCTGCCGATGTTCACACAAACTCGACCGGTACTAACCGGTTTTTACACGTACCGGTACATTACCGGTTTTCTTTGGTTACCAAGTGTAAAGCGACACATTCCAGCGTGTTGGATAAACGGACAGACGATATTATTGTTACCGATTTGTTACCGGTTTTCTTTAGTTGGTTGACGTTTCCTTCCTACCGGTAAATGAGACGATGGACCGGATCCCTTTCACTGAAGTCTGAAACAAAAAAAATCTTGCTGTTATAAGCATAATTAAATTAAATTATTAAATATCTCTGGACATTATTCACACAGCGCCATCTAGCCCCAAACTAAGCATTAGCTTGTGCTATGGGTGCCAGACAACGGATAAACATTACTTATATACTTTTTTTTTGTAAACACGTACATATTATACATAGAAACACTCAGACCGATACAAACAGACATGTTCATGCACACAAATGTTTGTGTGGGGATCGAACCCGCGACCTCTTGGTGTAATAGCCGACTTCTTAACCATTACACCAATGGAATTAATGGAATAGGCCGCTGTGGCCGCTTACCATCAAGTGGGCTGCGTGTCTGTCTGCCGGCGTAAATATATTTAATAATATATTTTACCTTTTTCTTCGATCCGTTTAGGTATTCCTTATACATTTCCGAGCGTAGGTACCGCGAATAACTGTCTGACTTCATAAGATGGTAAACATGGGCCTAGAAAGAGACAAAACATTTTATTTCCCCAAATCTATCTTTCTCAATCTTCCATAATATTTTAAAGGTGGGTGAAGCACTTTAGTCTTTTTTTTTTTGGAGGAAAATGCGTAGGTATATAACCGCAGGCTAGCTAGACCTGCGGCCGTGTGTGGGACTCGAGACTAAAGTGTCCACTACCCACTAAACTCCCCCGGTTCCCCTGCACACTAGATTGGGATTCGCGGTAGTGATCACCATCAGAATGTCACACGTGCTCGTTTGCCTCACTTTTTTAATTAAATAATACAGTAGAATCCGTTTATTATGACTCCGCGTATATTGACCAACCGGTTATTATGACGTAATTACTCTAAGAAGTTTGGTTTTCATATAAAATTCTTTGTGAAAATGTCGGATATAATAACTTCCCTAGTTCCCTTACAGTGACATGTCGCTTATTATGACCCATTTTTTAATAAATTATGTCCGGTTATAAAGACCGACATGATTCGTAATGTTCGTTGATTCCCGACTATGTTCGGCACGCGGCTCGTTTTTGTTTTGAATCTCAGTAAGTAATTGACACGTGAAGGTCACGCATTGTTTTTAGTGATATCCTGTGAAAAAAATAACATCTCAACGCTGCACTGTAAAGCATTTACGATTGAGGGGGAAAGATGCAAGATTATATGCATAAGCAGATTATAAAATGGAGAATCTAACTCATCCAACCGCATCAAGCAATCGTTCAATAATTGAAACCATTTGGTTTTAAAACATTTAAATTTAACGGTTCGAAAATTGCGACAAGAAATTAACGCATTATTTCAATCTTTTAAAATTATTAGAAACAACGGAATAAAACATTTTGTTTACAAAACGCTTTGTATGACGTCCGTTTATTACGCGTTTGTCGATTCCCTTCGATACATTATAAACGGATTCCACTGTATAAATAAAATTCAAAATAAATTATGGACATCACAAATCATCGAAAACAAATTGTAAATTACTCAACGAAAACGATCCCGCGGTGAGTAATACGGTACCGCAATAGATGTGGCTTCTGAATCTGTATCTGAATTCTCACCTGAGCTTGATCGAAACAGTATCTATCTGCCGTCCCGGACTCCACTTTCACACGCGTTAATTCCCTGAAAATAAGGGTAAGTGATATTAACTCAAATACAACCATGGCCTAGTTTACCTATTAAAAAAAGTACTTAAAAAGTCACTATCGTGTTGAATTCAAAGCCTGACCAAGAATATAAAAAACCTCGCCATATTGCGGAAAAATATTGGAACTAATTTCTTCAAGTGGCAACAATCAAATATTAAAAAAATAAGATGTCATTCATTGTTATTCTGTCAAAGTGTGATGTCAAGTGTCAAGCGTGCCTTGTTACTATTGGATATTGTGAGTTATTCGTGAGAGTAACCATAGCAACCCAGTATTGCTATTACCATAGCATAAGTGGCGCCTCCAGAGCAGGTTTTTTATATTCCTGGCCAGGCTGTAATTAATGTTTTGGTGTTTAATAATGATTTAAATTCATTCTCACCTGCTAGCAGCGTCGATGTTGACAGGCGACGCCGCGTCGGAAGCCAAGTATTCCTTCCATATCTCCTTAGCTCTCGCTGCGACGCGACGGATGGGTTGTGCCTTAAGATCCTGAACTGCTAGCCAGAATCTGGGGAATTAGTATAATAAATTAATAATATATAAAAAAAAAAATTATTGTTAACATTTTGATTGGCCTCTTTTTTTATACTTTGTCAGTTGGCAGACAGCCACATAGTCCACCTGATGGTAAGCGGCCACTGCGGTCTATTCCATTGAGGGACACTTCACCAGGAAGCTAAATGTGCTGCCAGACTGTAAGCTCGTTTTATCGTAGAAACTGTGATTTCAAATGTACTGACTTTCACTTTTTTTATTTTTTTATGGATCATCTTAAAAGCTAACAGAATGAATTTACCGGAACACAGTCACACCTGGTATGGCAGCAAATGTGCAAACTAATGACTGAACTACAGAACTAGTGACCAAATGAGTGACCGAACGAGCGAACTAATGAGCGACCGAATGAGTGGTAGAATATCTGTTCCGGTGGCAAAAATTGGAACTATAATGACATTGTCAATTGTTACAAATAATTAAGAAATTAATTATTTTATTTGGTTATTCCAAAGTGAATTGTTAATATTGAGAAATAAATTTAATAAAAATTTTTATTTCACAATAAAAATGTCTTTTTATTATCATTCTACGTCTTTGTCAAAAACAATAATTATTAAAATATTAAATTCACATTTTGATCACTTTTTGCACACTTGGACAATAAAATTATTTTTACTTCCAAAAGTGCAAAAATGATATTTCAGCAATACTAAAACGACAATAGCGATGACGCCACCGGAACAGATAAGTTTGTCGGTCTATACCAGACGAGTGAGCGAACTAGTGAGCTAATGAATGACTGACTGAATGGTAAACAAATAATTGAACGAATGAATGACTTACTTAAGATTCTCTCCGCTAAACTCTTTAGATAAGAACCGCGCGAAGTGGTCCCGGCCCGCGGGGTCCTGCAGCAGCTCGCGCAGGCCGAACGCCCAGCGCCGGACGCGCCGGAGCGGCAATGGGTCTTTGCTGGAACAATCATACGACTGTTAACTGTGTTCAATAATAATAATAATAATAAATATCCCAGGACATTATTTACACAGCGCCATCTAGCCCCAAACTAAGCATAGCTTGTACTATGGGTACTAGACAACGGATAAACATTACTTAAATACTTTTTTTTTTGTAAATACATACATATTATACATATAAACACCCAGACCGATACAAACAAACATGTTCATGCACACAAATGTTTGTACCGTGCGGGGATCGAACCCGCGACCCTTAGTGTAATAGCCGACTTCTCGACCATTACACCAAGCGGCTCATTTATCTACATCCATACCCTAATATGTCTTTTTTATAGTCAGGATCGATGAGCAAACGCCCTACATTTAGATATAAGTATCTGTGGCTGCATCGTAATGTTTACATTTTAGTATCGGTAACCGATACTTTAATTACGTTCAAATTTCGAACGTCTTCTTAAAAAGTAAAAATTAATGAATTTGAAGCTAACATATGTAAGCAAAACATCTTGATGTATTTTCAAAGGTACCAGGAGAGCATAACCGCAGCGTAACTATTCATTAAATCAAAGAGTTTGAAAGACGCGAGCTAGCCTAGCTTCTTGTTCTTCTCTGCTCTCCTGGTAGGTACTACGGATTATATTCCACGCGGTTTCACATCGATCCTGACTTTAAAATAGACATTTATCGTATGAATGAAGATAAAGTTATGTATGTGACTGTACATAATTAGGCATTAAAATGACCCTCATTATGCAGCAGTCACATAAATAACTATTTACACACAATGCATAAGACAGGAAATATTAGACAGTACATAAAAAAAAATGAAAACGACAAGAACAAAAAACCGGCCAAGTGCGAATCGGACTCGCCCATGAAGGGTTCCGTATCAGCAAGTATCATCATAATATAAAAGTTCTTGTAGTTCTTTGTAAGTTTGATCGACGTTTTTATATTTGAGTTGATTGAATGAGAGGAAAATTGCGGTTTACGATTAATGACGTTTAAAAAAAAACTAATTACTTGATCTCGTTCAAACCAATTTTCAATGAAAGTTTGCATGGTAATGTACATCATATATATTTTTTAGTTTTATCGTTCTCTTATTTTACAAGTTAGAGGGGGGGTGACCAACATTTTACCACTTTGGAAGTGTCTCTCGCGCTAACTATTCCGTTTAGAAAAAAATGATATAAGAAACCTTATTATCATTTTTAAAGACCTATCTATAGATACCCCACACGTAAGGGTTTGAAGAATTTTTTTTTTTTGAGTTTCAGTTCTAATTATGGGAAGCCCCAAAAATGTATAAACTAATTACTTGATCTCGTTCAAACCAATTTTCAATGGAAGTTTGCATAATAATGTACATCATATATTTTTTTTTAGATTTATCGTTCTCTTATTTTAGAAGTTACAGGGGGGGGGGACCAACATTTTACCACTTTGGAAGTGTCTCTCGCGCAAACTATTCAGTTTAGAAAAAAATGATATAAGAAACCTTATTATCATTTTAAAAGATCTATCCATAGATACCCCACACGTAAGGATTGGATGAAAAAAATTTTTTTGAGTTTCAGTTCTAAGTATGGAGAGCCCCCAAAATTTATTATTATTTTTCTATTTTTGTATGAAAATCTTAATGCGGTTCACAGAATACATCTACTTACTAATTTTCAACAGTATAGCTCTTATAATTTTGGTAAAAAGTGGCTGTGACATACGGACGGACGGACAGACAGACAGACAGACAGACAGACAGGCAGACAGACAGACAGACATGACGAATCCATAAGGGTTCCGTTTTTTGCCATTTGGCTACGGAACCCTAAAAAGAGGAACAATCATTGAGTTACAATTACTACGTATAGAGAGGCTATACGAAACAAAAAATGTGTCGCAAAATGATGACCTGGACTGACTGATGTATTTGCTACAGCGGATGTCGTCTAACCAAACTATAAAACTTGCAGCGCTTTATATTGCTTACAGAGTATATTTCTCTGGCGAACAAAACGTCGTAAGCGCCATGCAAAGCAAGGCGCTTACGCGTTTTGTTCGAAATGCCTATCTCATAGATCTTGAATGAGTTGTTGCCGTAACCATGGTAACGGCAACAAAGCATCGCGCAAAAATTTTGTTTGCGGTGTCAGTTCTATACGCTAGTAATTGTAGTTCAATGGGAACAATGCATAATTAAATTTTGTGTGGCCAATAGGTTACTACTGAAGCCAAAGATTACTTTAGATAGCAAACTCTAGTGTGATTGGCTCTAATAATCGCTCTCTATTTGTCACTCTCTCTTTATCTTTATCGCTCTCAATTTTCTCTCCCTCTTTATCTTTATTGCTCCCTATTTCTATCTCTATCTATCTCTCCATTTGTGTATGAGTTTGTGAGAGGGTGTATGTACTTACCACTGCTTCTCCTGTTCCCACAGTTCGGTAGTGTCGCTGATCCAGGGGTTGGGCCACTCGGGCGGAGTCAGGAATGCGTCGTACTCCATGTACTGCTCGCAATACGCTATGAACCTGGGACAATGCGGAAAAATTAGTACTACTGTTATCCTACTAATCCTACTAATATTATAAATGCGAAAGTCTGAATGTTTGTATGGTTGTTGTTACTCAATCACGCCTAAACGGCTGATCGGATTTAGATGAAATTTGGCACACGTATTTAAATAGTTTATAAACCCGATTAGGACATAGGCTACAAAATTCATACGGGAAACGTCTCATTCCCACAGGATTTTTGAAAATAGTAATTATTTATGTGGCTGTTGCATAATGAGGGTCATTAAAATACGAATGTGGTTTTATAAAACGAACGAAGTGAGTTTCATAAAAGGATCACATGAGTATTTTAATGCCTAATTATGTACAGTCACATACATAACTTTATCTTCATTCATACGATAATATGTCTATTTTAAAGTCAGGATCGATGTGAAACCGCGTGGAATATAATCCGTAGTACCAGGAGAGCAGAGTTACAAGAAGCTGGCCCGTTACTAATTAGTGTGGACCGGCGCAGTCGCTTGTTAGCCTAGTTAGGCCCTGCCGGCTGCGGCTAGCTCGCGTCTTTCAAACTCTTTGATTTAATGAATAGTTACGCTGCGGTTATGCTCTCCTGGTACCTTTGAAAATACATCAAGATGTTTTGCTTACATATGTTAGCTTCAAATCCATTAATTTTAACTTTTTAAGAAGACGTTCGAAATTTGAATGTAATTAAGGTACCGGTTACCGATACTAAAATGTAAACATTATGATGCAGCCACAGATACTCATATCTAAATATAGGGCGTTTGCTCATGGATCCTGACTATAAAATAGACATATTAGGGTATGGATGTAGATAAAGGTAATTACGCGCGGATGAAACCGCGGGCGGAAAGCTAGTATTTTTTTTCTATATTTACGAAAAAGAATATAGAACCACAAAATATGTCTCTCTACAAGGCAAAGGCCTACACCCTCTAGTCCCTCTACCTTTAAAATCAAGTCATCGTTACAATAAATCGGTACTGGTTAAATCATCGAGTTTTTCAAATGCGGATTGGTCTATAAACCCGAGCTGTGTCTGAAAAACCGACACGTTAGCTTGAATTGCCGGGAATTTAACCCTATCCCTATCTAGGCGTTCATGACTCGATTTGAAAAACAATACCAGCCGATACAATAAACGCCTATCATAATAATAACAGCAAACTCACATCTCAGCAACTTTGCTAACTCGAACGTTCCTTCTCTCGATGCGCGCGCGCAGCACGGCCACCTGCTTGCGCGCCGCTTCGATCTGCTGCTCGATGCTGCCGCAGGGCTTCGGCTTGCTGCTGGCCGCTTCGCTGGACGATACGGTTATCTCTGGCTGGGATGGTTCGCCTGGAGAGTTGAGTAATTTAGGTAAACCAGTTGGCAATGTTTTAAGATTTTTTTTTTAGCCTAACCCGAAATAAAAAACCTGCTCTGTAGGCGCCACATTATCTATGGTTATAGCAACACTTGGTTGCTATGGTTATACTCACTAATAACTCACAATATCCAATAGTACCAAGGCACGGTTGACAATTGACATCACACTTTGACAGACAGCAATAATGAATAATATCTTATTGTTTGTTTATTTGATTGTTGCCACTTAAAATCAAAATCAAAAATCAAAATTAAAATATTCTTTATTCATGTAAACTTGTATCAAGTATTTATGAATCGTCAATTACAGAGTGACTCTACCACCGGCTTCGGAATGCAGTCATCTGCCGAGAAGAACCGGCAAGAAACTCGACAGTTACTCTTTTTCATCGCCATGTTTGTTAACAATTTGATTGTTACAATTACTGATTAGTTTTAGAATACCAAGCCATACAGTATAAAGTATAAGAATGAGACTATAATCGAGAAAAATCCGTGAGCCCTGGAAGACCAGTGCCCAAAGGTGGCACCTGCAGCACAAGTATGACGTATGTGCCAGCCATAATTTCACTCAACCATATTAGAGGGAATGTAACCACTAAAAAATTAGTTTCAATAATTTTCCGCAATATGGCGAGGTTTTTTATTTTATTGGACGGGCTATAGTACTATGTCTCTATATGGTCAAGAAATATTTTCATATATTATGTTATTATAATATTATCCTTATTCTTACTAATAATAAACTAAGAGAAGCCTATGTTTAGCAGTGGACATCTTTCGCATCACGATAATGATTATGGGCCAATGACGTTCAATATGCAACTAGAATCCCATTCACGCTCAAATATTGTCCGAAGCAAAAGTCTGCCCACGCAACTATTGGGCAGTTTTCATTTAGTTGTATACAATTGACATTAAACACTAAATGCCACGAGATAAGGTGTTAATTTGAACGAATGTGTTAATGTCATCTGTGTCAACGCCGCTCGGACGTTTTTTGAGGAATTTTTCTTAGAGATTGGGTATCTAGTTGTATATTGAACGTCATTGTTATGGGCACTCACCATTCTCCTTAACGGAATTCTCAGCGTTTTTCTTCTGTATTTGTTCTTCACTTTCTTGTGCATTCGTGATTGTTACTATCGGGTTATTCTGAAATTAACATATACATTTATTGTGGTTGTTAGTTGTGTTGTTTAGTGAATGACAATTATAATAAATAATAAGAAATATCTCTGGACATTATTCACACAGCGTCATCTAGCCCCAAACTAAGCATTAGCTTGTGCTATGGGTGCCAGACAACGGATAAACATTACTTATATACTTTTTTTTTGTAAATACATACATATTATACATAGAAACACCCAGACCGATACAAACATACATGTCAAAGTCAAAGTCAAGAAATTCTTTTGCACGTCATAAACTTTTTTTCCTACCAGCACTTCGACGTGAATTAATGGCCTGCTGCTGAGAAGAAGTGCCGCAAGAAACTCAACAGTTATGATAGCCTTTTTTCAATAATTTTGTGTTGTACAACATGTTCATGCACACAAATGTTTGTACCGTGCGGGGATCGAACCCGCGACCTCTGGTGTAATAGCCGACTTCTCGACCATTACACCAAACGGCTCGTCGGCGGCGCTTACTAATGCTCGAGGTTTAAAGCAGTAGCGTAGCCATGATCTAATGAGGGTTTTTTAGAATAACAAATCCAAAAAAAAAAAAAATTTTTTTATACGGGTAAAAATCAAAATAATTGTACCTAGAGTCAAAATTTTTGTCCAACACCTTCATTGCGTAATTGTGAGAAAGATTCCAAATCTGAAATGTTTTATGAATATTTTTCCAGCAGCTTGGTTTACTTATTATAACTTAAGCTTATAATTTTGTTATTTAATCAAATAGTTATGGAATATGAGCTAAGAAAACAAACTATTATTTTTTCATCTCATACAAAATAAGGATGTCCATTTGCTACCTTTGTCTAGAAAAATGTGAACAACTCTTTCGTAAATACACGTACAGGCAAATTATGAACTTTGATCTTTAGATTAAAGGACAGACTAACCGTGACTTGCGTTGAGGTCGTATTCAGCTTATTGTTTGTTTTTTTACATTGATTTAAAGAGATGTCCAAGGTTTTGTAACATGTGAGTAACAATGCGTGAGTAACGGTATTTGGGACTTTAAAATTGCAATAACTACCGTTGAAATGTTTTTTTCGGTTCTGGCATTCCCGGACTTCCATTTGGTGTTAAAAAATAAACAAAACGCCTGTCTTTGCCAGAGTTACATGAGGTTACGTAAATGAGGTCGTAAAATTAACATTGAAAACCTGTAAAAAACGACAGGATTATAATATGTAAGGTAAGTGAAGTTGTATATTAATATAAGTGTATTCGAAAGAACTAATTGTTGTGATTGTAAAATGGCAATTACATTGTTTGCAGGCTTTGTGGTTATGATGTTATGTTTACTGAGATGTAGTAAAACATCAATATTTACTTACATGTGAATAACGTTACGTGTCCCACCATGGCAAAGACTCGTCCACATTGGGGTTCGTTATTCACAATTTCGTTACTCACAATGTTCGTTTTTAATCAACTTCAAAAAAAAAAGGAGGAGGTTTTCAATTCGACTGTATTTTTTTTTCTGTTTGTTACCTCATAACTTTTTACTGGGTGGACCAATTTCGATGATTCTTTATTTATTTGAAAGCTAGTGCCTGCCGTGTCGTCTCATTTCAATCTCGGAAAAAGGGGAGCAATGGAAGGGGTGGAAATAGGGGATGAAAGTTTGTTTGAAATCGTCATTTACAGGGATAAAACCGTAAAATTTAGGTACGCCTAAACGGTTTTAGATGTTTGGCACTAAACTTTTGACTTTTTTACCCTTGTCCACGGTTCTCTACGGTCCACGCAGACGAAGTCGCGGGCAGCCACTAGTTTTAATACGATGGGAGAATATTATCTTGTAAGAATTTACCTTCATGTTACATGTGAGTAACATTTTCAACATGTGAGTGACGTTACATATGAATGCCATGTGAGTTATGGTACAATTAATTTGAAAACAACCCATACTAAGTCAGTTGGCAGACAGACACGCAGCCCACCTGATGGTAAGCGGCCACTGCGGCCTATTCCATTGAGGGACACTTTACCAGGAAGCGTCGCTCAATGTGATTGTTTTATTTTGACGGAAGACGTCAAACCGCCATCATGAATGACAAAATGAACCAATCACGTTTTAGTTGGACATTATGGCTACGTAGCGCCATCTAGCGAATATTTTATTCCGAAACACTCTCATTGTTTACGTCATGTTGTTGTATTTCTCTAAAACATATTCTGGTCCTCACCTTAAGATTGTGTTGCAACAGTAAATCCTGTGCTTGCCGCAACCTCTTCGCCTTGATAGCGTTGATGCGGGACAGCTTCCGAGGGTCCAGCTCCGTCGTGTTCACGCAGCCCGGCTGGAAGTACAGAGATACTAAGCACCTTTTGATCTGGCAATGGTTGGATGGGTGACCGGGGATTCGCGACTAGTTCAGTGTAATGGTGAGAATGAGAAGTCACCTCTTACCCCGAACGCGTAGTGCTCACACACCTAAGGTGGAAGCCAACAGACTAAGAGCTAAGCACCTTTCTAATCTGGCAATAATTGGATGGGGGACCGAAATTTTATTTTATTTGAAATTGAATCTTTTCAATCGCTTTCAAGTGCTCGTATTACAATTTACAAGTGCCTATGGTATCAAAAATATTAACTCAAATAGTGGTAAGTAGATTTTTAAAGCTAACAGTTCGATATTATCAATGAGTATCGATAGATAACTCCGTTGATGCGGGACAGCTTCCGAGGGTCCAGCTCCGTCGTGTTCACGCAGCCCGGCTGGAAGGACAGACTCAAGCTAAGCACCTTTTGGTCTGGTAATTGTTGGATGGGTGACCGGGGATTAAGAGAAGGGTGGACTATGTAGATTTTGGTGTAATGTAACATGACATCATAGGTCACAGTAATCCATCGATAAACTATCGGTAATATCAAACTATTAGCTCCAATAGTATCGATATTGTTGAAGCTAATAGTTCGATAGTATCGATAGTCATCGTCTTCTATTTAGGGTAGAATTAAAATAATATTTTATAATTAGATTGAGTTCCAGCTGACCAATCCCCAAAATAAATATCTCTGGACATTATTCTCAAAGCGCCATCCAGCATTATCTTGTGCTATGGGTGCCAGACAACGGATAAACATTACTTAAACACTTTTTTTGTAAATACATACATATTATACATAGGAACACAGACATGTTCATGCACACAAATATTTGTACCGTGCGGGGATCGAACCCGCGACCTCTGGTGTAATAGCAGACTTCTCAAACACCAAATGGCTCGTCAAAAGTGGCAACTGATAACGAGTGTTATGATAAAGATAGTGATTTCTTACCATAGGTCGATGGACGTCCCAGAAAGCCCGTTCTTGGCTGTCCAGTACCTTTCTTTCCAATTTGTCCCGTTTTTTGTCCACCTGCAAAAAAAGTCAGTTAATATTCAATGACGTTCAATTAAAAAACTAGACTCCCAATCACGCTCAATATTGTCCGAAGCAAAAGTCTGCCCACCCGACTATTGGACAGAGTTTCCGTTTAGTTGTATACAATTGACATTAAACACTAACTGCCACGAGATAAGGTGTTAATTTGAACGAATGTGTTAAGAGTCCTATGACATCTCGACTGTGATTTTTGCATAAAATGGCCAACTTTGGCGTTATCGATCTCAGAAACAAAAATACATTAACAATAATGACTTATTAAATAGTGTAGAGTATCTATTGGAATAGTTTGTAGCGGCCTTGCTTTTTCGAAATTTTGCTTAACTTTTTAATTGAACCCAAAATTGCAGAGAAAGATTTTCATAAAATGCGCGAAGGCACATTTTTAAGCTCCTGGATTGAACTACTGTTCTGAGCAAATTAAATAAAAAAAATAAAATGTTATCTCTTATATAGTCGTATAGTTCTTAGCGGCCTGGGATTTTTAAATATCTTTGGTTTTATATATAAAAAAACATCTAGTCCTAAAGCAAAAATCTTCGAAAATCGCTTTAAGTTAACTGTGAATTTCTCCTTTCTACGACAACACAATTAGGCAAAATATATACCAAAATAATTGTTACATCATGAGGAATGAAGATTTTATAATTTTAAACCATTCATTTATTATCCTATTTTGATAATAACATTAATATAACTGCAAAATTACTACAAAATGCGATGCGCTGGCCGTCCGAACTCAGTACTGCGCGGAGCGCTCTCGGCGTTGGACCTATGTCGAATTTTTTAGCGCCAGTACGATCGAGCGAGCGTCAGTGTATAGTGCGACTACCAAGTTTTCATCACGTAAGTATAATTATTTTTAGTGTTTGTTTTATATTGAATCTCCTACTCAAAACAAAATAAGGGCCTCCATTAAGTTTTTCTCAAATGTTGATTTATAAACAACTCGTAAGTTGATCACTGACAAAATAAAGTACCCACTATCACTTAGTAGGGATTATTCCGGACTGCCTCTACTAAGTCTGCCACCAGTAGGGGCAGTCGAAACTTTTTAGTTCCGTCTGCCCCTAGTAGGGGCAAAGTTTCGACTGCCCCTACTGGTTATTTAGATAGGTAGGAAGGGCTACCCCAGTAGATGCCTATATTATGTACCGTACGAATGCGGACTTGTTTTTGAGAGTATTTTTTTGCGCGACAAGACGCGACGACGCGACGATTTGAAGAGTAGCTGTCCAATTATATTATCATTATTATTTCAAAAATTTCGGAAAACAAATGCATGTCGGGAAAACAAATGAATGTCGGGAAAACATTGTTTATTGATCTGAAGTAAGAAAAACAGGTTCATTAAAATCCGTTATATTGGTAAATGACGATAAGGTCGAAAATCGCTTGCACCTGTTTTTTCTTACTTCAGATCAATAAACAATGTTTTCCCGACATTCATTTGTTTGCCCGACATGCATTTGTTTTCCGAAATTTTTGAAATAATAATGATAATATAATTGGACAGCTACTCTTCAAATCGTCACGTCGCGTCGTCGCGTCTGGTCGCGTCTGTTGTTACCTCAGAACTCTGTAATTATAAACCGTTTTCTTTTTTTTTTTTTTCATTTAGAAACATTTAAGTCCATATTGGTCCCGTTGTCATTACAATCCAGTTATGATGACGGGATCCCCGAGGAACTAAGGGAACTTCTCAAACATTATAGGGGCACATACCTACAAAGATTTTAATATTTTTAACTACAAATCAAGCATATGCATTCAGAAAGTATCATTTGGTGTGGTAGAACTAAATAAGAAGACCGCAGATGGCCATCCGAACATATTCGGCAATATAGGCAGATATTATTTGATGACTGATTTGGAAAAACAAATACCGCTTTCGGTAATTTTAATAACTATTCAAGCATTTACCAGTTAATATTATTATTGTAGTGGAAGTCCAAAAGTTTTTTTTTTGTGCCAGATGTGCAATTTGAGGTCGGTTGTTTTGTCAAAATTATTTTGAGTTTACAAAGCTTTTTATGTTGTTAAATTATTCTTAATATTCATTTCGTTATTTTCAGCATGGGTCGAAAAACACAAAACACAAAAAAAAATTCAATTAATATAGACAAACCGCCAATAGCAGAACTTGAGGAGATAAATGCTAGGACGATAGAAACAGAATCTGAGAATGTAAGTATGAATGAACCCAAGAATTTTGAAGCTGTTATTCTATTTTCATATTTTATTAATAAATATAATTGTTTCAGGTGACAGATTACGTAGTTCTGCCTTTTTGCAGTTTGGACTGGTCCGGACTATTAATGAAAGTAGTTAGAGTTCCACGGAACGATAACTTTTGTAACATCGAGATGTTACCCAAATTGACACGCTTTTACTGCGAGTGTCTGCTCCCAGAAATAGTCAACTCTCGAAAATCGATGCCATTTAGGCATATAGTATTCTAATCTAAACAAATATTTGGCCTCGTTTGACTCTGTAATAAAAACACTGTCTTTCTAATGCTTTTTCACACCAAAATACCTAGTTACTTTATGGTGTTTTATACTAACCATGTAAATTGTCATAAGTTTTATTCTAATCTAAGCTATAACTTTTATCTAAAACGAAAAACGTCCTTTGCTAGATAAATGACAAGGTAATAAAATAAATTTAATTTTTAACAAATATTATCTGTCCGCATTGGACCAGCGTGGTGGGTTATGGTCCAAACTCCCCAAACAAGATTTTATGTTCACAAAAATGCCAGTACATTCAAAACAACGGCCCCAAGTGCCCGGCGGCGCCAGTAGCTGTTTGGGCGTTGACGGTGGTCGACTCAGCTCTGATGCCAGGGGTGCCAAGAATCTCCGGGCGGGATCCTCCAACCGTCAAACGACTCAGGCTTTCGTACATAAGGATACCGATACTCTTAATATTTTGACGTATAATGTGCAAACATTACTATCTGATGATCGTCTTATCGAACTAGAAAATGCACTCGAAGAAATTAATTGGGATGTAATAGGATTGTCAGAGGTAAGAAGATATGGCGAACTGACACAAGAAAGAGATGGAAACGTTTTCTTTTATTTCGGGGAGATTAGTGGACTCTACGGGGTGGGTTTCCTGGTGTCAAAAAAGTGGAAGAACAACATCATCGAATTTGTTGGATATACTGATAGAGTTGCTACTGTCAAACTTCAATTAACCCCAAGGAAAACTTTAACTCTCGTTCAAGCATACGCACCCACATCTACCCATAGGGATGAAGACGTAGAAAACTTCTATGACGTCTTGAATAAAGCTTGCGACGAGCAGAGAGGTACTTGGACCATAGTGCTAGGTGACTTCAACGCAAAAATAGGACAAAGACAAGAGACCGACAACTATGAAGTATTAGGACCACACGGTTTCGGTACTCGTAATGATCGTGGAGTTCGACTTTTATCCTTTGCTTTTGGGCAACAACTGAAAGTGTCCAACACTTTTTTCTTTAAGAAACCTCACCGCCGTTGGACATGGTCATCTCCAGGCTGCAGATATAAAAATGAAATAGATTACATATTACCTTCCGATGGGAGTATAATCCAAGATGTGAGCGTAATAAATAGAATAAAATTCAGTTCGGATCACAGGCCAATAAGAGCGAAAATTAAATTTAACTTTAAAATTCATAGAGCAAAATTGTTCAATCGGAAAATAAAATGTATTGACCAGGATACTCTCAGAAATCAATACCAGGAATTTAACTTAGAGCTTTCAAATTACTTCAGCCAGTTATCCACAGATGATCCACTTGATGTCAATGTTCAATACAACTCAATACTAACAGGAATAAAATCAGCGTGCAATAAAATTAAACAACAGAAGGCTAAAACCTATAAACTAACGAAGTCAACCAAAACGTTACTAGAGAAAAGAGCAGAATTCCAAATTGGCACCATAGAATACAGGAAATTGGATAAAGAAGTCAAGAGACATATTAGAAAGGATATTAGAAACCTCAACACATATTTAGTAAAGACAGCTTTAGAGAGAAACACATCACTCAGAACCGCAAAGCAAGGCTGCGTTAAAACAAAGACCTGGATCACCAGCTTGCAGGACAGTGAAGGCCAAAAGCACAGTAGTCGAGATAAGATTGTAAATATATGTACCGATTACTACAAGAAATTATACTCAGATTGCAATAATGATGACAACAATATAGAGTACCACTGTGGAGACGACATTCCTCCCATAACCGAAGACGAATTGAATACAGCTATAAGAAGCATGAAATACAGCAAGAGTCCTGGTGAGGATGGCGTTAACACAGAGGTTTTAAAACTAGGAAAGACCACTCTTCGACCCCATCTCATTACGTTATTTAATAACATCCTAAGAACTGGTACCTTTCCAAAAAAGTTCTGCCACTCAAATATCATCTTGTTGCATAAAAAAGGGAACAGAGCAGACATAAATAATTACAGGCCCATTAGTTTGGTATCCCACATATATAAAACATTTATAAAAATAATACAAAATAGGATTTGCCACACGCTAGACACACACCAACCGCCAGAACAGGCCGCTTTTCGACCACATTTCTCAACTACTGATCATCTACATACAATAAATCAAATAATAGAAAAATTCAAAGAATTCAACAAACCATTATATATAGCCTTCGTCGATTATTCAAAAGCCTTGATAGTATAACTCACCCATCAATTTTCAGTGCCCTCAGCAAACAGGATATAAATACAACATATATAAAACTTATACAAACTATTTATAAAAACAGTACAGCGGACATCAAACTACACACTTCAGGTCCCATTTTTAGAATACTGAAAGGCGTCAAACAGGGTGACCCACTCTCCCCGAAACTGTTTAACAGCGTTCTGGAAGAGGTATTTAGGCAACTGGAAAGCTCTTGGGACACAAAAGGTATCAAAGTAGGAGACAGGAGGATGACAAACCTTCGTTTTGCTGACGACATTGTGTTATTCGCCGATACACCCACAGAGTTGCAAGCCATGCTGGAAGAACTGTGCGCGGCAAGCCTCGGGGTTGGACTGATGATGAATTGGTCCAAAACGAAAGTAATGTCAAACCACACAAAAAGTAGGGTAACGGTAGATGGGCAAGTATTGCAGTACGTCGATGAGTATGTCTACTTGGGCCAGTTAGTCTCTTTTGAGAACAGGCAGGAGAAGGAAATCGATCGCAGGATCGAAAACGCCTGGAACAGCTACTGGTCCATGAAAGCGTACATGAAGGGGGACCTTCCACTGACACTGAAGCGCAAGCTTATCGACGTATGCATCTTGCCCGTCCTAACCTACGGTGCGCAGACTTGGTCACTGACGGAAAACCAGAAGTTTAGGCTCGGGGTTTGCCAACGTGCAATGGAGCGGAGCATTCTGAACATCAAAATAACAGACAAAATAAAAAATTCTACCATCCGCTCCAAAACTTCAATTACAGACGTTGGTAAACAAACCGCCAAGCTAAAATGGGACTGGGCGGGCCATGTTTCCCGAATGAACACGGAGAGGTGGGCCAGAATCGTCACAGAGTGGACTCCCGAAGATGGACAGCGGCGCAGGGGAAGGCCCAGAAAACGATGGTGTGACGATCTGTTCCGCTTTTCCGAGGACTGGCAGACTCTGGCTCAAGCCAGAGATACGTGGCGAGATTTGGGGAAGACCTTTGCCCAGCAGTGGGACAGTATAGGTTAGGAAAAAAAAAAAAAAAATTATCTGTCTCATTTATGATATCATCTTCATATTATAATCTGTTTCTTCACCTACTAGATCCATGGCACAAATGTGCGGGTATAGCGATAACGATTATTCCATAGAAACAAAACAACAAAACTTGGGAAAAGTATCATAATGGTTTGGTCGTTATTTCAACACAGTATTGTGGTCACGTGACCAATGAGTTGTCAAAACATGTCAAATGCCTATTCTCGCAGAGTGGAAATTTGTAATAGCCCTCTTAATGTCATCTGTGTCGACGCCGCTCGGACGTTTTTTGAGGACTTTTTCTTAGAGATTGGGTGTCTAGTTGTATATATTGAACGTCATTGTTAATATTACCTAAATTCTATTTATTATCGACCTCTTGACCGCCTCCGTGAAACAGCGGCTAAGCCGCTCGGCTGTAAAACCCGGAGGTCGTGGGTTCGATTCCCGCCTAGGGTCTGGTTGATGGTAGAGCTTTTTCAGAGTCCGACTGGCTAGCTACCACCCCCACAGGTGAAATCTGCCGCCATAACAGCTCTGGCTGTGTTCCGGCAGTATTAATGTGGGAGCCAGTACACTTGAAATCAAAGGCTTGAAGATCAGATGAGCCTACAGTCTGGCAGCACATTGAGCGACGCTTCCTGATGAAGTGTCCCTCAATGGGCGCTACTAACATTTCTATGGATGGATCATCATAATTAATTTCATTTCATTTCAATGGAATAGGCCGCAGTGACCGCTTACCATCAGGTGGGCTGCGTGTCTGTCTACTACTGCTTAGCAAGTGTTCCACAGAGGCGGTCAAAACTTAAAAAACAAGGTTGATACAATGACGTTCAATATACTCGTACAACTAGACACCCAATCTCTAAGAAAAATTCCTCAAAAAACGTCCGAGTGGCGTTGACACAGATGACATTAACACATTCGTTCAAATTAACACCTTATCTCGTGGCATTTGGTGTTTAATGTCAATTGTATACAACTAAACGAAAACTCTGCCCAATAGTCGGGTGGGCAGACTTTTGCTTCGGACATTATTTGAGCGTGATTGTGAGTCTAGTTTTTTAATTGAACGTCATTGGGTTGATACGAGTACCATATTTTTCTTGTCACTTAATCTTTTTATCTATGTACCTTACTCTGCGCCTCGGCCTGCATGAAGATGAACTCCCACTTCCTGCTGAACATCTTCTGCAGCCGCGCGAGCGACTCCGCCTCGTAGTCCGCCAGCTCCAGGCGCGCCTTGTTCTGCATCGTACGCTTGCACAGGTACACCGCTATAAACAATGTTTATTTGTCGGTTCAACAACAACAACAACAGTTCAACTGATGACAAAGTTAGCTCAAACCGGAAATAGGGTATTTGCACTGAGGTCCATTATAATACGGCGTATTACGCTGGAGTGGCTATAGACATTGAAATGACAACTATTTTTTCTGTCGATTTGAAGCGCCCCCAATAGTGTACTGGGAACTAAAATGACTTCAAATCGCTTCAAATGGACAGCCATTGATATTGACAATGACAGCATTATCGAAGTTTATCTGCGTAAGACAGCACTATTATTAGTTCCAAGTACACTAACTACTGCTCTCAGCGCCAATATAGCGATTTTCAAATCGGATCAAATATTTGGTACCAATCGCCTATCCAGTTGTCTATGGAGATCAGTGTTTGACAACAATTTTTGACGTGACGACGTCTTATAATTCGATGGAGCCGGCTGCAAGAACGAAAAAACATGACGCAATGCGGCGTTCCCTCACTTTCCGCTGTCTTACTCTTACTATATTGTATGCTTAGATCTTTAAAACTACGCAACGGATTTTGATGCGTTTTTTTTTAATAGATAGAGTGATTCAAGAGGAAGGTTTATTTATATGTATAATTGTATAATACATCTATACTAATATTATAAAGAGGAAAGATTTGATTGTTTGTTTGTTTGTTTAAATTGAGTAGGCTTTAAAATTACTGAACCGATTTAAATAATTATTTCACTGTTGGATAGCTACACTATCCCCGGTGAACATAGAGTACTTTTAGTTCCGGAAATGTGGGGGAAAGGGGGGATATTTGAAAAAAGAAATTACACGCGGGTAAAACCACGGGCGGAAGGCTAGTTCTTTATAATGCGTAAGTTTCCATTAAGAAGGGGCTTTTCGAAAATTACTCCCCCCCCCCGGGGGTAAAAAGGAGGTTAGAAGTTTGTATGAAACTTCGTCATTTTAAAAGTTACAGTCTTAAAATTGGAGAAGTAGATTTTTGGTTTGTTGTAAGTTTAAAAAAAGGAGTTTTTATTAAAGGGGGCTGAAAAGGGGTATAAAACGAAAAATTTGGAATTCTCTGTACCCAATTTTTTATAATGTGTAAGTTCCCATTAAGAAACAGTACCTATTTCATTATTTCACCCCCCGAGGGGGTAAAAAGGGGTGAACATTTAGAACTTGAAATTTTGTACAGGGATGCTTCATAACATGTAAGTTCCACTAATGGGGTTTATAGCCATTTGACGAGCCATTTGGTGTAATGGTCGAGAAGTCGGCTATTACACCAGAGGTTGCGGGTTCGATCCCCGCACGGTACAAACATTTTGTGTGCATGAACATGTCTGTTTGTATCGGTCTGGGTGTTTCTATGTATAATATGTATGTATTTACAAAAAAAAAAGTATATAAGTAATGTTTATCCGTTGTCTAGCACTCATAGCACAAGCTAATGCTTAGTTTGGGGCTAGATGGCGCTGTGTGAATAATGTCCAGAGAATGTCCAGAGATATTTATAGAAGTACCTCCCAGGATTTCATAGTGTTTATAGGGTGTAGTCAATGCGAGCGAAGCCGCGAGTGGAGGTCTAGTGCTTAATATAGTAGAGAAACACTGATAATTTTAGAGGTTTTTAATGTAAGGTCGTAAATAAACACATTTTTTTCCGCTTACATTGCAAACGCTGGCTGAACCCTACGAAATAGATCAAAATAATGTACTACAGTATTTATACACCATAAAAAGGATAACCAAAAAGTTTTTTTTTTTATTTGTGTAATGTGTTAAATACTTAACTCACCATAATCTGTATTTTCTGGTTCCCATTGGTTTGATGGCCAAAAGTATGGTGTTTGGAATCTGTAAACAAAAAAGATAAACGTTATAATCTATATATAAAACTCAAAGGTGACTGACTGACATAGATAGATATCAACGCACAGCCCAAACCACTGGACGGATCGGGCTGAAATTTGGCATGCAGGTAGATGTTATGACGTAGGCATCCGCTGAGAAAGGAGATCTCGATATTCCTACGGGAACGGGAACCACGCCGGTAAAACCGCGGGCGCCGGCTAGTTTATATTATAATACTAGCCTTTTTAACCCGAGTGGACTATACAATATTATATCGCAGGAAAATTATACTTTTAAAGTTACTCTTCAGCTAGGCCCGAAGCAAACGATAAAAAAATTCGGACAATTCTATTTTAAAACGTCAATCGAAATATCCGAATTCGTGTATAAATTCCTACTTCTTCCGATTCGGATGATACGATTCGTATGCGACGTTTCTTTTTCTATTACGTTTCGTTCGATTCCTTCGCTCATGTACCATATACCATTTTACTAGGTGGTAGGTTCCTGTACTGGGCCGTCTAGGTGGGTAACACCGCAGTGCCAGATATGTATTTTCCCGTGAAATAGAAGAGTGTCAAGCACTTCCGTGTTTGTGAGACCTACTGGGTATATGAGACCTAATAACTGTCGTCTCGGTGTAGCGGGCGCAGGGCGGTGCCGGACAGTAACTGCTTAGTTACTGTTTGGCACTGAACTGTCTAAGGGCAGACGTGGCGCTTACCATCAGGTGTACGATCTGCTCGTCTTGTTACACATTGCAATAAAAAATATGTGCTGGCACACTGTAGGCTTATTTTTGGGCTCCTTTCATCTTCGAACCTTTATTTACCTATAATAAGTGTTATCATTCTTCACGGTCAGGTTGTGGTCGTCTATCGGGAACAGGTACCCGTGCGAGGCCAGGTGGTGCGCCACGTGGAGAGGCTCCCAGGCTTCCTCGAGATGCAGTTCCCGAGTCAACCAGGATACCAGGTCTGCGCCTGTAAATACCTGCGGAATGGAGACGTGGTGTTAAAATAAATAAGTAAAAAAATAATAAGAATAAAGTTAGTCGTTAGTATTGCACAAAACAAAAGTAAGGAGAGGTTGTGGATTAGACGAAAGCAAATCGAGGATTCAAATTCCCAAACTAGGCAATGCCTGTATCTTGGGAACCAATAATTTTATTTTACTTACTGAGGGTATCTTCGACATGAAGCTCTTCACAGTCCTGACCGGAACTCCTGTGTTTTCATCTTGCATCCTTTCAATTATGGCCTCCATCTGAAAGTATATGAAGCACATCCCATCTGTTATAGTAACGTGAAACACAGTGGGACAGCAGTCTGACACAACCGAAGAAAGACTGCTGTCCCAACGTGTTATGAGAGTAATGGAATAAGCCCTATTCCATCACTCTCATATTCCTCACTTTCAATCCCTATTCAATAGGGAGTGCACCTGTGCTTGCGCACTCACTTTAGCACTATAATATATCCTGCGTAGTTGGCTGATCGTAAAAGATCGGCCACCGTAACCGAAAACTCGGCTAGAAGGATATTATTAACGTGAAACATAACTTACTGGTCCGATGGCGCATTTGGTTTGATAGTGACCCTGCCCTATGCGCCAGGGGTCATCATCATCATCATCATCAGCCTATATACGTTCCCACTGCTGAGACACAGGCCTTATCTCAATTGTGAGATAGTGTGGGCCATACTCCACCACGTTGGCCTAGTGCGGGTTGGTGGAGGGGTGCGTAAGGCAAGTGACCAACGTTAATGTCAGATGTTATCAAGCCGCCAAATGGCCTCTGACTAGGCTTGACGACTAATATTTACATTATAGTAAATATCTGCCGGGACCAACAGCTTAACGTGCCTTCCGAAGCACGGAGACGCTCGAAATTTATGGCACTAAATATGGTCAGAATGGTCGCCCATCCATTAACCGACCGCGGCGTAGGTAGCTTGACTTTCGTTATCGCTAACGAACCACTGTCACAGCTGCGCCACGAGCGCCTCCGCCGCCGCCGCGCCGCGCCAGGGGTCGTGGGTTCGAATCCCACCCAGGACAAACACTTATGTGATGAACATTTGTGTTTGTTCTGTGTCTGGAGTATATTTGTATTTAAGTATATATTTGTGGTACCTTTGTTGTTTCTGACACCCATAACAGAAGTGCTTATACTACTTACTTTGGGATCAGATAAATATGTGATGTTGTCCAATATTTGTTTTTTATTCACATTGTCTGCTGATATCCAATAGGAGTAGATACAAAGAATTTCTCTGCTGAAAGAGAAAATGTAACCTTTTTATAGATGAGATAGTTGGGAGACTCTTCTGGCGAAGGGATGGTGGACATCAGCGCTTGAACGTTGGGCGGCAGGTTTGAGAGAGCCCCATCTTTCGTCTCTTTTTTGTCCTTTTCTTTATCTTCTTTCACATACTTCGAGTTATCCCTGCAAGCATAATAAACAATTTAAAAAAAGTTGTTTTCATAATTTCCTAATGAAAATGTTAAATATTATTGTTGCTTTGCAACAATAATATTTAACATCATAGGCGAGACAAAAGCTCACAGACTCCGATGGCTTGGCCACATGGAGAGAATGGAAGAAGACCGTAGTGTGAAGAAAGCATATCTGGGCCGACCAACTGGAAGGCGCCCTGTCGGCCGGCCCAGATATCGCTGGGCTGACGTTGTGCAGGCGGATTTCTGCCAGTTGAAAGCCAACGACTGGCGTGCAACTGCGCGGGATCGTGGCAAGTGGCGGAATATTGTATCGGAGGCCAAGACACACTTTGGGTCGCTGAGCCATCGGAGTAAGTAAGTATTGTTGCTTTGGCTTGGTCTTCGTTTTCGGGATACACACTGCTGATGCTCATGCAGCAGTGTCTTTTAGATATAAGTTGTATATAAAATGCAAATCTATACTTCTTATAAAGAGGAAGGATTTGTTTGTTTTGAATAGGCACGGACTATAAACCGATTTGGAAAATTCTTTCACAGTTGGAAAGCTAGACTATCCCTGGGTGTCATAGGGTACTTTGATCCCGGAAATGTAGGGGGAAGGGGGGATATTTAAAAAAAAGAAATTACGCGCGGGTAAAACCGCGGGCGGAAGGCTAGTATCTAATATAGGAGTGAATGTATGTGATTTCGGATTATTTATTTATTTATATCACAAGTATGATACCTACTTGAAGATATTTTTATTATAATATTTATAAAAATAATTAAAAGTTAAATTTAAAACAAACCTCGACGGCCCTTGCTGACAGGCTTTCTGAGCCTTCTCCGAAGAGTTCATCGTAACCATTTTAACATATAAATCACTCCTAGTTTAAAATTAAACAATAATCATACATATTTATTAAGTTCCCTGGACTATAACTTTTTTACTGCCCATCAATATGGTCTTTTTACGTCACCACATTCGCCACTAACATCTCAAGCCACTGCAGCTCTACGTTCTACCGCTGAACATAAATATTTACACTATAAAATAGCTATTCTCGATGGAGATGAATCAATGAACCTATATTTTTTACACCCCTAAAACACGGCTATTGGACACGAAACTAACAAACTATACACAAATACGAGATTCTAATTCAATGCAGATCACTTTTATGCACTTGCACAGTGTTTTTATCATAACATTTTGATTTTATTTGAAAAAACTTATTCACGTAAAATTAAATGTTTTTCTTGGTTTTTTATTGTCAAATAATGTCACAACTAACACAGTTATCTCACTAAATTTGACTAACGCTATTCCCTATATTGTTTTATTCATGAAAATCCAAAAATCTCGCCCCATTTCGATTTTTTAAACATTTTTTGGTATTTGAAGCAGAACGAAATGTCAAATCGCCATTTAATTTTTTTTCTACTGAATGGGCCAGAAAGAGATGCATATACAAAATTTTCACTTGCTTGTATGAGATAGAAAATCATAGTCACAACAACGCTACCAAATAAAAGAGAACCCTACCCCAGCAAAGTTGCAGTATATTTATTGGTCTTCCTAATTTTGTAGCATTTTACAACAAAGAGGGCGCATGTGTTGTGAAGTTTATTGAACGCTTTTGCGGCTATTTATAGATTTTATTAAATTTCACATTAAATAATTAATATTTCATTCAGAATACATACCGAACATTGAATTGTATCCATTTAATTAAATATTTTAAGACCCCATCTTTTTACTTACTACTTGTACTCAGTTTGAAGTAGTTTTATGGTTGTTCACTAGATGGCATTGCTTTAAAAAATATTCGCTCGAGGTTTGAATAATTTTCTAAACTTTTTTACGAGTTTCACTTTTTCCTATTAATTTTATTTTAAGAACATCATCATAGCTGGGCATTAACTCGTTAATCCGTTAATCGTTAATTAACGAAGTTAACATTTCCAGTAACGGATTAACTTTTAAGTTAACTTAAAAAAAATTTAACGGACTCGTTAACTTCCGTTACATTTTTCCAAGTCCGTTAATCCGTTACTTACTATTGTCCCACCGTATGAGAGTGAGGGAATAGAGAGTGCACCTGTGCTTGCGAACTCACTTGTGCACTTAAATATATCCTGCGTAGTTTGCTGATCGTAAAAAGATTGGCCGCCGTAGTTGAAAAACTCGGCTAGGAGGACGGTTTACCGCACCGTGCCATTAAACACTCTAAATATACACTCTTTTTTTGTTTGTGTCAATTAATTTAAATTTTCTATCATTTATTACTATGTCATCTCGACACTCGACACGTGTCCACTTAAGAAAACTTAAAATAAATCACTTTCATGTTTTCGTCAACTGAACACGTTTGATAAAATAAGAACATTATTATTAATTAAGTACAAAACATTGAACGAACAGCATAGCATGGAACGGGACGTGCAGAATAGAATGAATGCAGCATGGATGAAGTGGCGACAGATCTCGGGAACAACATGTGACCCACGGATGCCCCTTAAGCTTAAGGGAAAAAATTACAAAACGGTCATCAGACCTGTCGCAATGTATGGATCGAAAGAAAGGTACATGCAACTGAGATGCGCATGCTAAGATGGATGTGTGGAGGTTGGATACGATTAGGAATGAGTAGGTATATAAGAGGAAGTTTGAAAGTTGCACCGGTAGTGGATAAAGTAAGGAGTGCAAGGTTAATATGGAATGAGAAGAGAAGACACACATGTCGCCAAAAGAATGATAGATGGTAGTGCGTAGACGGAGATTTAAGCAGAGGAGGACCGAAAAAGAGATGGATGGATTGCGTGAAGTATGATTTGAAAATAAAAGGAGAGAATGTAGAATTGACGGCTAATAGGAGTGTGTGGAAGGAAAAAACATGTTGCGCCGACCCTACATAACGTGGGATAAGGGCAAGGAAATGATGATGATGGTAAAGTGCCTGAGATCACGTAGATTAATGCCACGTAAATAGACCATCGTCTGACTAAACGATTTGGCAACTATAAAGAATCAAAGTTACGGAAATATAAGTATCGGTGTTGAAAAATATAATAGGTAGAACTCAAATTTTGCGTTTTTTTAATGTACCTACCCGATGGTAAGCAATCACCGCCGCTCATAGATACCTGCAACACCGGAGGAGTCACAAGTAAGTTGCCGGCCTTTGAGAAAGAAATTAATTGCCCGAATAACAACCTTACTTCATTTGGATTATTCCCAAGGTCCACCAAGCAACGTTGCGACAACTTTTAAGTTTTGTTCGCAAAGTTCACCAACAGGGCACGTTAGGAACAATAACAGCGAAAAAGAGATAAATATATTATTCTGAACGTCCACTTCAGAAAACGTCCACCAGTCGTGGACCTGGAATGAAATGAAGAAGAAATTGTAAAAGCACTATTCTCAACCGGTATCTTTGAATTAGTTCTTCTCTTGTCTTTTATTATCATTGAATATCATAAAGATAACCTCCTTACAGTGTAACTGGAGATTCAATATTTTTTGTTGTAGATTGAAATATTGAATGAGTGTGACTGGTTGGGAATACGCTACGCCACTGCTCCCAACGGGTTACAGTCAAGTGTGACTCTGTGTGACTAGTTGGAAATCATTTTACAAAGTTATCCCAACGAGTCACACTGTAACCTGAAACAAAGTAAATCTTTTCGTGACGAGATAACAAAGTAATAAATGATACAAATTTTAATTTCACTAAATGGACCCACCTTGTCTAATAGTCTCGTGTGTCCAGTTGGTAAATAACCCCTTTAATTTCTGATTTTTTTAAGCATTATTTACCATGTGTTAACGGATTAACGATTAACGTTAACTTGCGTTAATTCGTCCCAAAAGAAGCGCTTTAACGTTTAACGAAGTTAACTTTTTTAGTAACGGATTAGCGATTAACGAAGTTAACTATTTGATTAACGATGCCCAGCTATGAACATCATCTATTATAAGTTAAGTAGACAATTAACCATCAATTAACACACAGGATATTTTCTAATTTACAGTAATAAAATTACCTCTCTCTTTTAGCATTGACTAAAACTTTTGAATAAGAATCGATCTATTTGCATAACTCTGGGCGCGAAATTATTATGCATCAATTCGTTCCGCAGCTGTAGCAAAGCGTATAAATTCTTTATCGTAAATTAGACCTTACGAAACAAAATTATACAAGGACTAATCTATTATTTAGACTAATTAAAGTCTAAATTAAAATGCTAAGCAAGTATATATGCGAAAATTAGAGACGTCCTGTTTTTATGTAAAAAATAAACTGTAGCGTACGTACGAGTAAATTCTTGGACAAGAATTGCTTCTGCTGTCAAAATTGGTAAGTAAACCCTATGATCAGGCCAGTGTTGGGCAAATTTTAATTGCAAGAACAATTAATGATTAACAATTAATTAATTGTTAATTGTGACCACAACAACTAACAATTAATCAATTGTAATTGTGAAAAACCACAATTAACAATTGATCAATTGTAATTGTGAAAAATGACAATTAACAATTAATCAATTGTTAACTGTATTAGTAGCAATTAACAATTAATTATTTTTTAATTGTTCTTTTAATTGCAATTAAAAATTACAATTAAAAAACACTGCTGTATAATATAAAGCCGGTAATCGGCATATATAAATATACAATATACTGCCTCTGTGGTACAGTGGTTAGAGCGTCGGGCTCTAATACCCATTACTGCAACATTGTTATACATAAAAATTAATACAAGTTTTTTTTATGTAGAAAGAAAGATCTAGAAAAAAAAAACTATAGTTACAACCTTTGACCACATTTTGATTCGTCTTAAGTCTAAAATATGTACTTTTAGCTTGATTTTCCTAAATCTTTACTAATTTCATTTTGATACATAAAGTTAATTGTTAGTTTTAATTGTTTTGTAAAACAACTAAAAAAGTTAATTGCAATTAATTTAATTGTGAGTTGCAATTGACACACGTTAATCAAATTAATTTAATTGCAAGGTGCAATTAAAGTTTAATTGCGATTAATTTTAATTGCAATTAATTTAATTGCAATTACTTTTTTAGTCAATTGACAAGATGATTGACAAATTAATTGATTAATGCCCAACACTGGATCAGGCCTTAATCTATCCCTTAAGTAGGTAATACTTACTCCCACATTAATTTTTTGTTGTATTTGACGAGCCATTTGGTGAAATGTTTAGAGATGTCGGCTATTACACCAGAGGTCGCGGGTTCGATCCCCGCACGGCGGTACAAACATTTGTGTGCATGAACATGTCTGTTTGTATCGGTCCTGGGTGTTTCATGTATAAGAAGTTTGTACTTCGGTTCTTACAAAAAACGTTGTCTGGCACCCATAGCACAAGCTAATGCTTAGTTTGGGGCTAGATGGCGCTGTGTGATGTCCAGAGATATTTTTAGGTTGCTGAGAAATAAACATAGCAGCTGTTATAGCAGTCATTTCACATAAGGGGTAGGAATTGAGAGCCTCCTCCTTCTCTTGAAGGCGGTTAAAAAATCATACCATCAAGAATTTTCTTTGTCTCCTGTGTTTTTGTTTCAATACAAAATTAGATTTAAGTTTTGATAAAGTTGATTCTATTCTAAAAGGTCTAGGAATTGAAGCAATCTGTTTATAGTCTGAGGGCTAGGAAAGGCATGCAGCCGACCTCGCGTTTGAAAGTGACTGACCTTAAGCAACTTTTTAAAATGCGTCGAACGGAACGTTTTATCCGGATTGCTTCGTAATAAACTTTTTGTTGTTCCCTTTTTAATTGTTATGCGGTAGTGTATCGATCTAGGATATTGTGGCTCAGCTGATAATATGATTTAAGGCTGTCTAGTCCCGCAGAAGCCGCGCTTATGATTTTTAAAAGCCACCTGAGACATAGAAAATCACTTGAAAAATCGACAAAAAAATCGATAGATGCCTAATAAAAAAAATCTATCGGTTATAATACCTCAAGTTATCTAAGTATGAACTTCAGTTTGGTAAATGACTCATAATATCAAACCACTTATTTTATGAATAAAACATAGGAAAGAAGATAAAATGACACAAAAATATGTAGGTAACTTTGTGAATTTAATCTATCGAGTCAACTTTATCAAATCGTGTTTCCATCGGTTATATTCCACAGAGTAAAGCCTCAACAATATTTCATAATTTTCGCAGATTTTAATTTCACTGTTAACTACTTTAAAAATTAATTCAAAGAACGTGTTTGTGCAGATTTTTCACTACCACCTAGCCTTAAACCAAGCCTTTCGCTCAACTCCATCCCGCAGCGATATTTTTTAGCCTTGGCTATGCTGGTACCAGCTCGTCTCAATCGGATGGAAAGGGGAACCGGGGAGTTTAGTAGGGTACTTTACTCTTAATGTTGCTAAACAGGGCCAATTAAAATTTAAAGCGCATGTTCCTCCGAAAAAAAGAGGATAAAAACAGTGGCGTAGCTTGGGTGTCAGCCGCCCGGGGCGGAAGACAATATTCTGCCGCCCTTTTTTTTTGCTCCTCCAGTTGGCAAAGCAGCCCAAGGGGCGGAAGACGATTCTGCCGCCCTTTTTACAATTCTGCCAGCCCTTTTTTTCTTTTTTTTTTAGTCCTCCAGGAAATTTTGCCGCCCCCTAAAAAGTGCCGCCCGGGGCGGACCGCCCCCCCATCGCTACGCTACCTACTGGATAAAAGTAGCTTATGCTGGCTCCCAAACTATATTATCCTACCTACAGTGGCGGATTAGCCATAAGGCTGAGAAGGCTTCAGCCTTGGGCGGCGGATTTTAGGGGGCGGCAAATTTGTCCCAAAAAAATTTTTTTTGTCTTACAGAAATAAAAAATTTATTAATACCCAAATGTTATTAGATTTCACCACTTAACTGAACCTGTCAAAGTGGGGAATTTGACGTTTTTCAATCTGTTATTACATTTTTTATACTACGTATTTGTGTTGTTAATCATTATTTGGAGTGCGGTGCGGGAGCGAATGACGATCATTCGCTAACCAGTTGTCCTAGGTGAACGACAAACGCGACAACGCGACGCGACGCGGCGTAACGCGAAAATATCAAATAGTCGTTGTGTATGATAGAGTCCTACGTTTTCGCGTTAGTGAGTTTGCGATGAATGCGGACTTGTTTTTTACACGACAAGACGCGACGACGCGGCGACTTAAAGAGTTTCTGTCCAATTACCAATTAAATGCAAGTATCTGTAATGCTAACTAAGTATTTAAAATTAGGATTTTTATAGTAACAACACAGTATACTTGTCCATAGTAAACAGTACTGAACTGAAATAGGAGCGAATCCGACACATTTGCCGCGTTTGTCGCTCTAACGGGCCTCAGATGAAACAGGACACTAGCCGCGTGAGTATTGGTCGCTTTACGTCGCATCGCGTCTCGTCGCTATTGTCTATTGTTGCGTCCTGTTCATCCTGTTCACCTAGGACAATGGGTAAGAGGGTCTGTCTGGCCGAAATGAAAGCGCGGGGGGCGGTCGGGTCGCCGATGGAGCTGAACGTCACGTTACGTGTGGCAGCATTGACTTCGGGAGCAAGAGAGAAAGATATTGATTTTCAAACTATTTATCTTTTTTTGTCAACCATTATTATATCAAAAATTAGTAAAAGTATTCTTATATAGTTTATCGTATTAGAAACTGTGCAGTTATTTTTGGAATCCAATGATGTTAAAAAGTCAGTATCTTGCTTACTAGAGATTCGTATGCTGCTGTATGTTAGTATTAGGGTTTGCCAAAAAAAATCTTTGGTATCGAGAAATAACAACTATGTTCCAGGAATTTCCGGTACTGCACAAACACTAAAATTCTAGTAAAAAAATCGATTTAAGACTGCGTGTGAGGCGCGCGAACGCAACCACGATAAAAGTACGTGCGATTCGTACTCGAAAGTAATCGGCCGATACTATTCGGCTGGTACACAGTCGCTAAGCAGGCAATGGAAAAAGTTATGATCGGCTCCGAAATAAGGTGATCCGGCAGAGAACCCAAGTCGCCGGCTTTGCGATCTGAATTGGCAATGGGATCGCTATATCAGCCAATAACCGTTGGGGCAAACGGATTCTAGAGTGGACACCGTCTCTCGGTAAACGTAGTTTAGGAGGCCCACATTCGGCCACAGGCCAAAATTCGTCAACGAGAGGTGCTTAGGTTCGGTTAACAAAGCGAATGGTCCAGATGGGATATCAGCGAGAGTATTGCGGAGTAGTACACCCGAGCTGTCTCCAATCTGAGTGTTAGTTCCAAAATCGTGGAACTGGAAACTTGCTATGGTCCAGCCTGTGCTTTAAAAAGGTACCCGTGCTGACCCCTCAAATTATCAAACAATAGCCATAACCTGCCAATTTGTTGAGCTTTAAATCCACTAAAACGTAGGTTTGTCTAGTTTCCACCAAAAAGAGCGCACTTAAGCTGCCTTCCTCTTTTTTCGTGGTGTATAGGTCCCCTTATTAGAGCGACTACAGCTCCTTAATATGGAAATATCTACCTAATTTTGGGAGCTGTATAGAGTCTAAAAAGCTCGGCATCCATTCCAGAGTCAGGCACTACTTCACTGCGGAACAGCTCCTAAACCTTTACAGAGCTCAAGTTCTTTCCTGCATGGAGTATTGCTGCCATCTTTGGGATGGTTCTGCTTGTTACCAGTTAGCTGCCTTGGACTCTATTGCGTGCAACGTGCAACTCTAGCAGTGTGCAAAGAGACTTATCGGTGACGATGCTTTGATTGAGAGCTTACAGAGCCTCGATCATCAAAGGAGGATTGCTTGCATCTCCGTCTTTTACAGTCTTCACTATGGCGAGTGTGCTTCTCAACTGCACGACTTGATTCCGCCAGCTCCGTTACAACCGAACGAATAGACTCAGACAGAGACTCCATCCGTATGCAGTCGAGACGAGAGACGGATTTGCTTCGTCTTTTTTGCGGCGGACTACGCGGGATTTTGCTATGCAAGCGCGCTTCATCGTTGATTTTTTTAACTTATATCATTAGGCAACTTTGTGGTCAAGTGCTGGCTTAGTTCAAACATCCTTAAAATAATAACGAATTGTTGAAAAGAATCAGTACCGAAGTATCGAAAATTCCCGGGAATTCGAAAATCCAGTTCGCTTCCGGTACTGCAAGCCCTCTAGTATTTATTGATTTCATGGATTACATTATTTCGAAGTTTAGAAAATTTACTAAACTGGTTCAGAATAAATGTTATTAGTTTTGAAAATTTACTGGACAGGTTTAGAATGACTGTCATTAGTTCTTATTTTTTCAAAAGTTATGATGGGTATCAAAATACAGAGGTCAAAAGGGGCGGCAAAATTTGAATAGCCTACTGGCGGCAAATGTGTTAATCCGCCACTGCCTACCTACCTTACCTACAATTGCAATAAATTTATATTTTGATTTTGATTTTATTACCATTACCAAAAATATCTGGTGTAATAGAAGACTTCTCAATTACACCGAATTGCTCGTCAAATAAATAGTTAAATAAGTAGTTTCTGGTTATTTTCCAGCAATCGTTTTGCTTATCTTACCGGATATAAATCGCAACATTTTATTTAGTAAAGTTTTGATTAGATAATATAAAGTATGGTTAGTTCTGTTTAGGTTTAAGTACCAGGCGTGATCGCGGGGTCCTGGGTTTGATTCAAAAATCAAAATCAAAATATATAATTATGCTTTATTTAAATAGGCTTCAAAGCAGGGATATAACGGAGGTAAATTTATCGGAACCAAAATCGGAATCGGAGTTTTAAATTTGATTTATCAGAATCGGAACCAGAATTGGAATCGGAGTCGGATGCAGAGGCAATTTTTATTGAAGTAGTGGCAATTTTTATTGAAGGACAAATAAAAACTTTTAGCAGTATTTTTTTAAAATTTTAATTACATGAACAAATTAAAACAGACAATTAAAAAAATCAACATGTTTCTAACTAAAAAACAAATTAAATGCATGCATTGACTCTAAAAGTAAAATTGCTTATATGATTCGACCTCCGATTAAAACCACCGATTTAAAAGTTTCGGAGCCGAAATCGGAACCGAAAGTGTAATAATAATCGGAAGAATCAGAATCGGAGCTCCTTCACAACCCTGCTTCAATCAAAGATGCACTGATTTCTGGATTTCTGGGTCTCTTACCTAGGCCTACAGCGCCCACAAGGGGGCGTTATCGCCCACTTTGGGAACCCCTGGGTTAGAGGTATGCTTCTGACCAATAGCGCGCAGGAGCGTGTCAAAATTCGTGTACTGTAATCCTCACCCGATATTCAAGAAGTTTTCCTGGATCTGTACCCATCATTGGCGCGATGACTTGATTTCAAGGATGACTTTGCAGTGGGATATTAATAGGCCGATACTTCACTTAACAAAGGAAAGTAAGTGCTTTTAACAATGTCACGAGTTGCAGTAATCTACAGTTAATAAAATACAGACCGACAAACTTATCTGTTCCGGTGGCCAAAATTGGAACTACGTGAAATGCAATGCAAAAACGATATTTAATGACAGTTCTAAATAGACAGTAGCGACGCCGCCACCGGAACAGATAAGTTTGTCGGTCTATAAGTACTTAGGTATTAGGTACTTACAATGCATTCAAGTACTAAATAAACACTCACGTGAAGGTGCGTTTCAGATGTTTACCTACTTTCGATTTCTAGAACTTTCTTGTAGTTGTAACATATTGTAGTAAACTGTGAAAGTAGGAGAGTATTTGAACATAAAAGGCACTAAACATAAAAAAAATATACGCTTTTTGTTTGAAACTGTTTTGACCGCTTCCGTGGAACAGTGGCTCGCCGCTTGGGTATATAGGTAGTTGGACTGAGGTCGTGGGTTCGATTCCCGCCTATAAGCTTGGTTGGTGGTAGGACTTTTTCAGAGTCCTGACTCGCTACCACCTCACAGATGAAATCCAATGATAACAGCTCAACTCTTCCTGTTTAAGGTTCCCTCAAAGACGAATACAAATAAACATTTTATAAATATTGGTGCAATATTTCCTGTAGGTAGGTACCTTCTTCTCCATCAATGTTTTAAACTATCAACTTTCGCACTCATATAGGGGACCCCCTCAATGGAATAGGCCACAATAAGGTCCACTTAAGTAATAGTTACCATCAGAAGGGTCGTGCCTGTCTGCCAACTGGCCTAGCATAAAAAAAAGAAAACTGGTAAAAAGTTAATGAAAAATGCAACTTCGGAGCCATTTCAAACGCAGTAAAAGGCCGGCAACGCATCAGCGATCCCTCTGGTGTTGCAGATGTCCATGGACGGCGGTGATTGCTTACCATCAGGCGACCCGCTGGCTCGTTTGCCGCCTCTGACACAAAAAAAGTCATGTAAATTGGTAACGCCTTTACGGTCTAGTGGTTTAAGTACCGGGCCGAGATCTCGAGGTCCTGGGTTCAATTCCCGGGTCAAGCTAACTTTGTGTCGGGTTTTTCGGACACAGCTCGGGTTTGTGATCACCAATCCGCATTTGGCAAGCGTGGTGATTAAGCCAGCCCATCGTTGTAACGATAACTTGATTTCAAGGATGGAGGCCTTTGCCCTGCAGTGGGACATTAATAGGCTGATACTTTACTTTTCTCTTTATGTAAAATGGAACCGGCGCATCACAAAAGAAAGGATTTAAATGTACAGAACAACAAATCTGTACGTTATCAATGCGATTGACAGATTGTGATATTATTTTATACCTACGTAAACAATATGATATCAGTAAGAATGATTGTTATAAGTTACTAAGTAACTAATCGTGCTAAGGTGATTAAAATAGGTGCTTATACTGCATATACGTAAGTACAGTCAACAGCACAAACTACCATTCTGTCTTTCTACAACCAATTTTCTCGACCACTGTGTCACCTCGGTAGCGGCGAGACAAACGGTTGTAAGTGCTAAAATACACTATGATGTTTTTTGGTCAGATCATGTACCTATAGAGATAGTATGTAACTTGACCAAGACTACACCTAAACTTATCGCTAAAAACAATGGTGGCAGTAATGATGCGCTTCTAAAGGGGGTTATTTGGGGAGAACGAGAAAAGTCGCAGATAATTAAATATTGTAATATGTGTAATAGTGAATTTAAAAAAATTGATTTTCCAGAGAAATTTCGTTTTTGTTGTGATAAAATATGTAACGATACCAGCCATAGAGAAACCATTGATAATATGTATAATTCTATTGTTAGAATACTAAGGGAGGCTTCTGTTGCTAGTTGTGATGGAGGGCAGCGCAGAGGGACTGGCTATGTCGCGGGATGGAATAAACATGTAAGGGAGGCACACCGGAGGGCAAGGCTTTGCTTTCAGGAATGGCGTTTGCAAGGAAAGCCTAAAACAGGACAGGTTTACGAGGAAATGTGCTGTTCTAGAAAAGTCTTTAAAGCTAAACTTAAATTCTGTCAAAATAATAAAGACCAGATTAAAATGGACGTAATTGCCTCACATCATAAGGCTAAAAATTTTTCACAGTTTTGGAAATCAACTAGCAAACTAAATCCTAGGGTGTGCCCACCAGTAAGTGTTGAAAATGTTAGTGAACCCAGCGAAGTAGCCAATCTTTTTATGGCCCATTTTAAAGTGGAACCTATGGAGGTGGACGCAGCTGGGCCGGTGCTCGATGCTGGAAACCGGAAAAGTGATAGCCTCGTAAAAAGACTCGTGTCCAGAGAGATATTTATTCTGCATTCGTCATAGCTATTTACCAGATGACCTCATGAAGACCATAGTGGTACCCATAATCAAAAACAAGACGGGGGATGCCTCTGACAGAAACAATTACAGGCCAATTTCGCTGGCCACTATTCTCGCAAAGGTGTTGGATAGTGTGCTTAACAAGCATCTAACTAACAATGTAAATCTGCATGACGCCCAGTTTGGCTTTCGCTCTGGATTATCTACTGAGTCAGCAGTACTATGCCTTGAGCACACTGTTCGATACTACACGGAAAGAAATACGCCAGTATACGCATGTTTTTTGGATCTGTCAAAGGCATTTGACCTAGTGTCATATGATCTACTGTGGAAAAAACTGCACAGCAACACGAATTTGCCTGATGAGTTGGTTGAAATATTCGAGTACTGGTACGGCAACCAAACCAATGTGGTGCGGTGGGCGGGGCAGTGCTCGAATGCTTATAGGATGAAGTGCGGAGTGAGACAGGGGGGGTTGTCCTCACCTACACTTTTCAATATCTATGTAAATGAGTTGATTGAGGAGCTAAGCAGTGCGGGAGTAGGCTGTTCACTGGATGGCAAATTTGTCAACAATATTAGCTATGCTGACGATATGGTGCTGCTTAGCCCCTCAATCAATGCATTAAAGAAGTTGTTGTCTATTTGTGAGGGGTATGCTGCGGCCCATGGGCTCAAATATAATGTTAAAAAGAGTGAGATACTGGTCTTTAAATCTGGCACTAAAACATATCCTCTTTCGCCAATAACAGTTACTCTGGACGGGTCTCCTCTGAAAGTAGTTAAAAAGTTTAAATATTTGGGTCACTGGGTCGAGGAGAACCTTAAAGACGACGTCGATATGGAGAGGGAGCGCAGGGCACTGTCGGTGAGGGGTAATATGCTATCACGGAGGTTTGCACGTTGTTCTCGAGAGGTGAAAATCACACTCTTTAAAACTTATTGTCAAACTTTATACACGTGCAACCTTTGGAGCAACTACACCAAAAAGGCCTACAGTGCTCTGCGCGTCCAGTATAATAATGCCTTCAGGGGGTTGTTGGGGCTGCCCTGGCGCTGCAGCGCCTCGGGAATGTTCGCTGCGGCGAACACCGACGGTTTCCAAGCCGTTATTCGCAAGCGAGTAGCTTCTTTGTGGGAGCGAGTGCGGGGCAGCACCAACACACTCCTGAAGGTGATTGCAGAGAGGATAGACGGTCCTGTCCTCGCGCACTGGTCGTCCGTACACGTGCGGTCTAATCCTAACTTTAAGTTCTATTAATAGATCTTGAGGTTGGGATTAGACTGAACTACGTAGTTTATATTTTTAATTTTTCAATTTTTATTATTTAAAGATAACATATGGAAACTATGTAACTGCATCTGTTTCTGAAATAAACATTTTCATTTCATTTCATTTTCATTTCATTTCATTTCATTTCAGCTTTATTCACTTAACATAGAGCAATTCAATTGGGAATTTTTGACAGATAAGAGTAGGTTGATATGCTGCCGACTGTACAGTCGTTTCACGTTTTTCAGTCGTAAAGACCATGGAATTATTTAGTACTCCGTACAACAGTCCTTTTAAAAGGGGCGGAAAACGAGCCAGCGGGTCGCCTGATGGTAAGCAATCACCGCCGCCCATGGACATCTGCGACACCAGAGGGATCGCTGATGCGTTGCCGGCCTATGGGGGTACGGGGGTGTGGGCCTCCGGCACTCTCGCATCACAAACCAGACGAAACACAATAGTAGTCACTATTATTTCACGCTGGTGTTATGTGAGAGGGTGGTACTTTCCCGGACAAGCCGGCCCATTCGTACTGTAAAACAGCATGGCTCTACCACTACTAACATTGAGTGCCGCTTCCTGGAGAGTGTTGATAAGTGTTCCTCAATGGAATAGGCTGTGTGGCCGTATACCCATCAGCATCGGTATTTGCAACTCTTCCAATCTAAATAATAGATTAGAATATCAAAAAAGTTGTCGTCCTCGTTATTCAAAATATTTGGTCACTGACATGGGCGTACCGAGGGGGGGGCAGGGGGGGGCAGCTGCCCCCCCCTGGAAATCTCGCAGAACATGTATGAACTCGCCTAATTTCTACTAATCAAAGTGTAATCGGGGCCTTATGCTCCATCTTTTAAATTTTGTTTGCTCAGTGTACAATATAATACTGAACTGAACTGTTTAAAAACAGTATAATGGGCGATTCTTTCACGTACGACCTTATAAACCGTTTGTTAAAAGATCCTCGAAAAAAATTAAAATGCATGAATAGTTTTTATTTTTATTTTGTTACTGTTTTTTAATCATTTATTTCTGGATAAAACATTCAGCGTATTTTGCGTTTTGACATCTTTACTTACAAATAATTTTTCACTCTATCTGATAGTGTAACCTTTGAGGGCTTAATTCAGCGTGTCTAAATAACAATTACTTACGATTTTTTATTTTAACTTTAAATTGGGACAATCCGCTGCCAAGACAGCTCGCCATATAAACCAAGTGTGGGGCAATAATAGCGTTGAAGAAAGCACCATTCAACAATGAAATTTCGTTTCGGAGGTATCAGCGTTGAAATTGCACTTAGTAGTGGTCGACCTAAAGTACTTCAGGACGATGAATTGAGGACTCTGGTGGAAGCTGACCCATCGCAAACGGCTCGAGGGATTGCACAAGAATAATAAGTCAGTCACCATGCGATATTAGATGGTTCAAAACGCATTGGAAAGGTGAAAAACCTGAAAATGTGGTTGCCCCACGATTTGAACAATCGACAGAAATTATCACGTTTGAGGTGTATTCTTCGTTGATTCTGTAAAATCAAACCGACCTTTTTGGAATATTTGGATTGAATAATGGCGTTCGATGAAAAATGGATTATTTACGATAACCGGAAACGTTCATGACAGTGGATAAACGACGACGAGCCTCCCAGACACTTTTCAAAGGCAAAAACCCACCAAAAAACGACTTTGGTCAGATAATCACCGCAACTTACATCGAAAGCAGCCGGCACTGATCAACAGAAGAGATCTGATCCTCATCATCATCATCATTATCAGCCCGTAACAGTCCACTGCTCGACAAAGGCCTCTCCAAATGCTCGCCACGCTGATCGAACCTCGGCCACTCCCATTCAGCTCCTGACAGCCATCTTGCGCAGATCATAGCTCCACCTCGTCTGAGGGCGTCCTACACTAAGTTTACCGAGACGCGATCACCACTCTAGAACCCGCGGTTACCCCAGCAGGTTATCGGTTCTACGGCTGATATGGCCAGCCCACTGCCACTTCAGCTAGCTAATCCGTCGAGCTATGTCGGTGACTTTGGTTCTCTGCCGGATCACCTCATTTCAGATACGATTCCACAGAGAAGTTTTACCTCACATACTCTTCAGACCTCTCGTCAACCGCCTACCACCTTTTCAAGCATCCCGAAAACCAACCGAGCTGTTACAATTTGGAATGTGTAGAAAAAAACATCATAAAAAATTGCAATGACATAAGTGCATTTCAAACTGATTCTGCATTCTGCGAACAATGGGCTCGCAATCCCCCCCCCCCCCCCCCCGGCACCGGCTCGTCCCGGTCGGGTGTCAAGGGGCCTTGCCCCCCCCTAGGCCAGAAGCTGGGTACGCCCATGGTCACTGACGACTTTATAATGACCTTGAATTGTAACTAAGGAATTCGATAAAATCAGCGGTTTGGCTATCAGAGAATACATTATCGCTTTTCGCAGAAATTACGTTTAATCACCGCGGAAATCACGTAATCAATACCAATTTAGAATTATTAATCTATTTTACTTACATAATAAGTCTATATTATTTGAATTTCTTCATCACACTCAATATTTCCACGGCTGTGACGAAAAACATCGTGAAATTCGTGAATAAACCTGCCCCCCTAGACAAGCGGCATTTATGACGTTCGTTAAAGCTCAATTTGCGATAGCGAATGTCAAAACCCATACTTTCAACACGTGACTTTTCTATGGCATCTGTCGAATCCATACAATTTAAAGTTAGCGAATTTCGCTATCGCTGTCAAAATGTTACTTTGTCTAGGCCCCTGTGCTGACGAATGGCTGTGTAGCCATGATCCAATTAGTCTGGTTTCCCTGTCAAGGGTTACGGAGGTCAGATGGCAGTCACTGCAATGTAATAATAACTATTTTTTTTATCCAGGATCATGTTGCAAGCGCACCCTCCCCCATGAGCACAGATAATACCTATAATAGATACCTATGGGCCATCACCTCGCGCGGTGGTAAGGCTTTGTAGCCTGGTGGACTCCGGTGAACTTAGGGCGGTCGGTACAGAACGGTCTGTCTACGACATGCTTGGCGCAGATTGTTTGGTGTGACTCTGTCTTGACTAAAAGAGTTATTTAATAGTAAAAAATAGCCATGATCCGCTGTCTCTATTATTTACGTTATTATCTGCCGTCTCATGAAAATCAATAATTTAAGGATTTTTTTGATCGAAATTATCATTTAAACATCTTTAAAAAAGGTCAAAATAACACGGTCACGACCTCAACTTAACAAAATTATCATTTGTGAAGACGTAACTTAAAACCGGGCGCGCCAAAGCGCCAGAATGAAAAAAAAACTTGTAAAATCACTTTCCCGCTCATTTAAATGTCAGTGGACAAATATGGCGGCTGACGATTAAATGTCAAGGTCGCGTCGCAAATTGAAAGCCCGCGATAGAAGCCCGGCGACTTTATCAGTTCTTTATAGCTGTAGGTATTTAGTGACATAGTTATTAGTCAGACGCTGTAAATAAAAAAGAACCTAATCATCTATTTTCTATTTAATTAACGGATTTATTTTTTGATAATATATGTCTCACTGCAGGGCATACCTAAGCCATCAACATTATGAAACAAACCCTCTCACAGACATAATATTTCTATGCTCACAGAAGATATTTTTTAGAGATAAGACAAGACAAGATTTTTTATATGCAGCATTTTTTTATATAGTTGGCAGACAGATTGAGGTTGACCTGATGGTAAGCGAGCGGTCACTGCGGCCTATTCCACTACAAACTAGTGGTACAGTCGACAGCACATCAGACTACCCTAATCCACAGACTAATAAGTATACATCGTTATCGCGCGGGCAGTTTGGGGGCGACGCATAGATGACCGAAGGGCTGTCACACGTATATAACGAGTATTAGAATATTTGCATGTTTTTTTATTCTTTAAATTAAAGCCTTTCATGTTATGTATATTCCTTATGAGGATAAATACCTTATGAGGATAAATAGAATATTATTTCTATTTTGATATTGTATTTAAAATTGGGACAAAGTAGTGTAGAAGCGTTGTTTAAGTTAGCAACACTTTCTCTGACGGTTGATTCAGTCCAGTAAGTCAGAAATTGACATCATACAGCTATATATGAGTAATTAGGATAAAAATAACATTTTCATAAAATTGGTTAAGTTATCGAAACCGAAAAAAATCGTAAGGTAACATTGTTGTGTCAGTGGTCGATTTAGGATTACAAATAGATTCAATGCATAAAAAAAATTTAAAAATCGATATTTTTATTGGTCAAATATAATTTAAAAAAAAAGATCCATGCGTGGCAACCCTATTCATCAGTATCCACGCGTCGCCCCGAAACTGCCCGCGCGATAACGATGTATACTAATAAGAGACTAATCTGTCAAATATCTACAACCAATTTTCAGCTCTATTCTCTTCACATAAGTTCTCTTTCAATTGAGACTTTTGACAGGTAGGTTGATCTGCCGTCCGTACAATACTTGCCTCCTGCCTGGGTATGGTCAGTTCGTCGTTCGTTCGCCCGTAAAGTTCGTCGCTCCCGCGAGTGAGAAGAATAACTTAAGGCTAACACACCTTAGCCACGCACTTTCCTTACCTTTATTTATTTTTATTTTCCAGTTAGGTAATTTGGGCCCAGGCCCCGTAACGACGCAACCAGGTTATCCATAATAAATTACCACTAATTGGAACAGTGGCTAAGCCGGTCGGGTATCAAACTCGGAGGTCGTGGGTTCGATTCCCGCCTAAGGTCTGGTTGGTGGTTGGGTTTTTTCAGAGTCCGACTGGCTAGCTACCACCTCCACAGGTGAAATCTGCCGCCATAACAGCTCTAAGCAGGCTGTGTTCCGGCAGTATTCATGTGGGCCAGTAAACTTAAAATCAAAGGCTAAAAATATTGTCTTATTATTTAGATTTCTGTGCTCGAAGATCAGATGAGCCTGTCTGCCAGCACATTGAGCGACGCTTCCTGGTGAAATGGAATAGGCCGCATGTCGCTCCATTGTAATAAGGCTGCAGGCTTGTCAAATCTAGGATCATAGTCGAAGCAGACTCGGCGCTTTATTTTGGATGGAATGAAAATTATGCTGATATAATGATAATGATTCCGTGTTAATATTATTTTTCCGTGCTTCGGAAGGCACGTTAAGCCGTTGGTCCTGCGCCTGATCTCTCTTCGGTCGTGTCAGACTGTTGTCCCACCGTGTTATGAGAGTGAGGGAATAGGGAGTGCACCTGTGCTTGCGCACTCACTTGTGCACTATAATATATCCTGCGTAGTTGGCTGATCGTAAAAGATTGGCCACCGTAGCCGAAAACTCGGTTAGGAGGACATTATACAGGGTGTTCGGAAGAACGTTGAACATACGATAATGGGGGGTAGTTGGGGTGGTCTGTTAACTAACTAGCTCAAAAGATTTTACCTAGGTCTCAAGATTTTTTTTTAATTATTTTTTTTATAAATTTCTATAATTTTTCGGTTTTGTACCTTTAAACCCGTCTAACTTTTTTTTTAATGACCAGATCTAAATCATTTTTTCATTATTGGAATCTTAGTGATTGGTAGGTCCCTTTAAATAAAAAGTTGTAAATTGCACATTGCTAGAAACAAAGTTATGGGCCCTCAAACATAAAATAAGAGTTGAAACAAATTTTGAATCTCAACTTCGCGTAGCATTTAAAAATTAAATAAAAGGGATGGATGACTTCTGATTTGTTAAAAACATCTCCAAAGTTTGAGCTTTTTAACGATATATTGTTTGTTTTGATATCTTTTTTGTAACCAAAATTATTCGATGTTTTCTACCCAGGCGGACCATTTCGACGAAAATCTACATACGTGAAAACTTAAATGTTTTGCGAAATTTATCAATGCAAAGGTCAAAATAACGAATTAATGGGATAGTGACATAAAGCAGGTCGATTTTTTCACACTCTTGCACAAATAACGGCTATCTTTTCTCTCTTTCACTCTGTGTGCAATGCGCGGCGAGTGACGCTTCCCAAGAAGGTAATAATAATAATCTTTCACTCTAGTACACTTACATCGTATATTTCCTCTCTTTTGCCTCTTAAGTGAATTTGCTATTTTTTTCTGACAGTGAGTCAGGCTGCGTCTAAGAAAATTTTATATGAAAATTTTGAATATCTCGAAAAGTATAAAAGATGGAACCAACGAGTTTGGGGATTATGTTAGACCTTATAAAGACCTAACTTTTGAATCTAGAACCAACCCTGTAAGTCTTTTATTTCTAAATGAAAAAGAGGTTGAAGCGAAAGAGAGGGAAGATACGATGTAAGTGTACTGGAGTGAAACATTAGTGTTATTACCTTCTTGTTCTTGGGAAGCGTCACTCGCCGCGCATTCCACACAGAGTGAAAGAGAGAAAAGATAGCCTTTATGTGTTCAAGAGTGAGAAAAAATCTACATTCTTTATGTCACTATCCCACTAATTTATTATTTTGACTTTTGCATTGACAAATTTCGCAAAACATTTAAGTTTTCACATAAGTAGATTTTCGTCGAAATGGTCCGCCTGGGTAGAAAACATCGAATAATTTTGGTTACAAAAAAGATATCAAAACAAACGACATATCGTTATAAAGCTCACACTTTGGAGATGTTTTTAACAAATCAGAAGTCATCCATCCCTTTTATTTATTTTTTAAATGCTACGCGAAGTTGAGATTCAGAATTTGTTTCAACTTTTATTTTATGTTTGATGGCCCATATCTTTGTTTCTAGCAATGTGCAATTTACAACTTTTTATTTAAAGGGACCTACCAATCACTAAGATTCCAATAATGAAAAAATTATTTGGATCTGGTCATTAAAAAAAAAGTTAGACGGGTTTAAAGGTACAAAACCGAAAAATTATAGAAATTTATAAAAAAAATAATTAAAAAAAAATCTTGAGACCTAGGTGAAATCTTTTGAGCTAGTTAGTTAACAGACCACCCCAACTACCCCCCATTATCGTATGTTCAACGTTCTTCCGAACACCCTGTATTATCAAATACATACTAATTTAATGCGAAAGTAACTCTTACACTTCACAAGGAATCGTTGCTCGGTTTCATCGTTTTCCCGGTTGCATCCAGTATGGAGCTCAGGGTCCGCTTCGACTATGATCCTAGGTTTGACAAGCCTGGTTATTACAATGGAGCGATTGCCATCTGACCTCCGTAACCCTTACAAGGGAAACCAGACCTACTTAGAACAATGCGCTTCTGGAATATAGGCCTTTAATTTGAAGTGCACTAGCTACCATTTTTTACTGTGGATTTAAAGTTGTGTAGCAAAGCTACATATTTTAGGGTCCGCAAACCTGTTTGAAGACACACAAACAACACTGGAATCTTATGACTCAAATTAGAATTGCGAGGGCATTGATGTCTGATGTTGTGCACATTTAATATACTTCTGTATCTATAGACTGGCTGTATTATTAGCGCATTGTGAATTAGTGACGGACGAGCCATTTCATTGGTGTAATAGTCGAGAAGTCGGTTACACCAGAGGTCGCGGGTTCGATCCCCGCACGGTACAAACATTTATGTGTGCATGAACTTGGCTGTTTGTATTGGTTTGGGTGTTTCTATGTATAATATGTAAGTATTAACAAAAAAAAGTATAAAAATGTACTTAATGTTTATCCGTTGTCTCGCACCCATAGCACAAGCTAATGCTTAGTTTGAGGCTAGATGGCGCTGTGTGAATAATGTCCAGAGATATTTATTTATTCTGATTTGTGGCAATGTGGCAGCTAGACAAACAAAGACATGAAATCAAAGGCTCTGGAGCCTACAGTGTTGGAGCATATTAAACGATGCTTCTTAATGAAATATCCTTACGTCCCTCAATGGAATAGGCCGCATTGGCCAACTAAATGAAGTGTGTGCCTGTCTGCCAACTTAATTAATTTTAAAAAGAAATAGTCTATTAAAAATTCTTTTATATTACAAAACGTAGCACAAAGCTTATTTCACAACGTAGGCAATAGTTCTAAAATAATCTGGCCTTGGTCCTTTCACCTAGCCAATCACTGCAGCTTAGTTCATATTGCATTTTCAAATGTCAATACGTGAACTTAGACACACCCACTAGAGCTACACACTTTTTTATATTTAATATCCTTGAATAAAGTCACGTACTATTACTACTATTTGACCTTTTTTTGGTTCTTGGTCATGTTGGTTCTTGGGTTGGACTCTTAGAAAGTTGCTAAGAGTTTGAGCCTGATACTGTAGGATACAATATGGTACTTATATGAGATAAAATAAATTTATTTGAAGGAGTACAGCTGTTTATAGAATTGTCAAACTGTACGTAGGAATGCGAGAACAACAACGAAATAAAAATAAATTAAAAATACACATCAGTTCGACATTATAAAATTTATATAGGAATTGACTGCTGTCGTCTATCTGCTAATTGGGTCCAGTGAAGAAAAATTAAAATTTTATTTATCTACATCCATACCATAATATATTATGTCTACTTTATAGTCAGGCAGGAGCGATGAGCAAACGCCCTACATTTAGATATAAGTATCTGTGGCTGCATCGTAATGTTTACATTTTAGTATCGGTAACCGATACTTTAATTACGTACAAATTTCGAACGTCTTCTTAAAAAGTAAAAATTAATGGATTTGAAGCTAACATATGTAAGCAAAACATCTTGATGTATTTTCAAAGGTACCAGGAGAGCATAACCGCGTAACCGCAGCGTAACTATTCATTAAATCAAAGAGTTTGAAAGACGCGAGCTAGCCTAGCTTCTTGTTCTTCTCTGCTCTCCTGGTACTACGGATTATATTCCACGCGGTTTCACATCGATCCCTGACTTTAAAATAGACATTTATCGTATGAATGAAGATAAAGTTATGTATGTGACTGTACATAATTAGGCATTAAAATACTCATGTGATCCTTTTATGAAACTCACTTCGTTCGTTTCATAAAACCACATTCGTATTTTAATGACCCTCATTATGCAACAGTCACATAAATAACTATTTAAGTGCATATCTCATTAAAATAAACTGTCTTTAATTCTATTTATATAAAGCTGTTTATAAATAGTCCTTCTCGCAATCTGCCCTGCCCGCTGCCATTCTATGCTATTTTTTAGGCAATCTCTCCTTTGTCCTTGCATGCATCGAAACATCTAAGAAAAAAAATTACGCGACACTGGAAACGAACACAAGACCCTGAGATGGTGCTTAAAGCACAACAATAAAGCGTTCAAGTTTAAAAATACCTACTATTCTAAAAAGGACGTCTAAAAACAAGTTTACTAATTATTCTATCAAAATTCTTCATTAAAACTCGTCCCACTGCCACCGAAACTCGTCCCAATTTAATCATATTAAAGCATAACAATATAGCAATTACAGTGTTGTAATGGCTGTCGCAAACCAAAACCCGTTTTACTGGTGGCTGGTTTGGCAACGTTTAGGCGAATTTATACTTCGAAATGCACATAATAATAGGTACCAGAGGCTTAAGGCTGATTTAACGAGAAGAAGCGCGGCGCGTCCTTATTGAATAAAATAATAAAACGGGAGCGCTATAATAATAAATAAATATCCCTGGACATTATTTACACAGCGCCATCTAGCCCCAAACTAAGCATTACGTATATACTTTTTACTTCACAACCAAATGCGCCATATGGCCAGTCAAAATAAAAATAATAACTAGGTATGATCTTTTAGCCAAGTTTACGGCTACTATGCAGGATATAATCATTATTATATTATAGTGCTGCAGTGAGTGCGCAAGCACAGGTGCACTCCCTATTGCCTCACTCTCATAACACAGTGACAGCAGGCTGACACACCCGGAGAGAAATCAGGCGCAGAACTATTGCATCAAGGGTTTTTTCTATACCACGTCAGTTGGCAGACAGGCACGCAGCCCACCTGATGGTAAGCGGCCACTTCGGCCTATTCCATTGAGGGACACTTCACCAGCGTCGCGATATGCTGCCAGACTGTAGGCTCATTTGATCTTCGAGCCTTTGATTTCAAGTGTACTGGCTCCCACATTAATGTTGTCGGAACACAGCCAGTAGAGCTGTTATGGCGGCGGTTTTTACCCTTTTAGGACCCTGAATTTAAGACTCCAGGTCCCAACTAGCCATCTATACTGTATATTAGACAAAATAAAACAAAATGTTACTAAAATACTTTTTATTTAAAGTAAAAGGAACGTAAAATGAATCTCATTTATATGACTAAGCTTTAAGTACAATAACGAACCAAGTTCACATTTTATATCGCATTAGAAATATTTAAGACAAGTCTGTTATTTTATCATGTAGACTAATAAATACGTAATAATAAAATTATATTTTAGTCTACAGTTAAAAAAGCAGACTAAACTATAAAAAAAGACAGTATTATTTATACCTGAAAGACAGCGGTAAAATAAGCCCTAATTATCATAGAAATACTATGTAATAATAGCTCAATGCTAATTATATATTTATTTATATAAGATTACTTTTAAATCTCCTTCCGAAGATTAGGCAGTTTCACATTTGAAACTAAAAGCAATACTTCCTTATTAGGTTATTATTTAAAATAATACTCTAAGAAGATCAATTATTGTGGAATAACTTAGGTAGGTATACAAAACCATAATTTATTTATTTATTTGGGCGCTTTTCAAATATTTTTTTGAAGGGAAAATAAGTTATTTTAAAACATCGAAGCACTTTTTAGGCTAGGCCCACACTTGACGGAAATTCCGCCGCGGATCTTCCGCGACGGAACGCAAACACCATATTATGTTATTGCATATAAATTACAAACAGCGGGCACACTACGCGGAAAATCGGTCGCTCCGTCGTGGACGGTTTTATATGAAATTATTTCCGTCGCGGACGATCCGCGGCGGAATTTCCGTCAAGTGTGGCAAAGGCCTTAAACATCTATTTTATTTAGCCGCCAGTTTGAAAAAAAATGGATTATGGTTTAAAAACGCCTTTGTTGCCAAAACATTGTTTGTTTTCGCAATTGCCGATCGTGTTTTAATGACTATTTATTTTATAATTACGAAATGATCATTTACAAATAATAAAGCAAACTTAATTACTTAATTAATTATTCAATGAACAGTTTCGTATGTTACATAAAATACTTTATAATATCTTTTACAAAATAATAAGTATGTATTGTGATCTTTTGTGATGAATCGTTTTTCTTTTGACATTCAGCAACTCTACAACAAAGATTTAAATCTTTGCTCTACAAATGTTTTTTTTCTATAACAATGAATGAAACTATGATAGACAAACACAAAACAACCAAAAGTAGGTATCATTTCGTTTGGGCTGGTCAATAGCCACAAGGCTGGCACCGGCTCGTCCCAATCGGGTGTGAAGGGGAAACCGGGGGAGTTTAGTGGGTAGTGGACGCTTCAGTCTCAAGTCCCACACACGGCCGCACTGTGGCCGCAGGTCTAGCTAGCCTGCGGTTATGGTGCATAAACGCATTCTTCTCCGCAACAAAAAGGTATTATTTCGTTTATGTTATCTGTGGTAGCGGAGTGGTTTCAAAAGTGCGTGAGGTCGCTGGTTTGAATCCCAACGCGCACGTATATCACAAAAACATCGCGAGAAAACCTGCTTAGTCGAATGGCTGTGTAGCCATGATCCAATAGGGAACATGCACTATTTTTATTTTTGTCTTCATTTTAAAGAATTCCATGTAGAATAAACCACAGTTAAATTAAAAAATTATACATTGTAATTTATCGGAAAAAATGCGGTTTTAAATTGACCGTTTTAATTTTCGCGCGAAAACGGTCCTATGGTTCCGATGACATGAATGACGTCACTCAAGTCTTGTCACTGCCTCACTAGTCGAGTGGTCGTACCTTCACTGTACTTGTTCGTCGCTGGCTTTCATACTTTTGCATATTTTTTCGAGTTTTGAAATATTTTTTTGTAAAAAATTTAAAATGGACTATCTATCAACATCAGGTGATCATAACAATACCACTAATATTCCGAAAAAAACCGTGTTTTATGCCAATGTGGACATTGGCATAAAACACGAGTCAACACGGTCAACACACATCTATTTCAACAAAGTTTCCAAATTAATTGTTTTTGACAGGACCTTCTGACCCAAAACTGAGAAAAAAGTGGTTTCAAGCTGCGAAAATACAAAGTTTAACAACTATGATTTATACATACCGTAGTAATTTAGTCCCTTTCATTTCTACCCTTGAAAACTCTGCACTTTCGACAAATAAAGTTAGAACCATGTCAACACTAACTCTTGGTAAATTCCTGGAGTCTGCTTTGATGAACCCAACTTCCATATTTATTACAAAAACGCAATTAATATTCCGATAAAATAATATTTACTTTTTCAACCATATAGACCGACAAACTTATGTGTTCCGGTGGCCAAAATTGGAACTACGTGAAATGCAATGCAAAAGCGATATTTATTGACAGTTCTATACTGACAATAGCGACGCCGCCATCAGAACAAATAAGTTTGTTGGTCTAACGTCAAATAAGTTGATTGCTGTTTTAAAATACGTTTCGTTTCAGTTATTTTTAATTCGTAATTACAGTTAAAAAACAACATTATGTAAAATAAAAATGTTGCAGTGACCTTTCTTTTATATTATTTTAACATTTTAGTCATAAAATTTTCATTATTATTATATATGCATCTTCCCTATTGGTCTGGTTCTCCTGTCCAGGGTTACAGAGGTCAGACGGCAGTGGTTCCACTGTAATAACTTGACTTGACATCCTGGATCATGGTACATGGTACATACCCTGACTACTTTGGGACAAAATGCTCAGATTTTTTTCAAATATTTTACCTACGATTGCTTTTATAATCGTAAAAATGTACGGACAGCAGATAAACCTACCCTAATCTGTCAAAAATCTCAATTGAAAGAGAGTTCTATGTGAGGTGAATAAAGCTGAAAATTGTTTGTAGAAATTTGACAGATTAGGGTAGTCTGATGTGCTGTTGACTGTACTTTGTATACATTAATACATAGCCCCTAATTTTTTTAAATTTTTTACATTTCTGGCCGGTGCCATATGAATTACGCACAGTCGTGAAATCAAAAGAAACAAGAAATTAGTTTTTTTTTTTACAGAATATTTACATATTTACAAAAAGCTATACAATTTTAAGAAATTATGAATACTTTTACCTATTTATATGGAAAAAGGCATGGTTCATAATTCATTTAGTTGGTGATATAAAATCTATACTAATAACATAAAGAGGAAAGATTTGATTGTTTGTTTGTTTGTATTGAATAGGCTCCGAAACTACTGAACCAATTTGAATAATTCTAAAAATATGTTGGAAAGCTACACTATCCCCGGGTGACAAAGGGTACTTTTGATCCCGGAAATGTGGGGGGAAGGGGGAGGATGTTTGAAAAAAGACATTACGCGCGGGTGAAACCGCGAAAATATATAAAGACTAGCTTACGCCGTAAACTCGTTACTGGCATTGAGAAACCTATGTTAATTTCGAAAAATCCGAAATTATGCCTGACCAGGGAATAAAACTTATGACCCTGAAACGTTGGCTTATTTTGGCGAAATTAGTATTGGTTTGGAGATTTTCTTTTATTTAAAAGTTGAAAAATATAAATACATACGATTGTGATACTAATTTTATTATTTAAAATTATTATTGCAAAATGTATGTTTATTTCTAAACAACTTTATAGTGAGCTACGTATATTTACGAAAAACACCAAGAAACATGCCTTTTCCCTAAAATAATTATAATTTCATTACGCGAAATTTTTTGAAACAAACATTCACATCAGTCCAATTAAAAATGTAAATAATTTTCATTTAATTTTAATCAACCAATTTAAAATTACGTAAATAAAATTTTCTGAATATTCTTTAATTATTGCTATTGCACCTTATTTATACAAGTATCACATTACAAATATCAACTCACATTACGTTAATGATTTCCATTCAGTCCGTTTGTCTCTGCTTCCGTACTACTCTTCAAATGGAATGGTGAGATGGAGAACACCTCTCCGTTGACAAGATCGTGCAAGTCCTCCCCACCGTATGACACCAGCGGTGAGATCTCAACGTCAACGTTGTCAGCAATCTCACCACCAGCTTCTCTGATGTATTTCCTGTGGAGTCGGAGAAGATCCTCCCTAGCAGTAGAAGGGCAGTCTTTTTTCGCTGAATCTGCATTCTTCAACGCAGAAAATTCAACATCTCTAGCTACTTCTAAGCAAATAAAGTTCTCTGCAAACTCAAACACGTCAAAAATAAACTTTTCCATCTTAATACCGTTTGGTTCTGTTGGTTTTTGACGGACACCATTGTCATCTACATATGGAATCTTCTTCTTAGCAACATGAAGCTTCAGTTTCGTTTCAAAATCACAGATCTTGGACAGGAATTGTGATGAGAAGTAATGGTTGCAGATGTTACCAGCAGAGAAGGTCAGCCTTCCGTCAGGGTTTCTACGTTCAGCTGCTTCATCTGTCAGTTCAGAGTATTCCACAACTTTGTAGTGTCCGTTCACTCGGCATACGACACCAACTGCTTCACTTGGTGATGATTTCTGGACAACTTTAGCGGCACAGTCAGCGTTCTTCGTCTTGCAGTAACCAATAAACACAGGGTCAGCCACTTTAATTAGGATATTATCGACGGAGTGTGCGTGCAAATGTTCTACTCCACGTCTAGCAATGTCTTGGAGAATACCTTGGGTTTTCAGGGCTCGGTACAATCCTCCGTTACCGTCAGGAGCAGATGCTAAACGGTGTTTCTCGTCGAGCAAGATTTTACCTTCAAAGTCAAAGCATGGGAGACGTCCTTGTTCAAAGAAGACAATATCATCCTCATTCAGACCGAAGTAGCCATGGTCTTTGAAGAATTCAGCTGTCGGAGCCATGGTGTGTTCGGAGGTCATAATATACCAGGTGATTTTACCTTCCTTTCCGTATTTAGCAGCAGCCATTTTCTGCACTCGGACGATTCTTTCCGCTTGGATTTGAAATAGGGTCTTCTTCGAGGGAAGTCCGACGTCGTACATGCCTTTGGGGTGGCCGAAACCCAGCCTGGTGGCTTGCCCTCCTGCAAGGAGTAAAACACCAACTTTCCCTTCAGATATCTCCTTAAAACCGACGCTTTCATACTCCTGGATCTTCTCGTTAGACAAACTGGGCACGGACTCGTAGTGGGTCTGCGGTATCGGCTTCAAATCGTCGTCTAACTTTTCCAGAATAACTTTCGATGTTTCGTTCGCGCGCCGAAATATATCGTTCACTTCAGCCAAATCAAGTTTCAAGATTTCTTTAGTAAGTTCCCCGCGCTCGGTGTCGGTTAAATCCGGCCAGAATTTGATGAGCTGAGCCTGCCCGTGGGGCTCCAAAACTTCTTTTAGTTTTTCGTAGGACATCGCTACGGTACTGTGCGTTCCGTCCGATTAGAAAGTTTATACTAGTCCATGTTACGCGCCGCGGGCCGATCGGCGACTCGGCGTTCTCCCTCCACGGTTAAATGAAAGGAAAACAACACCACGTCGGCATAGCTTGACATTTTCACAGCATTCTTATATTTACAAATTCACGGCACCGACCTGACAATGCAATGGGTGACGTATACATCGATTTTTGCAATACATTGACGGTGTTGGACGAGGGGATACTGCTGTTTACACTGCAACGCAGCAATGTATCATGCAACAGGTTTATCAATTAGTTATGTCAAAATGATAATGGTTTGACAGATTACACAATACCCGCTTCTATCAGTTTAGGAATCTAACTAAAACAAATTAAGTTTGTTATATACTAAAAAAATTATAATCAAAATTATAATTTATATACATTTTTTTAAGTGACTTAAATTAAAAAACATTGTATTAATCACAGACTAGATAGAAGATAAATGTATTAATTAAAAATATATTAAATTACCTAATTTAATTGTTTTCGAACGTTACATATTCTCTATGGTTTTGTAGTGATGTTTCCATTATGTATTTAAAAAATAATTTCTTTATTTTGTATTTGAAATACATTGCGATAATTTTATTTAAAACGTAACTTTATAAAATTTTGCGTTGTATCTACCATCTAGAATCTCATTACATCTATGTATATTTATTAGTATATTGTATGTATCGAAATATATATGTATTTTTATGTAAACTACTTTTATACTTGAATATTTTAGTTTTTGAGGATTCGTAAGTGCTTCTATGAATGCCTATAAGAATAAAGATATTTTTGACTTTGACTTAACTAAGGGTTTACGTGAATAATATAATATGTAAAATATAAAATGAATAAAATCTGACTAAAAATAAGGTAAAAAATTATTACAATAATTTTTGTATTATAAGTATAACTCAATTAGTTATGTATTTCATAACTATATTTTTATTTAAAACAATCAAAACAAAATGTTTAAACGATATGACAATTTATAAATTAAAACTGCGTCGTAAATGTCGTAATTAGCATTTATCAATCACGCTCAAAAAGTTCCAATGCTAATCCTATATGTCACTGACTGACTGGAGTTTTATAATTAACGATAGTATTGTGATTTTCCGGACTCATTTTTGTGAGTGAAGAAAATAATTTGATACTTAATTATAGAGCTTAGCTTGCTAGATATATCATATTGTCTTACTAGCCTTCCGCCCGCGGCTTCACCCGCGTGAACTATAGGACGTTATCCCGCGGGAATATCTTGTAAATTGTAGCCTATGTGTTATTCTGATCTATAAGCTATATTATTGTAAAGTTTCATTAAAATCCATTCAGTAGTTTTTACGTGAAAGAATAACAAACGTTCATCCATCCGCTCCCCGGCCGGTACCGCCGCAACCGCTATGTCCCTGCATTTTAAATCTGTAATATCTTCAAAACTATTCATTTAAATTACATGATGTAAAGGGCCATATTGATCGATATTACATGCACAATTTATTTATGGTACTTTATTGGATAAGGATTAATACTGTATTGCTTAAAATCAATTTTTCGTAAATAAGCCATTATTTTATCGTAATAAGTAAAGGAAAATGGTTATTGTGGGTTATCCCTAAGAGATAGACATATACCATCGCGGACTTTTTTGTAAAACTTTTTAAGGTGTACAATAGTGTAGTATATTATTTTGATCTATCTCGTAGGGTTCAGCCAGCTTTTGCAATGTAAGCGCAAAAAAATGTGATTATTTACGACCTTAAATTAAAAACCTCTAAAATTATCAGTGTTTCTCTACTATATTATGCATGTATTATACATATAAACCTTCCTCTTGAATCAGTCTATCTAATAAAAAAAACCGCATCAAAATCCGTTGCGTAGTTTTAAAGATTTAAGCATACATACATGTGCAGGGACAGAGAAAGCGACTTTGTTTTATACTATGTAGTGAAGAAAATCCTAGATCAGAATTGCATACTTTGTCTTTATTTATTATACATGCGTATTTCAATATAATTATTTTTTATTTTTACAAGTGACAAGGGCCTTGAAGACCCCGTGATAATATATAATTATGTAAAAAAGTATGTACATAGTTACACTACACAACACTATTACTTCTATTCTCTATGCTTTCCATGTGGTAATTTTTATTTTATTTATGTCACTTTTGACGTCAAATGGCGTTGTCAGAGACGCTCTATTTACCTGTGGTTAACTTTTTGCTATTCGTGGTAGATTTTTTACTAAACATTATTAAAATTTTCGCGTACGGCGGGTTTTCAGTGCTTAGACAATTATTACAACTATTTTTCAATGCCAACATGACTGAAACATCGAAGAAACGTAAGCGTAATTTGAGCGGGCAAAGTAACCAAACTGTTTTAGTGAGGGGAGTTATAAATGCGAATTGGCAGAATTTCCTGTCTAGCAACCTCACAATGGACAAGAAGACAGAGAAACCAGTCGATACGGAGAAGAAAGACCATTACACAGGCACTTTCCGTCGCGCTAGAAAGAAGAAAACGCCAAAGTCCGAATGCGTAGAATCTAACCTCAAAACATTGAATATAAACAATAAAAACAACAACATCATTGATAATAGTGGTTTAATTAGCTCAAAAAGTGCAGAAAGTGCAAATGCAGGTGATTTAGATAGTAAAACTAGTCAGATACCTTCAAAAAATAATAATAACAATAAAAAAAATACACTTACAAAGTTTATAGCGATGGATTGTGAGATGGTAGGAGTAGGGTACGATGGAAACGACCATATGTTAGCTAGAGTGTCCTTAGTAAACAAATTTGGCGATTGTATATATGACAAGTTCGTTAAAGCGCGTGAAGAAGTCATCGACTATCGAACAGAAGTGAGTGGAATAAGGAAAGAAGATATGATGAACGGAGAAGAGTTTACAACGGTGCAGAAGGAGGTAGCGGAGATAATCAAAGGCCGGATCTTGGTTGGGCACTCGTTGAAGAATGATCTTGGCGTTTTGTTTTTGTCTCATCCAAAAAGGAATATAAGAGACACTTCGAGATATAAACCATTCAGAAAAGTAAGTTTTCGCTACGTTTTTTTATCTATACTATAGTATTATAAAGAGGAAAGATTTGATTGTTTGTTGTATTGAATAGGCTCCAAAACTACTGAATCGATTTGAATAATTCTTTCACTGTTGGAAAGCTACACTATCCCCCGGTGACATAGGGTACTTTTGATCCCAGAAATGTGGGAGGAAGGGGTAGTTGTTTGAAAAAATAAATTACGTGCGGCTGAAAACGCCGGCGGAAGGCTAGTAATTTATCAAGAGGAAAGATTTGATTGTTTGTTTCGAATGACTAGGCTCCAAAACTACTGAACCAATTTGGAATTTTTTTTTACTGTTGAAAAGCTACACTATCTCCGGGTGAGATAGGGTACTTTTGATCCCAGAAATGTGGGAGGAAGGGGGGGATAATTGTCAAAAGAAATACACGCGGGTGAAACCGCGGAGGCGACTGCTAGTAAGATATCCTCGTGGCGCCCACGAGCCTTTTGAAAGGACAAAATAAACATGGCGACTCCGGCCCAAACATTTTTTCCACTATCTATTAATAACCGCCCACGCGCCTTTCAGAAGAACATATTAAAAACAACGAATTTAAATACCCTAGAAGCAACATTGCCTATAAAACCGCCTTCAAAAAGTGGCCCGGAAGTACATAGCAACGGTGGGGGGTGCGCTAAGGACGAAAATAATATCAACTCTAATTTCAATATTCAAAAGTTGACCTTAATGCACAGGTATACGATCTCACTTTAAATGCAGACGTCCGAGAGTTACGACATTTAGAATGTACGCAGGCAGCAAGCTCGTAAAATTTTTATTGCTTTATTGCTGTAAAGACGAATGTAGGCTGTAAATCAATAGAAATAAGGTCTAGTTCAGTTTGCGCTGTTTGAAAATCATAAAATCGTCGCATTTAGAACAGAGTTAGTAGAGGAGTCGTGTCGTCGATGTTATTTTTTTATTTATAATGTATTAGAATAAAAAACAAATATATTTGTTAAATGACTAACTAAATTTTATCTACCGAAGGAACGATTTTTTATTAAATTTAAACTCATAATGATTTATTATTAGCGACGAGCCATTTGGTGTAATGGTCGAGAAGTCGGCTATTACACCAGAGGTCGCGGGTTCGATCCCCGCACGGTACAAACATTTGTGTGCATGAACATGTCTGTTTGTATGATTTGTATCGGTCTGGGTGTTTCTATGTATAATATGTATGTATTTACAAAAAAAAGTATATAAGTAATGTTTATCCGTTGTCTACCTAGCACAAGCTCATGCTTAGTTTGGGGCTAGATGACGCTGTGTGGATAATGTCCAGAGATATTTATTTATTATTACTATAGCTTTTTGCCCACTGTTAGATAAAATGTCTGTCTAAAGGTGGAAACTTGTAATTGGCTTTACTATATTATCTTACTTATTATTATAACGATACCTAATAAAAATGAAATATTTATTATAACGATACCTACTAATAAAAATGAATACTTATAATTTTACAAAAAAAAAATTCTTTGTTGTCAAATATTGAAAACAAACTTCATATTCTTTTTTAATGAAATTATTCATAAATATATAAGATAAAAACAAAATGGTAATCTACTAGTGTAATTAATCATTAAACACCAAATTCTTTTTTATTCTTACAGTTCTTTGATTGTTATACAGATTTTTTGTAAAAAGATGTGTAAATATTGGTTGTAATATTGGACAAAATAAAAAAAATACCATAGTAAATTTTAGTACTACGCGACTCCATTCTTCTACAAAACCTGCTATGTTCCAAATATTACTCTGTGTGAAAGTGTTAGAAGCATTAATACCGCAGCGCGTGGGAAAGGGACAACTATACAGCCAGCCACGTGTCTGATTTCTTCAGATTTTTTTAGAAAATTACAATTTTAGCACGTTTTAGGATAATTTTTACCATTAATGCATTCTATTATCAAAGATGGATTTATTACTTACCGGAAATACGAAACTCCATCCTTTTTTTGAGTGGTTAAAGTGTTGTTCTTGCACATTTTTACGGAGCACTTTGGCATAGTGACGCTAGGCCGGTTCGCGCGCCACTGGGAGCGCACAAGTGCTTAAACCGTGTTTAAGCACTTGTTTTGCGGGACATTTTTCGAGCGCTGTCAGTGTATCTAGGGTATTTAATATCGTTGATTAAAAAGTCTGTGTAGATTTTTGAAATTACGCGGGCTGTCGAAACAATTTTATTAAATTTGTAAACGAAACACTATGGAACAATTTCCGGTATGCTACCATTGGCTGTAACAGTTGACAGACGTCATTTCTAAGGAAATGGACAGCGCTATGGCTGGCTTACGAGGACGTGTACGTAAATCGTACTTTTTATGATAAATTCGAGACTATCAAGTTTGTTTATGTGCAAAAAGTTGCTAATTATTAAGTAACACATATATAAATAGAATAGAATATAGAATAGATACACTACCGGTCAAAAGTTTGAGACCACTTCAAAAAAATTAAGAAAACAAATAAAAGTCAAAATATTTAAAAACTTAATAAAAAACCGGTTTTATTCTTATGTTACATACATGGTTTAAAATCAAAATATAATTCAAGTTTTGACGAATACAATGATCTATAGAAAACACACACAAAATTAATTATACAGATTTTTCATCAAAATATCCCCCTTTGCATTTGATGACTGTTTGTACCAATCTTGGCATCCGAGCAATTAATTTATTAATTGTATCTTGCGAGATATTTCTCCAGCTTTCTTCTAAGGCATTCCACATGCCCTGCTGTGAAGAAGGACATTGTTCTCGAACCTTTCTGTCTAGCTCTTCCCACAACAGCTCTATGGGGTTGAGATCGGGGCTTTGGGGTGGCCACACCATGTTTTCCAACACCTTTTCAGCTTGTTTCTCTTGCAAATAGCCCCTACATAATTTTGAACTGTGCTTTGGATCATTATCCTGCTGGAAAATAAATCCTTGGCCGATTAAATTTAGTCCGGATGGAATTGCATTTTTCTCTAAAATATCTTTATATTGCTCCTTTTTCATGATTCCTTTAATAAGAACCAGATTTCCCATCCCATAGCCTGAGAAACAACCCCAGACCATAACTGATCCACCACCATGCTTGACAGTCGGGACTACACACTGTGGCATCATTTTTTCTTCGGCGGAACGTCGAACAAAAACTCTTCTTTTTGAACCGAATATTTCAAATTTAGATTCGTCACTCCAAAGTACTTTTTTGAAATCTTCTTCGGTCCAGTCTCGATGGGCTAGGGCCCATTGCATCCGCTTCTTTTTATTCTGTGGTTTTAGTAGAGGTTTTCGAACAGCAACGCGACCAAACAACTTGGCGTCTCGCAATCGTCTTTTCACTGTAGACACTGACACAGGTTTTTCCCGAGATTTGTTGACTTCAACGCGAATTTCTGGGGCTGTTAGGCGTCTATTTCGCTTGCTGGTTACTACGATAAATTTGTCTTCACTAGAAGTCGTAGCTCTTGGCCTCCCGGAGCGCGGACGATCTTGATTACTGCCAGTTTGTTTGTACCGCACAATAGTACGATGAACACAAGTCTTTGATAACTTGAGTTGAGATGCAATTTCACGTTCAGATTTGCCTTCATTATGAAGAGTAACAATGGCAGATCGCGTTTCAATACTAATTTCGCTAACTCTTCCCATTTTAAAGACGTCTTGACTGTAGAATTCACGAAATCAGACTAACTGCGGATATTCGTCGATAACCATAAGAATACCGGATAATAATAAAAATGAATAATATTTTAGGAATTTAGGACAATTGCATTGTGATTTAATGTAATATAATAGAAGTGCCAGGTGCGGTAATGACGTCATACATTCTTTACAATTCGTTATCGGACAAGCTCTTCCTTGGAACTCACTGAAGTTTGGAAACAATGCTTGTTTATTGCCCTTTCCTTGGGTTATATACAAAACAATTAGCTTTTAGGAAATCTTTATAAGCCATAGAATATGCAGATGTGCAAATCACTATTTACCATTATATGTTTTGCAAAATATTTCCTAACAACAAAGGTTTTGATTAGTGGTCTCAAACTTTTGAGCGGCAGTGTATAAAATCAATATATAAAAATTCAAAATTCTATATATAAAATCAATTACAAAGCATTTTCAGAGCTTTAATTCTGCGAAATCTTGTGTTGAAATATTATGACCTTTGTAAAGCCCATTGGGCCAAAGTTAGTATGAAAAAAAATTAACTAATGATTTAATTTGTTTTTATGTTCGGTTGGTTCGTGAAATATTAATAAAAATTAAAAGAATGAAAGAATTAAATGAGGAGAAGTTAATATAAAGAAGAAAATTTATATAATGAACTAGCCTTACTGTACGAGCTACGTACATTTTAGTTAATTCATCATTTTACACGTTGACCTGATTTAACCTCATTTCAATCAAACCAGTTCGCATTAAGCCATCAAGAGCGCCGCGCGTACTCATTTAGCATTAATTTAATCGTTTTTGTATCAAGTGTTTTTCATCTCCAAATATAATCTCTTTATACCAGATCAAATCTTATCATTTATCAATCTCGGTTAAAACCCGAACATGGTCCTTCGAGCCTACCGAAAAAGGCGGGACCTCTAAAACGCGTAACTAAATTCGTGTCTTTGTTCCGCTTCGGACCCTATCGAAAAAGTGCACGTCACCAGTGCATACCACGTGAGCGTTGCAGTGCAATCAAGGCATTTGTGACACATCACCATCATCAAATCAAGGGCGTGTCATCAAGAAACGCGTCCTGTTCAGTGGCAGCAAGGCACTGGATCATCATCAGTCATCATCAGGGGCCAAGAGTTCGTTAGTAAGCCCCACCATCATCAACTTCAAGAAGCAGCGTCTATCAAGTAAGACCAGTCCTTTTTTATTTTTTCAATCATCATGTCTACCTTAGAAGACATTTTGGCTACTCAAAAACAAATAGCCACAGCCATAGAACAAGTGTGGACTAATTTCAACAAGGATAGTGCACACCGAAAGACACCGGACTATCTTCAGCGACGTATTGATATTCTAGATAAATATTGGCAAGAGTATGAATATAATCATTCTAGGTTATCAGAGTTCGGTGAAGAATGTCAGCGTTCGGCAAGCAGTGATTATTATTCAAAGGTAAGGGAGAGATACGGTTCAATTAGGGCAAGTTTGGCAAACTACAATCAAGAGTCTGCACCAGACAGCAGGCCTGGAACTCCACTTTTAAAGCCTCCAATGTTCAATCCACCCCCTCAGGGTACGGTGGGTCAGCAACAGCAAACGCCACAGGGTAGTGGTGGTCCAACACCAGGTCAAACATCATCCAGAGGTATTACTAGCAAGACTGACGACATGCTCAAAAAACAACAGAGCAATTTCAAGGCTTTCCATCGCACTGTGATCAATTTAGACGTGAGTACTATATCCGAAAAGTGGGAACTCGATGACGTACTACGCACGGTCCAGGCCCGATGGGCCGCCATCGATTCTTTACATTGGGAGTTGGATAGCGAGCTGGAGGGGTCAAACGAGGTATATGAACAATCATTTTCTAATTACGAAAAAGAATACACAAGAATCAAGAAAAGCATCAATTCAAGAATATGGTCTTTGGCTCACAGGGAAAGGTCTACTCCGCAGATGGAAATTCCTACCTTCAACGGCAGCTATAGTAGCTGGACCTCCTTCAAAGATCTGTTTACCGAAATTATACATAACAACGTTTCAATCTCGCCTGCTCAAAAGATGCAGTATCTGAAAACCAAGGTCAGAGGCGAGGCTGAAAGGCTGATTCAGCACTTATCAGTGAGTTCTGAAAATTATCACACCTGCTGGGATATTTTGAACCAGAGGTATAATAACAAAAAACTTTTATTCACCACGCAAATCAATATTCTATTAAATATCCCCACTGTACAACACCAGTCTGTTAACCACATCAAGCGATTGCATGACACAACTCTAGAGTGTCTCAATGCCATCAAAAATCTCGGGGTCGACATCACCACCTGGGATCCTTTGGTCGTGCATTTACTATCCCAAAAGTTGGACATGGATTCTTATTCAGACTACGTTGAATCAGTTAAAAAACCAAGAGAATTGCCAGTTTTGAAAGAGTTTTTAGACTTTTTAGAGATGAAGTTTACTACTCTAGAATCTTCGCGTAGAAAGCAAGACAATCCCACGCTAAAAAATCAAGCAGCAAGCCAGGGAGTTAATCAAGGAAGTAAATATCAGAATAACAACCAGTTTCATAAATCAGTGTTAAACAAGAATTCCTTTTCGTCTAGCATGATTACCCAAACGCCAAAAGCCAAGAACGTGGATACCCCCACAAGTGTGAGATACAGATGTTTCCATTGCAAAAGTAATGATCATGGAATTTATTTTTGTCAAAAATTCTTAGCATTGTCATCTTGTAACAAGCGCAAAATTTTATCAAGTTTAAATCTGTGTCTAAATTGCCTTAATTATCATCCGGGTAAATCATGCCTATCAAATAATCGTTGTCGTGAATGCAATAAAGATCATAATACTTTATTGCATGAAGCGTTTACGCAATCGAGCAAAGCAGCAGCGGAAACGGCAAACGAGGGCGCTAGCCGTGCAAGTGGCGTAAATGCTAACTCGGGGAAACAAATCATAAGTAGTTCACACGTGTCGCTACCGCAAGAACCGATGGAAATACTGTTGCCAACCGCTATAATCAAGGTAAAATCAGCGGATGGCTCGAATCACACAATGCGAGCTCTTCTTGATCAGGGATCACAAATATCTCTTATTACAGAGCATGCAGCCCAGTTTTTGAGATTGCCAAGGAAACGATGCGCAGGAGTCATTTCAGGTGTTGGTGATAAAGAGAGCAGTTGCAAAGGGATGATAAATATCCAATGCATGTCTACCACTAACGATTTCACCTTCGAAACTGATGTATTGGTCATGAAAAGCTTAATAAAGAACTTACCAAGTTGTTCTTTCCCTAAGCCAGATTGGTCGTACTTAGATAACATAAAACTAGCCGATCCTGAATTTTATGTTAATCGTCCAGTAGACATACTCTTAGGAGCTGATGTATACTCCATGATCCTGCTGGATGGTATTTGTAAAACGAAACCATCAATGCCTATCGCTCAGCACACGCAGTTGGGTTGGATATTGAGTGGCAACGTAAAAACTTTCCAATGCAACGTTGTACTTCATAACCTCGACGACATCCAACAATTTTGGGATATTGAGGGTATTTCTGAACCAAAAGGTATATCGTCAGAAGACCAGCATTGCATTGACTTTTATAAGACTACCACGATCAGAAAAGAGGATGGCAAGTATCAAGTTAAATTGCCGTTAAAACCAAATTACCAAGAAAATTTGGGTGAATCAAAACATAAAGCTATAGGACAATTTTACTCTCTAGAACAAAAATTAAATAAACAACCAAAGATTGCGCAAGATTATAAGTCATTCATAAATAACTACTTATCGCTCGGTCATATGAAACTAGCAAGCGCCGTCAGTAATTCGATACCACAGTGTCATTTACCTCACCATTGTGTCACGCGACAAGACTCTACGACTACAAAACTGCGCGTAGTTTTTAACGCATCGGCTAAAACATCGAGTGGCTATAGTTTGAATGACGTAATGTATCGAGGTCCTAATTTACAGCAGGACCTCCAGTCTCTCATCATCAAATGGCGTCAATACAAATACGCGTTCACTGCGGACATAGAAAAAATGTTTTTACAAATATGGCTAAATGACGATGATCAGCAGTTGCAAAAAATCATTTGGAGAGATCATCCTTCACAAAAATTAAAGGTCTACCAATTGGCAACCGTGTCGTTTGGACAGAAAGCGTCGCCTTTCTTAGCTATGATGACGCTGAAGCAGTTGGCTAATGATGAGAGAGATAACTACCCAAACAGCTCAGCCCCCAGGGTCCTGGAGGAGTGCTTCTACATGGATGATCTTCTCCATTCACAGGATTCTATCCCAGAAGCTAAACAGTTACAAGATGATTTGATCGCTTTATTAAAATCAGGGGGATTTAATCTACGAAAATGGAAATCAAATGTACCAGAATTAATACCAACCGAGCAAGAAAATAATCAGGACATTTTCGACTTTAAACAAGCGGAATCAACTAAAACTCTCGGTCTAGGGTGGAATCCCAGATCAGACCATTTTACTTTTCAACCTAAAATAGACAACAACAAGCCAAAGTCCCTAACCAAAAGAATCCTTTTATCAGATATTTCTAAATTGTTCGACCCATTGGGCTGGTTAGCACCAGTGACCACAAAATTAAAAATTCTCTTTCAAAACACTTGGAAAAAAAAATATTCAGTGGGACGATCAGGTACCGACAGAGATCAAGGAGGAATGGATGAAAATCAAGTCTGAAATCCATTTAATTAGCGGTTATCAAGTGCCCCGATGGCTAGGAATAGTACGTAAAGTTCAAGTGGAGCTTCACGGATTCTCTGATGCGAGTACTAAAGCCTATGCCTGTGTCATTTATTGTCGAATTAACCAGGAAAATAGACAATCAATAACGTTAGTGGCTGCAAAGTCAAAGCTTGTTCCTTTGAACAGAGTTGTCTCGCTGCCTCGGCTCGAACTGTGTGGAGCAGAGCTGTTATCTAAATTAATGGCAAAAATCAAATCATGCCTCAGCGACCATAATATCTTGATATATGGCTGGGTGGACTCAATGGCCGTCTTAGGCTGGCTCCAGGGTGACCCAGAGCGATGGAAGCCATTTGTTGCAAATCGTGTAAAAGGAATCATCGCTGTAATGCCATCAGACTGCTGGCGTTATGTTAAATCTAAAGATAACCCTGCTGATTGCGCCACAAGAGGACTAACAGCATCCCAATTGAAGGAACACTCGCTCTGGTGGAAATCCCCTGAATGGCTTCCCACATTTCAACCTAAGAGTGAGGAGAATACCATCGTCTATACCACTGACCAAGAAATCAGAAAAACAAAGTTATGCAACGCTTCGCAATCATCAAATAGTATTGTGAAAGAATTGCTTATAAAACATAGCTCCTTTTCAAAGTGTACAAAGATTTTAGGATGGGTCAGGCGATTCATCACAAGAAACAACAAGAACAATTATTTGTCAAATCAAGAACTCCGTGAATCAAGAGATTATATCATAAAAGAAATTCAACAAGAAGAATTTAATGATGAAATACTTTGTTTAAAATCAGGAAAAAGTATTTCAAACCAGAGCAAACTCCTCATGTTCAACCCAAAACTGGATGAGAACGGCATCTTACGAGTCGGCGGCAGGCTGGAACATGCCAATTTAGACATGGAAACAAAACACCCCGCCATCATTCCCTCTAAGACAAGATTGGCCGACCTACTAATAGATGAATCACATGAAATCACTTTTCATGGAGGACCGCGCTTAACAATATCCTTTTTAAGGAGGAAATATTGGTTAATCGGCGGCATCAGAGCTACCAAGAAACGCCTTCGCAATTGCGTTAAATGTAGAAGGCAGAATCCTGAATTACAAACCCAATTGATGGGAGACTTACCGGCAGCCCGTGCTAACCCGTCCCGCCCTTTCTATCGGTCAGGATTGGATTACACGGGCCATGTCATGATCAAAGCGAACAAAGGTAGAGGCATCAAGACCACAAAAGGCTACATAGCGTTGTTTATATGCATGGCAACCAAAGCCGTACATATTGAACTAGTTTCCGACCTTACCGCTTCAGCATTTCTGTCTGCCTTGCGACGCATGGCCGCTCGAAGAGGAGTCCCAGGGCATATTTATAGCGATCAAGGCCGTAACTTCATTGGTGCAAACAAAATACTGCAAGAAGAGTATCAAACAATCCAAAACACGATAGATCAAGCGTTATTATCAGATATAGCAAGCATGGGGATCAACTGGCATTTCAACGCCCCATCCTGGGCTTCAGCCGGTGGATTATGGGAAAGGGCCATAAAAAGCTTAAAACACCACCTTAAGAGAGTGATCGGTGAACAGATGCTCACCTTCGAGGAGTACAGCACCATCCTTAGCCAAGTAGAAGGATGTTTAAATTCAAGACCGTTATGTCCACTATCAGAAGACCCTAACGACTTAGATGTCCTAACACCTGCTCATTTCTTAGCAAGTGGGCCTACTTTGACCATATTCGAGACAGAAACAGATATGAGAACTAGGTGGTATCTGACCCAAAAAATATACAAAGACATCTGGGACAGATGGTCTAACGAATACCTTACTTCACTGTCAGCCAGAAGTAAGTGGAAAAAACCACAACGCAACATCAAAGAGAACGACGTTGTGGCAATCAGAGACGAAAACTTGCCCCCGGGAAAGTGGCCCCTAGGGCGCGTTATAGAGCTTCACCCCGGGAGCGACGGCTACGTCAGAGTTGTCACGCTCAAAACCAAAAATGGAACTATGCAGCGTCCAATTGTTAAGCTTTCTATTCTACCAGTGCACGAAAAAGAAGCTATACCAGACAACCAGACACAAGACATTGATCAAAAAGACCAAGAGCCAAAACCAAGTAAATCACCTACCAAAACGAAAAAATACAGTTTTATATCATTAGCTACAGCATTGTTATTGTTTTTCATGACCATTTTATCTCCAGTGCAATGCTCGTATAACATTAGACCGCTACAAAACAGTAGCCTTTATTTCGATAGCATTACGAACATGCATTTAATTCGAGACGACTGGCGCCTAGTTGTCTATTATGACACACGTCCATACCAAGACGGTAACACGACACTAAATAAATATTTACAATATCTTAATCACCTGTGCTTGAGTTTAAATGAACAATTACATTGTCGGGAGATAATATTACAAGTACAGCACGAGTTCTCAGAACTGCAATATTATAATAAAATATTAATGCAACAGCAACCTGAAACGCGCCGCCGTCGTCGTGGTCTCATAGACGGCGTGGGTAGTATTGCAAACACACTGTTTGGTGTATTAGATCAAAACTTTGCAGAGAAGTATGAACACGACATAGACTTAATAAGAACCAACCAGAAACATTTGGCTTCCTTATGGAAAAACCAGACCTCGGTTGTTGAAGCTGAATTTAATCTATTAAAACGCACAGAAAATGTCATGGATAAACATCATAAGATAATAAACAAGAAAATTAATAAGTTGGAAAGTGCCATGAATCAAGCATATCTCTCAATTCAAAATATCTCGCTGGACAATGAATTTCTTAGTACCGCCATGATGGCCAACAACCTATTACACAGTCTACAAAATATTCAACAAACATTGTTAGACACAATTACTAATATTTACAACGGCAAGTTTAATTTTCACCTGTTGACCCCTGACCAGTTGACTCATGAACTTAATATTATAGCAGGACAACTCCCCAAAGACTTATCGCTACCAGTTGATAATTATAATTTTGTTGAAATATATAATTTACTACATGTGCGGGCTCGATTTACTGACAATTATATTATATTCGAGATCAAGATTCCGCTTATCAGCAGAGACATGTTCGAAATCGTTAAACCAATACCGATTCCCTATTCCTCTGCAGACCACTTTCAGAAAATTATAGTACCTATTTCTGAGTATCTGGCTATTAGTCTTAGAAAAGATACATTCGTACCACTTTCTGGAACAGACTTTGAAAAGTGTATGCGCAGAAATTCCGAAATAATGTTATGTCATCTTAACAAGCCTATTTATAATTTGAAAGAAGATCAAAACCTTTGTGAGAGAACTCGGAAAACAAGCATTTGCCGAGTCGTTAACAATCTATGCCATAATAAATGGACTGAATTACACAAAATAAATACCTACCTATATTATTGTTGCGACCAGTGTCAATTGAAGTTGCTATGTGAAGATCAAATTACCTTAGTGCAATTGACCGGCGCCGGCCTATTTAATGTCGATCAAGGTTGCATTATCAAATCAGATGATTTCTGGGTATATTCCCACAAAGAGGAAAGTAGCAAAATGAGGATCAGCTCGAGAATATCAGCTCCAGAGATTTCGCCAATTAACCGTATCATTAATATCTCCCTACCACAGCAAGAAGTCTCATCGAGCAATAACGAACCTGATAACCTAACATATCATCTACAAGAGATCAAACAGCAAATTGATCTCATGAAGCGCAGTGAACCTCTAGCGGAAAGCGTTTCATATCATGATGTCCACCATTACGCGGCGATATACGTTTTGTTGGCGGTGGTGGTGGGAGCAGCAGCTGCGTTGGCCTGGCGGCGCTGCCGCCGGCCGGCGGAGCCCTCCGCAGCGACGGCGCCCGCGGGTCCAGCGGTTCCGCAGGCAGTAGCTCGTCCTAGTGCTAGTGTACAGTGTAGTGTACAGTGTAGTGGACACAATATGGGCAATGAGTGTAGTGTAATTGAATTAAGTGAGTTACCTAAACAAAGTGCGCGCGTGTTAAAGCAAAATAGAGGCACGTCGCCCGTGCTACGTTCTGTGTTTAATATACCCGAAGCAAGTGATAAGATTTAAGTCAAAATGCTCGATCACCTTGTCAATTCATTGGGATATTAACAAAAGAAAAATTCATTGCATGTTAAATTTAGTGAACATTGTTAAATCATCTTGTTATTAGATAAGATCATGAGCTTTCTTCATCTAATCCCGCATCCTCACTTTCCCGCCCGGGAATATGTACGAGCTACGTACATTTTAGTTAATTCATCATTTTACACGTTGACCTGATTTAACCTCATTTCAATCAAACCAGTTCGCATTAAGCCATCAAGAGCGCCGCGCGTACTCATTTAGCATTAATTTAATCGTTTTTGTATCAAGTGTTTTTCATCTCCAAATATAATCTCTTTATACCAGATCAAATCTTATCATTTATCAATCTCGGTTCTCGCCCGCCGCGGTTTCAACCACGTGTAATTTCTTTTTTTAAATATCCCCCCTTCCTTTTAAATTTCCGGGATCAAAGTACCCTATGTCACCCGGGGATAATGTAGCTTTCCAACAGTGAAAGAATTATTCAAATCGGTTCAGTAGTTTCGGAACCTATTCAATACAAACAAACAAACAATCAAATCTTTCCTCTTTTTATTGATGACTGATTATAAAAAAAACTGTAATATATGTAAGGAAATTGATGTTATTTCATTAAAAAGAACTGAAATAAACAATAATATTAAAGTTACTAATTTTGTATTATTTTACATCATTTAATCATTTATTTTGGTATAGTAACTGTGGCCCAGAGACCTTTGTAAAGGACAAAAGATAACCAAGCAATTGAAATTAAAAACATTTGCTAATATAATCATAACTATACCCTGAAAGTTTCACTTCAAACCGATAACTATAACACATACAATTTTCAACTCAAAACCCTGGGCGGATAGGACTATAACTATTATGTCCTTTATGAAGGACAGTCGGGCCATAGTCAAGGAAGAGCCAAAAAATCTCTGGGCGCCACGAGGATATAAAGAATTATCATTATATTAAATTAAATAACTTTAAAATTCCAGATCACAAAAGGCAGCACCCCATCTCTAAAGCGTCTCGCAAAAGAAATCCTTGGCATCGAGATCCAGCACGGTGAACACAGCTCTATAGAGGATGCTCGGGCTGCGATGCAACTGTACTGCACCGTCGCTAAGAAGTGGGAGGCGGGGATGAGCGAGAAGCGGGGATATAATAAGAAGTTGGTTGAAGACTGATGTTGGTTGTTCTACGTTCCTTTAATTGTTGAAGGAATGTATGTATATTTTTGGACATTGTGACAGTTTTATATTTGGGCTGATTTTACTGTCTGTGGTAAAGTGTGGGAGGTGTTGGAAGTGTCGCTTTAGGCCTAAGTGATTCTAATAGGGCTCTGCCCCCAATTGAGGGTACATATTTCTTGGTAAAAAAGATATCGCTGTACAATAATAATATCTCTGGATTATTCACACAGCACCATCTAGCCCCATACTAAGCATTAGCTTGCGCTATGGGTGCCAGACAACTGACAAACATAACATAATTAGTTTTTTTTTGTAAATACCTATTATACATAAAAACATATAGACTGAGACATAATCGATGTTTACATTTCTCTTCAAAATGTGTCCTGATCCACCTAACATCTTGTTCTGTGAACATCCCACTGACCAGTGTAATATCAGCCCCATTTTTTTCGATTGTTAAGTGACTTTTGTGGGCGGAGAAGACTCGAATTACAATCTAATAAGTTGTTTTTTAATTTTGTGGCCTTAAATGACACCTTGATGTTTATGTAAAATTAAACAAATAAGGGCTTGTTTCACTGCCAGTGAGTTTTAATTTATTTGTTAGAGATGAAAATGATGTTGTCTCTTTTGTTAATTTTGAAAAACAGCATCATCTGTCAGGTAAATCAATGTATTCCACACATTAACAATGTTTTTTTTTATAACTTTTCATATTAATTTCATTATTTGAATTAACTTTCCCCGCCACGCTTTTTTCCGAAAATGGTGCACACCACGCAACGACCATTAAAAAAAAATTCCAAAATATTATTAGGTTATACTCAACTCATTCAGGCAAGTCAAAATACAACGTTTCTTGATCATGTTTTTTTGTCTGATATACCAGACATTGGCGTGGTGGGCACGAAAATGGTTTGTCTGATATATCAGACATTGGCGTTGAAAGGGTTAAACATCATTTTAGTACACAAAATCAAAAATTAGATTCAGAAAAAACAAAAACACTTCTATTTTCATTATCCTATGTGAACTGAGCATTATCCTAGGATAAAAATAGGAGCCAACCTAGCCTACTTGTGTACCAAATTTCATCAAAATCGTGATAGCTTTACAGATTTCGCATTTATATTAAATTTCATTTATAATATAATCAAATAACGACACCGCCCACAACAAGTGTTTTGCCACTGCAGGGAAGCAGGTTATTTTTATTTTTTCATTAGCATCCTATTTTACTATAATTTGTGTGTTAATAAGTCATTAAATATTTTTTATATTATATCAGGGTTTTTTTTATTTTTCCCACCCTTTAACAAATATTTCTCATAAGCGTTTTTTCACGATCTAGATTCTAAAATGATGACGAATATCATAAACATAGTCGACATCCCTATCATTGGTAAAATGGTGTTGTAAAAATATCAAATAAAATTCCAAATGTATCCAAAATATTTTATTGCAATTCAAAACATATGCTTATCAATAACTTAACAAAATATTAACAATACCATGTCCTAATTCACTTATATCACTAATTACAGAGATTAACGCGCGTCAAATACATACAACTTAGCCGAATTAACAATTTATCAAGTAGTTCTCTATTTCAGCTCACTAAGTTCCATCATGGAACTGTAGCATGGTATTAGTGTCAAGGAACCTATCATTTGACTCTCGGTCTATAGCGGAAAGAGTGGGAAATAAAAACCTTCTTTTCACTTGTACCCAGTGGGGACAACAGATTGGAGACGACCGGGAATAAACCTATATTTTCAATGCCAGTGCGATTGTATGAACAAATTTTTGCTTGGAAACTTCGCTCAATGTGTTGCCAGTTGCCATACTACAACGTGTTAATTTAAATGCGCAAAACCTGAAATTAGTTTGGTCAGAATGACGAGTAGAATATATTAAACCACTTTTTAATATAGGTCACATTTTTCAAAAATTCTTCATTAAAAATGTTGCCCTGTCTATTTATTAATAGGTCAAGCTATCACGTGCGTAAACCATGCCTACCGACTCGTCCCTCGACAAAGCGTCGCCGCAGACGCAAGAAACGATTTGAATTGCCAGTGAAACTAAAACAGCTCATAAAACCTTTGATTTTTTTTAAATGTTGTTTTTTCCTTTACAACTAGGTCAATTGAATTAAAAATCATTTGGGGTGTTTGAGGTTTTGCGCATTTAAATTAACACGTTGTATAGGCACCTCTGAGTCTTGGATTCATATTATAAAGTTCAATATTAAAAATACATTAAATTATTTTAAGAGGTTGTCCATTTTCAATACCATTAAAGAACCTTTAAACTAAGGCGTAACATATTTAACGCGCTTACATTCAACACATACAGACTAATTTGTGTGAGAGAGACGCATTTCACCTCTCACTCATACTAAGTCATAGTAAACATATTAAAATAAGCCAGTTCAGTATTATACATAAAATATTTTTTTACAGGGATTTTAAAGATTCTAAAAACTTTTTTATACATAATTTCAGTTGGCAGACAGGCACGAATCCCACCTGATGGTAAGCAGCCACTGCGGCATATTCCATTGAGGGACGCTTCACCTGGAAGCGTCGCTCAATGTACTGCCAGACTGTAGGCTCATCTGATCTTCGAGCCTTTGATTTCAAGTGTACCTGCTCCCACATTAATACTGCCGGAACACAGCCAGAGCTGTTATGGTGGCAGATTTCACCTGTGCGGTAGCTAGCCACCAGGTTACCCAAACTATCACGTCTAATTATCTAATTATATACAACTGGTGCACATTTTTATATGTTTACTATGACCGATAATAATCACAAAAAACGAGGTCCGCTTTGCAATTTCAATCCATTCACTATTTACAATGACTATTATTTATACAGGAACAATCGAATCTTAAGGCTTAATATATACTAATATTATAAAGAGGAAAGATTTGATGTTTGTTCGTTTGTATTGAATAGGCTCCGAAACTACTGAACTGATTTGGAAAATTCTTTCACTGTTGGAAAGCTACACTATCCCCGGGTGACTAGGGTACTTATGATCCCGAATATGTGGGGGAAAGGGGGGATAATTGAAAAAAGAAATTGTGCGCTGGTGAAACCGCGAGGGCGGCTTCTATTATATTATAAATACAAAATAATTAACTTTTTTTTTAAGTGTAAGCCTTAAGACTCTTAAAACACTATTGCAAAGCAGGCCTCCACACTTCAAGTGTACACATCTCCTTAAATTACTTAAAAAATAGAGAAAATTAATTAAATTCTATCATCATTTAACAACAAATTTGATAGAAAAAGGATTAGGATTACAATTTTATTGTTTAATTTAATTTTTGTTACATAATTTGTAGAGTGGCCCAAGTATCGATATTTTCCGTTTTCTATAGCTGACCTCAATAATTAGTAACTATATCTATAGAGCTATCGATAGTATCGATTAGAATCGATAGACTATTAATAGTATTAAGATTTAATAGATAACATCGTAATCGATTATGATTAATTATCGATAGTCTATCGATAATTATTGAAATGACGTCATCTGCTGATTATCGATAGTTTAGAGATAGTTGACCATCGATAGGGAACTCTAATAATTTGTTCAATTTGATTTCCCGTAACTTGAATGTTGTATTTTCTTTCATATTTTTTTCTTTTTATGTAGATATTAATTTGTCTTATTTATACTAAGACCGCTCAAAGCTTATCGTTTTTAAGTTTTGTAATTTCAAAAACCCAAATCAATCTAAACAGAAATGTTCAATGTTCATACACACAAATGATTGTACCGTGCGGGAATCGAACCTACGATCTTTGTACTAGCCGATATTTGAACCATTAGGTACATCAAATTAGGAAACAATCATGCAGTCCTTGTTTCTTAAAATATTTTTTAGTATAAAGATACTATTCTCTAATAATAAATACAGTTATTGATTTAAAATATTCTTAATAATATCTAAAAGTTACGGGAATTGAAAAGGACACTTGATAGAAAAGTAGCCCATTTGATGCTCCATAAAACGTAACATGATTAGAATGACAGCTGTCAAAATTTTGTGGCTCTCTCGCTCGCTCTCAATAAACCTCTATCGATGTGTTTCATCTCTAAGATTTTTTTTTGTAGAGTGAGACACATCGATAGAGGTTTATTGAGAGCGAGCGAGAGAGCCACAACACTTTGACAGCTGTCATTCTAATCATGTTACGTTTTATGGGGTATAGCGCTGCAAGTTTTATAGTTTGGTTAGACGACATCCGCTGTAGCAAACACATCAGTCAGTCCAGTCATCATTATGCGACACACTTTTTGTTCCGTATAGCCTCTCTATATATGTAGTACTTGTAACTCAATGTCGTAATTATACAAATGTCTATTTATAGGATATTAAAAGTAATACAGTTTTGTTTACAAACATTCCTTTTTCAACTTTAGTACAAATTACATCAATGTAAGTCCATCATGTTTTCTCGCTTTAACATGGGACAAGTATACCGACTTACACGACTGCAGCAGAACAGCAGTGCATTATTTTGTCTCGCTCTAACATAAAATAGTACATTACTGCAGTAGGATAGTGGTCTATAGTGATTTCTCGGTCTTACATGGAGCATTTATACTGAGTAGAATAGCGGTAGATCGTGTTATCTCACTCTAACATTGAAGTTAGTATACCGACTTATATTACTGCAGTAACAGTGATATATAAATACCGTCTCAGATGACTGTAGAAGGAGATCGTATTATATTATATAATTTAAAAAATTACCTATACCAACTTTGATTACTGTTTGGTAGGATTAGTAGTATAATCAATGACGTTCAATTAAACAACTAGACACCCAATCTCTAAGAAAAAATCCTCAAAAAACGCCCGAGCGGCGTTGACACAGATGACATTAACACATTCGTTCAAATTAACACCTTATCTCGTGGCAGTTAGTGTTTAATGTCAATTGTATACAACTAAACGAAAACTCTGCCCAATAGTCGGGTGGGCAGACTTTTGCTTTGGACAATATTTGAGCGTGAATGGGAGTCTAGTTGTATATTGAACGTCATTGAGTATACTGCGTGTTTTTTTAGTCGTTGTTTTCCCGCAGCAGAACGCTTCACCTTCAGTAGTGCTTACTATCGATTTATGCAAGTAATTTTTTTTAATTTTTTTTCCAAAGTTTGTTAGGAAAATGGATACCAAATGCGAGTTAATAGTAAATAGTCATTTTTTTAGTGAACGCGAAGGGCAATGACCCCGGCCGATGACCGTCCGCGACGCAGCCAGTACTATTGGCTCGAGTTTCGTCTATCATAATCGTAAAACTTTTGATTTGACTAAAAAAAACTTTATTAATCTATTTTACTACTAAGATAGAATCATTTTACTGCGGGAAAACAACGACTTAAATTCCACGCTGTTATAGTGTTTTCTCACTCTAACATAATACAACTATACACACTCTGATGACTGTAGAAGAAGATCGGTATATCGTATTCTATTACTCTAACATTTAAGCAATCATACCGCTTCAGACGTCTGTAGAAAGAGACCGGTGTATCATGTCGTCTCGCTCTAGCTGTGCCGCAGGCGGTGATGCGAGGAGAGCGGCGAACTGGTCGCGGAATCGACGCAACCGTCCGCCGCTTGCTCGGCTAAGTCTGTTGTTATCTGTAAAAGATAAATATATTATTAATCATTTTTGACGAGTCATTTAGTGTATTGAGAAGTCGGCTATTACACCAGAGGTCGCTGGTTCGATCCTCGCACGGTACAAACATTTGTCTGTATGAACATGTCTGTTTGTATCGGTCTGTTTGTTTCTATGATGGTATAATATGTAAGTATGTTTTGACCGCCTCCGTGGAACAGTGGCTAAGCCGCTCAGGTATAAAAACCTGGAGGTCGTGGGTTCGATTCCCGCCTTGGGTCTGGTTGGTGGTAGGGCTTTTTCACAGTTTGACTGGCTCGTTGATACCCCACACGTGAGATCTGCCGCCATAAAACTGCTGGCACCCATCTCTGCTGGTGTCCTGGCATAGTCACCTCGTGGTGCGCGTGGGCGGTGCAGTCGGGCGGCAGCTGCAGCTGCTGCAGTATGGCGGCCAGGTGGTGGGGCGGCTCGCCCGCGGCTAAGGCTAGCTGCACGAGGCGGGCACCCATCTCTGCTGGTGTCCTGGCATAGTCACCTCGTGGTGCGCGTGGGCGGTGCAGTCGGGCGGCAGCTGCAGCTGCTGCAGTATGGCGGCCAGGTGGTGGGGCGGCTCGCCCGCGGCTAAGGCTAGCTGCACGAGGCGGGCACCCATCTCTGCTCGGGCGGCTGCGTGACGAGGTGTCCTAGTGTAAAAAAAGAAAATATTAAAAAATTGTGTGGTAGAACACAGTTCCCGTCTGTCAGTTGCAATTCACCAGAGAAGTACCATAAAAGATTTCTGAAGACACACAAAATATTTCTTTGACAATATAAATCTTTCCTGTAATTGTATATAATATTATCTCTGGACATTATTGACACAGCGCCATCTAGCCCCAAACTAAGCATGAGCTTGTGCTATGGGTGCCAGACAACGGATAAACATTACTTATATACTTTTTTTTTGTAAATACATACATATTATACATAGAAACATCCAGACCGATACAAACAGACATGTTCATGCACACAAATATTTGTACCGTGCGGGGATCGAACCCGAGACCTCTGGTGTAACAGCCAACTTCTCGACCATTACACCAAATGGCTCGTCAATATTGTGTTTATAAAGCATTATTATTGTGGGAGAACTTTTTTGTTGAAATATTTTTTTATTCTTTATTAAAATTGGATTGGTAAGATACATTTATATGCATAAATATCAAGAGAAAAATGATGACTTACTTATTTTAAAATAAAAGCTTTTTGATTAAATCTACTTGAAATATTATTATTAACATACTTAGGCTTGAGCATCTTCAAAGCCCTACAGGCGGCGGCCACGCGCGGCCGCAGGGCCTCGAGCCGGGCCGACACTGGCTGGCCTGAGGCCGTGTTGCTGCCGCCTTCCGCCGATGACACCAGGCCGCGTATCTGGAATTACATGCCATATACAGTAGGCGCGCGAGTTTATGACCATCCTTAGGAATGCGGTAGTGCTGTTACTTAACCTAATTATACTAATATCGATATCGATAGTTATTACCTATTAAGTTAACCATTATCTATCCCAAATTTTTTGCAACTTTTTAGTAAGTAAACTATTCGTTTCTGAAACGCTTTCCCCAAATATGGGGTTGCCTCGAAGAGATCGCTACAAGCGACAAGATTGCCTATGCATGGTTCATATATTAAGTTTATTTGATCTGTATATTTTTAACGTGTGTGATGAAGTGACATAAACTCGCAAGCCTACTGTAACTACACTACACTCTATCAGTGTTCACTGACTTTACACGAACTCTTCTTTCAGGATCCAGTCAGGATACGTTTGTATAGCCTGACCAAGAAAATAAAAAACCTGCTCTGGAACGCCACATTAGCTATGGTATGGTTATAGCAACACTTGGTTGCTATGGTTACACTCACTAATAACTCACAATATCCAATAGTAACAAGGCACGGTTGACAATTGACATCACACTTTGACAGACAGCAATATGAAGAATTTTGAAGAAATTAGTTCCAATATTTTTCCGCAATAAGGCGAGGTTTTCTATTTTAATGGTCGTGTGTCGACGTATATCATTCGTAAAAAAATATCACAAGGCATTTATGAATAGTCAATATTAATATATCAAAATGACTCTTCCACTGCTAAGGCAGAACCGATAAGAACCTCGGTGGCACCAATGACATTATAATAAAAAATAGGTAGATAGGTTGCTCGAGCTAAAAAAGTGGCACCAGAAAACTGAGCTAATTAGCATACCCGAGCTCAGTCTCGCGAAAGCATTGACAGTTTGATAGGTATAGACTGACAAACTTATATACCAGTGGCGGCGACGCTATGTCGTTTTAATACTGTCAATAAATATCGTTTTTGCATTGCAAAAACTGAAATTTCACGTAGTTCCAATTTTGGCCACCGGAACAGATAAGTTTGTCGGTCTATACGTACGCCGTGGACAATTTTTGACTTCGCTTCAGTACTCACATAACCTATCTACTTCTTTTTTATTATAATATCATTGGGTGGCACCAGCTCACACGTCTGACGAATGGAAAGTCAAGTAAATAACTAATTACAAACCTCGTCACAAACATGTAGGTAGTGGTACAACGCTTGACCACCGCTCTCCCATCCACTGACCGCGTGCCTCGACGCTGCTTCGTTCATCTTTTCTAATAAAGGCGCTAAGCTTTGCACGTCATCTGAAATTATATATATTTGTGAGATGGGTTTGTGAAAAATGATGAAGAAGAAACGACGACTCATCTTATCTTCGAGGCTTTGATTTCAAGTGTACTGGCTCCCACATTATTGTTGCCGGAACGCAGCCAGAACTGGTATGGCGAATTTCACAAGGCGGGAATGGTAGCTCGAAAAAATTCTTTTACAAACCAAAAAGTGTCTGCGTCTGGGTGCGTCACTGAGGTCTATTATAATACGCGCGGCGTATTACGCTGGAGTGGCTATAGACATTGAAATGACAGCTATTTTTATGTCGATTTGAAGCGCCCCCCATTAGTGTACTGGTAACTAAAATGACTTCAATTTTCTCTGTCTACACTTCAAATGGACAGCCTTTGACATTGACAATGACAGCATTGTCAAAGTTTATCTGCCAAATTTAGTACTATTATTAGTTCCAAGTACACTAACTACTGCTCTCAGCGCCAACATGGCGATTTTCAAATCGGATCAAACATTTGGTGACAATCGCCCATCCGTGTCATAGAGATCAGTGGGGTGCGTGCACATATGTGTGAACTAGCTTTCCGCATGCGGCTTCGCCCGCGTGGACTACACCACGTTATTCCGCGGGAATCAAAATACTTTCCCTACCTACGTCATGGGATGCCTACGTCATAGTAGCTGCATGCAAAGTCTCAGCCCGATCGGTTTAAAATTGACAAAGTTTCATACAACCTTTCATCCCCTATTTTATCCCCTTGGGGGTAGAATTGATCAAAATCCTTTCTTAGCAAATGCCTACGTCATAACATCTACCTGCATGCCAAATTTCAGCCCGATCCGTCCAGTGGTTTGGGATGTGCGTTGATAGATCACTATGTCAGTCAGTCAGTCACCTTTGAATTATATATAAGGTCACATTTTATTAAGGGGCAATATTTTATAAGAAAATCAATTTATGTTATACACACACAATGCATGATATATTGTTTAAATATTCCTAATATTTTCATTTTTAACGTTTTCAAACAAAAAAAATCTAATATTTTTGGGAACAACCTGTGTATGAGATGAACTTTGCATGACCCTATTTTCATTGATAAATTATTTAAAAATGGCTTCTACTTATCGCCGTTCTCTTTCTTTTTAATCGATCCTCTCTCTTTGCAAATGTCATTTTAAAGCGGTTCTACTTATCGCCGTTTCTTTTTCTCATTTCATTCATTAAGTGTTACCCTGCACACACTACATAATACCCTAATATTGAATTTTTAAATTTTATTTTGAAATATGACTTACCATCACGTTTTTTTAAGTTTTGGACTAACAATTTATTGCACTCGTTATTTAGGTATACGAGTATCATTAACGATGTCTAATAAACGATGTTAAATACAAAGTGATCGATTTAAAATAACAATGTGCATTAACTTGGCATGTTTCAAAGTCAATATTTACAATTCTACTATTTAAAAATTTACTTACTATTTACAACAATTGTTGAATGTGCCGAGTCCGACCTCCATTTGCTACACACAATCTTACACAATCTGGCACGATCAACACAATGCACAGCAGTTAAAACCTCCCGGTCACTCGTATATCATAGCGTCAAACGCACTTACGATTCGCGCACTTGTCACTGCTTTACGAAAATATTCGACGAACTGAACGACACTCCCTTGTAGTCCGCACCTAAGAATGTTATGAAGAATATGTAGCGCATCCGGACGATACGACATTTATTTCCATTTTCAAAATAATTATTACTGGCCAGAAAAACACAAGAAAAAAATAATCAAAATGTTGTATGTAGTATCCGCTGCAAAATAAACAAAATTAGACAGAAGGCATGTGTAGTGATGTTTCGGCGGCACTTTGTGCAAATGTCGACACTCCCGAACCTGGCCTTTCGACTTGCCTCTGGGCGGTTTCTTTAAAGGAAGGTATGACTCAAGCTGGCCGCTAGCGGCGCTTGAGACGACTCAACACTACGACACACGAACAGATCAGCCCCCAGCATTAGTGCTGTGACCAAAAACTCGATACAATACTTTCACACCGATATTTTTTTACTAAGAGGATTAATCAAAGCATTAAAGAGTTTGCTAAAAATAAATAAATAAGATACACCCCGATGGTCTAGTAGTTGGTACCGTGTTGAGATCTTGAGGTCCTAGGTTAAATTCCCGGGTCGAGCTAACTTGGTATCGGTTTTTTCGGACACAGCTCGGGTTTATGCGGACAATAAAGTAATTTATTTTTAGCTGAAAAAATGAATTAACATGTTAGGGGTTTAATTAACTATGACATTTGAGCATAACAAAAATAATAATTTGTTTAATTTATCGTATTATTACTTTATTAGCAATATCGTAGTAGGTAGTTTGTTTTTTAAACATAGAAACTAAATAATTTATCGAAATATCTTCATTGGTACACAACTAGGGCTTCCAAATCCGTAATTACGCAAATACGTAATTAGGGGTAAAATTTGGCATTTTAAAAGTACGTAACTGAATGCATGAATTACGGAATTACGTAAGTTACTTTTTTTACAAAAATCACATATTAAATTCAATTTTTCAGTTCTCATTCATCATTTATTTCGCGCAAAGCCCATAGAAGTGTTAGATGCAAATTGAATTACATTATGTAAGGGCAACACTTACTATAATTATGAAACTATCTAAAGCGAAGAAGTAATTCCCCGTCAGTAACTTATTTTGTTGATTCTTCGTGAACAAGTGAATTTAGTTTATCAGCAATAAAAATAAGGGTCATTATTGAGCGATTTTCAAAAGAAGGAAATTCCCTTTTGCGTCAGTTGCGGATAGCTACGTGCGTGTGGTCTTTGTAACTAAAAACGAAATTAAAGGGAATTCCTACGATTTGTATGTTCAAGAAAGTACACCTTAAACGGATTCGTAAAAATTAGGTCTTATTGTGCCATTGCCATTTTGTGTTGAATGAATGTAATTAATTATGTATGTGTATTAACGAAATTGCTGGTGGCGATCCAGAAGATTTTTTTACAGCCGTTTCCAATTATTTGCTCTTGATCATACCCACCAGTTTAGAGGCTGAGCTGGCTTTCTCATCTGCTGGTATTTGTTGCAATAAATTAAGAAGCTCCGGCGATCAGACCTTTTTTAACACGCTTTTATTAGCTTCACTTGTAACTATGTATGTAAGAAAATCTTGGAATCTTAATTTGACCCACTTCCCGGTCTTCGATTTTGCACACGCTATGACTTTTGATGACAATATACCTATGACTAGCTAAGAAACGTCATTACAAATTCAATATGGCGGCCTCCCCAAGATGGCGGCCACCCCAAGATGGCGGACTGGCTGTTTGAAATCCACCCCCATGATATGGGTATCAGATGAAAGGGTTTGCTGTCAGGAAAACGAAAAAAAATAGTCACGTGACTTAAATCCAATATGGCGGCATTATAAATTTGTGCTAAAAGTGTGTTTTTTAGTTTTTTAAGCTATTTACAATTTTATTATACTTTTTTTATACTAGGTCAGTTGGCAGACAGGCACGCAGCCCGCCTGATGGTAAGCGGTAATTGCGGTCTATTCCATTGAGGGACAGTTTACCAGGAAGCATCATTCAACGTGCTGCCAGACTGTAGGCTCCTCTGATCTTCAAGTCTTATATTGCAAGTCTACTGGCTCCAATATTAATATTGCCGGACACAGCCAGAGCTGTTATGGCGGCAAATTAAAATTCTTCGTTATTTCAAGAATAACTAAATTAAAAAAATATCATCAAATAACGGTTTGTTTATCTAATAATTGTTTTTTGACAAACATAACAATGTCCTTGTTTATGGTGTGTTTTTAAGAATAATTACGAATTTAGGGTTTGGAGTTCTGAACTCTGATCGCGCACGGTGCTTCTCAATTTATTGTATGTTTTCAATTTTAAATCGTTTCAATGGATTTTGAATTTTGTATAAAATGATTCCATATAATTCTATAATAACAGGCATTGATTTAGTCGTTCTATGTTTTTCATAAAATACATCAGTTACGTAATTATTACGTAATTCCGTAACTGACCCGTAAAATGCGTAACCAGTTACGTAATTGATATTTCCGTAATTTTGGAAGCCCTATACACAACACTAGTGTCCTTCCGATAAGTTTCTTTCGGCAATTTTAGTTATAGTCCAGTCAACGAAGCTGTAACTTTGCCATTTTAGATGAAAAGCTGAAACTGGTGCCAAAATTTTCGCTAAAGACTCCGTAATAACATACTAAAAATGCAGGGTCGTGAGTCACCGGGGTCATACGAAAACAAAAATGGAAAAGGGTGAAAAAGTACTTTTTCCTAAAAATCTCGAAAACTAACAAAAATATGAGAAAAAGTTTCAGACAAAAGATGTAGAGAATTACTTTGTCTACAGAAAAGATTATTATCAATTACGCGTATCGCGCACCGTTTGCTAGGATATCGAGTACAAATTGCACTTATTGATGTAGAATCAAATTAATAAAAAGAAGACGGAAATCTCTTTGAATGCATAAAAATAATTTTTAATTGAAAAATTTGTAAAAATTCCATTTAAACGAAAAACATTGTTTGTGCGAATTTTCGCACTTTGTACGCGATTTCCTAGGAAACGGTGCGCGATACGCGCAAATTGATAATAACATTTTTTGTAGACAAAGTAATTTTCTACGACTTTTGTCTGACACTTTTTCTCATTTTTCAGTTAGTTTTCGAGATTTTTAGGAAAAAGTATTTTTTTCACCCTTTTCCATTTTTTTTTCGTATGACCCCGGTGACTCACGACACGACCCTGCATTTTTAGTATGTTATTACGGAGTCTTTAGCGAAAAATTTGGCACCAGTTTCAGCTTTTCATCTAAAATGGCAAAGTTAGAGCTTTGTTGACTGGACTATTAATTCGGTCGCGCGCGAGTCTTCAAATGCGCTATTGTTTTTGGGATTTATGCGATTATCACGTGTACTTTGTTTTGAAGTGAGGAAGAATTGATTGTGAGAAGTGTAGTGTATTTAAGTGAAAATTTCATACTATTTATTACGGTCGCAGGTGCGACAGCGAACGAATATCTACAGTGTTCGGATTTCGATGGCTCGGGTCGGTGGGATCAACGCATTTTATTACATCGATAATTTGTTAGTGCGATGTAACGTTTGTGCGAAAAATCTTATTGCGAAAAACCATACAGCGATTGCTCATGTCACCCTTGCTCTGACGCGACAATAATGTGGTTAAAATAAACTGAGTGTGTGCATGAGGGAACTATGGAGCTGGCGTTTCAGAAAACTTTGCTTTTAGCGCACGAGGAGAGAGTCAATTCGAGCTCTCCGACATGGTTGGTATTAGAGACCACCACACAACGACGACAAGTAGGTAAGTACTTAGCATGGTAGTCAATCAATGAAGTCACGAACAGGTGAGAACACGTTGTTTGTGTCGATCTCACACAGTTGCAGTTTTAGTGCGCAAGTGTGGGGAAGTAGGTACTTAAGTAATTAGTGCATTTTAAATTTTATGGGTACGTTCAGTCATAAACTACCATAGTTATTGGCCGTAGTGCCAGTTTGCGTTGCGCGGAGCTGCTATTTGGTTACCGTATAGGTAACCACTTTTAGACCGTAAGTGGTCATCCTCACCTATGCTTTTATAAGAAATTCTACATTTTGAAATGAAGACAAGGTTGAACTATTGTAAATTACCCTAGATCTAGCGACAACTTCCCACGGTGGTAACACTAATGGAGGCCGGCCATCAAGTGTGAGCAAGAGCGCTATAGCTAAAGAGCGAGAAGGCAAGTAGAGAGGCGGGAAGACCCGCAAAGTAGTTCCATTGTGTAAAGTTGTTTGACATTGACTTTTCTAGTATCGATAGTAAACAAGCGTATTTCACGTAATACACAGGTTGTAGTATTTGACTATTAAAGCAAGATGAAAGTCTTCGTTTTTCTCGAAAACTATCGTATTAACAAAGAAAATATACTGTATGAATATCTTTTATTTTTAGTGTAGAATCAATTTTTAAAATATTGCCCCTTAATAAAATGTGACCCTATATATCGCCTCTTTGCATCGACAACGTGATATCGTCAATATAAAATACATTGGATATATCACGTTGTCGATGCAAAGAGGCGATATTTAGATTAGATGTGTTTCGCTGTGTGTATATAATGTTTCTGTCTTTCTGTGTGCATCTTTGTATGTGTGTTACCTGCGAGGACGCACGTGGGCAGTAATTGGTCCACTAGGACAGTGTGGGCGGCGTTCCACTGGCCCGCGCCCACTAGGTGCTCGGCTTCCACTCGCGGTAAATGCTGAGGACGTACAAAATATTAGAATATAAAAGGTCATCTTATTAAATGTTCCACTGTAGAGTAAAGGCCTACATCATTGAAATCAACTACAATTTAACAGCACTCTCAAATGTGAATTTGTGATCACAAATTATTTTTATAATTTTTGAAAGCATTTTGCCTGCTTGATGGCAATATTAATATAAATACTGCGTGTTTTTTTAGTCGTTGTTTTCCCGCAGCAGATAACGCTTTACCTTCAGTAGTACTATCGATTTATGCAAGTATTTTTTTTTTACTTTTTTTGAATTTTTATTTAAAAGTTTGATGGGAAAATGGAAACCAAATGTAAGTAAATAGTAAATAATATTTTTTTAAATAAACGCGAAGGGCAATGACTCCGGCCAGTAACCGTCCGTGACGCAGCTAGTACTTTTGGTTCGAGTTTCGTCTATCATAATCGTAAAACTTTTGATTTGACTAAAAAAAGAACTTTATAAATTTATTTTACTACTAAGATAGAATCATTTTACTGCAGGAAAACAACGACTAAAATTCCACGCTGTATATTAGAAAAAACTACTACAACATCCGAAAGTAAAAATTAACTTTCTGATGTTGTAGTAGTAATTACTGCATTGAAGAGATGGCGCTGACGTAGCGTAAAATCAATACTAGAAGAAATGCAACGGGTCCGCTAAGGTCTCGGTAGCAAAGTTGGTAGTGCACTCGCCCGGACAGCGAAGGACGTGGGTTTGAGTCTCGCCTGACACCTGGACCAATTTAATTTTTTCGAATATATTTACATTTGTGAACACAAAGCCGAGCCAGATTCTGTGTATTAAAACATTATCTCATCATCTTAGTTATTCGCTCGTTTTATTATTCCTATTATTTAAACCACTCACCTCATACTTGGCCCTATGCGCTTGGGCCAACAGCAGCCACTCAGCCGGGACCTCCAGCCGCTTGATGAGCTCTAAGCGGTTGACCAGGTCCGGAGTATCAGCTTTCGCTGGCGCGTGGCGGGATAGCACGCCGCGTATTAGGTGACCTCGACTGGGGATAAGATGGTAGATAAAAAAATTTAAAATATAGCCATTAGCCATACTGCGTAAAACTATCGGAACTAATTTCTTCAAGTGGCAACAATCAAATAAAAAAACAATAAGATGTCATTCATTTTTGCTGTCTGTTAAAGTAGAATGTCAATTGTCAACCGTGCCTTGTTACTATTGGATATTGTGAGTTTTTAGTGAGTATAACCATAGCCTGCTCTATGGTTATACTTGGTTGCAACACTTGGTTGCTATAACCATAACTAATGTGGCGCCTCCAGAGCAGGTTTTTTTTCTTGGTCAGGATATAATAGGGTATTTGACTATAATTTTTTTATTTGCTTTTTATACAGTTTATTTAATAAATAGCACTAAGCTTTTTAAAATTTTGAAATATCTTTTGTATTTTCGAAGTTACAGAGTTGTAAACTTCACGATTAGACAAGGAGAGCGCTACTTGTATGTGACGTCACATGCAAGTAGCTCCATATACGCGCCATATAAAATGTTGTTTTAGAAAGAGACAGATATACTGAAAATAAATTGCTTTGGAACTCACTCGGTTTTTAACCGATTTTAAATATTTTTTCAATGATATTATACTTCTGTGTTGTATTATCGAATTCAGTCACAAAATATTAAAATTTCAATTACAGTCAAATACCCTATTGTATGTAATTCTTTGGCGATTGAGAAAAGAGTATTGAGAAGTTATATTATTCTGTCTGAAATCATTCCGAATCCGACGGTAGAGTCGTTCTGTAACATTGATGTCTAACCTTTACGAAGCGCGTTTCTGAAGCCTATATTAATAAAAATAAAGAATATTGTAATGCACGTTATATAGGGACTCGAGACCTAGCGCGACTCCTCGACCAATCGCAGCGTGCCACGCTCGCACCGTGCCGCGTCAGCCAATCGCAGCGCGTTAATACGATAGACTGCGGCAGCGCTCTGCAGCACTGCCACGCGATTGGCCGACGCGAGACAGAGAGTTGACGTTTTGGATTTGAAGTGTGAGAAAGTCGTTGGGAAAATATCAAAATTGTAATCTACGAGGATTGTCTTGCTTTAGCTACGACAACCCTTTACAATAATAATAATAATAATAATAAATATCTCTGGACATTATTCACACAGCGCCATCTAGCCCCAAACTAAGCATCAGCTTGTGTTATGGGTGCCAGACAACGGATAAACATTACTTATATACTTTTTTTTGTAAATACATACATATTATACATAGAAACACCCAGACCGATACAAACAGACATGTTCATGCACACAAATGTTTGTACCGTGCGGGGATCGAACCCGCGACCTCTGGTGTAATAGCCGACTTCTCGACCATTACACCAAATGGCTCGTCAAACAATATTTTGATTATGGTTTTTTGATCATCTAAAATGATATAGCTACTTACGCAGTATCATCAGGATGGTAGGCCAGCGCCTGCACCGCTCTATGCCACAGGCCGCAACGTTCCAATTGAGCCGCCACGCCTGTGATGCTGTCGGTAGACGCGTTGCCGAACCACGTGCCGAGTAGGAAGCTATGGGAGAATGACAAATAGAGTATAGGTAGAAGCTTATATAATGTCCCACTGAAAAGTTACCAGGTGGTAGGTTCCTGTACTGAGCCGTCTAGGTGGGTACCACCGCAGTGCCAGATATTTTCCCGTGAAATAGAAGTGTGTCAAGCACTTCTGTGTTTCGGGGAAAGGGCACTGAAGCTGGTGAAATTACTGGGTATATGAGACCTAATAACTGTCGTCTCGGTGTAGCGGGCGCAGGGCGGTGCCGGACAGTAACTGCTTAGTTACTGTTTGGCACTGAACTGTCTAAGGGCAGACGTGGCGCTTACCATCAGGTGGACGATCTGCTCGTCTTGTTACACATTGTAATAAAAAAAAGATAAAAATATTTACGACTAAGGCGAATAGGGTTATTGCTAACTAAGGTTACGTCAAGAACGGCGAATTCGTTGCGAATAACTACGCACCAAAAGTTGCGCCCAGATGAAGCGTTTGAAAAATTTCGTATCAATCAAAATTGACGTTGTTAGAACCATAGTGATCCAAGTGATATTTTTGTCAAAATTGATATTTTGTTATGAACATCCCAAAAAAAGACATATTTTTCATGCCACACTGATCCAAGTGTTTATTATAGCAATTTTCATAAGCAAACTCATATCGGTCACTTTGGAATAGGACAATTTTAGGAACAAGTTCAAACGCGTTTCCCAAACCACTGGACGGATCGGGCTGAAATTTGGCATGTAGGTAGATGTTATGACGTAGGCATCCGCTAAGAAAGGATTTTGATCAATTCCTACGGGAACGGGAACCACGCGGGTGAAACCGCAGGCGGCCGCTAGTTTTCTCAAAAAGTTGAAAATGCGACTTGGATCACTATGGTTCTAACGTCGCTAATTAAGGGGCTTCATTTTCTTATATACGAGCAATCGTTGTCACATTCGCTAATATTCTGGACGCACACAAGACGTCTGTAATCTGTATCTCCAATAATCTATCTGTAATTAAAATGGCTGAACTACAACTTTGAGGTTAGGTCGGCCACTAGTAATTGATTACAATTTTTTTGGTTTGTTGAACAAATAAATACCTCAGACTATAATCCAGTGGGTCCGGCGAGTAGGACGCAGGCCGTACGGTGGGTCTAGTGTGGAATGCACGAGCTCTAATCAGCTCATAGCGAAGATCCAGGACTCTCTTCTTCGATCCGTTCTGTATAACAACAAATGAAAATAAGCAAAATAAATAAATATCTCTGGGCATTATTCACACAGCGCCATCTAGCCCCAAACTAAGCATTAGCTTGTGCTATGGGTGCCACTTGCTAAGGCCATTGAGTTACAAGTACTACGTATAGAGAGGCTATACGGAACAAAAAATGTGTCGCAAAATGATGACTGGACTGACTGATGTATTTGCTACAGCGGATGTCGTCTAACCAAACTATTAAACTTACAGCGCTAGATTGCTTACAGAGTATATTTTTCTGGCGACCAAAACGTCGTAAGCGCCATGCAAAGCAAGGCGCTTACGCGTTTCGTTTGAAATGCCTATCTCATAGATCTTGAATGAGTTGTTGCCGTAACCATGGCAACGGCAACAAAGCATCGCGCAAAAATTTTGTTTGCGGTGTCGGTTCTATACGCTAGTAATTGTAGTTCAATGGCTAAGGCACGTGACCTCGGGTGTCTAGTGGGTAGTGGGACGCTTTAGTCCCGAATCACACACCCAGCCGTAGGCCTTGCTAGCTAGCTAATGGGACTCGAGACTAGAGACGCTCGTCCCACTAAACTCTCCCAGTTCCCTTGAACACCCGAAAGAGACTAGTGCCCGCCTCTAGGTCGCACTGGACGCAGCCGCAGGTCTAGCTAGCTAGTGAGACTCTGGGCTGAACCCCTTCTAGGGGGTCTGGACTTCTGGAGGTTATTGGGACGCTTTAGTTCTTAGTCGCACACCCGGGCACAGATCCTTAGTTACTTGCATCCAGCTTCTGCCAGTCATCTTGCGCAAATAGACACTCCATCCATTTTCCTCTGCTAACAAGAGTGCCTTGGTAAGAGTAAAGAAGAGATAGAGACTCCACTCACCTCTCTCAGCTCATATTGCGTCATATACGGTGGCAGTGGCAGTTGCATGTCCATTTCGTCCACTTCCACCGTGGTCAGGTCCACTGGCTCGTCTTCTGATGATCTGAAGAATCCTTCGTACGTTTGGATTACGCGTTCTAGCGTTGGTACTTGTGGGCAGAGGTATCTGTAAAGAAAATAAATAAAAATAAATATCCTCCTTCTCCTCTTCCTTAAGGTTGACTGGAAGAGATCGCTATTAGCGATAAGTCCGCCTACATTGTAACATTCAATTTTGTAACGTGTTTTTCTTTTATAATTTTGTGCAATAAAGAGTAAATCTGTCTATCTTTCTAAATAAATATAAATATCCCTGGACATTTTTCACACAGCTCCTTCCTGTACCAAATTAAGTATAGCTTGGACGACAACCGTTGCTAGACAACGGATAAACATTTTTTTTTATACCTTATCAGTTGGCAGATACCTGTCTGCGACGCAGGCCAACTGACAGTATGCGGCCACTGCGGCCTATTCCAGTACGGGACACTTCACCAGGAAAAGTCACATAATGTAACGGTGCAAACATTTGTGTGTATGAACATGTCTGTTTGTATCGGTTTTTACATATATAATTTATGTATTTACAAGAAAATCTATATACATATTTAAAAGAAAGTCGTGTTTGTTACAACACTTATAACTCGAAAACGGATGAATGAATTTAGATGAAATTTGGCACACGCATAGTTTATAACCGGGATTAAAACATAGGATACTTTTTATCCCGTTTGTATAAAAAAAAAACGTTAAAAAAATAAAATTATATTAAAATACAAAGTCTACTTATTTATACCTCTAAGGCGGAACAGAGTTCGCCGGGTCAGCAAGTAAAGTATATAAGTAATGTATATCCGTTGTCTAGCACCCAAAGCACAAGCTAAAGCTTAGTTTGACTGTGTAAATAATGCCCAGAGAACAATGACGTTCAATATACAACTAAACTCCCATTCACGCTCAAATATTGTCCGAAGCAAAAGTCTGCCCACGCAACTATTGGGCAGAGTTTTCGTTTAGTTGTATACAATTGTTATTAAACACTAACTGCCACGAGATAAGGTGTTAATTTGAACGAATGTGTTGTCATCTGTGTCAACGCCGCTCGGACGTTTTTTGAGGAATTTTTCTTAGAGATTGGGTGTCTAGTTGTACATAATAATATATTGAACGTCATTGCCAGAGATATTTATTTCTTTATGAGCTGCCACACTGTAGACTCATCAAATCTTCGAGTCTTATATTTAAAGTTCACTGAGTGCCAGTGAACTTTAAATATAAAACTCGAATAATATTTTACCTGTAGTAGAGGTGGTAGCTAGCCAGTTAATACTCTGAAAAAGTCCAACCAAACCCCAGGTGGGAATCGAACTTACGACCTCCAGGTTTAACCCAAGCGTAGTTACCTGGCGGCGGCGTGCAGAGCCCTGAGCCAGTCGCGCGGCAGCAGCGGGTCGCGCGGGGCGTCGCCGCAGGCCAGGCGCAGGGCGGCGGCGCGGGACCCTGCGAGCAGGGACTCCGCCCCGCACTCCCGCCAGAGCGACAGCTGGCGGGATACCAGCGAACGGAATGTCGGGTCGCCTGAGGACGAGGGGAAATCGGTGTCATTCCACCACAACACACCAAAACTCTCACAAATGCAAAACACGCAATAAGGCCGTTTGTCCACCGCCGCCGACACCGTCACGTCACCGAGAACGAGATGTCGGCGCCGAGGTAGCGGTACATACATTTACTAGAGCCGTTTGTCCACCGCACGCCCGTCACCCCAGCGCCGTCATCCCGAACGCCAAGATTTCAATTAGACCGGCGTGACCGCTAGAACGTGCCCGAGATTTTGACGGACCGATGTGCCGGCACGGCACGTAAAAACACATACAAAACACGTTTGTCTTGTCCACACACTGCCGTCGCGCCGTCACGTTAGCTAGGTACCACTAGTGACAGCTGAAACAAACTAAACGCCGAGATCGGTCGCGGTGGACAAACGATCGCCGTCACGTCATCTGGAAATCGGTCAGAAATAAACTCGGTTCTCGGTAAAGGCGGCGGTGGACAAACGGCCTAAGACTTCTGCCTAGAAATTCACGGAAGCGAAAATGGGAGCGGAACACTGAGCTCTATGATAATACGCTCAGCGTACATATTACGCTGGAGTGGCTATAGACATTGAAGTGACAGCTATTTTTTCTGTCGATTTGAAGCGCCCCCAATAGTGTACTGGGAACTAAAATGACTTCAATTTTCTCTGTCTACGCTTCAAATGGACAGCCATTGACATTGACAATGACAGCATTATCGAAGTTTATCTGCGAAAGTCAGAACTATTATTAGTTCCAAGTACACTAACTACTGCTCTCAGCGCCAATATGGCGATTTTCAAATCGGATCAAATATTTGGTACTAATCGCCTATCCAGTTGTCTATGGAAATCAGTGGAGCGGAAGCAGGAGCGCACCGCTCGTGACAGCCCGCGCCAAGCGGTGACCGCCCGTGCGTGCCTGCTAATGCTTCCGCTCAAGACAGAGGCCTAAATAGTCATTTTATATTCTGACCAAGAAAACAAAAACCTGCTCTGGAGGCGCCACATTAGCTATAATAATCATTGATAGTGTATTAAAAAAGAGGTAGATATGCCATCCTTTAACGCACGGCGATTAGAATTTGATCCGTCGAGCTACATATTCAAACACGTTCATACGCTAAAGATATACACGTGTGTGTGCGAAATCTGAATGAGAAAGGCATATAGAACATTATGTTACACGAAAGAGATAACTAGAGTCCGCGCCACAACTCTTATCTGAAATATACGATTTTCGTTCTCATTGAAATTGTGTCAATTGACAAATATGAGCGGAGCATTTTTCGAGCGCTAGTGCGGTATCTACCTATTTTTTAATACACTATCAATGATAATAATAATAATATAATAAATATATATTGCTTGGCTAAATGCCCGTAACTGAGCTATCACCAGTGTAAAAACTGAGATAATAAAACGAAACAATAATATAATAATATATCGTTTATTTCAGGCAACAGAATTACATGAATTACAGGCCCATATTATAAATACCTTACAGACTAACATACATACAATATAAATAGGAAATAAAAAATAATTTAATATTGCCGCCTTAAGGCGGCTTGAGTCAGCTGGGAGCCGTCCTCGAAACCTCCGATAGACGACACCCTGCGGCCAGAAGTCCTCCTTCATAAAAGTCTCCAGGTGATGGGACTGGACTCTCACCACAAAGGAACCGAAGTTGACTTTATGGCTATGGTTATAGCAACATATTTTTTTATTCAAAGATGAACAGAATGATTCACATTTATGATGTCAAAATAAAAAGTTTGAAATTGTACAGAGGAGTGTTTTTGTATGTCCTTCCTTTCACATCACTATAGGGAAAAAAAGAAAATGATAAAGAAATGACTTACCAGCTGACTGTGCTATAAGTGTTGCCATGTTCAAATCTCCGTGCTCCCGGGCCACTTTGCACGCCTCCAGGATTCGCCCGCCGAGCATAAGCGTCAGCACGCGACTGCTGTGCCCGTCTTCCTCTGTACAAACAAACAAACGCATTTATTTGTATAAGCCGCCGTCATTGCCGTCAGTCGTTAAAGTTTTTCAACGTTGCGCGTTGGTAATACCATTTACATTTATAAAGGTATTAATAACTTAGTCATAGAGTTTTCTAGAAAGTTTGAAGTAAAAAAGAAATAATTTAAAAGTAGTTTGGGTCTCAATTGGTCCGGTTGGTCCCCTAAGGAGGTACTTTTTCACAAGTATGACGTGTCAGCCATCATCACACGTAACTACATCAGACGAAATGTTTCAATATCAGGGTATGTGTCAAAATTTTTATCCAATTTTAAAGTTCACATGTCTTTGACGAGCCATTTGGTGTAATGGTCGAGAAGTCGGCTATTACACCAGAGGTCGCGGGTTCGATCCCCGCACGGTACAAACATTTGTGTGCATGAACATGTTTGTTTGTATCGGTCTGGGTGTTTATATGTATAATATGTATGTATTTACAAAAAAAAAAAAAAGTATATAAGTAATTTATCCGTTGTCTAGCACCCATAGTACAAGCTAATGCTTAGTTTGGGGCTAGATGGCGCTGTGTGAATAATGTCCAGAGATATTTATTTAGTCCAGAGATATATTTGAACACTCACCATCTTCCTTTTCCCCAGGACTGGGCTTAGACAGCTCATCATCAGTAATATCAGCTACAGCATCTTTCAACCACTCTAATATTTTCCTGTGCCGGTTCACAATTGACCCCACATCTGTGGCGGGTACACCTGCCAACAAAAGCGACCAAAATAAACTCACCGGCAATAAAACTTGGCCACTGGGCTTTTTTCATACAAACATGGTCACTTTAGCGTCTCATTGATAGAAAACTATTTAGTCCAGTCAACGAAGCTCTAACTTTGCCATTTTAGAGGAAAAGCTGAAACCGGTGCCAAAATTTTTGTTAATGATCCCGTAATAACATACAAAAAATGCAGGGTCGTGAGTCACCGGGGTCGTACGAAAAAAAAATGGAAAAGGTTGAAAAAATTACTTTTTCCCAAAAATCTCAAAAACTAAAAGAGATATGAGAAAAAGTTTTAGACAAAAGTTGTAGAAAATTACTTTGTCTATAAAAAAGGTCATTATCAATTTACGCGTATCGCGCACCGTTTGCTAGGAAATCGCGTACAAAGTGCGAAAATTCACAAAACCGATGTTTTTCGCTATTTAAATAGGGATTTTTTTAAATTTTCCAACTGAGAATGATTTTTATGCGTTCTCCGATATCCCCAAAGAGATTTCTTTCTAATTTTTATTGATTTGGGTCAACTTCAACACGTGCGTTTTTTGCAAGTTTTGGTGCGCGATTTTTTTAGGTTTTTAAAATAAATATAGCCATAATCCCTAATTTAAAGGTGATTATTTTCTTATATTTTATAGTTAAACCAATAAATATTAACATCTTATATTTTAGATTGCCACCACATCTGAAAATTTTTCACCTGATATGATATTGCGCCACCAGTTCTTAATAAGTATGACAATCGGAAGTAACACAATGGAAAGACATAGAGATATAGTAATTTAAAGTTATACATAGATAAAACAACACTTCCATGTCCTGCAAGAAGAAAGTAATTCGTTTGCGTGATCATTGCGTTCATCAATAACCAAAAGAAATGAGCGTCCAGCTGCAAAACAATTGCAGCTCTTGGGTGCCGTTGGGGTTAAAGGTGGGTTTGGCTAAGTTGAAACAAAGAATAGGCAAATTTAAAAGGGATATTTTTAAGTGTACATCAAAAAAATATTGAAATGTACATCAAAATAACTGATTGCACACCAAAGGTTAGGTTAGGTTAGCAATTCAGTATTTTATTGATGCACAATCAGTACTTTTTGATGTGCAGTTAAATACAACCCATTAAAAAATGGAAAAGCAAAAGAAAACTTTACTTTGCTGTTGGTCTGCAAAACTGCCATCAAGATTACCGATTATATATCAAAAGCAAGCATACGAGTATTCATCATACTTATACAATTGTCATGGTTTCAATACTAAAAATAAATAAATAGACAAGTAGTTTTCCTTTTCTATATGGTGCAATGTATATGCAAGAACTACATGAAGTATTATTAAATGAAATTTTAGATTTAAAAGCCTTTTTAACAAATACATATTGATTTTAGGAAGCATTATGCAGAGTAAGAAGTTTGAATTTTGACACCAACACCACCAAAAGGAATTAAAAGAAGTTGATAATAGAAGAGATATTTGAGTCACTTTTTCGGTTATAATTTTAGAATTAATAAGACTACAAATTATAAATACCCTGCTGTAACTTACAAATGGTTGAGTAAGAGTAAGAGCATGACTGATCAAATTGCGTATCCAAACTATTTTATGGCTAGCACGTCGTACGTGCTAAAATTTTGCCAACTCAACTTATAGTTTTGCCTGGACAAGCTTGATCAACTGTCATTTGTATATTCAAAAAGATATAATAATGCAGTTTTACAAAAACGTTTATTTTATTTTAAAGTACATTTTATAACGCTATTTCTTCTTCTTCATCCCAGCGTATTCCCGATTGCATCCAGTATGGAGCTCAGGGTCCGCTTCGACTATGATCCTAGATTTGACAATGCGTTCCGGGTGCTGTTGGGGCTGGCTCGCTTCTGTAGTGCATCGGGGATGTTCACCGAGTTGCAAGTGGATTAATTTTATACAACCATGCGCAAGCGGTGCACAACTGCACATCCCTGGTGCGCAGGGTTCGGGCCAGCTCGGGCGGCATCTTGCGCGTGTTGGCAGAACGTTTTGACTGTTTGTACATGTGCCACTGTGACATGGTGCATGTCCAGACTAATTTTAACATATTATTTTAATTTAATTTCATTACTGATTATCTTATTTCTATTTAATACTAGCCTTCCGCCCGCTGCTTCGCCCGCGTGAACTATAGGACGTTATCCCGCGGGAATATCTTGTAAATTGTAGCCTATGTGTTATTCTGATGTATAAGCTATATTATTGTAAAGTTTCATTAAAATAAATTCAGTAGTTTTTACGTGAAAGAATAACAAACGTTCATCCATCCGCTCCCCGGCAGGTACCGCCGCAACCGCTATGTCCCTGCATTTTAAATCTGTAATATCTTCGAAACTATTCATTTAAATTACATGATGTAAAGGGCCATATTGATCGATATTACATGCACAATTTATTTATGGTACTTTATTGGATAAGGATTAATACTGTATTGCTTAAAATCACTTGTTCGTAAATAAGCCATTATTTTATCGTAATAAGTAAAGAAAAATGGTTATTGTGGGTTATTCCTAAGAGATAGACATATACCATCGCGGACTTTTTTGTAAAACTTTTTAAGGTGTACAATAGTGTACATTCTTTTGATCTATCTCGTAGGGTTCAGCCAGCGTTTGCAATGTAAGCGCAAAAAAATGTGATTATTTACGACCTTAAATTAAAAACCTCTAAAATTATCAGTGTTTCTCTACTATATTATGCATGATTATACATATTATAAACCTTCCTCTTGAATCAGTCTATCTAATAAAAAAAACCGCATCAAAATCCGTTGCGTAGTTTTAAAGATTTAAGCATACATACATGTGCAGGGACAGAGAAAGCGACTTTGTTTTATACTATGTAGTGATATGTAGTGATTGAAAATTATTTTTAATTTTATTTTTTTGATTAATTAATTATTATCTGATGCCAACATTCCAAATTTAACATGGCTTTGAATTATTATTATTATGCAAAAAGCTTTGTGAATGGTCCATTGTAGACTGATGAATAAACGAATCATTATTATTATTATAATCAAATTAAAATTGTGGCAATATCACCTCATCATCATCCCAGCGTATTCCCGATTGCATCCAGTATGGAGCTCAGGGTCCGCTTCGAGTATGATCCTAGATTTGACAAGCCTGGTTATTATAATTGAGCGATTGCCATCTGACCTCCGTAACCCTTCCAAGGGAAACCAGACCCACTTGGAACATAGTCGGGACCAACGGCTTAACGTGCCTTCCTAAGCACGGAATCATCATTATTTTCAGACATTCAGTTGATCCAAGCCTGCAATGTCCTAACCAAACTAGAAACATTCACACAAAGTGATGCTTCCCGCGGAATTCGAACCCACGACCTTCGGGTTTTAGAGCCCAACGCTCCAACCACTATACCACGGAGGCAGTTGTGGCAATATCACCTATACGGGTTATTTTATTCCATTTTAAAGTTCGATCGCTCTCAATGAAAAACCCTATATATCAATCGATTCAGAATAAAAAACTGAATTAACTGCATCTAACGCATTTTTTACGTCCCCCCCCAAATAATTATGTCGATTCTGTTTGTTATGTGGTGCAATCGATTCAGAGCGAACGAGCTTTTTGTTGCTTAACGGACCCATTTCTATCTGTTCTTTTTTTCGTTTGCACTCTTTTTGCTTTTTCTATTATCTATATCTGTATATCTTTCCATTGTGTTACTTCCGATTGTCATACATATTAAGAACTGGTGGCGCACTATCATATCAGGTGACAAATTTTCAGATGTGGTGGCAATCTAAAATATAAGATGTTAATATTTATTGGTTTAACTAGAAAATATGAGAAAATAATCACCTTTAAATTAGGGATTATGGCTTTATTTATTTGAAAAACCTAAAAAATCACGCACCAAAACTTGCAAAAAACGCACGTGTTGAAGTTGACCCAAATCAATAAAAATGAGGAAGAAATCTCTTTGGGGATATCGGAGAACGCATAAAAATCATTCTCAGTTGGAAAATTTAAAAAAAGCCCTATTTAAATAGCGAAAAACATCGGTTTTGTGAATTTTCGCACTTTGTACGCGTTTTCCTAGCAAACGGTGCGCGATACGCGTAAATTGATAATGACCTTTTTTATAGACAAAATAATTTTCTATAACTTTTGTCTAAAACATTTTCTCATATCTCTTTTAGTTTTCGAGATTTTTGGGAAAAAGTCATTTTTTCAACCTTTTCCATTTTTTTTTCGTATGACCCCGGTGTCTCACGACCCTGCATTTTTTGTATGTTATTACGGGATCATTAACGAAAATTTTGGCACCGGTTTCAGCTTTTCCTCTGAAATGGCAAAGTTAGAGCTTCGTTGACTGGACTAATTTGCAGCTGTGAAATGATTATTACGTCAATAGAGAGGCCAAACGCCCAATTGTCGAATCACAGTTTCAAAAATTGCCAAAAATCGTTTACTATTCTCAAAAAGGAAAAACAATAAGCCGAACTCAGCGCTCCATACATCTTAGTATTTGTGCCAAGTTTTATTGCCGGTGAGTGTAGTAAGTTAAATACTTAAAATTAACAAGAGAAAAGAGAATTCTTTTAGAAAACCAGCTTTACAATAAAAAAATATTGATTATTTAGGAATTGTTATTGCAGAGATGACAACATCAAAATATAGAGAATTATGACTTACCACCGTTGTCAAGATCGGCTCCCCATAACGCTTCACACAGCGTCCATACTTGCAGATTGTACGCACTGCTCACGCCCCACTAGAAATAAAATAATGGTTTATCTACATCCATACCATAATATGTCTATTTTGTATTCAGGAGCGATGAGCAAACGCCCTACATTTAGATATAAGTATCTGTGGCTGCATTGAAATGTTTACATTTTAGTGTCGGTAACCGATACTTTTATTACGTTCAAAGGTGATGTCCAAAAAATAACCCAGAATCGACAGGAATGAAATATGTACCAATGGATTGGCATTTAAATATAATATAATGTTGCCAAAGCGGCAACCCTGAAATCGTTATAGTATAGGAGCTAGGAGCAAAATAAAATAAGTAAAAAATTCGTATAAAACATTCATAAAAATAAGTTTACGTCATGTTTTGGCTTAATATAACGTTGTTTTAATGTTGCATCACTTGTGTTATACATGATAATTATGATCAACACATTTCACAAGCAACAGCAACATAATAACAACATCATATTAAATCACTACTCTGTTTTTTGTATATTTTTTTTTCCATAGATACTACAATCGTTATAGTACTGTGTGTATTTTTGGTATTTCTGTTGCTTAAGATTGCAAATATAAAAATAATAATTGGTATAGTATAGGAGCTAAAAGCCAAAAAAAACTAAGTTAAAATCGTTTAAAAATAATAAAAATAAGTTGTGGGTGAGAATACCGTTGTTATTATAATTATGTATATCATTAAAACTTATCAAAATAAGACTTCAACGACGGCTTTGCTGATAATTATCATTGTGACTTCCAAATAAACTATGGTTTTGTTGGAATCATTTTTTGCTTGTACATTCATGTGTAACACAAGTTGTTGTGGATTAGAATGTCGTTGTTATTATAGGTAATTATAATATCATTATAACTTATCACAATAAGACTTACATTATGAAAATAAATGATTAACAACGATATTCTCATCCACAACATGGCCCTTAGCTCCTATACTATACCAATTATTTTTATATGTGCAATCTTTAGCCACAGAATTAGCAATAATACACACAGTACTATAACGATTGTAGTATGTATGGGCCAAAAGAAAAAAATATTTAAAAAAACAGAGTCTTTGTTATGTTGTGATTTAATATTATGGTGTTATTATGTTGCTGTTGCTTGTGAAATGTGCTGAAGATAATTATCATGTATAACACAAGTGATACAACACTAAAACAACGTCATATTAAGCCACAACATGACGTAAACTTATTTTTATTATTGTTTTATACGAATTTTTCACTTATTTTATTTTGCTCCTAGCTCCTATACTATAACGATTTCAGGGTTGCCCCCTTGGTAACATTATAATATATTTCAATGTCAATCCATTGATATACATTTCATTCCTGTCGATTCTGGGTTTTTGGTCCATACATTTTTGGACATCTCCTTTCGAACGTCTTCTATAAAAGTAAAAATTAATAGGTTTTTTCGATTATCGAATTAGTCGATTAGTAATTTTATGTTCCATTCCTATACATTTAATTCGATGCTGAAATTATAACAATCGATTTGAGAATCGAAATCAACTCGAGTCTAGATTGTTTATGGATTTTAAAAACTACAAACGTCAGTCATTATGACAGTACTAACTTTTACATCCAGAATAAGTTGGTAACTAGGGCGTTTGCTCATCGATCCTGACTATAAAATAGACATATTATCATATGAATGAAGATAAAGTTATGTATGTGACTGTACATAATTAGTCATTAAAATACTCATGTGATTCTTTTATGAAACTCACTTCGTTCGTTTCATAAAACCACATTCGTATTTTAATGACCCTCATTATGCAGCAGTCACATAAATAACTATTTAATACCTAACCACCGAAAGCTAAAAGTAAGTAAAGCTGGATTCATAATTGCTCCCTGTGTAAGCCCTTTACATTTGTAGTAATTTTACTAAAAGGTCTTACACAGGGAACTATTATGGAACCAGGAGGACTTCAAGGTTCATTCCTTAGTTATGGATCTCCGCAAGGTGCAATATTATGCCCGGTACCGGTAGGCAAGGCTAGTAAAGCTAAATAACCTCCACGATATAAATGTTAAGGGCTTCCTCAGGGAGCTGTCATGGGCTCCGAAGTACCTCAAGGTTCCTTTCTATGCCCTATACAATTTTGTGCCAAGGAGTACCTCAAGGTGCTAATCTAACCCCCTACAGCTAGATTACCTTTAAGTCCAAATATCAAGGGCTTGCACAGGGAGCTATCTTGGGCCCAGGAGTGCCACAAGGTTCCTTTCTATGCCCTATACAATTCCGTGTCAAGGAGTACCTCAAGGTTCTCACCTAACCCCTTGTCACTATACTTGATGGTCTTCCACAAGGCACAGTTCTTTATCCACATTTCTTCCTACCCTATACCACGGCTATACCTGGTGATTGGCGGCGTCCCCGGCGGCGTTCCGCAGGTCAATGTTATCACCTACCCTCTCCACCTATTCAACCGTCACTAACTTGATGGTCTTTCACAAGGCACAGTACTTTGCCCACATTTCTTAATAGCGTGTATCACCATGATCTATAGCTATACCTGGTGTTTGGCGGCGTGTCCCGCAGCGTCCCGCAGGTGCTGGAGCAGCAGGTTCTCACCTAACCCCTTGTCACTATACTTGAAGGTCTTCCACAGGGCGCAATTCTTTAGCCAAGTTTCTTCCCTGCTTTTATAACCATCAAAGCATTTGACGGTCTCCCACAAGGCGCAATTCTTTGCCCACATTTCTTCCCTAAATATACCACCATTATCTAAGATTATACCTGGTGTTTGGCTCTGTCCCCGGCGGCGTCCCGCAGATGCTGGCGCAGCAGGCGGCGGCGCGCGGCGGGCGCGGCCTGCACGCGCAGCGCGGGACACACGCCCGAGCCGCGGGACACTAGTGTGGAGAACTCTAGGAGCGTCTCCATGTGTCTCGTTAGGGCTTCCTGTTGGTATAACAATATTAAGAAGGTTAATTTGTATATTATGTAAAACACGATAAGGGAGATTTGGCAGTGTGTTTATCACTAGCTCGTCAGTGATGCGATGCCTTTGGTGTTGCAAATATTCGTAGGAGGTCGTTATCACTTACCATCACCATTTATGTTTTACGTTTACCTCCTTTTAGCATATAGAAAAGTATTTTTGTAATGTAAAGGGTTTTTCTATAAGCACGGGTATATTTTGGCGACCCGTGGCGGTCATCCTGTCCCGGTGACATTTGTCAAATCTTCCGTCCATCATTCAGCCACCTATGCCAAATCATCATGGCAAGTTACACGACTGAACAGCGCGTGCAAGTGGTAAAACTTTGTCGACCGTTCGAAGCCGACTTCTTGACCATTACACCAAATGGCTTCTTCAGACAGACAGACGTATACTAAGTTCTTAAATAAAGAATTAACCAGAATTAGTAAGCCTTTTCCTAAACAATCGCGCTCCATCGTAAACCGCATAGTTGTTTAACATCAAGCAACTTTGTTGTTAAGTGCTGGCATAGTCCAAATATAAAAAAATAAAGAATTTTGTGTGTCAATCACACCTGAATATAGCTAGCACTGTCTCCGTCTGCGATTCTTAACCGCGCAACGACGGACTCACTCCAGTCATCTTCGGCGCGCCCGCGGACGTATTTACCGAGCTCGCTTAGTTCTGCGTCTGTACAAGAATAAAAATATAAAATAAATACACGGAGGTCGTGGGTTCGATTCCCGCCTTGGGTCTGGTTGGTGGTAGGGCTTTTTCAGAGTCCGACTCCACGCCATAACAGCTCTGGCTGTGTTCCGTCCGGCATTATTAATGTGGAAGCCAGTACACTTGAAATCAAAGGCTCGAAGATCAGATGAGCCTACAGTCTGGCAGCACATTGAGCGAGGCTTCCTGGTGAAGTATCCCTCAATAGAATAGGCCGCAGTGACCGCTTACCATCAGGTTGGCTGCGTGCCTGTCTGCCAACTAAACTAGTATAAAAAATATCATTACTTTCCATCTTAAAAAAAGTTCCCATTTCCGAGGCACGGGGTATTAAAATACTTAGTGACAGTCCGGATCCTTGAAGTTGGCAGAAATTCAAGGATCCGGTCTGTCACTGCGTATTTTGTAGAAAAAAAACCCATTCACATTTTTTTTTGCCTCAGTCTCTCTGTCCGAAGACAAGGGAACTAGGCGCGGTTGTCGCTTTTAATTGCGACCCCCTAGCCACTGCACTAGTCTGTTAATCGAAAATGGCTCTCAGTATATAATTATGGGTGATACTGGCAACACTTTTTTCATGAAAAAGTGATCTTGGAACAATTTTGATTTGTGACCCTTTCATATTTTTCTTTACTTTCTGTACTAGTTCAAGACTATGACGGCAAAATGAAATTATCGTAGTGGTATTAGCACCTAGACTATATTGTATACTCACTCTTAGGCAAATCGGCGATGGAATCATAACTAGTGACGTAGGCCAAAGTGGCGCGTGGCCCGAAGCCGACGCGCGAGTGCCTGGCGCGGCAGACAGACATATCCGCTATGTAAGCTGCGTCTAGGCGACCTGTGGGGATGATACAACATAAATAAATAAATAAATATCTCTGGACATTATTCACACAACGCCATCTGGCCCCAAACTAAGCATTAGCTTGTGCTATGGGTGCCAGATAACGGATAAACATTACTTATATATATTTTTTGTAAATAAATTATGTCCTCCTAGCCGAGTTTTCGGCTACAGCAGTCAATCTTTTACGATCAGCCAACTACGCAGGATATATTATAGTGCTGCAGTGAGTGCGCAAGCACAGGTGCACTCACTATTCCCTCACTCTCATAACACGGTGGGACAGCAGTCTGACACGACCGAAGAGAGATCAGGCGCAGGACCAACGGCTTAACGTACCTTCCGAAGCACGGAATCATCATTCTTTTCAGACATGCAGGTGATTCAAGAAATACATAAACATATTATACATAGAAACACCCAGACCGATACAAACAAACATGTTCACGCACACAAATGTTTGTACCGTGCGGGGATCGAACCCGCGACTTCTGGTAGCCGACTTATTAACCATTACACTAAATGGCTCGTCAATATTTCCATAATTAACTTTGTAATTTATTTAAAGAATTGCGTAGTGACATTGCGTAACGACGCGCGCTACCCCTCCTGGCTTCACGTCTGTTAAAACTCAAAGGTGTCTGACTGACTGACTGACATAGATATCTATCAACGCACAGCCCAAACCACTGGACGGATCGGGCTGAAATTTGGCATGCAGGTAAATGTTATGACGTAGGCATCCGCTAAAAAAGGATTTTGATCAATTCCCACGGGGACGGGAACCACGCGGGTAAAACCGCGGGCGGCCGCTAGTTCTCTATAAAAACACGATACGACAACTCTATTTAGTAATTTCTCTATGTTTGTCACTCACCGGCGATGGTCTGCGCGAACGGCGGCACCTTCCTGTGGTACTTCAGCACGATGGTGTGAGGCTGCACCAGCAGCGGCATCATCGGTAACTCCACCGCTAAATATCATCACAAATACTGTTAATACTCTTATGTATAAAAAAGATTTTATTTTAATATTTGGAGTAACACTAATAATATTTCTTAGACAGGAATAGCAGATGTAGGAGAGAAAAGTGCCAAGTTGAAGTGGAACTGGGCAGGCCATGTGTACCGGATGGACCCAGAAAGGTGAACCAAGATTGTCACTCTATGGCAGCCGGATGGGGCTCGGAAAAGGGGCAGGCCCAAAAAGAGATGGCGTGACGATCTTGACGAATATATCCAAAATTGGCCAGAAAAAGCTAAAGATTGTGATGTTTGGAGAGATTTGGGGGAGGCCTTTGCTCAGCAGTGGGATCACCTATAGGCTATATCTCCTTCTTCATCCTAGCGTATTCCCGATTGCATCCAGTATGGAGCTCAGGGTCCGCTTCGACTATGATCCTAGATTTGACAAGCCTGGTTATTACAATGGAGCGATTGCCATCTGACCTCCGTAACCCTACAAGGGAAACCAGACCTACTTGGAACATAGTCGGGACCAACGGCTTAACGTGCCTTCTGAAGCACGGAATCATCATTCTTTTCAGACCTTCAGGTGATTCAAGTCTGCAATGTCCTAACCAAACTGGAAACATTCACACAAAGTGATGCTCCCCGCGGGATTCGAACCTATAGGCTATATAAAAAAAAAATTGGACTAAAGCCAGCACTTGACCACAAAGTTGCCAATGGTCTACGATGAAGCGCGCTTGCTTAAGAAAAGCCCATTAATTCTGGTCTTGAAGAGCCCCAAGTTGTATTGTGTAGGAAAGACAGATCCCGGCACAGAATTCCATTCCCGCGCAGTCCGTATCAGGAAAGTTGAAGCAAATCGCTTAGTTCATACGCGCGAGTATGAGCCTATCAGCCTATTAATGTCCCACTGCATGGCAAAGGTCTCCATCCTTGAAATCAAGTTATTGCTACAATGATGGGTTCTGGCTTAATCACCACGCTTGCCAAATGCAGATTGGTGATCACAAACCCGAGCAGTGTAAGTGTCCGAAAAAACCTTACACAAAGTTAGCTCGACCCGGGAATTGAACCCAGGACCCCGAGATCTCGACCCGGTACTTAAACCACTAGACCAACGATGCGATAGATTTTATTTTCAGCAGGTGATAGGTTTCTGTACTGGGCCGTCTAGGTGGGTACCACCACAGTGCCAGATATTTCCCGTGAAATAGAAGTGTGTGACTTCTGTGTTTCGGAAAAGGGCACTGAAGCTAGTGGAATTACTGGGTATATGAGACCTAATAACTGTCGTCTCGGTGTAGCGGGCGCAGGGCGGTGCCGGACAGTAACTGCTTAGTTACTGTTTGCACTGAACTGTCTAAGGGCAGACGTGGCGCTTACCATCAGGTGTACGATCTGCTCGTCTTGTTACACATTGCAATAAAATAATAATTCCCCAATGACGTTCAATTAAAAAACTAGACTCCCAATCACGCTCAAATATTGTCCGAAGCAAAAGTCTGCCCACCCGACTATTGGGCAGAGTTTTCGTTTAGTTGTATACAATTGACATTAAACACTAACTGCCACGAGATAAGGTGTTAATTTGAACGAATGTGTTAATGTCATCTGTGTCAACGCCGCTCGGACGTTTTTTGAGGAATTTTTCTTAGAGATTGGGTGTCTAGTTGTATATTGAACGTCATTGTAATAAGGGAATAAATACTCACCATCAGTAATATCGGGCAGGGTGTCATCGGCCATCTCTTGTTCGTCTGGCGGCCGCACTGAGGGCGGGCGCGGGGCCGGCACCGTGGATATCGGCACGAGCTGGTCACCCGTCGATACCGAAATGTCGTCCTCCATTTCTGTTCAGACGAGTTGAATTAATAAATACGTACTAATACTACGTAAGTAAAGAAAAGAAGACAAAGCTTCCAAAGAACGTTCAAAATATTGGAAGAAGTTGGCAGAAGATCTTATTAAATAAACAAAACTTTTTTTAAGTTATGGTTGTTTATATCTTGGAAATGTGACATTTAAAGGTACTCCCTCACCGGGAGCATTCGCGTGTAATATAACGTTGCAGACTCGAGCATTACAACAGTGAACCGAGAACCGAGCATAACAATGCGCACCTCGTAATGATACAATGTGTAATCAATCAATCAGCAGAATGACCGCTTCGTCTGACATTATGGAAACAACTAGATCAGAATGCTGGCAAATTAAACTAATAATGTTACGAACGCTCGTCTGTCAGGGAGGTAGTATTGTAATGTAATGTTCGGAAGACGAATCGATAATGTTACATTACACACGAACGCTCGTCTGTCAGGGAGGTAGTATTGTAATGTAATGCTCGGAAGAAGAATCTATAATGTTACATTACACGCGAATGCTCCCGGTGAGGGAGCACCTCAACGGGTTTTCGTCTAATGACATTTTATGTTTGTATTGATATCAGGTATCCGTTTTTGAAACCATTTCAAGTGAACGCTGTTTTGAAAAAAAGTCAAAATGGCGGGACTAGTAGGTATTCCAGCCTCCATACAAAAATCTTCATACCCCTTTACTCACCAGTATCGGCATAGAGTGAGGCTTTCATGAGCTGGACATGATGACTCTGCCTGTTCTCTAGACGGGCCAGCTCACTTGTCGGGCTCTTCACACCAAACGCTGTCAACAAAAGGTTTATATTTGTATCAATAATAAAATAAATATCCTTGCGCAAAAGACAGACAACGGATAAAAAAGTTAACAATAATAAATAATTAATAAAAAAAAAAACAAAAAAAAAACTACCTTAAAACACTGAAAAGCAAAAAATAATTTTAATAAGACATTCATCAAATGCGCTTATTGTCTAAGCCTATTAATAACATTAAATTGTATTTACGTGCTAGGTAGGTACCTACTAATCTGTTTGAAGTCGGTGCCAAGCCAAATAGTAGGTACCCAGACTACGTACCTACGTCCGCGGATTATTTGTAACCCTGTATAATACATAAATTATTAGGTATGTATCATTTTTCATTACCTTTGGCTTGGCACCGACTTCAAACAGATTAGTAGGTACCTACCTAGCACGTAAATACAATTTAATGTTATTAATAGGCTTAGACAATAAGCGCATTTGATGAATGTCTTATTAAAATTATTTTTTGCTTTTCAGTGTTTTAAGGTAGTTTTTTTTTGTTTTTTTTTTGAAGTCGGTTTAGTTTTTTTTTAAAAAAGTTTGTTTATTTTTATATTTTTAGTGTGAATAATACGTAGGAGTGAGTAAAACTCTCTCTTAATATTGATAACGAAAATACGAGTAAAATAGTAGAATTGTATTATTTGACAATATTAGGTATTCATTAAGTGTTCAGCACCATTCAGTAGACCAACTAAAGATGCAGCCCGCAAGAGGGACATAAGAATTAAGAAGTCGTACCCTTTAGCTTCCATCATCATAGTTGTACCTTCCATCATCAGCTTAGCTGCAAAAGTACTTGAAATACAACTAACGGTCCACATATTCCTACAACACTGAAATAATTATCCCCTAACTCCTAACCGTTAAGGAGTTGTACCTTCCATCATCAGCTTAGCTGCAAAAGTAAATGAAATACAAATAACGGTCCACATATTCTTACAATACTGAAAGAATTATCCCCTAACTCCTAACCGTTAAGGAGTTGTACCTTCCATCATCAGCTCATCAACATAAAGTGATGTCTATAGGACGCAAAAACTTAAATGGCTTCAGAAAAAACAAGTAACGCGTAGTGTGCGCCTATAAAATTTGAGGTTTGCCCTTGATTTTCCCGGGATCCCATCATCAGATCCTGACATGGTGACAATGGGACCACCTCGGAACTATGCTCTTTCAAATAAAAAAAGAATTATTTAAATCGGTCCACAATTGACGGAGAAATCGACGGACATACATAAAAAAAAAAAAAAAAAAAAAACATACAGTCGAACATAGAACCTCCTCCTTTTTTGAAGTCGGTTAAAAATAAATAAATCCCTGGACATTCACACAGCGCCATCTAGTCCCAAACTAAGCATTAGCTTGTGCTATGGGTGCCAGACAACGGATAAACATTACTTATATACTTTTTTTTTTGTAAATACATACATATTATACATAGAAACACGCAGACCGATAAAAACAGACATGTTCATGCACACAAATGTTTGTACCGTGCGGGGATCGAACCTGCGACCTTTGGTGTAATAGCCGACTTCTCGACCACTACACCAAATGGCTCGTCAAAATAATCATACGAGATCGTCAAAGTAATGTAAAAAGAGAACAGTATATTTGTTTTATACCTCTGTGGTCTTGATACAGGCTCTGCGACTCGGTATTGTCTTCAGTCGTGTCCATTTCGAACGCTGTAGAAAGATAAAAATCTTTAGATTCATCGATTAAATTCTTTTACACTTTATTTTGTCTAATGTTTTTGATGCATCTCTCATTTACTTGGCTTTATGATGTTGTGCAGACATAAATTTGCGCTCACCATTAGTTCAGTATTAAGTGGACACAAAAAGTTTATTAATATAGGAGCCAGTCCATTTGAAATCAAAGGCTCGAAGATCAGATGAGCCTACAGTCTGGCAGCACATTGAGCGACCCTGGTGAAGTGTCTCTCAATGGAATAGGCCGCAGTGACCGCTTACAATCAGGTGGGCGGCGCGCCTGTCTGACAAAAGATTTAGCATAATGAACTAACCTTTCCCCGCGCCGTTGAGCAGGTTCAGCGAAGTCTGATGCATGGCCAGCAGGGTGTCCTCTCCTGACCCTAGGCCGCTCAGGCCACCGGCCAGCGTCATGCCACCTAAGCCCCCCAGGCCTGGGGACTGGACTGTTACTGGCTTAGGCGCTGGAGACAAAGATAATATTATTTATTCACTTATTTATCACTAGCGGTCGCGTCCGCGGTTTCACCCGCGAGTAGTTTCTTTTTTTTTCAAATTAATAAATGCTTTCAGACATCATAACCGCAGGCTAGCTAGACCCGCGGCCACGTGTGGGACTCGAGACTAAAGTGTCCACTACCCACTAAACTCCCCCGGTTAGTGTTGCAAAAAAAAACCGTTTTTTTCTGGTGTGAAAAAAAACGTTGAAAAAAAACCTGGAAAAAAAAGGTCTTTTTTCTGGACCATGTTTTTTTTCAAGAGTACGAAATCCAAAACTTTTAAGACTTAAGAATACATAGGTAATAAGACTTAAGAATACATAGGTAATAGTTTTCGGTTTATTTTTAACTCTACTATACTTTCTGGTTGAGTGGTACTAAGATTTCATGAATATATTGGCAACATTTTTACACCAACGAAAGGGAAATCCCCAAATCAATTACATTTGCACACGGCCTTTAGGTTTATGTTTATTTGAACGTAGTTGGCTTAGCGCAGTTGGGGTGTGTTACGGACGGAGAAAGTTCAATATCACTAAAAATGTAAGGCAGAAAAAAAACCTTTAGAAAAAAAACAACGGTGCTAAGTTTTTTTAAATGTTATTTTTTTAAAAAAACTGAAAAAAAAAATTGTTTTTTTTTTTTCATTTTACATCACTACCCTCGGTATCTCCTTTCTACCCGATCGGAACGAGCTAGTGCCAGCCTGGTGGCTAAAAAGTAAAAACCAACCCTATCTCTCATCACCTACTATACTCTGCCAGTGGAAGGTCCACTATGTCCCACTCACCAGGTGGCGCCGCTGCCTTCTGCACAGCCTGCTTGACCAGCTGTCTCTTCAGCACGTCGGGGGTGGGCCCCTCGTCCTCTTCGTCTGAGTCTGTTAGCCCGTACTTGCTGAAGTGTTCCACCTGGAAAGGAGGGGGTATAGTGGCGTTAAATAAGAACATAGGTAGGCCACTATTTGTTATTCATATAATATAGAAACATATTGTTGTCAAAGTCTAGTTTTCGGATGTAGTGACCAATCTTTACGACCAATAAAATAAAAAAACTCGCCACATTGCGGAAAAAAAAAATTGAACTAATTTCTTCACGTAGCAACAATCAAATAAAGAAACAATAAGATGTAATTCATTATTATTCTGTCAAAGTGTGATGTCAATTGTCAACCGTGCCTTGTTACTATTGGATATTGTAAGTTATTAGTGAGTATAACCATAGCAACCAAGTGTTGCTATAATCATAGCTAATGCGCCACATTAGAGCAGTTTTTTTATTTTCTAGGTTAGGCTATAAAAAGCAATCATCATCATCATTTTCTTGCCATAAGTAAGGTCTTAAAATAAAATAGCCTTCAGCCTACATTAAACAGTGACTTACCCTGAACACCCAGCTTCCAGTCGCAGGACGGTATTCAATGAACTTTGTATCATGCTTGTCACAAACACGCCGGAGTTTACTCTCATACTCCATCTTGAGGAGTCTGAAACAATAAACATTAATTTAACGTATGAGTTCGTCTTCCAAAGACCAATTTTGGGGTTATTTTATGCTAAATCAGACAGATACGATTTATTGTAAGCGGCCACTGCAGTCTATTCTGTTGATAGAAACTTCATCAGGAAGCGTCGCTCAATGTGCTGCCAGACTGTAGGCTCATCTGATCTTCGAGCCTTTGATTTCAAGTGTACTGGCTCCCACATTAATACTGCCGGAACACAGCCAGAGCTGTTATAGATGATTTCACTTATAATGACTTTTAAGTAGTCCTATCACCAAATAATGTCCTCCTAGCCAAGTTTTCGGCTACTGCGGCAAATCTTTACGATCAGCCGCAGGATATGTGCACAAGTGAGTGCGCAAGCACAGGTTCACTGTCTATGGGCTGGTCAATAGCCTTAAGGCTGGCACCGGCTCGTCCCAATCGGGTGTGAAGGGGAACCGGGGGAGTTTAGTGGGTAGTGGACGCTTCAGTCTCGAGTCCCACACGCGGCCGCAGGTCTAGCTAGCCTGCGGTTATGGTGCATAAACGCATTCTCCTCCGAAAAAAAAAACGGTGCACTGTCTATACCAACTAGACCCATGGTGGGAATCGATCCCACGTCCTCCGGGTACACTATCAGTACTATCACCATGTTCAGCAAGTGTTCATCACTCGTCTCTCACCTGTCCGGGTCGGTGATGGGCCGCTTCTGCGTCTTGTCCCGCGGCCACACGCGGTCCAGGGTCACCACGGCGCGCCGGTTCAGGCCCTGGCCCACCGGCGGCTTGTGACTGTCCTCCGGGTACACTATCACCTTGTTCAGCAAGTGTTCATCACTCGTCTCTCACCTGTCCGGGTCGGTGATGGGCCGCTTCTGCGTCTTGTCCCGCGGCCACACGCGGTCCAGGGTCACCACGGCGCGCCGGTTCAGGCCCTGGCCCACCGGCGGCTTGTGCCCGTCCTCCGGGTACACTATCACCTTGTTCAGCAAGTGTTCATCACTCGTCTCTCACCTGTCCGGGTCGGTGATGGGCCGCTTCTGCGTCTTGTCCCGCGGCCACACGCGGTCCAGGGTCACCACGGCGCGCCGGTTCAGGCCCTGGCCCACCGGCGGCTTGTGCCCGTCCTCCGGGTACACTATCACCTTGTTCAGCAAGTGTTCATCACTCGTCTCTCACCTGTCCGGGTCGGTGATGGGCCGCTTCTGCGTCTTGTCCCGCGGCCACACGCGGTCCAGGGTCACCACGGCGCGCCGGTTCAGGCCCTGGCCCACCGGCGGCTTGTGACTGTCTTCCGGGTACACTATCACCTCCTTGTTCAGGAAATGCACTGTAAGATAATTGTATAGTTTATAAAATTAGAACCAATGACGTTCAATATACAACTAGACACCCAATCTCTAAGAAAAATTCCTCAAAAAACGTCCGAGCGGCGTTGACACAGATGACATTAACACATTCGTTCCCTTTAGGCGCATTTGGTCCAATTCGCGGTTGGGCCAATTCATGTTATTCGCGGTTGGTCCAATTCGCAGTTAGTCCAATTCTCGATTGGTCCAATTCGCGATTGGGCCAATTCGCGGTTGGTCCAATAAAAAGGTATTTCCAAAATTAAACAAAATAACATTTTTTTTTGTATATAATGTACTATATATATTCATCATCATTTACAAATAATCTGAGCACATATTGTAATGTTTGTGTTACCGGCCAAACCCGATTTCAGGACAAACTAGTTTTGCCTAGGCTTAACTAATTTATGACAACATATAATAGAATATTATTATAAAAGGTTTTCAGGGTTTAAAAAAAAAATAACCACGAAGGCTAAGGCGGGAGCGAAGCAAAGCGGAGCTCCCGCCTTAGCCTTCTAACCTATATCCATCCGAGTCGATTTCCTTAGATTATGAAATTATCATAGATGATTTTCAGAAACACCTTGCAAACTAGAAAACATTACCTATTTTGGCCCAACTGCGAATTGGGCCAACTGCGAATTGGGCCAACTGCGAATTGGACCAACTGCGAATTGGCCCAACCGCGAATTGGACCAAGTGCGAATTGGTCATTTTTTTTAACGTTTGGCCAACTGCGAATTGGACCAAATGCGCCTAAACTATTCGTTCAAATTAACACCTTATCTCGTGGCAGTTAGTGTTTAATGTCAATCATAATCATAAATCATAATAAACTTTATTGTGAATCACAGGTGGCATATTGTGGAAATTGGTGTTACAAGTTTCTCTGTGTTCCGCCTTTAAGGCATACAATACAAATTGGTGAATTTACAAATAAATAGATCTAACATTAAACTACAATGCATATTTTGAATTCTAGAATATTACAATTATTATAATACAATAATCAATTGTATACAACTAAACGGAAACTCTGCCCAATAGTCGGGTGGGCAGACTTTTGCTTCGGACAATATTTGAGCGTGATTGGGAGTCTAGTTTTTGAATTAAGCGTCATTGATTTCATTTTAGATTTGAAATATTCGGCTTCGGCCAATGCTTAGACCGATTGTCCCAGCAGTGGGACGTATGTAGGCTAATGATGACGTTTATTACACTCACCGAGCGCATCCAAGTCTAGGCCAGCGACGTCCACCTCGCAGTCGTAGAACACATTGCCATAGTTATGTCTGCCGATGGTAAGGTGCGGCACCACGCACGAACCGTCTGGACGCATGTATGCTGAAATAGACAGGTTATTATAGTAATGTATAACAGCTCTAGTCCTTTATAAACAGCTGGAGTCGTTAAGGTCTTTAATAAACGACTGAGTCTTTTAGTAAACGACTGAGTCTTTTGTAAACGACTGACTCTTTTAGTAAACGACTGACACCCTGTTGCAGAAAGCTCCATTAAAGTTAATGCTTCATTAAATCTAATGCTGACACTTTTCGTTGTCATGAAATAAAAAGTGACAGCAATAGCTTTAATGACACATTAACTTTAATGGACGTTTCTGCAACTGAGTGTGAGTCTTTTGTAAACGACTGAGTCTTTTAGTAAACGACTGAGTCTTTTAGTAAACGACCGAGTCTTTTAGTAAACGACTGAGTCTTTTAGTAAACGACTGAGTCTTTTGTAAACGACTGAGTCTTTTGTAAACGACTGAGTCTTTTAGTAAACGACTGAGTCTTTTAGTAAACGACTGAGTCTTTTAGTAAACGACTGAGTCTTTTGTAAACGACCGAGTTTTTTAGTAAACGACTGAGTCTTTTGTAAACGACCGAGTCTTTTAGTAAACGACTGACACCCTGTTGCAGAAAGCTCCATTAAAGTTAATGCTTCATTAAATCTAATGGTGTCACGTTTCGTTGTCATGAAATAAAAAGTGACAGCAATAGCTTTATGAAACATTACCTTTAATGGACGTTTCTGCAACTAAGTGTGAGTCTTTTAGTAAACGACTGAGTCTTTTAGTAAACGATTAAGTCTTGTAGTAAACGACTGAGTCTTTTAGTAAACGACTGAGTCTTAGTAAACGACTGAGTCTTTTAGTAAACGACTGAGTCTTTTAGTAAACGACTGAGTCTTTTGTAAACGACCGAGTCTTTTAGTAAACGACTGAGTCTTTTAGTAAACGACTGAGTCTTTTGTAAACGACCGAGTCTTTTAGTAAACGACTGAGTCTTTTAGTAAACGACTGAGTCTTAGTAAACGACTGAGTCTTTTAGTAAACGACTGAGTCTTTTGTAAACGACCGAGTCTTTTAGTAAACGACTGAGTCTTTTAGTAAACGACTGAGTCTTTTAGTAAACGACTGAGTCTTTTGTAAACGTCCGAGTCTTTTGTAAACGACCGAGTCTTTTAGTAAACGACTGAGTCTTTTAGTAAATGTCCGAGTCTTTTGTAAACGACCGAGTCTTTTAGTAAACGACTGAGTCTTTTAGTAAACGACTGAGTCTTTTTTAAACGACCGAGTCTTTTAGTAAACGACTGAGTCTTTTAGTAAACGACTGAGTCTTTTGTAAACGACCGAGCCTTTTAGTAAACGACTGAGTCTTTTAGTAAACGACTGAGTCTTTTGTAAACGACCGAGTCTTTTAGTAAACGACTGAGTCTTTTAGTAAACGACTGAGTCTTTTCACTGAAGACTAGAACTTTAGTCTTCGTTGCCGACTGGAGTCGTATTAAATGAAGTCGAGTCTTTTTTTAAAGCCTTAAAAGACTGAGTCTACTACTACCACTACTTACCAATCATCTCATCGAGCGTAGGTATGGTGTAGTATCCGGGGCGAGTGAGCTTCACGCCGGCGGGGTGCGGCGGGCCCGGTCTGGGCGATACGTGCTCCTCTTCTGACACTGCGGGGAAAATACTAATGTCTTTATTTGTGGAACTTATGTAACACTTAAATGTCTAAATTCACTTTGATAAATGAATATACTTTGTTTTATTTAGCATTAAAAATTAATTAAACAAAGAAGCAGTGATTGTAAACTTTGACGTTTGACAGATGGCGCGCATGATAAATACGCCCACTTCACAAATCACGTAGTGTAGTACGCATTTTAACTTTGACGTACACTTTTTCATTTTGTCGTATTATAATCGTTCCGTTCCGTTTCGTGTTTATAATCTCTGCTTCTTGAGGTCTTTTATAATGCAAACTTTACCCGACGATATAGTTTATTCCTGTTAAATGATTAGTTTCGTTGTAGAAATCGAAATTTTAGTATTTAAATATTGAAAATAATAATAAAAAATCACAATAATGGCTTATAAGAATAGGAAGTGTGTGAATAAAATAATTTGTAATTTTTAGTATTTTTTGCCTATTATAAAAAACCTAAATTTCGTTCTTTCTAATGCTAAATAAAATGGAGTATAGTGCAGGTGATTAGAGATTAGGGAATTATTTCAAGATAACTATACTATAATAGTGCAGGTGAAAACGCTCGTACAAGTATATCTCAGGGTCTCACCATATACTCCCTGTATCTGATGTGCAATCTTCTCACAACTGCAGGTGGTGACGCCTCCACGGTGGCTGCAGAACTGCAGCGGTTCCGGTGCATCTTAGAAGGAAGGGATCAGGGTATGGAATATTATGGATATATTGAGGATATAGGACGGGGAATTAAGGTCTAATTTTACAATGGGTCAACTTTTTTTTCGGAGGAGAATGAGTTTATACTCCATAACCGCCGGCTAGCTACGCCTGCGGCCGTGTGTGTGACTCGAGACTAAAGTGTCCACTGCCCACTAACCTCCCCCGGTTTCCCTTCACACCCGATTGGGACGAGCCGGTGCTAGCCTTGTGGCTATTGACCAGCCCATGGTAAGGTAGTTTTCTTAGGCCAAGTGTTCTAATATTATATTATTATTTTTTAAGATTAGACTCACCAGGTAGACCGATGATCTCATAAAGATCGCCGGAATCCACTGGATGCGGGTGGCGCAGGACCGATCGATTTGGAGATCCTTGGGGGAGGCCTATGTTCGCAGTGGACGTCTTTCGGCTGAAATGATGATGATTAGACTCACCAGCTCGAGTCTCCCTGTCTTCCTTCTCCCTCACTCTGAGCTCGCGGACGGAGCTCTCGGCTTGGTCGGGGTGGGCGGCGTGAGGTTTCCGCAGCGGCTTGGTGGTCAGCCAGCTGGCGCGACGCTCCGATGTGTGGGAGTTGATTTCTTTTTCTGAAAATTAAGCAATATATTGTTTTTTTTTACTATGTAATAATATCTCTGGACAATATCTCTGGACATTATTCACACGGCGCCATCTAGCCCCAAACTAAGCATTAACTTGTGTTATGGGTGCCAGACAACGGATAAATATTACTTATATACTTTTTTTTTGTAAATACATACATAATATACATAGAAACACCCAGACCGATACAAACAGACATGTTCATGCACACAAATTTTTGTACCGTGCGGGGATCGAACCCGCGACCTCTGATGTAATAGCCGACTTCTCGACCATTACACCAAATGGCTCGTCAAATATCAGTAGGCAGACAGATGAGCAGCCCACCGAAAAGCGGTCACTGCGGCCTATTCCATTGAGGGTCACTTCAACAGGAAGCGTCGCTCAATGTGCTGCCAGACTGTAAGCTCCGATAACATTCGAGCTTATGTTATCAAGTATACCGAATCTCACATGAACATAACACCGACTACGCGGGACAGTTAAGCTAAGTATTATATTATGTCATGACCTTGACCGATGTCATGTCATGAGTCATGACCTTCAAACGTCACAATTATTTCCTCTTTTGATAACTGAAAGAGAATAAACTTATGATGGAAGGTGTAAAAAGTATCAACCTATTAATATCCCACTGCAGGGCATAGGCCTCCATCCTTGAAATCAAGTTATCGCTACAATGATGGAATGATGGGTATTGGCTTAATCACCACGCTTGCCAAATGCGGATTGGTGATCACAAACCCGAGCAGAATCCGAAAAAACTGACACAAAGTTAGCTTGACCCGGGAATTGAACCCAGGACCCCGAGATCTTGGCTCGGTACTTAAACCACTAGACCAGGGGTTCCCAAAGTGGGCGATAACGCCCCCTTGTGGGCGCGACCTAAAAGGGGGGAGGGGTCAGAGATCTCTGCTAATCCAGAAATCTCTGCTAATATAGCTCACAGCAATTAAAATGGGGGCGCTAAAATTTTATTTATTCTCAAAGTGGGCAGTAAACAAAATAAGTTTAGGAACCCCTGCACTAAAACATCGATGCGTTGGAAGGTATGCTTACCAATATTAGGGTACAGCCTGGGCGTGGGCTCTCCATCGATGGACTTCTCGTTGTCCCACTCATGCGGGAACTGCGGCGGGGAGGAGTCCCCTGGACTCTTCCAGTACGCGCCTTTGCCTGCGTACACGTCGTAACCTGGGAACAACATCACTACATTGATCTGACACCAAAGAAAGTAGCTTGAACAATTATGTTATAGGTTACAGATACCATGAAGGAACCATAAATATTTATTATCTACATCCATACCATAATATGTCTATTTTATATTCAGGAGCGATGAGCAAACGCCCTACATTTAGATATAAGTATCTGTGGCTGCATTGAAATGTTTACATTTTAGTGTCGGTAACTGATACGAAATTACGTTCAAATTTCGAACGTCTTCTTTAAAAGTAAAAATTAATAGGTTTTTTCGATTATCGAATTAGTCGATTAGTAATTTTATGTTCCATTCCTATACATTTAATTCGATGCTGAAATTATAACAATCGATTTGAGAATCGAAATCAACTCGAGTCTAGATTGTTTATGGATTTTAAAAACTACAAACGTCAGTCATTAATTATGACAGTACTAAACTAACTTTTACATACAGATTATGTTGGTAACTAGGGCGTTTGCTCATCAATCCTGACTATAAAATAGACATATTATCGTATGAATGAAGATAAAGTTATGTATGTGACTGTACATAATTAGTCATTAAAATACTCATGTGATTCTTTTATGAAACTCACTTCGTTCGTTTCATAAAACCACATTCGTATTTTAATGACCCTCATTATGCAGCAGTCACATAAATAACTATTATATATTCAAATACGACCATTAAAATAATAACCTCGCCATATTGCGAAAAAATATTGAAACTATTTTCTTCAAGTGGCAACAATCAAATAAAAAAACAATAAGATGTCATTAATTATGGGAAATACCTATTTAAGTGTATATCCAAAAAAAGCCTAAAACATACACCAAAATAAACCAAAGGCACATCAAAGGTTAGGTTAGGTTAGCAATTCAATTTTTTTGGTGCACATTTCAGCCTTTTTTGGTGCACATTTCAGGCTTTTTTTGTTGTACGTTCAGCCTTTTTTGGTGTATGGTTAAATACAAGCCATTCATTATTATTCTGTCAAAGTGTGATGTCAATGGGGGAATTTCTGACAGACCATTTAAAAAATAAAAAGGCTTCCAAAAGCTTCACTAGATGGCGTTGAACGAAGTATGTACATCTATTTTTACCTCTGGTTTTATATCTAGGAGCCTTAATCTTGACTCATTCTTCTTCTTCTTCTTTTTAATGGCTTGCTTTGTGTTTTTTATTAACAATTCCGCCAATTGTAATTTTTTCGGGAATGAAAATGACATCTGACATAAACAAAACGTGCATAGGTGGAATTGCGCCATCTATTGAGAACTAACAAAAGGGGCTGTTAGAAAATCGCCCATTGTCAAATGGGCCTTGTTATTATTGGATATTGTGAGTTATTAGTGAGTATAACCATAGCAACCAAGTGTTGCTATAACCATAGCTGATGTGGCGCCTCCAGAGCAGGTTTTTTATTTTCCTGGTCAGGCTATAATAAACTGATACAAGCAAAGCTTTGTTTGGTACAGCAGCCAACAGTTAAAAAACTCCTACATTTTAGAAATATAACTTTATTTATGTAAATACTTACCGAGACCATTGTCAGAGACTCGCTTGGGTCTCTCTGGCTCTTCCGCCGGCTGTTGAGACTCTTTCCTTGAGTCAGTTTGGTCTCCATTCACAGAAGGTTGGTACTGCTGGTCCTCCAACGATCTATAACAATTGTTGGTTTGTTAACTATTTGAGAAATTTCTAAAATATATTCAAAAACGATCTTAAAGTTTCTTTAGCCAACTTGTACTATCTGATTGATAATAAATAGTCAAGCAAAAATGGGAGCCGCCATTATCGTAACGTCATCTTACTAATCTTACTAATATTATAAACACGAAAGTCTGGATGTTTGGATGTTTGTTTGTTCCTCAATCACGCCTAAACGGCTGAACGGATTTAGATGAAATTTGGCACACGTATAGTTCATAAACCGGATTAGGACATAGGCTATAAAATTCCTACGGGAAACGTCTTATTCCCGCGGGAATAACAATTTTGAAAATACTGAACCGATTTGAATAATTCTTTCCCCCGGTGAACATAGGGTACTTTTGATCCTGGAAATGTGGGGGGAATGGGGGATATTTGAAAAAAGAGATTACGCGCGGGTGAAACCGCAGGCGGAAGGCTAGTAATAAAGAATCCCATACCTGTTAGTATTTTGCTGTGTATCTTCCCTCTCAGGTATGTCTATAGGCGCGTGGTTGGACCTCAGAACCAGCCGCTTCTTGCTGGGCTTGAGGCTCAGCTTGTCTTCTAGGCTCGCGTCGGACTCTTCTAGCCCGTCAAATAGTGATTTCTGTGGACGAAATAGTAGGATTAGTAAGGAAAAGAAACGTTTTTTTTGACTGCCTCCGTGGTACAGTGGTTAGAGCATTGGGCTCTAAAACCCGGAGGTCGTGGGTTCGAATCCCGCGGGGAACATCACTTTGTGTGATTGTTTCCAGTTTGGTTAGGACATTGCAGGCTTGAATCACCTGAATGTCTGAGAGGAGTGATGATTCCGTGCTTCGGAAGGCACGTTAAGCCGTTGGTCCCGACTATGTTCCAAGTACTGGTTTCCCTTGTAAGGGTTACGGAGGTCAGATGGCAATCGCTCCATTGTAATAACCAGGCTTGTCAAATCTAGGACTATAGTCGAAGCGGACCCTGAGCTCCATACTGGATGCAATCGGGAAAACGCTAGGATGATGATGGAGGAGTAAGGAAAAGAAACGTATCAGCCTATACATGTCCCACTGCAGGACAAAGTCTTCTATCTGGTCAATAGCCACAAGGCTGGCACCGGCTCGTCCCAATCGGGTGTGTAGGGGAAACCGGGGGAGTTTAGTGGGTAGTGGACGCTTTAGTCTCGAGTCCCACACACGGCCGCAGGTCTAGCTAGCCGGTTATGGTGCTTAAACGCATTCTTCTCCGAAAAATTCTTCTATCATTAAAATCAAGTTATCGCTACAATGATGGGTACTGGCTTAATCACCACGCTTGCCAAATGCGGATTGGTGATCACAAACCCGAGCTGTGTCCGAAAAAACCGACACAAAGTTAGCTCGACCCGGGAATTGAACCCAGGACCCCGAGATCTCGGCCCGGTACTTAAACCACTAGACCATTGAGGCATTATTTTTGTAGTAAGTGAAGAAATACACGTAACGCCCGGTTCACACATGCTCCGTTTTACTGTTCCGTTTTATCGTGCACGTTTTTTTTTCGTCGGTGGCGTTTGTAGTTGTATGAGCGACTTCACACATGGCACAGTATTCTGTATACAGTAATACATACGCCATCGACGAAAAAAACGTACACGATAAAACGGTACAGTAAAACGGAGCATGTGTAAACCGGGCGTAAGGTGTCCTTGTGAGACAGGGCTCTAAAAACTCTACCTCATTTATTTATTTGTTTATAAAAAAAATATTGTCCACGGTACAAAAGGCGGTCTTAACGCTAAAAGCAAATCTCTACTATCCGGTTCAGATGCTATTAGGATAATATCTTTTGGAATGGGGCGAAAAATGACGTAAACTACGCTTGTCCGTAGCGTTAGCAACGCAAAATAATTTCTGTGTATGTGTAAGTCATCACTCAGTTGACTTAATTTTTCGCTTATTCCAAAAGGTATTATCCTAATAATTAATCCTTTGACGCGCCATTTGGTGTAATGGTCGAAAAGTCGGCTATTACACCAGAGGTCGCGGGTTCGATCCCCGCACGGTACAAAACATTTGTGTGCATGAACATGTCTGTTTGTATCGGTCTGGGTGTTCCTATGTATAATATGTATGTATTTACAAAAAAAAAAGTATATAAGTAATGTTTATCCGTTGTCTAGCACCCATAGCACAAGCTAATGCTTAGTTTGGGGCTAGATGGCGCTGTGTGAATAATGTCCAGAGATATTATTATTATTGTCCAGAGATATTAATGAGGGCCGGCTCTACGAGAAACATTTATAATTATCCTTAATACCTTGTCTCCCTGTAAACTGGTCCGTGGCTGCAGCCTGAGCTTAGTTCCAGGCGATGTCACGCGGTAACCAGCACTGGCTGAGCTGTCTAACACTGCCTTCATAGCTGCTGGGTTTGTTGGTTTGAGCACATCTTCCGCTGTTGTCGCTAAAAACAAAAAAGGTAGTACATATAAAATATTGATTTTATTTATTTAAGGACAACCAACAAAACATTCACCTACAATTAATAGTTTAAAGTAAATGGTTTGCAAAATTCTAGTGATGCTTTAATTATAGGTTGCCATGACATGCTAAATAATTTCTATATTCGAGTACATAAATTACTGCTACTACATACAGCTAATGATGTATTTTCAGTACAAAATGGGCATACATATTAAACTAACTGCTTATACTGCGTGTTTTTTAGTCGTTGTTTTCCCTCAGCAGAACGCTTCACCTTCAGTAATACTATTAATTTATGAAATATTTTTTTTTTTTTTTTTTTTTTTTTACTTTTTTTGATTTTTTTTTAAAAGTTTGGTGGGAAAATGGAAACAAAATGTGAGTAAATAGTAAATAATCATTTTTTTTTATAAACGCGAAGGGCAATGACGCCGGCCGGTGACCGTCCGTGACGCAGCTATTACTAATGGTTCGAGTTTCGTCTATCATAATCGTAAAAATTTTGATTTGACTAAAAAAATAACTCAATCTATTTTACTACTAAGATAGAATCATTTTACTGCGGGAAAACAACGACTAAAATGCCACGCTGTATAAGACACTGTCCAATCTCATTCAAATATCAGCGGAAATATATCGGAAATACGGCCTGGCGCCCAGCGTCAGTGACTGCTATGATGATGATGACGATGACGATATACTCACAGCCTACTGGCAACAAGTGCTTGAACAGCGGCAAGTCCCCATACGGCCTGGCGGCCAGCGTCAGTATCTGCTATGATGATAATGACGATATACTCACAGCCTTCTGGCAGCAAGTGCTTGAACAGCGGCAAGTCCCCATACGGCCTGGCGGCCAGCGTCAGTATCTGCTATGATGATGATGACGATATACTCACAGCCTTCTGGCAGCAGATGTTTAAACAACGGCGAGTCGCCATACGGCCTGGCGGCCAGCGTCAGTATCTGCTATGATGATGATGACGATGACGATATACTCACAGCCTTCTTGCAGCAAGTCGCCATACAGCCTGGCAGCCACAGTATCTGCTATAATGATGATGACGATGACGATATACTCACAGCCTTCTGGCAGCAGGTGCTTGAACAGCGGAGAGTCGCTATACGGCCTGGCGGCCAGCGTCAGTGTCTGCGATGATGATGATGACGATGACGATATACTCACAGCTTTCTGGCAGCAGATGTACAACGGCGAGTCGCCATACGGCCAGGCGCTCAGCGTCAGTGTCTGCTATGATGATGATGACGATATACTCACAGCCTTCTGGCAGCAAGTGCTTGAACAGCGGCGAGTCCCCATACGGCCTGGCGGCTAACGTCAGTATCTGTTCGTGCACGTTGCCGGCGGCGGACGCGCCCAGCGTGTTGTTGAAGGACGCGCCGAGGTTGAGGCCGAGGGACGGCTGCCCGAACGAGGAATTGAACCCGCCTAGGCTGCCGTCTGGTTCTAGGAAATAAGAGGAAATTGTCAGCAATCATTTGTCTTGATTTTTTTTTAAATTACACCGCGGCTCAGTTTTTATTGCGCCACTAGCCTTTCACACGCGCGTAATCTCTTTTTTCAACACACCCCCACATTTTCGGGATCAAAAGTACCGTATGTTTACCGGGGGTGTAGCTTCCCAACTAGCAAAATTTGGTCTTACAGATATCTTAAGACCATATTTTTTTTACTCTTATTGTACACTTACAAAAGTCTGTAAGTGTCGATTTGGGCGCACTTTATAAGGGTGTTTGCCCTTAATGTTATTGCATTAAGATCTTGAGGAGTGTGTTTTCAATCTTACATTGATCTGCTTAATGCTTCTTTAGTGCTTAATACCCTTACGAGTGCTTTATACTGGCATAGGTTAAGGGCAAAAAAAAAAACAAAAAAAAACTACCTAAAAACACTGAAAAGCAAAAAATAATTTTAATAAGACATTCATCAAATGCGCTTATTGTCTAAGCCTATTAATAACATTAAATTGTATTTACGTGCTAGGTAGGTACCTACTAATCTGTTTGAAGTCGGTGCCAAGCCAAATAGTAGGTACCCAGACTACGTACCTACGTCTGTGGATTATTTGTAACCCTGTATAATACATAAATTATTAGGTATGTATCATTTTTCATTACCTTTGGCTTGGCACCGACTTCAAACAGATTAGTAGGTACCTACCTAGCACGTAAATACAATTTAATGTTATTAATAGGCTTAGACAATAAGCGCATTTGATGAATGTCTTATTAAAATTATTTTTTGCTTTTCAGTGTTTTTAGGTAGTTTTTTTTTGTTTTTTTTTTGAAGTCGGTTTAATTTTTTTTTAAAAAAAGTTTGTTTATTTTTCTATTTTTAGTGTGAATAATACGTAGGAGTGAGTAAAACTCTCTCATAATATTGATAACGAAAATACGAGTAAAATAGTAGAATTGTATTATTTGACAATATTAGGTATTCATTAAGTGTTCAGCACCATTCAGTAGACCAACTAAAGATGCAGCCCGCAAGAGGGACATAAGAATTAAGAAGTCGTACCCTTTAGCTTCCATCATCATAGTTGTACCTTCCATCATCAGCTTAGCTGCAAAAGTACATGAAATATAACTAACGGTCCACATATTCCTACAACACTGAAATAATTATCCCCTAACTCCTAACCGTTAAGGAGTTGTACCTTCCATCATCAGCTTAGCTGCAAAAGTACATGAAATACAACTAACGGTCCACATATTCCTACAACACTGAAATAATTATCCCCTAACTCCTAACCGTTAAGGAGTTGTACCTTCCATCATCAGCTTAGCTGCAAAAGTACATGAAATACAAATAACGGTCCACATATTCTTACAATACTGAAAGAATTATCTCCTAACTCCTAACCGTTAAGGAGTTGTACCTTCCATCATCAGCTCATCAACATAAAGTGATGTCTATAGGACGCAAAAACTTAAATGGCTTCAGAAAAAAACAAGTAACGCGTAGTGTGCGCCTATAAAATTTGAGGTTTGCCCTCTTGATTTTCCCGGGATCCCATCATCAGATCCTGACATGGTGACAATGGGACCACCTCAGAACTATGCACTTTCAAATAAAAAAAGAATTATTTAAATCGGTCCACAATTGACGGAGAAATCGACGGACATACATAAAAAAAAAAAAAAAAAAAAAAAAAAAAAAAAAAATACATACAGTCGAACATAGAACCTCCTCCTTTTTTGAAGTCGGTTAAAAAAGTCATTGTGAAGTCTTACTAATGCCGTTCTAAGTGTGATTCCCCTTGTTTGTCTCTTCGTGGTGCTCCTTTAAGAGTATTTTTATCCGTTACCGAAAATAGTATAATTTCTTGTGCGCACATTTTTTTTTTTGTTAAATCTTTAAAGAATGGAAGAGTACATTATTATTTTATTTCATTGTTGACAATTATATTTGTGCTTGTGTATTAATATTATAGTACTGAACTACTTGTGACGTACATTTATTCGAAGGAATTTTAAAATTAATAACATTACAAACTCGGGCCATTTCTCAGATGAGTTTTGAATAATCATTTAATGATTATTTATAAGTAAAAATATTACAAAATCTCGCCATTTTTCCATAATTGCCAATGTAACTTACAGTGTGCTTTATCAGGATGTTTAAAAGCTCAATAGCTCTTAGTTTAGTGCGAATAAAGCTCGATGTTTCTTATTTGACTCTAGTTAAATAAGGTTTAAGAACCAATGTTCTTAATACACACTTGCTTATAGAATGTTCGACGGCCATTGTTTGTATGTAATAGGGTTCCTTAGTCAAATGTTACGAAAATCTGCCTGCAACGTCTGCAATGTTCCACTTCTTTTTAAGCGTTTCCATTTCTTTAAATCCATTATTAAATCCTTTACGTCCACAGTAGCCAAGACAAAAACGATTCTCTTTGCAAACGAATAAAGATCAGCAATCTTCTTAGCAAAGCATGCTTATGACGTTTGTAAGTTCAAATAATCTTATAAACATCTTCTGAGATGCTACTCTACTTTAAAATGACTTAGCTAATACAACTCACGCTTATAAGTTTTTAGTTATTTAAGAGTTGTATGTCATGCTTTAGTAAGAGCAGTACTCTAATATCATACTTATCAAAGACGCTTTAAAGAACAAACACCCTTATAAAGTGCCCTTTTAAGTATATAATTATATGAAGAGTAAATAGTCTTCCAACATGCGCTTGTATGACTTTAATACTTATAAATGTTTTATAAGGCTATCTTAAATATACCTATAAGAGTTCATAATAAGCTTACATGTCCTTTAAGTTCGAAACGTCTCTATGCATGCCTTAATAAGAAGTTTGTTCTTAATCAAGATACTTATAAACTATTTATAATTCTATCACTCTTATAAGAAACTTAACCCAAGACATTTTTGCTAGTTGGGTTTTCAACAGTGAAAGAATTATTCAAATCGGTTAAGTAGTTTCAAAATTGTTATTCCCGCGGGAATGAGACGTTTTCCCGTAGAAATTTTATGGCCTAATCCGGGTTATAAACTATACGTGTGCCATATTTCATCCAAACCCGTTCAGCCGTTTAGGTGTGATTGAGGAACAAACAAACATCCAAACATCCAGACTTTCACATTTATAATAGTAGTAGGAATAATCCTGTAATAATACTTTTTTTTTTTTTTTTTTTATAGTAGCTCAGTACATTGGCTCCACTTAGCCTGATGGTAAGCAAAAGGGGAACCCAAATTACCACGACAACGGACGCAACACCGTGGTGTTCTATCCGTTGGCATCGCAGTACTGGCTCACAAGGTGCTTCTTCACGCTTCGTTTAAAGGAGCTCATGTCATAGGAAGGGGGAAATACATGAGCCGGCAGAGAGTTCCACTTCTTTATGGTTCGACAAAGAAAGGAATCATCGAACTTTTTTGTACGCGATGGAATACTTTCCACGGTAAAGCGATGACAACGCTGGCTAGAGCGAGTGGTTCTGAGCCGGAACGGAGAGGGAGGTATAAGGGAGAAGAGTTCCTCAGAGCATTCACCATGATAGAGGCGGTAGAATACACTTAGTGAACCAACGTCTCTTCGCAATTGAAGAGGTTCGAGGGTTTTGGTGACCTCCTCATCACCTATAATGCGCAAATACCTAAATACTCACTTGATAAGAAGTTATTGGTCTGCTGTTGTGGTTGGAATATTGACCCGCCGCCGAGGGTGCCGAAGGGTCCCGCCGGCTTCGCTTGGAACGCATTCGTGCCGAGCCCTCCCAGTCCAGTGCCTGTAAGGACATTATCATTATGTTACTGAAATGTAAACTTATCATTATGTACTACCCGTTCAATTAAAGAATGGGATCAGAAATGGCGGCGCATCTATTCACTTCTCGCTCGCACACTATTTGCGTCTATACTCACTCGCTGGTACCGTGTGACAAAAAAATATCGGTATTCATGCCGTGTTCCCTTCCTTTTGTTACCATCAGTTTTTCATGGTTTTTTCAATCCCATTCTTTATTTGCACGGGTGGTATAGACCTACCATTGAAATAAAAAACCTCGCCATATTGCGGAAAAATATTGGAACTAATTTCTTCAAGTGGCAACAATCAAATAAAAAAACAATAAGATGTCATTCATTAAGTGGCGGCGCGCGGAACGCATTATGACGTAAGTGGCAGGCCCCTTCGTGGGTGGTCTCCACTTATGGGTATCGGATTACATTTACGGTGTTAACTCGCAAAGTAGGAAGAGTTTAAGCATGTTTTATATGTCTATTTGTTCGCAATGAAACAATCTACAATATTTACCCATAATGTGGGCAACCAATACTATTTAACTTCTTCTAATCTTGAGCTAAATTTAAGGTTAGAGATTTTTTTTTTTTTTTTGCATTAAAATTCTGTAAAAATACAATTTTTCCCCTAAGTATTTGTTTTAATTAAATCATATAACTATACTAAACAACAATCAGCAAGAAAACTACATTACTTCATACATTATTCTCACACACTACAAATCTGATACTTGAAACCGGCGTGCCTCGGTGACGTAAACAAAGGGCCTCTTTGTTCTCGTGAATACAATAACACTGGACTCGGACGCTTTATTTTAACGACTTATTTTGACGCTTTATTTTAACGTTTAGTGATGTCTATGTTTGTGCAACGTTCCGTTTCACGTACGTAGCAAAATAAATATTTAAAATTTATGAAAAAATAGGATATAATTACGCTCCCCTCGGGAGTGCGTGCCACTTGGGCATATCTGTCAACGATCCTATCGGGAGCGTCTGCCACCTCGGAGGTTATTATTCTGTCAAAGTGCGATGTCAATTTGTCAACCGTGCCTTCTTACTATTGGATATTGTGAGTTGTTTGTGAGTATAACCATAGCAACCAAGTGTTGCTATAACCATAGCTAATGTGGCGCCTCCAGAGCAGGTTTTTTATATTCTATATTCTATAGGCTATACTATTGTATCTATTTCGACCAAACATTTATTTAAAGATTTAGTTGTAAAACCAAATAAATTAACAATGTTTCTGTAAAAGTAAAATAAAATGAAGTCTATATTACACTGACCTGATGTCATAGTGGGCTGGGTGTTGAACCCGAGAGATTGCGCGGTATTCGGCTTGCCGAACGGAGCGCCAGTGAACAATCCCCCCGCGCTGCTTGTCGTCGTGCCGAAACTGCTCGATAGACCGCCGAACGCTTTGGAAGACAATCATCATTAGCATCATCAAAGATGTCCTCATAAATCGAGTGTAGGCTACGGCGACCAATCTTTACGATGAACAAACTACGCAGGATATAATTAAAATAATAGTTTAATTTAGGCAACAGAATTAACAATTACAAGAACGACTCCGTGGAACAGTGGGTAAACCACTCGGGTACAAAACCCGGAGGTCGTGGGTTCGATCCCCGCGATGGGTCTGGTAGAACCTTTTCAGTCTGATTGGCTAGCTACCACCCCCACAGGTGAAATCTGCCGCCATAACAGCTCCGGCTGTGTTCCGGCAAAATTTATGTAGGAGCCAGTACACTTGAAATCAATGTTCGAAGATCAGATGAGCCTACAAGTCTGGCAGCAACATTGCGCCTGTCTAACAGTGTCTATGAGTATGACTCACCAGGCGCGGTGCCGAACGCCCCAGCGGGCTGCTGCGGCTTCGGCGGGAACATGGCGCTGCCGAAGCCGCTGAAGGCCTGCGTGGCAGCAACATTGAGCCTGTCTAACAGTGTCTATGAGTATGACTCACCAGGCGCGGTGCCGAACGCCCCAGCGGGCTGCTGCGGCTTCGGCGGGAACATGGCGCTGCCGAAGCCGCTGAAGGCCTGTGTTGCGGGCGTGAAAGCTGGCGGTTTTTGCGCGAACAGACCGCTCTGCGCCGTGGACGAACCAAAGCCGAATGATGATGTGTTCGTGCCGAATGTTGGGGCTTGGGTCGTTGTTGCGCCGAATAGGCCTGTGCCTGGGACATTTGGAAAATAATACATTATAATTATTATGTTTCTACCTGAAACTTCCCACTAGAGACCTTCTCTTCCTATCGCTGTTTCTCCCTTCCTCTATATCTTTCTCTGTATCATCTTAATCTTCCCATAACTTTTTTTTACTTTCTTCCTCTCCTTATCGTTCTAACTCGTCATCTCTTTCAGACTATCTATCTTAATCTAACTACATACCCTCTCTAACTTTCGACTTTTTCCTTTCTAATCTTAATTTCTCACCACCTAAATCTAATTTTTAATTTTTCTCTCACTCTCTAACACACATTTCTCTCAGTTTCTTTGCAAATCTCTGCCTGAATAACCCTTTCTGTATGTCTACCTCTTTCTTTCTGTTCAACTCTCTGTGTAAGGGTGTTACTAAACCAATCGATCGACTGCAGATCGACGAGTTCGGTAATCGTCGATTGAAGTCGGTCGACTGGTCTGGTTGATCGTCTGGTATGGCAGGGAATATCGATCGACGTCATTGAATTACAAGTACCTACTACGTATAGAGAGGCTATACGGAACAAAAAATGTACTGACTAATGTATTTGCTACAGCGGATGTCGTCTAACCAAACTATAAAACTTGCAGCGCTATAGATTGCTTACAGAGTATATTTCTCTGGCGACCAAAACATCGTAAGCGCCATGCAAAGCAAGGCGCTTACGCGTTTTGTTCGAAATGCCTATCTCATAGATCTTGAATGAGTTGTTGCCGTAACCATGGTAACGGCAACAAAGCATCGCGCAAAAATTTTGTTTGCGGTGTCTGTTCTATACGCTAGTAATTGTAGTTCAATGATCGACGTCGACTAATCCATTTTATCATCGATTGATGCCGTCGATCGACGATCTATCGATTGGTCTGGTAACACCCTAAAATCTAAATCTTCCTATCTCAGCATTTCCCTTTCTCTCACATATAGGTACACTCTCCCCCTCCCTGTCACATACTTTGATCCCTCTCTGATTACCTCTTACTTTTCCTCTGTATGTGTTTTGCAACTCGCACTGTGCTTGCACACCAATGACTTTCAATATACAACTAGACTCCCATTCACGCTCAAATATTGTCCGAAGCAAAAGTCTGCCCACGCAACTATTGGGCAGAGTTTCCGTTTAGTTGTATACAATTGACATTAAACACTAACTGCCACGAGATAAGGTGTTAATTTGAACGAATGTGTTAATGTCATCTGTGTCAACGCCGCTCGGACGTTTTTTGAGGAATTTTTCTTTGAGATTGGGTGTCTAGTTGTATATTGAACGTCATTGTTGCACACGCATTCATACTTCCCTATGTTGTAAACATGTACATACCGGTAGGCGCGGCAGGCTGCGCGGGCTTGGCGGCGAACAGGCCGGCGGCGGGCTGCTGAGGCGCGAACGAGAACGCGCCGAACCCGCCGCCGCCCACGCCACCCGCGCCCACCGACCCAGACCCGAACATGGACGACGACGTCGTCGCAGGCTGCTGGCCGAACGCTAACAAACAATACAAAAATAATGCTACGCGAATCTATATACAGGGTGGAAAGTTTCAATGGGGCAGCCAAGGGAGGTACCTTAATCGTTGCAGCTACAAGAAATTGGTCTTAAAAGACAATCCATAATTTTTCAAAAAAATTTCATTCCCATTCACAGATTTAAAAAAAAATGTACGGTTAGCAAGAAAATTACAATTTTTCACAAAAAAAATTTTTGATGCTAATCGGTCCAATATTGTACGCTGATCAAAATCTTCTATGGGACCAACTGAGGTTACAGTACTAGAAAAGTCACAAATCAAAAAAAACTTTTCCCATACATTTTATAGTTAGATTTTTTTGTGAGGCCATAAAAAGAGGTAACTTTTGTTGTAGCTACAAAAAAAATAATTAAGAAGATGCATATGCAATCAAACAATTAAATTACTTGAAAAAAAAAAATTATTGTGTGTGCTCAAAATGTTCTCCATTTTGATTAATGCATAAATTATTCGTTTTCGTACTGACCGCGTGGCGGTCAATAATGCCAACTGACTCGGCGGAAAACTTAGCGGAATTTACTGATTGCCTGGGCGAAATAAGTGCCATTATAGACAACTGTAATGTAGAATCTGCATTCATATTGGGCGATTTTAACGCTCATCCCGGGACACTATTCGGTAAGGACTTATTTGATTTTTGTTGTGAACAAAAGTGGAGGTGTGCGGACATGGACAAACTTGGGGAATTTTCAAATGCGTATACTTTTGTAAGTGATGTATATGGGACAGTGCGGTGGCTAGACCATTGTATTACTACTGAAGCGGCATTATCATTGATCAAAGATGTTACCATCCTCTATGGTGTCTATTGGTCAGATCATATGCCTCTTCAGGTGACGTGTAGATTAAACTTAATAAAACCTAAGTTAAGCATTAATAAACAGTTTATAAATAAGGTAAGATGGGGTGAAAGGAGTCAAAGCCAAATTGAAAAATATCATAACATTTGTAATGATCAGCTTAGAGATGTTCACTTTCCCTCTGAATGTACGAACTGTAATAATAACAATATTTGTAACGACACTGTACATAAAAATACGATTAATCTTTTATACTCTGATATTGTAAATATACTAAAAGAGGCTGCCGCTCAGACTTTTGAAAACAAATATGTTGGAAAAAAAAGGCACATTATAGGTTGGAATAACTATGTTAAAGATGCACACAGGGAGGCCAGGCTTTGTTTTCAAATGTGGGTTCTACACGGGAAGCCGACGACCGGCCCCATATATGACGAAATGCAAGCTTCGCGAAAATGTTTTAAGTCGAAATTGAAATGGTGCCAAAACAACGCCCAACAAATTAAAATGAACGTTTTAGCGGATCGTCATAATGCTAAAAATTTCTCAGAGTTCTGGAAGCTTACTAATAAACTGAATCCAAGGCCGGGTGTCCCTGTTAGCATTGAGGGAGTAAGTGAACCGGCTCAAATAGCCAACCTGTTTAGCCAGCATTTTCAGGTGTGTCCAAATGAGCTGGTGCGTGGGAGGTTGGACGCTGGGGCCAGCCGTGAGGGTGGATCTAGTACTCTTTTTACTGCAAAAGATGTAGCACTAATAATTAAGAATATGAAGCGAGGAAAGTCACCCGGTCACGATGCCCTCAGCGTTGAACATCTCAGGTACGCTGGTGTCCATCTACCCAGAGTGCTGTCTATGCTGTTTAACTTGTGCATTAGTCATTCTTATCTCCCAGAAGACCTAATAAAAACTATAGTTGTCCCAATTGTCAAGGACAAGAATGGAGATACTTCGGCTAAAAACAACTACAGACCAATATCGCTTGCTACTATTATTGCAAAAGTACTGGACGGTTTGCTTGACACGCAGCACACTGTCAGAAAATCGCAATCTAGCGGGATTTAATTCAAAATCGGAACATTGTTTTATGTATTAATTATTGATGTCTGTATATTCCTTAGGTACTACTAAACATGACCATATTTTTTTTTCTATTGTGAGTAGTGTAATAAAGATATAATAAATGTTTTTATCGGCAGCCAAACCGAGTCACACACTCACAACGCGTTTTGCATTGCTATTTTGTGCGGATTACGTTTACGAAGTGATTATATAGTCAATAGTGTTATTTTCTTTGCTTATTATATTGTTTGTATTGCATACGTCAGTACCAATACATTTTACCCGTTTAAAAATAGGTAATATCTGTTAAAATCTACCATTTCCATTAGGACACGAAATTAACTTCGTTTTTTTTTACGTTTTTAATTCATTGGATCCGAAAACAACTTATATCCCATAATATAGAAAAGTGTTTACCATCATAATAAAGCTGATAGTCTTGACTAATAGATACAATCTACAAGTTTTGCGCATTTTTGCGCTATAATTTTTTTTATTTTTTTTTCTGCATGGCTATCGACATAACAAAATTTGGTCTTCTAAAAGAGGAAGTGATCGTTTTGATGAAGTTTTTTCATTTTTTCTGAATCAATATTCTCGTGTATCTCTTTCTGAGAGTTCTAAAAATAAAATCAAGTCAGTATAGTACCAATTGGCCAGTTATCGGAGGAAGCCCCAGAGGCACGAAATAAAGACAATCGGTACTATAGAGAAAATTTTACAAGAAAAACTTCGCGAGTAGGATGTAAATACAGATCTCCAAAATAGACTATTAATATCATCTGACCCCTATTTAGCAGGTATAAGGAGCATACCACAAAAAAATAATTTTGTCATTACTTTCCGTGCCCACTACAAACGAGTAATATGCCTATTTTCTGTATTTTTTCACTTATCTTAACTAGGAAATAAACGAAAATTATTTATAAAACTATAAGAACACTTATTATAACATATTTCAATCAAATTCATTGGATCCGTATTATCAGGAATTAAATCCCGCTAGATTGCGATTTTCTTACAGTGTGCGCAGCTGAGAAACATCAAACTACATGGCGCGCAGTTCGGTTTCAGACCCGGATTGTCCACGGAGGCAGCGATCCTGTGTCTCAAGCAAACCGTACTTTACTATACAACTAGAAATACACCTGTGTTTGCCTGCTTTCTTGATATGTCGAAAGCTTTCGATTTGGTTTCGTATAGTGTACTGTGGGAAAAGATGAGATCGGAAACAGGCTTGCCCGAAGATCTTATCTCCATTTTTAAATGCTGGTATGAAGGACAAAAGAACTATGTAAAATGGTCTGACACCCTATCGGATGCGTACAGGTTGAAATGTGGAGTGAGGCAGGGGGGGATCACTTCTCCTACTATTTTTAACCTGTACGTAAATGGACTGATTGAGGAACTTAGCAATACCAATGTCGGGTGCTCAATAGACGGGGAATGCATCAATAATATTAGTTACGCCGATGACATGGTGTTGCTGAGTCCCTCAATCAGCGGGATGAGAAAATTGTTATCGGTCTGTGAGAGGTACGCGGAAGCACATGGGCTCAGGTATAACACAAAGAAAAGTGAGGTGATGATTTTCAAAGCTGGCACCAAAACTTACAATATGCCATCTGTCACGCTTTCTGGCACCGTTTTACCTAAAGTGAGTAAGTTTAAATACCTGGGCCACTGGGTTACCGAAGACATGAGAGATGACTATGACATTGAGAGGGAGCGCAGGGCGTTGGCGGTGCGCTGTAATATGTTGGCTCGCAGGTTTGCGCGGTGTACGACTGCAGTAAAGGTAACTCTCTTTAGAGCCTCATATACTGTCAGTCGTTTTATACGTGCAGCCTGTGGTCTTCATATACGCAGAGAGCCTATAACGCCCTGCGTATACAGTATAACAATGGGTTCAGGATGCTGATGGGGCTGCCGCGGTACTGCAATGCGTCAGGAATGTTCGCGGAAGCTCGCGTGGACGACTTTCATGCGATAATGCGCAAGAGAGTCAGTTCTCTGATGCGCCGGGTCCGCGGCGGCTGCAGTGGCTTACTGAACACCATTGGTATGAGGGACGACAGTCCCTTGCTCAGGCATTGGGTGGCAAGGCACGTGTCACCTGCCGGTCTAGGTGCCAAAAAATAATTTTAAGTTAGGTTAGTAAACTAACATAGTTTTAAGCAAAAATTGTTACTAACATTATTATGTAATTTGTTATTATGGATCTTTGGTCCGAAATAAATGATATATTATGTTTTTTTATGTATTTTTTTCTCTCGAGATTTTTTATCTCGGTAAATTATTATTATTATTATTAATAATTTATTTGGATGAATTCCATACAAAATTGTACAGAGCGAGTTTTTAATTCTTCGACACTGTCATATTTCTTTTTATACATTTCATTTTTTAAATAGTCCCACAGAAAGAAATTAAGCGGTGTTAAGTCCGGACTACGCGCTGGCCAAGAAACAGGCCCATGAGTCCCTATCCACTGCTCACGTAAATCTTATTCGAATTTGAACTAGATAGGTAACTAAATCTTTTTTCGGAAAACTATCGAGGTTACGTAAGTTCCAAGTGAAACAAAGTATGGGAAATTTTTTTTTTGATTTGTGACTTTTCTAGTACTGAAACCTCAGTTGGTCCCATAGAAGATTTTGATCAGCGTACAAAATTGGACCGATTAGCATCAAAAAATGTTTTTGTGAAAAATGGTAATTTTCTTGCTAACCGTACATTTTTTTTTAAATCTGTGAATGGGAATGATTTTTTTTTGAAAAATTATGGATAGTCTCCTAAGACCAATTTCTTGTAGCTGCAACGATTAAGGTACCTCCCTTGGCTGCCCCATTGAAACTTTCCACCCTGTATATAAAACTCAAAGGTGACTGACTGACATAGATATCTATCAACGCACAGCCAATACCACTGGACGGATCGGGCTGAAATTTGGCATGCAGGTAGTTGTTATGACGTTAGGCATCCGCTAAGAAAGGATTTTGATCAATTCCCACGGGAACGGGAACCACGCGGGTGAAACCGCGGGCGGCCGCTAGTTGATCATATAAGAGCAGTGGCGTAGCGTGGGTGTCAGCCGCCCGGGGCGAAAGACAATTCTGCCGCCCTTTTTTTGCTCCTCCAGTTGGCAAAGCAGCCTACCTGGTGGTAAGTGGTCACTGCGGCCTATATTAAGGGATACTTCAACTTTATTGTGAAAGAAGACGGGCGAAATTCCATAGATTTTTTATGGATTACACTTACATATTTACTGTTATAATGTAGATAATAAAGTAATATTTCAAATACACTACAATTTATAGATCCCCCTCCATGGGAAAATATAGTTATAGGATGATTTTGATTTCTACAAAAAACCTCATAATGTCGAGTTCACTGGGTCCGTTGTGAGAAAAGCTTAGCTCGTTTGTTTTAGCTGAAAACGTTCTTTAAACGTAGCAAAAGACGTCAAATATAAACCAAGCATTCGAACAATAACACCAAAGAAATAGGATTCACATAAGTTATTCAAAACAAACAGCAACAAATGATTGACAGACGTTGTTTGACATTTGATTTTTTTACTTATTATCTGTTGCCAATTTGCCATAATGTTTTCAGAAAAATTCTAGCTGTCATTTGTATGGGATGTGATCGGAAAATCAGTATTTAAGTATCTTAACTAGCAACATTATTATTATTCCACCGGATGCACTACAAAAACAATAGTATTTTCATTTATTAGATTATTTTTTTATCCCTTGGTAAAAAAATATAATAAAATTGTATTTAACTCGTTAAAAATTTGTGACGAATATTAAATATATTTTGAATTGTGTAACGAACACCTAAAATCAGGCCCAATTTCGCCGGTCTCCTTTGCCACCTCCAAAAAAGTGCCGTCCCCCCATCGCTACGCCACTGTATAAGAGAATGAGAAATCATATTTTCGCTCCAACCGCTGATATTGTTACTGATTTATTGGCTTTAAGAGGAAAGAACGGAGCCATTTTTCCATACAAACGCTGTCCCCTCTTTTCTCCCTGGATAATGCAATTAGTGAAATATTTTTTTTTCCAAAAATCTATGACCACTATTTGCATGTCCCTATGTTTTCCTTTTTTTCATAAATTAATAATTAAGAGAGATATGAACCTTCAAAAATGTAAAAAAATGGCCAGATTTTCCGCTGTGTTTAAACATCCAGAAAACAAATTTAACTAGATTTAATTAAAAAAAGGAAAACATAGGAACACGGTCAAAGTGTTTCTTTAATTTTTGATGAAAAAAATAGTTAAATCGGTCAAGTTTTGGAGGAGAAATCAGGGGACTACGAAACGTTGATTTTCCGTACTTTTAATAGGTATTTTCGGTCCAAGCTGCAGTTGTCTCTATCGCGCTCTGCGGGGGAGGCTTGAGGTTGGGGAGACGCGGACTAATACGTATACTCTCTATGACGTGACGTAGTCGATAGTTATATCGATATCCTAGTGTTGTTCATCGATATCGATATTTCCAGTTAGAATATTTTGCGTGAAGTGCATTTAGAAAATTGTTGTGATGTTTTATTGTTGGAAGGTATTATGTAACTGATAAACTTTTTCTTGACAATTTTTTATGAATTATATACTACTAGCCTTCCGCCCGCGGTTTCACCCGCGCGTAATCTCTTTTTTCAAATATCCCCCCTTCCCCTCACATTTCCGGGATCAAAAGTATAGTGTAGCTTTCCAACGGTTAAAGAATTATTCAAATCGGTTCAGTAGTTTCAAAATTGTTATTCCCGCGGGAATGAGACGTTTCCCGTAGGAATTTTATAGCCTATGTCCTAATCCGGGTTATAAACTATACGTGTGCCAAATTTCATCTAAATCGTTCAGCCGTTTAGGCGTGATTGAGTAACAAACATCCAAGCATCTAAACATCCAAACATCCAGACTTTCGCATTTATAATATTAGTAAGAGTAAGAAAACGCCTCGACTAGGCCGTCGGATTTAGACAAAAAAAGAAGCTAAATTCGCAAAACGTGATGTAGTTCTGCATTTTAAGTATATTGCATCTGTTAGAGTAGCAACTTCGAAAAACCTGTGGAAACTGAGAAAATCGAGAAAATATTCGAAATTTTGGGACTTTTTTTACTATTTGCACTCCAGGGCCAAAACTATGTTTTTTTTTTTGTGAACAACTGGAGGCAGCTCTATTTGACTTCATAGAAGCCAAGCTATGGCAATTCGAAGATGACCAATATTTCTCGAAAATAGAAAATAGGTTTTACTTACTTATTTCGCAAAAAACTGGCAAAACCACTAGCCCCACGAAGATGTCTGATATCTTTTGTCACAGACCGAGCATTGAACCATGTCCTTTACCTTTGCTTGAGTGTTACATTTGCCACAAGAGAAAGCCATATAGTCCAGTCAACGAAGCCCTAACTTTGCCATTTTAGATGAGAAGCTGAAACTGGTGCCAATTTTTTTTGTTAAAGACTCCGTAATAACATACTAAAAATGCAGGGTCGTGAGTCACCGGGGTCATAGGAAAAAAAATGGAAAAGGGTGAAAAAATTACTTTTTCCTAAAAATCTCGAAAACTAACAAAAATATGAGAAAAAGTTTCAGACAAAAGATGTAGAGAATTACTTTTTCTACAGAAAAGGTTATTATCAATTTGCGCGTATCGCGCACCGTTTCCTAGGAAATCGAGTATATAGTGCACTTATTGATGTTGAACCAAATCACAAAAATTTTGGCACAAGTTTCAGCTTTTCATCTAAAATGGCAAGGTTAGAGCTTCGTTGACATATAACTTTACTCGTGGAAAGTTCTTAATAACAAATGCGAATAAATTCACAAAAAGCGATAGGGGTACTCGTCGGATCCGATCCACGGACCTATCGGTGACGATGCGCAGTACGTAGCCACTGCACCAGCAAGACTTAATGCTAGTTGTCGAAATTAGTGACCTGTTTTTTCCTTTGCATTGTCCGTGAACATATTTTATCGTTTTTAATAAGCAGAAATCTTATCTTTTGTTCTATTCCTTCTTAGCTGTGTTCAGGCGGGCGCTTGGCGTGGGGGCGGCGTGGCACGCAAACATTGACAGTCTCACTCACACATTGATAGCTCGGTTGTTCGGGCACTGCGCGACAGCAATAGATTTTACAAAAACCCAATTTTCAATTTTCTCTCCCTTAGTATGTCCTCTTAAGTGTATGTCTTCTTTGTTACAAATAAATTGTTTATCTATCTATCTTAAAATGCAATTTCATAGTTCAAAATGTTCTTACTGGACCCTCCGAACAAAGGCTTGGTCTCAGTCTGAGCGGTGAACCCGCCCCCGAACATGCCGCCAGCCTGCTGGCCTTTCCTGCCCGCCGTGTAGTCTTCCAAGCGGAGCTCTTCTAGAGATTTGTTCTCGTATTCCTGAAAAATTAATTAATATTAGCTATGCTGTTGGTTATTTATTATTTCGTAAAAAGAGATATACTTTTTTCTTCCTTTCTTCCAATTTTGAGGTCAATAATAAGCTGGGACATAACTTAATACACTAGCGAGAAACAAAATCTACTAAATTCTTTGATTTTTATTAGTACCTAACTAACCTTCCGCCCGCGGTTTCACCCGCGCGTAATGTCTTTTTTCTAAATATCCCCCCTTCCCCCCATTTCCAGGATCAAAATTACCCTATGTTCACCGAGGATAGTGTAGCTTTCAACAGTAAAAGAATTATTCAAATCGGTTTAGTAGTTTCAAAATTGTTATTCCCGCGGGAATGAGACGTTTCCCGTAGGAATTTTATAGCCTATGTCCTATTCCGGGTTTTAAACTATACGTGTGCCAAATTTCATCTAAATTCGTTCAGACGTTTAGGCGTGATTGAGGAACAAACAAACATCTAAACATCCGAACATCCAGACTTTCGCATTTATAATATTAGTAGGATGCATCAAATAGTGATTTCATCAAAAACAAATTATTTTCGGTTTAACATTAACCGAACCGAATATTCAGCCAAATTATTCGGTTTACCATGTTAATGTTTTAATGCGTTAAAATGTTCTTACAAGCACGTGTCTTTTCCATTGAGGGACACTTCATCAGGAAGCGTCGCTCAATGTGCTGCCAGACTGTAGGCTTATCTGATCTTCGAGCCTTTGATTTCAAGTGTACTGGCTCCCATGATATGACATTAATGTTGCCGGAACACAGCCAAAGATGCCGGTCGGAGCTAGCCAGTCGAACTCTACATTTAAACTCTATTAATCTTTTGCAACTTTTTTTTTTATTGCAATGTGTAACAAGACGAGCAGATCGTACACCTGATGGTAAGCGCCACGTCTGCCCTTAGACAGTTCAGTGCCAAACAGTAACTAAGCAGTTTCACATGGCAACACTCACCTTCATACAAGTGATGCAGTGGTGTTTGATGTTGATGTTCTGCGAGGTGCCGGACTTGACCACCACGTCGGTGCCCACCACTGGGTTGTACTTCACATGGCAACACTCACCTTCATACAAGTGATGCAGTGGTGTTTGATGTTGATGTTCTTCGAGGTGCCGGACTTGACCACCACGTCGGTGCCCACCACTGGGTTGTACTTCACATGGCAACACTCACCTTCATACAAGTGATGCAGTGGTGTTTGATGTTGATGTTCTGCGAGGTGCCGGACTTGACCACCACGTCGGTGCCCACCACTGGGTTGTACTTCACATGGCAACACTCACCTTCATACAAGTGATGCAGTGGTGTTTAATGTTGATGTTCTGCGAGGTGCCGGACTTGACCACCACGTCGGTGCCCACCACTGGGTTGTACTTCACATGGCAACACTCACCTTCATACAAGTGATGCAGTGGTGTTTGATGTTGATGTTCTGCGAGGTGCCGGACTTGACCACCACGTCGGTGCCCACCACTGGGTTGTACTTCACATGGCAACACTCACCTTCATACAAGTGATGCAGTGGTGTTTGATGTTGATGTTCTGCGAGGTGCCGGACTTGACCACCACGTCGGTGCCCACCACTGGGTTGTACTTCACATGGCCTGTGCCCGATGCTGTTTGCTGCTGACCGAATGCACCTGGGAACAAGTAAATTTAATAAATATTGGATGTTATTCACACAGTGCTGACTAGCTTAAAATTAAATATAGCTTGTACTAGGGGAGCCAGACATCGGATAAACATTACTACTATCCTTTTTATTTGTTAAAACATAATATCTTCTATATGTACTACTTTCATAGAATTTATTCATCAATTTTATAACTCAAACCAAAACAAACAGACATATTCTTTCACGCTCACAAATAACTGCCTCCGTGGTACAGTGGTTAGAGTGTTGGACTCTAAAACTAGGTCGTGGGTTCGAATCCCACGGGGAGCATCACTTTGTGTGATTGTTTCCAGTTAGGACATTGCAGGCTTGAATCACCTGAACGTCTGAAAAGAAGGATGGAATGTCTTTCGGAAGGCACGTTAAGCGTTGGTCCCGACTATGTTCCAAATCAAATCAAATCAAATCAAATTTCTTTATTTGTGGTACACAGGTATACAAAGATGTTAACAAATAATAATAATAGTTTCACCGTGTCCTGCTTGTAAAGCATACAAATCAATAATTATTCATATTAAATTCACAATGTCAATATTTAAATAAATTTACAATGTCAATAGTTAAAATAAATTTACAATGTCAATTCATAATTATGTCAATTTTATATTAAATGTCAATTAATTTTTTTCATTCAAGTAATCATTTACACTATAATACGCTCTTTCTATTAGTAATTTCTTGAGACTTCTTTTAAATTCCAAGATATTGTCGATTGCTCTTATGTCCTTTGGTAATTTATTATATATTTTTGGTGCCATACCAAACATGCTGTTGCCAAACATTGTAGTTTTATGTGCCACGTTGCAAATTTTATCATTATTACGTTTGGAATTATGGAACTTATATTTGTGCAAGTTAGATCTTACGAAACAAGCTAATTCATATCCAAGTAGGTCTGGTTTCCCTTGTATGGGTAATGGAGGTCAGATGGCAATCGCTCCATTGTTATAACCAGGCTTGTCAATCTAGGATCATAGTCGAAGCGGACCCTGAGCTCCATACTGGATGCATCGGGAATACGCTGAGATGATGATGATGATGATGACTTGTTTTTCTGTGTCATAGTATTTTATTTTATCTATAACTTACTGGTGTTATTGAAGAGGCCGCCTCCTCCGCCAAGAGTGGTGTTCTGCTGGGGAAACAGGCTGGAGCCTGTGGCCGGCGCGGATCCGAACAGACCACCCGTGGCTGGCTGAGTCGTGGTGGTGCTACCGAACCCGAAAGCTGTGGAAAAACGTGGACATTTAGTAAATCTAAGAAGTACCGTTTGACAGTTCATTTATGCAAAGAAAAATATACCTTACGCTAAAGGAATAAAACTCAGGAAAACAACATCAGTTTTTTAATACAATTATTTATTTAGAAATTTAGGTTCTACTCCTGATGTACATAAGTAGCACTTTGCTTTGCATAAATGAACTGTCAAACGGTACGGTCAACAGCACATCACGGTAAACACTTGCAGTTCCATAATAGCACTTATGCCCCCGACATAAGAACGGTACATAGTCCAAAGTGTTACGTCTGACGTGCTTTTGATTGTACCTCGATTTGATGGACTGTAATTTTATTGCATAAAACTGAGTACATTACATAGTAAAAAAATAAGAAATTAGTAACAACATGATGTATTTATCACGGGATTCTTCTTGATGTTTCGATGGAATATTTAAAATCGGATAGAATCAGGCCAGTACTCAGCGACACGTTTCGCATTAAGCTCATTAGCTATTTAAATAGAAATAATAACGTAATGTGAGACTTGACGGTCACTATTACTTGTGTGCCACCGAATTTATAACTTTTAGCTTTTAATTGGTGCAAACACAATGAATGGATATGTGACTGAATGAATGAATGAATGAGTGAATGAACTAGTGATAAAAGAATGAAGGAATGTTTAAATTTATTAATGAATGAAAGCACTTTTGAATCCTACTAATATTATAAATGCGATAGTCTGGATGTTTGTTTCTTAATCACGCCTAAACGGCTGAACGGATTTAGATGAAATTTGGCACACGTATAGTTACAACCCGGAATAGGACATAGGCTATAAAATTCCTACGGGAAACGTCTCATTCCCGCGGGAATATCAAATTTAATACTACTGAACCAATTTGAATAATTCTTTCACTGTTGGAAAGCTACAATATCCCCGGTGAACATAGGGTACTTTTGATCCTGGAAATGTGGGGGGTAGGGGGGATATTTGAAAAAAGAGATTACGCGCGGGTGAAACCGCGGGCGGAAGGCTCGTGAGGGAATAAATCAAAGAATGGTTGATTAAATGAGATAATTAAACTCATTATACTTACTACCTTGCGGCTTAGCCCCAAACGCAGTAGTGTTCTGCGGAGCGAACAGTCCCCCTGAAGAGTTGTTGAACAGCCCCCCACTAGAAGCCGGCGCGCCGAACCCGCCGAAAGTACTAGTGCTCGCGCCGAACGCTGGCGTCGACGTTGAAGCCGTTGTGTTGCCGAATAGCCCGCCTGACGTGTTAGACGAGCCGAAGAGGCCTGGTCACAGAATCAGGATATTACTTATTTGTATAGACTTGAAAGTAGGGTCGACTCTAAATCTGTGCAGTTAGACTCTAAAACCCGGAAGTCGTGGTTTCATATCCCGCGGGGAGCATCACTTTGTGTGATTGTTTCCAGTTTGGTTAGGACATTGCAGGCTTGAATCACCTGAATGTCCGAAAAGAATGATTCCGTGCTTCGGAAGGCACGTAAAGCCGTTGGTCCCGACTATGTTCCAAGTAGGTCTGGTTTTCCTTCTAAGGTCATTCGTACACAAGCCTACGCAAATCTTCGATACTCGACGATAGTCTCCAAGCGACTACCGCCATACAAATTCATTGAGGCTCGTACACTAGTTGCGTCGCCGACATTCGTCCCGCGACTCGGATTTGTATGGCGGTAGTCGCTTGGAGTCTAAAATCGTCGAGTATTGAAGATTTGCGTAGCCTTGGGGCTTAGACAACATGACATCGCTTCATAGCTGGCGAATTTCGCTAAGTCCAATTTGTATGGATTTGACAGATGCCATAGAAAAGTCACGTGTTGAAAGTATGGGATTTGACATTCGCTATCGCAAATTGAGCTATTACGAACGTCATAAATGCCGCTTGTCTAGGGGGGCTGGTGTACGAAGGGCCTTAGGGTTACAGAGGTCAGATGGCAATCGCTCCATTGTAATAACCACAGGCTTGTCAAATCTAGGACCACAGACGAAGTGGACCCTGAGCTCCATACTGAATGCATTCGGGAATATGTTGGGATGATGATGATCTTACCAGTGCCAGCGGTGGGCTGGGTGGAGGCAGCAGCCCCGAAGGCGGGCGGAGCGCCGAACGCGCTCGTGCCAGTCGTCGATTTGAACCCGCCGAACGGCGACGCAGTGCTGGAGCCTGCATTGAATGACCCTACAAACATATGTTATTAAATCATTTATTCTGCAAATAGATTTATAAAATATACTTTTGCATTTTTTCCCCCTACCAGCAATGTACAGTCAATAGCACATCAGACTACCCCAATCTGTCAAATTTCTACAACCAATTTTCAGCTTTATTCACTTCACATAGAGCTCTTTTTCAATTTTTGACAGATTGGGGTAGGTTGATCTGCTGCCGTCCGTACAAACAGTGTGCCACAGATCAACCTTTACAAATCTGTCAAAATCTGTCTCACTGGAAATACGCCCTTATGAGGGGCATCTGCGGGCCTTGAGCTTACGATCATTACCCGGGGCTGCTTCTCAGGGACTTTACGGCCCAATAAAGAAGCCGGTCTTTCCCGATGGATGCGGATGGGCACACCAGGTGAGACACTTGCGGGAGGCTCAACGAGCTTACCAGCAAACAGGGGACGGCTTACCGCGTGATTTGATAGGGAGGGAGAGAGACAGGGATGGAATGTAGAGACCAGGGGAAGGCAACAGTTGTCCGCAAAAGCCTCCAATAAAATAAAACTGTAATATTAAAAAATCAGCAGCAAACAGGGTTGGCTATTATCAAGATAATTATTTTTTCTGATAATTATCTGATAATTATCCAACTCCCATATCAAATAACATTATATACATTGAAAAGGTATTTTTGTTTTTTACCACTATTTTTAGTTTTAATGCAGTCAGACCTTATTAGATAAAGTTTTCTAGGCATACATAATGTTTTTCTTTATATAGTTTCGCAGCGCACAAACTTAAGTTCACGAAAAAAATAACAGTGAGGGGAATTCCCCTGTAGATGAATCATATTTGGTGTTCGTTTGGATGCATGTTTAATATTGTGACGAAAAAACATACGTTTGGATTTGGATTTTAATTATTTTGTTTTGTTTGTAAAATAACAATTACTTGTTATTATCAACGATAATTATCAATACGTAATTATCTTGATAATTATCAACGATAATTATCTTGATAATTATCACGATAATTATCCAGGCCAACCCTGGCAGCAAATACTATCTGGTTCAAATGTTATTAGGATAGAACCTTTGCAGGACAAGCACAGTTGACAACATTTTTCGCTCCATTTGTGTAACAAAATACTCACCAAATGTAGAAGTGTTGGTAGTACCAAAAGCCGGTTTTTGAAACATTTTCCTGGTTTCCTTGTCCTGGTGAAGTGAATGAATCCGACTCTGTCTTCTTCACTGTGTACGTCACGCAGATTTCACCATGTTTGATGCCTGTAAACAAAATATTTACTTTTAATTGTGTTGTAATGTAATATGAGTATACAGACACAACTATTCATCACATAAATGTTTTTCCTGGTTGGGATTAGAACCCACAACCTCTGGTGCCTAAGTCAAGGTCACAGCCATACTCACCATTGGGCCAGTCATATTTTTCATAGTGTAAGCGATGTAAAGGGAGATCAGGGATTTTATAAGAAAATTCAGGATAACTTTGGTAACTATGTAATACGTTCAAGCAAAAACTAAATACACAGACAGATGGAAAAACCATTGACATTTCAAAACAAAATACAAAAAAAATATATAAAATAGGTAGTTAAGAGTTCGGTTTGCCACACTTAGGATAAATCTTAGTCTTATTTAGTATTCAAGGCCAGCAAATCCACAATTAAAGATAACTAACCAAATATTGCAGGCTATTACTATAATATTTTAGTCAAAGGCCGAAATTGAATATTAGGGAGGATAGATAGATAAATTTCAGGGAGGGCCTGAAGGCCTTGCTCAAACCTAGGATAAACCCGTCCAGCCTAAGAGCGCTGGAGCTTTGTATACAATTGAACTTTCCACTATAAATAAATAAAAATAAATAAATATCTCTGGACATTCTTCACACAGCCCCATCTGGCCCCAAACTAAGCATTAGCTTGTGCTATGGGTGCCAGACAACTGATAAACATTACTTAAATAATTTTTTTTTCTAAATACATGTATACATATTTTACATAGAAACACCCAGACCGATACAAACAGACATGTTCATGCACACAAATGTTTGTACCGTGCGGGAATCGAACCCGCGACCTCTGGTGTAATAGCCGACTTCTTGACCATTACACCAAATGGCTCGTCGAAATAAAGTTGAAGAAAAAATAAAGCAAGTTGTTTTCATTGGAGGATCGAAGCGAGTACTTCAAAATCAGTGCACATCACCTTTACTTTAAAAAGAGAAAACTGCCCGCCAGTATTTTTATGCGATCGACAACTACCACATTGTGATACGGTTAAATACCTAGGAATGCATCTTGACCGTAGGCTCACTTGGAGAAATCACATCCAGGCTAAAAGGGATCAACTTAACTTGCGGTATCGGGAACTGTATTGGTTACTTGGTAGAAATGCGAAACTATCACTCGACAACAAGCTACTGATTTACAAGACTGTCTTGAAGCCTATCTGGACATACGGCATACAACTGTGGGGGTCTGCTAGTGACTCCAATGTTTGTATAATCCAGAGAGCTGAGGACTCTATTCTTAAACAAATATCCAACTCACCATGGTTCATTCGAAACTCGGAGGTTCATTATTACTTGCAAATAAACACAGTTAAGGAAGAAGTGGGAAACTATGCTAGGAACTATAAACACAGACTGTTACAACATCGAAATCCACTCGCAGCACAGCTTGCTGCTCCTGTTCCACTGAGAAGATTAAAAAGACGTAACATTATAGAACTGGCTGATCCGGACTGAGCAGCCAATGTCCTTTGGAGTGGTTTCAGATGTGGAACGAGCTCCACAATGCCAATTTTTCCTAAAAAACATCTGCTTATAGTCCTGGGACTGATTGCATGATATCACAAAGAAAAAAAAAAAAAAAAAAAAAAAGTTGTTTTCATAAAAAAAAATTGTTCAGAGATTGTATGCGACTCATGTCCTAATTTCCCACACAACAGAATTAGTAATGGGTTCAAAAATTAAATTACAACCTTGTAGAATATTCGAATTGTTAGGCAATGACCTTAAAATATGATGCTAGTTAAATAGCAAAACGTTTTTCACTTTGTTTATAAACAAATATGTTTAGAAACATTGTTGACGTAATTAGAAAGTGGATTAAATAGTTGCGTCACATTTACGCTAGATTTCAAGAGGTAGAAGACAATAAATATATAAATATACCTATACTTATAATAATGCAAAAGAAGGCATACTTGTATGTGGCTCACTGATGGTGTTTGCTGAATAACTAGCCTAGGTAAGAATTGTTAACCACTTCGGAGGTCAATTCGGAGTGATTTGGAGGTTTCAAGCGAAATTATTAAGTAAAAATCATAAAAACAGGAAAATTAGATATTGCTTACCAAAGGGATTTTATAACCTAATTAAATTACGCGACTTAAACATTTATCGCAATATTGTCAACAACATATGAACTATTTGTCGAAAAATAAATTATTTTACAGCAAAATCTGAGGTTTTTGTTATTTTCTCGAGAAAAAACTGGAATTTTGACTGTACAAAATATTAAAGTGACGTATAACCCGACCAAATAGAATACACACGCATGGCGTCGACCTTCAATTTAAATTGATTGTTTACCTTCCGTAAAACAATGTATTATTATTAATTAGGATTATTCCCACATGTTATTAAAGTGATTAGTTTATAAAAGAAGCCAGATATAACGGGATAGGACTTTCTTTTTTCACACTACAAAAGCAAAATCAATCCATATAATGCAAAACGGTTAAACGATGTAAATCTCTTTAACGTGGTAGGGTAGCGCAGTCTGCTAGATACATACAAACACATTTTTTATTAGAATACTTACAACGAAACTACAAAGCCAAAGTTGGCGAACTCGATAGCCGCTTATAAATCCTTGTAGAAACAATCACAATATCACTAAATCGTCCAATATAATCACAGAATAGTGGCTAAAACGCACGTGAATTCGCCTAAACGACCACAGATTCCCAAGCGAAAGCGAAACTGGCCGTTTGACAGATAATAAAAAAAATATATAGGGCCGTGCATCGTCCAATCGATTATGAATATCGAATTAAAAACGAGTAAAAAGGAAGAATCGATTTTGATTGAGTAGCAGTATTAATTTATTGTATGTTCATGCAGGTCATCAAGGTCATGTCATGTGTCCCTTAATAAAATAATATTTAAGTAACTGTTTATAGTCAGTGAACGCCTCGTCTCTAGTGGTTTAATCTTTCAAGCCCCGGATTACCAGACACAATAGAAAATCTATTGTTACGCGGCACCCGAGTGCCGGTTCGGGATTGAGTGGTTAAGTACCGGGTCGAGATCTCGGGGTCCTGGGTTCAATTCTCGGGTCGGGCTAACTTTGTGTCAGTTGTTTTGAACACAGCTCGGGTTTGTGATCACCAATCCGCATTTAGCAAACGTGGTGATTATGTCCAATACCCATCATTGTAACGTTAACTTAACTTGATTTCAAGGATGGAGGCCTTGCCTTGGCCCTTAATTTACTTATTTTACTGTTTACATTTACCAGCTTCTTCGCCAATGTAATAATTCGTATTTTAACAAATGAAGATAAAAATGTTTTATTTTATAGTATTATTTTTTCCAGAACGTCTATTAGTATTTATCTTCATTATTGCACTTCACATTACTAAAATCGATAATCGTATTAATTAATGTGTAAAACTATGTTGCACAATATTATGCAATAATATGCATATGTAATAATACCCTACCAACTTTCTCTTGTATGACTCAGCATTTGTGTCCTTGAAAGTCATCATACAGTGCATCATTTGTTGCATAACGTTGCATAATGGCTCCCATGCAGGCATACTTTTATTTTTAATTCTCTTAGAAACACTCGATATGATCGTCTCAATCTCCTGTAGGAATGAATGGATGTCCTTTTTTTCGATATTTTTTAACCACTTCATCCGAGTGGCTTTACCACTTTTGACCGCCTCCATGGAACAGGGCTAAGCTAAGCTAAGCCGCTCGGGTAAAACCCGAAGGTCGTGGGTTTGATTCCCGCCTTGGGTCTGGTTGGTGTACGACTTTTTCAGAGTCCGACTAGCTAGCTACCACCCCCACACAGTTGAAATCTACCGCCATAACAGCTCTGATTGTGTTCCGGCAATATTACTGTGGGAGCCAGTACACTTGAAATTAAAGGCTCGAAGATCAGATGAGCATATAGAGCGGCAGTACATTGTGCGAATTTTCCTGATGAAGTTGAATAATAGGCCGCAGTGACCGTTTACCATCAGGTGGGCTGCGTGTCTGTCTGCCAACTGATATCTATATAAATAAAAATGAATTTGCTATTCGTTAGGCTGAACCGATTTGACTAATTTTAGTCTTGAATTGTTAGTGGAAGTCCAGGGAAGGTTTAAACGGTGAAGAAAATGTGGAAAAATAGCGAGGAAAATACTAAAGTAAGTGATACGAAGTTCACCAGGTCAGCTAGTAATATTTAAAAAAAACACTAAGTATTTTATGGAAGCTGCCACTATATTATTGGTCTTGGTAAGTACCTATCTGACCAAAAAAGTACAAATTCCATGCTTCTCATTTCCATATTGCAAAACAGCGCAAGTGGAGCCATACGAATATTTAGATTTAACTACACTATCGCCTATACAAAGTCACGATAGGTAATAAATACTATAATGTTTTTCAAACCAATGACTCCGGATATAAAACATGTTATAAAATTGCGAGACACTATAAAATTGTTCTGAAATAAAATCAAGATCACGAAAGCCATGTTCGCAGTTTACTCTGTTGATATTTTCACATTTTTGTGTAAGTTATAAAAATGTTTTTACAGTGATGCCTCTGGTGGCCTGGGCGTAGCCAGGCTTGGGCTCAGGGTGGGGGGCAGCCATGGGTCCAAGGTGGGGCAGCAGTCTAAAATAATAAGTAACTAGCAAACTTTACTCGCGGCAGGATGGGGCCTACTAATTGACCATCTCCGAGCACAATCTGGGAAAAACTCACCGGAAACAATAAAAAAAAATACAGTTGCAGATTTGTACTATGTGGACTATGGAGTGGTAGTTAGCTAGATGGACAAAATCTGCCAGGTGACCTTAGCTTATATTGCCCTACAATGCCACAAAGGCTAATACCCATTCTTTTTAATTTACAGGTATACCACTAGTTTCCAGCGTCAGTGTACAAATTGATGGAGTTATAGACCTGGGTCCAAAGTGGAACTACGAATACAAACTAGAATCAGTATCACCGATTCCTTTGACATCTAAGGCCAGTTCCATTCGTGCACTTGATCATGAAACTACAGGTATCACTAAAGGTAGAAAGATGAAGACAAAAAGTCATCTAAGGATGAAGCAAGATGAAGAAATACCAGAAGTAAGAGTAACAAAATACGAAGATCATTTCAAACCGAAAAAGTTGTTCGAAAAGCCACATGCAGTTAAAGATGATACTAAGATCAAAGATTTCACTTATCACGTCTACAAACAGTCTTTGAAAGTCTTCGATGAAATTAGGCAAAAGATAAATCCTTCTATGGTTGACAGGGTAGATGTTTTGGCTAAAAATTACGATAAAAGGTTCAGAGCATTCGTTAACGAAACTTCCAGTCAGAAAATTAAGACCCGTCTTGGTTCGCAACGAGTAGTTTTGAATACCATTGAAACGTCAAACAGACTTTTAAGGAAGTTGGTTAATTACTTCATAGGTGATCTGAAAAAGGAAGGAATTTTAAGAAATAATGAAGTGGCTATCAATGTTTTTCAAAAAGAAGTTGAAAGAGAAGTCAATTTAGAACTGTTGCATGTCTGCAGTAAATTCGGTATATGCAGATCAAATGCAGGTTTTAGTGACTTCTTAATTAACTACCTGACTATTATCTTGAAGACCGATGATAGTAAAGTAAAGAAAGCAGCTGACGCATTGACAGAGGTAGTTAAAAACACAGATTTCTCCAGAGTTATGGAGGCGAATACAGTTAAGAAATTTCTGCACAAAATTAATGTGGCTGAAAGATGGGACGGAGCCACTTTTAGAGCTATGTTTTGGATAACAAGAAATGCGATTGCGATGAAGAATTTACCAATCAAAGTAATGACATTTGGTAATGAACATGTAGCTAAAACGGTTGCGTTTTTGGAAGTAATTGATCAGCTAGACAAAATAATACCGGCGAATGAGGAAAATAAGCTGGAGTGGACAGATTTGGAGAACAGTTTGAGCGACTGGGCAGCCGGTAAGAGAGACGATATTTTGGAAGTCATGCAAGGATTGATAAGTCATTTGAAGAAGAAGGCGATTAATCAATTCGACACAACTACTTTAAGGAATATGAACGACAAACTTAATATTTTTTTCTCGTAATTAAATTAGTTAAAACTTGCGGTCATCTCCGCGGTTCCACCCGCGCGTGGTTGCTTTTTTCAAAAATTCCTTCCCTTCCCCTAACATTTCCGGTAACAAAAAAAGTACTATAATAAGTCATTCGGGGATAGTGAAGCTTTCCAACAGTGAAAGAATTATATTCAAATCGGTGTAGTTTCGGAGCTTATTTATACAAAACAATAAACGACTACGGTCATGGATTATTATTGTGCTCTATCGGCCTCCCACGAAGCTACAAGATTGTACTGCTAAACAAGCATCTATGTACCGTAAACCATGAGTCATGACGCAGCTCGCAGCAGGAGAGCCGTTTTTTTTGTTTACATTGGAACTTTATTCCTGGCCCCAGTATTAGAAGGGAGGGTGACGATTGCTACCTAGCTTTTAAATATAAAATAGGATGAACTTTAAAAAATGGCTGAAAGTGACTACTCGAGGCAAAATATAACAATTTCCTCATGTTCAACTAATGCGGTTCTCTCTTAAGCTAGCTATAATTCAAACAAAACAGAAAAACTCGCTCTGGAAAATAGGGAAGGGAAAGTGGAATGGAAACTCGAACTCGATTGAGGAAAAAAAAATGAAAACAAATTTTTTTCACAACTCGAGTTTAATGTTGCTAGATAAGCTTTATTTTTCTACCACTTTAATAATAATGATTTTTAGGACCAGATTTTTTTAGGGCGCTTGGTTTAATTATATGATTAAGGGAATGATTTGTATTACAAAAACATAATATTTCAGGTAAATTGACTAAAATTTTGCTTATTAATATTCATTATTACAAAGCATTCCAAATAATACATAATCCAGAAAATGTTATAAAAATAGTACGATAGTACAATTTTTTTTGTAATGGTATCACTGTTAATGGTGGAAAAGCGGCAAGAGTAGTCGTCATTACGAATTAATTGTGGAAATATTATGAAAAACAAGTGAAAATGGATAATGTATTAAATTCTAAAATAGACAAACAAACCATCTACGATATTTACCGAGCATGCCGGCTGTGCGGTGCCGGGGCTGGCTACAAAATGCCCATAATTCAGAATGTTGTAGATCTGGATTCTAACGGGATTGAATTAAAGCAGAAAATACGCGGTTGCGTTAAAATTGAGGTATGTAACGTTAATAATTACTAATACATAACATTAATATTTAACTTAATTAAAAAGTGAATATTGTAATTGACAAATAAATTAAAATAGTAACTTAATTATAGTTGCAGTCAATAATTAAGACTTTTATTTCAGTTTTGCTAAAAAGTAGGTTATGTTCATTATGTTGTCAAACAATAATTCTTATTTCTTATTTTGTTGGATGTGTTATTTCGTCGTTCGTAATTATTCATTGATTCATAATTTTAATATTTCGCCGAGGCACACTTGCCGTATGGAAAGAAATTTTATTTTACTGACTATACAGTCTTATTAAAGATTTGAATAGATATCTAAATTGTGCAATAAGCATTTTCCACCATTATGTAGGCATAATAATTAGTCTAATTAGAACTGTCCTTCTGTGTTTTTAAAATGCTTTTATTAGCTTCACTTGTAACGATGTATGTCAGAAAATCTTGGAATATTAATTTCACCTACTTCCCGGTCTTTAATTAGGATGAAATTTTGCACTCCCTCTGAGTTCTGATGACAATACATGACTAGCTAATAAACTTCATTATTATTATTATTATTAGTCCTAAATGTACACTTGAGTTTTTGTTGTATGAGTGGTGTGCTTGGTGGAGTGCCCACTGCACATGAGAGGGCTCTAGGAACAACAAAGCTTATAATCGAGAGACTGATCTCAGATGAGACAAATACAAAAAGAAATGCACCTACTAATTACTTTTGTATTTTTAAAATATGTACTTATATTTATATGATACTGATATCCAAAATGATTCCAGGTACACTCAGACGACAAAATGCCACCGCTGATATGCGAGCTTTGCGTCGACAAAGTGAACGACTTCTACGAATTCATGGAGATGTGCCAGCAGACGAACAAGAGGACGCGGCAGAGGCTCGGGCTGCCTCCACAGTCCACTGGAAAAGTGAGAAATAGCAAATATGTATGTAGTGCCATTTTTTTTTCTTATAATGGTGGTGGGACTTTTGGTTACTTTGCAATGTAAGAGATTTTCTTTTAAAAATTTTAATTTTTTCATGCTTTATAAGTTGGCACGCAGCCCACAAAATTGTCATTCTGGTCTATTCGATTGAGGAATATTTAACCAAGAATTTCACTCAATCTGTTTTCACCTAGTAGAGGCTAATTTAAAGTATATGGTGCCATGCAACCAGGGAGCTCTGTAACCGAAACCGAAACTATAGGATATCCAATTTTTAAAAATATACGTAACGAATCCGAAATAAAAGTTCTGGGTAGTATCGGAGAGGGGTGGATCCTAATTGAGACACGTTATGGCCGACACACAAGCCGCGCGCATTATTATGATTGTTTGTTTTCTTCTTTTGTCTTATCAGACTCGTAACAAACTTGTGAGCATTTTTTTATATTAAATCATAGTTCGACAACTTGAAACAAAAGTGTTGTGATGCGGAATTTTACTTCAAATCCCTAAAAATCTAATATCCGTGGCCGAAATTACCCGAAATTAACTTATAATACGAAATAATTTCATATCCGTAACCAGTATAATAATCATTCTTATATCTGTACGGATTAATTTGGCCGTATCTGAAATTTCATATCCGTAACATCCCTGCATGGAACTCCATAAACCAGGAACTACAAAGCATAATACTTTTTGCCTCAAGGATATTAAGTCTGACGTTGTTCTCTCCGATGCAGGATTCAGGAGACTGCATCCTCGGAGTCACGGAGCAGGTGTATGGCAACGACGATTCAGATGAGCCCCTGTCTGGCTCGAGGAGGACGAAGGCCGAGCCTAAAGTTGTTATTAAGGTACTTACTTACTTACTACTTACTATGCTGGCTCAGCGATCCGAAATGGGTCTTGGCCTCCGACGTCAAAGCTCGCCATTTTCTTCGGTCCTGTGCCAATTCCGCCCAATCATGCACGTTTAGTGCCTTGAGGTCCTTGGCGACTTCGTCCCTCCAGCGATATCTCGGACGACCCACAGGACGGCGTCCTGTTGGTCGTCCAATAGTCCTGTTGGTCGTCAATTGTTTATTAAGATGTTTATTGTGATGTTATTAAGGTAGGTCATCACTAATGAATAAAGGAATACGCTGGGATGATGATCATCCCAGCGTATTCCCGATTGCATCCAGTATGCAGCTCAGGGTCCGCTTCGACTATGATCCTAGATTTGACAAGCCTGGTTATTACAATGGAGCGATTGCCATCTGACATCCGTAATCCTTACAAGGGAAACCAGACCTACTTGGACGTGCCTTCCGAAGCACGGAATCATCATTCCTTTCAGACATTCAGGTCATTCAAGCCTGCAGTGTCCTAACCAAACTGGAAACAATCAATGGAATAAGGTAGGTATTTTATAAAAAATAATAAATAAATATCAGACAACATTGCATACATAAATTGAAGTGTCTGTAAGTGGTGAAAGCACTTATGTTATGGGTATCAGATACAACAAACGTTCCTCAAAACATCAGGACTCAGGAAAAAACATAAACGTAGTGGCGATTGACAAGCCAATCCAAAATAGAATTGGCTAAATCATAACGTAAAATGCATCATGGTGGAAATGGATTTTTATAATATTAACACTAAATAATGGTGGAAAATAGGCTTAAAAAAAATACTGTTTTTCTATAGTTCTATACTAATATTATAAAGAGAAAAGATTTGATTGTTTGTTTGTTTGTATTGAATGGGCTCCGAAACGACTGAACCGATTTGAATAATTCTTTCACTGTTGTAAAGCTACACTATCCCCCGGTGACATAGGGTACTTTTATCCCAGAAATGGGGGAAGGGGGAATATTTAAAAAAAGATATACGCGCGGGTGAAACTGCGGAGGCGGCCGCTAGTCTTACCATAAATCTGGAGTTTGCTGTGATTGTTTATTTATTTATTTATTTATTTATTTATTTATTTATTTATTATATATTGTTATAGTTAGTTCTCATTTCAAATCTAGATTTTTTTTGTTCTCATTTCAAATCTAGATTTTTTTATTATTATTATGAGTCTATAATGTCCCGCGTTTTGGTCTGCCGCGTGGTCGGGTCCTGTTTGAAGGTATCCTCTCTGTGGAGATTTTGGCCCAAAGTTGTTCGGGCATGCGACAGACATGACCAGCCATTTTTGATGTGACTAATTTTTATTTGTCGGCAGGTGGAGAAAGATGACAAAGAGTACCGTGACTCCCGCCCGGATAGAAGCTCCCGGGCGGAGGCCGGCCGCGGAGCGCGCGTGGACCGAGACCGGCACAGGCCCGGCCGCGTGGCCCGGACAAGAGACAACAGGTGAGATGAGAGGAAACTAAAGTTGACAACTCGAGCGCAGTGCACTGCCCTAACTCAGTTGAGTCAACTCAGTTGTGTCAGCCCAATTGAGTCAACACCGTTGTGTGTCGACTCAGTTGTGTCAACTCATTAGTGTTAACTCAGTTGAGTGTCAACTCAGTTCAGTTAACTCAATTGGGTTAGAAGGTATCGTGACTCCCGCCCGGACAGAAGCTCCCGGGCGGAGACCGGCTGTGACAGAGCCCGCGTAGCCCGGACAAGAGACAGCAGGTGAGATATCATATAGCCCGACCATTAAAATAAAAAACCTCGTCATACTGCAGAAATATATATATTGGAACTAATTTTTTCAAGTGGCAACAATCAAATAAAAAACAATAAGATGTCATTCAATAGTGCTGTCAGTCAAAGTGTGATGTCAATTGTCAACCGTGCCTTGTTACTATTAGATAATCTGAGCTATGAGTGAGTATAACCATTGCAACCAAGTGTTGCTATAACCATAGCTAAGGCGCCCCCAGAGCAGGTTTTTTATTTTCTTGGTCAGGCTATTCTTAACAGGATGATTGAATCAACTGATGTTTCAACTCAGTTGTATCAACTCAATTGAGTCAACTCGGTTGTGTGTCAACTTAGTTGTGTAAAACACATTTAAGTCAACTCAGTTGTGTCAACTCAGTTGTGTCAACTCAGTTGTGTCAACTCAGTTGTGTCAACTCAGTTGTGTAAACTCAGTTGTGTCAACTCAGTTGTGACAACTCAGTTGTGTCAACTCAGTTGTGTCAACTCAGTTGCGCCAACTCAATTTCTTCAACAACATTGAGCCAACACAATTATTTCATTTTTTTAAGATTGCGTAAATTTTAGACGACCTAACTATCTATCTATCTACCAGATCGTCTCGTACTACGAGGGCGGGCGGGTCTCGGTCGCGTAGTAGCACGCCCAGTCCTCTCACATCGCCTCGCCTTACAAGAAATGCGGTCGCTTCTAAGGAGGAGAATATATCTCTTAGCAGTCTTCGGGTGAGTGTTATTGGTGTTCTTATGAAAGAGATTCGAACCCACGACCACTAGAATGAAATTTAAAATTAATTAATTAATGAATAAATTATTATTTAAATTAATGATGATGATTAATTAATAAAAGAATGAACTTATAAAATAACAAGAGGCTGGATGATAGTGTTGCCCAAGTATTGATAGTCTCGCTATCGATAGTTGACCTTGAAAAATAGTATCAATATCGATAGTATAGTATCGATACTATTGATAGTATCGATAGTATCGATACTATCGAAACTCCATATTAAAAATCCATCAATATCATTCACACAGTGTCATCTAGCCCCAAACTAAGTGTACTATAGGTGTCAGACTATCGATAAACATTTCTCTTATAGATACTTTTTTTAACAGCAACAAGCGAAGAAGTCGACAACTCCCAGTGTGTCGCCGAAATCTATATTGAAAAAGGACAATAAGGTAATTTGAAGATTTAGTTGTTTTTTTTTATGTTAAAGGGAGGCAAACAAACAGTTGTTATACAGACCTCGGCAAACGTCTTGAATATCGGGCGGGGATTGCGTAGAACACGAATTTTAGCACGCCTGCGCGCTATTGGTCAGAAGCATACCTCTGACCAGTAGCGCGCGCGGGCGTTCGGGAGATTCGCGCGCGCTATTGGTCACACGCAAGTGCACATGCGCGAACTTTTCCCCTCCCCATCGACCGATGGTCAACATGTTTGCCGGTACCTGTACCTGATGGTAAGTGATCACTGCCGCCTATAGACACCTGCGAGTAGATTCCACATTCAATAATCTAATCATACATACTCGTCCTTAAAGTACAGTCAAAAGCACGTCAGACGTAACACTTTGGACTTTGTACCGCTCTTATGTCGGAGGCATAAGCGCTATTATCGAACTGCAAGTGTTTACCGTGATGTGCTGTTGACCTACTACTACTTACTTACCAAATACATAGTTTATGAATGTAAATATATAGCCCATGATTATAAATATGTACGTCTGTTTTACAGAGCGAAGAAACGAGTAGATCGAAACGCTCAAGAGATCCGCCAGCAAAACAAGAAGTGCCGCAGAAGAAGGTTAAGTAAGTACATGTTTGACAACTCATTTGATGCAATGGTTACAAAGTCAGCTAGAGAAATGACTGGGTATATGAGACCTAATAACTGTCGTCTCGGTGTAGCGGGCGCAGGGCGGTGCCGGACAGTAACTGCTTAGTTACTGTTTGGCACTGAACTGTCTAAGGGCAGACGTGGCGCTTACCATCAGGTGTACGATCTGCGCGTCTTGTTACACATTGCAATAAAAAAAAAATTACGCCAGAAATCATGTGGGTTTGAATGCCGCAGGTGCTGGGAGCGAACCCGCGACCTCTGGTGTAATAGTTGTGTAACAAGAAGAATGCGTTATTTTTTTTTACTTTTAAGTAGAGTCCGAACTACTCCGAACCGATCGATCCATAATTTCGGCCGATGTTCGAACATTTTTTGGACTTCGTCCCTAACTTCGGTTTCGGCTAAATTCGGCTCAGGCTTTGGCCGAAGCTGAAGGTTTCAAAGTGGCCACAAGCAGTTGAATTTGAAAAAAGAAATTTTTAAAATTTTTATTTGACTAATTAATATTGTTAATATTTCCCCCCAGGTTAGCCGTCCCCCCGTCCCCCAAGTCGGCCAAGGCCCCCCGGCGGTCCCCCCCGCCGGCGCAGCACGAGTGTCGCATCTGCGACCGCTCCCACGCCACCTCGCAGGCACTCGCCAATCATATGAGGTCGCATACCGTGGGATATACTAATGTCAAGTAAGTAATAGCTAAATGATAACTATCGTATTAAAAGACGAATCAAAGTATTACTTGAGTCTAAAATATTACTTAAATAAACGTAATTTAATTTTTTTAATACAAAATTAGTACTTAAACATTTCGCAGTTATAAGTCTATAGAGTCTTTTTTGTAGGTTGTAGAGTAATTTTCAATTTCTTAGAATTTTCAACATAACGCCTGCAACTTTATTCTTAGCAATGACACAAGTCAAAATTCGAGCAAAAATCAAACATATTGCTTTGAAAAAAGTAACAGGCGTTATGTTTGAAATTCTTAAAATATACAATTTACAGATTCTATAAACTTGTCCTTGCTATTATGTTTAACTATTTTCATATTCAAATCGTCGTTAACGTTTTAGGCAATTGGTAAACCCATGAATGGTCACGCGGTCCTGACGTCAGAATGGCGGACCATTTTAAAACTTCGATATGAAAGTACCAAATAGTACTAATTGGAATATAAATGAGTTGATTTACCTCCCCAGGTTATCCTGCAACCCGTGCCAGCTGTGGTTCCCGTCAGCCGACGCGGCGGCCACCCATCACCGGAACCACAAGACGAAGCGGCGCCCGTACCGCTGTCGGCGCTGCGAAGTCCGGTTCACACAGCTGCAACTATATGACGAGTGAGTCAAAGTGTTGGTGTTAGGGCTTTTTCAGAGTCCGACTGGCTAGCTACCACCCCCACAGGTGAAATCTGCCGCCATAACAGCTCTGGCTGTGTTCCGGCAATATTAATGTGGGAGCCAGTACACTTGAAATCAGAGGCTCGAAGATCGGATTAGTCTTTGTCTAGCAGCACATTGAGCGAGGCTTCTAGGTGAAGCGTCTCTCAATGGAATAGGCCGCAGTGGCCGCTCACCATCAGGAGGGCTGCGTGTCTGCCAACTGAACTAGTATAAAAAAAAAACTTTATTGCACAATCAAGAGTATAAAATGCGGAATTAAATCTCGCAGGGTGATTGTTCCAGTTTGGTAAATTTTCATCAGAAGAATTTTTATCTTAAAATTTTTTTGTGTTTTATAGTATTCCGTTTTAGTGGCAATATATAAAAATCAATTCCTCAAATAGATTTAAATAAAAATATGATATTTTATATCAAAGTAAGTAAGTAAGTATTATCAGACAAGTCTTCATAGTAAAAAAAAAACTATTTATTAGAAAAATTTCTATGATAAAAAAATAAATAATTACATCATTAGGTATAAGATAGAAAAAATATAAATAGGCTACATTAATATTTTAATACCTTTTTAAAGTCAATAAATTATTGAATATAATAAGTTAATAATTTTTTTTTACTCCTAGGCACATAGAGAACGACCAGTGCATCCCAATGGTGGAGGTGGCGGACGTGAAATGCCAAGTCTGCTGGAAGCTGTTCCCCACCGGCAACCTGCACGACGCCCACAAGTGTGGGGGGGTGGACGCCAGACCTGGGGGTGAGTAACCATAGCCAAGGTGATGGATGAGCCATAGAGCACTTACTAAGTGAAATTACTAGGTATATGAGACCTAATCGAGGCGCTCGTGGTGCAGCTGTGACAGTGGTTCGTTAGCGATAACGAAGTCAAGCTACCTACGCCGCGGTCGGTTAATGGATGGGTGACCATTCTGACCACATTTAGTGACATTTATTTCGAGCGTCTCCATTAGTTCAGTCGTCAAGCCTAGTCAGAGGCAATTTGGCGGCTTGATAACATCTGACATTAAGGTTGGTCACTTGCCTTACGCACCCCTCCACCAACCCGCACTAGGCCAGCGTGGTGGAGTATGGCCCACACTATCTCACAATTGAGATGAGGCCTGTGTCCCAGCAGTGGGAACGTATATAGGCTGATGATGATGAGAGCTAATAACTGTCGTCTCGGTGTAGCGTGCGCAGGGCGGTGCCGGACAGTAACTGCTTAGTTACTGTTTGGCACTGAACTGTCTAAGGGCAGACGTGGCGCTTACCATCAGGTGTACGATCTGCTCGTCTTGTTACACAGTGCAATAAAAAAGTAGAGTTGCCTTATTTGGTCACTGGAAGCTGTTCCCCACCGGGAACCTGCTGTCCGCCCAAAAGGGGGGGAGGGGGGGGTGGACGCTTGACCTGGAGGTAAGTACCAGCGTGAGAGATGGATTGTGTCTTTTTATTCTAGTTCAGTTGGCAGACAGGCACGCAGCCACTGATCTCTATGACACTGGATGGGCGATTGTCACCAAATGTTTGATCCGATTTGAAAATCGCCATGTTGGCGCTGAGAGCAGTAGTTAGTGTACTTGGAACTAATAATAGTACTGACTTTCGCAGATAAACTTCGATAATGCTGTCATTGTCAATGTCAATGGCTGTCCATTTGACTCATGTTCTGAGCCATTTGAAGTCATTTTAGTTCCCAGTACACTATACTCCATAAAACGTAACATGATTAGAATGACAGCTGTCAAAGTGTTGTGGCTCTCTCGCTCGCTCTCAATAATCCTCTATCGATGTGTCTCATTTCTAAGATTTTATTTTTTTTGTAGAGTGAGACACACCGATAGAGGTTTATTGAGAGCGAGCGAGAGACCCACAACACTTTGACAGCTGTCATTCTAATCATGTTACGTTTTATGGAGTATAATGGGGGGCGCTTCAAATCGACATAAAAATAGCTGTCATTTCAATGTCTATAGCCACTCCAGCGTAATGCGCCGCGCGTATTATAATGGACCTCAGTGCACGCAGCCCACCTGATGGTAAGCGGTCACTGCGGCCTATTCCATTGAGGGTCACTTCACCAGAAAGCGTCGCTTAGTGTGCTGCCAGACTGTAGGCTCATCTGATCTTCGACTCTTCTAGTTATTTGCAAAGATTTCCGAATTGCTACTACAGGTGAAATCTGCCGCCATAACAGCTCTGGCTGTGTTCCGACAATATTAATGTGAGACCCAGTACACTTGAAATCAAAGAAAAAAGAAAACATTTGACGAGCCATTTGGTGTAATGGTCGAGAAGTCGGCTATTACACCAAAGGTCGCGGGTTCGATCCCCGCACGGTACAAACATTTGTGTGCATGAACATGTCTGTTTGTATCGGTCTGGGTGTTTCTATGTATAATATGTATGTATTTACAAAAAAGTATATACGTAATGTATATCCGTTGTCTAGCACCCATAGCACAAGCTAATGCTTACTTTGGGGCTAGATGGCGCTGTGTGAATAATGTCCAGAGATATTTATTTATTCATTTATTTAACTTATATTTCCTTTATTTATTTATTTATTATTTATTTGTTTTAGGAAAGTGTGTGAAATGTAAACGTGCCTACGGGCTACTAAAGAACTTGAAGAAGCATGAAGAAACCTGCAACTATAAGAGAAAAGGTGAGTTTTGTTTCGATTTACTTTTTGTGTACATACACACAGTAGCGTAGCGATGGGGGGACGATCCGCCCCGGGCGGCACTTTTTAGGGGGCGGCAAAATTTTCTGAAGGAGCAAAAAAAAAAGAAAAAAGGGGCGGCAGAATTGTAAAAAAGGGCGGCAGAATCGTCGTCCGCCCCGTGGGCTGCTTTGCCAATTGGAGGAGCAAAAAAAAAAGGGCGGAAGAATTGTCTTCCACCCCGGGCGGCTGATACCTACGGTACGCCACTGTATACACACTAACATATTAGTGGAAACCCCATCACAGTATTAACCAATTAAACTATTGTATTTCCAAAATAGCTCGATACGTATGACAGCTGTCATGACAAGTACACTGGTAATGCGGTGCAGTCGATTCCCGATTATACTAACACCGATTTTGAATCGAAAAAATTGATTTTTACCTATTTTCAATCAAATATGATTCTATAGTTTGTAATATCTAGGATGATACCTGCGACATATGTCACAGTGATATTTCTAGAGACGTCGAGTTCGTTTCTTAGCGGATGCCTACGTCATAACATCTACCTGCATGCCAAATTTCAGCACGATCCGTCCAGTGGTTTGGGCTGTGCGTTGATAGATATCTATGTCAGTCAGTCAGTCAATCACCTTTGAGTTATGTACGTGTTATTTTAAATGCGCAAAACCTCAGACACCCCAAATGGTTTTTAATATAATTTACCTAATGGTGAAGGAAAAAACAATATTAAAAAAACTTAAAAGATTTTATGAGCTGTTTTAGTTTTACTGGCAATTATGATCGTTTCTTATTGCGTCTTTTGAAAAATGTGACCTATATTAAAAAGTGGTTTAATGGAGTCTACTCGTTGTTCTGATCAAACTATTTTCAGGTTTTGCGCATTTAAATTAACACGTTGTATAAATATAGATTATGATAGGTGGTACCACATGTGCTTATTCCATGTAAATAAATACTTTGTCTTTTTCCTCAGGTGAGGCTAAGGTGGATCCCAAAGTGCTGGCTCGTCTTCGACCGGCGAAAATCCAGTTGACGCGCTGCGATGCCCTACTGGCGAGCGAGAAAGATGGACATTACGACGTCTCGAATATACCACAGGTTAGTAGTGTTTGCGACAAGTTTATTAAAGTTAAGGTGGGTCTATGCTTACGAGCCGAGCACGAGCCGCGCACGAGCGGAGCACGAGCCGATCCAAAACTCGTGTACTGTGGACCGACTTGGAGCCTCGAACGAGCGCGCGAGAGCATTCGGCTCGTGTTCGACTGTGCTCCGCCCGTAGACAGAGAAAACTATAGACGAATTGATAGTATCTATCGCATTCACACAAGAAAAAGAGGACGATACGGATAGACCATGTAATAGAAAGAGATAGAACTATACAATTTTTTGTCTCGCACCGTGTGCCGGTTTTTCTACTAGCTGTCTATAGTTTTCTCTGTCGACGGCTCCGCCTAATGTCGGGTTTTTGACGAACACAAAGAGGTTTGCATCGCGCTCGCAGTGCAGGCTCGTTGTGCGTCCACACTTGTCACGCGACGCTCGTGCTCCGCTCGTGCGCCGCTCGTGCTCGGCTCGTAAGCATAAACCACCTTAAAGGTGGTTCGGAGACACAAATAAGACAACGGCTTACATCTGACTACTTTTAATATATGAACAATATATTATACAGCGTGGAATTTTAGTCGTTGTTTTCCCGCAGTAAAATGATTCTATCTTAGTAGTAAAATAGATTAATAAAGTTTTTTTTTAGTTAAATCAAAAGTTTTACGATTATGATAGACGAAACTCGATCCAATAGTATTAGCTGCGTCGCGGACGGTCACCGGCTGGGATCATTGCCCTTCGCGTTTATCAAAAAAATGATTTTTTACTATTTAATCACATTTGGTTCCTATTTTCCCATCAAACTTTGTAAAAAAAATTCAAAAAAAAATAAAATAAAAAAATAAGTAAAAAAAGAATTGCATAAATCGGTAGTACTACTGAAGGTGAAGCGTTCTGCTGCGGGAAAACAACGACTAAAAACACGCAGTATACTCTCGCTAAATATGTCATACATAGGTAGATTTATCTATCACAGTATAAGTATCAGCCTATTAATGTCCCACTGCAGGGCAAAGGCCTCCATCTTTGAAATCAAGTCATCGCTACAATGATGGGTACTGGCTTAATCACCACGCTTGCCATATGCGGATTGGTGATCACTAACCCGAGCTGTGTCCGAAACAACCGACACAAAGTTAGCTCGACCCGGGAATTGAACCCAGGGCCCACGAGATCTCGGCCCGGTATACCACTAGGCCATCGAGGCGTTTATCCACGGGTACCTTCGATTATTTAATAGTATTTATGTGGCTGTTGCATAATGAGGGTCATTAAAATACGAATGTGGTATACGATAATATGTCTATTTTATAGTCTGGATCGATGAGCAAAGTTAGTACTTAGTACAAAATCATGTCATAATTTGTAGGTCAATTTGAATAAAATACATTTTAAGAAGACGTTCGAAATTTGAACGTAATTAAGGTATCGGTTACCGATACTAAAATGTAAACATTTTAGTATCGGTTACCGATGTTAAAATGTAAACATTAAGATGCAGCCACAGATACTCATATCAAAATATAGGGCGTTTGCTCATCGATAAAACGTTCGAAATTTGAACGTAATTAAGGTATTGGTTACCGATACTAAAATGTAATCATTAAGATGCAGCCACAGATACTCATATCTAAATGTAGGGCGTTTGCTCATCGATCCTGACTATAAAATAGACATATTAGGGTATGGATGTATGTAGATCAGAGGCGGATTAAACGTTGAGAGCGCCATAGGCAAGCATCTCATCGGCGCCCCTATATTTATAAAAATAACTCGTATACTATAGTTTGACCGAAACCGTACCTTAGGTACCGAACCTTAGGAAAACGCGGTGAGATGGAGGCCAAAGAAAAAAGAGCATAAGTTTACATGAAATCGATATTGTAGGACAGATTTTACGAATTCACGAAGACAGAGGACGGTAGAGTAGTCACGTCACACCAGAGCTTTTGGCTGAGATTGAAAACTTTTATGGGCAGCGTTACTCGACGACACGAACACCGTCACTGAGGCCACGGATTGTAGAGCCAAATTGACCCGACACTACACTGAAGATAATCAAGACGTCAGCCTTTAAAAAATCAGTGTAGCTCTGAAACAGCTTAAAAACAACAAGGCGCCGGGGGATGACGGAGTTACAGCGGAGCTTCTAAAGGCAGGAGGCCGACCGGTCCTGAAAGCTCTCCAGAGGTTGTTCGACTCCGTTATTCTCGAGGGCAAAACGCCAACAGCATGGCACAGGGGCGTGGTGAAGCCGTTCTTCAAAAAGGGCAATAGGACGCAGCTGAAGAACTACAGACCCATCACGCTACTGAGTCATGTTTACAAGCTGTTTTCTAGAGTTATAACGAACCGTCTCGTACGTAGGTTTGATGACTTTCAGCCTCCCGAACAAGCCGGATTCCGTAAAGGCTTTAGTACCATAGACCACATGCACACGCTGCGGCAGATTTATATACAAAAGTCCGAAGAAATAATCTCCCATTATGCTTAGCGTTTGTGGACTATGAAAAGCCTTTGATTCTGTCGAGACATTGGCCGAGCTTCGGTCACTCCAAAGGTGCCAAATAGACTCCCGATACATACAAGTGTTGCAATCGCTGTACGAAAACGCCACCATGTCAGTCCGCCTCCAGGACCAGAAGACAAAACCCATTCGGTTCCAGCGGGGTGTGAGACAGGGCGATGTTATATCGCCGAAACTGTTCACTACATACTCTGTTGGAGGACGTGTTTAAGCTTCTGGACTGGAGAGAACTTGGCATCAACATAAACGGCGAGTATATGACGCACCTTCGCTTTGCGGATGATATCGTAGTCATGGCTGAGTCCTTGGAAGTACCTAGGCATATTGCTCAACTATCTCAGTAGAGTGTCTCAACAAGTGGGTCTTAAAATGAACAAGGAAAAGACTAAAATCATCTCGAACTCCCATGTCGTACCCACTCCTGTAAAAGTTGGGGACTCAACACTGGAAGTTGTAGATAAGTACTACCTACTACTGGGACAACAAGTCCAACTTGGTAAGTCCAACCTCCAGAAAGAGGTCGATCGACGAATCCAACTCGGCTGGGCAGCGTTTGGGAAGCTACGCAGCGTTTTCTCGGCCCGACTACTGCAGTGCCTCAAGACGAAAGTCTTTGATATGTGTGTGTTGCCAGTGATGACTTAAAAAAACGCTAAAATCGCGCAAAGGGCAATGGAGCGAGGGCTATGCTTGGAGTCTCCCTGCGTGATCGCATCAGAAATGATGAGATCCGCAGAAGGACCAAGGTCACCGACATTGCCTGAAGAATTGCAAGCCTTAAGTGGCAGGGACACATTGCAAAGAGGTCTGACGGCCGTTGGGGCGGAAAGGTCCTCGAGTGGCCTAGTACCGGGAAACGCAGCTGTGGTAGGCCTCCCACAAGGTGGACCGATAAATCCATAAAGATCGCCGGAATCCACTGGATGCGGGTGGCGCAGGCAGGACCGATCGGTTTGGAGATCCTTGGGGGAGGCCTATGTCCAGCTGTGGACGTCGTTTGGCTGAAATGATGATGATGACTTAATTCAACCTCGATAGTATTGATAGTGGTCTAGGTGTCTGCCGTAAGCGCAAAAGGTCCCGGATTTCGTTCTCGGTCGGGCAAACTTGGGAAACGAACGTCGTCGTCGTGAATTAAAATTGTCTGGCGCATTCGTTCGCGCCTGACCGCTTAGCTTCCGCCCCCGCACCACACTCTCGTCCCCGCAATTTTAGAAGCAGGAACGTCCGATATTCGCTTACAGCCGACGCGACGAACATTGCAGTCGTATCTTTCCAACTTCAATCAGAGATCATATGCCATCGACGAGGTTGTTTGTAGGCGTAAGTTTTAGCCAGTCCCATCTGTGAAATTTATCTTTTTGTAAGCAAAAATAATAGTTTTTATTGTTTAAGTAGGTGGCTTACTTACTGGCGCAATTAATTTTTTGCAATATTGTATATTTTTTCTTTATTTTACAATTCTGCCCGCGCGCCCCTTTGTACCGTCGCGCCCCTAGGCACATGCCTACTTTGCCTTTAGGATAATCCGCCTCTGATGTAGATAAATGGGATTTTTAAATCTGAAATATAATGTTTTGTTTTAGGGTTTCGACGTTGACCCAAGCTCCATATACCCGTACCGAAGAGTGCCCATGGTGAGCATCAAGGCTGAGCTGGCGGATCTGTCTGATGACGAGGATCTGCTGCACTGGGACAGCGACTCCAGCTGCGACCTGGGGCCTAGGACAGGTATACTGCTCTCTCTCTCCTTAATCTCTCTTCCCACTCTATCGTTACCTCTTCCCCCTCTTTCTCTCCCCCCCTCTATATCTCTATCTCTTTTCCCTCTAGCTCTCTCTTCCCCCTCTATCTCTATCTCTTTTCCCTCTAGCTCTCTCTTCCCCCTCTATCTCTATCTCTTTTCCCTCTAGCTCTCTCTCTCTCTTTTCCCTCTAGCTCTCTCTCTCTCTTTTCCCTCTAGCTCTCTCTTCCCCCTCTATCTCTATTTATTACTTCCCCTCTCTCTCTCTTTTTTTTTAAATTGAAATATCCGTAGACCCTGTTGATGTGTGTATATCCTCCCTTCATTAATAAAGAATATTTTGATATTGATTAAGTAAATTTTTACTCCGAAAAAATTATGGATCCATGTGATATTATAACTATTTTCCTAATGATGTATTTTTCTTTTACAGTGGACTCACTGACCACCTTGTCTCTCAAGACAATATTCTCTAAGAAGTTACTCGGTAAAGTCCCGAGAAAACGGAGGAGAGTCCAAACAGAGAAGAGCGTCTTCGACTCTATGGTCGAAGACTTCGACAACGACTTCAGGACGGGCATAGACAACATCATAGACAACCTAGGCAACGATGATAACGCTTCAGTGAACAGTGAATCTCTGCTTTGTAATGATGTTGTTGAAAATAATGTTAAAAACGATTTTAATGATGATAGACAAATTAAAATCAAAGATGTAGAAAATAATGTTAGTGATAAAAAGGTGGTAGAAAAGGATAAAGATAGTTTTAGTACTGATTGTGAAACGGATGCGGAAGATGATAAAGATTCTAAAAGTAAAGACAAATTAGATGTAGGTAGGGTAAATAGTAGTAATGAAAGTGTAACGGAACGTACAAAAAATAATGATATTGATGTAAGCAATACCGTTAGTGACTTAGATAGTCATAAAGATAATTTAGATGATTCTAGAGATAGTAACGATAGTTCTAATAAGAATACGGACATAACGACAAACGGAGAAGTTAACAGTGAAGATTTAAATGACGCAGATAATATAAATAAAAGTAATGATTCAGGAAACTGTTTTGGTGAAAGTAATGAAAAGTTAGAAAGAAATAAAGATGGTTCACATGAAAGTATTGATGAAGGTAATGAACATAACATAGAAAGAAATGAAAAGTTGGAAAAAACTAAAGGTCAGCCACATGAAAGTGTTGGTGAAGGTAATGAAAATAACATAGATAGTAGTGAAAAGTTAGAAAGAAATAAAGATGATTCACATGAAAGTATTGGTGAAATTACTGAACAAAACAAAGAAAGTAATGAAAAGTTAGACCAAAATAAAGAAGATCCACCTGAAATTATTGGTGAAGGTAATGAACATAACATACAAAGTAATGAAAAGTTAGACCAAAATAAAGATCAGCCACATGAAAGTGTTGATGAAGGTAATGAACATAAAATTGAAATTACTAAAAAGCTAGAAAGAAATAAAGATGATTCAGAAAAATGTATTGGTGAAAGTAATGAACATAAAGAAAGTAATGAAAAGTCACAAACAAATAATGAATGTGAAGGTAAAGACGCCAGTGAAGAAAATACTGTAAACAATATTTCAAGTAACGAAAGGCGGACTGAAAATATTGACAATGATGTTACTAACGAAAATGGTGAAAACAGTAAACAAATTGCTAATAATGATGAAATTGTTGAAAACTACGAGAAAGAACCAGTTAAAAATGATGTCAGAAATACTCAAGACGATAACGAGTCTATTTGCAATGACATTGAAAATAAAATCAATGATTTGATAGCTTTACGAAATAATACTGGTCATTGGCCAGCAAATAACGTTGGTGATACTGAAAATAATGACAACAGCAAGACTGAAAATAATGATTGGTCTGAAGTTAATAGTATTGACGCTGCGATTAATGATAAAAGCTGTCACAGTGCTAATGATGATTGGTCAGATATTAACAGTGCTGATGATAATGATAATGATCGAAATGCGACTGAAAATAATGACGTTGAAAAGGACAAGATAAGTCTTGAAGATTTACTTTCTCCTAGAGATCCAGAAATTAAATCTATGGATCTAGATAGTATTTCTGATGAGGAATTTGATTTTGATGCGTAGCGTTACACAAACTGACAGTATGACTATTGGTATAAATATATACCGCTTTTTCTTTTTATTTAAAACTAAAGATTTTTTTCCTATTTTGAAATAATATGAGAACATTTTTTTTAAAACCATTTTTTGTTGTCATGGTATCAAACAACAAAAAATACTATTTGATTCAAATGCTATTAGGATACGACCTCTTGGAGTTGCGTGACGCGACAGTGATGAGTTACACACACACAGATAAATAATGCGTTGCTATTGGTTGCTAACGTTACGGACAAGCGCAGTTGACGTCATTTTTCGCTCAATTCCAAAAGGTATTTATCCTATTTTATTGGCATTTGAATCGGATAATACGTTTTTTTTGTATAGATGTAAATAAATACGTATAAACTTTACTCTGGGATCAGATAAATTTAATTATTGGTTAATTTTAGTTATTTTTAATCACGTAAATATCAAATACTACTGTTAAATTTAAGTTAAATGATATAAGAAGTAGGTTTTTTTTACTGAATTTTGCTAAATTCTGATTGTTGTTTACCGTTGAATTATGGCAGTGATGATAATTAAATGTATGATTATCTTTTTATTGTTAATTATAATTATATTATGTTATTTAAAGAAATAAATATCTTGGTCACACACAGCACCATCTAGCCACGAACTAACCATAACTTGTACAGTCAAAAGCACGTCAGACGTAACACTTTGGACTTTGTACCACTCTTATGTCGGGGGCATAAGTGCTATTATCGAACTGCAAGTGTTTACCGTTATGTGCTGTTGACCGTACTATGTGGGTGCCAGGCAACGGGTTTTCGTTATTTTGGGTTTATGCTAAACGTGGTGGTAATCACCACGCTTACCAAAACACGCTTAGAGTATTTTTTTTTTAGTTTTAAACAAACAATTTGGTACTTAGGTACATTTAGGCTAAGAACTCAGGGCGATTTTTAATCGCGCCCGCAGCGGTAAGCCTGAGGCGCTGCGTAACCGGAGACACTTTGTTGCCGACACGACACACCAATGGGAGATTTTCTGACAGGCCATTTAAAAAAAAGAAAGGCTTCCAAAAGCTTCACTAGATGGCGTTGAACGAAGTATGTACATCTATTGTTACCTCTGGTTTTGTATCTAGGAGCCATAATCTTGACTCATTCTTCTTCTTCTTCATAATTAATGGCTTGCTTTGTGTTTTTTATTAACAATTCCGCCAATTATAATTTTTTCGGGAATGAAAATGACAACTGACGTAAACCAAACGTGCATATGTGTAGACGAGCCATTTGGTGTAATGGTTGAGAAGTCGGCTATTACACCAGAGGTCGCGGGTTCGGTCCCCGCACGGTACAAACATTTGTGTGCATGAACATGTCTGTTTGTATCGGTCTGGGTGTTTCTATGTATAATATGTATGTATTTACAAAAAAAAAAAGTATATAAGTAATGTTTATCCGTTGTCTGGCACCCATAGCACAAGCTAATGCTTAGTTTGGGGCTAGATGGCGCTGTGTGAATAATGTCCAGAGATATTTATTTATTATATTTATAGGTGGAACGGCGCCATCTATTGAGAACTAACAAAACGTGCTGTCAGAAAATCGCCCATTGTTACATTGTTGGACACAAAAAGTATTTACGTTTTCGCAGGGAGGGTTGATTTCATATTCACTGGTGGCTAGTATCCAACACAAAACCAAAAGTGTCCACTTAGCGCCTTAAGGCGAGTATAGATTACAACATTTACTTGTATCAGAACATCGAGCATTCGCCGTTTTTAAATTTACTCGAACCTTTCTTCGAACACGTCGCTCGGTGTTTTGTTACAGCCTTTTTAAAAACCAACGAGCTTATTGGTGTTACATTTCGACGAGCCTTTGCACGAGCAACGTCGGTCCGAAATTTCAAAGAAGAATGAACGCAGGTACAACGAAATGTTACGGGTAAATGCACACTCGCTGTAAGCATTTACCCGTAACAAAACGCCGAGCATTCGCACGAACGTTACATTACATGGAAATGTTGAGACTAACCGAGCATTTACCTGTATAGTACCATTCGTACGAACGTTACATTACACCAAAACGCTCGAGGAAATGTTGTAATCTATACTCACCTTTAGTTAAGAAATAAAGTGTACTATATAATATGTTAAGGGCTTACAAAGTTACTTTAGGTAAGCAATCTTGTAACTATTTTTACTGTCGATAGTTAAATATATCATTAAATAATATTATATTTCTTAATTTGTTGTTTTATTGAGATGAGGTACCGGCAAACTTGTTGAACATCGGTCGACGACGGAGAGGAAGAAAGTTCGCGCATGTGCACTTGCGCGTGACCAATAGCGTGCACGAATCATCGAGTTACAAGTACTACGTATAGAGAAGCTATACGGAACAAAAACTGTGTCGCAAATGATGACTGGACTGACTGATGTATTTGCTACAGCGGATGTCGTCTAACCAAACTATAAAACTTGCAGCGCTAGATTGCTTACAGAGTATATTTTTCTGGCGACCAAAACGTCGTAAGCGCCATGCAAAGCAAGGCGCTTACGCGTTTTGTTTGAAATGCCTATCTCATATATCTTGAATGAGTTGTTGCCGTAACCATGGTAACAATTTTTTGTTTGCGGTGTCGGTTCTATACGCTAATAATTGTAGTACGCTATTGGTCAGAGGTATGCTTCTGACCAATAGCGCGCAGGCATGTCAAAATTCGTGTTCTGATAGTCAAGAAGTTTGCCGGGGCCTGTACCAGAGCTGTTTCCCCTTCCCTCTCTATGTAAAAAATATGTACCTTCTCTTGACTATAAGCTCCCTTTTGTAGCCTATTTCAAAAGACATTTGGCAGACATGCACGCAGCCCACCTGATGGTAAGCAGTTGCTGCGACCTCTATTTAGGGACACTTCACCAGGAAGCGTCGTTCAATGTGCTGACAGACTGTGTGTGTGTGCTGCCTCAATGGAATAGGCCGCAGTGACCGCTTACCATCAGGTGGGGGCTGCGTGCCTGTCTGCCAACTGACATAGTATAAAAAACCGCCCATCTGATCATAAAGCCTTGATTTCAAGTGTACTGTCTCCCACATTAAGGTTGCCGGAACACAGCCAGAGCTGTTATGGCGGCAGGTTTCACCTGTGGGGGTGGTAGCTAGCCAGTCGGACTCGGAAAATGGGAATCGATCCACGGCGTCCGAGTTTTGTACCCGAGCGGCTTAGCCACTGTTCCACGGAGGCGGTACATTACTAAACTTTTTTTTAAAATACATAGTACATATTTTTATACATAGGAACACCCAGATATCTACACAGTCTGGTACATTTTAACGGTGTCTCTCATGAAAGCTGTGTTTACGTGACCCACTGAAGCCAACTTTGCGTCTACAGTTATCGACTATTTGCTAATAAGTAACGCTTCGACTGACACACATTATCCATTGCTTTAAATAAATTAGCTTGCATTATTAGCCTTCCGCCCGCGTTTTAACACGCGCGTAATTTCTTTTTTTAAATATGTCCCCCTTACCCCACATTTCCGGGATTAAAAGGTACCCTAAGTCACCGGGGGATAGTGTAGCTTTCCAACAGTGAAAGAATTATTCAAATCGGTTCAGTAGTTTCGGAGCCTAATTTCAATACAAACAAACAATCAAATCTTTCCTCTTTATAATATTCTTCTTACTTCACTTCAGATTACCTGTTGTTTGGGTTATTTTTAATAATTATTTCTTTTTAATTGTTGTAACACGTTTGTCTTTCTTTCAACAGTATTTATGTAAAAGCTAGTAGTGGAACATTATAGGCTAATGTATTACTTAAGATTTTAAAAATGTATTTATAAGTATTATAACATGCTGTATGTTTCCTTTAATAATAAAAATAAAAAATAAAATAAAATAGAATATTAGTTTATAAAAGTATGTATGTATAGATTTTATATTAGTATAGAAGTATATGTTAACTGCCTCTACTGAAACCGAGTACGTACTTTTACAACTTTACATTCCATAATTTAGCAGTTACTTTCATAAGAAAAACCGCATATTTACGTAAAAGCAAGAAGCAACGACCAACGTAATATTTTGCAATTTAAGCTTAAATTACCGTAATACAGCTTCTGTACAGGGAAAGCGCATCATGACCGTCATATTACAGTAATTTCTTGTTAACTGCTATTTTAATTGTAATAATAATTGTGTCTTTATGTTTTTTTTCATCGTTAAATGTTTATCTTTTGAGGAACGACTTTAGCGTAATGGTAATATGTAGCTAGCCTAGCTGCTGTTACACCAGGAGGTCGCGGGTTCGATAAAAACATTTGTGTGCGTACATATTGTGTCTTTGTATTGGTCTGGGTATTTCTACATAGGAATTTTGTTTTACATTTAATCCTACTAATATTATAAATGCGAAAGTCTTAGATGTTTGGATGTTTGTTTGTTCCTCAATCACGCCTAAACGGCTTAACGGATTTAGATGAAATTTGGCACACGTATAGTTTATAACCCGGATTAGGACATAGGCTATAAAATTTCTACTGGAAACGTCTCATTCCCGCGGGAATAACAATTTTGAAACTACTGAATCGATTTGAATAATTATTTCACTGTTGGAAAGCTACACGATCCCCCGTGAACATAGGGTAATTTTGACCCCGAAAACGGGGGGGGAGGAGGGGGGATATTTGAAAAAAGAGATAACGCGCGGGTGAAACCGCGGGCGGAAGGCTAGTACCTAATAATAAAAAAATTGTGAAACTGGTAGATAGGTACATTATCAGGAACATTAAGAAAGAGGTGAAACTGGCCGGACTGGCCCTTAGAATAGTAATTTAGTCTAAATCTTCCATGAAATTGTAATGGCTTCCATGATTTAAATAATCTATGGTCAGAGGTTATCTTTTTTTTTGGCGCCATAAAAAAGTTCTAACAAAAGTTTAAGGGTCAAAGTGAAATTGGAACGAGAGAAGCTAATAAATGTGAATTATTTGCGCACATCGCGAGCCGAACGCGCATCTCGACTTTCGCCAGTTAGCGGTGACAGTTTAACGTCCCCAGTAACTGTTGTTCGCTAGTTTGGTAAAAACTCTTCGGTCAGACGCACGTTTCGTGCGGCATTTTGGAAAAGTTCCTTGGCTGCGATTTGTTTTGTTTTTATTTCATTTAATTTTGTGAAAAAAGAAAAAAGTGATAGTGATGTGACTGTAATCGAAAAAATCGATGAATCATTGTTTATATTTGTTTTGAATAAATACGCTGCTTTCGATCTGGTTAGTATTTTTAATTGTTTTATTATTTTACTTAGCTATCCAGACGCAAAAAAGTTTTATGCAATATGTACCGCCATTTCTATTATGTGATAAGATGGATGTTTGAGCTAGAATGTCAAAACAATACAGGCAATTAAAACTATGAATGTAAGAGAAAAAACTAAAAGATGCGGTAAAATGAGGTAAATTCATTAATTTTTGAACATAAAGAAACAATAAATAAAAAGCCTGCAAAGAAATTATTTTTAAACAATGTGATGCACATTTTCTTTGTTAATACACTAGTTACTTAGGTGTAAAATGCTTTCGTAGATCCAAATGCTCATTAAATTGTGGGTCAAAAGTAAATTTATTGAGATTTGACCAGTGTAATATTAATTTATGATATTAATAGCTGATATTTATTTATATTTTATCAACATAAATAATAACCACAGGATGACAGACAAGTTGCTACTTATGAAAAACACAATGTTTACTACATAAAAAACTCTGTATAAGAACTGCATTAATTTAAATAACTTAGTATGCATCGGAATGCTTGTTGCGGCGGTATTGCATAGAAATGCATACGAATAGTCGTGGTTTGCGCCACTCGCACTGGAAATTCGAAAATCGATTGATTGCTTTAATTAATATCCTTCTCGGTTAGCTGTTGCAACACGGCGACAACACTAGATTAAAAAAAGTTTAATAGTTTTTATTACTTAATTATTTTTTTATTTTAACTTAACACGCAATGGTTTTGGACCTTGGAAACAAAATTTTGTCCGCCTCTGTGGAGTGGTTAAGCCGCTTGGGTAAAAGGCAGTCGTGGGTTCAGTACCCGCCATGGGATGGGTTTGGTTAATGGTAGGGCTTTTTCACAGTCCGACTAGATCGCAGCTCGCAGGTTCGATCTCCGCACGGTACAAAACCGATGTTCATAAATACAAAAATGCATGAAAATGTTAGTTTGTAATTTGTATCTGTCAGGGTGTTTTTAATATTAAGTTTATCAGAAAATGTTTATCTTTTATATCTGTCATCTAAAGTACAGTCGACAGCACATCAGACTACTCTAATCTGTCAAAGGAGATCATCCATTTTGTATGGAGATTTGGGATAAAAAAAAAAGTTAGCGGCCAGAAATAAATTATGTTTTATTTGAATGGGGACAGGTGTAGAATAATTTTTTTGTATGGCGACAATACTCTATATACCTTAGATAACGATCTATAATCACAGAACATATACTACTATAAGTGAAATAAATAACATCGTCTTACCATTTTATGTAAGATCTGGTATGATTATTACTATACAATTTTGACCTGAACTACTACAATTTTGACCGCCTCCGCAAAGCCGCTAAGTGGCTAAGCCGCTCGGGTATAATACTCAGAGGTCGTGGGTTCGATTCCCACCTAGGTCTGGTTGGTGGTATAGGGCTTTTTCAGAGTCCGACTGGCTAGCTACCATAGGTGAAATCTGCCGCCATAATAGCTCTGGCTGTGTTCTGGCAGTATTAATGTGGGAGCCAGTACACTTGAAATCAAGGGCTGGTCAATAGCCACAAGACTGGCACCGGCTTGTCCCAATCGGGTGTGTAGGGGAAACCGGGGGAGTTTAGTGGGTAGTGGGACTTAGTCTAAAGTTACAACTAAAATCCTGAAAACAAATTGTTTTCGGTCTTAGGGCGGAAACTGTGTGAAGCGGGACACGAGCGCGGTTCATACAAAAGTCTCCCGTGCGGTCGCGGGATGGGTCACTTTTGTATGAAACCGCGCGGGTGCCCGCTTTACGCAGTTTCAGCCCTTATGTCTTACTTGGTATCATATCTCCGAAACCAAATAGATTTCGACTTTGACGCCATAGTAAAAAATAATGAGGTTTATGTGTACTTTAAATTTTTGTAATTATAATTGATGGCCACTAAAAAAAAATTTTATCCCAAAATGGATGATGTCCTTTCTACAACCAATTTTCATCTTTATTCATATCACATAGAGTTATCTTTCAATTGAGATTTTTCGACAGATTAGGGTAGGTATCTGCACTGCCGTCCGTACAAACCATGTTATTTGGTGCTGGACAGCGCGGTGTGAATAATGTTCATAGACATAGAAATATTAATAGTAGCTCAATGTTCAAAGATTATTTTTTATGTAGTGACATCTTCCACACGCCTTTTCTTTAATTTCTAAGTATGTCGGCTGATTATAAGAAACGGTATGTAATAGGTAAGTGTGTTTAGCAGTCTGTGGTGACACAACAGCTGTTTAATTGCCGCGGTCACTCAAGCCTGGATCAGAATAACTGTTACCATACTTGCATAACGATGTTTTATTATTAAACTAGCCTCCGCCCGCGGTTTCACCCGCGCGTAATCTCTTTTTTCAAATATCCCCCCTTCCCCCCCCCCATTTCCAGGATCAAAAGTACCCTATGTTCACCGGGGATAGTGTAGCTTTCCAACAGTGAAAGAATTATTCAAATCGGTTCAGTAGTTTCAAAATTGATATTCCCGCGGGAATGAGACGTTTCCCGTAGGAATTTTATAGCCTATGTCCTATTCCGGGTTATAAACTATACGTGTGCCAAATTTCATCTAAATCCGTTCAGCCGTTTAGGCGTGATTGAGGAACAAACATCCAAACATCTAAACATCCAAACATCCAAACATCCAGACTTTCGCATTTATAATATTAGTAAGATAAGAAGTAAGATAATCTATGTTAACAAATAAAATAACACATAATAGGTAATTCATGGACATTATTCACACAACGCCGCGTAGGCTGTAACTCAGTATAGCTTTTGGTACAACATTCCCGTACGGGAACGTTCGTCCCACCAAGCTTCGTCCCACCAGTGGGACGAACGGGAATTGAATAAATTATTTAATTTTTATTCCCGTTCGTCCCACAAGCAAGTTCAGTGGGACGAACGGGAAGTGAAAATAAGCATTTCCGTTCGTCCCACCAAATGTCATCGAAACAATTTGGTATGGGTAGTAAGAAATTACTCGTTGTTCTAGGTGAACGACAAACTTGGTGGGACGAACGGGAATGAACCTAGCTTTTACTATGGGTGCCTGACAACGGATAAACATAACGATTTTTATTCATTCATCGAGTCATTTTTATTCACACGTAGGTATGTTTGTACCGTGCGGAAATCGAACCCGTGACCATTGGAGTCTGGTGTAATAGCCGACTTGTCAGCCATACAACAAATCAGTCGTCTACAATACGTCCTTCTTCTCTATGATCTTATTAATGGTAGGACGTTTTCAGAGTCCGACTGGCTAGTTACCACAAGTGAAATCTGTCGCCATAACAGCTCTGGCTGTGTTCATATCAATGTGGAAGCCGGTACACTGGAAATCAAAGGCTCGAAGATCAGATGAGCCTACAGTCTGGCAGCACATTGAGCGACGCTTCCTGGTGAAGTGTTCCTCAATGGAATAGGTCGCAGTGACCGCTTACCATCAGGAGGGCTGCGTGCCTGTCTGCCAACTTAAATAAGAAAACACATACCACGCGGTTGTAATCTTTTACAACAATATGACTTTGTAGCCGGTAAAAATACATACAAATTAATTATACAATGACTGTTTAATTTTCAACAGAGTCATTAACAGCGTTTACAGTAACACTTTCCCCGCGGTTTTCCCGCATGAAATAATGTTTCATTTTAATAAAGGTCTTTGTCAAGATAGGTTAATTTAGTGGGATCTTTTGTCTCATTTAGCTTTAAGTATTTTCGGAACATCTTTCAAATCAAGTTATCATTACAATGACGGGTACTGGCTTAATTACCACGCTTGCCAAAAGCGGATTGGTGATCTGATCATAAACCCGAGCTGTCGAAAAAACCGACACAAAATTTTTCAACCCGGGAATTGAACCCAGGAGCCCGAGATCTCGGCCCGGTACTTAAACCACTAGACCATCGAGGCGTGATATAATAAATAAATACTTAATTCAAAATAGTACAGTGCGCCTCGTTATTTTACTTTGCAAGTTAACTTTGCAAGTATTTATAGGTATAAGCTAACTGTACTCACCGGTTTGTGCAAACCGAATAACTCGATCTGTTTGTTTGTTTGTATTATAAACTCGTTTTACTGCTAAACGAGTCAAATATATAGGTATTTTTGTAAATATGTAGGTATATAGCTTTTGCGCGCGTCTGCGTCTTAAGAGTGTCAGAATTAGGTCATTTTCTAAGACAGAGTATTCTATACAGGAATTTAGGTTATTTATAATGCCTAAAATATGTAAAATAAGTAGGATGGCCAATTTGGTACAATCAGCGTTAAAATAATCTGAGCGTTCAAAAACCTTGGTACTAAAAATATCTCAACATTTGACAAAAATCACTTTATAGAAAAACACTTCGATACACCGATCAAGAAGATTATGCCAAATAAAAAAAAACACTACAAAATTAATCTGTGGGTAAGATACAAAACCGCAAAAGTATTTAATCCATGAAGCTTTCTTGATAAAAACAGTCTAAATGCGAACCTTAACAACTCATTTAACACGAATAATACCTTTAAGTTTATATTCCGGTCAGTAACCTGGTCGCCATGATGGAAATTGAAAAAAGAAGAAAAAAGCACATTGTGTCATCGTGGGCAACGGCCATTGTTGTACGCTTCTTTTTTTAATTCAATAAATTGGATTCCCACATTTGGCGAAGTTTTTGTCTTCAGTTTTTGTTTGTTCGTTAAATCTTGTAAAAATGATGGCCTTTGAATATAGTTAGATCGTGTTTTTGCTGGTTCTTCTCGATAGGTAAGTAGTACCTAACATCCCAAAGATAACATCTTGGTTTGGGTGATAGCGGCTCTGCCAAAGAGAATTTTACGTTTTACTTTCTTACTTACATTTATTTGTGGACTAGTTAATACTGTTGTTACCTCAGCATCTTATTTTTCTTCTTACAGAATAACTGTTCAGTCTATTACGGTTTTTCTTAGGTCATTCACGCCAAAGCCGGTAAGATAAAAAAGATGTGCAAAAGACGAAAAAAAGTCTACGTAATTTACTTATTTAGTTTCAGACATCAAATGGCCCAAAGGGCAAAGGCCTCCAGCATTGATATCAAGTTAAATAAATAATAAATAAATACTTAAATATCTCTGGACATTATTCAGATGGTAGTCGTTCTTAAGTTATAACTGGACTTACCTTATCCTGGATTATTGTGCAAGCGTAAATAGATCGGGACAATACGCACGGAGCAAGAAAAGGGCTATTACTTATATTCTTTGATATTTAGGTTACGTAATTTCTCAAAACCTTTATTGAACCGGTCCAAACGTGAACTTAAAACCTTTGAAATGAGATTAAGGTCACTTTTACCGAGGGCATTAAAAGAACATAAAAAAACGCTGCTAAAATATCACAAATAGTATATTGACTGGCTCGATTTCGATTCGGATCATAAATCAACACAAATCAAATTCATTAAATAAAACAACTTAAAACGGTTGAAAATTCGCGATCTACATTTTAAACCCGACGTTTCGACTTTACAGCAGTCGTGATCACGGAGTCAAAACGTGTCATGTAATTAAGTAGGTACCTAGTAACCGCGTAAACATCCGAAAACCACTACAAATCGAATTACTTAATTCAAGATAGGCTTCTTAGATGAACTTATGAATAGTCAGGCATTAATTAAGTAATCTTACAGACTACCTGGGCAGGTGGTCAGTCAGGGCACATTGCAAGAAGGACTGACGGCCGTTGGGGCGGAAAGGTCCTCGAGTGGTGGCCACGTATTGGGAAACGCAGCCGTGGTAGGCCTCCTACAAGATGGACCGATGATCTTGTAAAGGTCGCCGGAATCCACTGGATGCGACCTTGGGGTCGGTTTGGAGATCCTTGGGGGAGGCCTATGTCCAGCAGTGGACGTCTTTCGGCTGAAATGATGACGGACTACTGGATTCGGAAAGTTATTAAGAAGTACCGAAAAAGAATTTGATAGTTAATCTATTTACTTGCCAAAATGCTTACAATATTTGGCAATACAATCTCCATTTGAATATTTGAAATACTAAGTTCTAAGTAACTAAGTTAGAGTAAAGTTAAATTAAAACTATCAACGAGATGGATCTGTAAGCAATTTTTTCTGGTTTTTGACTGAATCCAAACCAGAAAAAATATTCATCATGAATTGTGTAGGACATCCAATGTCGTTTTTCCAATGAATTTCATACTTTCAAAATGAACCATTTTGTGACTATTGAAAATTGTAATTCTACCAAGATTTCCCAAACAGATTTGTTTTGGTGAGAATAAAACACGGAAATTATTGTAGTTAATTGGTTTGAAATTGATTCCATCAAAGATGGCAGTGGCGGAAAATATCAACTATAAAGCAATTTTAAATTAATATTGTTTCTTTTTCATGTCGAGCCCATTATTTATACAGTTTCTATACCTACTAATATTATAACGAGGAAAGATTTGATTGTTTGTTTGTATTGAATAGGCTCCGAAACTACTAAACCGATTTGAACAATTCTTTCACTGTTGGAAAGCTACACTATCTCCGGGTGACATAGGGTACTTTTGATCCCGGAAATGTGGGGGGAAGGGGGGACCCTTCCTGAAAAAAGAAATTACGCGCGGGTGGAACCGCGGATGCCACCGCTATTTAGGTACCATAAAATATGTTACTTCACATAGATTACTTGGTCTTTATTCATTATCACAAAATACCTATCATTTCCTTTCCCTTTTATTATCTACATAATAAATCATTCGAATCAATTCCGGTTATAGTTAAAAATAAAGCAAAAGATAATAAACTTGTTCTATTTTTAAAGTCCACATTAATCGAAGCGTTTATTGAATATCGATTCGACAGGTCACGAGGTCGACTATTGACATCACTAGGTCTGGATGGCGCCATTAATATTTCAGTGACTTTTATTTTTTTAATGTTTTTCTTTTTTATTCGGCTTATGCCTGCGGCCTACCATTTGATGCTATAGTGACATCTCGATTGTCAAGTGGTTTAAGTACCGAGCCGAGATCTCGGTGACCTGAGTTCGATTCCCGGGTCGAGGTAGTTTTGTGACGATTTTTTCGGACACAGTTAAGGTCTGTGATCACCAACCCGCATTTGGCAAGTGTGGTGAATAAGCCAGTACTCATCATTGTAAGGATAACTTGACTTCAAAGATGGAGGCTTGTGCCCTACAGTGGGGTGGGACATCAATAGGCTGATCCTTTACTTATTTACTTTACTGCGGCTTACCGGTGGAAATAATTATTCTACGTGATCCGCAAAACAATGATTTTTCTTCACATTATGCAAGACGCATCCATATTAAGTTTCCCTCAATAGAAGTCTTGTGGCAGTGGGCTAGCCATATCAGCCGTAGAACCGACAACCGTTGGGGTAAACGAGTTCTGGAGTGAAGACCAAGTCTCGGTAAACGTAGTGTAGGACGCCCTCAGGCCAGGTGGAGCGACAATTTGCGCAAGTAGGCTGGCAGGAGCTGGATGCGAGTAGCCGAGGATCGAGCAACGTGGCGAGTATTTTAAGAAGCCTATGGCCAACAGTGGACTGCGACAGGCGGATAGAATGTCCAGTCCAATGATAAGAATTGGCTGCAGCGGCTGCTAACAGGTTGCGTCTGACAACGAAAATTACATTAAAAAACAAAACACCATTCATAGTTAACCTCCTTGGTCAAGCAATTTTAATTAAAAACATAAAACCTTTTTAATCTATGGATCTACAACTAGCGCCGCTACGCACTTCCCGCCATGTGAGCGGAGAACAATGGCTGATCAGAGATTGAATCATCAATGTTGTCTCTGCTAGTTGTGGCTATGTGAACCGACTAGGTCTTAATGACCTACTGTACCTTCCCTTCACACAAAAGGCTGTTTGTTTTTAAAGGTTTAGACCTTAAAAAATGCTGATGCTATTTAAATTATCTTGTTTAAGTAAAGGCCTAATTATTATTATTCAACAATACATAAAAAAAGTATTTTTTTAATATGCGTTAAATAGGGTTCACTTATTCCTATTTAGCTTTTTGTCAAAACATACACATACATGAAATGCTGGAAAAATTAAATTAGACTAAACCTAATTTCATTGCTTGGAAAATACCTTTAATAATAGAATGACGTGATAGATAAAACTTAATTTTTTTATTACATTGATGATTTTTTCATGGAATATTGATTGTCGATGTGAAAGGAATTTATATTCACATCACTAAAAATAAAAAACTAAAACAAAATAAACCCTTCAAATACATACACGACACCAAAGGTTCATTGCACATCACACTACCCCAATCAGTAAAATTTCTACAACCAATTTTCAGTTTTAATAACTCCACGCAGAGCTCTCTTTTATTTGAGAATGTAGGTTGATTTGCTGCCGACCGTAAATATATTTTTGATATATTTTCCGTTTTTAATTCGGTTAATTTTCTCCCACGTGTGATAAACCCGGAAGTCCGTCGCGAGCTACTTCCCGCGCGGAATGTGTCGCGCGGTCTACTTGCGCACGTCTCAGCTTAGTCAGGCTCATCGCATCCTCGGGTCAACGACCTCCACCCATCTGTTTTCAGGGGGTTAGCTGAGATAGAAAGAAAGACAACTTTTTATAAGGTTCCAACATAATTACATCAAAAGAGCCCGCCTGACGATGGGCCCCCTTTTTTTTTGTGGAGGGGAATGCTTTTAGGCACCATACTCGTCTGGGGTAGGCGAGCCGTGTGTGGGACTCGTGCAATGCATGCCCCAGTCTTATAAAGACTGGTGCACGGAGAATACCCACTAAACCTCCCCGCGCTCCTGCATCGCCGTCGGCAGCGTCTCTGAGCTAGGACAGACCCTGATAACCAGAGACACCGCAGGGCGACCTGCCCGCCTCTTACAGGGCGGGCCCGGCGGAGGGAGGAGGCTGGACAGCAACGGCCGAGTGCCTGGTCGTTGCCACCCGTCGGTAACGGTGGGCCCCCTGAAAAACGTCTGAAAGCGGTCAGAGACCACACACAGAGGGGTAGGCCACAGTTGAAAGGACATAGAGCCCTGCCTTATACGGCGACTTCGCCATGGCGTCCTAACCTAATATATCTATACTAATATTATATAGAGAAAAGTTTTGATTGTTTGTTTGTTTGTACTGAATAGACTACTTCACTGTTGGAAAGTTACACTATCCCTGGGTGACATAGGATGCTTTCGTCCCACTGAACTTGGTGGTGGAACGAACGGGAAGTGAAAATAAGAATTCCCGTTCGTCCCACAGATGGGACAAACTTGGTGGGACGAACGGGAATGAACCCGGGAAAATGTGGGGGGAGAAGGGGGATATTTGAAAAAAGAAATTACGCGCGGGTGAAACCGCAGATACTTTAATACTTTGCAATTTTGTTGCAACTTAACTTACGGTTCATTCCGGTTCGTCCCACCAAGTTCGTTCCACCAATAGGACGAACGGGAATGCTTATTCTCACTTCCCGTTCGTCCCATTGAACTTGGTGGTGGGACGAACGGGAACAAAAATTAAATATTTTATTCAATTCTCGTCCGTCCCACTGGTGAGAGGAAGCTTGGTAGGACGAACGGGAATCAACCGAACTTACGACCTTCCAGTCTGGCGCTCCTCACAAGTAGACGATCGCTTCGAATTTTCCACGTGAGAAAGAAGCATTAGCGATTTCTAAGAAAATAAAAATCATTACAAACCATTACATTAGTCTTACCTAACCGCCGGCATTTCCTTGCCTACCATCAGGTACATTCAGACCTTATTCCGTAGAATTAGAGTGTAATTTCAATTGGCAGATTGGCAGTTTTCTCGACACGCTTCTCACGAATTTACTCTAGATTTTATGGTGCGATGAGCAAGAGTATTAACTGTTATGCCCATTTTCCGCCATGTCATTAGTATAATGTATGAAAATTTCACTAAGCATTTTACGTTACAATTTAGCCCTATCCTACTAAGTAGGACGAACCACTTTAGTCCCACACATGGTCGAATATCGCGCTAGGCTGCGGTTCTAATGCATATAGGCTTCGCGTTTTCTTCAAAATATCAGCGTCGTGGTCACCGTGACATAATGCTAAGCCTCATGGGCGTCGCCAAGGGGGGGCAGAGATCAAATGTAGCTAGCCGCAAAGCGGTAACGCTTCATGCGCTCGGCGTTCATATTTTTTCTACTAAATAATATTGCCCCATTGCCCCCCCTTAATCATAAGCTGGCGACGCCCTTGCTGAGCCTAAGGGACTCCCTTTTTGGTACTTTAATATTTAGTTTTCTCTCTGGTGTTACAGATGTCCATGGGCGGCGGTGATTGCTATTACCATTAGGCGCCCAACTGGCTCGTTTGCCGAGTCTGGCATAAAAAAAAATTAGGGGCGAATTGGCATAAACCAAACTAACACCAACCAAACCTCTTTGTTCCAGAAAATGTTTCAATACGAATATGAAAAACGCCCACCGTCGTCCATCTCTTGCGAGAGTCGCGCCACCTCCACCACCGACTGGAGCCGAACCTTCCCGAGCCTTCCTGAGCAAGACCGGACTTTACCGAGGACGCTAGAGCAGAGAGAAGCGTTCCAGAGCGATCAAGCTCAAAAAAGCGCGTACCAAAGCGAAAACGCACAAAGAAACGCGTACCAAAGCCGTTTAGAGGAAAAAGGCGCGTACCAAAGCGGTATAGAGCATAAAGGCGCGTACCAAGGTCATGAGCAAAGAGGAGCGTACCAGAGCGGGGAGCAGAAGGTGTACCCCGGTTACGAGGGGTATAGAACACGTCCGTTACCGCCTAGACCTGTGTGTGAACGGGTCCCAACAAAGAGTAGTGTAAGTGGAGCATATACGATGTTTATTTATTAATTTTATTTTATTTAGAAAACCAACAGCATAGAATTTCCAATCAACGTTAGATTAGATATTAGTTACTTAGGTATAATAGCGGTGCATTGAGTGCGCAAGCAGAGGTTCTAGCCCTATTCCCTCACTCTCAGAGAGATCATTTGACGAGCCATTTGGTGTAATGGTCGAGAAGTCGGCTATTACACCAGAGGTCGCGGGCTCGATCCCCGCACGGTACAAACATTTGTGTGCATGAACATGTCTGTTTGTATCGGTCTGTGTGTTTCTATGTACAATATATTTACAAAAAAAAAGTATATACTTACGTAATGTTTATCTGTTACTGGCACCCTTAGCACAAGCTCATGCTTAGTTTGGAGCTCGATGTCTTTGTGTGAATAATGTCCAGAGATATTTATTTATCAGGCGCAGGACCAAACGGCTTTACGTACATTACATTCCGTTCCGAGACACGGGAGTGTAAGATAACGCTAACTTTCACTCTATTCCGGAGTGTGACTGAATGTTTTCCAGACATGAAAACTCAATCACAAAGTCTGACCCGGAGTTTTAACCTAGGACTCGTGACCTTTACTTTAAAATGCGACCTACTTCCCACTGCACGGAGTCAATCAAAGACTTCAAAGATATATATATATAAACTATGTACTCAGAGGTTACCTAACCAGGTATACCGGTTCGTGTCCCGCCCAGGCCACCATTACTATGACGAGGCTTCCGGCTTGCGCCACGGCCGAGAATCGATGTAACTACCTCTTCGCGTTATGTGCTTAGTAATTATGCTATGGCGGTTACCAAACACTATGAAGCAACTTTTTTATGTTCAGTTGACGGCAATATAACGACTTTGACGAGAAGTTCGTACACCTGATGGTAAGCGCCACGTCTGCCCTTAGACAGTTCAGTGCCAAACATTAACTAAGCAGTTACTGTCCGGCATCGCCCTGCGCCCGCTACACCGAGACGACAGTTATTAGGTCTCATAATACCCAGTAATATCACTAGCTTCAGTGCCCTTTCCCCGAAACACAGAAGTGCTTGACACACTTCTATTTCACGGGAAATATCTGGCACTGCGGTGGTACCCACCTAGACGGCTCAGTAGGTACAGGAACCTACCACCTGGTAAACTGCAGTGAAATAGTGATTAAGCAGGTCTAAAACTCCTAGACGTCGTTTGTTTGATTCTCCGCCTTAGGTCCAGCTGTGTTCCCGCAGTAATAATGTGGGAGCCAATGCACTTGAAATTAAAGGTTCGAAGATCAGATGAGCCTACAGTCTGGCATCACATTGAGCGACGCTTCCTGCTGAAGTGTCCTTCAATGGAATAGGCCGCAGTGACCGCTTACCATCAGGTGGGCTGCGTGCCTGTCTGCCAGTATAAATAAAAGAAAATTAAACGCTTCAAACAAAAACCTCGGACAATATTTATAGTATTTGAACGAATTAACCAATCAATGTGTCATCGTTGCGAAGTCATTCGGTTCATCGTTGAATCGTATCTGTGTCGGTTAGTTTGCATAACGCGCCATTCCCCTTTCGCTGACCCCGCCGGTATTCACTACGTTTATCGATACTAGATGAATAGATAAAAAGGAATAGAAAAAAATGTATTGTAATAATAATAGCAAAAGAAACAAACGGAAAAAAACTTACACTTACAAAAGCCATATAAATATACAATATACAACCATAAAAAAGCATGATTAAAAAAATGTAAATAAAATATATTTAGAGGCGATGTTTATAGTAGTATTAATGCCTTATATTGTAATCCCTACTTTTTGTTGTTAAATAAATCAATAAATAAAAATAAAATATATTTTTAGTACCTTCGTTGATTCTGACACCCATAACTCAAGTGCTTACGCTACTTAGTCAAAGTCAAAGTCAAAGTATTTATTTTGCAATTTGATTTACCAAGAAATTCTTTTGCACGTCTTAAACTTTTTTTCCTACCAGCACTTCGACGTGAATGAATGGCCTGCTGTTGAGAAGAAGTGCCGCAAGAAACTCAACAGTTACATATGATACATAGGTACTTTGAAGTCAGATCAAGTATTTTAGGTTGTCCAATATTTATATTTATTATTTATTTATTCACCAGGTGCCTCTGAAGGTGTGGGTGATAGCCAGTGCGTCGTGCTTCGCCGTCTGCGCGGTTCTGGTGCTCGCCACCGTGGTGATCACGAGATGGGGGGCCACCCAGACCTACACCAGAGAGATGGTCGAGGATCCGGTGAGAATGCCTTTTGAATAGATTTTGTTTGGATGTATAAATTTTGTTGGTTAACGCCATCTAGCGGTGAGAAGCGGAATGTTTATAACCCGTTCTTCTAGGACCTTTAATTTTGTTCACCTAGAATCTAGGTGAACAAAATTAAAACAAAATTGAGGCCGGTAAAAATGTTGTTTTGATTTTAATTTCAACTAATGAATCTGCTTGAAATAAAAGAAACAGGTTCAGGATATTGCTGTTTTTTCGAATAGTATTCAATAATAACTTTACTTTGATGATTTAACACTCAGTTGCAGAAACGTCCATTAAAGTTAATGTGTCATTAAAGCTATTTCTGTCACTTTTTATTTCATGACAACGAAAAGTGACAGCATTAGATATAATGAAGCATTAACTTTAATAAAGCTTTCTGCAACAGGGTGTAAATCAGTTTTGTAATCATTCAAAGTTGTACACTTTCATTTGTTCCGACGGTATTTAAGTAAACTTAAAGTTTGATTAATCAAAAATAAATAAAGTTTATTACTCTTTTCAGGAACTAATCTACTCCAATCCTCATTCAATATTCCTTAGCCCAAAGCAAATCCCAACAACAACAGAATCAGACCAAACCAACAATGAAATTGACAATGAAATCGACTTACCAGTGATAGAAAAACTGTCAATATTCAAAAACACAGTCGTCGCTAGAGAAAAACCTAAAAAGACTGAAGACTTAATATCAAAACCTCAACTACATCCAATTCACGACCCTACTATTGAACATATAGAGCGCAAAATCGAAAAGAAAGACCAACCAAAAATGCCCAGCCATGTAGAGTTAGATGGAGTAGCTACTAATGATGTTAGAAGACCAATTAGTGACTTTAATGGTATCAAAAGACCAATTCCCGACTTTAAACCAACGTTACCAGATGTATTCTTACATAGCCACGCAGAAATCAAACTTCCAGATGGGTATATGGTCGGCCTACGAAAGCATGATGATTATGAAGAATATTACAACGATGAAAATCTCTACGACGATTATATGCAGAGCAATACTATGACTAATTATTTAATAGAGAAAGTACAAGAACTTCATGATTGGATAACAACAGACCCTGATTTTGAAACTGTTAGGAATGCGTCTAAAATTGCAAATAAAGGGAACGAGTTCAGTCAAGTTTTAACAGCTTTAAACGAAAGTTTAATTCAAGGGAATGTGTCGATTATAATGAGTAAACTCAAAGATATATACTTCGGTGATAACTATACAAGTAGTAACCATAGTAGGAAAATGATCATCAGTAACAGTACCGATCTTCTGTCATTCGGGATCTTGACGTTAGACATAATGCTGCTGCATAACATTCAATTGATGGCTTGGGAGAATCAGGTGTGTCTAAGTTTATTTTTCTTATGAATTACTAGCTTCCTTGCTTTGTTCGTGCTTTGAGACTTACTAATGTTGGTAAGAAGTAGTATTATCCGATTCAAATGCTATTAGTTTAATACCTTTTGGAATTGAGCGAAAAATTACGTCAACTGCGCTTGTCCATAACGTTAGCAACCAATAGCAACGCAATATTTATCTGTGTGTCTGTAAATTTATCACTGTCGCGTCACGCAACTCTAAAAGGTCATATCCTAATAGCATATGAACCAGATACATTATGTGTTATTCTGATAATATTAGCTAAACTATTGTAACAATGTTTCATCTAAAGTCGTTATTTAGCTATTCGTTTTCAAATTTTTCATCAATCTTTCGGTATTTACAGGAGGCGGTGAGGACGAAAATGCTGAAAGACCCAAACGTGTTTGCATTTAACGCTTTATTCATGGACCCTAGCAAAGTGGAAGCGAAACAAAACGAAGTCTTACACCACCATGATTCTCCCAACACATTCTCGTGAGTATTACAAATACATATCTCTGCAGGATTGATACGGGCAATATCGAAAGAGAAAAGAAATCGGAATCGGAGAAGTAGTGTGGGGATTTTAGTAGTGCCACTTTTGCGAGTTGCGTATCAAAATAATCCCATAATTATATTACAAGATTCAAATTCATTTTCCCTTTTCTAGAATAATTATCCGTGGCAGGCTAGCATTAAAATTATCTTATTCTATGTTTACCTCCTTTCTTCAGAATAGCGTTTTATACTAACCCAAACGTTTTTCATAATGTAGGCTATTTGACTTTTTTACTGATCGTCAATGACCTAATACGCTCCAAATGTTTTTTTTAAACTAATTATCATTTTTAATCTTTTACTTTACATTTCCAGCAAGCGCCAAAACCTTCGTCAAGACATGGACAACTTCGACATCGGCAAGAGTCTCCTCGAGAACTTCTTAGAAGTGGGTATGAGCACCGCTCGCGCCGCCATACACCTCGGACGCGCTTACAAGAACACCAAGTACGTGCGAACTATTATTGCTAATAACGCCATCTTGTGGTCAGGGGTAGAGGGGAGGTGTCTGCTACTGCTAGTGCCATCTATTGTCTGTAATGTAACAATTTAATTAGTTATCGTTTTTGACAAAAGATGGCGGCATTATAAGTTCTGCCAGTGGCTACTCTTTGCTCCTGCTATCGCCATCTATTTCCAAGTTGCAGTATTTGTTAGTTCTCTTTTGCGGTAAAAGATGGCACTACCAACATAATGTAGTACCCGGCAATAATTACTGCAAATCTACATTTAAAAATTAGAACATTTGCTGCTGTTGCAACTTCGTTTGGTTGATTAAAAAGATTTAAGAAATTCAGCTATGATTATTTGATTTATTTGAATAATAAAAGGACTTAACAATCCAATATAAATGTTAAGTCCTTTTATTAATTTTTCAACTAAACAAGGGACAAAATTTTAAATAATGTCCTAATAATGCGCTATGTCTTCCAGGGCAGTCCTCAGCCAGCTATCGAACCGGGAAGCTATCAACACCAACATTCAAGCTCAAATGTCCCGTAACATGGAAGAAAACACCGTAGCCTTGAATCACCTCCAAAACAGTTTTCAGGTAACCACTCGTTCAGGCTTATAGGAGATTTGTGCGATGCGACAAATTGTTTTGGTGGCGGTGCTCTAAAAATGTTCCAACATCGTCGTAATTGGTCTGGCTGTGTTATAGTAATATTACTCTTGACAACATATCCTGAAAATTTTGTTGATCTGGCATAATCCAAACCCGAGTTATAATGGTTTAAAAATACGACGAACTTTTTCGAGAAAAGGTAGGTAGGTAGGTAGTGTCCTTGCGCTTCGCTTTACGTCCCAAGATTCTGGGAGCCACTTAAAATCAAAAGCGTTTTGTCCTGATGTAGCCATAAAAAGCTTGCGTTTTGAGCAAGAATAGCACTTGCTGTCGCTTGCCATCGGTCGGCAGCAAAAGAGATTCTTTCCGCGCTTACACAACGCCCCACCCAATTAAGCACTGGAACCCTTACTCACCAACAAAAACATTCTACTAGTTGCTTCTTCTAACTCGGCTGTAATGATCTACCTTACTTAATATGATCTACCTCTTCAAACTAAACACATTTCCCATAGAAATTACTAGATTAATTTGTATTAGGTACTTTCAACTTTTTAGGTCTTGTCTATCTGCCAACTGAAGTAACGTAACTGTTGTTGTCAGGGCCTATCAAACAGTGCTCCGTACACCGACCTGGACTGCGTGTGGCTGCTGTATTGCAGGAACCTGGCGGCGGCGGGGAAGCTCAACCCGCCGTATGGAACCATGGCGAGGATTAATGGGTGAGTCTAGCAATGTCACAATAAAGAAAGAAAAAATAAAGAGAAAGAGAGTGAGAGACATAGAGAGAGGCAAGCGATCTTTTAATAAATTATACTAGATTGTTTGCTTCTTGCGTTGTATGGGTGTGCTTACTAAAAGATGCGCAATAGAATCCCCAAAATCTACCCTACACACACGTCGATATTCTGTCAGAGAGTGGTACTTGCCCGGTTGAACCGGCACTGACAGACTACGAAGGTGATAATAAACTCTTTATGGAAAATAATTTATTTAAGGGTCTTTGTTGTTTTATTTGAGTGGCGAATTAAAATTCAAATCAATATATAAACAAAAGTGAACTAACAGTGGCATCTATCGATATTTCTATTGACTCCGCTGCCCGACAACAGATGGCGTTGTTCACACATTTTTTTTATCCTCAGCATGGCGCTGCGCATGTTGGTGGGGGAGCTGCCGACAGATAAGGCGCTGGAAACCATGGTGTTTGAGGCTTTCACTGGCTGGACCGAGCTTAAGTGCGACGAGTTGTTCCCTAGGTCAGTACTAGCCACAGAAAACATGCCCAAAGTAATTGCTGTATATTAATTGTCTGTGCTAGCCAGACTGTAAAGTATCGTGTGAAACTAGTGACCATTTTCATGTAACAGTGGTTACTCCGCTCGGATCTAAAACCTGTTGTGGTCGTGGGTTTGATTTCTGCCCTTGGTCTGGCTGATAGTAAGACTTTTTAGAATTCAAACAGCCTAGCTACCTTCACTGAAAAAATCTTCCACTTTCCACCTCCACACATTTGACAACTCTGGCTGTATTCTAACAAAATCCAGTCTACTTTGAGTAGCTGCACATTGAGGTCATTGAGCGATGTTTCCAGGTGGTGGTGAGGATGATACACCAGGTGGTAGGCTCCGGTACTGGGCCGTCTAGGTGGGTACCACCGCAGTGCCAGATATTTTCCCGTGAAATAGAAGTGTGTCAAGCATTTCTGTGTTTTGGGGAAAGTGCACTGAAGCTAGTGAATTTAATGGGTATATGCATAGAAAAGAAAAAATTTCTTGTTCTGTGTGTATATGAGACCTAATAACTGTCGTCTCTTAAGGCGGGCAACGCGCCTGCGACCCCAAGGGGGTCTCGGGTGCTTATGTGCGGCGGTGATGACTTATAATCAGGTGACCCACTTGCTCGCTTGCCCCCTATAATATATAAAAAAAAATGGAATAAGTCACAGCGGCCATGTCATCAGGGGGGCTGCTTACCTGTCTGCTAACTGATGTGACGACATATATATAAATTATCTAATATTATACTAAAATATATACTTTCATTCAGATGCAGCACGGTGGATGCCGCTTCTGTGGTGATGGACACGATTCTTCAGCCAGTAAGAAAAGCTCAGGGTCGATTATGAGCATCACAAACCATTTAGGTCTTACCTACAATAGACTATTTATCTTTGCTGTACTATCGAAATGGTGACGTCTACTTAGAGTAACTCAATAGAGAAACCAGGAATTAATGCTTTAAGGAAAAGAAGAGATAAAATACTTTTTACCGATTTCCAAATTTATATAAGCCAAGATCAAGCTTCCACCTCCTTAGGTGAATTCAGTATAAGACTACTTATAAACTAAGTTACATAGAGTAAATAAGTACAAACTGCTCATATACGAGTATAGTGGCACAAAAAATCTCAATACAACAATAAAAAATAAAATACTGAGTCTCACAATGATTTATAATAAAAAAGAGGTAGATAGGTTATGTCAGTACTGCCCCCCTAGACAAGCGGTATTTATGACGTTCGATAAAGCTCAATTTGCGATAGCGAATGTCAAATACCATACTTTCAACACGTGACTTTTCTATGGCATCTGTCAAATCCATACAATTTAAAGTTAGCGAATTTCGGTATTGCTGTCAAAATGCTACTTTGTCTAGGCCCCCAGAAGTGAAGTCAGAAGCGTGGCGTACGTATAGACCGACAAACTTATTTGTTCCGGTGGCGGCGTCACATCTGTCTATTTAGTACTGTCATTAAATATCGTTTTTGCATTGCGAAAACTGACATTTCACATAGTTCCAATTTTGGCCACCGGAACAGATAAGTTTGTCGGTCTGCCTATCAAACTTTCAATGCTTTCGTAAGACAGCTCAGGTATGCTAATTAGCTTAGTTTTCGGGTGCATCTTTTTTTAGCTCAATCAAGTAACCTATGAGTCTCATTATACATAGTTTGTTATGTGCGCCTGCAGTTCCATCAATGACAAATAAGTTAGTAGTTTTTCTACCAGATAACAATGTTGATGTCTCTTTAATCAAGTTTTTAAAAAGAAGACTGAATTATTGGGTCCGGCCGTTATGCCCCCATTCCGGGTTGCCCCCGGCCGTTATGCCCCCACATTGAATTTTTTTTTCTTCCGGTTTGCCGTCACACCGTGGCCGCGTGGGGGCATGCTGGCCGGGGGCAACCCGGAATGGGGGCATAACGGCCGGACCCAAATTATTTCTGTCTAACAGATAAATAATAACGATTATAATTACGAAACTGGCCCTTAATTTACTAGTTTTTTAAAAACGACTTACATTATGTTTAATTATTGTGACTGATATGTATCTCGAAGGCTCACAATTATAGTAAATTAGTTAAATGTAAATATATATAATTAATTATAAGTTTAACAAGTAAATTATATACATAGTTGTTAGTTAGTAACATTAAGTAATAGATTTACTTCATTGTTAACTTATTATATAACGATTAGGTAAAGTTATGTATATCAAACTCACTATATTCTCGTCAGTTATATAGCAATATTAAATATTTAGTAAAATATGTTGTAATGTAACGAAATTACCGCGCGGTAAGAAGTTATCATACAAACTGTTTCATGGTGCGCCATCTTGTTTCAAAAAACAAAATTCTTCTATTTTGTTTATCCGCTCGACACTAGATGTCGCTAATACATTTTACCAGTGAATGTAATGTTTTAAACGAGAATTGTGTGACTTTGAAGTTTTATTACTCTTTATTAATTAATCTTTATTTCTTTCCCTTTCTTTGCAAAGAGAATGAAATGAACTTGTTAAAAAGGCTTTCTATCTTGTTAGAAGATATTTAATTATTAACATTAGGCGTTAGTGTTATTGTTAAAAATCGGTATAGACTGAACATGGTAATAAATTGTTTAAAAATGTTGTTTTACTTTAGCACAGTCATTTTAATAAATATAATTTGTCTGTCAAAATCTATGTCTGACATCTTATTTAATTATGCGGCAGAAGTTTACATGAAGGAATGCTCAGTATAATATACTGAGCATATTACTCGTATGCTGCAACACTGTAATCTCTTCTGATCTTCAAGCCTTTACGATTTTGTCCATTATAGAGTGTCTACCTACCTGTGGAATGGAAGTCTAAAGCACAGTCGCGGAGCAGGAAGAATTTCGTGCAATAACCCTTATTACCTATCTGTCTCTGTCTGCAATCTGGGTATTATTTGCCGTTTCACTCGAACAGAAGCGGTGACTGCTGAGGTTCATTGTACGAAATGATAATTAAAAATGCGACGCTGTCTGTTAATATTATTTATTAAAACTCTTTCATCTTAATTAATAGTTGTTGAAATCTTCAGGCGAAGAATTTTTACTGAAACCTGCATCAGTAAATGATCTTACAGTATCCATAAGCTTGCCCACAACATTATTGGCCGTTGTTACCATTTCAAAAAGATCTAGAACATGTTTCTCGTTCCAAACATACTTATTGCTGTCCAAATCGTCCTTCATTCTTCCTAAGTTATTATCTAAAGTGTCCAAATTTGCTGCAACATATCCCGTTTTAAACGCATTGTCGTTTTTGTAAAAATCTTTTATATTGTCTAGAGGTGCAAGCTTTTCTTTAAGCTCTTTAAAACCATTATCTATGTATGATAATATCTTGTTTTTTACGCTATTCTCATCTTCAAATTCGTTGTTAAATTCTCTATTTTTCTTTATTGGTACATTTTCATAATCGTTATCGAATTTATTGTGAAATTCTCTATCAGTATTTTTGGGATCATTATTGTAATCATTTCCAAATTCGTCAATAAATATTCTTTCACTATTTACATCATTATTGTAGTTTGCAAATCTACCGTTAAATGTTTTATGATTCATTTCATTTTTATTCCTACGTCCATAGTTAAATCTTCTATTGTCTTTGGTAAAATCCCCAAATTCACTAAATTTTCTACCATTCTTAATTTCATCGGTATTTTCTTTAAATTCATCATTATTTCTTCTCCCACTCACTAAAGGAATATCGTGGTCAGGATCTAGCAATAGTTTAAAATTATCTTCATCTTCATTCGTTAAGTTTTCATCAACAGGTCTTGCAGCATGTTTTTCATTACTTTCAACGTACTTAAGAGTATTTGGAAAAACGACAGGTATTCGAGGTGGTGTATTGGTCTTGGAGCTAAGTTTTTTATTACTTTTTATGTTACTATCGGTTTTATCATAATAACTAGGGTTATTCTCACTAACTGCTGGTACTTTTTCAAAATCTTCGACGGCTCCTATATTTTTCGCATTCAATACTTTTGATTTTTCTTTTCTTTTGTTATAACTGCTTTTAGTCGTTTGAGCTTTATCTTCATTTGTGTGGTTGTTTTTGTCTTTGTCATCAGTTTTAACAAAAACTATGTTAGTTGTATTATCATCCTTTCTACTTTCGCCATCAACTTTACCATTATTTTCAATAGAATCAGTATTTCTGTCATCATTAACATCTCGCCTTACCCTGAAATGTTTCGACCGTACAGTATTATGTCTACTTACTTTAACTTTTTCATGATTATCCTTACATATGTTTAAAAATACTAAAAAGTACGGTTTATTCTCAGTCACACTTCTATCCAGTTGGTTTTTATTAAGTCTATCTAAAACATCGTTAAGTTTAACTAGAACTTCGTCTATCCCACTATTAAGTCTTAGTACAGATTTTGGATTCACTGGTTTTTCAGTTACGCTAGTATTAGTACCTCCAACAGTAGGTTTACTTGTACTAGTAGGATAATCACCGTATCTTTTCTTAAACCATTCGTAAAGTCTCTTATCATCTTTCGATACAATACTAGCTTCTGTGGTAAGTATAGAAGTATCTGGGGTGGTTGTTTTATGTAGATTTAGTATATTATTAAACCAAAACATGCGTCTGGTCTTTGTAGTCTTGTCTGTCACTGTTGAATGTGAGTCGAAGAGCTTTCTAAGCCAGGTGATGAACCTTCAAAATGAGCATTTATTTTAGTATAATTTTTCAATAAAGTTAACTTGGTTGCTATGCAAGACGAATGATCTGCTACCTGACGACAGATGGTGCTGAGTTGTTGTTCCATCTTCTTATAAACTAAAGAGGAAAGATTTGATTGTTTGTTTGTTTGTATTGAATTGGCTCTGAAACTACTAGATCGATAGAAATAATTCTTTCACTGTTGAAAAGCTACACTATCCCTGGGTGATATAGGGTAATTTTGATCCCGGAAATGTGGAGGGAAGGGGGAGATATTTGAAAAAAGAAATAACGCGCGGATGAAACCGCGGGCGGAGGGCTAATTTAGTACAAAATCCTATATCACAAAATAAGCAAAATGGAGGTTTTACTTTGCTATCAGGTGATAAATTTTAGAATAATATGTCGGCACCTTTAGAACACAAGCTTATGCTTTGTTTGAGACTAGATGACGATGTTTGAATAACGTCTAAAACCCTTTACCTTCTATTCTTGCCACCCTTGTCACTGTTAGCAACCCTTGAGCCTCTGTCCACATTTCCAGCACCACCTTCTCTTGACTGGAGAAGAAGTGGGGTCTTCTCTCTATCTTCTAGGTTGTCAGCGTCAGCCTCCAGTTGGAAAGGATTCAGGTCATGGATGACTGAGAGAATGTCCTCTCCTGGTGGTTTGATGATGGGTGGATTCTGGTTTTGATCATCTGTCGGTTTTAAGGTTGAATTAACAAACGTTCAATTGTTGTCGTAAATATTAACTTTCTAAGGCCCGAGGTGTATTTCTTGGATGAGGTTCCCCCATGCGTGTTTTCCCCCACTAGCTCGGTGATGATGGAAAACATCGTGACGAACCTGCACAGTCGAATGATAGTGTAAATTGGTCTGATCTGTCAATTTAAAAGAGGTAAGATGGCAGTCGCCTCAAGTGACTTACCGAATCCTGGAACGTGGTGCAAGCGGATTCTGATTAAATCTTAGATTAGGGACAAAATGCTAAGAGAAAGAAGACTTCATTTCACAGTCACGCACGCCATTCACCTGTTGGGAAACAGCCACTGCGGGCTAATTTATTAAGGGCCACTTAGCCAGAAAGGGTCTTAAGTAAACGCACTACAGGCTTCTAAGATGAGAGATTTAGATAAAGAGAACGGCTTTACGTGTTTTTGAAGGAACAGGGCTACCAAAATTTTACGACTTATTTTAAGATTCATGGATCAACATCAACAACATGTCTTCCAATCTCACCTGTTCCAGACCGTTGCTGTGTAGTCACGTTATTTTGAAGATCGTGCATTTTTTGGAAAAACTTTAGTGCTTCGGCCATGTCCACTTCGGTTTGGTTGGCGTTCACTTCCAGCGCCAGGGCCCCTGAAAATAAACAGAGTAAGTTATATAAAATGCTGCATGATATTAACCAAGTAGATAGGGTAGGTCAAGGAGGCGCTCGTGGCGCAGCTGTGGTTCGTTAGCGATAACGAAAGTCAAGCTACCCACGCCGCGGTCGGTTAATGGATGGGTTACCATTCTGACCATATTTATAGTTACATTTATTTCGAGCGTCTCCGTGCTTTAGAAGGCACGTTGAGCTGTTGGTCCCGGCTGATATTTATTATCGGTTCGATTCTATTCCATTATGGGACACTTCATCAGGAAGCGTTGCTCAATGTGCTGCCAGACTGTAGGCTCATCTGATCTTCGAGCCTTTGATTTCAAGTGTATTACTGGCTCCCACATTAATATTGCCGGAACACAGCCAGAGCTGTTATGGCGGCAGATTTCACCCATGGGGGTGGTAGTTAGCCAGTCGGACTCTGAAAAAGCCCTACCACCAACGATGTAATGTATGACATTTATTAATTCACAAATAATTACTTACAAATCATCAAAAAAATAATCATGACGGATGTTCTCCTCTATTCTAGCGATAAACAAATACTGAAAAATGTTAAAAAAAAAGTCTAAAAAAATTACTTGTGTCGAATCACAAGCATATTAGCGACAACGGCAATGTGCAACAAGTTTTAATTAAAAACTTCTTAAATACATTGTGTTGCGTAATTATGAAGAAAATTACGAATCTAATTGGTACACGGGGTATTGGTTGTACTAAAATCAATATAATTAGTATTTAGATAAGTTTGTAGGTATAATTCCTACTTGGGCTGGTCAATAGCCTGGCAAAGTCTCGTCCCAATCGGGTGTGAAGGGGAACCGGGGGAGTTTAGTGGGTAGTGGACGCTTTAGTCTCGAGTCCCACACACGGCCGCAGGTCTAGCTAGCCTGCGGTTATACATATAGTGCATTACGCATTCTTTTTCGAAAAAAAAAAAGGTACAATTCCTACTTAGTTTGACGTTTAAATATTAAATATTATTTCCTGAGCGCAAGCACAGGTGCATTTCCTATTATCTCACTTTCGTAGCACGGTGACAGCAGTCTGACACGACCGAAGAGAGATCAGGCGCAGGACCAACGGCTTAAAGTGCGACCGAGGCACGGGGGTGTATTAAAAAGAAAAACGTTTATGAATTCGTTCGACGGCCATTTTAGCGTAATGATTGAGCAATCGACTACACAAAATATCACGGGTTCGATCCCCACACGGCATGTTGAGATCATGAAAGTTCCAGGAGTGCATTGTAATATTATATGTATGAAATCTAGTAATTGTGTACAATTCCTAGGAAATGTATACAATTCCGAAGCTATTTAGGGAATAGATAAAATATTGTTTTAAAAATTCTTTAATTCATACATAGCCTAGGAGATATGTATACACATTTCCTAGAAATTGTATACAATGACGGATTACATACATTTCCGTTAACATATTATGTACATTTTACAAAAAAAAAACTAAATGTTTATCTGTTGTCTGGCATCGATACAAGCTAATGCCAGTTTGGTTAATGTCAGTGTGAGAATAGTGTCCAAGGAAAACATGGTTAGACCGGGGTTAAACCCAACCGGTATTGGTGGGACTAACATCTTAAATCCCGAGTCCCGCATACGGATCAGGTCTTACTCTGCGGTCATGGTGCTTCAATGCATTCTAATCAGAAGAAAAAGGACCCACAGCGCTGCAGTTTGTGCGAACTACAAGCCACTGCACATTGAATGCAATAATTAAAATAAATAACCTGTTAACTAAGATTTATAGCTCTATAAAACCCAAATTGGCGTTGTTAAATTTGACTAACTCTAGTTAATTGACTAAAAATCACAAGTAACAGTCATGGCGATACGGGAGGTCGTCCTGCACTTTAGTTTTTTAGTATTAGTACAATCTGGGTACCCTCCTGTAAGTATATTTTTGTACTACAGCTGTTGGCAGACAGGCACGCAGCCCACCTGATGGTAAGCGGCCACTGCGGTCTATTCCATTGAGGGCTTTACTAGAATGTATCGCTAATTGGATATGTACTTCCCTTTAAAACCTTATCCTGCAGGAATATTTCGGGATAAAAAGATGTCACTTGTCCACATGCCAACAGTCACGTCGACTCGTTGGGAAGTAAAACAGGGATAAAAAAACCTCCTAGTTTCAATATCCCATGGTAACTTCTTACTACCTCGGGATAAAAAAATAGACTGTCCTTTCCCAAGGCCTTGTCTCTGTTTCATCATAATTGTTTGGCGTTAAAGCGTGCCAGACAGAAAGAACCACCTCTTTGGAACAGTGGCTAAGCCGCTCGGGTACCTATAGGTCGTGGGTTCGATTCCTGCCTTGGGTCTGGTTGGTGGTAGGTCTTTTTCAGAGTCCGACTGGCTAGCTACCACCCCCACAGGTGAAATCTGCCGCCATAACAGCTCTGACTGTGTTCCGGCATTAGTAACGTGGGAGTCAGTAGGTACACTTGAAACCAAGGAATAGGCCGCAGTGACCGCTTACCATCAGGTGGGCTGCGTGAATGTCTGCCAATTAATGTAGAGTATTTAAAAAAAGACATTTTGTATGGAAGGTATGGATAATTTTGATCAAAAAGGTTGATTTTGTGTAATGGTTGAGAAGTCGTCTATTATATAATATACCAGAGGTCGCGGGTTCAACCCCCACACAACATTTGTGAGTCAGTCAACATAATTTTGTCTCTTCGCCGCTGAACCTTATTGCTATAACAATAACGTCTATTTCGCAGATAGGTGATGAGGTCGTCCCAGGCAGTGTGTTGCTGCCTGCCACCAGAAGAGGGCGCTACCTTGCCAACATCGTTCGAAGACAAGCTGTGGTGAGTATACGGAAGAACCTTCGGCTTCAATCAAAGTTTTTATTTTCACTTTTTAGACCGTTGGCACTACCCACAAATATTTTTTTCAGCTTGGCCCAAAGGTTGACTGGCAGAGAATGCCTTTTGGCATTAGGTCCGCCTTATGTACTCTTGATTGTGCGTTAAAGTTTAAATAAATAAATAAATAAAAAGTTCGCCCATTTTACAGAGTCCGGCAAACATCTTGACGCTCGTTCGACGGAGTGGGAGAAGATCGCGCATGTGCACTTGCACATGACCAATAGCGCGCATGCTTCTTCTGTCGCCCGCACCCTCTGACCAATAGCGCGCGCGCTTCTCATAACTCGTGTTCTGCTGAGCAAACCCCACCCGATTTTAAGAAGTTTGCCGGACACTGTTTTTACATTTGGCTTCTGTCAAAGCTAGGCCATTGTTCGTTTGTTCTTACGCGAAACTTTTTATTTCATATTTTTTCAGGACGGTACCGGAATAAGATTTAACAAGGACGCTGATAGGGTATGTCTTTAAATGTTAATTCCAAATTAAAGATTTACGAGTGATTATTATTATGAGCCTATAACGTCCCACTGCAAGGCAAAGGCCTCCCTACCCTTCTTCCATTGTTTGCGGTCCATTGCAACGACACGCCAGTTTTCGTCAAATTTGTCCAGATCATCTCGCCATCGCCGTTTTGGTCTGCCGCGTGGACGGGTCTTGTTTGGTGTCCACTCTGTTGCGATTTTAGCCCAAAGTTGTTCAGGCATGCGGCAGACATGACCAGCCCAGTCCCATTTGTACTAAATACAAGTTAGTTATAGATTAATCGTAGATTCTAATTTATATTATAAACTAATTAAAAGTTATTTGTTGCGCATTATATTCATAAACAACAACATTGTTCGTACATTAAGAAAGCGTCCTGGGGGTGGAGCACTGGTGACCTGTACCACGGGTTTTTTCATAAACCTATTTCAGGCACCAGTCTCTCACAAACAAGGTGCGATCAACAATTTGTTTTTGTAACATGTATTATGTATTGCCTTTTGTAACCTTATGTGAGAGAAAAATAAATAAATTTATTATTATTATTTATTATTATTATTATTGTCACTCATAAATGTTTACCAACTCTGACACATCACATTTAATGTAAACTCCGAATAAAAATGTGCAAAAGTATTTTATATGAATCATTTGCCGAAAAAATAATTCATTTTATTTATAATCCCGTAGATAAACGCAGAAGCAAAGAAGAAAGTGGACGTGCTATCAGAAGAACTACTTCCGTACATAATAGCAGAACAAGAGCGTAGAACCACTCTCTACAAGAGAGTTATGACTGCGATACAGAACGGAGAGAAAGGTGCTACCGTTGCCGAGATACGGAACAAGCCTCCACTCATCATACGAAAAGGTGAGTGAGTGAATGACGGCTTGGGTGAATGACTGAGTGCGTGAATGAATGATTGGGTGAATGAATGCAATGATTGAGTGAGCGAATGAATGGACTGAATTGGCCTGATTAAGCGGAGAATATACCTCTCGTAGCCGGATCAACGGTCACAAACTAGCAAACGGGAAACTGAAGAATTGATTCCTGATGGAATAATTTAGTGTACTAATTAGTTAATGATTGAATAGATACGCGAATTAAAGAGTGAAAGTGAGTGTGAATATCTCTGGACATTATTCACACAATGCCATCAAGCCCCAAACTAAGCATTAGCTTGTGCTATGGGTGCCAGACAGCGGATAAACATTACTTAAATATATTTTTTTGTCAATACATACAATATATTATACATAGAAACACCCAGACCGATACAAACAGACATGTTCAATATGTTCATGCACAGAATGTTTGTACCGTGCGGGGATCAAACCCGTGACCTCTGTTGTAATAGCCGACATCTCGACCATTACACCAAATGGCTCGTCAACGAATGAATCTTGAATGAATGAATGCTTTTTATCTATTGTAATGTTGTACGCCTATTGTCTTCTTCCAGGTCTAATGTACCGGTGTCCATCCAACCGCGCTCCTAAAGAGCCAGACGGGTCCGGGGTGATCATGTGCGAAGGCGACGTGGAGCCGACGCCCGTCATGTACGACTCCTGCCTCAGCGCCGAGGACAAGGAGCTTTACGTCGCAGAGAACAAGTACTTCTTCTGCAACCGTGAGTAGACACGATAAACTAACCGGTGACTGAGTGACTGAATGAATGAGTGATGGAATGAGTGAGTTACTTAGTAACTGATCGAATGAGTTAATTAATGATTGATTAAATGAATGAATGAGTGAATGAATAAATGAGAAAATGAAAGAATGAGTGGATGTGTTAGCGAACGATTGAATGAATGAATGAGAAAGATAATGAATGATTGAATGTGTTTGCGAACGAATGAATGAATGAGAAAGATAATGAATGAGTGAACAACCCTTTGAGTGAATGAAACAGTGAATGAATGAGCGACTGAATGAATAAGCATATAAGAGAATAATGCACACGCTGAATAAGGAAAAAACTTGTGAATTCATGAAAGAAGTATGAAAAACAGAGCCAATGAGTGACTGAAGTGAGTGCGCCGGGTCGGGGGTGATCATGTGCGAGGGCGAGGTGGAGCTGACGCCCGTCATGTACGACTCCTGTCTCAGCGCAGAGGACAAGGAGCTCTATGTCGCAGAGAACAAGTACTTCTTCTGCAACCGTGAGTAGAGACAGGACCAAAGAGGAGAACAAATGAGTGAATAAATGATCAAGTTACAGACTGACAAACTTATCTGTTCCGGTGGCGGCGTCGCTACTATCTATTTAAAACTGTCATTAAATATTGTTTTTGCATTGCATTTCACGTAGTTCCAATTTTGGCCACCGGAACAGATAAGTTTGTAGGTCTGTAATGAGTGGATGAGTGAACGTTTGAGTGAATGAATGAATGAGTGCCTGAATTATTTAATGAGTTAATCAATGAATCAGTGAATGAATGAGTCAATAGATTAATTATAATTAATCAGTAAGTAATTTATTGCCAAATGAATGAATGATGGAGTTAGTGAATAAATTAGTGATGGAATGAACGATGAATGAGTGTACCTATGAACTAACACGGTCACTTTGAATGAATGGATAGGTGTTCACGAATACAAGTATACAACGAATCATGAAGACGTTGAGTTCACTTATACTTAGTTGAAAGCCTGAACTGAGCCCTGGACCTGTAGATTTGAACCATACTACACTGGCCCGCAATAAAACCGGGCCACTGGGCTTTTTTCATACAAACTTTTGCGTTCCATAGATAGGAAACTACTTCCAGCTTTGCAATGATTATTATATTACGTCAATAGAGAGCCCAAACGTCCAATTGTCGAATCACCGTTTCGAAAATTGCCAAAAACCGCTCACTATTCTCAAAAAGGAAAAACAACAAACCGAACTCAACGCTCCTTATATCGACTTATTGCTTTTCCATTTTGAGAAAATTCAGCGGTTAGTGTAAATTCTTGAAACTGTGATTTGTTAATCGGGCTTTTGGCCTCTCCATTGACATAATAATCGTGGCACAGCTGCAAATAGTTTTCTATCTATGAGACGCTAAAGTGACCACGTTTGTATGAAAAAAGCCCAGTGGCCCGATTTTATTGCGGGCCAGTGTAGGTATCCTCTATTTCCAGGGCACAAAGTGGAAGGTCCAGACCTTCCACGCAACGGCAGCACAGTCATCGGCTGCGCACCAGTGGAACGGACCAGCCTTAACTACACCGCCACCAAATGCGCTTTGGAAGACACTGACGACGTCGTAGTGCATTACAGATACTATCCTGATAGGGTGAGTAATGCTCTCTTCCAGATTAACAGACGTAGATACCGCGCTAAAATAGCAAGCGTGTTCATAATTATTATATTCATCAAAAAATCAAAATCAAAAAATCAAAATATTCTTTATTCATGTAAACTTGTATCAAGTATTTATGAATCGTCAATTACAGAGTGACTCTACCACCGGCTTCGGAATGCAGTCATCTGCCGAGAAGAACCGGCAAGAAACTCGACAGTTAACTACTCTTTTTCATCGCCATGTAGTGATGGGCGAATATGAATGATTCATTCGAATGATCATTCGAATGGGCAGGTATTCGAATTATTCGATTGTATGAAACAGCTATTCGAATTATTCGAATGAAAAAGAAACATTCGGATGAATTGCATCATTCGAATAAATTTTCATCATTCGCATGAATTAAAAATGTTGAAATTAAATGAAACAACATTATTTAATTGGAAAACTGCTACTAACATATCAAAATCACAATCACCTACCTTAAACACTTTTTTAAAAAAAAATTAAACCGACTTCAAAAAAAAAGAAACAAAAAAAACTACCTAAAAAACTGAAAAGCAAAAAATTATTTTAATAAGACATTCATCAAATGCGCTTATTGTCTAAGCCTATTAATTAAATTGTATTTTACGTGCTAGGTAGGTACCTACTAATCTGTTTGAAGTCGGTACCAAGCCAAATAGTAGGTACCCAGATTACGTACCTACGTCCGTGGATTAATAAGTAACCCTTTATAATACATAATATTATTATATATCATTTTTTATTACCTTTGGCTAGGCACCGACTTCAAACAGATTAGTAGGTACCTACCTAGCACGTAAAATATAATTTAATTAATAGGCTTAGACAATAAGCGCATTTGATGAATGTCTTATTAAAATTATTTTTTGCTTTTCAGTTTTTTAGGTAGTTTTTTTTGTTTCTTTTTTTTTTTGAAGTCGGTTTAATTTTTTTTTTAAAAAGTGTTTATTTTTCTATTTTTAGTGTGAATAACACGTAGGTAGTGAGTAAAACTCTTTCATAATAATGATAGCGAAAATACGAGTAGAATTATTGTATTATTTGATAATAATATTAGGTATTCATTAAGTGTTCAGCACCATGGGTAGGAGGAGAATGTGGCGGAATGTGGAAATGCGGCCGTGTGTGGGACTCGAGACCGAAGCGTCCGCTACCCACTACACTCCCCCGGTTTCTCCTTCACACCCGATTAGGACGAGCCGGTGCTAACCTTATTGGCTAGTGACCAGCCCATCCCCGGGTAATCATCAGCTTAGCTGCAAAAGTACATGAAATACAACTAACGTTCCACATATTCCTACAACACTGAAAGAATTATCCCCTAACTCCTACCGTTAAGGAGTTGTACTTTCCATCATCACCTTAGCTGCAAAAGTACATGAAATACAACTAACGGTCCACATATTCCTACAATACTGAAAGAATTATCCCCTAACTCCTAACCGTTAAGGAGTTGTACCTTCCATCATCAGCTCATCAACATAAAATGATGTCTATCGGACGCAAAAACTTGAATGGCTTCAGAAAAAACAAGTAACGCGTAGGCGCAGCCTATAAAATTTGAGGTTTTCCCTTGATTTTTCCGGGATCCCATCATCAGATCCTTACATGGTGACAATGGGACCACCTCGGAACTATGCACTTTCAAATAAAAAAAGAATTATTTAAATCGGTCCACAATTGACGGAGAAATCGACGGACATACATAAAAAAAAAAAAATACATACAGTCGAACATATAACCTCCTCCTTTTTGAAGTCGGTTAAAAAGAATGTTAGCAAAATAATTTAAACAGTTAACTGATGAAATAATAGAAAATCATTCGAATGATTCATTCTATATTTTCATTCGAATGAATTAATTCGGTCGAAGATCATTCGACAATCGAGTTATCATTCGAGTGATTAATTTTTATTCGAATGACGAATGATCTATCGAAGACATTAATATTTTCAGTGACATAAATTTATTTTGTATTGTATTACATAATAAGAATACCTCAACGACAAGGAAGCTTGGAGTCGCGCCTTTGCATTGTATAGAATCCCGATAGTATCAACAATGTTAACTTTGCTATACAGTAACACATTAAATGTTATAATTCAATAAAATTAAATTTATTTTTCATTCAAAGAATCCTGAAGAGTTTGTAACCTTGGCGGTCATGCTCGCTAAAATGTGCTTGGGGTGGTGGCGTTATGTGTCGGGTGGTTACATTCCCTCTAATATGGTTGAGTGAAATTATGGCTGGCACATACGTCATACTTGTGCTGCAGGTGCCACCTTGGGGCACTGGTCTTCCAGGGCTTACGGATTTTTCTCGATTATAGTCTCATTCTTATACTTTATACTGTATGGCTTGGTATTCTAAAACTAATCAGTAATTGTAACAAACAAATTGTAAACAAACATGGCGATGAAAAAGAGTAACTGTCGAGTTTCTTGCCGGTTCTTCTCGGCAGATGACTGCATTCCGATACCGGTGGTAGAGTCACTCTGTAATTGACGATTCATAAATACTTGATACAAGTTTACATGAATAAAGAATATTTTGATTTTGATTTTGATTTTGATTTTGATTTTGATACCAAGTATTGAATAATTCGAACAATTCGATTGTAAATTTTTGGAACAATCGCCCATCACCATCGCCATGTTTGTTTACAATTTGATTGTTACAATTACTGATTAGTTTTAGAATACCAAGCCATACAGTATAAAGTATAAGAATGAGACTATAATCGAGAAAAATCCGTGAGCCCTGGAAGACCAGTGCCCAAAGGTGGCACCTGCAGCACAAGTATGACGTATGTGCCAGCCATAATTTCACTCAACCATATTAGAGGGAATGTAACCACCCGACACATAACGCCACCACCCCAAGCACATTTTAGCGAGCATGACCGCCAAGGTTACAAACTCTTCAGGATTCTTTGAATGAAAATTAAATTTAATTTTACTGAATTATAACATTTAATGTGTTACTGTATAGCAAAGTTAACATTGTTGATACTATCGGGATTCTATACAATGCAAAGGCGCGAGTCCAAGCTTCCTCCTTAAATAATGCTTTAAAAAGGGATGCATAATAATATTATCCCCATAGTCAGCGAACTCCCTTAGTCCACTAAAATCCATTGCAACGATCCATTGATGGATCTTTGTGCACTTTCATGTCCACTTTAATCCTTGATTATCTCGTCTTAGATTCAATAAAAAATATATTTTTAGATAGTGTTTAGTTTATTTTACACTTATCTGTATGTTGCAAATTATGTAATATCCATATCATCATCATATCACCCACAAAACGTCCACTCCTATAGGTACTTCCTCGTACACACGTAGGCCTCCCCCAAAGATCTCCACAATGCCCGATCAAAAGTGACCTATCCTATAACCAGTGTATCCCACTAGCTATCCCCACCAGGTCCTCTGTCCATCTCCTAGGTAGCCGTCCTCTGCCTCGCTTGTAAGTACGTCGTCTCCATTCAAGAACTTTCATGCCCAAGTGCCATTATTATATGCCCAGTCCACTGCCATTTTATATGAAAACAACAAGGATTTTTTCTCTATCTTAGTTGGCAGACAGACCCACATAACATAACGCATCCTTTTCAGACGTATAAGTTCGTGACAGAACTTGATCCTGACCACGAGGTGTGCGACCACTGGAACCCCTGTCAGATCGGGTACATCTTCAGCCTGCCCAGCTCCGACCAGGCCTTGCCTGCCAACGAGCTCTGGCGTAAGTATAGAATAGAATAGAATAAGATTTATTTGATCCTTATCACAATCTCATTGCACAATCAAAGACATACATTGTTATTACATTATTAAAATAATTGATAGTGACAATAAGACCAAATTGGCGTTCACTCAGCATGTGTCAAAGTGAGGGCAAGCCCAAGCCAAGACGCTGGTTTTCTGTGAACACCAGTCAGTGAAAGTATACGGACAGACATTCTCACCATAAGATATTAGATTATTTAGGTCCGTGACAAGTCATGTTAAGGTTAACAGTTGGTCTCTAATCGTTTCGTATACTTGCCAGTATTTGTATGTATTTAAACTAGACCAATTAATTAAAATTATTATTTATTTACAGATGATTATGGTAAGCATAATTATAATGCTATCGGCCTACAACTACAACCTTTTTTTACTCGGCGACCTGGTGTGCGGTGGGTAGATTCAACTAAATACTTGTTGGTATGCCAACGATCTTGTTTGCAATTTGCAACCTACTGCATTATTTAATTACTAAATACTTAGTGCTAAACATTACTAAATTAATTCTAGAATTATTTTCAGAATAGTTGATGTTGTCTTTCAAGTCATATCAATTATTTATATAATAAAAATATGTAATATAATTATTATTGTTCATATTTTTATTCCAGTTGATAGTAAGTATGAGTCAATATTTTTTTGTTATAGTTACCATCGAAATATCCAATGCTGATCGAAAATCTTAGCTTGTAAATCTTTAAATAAATTGAGAGCTTTTGTTTGGTCCTTTTAAGATTTTAAGATAGTGTGAAGATGTAAAAATTGTTCTATTGACTGTTTCAGGATTTGAAGGTAGGAGCCGATGATTTTAATATTCTTATTTTAAGTGTAACTACTTACTATTGGTAGAATTTCATTTTCTTAGTGAACCAAGTGAATATTAAATTAATAATATTTAGTGATATTTTTCAGAATATGAAAGTAAGTTAGCTAAACTGATATAACACACATTTACATAAAACAAATTAACCATTGCATGCTGGATAGAAAAGAGAAACTTTTTAAACATTTTTGATTATTTTAGGGGACGGTATGTATTAATTCATTTATTTCTGTATGTATTTTGTTTGTTTTTTTTTTGTTATTATTTCTTTATCATATTTTTTACACATTTTACAGAAATCGTACCACGTAAGTGCGTTAACGCTATTTAAAGAAACAATGATGTAATTTAATTAGTCAGCTCATTTGATTAGTTTATTTATATTACAGCAATTCCGGGTTAGTAAGAATTAAATATTTTAGTTCGAACTAAATTTGTTATCGAGTTTTTTCTTTTCTGTAATAAAAGTTTGAAACCCTCTTTTATTGACATGTATTATGTAATTTTCAATAAATGAAATATCATCCAAGTAAAAATTATTTGCCATTTGGCGGCTTGATAACATCTGACATTAAGGTTGGTCACTTGCCTTACGCACCCCTCCACCAACCCGCACTAGGCCAGCGTGGTGGAGTATGGCCCACACTATCTCACAATTGAGATAAGGCCTGTGTCCCAGCAGTGGGAACGTATATAGGCTGATGATGATCCAAGTAAAAAACTATTAATATTTGGAATGCAGAAAAGCATAAATCGCTATAAAAATTTGGTAAAGGGCAATTAATATGTCGAAAGGCAGGTATTCTCATTATACAGGTATCAATTTATTGCTACTTTTGCCCAAACTGACTTAGAACAGTTTTATTAAAATTACCAAAAGCCACTCTTTAAGTCTAATATCATACCTTTTGAAGATAGTTTTTATAGACTTTATAGAGTCATTCTGTTATTTTGATAATGATGACGATTCAGAATCGCCCTTTATCAAGCCTTTATGAATGAAGAATCATCAGCCTCATGCAGTAAACTGTTGAACATAGACCTCTCCAAATGCTCGTTACTTTACTCAACTCCGCTACTCGCGTCCAGCATTTTCCAGCCATCTTGCGCAAATTGTCACTTCACCTGGCCTGTGTACGTTTCATTAATACTTAGTACCTAAACCTTCTTGCAGAGGATACTCCTACAGAACATGTCACAGTGGCGCTACTCCAAGAAGGCGATTCCGTCTACGAAGTGGCCCCTCGCTCGGTGAAAGTTCCCCTGGGATACAAGTTTGATTCCGTGTGGAGAAACAAGAATCCTTACTCATCCAGTGGCAGTCCAAGTGGTCAGATGAATCAGAAGGTATAAACATATTTATAAACATTTATACCCCATTGCAGGGCAAAGGTCACCAACCTTGAAATCAAGTCATCGTTACAATGATGGGTACTGGCTTGATCACGCTTGCCAAATGCGGATAGGTGATCATCAACACGAGTACTTGAAAAAACTGACACAAGTTACCTAGACCCGGGATGGAACTCAGGAACTCAGGATTCCGAGATATCGGCTCAGTAGTTAAACCACTAGACCATCGAGGGGTTATATTTTTATATATTTTTCTTAAATATATAGCGGAAAGCTGACGAGCTAGTGTGACTGCTGGTAAGTGATCACGTCCGCCCACGGACACCTGCGAGTAGGTCTAACGTGAGGGGGAAGGTGAAGGGCTATAGGGATATGGGAAGAAGGAAGAATCCAATGAGTCTTTTAAGGTCTCAGTATTAATATTGTTGGAAGTGCACTCGCTCAAAGCGAAGGGCGCTTGGGGCCTAGACAAAGTAACATTTTGACAGCGAACTTATTGTTATGGATTTGACAGATGCCACAGAAAAGTCACGTGTTGAAAGTATGGGATTTGACATTCGCTATCGCAAATTGAGCCAAAACAAACGTCATAAATGCCGCTTGTCTAGGGGGGCTGGTTCAATCCCCGTGTAATTCATGGACATGTTTTGATTGAGCCAAGCAGACTATGATAAATAAATAAATATCTCTGGACATTATTGACACAGTTCCATTCAGCCCCAAACTAAGCATTATTAATATGTGCTATCAGATGGGTGCCAGACAACGGATAAATATTACTGATTTTGGGGAATCACAGATAAAATCTCTATTATATCAAATTTTCCAGGTCTCTCCCTCTCAAGTGAGTGTAAAGCAAGTCTCTAACGGCAAATCAGTGCTACTCAGCTTGAATCTGAAGCCATTCCGCCAGAGAAGCTATGGGCAGTACTACGCTGTCTTCGTGAAGGAGGACAGCAGGAGAGACGGGAAGAAGCAGGATAAGTCTGTCCTCTTTGTGGAGTTAGGTAAGGTAGAAGTATTAAATGCATGAAATAACCAATTTTTTTATTGCTTTTCAATCTTATCTCAAGACAAGAAGGATCAAGGTATGATTGCTAACTTTTGGCAACACACATTGAGGGTAAGAACCCTTTTTTGTGATCACAATCTCCAGAAATCAGAATCTTTGTGATATTTTCCAATATGTAAATATTCTTCATTTATTTCATTGTTTAAAAATGTTTTCAGAGCAAACGGATATCTCTATAGAACCGAAGAAAGTCACAATCATGCCAGGGGCACAGCAGGATCCAGAAAATATAGAATATAGGTACTTTTTTGGAGTAAATATAATACTTTCTTTTAAAAATGATTTGATGAATGTAGGAGAAGCAAAAAGTGTGGGTCAATATCGAAATCAAATTACGTTTTCATTGAGGTTGGATATCTTTACTGGTGATAAGTAAATAGATACGTACGAGTATGTACTATAATTATTAGGCTGTAGGGACAACAACTTTGAAAAGTAATTCGCATCGAGTATTCTATTAGTTAGTTCCAGTACTAGCCGCATTGGCGCCACTAAAATTCTCATATTAATGTCTTGATTCGAAGTCACTTCTGGGTTAGATTTTAACCCTATGACAAATTATATTGGCCTTTTTACAGGGTGTTGGGCCTGATCTTACATTCATTTTGTAATTTTATTAATTTTGTTACCCTGAATACGATTATGCGTTAAATGTTTGGCACTACACACAACACAGTTCTCCATAAAGATTATTATTATAATTTGACAGGTGTAAGAAGTGTCGCATAGCAGGCATCATGGTGCGAACGGATGAAGGCGTGGTGTACAACTTGAACCCATCGCGGTGGCGGACTGTACAAGACGCCGGTGATGGGTTAGTAACAGTCAAAGTATTTATTTAGCAACTTGATTTACAATATAGAAATATTATGTACTGAGTACTAGAACAGACAGCTCGAACAATTCGAAATTCTTTGCACGTCAAAACTTTTTGTCCTACTTCTTCAACGTGAATGGCCTGTTGATAAGAAGTCCGGCAAGAGACTACAGATGGTAACCTATTCTTGTGAATATGCTGATAGGTTCACAACCCTTAAACAATCCCCGCACTTACCATAGAAATATTATGTACTGACGTACAATAATAGCTCAATGGCACTTACAATGCATTAAAGTGGCGCCCAACGTGGGGCTCGAACCTATGACGTGACGTTTGGGTTAAGTCATTGTTAGTAGAGACCGACAAACTTATCTGTAAAATAATAATAATAATAAAATAAATATCTCTGGACATTATTCACACAGCGCCATCTAGCCCCAAACTAAGCATTAGCTTGTGCTATGGGTGCCAGACAACGGATAAACATTACTTATATACTTTTTTTTTACATATTATACATAGAAACACCCAGACCGATACAAACAGACATGTTAATGCACACAAATGTTTGTACCGTGCGGGGATCGAACCCGCGACCTCTGGTGTAATAGCCGACTTCTCGACCATTACACCAAATGGCTCGTCGCCGTATCTGTGCCTGGCGGCGTCGCTTCTGTCTATTTAGAATTATCATTAAATATCGTTTTTCAATGGTTTTTCACGTATTTCCAATTTTGGCCACCGGAACAGATAAGTTTGTCGGTCTGTATATTGTTATAAGGAAGGATGGTGATCATAGCTGCCTCCGTGCTGCAATGGCTAGTAGGGTAGTGGCACTTTAAAGCCACGGCACCAACTGGGGGCCTGATTGCAAATCAAACCACCAAAAAAAATGTTATTGTTATTTTTTTTTTCTTGACTATCCCGCGCCTGTTTGCGGCGCGGTGATTCTGCCAATGTCAAGTTAATGAGGGAGTTTCTTCTTGCGTTAAAACATTGGTGTTAGATGTTTTAACGCTTCATGGAAACACTGGAGGATACTCTCAAGGTCACGGGGGAATGGACGCCATTGCGGTAAGAGCGTCTCATCTACCGATGAGACACACTACACGCAATACCCGTCCATTCAGTCAATTTGTTTCAATTTTCTTATTTATGACACTTCGTTACACTTTACTGAATGAAAATCACACCGCTTTTCAACACCAAACTGCACTAGATCACAAATAAAAAGATTTGAAACTAAAAGACGCGTGGACCCATCGCCTACCCTCCAGTGAATCCGTTTATTTAGTTTTTCTGCTCCTAATGTCGTTATGACAGTGAGTGAAAAGAGAGTGCATAACTGCACCTGACCGTGTTTTCGGTTTTCGCACAATAATATTCATTGAAATTGGTTTTATTTTACGTAAATTACTTATGCATAACTTTTTTATCTGCCTCTTTGTCAATTTGCCTAATTGTTGAATTTTCTATTATTGTATTATGTCGTATTTAACAAAAAGAAAACTATAAATAACGTCTTTAATTTTACAGCGTCAAGTAAGTTTTTTACCTTTTAATTAGAAAGGATTCTTATAATGTTATGTTGGTTTTCTGTACGATAAGATATTGATAGGAATGAATAAACTAGTACCTACCCAATTAGAACAGACCAAAACAATTTCTTAAATTTCTAAGAATAACTTGCATTTTTATTACATTTATTTGTAAATTATTATAATATTTGTTGACAGGCGTGTGCAGATAGATGTATCGAACGCTAAGCCCAAAGACTTCGGCACCTACATGATAAGGTTCTACGCAGATTCCGGCGACGAACACCTCGTCCAAGCACTCAAACTACAGAGTAAGTGTTCATTTTTCAGTCAGCAGACAGGCTCGCAGCCCACCTGATGGTAAGCGGCCACTGCGGCCTATGCCATTGATGGACACTTCATCAGGAAGCGTCGCTCAAAGTGCTGCCAGACTGTAGGCTCATCTGATCTTCGAGCCTTTAATTTTAAGTGTAATGGCCTCCACATTAATATTGCCGAAACACAGCCAGAGCTGTTATGGCGGCAGATTTCACCTGTGGGGGTGGTAGCTAGCAAGTCGGACTCTGAAAAAGCCCTACCACCAACCAGACCTAAAGTGGGAATCGAACCCACGACCTCCGTGTTAATTATACCCGAGCGGCGTAGCCACTGTTCTATTGGACTTATTTGTTTAATATTGAATCGTAGCGACATCTATTGTTGAGTGGCAACGTCAATATAAAAAGAGCCAATAGCAGTTTGTGTTAGATAAAAAGCATTATGATAAGGTGCCTGAATTGCATTTTTAAAACCTATTTATTGTATTTTTCGCTTATTTTCTAAAAATAAAATTTTAATTATTGCAGACAAGCATATTAACTTTGATTTGACGTACTATACTGTAAATCAATGTACATGCATATTATGTTTGTTTGGGCACAGCTCCATACAAATTCTGGCCATGCATGTCCTTTGAAAGTATTTTAGGATCTTTCCCTTTCAGTATTGCCACTTTTTTATTTATTTTCTCCCACTAACGTTACGTACTGTTGTTATCCTCCGTCGGGGCATTGTTGGTGGCGTGTGGAACCCTCAAATGTGTAGTTTTACCCTGAAGTAACATTATACTAATTTTTACTTACGAAAGTTTTATTTATTTATTTACATTACATTTTATTTTTGTTTTGATTTTATAACAACATTAATTTATTTTTTCAGTGCCAGGCACAGGTAAAGTAATTATTATGTACTTAAGGGGCAGCGCAGACGGCACACTTTTTGTGCGAAAGAGTCTGCCGCGGATTTTTCACAGACTCAACGCACAAAAAGTCTGTCGCGGATTTTTCACAGACTCAACGCACACGACGCACATCTTCGATCATTTTGTCGGCAGAACTGTAGGGACGTAAACGCTATGAAAATCGTGCAGAGATTAGAGTTTTTTTTTAAGTTTTATAAAATGTCTGTTACTACTTAATATGATGAGTTGCTATTTATTTTAAGACCTGCTTTGACTTATTTAGACACAACAATGAGGAAGTTAATAATAAATATCTCTGGACATTATTCACACAGCGCCATCTAGCCCCAAACTAAGCATTAGCTTGTGCTATGGGTGCCAGACAACGGATAAACATTACTTAAGTATATACTTTTTTTTGTAAATACATACATATATACATAGAAACACCCAGACCGATACAAACAGACATGTTCATGCACACAAATGTTTGTACCGTGCGGGGATCGAGCCCGCGACCTGTGGTGTAATAGCCGACTTCTCAACCATTACACCTAATGGCTCGTCAAATTAGTATTTCGGTTAAAGAAACTTTATTCTCAAAAAGAAATTACATAAACACTTACACGAGAACATTAAAATTTATAATAAAACAAATTATCCGGCAACAAAAAATAAATAAATAATAATAATACTAGCAATTACACAGAGCAATCACTAGTTACAATTTGTTTACAAAAATTTTCTTATACAGAATATTACCAAGAAACAAGTTTTAATGATTTTACATAATATATGTATTAATATCTATTATGATATTCTGCCATAGAAGTATCATAAATTATTGGTCTATTTTGTATTTCATTAATTAGCATCGTTACATCGATGTCTGGCGCTATAATAGATCGCATACGTACGTTACGTCCCACCACTAGATTGCACTGTGACTAAAATGTACGCCAATGTGCGCCGTCTGCGTTAGCCCGTGTTGAAGCAAACGTTCCATTTTTTTCGCACACTTTTTGTGCGGAGCGGTGTGGCGCGGCGTGGCGCGGTCTGCCGGAATCACACGGATTTTGTGCGCGCTGGACTTTTTTGCGCGTCGTCTGCGTTACTCCATACAGTTGCATACGTTCTATTTTCGCAGACTAAAAAGTCTGTCACGGCTAGTCTGTCGTCTGCGCTGCCGCTTATAATTGACAATAATTTTTATTTAAAATATTAAAATAAGTCTTTTTCTTGTCATATAATTTCAGACACGAGTAAGTTTGTAGCCTTAACAATAATTATTCATATTTTTTTCATATATCTTTAAATTAATCATAAAATATAATGATATTGTTAACTTTTTTAGGTAACAGTAAGTATTCTGATCTAATATTTTTTGTAATTTATTCCTACCATGATCGCGATCGCTGTGAAGTAAGTAATTGGAATATCCGAAAACGCACGGCCGTTTAAATTAGTTTTATTAAAAGATAATTTTTAATACTTAAAACAGTGTACTTACAGTTCTTTATTACACGAAGTGCAATACAGTTTGTGGGAAATAGGTCTCGTGCATGCTTACATACTTATCGACTAATAAATTCCCTTAAACATACTCTGGCACACATCGTAACAATTCCATATGTTTGAACATCTGTTTTCCTTCTCAGTGCTACAAGCAGAAGTCCTCCGATTGTCTTCTAACGTTGGAGACAAGATAGAGAAGGCGATCCCATACACCTGCGACGGATGTGACCTCACCGACGTGATGTGCAACGGAGAGAGTGCAGTCACGCAGGGCAAGGTGGCCGTTGTGACCGGAGCTAAAACTGTCAGCTTCAACATTAACAGGTGCGACATCTAGTGACGAATTATAGTAAACTGAAGTAGGAGCTTCTTGACAATAGATGGCGTTAGGATACAAATAATAAGTTTTAGCCGGATCAAAGCCACCTATTGTTTATGGAGCTAGAAGCTTCAATGTAACTAGGTGCGAGAACTGCGAGATCTTAGATAAAATAATAATCATATGTATTATGTAACTTGTTCTTACTAAAATAGGAGAAAGTTACGCTTCTTGACAATAGATGGCGTTAGTACGTGCTTCCTCAAAAAGCATAACATGTTGTCGACTCCTCAGCAATAGATGGCGTACGTTTTAGAAGCGACACAGATAATATTATAAAGTACATATGCGACAGAAAACTAAAATTATTATCTTAGATCATAATAAAAATACAAATTTTTATAGTTATTTATGTGACTGCTGCATAATGAGGGTCATTAAAATACGAATGTGGTTTTATGAAACGAACGAAGTGAGTTTCATAAAAGAATCACATGAGTATTTTAATGACTAATTATGTACAGTCACATACATAACTTTATCTTCATTCATACGATAATATGTCTATTTTATAGTCAGGATCGATGAGCAAATTAGTACAAAATCATGTCATAATTTGTAGGTCAATTTGAATAAATGACGTTTGTAGTTTTTAAAATCCATAAACAATCTAGACTCGAGTTGATTTCGATTCTCAAATCGATTGTTATAATTTCAGCATCGAATTAAATGTATAGGAATGGAACATAAAATTACTAATCGACTAATTCGATAATCGAAAAAACCTATTAATTTTTACTTTTAAAGAAGACGTTCGAAATTTGAACGTCATAAAGTGTCGGTTACCGACACTAAAATGTAAACATTTCAATGCAGCCACAGATACTTATATCTAAATGTAGGGCGTTTGCTCATCGCTCCTGAATATAAAATAGACATATTATGGTATGGATGTAGATAAATACTTTTTAAGCATTTATACTATGTGGAAGCAAGGGACGCGGGTCCGATTCCCATTGCCACCTGGGCAAATTGATTTTTTTCAATTATAACAATAATATAGGTATTTAATTTTTTTGTTTCAGTTTCGCAGACGAAGACGCCTGTGTCTACATGGGGGTGTACAAGAAAGACGAAAACGACTACACCAAGATGTTAGCCATCATAGAGAGTAAGCACGCAAATCCAATTCATTAATTACTTAATTTTTTTTTGTCAGAGGCGGCAAACGCGCCAGCTGGTCGCCTGATGGTAAGCAATCACCGCCGCCCATGGACATCTGCAACACCAGAGGGCTCGCTGATGCGTTGCCGGCCTATGGGGGTATGGGCCTCCGGCACTCTCACAAACCAGACGAAACACAATATAGTAGTCACTATTATTTCACGCTGGTGTTATGTGAGGAGGTGGTACTATCGCGGTCATCCGCGCGTGATCACCCTAAAGGCTAAAATCCAGTGCAGTATTTTCATGTTTACAAGCGCCGCTCCTAACAAGTAACGATGCGCGTGCACGGTTTATTTTTCCAAAAGTGATCACGCGCGGGTGTCCTCGATGGTACTTTCCCGGACGAGCCGGTTAATAAACACTTCAATAAACTTTTGCTTTTTGTGTGACGAATACTTGTCTTGTGCTTGTTATTAAGAAAAATTAAAACAACGATACTTCATTTACAGATGCTGGTAAGTACGTCTTTGCCTTCGTCAGTACAAGTTTTTTTTTAAATATATCCTTGCTTGTGTATTAACCAAAAGGTTGACGGTGACGGAAAACATCGTGAGAAAATTTGCAAAGTCAAATGGTGGTGTAGCCATGGTCTATATAGTGCTAAAGGTCAGATGGCATTTTTCGCCCGGGGCGGAAGACAATTATGCCCCCTTTTTTTTTGCTCCTCCAGGAAATTTTGCCGCCCCCTAAAAAGTGCCGCCCGGGGCGGACCGCAATCGCTACGCTACTGGCAGTCGCTTCAACGTAGTTGCAAATAGTGACCCGAGAAGTGAACCCAGGACTGCGAGATCACGGCCCAGTAGTCTCAGTACCTACCCACTATCCTATCGAGGTTTTGAATCTAATAAACAATGTTAATTATCTGGTTTTTTTTTGTCCTTGTCTGTAGCTACGGGTAAGTAAAAACAGTCAGAAACATGCAAGCATTGCATCGATCTAATTAGAAAATACGTTATTTATTACATTACATACAGACAGACAGACAACCATAAACACAAAAAACAACAAAATTGAATTAAAACACACCAAGCTCATATGCTGGACTTCGCGAAACCCTGTCTAATTCTGTGTTAATTACAATGACGTTCAAAACGTCATTGGTTAATTATAATAAAATTATTTTCACTTACAAAAAAATACCTTCTTCAATATTGTATTTTATTTCAGACGTGACGGTGGAATCGGCAGATATAAAAGCCACCCCTCCCAATGAGGGGGAGGACTTTGAGCACACCGTACGCCTGAAAGGGGAGGAAGGAGATACTTGCACAGTTCCTACTAAGGTATGCCAAAGGCCTTTTTATGAAGAGGAGAGAAAAAAAAGGAAAAAGAGTCGCACTTGCAGGGCTAACAAGGACAAAAATTAAAGTACATCATTGAAATTGAGTTTAAAACTTATAATAATTATAATAAAATTCTAAAGACAATTAATTTAATAGGTCCGTTTTGACAGCTTTGTGTCGTGGAAAATGACTCTTTACCTGAAGCGCCTACTGCTTTCTTTACGGCAATGCCACACGCAGGCATAAATCTTTATCATTATATTTGGTTTTACCGCCTTTTGTGAAAATTACAACATCCAAATTTTTACCGTGTATTATTTATTTTAAATCTACTTTATTTTTTTATATTGACACAATTGTTATTTGATTCCAGATGTCGGTGAATGGTATAGAATTGGATTCAGGTCCAACAAGAAGAACGGCAAGCAGCCCTACAGCATACTTCCAGGTGAGTGGCGGGTTCGATGCCATGTTCATGCTTTTTTTATTTTGTTTTTATTACGCACTTTCTGATGGTAAGAGGCCACTGCGGCTTATTCCATTGAGGGACACTTCTTCAGGAAGCGTCGCTCAATGTGCTGCCAGACTGTAGGCTCATCTGATCTTCGAGCCTTTGATTTCAAGTGTACTGGCTCCCACATTAATATTGCCGGAACACAGCCAGAGCTGATAAGGCGGCAGATTTCACCTGTGGGGGTGGTAGCTAGCCAGTCGGACTTTGAAAAAGACCTACCACCAACCAGACCCAAGGCGGTGTTAATTGAATAATAGAATAATGAATTAACCATAACCAGAGGCGCTCGTGGCGCAGCTGTGACAGTGGTTCGTTAGCGATAACGAAAGTCAAGCTACCTACGCCGCGGTCGGTTAATGGATGGGTGACCATTCTGACCATATTTAGTGACATTCATTTCGAGCGTCTCCGTGCTTCGGAAGGCACGTTAAGCTGTTGGTCCCGGCTGATATTTACTATAATGTAAATATTAGTCGTCAAGCCTAGTCAGAGGCCATTTGGCGGCTTGATAACATCTGACATTAAGGTTGGTCACTTGCCTTACGCACCCCTCCACCAACCCGCACTAGGCCAGCGTGGTGGAGTATGGCCCACACTATCTCACAATTGAGATAAGGCCTGTGTCCCAGCAGTGGGAATGTATATAGGCTGATGATGATGATGAATTAACCATGATGGGTGACCGCAGGAAGTATCCGGAGTCGGCATCACGATCTACATAGAGCCCTTCAGCGCCTCCTACAATGGGGTCTACATGGCTTCGTTCGTCTGCAATGGCGCGAAGATCACCAAAATTGTTATGGAGTTGAAGTACGTATAAATTTAATACTCCAACTCTTCTTTTTGTATTAGGCCCTTCTCCCATTACGAAACGCCCGCGCGACTCTAGTCTCGGAGATTAGTCGCCGCGAAGTATATCTCACATACATTTATATGGAGACTACCAGTATCGTAGTGTGAGAGTCTGTGAGATACTTCGCGGCGACTAGTCTCCGAAACTAGAGTCGCGCGGGCGTATCGTAATGGGAGAAGGGTCTTATAGCTGGCAACCCACTCCACTATAACTATTACTACTTAACACTGCAATTTTTATGTAAATTTCTTGGACACAAATTCAAATGTGAAATATAAAAAGCATACCCTCGGAAATCGGCACCATCTTGGACAAAAAACCTCTTATAAACAAACATTTTAATTAGTTCTATCTAGCACTAGTATTCTATCTTCTCTTCTATCTACTTTCTATATAGCATCTAAAGTCCTTTAGCTTTCGGTAGCCTTTCGTTTAAGGATCCTCTATAATCTCATTTAATCTTGTCTTTTCATATGTTACTTAAATAACCTGACGAGACGCTCGTGGCGCAACTGTGACAGTGGTTCGTTAGCGATAACGAAAGTCAAGCTACCTACGCCGCGGTCGGTTAATGGATGGGTGACCAAATTCTGACCACATTTAGTGACATTTATTTCGAGCGTCTCCGTCCTTCGGAAGGCACGTTAAGCTGATATTTGCTATAATGCAGATATAAGTCGTCAAGCCTAGTCAGAGGCCATTTGGCGGCTTGTTAACATCTGACAATAAATAATGGTCACTTGTCTTACGCATCCCGCCACCAACACGCACTGGGGTTGAATGGTGGAGTATGGCCCACACTAGCTCACAATAATTGAGATAATAGCAGTCAGCCTGTGTCCCAGCAGTAGGAACGGATTAAAATTCAATGTTATAATAATTTGGTAACAATTAGCATTAAAATAAAATATAATTTTGCTTTTAGCTCAACGGATTGTAAGTATTGCGCACGCGATGGCTTGATCTCATATACCCAGTAATTTCACTAGCTGCAGTGCCTTCCCCGATACACAGAAATGCTTGACACACTTCTATTTCACGGGAAAATTTCTGGCACTGCGGTGGTATCCACCTAGACGGCCCAGTACAGGAACCTACCACCTGGTACTCGTTATTCTGATCAAACTAATTTTAGGTTTTGCGCATTTAATAATTTGTATAATTTAGTTTGAATTAATTATAGCTACCGAATCCGGAAATGAGAAGGAAACAAAAAGGAGGGCCCTGGAAGGACCTGAACATACCAAGTCGACGGAAAAAAGTGGGGATAATTCTACCAAAGACAAGGATTTACCTCCCAGTGGGGTTGCGACTAGTCCCACACCATGATTTTGTCTATGGATGACACATGAGGTAAAAATGTTACCGAAGAGCTTTAACCTTTTGAACGCCAAGCTACGAATGTACTGTCGTGTCCTGTATTGTACGCCAGAGCTGTTGGGTTATTCTTTATCCCACCAAAAACATAAATGTAAAAAAGGAAAGCCAAGTTCAATACAAAAATTATGTTTGGCTGTGGGCTTCGCCGCAAAAAGAATGGAGATCTTAATGAGTGCCAAGTTCTATGATCTTAAAGTAGGTTAGATTTGACTTGGCCAGTTTTCATTATATCAGTCATTTTATAAAGATAATATATTAATTCTGATAAAAACTGGCCAAGTCAAATCTTACCTACTTTAAGATCATAGAACTTGGCACTCATTAAGATCTCCATTCTTTTTGCGGCGAAGCCCACAGCCAAACATAATTTTTGTATTGAACTTGGCTTTCCTTTTTTACATTTATGTTTTTGGTGGGATATCATTACTTTTTGTAAAGAAAACTAGGCAAGTATTGAGATTTAATGTGGTGCCACGCACCGCCGACGACACGCACCATCGCGTTGGCCGGTTGTTTAGCGCGTATTACAATTTTTTTGTATGGGGACACCACTAATTTTTTTACTTGACTTTTTTTTTATTTCTGTTATAAAGAATATATAATAATACATAACATCTTGGAATAGTTTCAATTCCAACTCTACAATAAAAAAAATGTATGGGGCCCCCAGTATTGACCGACTGACTTATAGCAGCAAAACCTAACCTACTTCCAGATGACCTAGAAGGATGAAATTTGGAATCCAGCTTGGTAATTGTGTGTAACCGTAGGGAAAAATCTGAAAATAGAAAAAAGTTAAAAATTAGGGGGGGAGGGGGGCGGTTTCCCCCCCATTTTTTTACTTTTTTCTATTTTTAGATTTTTTCCTACGGTTACACACAATTATCGAGCTGGATTCCGAATTTCATACTTCTAGGTCATCTGGAAGTAGGTTAGGTTTTAGTACTGATTGAGTGACTTAAAGTAGAAAAACCTAACCTACTTCCAGATGACCTAGAAAGATGAAATTTGGAATCCAGCTTGGTAAAGGTGTGTAACTGTAGGAAAAAATCTAAAAATAGAAAAAAGTAAAAAAATGGGGGTAAACCGCCCCCCCTCCCCCCCTAATTTTTTACTTTTTTCTATTTTCAGATTTTTCCCTACGGTTACACACAATTACCAAGCTGGATTCCAAATGTCATCCTTCTAGGTCATCTGGAAGTAGGTTAGGTTTTAGTAGGCTTATAGTACCAAAACCTAACCTACTTCCAGATGACCTAGAAGTATGAAATTTGGAATCCAGCTCGATAATCGTGTGTAAGCGTAGGAAAAAATCTAAAAATAGAAAAAAGTTTCAAAATGGGGGGGGGGTGACCCCCCCTCTTCCCCCTATTCTTTAACTTTTTTCTATTTTTCGACTTTTTCCTACGGTTACATACAATTACCAAGCTGGATTCCAAATTTCATCCTTCTAGGTCATCTGGAAGTAGGTTAGGTTTTGCTACTATAAGTCAGTCAGTCAGTACTAATTTTTACGACTTTTTGACCTTCATATCTTTATAAACATTTGAGCTAGCTTCATGAAATTTGGGCTCCTAGGTGTCCTCATGGATCTTATTAAACTCGCGTAGTTTCATGTGTTTCCGTTAAATAGGTTTTGAGTTATAGAAGGGTCAAAAGTGACACCAAATGGTTCGTGTAAATATACCTTGGCGCTGGCTAGCCCGTTCCTTTGCTTGAACTTGGCTTGACACGCTGCCGCGTGTCTAGATATTGTCAAATGTTAGAAAAAAATACCAGTAATCGTTTTAAATATACATATTTATTTCATATTTTTAGAGGCAGGGTTTTTTGGCAAGTATAGACGTCGATAGTGCACAGGGTCCGCAGCGCGCAGGTGCTTGTCAAGTATAGACGACTTTGGCGTCCAAAAGGTTAAATCCTGCTTTTCCTGGGTCTGGATGTGTTTTTATGCTATATCAGTTGACAGACAGGCACACAGTCCACTTAGTAAGGGGCCACTGCGGCCTATTCCATTTAGGCCGTAAATGGAATAGACCGCAGTGGCCTAAATTTTAGGGACACATCAAGAAGCATCGCTCTATGTGCTGCTCTATGGGCTCTGATCTTCGAGCCTTTGATGTCAAGTGTACTGGCTCCTACAGACCGACAAACTTATCTGTTCCGGTGGCGGCGTCGCTACTGTCTATTTAAAACTGTCATTAAATATCGTTTTTGCATTGCATTTCACGTAGTTCCAATTTTGGCCACCGGAACAGATAAGTTTGTCGGTCTCTACAGTAATATTGCCGGAATACAGCCAGAGCTGTTATAGTGGCAGATTTTTTTTTGTCTGGCAGCCATAGTACAAGCTATGCCTAGTTTGGTGCTTGATAGCTGTGTGCAAGGGGGGCAGGGGGGTCAGTTGCCCCCCCCCCCTCCCCTAGAGATCAAATGTAGCTAGCCGCAAAGCGGTAACGCTTCATGCTCTCTGCGTTCATATTTTTTCTCCTAAATAATATTGCCCCATTGCCCCCCCCCCCTTAATCATAAGCTGGCGACGCCCTTGGCTGTGTGAAAAAATATAATTTATTCAAATTAACTCTTTTTTATTTTTCAGATCGAAAACGACTACGCTTCGATAAAGGATATTTCCCATATTAAATTATTTATTACAAGCATTACAAAAAATACAAAAAAAATGCTTAAATACAGCAATACTAAAACTACCTATAGTTTTATTTTAACCTTGTACCTTTCAAATATAATACGACTTTGGTGAACTGAAATGCATACAAAAATATTTATGGGATCAATCTGACCGTAGCCGTAAAACTCTTTTTGATTAAAAATATTTAAATGAAACAAGAAAGTGGACCAGAGCATACGCAACTCCATTTATTTTATTACTCGCCTACATAAATACGATTAAATATACATTTTGTGACTTAACACTAAAATTCATTAAACAGTTTATATGCCTAGGCGTCAACTATCTCGTAGGATCAAGTCTTGATACTTAGATAAACTACGCCTGTTATTGCAAAATATTGTGTTCTCTTTCACTCTTATGGTTACAAGATGAGACACGCAAAACTATATTATTAATAATAATTAATATTCTTAAATATTCCTTTGAGCTATTTAACTTACACGTTAATTTCAGCTAAACTTCTGAATAAGACACAAATATTATAATAATAAATAAAAGTATTTTTTGGAACAAAAAAATATTTTTTATAATTTCGCATTCATCTCAATTCATTTTCCAAATTTAATTTTTTTATCACATACTTATACCAACTTCTTATATGGCATATAGCTATATACATACCACCTCTCAAGGTTATAGACAAGGTAGGTAGATACGATAGATAGATATATCTACAATGGGTGTTTAAAATAAAATATCTACAAGATGGCTTAGGGTCTAAATATAGATAGTTTAAACGCCACTGCGGCCTATTCCATTGAGGGACACTTCACCAGGAAGCGTCCCTCAATGTGCAGCCAGACTGTAGGCTCATCTGATCTTCGAGCCTTTGATGTCAAGTGTACTGGCTTCCACATTAATATTGCTGAAAAACAGCCAGAGCTGTTATGGCGACAAGCTTCAACTGTGTAGTAAGCCAGTCGGGACTCGAAAAATGTCCTACCAACTAGACCCAAGGCGGGAATCGAACCCACCAACTCTGGGTTTTAATGTACAAACGGCTGGCCACTGTTCCACAGAGGCGGTTGCACACTAAATAAGTCAATCCCAATATACTTTGACACTGCACTTTATCCGATTCAAATGCTATTAGAATAATACCTTTTGGAATTGAGCGAAAAATGACGTCAACTGCGCAACGTGTCCGTAACGTTAGCAACCAATAGCAACGCATTAATATATTATCTGTGTGTGTGTTATTCATCACTGTCATGTCACGCAACTCCAAAAGGACGTATCCTAATAGTATTTGAATCTACCGTTCCTACTTTTGCGCCTCATACTTTAAATTTTATTTCTAGCCTCTTAATTAATACTACAACCATTTGTTATCTAAATAAATTAATTATAAACATTAACATAATTTTTTTTTTTTGGTATAATTGCGTGGGATTCGAACCCTCGACCTCCGGGTCTTAGAGCCCAACGCTCTAACCACTGAACTGAACCAGTTATTTCACTACAGATTATACTACAGTAATAGGCGGAATTTTAATGACTGTCTTGGCATCAAACCTGGTCCTTTCTACTTTACTGCGTGGAATTTTAGTCGTTGTTTTCCAGTAGTAAAATAGATAATTAAAGTTTTTTTTTAGTCAAATAAAAAGTTTTACGATTATGATAGACGAAACTCGAACCAATAGTACTAGCTGCGTCACGGACGGTCACCGGCCGGGGTCATTGCCCTTCGCGTTTATCAAAAACATGATAATTTACTATTTACTTTTTATCTCGTTTCCATTTTTTCATTAAAGTTTAAAAAAAATCACAAAAGTTTAAAAAAAAATTAAAAAAAAAACTTGCATAAATCGATAGTACTACTGAAGGTGAAGCGTTATGCTGCGGGAAAACAACGACTAAAAAAACACGCAGTATATAAATATGTTCAGTTAATTCTCCATTCATTTTGATTAGATATCAGATTTATTAAAGTTGAGTAAATTATTCACACTTATTATTAAGCTCGAAATAAAATTTAAAATACGCCAGTCTTTCAGAAATCCTAGACATTCTAGCTGATAACTTACGATATACAATCTTTACATTCAAACCGAATTCCCTTGTTTTTGGACATAATATAGGTATTATAATTATTTCAAATACATTTTAAATTTCAGTCCATATATTATGATTTTTTTAAAATAATAATGACATTCCATTCAAACATTAATACAATAGAATATTTATTAGAGCTATGAAGATTTTTGTATGAAGGCTGGCTTACCTACAGGTCCGCCATTTTGAATTTGATTCAAAAATTTAAACCTAATGTCAATACAAACCTTATAATATTATGGATGAAAACCCATAAAGGGTCACATTTCAAAGTTTCACTTTATTTTGTTTAACTAATAACAATTAATATTTGTTATGATATTCGGTATGCATTTTTAAACGAATTTAAAGTGAACGCCATTTTGTTAAAAATTCAAAATGGCGGACCAGTAGAAAACCTAAAATCTTCATTGCCCTTCGTAATCAATTAAATAAATTATTCGCTCGACGAACTTTTATAATTATTATATTTGATATCATGCAAACTATTAAATAGCATCACACACAATTAATTATAATAAAATCTTATTTTTGTTACTCTAAAAACTGCTGCAAATTTCATTAGTGGTGGAGCCATGCTGAGCAGTTCCTGTGTGTCAGTAGTAATGTGCCGGCTCGAACGGGGAAGCACCGCCCTTGCACAGAAGACCGACGTGTGTAGCTTTGCTATTTTGCTCCGTGCGGTGACTGAGTGGCTGAGGGCCCCCATCTTCCCCTCCCTCCTTCCTATCCCCCATAGACTTTTCCCCTATTATCCCTACATATTTAGGCGGGTAACACATCTTAGTCCTAGTCGTAGGTGTCCATGGGCGGTGGATTACATTTAAGTAACATATTTGCTCTTTTGCCATAAAAAAACCTAACATTATAACATTTTAAATGCATTATGAATTAATGGCTAGCCATTTATTACGTATGATTTGGGAATAGGAAGATTAGGAAATACTTACACACGTAAGATCAAAATGCCTTAACGTAAAACAAACAACTAAAAATTACGTAAGTACAAAAAATCAAACGTGCATTTATTTTTCTACTAAACAATATTATGTTTTTATGTATAATTAAATAGATACGTAATAAATGAATGGAGCCTTAGGACTTCATACAAGCAGGGTCCGCAACAAAAGTAGCGAAGCATAATTATTATCAAAAAGCCTCTTTCTTATTATATTAATAACTTATGGCAAAAACATGCAGATCTTTTGCGAAATGAATATTAAAACTAGTATTTTAGTATTTAAGGTTAGCAGTTATATGACCTGGGTCACTAAGGCTAAAATCACAAGCCAACTGCTACATTAGTAACTTTTAACGACGATGAAATGCAAAATCAAAATTCGTCGAGCAAACTTCTTAATAATTTATTCTTAAAACCGAATAGTATGCGACTTGGCTCTAAAACTACCGTGCAGATCATGTATCCTTCTTACTCTCAACATACTCGCTAAACCTAACCTCGCAATCTGGCCTTAAACTCCTGAAATTTTCAACTCCTTGCGCGGTCACTCTGGTCCCTGAAAAATCTATTAATCTTAAATCTGGAGCGGCCGTTGCTAAATGAACTAAACTTCTATCAGTTATATTCCTAAACCCAGTTATAGATAAAACTCTTAAGCTAGACCTATCCGGTCTCGCCCCAAGTTCCCCTGCCCGTTGCCGTGGCCCGATATAAATGATATTATCATCAAAATCAGCCCTACCAAATCTTCTGACAGCTGAATCTGAAACTAATGAGGTTGCGTCTAAGTGGGGGGTAGGGGGAGGGTAGAAGATGTTGCCCACGTTTGGTCTGAACCGCATATGGCTGTTACCTGCAAATGAGTAGAAGATAGGGGGCTCATTATGAATCGATAACCGATATACTGTGTGTAACTGATGTCCAACATTAACGTATAATACATGCGCTCGCGGTATTGCTTCTCTGTTGTTACCTTCTATCTCCCTCTCTCGCTGCTCTCTCTGTCCGTTCTCTCTTTGCACTTCATCTTGATCTCTTCTTACTATAACCGGGTCCATATTCTGCCGGAAACGTACGAACCCGTACACTTTACGCTCGTTGGGTGTTTCTTTTGAATTTTGCTCGGGTTTTTTGCAATTAGGAGTTTTATTTTTATTCGACGTTTTTTTCTTTTTAGAGGGGTTTTTTGAGGTGCTTGCTCCTTCGTTGACCGCTTTATGGGCTAACACTTGCACCGGGGTATCATCATTGTCAGAACTGTCTGAATCTTTGATTTTTGGCGACTCCTTTTTTGTTTTCTTAGACGATGTTTTAGTTTCTTTGGCGGACGAACATGACGGTTTATCTAAATCATTTCTAGCTTTTTCATCCAATTTCCTCCGTTTAAGAGGAGGTCTAGGTGCATGTTCATCTTCGTCATCTGTGGATTCTGAAGCCCCGTTTTGCAAAGCAGCTCCGCTATACGTGGTCTGTGTTAAGTTACCATCTGGAGTACGGGAGACAACTATAATATTGGTTGTGGTCGGCCTTCCTCCCATAAACCTGGATGGAAGATGACTACAAAGTCCTTTTTTAGGCGGAGTTGCTGTGTCGTCCGAATCTGTCTGGCGTTTAGTAGGACCATTATTTCTGTAATTAGAAATAACACTACTTAGATTACGTAAATTATGTGTACATATTGATGTGAAATAAATGAGACACTTAAGAAAGACAGAGTATTACTAATACTCTGTCTCTTTCACTCGAATCAGCCGCTCGTCTAGGGAAGTACGTACGAATACCTTAAAAATTCGGTAAAGTATTTGCCTAAACAAGCGACACATTTCAATGGAAGATTCACTAAGCTCTATCTTTTTGTAACATTACATTGTTTTTTGTAACGCCTCGATGTTCTAATGGTTCAAGTACCGGGCCGCAATCCCGGGGTTCTGCATTCAATTCCCGGGTCAAGCCAAGTTTGTGTCGGTTTTTTCGGACACAGCTCTGGCTTGTGATCACCAATCTGCACTTGGCAAGCGTGGTGATTATGTCTGTATCCATCATGGTAGCTTTGTCTTGATTTCAATGAAGCAGGCCTTTGCCCTGATGTAGGTCCTTAAAAAGGCTGATACTACTATTAGATTCAAATGCTATTAGGACAATACCTTTTGGAATTGAGCGAAAAATTACGTCAACTCCTTGATCACTTACATACACAGATAAAAACCGTAAAACTTATTTGTTCCGGTGGCCAAAATTGAAACTACGTGAAATGTCAGTTTTTGCAATGCAAAAAAGAAACTGGATAGTACTACTACACTGATATTAAGGATTGAGTTACCTTATCCCCTCCATGCATAAGTTGTAGTCGATTCCGTGCAAGCAGATATTGTTTTCGTAATCCCTCAGCTGCTCTATGTGCTCCTCTATATCGTCTATGGTCATGTTGGGCCGCTTGTCCATCGGCTCTATGACCTGTGGCTTAATCTTGAAGTATTCTGGCTCCTGAAATTAATAAAATTAGGTTGAGGATTTTTAAGTTATGTCAGTAGCCAACCTGATAGAAAACGGCCACTGCGGCTTATTCTACTTGTCTTGTCCTTTAACAAAATGATGGAGAGATCATGGAGATATAATGGGTGAAACAATGAAAATTGCATTTCATTGTTTCACCTATTAGATTTATTCGATTAACTCCATAATAATAAGATGCATGAATTATGTAACGCTATTCACACAGCGCCGTCAAACCCCAAACGAAGCATAGCTTTTATTTTTACATACTAAGAAACTGACTCTTGCGCATCAGTTCTGAAAACTTAAGAACTGATGCGCAAGATTTCACCTCAAAGGCTGGTTACTAAACGACAAGGCTGGAACCAGATCGCCCCAATCGGGTGAAAAGGTGAAACCAGGGCAGGTTAGTGGATAGTTTTTTTTTATACCACATCAATTGGCAGACAGACACGCAGCCCACCTGATGGTAAGTAGCCACTGCGGCCTATTCCATTGAGGGACACTTCATCACGAAGTGTCAGCACATACTGTAGGCTCATCTGATCTTCGAGCCTACAATTTCAAGTGCACTGGCTCCCACATTAATATTGCCGGAATACAGCTGGAGCTGTTATGGTGGCAGATTGCACCTGTGGGGGTGGTAGCTAGCCAATCGGAACCTGAAAAGCCCTACCACCAACCAGACCCAAAGTGGGAATCGAACCCACGACCTCCTTGTTTTATACCCGAGCGGCTAAGCCACTCATTCCAATATTTCCGGAACATGATTTGCAGTTGTCTATGGGCGGCGGTTGTCACTTTCCATCAGGTGTGCCGCATGCTCGTCTGCCCGCTATACCATAAAAAAAAAAACAGCCAGAGCTGTTAAGGCGGCAGGTTTTACCTCGCCTTATCGCGAAGCTCACGTATAGCTCCAGCAGAGCTGGTAGCCAGCCATAGACTATACCTCACCTCTATCTCCCACGGCTCGAGCTCAGGCCGGCAGGGCAGCGGGTCGTCGCGGTAGTGCGCGTGGTCGCGCGGCGGCGGCGGGGAGGGGGGAGCCGGGCTCACGTACAGCTCCAGCAGCGCCGGGAGCCAGCCATAGACTATATCTCACCTCTATCTCCCACGGCTCGAGCTCAGGCCGGCAGGGCAGCGGGTCGTCGCGGTAGTGCGCGTGGTCGCGCGGCGGCGGCGGGGAGGGGGGAGCCGGGCTCACGTACAGCTCCAGCAGCGCCGGGAGCCAGCCGAACGCGGACACTTCCGAGTCGGCGACTGGGCAGCCGCGGATGTCTACGATCTGGAATGCAAATGCAAAAATATTTGTTATTGTTAGCAACAAGAAGGAACATTACAGATAAGCAAATAGAGGACAGAGCAATGATTTGGATAAAAATTAATAATCAGAACAAAATTCATAGAATTATGCTTTGGGTACCTTGAATCGCTTCATGCTTTTTCACACCATCTCTTCCGCTTACACACACATCATCTTTCTCCCTCACACACATCTTTCTCTCTAACGAAAACATACAAACACCAATCATCTACATACCTCACACACGTCACACACTACCCATCTCCCTCACACAAATCATCTCTCGCCCTTACACACATCATCTCTCTCCCTCACACGCATCATCTCTCTCCCTCACACACACAATTTCTCTCCCTCACACGCATCATCTCTCTCCTTCACACACATTATCCCTCTCCCTCACACACATCATCCCTCTCCCTCACACACATCATCTCTCTCCCTCACACACATCATCTCTCTCCCTCACACACATCTCTCTCCCTATCTCCTTAGCATAGCACTATCCACTATACCTCCAGTCTCCTGAAGCCGTATCTCGCGGCGAGCGACGCGTACGCCACGAACTCGGACAGGCGGCAGCAGTCGCGCATGACCAGATGCCGCAGACGCGGCGCCTTGCTCAGAGGCAGGAGGGACGCGGGTTCGAGCCAGTCGCACTCGGAGAGGTCTAGGTACTGAGAACGAAAAAAAAAAAGTAGACTTCCCATAATCAGAACGTTTTGTAGGCAATTTTCACCTGTGGGAGTAGTAAGTGGTAGTATAAGTGGTAGTATAAGTAATAGTAGGTGTAGCTGGCTAGCTACTTTGGAAAATGTCCTACCACTAACCAGACCTAAAGAAGGAAAGGAACCGACGACTTGCAGGTTTTACACCCCAAACAGCTCATCCATTTTTCGAAAAGAAATGCTGGTTGAAAAAACAATTTGATGCCCCAAAAAAATTTAGATGTGATAAATTAAAAAAAAATTGCTGAAAGATATGTTTAAAAATGTGGAAAGGAAGATTAAATTACAACGGAAGTAGCTGCTCGTTTCATCAAACCCGGAGTTTGTGGGTTCGATTCTCGCCTCGGGTCTGGGTGGACTACTTCAGAGTTCAGGCTAGCAACCACCCACACAGCTGGAATTATTAAGCCTTTATTTTAAGCGTTAATAATAGGCTAGTTGACAAAATTTGGAAATTCGTTTAAAACTATAGTTTAGTATCTCTTTTACCCCAAATATATATTATTTTTAGAAAAATAGGCCTTTTTCATAGGTATTTTGCTTTTTTAGAAATAAACTTAAAATTAACTTTGGAAAGGCCAAGACTGTCATGGCGTCTTGAATGACGTCTATCCTCGCGAAACAATCGAGTTTGTTGATGTCAGTCGACGAGATCATTATACAGCTGCAACCGGTGTTTTGCGAGGACTGACGTCACGCTTCTCTGATTGTTGTTTAATGTCACGTGATTAAATAAGTAATTTTGCCGATTTTAATTTCCAAAAGTATTTGTAATCTTATATTATTTTAGTAAAAAAGTTGTTTTTTTTGTTTACTACATATCATGATTAATCATTAGAAACTCTAAGCCATCCGATTCATTCTTAGTGGAAACAAGCCTATTCTATCTTACCTCCAACTCGGGCAAGTAATCCTGTATATTGAACAGGAATGATTTGTCCAGAGGAAGGTTGTAGCACTTTGTGCCTCGTAAAGACAGCTTCTTCAGTGTCGGAGGGAAGTGCGCTATACCAGTCTGTAAAGAGAAATAATGATATTTAAGAAATAACATCCTACTAATATTATAAATGCGAAATTCTGGATGTTTGGATGTTTGTTTGTTCCTCAATCACGCCTAAACGGCCGAACGGATCTAGATGAAATTTGGCACAGGTATAATTTATAACCCGGATTAGGACATAGGCTATAAAATTCCTACGGGAAACGTCTCATTCCCGCGGGAATGACAATTTTGAAAATACTGAACCGATTTGAATAATTCTTTCACTGTTGGAAAGCTACCCTATCCCCGGTGAACATAGGGTACTTTTGATTCCGGAAATGTGGGGGGAAGGGGGATATTTGAAAAAAGAGATTACGCGCGGGTGAAGCCGCAGGCGGAAGGCTAGTTAATCCATAATAGTCCTGAGGTGAGTTTTTAGCCAAAGTGGTTAATTTTTAAAATTTATTAATTTATAGTCCGACGAATAAAATAAAAAAACCTCCCCATATAGTAGAAAAATATTGTAACTAATTTCTTTAAGTGGCAACAATCAAATAAAAAAACAATAAGATGTCATTCATTATTATTCTGTCAAAGTGTGATGTCAATTGTCAACCGTGCCTTGTTACTATTGGATATTGTGAGTTATTAGTATAACCATAGCAACCAAGTGTTGCTATAACCATAGCTAATGTGGCGCCACAGCGCTGCAGTTGATGTTGCAGTAGTGCAGCGCGAGCGTCGTCAGCGAGCAGTGCGCTCGCAGCTGGCGGAGGGTGCACTGCGTCAGCTCATTCATCCATTCATTCATTCACCTATCAATTTATTCATTCAGCCATTTAATTAGCCATTCATTCAGCCATTCAATTAGCTATTCGTTCAGTCATCCATCCATTCATTTATTTATCTATTCATTCATCCATCCATTTATTTATTCATCCATTAATTTTTTACCATTTTTTTTATTTAACTATTAATTCATTTATCCATTCATTCATCCATCCATTAATCCATTTATTCGGTCATTCATTCATTCATCCATTAATCCATTTATTAAGTCATTCATTCATCCACTAATTAATTCATTCATCCATTCATTTATCCATTCATTCATTCATCCATTCATTTATTCATGTGAACCAATAGCCACTGCACTCTTCGCTCCTAGAGCACTTAACTAATTCAATTAACTAATAATACTTACGGCGCTGCAGTTGATGTTGCAGTAGTGCAGCTCGAGGTTCGTCAGCGAGCAGTGCGCTCGCAGCTGGCGGAGAGTGCACTGCGTCAGCTCATTCATCCATTCACCTACTAATTTATCCTTTCATTCATCCATCCATTTATTTTTTCATCTATTAATTTAACCATTTTTTTTTATTTAACTATTAATTCATTTATCCATTCATTCATTCATCCATTAATCCATTTATTCGGTCATTCATTCATTCATTCATCAATTAATCCATTTATTCAGTCATTCATTCATTCATTAATTAATTCATCCATCCATTCATTCATTAATTCATTCATCCATCCATTCATCCATTCATTCATTAATTCATTCATCCATCCATTCATCCATTCATTCATTAATTCATTCATCCATTAATTCATCCATCCATTCATTCATTCATCCATTTATCCATTCATTCATTAATTCATTCATCCATTCATTTATTCATGTGAACCAATAGCCACTGCACTCTTCACTCCTCACTCGAGAATACTCACGGCGCTGCAGTTGATGTTGCAGTAGTGCAGCTCGAGGGTCGTCAGCGAGCAGTGCGCCCGCAGCTGGCGCAGCGTGCACTGCGTCAGCGTGAACCGGGGGCCCGCGCACCCGTCCGGGGGCGGAGCGCCCGACGTCTCCGGTGGTGGGCTGGGAACATCTTCAGGCCAGGAGGGACTGCCGCTGAAGCGGCTTGGAGTGTTGCCGTTGTTGTGGTTGTTTGGGCTGTGTAAACGAGAAACAAATACTGCGTGTTTTTTTAGTCGTTGTTTTCCCGCAGCAGAACGCTTCACCTTCAGTAGTACTATCGATTTATGCAAGGATTTTTTTTTTTGAAATTTTTTATTTTAATTTTTTTTTTTACTTTTTTTGAAATTTTTTTAAAAGTTTGATGGGAAAATGGAAACCAAATGTGAGTAAATAGTAGATAATCATTTTTTTGATAAACGCGAAGGGCAATGACTCCGGCCAGTGACCGTCCGTGACGCAGCTAGTACTATTGGTTCGAGTTTCGTCTATCATAATCGTAAAACTTTTGATTTGACTAAAAAAAGAAGTTTATTCGCTTATTTTACTACTAAGATAGAATCATTTTACTGCGGGAAAACAACAACTAAAATTCCACGCTGTATAATAAAGAGAGGCCTTTGTCCAGCAGTGGACTGCGACAAGCTGATGATAATGATAAAACACATTTACATACGAAAAAAATCTAAGTAGTAAAAAATGTCAATAACAAACGTTTTATTACTAAATATTTTTTAATAAATCATTTTAAATTCGAATTTGAATTTTGTACTTTTGAATACTTTTTTAGGGGCAGCGCAGACGGCACACTTTTTGTGCGAAAGAGTCTGCCGCGGATTTTTCACAGACTCAACGCACAAAAAGTCTGTCGCGGATTTTTCACAGACTCAACGCACACGACGCACATCTTCGATCATTTTGTCGGCAGAACTGTAGGGACGTAGACGCTATGAAAATCGTGCAGAGATTAAAGATCGCGAAGTATTATTTTGTACTTGATGTAACAGACAGAAAAAGACGAAGAAAATTTTGGGTACATCCTATACTTTCGGAAAGATTACTGAAGGGAGAGTTCTATATTAAACATTCAATTCTGAACAACACCGGATTTTTTTTTAAGTTTTATAAAATGTCTGTTACTACATAATATGATGAGTTGCTATTTATTTTAAGACCTGCTTTGACTCATTCAGACACAACAATGAGGAAGTTAATAATAAATAATAAATATCTCTGGACATTATTCACACAGCGCCATTTAGCCCCAAACTAAGCATTAGCTAGTGCTATGGGTGCTAGACAACGGATAAACATTACTTATATACTTTTTTTTTGTAAATACATACATAATATACATAGAAACACCCAAACCGATACAAACAGACATGTTCATGCACACAAATGTTTGTACCGTGCGGGGATCGAACCCGCGACCTGTGGCGCAACCATTACACCTAATGGCTCGTAAAATTAGTATTTCGGTTAAAGAAACTTTATTCTCAAAAAGAAATTACATAAACACTTACATGAGAACATTAAAATTTATAATAAAACAAATTATCCGGCAACAAAAAATAAATAAATAAATAAATAATAATAATAATACTACCAATTACACAGAGCAATCACTAGTTACAATTTGTTTACAAAAATTTTCTTGTACAGAATATTACCAAGAAACAAGTTTTAATGTTTAAACTCACTGCGGACCGAGTTTTAATGATTTTACATAATATGTATTAATATCTATATTCTGCCATAGAAGTATCATAAATTTTGGTCTATTTTGTATTTCATTAATTAGCATCGTTACATCGATGTCTGGCGCCATAATAGATCGCATACGTACGTTACGTCCCACCACTAGATTGCAGACTAAAATGTACGCCAATGTGCGCCGTCTGCGTTACTCCATACAGTTGCATACGTTCCATTTTTTTCGCACACTTTTTGTGCGGAGCGGTGTGGCGCGGCGTGGCGCGGTCTGCCGGAATCACACGGATTTTGTGCGCGCCGAACTTTTTTGCGCGTCGTCTGCGTTACTCCATACAGTTGCATACGTTCTATTTTCGCAGACTAAAAAGTCTGTCACGGATAGTCTGTCGTCTGCGCTGCCGCTTAAGGCAACATCATTCAGACCTTAAACTACATAATATCAAAGGCAACTTAAGTAGACAGAAGCTATGAAAACTTACCGCACAACTCCCATGGCATATAGCTGTTGAAGACTAGTGACAGGATCCATCTGGAACACCTGGACCGGAACATCCCCACGCGACGACCCTGGAAAATATGCTACATCAGTTGGCGGTAGGCCACCTGATGGTAAGCGGCCGCTGCGGCCTATTCCATACATACGTTTATCACATAAGTGTTTGTCCTGGGTAGGATTCGAACCCACGACCCCTGGCGCATAGGGCTGGGTCACTACCAAATGCGCCATCGGGCCAGTCAAGACAGTGCCGTGTGCGTAGCCGCAGATCGAATAAAGTGGCGAGCGTTTAGAGAGGTCATGTTCAGCATTGGACTGCAACTTTTTTTTTTATACTAAGTCAGTTGGCAGACAGACACATAGCCCACCTGATGGTAAGCGGCCACTGCGGCCTATTCCATTGAGGGACACTTCAGGAAGCGTCGCCCAATGTGCTGCCAGACTGTAGGCTCATCTGATCTTCGAGCCTTTGATTTCAAGTGTACTGGCTCCCACATTAATACTGCCGGAACACAGCCAGAGCTGTTATGGCGACAGGTTTCACCTGTGGTAGCAAGCCAGTCGGACTCCGAAAAAGCCATACCACCAACCAGACCTTAGCCGGAATCGAACCCACGACCTCCGGATTTTATACCCGAGCGGCTTAACCTCTGTTCCACGGAGGCGGTCAAACTGCAACTGGATGATGATGAATGATGATGATGAAATAGAACTGACCTGATGAGGAGGGTTCGCTGGTGGAGGCGGTGGGTTCCTTCGGGTCATTTACCTTCCCGCTCATCGCTTTTTCCTCCTCCACTTCCTTTCTTCTACGGTTTACAAGGCCTAGGCATCTGTAAGAGAATATACATATAATAATGATATATTATCTGGGCTAACTTTTTTACTTTATATTAATTTAATCAAGGGAAGAGGCCTTCACCCTTCAAATGTACAAGTTGCAGTAACTGTGTAGCATCAGCTTAGACTTTGTATCTGAAGCACACACACACAGATCAGTCATCTGCTGACGCTCATACTCGTATTATCACTTCAGTGTGTGTCGAGTGTATTAGCAAAATTAGTATATAAGTTGTTGATAATTGATTAAACATGGCCCTTAGCTATACACCGTTACGATGGCTGTTTGATTTCACTCTCTCTCTCCTGAGCTAGGAGCCAAACTGTGCACTAGAGATGGCAAATAGAGGCGCTTTTATTTTTATTTATTTAATAATGTAATCAAATACAATCAACCACACTCACCCCCTTGCCTCCTTAGCGTACCCGCTGAGAAGAAGCTCAGTGGTGGTAGAGTTTAGAGCATGTGCTAACAGCCAGCGGAGTCGAGCCCTGCCTGTGGGCTGCGACCGAGCGTCCACTTTAGTCCAGAGAGTGCGGTCGCGGATCAATCGGCCTAGACGTGGGCATGTGCTGTGGGCGAATAATAATAAATCATTAATAATGAACCACTTATTCATAAAGGATTTCTCCACTATTTAAAAAGAAAGAAGGTTATCAACTCTGTAAAGAAACATTGATAGCATTTTTTTATTAACGAACATGTAAAACCGCAAACTTATAAAACCTTAGGTGATTGAAAAGAGCAACTGTTGAGTTTTTAGCTGGATTCTTCTAAATAGAAACAGCAAACCTTACTCCAAGGATGTTGATGTGAATAATGGGGAACTATTGCCAGCATTGTGAGGTGGCCTGGCCAAGAGGCAATGGAAGATCATGGCTTCCTTTGAGAAGTGCTGCATCCAAGCAACTGAGCGCATCTTAGGGGCAAAAACATTTGATCTAGAAACAAATAAAATAAGAAAAGCAAGACTACTTACAATCCCAATGCCTTCAAGTCTCTAGGACAGCAGTAGCGCAGGATGTAAAGCAGCACGTCATCGGACAGATCCATGAGGCCTGCTGGTCTGTTCTCCCAGTCTGTCTGCTTAAGTGGGCCCACTGAAACAATGAAATTACTTAAATTACTGGGTATATAGGAGTTGCTGGGCCAGAATGAATGCAAAAGGCGAAGAATAGAGAAGTTTGGAGAAATTTGGAGGAGGCCTTTACCAAAAAGGGTTCCATATAAACATGTCTAAACAAACAAAAAATGTAATTAGTAATTAGTATGGAAATAAAAGGCTTTTTTATTTTTTATTTTATTTTATTTTATACTGGGTATATAAGACCTAATAACTGTCGTCTCAGGTAGCAGGCGCAGGGCGGTGCCAGACAGTAACTGCTTAGTTACTGTTTGGCACTGAACTGTCTAAGGGCAGATGTGGCGCTTACCATCAGGTGAACGATCTGCTTGTCCTGTTACACATTGCAATAAAAAAAGAAAAATGTGTTGTTCGATATTGATGAATGCGTTGCGGTATCAACTTGACTCAACACTATATTGATTGTGATAATGGTTAAGAGGAATTGACACAAGCGTGATAAGGTTTCCTTTAGTGATATATTTTTTTTGTAACAAGATGATAACTAACCCTTTCCCCGCCACGCTTTTTTTCGAAAATAGTGCCCCTAACCCCACAACCATTAAAAAAAAATCAAAAAAATTATTAAGTTATACTCAACTCATTCAGGCAAGTAAAAATACCACGTTTCTTGATCCTGTTTTTTTGTCTGATATATCAGACATTGGCGTGGTGGGCACGAAAATGGTTTGTCTGATATATCAGACATTGGCATTGAAAGGGTTAACAAACAAAATTAAAATCAATTATGTACCAAAATCATATTCTTATAGGCTTTAAAGATGCACTTAGGAATTGTCAGACATTAATTTGGTGCCGCCATTTTGGTATAATGGTCGAGAAGTCAGCTACTACGCCAGAGGTTGCTGGTTCGATTCACTCCTTCGAGGTCACTAGTTGTGCCATCAGGCTAGTCCAAATAATGTGTTAAGGATCTTGGAGGGTTATAAAAATAAGACCAGGAGGAGGGTTGTCACTATTTAATCACTCTCATATATTTATTACATAGGTATCTATTCGACTGTTCACCACTGAAGCTGACTATTGAATGCGTCACCGTTGATGTGCAGGTAGACAGATTGTCAAACATAAACTTTTCTGTATTCAAAACTTAGTGTTGTGTGCCAGTGCCGACCTTCCACTATGAAGGTCGCATGCCACCCTCAACACACCCCCTCAATCTGTCTGCTGCACATCCACATGCTCACAATTTTCACACAGCAATAAATAAATATAAAATGTTCCTAACCATCTAACTTACACCGCATAAATTTAGAGTTTCCTTCCAAAAATTAAATATACTTCACAAATACTTCTACCTGTTGGTAACAATTACATATTACGTTACCCTATCTCTACCTCTTAGCATAACCTCGACACATTAAAGAAACTTTCTACCTCTCGAAACTTTAATTCTCATAAACCTTCAACTAAAACCTTAACTTCTTCCCCTAATATAAACCTTCAGCTAACTTCAATAATCTCCTACTCGAACTACCTTATTACACACCTTCAACTAACTTTAAAGTTTAACTCCTACTCGACCTACCTAATTACAAAACTTCAAATAAATCTTCAACTCCTACTCGAACTTCCCGTTAAATCCTCCTAACTTTTTTATTAATCTCTAACTCTAACTCGACCTTCAAATTATAAAAACTCATACTTCTCACTCAATCATCTCACTCACACCTAACATAGAAAACACAAGAATAAATCAATAAATATAAACTAAAATTAAATTACAACACTATAAACTATAAAGTATAAACTTATAAAAGTAAATTTGTGATTAAAAAACTCAACTCAGCCCATATTAAAAACCTTTTGTAAATACACAGTTACCAAAATACATATTATTCATGTAGTCAGATATTTTTGAAAATAATGATTCATTTAGAATGCTTTCATATTTCCACACCCCCTTAAATGAATCATTAAATATGCTCCCTTTAAAAGCACCCCCTTAAAACGTTGAACACCCCCTTAAAACTGATAATGTGAGTTGACTGGGCTTCTTAAGTTTACATCACGCCTTTACATTATACAAAAATTACACTCCCCTATAAAAACTTACATACTAATTCCCCACATATGACCGAAACGCACTTAGTTCACTTTTGCCCGCACTTATCACTACCTAACACTCACTCTGATACGAGTTTTCTTTGACACCTCTCAAACTTTACAGGTGGCAAACACTTCGTCAGTATGTCTGCTATCTGCGAACCCGTTGGACAATATTTGACTGTTATTCTGTTTTCATCAATCTGATCTTTTAAATAATAGTATCTCACATCTATGTGTTTACTTCTTTTATTCATAATCCCTTTCTTCATAAGCCAAATAGCTGACTGATTGTCCACTTTCATTTCTATTTCTAATTTCTCATTGGTCAATTCATATATGAAGTCTCTGATGAACAGAAGTTCTTTGCAGCATTCTGCTGCGGCTATAAACTCTGCTTCCGTACTCGACAACGCTACAATCGGCTGCTTTCTTGAGCTCCATGCCACTGGTCCACCGTTCAGCCAAATCACGTAACCCGACGTGCTACGCCTAGTGTCTGGATCCCCCGCGAAATCTGAGTCACAGTAGCCTCGAAGTACTTTATCACCTTCACTAAAATGAACGCCCTTGTTTTTCGAACCTTTTAAAAATTTTAAAATCGTTTTTGCATTATTTAAATCATTCAAATTTGGAGCACTTTGTTGACGCGAGCAATACCCTACATGGAAGCTAATGTCTGGCCTCGTTTTATTCGCCAGATATAATAATGATCCTATTATTTCCCTATAGAGTTCATGACTCTCTGTATCTATTTTCAACTTTGGGTGTTGTTCTATCAAAATGGTTGGGGTTCTGCACTCTCTTGCTTCATTCATATTAAACTTCTTCAAAATTTTCTCGATATAATTTTTCTGGCAAACTTTCACTCCTTCCTTATTCTGTGTTATGTCCAGCCCGATATAGTTTGATACTTCTTCGCAGATTCTTAGATCAAACCCTTTTCTTAATGTTTCCACTACATGCACCAAGTCTTCTTCCCTCTCACCAACTACTAATCCATCATCAACATAAATCGCAAGAATTATCCTTCTTTCACCTTCCATTATAAAAATACATTGATCTAACTTTGATTGTTTAAAACCCATTTTAACTAAAAATTCTGTAAATTTAATATTCCACATTAGTGGAGCTTGTTTTAACCCATACAAACTCTTATTTAGTTTGCATACTTTATCTTCTTTGTTGCTGTAACCTTTTGGAACTTTTAAATAAATACACTCCTTTAAATCTCCATGTAAAAATGCTGTTTTAATGTCAAACTGTTTCATTTTCAATTTATTATTTGCAACAATTGACAAAAGTACTCTCAAAGAATTTGTATTTACAACTGGACTATATGTTTCATCGTAATCTATTTTAAATTTCTGTTGAAAACCTCTTGCGACTAATCTTGCCTTGTATCTTCCATCTGGCTTGACCGTGAAGATCCATTTGCTTGTTACTAGTCTTCTTCCTTCCGCTTCTTTCTTATCCACAAAGGTCCAAGTATTATTTTCTTCTAACGATTTAATTTCTTCCTCTATTGCTTTCTTCCACTTATCTTTTTCCCTCGATTCTATTGCTTCTTCATAGGTTAGCATCGACACTTCTGTATCATAGTCCATGACGTAGTCTTTAAACCTTTCTGGTAATCTTCGTTCTCTTGCAGGTTGATTTCTCCTATTATTATTTTCCACCGCTCGACTTCCTTCACTTTCTTCATTACTGTTTCTAGTCTAAGATCCCGTTATAAAACGACCTTCACCGAGATGTTTATTTAACGAAACGTATTTTATTTTTAATTTAATATGTCAATAAATAAATTGCATATGGGTTGCCTAACAAATTTTAGTCCAGGGTATTTTTAATTAATAATTGAAAAAAATTTTTTTTTTAAACATTCCACCTGTGTGATTATTAGATAAACTATATACCAATCGAAAGTATGAAGCCCATAGAACATGCAAACGTTAGGTTGCCCTTTTTTTTCCGGTCACAACTATCGGGTAGCAAGGTATAAACAGGTAAATCTATACTAGCATTTTGCAACGGTCTGCTTATTGAATTGAACTTAAATAAAAATTCAAGATTATTTAATTATAAACACGGAGGTATAGGGTTGCCTGCGAAAAATCAGTCCCTAATTCCGGTTGTCGAATTTTAAAAAGTAAAATATCGCTGAGGTAAGTCTATACTAGCATTTTGCAACGGTCTGCTTATTGAATTGAACTTAAATAAAAATTAAAGATTATTTAATTATAAACACGGTGGTATAGGGTTGCCTGCGAAAAATCAGTCCCTAATTCCGGTTGTCGAATTTTAAAAAGTAAAATATCGCTGCGGGTTGCTGCGGGTGGATGTCTGCGACTGAGATGGCCCAACCAACCATCCCATGCGATAGAAGAGGACATAGCATAGCAGCTGATTAAGGTCCGCTTATTTAAAGAAAGAGAGTGCGCATGCTATTTGTGCTTGAAAATGAAAAGGATAGCGATAGACGGTAGGGACGTGAGGTTACTGGAAAAAAATGGATTTAATAAAAATCGATTTTTCTTTCTTCAATATTAATCGATTCGTCAATAATCGATTTTAATGAAAAAAAATAATCGATTTTTTTTCTATAATTTAAAATCCTACATGCTTTTCATATTCCAATAATAAATCTAACAGATGCATATCAACAAATAATCAGATAAAAAATCAAATAACAATATTAATAAAAAAATAACCAATTCAAAACTAAAAATCAAAGCAAATGTTCTTTTAAACTTTCAAGGTAAGGAATAAATAAAATAAAAAATATCACACAGCTACGCTATGTCCTCTTCTATCGCATGGGATGGTTGGTTGGGACCTCTCAGTCGCAGACATTCACCCGCAGCGATATTTTACTTTTTAAAATTGGACAACCGGAATTAGGGACTGATTTTTCGCAGGCAACCCTATACCACCGTGTTTATAATTAAATAATCTTTAATTTTTATTTAAGTTCAATTCAATAAGCAGACCGTTGCAAAATGCTAGTATAGATTTACCTCAGCGATATTTTACTTTTTAAAATTCGACAACCGGAATTATCGTTAATCGATTAATCGATTTGACCGCCTCCGTGGAACAGTGGCTAAGCCGCTCGGGTATAAAAACACGGAGGTCGTGGGTTCGATTCCCGCCTTGGGTCTGGTTGGTGGTAGGGCTTTTTCAGAGTCCGACTGGCTAGCTACCACCCCCATAGGTGAAATCTGCCGCCATAATAGCTCTGGCTGTGTTCCGGCAGTAATAATGTGGGAGCCAGTACACTTGAAATGAAAGGCTCGAAGATCAGATGAGCCTACAGTCTGGCAGCACATTGAGCGACGCTTCCTGGTGAAGTGTCCCTCAATGGAATAGGCCGCAGTGGCCGCTTACCATCAGGTGGGCTGCGTATCTGTCTGCCAACTGACATAGTATAAAAAAAAAAAAAAAAAAAAAAAAAATTAGGGACTGATTTTTCGCAGGCAACCCTATACCACCGTGTTTATAATTAAATAATCTTTAATTTTATTTAAGTTCAATTCAATAAGCAGACCGTTGCAAAATGCTAGTATAGATTTACCTGTTTATACCTTGCTACCCGATAGTTGTGACCGGAAAAAAAAGGGCAACCTAACGTTTGCATGTTCTATGGGCTTCATACTTTCGATTGGTATATAGTTTATCTAATAATCACACCGGTGGAATGTTTAAAAAAAATTTTTTTTTCAATTATTAATTAAAAATACCCTGGACTGAAATTTGTTAGGCAACCCATATGCAATTTATTTATTGACATATTAAATTAAATATAAAATACGTTTCGTTAAATAAACATCTCGGTGAAGGTCGTTTTATAACGGGATCTTATGCTATTCCATTTTCTGCTTCACTTCTATTATTATTTTCCACCGCTCGACTTCCCTCATTTTCTTCATTTCTCTGCCTTTCTTCAGTTTCTTCATTACTCTGCCTTACTTCAGTTTCTTCATTACTATCGAAAAATTCTTCATTTTCTTCCGGTTGTATATCGTTATCAAAATTTAAATTCCTCTCAAAATTGTTACCACTATTTCCAGCTTCTTCATTTGTTCTTCTATTATTTGTTTCACCGCCATTTGTTTCACCGCCATTTGTTTCGCCGTCATTTGTTTCGCCGTCATTTGTTTCGCCGTTATTTGTTTCATCTTCATTTGTTTCGCCGTTATTTGTTTCATCTTCCAACTGCCAAAGTCCATCCATTTTAACCAAATTTTCTTCATCGTCCAAATATATTCCTTGTTCTTCTTCGTTAATTTTAACATCCCTTGCTCTTATTATCTGTTTCTTGTCATCCACCCAAATTTTGTAGCCGTTTCTTACGTAGCCAATAAGTATTCCTTTGCCGCATCTTTCGTCAAGTTTTCTTAAGCCAAAATTAATTTTGAAGTATGCTGTGGATCCAAATCTTCTTATATTCGATAGATTGGGTTTAATCTTGAACCACATTTCCGCTGGTGTCTTATTTCTGCCGTCTGTTGGACTTCTATTGATTAGGTAACTTGCTGTTAGCAGTGCTTCACCCCACAGATAGTTCGGAACCTTGCCGTCGAACATTAGAGCCCTTGTTCTCTCCATTAGGGTTCTGTTTAACCTCTCAGCTTTTCCGTTCAGTTGAGGCGTGTACGGTATGGTTGCATCCAGAATGATCCCTTTAGCCTGACACCACGCATGTAGGTTATTGCTAGAGTATTCTCCCCCATTATCGCATCTAATTTTCTTTACTTTACTGTTAAAATGATTTTCAGCCAAACACACAAATTCTTTAATTTTATCAAGGCATTCATTTTTGAAGGTGATTAAGTAAACGACGCAGAAATGTGTAAACTCATCCAAAAACGTAATAAAATATTTTTTGTTGTCCCAAGTAGGAACTTCAACGGGGCCGCAAATATCAGTGTGAATTATTTCCAAAGGGAATTTAGCTTTAATTCTATTATTGCCAAAAGGTTTTCGGGTCATTTTAGCTTTTGCACAGATTTCGCAAAATTTGTTCGAATCATTCCCCCCAATTTTGACGCCATTAACCAATTTTGCTAGACGAGACACGTCGGATACGTGACCTAGCCTCCGATGCCAGATGTTGGCACTCTCAGTAAGTAGCGCTTCGCGAGTATAATAAGCCGAAAATTCCGTTTCATATAACCCGGTATTGGTTCTGTATCCAGTTAAAATTGTTTTATTTTGAAAACGTATAAATACCTTATCTCCAGAGAAGTGGACAGTGCCTCCATTATGAGTGACTGCGCTCACCGAGATTAGGTTCCTCGAAATCTCCGGGACAAATAGTACGTCTTTCAGTTGCCCGAAGTCCGTTGCTATTTTTCCGGTCCCTTGCGCTATCAGGTTCTCCGCATTGGCACATCTAATTGGAACTACTACCTTCTCTGTAATTTGAATTATATTTTTATTTCGGAAAAAATGTGATGAGGCTCCTGAGTCAATTATTGCTTTGACTTTAATTTGTAAATGTTCGCTTACCATTTTATTGCGGCAGAATTTTTCGATATGTCCTTTATTATTACATTTTCGACAAATTTTTTCTTGAAAACAATTTCTTGTGCTGTGATTCCTTTTGTGGCAGATGTTGCAGCCTTCTTTACAGAGTCTGGCAATGTGTCCTAATTTCCCGCAGTTGAAACATTTTCTTTCGTCAGATTTAAATACCTGGTTTTCTGGTGATATATTTGGAACACTTGAGCCTTTTAATTGTTTCTGTATCTTTTGAATAAATTTGAAAATCGTCTTCTCAGATTTTGGAGTTATTTCCCACACCGTTTTAAAATAATTTAAATTTTCTGGCAGAATAGTTAGAGCCTTGTTTATAAGCATTTCTTCTGAAATGGTATTTGGTTCCAATAAATTTATTTCAGAAAATAAATTTTGCAAATGGGCTATATCCTCTATTGTGTTTTCAGTAGGTAAATAGCTATAAAATTGTATAATTTTTCCGTGATTGTCTTCTTTTTGTTCGTATTGGAAAATCAGATCTAATTTTTCGAAAATTTCTTTTGTTGAGGAACAATTAATAACGTAGTGTAAGAATTTTTCTTCTATTGCGCTCAATACTAAAAATCTCGCTTTCGCATCGTTAAACTCTTTAGCTCCTTCAATTAATCCCTTCGATTCTAAAAATAATTTTGTTATCTTCCTCCAACTTTTATAGTTTGTTACGTCTCTTAATTTGTTAATATTTTCCATGATTTTAAATAATATTTATCAAATAAATTTGTAAAAATAATCAAATAAATTTCAAAGAAAATTTTCCAGATGATATTTTGTTTTCCGTCATCACAACTGTCATTGGAATGAATTTGAATTTCAGCAAAGGAAAATTTCTCCGGCTTTATTCTTCTATCTATTTCCTCCGGCTATATTCTTCTATCTTTTCATATCTTTATAATATCCTCATTTTTATCATTTAAACTTTATATTTATTATTAAACTTTTTGTTTATATTTATTTGTACATATCAAACACTTTTATTATTTTTTACACTTTTACTCCTGGTCTCTCTGGGCCCATAACCTCTTGGAGGGTTATAAAAATAAGACCAGGAGGAGGGTTGTCACTATTTAATCACTCTCATATATTTATTACATAGGTATCTATTCGACTGTTCACCACTGAAGCTGACTATTGAATGCGTCACCGTTGATGTGCAGGTAGACAGATTGTCAAACATAAACTTTTCTGTATTCAAAACTTAGTGTTGTGTGCCAGTGCCGACCTTCCACTATGAAGGTCGCATGCCACCCTCAACAAAGGACACTCATGTAATGCCTTAAAAACACTAAAATCAGGCAAGCTCTAGACTTTATCTAGACAAAGGTGTATCTAAATGACTATGACAGATTGCAATGTTAAGCAGGAATAATAAAACATTTTTTATCAAAATGTAGGTATATCTTGACCCAAGTGCAATCATAATTGAAACAATGACTGAGGTAGCTGCATACAAAACAAACAGAATTTAATTGAAGTTAAGATAAATATAGACTTTATGAGAGACAAAGAACTTGTTTAATTATACATAAACATGATTTCAACAAGCTTGGAATTGTATGAATAGCTTGCAAGTGCCCTCAATTTAAAAAAATAAATATAGAAGTATTTTTTTTATTTTTAATCAGATGACTATCATCTTCAATTATGTCTGCTCTGATAGTATACTTAAAGGAGTTCCTTACCATCCTGGACGCACCCGCTGTCGTCCAAGTCCTTTTTTCCATCCCCATCGCACAACAAAGTCTCCATGGTAGGGTACTATGAAAAATCTATACTGAGTGCAGACTGCACTCGATTTTGTTTGCTGAATCACAACAAAAATAACACTTGGAACAAAGAAACGCGGGCGAATTACGGTTTATCGGGGCGGGGAGGTAAACAACGCACTTTTGGAATGATTCCAAGACTTAATTTCGGGTGAAAATTTTTACTTTTGCAAGATAAAATATACATACACAACATGAATGAATAGGATTTTGTTTGACAGTTTGATTGACAGGTAGTCTGTTTTTTTTTTTGCGTGTGCAACAAGCAAGCAAGCCCATGGCAAGCCCCCCTCATAAAACCTATTTTCGAATAAAAAATCCAGCGCATAAATTGGTGGATAATTTAATGATTTTAGATAAACACAAAGAGTATTATAATATAGGGAATTAACAGATGCCATTCACAGATTTACAACAGTGCCATTCTATTAAGTTCATGAACGTTAAGTAAGCATTAATAAAACATAAAATACCAAATGAGTTTTCAAGTTTTCCAAAAATGTTTGATAGAGGATAGAGATAAAGTATTTATTTATTTAGAGATTAATTATTAATATTTGATCAATAATCTCATTTATAATTTATTTATATGATTAAAAATACTATTGGGGAACAAAACGCAGAGAATATTAAAAAAATAACTTAGCGAACCAATCTCAGAAGTCTCAGAACAAGAACTTGTTCTGAGGAACCAATAGAAATCGAGCTTGACCTAAGCCTAATTCTGTCAAATTAAAAATTATGACATTGACATTCTTCTTGTCCGCGTGCTGCAACTACGCAGTCGCGGTCCAAAATATTTTGATTTTCTCAACACAATGGCTAAATCCCTGCGAAGCAGATGGAAGCGGAAATGCAGGGCGGTGAAACGCGAACGCTATGCGGTCAAAGAACTATCCCGACTGAAGAAAATGCTCGGAATAAAGGAGGAAGAAAAAGTCACGGAAAATGAGGTTATGGAGTCCGACCAAGTTATATTTCTTGACGCTGGGGCTTTGAAGAAGGATAAAAAGTCTAAAAACAAGTCTAAACCTGAACCTGAGGAAGACGAGGACGTGGAAATGAGCTCGGATGATGAGAAAGTCGAAGTTGATGATGAAAACGGCAAGAAAAGGATCTTCAGCACGAAAACTTTAAAAGACCAGAATGGACAGTATCCTGTGTGGCTTCACAAGAGGAAGATCTCGAAAATGAACAAGACGACACAGAAGAAGATAAAAAAGAAGTCGAAAAAGCGCAGGCGTTAGTTAATAAATGTGTAGTTTTAATTATTGTGTTTTATTTGTTGTGCAATATGCCATGCTTGGCTTCATCAGCCTGCTAATGCTAAACACAGACTCGCACATTGAGCGACGCTTCCTGGTAAAGTGTCCGTCAATGGAATAGGCCACAGTGTCCATTTGAATGCTCCAATTCAAGAAATCACTAGGTCCATTTTTATCATTTTTGAGTTGGCCACACTGTCTTATGTTTTTCTAAATTCTCTATTGAATGCACTGATCCTTTTTTCTCTAAGATATGTCTAACAGCGTTTTTCTGACTGACGGAAATTTGATAAGTCCATGATATCCATGTAAAAAATGACCGAAGTCCTAAAAAAGGCTATGTCCTATTGTTTCAAAAGAAAAAAACCTTAAGTCCAACCAAATTAATGAAAAAAAGTTTGTTATAGTATATTTAGAGAAGAACCTAGCGCGTGGTCAAGATAAAGAGAGGACAATTAAAGTTAAAGACTATAAGAAATTGTACGAACAACGTATTAAAACATCCATACCAGGTATAGATGCTTGCAGAAAAGTTCGTTTCAGCAAGAATGGTCGACCTGAATTACCAGAATCGATGACATCTCCAATATTGAAATAATAATTTATTTTATATCGAACTGGAGTATCCAGAATGATAAGAGATGAGCCCTTTGATTGCTACGACAGTCCACTAAAAATTAAGCCAGCAAAGGTGGCTCACATTAAAAAACTTCTACAGTTTGTGCCAGAACATTTAAGATATTTTTTTTTTCCTAACCTATGTTGTCCCACTGCTGGGCAAAGGTCTTCCCCAAGTCTATCTACACATCTCTGGCTTGAGCCAGAGTTTGCCAGTCTTCGGAAAAGCGGAACAGATCGTCACATCACACCATCCATCGTCTTCACGGCCTTCCCCTGCGCCGCTGTCCATCTTTGAGAGTCCATTCTGTGACGATTCTGGCCCACCTCTCCGAGTTCATTCTGGAAACATGGCCCGCCCAGTACCATTTTAGCTTGGCAGTTTGATCGCCAACTTCTGTAATGGAAGTTTTGGAGCGGATGGTAGAATTTCTTATTCTGTCTGTGATTTTAATATTCAGAATGCTCCGCCCCATTGCACGTTGACGAACTTCGAGCCTAAACTTTTGGTTTTCAGTCAGTGACCATGTCTGCGCACCGTAGGTTGGGACGGGCAAGATGCAAACGTCGATAAGCTTGCGCTACAGTGCTTATGAAGTCTCCCTTCATGTACGCCTTCATGGACCAGTAGCTCTTCCAAAAAAGAGATATCATTATGATGATATTTTATTTACTGAAGGTTTTGAAGTGTCGGAAGAAATGCTAATTGACCAAATGGAATAACCTTATTTCTTAGGAGTTTTTAAACTGATTTGTTACTATGTTACTTTGTAAGTTCGAATGTTGATTATAAAAATGATAATACTCTTGGCATTCGTACAAATTAAAATTACCTTTGTCCTAAATAAACTTGATATAAAACCCTAAGTCCAACACTTATTGCTAAGTCCAAGATTTTTAAAAGCATCTTTTAATATCATAGTATTTTATTTACTTTTCATAAATCATTTTAAAATAAAGATTACTACTACGAATTCTTACAGTTTTTTTTCTTTTTATAAAATTCCTTATAGTTTCGTTTTGACAAAAAATCTTAACTTTTTTGAGCTTATCCTGTAAAAGTAAAAAAATGGACTTAGGGATTTCTTGAATTGGAGCATTCATTTACCATCAAGTGGACTGTGGGCCTGTCTGCGAACTGACGTTGTTTAAAAATTACCTTTAGGATACCAAAGTCAACTATACAATGACAAGCACCTGCGTGCCCTGTGCACCAATGAGGGCTATACTTGACAAAAACCCTGCCTCTAAAAATATGAAATTGTTAAAAACTTATAATGGTATTTTTTCCTTACATTCGACAATAAAGAATAACCCAGCTCTGGTGTACAGGACATGACAGTGCGTTCGTAGCTTGCCATCAACGATATTAAATACCCTAGATACACTGTCAGCGCTCGAAAAATGTCCCGCAAAACAAGTGCTTAAACACGGTTTAAGCACTTGTGCGCTCCCAGTGGCGCGCGAACCGGCCTAGCGTCACTATGCCGAAGTGCTCCGTAAAAAAGTGCAAGAACAACACTTTAACCACTCAAAAAAAGGATGGAGTTTCGTATTTCCGGTAAGTAATAAATCCATCTTTGATAATAGAATGCATTAATGGTAAAAATTATCCTAAAACGTGCTAAACTTGTAATTTTCTAAAAAAATCTGAAGAAATCAGACACGTGGCTGGCTGTATAGTTGTCCCTTTCCCACGCGCTGCGGTATTAATGCTTCTAACACTTTCACACAGAGTAATATTTGGAACATAGTAGGTTTTGTAGAGGAATGGAGTCGCGTAGTACTAAAATTTACTATGGTATTTTTTTTATTTTGTCCAATATTACAACCAATATTTACTCATCTTTTTACAAAAAAATCTGTATAACAATCAAAGAACTGTAAGAATAAAAAAGAATTTGGTGTTTAATGATTAATTACACTAGTAGATTACCATTTTGTTTTTATCTTATATATTTATGAATAATTTCATTAAAAAAGAATATGAAGATTGTTTACAATATTTGACAACAAAGAATTTTTTTTTTTTTGTAAAATTATAAGTATTCATTTTTATTAGTAGGCATCGTTATAATAAATATTTCATTTTTATTAGGTATCGTTATAATAATAAGTAAGATAATATAGTAAAGCCAATTACAAGTTTCCACCTTTAGACAGACATTTTAATAATATTATTTAATACTTAAGTCATTAGGTAACACTACACTGCATGTTTATAATTAATATGTGGATAACGTTGTTGGTTATACATTTAAGTTAGTTGTAATTATCATATACCTTTTTTAAGCTTGTAATGTATAACTGTTTGTTATTCCATACAAATAAATAAATAAATAAATAAATTTTATCTAACAGTGGGCAAAAAGCTATAGTAATAATAAATAAATAATAAATAAATATCTCTGGACATTATCCACACAGCGTCATCTAGCCCCAAACTAAGCATGAGCTTGTGCTAGGTTGACAACGGATAAACATTACTTATATACTTTTTTTGTAAATACATACATATTATACATAGAAACACCCAGACCGATACAAACAGACATGTTCATGCACACAAATGTTTGTACCGTGCGGGGATCGAACCCGCGACCTCTGGTGTAATAGCCGACTTCTAGACCATTACACCAAATGGCTCGTCGCTAATAATAAATCATTATGAGTTTATATTTAATAAAAAATCGTTCCTTCGGTAGATAAAATTTAGTTAGTCATTTAACAAATAAATTTGTTTTTTATTCTAATACATTATAAATAAAAAAATAACATCGACGACGACTCCTCTACTAACTCTGTTCTAAATGCGACGATTTTATGATTTTCAAACAGCGCAAACTGAACTAGACCTTATTTCTATTGATTTACAGCCTACATTCGTCTTTACAGCAATAAAGCAATAAAAATTTTACGAGCTTGCTGCCTGCGTACATTCTAAATGTCGTAACTCTCGGACGTCTGCATTTAAAGTGAGATCGTATACCTGTGCATTAAGGTCAACTTTTGAATATTGAAATTAGAGTTGATATTATTTTCGTCCTTAGCGCACCCCCCACCGTTGCTATGTACTTTCGGGACACTTTTTGAAGGCGGTTTTATAGGCAATGTTGCTTCTAGGGTATTTAAATTCGTTGCTTGCCATTTACAAGGTTAACTTAATTTTTTAATGTGTGTGTGATGCCTCTGGTGTTACAAGTCCATAGGCATTTATGACGACTATGTAGTTTAGATAGATTTGAGCACCCTTCTGGTATTATAAAATTAAAACTAAGTAAACATATCAATTTATTTCTTTAAAATAAATAAACATTTAACCCTTACACCTATGCAGGTTATAAAATCTTATCTTTAACAGTAACAACTTTTATAAACATTAATAATTGTCTTTGCAATAGGCTTGAAGCAATGATGTTCAAATTATACAACTAGACACCCAATCTCTTAAGAAAAATTCCTCAAAAAACGTCCGAGCGGCGTTGACACAGATGACATTAACACATTCGTTCAAATTAACACTTTATCTCGTGGCAGTTAGTGTTTAATGTCAATTGTATACAACTAAACGAAAACTCTGCCCAATAGTCGGGTGGGCAGACTTTTGCTTCGGACAATATTTGAGCGTGATTGGGAGTCTAGTTTTTTAATTGAACGTCATTGGCTTGAAGATCAAAATTACGAGTATTCGGTTTGAATGCTATTAGGATATGACCTTTTGGAGTTGCATGATGCGACAGTGATGACTTACACACACATAGATATTATTTTGCGTTGCTAACAAGTGCAGTTGACCTCATTTTCCACTCCATTACAAATGGTATTATCCTAATAGCATTTAAAAAGGGATAATAATTAGTATTTATAATTATGCTTCATGGATTTCTTGTGAAATTTGCTTTGGTGGTTAAATAAGGTGAGCTTAATTCTTGTCTAGTTAAAATATGAGTTTTTTATGATCAGTATGACTTCTTTTTCAAGCAGAAGGTTTATAAGCTGACGCTCGTGTTTCTGCCTTTTCCAACTCTTCGTTATGTACTTCAGAAGATATGTGACGGGCAAGGAATGGAGAAGACACTATAACATTGCAGAGGGTGCAGTAGAAATTATCTCTATCGAGCTGAAACAATAAAAAATTACCAATTGGAGTTGTGACTTAATGCTGTAGCAAATAAATATTAGGTTGTTTGTTGCTATATTTAATCACAAAGTAGCAGCGGATTTTATGCATCAGTAGTAAGTAGCCTGCCTGTTTAATTAATCATATATTGTATAATAATAGGTCAAGCTATAAAAAAACCTGTCTTAACATTGAACCATACATTGAGACAGATAATTCTGAGTTAGGTCCAGGGGTTTGGGTAAATAAGAGATAAGCATACGGAAAACGCACCTTACGAATTAAATTTACAGAAAAATCCTCAACATGCGGGTAGCCTTCTACTGTATTGCGATGAATATCAGAAACTTTATGTGACTCCTTCAATTTAACGTCTGGCTCGATATCCGTCGCACAAAACACGCAGCGGAACATCTCTCTCCCTTTTATAATGCCGTGGTACGCGTCCGATGGTATAACAAGACTCCTATCGCCTTTTAAAGACAGAATTACGTTCTGAATGACTTCATCGTGCAGCTTTTTAGCCATTTCTGGAACTACTTTGGGTTGTCTCAGTGCTGGCACTGCCATTTTCACTTAACAAAGTTTTAAGTTGTGTAAGGAATATTCTTTAAAAACGATGTGATTCCTAATTTCTCCGAGTGGGTATGTTTTGAAATTAAAACTTTTTTACCCACTTTGACAATTGACATTAAAAATGTTTAGGTTCGGACGGCAGCAGATCAACCTACTCTTATGTGTCAAAAAATCTTAATTGAAAGAGAACTTTATGTGATGTGAGTAAAGCTGATAATTGGTTGTAGTATTTTGACAGATTAGGATAGTCTGATTTGCTTTCGTTCGACTGTACATCAAATTACTATTTCCGTATCCGGTTAAGGATGTGCTGATTGATATTTTGTAATAGTTAAAACGTAGCACAGAAATATCAAGTATGGCATGAAGTAACATGATTTACTTGACGCTACAAGATTTCCTTTTCAGAAATAATACTATGTATGTAACATATTTTATTACGCGCATTAAACTTTTACGATTGGGAATTTTTATATTGAAACACGGATAGCGTGCATTGTTTTTATGATCGCGTGCACATTACACCTTTCCTGCAATTTAGTACTAAAACACTAAAGAATTTGAATTTGAACAATGAAATATAATTTTTGTAGATATACACTATGTGAGTGTGTTATGCCTACATATAATTTAGTGTATTTTTTAATCTAATCTAGTTATTAATTTATAATCAGTCACACAATTTCCCCAATAGCTCACTAATTAAATAAACCCATAATTTTCAGATGTAATGCTACTCTGCAACAACATTATTTATAGTATTTCAATTAAATCAAAATTCGGAAATGTTGACATCGATGATTTTCTCAACAAAGTGATAATCTCAAAAAAATTTGATGAATTAGCAGACAAAATTGCTGAAAGAGCTGTGGAAAAACTTCAAAACTTGCCAAACTTCGTTACCTCCACGAACAAAGTGGGTCATAGAGATGTTGTTTACCGAGTGTCTGAAAGAGACATAGAACAACCTAATGAAGAAGAAAAAGCAGTAAATATACCACACAAAAATACTACTGAAGAAGCTGAAAAAGTAACTAAAGCCACTCGTAAAGGCGTGCTTGGAAAAATAGATTCAGAAGCATTTAAAAGAAAAGAGTCTAGATCAAAGAAAGATTTGAGTTTAAAATATAAATATTTTACAAAGAGCATTCACCACCAGCCTTCTCATGAGGAAGGCGAAGTAAAATTAACAGATCTCGAAAATACTACTTCATTTGCTCAAAGTCAAGAAGAGAGATCAAAAGAAACCTTTAATTTTGGTGAACCTGCTAAGGATTTAGACGGAATTAGAAAACGCGTGAAGAATAAAGTTAACAATATCAAAAGAGATAAATTACCAACTACCAGTAGTGTCGAAGGCATTGCTTCTAAGGAGAAGGCTCACGATGATTCTAATTGTGATTCTGAACATTCGGGTAACGATGACGATCATAAAATATCGAAGGAGAATACACAATTTAAAGAGCAAGTTGAAAGTAAAGAAATGAAATGGGAAGAAGGCAGTGAACTGGACTCCTCCAACAAAGAAATTAATAAAAATAAGAATTCTAAAGATAATTCTGTCAGCAGGAAGCCTAATTATGAGTCAAATGATAATAAAACTGACGTCAGGAAATTTAGAAGCAAGCCGAAAAGTTTTCAAAAACCTTATAAAGTTGATGGAAGCAGTTCAGAAAATAAAGGTTTTATAAAATCAAACGAAACAGAAAAAGACGATGAACCAGCGTTTTATAAGAGATCTGATATGTTTATGATTCGGAGGGAAGGAAACAAACTCTACACTCACGAAAAAAGTCCAGACTATAAAGATTATCATGATGAAATAGAAAGAATTAGGAAATTCTTCAAAAGAAAGTCGAATCATTAAATCAATAAAAATCATCAGTTGATTCCTTCTGTTCTATTTTGAGATCAGTTCCTTTCCCATTTTATATTCAAGTTAACCTGGTTCATAATCATAAAATCATAAACCCTTCCTTCCTAAACAAAAATTTTTGCTTCCTGACATCATTTAAAATTGCACCATTTTGGCGAATGCTACACGACACGCACGCTCCATTGATAGTGTATCTATCAATGACACGCTCGATATTTATATAGCGTACACGTATCACGTATCACGATAATATGTGATACGCTTTAATACACACTCGATAAATAAATATCATGATCCTGGATTTCGATCCAAATATCACGATAAAATATCGAGTGTGTAGTAGGCGAATACTACACACACACTCGATATTTTCATCCGAATTTCAGTTTGAAAATATTATACAATATTCCATTTTGATCTTGCACCTACTAGATTAGAGGGCGCCCGCCAGGGTACTGCACACTGGTGCCACGCCACAAAGACATCTCTGGATTCCCCATTGCATATTTTTCAAGCATTTTTCAAGTTATTTTGGTTCACTCCTGCCTGTGACTTTATCTTTGCGCCTGATTCATAAATACAAACTGTGCAGAGCCAAGAAGATAGAAAAAAAAGACAAAAATAAAAAAACAAATGTCAATATTTGTTTACAAATCCGACCGCATTCTTCGATTTTTTGTAGTTTTATTATTTTTACGTAAAATTCCTTAATAATGTGACTTCCTATTTAATATTTAACCGGTCTGCGGGTCTGTAAAAAGAGTTATTACTTTCAACGTAATTCAGCTATACAAGGGACGGTATATCAGTTATAAAAATAAACAAATAAAGAGGTTGGTATTTTCGTTTATTATCTTGTTTATTTACAGTAAGTATTCTTGCATTATATTCGTGCATACGGAGTAGCGTTTTCTTGGCTGATGCTTCATTCACATCTCCCTGGCCTGCTACCAATTTATTTAGGGTCGTCTGCTTTACATAATTTTTAAATAAATAGTGACTATAATCATAGTATAATAATGAGTACTGCTATTATTGTGTTTCGTCTGGTTTGTGAGAGTGCCGGAAGGCCACAAGTCACAACCCCCCATAACCCCATATGCCGGCAACGCATCAGCGATACCTCTGGTGTTGCAGATGTCCATGGGCGGCGGTGATTGCTTACAATCAGGCGACCCGCTGGCTCGTTTGCCCCCTCTGCAGACATAAAAAAAAATGTTATGTTTTTCTTGAAGTTCCTCTTTATTTCTGGAGGTAGGCTGTCAGCTTCCTCTCTGTCCATCCTCGAAGAGCCAAAGCCAAGCAGGCCCCTATAAATAATTCTGGTAGGAGGAAGAAGGGGAAGAGTTAAGGGAAATTGGGCCTCCAAAACTTTCATTATCTAAACAAAGTCCTATAGTAATGTTACTACTTTATCATCATCATCAATAATTAATAACTATCTCAATTTGCCAGTAGGTATTTCTATAGTCCATTTTTTCTTAGATGACAAAAGATGCAAACAAATATGACTGATTTTTTAAATTTTACTTTTGATATGAACCTTTGATTGTCCAGACTTGCTTAGCCGAGTGTCATTTAATATACCGCGGATCACTCCAAGAAGCTTGAATATAAAATTATTCCCCATGCCTAAATGTCAAACTAACTTGAGGAAACATTGTTCACTGCCTCAAATGTATGCGTCGTATAAGAGCCATGAAGCAGAGATTGACTTAAACTTTACTTCTGTGAATAGGATAAAGAGGTTATTGAGTGCTAATAATTAAGTTACTTATAGATCGATTTTAGAGAATATAATGCTTATAGCATTTCCATCTTAATTATTGGTAATCAAACACTTGTTTAATGTATTAGTATGTAAGTATGCACTTATTTGTACATGCAGTGCTTTTCTATAAGTAATAGGGCACTTAGTTAAGGTTTTGTAATGATAAAAAATGTTGTAATGGTGTACCTATTGTTGAGAAGCCAAATAAATAAATAAATAAATGAATGTATAATGATTTCTAATATTTACACGGTTACTACTCATTAAAATAAAACAACTTAAACGGATGAATATGAATTCTACAATAATTATAAAAGTGAAGGTAGAATTAACAATTTAAATAACTGTTTGACGCATAACACCTGAGTCATACCGTGATCACGGCTACTGAAAAGTAGTCGAAACGTCGGGTTTAAATTTCAAAATGTAGAATATACGCGAGTTATCATCCGTTTAAGTTGTTTTATTTTAATAAATGAATGTATTAAAAGTAAAAGTTTAAATAACAATATTATTAATAGGAAGAGATGAAATAGAATCAATGTACTAATGAATGACTGATAACATTCATATAAATTGTACCCTGGTCTTCATATTACATAATAAATACAAAATAAAATCTATTATTTGTGTAATAGCAGAGTCTGAATGGTACCGTTGTAAATTTTTAGAAAATAAACTTTAAAGATGGCAACCCCAATGATGGCTGAGTCTAACAATGGCACACAACCTGTATTCATCGATGTCTCGAATGCACCCGACCAGTCGTCTAGATTCACGAGCTTATTACCAAGTGAGGCCAGTGACAACACTGAAGTGAAGACTGAACAGTAAGTTGTAGATTAAGTTTATAACGTTTTGTTAATTCATTGGATTGTTGAACATTCTTGGACCTTCTTGGACATCCTTGGACATCCATAGGACATCATTTGACTTCTTTGGACATTCATTAACATCCTTTGACATTCTTGGACATCCATGGACATCTTTAGACATGCTTGGACATCCTTGGACATCATTGGACACCCTTGGGCATCCTTGGACATCCATGGACATCCGTCGTCATCTTCGGACTTCCTGGGACATGATTGGATGAATATCTTTGTACCTTCTTGGACATCCTCAGCCCTTGCACATTACCCAACGAATCGGAGAACGAAATTTTGGTACCGTGCGGCGATCGTACCAGCAACCTTTGCCGATCCATTTGGTGTATTGGTCGAGAAGTCGGCTATTACACCAGAGGTCGCGGGTTCGATCCCCGCACGGTGCAAACATTTGTGTGCATGAACATGTCTGTTTGTATCGGTCTGGGTGTTTATATGTATAATATGTATGTATTTACAAAAAAAAAAGTATATAAGTAATGTTTATCCATTGTCTGGCCCCCATAGCACAAGCTAATGCTTAGTTTGGGGCTAGATGGCGCTGTGTGAATAATGTCCAGAGATGTTTATTTATTATATTTAGTTATTTACCTCGTGGTGTAATAACCGACTGCTCAACCATCACGTCATGTCACAATATGATTGACAATATATTTTTCTATTTTTAGAATGAGGATGACGGGATGTGAGATAGATGCAGAAGGCTCTCCAACCAAGGTGGTGAGCGGCAAGCGGTTTAAGTGCACTGAGTGCAACAGATACTCCGCTCTGAGTCAGGAGCAGTTGGAACGGCACGTCAGGAAGGTATGTCATGAAGCAAATGAAAGTAAAGTTTGTCTATCAATGTGGCCTTTTTATACAGCGTGCAATTTTAGTCGTTGTTTTCCCGCAGTAAAATGATTCTATCTTAGTAGTAAAATAGATTAATAAAGTTATTTTTTAGGTGAAATCAAAAGTTTTACGATTTATGATAGACGAAACTCGAACCAATAGTACTAGCTGCGTCACGGACGGTCAACGGGCGGGGTCATTGCCCTTCGCGTTTTTCAAAAAAATGATTATTTACTATTTACTCACATTTGGTTTCCATTTTCCCATCAAACTTTAAAAAAAATTCAAAAAAAGTTTTAAAAAAATTTCAAAAAAAAAATTCAAAAAAAAAATTACATGCATAAATCGATAGTACTACTGAAGGCGAAGCATTCTGCTGCGGGAAAACAACGACTAAAATAATACGCAGTATACTAGTTCATTTTATATACTAGTTCAGATCAGGTCTCTGTTTTTTGGCTTCTGTTCTAAGCCATTGTTCTCCTAAAGCGGTCAAAATAGTAAAAGACATAATATGTTTTTCAGGTGCACCGAGGCCAGAACCCTTTCCAGTGTTACATGTGCGACTACTCCACATACAACAAACCTCTTTTTGAGGATCACGTCAGAATACACAGAGGTAAGAGATTCTAGAGGGTGTCCCAAAAATGACACGTCCGTGACACTGGTGGTAGGCCAGCACAAGAGGCATCGAACAAGCATAACATGACCTCAGTAAAAGTTGCTCGGTTTTCAAGATATCGCCAATTAAAACTTAGTGCTAGCATTAAGTTAGATAGCCTAAGGCTCTTTCAACGCGCAGCTAGGGAGCGTTCAAGTATTACGTAACGCAATTATTGAAGATTTTTGAACCCCCCCCTCCCCCCTTGTAACGCACCGTAACGTTTTTCTGTCCCCCCCCCTCCCCCTCTCTAAACTCTCTTTTTAATTTTAGTTTGGATTTGTTAATTTATATTTATATTGTTTGTTTTGTTTTATTTTAATGTGGTCAATTAATTTTATGTTCTGTATGTATTGTATATGGCTACTTTATGCTGAAATAAATGATTTAATAATAATAATAATAATAAACGTTACGTAACACTTAAGTCAAGTGACCATTTTTACCCTAGTCGCAAAAAGTTATGTTATAGTTTTTATCCTTGGTATACTTTTAATTGCCTTTGCGGTAATAATACTATATAAATAAAACAAGAGATTTTTAAACCGCAAAACCTGCGTATTTTGTTTATTTTTTATACATTTTTGGCGACCAGACTATACAATCGAGGTATTCCCCGTAAAACGTAAATGAAAAGGGTTGCCATTTAGGGAGTTTTTATTCTCTAATTTTGTATTTAAAAAAAATAACAACGTTACGTAACATTTTGTAAGGAAGACCCCCTCCCGCCCCTGTAACGCATCGTAACGTTTTACGAGACCCCCCCCCCTCCCCCCAAATTGCGTTACGTAATACTTGAACGCCCCCCTACCGTACCGCAGCCGTCTGATACAAAACGTCTTATTTGAAAGAGCCCTAAGATATTCGCATCAAGAGTACAAAAAAAACCGGCCAAGTGCGAGTCGGACTCGCCCATGAAGGGTTCCGTAGCAGCAAGTATCATCATAATATAAAAGTTCTTGTAGTTCTTTGTAAGTTTGATCGACGTTTTTATATTTGAGTTGATTGAATGAGAGGAAAATTGCGGTTTACGATTTATGACGTTTTAAAAAAAAACTAATTACTTGATCTCGTTCAAATCAATTTTCAATGGAAGTTTGCATAGTAATGTACATCATAAATTTTTTTAGATTTATCGTTCTTTTATTTTAGAAGTTACAGGGGGGGGGGGGACCAACATTTTACCACTTTGGAAGTGTCTCTCGCGCAAACTATTCAGTTTAGAAAAAAATGATATAAGAAACCTTATTATCATTTTAAAAGACCTATCCATAGATACCCCACACGTAAAGATTGGATGAAAAAAATTTTTTTGAGTTTCAGTTCTAAGTATGGAGAGCCCCCCAAATTTATTATTATTTTTCTATTTTTGTATGAAAATTTTAATGCGGTTCACAGAATACATCTACTTACTAATTTTCAACAGTATAGCTCTTATAGTTTCGGTAAAAAGTGGCTGTGACATACGGACGGACAGACAGACAGACAGACATGACGAATCCATAAGGGTTCCGTTTTTTGCCATTTAGTAGGATGTAGTAGGACACCTTATTTTGTTCCTTTTTAGATTTTCATGGTGTATATTTTGTATAATATTTGTATATTATGCCGAGGATCGATCAGCGTGGCGAGTATTTGAAGAGGCCTATGTCCAGCAGTGGACTGTTAAAGGCTGATGATAATGATGATATTTATTTTGTATATCATGTGGTCAATTTAAAGATTTTCTTCCTTATATTCGTCATATGTCTTTATTTCGTAGATCATGTGGTCAAATAAAGTTTTTATTTCTTAATCAAACACGATGTTCAGGATAATATTTATTCCTTTCCAGGCATAAAACCCTTCAAATGCAACCACTGCTCTTACGCGAGTGCCTCCAAGAAGAACGCGAAGAAACACGAGAAGATCCACCGACCGAACAACCCTCTCAAGTGCCCTTCTTGCCCTTTCATTGCCCGACACGTGCGGTCCTTGAATAGACACAGGTTAGTTCTTACTTTTAAGAAAATAAAATGAAAGTTTACAAAAACGTTAAATTAAAACTAATAAAACTATTATTATACTCCTTAAAACGTAACATGATTAGAATGACAGCTGTCAAAGTGTTGTGGCTCTCTCGCTCGCTCTCAATAAACCTCTATCGATGTGTCCCACTCTACAAAAAAAAATCTTAGAGATGAGAGACATCGATAGAGGTTTATTTAGAGCGAGCGAGAGAGCCACAACACTTTGACAGCTGTCATTCTAATCATGTTACGTTTTACGAAGTATAAGGGAAAGGGATTCACTGGAGGGTAGGCGATGGGTCCACGCGTCTTTTAGTTTTAAATCTTTTTATTTGTGATCTAGTGCAGTTTGGTGTTAAAAAGTGGTGTGATTTTCATTCAGTAAAGTGTAACGAAGTGTCATAAATAAGAAAATTGAAACAAATTGACTGAATGGACGGGTATTGCGTGTAGTGTGTCTCATCGGTAGATGAGACGCTCTTACCGCAATGGCGTCCATTCCCCCGTGACCTTGAGAGTATCCTCCAGTGTTTCCATGAAGCGTTAAAACATCTTAACACCTATGTTTTAACGCAATTAGAATCTCCCAACTCACTTGACATTGGCAGAATCACCGCGCCGCAAACAGGCGCGGGATAGAGGCCATTAATAAAAAAAAAAAAAAGAAGTATAAACGTTTGTTTAAATTAACGTTTAAAAACAATTATAACACGGAAAATTGGAACAATATTTTAGAGACACTTTAAGTCCACTAGTGGTCGGTGGACTTTTTTTTCTCTTCTTGGCTCTGCAAGATTTGTGCTTAAGCCACGACAGTGTTTTTGGACTTAAAGTGGCTATACAACGTCTCAATTTTATTGTCTAGTTATTTAAGTACCGGGTCGTGATCCCGGGGTCCTGGGTTCAATTCCCGGGTCGATTAGAATTTGTGTGGTTTTTGATCACCAACCCGCATTTGGCCAGCGTGGTGATTAAGCCAATACCCATAATTTAAACGATGACACGATGTTAACGATGAAGGCCTTTGTCCTGCAGTGGGACATTGAATAATAATAATTATAATAATAATAATAGCCTTTATTAACAATCTTATAAGTTACAGTTCATCTTATTAATTTATACTTAATACTATAATTTTTGTACATGCAGTAGGTAATTAATTAAAGTTCTTGTTAGACACCGGTTTCTTGATTGTCTTGCTCTCTTGCATAGGCCTCCCCAAGTGTTCTCCACAACGATCTATCTCTTGCCAGTCTCATCCAGCATGTTCCTGCTACCTTCTTAATATCATCTTCCCATCTTCGGGACATTGAATAGGATTAAGTTACTTAATTACCTATAATTGTCTCCAGGCAGCAACATAACAGAGTCTCTGCTGAGGAAGTATATTCAGAGGTTAAGGTAAGTGAAATAATAATCCTTATCCAATAACGTTCAATATACAACTAGACATCCAATCTCTAAGAAAAATTCCTCAAAAAACGTCCGAACGGCGTTGACACAGATGACATTAACACATTCGTTCAAATTAACACCTTATCTCGTGGCAGTTAGTGTTTAATGTCAATTGTATACAACTAAACGAAAACTCTGCCCAATAGTCGGGTGGGCAGACTTTTGCTTCGGACAATATTTGAGCGTGATTGGGAGTCTAGTTTTTTAATTGAACGTCATTGCCATCCCAGCGTATTCCCGATTGCATCCAGTATGGAGCTCAGGGTCCGCTTCGACTATGATCCTAGATTTGACAAGCCTGGTTATTACAATGGAGCGATTGCCATCTGACCTCCGTAACCCTTACAAGGGAAACCAGACCTACTTGGAACATAGTCGGGACCGACGCTTAACGTGCCTTTCGAAGCATGGAATCTGGACCTAACCAAACTGGAAACAATCACACAAAGTGATGCTCCCCGCGGGATTCGAACCCACGACCTGTCCCGGTTTTAGAGCCCAATGCTCTAACCACTGCAGTTATACATTGTACTAACATAATATATTTATTATATTATACATATTATGTGGGTATGTTAACGGAAATGTGTGAAATCCGTCATTGTATACATTTTCTAGGAACTGTATGTAATTCCTAAAATCGCCCGGAAATGTAAAACATCTAAGATATGTCAGTGTTTTGGTAATTGAAAGAATGGTAAATCGTTAATTTGGGTTTTCAGGGTTTAAAAAAAAATAAAAACGCAGGCTAAGGCGGGAGCGGAGCGTAGCAGAGCTCTAACCTTCTAACCTATATCCATCCGAGTCGATTTCCGCCTCCGGTCGTTTAAAAAAATGTTTGTTAATCTCACTAATAATATTAGTCGCTCAGTTATTATTTATCACACCTCATCAAACACATACTTTATTACAGAAAGCCTCTTTTTATACTTTTCCTAATGCAATATTGGAATTATATAAAATTCCTAGGAAATGTGTATATTTCCTAGGATATTTATGAATTAAAGAATTTTTAAAGCAATATTTAATACATTTCCTAAATAGCTTTGGAATTGTATACATTTCCTAGGAAATGTACACAATTCCTGGATTTCATACATTTCCGGTAACAGGTACACAAAACAGCAATATTTATGTTCCATCAAATTTTTTTAAAAGCTGTGACTACACTAAATTTATTTCTACCTACATAGGTTCTTCTATGCTTGGTCGTATCTACGAGTATTAGCGACCAACATAAAGCTTCGAATCGTTATCAAATAAGGAACAAAGCTCGGCGGGACGAACGGGAATAACCCAAATAACGATTTCTTTTATAGTATGAGATCCCACTGCATGATTCTGCAGGTATCTGTTTTTTTCGATGCAACTTATTTTAAATGAATGATAAGGAAGTATACAATGAATAAGGGATAGGTTGCCTTTAAAAAATTAGCCGCAAGTAAAAAAAAAATTTTTATATTATTAATTCGCTAATTTATTACTTGTAACTATGTGTTTTTTTTAATGAATTTTACGACATTTGAAAGGTAATGATGTCACAAATTGAAAAAAATATGGTTGCCAGCTCTCAGTCAGCCGCAACGTAGGGTTGCCAGCTGTTAACAGATATATCAGTTTACACTCACCTGTTTTATTTTTTTCAATTTGTGACATTATCATCTTTCAAATGTCGTAAAATTAATTAAAAAAACATATGGTTGCCTATTATACTAGCGAATTAATAATACCAAAAAAATTTTTTTTTACTTGCGGCTAATTTTTTATACGCAATCTATCCCTTCCATACTTCCCTAACATTTATTTAAAATTAGTTGTATCAAAAAAAACGATACCTGCAGTATTGGGCAGTGGGATCTTAGACCATTACGATTAGTAATTCTTAAGCAACTCTCTAGAAACAATCTAGAGACCCCAAAAAACATAAGATCATACACGCAAGAGTTTTCGTATGACAAAGCTAATAGCGCCGCTACTACACACGTGTTCTGTGAGAGGGCGGAGCTTCCCCGGTCGAGGCACATTGACACTGACAGACAGTAACTGCCCAGCATGTTTTTTTTATTGCAATGTGTAACAAGACGAGCAGATCGTACACCTGATAGTAAGCGCCACGTCTGCCCTTAGACAGTCCAGTGCCAAACAGTAACTAAGCAGTTACTGTCCGCCACCGCCCTGCGCCCGCTACACCGAGACGACAGTTATTAGGTCTCATATACCCAGTAATTTCAACAGCTTCAGTGTCCTTTCCCCGAAACACAGAAGTGCTTGAAACACTTCTATTACACGGGAAATTGCTGACCATATTTAAGTTACTTTTTGTCCTAACAGCAAGAAGAATCAAGGGAACCAGCTGAGTTTGTCTGCGAACATTGTGGAACTGAGTAAGTATTAAGTGATTCAAAATTTTAGATTTTTTTTTGCAGCAAACGGATCACTTCATGGTAAATAATGACTGTCGCTCATTGAATTATTGAGTACTATTGATATTATTGTTTTATAATTTTACTGTTTCATTGAAATATTTAGTTCTAAAGCTGTCACTTTTGTTTTTTTTTATACTAGGTCAGTTGGTAGACAGGCACACAGCCCACCTGATGGTAAGCGGCCACTGCGGCCTATTCAATTGAGGGACACTTCACCTTGAAGCATCGCTTAATGTGCTGCCAGACTGTAGGCTTATCTGATCTTCGAGCCTCTGATTTCAAGTGTACTGGCTCCCACATTAATATTGCCGGAACACAGCCAGAGCTGTTATGGCGGCAGATTTCACCTGTGGGGGTGGTAGCTAGTCAGTCGGACTCGGACTGAAAAAGCCCTACCACCAATCAGACCCAAGGCGGGAATCGAACCCACGCCGGCTTAGCCACTGTTCCACGGAGGCGGTCAAAATTTCAGTAAATGTTGTTTACTGATATAATTATCTGATAAATAAAATTATCACGAATGTGTCTGTAGAGAAACTGACCAAGAGAGTTAGTATTAATATTCATTCTTTTATTTCAGCTTCGCTGAAGCGAGAAACCTTGCGAGCCATCAGAGGCACGTAAGAAAGTGTGACGAATGTGAAGCCATACTATGTTCTAAGGTATATTTTTAATTTAATCATATTTGAAAATAATATAACCATAGTTTATTTAAGTTTATTCTGTTGACTCAGCGTTTTAATCAACATCTTGAAGTGTCAAAGGATATTTAACTAATTAGCTATCGAAAGCTAATATTTAGAGTTAACGACCCAAATCTTTATTTCTTATAAAAAACGCATTAATGGTGTATTGATTCAGCATTTAAGTCGTTGAGTTCAGCTCTTTAAGTTTTTTCCAGTTTGTTTTAATTAACGGACTTGTCATTATGTTAAAGTATGAATAAAATTGGACCCAATTTAGAGCCCTTAGGTACTCCCATATTATAATAACGGATGAAAAAGGTACTGCATTATTAATAACTTATTTTTACAACAAATCTGTAATATAATACGGATAGTCACGTGATTTTTTTAAATATTATAGCCTTACAAGTAAAGCATGAGTTAAATACAATAGGCAACTTATCGAAAGCCTTTCAAAAGTCTGAGTAGAGCGTTTCTGTCCATAGTTCCTGTACAAGCGGCATATGACGTATGTCCACGCCCGAGAGGCAGACGAGGAGACAGCGTCGTTCCGTTGCCAGCTCTGTCCGTGGCGCGGCAGCCACAAGACCCGGGTGCTGCTTCATCTCATCCACCACCCGGCGCAGCCAGTTGACGAACAGCTCTTCGATGTGACTGTACTGAGGAAACATGGGATCCTGCCTGCTATTGATGTCAACCTGTAGGGTAAAAGTTTCCGTGTTCGAAATCAACGCGCTTGCCAAATGCAGATTGGTGATCATGCGAGCGGGGGTAGCTCCTCAACGCCCGCATTGCACAGGTCGCCCGAGCCAAGGCTGCCACCGGCGCTCCCGACTTGAGGCCTCTCAAGTAGGGATGGCGATTCTTTGCGAAAAAGATCGATTTTTAAATCGATCCGAATCGAAACCTGAAGAATCGATTCACAAAAAAATCGATCTTTTTTTCAAGTTTGCATTTACAATGAAAATATAAATGAATTTTATAAAAAAAAAAACAAGAATAAATATAGAAATAGACATTTAGCTTATTGTCAATGCTTATTATCTTAAATTTAACTGTAAATTTGACCGCCCGCCTCCTTCAATTCCCGCCTTGGGTATGGTTGGTGGTAGGACTTTTTCAGAGTCCGACTGGCTAGCTACTACCCACACAGGTGAAATCTGCCGCCATAACAGCTCTGGCTGTGTTTCAGCAATATTAATGTGGAAGCCAGTAGATTGGAACTGGGTTTTTTTTTCAAGACCGAACAGAAAAAATCGAATGTCGATTTTCAAGGGTGATGAATCGATTCACTGAATCGATTCAGTTCTACATATCGATTTAAAAAATCGATATTTTCGGCTAGAAAAATCGATTTTCCGATTAATCGATCTCAGATCGCCATCCCTACTCTCAAGTCGGGGTACCCGTGGATGGGCTGGTCAATAGCCACAAGGCTGGCTCGTCCCAATCGGGTGTGAAGGGGAAACCGGGGGAGTTTAGTGGGTAGTGGACGCTTTAGTCTCGAGTCCCACACACGGCCGCAGGTTTAGCTAGCCTGCGGTTATGGTGCATAAACGCATACTCCACCGAAAAAAAAGATTGGTGGTCATAATCCCAAGCTGTGTTGGACGTAACTACAATAAATTATAGTGGTTTTAGTATCTATCCATTGAGAGGCAGTAGAGATGTCGGATTGTATATAAATGTAAGTAGGGTTGCCAGATCGTCAAACATAATAGCCGGACAGACCAGCCAGTTTGGCCGGACATTTGGGTAGAAAAGCCGGACACCATTATTTGCCTGCGCTCGGCCACGCTCAGCGCTCGCTCGTTTGCGAAATGTAAAAAGCCGGACAACAGTGTTGTCCGGCTTTTTGCCCAAAATTTGGCCAAAATAAACGGTGTCTGTGTTGTCACAACACAGACACCGTTTATTTTGGCCAGACACGTAATCAAAAAGCCTACCTATGTCCGGCTTTATCCAGACGCCTGGCCAAGCTATATAAGAATTATCTTTAGTGTGTAAATAACAATATTTTGTACTTTTAATTGCAAAATAAAAAGTTTTAACAATAGACATGTTTTATTTATTTATTAAATTTTTAAAATTATTGTTTTATTTCATAATTAAACGATTCAGATAATATAATAGTCATTTCGATTAGTAAAAATAATTTTAATTTTGAAATACTAAAAATCAAAATTAAGAAAAAAAATATCTGTGGACATTATTCACACAGTGTCATCTAGCCCCAAACTAAGCATATTTTGTACTATGGGTTCTACTTCTAGGGTTCTAGACAACGGATAAACATTAAATAGGTACATAATTAGTTTCTATTGTACTATCAAGCTCACCCTTAAGGCTAAAATCCTGTGCAGTATTTTCACGTTGACAAGCGCCGCTCCTAAGAAGTCACGATGCGCGTGCACGTGTATTTTTCCAAAAGTTATCACGCGCGGGAGACCTCGATCGTACATTGTTTATTCGATGTAAAATTATTTGTACATGAGGAAGTTTATCGCGAGATACTGTTTGATAGCTGATTCTCTTGTTATTATTTTCCTTATTAATTTTCTTTGCGAAATGCGAAATATTCCACCAATTACATCTAACAATAGATTTGTGATGTACCTACATACAACATGAACAGAACTTAAGGTCATTATTTAGAGTTGTTAGAACCATAGCTAAGAACATTAAAATAAAGTAAGGATAAAACTCCCATTTCCCCTTCGATTAAAACTTCGCAGTGGGGGCAAAGTAGCCTGATTGGAGCATAAAATTGCTTTCCAAGTGGGCATAGGTACCTAGGCGGAGCGTCAGTAAAAACAGTCTTCCTGCTACACGTATCCTACTAATCCTACTATAATATTATAAACTAGCCTTCCGCCCGCGGCTTCGCCCGCGTGAACTATAGGACGTTATCCCGCGGAAATATCTTGTAAATTGTAGCCTATGTGTCATTATGATGATATAAGCTATATTATTGTAAAGTTTCATTAAAATCAATTCAGTAGTTTTTACGTGAAAGAATAACAAACGTTCATCTATCCGCTCCCTGGCCGGTACCGCCGCAACCGCTGTGTCCCTGCATTTTAAATCTGTAATATCTTCGAAACTATTCATTTAAATTACATGATGTAAAGGGCCATATTGATCGATATTACATGCACAATTTATTTATGGTACTTTATTGGATAAGGATTAATACTGCATTGCTTAAAATCACTTTTTCGTAAATAAGCCATTATTTTATCGTAATAAGTAAAGGAAAATGGTTATTGTGGGTTATCCCTAAGAGATAGACATATACCATCGCGGACTTTTTTGTAAAACTTTTTAAGGTGTACAATAGTGTAGTACATTATTTTGATCTATCTCGTAGGGTTCAGCCAGCGTTTGCAATTTAAGCGCAAAAAATGTGATTATTTACGACCTTAAATTAAAAACCTCTAAAATTATCAGTGTTTCTCTACTATATTATGCATGTATTATACATATAAACCTTCCTCTTGAATCAGTCTATCTAATAAAAAAAATCCGCATCAAAATCCGTTGCGTAGTTTTAAAGATTTAAGCATACATACATGTGCAGGGCCAGAGAAAGCGACTTTGTTTTATAATATGTAGTGATGCGAAAGTCTGGATGTTTGGATGTTTGTTACTCAATCACGCCTAAACGGCTGAACGGATTTAGATGAAATTTGGCACACGTATAGTTTATAACCCGGATTAGGACATGCTATAAAATTCCTACGGGAAACGTCTGATTCCCGCGGGATATTTTAAAAAAGAAATTACGCGCGGGTGAAAGCGCTGTCGGAAGGCTAGTTATAAAAACCGCGGTAATCTATAGGTATTTTTAGTTAGGTAACTGCTGCCGACTAAGATTTATTTGGTCTCATTTTATCTATAGTGTTAATAAAGAACTTTCGACCTTATAATAAGGTCATAGAGTAGTAGATAACGTTAAAGATTTTAGTAAAATATTATCGTTGCACGGGGTCTTTTTAAAAGGTCAGTGATGCGGATGCGTCAGAACGGCACTAGTGTGTTGAGACTGTTGAGAGCTGCCATGGAATTAATATTATCTATGAGCTGCTAAGACAACACATAATTATTATACTCTATAATTATATGGCAAGATGACTACTTGGTTTTTATGGCTGTTGGTGCTGAGCGCCGTGGCGGCGGCTACGATTGAAGCGAGGTAACTTTTAAATAATTATTAGTTTTTAACATTAATTAATTTGTTGTCGTTGGTGGTAGCCTGGGCTTTTTCAGAGTCCGACTGGCTAGCTACCACCCCCACATGTGAAATCTGCCGCCATAACAGCTCTGGCTGTGTTCCGGCAATATTAATGTGGGAGCCAGTACACTTGAAATCAGAGGCTCGAAGATCAGATGAGCCTACAGTCTGGCAGCACATTGAGCGACGCTTCCCAGGTGAAGCGTTTCTCAATGGAATAGGCCGCAGTGTCCGCTTACCATCAGGTGGGCTACGTGCCTCTGCCAAAAAAAAAAATGTAAAAAAATGTAGGACTGCAAGTGTACACGTATTCAAAGAGCACTTTTTAATCGTTAATATTATTATTGTATCTCTCCTACGGGATATCACGGCACAGAGGCCGGTCCTTTTGGAAGGCGTACGTGGGGATACAGATCCAACAGGAAGAGGCCCCTTTGAGATATGTTATTCTATTGTGGGATACGTACACCTAGCTGTCACTATCTCTGCCTATACCATGGAAAAGATACAGCCAAAGACAGCGCGAGCTAAGTGCAGGGACTATTGCAAAGAGAAGGGAGCCTGAATATTATTAACATTATTAAAAAAACTGTAACAGGGTAGCCGGGTGAGGAAGAGGTCGGCGGTGGCGAGCAGGAATAAAACTTCCAACGTAGAGAATTTCGTGTATTGTACGAAATCGCAGACAATATAGGTGGACCCCGCAACGTGTCTTACTATGTAAAAGCACGAGGCGTGGTGCGCCGGTGCGCCTGAGCGTACGAGTATAACAGTTATAACTAGATGCCCAAAGCAGTCCTAACGATTAGAAGCTACTTTGAGTGCAATCTACTGATAATGTTAGACATGGTCATTTTGTTAGACAAAGTTCAAAATGTATGGAGGATACTTATACAATCGAAAAATCGTAACGCTTGGTATAATTAAAGTTCTTTGCGCGCCATCTAATGGCGTGGGAATGAACTAACTATGTTTGACGTTTTGAGGTTTTGTGAAAAGAGGTTGTTACAAAACTAATTTCAAATTGATTTATTAAGTGATGTTAAGTCTTTGATTTATCGGTTTCTGGTTATTTTGTTCTTCCAAGTACGAAAAAATTAAGGCATCTTACAACAACTCATGCCGCTGCGAAAACACACTTTTAGGTTCAAGAGAGCTTTCAGAAAGTCTTCGTCGTTTTCTTTGATTTTGCTAAAGCTTTTGACTGTGTTGAATAATCAAACTCTATCTAGAGAGTTTGATTAAGAAAGATTGAATAAAAGAAAGCTAAAAACTAGTGATGTTTTACTTAAGCTTGACTGATGTAAATTGAACCTTAACTTTACGGCTCAGGCTAAAGTAATGATTGGAGTTCCTCAAGGAACTTTCTTAGGACCGATTCTATTTTTAGTGTGAATTTACAGGGTTCTTAACCTCAAATTAGTTATAATTGCTATCTTAATTACTTGCCATTCCTCCCACAGAACAACATACAATAACGGCTCAGGACTCCCCACACTGACCATTAAGTTAAACACAGGAGTGACTCAGATCGTGTGGCCGCAGAATCCTAATGAAAAAGTGGTTGTAACGATCAAACAGGGCGACCGGTACACAGCGGATAATGTCTTAATGACTGCGTCTGTTGAAGTTTTGAAAGAGAGGTAAGAAAAAATATATTCTGGAAAATATTGACACAGCGTCAAAATTAAAATGAGGCATTTAAAAATAATTTTATTTTTAACTTTGAAATGCTTACTGCGGGTAATAGAACGCACTGTATGTCAAGTTTGACAGCTGATTAGTGTGTTCTTTTGCAAGTTTTGCTTACCTACTTTTCGTTTTTGTACCAAAGAGTAGTAATGAAATGACAAGTATTTTGCACGATTTTGCACCAAAAATTAGCATCCATCCAACTGTCACGAACGAAACGCAGCACAGAAACGCTCCTGATAAGGAATTTATCGGTAGTTCTAAATATTTTAATTGTAGATAATTAATTGATAACAGATTACGTAGTTAAGTACTGTTAAGTACGTAATAACTGAATTATAAAGAGATTAAGAAAATCATCATTCATCAATTACAAACAATTGTCAGAAATAAGTTTGTGTTCTTTCGAAAAAGGTAAACATGTTTTCCTATATAAACAGTTGATTAAGTTTTAAATTGTTGTAAAATAAAAGAAGATTCTTAGATGAAATCAAGGACTATATTATTTAATTTTAGTAATCTTTTTGTTTACTTAGTCCATAGCTTAGTCATATCATTAAGTCAGTTGTGATTACTTGCTCAGTGGTCAGTATCATAGTTCTGTTTGAAAGAAAGATGTGGCAAACAGACACGACAGTAACAGATTCTTAATCTGTTGACTACATTGTTTAAAGTGGAGAAGAGAGTAATTTGGCTTACAGTCAGAAATTGTCTGTATCATACAGAGGCTATACTAAGAACAGTTGTCTTATCCTGTGTTCTGTAGAGAATCACGTGTAGTCAGCTCCAGTGATATAGCTCAGGTCATTGCCATTTTTTTGTGTCATCTATATAATTATATAAAGCTCAAAGGTGACAGACTGACATAGATATCTATCAACGCACAGCCCAAACCACTGGACGGATCGGGCTGAAATTTGGAATGCAGGTAGATGTTATGACGTAGGCATCTGCTAAGAAAGGATTTTAATCAATTCCCACGGGAACGGGAACCACGCGGGTGAAACCGCGGGTGCCCGCTAGTTTATAATATTTCTGACATCTTTATAATTGGTACAGCCGTTAATTCACAGTTTATTGTGTGTCTGTATATGTCATTATAATATCATTGCTTAAACCACTGGAAAACTAATAAAGCATTATTTTCAGCGCGAACATGGAGTATGATACAATAGTCATTGGAATGGGAGCAGCTGGGACCACTGCGGCTTCTAAACTGGCTCTAGCTGGAAAGAAGGTCCTGGGCTTGGACGCGATGGACCGAATTGGTGGGCGTGTCCATACGGTTCCATTTGGAGATGGTGTTGTTGAACTAGGTGCAGAATGGTGAGTGATTATGAGGGATGCAAATATTCCATGTTGTTTTCCACTGCCACGGAGCTACAGTACGCGCGCGAGTTCATGTCCATCCTAAAGAATGTGGTAGTGCTGTTACTTTACCTAATTATACTAATATCGATATCGATAGTTATTCCCTATTAGGTCCCATATCATATCCATCCCATATTTTTTGGAACTTTTTAGTGAGTAACCTATTCGTTTCTGAAACGCTTTTCCTACATAATGGGGTTGCCTCGAAGAGATCACTTCAAGTGACAAGATCGCCTTTGCATGGTTGTCTTGTCATGTATTAAGTTTACTTGATCTGTATATTTTTAACATGTGTGATAAAGTGTTTTTATCTGTTTGCAACTCATGAAATAAATATACCCAATATTGTTAATGATTTCTTACAAAAATGAAAAAAAATATAATTATAAAATGCAACATTTAATTAGTCACTATCACTATCAGTCAGACATTAGTCTTGTTATTATACAACACAATTTATAAAATATCGACAAGCGCGCGTCATTGTCGTCAAGGACAACACTTAACGGCGGACGAAAGCGGGTCGGCGGGTGAGGGCGGGGCGCGTTGCCCCCGCGTGCGTCCTCAGTCCCCGATGGACATGAACTCGCGCGCGTACTGTAGTGGTAAGTACATACATAGAGGTAAGAGAGCCAAAGCCAAAGTGGACCCAGTTAGCAACAGTATGGACACCGAGAAACAACGCCAAAAGAAAAAGAGGCAGGCAGTTAAAAAGATGGGCCGATGACATACAACTGACTGCAGGACCACTTTGGCAAAGGCTGGCCAGAGACAGGAAAAATGGCACGACTTGGAGGAGGCCTATGTGTCAAATGACACGCCAAGTAATGTGTAATGTGAAAAAGAAAATCATTTAATTATTTCAATATTAAGTTAGGAATAAGTAATATAATATTATGTATTTTTTAACCGTCTATTGTAACTTTGGCAATAAAGGCTTTCAATTTCAATTTCAACATACATAGAATCTGTAAATTCAAACTTTCGACCACTCAGATGTTACCTAGCTACCAGTAATAAATCTAAAAATAAGTATGGGAATTATAATAGTATTTTGTAGTTATGTTTTTTTTGTAATGAATTTTGCCATAACTTTTTGTTTATGCTATGAATTGATTTTTAATATTTTTTATTTTTGAAAGTTGATGCAAGTATTTTTGTTTACATTTTACAAGCTAAACAGATTAGATTTGTCTATAAAAAAGACCCAAAAACCAATTTCTATCCCCAGGATCCACGGAACACACCCCAGCTCTGTCTACGACATAGCAGTGGAACACAACGTGACGCTGGCAGCGCAGAACATATCCATGGAGATATTCTACTCGGACGGCAGTTTTAAGGCGTCGGAGCTGGACCACGAGCTGCTGGCGTGCGCTATGCAGGCGGTGGACCAGCCGCCGCCGCGCCCAATGCCGCTGGGACACCATATCACGAGCAAGTAAGTGAAGTGACGTAGTGTAGGATTAGGTCAGCGTCCTGACCTGACCGTCAGGTGGAGTCGAGATTTTCTGCGAGGCAGTTTTCTAGCAGAATAAAGGAGTGGGAAGAGGAGTCTCTAGCCGGCTCCCTCCAGCATAGACGCCCCCCCCCCCCAAATTGGCAAGAGATGGATGCGAGTATCCGAGGATTGAGCAAAGTGACCAGCGCTTAGAGAGACCTATGTCCACTGCTGGACTGGAACTGGGATAAGATGTCCACTTTCTCGTCGATCGTCGTCTTTGATCTCAAAGTGGCCAAGATTGACCCCTAGGGGTCCTCAGGAGACTCAACGGAGGTGGAGTTGGGACTGGGTTTTGTCATTTTTCTGGCACGCATCAGAGTTGCTTGCGTTCTTCGTTAGTCAACTGTTTTGGTTCCCAAAGTGGTCTAGGTTCCCCAGGTTGTGTCGCCAGAATAAGTTACTAGGAGCTCAGTCTACGATAGCAGTGGAACACAACTTGACGCTGTCAGCGCAGGACATACCATGGAGATATTCCTCTCGGACGGCAGGCGGCAGGCGTCGGCGCTGGTCCGCGAGCTGCTGGCGCGCGCTATGCAGGCGGTGGACGCGCCGTCGCCGCGCCCAATGCTGCTGGGACACCATATCACGAGCAAGTGAAGTGACGTAGTGTAGGACGCTCTTAGTCTAGGTGGAGTGAAGATCTGCGCAAGATGGTTAGAGCTAGATATGAGTAGCGATCGAGAAAGTTGCACGCGTTTTGAGGTCTTGGTCCAGCAGTGGACTGCGGTAAGTTGATGATGATGATGAAATATCCAGTTTCTCGTTGACCTCGTGTCTTAGTTCTCAAAGTGAAATAGCAGCGATCGATATTGCTAATGCCATGGCTGTCGGCGGTAAGAGAACTTTTTTAATTTTTCTGGCACGCATCATTCGAATTAATTTAGAGACCTGCCTCATAAGGACACCATGGTGACGTCGCCGGCTACCGTATCCTGTGAGATAATATGGAAATGTCAAAATTGACGACGTTGCCAAATCGCCGCCAAGCCTTAAGGACCTAACTCATGCCCATAACAAAGTTCCCTTTTCTCAATCTTTCCAGAGTAATGGAATACATAAAAGAGAAGCACCCATCCGAACTGCAGAACCAGGACTACATCGATGACTTCCTGGCCTTCGCCGACCTGATGATAGACAACTACGAGGCTACGGACTCCTGGAACGACATCACGACGGCCAGCAACTACCAGGAGTTGGAGGGTCATCAGCATATGAGCTGGCATTGGCTTGGGTATAAGACGCTGTTCGAGATATTGTTGGTAAGTTCACAGTCAAAATCAATCATATATTCATGTCGGACTGCAAGTGTACATGTATTCAAAGAGCACTTTTTAATAGGTAATATTATTATTGTATCTCTCCTACGGGATAACACGGCGCAGAGGCCGGTCCTTTTGGAAGGCGTACGTGGGGATACAGATCCAACACGAAGAGGCCCCTTTGAGATACGATATTCTATTGTGGGATATGTTCACCTAGCTGTCACTATCTCTGCCTATACCATGAAATAGAAACAGCCAAAGACAGTGCCAGCTAAGTGCAGGGACTATTGCAAAGAGAAGGGAGCTGGAATATTATTATTATTAAAAAAACTAGTTTCAAATTGATTTATTAAGTGATGTTTAGTCTTTTATATCAAATTATATAATTTATACCAAGTAAAGCAGTTCATCGTCTTTTTATTTTGTCCTTCCAAATACTAAAAAATAAAGGCATCTTTAAATTACGCTCCACACCACAACTCATGCCGCTACGAAAGCACACTTTTAGGTTTAGGAGAGCTCTTAGAAAGTCTTCGTCGTTTTCTTTGATTTTGCTAAAGCTTTTGACTGTGTTGATTAATCAAACTCTTTATTATAGAGTTTGAATAATATAGATTAATTTAAAAGCTAAAAACTTGTGATGTTTTACTTAAGTTTGACTGATGTAAATTGAACCTTAACTTTACAGTTCTAGGGTAAGTCTAAGTAATGATTGGAGTTCCTCAAGGAACTTTCTTAGGTCCTATTCTATTTGTAGTATGATTTTACAACCTCAAATTAGTTTTAATTGCTAACTTCATTACTTGCCATTCCTCCCACAGAACACTTACAATAACGGCCCAGGACTCCCCACACTGACTATTAAGTTAAACACAGAAGTGACTCAGATTGTGTGGCCGCAGAATCCTAATGACAAAGTGGTTGTTACGACTAAACAAGGTGACCGGTACACGGCTGATAATGTTATAGTGACTGTGTCTGTTGGAGTTTTGAAAGAGAGGTAAGTTGTCTAAGTTTTTATTTAGTTGCTTTTTTATAAAAAAATGTTAATAAATTCAAATTCATTTAATCAAGTGACCAGGACTCATTTTTGTTAGTAGTTGCACTTAACCTATGTTAGTACAATTATAAATTCTGATCAATTACAATTAATGATGTCATTATTATTTTAAGCGTTATATCATAGGCGGTGATAGGAATTACCTGTCAGCAGTTAAAGTAGCCCTTATTACCTATAAATTATAATCATTATGAGTCACTCACGATATAAATAATATGAAATACTAGCTGACCCGGTGAACTTCATATCACTTACATCTTAATATTAACCATATAAACCCTTTTCAATAAACCGAACTCAACGCTCTATACTACGATGTATGGAGCGTTGAGTTCGGTTTATTGTTTTTAATTTTTGAGAAAATTGAGCGGTTTTTGGCAATTTTTGAAACTGTGATTCGACAATTGGGCGTTTGGCCTCTCCATTGACGTAATAATCATTGCACAGCTGCAAATAGTTTTCTATCTATGAGACGTAAAGTTACCATGTTTGTATTAAAAAAAGCCCAGTGGCCAAGTTTTATTGCCGGTGAGTGTATCTTGGGAGTTCGGAAAGGGGGGAGGCTAAGTGCTGGCTTTCTGTGCGGGAAATGATTAGTCACAGTCTGGAAGGTAAAGGCGTACAATTGGCCATTGGTTCTGCGCCTGATTTTTCTCCGGTCGTGTCAGACTACTGTCACCGTGTTATGAGAGTGAGGGAATAGGGAGTGCACCTGTGCTTGCGCACTCACTCTCACTGCAGCACTATAGTACATCCTTCTTTCCGCGGAGGAGAAAGCTTTATAGTTGCATAAATATAAGCTGTGTGGAACTCGGGGATCATACAAGTTCGTCTCACTACCCACTAAACTCCCCCGGTTTACTTTCATATCTGAAAGGGACGAACTGTTGCCTTGTGGCAATTAATGCGTAGTTGGTTTATTATTATTATTATTTATTTATTATTTATTTATTGACAGGCAGGCAGTTAAAACACGATAGCCTGTATCTTATTAGCTCCACCTAATGGGCTAACTCCTTCCAGTTAAATATTTGTCCAATCTGTTTTTGAATATATTGGTGTTCTGTGCGGAAACCACCTCTGCTGGCAACCTGTTCCAAGCTTCAACCACTTTACTGAAAAAGTGTTTATGTGGATTGTTCAGTGACCGAGACCTTGACAGTTTGAGATGATGCCCTCTTAAGTGAGTGTTTCGGGAGTATTCGAATAATTTTTCTTCCAAATTTATGACATCATAATGACCATGTAGTATTTTGTTTATCGTAAAGATTGGCCACAGAAACTCGGCTAGGAGGAGACCCACTTTGCTCTAGCTCTTTATAATACTGGGTGGTGTCCATATGTTGATGATGAAGCCTGCTCCCCCCTTTCCAGGCATGCGTCCTTATTCTCGCCGCCGCTCCCCCAACCGAAGGTGGATGCGATCACCCATCTCACCATGGGTGTACTGGGGAAGGTCATCCTGCTGTTTCCATCGCGGTGGTGGCCTCAGGAGCGCAGTTTCTACGGATTCATGTGGGTTGCTGAAGATAAGAGGAAGGTCACGGAAGACACGTGGACGCTGAGGCTGCAGTTAGCGAGCAATCCCATGGGAGCGAGCCACGCCCTCACTGTGTGGACCAGCGGCGCGGTCGGCAGGCTGGTTAGTACATGCACCTCCTTGTTCTGTTTGTAGCATCCAGAAAGAAAAGGAGTCAGTGGATAAAGCGATTTCTTTCACTCTATGAAAGAGAAAGTGAAAGAGATTAAAATCGATTTTAAGAGACAGCTATAGTGAAAGAGACAGAAATAGAGAGAAAGAGATAGATAGAGAGTGAAAGAGATAGATGGAAAGTAAAAAAAACAGACAGCGACTGGGAGAGAGATATGTAGTGTTTGAAAGAGAGACAACGATAAGAGTCATTTCATTAGTATGAGTCTGGGTGTTAATCCGTCGACGGGTCGTCATAGTACAGGCTTGTGTAAGTCTATCGGCGGTCGCCATTCCTATGAGTGTACTGGGTCGCGGTGGTGGGCTGAGGAGCGCAGCTTCTTCGGCTTCATGTGGGTTGCTGAAGATAAGAGGAAGGTCACGGAAGACACGTGGACGCTGAGGCTGCAGTTAGCCAGCAATCCCATGGGAGCGAGCCACGCCCTCACTGTGTGGACCAGCGGCGCGGTCGGCAGGCTGGTTAGTAGATGCACCTCCTTGTTCTGTTTGTAGCATCCAGAAAGAAAAGGAGTCAGTGGATAAAGCGATTTCTTTCACTCTATGAAAGAGAAAGTGAAAGAGATAAAAATTGATTGTAAGAGACAGCTATAGTGAAAGAGACAGAAATAGAGAGAAAGAGATAGATAGAGAGTGAAAGAGATAGATGGAAAGTAAAAAAAACAGACAGCGACTGGGAGAGAGATATGTAGTGTTTGAAAGAGAGACAACGATAAGAGTCATTTCATTAGTATGAGTCTGGGTGTTAATCCGTCGACGGGTCGTCATAGTACAGGCTTGTGTAAGTCTATCGGCGGTCGCCATTCCTATGAGTGTACTGGGTCGCGGTGGTGGGCTGAGGAGCGCAGCTTCTTCGGCTTCATGTGGGTTGCTGAAGATAAGAGGAAGGTCACGGAAGACACGTGGACGCTGAGGCTGCAGTTAGCCAGCAATCCCATGGGAGCGAGCCACGCCCTTACCGTCTGGACCAGCGGCGCGGTCGGATGTCTGGTTAGTAGATTCACTTCCTTGTTCGGTTAAAGTAGCCACTTTAGGCAGAAGAAGATAGTGGGAAAAGCGAGAAAAAAAAGTATAGTGAGCGATACAGATAGATAGAGAGCGAAAGACACAAATGTAGAGTCAAGGAGACAGATAGAGAGTGAAAGAGACAGATAGAGAGTGAAAGAGACAGATAGAGAGTGAAAGAGATAGATAGAGAGTGAAAGAGATAGATAAAGAGTGAAAGAGATAGATAGAGAGTGAAAGAGATAGATGGAGAGTAAAAAAACAGACAGCGACTGGGAGAGAGATATGTATTGTTTGAAAGAGAGACAACGATAAGAGTAATTTTATTAGTATGAGTCTGGGTGTTAATCCATCGACGGGTCGTCATAGTACAGGCTTGTGTAAGTCTATCGGCGGTCGCCATTCCTATGAGTGTACTGGGTCGCGGTGGTGGGCTGAGGAGCGCAGCATCTTCGGGTTTATGTGGATTGATGTAGATAAGAGGAAGGTCATGGAAGACACGTGGACGCTGCGGCTGCAGGCGGCCAGCAGCCCCATGGGCGCGAGTCACGCCCTTACCGTCTGGACCAGCGGCGCGGTCGGATGTCTGGTTAGTAGATTCACTTCCTTGTTCGGTTAAAGTAGCCACTTTAGGCAGAAGAAGATAGTGGGAAAAGCGAGAAAAAAAAGTATAGTGAGCGATACAGATAGATAGAGAGCGAAAGACACAAATGTAGAGTCAAGGAGACAGATAGAGAGTGAAAGAGACAGATAGAGAGTGAAAGAGACAGATAGAGAGTGAAAGAGACAGATAGAGAGTGAAAGAGACAGATAAGGAAAGAGATAGATAGTGAGTTAACGAGATATATAGAGAGAGAAAGAAAGTAAAAGAGACATCTCTGTATTTGAGAAAGAGACAGATAAAGAGTAATAGAGATAGATGTAGAGTGAAAGAGATAGAAAGATAGTGAAAGAGACAGACATAGTGACTGAGAGGTAAGGGGCGCAGCTTCTTCGGGTTCATGCGGCTGGGTGGAGATAAGAGGCAGGTGAAGGAAGACCCCCATGGGCGTGAGCCACGCCTTACCATCAGGTGTTACACTTGCAAGTTTGAATCTTTGTTAAAAAAAATGTTGTTACAAATTATCAGAAACTAGCCTTCCGCCCTCGGTTTCACCCGCGCGTAATCTCTTTTTTCAAATATGCCCCCCCCTTCCCCCTACATTTCCGGGATCAAAAGTACCCTGTTCACCGGGTATACTGTAGCTTTCCAACAGTGAAAGAATTAATCAAATCGGTTCAGTAGTTTTAACATTGTTATTCCCGTGGGAATGTGACGTTTCCCGTAGGAATTTTATAGCCTATGTCCTAATCCGGGCTATAAACTATACGTGTGCCAAATTTCATCTAAATCCTTTCAGCCGTTTAGGCGTGATTGAGGAACAAACAAACATCCAGACTTTCGCATTTAAAATTTTAGTAGGATGTCTTTACTTTAATTTTCGTGAGTGACTCATAATGATCTCTAAGTTGTTCCTGTGGTAACTTAATAGAATGATATTAATTAAGTGTTGTATGTAACTCATTACCATGGTATACATTTTCTACTTAACATATTTAAAAGTTAGCTTGGCTGACTTGATGGAAAAGGTAGAAACCGTGCTGGACTTAGTAAAAACATAGTAATGAACATTTGGGTATTTTTTTCTGACACTGGCTGTTTATTTGTATTTAAGTATACTGCGTGTTTTTTTTAGTCGTTGTTTTCCCGCAGCAGAACGCTTCACCTTCAGTAGTCTATCGATTTAGGCAAGTATTTTTTTTTTAACTTTTATGATTTTTTTAAAAACTTTGATGGGAAAATGGAAACCAAATTGAGTGAAAAGTAAATAATCATTTTTTTGATAAACGCGAAGGGCAATGATCCCGGCCAGTGACCGTCCATGACGCAGCTAGTACTATTGGTTCGAGTTTCGTCTATCATAATCGTAAAACTTTTGATTTGACAAAAAAAAAATTATTAGTTTATTTTACGACTAAGATAGAATCATTTTACTGCGGGAAAACAACGACTAAAATTCCACGCTGTATATTTGTGGTACCTTCGTTGTTCCGGACACCCATAACACAAGTGCATACGCTACTTACTTTGGGTCAAATCAATGTATGTGATTTTGTCCAATATTTATTTATCGTGGGATCAGAAATTCAGAACAATGCATGTTTATTTATAATATTAAAGTCCAAAACCCCTGGGTTGTGCTCATCTATTTTTAAAATACCAAAACATTACCATCCCGCCGCATTATTTCCAGACACAGTTCGCTGTTTTCGCCACGCTTACCACAGTCAAAAATCGATATCATAGACAATACATCCATCGGTGTCGCGACTAAAGTCATTCTGCTATTCCCGCGCCCCTGGTGGCCGTTGAAGGAAGCTTTTTACGGGTTCATATGGAGGGGGGAGGATAAAAGAAGAGTTGAAAAGAAGGATGCTTGGCTCACGAAGATCTGCGGGTGTAGTTGTTCTATGGGTTGCGAGAGAAGTCTGACTCTATGGGCTAATGGAGAGGCCGGGAAGTTGGTGAGTATTAGGAAATGGGGAATATTTAAGTGTACATCCAAAAAAGGTTGAACGTGCACCAAAAAAAGGTGGAACGTGCACCAAAAAAGGGTCAAAAGAGGCACGGGGGCAACTGGGACATTATTTTTTACGAATTCCCAGTTGCCCCCCGAGGGGGCGATGCCTGAAGGGGCAACTGGGAATAACCCCTTTCAACTACAGTAGTAAGACGGGTAAACACTTTACCGGTATTACTACTGGAAGTAGGAATGGTATGGTAGTAACACGGGCAATAAACGGACGCAGCGCAGCCGCAACGCCCGTGTGGCACCACCCTTATACAACACTAGCGGCCGCCCGCGGTTTCACCCGCGTGGTTCCAGTTCCCGTGGGAATTGATCAAAATCCTTTCTTAGCGGATGCCTACGTCATAACATCTACCTGCATGCCAAATTTCAGCCCGATCCGTCCAGTGGTTTGGGCTGTGCGTTGATAGCTATCTATGTCAGTCAGTCAGTCACCTTTGAGTTTTATATATATAGAAGATTATCACCGCTACCAGTTATTAAGTATCACACTACAGACCGACAAACCTATCTGTTCCGGTGGCGGCGTCGCCACTGTCGTTGTAATACTGTCATTAAATATCGTTTTTGCATTGCATTTCACGTAGTTCCAATTTTGGCCACCGGAACAGATAAGTTTGTCGGTCTATAGCTTGTAAACCTCCCTCTTCAATATAAAAATAGCTATTATTACGTTGTATAATCATTTGGATCCCAGACAAAAGTTTATTGGAAGTATTTTCTGTGTAATTACAGGTAGAAACTCTTCCAGACGATGTGGTGAAGAGGAAATGTATGGAGATTCTTCGCAGGTTCATGGGAAATAGCGGAAATCTTGAGATACCGGAGCCTATAGGAATGTTAAGGTGAGATAAAAAATAAATCGCTGTTTACATTGGGATCCCTCTTTTTCGCATAACTTATTTTGTCATAATTTAATTTGGCATAACGAGTTTGGCATAATTTTTTTTGGTCATAATAATATTTTGTCATAATTGTCCTTTCGCATACTGTTTCGCATAAAATTTTTAGACGTGTTGTTTTTTGTCTACAAGTTATTATTGTGTAACAGTAGGTTAAGGTGCGGCGGGGGTAGCCCTTGGGCCACCCCTAAGCCGCCAACATGTTTATTTATATGTATAGGAAAAGTATTTCGAAAAGTTATGGCTTTAGAATATTATGCTTAACAATTATTATGCTTAAAGAAAGTATGCCTAAAAAAATTATGCCTATAAAGTTATGCCAAAAGAATATTATGCGTAACTATTATTAGGATAAATAAAAGTATGCCATGTTAAATTATGACAAAAAAACTTATGCGTAAAAATAGGGAACCGTTTACATTAACTTCGTTAAACGTAACGCTTAAGAATAGGTTCTTGATTATAAACAAAAGGGTCACTAAATCATAAGTGTTCACTTTTTCATTAAAAATGTGGCCAATATAAGACATATTTTTTATTCTACGAAGATACCTGTAAAAATCGAATAATAACCTGCCTAATAAAAAAAAAATGCCTCTTTCGGAATGTGCATTATCCTGGTTTAAAAAGTTAACTATCTTCTTTCTAAAGGTCCTGTCTAAATCTGTATCAAATTTTATCAAAATTACTTCTGTAGTTAAAGAGGAAACACTAGGGCCGTTTTTCCATACAAACGTATTCCCCTGTTTCCTCCCTGGATAATGCCAGTAGAGATTTTTTTTTCCAAAAATCTATGACCACTTTTTGCATGTCCCTGTTTTTCTTTTTTTCATAAATTAATAAGTAAAAGAGTTATGAACCTTCAAAAACCTAAAAAAATGACCAGAATTTCCGCTGTGTTCAAACATCCAGAAAACAAATTTAAATAGATTAAATAAAAAAAGGAAAACATAGGAACACGGTCAAAGCTTTTCTTTAATTTTTGATGAAAAAAGTAGTTAAATCGGTCAAGTTTTGGAGAAGAAATCAGGGGACTACGAAACGTTGATTCTATAGGTATTTTCGGTCCTAGCTGCAGTTGTCTCTATCGCGCTCTGCGGGGGATGTTCGGGCGCTGCGCGACAGCATTAGATTTTACAAATACCTATTTTTCAATTTTCTCGCCCTTAGTATTTCCTCTTAAGCGTCAAAACTTCACAGACAGACAACATTCATTTTTTAAATCAATAAATAAAAATATCTCTGGACATTATTCACACAGCGCCATCTAGCCCCAAACTAAGCATTACCTATGCTATGGGTGCCAGACAACGGATAAACATTACATAAATACTTTTTTTTGTAAATACATACATATTATACATAGAAACACCCATACCGATACAAACAGACATGTTCATGCACACAAATGTTTGTACCGTGCGGGGATCGAACCCGCGACCTCTGGTGTAATAGCCGACTTCTCGACCATTACACCAAACGGCTCGTTTTATAAGTATGGACTAGTTAATATTATATTTTTTCAGGTCCGGTTGGTATTCAAACCCGTATACCCGGGGCAGCTACACCTACGATAACTTAGACGCACCCAAGTACCCCACAGCCCGTTCAGACTTAGCAGAACCTCTTAAAGACTCAGCGGGAAGGCCCAGGGTTCTATTCGCGGGCGAGGCTACGGAACCTAACCACTTCTCTACTGTGCACGGGGCTGTCGATAGTGGGAAGAGAGAAGCGAACCGATTGCTTCCAAGCAGTAAGATCTAAGTTAAAAGTTTTAACCTTTTGAACGCCAAGCTAGCAACACTCTCGTGTCCTGTACGCCAGAGCTGGGTTATTCTTTATTGTCGAATGTAAGGAAAACTATCAGTAATCGTTTTAAACAAATTTATTTCATATTTTTAGAGGCAGGGTTTTTGTCAAGTATAGACGTCGTTGGCGCACAGGGCCCGCAGGTGCTGTCAAGTATAGACGACTTTGGCGTCCAAAAGGTTAAGAGAAGTAGAGAGGGGCGGAAGAGAAATCTAAGTTACACCTAAGTTTTAAGAGAAGTAAAGAGAGGCAGACGAAAAAGGGGCGTTTTAGTGGGTAATGCCAAATGCCAATGGGTAACGCCGGGCGTAGCCAGCCATGGGCCGAGGGTGGGGCAGCCATGGGCCGAGGGTGGGGCAGCCATGGGCCCAGGGGGGGGGGGCAGCCATGAGCCGAGGGTGGGGCAGCCATGGGCCGAGGGTGGGGCAGCCATGGGCCGAGGGTGGGGCAGTCATGGGCCCAGGGGGGGCAGCCATGGGCCGAGGGTGGGGCAGCCATGGGCCAGGGGGGCAGCCATGGGCCGAGGGTGGGGCAGCCATGGGCCGAGGGTGGGGCAGCCATGGGCCGAGGGTGGGGCAGTCATGGGCCGAGGGTGGGGCAGCCATGGGCTCAGAGTGGGGCAGCAGTCTAAAATAGTATGTAACTAGCAAACTATACTCGCGACAGGGTGGGGAAAGTGCCCCACCTTACCCCACACCGTGGCCTCGCCTTTGTAAAGTGGCAGTTTAAAAATAAGAATTATAAGGGACCTAATTGACTAGGACTACAATAAGAATATTTAATTAAGTATAAGATTGACGTAATATATAATTCAGTATGTGAATATGTCATTCCTGTTATCGGACTTATGGGAACTTAAACTTAGTTTTTTTTTGTATAACCAGTCCCGGAACAAACACAATAAAAATGTTATATAGTACATTATTAATGTATTATAGCAGAAAAATAAACTTGTTCAAGTGTCAACGTGAATCGAAAACGCGTCCCTTACTTTCCAGATGAATGCACTTCCAACCATAGATATATTAATAATTTTAATAATAATAATTTTGATTTAAATAAGAGTTAAAGAACAGACTTATTAAATTTCGTCTTGCTTTGATTTTTAAGTTGAATGTACATATTTTTCTGTATAGTACGCCATGCAGGTAAATTGATTTAAAAAGTAAAATTTTGCTTATTTAGATTTAAAGATAAGTTTTTTTCTCGACCAGGTAACGAGGCTAGCTGTGAATGTATGTAAACAGTTTAGTTTTGATTTTTGTGTTTAATTTGACAGACGCCCTGTACTAAGCCGGCAATGTATTACAAACCGCGCGCGGGTCCCGCTTCACAGAGGAATCTTCATTAAATTCCTACATTCACAAGTAAATCACAAGTTTTTGTTTTTACAGCTTATAAAATGTGTTTTTGGTTATTTGGGGCCCAAAATTAAAAACAAAATGGGCGATTTTCTGACAGCCCGTTTTGTTAGTTCTCAATAGATGGCACCATTCCACCTATGCACGTTTTGTTTATGTAAGATGTCATTTTCATTCCCGAAAAAATTACAATTCAATAAGAAGAAGAATGAGTCAAGATTAAGGCTCCTAGATACAAAACCAGAGGTAACAATAGATGTACATACTTCGTTCAACGCCATCTAGTGAAGCTTTTGGAAGCCTTTCTTTTTTTTAATGGCCCCTGTCAGAAAATCGCCCATTGCCAAGTAAATGTTTTTTGCCGTTTTTTCTGATAATTACTCAATTCTTATCTAGGAAGTTATATTAGCTAAATGTTAACAACTCATGAATCTTATTTCTGCTGTCAAAACCGATCTATAAAAATAAAAATTGATCTAATGTTTAATTGTATTGTTTTAATCAATCTTACTGTTTGTTTGTACGCTGTATATTATTAATTAATGCTTGTTATAATTAATTAATAATAATATTACCAACCATCTGTTTTATAGATTTATACAAATGCGCCTTTAAATTTTATTAACTCACTAAATACCTAACTATTAAAAAAAATTGATTCGATCATAAATTCCTAATTTATTTCATGGTTTGAGTGTGTAATTTTAACAATTTTCCTCAGCCAAATGTCAAGCATGGCCAAACTTTTGTATTTTTAAATTTGAAGTTTTTTTAAAATAATCCTCTTGTATATCATTTAAAACGTCAACAATTACATTACATTAGATTTTGTACTAAATGCAGAGTTATGTAAAGCGTGACCACTCTGACCAGGAATATAAAAAACCTCGCCATATTGCGGAAAAATATTGGAACTAATTTCTTCAAGTGGCAACAATCAAATAGTAGAAAAAATAAGATGTCATTCATTGTTATTTTGTCAAAGTGTGATATCAATTGTCAACGGTGCCTCGTTACTATTGGTTAATGTGAGTTGTTTGTAAGAGTAACCATAGCGACCCAGTGTTGCTTTAACCATAGCTTATGTGGCGCCTCTGGAGCAGGTTTTTTATATTCCTGGTTGGGCTTTAGATTATTTGTAACAAAAACGATGTGAAGTATCCCTGAATGGAATAGGCCGCAATTTCTGCATTCCATCAAATAATGTCTATTTGTCATCTGTCAATTGAACTTGTATTTCCAAAAGTAATTTTGTGGATTTTGTTTTAGGCGGTTACCACACTGCACCGCGCTCCGCCGCGGTACGCGGGACGACAGATTTAATCATTGTATGCAAGTACCTCAGTTTGTATAGAAAACACGCGCGGCACAACACAATGAAAACGCGCCCGCGTGCGGGATTTATATTATGCAGCCCCGCGCTCCGCGACGGAGCGCGGCTCAGTGTGATAACCGCCTTATAGACCGACAAACTTATCTGTTCCGGTGATGGCGTCGCTACTGTCGATTTAGTACTGTCAATAAATATCGTTTTGCGTTGCATTTCACGTAGTTCCAATTTTGGCCACCGGAACAGATAAGTTTGTCGGTCTTTACCATAAGGAGTGTCTGTCTGATAATCTCATCGTGTTTGGTTTTTTGTTGTGTTTAGTCTTTTTTTGATTTTTCTAACTACTCCACATCTGCCTTTGGTGTCAATATTATAGTTTGTGTCCAGTATGACTGAAATATACCTATCGATAACCATTTTACAATATGGTTCCGTTTTTTTATAATTGTAGTACGAAGCAAGGCTCCTGTCGTAGCCTAAACGAGGTCCAGAGGTGCGGGGGCGATTGCTACATAATATTACCGACACCACTGAGGTCCATTATAATACGGCGTATTACGCTGGAGTGGCTATAGACATTGAAATGACAGCTATTTTTTCTGTCGATTTGAAGCGCCCCCAATAGTGTACTGGGTACTAAAATGACTTCAAATCGCTTCAAATGGACAGCCATTGATTTTGACAATGACAGCATTATCGAAGTTTATCTGCGAAAGTCAGCACTATTATTAGTTCTAAGTACACTATAAATAGGGTTGCCATCTCTAAAATTTGGAAAACAGGACAAGACGCGTGAATACCACGGATTTTAGAGTCCGAAAGCCGGACATGTCAACAAGATCTTTTAAACATATTCAATGTAATAAAAAACAGTTGAAAATGTCGTAAATCACCCTTTTTTAAAAACTCAGTCTACAAATGATACCTTCCCCGGGCGCTCCCTGTTTGCCCTCTAAACTAGGACAAATCCGGGGAAACCCGGACGGATGGCAACCCTAACTATAAACTACTGCTCTCAGCGCCAATATGGCGATTTTCAAATCGGATCAAATATTTGGTACCAATCGCCTATCCAGTTGTCTATGGAGATCAGTGACCAACACACACACACACACAAATAAATTAACACCGTGGTACTTTCCCCACATAGTGCCATCTACACAAAGCATTACTTGTACAATGGGTGCCAGACAACGGATAAACAATACAAACTTTTTTGTACATATTATATTTACATAGAAAACACCAATGTCGATGTGTGTGTGGTGTGTGAAGTAAATCTTAAGCCGATAGCTACTTCAAATTATGTAAGTAAATAAATACTAATCTCAGGCCATAACAGCTCTGGCTGTGTTCCGGCAATATTAATTTGGAAGCCAGTACATTTTAAAGGCTCGAAGATCAGATGAGCCTACAGACTGGCAGCACATTGAGCGACGCTTCCTGGTGAAGTGTCCTTTAATGGTATAGGCCACAGTGGCCGCTTATTATCAGGTGGGCTGTGTGCCTAAATGTGTATAAACAATACTAATGAAACTATTGTGTGACAAAGTAATATCAGAATAAATTAATTTAAGTTATTCTTTTACTAATATTGTCAAACATTTTCTACGTAGATTGTAATAGATCTTCGTTAAAATTGTTGATGTCATATTTATACAATGAAATAGATAGTTAATTAAATTTTATGTTGTTTTGTACAATGTGTAAAATAAAGTGACATTATTTTATTATTTTTGTGTTTTCTTTTCCTTTTGTAGTAATCCTGTCTGTGCTTTGATTTCTAATCAAAGTAACTGGAGTTCTGGATTGGACTGCAGGTATATGTAGGCGAGCCTGAGTTAAAATAAGGCAAATACTAGAATTTTTATTGTAGGAAATGTATATGTATAACGTTCTACCAAGTGCTGTAAACACACCCCCAGCCAAGGGTTACGTGGAACTCCGACACCCACCCTACCAAACCCATCACTTGACCGCTACCACTCCACGTGAGGTGCACTGGCTCACCCCACCATTTTGGTGTGCCCGTTTTTGAGACCGCTGATTGGTCGGGAGAAAGGCACTGGCGAAGATCTGATAGATCTCCTAGAAAGTAATAAAACGCAGGAACATCCATTTTTTATTTAATTTATTTATTTATTTAAGCTTCATTGCACAAATCAAGTACAAAGGCGGACTTAATGCCTCATGGCATTCTCTCCCAGTCAACCTTTAGGCCAAGCAGAAAGAAACAGTGGGCAGTGCCAATAAATAAAAACTTGAAAACAAAAACAACAGAAATAAACGAAATAATATAATTATCATAAATAAATACACAATATAAAATTACATAAATATACATACATATTACATAATATAAATATATAAAATATATAAACTTTATAAAATAATTATATACACAGTACATACGGCTAACGACTTTGACGAGCCATTTGGTGTAATGGTCGAGAAGTCGGCTATTACACCAGAGGTCGCGGGTTCGATCCCCGCACGGTACAAACATTTGTGTGCATGAACATGTCTGTTTGTATCGGTCTGGGTGTTTCTATGTATAATATGTATGTATTTACAAAAAAAAAGTATATACGTAATGTTTATCCGTTGTCTAGCACCCATAGCACAAGCTAATGCTTAGTTTGGGGCTAGATGGCGCTGTGTGAATAATGTGCAGAAATATTTATTTATTTTATTTTTATTTATTTAACGACTGGGACAGGTGAGCGACCTTTAATGCCTATGTTGTTGCATTATCAACCTAAGCCGGGTCGTCTCTCTTGCGGCTCCATGATGTGGGAGTAGCGCTGCCGCCCCGCCAGCCAGCCGTAGTGGCCCATCGATGACAACACCTCGGAAAACCGCGCAAACTGCATATACCTGACAAATGTTAGTGCAGTAGGGTCGTTCTTCTTTTTAACCTACAATTTGATTTACACTTCTGTCACGCGGATTTACGACTCTGTAACGTACTTTTTACAGTGAAATTATTAAAAACATTTATTATTTAATGGTGCACAGTCATTAATGTTTAGTACAGTGCCCAACGAATTTAATATCGTTGACAGTGCCTGTAAAAATACAATTAAGAAAAAACTTATGGTAATTTCCTTGTTTTTTTTTTCACTGAGCGGTGAAGACACCTTTTTGTAGGTTAAAAAGAAGAACGACCCAGTAGTCATTTTGTAGACAGTTCCAGTCTTGTATAGTGCCATTGTCAGTGGCAATGGGCAGGTTCGACTGAGGAGAAACACCACTGCACCCTTCTCCGGTCGGGTTATTCCCAGTTGCCCCCTCAGGCATCGCCCCCTCGGGGGGGCAACTGGGAACTCGTAAAAAATAATGTCCCAGTTGCCCCCAATGCCTCCTTGGAAGGGGCAACTGGGAGTATAATTTTTAAATTTTGAAACGTCTGCCCTACTTGAGACGCCGTAAAGTATCTATCACTAGATTCCCATGGGAGCGAAGCATGGGAGCCAAGTGGACGGAGGCATATTTTTTCCATATGTTGCTAGAAGTAAGTGAATGTAAGTTTTAAGGGTCAAAGGAGGCACGGGGGCAACTGGGACATTATTTTTTACGAATTCCCAGTTAACCCCTGAGGGGGCGATGCCTGAGGGGGCAACTGGGAATAACCTCTCCGGTCGAGCACAGAAGATAAAGCTTTGCTATTTGCTCTCCGTTTGGTGTGCGGGCGCCGAAAACTCAATCCTCGGCCTTCATTACGATCTAAAAACACTGCTTAATCCTTCTAGCCCCGGAAAACCAGACACAATAGAAAATCTATTGTTAAGCGGCACGCGAGTGCCGGTTCGGCTTTGAGTGGTTAATCATTGTTCTAAGGAGGGAATAAATGGATCATCAGAGTGCAGCTAAAATATTGTAAAAAATAAACAGTATACTTACCTGAAGGCTCCACAGTAAGACCAGCTTAAGCCAGAACTGTTGACGTCTTCATCATCAGCGTCAGGGGGAGGAGCGAACTCTGGAAAAGTCAGTATCATTATTTACCTGCACTTAGTATTAATATTAAAGTTCCAGTGCAGGGCCTCCATTCTGGAAATCAATTAAGTTATCGTTACAATGATGGGTACAGGTACCGGCAAACTGGTTGAACATCGGTCGACGGAGAGGGGGAAATCATAGCAAGGTACTTAAACTTCTAGCTAGACCAAGTATAATGTGTGAAGTGTATTGGCAGGAAGGACCAACAGCGTGTGACCATAGATAAGAATCTGCACCTGACAACCAGCATTTATGACGTATTCAAATCGTTATAGCTCAATTTGCGATAGCGAACGTCAAAACCCATACTTTCACCACGTGACTTTTCTATGGCATCTGTCAAATCCATACAATTTAAAGTTAGCGAATTTCGCCAGCCATGAAGCTATGTCTGATTGTTGTATGATTTTTTCTGCTTGGCCCAAAGGTTGACTGGCAGAGAATGCCATTTGGCATTAGGTCCGCCTTATGTAATCTTGATTGTGCAATTGCATTAAAGATTAAATAAATAAATAAATGTCATCTTGTCTAAGCCCCCTGATCTCTTTTCGACCTTAAGAGGAAAGAGTAGGGCCGTTTTTCCATACAAACGTATTCCCCTGTTTCCTCCCTGGATAATGCCAGTAGAGAAATAGTTTTTTTCCCAAAAATCTATGACCACTATTTGCATGTCCCTATGTTTTCCTTTTTTTCATAAATTAATAATTAAAAGAGTTATGAACCTTCAAAAACCTAAAAAAATTACCAGATTTTCCGCTGTGTTCAAACATCCAGAAAACAAATTTAACTAGATTAAATAAAAAAAAAGAAAACATAGGAGCACGGCCAAAGCCTTTCTTTAATTTTTGATAAAAAAAGTATTTAAATCGGTCAAGTTTTGGAAAAGAAATCAGGGGACTACGAAACGTTGATTTAAAAGGTATTTTCGCTCCAAGCTGCAGTTGTCTCTATCGCGCTCTGCGTGGGATGTTCGGACACTGCGCGACAGCAATAGATTTTACAAATACCTATTTTTCAATTCTCTCGCCCTTACTATTTCCTCTTAATTGTCTGCTGCCTCACCGTGCTATGACAGGGAGAGAGTGCACCTGTGCTTGCACACTCACTGAACAAAATATATCAAAATGTCCCGGGGATGGACCGCGTCAATAGCCACAAGCTTGGAACCAGCTCGTCCAAATCGGGTGGAAAGGAGAAACCCGGGGAGTTTAGTGGGTAGTGGACGCTTTAGTCTCGAGTCCCACACCCATATCTGCTCCAAAAAGTTAAATGGCCGCCGAAAATGGCGTGTACACGATAACTTCTCACCATCAAAATGCTTGCAGTAATAAACATCTCCTAAGCAGTGGTTGGTAAACGTGTAGAACTTGTAGTACTTCCCCGCGCCTCTGTTAGCGGTCACACACACCGGGGAGTACGTGTCAGGGCACGACAGCGGGCACGCGTGGTAGTCGAACGCTGTGTCTATGTCGTAGAGACGACTGACTGCGCCAGCGCGGAGGGGGGGAGGTTCAGTTGCTGAAAATAAGAACTAATGAGGGTTTTTCAAAATAAAAAAATCATTATAGGCCTGCATTAGGACGCCACGGCGACGCGTCGCCAGCTACCGTATCCTATATTCCTGTCAATAGTTGTTTTTTAAACTAGCTGACTCAAGTGAACTTCGTATCACTTCGTTAGACAGGTAAGAACAGTTCGTATCGGAAAATAAAATTGTTGTTTTTAGTATTTTTCTCGCAATTTTTTCATATTTTCTCATCGTTGAAACCTTCCCTTGACTTCCACGAATATATCAAAACTTAAGTCAGTCAAATCGGTTCAGTCTTTCTCGAGTTTTAGCGAGACTAACGAATAGCAATTCATTTTATTTATGTAGATAAGTAGATGATAGCAATCCGGATGACCTTACTCCACCTGATGGTAAGCGGATGTAAGGTCCAAATATAAGATTGACTGGCTCAATAGAACAAAGTACCCATTATGCCAGTCACCCTCACCCTGAAGGCCTGCTGAGATGCCGCTTCAGCCCCGCCTAAAAAGCCTAGGATTGTAAGAGGAAAGGCGGGCAACGCGCCTGTGACCCTAAGGGGGTCCCGGGTGCTTATGGGCGGCGGTGATCACTTACCATCAGGTGACTCACTTGCTCGTTTGCCTTCCTATTACATAAAAAAAGGAAGGAAACACGTGAGCCCAATGATATTATAATATTTTTTTATTAAAATATCATTGCGTGAGCCGGAAGGAATAGTATGGAGATATCAAAATTAGCGCTACTCGTGGTACAGTCAAAAGCACGTCAGACTATACACTTTGGACTTTGTACCACTCTTATGTCGGGGGCATAAGTGCTATTATCGAACTGCAAGTGTTTACCGTGATGTGCTGTTGACCGTACATACAAAAAATATTTATGTATGATAAATTAAGGATTCTTACAAGAATAAGTTTTATTCTCAGCGGCTTCAGTGGTTGTGTTCGCGAAACTGTTTCTTCGCTGGTTCCTTCTCTTCAGATAGGATTCACACCAAATCCCATCAATTATATTGTATTCTGTAACGTTAGCCTTTAATTAAAAAAGCGCTTTACAGCTTACGCTTGCGTAGTCGAGAATAAAATTATAACAAAATAAAATTAATATCCTGGGACATTATTCACACAATTGCCATCTAGCTCCAATAACTAAGCATAGCTTGTAAAAAGGATGGCAGACGGCGGATAAACAGTACAGAAACACCCAGACCAATACAAACAGACTGTTCATGCACACAAATGTTCGTACCGTGCGATCGAACCCGCGACCTCTGGTGTAATTAGCCGACTTCTCGACCATTACACCAAATGGCTCGTCAATAATTATATAAATCGAAATAATTTATGTGCGTATTCATAATATAATTTATAGTGAATATATCAGACAGATATCCCGACGCTGGTCTTTCGTACATGTACAGGTACCGGCAAACTTGTTGACCATCGGCCGACGGAGAGGGGGAAAGTTCGCGCATGTGCACTTGCGCGTGACCAATAGCGCGCGCGAATCTCCCGAACGCCCGCGCGCGCTATTGGTCAGAGGACTAGTATTATATTATTATCTGTGGTCAAAGGTATGCTTTCAACCAATAGCGCGCAGGCGTTTTAAAATTCTTGTTCTGCGTAATCCCCACCCGATATTCAAGAAGTTTGCCGGGGTCTGTACAGTCGGCCAGTCATGTCCATTGCACAGAGTTCTATACAGACCGACAAACTTATCTGTTCCGGTGGCGGCGTCGCTACTGTCGTTGTAATACTGTAATTAAATATCGTTTTTGCATTGCAATTCACGTAGTTCCAATTTTGGCCACCGGAACAGATAAGTTTGTCGGTCTTTATTTTGGAGTGAGACTTTTTGACAGATTAGGGTAGCTTAGTATGCTGCTGACTGTACATAATTTAAGAACTTACCTTCACCAGGATAATCGCACATATTACCCAAGAATAAGTAACATGAATTCTCAAAGTTCTTGTACTCCAAACTTTCATTTATTATACGAAGAGTACAGATATTAGTATCATTAGATTCACAAATGTCTACCCTGTTATTGCATATTTTCCTAATATGTGGAAACTCTAAATGTGACCTGTTATTTTCTCCGTAAACTTCCGGTAATTTTGAATATATAGAGTAAGAGTTTATGGTTGGGAAAATAAATAAAAGAACTGTTGTAATGGCTAGCTCAAACATAATTAACTATTGACGTTTTTATGAAAAGCGTAAAAGTCAGTAATTGCGATCGTAAATATTGTAATCTAGTTACTAATTAGTTCCGGAAATATTAATGTGAAAATCATAGTCCGATCATACCTTTTGGTTCGGCTTTTGAAGTTCGGCCAAAAAAAGCCGAAGGTTTGACCGAAGCCTATGGTTCCAAAATCACAATGAGGTCGAATTTTCAAAACGAATAGCTTTACATTTGGCAGTTCGTTCGTCTACCTATCTTATATTGAACATGGTTCAGAATTTCTTGACGCGTAATTTCTTACTACCCATACCAAAGTTTGTCATTTCATTTAGTGGGACGAACGGGAATTCTTATTTTCACTTCCCGTTCATCCCACCCTAATTAAGGTGGGACGAAAAACCTTAATTGAGGTGGGACGACCGGGAAGTGAAAATAAGAATTCCCGTTCGTCCCACTGGTGGGACAAACGGGAATGAACTCAAATTCCTACATTCTGTAAAAAACTACATGTATTCTTTTCAATCTAAGTAAGACGCCCAAAAGTACTTAGGAGATTAAAAAAAATTATATTATTTACAATTATTTATTTAACTAAGGAACTTTTACAAATATTACAATAATTAAAGATAAACAGGGTGTATGCATATATTTTAATTCTTTGAAAAATAATATCAATTTGATCGCCTCCATGGAACTGTAGCTAAGCTCGGGTATTAAAACCCAGAGGTCGTGGATTTGATTCCCGCCATGAATCTGGTTTGTTGTAGAACTTATTCACCACCCAAATTGTACTTAGGTTGAATGTGCCGCCATATCAGCTCTGGCTGTGTTCCGGCAATATAAATGTGGGAGCCAGTACACTTGAAATCAAAGGCTCAAAGATCAGATGAGCCTACAGTCTGGCAGCACATTGAGCGACGCTTCCTGGTGAAGTGTCCCTCAATGGAATAGGCCGCAGTGCCCACTTACCATCCGGTGGGCTGTAGTATAAAAGTAATTTTAAATTTTAAAATATATGCATATACTTATCCTAAATTAAAATGAGCTGGCAAGTAATTTAAACCACAAAATATTATACAAAATGCTATTTTAGATCCACAATGGTCAGCTTGCTTTGGTCGTACACCAAACCCGTGGTATCTGTTACAAGATTAGCTTTTTTATTTTACATAATATTATATCTATTGTGTGATCCTGCGTAATCGCATCAGAAATGATGAGATCCGCAGAAGGACCAAGGTCACCGACATTGCCCGAAGAATTGCGAGCCTTAAGTGGCAGTGGGCAGGACACATTGCAAGGAGGACTGACGGCCGTTGGGGTGGAAAAGACCTCGAGTAGTGGCCACGTACCGGGAAAGCGACTCTCATTTTCTTTAGCGACTTTCATATTATGTTTTTAGCGATTTTCATGTTTTTAGCAATTTTACATTGTTTTAGCGACATTTATTTGTTTTTAGCGATTTTCATTTGCTTTTAGCAATTTTACATTGTTTTAGCGACATTAATTTGTTTTTAGCGATTTTCATTTGTTTTTAGCAACTCCCATTTGTTTTTAGCAACTCCCATTTGTTTTTAGCAACTCCCATTTGTTTTTAGCAACTCCCATTTGTTTTTAGCGACTCTCATTTATTTTTATCGACTCTCATTTATTTTTATCGACTCTCATTTGTTTTTTTTTGTAAATTTACATTACATTGTTTAGCGACATTCACTTGTTATAGGTAAGCAACTTTCATTTGTTTTTTACACCATCTATTTGTTTTTAGCGACTATATTAATTTTTATAGATTTTTCTTTATTTCCTTGCTACATTATCGTGTTGTCTACTGCGCTGGCGGGCTCCACGTGACGGCCTGCATCTTGCGGTTGATCTCGGTGAGGATGAGCCGGCAGCGCTGCAGCTGCGCAGGCCGCAGTTGCGGCGTGGGGTCGCGCGGGCGCTCGCCGCCGGCGGGGGGCGAGCGGCGCGCGCGGCGCAGGGCGCGGCGGCGGCGGGCCACTGCTGTCGCTGGCGGTGGTAACATAATACCGCGTTTACATTCAGCCCATTGCCGCGGCAACATGGGGAATAAACTGGGAAACGCGAGAATGTAAACAGGTCATTTCCATTGCCTTGACGTTGCCGTTCGCATTGCCCGGCTATCCCCCATTTGGCGGTTTTTCTAGCGGATATCAAAGCGCGGCAATGCGAGCGGCAACGTGTGTTTACATGTTGCTCTCTCGTTCAGTCGTTTAATATCTTTAAAAATACTTATTGTTCTATTACGATGAATTGCTATCATCCACCATCTCCTCTGACGACGACGTCTCTTTTGAATTCAATTTTTTTAAAAACATTTAAATAATTAATTAAACTTAAAAGGCAGAGCGCCGACGCTGCGACAATTTCCACGTTATCCATGGCCCAGAGTCGAATTTAAAATACATATGAAGCGGCAATGTAAACACTCATTTCCGCTGACGTTGCCACATCAATATACGGGAAAATATGTACGGCAAGGCAAGCAGCAACGGAAATGGCTGAATGTAAACGCGGTATAATACGTACGTAATAAGCAGCATTGTCAGAAGGTTACTTTTGTAACCTTTTAGGTGATTTTTGACTCCTTAAGGTTACACGACTCAAAAGGTTACTTTTAGGTGATTTTTTGGAATTTGCGTGCGGAAAGCATTTTTCAAATTAAACCGTCCGTAACGTCTCATTCGCTCATATCTTGTCGACGTTTTTTTTTTTGCTTACCAAAAACAAAAATTGTGATAGGTTACTTTTCCTACAAAAAGGTTACTTTTTTGTACATCTCAGATGACTTTCGACAAGACCACGCTGGCAACACTGGTAATAAGCCTCCTCAAACGATCCATCCATATTACGAGCGTTGAACCTCTGCCTCGCATTTCACGAAAGCGGGACCGCACGCAGGCGCACGGGCGGTCACCGCTTGACAGGACCGCACCGTTCGTGATGGTGACCGCCCAGCCTGCATGCGCTCCCGCTACCTTTTCCACTAAAGAGGCAGAAGCCTTTGAGGCCAATGTCCAGCAGTGGACTGTGTTATGGTGGCAGATGGATCGTTCAAATGATAATCTAGACTCATCATCATCCCAGCGTATTCCCGATTGCATCCAGTATGGAGCTCAGGGTCCGCTTCGACTGTGATCCTAGATTTGACAAGCCTGATTATTACAATGAGCGATTGCCATCTGACCTCCGTAACCCTTACAAGGGAAACCAGACCTACTTGGAACATAGTCGGGACCAACTGCTTAACGTGCCTTCCGAAGCACGGAATCATCATTCTTTTCAGACATTCAGGTGATTCAAGCCTGCAATGTCCTAACCAAACTGGAAACAATCACACAAAGTGATGTTCCCCGTGGGATTCGAACCCACGACCTCTGGGTATTAGAGCCGAACGCTCTAACCACTGTACCATGGAGGCAGTTAAATGATAATCTAGACTATTAGGGTGAATGTATTGTCTATATTTAACAACTTGTCTAGGCATAAAATTAATATATTTTTATTACTTACCACTTTCGTTCTTCGCTTTTCTTTTGTAGTCATGTTCTAAAGACTCTGACAGAGACCTCTTCTTCGGTGACTGAAAAAAAAAGCAAAGTAAAGTACAGCTGGCCTGTTTATTTGCTGCAGGGCAAAAGTTCTTATATTGGCCGGTATATTGGCTTGATTACCAAGCTTGCAAGGTCAGTGTTGTCAATTGCAAGGCAGGCGGGACTCGAACCCGCGCCCCTCGCGAGTGCACTACCAACTTTAATAAATATCTCTGGACTTTATTCACACAGCGCCATCTAGCCCCAAACTAAGCATTAGCTTGTGCTATGGGTGCCAGACAACGGATAAACGTTACTTATATACTTTTTTTTTTGTAAATAGGTACATACATATTATACATAGAAACACCCAGACCGATACAAACAGACATGTTTATGCACACAAATGTTTGTACCGTGCAGGAATCGAACCCGCGACCTCTGGTGTAATAGCCGACTTCTCGACCATTACACCAAATGGCTCGTCATATTATGATACCGTCAACTATGATACCGAGACCTTAGCCAACCCGTTGAATTTCTACTAGTATTGATTTTACGCTTTCTCAGCGCCATCTCTACACTATTCGAAGGGTGCGGGTTCGAGTCCCACCCCACTTGATGCCTGGACAAGTTGAATTTTTTCAAATTTTTTCTTTGACCCTTAAAACTTACACTTACTTACTTCTAGCAACATAATATGGAAAAATATCTAGTTATACTTTACGGTGTCTCAAGGGGGGGGAGAACGTTTTAAAATTTAAAAATTATACTCCTAGTTGCCCCTTCAAAGGAGGCACTGGGGGCAACTGGGACATTATTTTTTACGAATTCCCAATTGCCCCCAGTGGGGGCGATGCCGGTGGGGGCAACTGGGAATTACCCAAATACATTAATATTTATACCGCCATTATAAGGCAAAATGATTAAAAAGTTATAAAAATTATCCTTACATTTTGTTTGTATATTTGCATGTTATTTATTCATCTTAGACATACAAGCATAATTCACAATACAAACATGCGAAGCTTCAACTCTATTTATTATTAACTCTATGCTTTGAATATACTCACTCTTCTTTTAATCTGTTTCTGATAATGTTGAGCATCGTAGAACTGTGTGCGGGATCTTCTAACCCTCCCAGTACGTCTTTTAATGTCTTCTACGGCAGGGAGGGAGTCTGCCCCGCGACGGGCTGCGAAGAACGTGTGGCCACACTTGCAGGATTTTGATGCTACTGCCACCTGTCAAAAATGTTAATTTAGATCTCAGCAAACTGATGAGATTTTTCATTTATATAGTAAACCATCATTTAAAGTAAAGAACTAGATTTAATTGTTACATATTATTAGTGATGGGCCGACTATAGTGTTTGCCGACTAACCGACTAGCCGACTATTCGGTTTTAAAATTGCCGAATAGTCGGCCGACTATTCGGCAGTTCCGATCATAGTCTAGGTATACTGCGTGACGTTTTAGTCGTTGTTTTTCCGCAGTAAAATGATTCTATCTTAGTAGTATCTACAATAGATTAATGAAGTTTTTTTTAGTCAAATCAAAAGTTTTACGATTGTGATAGACGAAACTCAAACCAATAGTACTAGCTGCGTCGCGGACAGTCACCGGCCCAGGATAATAAATTGCTAATTAAACTTCAAAAAATGAATCGTCAATGATACAGAACTCTACTACCGGCTTCAGACAGTTGAGAAAAACCGACAAAAGACTCGATCGTTTCACTTTTCAATCGTTAGAAAAAAATATACAACATGCGTCGATTACACCCTGTAAAACACTGAAACACCCCTGGGAGGTAACTTCCAAAAATCGCGTCGTAGTGGAAACTTATATCCTGACCAAGAAAATAAAAAACCTGCTCTGGACTGACCATTTCCTGTTTTGTATAAAGATTGGTACCGAGTACGACATTAGATATGGTATTATTATCTATTTATATAACTAAGTCAGTAGAGGCGCCTAAATTACCTATAAGTAACTGGTATTAAAACTTTATCCAAGGACACTATCACATTCACATTATAATCAATGGACCTTTTAAAAAATAATCAGATTTTTAATTATTATGGCTAAGTAAAAGCAATAAAGATATGACAAAAATAATTCAAGGGCATTAATTATAAGAAAACCAAAGTCATAATACCTACATTCCCATGCTCTTACCAACGATGGTATTTAAATTCGTTGGCTCTTACAGCCAATATAACCCTTTTCTTAATATTAAAAAAAAATCATGATTTCATTAAAACTGGATTATTTTAATCAGAAAGAAGAATGTACAAACCTGCATTTCACATTTTGGGCAGCTCTTAGCGATCATCTTGTTTTTACCCATTGTGTCAGCTCACTACAAGTCTACAATGTCTACAATTCACTTCTTAAAATTTAACTAAATACCTAACGATAATAATAATAAACAAATGTTTAATTAAGTTATCTACACATGGTTGTATACCTATTCTAAGAAACACTTGTTTGTAATACTACTCCATTAATAGCTCTATCTAATTAGGTAATTGCAAATTATTATTAAATTATTGAAAAGATAAAAATAAAATTGCAAAATACGTGAACGTGAACTGATTTGATTGATTTGACTGACAGATGGATTTACTTTTTTTTACATACATCCTAGTTCTAGGAGAACAGAATATATGTCATCCATCAATCGCCAAAACCGGTTACAATATTCAAAAATACCTAATATATAATAGCTATTTTTTTAGTGACGTGACTGCACTATAACAATATAATCTGTGCAATGGTCATGTCATGTTATGTTAATGTCAAAATTGTCAAAAATCCGTGAAAGGGTAATCCACCGATTTTCAATCTCAATGTAGCGAAAATAATTTCACAACCGTTACAAAATAGTCTTAACGGATTTTCGTGTACCTGAAAACGTAACCGCCTACGCGTAATGTAATAAGTTAGTGTAATTCTTAGTGTCGTTTTCTGTGCGTACGGGGTGGACGAATCTTGTCTGTTTAAATTGTATTTTGTATTTAAACAACTGTTTTAAGTTGCTCTTTGCGTCACGCAAATTATTTGGCAGTGGTCTCTTGTTTGTTTTCGACGGTTCTGTTTATTCACAAAGACTTGAGACGAGTCGCTGGCAACAGAAGACTTGTTTATAAGTGACCTTGAACCTAGATCACCAGCTGTTTGTAAGTTGACCATTTTATTTTATTTTTAAATATTTTTTATTTTTAATTTATATAATTGTGTTTACGGTAATTAGCGAAAAAGTTTTCTAATTTTTAATCTATGCTGAAATGGCGCCAAAATGTTCAGTGTTACTTTGGCACTTTCAATGGTTTCATGATTTCACCACAATGACCTTGGATTGCATTGTTACCAGGGCGTATGAGGCTTTTACTTCTCATAGTGGTAATTTAATTTAGAGCATATTATTGTGTGCATATATTTGGCAATAACACAGAATATATGCAATAATGAAATGAGTGTGGCAAGGCATTTAGAAATCTATTAATAGAAATTATTATTTGTTGTTGTGTAATAACAACTAACTGTTGAAAATTAAATTTCCTAACTTAAATATCTTTAAAGATATCTTTAATTATACATCATCTTTGCATAAAAAACACGTCACTCAAGCCCTTGAGTGTAAAACCACTTAATGGTTATGGATTACTTATCATTTTTCAATTTTTTTTTTCTCTTACTTTCTGGTCTGGGTAGTGGGATTGCTCAGCAGTTCACATTTAGACATCTATCAGCTAATTTATCTATTTATTCTAATTGCTGGGCGATCTGACACCTCTTTGTACCATAGAAAAGTCCATACTTTGGATTTATGTTAATGTTCATATTTTTTATAATTAACCTGTGGATAATGGTGTTGGTTGTACAATAACATTATTATTATGTACCTACTACTTAGATATACAAATGGAATTGTACAATTGTTTTTTATCCCAAATAAAATAAAATAAAATAAAAAATAAAAAAATTAAATCTGTAAAGTAGAAACAAAGTTAAAGATTAGTGCATATTTTTCTTAGCAGATTTTTCTTATATACCTACTTTGGTAAAATATTATAAAATTAAAAAACCATCAATAAACCAAATAGATTTTATCAGAACTCTCAGCAATTACACCATTTCTATTTTCGTAATGTTGTTGTTCAGTGTAAGTGGGCATGTGTATAAATAGAAGAGCCTTTTTTGATAAAGAGAAAGTATGAATTGTTATGAAAAAAGCCTTTGTTTCAATACATTAATCATTCTTAATCCATCTTTTATCTTGTAAAATCACATATAATTACTTTAAATAAACATGTTATATTATAGATTAACTATGTATATAGCACACTAGCGGCCGCCTCCTCATATTCACCTGCACGTAATTTCTTTTTTCAAATATCCCCCCTTCCCCCTACATTTCAGGGATAATAATTACCCTATGTCAGCCGGGGATAGTTTATATATTATAAACACCCAGACCGATACAAAAAGACATGTTCATGCACACAAGTGTTTGTACCGTGCGGGGATCGAACCCGCGACCTCTGGTGTAAAAGCCAACTTCTCGACTATTACACCAAATGGCTTGTCAATAGTATCAATATATTCGAAGACCAGCATGATCCTAATTGTCAGGTAATACTATTGATATCACTACAATTTTTTTTTTGACATTATTCACACAGCGCCATCTAGCCCCAAACTAAGCATTATACTCCATAAAACGTAACATGATTAGAATGCCAGCTGTCAAAGTGTTGTGGCTCTCTTGCTCGCTCTCAATAAACCTCTATCGCTGTGTCTCATCTCTAAGATTTTATTTTTTTTGTAGAGTGAGACACATCGATAGAGGTTTATTTAGAGCGAGCGAGAGAGCCACAACACTTTGACAGCTGTCATTCTAATCATGTTACGTTTTATGAAGTATAGCTTGTGCTATTAGTGCCAGACAACGGATAAACAATTACTTATAATATACTTTTTTTTTTTAATACATACATATTATTTTAAATAGAAACACCCCTGTTACTAGTGTTGTTACTAGTTTTCGAAGGCAACTTTTATAGCGCCATTATCCATGATATAACGCGTCAACTTAATTGGCTTGTCTGAACATCATGCCAGAACCTGCGCAGAACACAAATGTAGGTGTCAGAGCACCTGCGCAAACGACGCGACCAGCTAACTTCAGACCAGCCAATTAAGTTGACGCGGACTATTCATCATCAACATTAGCCTGTGACAGTCCACCCACTGCTGGGCATAGGCCTCTCCAAATGCCCGTCACGCTGATCGATCCTCGGCCACTCGCATCGGGCTCCTCCCAGCCATCTTGCGCAGATCATCGCTCCACCTGGCCTGAGGGCGTCCTACACTACGATAACCGAGACGCGGTCTTCACTCTAAAACCCTTTTACCCCAACGGTTATCGGTTCTACGGCTGATATGGCCAGCCCACTGCCACTTCAGCTGGCTAATCCGGCGAGCTATGTCGGTGACTTGGTTCTCTGCCAAATCAAGTAGGTACAATTTGTTGATCAAGTTAGAGGCCACCATCTTGCCACAGTAACAACCAGACTCAAGGCGTGAATCGAACCCATTGAGTTAAAACTTACAAGTACTACGTATAGAGAGGCTATACGGAACAAAAAATGTTTCGCAAAATGATGACTGGACTGACTGATGTGTTTGCTACAGCGGGTGTCGTCTAACCAAACTATAAAACTTGCAGCGCTAGATTGCTTACAGAGTATATTTTTCTGGCAACCAAAACGTCGTAAGCGCCATGCAAAGCAAGGCGCTTACGCGTTTTGTTCGAAATGCCTATCTCATAGATCTTGAATGAGTTGTTGCCGTAACCATGGTAACGGCAACAAATCATCGCGCAAAAATTTTGTTTGCGGTGTCGGTTCTATACGCTAGTAATTATTGTAGTTCAATGATCGAACCCGTGACTATGATGGACACTTTAGTGGCTTAACAACTGTTCCACATGAAGCTTATCGCGACCGTGCACGATGACGTGTCAGCTCATTAAATTTCTGAGGCGTGACTGTTCTGCAAGTATAAATTACAATACAATGTGATATTTATTTACACTATCATCTATATAATGAGCATTGTCTTATTTCCATGAAAAAGGTTAACTGATAAATAAACTGCTAATGAATCGTCAAGATATAGAACTTGACGATCCTTATATGTATTAAGGCCTTACCCAGAGCAAATGACTTTGAGCATTTCACCTTCACTTACCCCCACCTCACCTCACCCCATACTTCGTAACCATCGGTAATAATATGAGCGCCATCTAGTTAGCTAGCGCCAAACTATTACTAACATTATAAAGCCACTATTAGCAGACTGAATATTAATTGTCATAGAAAAAAAAGTATCTTGTAGATACACACATCATAAAAGTAGAATCGAAATGTTTTTCAGTACGATAAAATACAACAAGATTAATTTTAATTTTTTTGTTCTCTATTTGAAAATACAAATTTGAACATGAAAGATTTTCAATACAAAAGAAGAATTCGATTCAAACGGTTTTTTCGATATTTTCAACGGATATCTAGATTGAAAAAAAACTCTTAGAGGATTATCAGAAGTTTTACGAGTAAAAATTACAGCAGGTATAGTACATCAGGAGGTGTTCTCCGGGTAGTATTACCAGGGTGTGTTTTCAGGGTATTAACATCATAGGTGTTCTCCAGGAAATATCATCAAAGGGTGTTCACCGGGTTGTTGCATCAGAGGGGTGTTTTCAGGGTAGTCACATCAGGGGGTGTTCTCCGGGTACTATTACCAGTGGGGTGTTTTCAGGGTATTAACATCATTCAACGTGCAACGTGGTCACGACCCTGAGGATTGGGATACGGAAACTGCGTGCTATTTCTCTTGTAAAATATCTACTCCAGTCAACGAAGCTCTAACTTTGCCATTTTAGCTGAAAAGATGAATCAAAGGACAATGCTCAAAAAAAAACCAGGTTGGAATCAAATGAAAAGTATCTGTAAAATTATTGGTAATAATATGTAATTAAATATTCCATAGGGGGCATCATCGAAATCAATGGCGGTATGTGTGAAATTGCTTTTCAGATTTTTAGGGGTCACATAAAGTATCAATTAAAGGAGTAAACAGATACAGTTGCGGTTTAAAAGTGTATAAAATGGCTATATCTAATATAATAAATTATATTATATAATTGTATATAATTAATAATTATTATTTAATATAATAAAGCGTAACAGTTTGTTTGTCTTTGTAAACGCGCTAATATCAGGAACTACAAGACCGATTCTAAAAATTCTTGCACCAATGAGAAGCTACAACTTTACTGAATAGGTGCTAAAAAATATATTTTTATAAAAAATTATAAAAATATTTTTTTATTATTCAGTAACTATGTAACTGATACTTTATGTGACCCCTGAAAAATCTGAATAGCAATTTCACACATACCGCCATTGATTTCGATGATGCCCCCTATGGAATATTTAATTACATATTATTACCAATAATTAGAGATACTTTTCATTTGATTCCAGCCTGGGTTGTTTTTCATACTAGATGAGCATTGTCCTTTTCGTTAATGACCCCGTGATAATGATAACATACTAAAAATGCGGGGCGGGGTGGTGTCACCGGGGTCATTCGAAAAAATGGAAGAGGGTGAAAAATTACTTTTTCCCGATAATCTCAAAAACTAACAGAATTAATCCTTCTAGCCCCGGATTACTAGACACAATAGAAAATCTATTGTTATGCGGCACCCGAGTGCCGGTTCGGCGTTGAGTGGTTTAAGAGAAAAAGTTTTAGACAAAAGCTGTAGAGAATTACTTTGTCTACAAAAAACCGGCCAAGTGCGAGTCGGACTCGCCCATGAAGGGTTCCGTAGCAGCAAGTATCATCTGTTAGGGTTTAATTAATTTTAACGTATTTTTATAAAATTAAAATAAAATTAATACTGTTTCTTTTCTGTGGCAACATTGGGGCTGTTATCTGATTGGTTGAAACACTCCAATCAGAAAGCTGTTTTTTCCCGCCTGGTGTTGTTTGGCTAAAACACTCTCCACCAATCAGAGAGCTGCTTTTTCCCGCCTGATGTTGTGGAGGGGAAAAGTGGGGGACTGAGGCGTTGCGGTCAGTTGTGGCATTCTGTCGGTGATTTTCGCGATTGTAAGACCCCAGTAATTAAGTGTAATACTGTGTAACAGAAGGAAATAAAAGTGAGAGTTTTATAATTATTTCTGGTCTATTATTTTAGTAAACTCCGGGATAGGTTAAGTTTTCAATTCAGAAGTGAGAAGACAACGTTTTTACACGTAAGTGCACGCCCAACATGATTTTCTTATTTTGTAATGAATTTCGATTGCTTAAACTACAAGCTATTTAGTTTAAAGCCTTAATACATCAGTTCACATAAATTACCTACCTATTTAAAGCCTGTTTTGTTTTAACATTTGATTGCTCAACCCTTCAAATAATAAAATTTAAAAAGCACAAGTCGTTATTTTACGCAACAAATTCAGTCTATTTTTAGAACGCCCTACCCTACATAAAATAAATTACACCTGCAAGTACAATCCGTAGATAACTAGTTGCTCTTTTTATAAGTAGAACTCGTTTGTGAATTATAGAATAATCACATTTATTGTGTTTTCGAGGTTCTCCGAGATGGACCAGCCTGATGGACGACCAAGTAGAAGTCGTAGGCTAGAAACTCCAAGACGCGGCTCGGCAAGAGATCGTAGTCGGAGCCACGACCGGACTCTGTCGCATGGACGCTGCCGACGTGGTAGCCCGAGTGAAGCTGGATCGAGTAGGGGTCTGGACTACAGCCGTGAACGAGTGAATCTTCTGGAGAAACAGCTGCTCAAGGAGCGTCAAAAGCTTCTTGATGCCGAGAACCACAGGCCGCACAGGTCATCGCGGCCCTCTACGCGGCGCGGCTCTAGTCAGCGTGTGGCATCGCGGCGGGTCAGCCGCTGCGCGTCACCGCAGCCAGTTGAGCAGCCTGCGAGCGGGGGACGTGATCGTGCAGAGCATCGAGACGACGCGGGACACTTTGCAAGGTCACGTAGCCCTTCGATTTCTCAAAGAGATTTTATGGACATTATTAAGTGTTTAAAAGATAGTTTGTCATCCCGCCTACCTGTACAAGAAGCACGAGCATTTCAAAAGGTAGATCATATCAATTTAGTACCTAATTTTGATCCATCCGTGAAAAACCAACGGATTGACATTTGGCTCCGTAAAGTTAATGAGTGCGCCTCTGTATATGGTTGGGATGACAAAACGACCACTCATTTCGCTGTGCAAAAACTCCAAGGTCTGGCCAAGATTTGGTACGAGGGTTTAAATTCGGTTTTGTTCACGTGGTCAGAGTGGCAAGAAAAGTTATTGAGTGCTTTCCCTTATGAACAAAACTATGGCCAGATCTTGGAGGAGATGCTTAAAAGGAAGAGTAAACCTAACGAACCGATAGAAGTTTACTATTATGAAAAGCTAGCTTTACTAAATCAGTGCGATATTGACGGAAAACGGGCGGCGGATTGTATCATACATGGAATTAGTGATAAAAATCTTAAGTCGAGTGCTTTGGCATTGCGTTGCTCCCATCCCGATCAGCTTTTGCAATTTTTAATGAGTAGCAAGGATTCAAATCATTCTAGTGTTAGCTCGGACAGGTCTCTGTTTAGACATAGGAATGACAACTTTAGCAGTACCGGTAATAATAATTTAAATTATAAACCCGGTAATAAGCAGAATCAGAACAGTGGCTGTTTCAACTGTAAGGAGAAAGGTCACAGTGTCTTATATTGCCCGAAGCCTCTTGTTAAGTGCACGCAGTGCAATAGAATTGGTCATACAAAAGAAAAGTGTACATTTAAAGAAAATACCTCTAGGCCCAGCACAAGTTCAGTACAGCGAACAATGCTTGTCAAATCAGATCAAACAGATTTAAGTCCCAAGTCTAAATTCATAAAAGAAGTTGTGATTCGCGATTCGAAAATGCAGGCATTTGTTGATTTTGGCAGTGATGTAACGCTTATTAGGGAATCTGTCGCTAAGGAGTTGGGGTTGTTACACGACAACGTTCCTACTAATATGAAAGGTTTCGGAAACGATGTTGTAGAATCGCCGGGGTCGGTTTTGCTGACGCTGTGCATAGACGGCGTAGAAGCTCACGTCATGTGTAAAGTAGTTCGCGACTGTTTGATAGAGGAACCGTTGTTAATAGGGCAGTCTTATACAGAACAACCACACATCCTGGTGCTTAAAGATGCGAAAAAGTTACAATTCGTCGAAATTGGCAATGAAATGCCTCATCCAGATTTAGAAGTACACAGTAGTTCTTTGTTTAGAATAAAAACTGTCGGTACAGTTGAAATACACGGTGCAGCGTCAGTAAGAACAAAAATTGATCCATCCTTTGAGGGCACGGTTCTTTTAAGGAGTAGTATCGCAGGAAAACCTAACAAGCAATATCTGGTAGGCGGTGGGCTTTACCATTGTAAAGGTGGTTTTATTAACGTGACTGTGATTCCGTGTTCTGGTTCTTGTTTCTTTCCGGAAGGCGCAGTGTTGTGCCGTGCCGAGAACATAGACTGTGTGAATAGAGTTGTAGTAGGGGCTGCGGAAATGTCTTCAATGTCTGAAGGCGATTTTGATGAATCACAGATTCGTGTTAACGAAATGGTGCCTGATGACATTAAACAGCAGTTATTCCAGTTACTGCGAAAGTTTAAACACTGTTTTGCTTCCTCGCTACAAAACCTTGGTTGTACCAACGTAACTGAAATGCAAATAGAATTAAATAGTCAACGCCCAATCGTTTATCGACCATACCGGTTGTCTCATCATGAACGGGAGAAAGTGCGATCTATGGTTGCTGAGATGGTCGATGCGGGTATTGTCCGCGAGTCTGTTTCGGAGTACGCTAGTCCCATTTTACTTGTGAGAAAGAAAGACGGTAGTCTAAGAATGTGCGTGGACTATCGCATGCTTAATTCGATCACACTTAAGGAAAGATATCCCATGCCTATTATCGAGGATGAGATAGCACGGCTACAGGGACAAGCATGCTTTATCTCCCTAGATCTTGCATCGGGCTATTATCAGGTGCCGATTGCAGAACAGAGCAAGCATCTGACCTCGTTCGTAACTCCGGATGGGCAGTACGAATTTAATCGTATGCCGTTCGGTTTGGCGAACGCTCCCGCTGTATTTCAGCGAATGATGAATTCGATTCTGGGGTCGGCTCGCTTCAACAAAGCAACGGCATATATTGATGACGTCCTTATTTTTGGGAAAGATGCTAAGGAGTGTTTGCATAGGTTAGAGGAGGTCTTGCAAATCATAGAAAAGGCTAATTTGACGTTAAACCTTTCGAAATGCGATTTTTTGCGCGAACACATTAACTATCTCGGATATGAAATAAGTGCCGCAGGAGTAAGGCCTGGTGAGGAAAAGATTCTCAGTGTTATGAACTTTCCGCGGCCAGCAAACGTTCATAACGTGAGGCAGTTTTTAGGCTTGGCCAGTTATTTCCGGAAGTTCATACAAGATTTTGCTAGGATCGCTTTCCCGCTCAGCAAATTACTCAAAAAGGACGCAGCATGGGAATGGGGCATAGAACAGAAAGAAGCTTTTGAAAAACTTAAAGCAAAACTGATCAACAGACCCATCCTTGCAATATATGATCCAACGGCCGAAACAGAGCTTCACACAGATGCTAGCAGAATCGGCGTTGGAGGCATATTATTGCAGCGTTCAGATCAAGACGAGAATTTGCGCCCGGTTGCATACTACAGCAGACAGACCTCACCAGAGGAAAAGAATTTCCATTCCTACGAGTTGGAAACGCTTGCAGTGATATGTTCCTTGCGCAAATTTAGAGTATATCTTTTAGGTAACGAGTTTAAAATAGTCACTGATTGCAGTGCACTACGTTCGACATTTTCAAAGCGAGATCTCATTCCAAGAATCGCACGGTGGTGGCTCTTATTGCAGGAGTTTCAGTGTTCAGTAGAATATAGAGCAGGCTGTAAAATGAACCATGTCGACGCTTTGTCGCGCAACCCAGTTAGCGGTACTGATGAGACTCTTGCAGATCAGTTCCCAGCGGTCATGTCCATTTCCAATGTAGATTGGTTGCATACTTTGCAGCTCGGTGATACTGAACTAACTAGGATTCGTGACATTTTGGATAGCAACTTTGTCGAAAAAGAGGTTAGTTATATAAAGGATAACTACGTTGTAAAAGGAAATAAGCGGTTCCGTTGCATAGGTGGCAATAAAGATGATATTCGTTGGGTAGTACCGAAGGGCGCAAGGTGGCAAGTCTGTCGCATGAATCACGACGATATCGGACACTTTGGAGTTGAGAAGACCCTCGAAAGAATAAAAAACCATTACTGGTTTTCAAAAATGAACAAGTTTATAAAAAAATATGTAAATTCTTGCATTGAATGTGCTTATGCAAAAAACAATTCCAGCAAACCCGAGGGTCTTCTTCATCCCATAGATAAAGTTGGAGTGCCCTTTCACACCCTGCACATTGACCACCTTGGGCCCTTCGTGAAGTCAAAAAGGGGATGTACTCACTTGCTGCTGGTTATAGACGGGTTTACGAAATTCTGCTTCATAAAAGCTGTTAGGAATACTAATAGTCAGAACGCAATCAGAGTCCTCGAAGAAATATTTTGTACTTTTCGAACCCCGGATCGTTTAATTAGTGATAGAGGTAGTGGTTTTACCTCCCATGTCTTTAAGAAATTTTGCCTCGAGAAGGGGGTTAAGCACATCCTCAATGCTGTCGCTAGCCCAAGATCGAATGGCCAAGTGGAGCGGTATAACCGCACGGTACTAGATTCGCTTAAGGCTATGGCAGTAAAATATGGTGAGAAGGACTGGGAGAACCATCTGGGAACTATTCAGTGGGGCTTAAACAATACTTTCCAGAAAACGACCGGTAGAACGCCATCAGAGTTATTGTTTGGTACCAGCATGTGTAGTGAAAAAAATCCAATTTTAAACGAAATTGTACAAGAGACACGAAAAGATTACGATGTTTCTGAACTGCGTCAGGAAGTTAAAGATAGAATAGATGAAGAACAAAGTAAACAAAAGCTCAGGTATGACAAGAATAGGAAGCCGGCGCATGTGTATAATGTAGGTGATCTCGTTAAAATAACCAAGACTTGCTTCAATAATGACGGTCAAAGCAAGAAGCTCATGCCTTCTTACGTTGGACCTTATCGCGTCTCAAAGGTATTGTGTAACGATAGATACAAAGTCGCGCCCGTGCCTGGCATGGCCAGTACACAAACTAAGCGTCCTACAACGGTGGCTATAGATCGCATGAAGCCTTGGATTCATATTACTGCGCTGGAAGTTGATGACCATGATATTTCTGACGATATTAGTATTTCCGATGATTAGTTTTAATGATTGTTCTGAATTATGTTCTCAGAAGAGACAAATTACTGCAGAATATTTTTATTCCTTGTTACAAATCAAGCACGAGAATCGATCGGTTCGTGACTTGATGAGGCGACTGACCGAGCACTGCACTGTCTCCTCAAGTAAATCGATCGTCTTGACGAGTTCAATTATGACCCCTGATTATATCGATCGTTCAGGGTGTCATTCGATTACTAGGTTTCCGATGAATCGATCGAATCGGTAACCTTTGCTAATAGATTTGGAAATTGCTTTTGATTAATTGATCGTTTGGAAGCAATAAGTCGATGCTGGATATCCAATATGTTATAAGTTACCTACCTTTTTGTTAAAGAACTAATTATTACCAATAATGTGTTCCACACGCTAAATGTTTATTTTTATTTTGTTTGCTTTATATTTTTTGTTAACCAAGTAATTTCTACATACCAAGTATCTTAAATTCTTAATAATATGCAACTACCTGAATATTATTGTATCATATCAAAATAAGTAGAGTTTATTAAACAATTAAAGATCAAAGCTTGCTCTGAACACTAACTTTTGTAGGTTTCAATGTTTTTATTTGTAATATAATTTGTAAAATATAAATGTGCATATTTTTTAAAATGGAATAATCGATGAATCTAATTTTGATTTAATAAATTCATAGTTCGCATATTCAATATGTTTTGTGCTAATACCAGTTTAAGGTATGTAATGATTGTGAGAATTGCATAACTGACCCCAATTGTTAGGGTGACCACCTGGTGTCGTATGCGGGGACGCACACGCTGTCAGGTCGGCCGATTGTTAGGGTTTAATTAATTTTAACGTATTTTTATAAAATTAAAATAAAATTAATACTGTTTCTTTTCTGTGGCAACATTGGGGCTGTTATCTGATTGGTTGAAACACTCCAATCAGAAAGCTGTTTTTTCCCGCCTGGTGTTGTTTGGCTAAAACACTCTCCACCAATCAGAGAGCTGCTTTTTCCCGCCTGATGTTGTGGAGGGGAAAAGTGGGGGACTGAGGCGTTGCGGTCAGTTGTGGCATTCTGTCGGTGATTTTCGCGATTGTAAGACCCCAGTAATTAAGTGTAATACTGTGTAACAGAAGGAAATAAAAGTGAGAGTTTTATAATTATTTCTGGTCTATTATTTTAGTAAACTCCGGGATAGGTTAAGTTTTCACATCATAATATAAAAGTTCTTGTAGTTCTTTGTAAGTTTGATCGACGTTTTTATATTTGAGTTGATTGAATGAGAGGAAAATTGCGGTTTACGATTTATGACGTTTTAAAAAAAACTAATTAGGTACTTGATCTTGTTCAAACCAATTTTCAATGGAAGTTTGCATGGTAATGTACATCATATATATTTTTTAGTTTTATCGTTCTCTTATTTTAGAAGTTAGAGGGGGGGTGACCAACATTTTACCACTTTGGAAGTGTCTCTCGCGCAAACTATTCCGTTGAGAAAAAAATGATATAAGAAACCTTATTATCATTTTAAAAGACCTATCCATAGATACCCCACACGTAAGGATTGGATGAAAAATTTTTTTTTGAGTTTCAGTTCTAAGTATGGAGAGCCCCCACAATTTATTATTATTTTTCTATTTTTGTATGAAAATCTTAATGCGGTTCACAAAATACATCTACTTACTAATTTTCAACAGTATAGCTCTTATAGTTTCGGTAAAAAGTGGCTGTGACATACGGACGGACAGACAGACAGACAGACAGACAGACAGACAGACATGACGAATCCATAAGGGTTCCGTTTTTTGCCATTTGGCTACGGAACCCTAAAAAGGTTATAATCATTTTACGCGTATCGCGCCCCGTTTGCTAGGAAATCGCGTACAATGTGCGAAAATTAGCACGAACAATGTTTTTCGCTATTTAAAACGGGGTTTTTTCATATTTTCCAATTGGAATGATTTTTATGCATCCTCCGACACACCCTAAGAGATTTCCTTCTAATTTTTATAGATTTGGGTCAACAAGTGCGTTTATTATTCAGTAACTATGTAACTGATACTTTATGTGACCCCAGAAAAATCTGAATAGCAATTTCACACATAACACCATTGATTTCGATGATGCCCCCTATGGAATATTTAATTACATATTATTACCAATAATTTGATTCCAACCTAGCTTCTTTTTGAGCATTGTCCTTTTAGCGTCAGTTTCAGCTTTACAACTAAAATGGCAAAGTTAGAATTTCGTTGACTGGAGTAGATATTCTACGAGAGAAATAGCACGCAGTTTCCGTATCCCAATCCTCAGGGTCGTGACCACGTTGCACGTTGAATGATGATAATACCCTGAAAACACCCCACTGGTAATAGTACCCGGAGAACACCCCCTGATGTGACTACCCTGAAAACACCCCTCTGATGCAACAACCCGGTGAACACCCTTTGATGATACTTCCCGGAGAACACCTATGATGTTAATACCCTGAAAACACCCTGGTAATACTACCAGGAGAACACCTCCTGATGTGACTACCCTGAAAACAACCCCCGATGCAACAACCCGGTGAACACCCCTTTGATGATGCTTCCTGGAGAACACCCATGATGTTAATACCCTGAAAACACCCCCTGGTAATACTACGCGGAGAACACCTATTGATTTTTCTACCCGGGAATATCCTTGGGTCCTAAGTGGGAGTATCATGAGGAAAGGAGTGACTGTTCTCCTCCCGCCTCACCACGCTGCGCTACAACCTCAACGCGCTCAACAACACCGGCCGCGGCCGCCAGCAAGCAAAGAGGCTGAAGCGAGCCACACCGCCGCTCTGGCCGATGTTGGTGATAGCTCAAAGCCGCTTGATGATACTACCCGGAGAACACCCCCTGATGAATACACTAGCGATTGGGAGGGTCCGCAACGTTTCACCAAAGTACACGTATTAAAATTGCTCCGTTTAAATATTATTCTAATAAGTGTAAAAAGTAAATAGTTTTTAGTAAATGTTGTATAAAAATGTGCGGCAAGAAATAGCGCATCCTGTGGTGTAAATTTTAAATCGTTTAGTTGACATTTTGGATGTTTTTTAACAAAATTAAACCAACTGTGACGGTTACGAGTGCAATATTGGATAAAGCATGTAAATAATATTGTAAAGTGACTCATGTTCCAACGGACCTCTGCAAGCAAACAATACTGATCTTTGGACCCCTATTCACGTCTGTTGGTGCGCGCCGTACTTCATCGCTTATTTCGGCCTATCTATACAACGCTCGGTGGCCGAATGCAAATACGCTGACGTAATAAGTGAACATTAGTTCAAATCCCAAGTAGTCCAAAAAACTTTTTGAAGATTTTTTTGGTTTGAGATTGTTTAGTTCTTCTATTTTTATTATTCAATTTTTTTAAATATCATTCGTAGGTGTATTCCATTGGATAATGTAATACACCAACTCAAGACTCATGACTCAGTCTTGGTTTGTATTGAATTGGCTGCGAAACTACTGAACCGATTTGGAAAATTCATTCACTTTTGGAAAGTCACCCGGGTACTATTCCCGGTCCGGGTGACATACGACAGGATTATAGGATAATTATTGACAAAAGAAATTACGCGCGGGTGAAGTGAAACCGAGGAGGCGGCCTAGTGTAGTCAGTGAAATTTACCGTCGTAGGTACCTACTGATCAATTTGTAAAATTCATTCACTTTTGGAAAGTTATCGCGATTTTGGCGAGCCATTTGGTGTAATGGTCGAGAAGTCGGCTATTACACCAGAGGTCGCGGGTTCGATCCCCGCACGGTACAAACATTTGTGTGCATGAACATGTTTGTTTGTATCGGTCTGGGTTTTTCTATTTATAATAATGTATGTATTTACAAAAAAAAGTATATTAATAATGTTTATCCGTTGTCTAGCACCCATAGCACAACTAATGCTTAGTGCTGCACAAGCTAATGCTTAGTTTGGGGCTAGATGGTGCTGTGTGAATAATGTCCAGAGATATTTATATTTATATTAAATCGAGCGTGTAGCATTCGCCATTGATATAGTTTTACTTAAACAAGATAATTAAATCGTCCTTTCGCATTTAATACAAGACACACCTCAGCCTCACAATATAAATCGTCCTTGCGTAAACAAAGCAAGCAAACGTCAGTGCTTGTTTGTGTCGCTAGGTGTCGCTGTCTCACCGATCTGTCACGTGTGTGAGCGAGCGACACGGGTTCCCCGTAGCACAGCTAGCGACCGACTGCCGCCCGCTACCCGTTGTGGGCGCGTGAAAGAAATGGCCGTCCGAAATTATGAATAATAATCCGTAAAAATCAAGAAAAGGATGATTTCCAAATTTTTAGCAGCCAATTTATAGTTATTTTGATTGTCTATCGATTGGCGCAAGCCAAATTTAAAAAACACGTTTAAATTAGGAGGAGTGCATGAAATAAAATTATTTTAGACGTACTTTCAAAGTCAGTTTTGGTAGTGATAAATAAAGATAAACACAAACTTTAAACGTGGAATTTTAAGATAAAACTACAAAGATTATTTACGTATTTTTTAAACTGTTGTATATGCATTAAATAAGGAGTTGAGAGCCGTTAAAAACAAGACTTTTGGTCTGGGAGAAGCCTTAAGCATAGTATAGTAAATATATACATGTAAACACCCAGACCGATGCAAACAAACATGTTCATGCACACAAATGTTTGTACATTGTGGGGATCAAACCCGCAACCTTTCGTGTAATAGCCGACTTCTCGACCATTACACCAATGTGGCTCGTCAAAATATTTTTTATATTTTTTTTATATTTGGACTAAGCTAGCACTTGACCACAAAGTTGCCTGATGTTAAACAACTATGCGGTCTACGATGGAGCGCGCTTGCTTAGGAAAAGCCCGTTGTATTGTGTATGAAAGACAGATCCCGGCAGAGAATTCCACTCCCGCGCAGTCCGTATCAAGAAAGATGAAGCAAATCGCTTAGTTCGTACGCGCGGTATCCCCACTGTATACGGATGAAGTCCCTGACCGAGTCTAGTAGTTCGATGAGAAATTAATTTAATTTCCTTGGTTTCACACGCGCCGTCTAGCCCTATATCGGGAAAATAATGTTGTTTACAGACAGTTATGTAACATATTTGGCAACTGCATATAAATTAATATGTTTACTTGTAAAAAATGTATGACGATGTGTGACAGCCGAAATCGGAAGCATTGCCAGAATTTCACTTTGATGTTCGCTGCCAAAGAATATCTTAAAACAGAGGTGACATTATGTCTGCTTGTAATTCTGCTTGTAACTCGTATTGTTATTTTGACCGCCTCCGTGGAACAGTGGCTAAGCCGGTCTAGTATACCATTCGAAGGTCATGGGTTTGAATCCTGCCTTGGGTCTGGTTGGTGGTAGGACTTTTTCAGAGTCCGACTGGCTAGCTAACCACACATGAAATCTGCCGCCATAACAGCTTGTTGTTCCGGCAAGATTAATTGGCGAGCCAGTACCTTTGAATTATGATATTTTTCCGTGAAATAGAAGTGTGTCAAGCACTTCTGTGTTTCGGGGAAAGGGCACTGAAGCTAGTGAAATAACTGGGTATATGAGACCTAATAACTGTCGTCTCGGTGTAGCGGGCGCAGGGCGGTGCCGGACAGCAACTGCTTAGTTACTGTTTGGCACTGAACTGTCTAAGGGCAGACGTGGCGCTTACCATCAGGTGTACGATCTGTTCGTCTTGTTACACATTGCAATAAAAAAATATATTCAAAGGCTCGAAGATTAGATGAGCCTACAGTCTCGCAGCATATTGAGCGACTCGACCTGGGTAAGACTTCTCATTGGAAGCTGGGGTTGCGTGCTTATATGCCAACTGATTTAAGACTCTATTTGAATTGTTATAAAAACTACATTCGAATTGCTTTTCACACTTTTGTAGCTAGCCGCACAGGTGTTTTTAAACCGATTGTTTTCGCACGAGTCGACACACACGAGTTATTACTTAAATAAGCATAATGACGTAATTTGTCGAAGCGCCCACGTAATAACACGTAATGTGTTATTGAATAAAGTGGATGGCTTTGCTGGCTTCATTCACCGAGCGTTTTGTCCCGAACTTTTGTTGAACAGGGTGCGCTTGCACTATGATCCAGGACTTGGCAAATCCAGTTATTACATTGCAGCGACTGCCATCTGATCTCCGTAACCCTATAAAAGAGAACTAGCTTTCCGCCCGCGGCTTCGCCCGCGTGGACTACACGATGTTGCCGAAGATTTAAACGAATTTTCGTCTCCTATTTTATCCCCTTAGGGGTGGAATTGGAGGAATCAAAATCCTTTCTTAGGAGATGCCTACTTCAAAGTAGCTTTATGCATGCAAAGTCTCAGCCCGATCGGTTTAAAATTGACAAAGTTTCATACAAACTTTCATCCCCTATTGTATCTAATCCCCTTGGGGGTAGAATTGATCAAAATCATTTCTTAGCGGATGCCTACGCGCGTCACATAACATTTACCTCCATGCCTTTCAGCCCGATCCGTCTAGGGGTTTGGGCTGTGCGTTGATAGATCACTGTCAGTCAGTCAGTCACCTTTGCGTTATATACCTACATAATATATTTAAACTAGACCAATTGGATCATGGCTTAGCAGCCATTGTAATCTGTGTGTGCAGGTTTCTTCGCGATGTTTTACGTCACCGGGGAGATAGGTAGTGGTAAACAAGCACATTGAAAAGGAAGGTTCAGTAAGTTGGCGATATATAACACCTTGCCTAAGAAAGCACTTCAAGTCACTTCAAGTTTGACGAGCCATTTGGTGTAATGGTCGAGAAGTCGGCTATTACACCAGAGATCGCGGGTTCGATCCCCGCACGGTACAAACATTTGTGTGCATGAACATGTCTGTTTGTATCGGTCTGGGTGTTTCTATGTATAATATGTATTTATTTACAAAAAAAAAGTATATAAGTACCTAATGTTTATCCGTTGTCTGCCATAGCACAAGCTAATGCTTAGTTTGGGGCTAGATGGAGCTGTGTGAAAAATGTCCAGAGATATTTATTATTGTTCATGGTCCTGCGCTTGACCTCTCTTCAGTCGTGTCTAACTGTTGTCCCACCGTGTTATTAGAGTGAGGCAATAGAGAGTGTACCTACCTGTGCTTGCGCACTCACTACAGCACTATAATACTATTATGCCCATCGTAGTTGGTTGATCGTAAAGGTTTTGTAGTGGTAGGGCCATTCTGTTTTAAATACAGTAGGTACGAATGGGCCGGCTCGCATGGGGAAGTACTACTCTCATAACACCAGCGTGAAATAATAGTGACTATTTGTGTTTCGTCTAGTTTGTGAGAGTGCTGGAGGCCCACACCCCCCTTACCCCCATAGACCGGCAACACATCAGCGATCCCTCTGGCGTTGCAGATCTCCATGGGCGGCGGTGATTGCTTACCATCAGGCGACCCGCTGACATAAAAAAAAAACGTGGGCCGCCATAATCGAAAACTCGGCTGGGAGGACATCATTGGGATACAAAGAAAACAATAACACATCGTTAATCTTTGATTCTTGTTTGTTTTGCAATATCGGAATGCTCGATCTTGCCAACACCTTTATCCTCGAATAATCTACATTATATCTAATTTTATTCAATGTCAGATAAATATAATCTTACGTTATCGCTGAGGTCAATAACTTGTTGAAAATTAACAGCTGAATCAGTTATATACTAATATTGTAAATGCAATAGTAACTCAGTCTAACCAGGCTTGTCAAATCTAGGATCATAGTCGAAGCGGACCCTGAGCTCCATACTGGATGCAATCGGGAATACGCTGGGATGATGATGATGCAATAGTAACTCTGTTCTATTTGCCTGTCAGAAGAGAAGACATCTTTTTTTCGGGGGAAGTTCCCAAGGTTTATAGACTAGTCTGGTTAATAAATAAATATAAGACAACATCACATACATTGATCTGACCCCAAAGTAAGTAGCGTAAGCACTTGTGTTATGGGTGTCAGAAATAACGACGGTACCACAAACATATACTTAAATACAAATAAACATCCAGACACAGAACAAACACAAATGTTCATCACATATAAGTGTTTGTCCTGGGTGGGATTCGAACCCACGACCCCTGGCGCATACGGCAGGGTCACTACCAACTGCGCCATCGGGCTAGTCAATATATTAGCCACAAGTGTGGAACCAGATCGTCCCAATCGGGTAGAGAGAGGAAACCGGGGGAGTTTAGTGGGTAGTGGGACGATACCAACAACGACTTTTGTCCCGAGCCCAGACTTCACTAGTCTGCGACTCGTGAATGCGATCCCCTCCGCAAAAAAGTTTTTTTTTTATGTCAGAGGCGGCAAACGAGCCAGCGTGTCGCCTGATGGTAAGCAATCACCGCCGCCCATGGACATCTGCAACACCAGAGGGAATCGCTGATGCGTTGCCGGCGGGATAGATTTTATTATAGTGTGAACTTAATAAAGTTATTTTCGTATTTGCAATATTAGTATAAATAATGAAATCCACGCGAAACTCTGATGCAATACAAAATCATTTATTAAAAGTACATACCTACGATTACAATATGTTTTCATTTAATTTAAATTATAATTATAAAGAGGAAAGATTTGATTGTTTGTTTGTATTGAATAGGCTCTAAAACTACTGAACCGATTTGAATAATTCTTTCACTGTTGGAAAGCTACGCTATCCCCGGGTGACACAGGGTACTTTTGATCCCGGAAATATGGGGGGAAGGGGGGATAATTGACAAAAGAAATTACGCGCGTGTGAAACCGCGGAGGCTAGTTTTTAAGTAAAATAAAATATCACAAATCTAGAGATACCTACCAAAACGTCTAATTCTGGTCCAAACCGGGTGTCAAACCCACGACCTTTTAGGTTTTTACAAGCGCGATGACTCAAATCTGATGCAATGTAAATAAATATTACTTTACTGGGGTTACCCCGTCCTTGGGTGTGCGAGGGAGATGCAAGATGATAATGTTTATTGAGTGACAAAGAAACACGATCAGTATAAACTTATTTGTGGAGCCATTCGGTTGCAGGATAGCCATAGTGTTGTGTTGTTATATTTGTTTTTAACCGACTTTAAATAAAATAAGGTTATTTATCAGTTCGTCCTAATTATTTTATATACGTCTATTTGTGGCTGAAAGACAGGGAGTCCATTTTAAGGTAAGGGACAATTTAGGTTTTCGGTTAAAATTCCACTTTGGCCAAAATTAGATGAAGGGCTGACCGAAGCCGGATTGGAATCGAATCCACGATGGTTTTAGGCTGGAATCGTGTTTCCACTCCGGTAAATTACGGTATTCCATACAAATCTTTTGACTCCTTTTTAACCCCCTTGAAAGCCACTTCTTATTTGAAGCTTCACTTAACCAGAAAGCTACGTCTCAAGTTTATAACTTAAAAAGTGATAGACTTTCATACAAACTTGCAACCAAACTTTCCCAAAAACCCCTTCTTAGTGAGAACTTTCGCTTTATAAAGAACCCCTCTGTACCTTTCAAGTTCCTAGGTCTTGTAGTTTAAGCTCTGGCTAAAAATCGACACAAAATTAGCTCGACTTAAGAATTGAACCCAGGATCCCGAGATCTCGGTCCGGTACTTAACCACTAGACCATCGAGGCTTTCTATTCTCGTGTATCTCTGGACATTATCCACACAGCGCCATCTAGCCCCAAACTAAGAATTAGCTTGTGCTCTGGATTCCAGGCAACGAATAAACATTACTTATATACTTTTTGTAAATAAATACATATTATACTATAGAAACGCCTCGATGGTCTAGTGGTTTAAGTACCGGGCCGAGATCTCGGGGTCCTGGGTTCAATTCCCGGGTCGAGCTAACATTGTGTCGGTATCGACACAGCTCGGGTTTGTGATCACCAACCCGCATTTGGCAAGCGTGGTGATTAAGCCAATACCCATCATTGTAGCGATAACTTGATTTCAAGGATGGAGGCCTTTGCCCTGCAGTGGGACATTAATAGGCTGGCCTGATACTTATACATAGAAACACCTAGACCGATACAAACAGACATGTTCATGCACACAAATGTTTGTACCGTGCGGGGATCGTATCCGCGACCTCTGGTGTACTATCGAGGTCACCCGCGCGTGATCACCCTTAAGGCTAAAATCCTGTGCAGTATTTTCACGTTTACAAGCGCCGCTCCTAAGAAGTCACGATGCGCGTGCACGGTATATTTTTCCAAAAGTGATCACGCGCGAGAGACCTCGGTCGTAACAGCCGACTTCTCCATTACACCAAATGGCTCGTCTATAGTACGTTATATTTTGTTCCAGAGCCGGTATGGATTCTTTCTTCAGTTTGTTCGACCCGTCCGAGGGCGGCGCTAAGCAGACGAAGAAGAAACACCGCCCAGAACAAGACAATGTTAAGAAGAAAGCTGACGGACCTAAAGGTAAAACCAACAAAACACTGTAACTGTTTTACAGTGGCTAAGCAGCTCGGGTATAAAACCCAGAGGTCGTGGGCTCGATTCCCGCCATGGGTCTGGTTGGTGGTAGGGCTTTGTCAGAGTCCGACCACGCAGCCCACCTGATGGCAAGCGGCCACTGCGGCCTATTCCTTTGAGGGACTATTCATCAGGAATTACACACATTAATACATAGTGAAACAATTTGTAATAAACATTAAGATTACTGTACTGAAATGTAAAAGGTATTATTAGCACTAAATATTTTGTTTATCACTAAATATAAACTTTTGTAGACAAAAAAACCTAAGAAAGAGCGGAGTCTCCTGGTACAGGCATTGAAATGCTTAAAAGGAGGCTTCGACAACTGCTGTATAAAACTGAAAGTGAGATAAATAAACAAATTTTTTATTATATTTAATAGGGAAGATGCATATATGATAATTATGAAAATTTTATGACTAAAATGTTAAAATATTATAAAAGAAAGGTCACTGCAACATTTTTATTTTACATAATGTTGTTTTTTAACTGTAATTACGAATTAAAAATAACTGAAACGAAACGTATTTTAAAACAGCAATCAACTTATTTGACGTTAGACCGACAAACTTATTTGTTCTGATGGCGGCGTCGCTATTGTCAGTATAGAACTGTCAATAAATATCGCTTTTGCATTGCATTTCACGTAGTTCCAATTTTGGCCACCGGAACACATAAGTTTGTCGGTCTATATGGTTGAAAAAGTAAATATTATTTTATCGGAATATTAATTGCGTTTTTGTAATAAATATGGAAGTTGGGTTCATCAAAGCAGACTCCAGGAATTTACCAAGAGTTAGTGTTGACATGGTTCTAACTTTATTTGTCGAAAGTGCAGCGTTTTCAAGGGTAGAAATGAAAGGGACTAAATTACTACGGTATGTATAAATCAAAGTTGTTAAACTTTGTATTTTCGCAGCTTGAAACCACTTTTTTCTCAGTTTTGGGTCAGAAGGTCCTGTCAAAAACAATTAATTTGGAAACTTTGTTGAAATAGATGTGTGTTGACCGTGTTGACTCGTGTTTTATGCCAATCGAAAAAATATGCAAAAGTATGAAAGCCAGCGACGAACAAGTACAGTGAAGTACGACTACTCGACTAGTGAGGCAGTGACAAGACTTGAGTGACGTCATTCATGTCATCGGAACCATAGGTCCGTTTTCGCGCGAAAATTAAAACGGTCAATTTAAAACCGCATTTTTTCCGATAAATTACAATGTATTAATTTTTTAATTTAACTGTGGTTTATTCTACATGGAATTCTTTAAAATGAAGACAAAAATAAAAATAGTGCATATTCCCTATTAAATACATTAGTCTTACAGCACCATTAAGTTGTTTATTAATGTCGTAGGTCGCAGAAGAGGACGCAAAGCCCACGGCAAGAATGAGACGCTTCCAGAAGAGTCGTCGTTCCTCTGCGAGCCTGAGCTAAGCACCGATCTGCTCGTCAAGGATGGAAGCTACATAGAAAGCTACATAGAAGTCAATAAGAAGGATGAAGGTGAGTAAATACAAATATTGGTTGGTCAACTCAGATATATTGATCTGACCAAAATGAAACTCTTTTTGTAATTTTTGTTATTTTATCTACATCCATCCCCTAACATGACTATTTTATAGTCAGGATCGATGAGCAAACGCCCTATATTTCAATATGAGTATCTGTGGCTGCATCTTAATGTTTACATTTTAGTATCGATAACCGATACCTTAATTACGTTCAAATTTCGAACGTTTTATAGTCAGGATCGATGAGCAAACGCCCTATATTTAGATATGAGTATCTGTGGCTGCATCTTAATGTTTACATTTTAGTATCGCCAACCGACACTAAAATGTTTACATTTTAGTATCGGTAACCGATACCTTAATTACGTTCAAATTTCGAACGTCTTCTTAAAATGTATTTTATTCAAATTGACCTACAATGAATGTAGATAAAGTTATGTATGTGACTGTACATAATTAGGCATTAAAATACGAATGTGGTTTTATAAAACGAACGAAGTGAGTTTCATAAAAGGATCACATTACCCGGATAAGGACCCTCATTATGCAACAGCCACATAAATAACTATTTTGTTTCCGATATTCCATCACGCACAAAGAAATTCGGTGACTCGTTTCTTTGTCGCACCTCCAAAATATGGAATAGTCTACCAGCGCATGTTTTCCCTTCTTCCTATGACATAGGGTCCTTCAAACGAGGCGTGAAGAGGCACTTTGTGGGCCGGCAGAGTGAGGGTGACTGATGCTGCGTCCGTTACGTTGCACCAGTTATCCTCGCGTCTGGACTTCACTTCCACTTAACATCAGGTGGAGTGGGGTCATTTGCCGGGCTAAGTTTAAAAAAAAATCTAAATAGATCAGTTAGCATACAGGCAAGCCGCCCAACTGATGCTAAGTGGCTTATTCTGTTGAGGGTTACTTTTCCAAAAATCGTCGCTCAATGTGCTGAATCACACACTGCACACTGTATGTGATCTTCGTGCCTTTGAGTTCAAGTGCACTGCCTCCCACATTAATATTGCCGGAACACAGTCAAAACTATTATGGCCGTAGATATCATCTGTAACTAAGCTAGTCCGGTTCTGAAACATTCCTTCCACCAAATAGATCCAAGTCGGGAATCAAACTCACGATCGTCCGGAGCGGAGTATTGCCTCCTTCTACGAGATAACTGCCTCGCAAAAGGACGCGATAAATAATTGATTAATAAATTCATCCTTTAATTTCAGATCAAAAAGACGACAAAAAACCCAAAAGAAGGAACTCCACAAGAAAAACTAGGAGGAAAAAGAACAAAATCTCCCCTTCAAAAGACCTTCCCGCCACCCAAGCTTGGGCAGAATCCGACCCTCCCAGTTGGAACAACCAGTCGTCCATACAAAAGATATGCGATGAAACGATTGGAAAGAATGTGAACGATCTTACTGATGACTTCAAGAGTAATACTAAGAAACTGGGCAAAGAATATGATGACACTGTGTATAGGGTTATAGATAAGTTGGAAAAGGTCGGGTTGAAAGACGACACTTATTTAGCGGGCGATTTTAATACTGAGGAGTTGGAGAATGATGGCTACAATAGCTCTGATGATTTGGAAGATTCGTTTGATGATACGTAAGTGATTTCTTTTTTTATTGAACTTTGCAAAGTCCTGTGTTAGTTAGCACCTATGCTCTAAAACGAAGCCCTATGAAAATTTTGAGACTTCTTGCACACATATTAAGAAAGTTTCATACAAACTTTCAATCCCCAAAAACAACCCCTTAGGGGTCGAATTTTTCAAAACTCTTAGCACTCATAGTTAGTGAGTGAAAAAGTCCTTTTTTTTTTTCGGAGGAGAATGCGTTTATGCACCATAACCGCAGGCTAGCTAGACCCACGGCCGTGTGTGGGACTCGAGACTAAAAAAGCGTCCACTACCCACTAAACTCCCCCGGTTTCCCCTTCGCACCCGATTGGGACGAGCCGGTGCCAGCTTTGCTATTGACCGGCCCGAGTGAAAAAGTCCTACCACCAACCAGCCAACGTCGCTTTTATTATTATCTATCGCTGCTGTGTATACTTCCATTGCGTCTTTTACTTGAGACTGTATCAGGTTATGTAATACGTATTGCGGAATGGAAATAGCAGCGATCGATATAATCGAGATTGCTGTTTTCATGACCGTCGGCGATATAGTAACTTTCGTGATTTTTCTGGCACTCATCTTTCGGAACATTTAAAAGTTTCTTGGAGGCGCTCGTGGCGCAGCTGTGACAGTAATTCGTTAGCGATAACGAAAGTCAAGCTACCTACGCCGCGGTCGGTTAATGGATTGGTGACCATTCTGACCATATTTAGTGACATTAATTTCGAGCGTCTCCGTGCTTCGGAAGGCACGTTAAGCTGTTGGTCCCGGCTGATATTTACTATAATGTAAATATTAGTCGTCAAGCCTAGTCAGAGGCCATTTGGCGGCTTGATAACATCTGACATTAAAGTTGGGCACTTGCCTTACGTACCCCTCCACCAACCCGCACTAGGCCAGCGTGGTGGAGTATGGCCCACACTATCTCACAATTGAGATAAGGCCTGTGTCCCAGCAGTGGGAACGTATATAGGCTAATGATGATGATGATGAAAAGTTTCTTGTATATTTTATAGTACATATTATTTGGTCGTCTATAACAAAGATTTACCTTTTGTGCAGGGCTTCGGAGCCAGACGATTCTAGTGAGGAAGTGTATGGAAGTCTACCCCCTGAGCCTCGCTTCGGCAATGTGGAGTACAAACTGCAACTGGTTTCTCCTTGTGAGAGGAGGTTCCAGCATCTAGTTACACAGGTACCGTGTCCATTTCATATACAATAAACAATGACGTTCAATTAAAAAACTAGACTCACAATCACGCTCAAATATTGTCCGAAGCAAAAGTCTGCCCACCCGACTATTGGGCAGAGTTTTCGTTTAGTTGTATACAATTGACATTAAACACTAAATGCCACGAGATAAGGTGTTAATTTGAACGAATGTGTTAATGTCATCAGTGTCAAAGCCACTCGGACGTTTTTTGAGGAATTTTTCTTAGAGATTGGGTGTCTAGTTGTATATTGAACGTCATTGACAATAAATAATAGATTTCTCTTAAGGCAATTGCAGGTTTCCGTAGACCCGCAGAAAAATGGTATTCTCCTTAGATAATCTGTTGGTCATGTCACTCTTTAGCTACCAAAACTCGCGTCGATCTGTTGCGAAATGAAAGAAGGATCGACAAAAAAACTTATAATTTTTGTTATCCCATAAAAATCGAACAAAAGTGGTAGACGTGGGCCATCGCATTGCAAAGCTGAAGTAGGCGTTGGCTGGACATATGTGGCAGATGAAGCAAACGCGTTTTCTGTTGGAGACTTCGCTCCAAAAGACCAGTCGGCAGACCACCAGCGTGCTGGTCCGATGATTAAGTGGAGGCCGGAGGACCCGTATGGCAATGGGAAACCTATAACCGGGCTATCTGGAGAAAGTCTGGAGAGGCTATGCTCTACGGTGGGCGAAAATGCGAAAGAAGAAGAAGATAAGAATTGATACTTCGAAAGAATAAAAACGAATTGTCAATTTTAGCATCATCATCATCATCATCAGCCTACATACGTTCCCACTGCTGGGACACAGGCCTTATCTCAATTGTGAGAAAGTGTGGGCCATACTCCACCACGCTGGCCTAGTGCGGGTTGGTGGAGGGGTGCGTAAGGCAAGTGACCAACCTTAATGTCAGATGTCATCAAGCCGCCAAATGGCCTCTGACTAGGCTTGACGACTAATATTTACATTATAGTAAATATCAGCCGGGACCAACAGCTTAACGTGCCTTCCGAAGCACGGAGACGCTCGAAATTAATGTCACTAAATATGGTCAGAATGGTCACCCATCCATTAACCGACCGCGGCGTAGGTAGCTTGACTTTCGTTATCGCTAACGAACCACTGTCACAGCTGCGCCATGAGCGTCTCCAATTTTAGCAAAATTATATTATTTTTTTCCACAGCTAAAATGGCGTCTCCGCTCCGGCGGCGGCAGCGCAGTGTACGTTCTAGGCGTGCGCGACTGCGGAGCCCTACGCGGCCTCCGGGCCTCCGCCCTCAGGGCGTCGCTGCACTCGCTCAGACGCATGGCGCGCGCGCTGGCCGCCACGCTGGCCCACGTCACGGCCAGGCGGGTGGCCCCGCATAGGGCGGTCGCTGAAGTTTACATTAGGAAGGTAAGCAAATACAGGAAAGAATAAAAGAACGAATGAATGAATGAAATATTGAATGAATGAAATGATGAATGATGAAAAGAATGAACGACAGAATGAATGAAAAAATGAATGAAACAATTTACAAAACCAGCGAATACCAATTTTTACAAGATAAACGATAAACGGACAACTCCTAAAGACAAAGTGTTCGGAGTTTATGCACTCGCACACGGCACGGCCAGGAGGGTGTCTACATGAGGAAGGTGAGCTTATTTAGTACACAGGAAACAATGAATGAATGATTGAAAGAATGAACGAAAGAATGAATGATTGATAGACTGAACGAGTGATAGAATGAACGAATAATAGAATGAATGGGTGAATTAATGAATGATAGACTGAATGCATGAGTCGATGATAGAATGAGACACGAATGAATGTTAGAATGAATAAATGAAAGAAATAAGAACGGAAGAATGAATAAAAGAATGAACAAATTAAAGAGTAAATGAGCGGCTGAGGTCTACATCGGGACGTTAAGCTTAATGCACGCTGCAAATTTTACCTTAGTTACAGCCCTTTCACACGGCATCCAGTTTTGCAGGACCGACTTTTTACTGTATCCTGCAAAACTGGACGGTGTGTTCACACGGCAGTTCAGTTTTGCGGGATCCAGTAAAATTCGAAATTCAAAATTCAAAGTAAAAAGCCGGTCCTGCAAAACTGGACTGCCGTGTGAACACTGCTATATAAATATTTGTGCGACTAAACGGGATCCCGCTTTTTACTGGACGACGGATCCAGTTTCTAGTGACAAAACCGAATGCCGGATCGGGTTTTTGCAGTATCCCGCATGCGGGATGCTCGTGTGAACGCTAGCATATTGTAGTGTACGCACGCACACCTCCTTAACTTACTCTCATATATAACTAATCTTAACGCTATTAGTACTCAGTATTAAACTACACTTTGATCGGCAAACACTCTTTTATTAATATACCTGGTCACCACCTTTACATGGCGACCCTGCCAGTGCTGCCTCGCGGCAGTGCTGTGCAACGTGAGTCAAAGAGTCAATGATTCGGAATTTTTAATAAGTTTTTAAATAGAAAACTACAATGAACACTAAGTGCAGTTGATAAATAAAATTAGAAATGGACTAAAATAAAATTTAAGAATGAACGTGCGTAAAGAGTGGTGGTTTGAGCTGGAGCTCCCACCCCATCGAGGAGTAATTTTCCTGGACTTCCTGCAATGAAGCCATAGCCTGTTGTAAAGAAGATTGATATGGAGAAGTGATCTGGGCGCAGGTGGATTGTCGGTGCCAGAGAGATGAAGTAGAAGTAGAAGAGTATGAAGAAGAAGTGGATGGAGTCGGCAGTAGTTCCTGACCATGGAGGGGATTGCCGCTGGGAGGTTGACGTGTTGCGAACGGCAACCTCAGAAAGTGATATTTTGGTGTTGTAGTAGTGAAATGGCCCGATATTTTTTTTAATAACTTAGCATAGGTGTAACCTACCTACTTGGGTAGTCATTTAATCTTTTTATATTCTAACTACCTATTACACATATATTTTTTTTCCTCTTCTTATATTACGAGCCCACTGTTAGCAATTCAGTACCTATTGCGTAAAAATTTCAAAACTTAAAAAGATTTATTGTTAATAAATAATTTTATTATCATACATCAAGTAAAGCAAAGAAATCAAATAATAGGATTTGAAAGACGTTGATGATGAAGAAAGATTTTTTTTTTGAGGTATTTGACGAGATTTTTAAACATAATACCTATTCTTAAAACTGATTACAGATTTTAATAAATCTACAAGCTGGACTGTTCCAGTACAGGTACGTACATTGTTAATTTAGGATTAAGTATGTATTTGGACAGTGATTAATAAAATTCGTTAGGTGGATGACAGATATGGTAAATATTTCAGATTTTTTTTTTCCCTAGCTATGTCATTTATAGCTAAGTGTAATTATTAAAAGCAAGAAGTTTTATAAAATCTGATTTAACCGATAACTTTTATATACCTTAATACTTAAAATTGGGTTTATTAAAAATAAAATAAAATAATTTGATTAGATTATGAATTAATTTTATGTCTCTGTTCGAATAGGTAATAAATAGCTAATAGGTAATCTATTCTATTTATCCCGAAAAAGCTTATCAAATTGTTGTGCAAGATTGACCCAATTACAATGAATTCATCAAGTCCAAAGTGCAGCGGCGAATGCAACGCTGACGCCATACATTTTACACGCGCTTCAGTAATTTGACCTCCTCGACTAGAACAAACAGCGAGTACATGTTACTTAACTCTGATTTGCACTTGTCCATTATATAGTTTGTGTTGTATTTGATTTACCTTTTACTTTAGGTACCCATGGTATGTAATTATTTTGCAAAACATTTGACTAATCCATACTTAAGGCTAGCGTATAACGGTGAATCAGCTGATAGTTGCGAAATAAGCTTCTATTGCATAGGGTTGTCACTTGACAAACTTAATCAAAATTTTATTTCTCAATAATATCTGCAGTAACAAAGATACTAAATTGATCCCACAAGTAATAGTAAAAAAGGGGGTTGTAGTTAGTTGGTTGTTTTGACGATTGTTAAGTTAGAGCTATTCATCAGGTTTTACGTTCTAAAGAAAATTTTATATTTTTTTTCAGATTATGGATTTAATTAACTTTTAGCTTAATACATTTTATGGTAGAGTTTCCAAATTTATAAATTGTTACAAAAGAATAAATATATTCAAAAGTTTATAAAATGGTGTACTGTACAACCCTACTATGATTTATAATTTTTTTACGTACTACGTAGTTGTAATTCTTAAAAGGTTTTCTATTCATTCTCTACATTTGTCATTATTTTTATACATCGAGATTTTCTGTTAGTTAAAAGCACCTACAGTCACCAGCACAAGTTACTAACATTATTTCAAACTTTCCCAATAGCTTCATGCGTTTGACAACTGCAAACTAAGAGATTCGGAAAATTACCTTTTAATGTTAAAATGCAAATTGTTTATTTTTCTAATCATTAAAGCACTTCCATTTCGGAAAACTATTGAATTCAAATAATAATAACATTGCATTGAATGACAAATAGGTAATGCATGTTTTATGATGATGTCACTTCGATTGCATTCTTTCTAATTAAATGTAACTGTTGCCTTATAAGTACGTGTAGCGTATTATTGCAAGTCTTTGCAAACAATCGTAGCCACCCAAATAGCGGTTTCTGATTTCAATTTACAAGTATTCAACGAACATGACTATTTATAGATTGGAAGATTTGAGAGTTGTCTCAAGAGATATCATTGAATAATGGAATGTTTTTCTTTGAATATAAGGGTTATGAAAATACTTACGAATATGTGACAAAGTAAAATAAAATTAAGAAAAAGGGAAAGGGAATGAATGTTTAAAGGTTTAGGTTGCAGGTTAACGGCAGTATTAAAAAACTTTTTGTTATTGAATGCAACTAGGTGCTGTCTAGAAAGATAATAATATGAATGGAATAAAGGTTAATGTTTTTGAATTGTTTTGGAACGAGAATTATAGATGTGAGAATTCTTTGGCTGACAAAGTAGAAAGAAAGTGCTGTTGGGCTGATCACCCTGTAACATTTGTAATATTTTGTATGTTAAAGTATTCATTTAGAATGATAAATAGTTAGTATAGAATAAACATTCTTTTGAGAAGGATTTTTGTATGAAATGGAAATGTGTGTAAAAAAAAATGAGAGAAAATGCATAAATGGTACTTTAGAGATCAGGTCCTTTAGGCTAAATGCGACGTGAACGAGTTTCATCGCTGAAACCTGTTGGAGGCAAAAGTAGGTCTTAATCCGTGATGCTCTATTATATTATAGAAAATGGTACATGGAGAGTCAGATCCTTCAAATCGATCATAGTGCGAACGAGTTTTCCTCCGTGAGATATGTTGGAGTCCAATAGAGGCTTAAAACGTGACCTCCAAAAAGAGGGTGCGCGCAACCCTAGTAAAATAAAAATAATAAAAATAAAGTCGACTATAAATATAAAATATGTACCAAAAGAAATGATAAATGATGAAATAAAATGATAAAATAGGTCCGGCCGGCCGCCTTGAAACAAATAATATTATGTACCAAGTATGATGATTATTATGATAAGAATTGAGAGATTATGCATGAAAATGGTGATGATAAAACGTATGAAAAGTAATGGAAAAGCGAATTCGAAGGAGCAGTCAACTACTTATTATGAGAGGATAATAATGATAGAGAATAAAAGTTATAAATAATGAAATACGATTTTATGTTATGCTGACGAAGAATGAGAAAAAAAAATGTAGGAATAAATTATGGATTTGTTGTACTATTTTTTTTTTTTGTCGAATACTTGCACACATTAAGAATAAATTAAATAAGAGAAAAATGATTCAAAGTTTGAATTTATTTTATAAAACAATCAAAGAAGAATAGATTTCATATACCTACGTAAAGAAATTTTATATTTATTTCACTTAGAATACCAATAAGTACCTAGTTTTCTATTTTACTAAAATTTATGTTTTATGTATCTATAGTAAACAACATCATTACTTTTCTCTTTTTATTACGGTTAATAATTTAATAAACTAAAATAACTTCACGACTAATTGCTAACAGTGTTGCTTCTACTATTATTTTATGTTAAATCTTAATAAGATGAAAGATATTTTATTAGAAAGATGTTTGCTAAATATTCAGTTGTAACAAGTTCACTTATAATTTACTTAAACAATATTGAATGTTATATTTATTCACCATAAGAAGAACCTTTGGTTATTTTTCTATTTTGTTTTGGGTTTTAACTGATAATTTCTATCAAAATTGTTTCAAATTATTAAATAAAGGTTTTTACCTTGAATGTAATTCTGAATTAGTTTAAACATCATGTTTATCGTGTAATCATTATAAATTGTATGTATACTTACAAAATGTATGTAAGTTGTTCCTTAAAGTATAATTAAAGTACGTGCCGATTGAAGCTATGGTCAGTAAAATATTTTTTTTTAAACAAATTTTGATAAATTCTCAATCTGTAATGTTTTTCTGTGTAGTTCTTGGAAATTATGATGGTATTTTTTTTATTTTGATACCAAAATAATTACATTGTGATTATTACATAACAGCATATTACTGATAAATTTTTATTTCAAAAAAAAAAATCATTTATTTTGTGTAACATTGTGTCATTGTGTAACATTAAATTGTGTATGATCATTTTATGTAACATTAGATCTGAAATGTATGTATTGGTTTTAATATAAAATCAATTTTTTTTCTCCTTTCAAATAATTCAAAATTTTATCTTATTCTATGTAATAGCTCAGATTATTAAATAGTTATGTAATAGTTAGTGTACAATCTCAAAATAATAATAGTTATCTATTACTCAAAGCACACGGTGCACGGTGAGCAATCAATATTGGAATTTTTTTGTTACTATCAATTCTTGGTCATATTTCTTGTATTTCAGTCGTACGATGTAAGAAAAAACATATTAGTTATATCTTTAGAATAACATACTTTTTAAAAAATTGCTCAGGAAACTACTTTTATTTATCGTTAACTTTGTAAACAGAAAATGGAATTTTATATTAAGTCATGAATTAATTACAAAAATATAATAATTAAATTAAATAATTTTGCATTTGTTCACTTTCCGTTCTTTTTAATAATATTATAGTGTACACTACAAATTTTAACGAAATTTCTGTATTGAGTTCATACATGATTTTTAAAGTTTTTCATAAAAAAAAAAACATTGTAATTTTTTTCTTTCAAAAAAAAAGGGGGAAGGTGTAGTGTACGCACGCACACCTCCTTAACTTACTCTCATATATAACTAATCTTAACGCTATTAGTACTCAGTATTAAACTACACTTTGATCGGCAAACACTCTTTTATTGATATACCTGGTCACCACCTTTACAATATAAACACATTCGCCATCAAACGGGATCCTGCAAAAAACGGGATCCTGCAAAAAACTGGACTGCCCGTGTGAAAGCGCTGTTAGTGGTAATAGTCTTACCATCAACCGAGCCAAGGCGGAAATCGAACCGACGACCTCCGGGTTTTATGCCCGAGCGGCTTAGCCACTGTTCCAAGGAGGCGACCAATATATTATATTATCATGTATGTTATGAATTGTTTCAGTTGGCAGACGCCCATCAAAGCGTAGAGTTGAGGGTAGCAGTAATGGGCGCCAACGAAGCTGGAAAGTCCACCCTTATTGGAGTACTAACTCAAGGTAAAGAAACATTTAAAATTAAATATTTCTCTCGCGTCTCGATGGTCTAGTGATTTAAGTGCCGGACCGTGGTTTCGGAGTCCGGGGTTCAATTTCCGGGTGGACGGGAAAAGCAAAACTGGTGTCGCTTTTTTGACTCAGCTCGGATTTGTGTATTTGGCAAGTGTGGCGATTAACTCTTTGACAGCCGGCCATTTTAAAACATTATCGTACTACCCTAACCCAGTACGTCATCGGCTGTCAAAGTGTTAAGTCAGTGCGGTTTATTCCCACGGCTTTATACAATGTTTGTTACAGGTGAACTTGATAATGGAAGAGGGAGCGCACGTTTGAACATGTTCAGACATCTCCACGAGGTGAAGAGTGGGAGAACGTCCTCCCTTAGCCACGAGATATTGGGGTTCGATGCGCAGGTGAGATTTTAACAAAAAAAAGTAAAAATTGTAATTATCACATACATTGATCCGACCCCAAAGTTATTGCATAGAAGAATGCTTTTCGGTGAGGTGGAAACCTATCCCCCATCCATTTCCGCAACAGAATTTAGCAAGGTAGATGCTGGAAACCCGTCCCCCCTCATCCTATGTCGGAGACAAGACTTAGTCTAACAGCAGGCTAGCAGGACTTTCTTTGGGGTCAGATCAATTTACTCGTACGTAATGTTGTCTAATATTTATTGGTACTATCAGATTCAAATGCTATTAGGATAATAACTTTTGTAATTGAGTGACAAATGACGTCAACTGCGCTTTGTTTGTCCGTAACCGTAGCAACGCAAAATAATATTTGTGCCGGTGGCGGCGTCGCTACTGTCGTTTTAGTACTGTGAGGCTTCATGTAGACGACGCCGGAACCGGACCGGCGCCGGACCGAAACCGCGTGCGCATCCATTTCAGAACTAAAATCAGCATCAAAATAGAACACGCGGTTTCAGTCCGGCGCAGGCACGGTTTTCATAACAATATGCGCTCCGGCGCCGGTCCGGTTCCGGCGTCGTCTACATGAAGCCTTATTAAATATCGTTTTTGTATTGCAAAAACTGACATTTCACGTAGTTCCAATTTTGGCCACCGGAACAGATAAGTTTGTCAGTCTATATGTGTTTGTGTAAGTCATCGTTGACGTAATTTTTCGCTCAATTCCAAAAGGAATTATCCTATTAGCATTTGAATCTGATAGTACTAACAAATAAGGCTGAAGTTGTCTGAACAAATAAAAAAATTAAATAACCTTTGCAGGGCAACGTGGTGAACTACGGATGCTCGGAGCTGATGACAGCGGAAAGGATCGGCGAGCGGTCCGCGAAGCTGGTCTCATTCCTCGACCTGGCGGGGCACAGCAAGTACCAGCGCACCACGCTGCACGGGCTGTCCGGGTACTGCCCGCACCAGGCCATGCTTGTGGTGAGTGTGGCGAGCGTGGTGAGCGTGTCGCGAAGCTGGCGGGGCACAGCAAGTACCAGCGCACCACGCTGCACGGGCTGTCCGGGTACTGCCCGCACCAGGCCATGCTTGTGGTGAGTGTGGCGAGCGTGGTGAGCGTGTCGCGAAGCTGGCGGGGCACAGCAAGTACCAGCGCACCACGCTGCACGGGCTGTCCGGGTACTGCCCGCACCAGGCCATGCTTGTGGTGAGTGTGGCGAGCGTGGTGAGCGTGTCGCGAAGCTGGCGGGGCACAGCAAGTACCAGCGCACCACGCTGCACGGGCTGTCCGGGTACTGCCCGCACCAGGCCATGCTTGTGGTGAGTGTGGCGAGCGTGGTGAGCGTGTCGCGAAGCTGGCGGGGCACAGCAAGTACCAGCGCACCACGCTGCACGGGCTGTCCGGGTACTGCCCGCACCAGGCCATGCTTGTGGTGAGTGTGGCGAGCGTGGTGAGCGTGTCGCGAAGCTGGCGGGGCACAGCAAGTACCAGCGCACCACGCTGCACGGGCTGTCCGGGTACTGCCCGCACCAGGCCATGCTTGTGGTGAGTGTGGCGAGCGTGGTGAGCGTGTCGCGAAGCTGGCGGGGCACAGCAAGTACCAGCGCACCACGCTGCACGGGCTGTCCGGGTACTGCCCGCACCAGGCCATGCTTGTGGTGAGTGTGGCGAGCGTGGTGAGCGTGTCGCGAAGCTGGCGGGGCACAGCAAGTACCAGCGCACCACGCTGCACGGGCTGTCCGGGTACTGCCCGCACCAGGCCATGCTTGTGGTGAGTGTGGCGAGCGTGGTGAGCGTGTCGCGAAGCTGGCGGGGCACAGCAAGTACCAGCGCACCACGCTGCACGGGCTGTCCGGGTACTGCCCGCACCAGGCCATGCTTGTGGTGAGTGTGGCGAGCGTGGTGAGCGTGTCGCGAAGCTGGCGGGGCACAGCAAGTACCAGCGCACCACGCTGCACGGGCTGTCCGGGTACTGCCCGCACCAGGCCATGCTTGTGGTGAGTGTGGCGAGCGTGGTGAGCGTGTCGCGAAGCTGGCGGGGCACAGCAAGTACCAGCGCACCACGCTGCACGGGCTGTCCGGGTACTGCCCGCACCAGGCCATGCTTGTGGTGAGTGTGGCGAGCGTGGTGAGCGTGTCGCGAAGCTGGCGGGGCACAGCAAGTACCAGCGCACCACGCTGCACGGGCTGTCCGGGTACTGCCCGCACCAGGCCATGCTTGTGGTGAGTGTGGCGAGCGTGGTGAGCGTGTCGCGAAGCTGGCGGGGCACAGCAAGTACCAGCGCACCACGCTGCACGGGCTGTCCGGGTACTGCCCGCACCAGGCCATGCTTGTGGTGAGTGTGGCGAGCGTGGTGAGCGTGTCGCGAAGCTATGCACCACCACCATTTTTTTAATTTTTTTTATATCTCATCACTTGGCAGACAGAAACGCAGCCCACCTGATGGTAAGCGGCCACTGCGGCCTATTCCATTGAGGGACGCTTCACCTGAAAGCGTCGCTCAATGTGCTGCCAGACTGTAGGCTCATCTGATCTTCGAGCCTCTGACTTTAAGGCTGCGTCCCCAGTAGGCAAACTGTTAGCGGCAGACTGAGTTTGCGGCCTATCGATTTAGTGTGGATTTAGTACACCTTTCCATATATTAGAAACTAGCGGGCGCCCGCGGTTTCACCCGCGTGGTTCCCGTTCCCGTGGGAATATCGAGATATCCTTTCTTAGCGGATGCCTACGTCATAACATCTATCTGCATGCCAAATTTCAGCCCGATCCGTCCAGTGGTTTGGGCTGTGCGTCAGTCTATCTATGTCAGTCAGTCAGTCACCTTTGAATTTTATATATATAGATGGAGTGTCCACAGTTTGCGCGTAACGCTGCAAACTGCATACAGTGAACGCAAAACACGCCTTTTTAGAATATAATACTCATGTCACATTTCCCGTATGTCCCAGATATCAGCGACCGCCGGCATCACCCGCATAACAGAGGAACACTTAGGCCTACTTCTGGCCTTAGGCCTGCCGTTCTTCGTGGTGGTGTCCAAGTGTGACATCGCCGCTGCTGCCCTCCCGCCGCTGCTGCAGCGTCTGGCCGAAGTGCTGGCCGCCGCTAACAAGGTAGGTCACCCATCCAATTACACCATGTCCAAAGTTACTGTACTAAAAAAAGTGAATGAATGAATGAACGACTAAAAGAATGAATAAATGAAAGAACGAGTGAGTAAATGAATGAAAGAGTTAAAAATGAACCTGTGAACGAATGAATGACGAAGTGAATGAATGACTGAAAGAGCGAATGAATGAATGAACGGGTGAATGAATCTACACCTTTACAGTCCATCAAATCTAAGAGGTCTGGGGAGGTCCAGAGGTAAATTTCTAAATAAATAATTGTATTAATAAGAACTGATGTTGTTTTCTTGAGTTTTATTCCTTTAGCGTAAGGTATATTTTTCTTTGCATAAATGAACTGTCAAACGGTACTTCTTAGATTTGATAGAATTTAGTTCATAAACGTTGTCGTCTCTTTACATTGGCATAACACATCAAAGAATTAACTAGTTCAGTCGGCAGCAGACTAACCTACATATAAGTACTGCTATCGTAATACGTCAATGTCTCCGAAATAAACACTATGCCATGAACATTAAGCTAAAAAATTGGTTGTAGGAATTTGACACCATTAGTAAAACTTTGACTGCCTCCGTGAATCAGTGGCTATGCCGTTCGGGTATAAAACCCGGAGGTCGTGGGTTCGATTCCCGCCTAAGGGTCTGGTTGGTGCTAGGACTTTTTAGAGTCCGACTGGCTGGCTAGCTACCATCCCCACAGGTGAAGTCTGCCGCTATAACAGCTCTGGCTGTGTTCCGGCAGTATTAATGTGGGAGCCAGTACACTTGAAATTAAAGGCTCGAAGATCAGATGAGCCTACAGTCTGGCAGCACATTAAGCGACGCTTCCGGATTAAGTGTCCCTCAATGGAATAGGCAGCAGTGGCCGCTTACCATCAGGTGGGCTGCGTGTCTGTCTGTCAACTGATGTGGTATATAAAAAAAACGCCTTCCTATCTCTTATTCTCTCCTCCTACAGAAACCTCTCCTGATAACGGACGAGAACCTCGCGAGAAACTGCGTGGCTCCCCAGAAGCTGATCCTGGATACCATAGACACCATAGACAAGCCAGACGGAGGGGATAACATAGAGAAGACGGAAGAGGAGTGAGTGGATTTGTTTATTTTGGGCGGTTGAGGGCATTGAAGAGATGGCGCTGCCGTAGCGTTAATCAATACTAGAAGAAATTCAACGGGTCCGCTAAGGTCTCGGTAGCATAGTTGGTAGTGCACTCGCCCGGACAGCGAGGGACGTGGGTTCGAGTCCCGCCTGATACCTGGACAAATTGAATTTTTTCTAATATATTTGTATTAATATCGCCATTAAGCAGGCAATATGCTTTAAAAAAAATTATAAAAAAACTAACTTATTCTATTCATTATTGTTATTTTAGGTCGTCAATGCAGCAAATCCCAGTGTTCCCAGTGTCTTGCGTACGTGGAAGTGGACTGAACGCACTGCACGCGTATCTACTGGCGCTACAGCCGCCCACTGAGAAACGGAACTCCGATGACGTGAGTACTATTACGTTAGTGTTAAGTGTGGAAGAGTCATGTCGCCTGATCTCTCTTCGGTCGTGTCATCTATCTATCTATATCTATAAAACTCAAAGGTGACTGACTGACTGACTGACTGACATAGATATCTATCAACGCACAGCCCAAACCACTGGACGGATCGGGCTGAAATTTGGAATGCAGGTAGATGTTATGACGTAGGCATCCGCTAAGAAAGGATTTTGATCAATTCCCACGGGAACGGGAAACACGGGGGTGAAACCGCGGGCGCCCGCTAGTTGTGTTATAAGAGTGAGGGAATAGGGAGTGTACAGGTACCGGCAAACTTCTTGAATATCGGGTGGGGATTGCGCAGAACACTAATTTTGACACACCTGCGCGCTATTGGTCTGAAGCATACCTCGGACCAATAGCGCGCGCGGGCGTTCGGGAGATTCGCGCGTGCTATTATTGGTCACGCGCAAGTGCACATGCGCGAACTTTCCCCCTCTCCGACGACCGATGTTCAACAAGTTTGCCGGTACCTGTACCTGTGCTTGCGCACTCAGTTGTGCACTATAATTATACCCTGCATACAATGACGTTCAATATACAACTAGACTCCCATTCACGCTCAAATATTGTCCGAAGCAAAAGTCTGCCCACGCAACTATTGGGCAGAGTTTCCGTTTAGTTGTATACAATTGACATTAAACACTAACTGCCACGAGATAAGGTGTTAAATTGAACGAATGTGTTAATGTCATCTGTGTCAACGCCGCTCGGACGTTTTTTGAAGAATTTTTCTTAGGGATTGGGTGTCTAGTTGTATATTGAAAGTCATTGTCTGCATAGTTGGTTGATCGTAAAGATATTCTTATGTTTCAAAAATATAAGTCACGAGCCATTTGGTGTAATGGTCGAGAAGTCGGCTATTACACCAGAGGTCGCGGGTTCGATCCCCGCACGGTACCAACATTTGTGTGCATGAACATGTCTATTTGTATCGGTCTGGGTGTTTCTGTGTATAATATGTATGTATTTACAAAAAAAAGTATATAAGTAATGTTTATCCGTTGTCTGGCACCCATAGCACAAGCTAATGCTTAGTTTGGGGCTAGATGGCGCTGTGTGAATAATGTCCAGAGATATTTATTTATTTATAAGTAAGTTTATAGAAACAAAACATTTCACCATGTTTACCTATATTTATTGTCGAATCCACAACATAAGTTATTACTACGTATGTTTGCAGGAAAGCTGTGAGTTCCAAATCGACGAGATCTTCCACGTGGGGGACTCCGCGGGGCCCGTGGTGGGGGGACTCATGACGAGGGGACAGCTGTATGAGGGAGATACCCTCATCATAGGTAAGTGAGCACCTATATTGTCTTACCAAAACCACAAAAAACTTTGTTAATATGCGGTAGAGATACCGCGCGTACGACGTTCATTTGTAACATTATAGATTTGAATTTGAATTGATGTTACAAGTTTTATCAAGATATTACACACTGTATAATTACAAGGAGCGCATTGTCATGTTCGGTTCTCATCCTTCGCTGATATATATTGGTTTTTCTTAGTTTTTCTCGCTCTCTGATGTAATCATGGTTGGCAATTTATTATCAAGATAATTATTTTCTCTGATAATTATCTGATAATTGGACGTAGTTAAGCAGAAAGGACTCAATCCACACAAAGTCACTTTTGAGTTATGAGCGTTTAAAGTTCTAGCTGTTATTTGACTGAGATAAAGTATGTTTTTGTTTAATTTTTTTCTTTTAAGTTTTAAAGTAAAGGGTATATCGTCGGCTTATTGCAAGAAGTCATTAACTACAAAAAATCATTAACTGCGATATTGACATGGTTGGATGGACCAAAAGTAGCTCTTTATTATGCAAAAATCACTAAATTTCTATCTGCCATATTTTCGTAGATAAAATGTTGTTAAAAATTGTTAAATGCATTTCGAAGATTTTTATCGCAATATAATCATTATTTTCCTTTAGTGAATTTTGGAAAGAGAACATTGTGCGAATGGTTAACAGTTAGTGATTTTTGACAAAATGAAGCATGTTAATATATGGCAGCAATACTCCATGCAGGAACGAACTTGAGCTCTGTAGAGGTTTAGAAGCTGTTCCGCAGTGAAGAAACGCCTTACTTTGGAAAGGATTCCGAGCTTTTGAGAGGCAGATGCTGCTACAGACTCCATGTACCCAAAGTTTAGGTTGGAAGATAATTCCATACCAAGGAGATGTAGTCGGTCAGATAGAGGGACAGATACGCCACGGAAAGAGGGAGTCAACTTAAATGCGCTCTTTTTGGTGGGGTTAAAGCTGACCTCAACTTAAATGCGCTCTTTTTGGTGGGGTTAAAGCTGATCTGAAGTCTCAATTTCACCGCTACCTGTAAGTGTACGTGCATTGGACAAGTATCTCTCAACTACCGTGCTATCGTCAGCATACCCCAGAATTTCGGGAGCAGCCAACAGAATCATTAATGTATAGCAGAAAGAGTGTAGCCGCGAGTACAGATCCCTGAGGGACGCCAGCATTAATTTCAGGCGTGTCGGAGGTAAACCCATCAACAACTACTCTGATGGGACGTCCAGTCAGAAAATCTTCGATTCAAGCACAACCTGCAGCGGGGATCCCACAAGAGGGAAGCTTGCCAATAAGGGCATCGTGCCAGACCTTGTCAAAAGCCTTTGATATGTCAAAGGACACAGCAATGGTCTCACCATCAACCAGCAACCAAACAATCGAAAATTTGGAGTCTTCAAGGTCACGGAGACGTCGATTAGGTACAGATGTTGTCTCGCAAAATACACACAGACCCCAGCACGCGGCTAGAATTTGTGCTCCAGAATGAATCCTGGGTAGTGCAAGTAGGCCGCGTCAGCTGGACATCCGATTTGCGTCTCCGTTAGTACCAACATGAGGCTGGGCGGTTTCGAGATGATGGTAAACTGAATCGAGATTGGATTGCAGTCCTCTGAATTTGATCTTCCTAGATTATCACTTTATAATTTGGCTGTTGACATTAGTAAGAAGTCATTACTTTTTAATTTGTTTTAAATTGAGGTTTTGGCAAAAGACACTAATTACATATTTTGATTTTTTTTAAAAGTTGTAAGGTATATTTCGATGTGTCGATATTTAAAACAGATAAATAAATTTAAGATCTATAAGTAAGTATTTTTATTTTGACTGTACCTTTTATACTTTATAAATAATAGCTATTTTTATTTCCAAACTTCATTAAGCCATTTCTCAAAATCACGATAATGCTAATTAATGAGTTCTTGCAATAAGCCGACGATATTTCCTTTGTCCATTAATTAAAGAAACATGTTTTATATATATTTCGAGATAATTAAGTAAAATGTGGGTTGAGTCCTTACTATTAAACTTAAATGTGAAAGGACAGGTAATTTTTTTTTATTTCTCAGAATGGACCCAAACATACCCTTCGATTGGAAATTTAGTTATTATTAAGAAACCAAATAATAAAACCTTTAAAAAATCGTTATTTATTGTTCTTAAACATTACGGTAGCCAATTTGCGTGATAGGAAAAAAAAAGCAATCCATTTCCTTTATTTTCATCTATGTCAAAGTCAAGAGTTGGCCCGTATCTAGAGATGGGCGCGGGAAAAAACCCGTTTGTTTTTCCCAAATGCAGGGTTTTTTTCAATTTATGTTACTTTTCTAATAAAAGGCAGTAATTTTAAAGGTTTCTGGTGAATTTGATTACAAAGGTAAAGGGATCCGATGTTTCTCCTAACAGATACGTCTATGGGCGGTGGGTTTAAACCAAGCTGGGCAATATGACCAAGGAGGATGCCGATTAAATTTATTATATAAATTCACCATCCATGCAATTCAAAAATTCTTCGAATGGCTGTATCTATCGTCTATCTATATATAAAAAAGGAAACTGACTGACTGAATGACTGACTGACTAAATGAATAACTGACTGACTGAAAATCAACGCCCAGCCCGAACTACAAGACCTAGGAACTTGATTTCTTTTACAGGGACTCTTTAAAAAGGATTTTGAAATTAAAATTTGGGATTTTGTGCAGGGGTTCTTTATAATGTGTAAGTTCCCACTATGAAAAGTTTCTTGAATATTTCATCCCCCAAGGCGCTAATATTATGACCTTGAAGTTTTGTACTGGGGCTATCTTTAGTGTTAGTTCCGACTGTATCTGTTCCTTGTAAGTAAAGTAATATACGATGATTTCTGCCACAGGTGTCACAGTGACATTTCTAGGCACGTGTCAAATTTTCGATATTTAAGTAATCGATTCTTCATCGAATTACACTGCAAATTTTACGGACTACCTTTAAGAAATTATTCTTTTTTCGAATCGCATTTATATGATCAGATTTGTCTAATCAACGACTTACTTTTATTCAAATTGATTGACATATGATTATATAATTAATAATTTTACCGATATGTTAGAACCTTCAGAATCGTTTATTACGTGTAAGCAAAAGATTTCAGCAATAGACATCCCTAAGTAAGCGGGGCCAGCCAATTATGAACGTTATTTCTCTGCATACATTAAATTTGATAGTCAAAAATTGTGAAACTTTACTCCTGTCAAACCGATGACAGCTTTCAGAGGAATCATGCTAGATTTTACAAGGTATTAGAAGGGGTTTTAAATATTTCACTCCCCAAAGCGGTTAAAAAGGAGTTTAAAATTCTGAACTTTTCTATAGTGTTAGTTCCGACTAAGAAGGGGTTTATGGAAGATGCCGACGAACTGAAATATTTTAAAACGCTTTCTTAGTGGGAACTTACACATTATAAAGAAACCCTGCACAAATTTCAAGTTTTAATTTTAATCCCTTTTGTAACCCCCCTGGGGGGTTTATTTTGATTTCAAACTGACACCGAACTAAAAATGAATGCTCAAATTTGAAGACTGTAAGTCGTCGGTCAGTTTCGTCTAGTCTATACAGTTGCCAGTCATGTATAGACTAGACGTCCATCCGCGGCTTCGCTCGCGTTGACTATACCCTATAAAACCCCCTTGGGAGGTAGCTTCCATAAACCCCATTAGTAGAACTTACACATTATGAAGCACTCCTGTAAAAAACTTAAAGTTCAAAATGTTCACCCCCTTTTTATCCCCCTCGGGGGTTGAAATATTCAAAAAACCTTTCTTACAATTGGGAACTTACGCATTATAAAGAATTTGGTACAGAAAATTTTAATTGTAGATACTTTTTCAGCCCACTTGGAGGGTAGATTATCTAAAACCCCTTTTTATTTGAAACTGACACCAGACCAAAAATCTACTTCTTAAATTTTAAGCCTGCAACTTTTAAAATGGCAAAGTTTCATACAAACTTCCAACCCCCTTTTTACCCCCTTGGGGGGTAAATTTCCAAAACCTCTTCTTAGTGGGAACTAACGCATTATAAAGAATTCCTGTACAAAATTTCAAGTTCCTAGGTATTGTAGTTTGAGCTGGGCGTTGAATGTCAGTCAGTCAGTCATTCATTCAGTCAGTTAGTCATTCAGATTTCTCTTTTAAATAGTTATAGATTATTTGTTATATTTTACGAGTAAAATAAATGCTGTTTTGGGACATTTGTTGGGTGTAAATGGACGTTTATTGGGCATTTACTCAATACGTCCATACATGCCCAGGCAACAAATCATCTTTACATACATCCCATTACTTACCAGAGTTGCTAAACGTAACGTACTACTCGTGCCATTCACCATTACTATAACATTGTTTTTATCGTTTGATTAAACAAATTCATTCAATAAAACGAAAAAACCCGCATAAAAACCCGATTGGGAAAATTTCCGGGTTTTTTTTCCCAAGAATGGGAAAAAACTAGGTTGAATGCCCATCTCTATCTATTTCTTACTAATGACCACAGAACACTATACTAGCTAACGACTCAACCCACAGAACACACATACCACAATGGACTCAATCTGCCTGAGTCCATTTGGTTATTTCAATTAAATGCGCAGTTCACCTTAATTAGTTTTTTCTGAAATATCTCATGTGTTTTGAGTCGTTTCTGTAAAACAAAAAAATATATTTTGTTTCAGTAAACTTAAAACACAGAAATGACCTAACCTGTTTGAGTCGTTTTAGTAATTTGATGATTAAGCATATACTTATAGATTATACATTTCTCAAAAACAACTTAAGTGGGTTGAATCCATTCAGCAAAAATATTTTGTGTGCTCTTCATACTGTGGGTTGAGTCGGGGGTCAAAAATATCTAGTTTCTGTGTACATTTTGAAAATGGGGGTTTTACTATCATATAGATTCGACTATCAGGAGTACGATGGCATGCTTAACTCAATTTTGGCCAAAGTGTGGTTTGAGTCCTTTCTGCTTAACTACGTCCAATTATCCGATAATTATCTGATAATTATCCGATAATTATCCAACTCACATATCAAATATAATAACATTATTTAAATTAAAGGTATTTTTGTTTTTTACCACTATTTTTAGTTTTAATGCAGTCAAACTTTGACCTTATTATAATAATATTTAAGTGTATATCCAAAAAAAGGCTGAAACGTGCACCAAAATAAACCAAAGGCACACCAAAGGTAAGGATAGGTTAGCAATTAAATGTTTTTGGTGCACGTTTCAGTCTTTTTTGGTGTACGGTTAAATACAAGCGTTATTATATTATTATTGTTCTCACAGGACCGTTCGAAACGGGCGAATTCAAGGAGATATCAGTCCGCACCATCTACCGCAACAGAGCGAGGTGCTTCGGCGTGAGAGCAGGACGCGCGGCCAGCCTCGGCCTCTCCGCGCCTGGGAAGGTTGCGGGTTCCGATCCCGGTCAGTACAATTGAAGTTTGAACAAACTATTTATATTTTATTCTTTTCTTCAAAAAATAATAGTCGTACGCCATAATTTTTTTTTCTCATCTGTTATTTTCTTACTGTTTTGTCTACTTATATGTTCCTTTTTAAGCTCTTATAACATTCCTTTTCGAGCCACTTGGTAGATTGGTCGTAGAGATGGGCGTTTTCGATTTTCAACGCAAACCGATATTTATCTTATTTCAGATTTCAATGTATCGTTATTAATAATATTCGTTTTGATATATCGGACGCATGCCTAGAAGTCATCTATTACACCAGAAGTCGCGGGTTTGATTCCCGCACGGTACAAACATTTGTGTGCATGAACATGTCTGTTTGTATCGGTCTGGGTGTTTCTATGTATAATATTTATATATTTACAAAAAAAAATATAAGTAATGTTTATCCGTTGTCTGGCACCCATAGCACAAGCTAATGCTTAGTTTGGGGCTAGATGGCGCTGTGAGAACAATGTCCAGAGAGATATTATTTATTATTATTTATGACCCCAGCGGCTGGGTCGTGGCCGCTGCGGCCGGGCATGGTGCTGCTGGCGCGGCCGGCGGGCCGGCCGGAGAGGACCAGGTTCGGTGCCTGCCCGCCTGGCCGGTGCAAAATGAGAACTGAGGTGAGTGGACCCTTACATCTGTAACTAATATTGTAATGTGTGTCTACAGTTTGTGGGATGAGTGCGAACTTATTGTGAGGGAAAGTTAATGTACGAAACAAACCCAATGATAGTTGTTCTAACACTGTCTTTAATTCACGTAAAATTGTATATGTATATAATTTGATGTATAGGCAAAATGCGAAGGCTATTTGTGTGCGTAAATAACTTACAATAATATAATAACGTGACCTAAATTAGCGAGTCATTGACATCAGATTTACCACTGTGCGGTAACCCGTACAAAGATAAGCAATTAAATGAAAATAATTACATAACACATGTAAATAAAGTAAAGTGCAAATGTAAAATAAAGTATAAAAACAATACAAATGTAAATGTAAAAAATGTATAAATTAAATATTTCACACTATCACTGCACTACACTTGGGATAGGCATGTCCAGTCGCACTGATCGCGGTCGGGCCCTCGGAGGTGATGCTGCTCCCTGGTCTCCGCTTGCGACTGCCTCCATAGGGATTGAGATCGCCGGGGTACTCTCATTAGCCAAGTCATGAGTGCCCTTGTTTCTACGCCATCGTGTGAATAAATAAGCGCATCCCGCGATGATGATAAGTCCCAGTATAAGGTATAGTACTGAGTATTGATGCACATCGTGTATGCTGAGTGGTGCGCTTTCTTGTTCTTTGATGTTTGTAATCTGAGTTTTCATATCGCGCCACTCATCTTCGTGATCTTCAGGTGTATATTGTTCGAAGGTCGATGTGTTTAAAATGGTGTTCAGTATAGAGGTCTCTGACAGTATCTGTATGCTCTTTTGTACTTGAACATGACTCAAGTAATTGTTATGACTGAGTATAGAGAAGGTGTCACTTTTGATAGTACAACCTTGGCCAATCTCTAAGAGACCATTTCCGGTTAGTGACTTCATTGTCATTCCAGTGTCGGTACAAAATATGCGGACGGAGCATCTCCCACAGCAAGAGAATAGCCACCTGTTATCGTGATGTAACTTGATCCACCTCTCGTGACATGACGCCTTCTTTGTATTACACATTGTGTTGTTATGAAGATTCAAGTTACAAATTGACTGTGATAATTGTAACTCATAAATCGGTTTATTTATAGAGCAAAGTAGTATGTTTGTTTGTGTGTGGATACAACTTTGCACATCTGTTTCTGTCAAAATAAGAAGCATGTCCTTTTGTAGATTGAAGGCAATATATGGGGCAATGAATTCCACGATGTATGATTGCTGGGGAAGGCTTATTACTTGATCAAGTTCAAAGGCTTCCTTATCAATGAGTGGAATCTTGATCTCAATAAGCAAGTATGATGAGCCAATATCGCCTCTAATCTTCATCAGCTTGTACAATTCCTTAAAGTCATGCTTGTCAGCTGGTAAGGTTAAGTCGTTTGGTATGTGGCTGTAAACAATGTTCATCTGCTCTTCCAGCTGCTCCGGTGGTAATAAATGTGCATCCATGTGACCATGCGCGAGGTCTGTCACGGTGTCAATTACACTCTCTTGCATGTTTCGAATATTGGAGATGATGATCATAGCCGACATTGATGATGATAAGATATGCAACTCGTCGTTTGTTTGTGATTGCATTCTATTGATCCCAAGTGTCACATTTTGAAGATACTTCTGTACCATCCCAAACTGCTTGTTCATAATGGCTTCGTTTCTTTGTAGAATGTTGTATTGAGCTTCAATGACACTGGTCTGGTTTTTCAATAGAAGCTGCAGGTGATTCTCATTCATAGAGATCTTCTCAATGTCCTTTTCATATTTCTTTGCGAAACGTTCATCCAAGACGCCAAATAATGAATTGGCTAAGTAGCCCACACCGTCTAATAATCCTCGTTTCTCTCTTCGATGAGTTTGACCCTTAAGTATGCGGTTGTAATGTTCAATTTCCGATAATTCATGTTGCATTTGATATATGATACTCCTGGAGGCCTACCATGAACTTTTAGTTAGCGATTCATTTCCGATGCAATTCATTTTAGGAACCCAAACTGAATCGCTAAAATTCGTACCATGAAGTGCCTTTAGCTGACTCGCATTTGCATCGCTCACGGAGGAATGAACGAACGAAATTTGTCTGTGGTCCGTGTGAGAAAGAGATAACGCTATACACTGTTGCATAAGTTAGTCTCTTTTACTCGTCTGGATTGCAAAGCTAGCTGTCAAATTAAACATGACATGAGTCAATCATGATTTGACAAATGGCTGACAGTACTTGAAAACTGCTGAGAGAAAATTACGTGTTTATAATATTGGAATTTAAAAGTCTTAGAAATTGCTTTTTTGCAGTAACACCTAAGAAACACTAAATACTTAACGGAAATACTTAAATTACGTATATTTTGACCATTTACTTTAAGTAAATAACAAAACGATTCAGTTTACGCTAAGAAATAGCAACTTTTTTTGAAACGCTTACTTTGACAGTTAAACGATTCAGTTTAGGTTGAAATGTCACGTCATGGTACGAAAAATGAATGAATGAAAACAGTTTGCGATCCAATTGCCGACTTGATTTGGCGTCGCCCAAACTGAATCGCTATAAAGCTCGTGGTATGAAATTGCGAGGCAGTTTATTTTAGGTCGTCAATTGAATCGCAATAAGAGTTCATGGTAGGCCCCCTGTATTGTGTTGGAAGCGTGTTAGTATGTAAGTACTCTTCTAAGTGACTCACATACTTCTGCACGTGACGTAATGCAGACCAGTAGGTACTCATATTATAGTAAACAATTAAGTTCCATTCGTCTCGAATAAGATTCATGTCGTACATCTTATCGAAATAAATGTTTTGATTGTCACTAAGGGTCGAAATGTTGTATGAGCATTGTGCAGGTGTGAGAAGAATCATAAACATCATCATAGCCATAGAAATAAACGTTCCCAAAGGCTTTCTCGTCGCGCGCCTTGGCCGTTGTTGGCTTGATTGTATGTCAGCTGTTGTGACGTCACCGCGTGAACTTGATTGCGCGTCATCATTTGCGCTTTGTGACGTTTCTTCGTTCACAGGTAATAATGACAACTTGATAATTGGTCGTTTAAATACCCCATTCTTGGTTTTAACGGACACCACACGTACGTATCCGTCTTTACCAGGGTGAACATCGATGACTCGAGCCATCGCCCACTTGCCCGGGGGCAAATTTTCATCTTTGATTAGGACAATGTCGTCGATTTCTATATTCTTCGAAGGTGTTCTCCATTTAGAACGAACTTGAAGCTGTTGTAAGTAGTCAGATGACCACTTCTTCCAGAACTGTTTGTTCATGGCCTGGATCATCTGCCATCTAGTGGTCAATTTCATATAGTCAGGGTCTGATTGTGGTCTAGATATCAGTGATCCTCCAACTAAGAAGTGGCCCGGTGATAGGTATTCATCTTCTGGGCTTTCAGTCAATGGCAGTAATGGCCGTGAGTTGAGACAGGCCTCAATCTGATGAAGTAATGTGATGAACTCTTCGTACGTGAGTTTCTGTTCACCTATCACCCGTCGTAGGTGGTGCTTCAAGCTTCTGACAGCCCTCTCCCACAGCCCACCTGCTGAGGGGTAAGCGGGGGCATTAAAATGCCACTGTATGTTGTAGTCATTGATCTTGGTCAGTAGCTCTTTGTCTATTGTTTGAAGAATCTGTTTGTATTCTTTCTTCAATTCCTTATTTGCTCCAATGAAGTTTGTTCCCTGGTCACTGTACATGTGACTAGGTACTCCTCTTCTAGCGCAAAAACGTCGAAATGCAGCTAGGAATCCAGGAGTGCTGAGATCAGACACCAGTTCTAGATGGACGGCCTTTGTTGCCAGGCAGACGAATACTGCGACGTAACCTTTGTGTGTTCGCACGCCACGTCCCTTGTTTGCTCTTATGTCAAAGTGACCGGTGAAATCGACTCCAGTATGAGTGAAAGGGCGTGAGGGAGTGACTCGCGGCTGTGGTAGGTCAGCCATAAGCTGTGTCCTTTTCTCGTCTTTAAAACGTCTGCATGTCACACATTTGCGCAGTTCTCTCTTCACAGTACGGAGCCCACTGAGTATCCAGTATTTCTCACGAATGTATGTTAATGTTAAACTCGGTCCGCCGTGTAACGTGGCGGCGTGAGCTTGTTTGATGATAAGCTCAGTGAGTTTGCTGTGACTTGACAGTATGATAGGATGCTTGGCTGATTGACTTAGTAATGAATTGTTCAATCTTCCTCCAACCTTCAGCAGTCCATCGGTGGTGTCGATAAAGGGATTGAGGCTCAACAATTTACTGCTTTTTTTCAAATGACCCTGGTTTTGAAGCTGGTATATGTCATCTTCAAATTCAAGTGATTGATCAGTCTTTATAATTAAATTCAGGGCATGTTGAATTTCCGCCGTTGATAGGTAATTTTGTTGAGGTATTTGTTTATTTCGCAACCACTGCGTGAAACGTGATAGCCAGGCGATTGTTGTTGTCATGCGCCGTGTCGAGCTGCATTCATGTAGTAGCCGAATAACTAAATCATTTTTATAAGATAAGGCTGCATTCACACTGGTCTTCTTCGTTTCTAATGCCGGTGGTTCGTATGTATCATCTTTGATTATTTCCGGATTAAATGTAGGCAACCATTCTGGACCTTGCCACCACAAAGAATGTTCTGACAATTGCTGCGATGTCAACCCTCTTGTAGCGCAATCTGCTGCATTTTCTTCAGACCTGACATGGTGCCATGATGATGATGGTATTGTTGTAAGTATCGTGCCAACTCTATTTGCTACGAACTGTTTCCATCTGTTTATGTCCCCATGAAGCCAGCCAAGTACTACCATCGAGTCTGTCCAGGCGTAAATCTGTACATCTCTTGATAAAGTTTGTAAGACTTTCTTCATGAGTTGTGATAATAATGCAGCGCCGCACAGTTCGAGTTTAGGTAGCGACAGTTTGTTCTTCAGTGGTGCTAATTTTGTCTTTGCGGTCATAAGCGCCGATGTGAGCTCGCCCTTATCGTTTGTTGATATGAGGTAAACGGCACAGGCGTATGCCTTTTCAGACGCATCGCAAAAACCATGCACAATGTAATTGTTTTTATCTCCCATGTAGCGAGGGATCTTAAACTTCTCAATGTTTTGAAAATCATGTTTGATTTGGCTCCACTCATTCTTAAGGTTTTCGGTTAAACAGGTATCCCAATCAGCTGTTTCTTCAGACCATGTTCGTTGGAATAGAAGCTTTGCTCTAATGGTGAGTGGCGATAGCCATCCCAGCGGGTCAAACACCTTAGAGATGTGTGATAACAATTGTCGCTTTGTTAATGTAGTGTCAGTTGTTTCTTCTTGAAACATGTTACAAAAGGTAAACGTGTCTGAGGTGGGATTCCAACGTAGACCCAATGTCTTTCTGTTTTCAGAGCTCTTAAAGTCGAGTGGCGTGTCCAATTGGTCAGCTGATAAATCTTCGATCAGTTCTTTGGTGTTGCTAGACCATTTTCGTATGTTCATACCAGCGCCCTTCAATATTTCAATTATTTCTTGCTGTAGCTGTCTAGTGTCCGAAATTAGGTCACTGCCCTCTAGTAAATCGTCCATATAAAATGACGTCATCAGTGCAGCAGCAGCCAAAGGAAACTTGTGTGCGTTATCTACAGCTATCTGCTGCAAGGTACGCATTGCTAAGTATGGTGCTGCCTTTGTTCCATAGGTGACCGTCGTGAGTTGGTATTCTTTGATGGGATCCTCAGGCCTGCTTCTCCATATGATACGTTGTAAATGCTGGTCAGGTTCTCGAATGATTATCTGGCGGAACATCTTTTCAATGTCAGCTGTTATGACGTATCTGTGCTGACGCCATACTAAGATGAGATGCTGTAGATCCTTCTGTAGATTTGGACCTCTTTCCATTAAATCATTGAGACTGTATCCCGACGATGTTTTAGATGATGCGTTGAAGACAGTTCGCAGCTTTGTCGTAGTGGAATCAGTTTTCAGCACGCCGTGGTGAGGGAGATAGCATAAGGGTTCCCTGCGTTGTGTAACTTGAGACATGTGACCTTGTTGTTCGTATTCTCGCAAAAAATGTTTGTAGCTTTCGGAGAACTGGTCATTTTTTACCATCTTGTTTTCTAAGTTGTGAAATTGCGCAATTGCTTTCGATTTTGATTGACCCAAATATTGTTCGAATCCAGGTTTCATTGGTATGGCAACTTCGTATCTCCCAGATGGCAGACGCTTTGTTGTTGATTGATAATATTGCTCGCAGTACTGTTCATCTGGTGTAAGTTCACTGGTCGAGTCGTTAATATCTTCGAGCTCCCAGTACTGAGATATCTCCGACAGATTGTTGACTACCACGTGACATTTGAATGTTTTCACATTACCGGAGAGTATCCATCCCAATCTCGTCTGTTGCGCAATAGGTGCCATGTTCGGACCCTTGATTAGGCCACTCATGATGATGTCAGAGTACACGCTAGCGTCTAGCAGCAGATCAATAGGCTTTGAGATGTTGTACTCCGGGTCAGCCAATTGTATATGTTGTAGATGAGGCCACGATTGCTTATTGAACGACATGTTTGGCAGATTGTTAATGACGTGCTGGATGACTAATGCTTGTGTTGTAAAGTCATAGTCATGGTAAATTGATTGGCAGTCCAGCGTCACGATTCCTTTGCCATGTTTTGATCCACTGCCAATGCCGGAGACGGATGCATGGTACCGTTGTCGAGGCAATCCCAGCATCTGAGCAGCGTTTTCGGATATAAGGGATATTTGAGAGCCTTGATCTAGAAGGGCTCTCAAGGTGACATATGTGCCATCAGCAGCCTTGACCATGATAGATAAGGTAGTCAATAATATTTCCTCATCATCTGTAGCGACATGATTAACGCTATGTGGTTTATTATTGTGTCTTGATATTTGAGGCTTCTGTGTAATCGGAGCTGTAGGTAAGGGCGATGACCTGGCGGTCTCGATCGACTTGCTCGATGATTGTTGCATAAGGTTCACATTCGCATATGCTTCATGTAACATCGTGTTATGACTGTTTTGACAGACTCTGCATTTTTTCGTCGATGTGCACTGATTGTCATTGTGTGTGTAAAGACAATTCTGGCAAAAATTGTATTTTAGGACGGTCATTAGCCTTTCGTCCGGGGTCATTTTAATGAATTTTATGCACTTGTATATGTAGTGGTTATTGTTGCAAATAGGACAGTTTGTTGAGCATGTCGCAATTGCTTGAAATTCTCTGTTTGGGAATTTTCCATAGCGATGACTGCCTGTTTGTTGCAAATGCGGCTTGTATTGCTTGTTATTGACCGTCTTCTGTTGATGATAGGGTTTATTTGAAGATGCTGTATTCTCTTTTTCCTTTGTACTTATAGGCTCCCGCGCGTTAAACTTGCTTTCTAAGAAGTCCATAAATTCAGAGAGCGATGGTAAGTCACGTGGCGACTTGCGAGCTTCTTTATAATCACTGTACGTCTCAGCATCCAGCTTCTTTGCGATAAGATGAACTAGGATTGGACCCCACGAACTTGTGTCAATGCCAAGGTTCTGTATGGCGTGAATGCACTCCATTGAAGTGTCGTAGAGACGTCTTATCTCGTATGCCCAGAGGCGGATTATCCTAAAGGCAAAGTAGGCATGTGCCTAGGGGCGCGACGGTACAAGGGGGCGCGAGGGCAGAATTGTAAAATAAAAAAAATATATACAATATAACTTAAAATTAATTGCGCCAGTAAGTAAGCCACTTAGACCATAAAACCTTTTTTATTAACTATTTATATGAGAAAATAAATAAATGTCTTTACCCATATATTTGCTTACAACCTCAATTTGCTTCAATTTATAACAAAAGATAAATTTCACGGATGGGACAGACTAAAACTTACGCCTACAAACAACCTTGTCGATGGTACATGATCTCTGATTGAAGTTGGAAAGATACGACTGCAATGTTCGTCGCATTGACAGTGAGTATCGGACGTTCCTGCTCCTAAAATTGCGGGGACAAGAGTGCGGAGCAGGGGCGGGAGCTAAGCGGTCAGGTGCGAACGAATGCGCCAGACAATTCACGACGACGCGGCGACGTTCGTTTCCTTAATTTGCCGACCGAGAAAAAAATCCGGGACCTTCCGCGCTTACGGAAGACACCTAGACCACTATCTATACTATCGAGGTCGAATTAAGTAAGTCATCATCATCATTTCAGCCAAACGACGTCCACTGCTGGACATAGGCCTCCGCATCCAGTGGATTCCGGCGATCTTTATGAGATTATCGGTCCACCTTATGTGAGGCCTAGCACGGCTACGTTTCCCGGTACGTGGCCACCACTCGAGGACCTTTCCGCCCCAACGGCCGTCAGTGCTCCTTGCAATGTGTCCTGCCCACTGCCACTTAAGGCTCGCAATAAATTCTTCGGGCAATATCGGTGACCTTGACCTTGATCCTTCTGCGGATCTCATCATTTCTGATGCGATCACGCAGGGACACTCCAAGCATAGCCCTCTCCAGGGCCCTTTGCGCGATTTTGAGCCTTTTTATGCGGCACATTGTAAGTGGCCACGTTTCCGTTCCGTTAGTCATCACTGGCAAAGACTTTCGTCTTGAGGCACTGCGGTAGTCGGGCCGAGAAAACGCTGCGTAGCTTTCCAAACGCTGCCCAGTCGAGTAGGATTCGTCGATCGACCTCTCTCTGGAAGTTGGACTTACCAAGTTGGACTTGTTGTCCCAGGTAAATGTACTCGTCTACTTCCAGAGTTAAGTCCCCAACTTTTACAGGAGTGGGTACGATATGGGAGTTCGACATGATTTTCGTCTTTTCCATGTTCATTTTAAGACCCACTTGTTGAGACACTACTGAGATCGTTGAGTATTGTGCCTAGGTCTTCTAAGGACTTGTCCCGAGTCCCACACACGGCCGCAGGTCTCGCTTGCCTGCGGTTAAGGTACATAAACGTATTCTCCTCCGAAAAAAATAAAATAAAAAGGTCTTCTAAGGACTCAGCCATGACTACGATATCATCCGCGAAGCGAAGGTCCATGTACTCGCCGTTTATGTTGATGCCAAGTTATGTCCAGTCCAGAAGCTTAAACACGTCCTCCAACACAGTTTCGGCGATATAACATCGCCCTGTCTCTCACCCCGCTGGAGCCGAATGGGTTTTGGTCTTCTGGTCCTGGAGGCGGACTGACATGGTGGCGTTTTCGTACAGCTACTGCAACACTTGTATGTATCGGTAGTCTTTTTGGCACCTTTGGAGTGACAGAAGCACGATCCATGTCTCGACAGAATCAAAGGCTTTTTCATAGTCCTCAAACGCTTATCTTATTGGGAGATTATATTCTTCGGACTTTTTTATAACCTGCCGCAGCATGTGCATGTGGTCTGTGGTACTAAAGCCTTTACGGAATCCGGCTTTTTCGGGAGGCTGGAAGTCATCAAACCTACGTACAAGAAGATTCGTTATAACTCTAGAAAACAGCTTGTAAACATGATTCAGTAGCGTGATGGGTCTGTAGTTCTTCAGCTGCGTCCTATCGCCCTTTTAAAGAACAGCTTTATCACGCCCCTGTGCCATGCCGTTGGCGTTTTGCCCTCGAGAATAACGGAGTCGAACAACCTCTGAAGAGCCTTCCCTCCGTCATCCCTCGCGGCACCTTGTTGTTTTTAAGCTGTTTCAGAGCTACACAATCTCGTAAAGGCTGACGACGTCTTGAATATCTTCAGTGTAGTGTCGGGTCAATTTGGCTCTACGATCTGTTGCCTCGGTGATAGGTGTTCGTGTCGTCGCGTAAAGCTGTAAGTTCGTAAGATCTGTCCGATCCGATGTGCCTTGTTGTCCGAACTCATGCTCTTTTTTTCTTGGTCCCCATCTCACCGCGTTTTCCTAAGGTACATCGGTATTGGTCAAACTCATCGAGTATTAAAAACGCCTATCGTCAAACTGTACGAGTTATTTTTAATATAGGGGCGCCTATGAAATGCTTGCCTACAGCGCTCCCAACGTTTAATCCGCCTCTGCGTATGCCGACTGTTTATGAGCCACAGGTTGATTGATGAAAATCTCAATGTGTTTAGTAAACAACAATCCCACCAAAAACATTCTGTAAAAAACTAGCCAAGTCTCGATGGAGCTGCTTGTTTATCTCTAAAAAGTAATGAAATCTAGACAAAGTCGTGCCAAGTCTAAGGTTCCTTACTGCGATTTCTTTATTATTATTATAGTTAATGTTGTGTGACTTGGCCGTTGAAGGGTACACAAGGGTACGCCACAGAGATTGGGAATTGTTCTCTGTACACGTATGCCCGGGGTATAATCTCAAATTTTGACTTAATAGGCAATAATTCGTGAATCAAACTATTAGCGAATTTTACTACCAATTGTTTAGGCTTTGTTTGGTCTTCCGGGTCCCACCTCACCTTTTGTACAACGCCTATCGACCCATTCACTAAACCTAAACTAACATCAATGTTTCTCCTAAGCATTACTTTAGCTCCCTCTTTAATGATTATAGTTTCTTCCAGTCCAAAACATTTAAAAAGTTTGGAATATCTTTATTCGCCGGAATTATATAACAGTATTTTGTTGAAATTAACACCACTTCTCCTGCTGTCCGATTTCCTGCGACAAGAGGCTCGTTCTCACACACAGTTTGGCTTGTTACCCCAAATTCCCAGTGAACATCTTCGAAAGCGACATTACTGTAACACCACTCGTGTTATTCACGATTCGGGAGTCTGCGGATTCTGTAAAGGGAATCATTTCTTGGCCGATTGCTCCAAATTCAAAAGGTTATCCGCAGATTCCAGTACATATGCAATTCATAGAATTTTTTTGTAAATTCCAAACTTTGTTTTCGTTGTTTAGAAAATAAATAGTTGTCAATCAAAAAAGTATGACATTGACGGTTGTCAATCATTTCATCATCGTTTATTACATGGCGTTTCAGTGTCACAGCAAGGAGTTTGTGATAAGTCTGAAAAAGTTTCTGATTACATTAATTCTGAGAGATAAACTTTTTAATGTAATATAAAGTGTCATGTTTGTGTACCTAGCGCAATAAATAAATATTGTATTTTACCACTTATATGATAGTACTTTTATACTGATTATTCCCTAACCGTTCCAAAATCCATCCCACTTCCCCCCATCCCCATCCCACTTCCCGCCATCCCCCCTCCCCTCCCCCTTTCCCCTCCCATCCCCCCATCACCACCAAATGAAGCGGCTCACCAAGTTGAGTATTTTTTGTAAAGGCGGTATATGTCGATCTCTAATAACTTGGTTGGGCTCTTGTGTTTTCTAATCAGGGTCACCAGGTACTCCAGATCTTCGAATAAACTAGTTTTTATAATTTTCCCTTTATGTGGCCATTAAACCCTAACTCTGTACCAAATTTCAGCTCTCTGAGTTTATGGGAAGTACTAGTTCTATTATGATGATCATCAGTGAGTCAGTGAGTGTCTGTCATAAATGCGAAACTTTGCTTTCGCTTAACTTCGGTATGTGATTATAGCTTACTAAATGACGAAAATTTCTGCGTTCTGGTCTTATCCAGAGATTCTCAAATAGGGGCCTGAAAATGCGGCGAAATGGTTCCAGTAAAGGATGGTACGGCAGTGTTTGCTTCGCGCTCGACTTGGCGGGGGCACTGCCGTGCCCCCAGATTGAGGGTTGTTGTACCTGTGCGTTAACAGATCCCAGGCAGTTTGATAATTATCTGATGAGATGTGTAGATGTTGAATAAGTCGCTCAGCATCACCTCGCAACTTCGATTTCAAATGTTGCATCTTCTGTGTGTTGGTGAGTAGATTGTTGTTGTGGATGCTTTCTACATAAAGATCGTAAAATGTAGGCCACTGTGTGTACTTGCCGGTAAACGTAGGTATGTCGATCTGTGGTGTCGACTGTTGAAGGTGAACGGTGGACGCGAGCTTGAGGTTCAGAGTTTTCTTTATGCTTTTGTACGAGTCTTCATAAGAATAAAACTCATCATCGTACTGTGTATCAGAACCTTGAAGGATGTTGTCAATTTGTAAATGCAAAGCGTCGATTGCATTCCAACGTGACTGAATGTTACGAAGCTCGTCTTCAAGTTCCCACTTGTCACGAATAGAGTCAACTCGGAGGCTGTTCACTTGTCGATGAAAGGCTCTAAAGTTGGTTCGTTGTAAAGACAGTAGCTCAGCTACCTGTCCCTGGTCAGTAAGCGGGGTCTTCGAAATTGTAAGACGTGGCTGTAGCTTAGGTAAAGCTGATGTAGTAGCTGCCTCTGGTTGAACAAACTGGGGCAGCCCTGCTGGTACTGGTGACGGCGGAGCAGAGGTTTCACTTGTAGGTTGAAAGCACGATATCTGACTACGCACGGAATCGAAGTAGTTTCTTGCTTTTTGGAACTGGTTTTCCACGAAGTAAGGGTCGCTGTCATTTTCATACGGCAGCAACTTGTGGTTGTTAAGTTGGAACTCGGCCCATAACTTATCAAGGGCATCGAGTCGTCCATCCAAGTAATTACGTGTCTTGCGTCTCGAGGAGTCTTTGTTGAAGTTGCGTTCTATCTTCTTGATTTCCTCAACAATGTCGCGTTGGCGCCGAAGTAAACTCTCCATTGTACGAGGATAGGTAAACTTTGACGAACACTGATAACCACTTCCACGAATGACGACGAAGAATACGTCTGTTCACTGTTGACGATAGTAGTGATGAGCTTTGATGTCGTGGTCCTGGTCACTGTGTGTCCCCGCGAACCTAGCACGACCTGTATGCGCCTTCTCAATTAAACTGGTGGGACCCGCTTGTGGGAAGCCAGTCAACCGATTCGCAGTCGTACAGATCCACAAAAACACAAGTGACACTAGCGTAGGGCCACGTTGCTGTATGTTGCAAATGTTGATGTAATTCCACAGGTTTGAAGTTGTAGATCACGATTACTTCTAAATGTCGATGAAAGCAGTGGTCCACAACTCTGGTCTAAATCATTGAAGGACCAAAAACAACTGTAATGTGTGTCTACAGTTATGGGATGAGTGCGAACTTATTGTGAGGGAAAGTTAATGTACGAAACAAACCCAATGATAGTTGTTCTAACACTGTCTTTAATTCACGTAAAATTGTATATGTATATAATTTGATGTATAGGCAAAATGCGAAGGCTATTTGTGTGCGTAAATAACTTACAATAATATAATAACGTGACCTAAATTAGCGAGTCATTGACATCAGATTTACCACTGTGCGGTAACCCGTACAAATATTATAAAGAGAAAAGATTTCATTGTATGTTTGTTTATATTGAATCGATCAATATAAACAAACATACAATGAAATCTTTTCCGAAACTATTGAACCGATTCGGTAAATTCTTTCACTGTTGGAAAGCTAAACTATTCCCGGGTGATATAGTGTACTTTTGATCCCGGAAATGTGGATGAAGGGGGGGTAATTGCCGCAGGTGAAATCTCGGAGACGACCACTAGTTGGCTATATGCTAGCAAGAACTGTCCGTAGGCGCGCTGTTATATGGTCCTCTTTTTTGAAGATGAATGATGAATGAAGTAATCCAAATCAGTTAAGTATTTTCGAAGCCAATTTCAATACAAACAAACAAACAATCAAATCTGTCCTCTTTATAATATTAGTACAGATTACACCTTTCGTGTAACTTATCTGTAAGCTGTGAAAAACGTACTTTAAGTGGTTTTTAATTAGATTTCATAAATGTTACATATTATAGAACTTTATTAACTCATCAATTTATTCCCCCAGGCAACGGACATAGTCCTGAACCATCAACAAAACGCCAAAGACAAGAAGAATAAGAAGAATGTTCGTCGGAAAAACAAGAACCTGCTTCAGGACATAGCCAACGCGGAGAGCTCGCTCGCCAAGCCCATAGACAACGAGACCAACATATACAAGGAGCCCAGAGAGAAGATAGAGGATAATACTTACAGGTTTGTCTATGACAACATTTATAATTTTACTAGCCTTCCGCCCGCGGCTTCGCCCGCGTGAACTATAGGACGTTATCCCGCGGGAATATCTTGTAAATTGTAGCCTATGTGTTATTCTGATGTATAAGCTATATTATTGTAAAGTTTCATTAAAATCAATTCAGTAGTTTTTACGTGAAAGAATAACAAACGTTCATCCATCCGCTCCCCGGCCGGTACCGCCGCAACCGCTATGTCCCTGCATTTTAAATCTGTAATATCTTCGAAACTATTCATTTAAATTAAATGATGTAAAGGGCCATATTGATCTATATTACATGCACAATTTATTGGATAAGGATTAATACTGTTTTGCTTAAAACCACTTTTTCGTAAATAAGCCATTATTTTATCGTAATAAGTAAAGGAAAATGGTTATTGTGGGTTATCCCTAAGAGATAGACATATACCATCGCGGACTTTTTTGTAAAACTTTTTAAGGTGTACAATATTGTAGTACATTATTTTGATCTATCTCGTAGGGTTCAGCCAGCGTTTGCAATGTAAGCGCAAAAAAATGTGATTATTTACGACCTTAAATTAAAAACCTCTAAAATTATCAGTGTTTCTCTACTATATTATGCATGTATTATACATATAAACCTTCCTCTTGAATCAGTCTATCTAATAAAAAAAACCGCATCAAAATCCGTTGCGTAGTTTCAAAGATTTAAGCATACAAAGGGACATAGGGACAGAGAAAGCGACTTTGTTTTATACTATGTAGTGATTTAAAAATTAAATATCTGTTTAAAAACTATATGTAAAGAATCAGCTTATTTAACGTCCCACTACTGGGACAAGGCTTTCATTATATAAATTTGACGAGCCGTTTGGTGTAATGGTCGAGAAGTCGGCTATTACACCAAGGGTCGTGGGTTCGACCCCGAACGGTACAAACATTTTGTTTGTATGGGTCTAGTTGTTTCTGTGTGGACGGTACACACCTTTGGATGATAATGATAAGAGGGTTTTAGGGGATGATAAGTCAAACCGCTCCGTACGAGTGTCGGCAATGCACTGATTCATTGATCGATTAGTACAGTTGCTATGTTAGCAAAAATAATGTAAAGGCGGCCTCATAATGATAAAATCATGTACGATTGCTCGTACAGTTTCTATTTATAATATTTGTATGCATTTACAAAAAAAAAAGTATATAAATAGGTATGTAATGTTTATCCGTTGTCTGGCACCCGTAGCACAAGCTAATGTTTAGTTTGGGGCTAGATGGCGCTGTGTGAATAATGTCCAGAGATATTTATTTATTTCTTTTTTTCTATTAAAATCAAGTTTTATTACAATAATGAGTACTACTGGCTTAATCACTATGCACTAATGCGGATTGGTAAACACAAGACAAGTTATGTTCGAAAAAGCCGACACAAATTGTTTTCGTTTTCTTTAACCTAGCAAGCATTTTTTTTTTGTTTATTTTAGATCAGAGAGATCAGACAGCGAAGCGGAGAGAGAGAAGGTAGAAGACGAAGAGTGCATCTGCCAAGACGCAGTGTTGCTCGAGGACCCCAATGACCCTCGCGGCTGCATGTTCTTCCAGGTAAGTTTCATAACACAAGAAGATTATTAACCTGCCTATTTGTACTAAGCCAGCATTACCAGCATTATTTTATCAGGTGGTAGGTTCCTGTACTGGGCCGTCTAGGTGGGTAGCACCGCAGTGCCAGATATTTTCCCGTGAAATAGAAGTGTGACAAGCACTTCTGTGTTTCGGGGAAAGGGCACTGCAGCTAGTGAAATTACTGGGTATATGAGACCTAATAACTGTCGTCTCTTAAGGCGGGCAACGCGCCTGAGACCCCAAGGGGGTCTCGGGTGCCCACTTGCTCGTTTGCCCCCCTATAATATTTGCGTGACAACAATGCGGTCTCAGCTCGATAATTCTGGCCTTGAAAAGCCCTATAGTGGAGTCATTTTAATAGGTTACATTTGACAGTTTATTTATGTAAAGCAAAGTGCTACTTATGTACATCAGGAGTAGAGTCTAATTTTGCCAAATAAACTGTACGGGCAAGCCATCGTACATACGTTTTTGCCCACGTGCAACCTAGTTTTAGCGTGATGACGTATAGAAATGATTATGGTTTTATTATAAATTAATATTCTATTTTTTTTTAATGTAAACATGCAACATGTAATCTGATACTTTTCTAAACAAACTAAATGTAATTACGTATTGACCTACTTTAAATCACTAAAGCCCTGGTTTTCTCTCAATAAACGTCAGTTACAATATCGATTTTCTTGTGTCATTACATCTCCCGACGCCGCTCATCGCACGGCGTTAACAACCAACTTCAACTAATATTCCTGTACGGGGTTCCGTGGTCAACTAAGCGGAACCCCGTACATAAATAATTATATTAAAAAAACTGATGTTGTTTTCTTGACTTTTATTCCTTTAGCGTAAGGTATATTTTTCTTTGCATAAATGAACTGTCCTATTAAAATAACTCTTCTTTAAGTAAGGCTTGAAGCCAGAGGCGGATTATCCTAAAGGCAAAGTAGGCATGTGCCTAGGGGCGCGACGGTGCAAAGGGGCGCGCGGGCAGAATTGTAAAATAAAGAAAAAAAAATATAATACCTATTGCATAAAATTAATTGCGCCAGTAAGTAAGCCACCTACTTAAACAATAAAAACTATTATTTTTGCTTACAACCTCAATTTGCTTCAATTTATAACAAAGATAAATTTCATGGATGGGACTGACTAAAACTTACGCCTATAAACAACCTTGTCGATGGTAGGTACATGATCTCTGATTGAAGTTGGAAAGATACGACTGCAATGTTCGCCGGTCGACTGTGAGTGAGTACCTATCGGACGTTCTTGCTTCTAAAATTGCGGGGACGAGAGTGCGGTGTGGGGGCGGGAGCTAAGCGGTCAGGCGCGAACGAATGCGCCAGACAATTAACGACGAAGTTCGTTTCCCAAAGCCCGACCGAGAAAGAAATCCGGGACCTTCCGCGCTTACGTCAGGCACCTAGACCACTATCTATACTATCGAGGTCGAATTAAGTCATCATCATCATTTCAGCCAAACGACGTCCACTGCTGGACATAGGCCTCCCCCAAGGATCTCCAAACCGATCGGTCCTGGGCCACCCGCATCCAGTGGATTCCGGCGATCTTTATGAGATTATCGGTACACCTTGTGGGCGGCCTACCACAGCTGCGTTTCCCGGTACGTGGCCACCACTCGAGGACCTTTCCGCCCCAACGGCCGTCGTCCTCCTTGCAATGTATCCTGCCCACTGCCACTTGAGGTTCGCATTTCTTCGGGCAATGTCGGTGACCTTGGTCCTTCTGTAGTTCTTATCATTTCTGATGCGATCACGCAGGGAGACTCATAGAGCGAGCATAGCCCTCTCCATTGAAATTTGCGCGATTTTTAGCCTTTTTAAGCGGCACATTGTAAGTGGCCACGTTTCCGTTCCGTAAGTCATCACTGGAAACACACACGTATCAAAGACTTTCGTCTTGAGGCACTGCGGTAGTCGGGCCGAGAAAACGCTGCGTAGCTTCCCAAACGCTGCCCAGCCGAGTTCGATTCGTAGATCGACCTCTTTCTGGAAGTTGGACTTACCAAGTTGAATTTTTTTCCCAGGTTAATGTACCTACTCGTCTACAACTTCTAGTTTTGAGTTCCCAACTTTTACAGGAGTGGATACGACATGGGAGTTCGACATAATTTTCCTCTTTTCCATGTTCATTTTAAGACCCACTTGTTGAGACACTCTACTGAGATCGTTGAGCATTGTGCCTAGGTCTTCCAAGGACTCAGCCATGACTACGATATCATCCGCGAAGCGAAAGTGCGTCATGTACTCGCCGTTTATGTTAATGCCAAGTTCTCTCCAGTCCAGAAGCTTAAACACGTCCTTCAACAGAGTAGTGAACAGTTTCGGCCAAATTTTTCTTGTTCTATGGTTTCGGCGATATAACATCGCCCTGTCGCACACCCCGCTGAAGCCGAATGGGTTTTGTCTTCTGATCCTGGAGGCGGACTGACATGGTGGCGTTTTCGTACAGCGACTGCAACACTTGTATGTATGTATCGGTAGTCTATTTGGCACCTTTGGAGTGACCGAAGCACGGCCCATGTCTCGACAGAATCAAAGGCTTTTTCATAGTCCACAAACGCTAAGCATAATGGCAAATTATATTCTTCGGACTTTTGTATAACCTGCCGCAGCGTGTGCATGTGGTCTATTGTACTTAAGCCTTTTCGGAATCCGGTTTATTCGGGAGGTTGGAAGTCATCAAACCTACGTACGAGACGATTCGTTATAACTCTAGAAAACAGCTTGTAAACATGACTTAGTAGCGTGATGGGTCTGTAGTTCTTCAGCTGCGTCCTATCGAAATCGAAAGATCTGTCCGACAATATCGATCTCATGTAAATTCATGCTCTTTTTTCCTTGGCACCCATCTCACCGCGATTTCCTAAGGTACATCGGTTTCGGTCAAACTATAGTACGAGTTATTTTTAATATAGGGGCGCCCATTGATAGTGTATTTTAAATACACTATTAATGGGGGCGCCGATGAGATGCTTGCCTACGGCGCTGTCAACGTTTAATCCGCCTCTGCTTGAAGCCTGGGTTTAATACTAAAATTAATTAAAACATTGATTCCAGGCTTCAGTGCACGTGCTAAGGCACTCAACGGCGATTTGCCCTGGCTTCCAGTGCACAGTACATGTCGGGAATGTGCGACAGACCGCCATCATCGAGGTAAGACCTTTAAGATGATTGTATATTTTTTTTGTATCTCAGATCACACAGCCCATCTCATGGATGCTTTGACACTAAAAAGTATAAAATAAAAATTGCGTTAAAATAAACCGACTTCAAAAACTAAAAAGCAATAAAAGAGTAAGTTTTTTTAACCCCGGGGAATAGGTTATGTATAGCCCGACCAAAAAAACCTCGCCATATTGCGGAAAAATCATCATCATCATCAGCCTATATACGTTCCCACTGCTGGGACACAGGCCTTATCACAATTGTGAGATAGTGTGGGCCATACTCCACCACGCTGGCCTAGTGCGGGTTGGTGGAGGGGTGCGTAAGGCAAGTGACCAACCTTAATGTCAGATGTTATCAAGCCGCCAAATGGCCTCTGACTAGGCTTGACGACTAATATTTACATTATAGTAAATATCAGCCGGGACCAACAGCTTAACGTGCCTTCCGAAGCACGGAGACGCTCGAAATTAATGTCACTAAATATGGTCAGAATGGTCACCCATCCATTAACCGACCGCGGCGTGGGTAGCTTGACTTTCGTTATCGCTAACGAACCACTGTCACAGCTGCGCCACGAGCGCCTCTTACTCTTAATTATTAATTGGAACTTATTTCTTCAAGTAATTTCTCCACCCTACAAAGGTCCTTTACCCACTAAATCCTAGGTACTCATTCTAGCATGATTGTTGATGACATGCATGATTACAAGTGTTAGCCTAGCTGACGTACACACCGCTCCAATACTAATCTATACTAATATTATAAAGAGAAAAGATTTGATTGTTTGTTTGTTTGTATTGAATAGGCTCTGGAACGTGCTCTGGAACTACTGAACCGATTTGAATAATTCTTTCATTTTTGGAAAGTTACACTATCCCCGGGTGACATAGGGTACATTTGATCCTGGAAATGTGGGCAGAAGGGGGAATATTTGCGGAATACGGGGGCGGATGGCTATAATTATATTTTTAAAGTTGATTTTTGACACCTTGAAACACAACCACATCCACTTATCTACCGGCTATATCCCAACGTTATATTATCCCCACAGGGCATCCTATCCCGAAACAGCGAGGTTCGCGCGGGTTCGGCCGCGTCGCTCGTGTTCCGTTTCACGCGCTGCCCCGAGTACCTCGTCACTGGACGACGGCTGCTGCTCACCGCCGGACAGGGAACCAGGTGTGAACCATTTAAACTAAACATTGTACAATATTTTTACAAAAAACACTTACAAATTGTAAAAAACTAGTCTTATATGAATTAGTAGTATGTACATATTTTGGCTGCCTCCGTGTAACAGCCCGTTCACACTAGTCGTAAGTCGCATAAGACTAAAAGTCGAATACTCTGGTCACCATACACTTTATATGGAGCTGTTCACATTGGATGAGACGCGATTTTTAGTCTAATACGACTCAAAAAACCATCCGACGGGCCAGCGCCCGTTGAAGACTAAAAATCGCGTCGAATCGTGCTCGCATAGGTGCCTGCTTGTTGCTGTTCACACTAGTCGTGCATCTAATCGACTCGAGCGCGTTGTTACCTCTCTCCCCGCCCCGCTTCCTTCGCCCGGCGCGAAACTACGACCTATACGACTCGCGACGCAGTGTGAACAGGTACATCAGACTTTCGACTTTTAGTAATATGCGACTGTAACAGTTTTTTTTATACCACATCAGTTGGCAGACAGACACGCAGCCCACCTGATGGTAAGCGGTCACTGCGGCCTATTCCATTGAGGGACACTTCACCAGGAAGCGTCGCTCAATGTGCTGCCAGACTGTAGGCTCATCTGATCTTCGAGCCTTTTATTTCAAGTGTACTGGCATTAATAATGCCGAAACACAGCCAAAGCTGTTAAGACAGTGGTTAAGCCGCTCAAGTATAAAAGTCAGAGGTCGTGGATTGGATTCCCGCAGGTCAAGTTGGTGCTAGAACTTCGACTGGCTAACTACCTTTTCCACGGGTGAAATCTCACTGTGTTTCGGCAGTAATTATTTGGGAACCAGTGCATTTTAAATCAAAGGCTCGAAGATCAGATGAGCCTACACAGTATGGCAGCCAGTGAGCGACGCTTACTGGTGAAGTGTCCCTAAATGGAATAGGACGCAGTGGCCGCTTATTCTCATTGAGCGATGCGCAATGATTAAGGTGTCCCTTAAATGGTATAGGCCACAGTGTCCACTTTACATTAAATTACATTCAAATGGTATCATTTATTTCTTTTTTTTAGTGAGTTTTTTATTCAAAGAAGTATTTTAGCTGCCAAATAATTGCTAATTAATACAATATGACCTCGTCAATGCCTTTTATCAGTTAAGAATTATTAATATTAGCGTAGTATTTTGTATTAATTTGTATTATTTTCTATTACAGAGGCATCGGGAGAGTGACCCAAGTATTCCCATACGTCCCTTGAACTATTAAATAGTACATTTTGGATTTTGCTTTGATTATAATAAATATGCCATTCGGCATCGTGTATCTTGATGACTTCATCATCAGCAGTCGCACTAGTAAAATATTGTGTATCTATACGGTACATAGTTTACTGTTGTGTTTTTAATGTAAACTAGTAAAATTTTCATCACTAGTGATTGGATTATCGGATGCATATTTAATTTAACTTCTTTTTTTGCAAGTAAATTATGGAAACGTCTATAATTTATTTTTTCTCGAAATTCCAGAAAATTTGGTGACAAAATATGAAAACGACTTAAAATGTGTTATATAATTAACAAACTTACAAACGTGAATTCACATTTATATTATACATGAAGTTTATTTTATCATCCTATGCAGATGCGTTTGTGTGTACAGTGTGTGAGGATTAAGGTATGTTAAATAAAAGACAGTTTTTTTTATTACATAATAGCATACATACTTTAGGTAAATATGCATCCGATTATTTGATCTCTAATTATTACATCACAAGATCGCGCGCGATTCGATAGTGACTCTACCACCGGATTCATGTTTTTTTAACCTATCGTGAAGAACTCTATAGTAACTCTTTCAATCGCCAAAATTTTACATCTAAAGGTTTTATGGCGATAATTTACGTAAAAACGTTTCATATCATTTTTACAATATTTTTTGTGAAAATAAATATCTTCATATGGCTTTATGTGAGTTTTTACATTTTAAACTGAGTGTGTGTTAGTTAGTAGAAATATAATAGAAAAAAAATTTAAACGCGCGCGATCTGTAGATAAAAATCTATCAAAAATATTAAGAAACTTAGCTTTACTACCTATTCTATAAGTCACTGAAAATGAAACAGTTATTCCTATTCGTAGTAGATGTTTGTTTAAAATAGACATTTTCTTGATTCTTCAAATTCTTTATAGATTTTAAGGCCCAAATCCAAAAGAAAAGTTTAAGCCTTTTTATTGTCCCAAGAACTTACGGTACCTACAACAAGAGGTTTCAGCTCATAATGTCAACTTCTCATAATGTAAACCGGACAAAAAATCCACATTTCTTATAACGTCAACTTCTTAGAATGTCAACTTCGCAAAAAGGCAACTTCTCGATATGTCCACTTCTCACAATGACAACTTCGGATTTGGTCAACTTCGCATAATGTCAACTCTTAAATTTGTGTTAGGTTAGGTTAGAACTGCGACCACTAAACGTCGCCAGAACCTACCCATTTTAACACAAATTTAAGAGTTGACATTATGCGAAGTTGACCAAATGCGAAGTTGTCATTGTGAGAAGTGGACATATCGAGAAGTTGCCTTTTTGCGAAGACATTCTAAGAAGTTGACGTTATAAAAAATGTGAATTTTTTGTCCAGTTGACATTATGAGAAGTTGACATTATGAGCTGAAACGCAACAAGAGTACCCGATCACTGTTCCGAGCGGCGGTATCTTAAGTTGAGATCGCCATCATGATCGCCGACCTTCGTAAGAAGACGGCACCATAAGAAGAAGAATTGTCCCATTGCAGGGTAGACCTTCATCCTTGAAATCAAGTCATCACTACAATGATGGGTACTGGCTTAATCACCACGCTTGCCAAATGCGGATTGGTGATCACAAACCCGAGCTGTGTCCGAAAAAACACAAAGTTAGCTCGACCCGGGAATTGAACCCAGGACCTCGATTTGGCTACTGCTATATGAGGGGTAAGAATAGTTTTTGGATTCGGGCCTTAAAATTATTAAGGTGCTCCCTCACCGGGAGCATTCGCATGTAATGTAATATTATAGATTCGTCTTCCGAACATTACATTACAATACTACCTCCCTGACCGACGAGCGTTCGCGTGTAATTGATTGATTACACATTGTATCATTACAAGGTGCGCATTGTAATGCTCGGTTCTCCTCCTTCACTGATGTAATGCTCGAGTCTGCAACGTTACATTACACGCGAATGCTCCCGGTGAGGGAGCACCTTTAGGTTATACAATATTTTCTTACTATTCTAGTGATTTCATTAACAAATAATAAGTAGGAGAATTTACTAGGTTGTTTTTCAATTTGAATTATAGTTTTCGAGATTTAGAAGGACACTTTTGATACCTGTCATATGAAATATACTTACGGCCAAAAAAATGGAATCACCCCCTGTTTCTTGTAACCTTTTTTTAGCATAGACTCAGTGATGTTAGAAACTGTTATTTTAAGCATTATACAGATAAACAAAAAGGCTTTAACTGAGACCATTGTAATGTACTACTTAAAATGATTTTATCCTAAAAATAGCGGCCGCCCGCGGTTTTACCCGCGTGGTTCCCGTTCCCGTGGGAATTGATCAAAATCCTTTCTTAGCGGATGCCTACGTCATAACATCTACCTGCATGCCAAATTTCACTCCGATCCGTCCAGTGGTTTGGGCTGTGCGTTGATAGATATCTATGTCAGTCAGTCAGTCAGTCACCTTTGAGTTTTATATATATAGATATAGATAAGTTAAATGAAACAAGGGTGATTCCATATTTTTGCACGCAAGTGTATTTAGATGACACAAGTGTATGTATCTGATAGTTAATTTATCAGTAACCTATCAAACAATCCTTATTAAATCCTATAATTATTACAGCAAGTATAAATATGATCAAAAGTGCCTATTAAATCTCGAAAACTATAAAATGTGTGATGGTTTTTTTATTAAATGTGATTAATACTTAACAATGAAAATGGAAATTTTGGGGAAAAACACGTTTGGACATGTCATAAATATGTATTAATTAAAGATGTTGGAGCTATGTTCCGTGTCTCATGTTTTGACATACCTACGCTTGGTAAAATTACGTTAAGGAAATGTTTAAGAATATAAGGAAACGATACTTTTGCTATGTACAATGGACATCGATTTTGCATATATTTACAATACAGTAGTTGACTATGTTTGTTTTTTTTTATGCTAGTTCAGAAATTCTTAAAGCAATCTACTATTTATTCTTCATAATTTTATCTCTTGAAAACAAATCCTCAAATCTCCTTATGTATAGTCTGAGCGGAATAAATCTGGACAAAAGTGCGTTGACGCCCGCGCGGCCCCCTACCAATGAACGCCGTTTCGTAAACGATACAAAGTTATCGCTGATCCGCCGTACTCAGCGTATCGCAGTAGAAGGCGGGGTGAGCGCGTGACCTTATTCCGCACAGACTATAGAAACAATATTTCTGCTTTTATTAGGAACTGCAGTGGGATTCACTAAGCGCAAATGTCATAAAAGCCTTAGTCGCCCGCCGCGGCTGTGTCATCGGTGAGAGTCATTTTGGTATTCTATAAGAACTTTTTCAACGCTGTACGATACTAGCGCCGCAAGGCTTTGAACGGTGTGATAAGGAAATACTTGACTGACATATTCTTGTATAGACCGACAAACTTATCTGTTCCGGTGGCCAAATTTGGAACTACGTGAAATGCAATGCAAAAACGATATTTAATGACAGTTCTAAATATACAGTAGCGACGCCGCCACCGGAACAGATAAGTCTGTCGGTCTCTATGAAAGTTAGTTCACGAAGCCTTTGACAGATGACGGAGAGAATACCAATTTATAAAGCCGTGAAAACATCGAACCGATCGAACGATGTTAAGGCTGACACACCCGTGATCTCAGCCGTGAGCGCATCGAACGAGTGTCGCTTAGTGAATTGCATAGCAGGTTTCTATAAGATATTGTAATCCATCTGATTACATCTAAACTTAAACTAAAATTTTAAAGCAGTGTCATTCTTAAACAACCACCTAATTTCGATAGTTGCGTAACTTTAGTGACGTGTAATTCCGATCAAGAAATTAGTATGAAAACTTAAGAAGCGCCACTGTGGTGAATAGCGGAACTAATATTCCCATACAAATTCATCATCATCCCAGCGTATTCCCGATTGCATCCAGTATGGAGCTCAGGGTCCGCTTCGACTATGATCCTAGATTTGACAAGCCTGGTTATTACATTACAATGGAGCGATTGCCATCTGACCTCCGTAACCCCACAAGGGAAACCAGACCTACTTGGAACATAGTCGGGACCAACGGCTTAACGTGCCTTCCGAAGCACGGAATCATACAAATTACTCGGTCCTAATTACTTTTTACTATTTGATAGTTTAGCTAGTCCCTCTGTATATATATTTCTATAAATGATGATAGTTATTTATTTTCGCTAACATTGAGATTGAATATCGATATATGTTTGTTTATATTTGTGAAAATGTTAAAAATATTTTTTGGTTATTTATAAATAACTTACCATAAAACCATTATCAACTGTCTTCCTTTACTATCTGAAATACTTAGTTTATTTAATCTTTAAAATATTTTTTCTATATTTAAATAACATTTGGTGGTAGGACTTTTTCAGAGTCCGACTAGCTACCACCCCCACAGGTGAAATCTGCCGCCGTAACAGTTCTGGCTGTGTTCCGGCAATATTTATGTAAAAATGAAAGTAATCAAACTGAATAATTCTTACGATATAATAATATTGTATTGATGTGAAGAAATATAAATTAATTATATTATTATTCTTGTGAATCCAAAACGGATGTTTTTGTTACGATCTATTTCTAATAATACATATTACATGAAACTTCCTCATAAAACAATTAATAAATTAAAATTAATTGAACTTTTTGACCGACTCAAAAAAAGTTTTATGTTCGATTCCAATTTTATATAATTCATATTAAATTTTTTAACTACCAAATACACGACTGTAAGGGATGACCTCGTGTTCTCTCGCTCACTCTTATGAAGCTTTATGTCTATCTCACTCTCTCACGAGACTTAGAAGTGTTACGCTGCAATTATCACACAAATAGAACTATGTTATGGATTTTGCACTGTTTATAAATGATGCGATTTGCTAATAAATGTATAATTGATTGAATTATGTTTTTTCATTTGTTCCTTTTTCACCATTTTTATAAAAGAGGAGAGAGAAAGAAAGAGAGAATTTTAGAAAATGGTAGAGAACTAACACCTAATCAGTCATCAAAAAATACAATATCGCGTAGAAAAAATTTGTCTAAGGATTTCTAATAGAGATGTATCCATATCCAGCTAACTATACCTACTAATAATCTTACGTAATTTTGACCTTAGTTTTCGAGTGAAGATAATAAAGAGGAAATAAACTACTGAACCGATTTGAATAATTCTTTCACTGTTGGGAACTTTTGATCGTGGAAATGTGGGGGGAAGGGGGGGATATTTGAAAAAAGAAATTACGCGTGAATGAAACCGCGGGCGGAGAGCATTTATACTAAGTAGAGGTGATCTAAGCAGGTGCGGAGGTGTCCACCCCCGCCGACACTGGACAGTCCACCTCCCCCGTGTAAGATGGGCTTAAATAATTTAATTTGATAATTATCTGTGCGAAAAAGTGTTGCTTATAATGCTATTCAGAAAATATCTTTCACTCGGAATTTTGTTAAATATTTGATAGGCTGAAGTTCTTAGCTGTCATGCACTTATTTATAGCCGAAATGTTTATTCGTAAAGGGCTTTTCTGCTCATTTAATTCTAATAGGTACTCAACATTACAAGTTGGCGTTGCAACCGTTCCCCTCCACCTCGAATCAATCACTGGCTTCACATGATTCTTTAGAGGAAACAAGGTACGGCAACTCTTCTTAGTAAATGCTCGGTGTCACAATCACAACAGCATTAAACTAATCAAACACATTGACCTCAGGTCATTGTCAAGATATATCTAAACAGTATTAGATATCTGTGGGCAGTCGGTCCGGTGATTTTCAAGATGGCGGCTGCGTGGATTGGCTTGCTCCTAGTGGCGTTGGGAAACGCTGCCACTATTGGTGGAAAAAGGTACTTACAATAATTAAATTGCTTTTTAGTAATGTTTTAAAGCCGCTATTATCAATCAAATCAAATTGCTTAGCTTAAGGGTACGTCAACGTAGAGCCAACTTTACTTTTATTTTAGAAAACAGCGACTTTTTCTTATTTTTTCAGAATGGACGAAATAAACAGAATCTTAGTTGTCTGAAAGATAAAATATTACTCACTTATCTGTCGCCGCGAAACTGGTCAACTAAACTTTAATATAGGCCATTAAATTACATAATTATTGTTGCATATCTGATTAGTAGTTAATTACTAACTTTGTTATCTTACGTAATTTTGACCTTAGTTTTCGAGTGAAGATAATAGTATAAATGTGTTTAGCTGAAAGACGCCTCGATGGTCTAGTGGTAAGTACCGGGCCGAGATCTCGGGGACCTAGGCTGGGTTCAATTCCCGGGTCGAGCTAACATTGTGTCGGTATCGACACAGTTCGGGTTTGTGATCACCAACCCGCATTTGGCAAGCGTGGTGATTAAGCCAATACATTGTAGCGATAACTTGATTTCAAGGATGGAGGCCTTTGCCCTGCAGTGGGACATTAATAGGCTGATACTTTACTTTTAGCTGAAAGACCTCGACCCGACCACCTCCGAAGAACGTACGTGGTTAAGGCCCTGGGGTATAAAACACGGAGGTCGTGGGTTCGATTCCCACTGACAGACAGGAAGTTCTGTCAAGCATGGCTTTACCCTACCACACATACATTTTACTTTTTTACTTTGTATTTGTAGACTTTGTAGTGTTGACTGGTGTGTAGAAATAGCTTCATTTCTGTGGTAAATAAAGTACTAAAGTATGCAGAGCAAAGCTGGTCTCCATCTTTGAAATCAAGTTATCGTTACAATGATGGGTACTGGCTTAATCACCACGCTTGCCAAATGCGGACTGGTGATCATAAACCCGAGCTGTGTCCGAAAAAACAGACAGAAAGTTAGCTCGACCCGGGAATTGAACCCAGGACCACCAGACCATATCGTCATCATCTATACTAATCTACTTAGGCTTATTTATTTATTATAAAGAGGAAAGATTTTATTGTTTGTTTGTATTGAAGGCTCCGAAATTACTGAACCGATTTGAATAATTCTTTCACTGCTGGAAAGCTACACTATCCCCGAGTGACATGGATACTTTTTATCCCGGAAATGTGGGGATATTTGAAAAAAGAAATTGCGCGCTGGTTAAACCGCAGAGGCGTAACTAGCGGCCCATCTGCAACATAGAAAAATTTTACTCTGCACTTTATATCGCTGTCTCAGTTACTTTTTGTATACCGATGTCAAATCCAACGTCGCTCATACTAAGTCGATCGGGCCTAATTGGCAATGATCCCATCTGCGGTTTTTTTCATTTATTCCGCCTAGTCCAATTAGTAGTTCGATCGTCGAACTGTTCGGACATTTTTTTTCCAAATAGTTCGACTGGAGAATCGAACTATTCGGAAACGCGTTTATTCCTTATGTAAGAGGGAGGCAACGACCAAGCGGGTCACCTGTAATGGTTAGCAATCACCGCCGCCTATAATAGATACACCAGAGGAGTCACAAGTACGTTGCCGGCCTATAAGAGGGTTTCTTAATTAAATATACATATATTTTTTATTTCAGCGAGGCATCTTACGACACGATAGTAGTAGGTCTGGGCGCGTCGGGCATAGCGGCGGCGAGTGGACTCGCGCGCGCAGGGCGCAAGGTACTGGGGTTAGAGGCCCAGTCCAGGCTCGGGGGGCGCGTCAACACGGTCAAGTGTGGAGATGGCGTGGTGGAGCTGGGGGCTGAGTGGTGAGGAAATGTGCAAATATTTACTGCATTTGTGAGGCCTAAAGCGCCTGAGGCCCTAGACCTTATGACGTTCGTTATCGCTCATTTTGCGATAGCGAATGTCAAAACCCCGTATAGACCGACAAACTTATCTGTTCCGGTGGCGGCGTCGCTACTGTCTATTTAGAACTGTCATTAAATATCGTTTTTGCATTGCATTTCACGTAGTTCCAATTTTGGCCACCGGAACAGATAAGTTTGTCGGTCTATACTTTCAATAGCGATTGACCACGTGACTTTTCTAAGGCACCTGTCAAAGTTCGCTATTCGTCAAAGTCTAGGCCCCCTGATCGTTTCTTCCAGGTGTTCGGAAAACCGAAGGGGTCTCGGGGGTAGTAAGACGAACGCTCTTATTAGTCATGAACTTTTATATTTACTTATTTAAGCTTCATTGCACAAATCGAGTACAAAAGGCGGACTTAATGCCTCATGGCATTCTCTCCCAGTCAACAAGCCAAGCAGAAAGAAATAGTGGGAAGTGCCAATTGAAATGAATGAATCATGGCCGGGCGTTGTAGTAATGCGTTCTGTTCCGCAAAAAAAAGTCTGCTAATAATTGATATAGCATATTATAGCAGCTTGAATGAAGTTACACTTTCGAAACTGTCCCACAATGTAGGTACCGATATAATTTAGACTCCTTTTTTTGGTTTGGATGACAGACGGGCAAGAGGGACACCTGATGGTAAGTGATCACTACTGCCTATGACCATGAATGAGACCATAGGACCATCATTATTTTTATTTGCCCACCAAATACTCGTATTAGCGGCTAGAGCCTTTTCCACTTAGGGATCTAACAGACGAACGACCCATCGTTTGCGACCCTCGACGACTGCGGTGAGCGGCTGTCGTTCGGGGCCGCAACGACAGCCGACGACCCTCTGCGACTGTCGCGCGGGGCCGCAACGACCGTCAACGACAGTCGCAGAGGGTCGTCGGCTGTCGTTGCGGCCCCGAACGACCCTCGACGACTGTCGCTGGCTGTCGTTGCGTCCCCGCTGTCGTCGAGAGTCGTTCGGGGCCGCAACGACAGCCGACGACCCTCTGCGACTGTCGCGCGGGGCCGCAACGACCGTCAACGACAGTCGCAGAGGGTCGTCGGCTGTCGTTGCGGCCCCGAACGACAGCCGCTCACCGCAGTCGTCGAGGGTCGCAAACGATGGGTCGTTCGTCTGTTAGATCCCTTACCCACTCATCCAGGAAGCATCTCTTAATGCTCATCTCCCAGGATCCACGGCACAGAAGGCAGCGTGACATACCAGCTAGCCCTGGCCAACAACGTGTCGACCCTGCCGCAGCAGTTCTCGCAGGAAGCGGCCTGGTCTGACGGGAGGAACGTGGACTCCGAGCTGCTGGAACAGCTGATGACCCTGACTCTAGCGGCAGCTGCCGACACTCCGCCACAACCCCAGTCGATTGGACACTATATTACTGACAAGTAAGTGTTTCTGAAGTTACCTCTTGAGCATATACATATACCAGGGATGTTACGGAGCTCCGGTTCCGGTTCCGATAAGTTGGAACTTCCGATTGGTATTACACTTCCGGTTCCGATTTCGGTTCCGAAACTTTTGAATCGGAAGTTTTAATCGGAAGTCGAAGCATAGAAAATAGAGAGTGCCACGTGTTTATATGTTAGGGTCATTTGTTTTAATAAATATTAAGAAATCGTATGTAGCGTTTGTCATAAAGAGTATGAGGTATTTTTACATTATCACAATAACACTCAAAACGTGTTAAGCCTAGTTTTCAACAGTACTTTATTGACACTTATGGTTGCTACACGAAAAACAAAAATATTTTCAGCCTTGTTTTAATAACGTAAATAAATAATAATTATCCTCTTTTATAGAAACGCTACACAGGATTAGGACGACTTTTTATTCAATTAGGGCGCCAGTTCGACGACACTTATCGCCTTAAATCAAAAATCTCTCCCTTGCAACTACTTCTGCCTCCGCTTCCAATTCCGGTTCCGGTTCCGATTCCGATAAATCAAATTTAAAAACTCCGGTTCCGATTTCGGTTCCGATAAACTCACTTCCGTTACATACATCCCTGATATATACCTTTCTGAATTTTTGGGCCGGTTAATAGCACCAAGACTGTAACTGGCTCGCCCCAATGGGATGAGAAGGAAACTAGAGGAGTTTAGTGGGTCCCCTGGCAAAGGTTGGCCGAGTCAAGTCTGGAGGTCACCTAGTTTCTCGTGTGGCCCTCCCTAAGCGCCACCCCGACTTGAGGCTTCTCAATATACTCAATTTATCAATTTAGGGATGGGCTGGTCAAAGCCACAATACTGGCACCGGCTCGTCCCAATTGAGTGTAAAAGTTTAGTGGGTAGTAGAATGAACGTCTGTAGTCTAAGGCTATGTAAAAAAAATGGTGTATAAAACTAACGTGACATTCCTCTGTCCCCAGAATAAAATCCTTCATCGCCGAGCATCATCCGCATCTCTTAAACGACACAGAGTTCGTAGACGAGTTCCTCTCGTTCGCGGATCTGGTGGTGGACGGGTACGACGGCTCCGACTCCTGGAACGACTCCACCACCCACAGCGCGTACCAGCAGTTAGGCGGCTACCAGGAGACGAGCTGGCACAAGCACGGGTATAGGACGCTGTTCGAGATACTGTTGGTGAGTAAGAACGTAGAATAAGAACGCCATCGCCACTTCGCTGGCTACGTATCCAAGCAGCAAGTATCATCATCAGCCTATACAGGGTGTCCCAGAAACAATGGATAAACCTTTAACTGTCGATAGGTTTTGTCAAGACCTCTCTAATCTCAAATTTTGACTTTAGTAAAAATATCTCGGTTTTCAAGATAATCGATAGTTTATGTTTTTTTTTAAAAATGCCACTTTCGGTTGGTTTTTAATGTGCCATTTTTACGAATACGGACTTTTTCTAATTCAGTTTTTTTTTAATTTCTAAAAGCATAGTTCAGCTATCACTAACAATGGTTAAAATTGAGCTAGTTAATCAAGAAGTGCCTTAAAAAAAACAATCTTCCGAAAAAAATAAAACAAGAAATTATTTTTCCTTATGTTTGGTCAACTACCATGTAAAAAAAATGTATGGCGCTCATCGTGCCCATTATCTTAAAAACTTGCTTAGTTATTCTAGTTTCCGAAAAGGTATAATAAGCTTATGTTTTCTGTATCTCTTAAACTTTATGACTGGTTGAATAGCAAATAGTATGAATTTTAAAAATAATCTTTTTTCGGATTAATTTATTATTTGTAAGTTTGAATAAAGAATTTGAAATAAACCAACATGTAATTTGTCTTCTGGTAACTCACACAACCAGTAATTTTTTCCAAAATGATTTACCCGGCATGATAGAAGATGTCAGTTTAGAAGTGAGGCGGAGAATGTGGCTTCAAAATGATGGGTGCCCAGCTCACTACGCAATATTAGTAAGAAATTATTTGAATCAACACTACCCACAAAGGTGGATAGGCCGGCTCGGCCCTACTTTATGGCCGCCCAAATCGCCGTATCTAAATCCCTTGGTTTTTTTTTATTCGGGATGTCTGAAAGACCTTGTCTACGCGAGGCCAGTATCCTCAATAACAGAGTTGCGGACTCGCATACAAAATGCAGCTGCATACATAAAAACGTTTGGTTACGCGCGCCGCATCAAATTTTCTTTTATAAAAAGATGCAGGGCGTGTATCAGAGCGCAAGGAGGCCAATTCGAACATTTATTGTAAATTTAATAAAAAATTAAAATAACATGTTGGTTTATTTCAAATTCTTTATTCAAACTTACAAATAATAAATTAATCCGAAAAAAGATTATTTTTAAAATTCATACTATTTGCTATTCAACCAGTCATAAAGTTTAAGAGATACAGAAAACATAAGCTTATTATACCTTTTCGAAAACTAGAATAACTAAGCAAGTTTTTAAGATAATGGGCACGATGAGCGCCATACATTTTTTTAACATGGTAGTTGACCAAACATCAGGAAAAATAATTTCTTGTTTTATTTTTTTCGGAAGATTGTTTTTTTGAAGCACTTCTTGATTAACTAGCTCAATTTTAACCATTGTTAGTGATAGCTGAACCATGCTTTTAGAAATTAAAAAAAAACTGAATTAGAAAAAGTCCGTATTTGTAAAAATGGCACATTAAAAACCAACCGAAAGTGGCATTTTTAAAAAAAAACATAAACTATCGATTATCTTGAAAACCGAGATATTTTTACTAAAGTCAAAATTTGAGATTAGAGAGGTCTTGACAAAACCTATCGACAGTTAAAGGTTTATCCATTGTTTCTGGGACACCCTGTATACGTTCCCACTGCTGGGACACAGGCCTTATCTCAATTGTGAGATAGTGTGGGCCATACTACACCACGCAGGCCTAGTGCGGGTTGGTGGAGGGGTGCATATGGCAAGTGACCAACCTTAATGTCAGAAGCTATCAAGCCGCCAAATGGCCACTGCCCTGACTCGGCTTGACGACTATTATCTACATATAGTAAATATCAGCCGGGACCAACAGCTTAGAGTGCCTTCCGAAGCTCGGAGATGCTTGAAATAAATGTCACTAAAATGTGGTCAGAATGGTCACCCATCCATTAACCGACCGCGGCGTAGGTAGCTTGACTTTCATTATCTCTAACGAACCACTATCACAGCTGCGCCACGAAGCGCCTCTAGTATGGTAAGCAGCAAATGTCAAAATTGGGGACGTTGCCAAACCGTGGCCTAGAGGGGTAGCTGCTTTAATACGGTTGCTGGTGACCTCGCCACGCCATGGCGTCTTAGTGAATAGACACTTTGAAATCTAAGACTCGAAGATCAGATGCTGGAGAAGTGTCCCTCAATGGAATAAGCCGCAGTGACCGCTTACCATCAATTGGGCTGCGTGCCTGTCTGCCAACTGATGTAGTATAAAAAGGCTAGATGGTGATGATTAAGGCCTTAATGACCATTGAATTTATTTACTTCAACGCTATTCTTCCTACAGAATAAATACCACAACGGCCCGGGTCTACCATCACTGACGATCAAGCTAAACACAGAAGTGACTCATATAGATTGGCCGCAGGAACCTAATGACAAAGTGGTCGTTACGACCAAACAGGGCGACCGGTATACGGCTGATAATGTCATAGTTACGGCATCTGTTGGTGTGTTGAAAGAGAGGTAAGTTCAATAAGGTTATTTGGAAAGACGTATCTCTTCTTCCTAATTATCCGAGTCCTCAATGGTATCTTCCTAATTCTCCGAGGCCTCAATGGTCTCTTCCTAATTCTCTGAGGCCTCAATGGTCTCTTCCTAATTATCCGAGGCCTCAATGGTCTCTTCCTAATTCTCCGAGGCCTCAATGGTCTCTTCCATATGCTCTGAGGCCTCAATGGTCTCTTCCTAATTCTCCGAGGCCTCAATGGTCTCTTCCTAATTCTCCGAGGCCTCAATGGTCTCTTCCTAATTCTCCGAGGCCTCAATGGTCTCTTCCTAATTCTCCGAGGCCTCAATGGTCTCTTCCTAATTCTCCGAGGCCTCAATGGTCTCTTCCTAATGCTCTGAGGCCTCAATGGTCTCTTCCTAATTCTCCAAGGCCTCAATGGTCTCTTCCTAATTATCCGAGGCCTCAATGGTCTCTTCCTAATTCTCCGAGGCCTCAATGGTCTCTTCCTAATGCTCTGAGGCCTCAATGGTCTCTTCCTAATTCTTCGAGGCCTCAATGGTCTCTTCCTTATTCTCCGAGGCCTCAATGGTCTCTTCCTAATTCTTCGAGGCCTCAATGGTCTCTTCCTAATGCTCCGACGCCTCAATGGTCTCTTCCTAATTCTCCAAGGCCTCAATATTATGGTCTACAGGTTTAAGTACCAGGCTATGATCTCGGGTCCTGGGTTCAACTCCTGGGTCAGGCTAACTTTGTGTCGGCTTTTTGGGACATAGCTACGGCTTGTGATTATAAATCCGCACTTAGGGTGGTGATAAAGCGGCTGCGGGTTAAGTTCCCCTGTAAAAAGAGAACCAATTGAATCCTGGCTACACAGCCATTCAACTGAACAGGTGTCCTCACGGTGTATTCCGTCACCGCCGAGCTAGTGTTCCGCACCTAAAAAAAACATATTACTTATTTTGCCTGAGGTTCTACTAAATAAAACCGCCAAAAAGTCGTAGAAACATGTCATGCTTATTTTCAGACACAACAGCCTCTTCACCCCCCAACTGCCCCCTGCAAAAGTCACAGCCATAGAAACCGTAACCTTAGGAGTGGTCGACAAGATAGTCCTCATCTTCTCCGAGAGATGGTGGCCTGAAGACGCATCCGTCGGCTTCCTCTGGAGGTTAGCTGACAAGCTGGCTGTGCCTGAAGAGGACAAGTGGATCACGAAGATAGCTGGAGTCAGCTCGCCCATGGGCTGCGATGTGGCGCTCACGCTGTGGATGAATGGTGTTGCTGCTCGATACGTAAGTTTATTTTAATATCTTTTACGGGTAGATATATAAATAAATGTATAAAACTCAAAGGTGACTGACTGACTGACATAGATAGCTATCAACGCACAGCCCAAACTACTGGACGGATAGGGCTGAAATTTGGCATGCAGGTAGATGTTATGACGTAGGCTAAGAAAGGATTTTGATCAATTCCCACGGGAACGGGAACCACGCGGGTGAAACCGCGGGCGGCCGCTAGTTGACGTATATTTAGCTTGTTGTCATAAACCAGAACCCGGGGTATTTTTATGATAGCGTAAAAACAAATGATCTTAGTGATGTGACTGCTGGTGGTAGGGAATTGATCATTGATACCGCCCACACATAACATGGCCATGAATAGGGTCTCAGATGCGTTGTCCGCCTTTGAGGAATATAGGGGGGCAAGAGCTTGAAGTATTTTTTTTTTATACTAACTCAGTTGGCAGACAGGCTCGCAGCCCACCTGATGGTAAGCGGCCACTGCGGCCTATTCCATTGAGGGACACTTCACCTAGAAGCGTCGCTGAATGTGCTGCCAGACTGTAGACTCATCTGATCTTCGAGCCTCTTATTTCAAGTGTACTGGCTGAACTGGCTCCCACATTAATTTTGCCGGAACACAGCCAGAGCTGTTATGGCGGCAGATTTTACCTGTAGGGGTGGTAGCTAGCCAGTCGGACTCTGAAAAAGCCCTACCACCAACCAGACCCAAGGTGGGAATCGAACCCACGACCTCCGTGATTTTATACCCGAGCGGCGTAGCCACTGTTCCACGGAGGCGGTCGAAAAGTTGATTTGAATAAAGGGGAGATAAGTAGGCCAAGAGGCGCAGTAGCAAAACTAAGTTACTTTTTGTCTTTATCTGCCAGTCAAAAGTCTTTGCTATTTTGTTTACCCCCTTACTTCATATTCTTTTCTCAGCAATGGGCAAAGCATGAGATGTCCAGAGCTGTTGTGATTACTTCACCATCAAGTGTCAACAATGTTCGTTTACAGTTTGCCCCTTTCAAAAAAACCGACACATTACTCTCAAATTCTCAATGTATGTATCATAGCTATTTATACAGCGTGCAATTTTAGTCGTTGTTTTCCCGCAGTAAAATGATTCTATCTTAGTAGTAAAATAGATTAATTAAGTTATTTTTTATGAGAAATCAAAAGTTTTACGATTATGATAGACAAAACTCGAACCAATAGTACTAGCTGCGTCACGGACGGTCACCGGCCGGGGTCATTGCCCTTCGCGTTTATCAAAAAAATGATTATTTACTATTTACTTACATTTGTTTTCCATTTTCCCATCAAACTTTAAAAAAAAAATCACAAAAAGTTAAAAAAAAATTCAAAAAAAATTACATGCATAAATCGATAGTACTACTGAAGGTAAAGCGTTCTGCTGCGGGAAAACAACGACTAAAATCACCTCAAAAATAACACGCAGTATAACGATATTAAGCTAATTCGTCTATGCCTGAATGTTTCAGTCTGAAACGCTTCCTGAAGAAGTGGTGAAGACCAAGTCTATGGAACTGCTTCGAAAGTTCCTTGGAAGCAATTACACCATCACAGAGCCTATTGGAATGCACAGGTTAGTACTCGTAAATTACATAAAGAGTTCTTATATTCCACTTAGGTGCCGCTTAAGCCGGCAGCCCGTCTGATGGCGCTCGGTTACCTTCGTCTATGGACGTTCGGACACCAGATAATGGTGGGTGGGTGAATGTGGGCTGGTCAATAGCCACAAGGCTGGCACCGGCTCGTCCCAATCGGGTGTGAAGGGGAAACCGGGGGAGTTTAGTGGGTAGTGGACGCTTTAGTCTCGAGTCCCACACACGGCCGTAGCTGGGGCCACACTAGCTAGCCTGCGGTTATAGAGCATAAACACATTTCTCCTCTGAAAAAAAAGGTACACTAGAAACTAGAAAACTTGAGCGACGCTTCCTGGTGAAGAGTTCTTCAATGGAATAGGTCACCTTAAAAGAAAAAAACTATGGTTTCATTATTGGCCAAATAAGTTGTGTCTTGGCATGGGTCACCCATCCTGATGGTGCCAGCAAGAACGTTGCTTAACTTTCTTGAAATTTTCAGGACAACATGGTTCAGCAACCCTTTCACTCGTGGAAGTTATTCCTTCGACAATCTTCTTGCGCCGGAGCACCCCACCTTAAGACAAGATCTTGCGGAACCCCTGAAAGATTCATCAGGTACTTATAAATACAAAACCTTGTCTTTTTAATATCTAACTTATTTTTTATTAACTTTTTATAACTTTATTTTTACCAAGTACGTGAAACAGTGGCTAAGCCGTTCAGGTATAAATATACCGGAGGTCGTAGGTTCGATTCCCGCCTTGGGTCTGGTTAGTGGTAGGACTTTTTCAGAGTCCGACTGGCTAGCTACCACAGGTGAAACTTTCCGCCATAACAGCTCTGGCTGTGTTCCGGCAATATTGATTTGGGAGCCAGTACACTTGAAATCAAAGGCTCGAAGATCAGATGAGCCTACAGTCTGGCAGCACATTGAGCGACGCTTCCTGAAGAAGTGTCTCTCAATGGAATAGGCCGCAGTGGCCGCTTACTCTCAGGTATCTGTCTGCTAACAGATGTAGTATAAAAATAATTTACTTTTTCTTTATTTTTTTAGGAGAACCACGTGTCCTCTTCGCGGGGGAAGCCAGCAATCCTATCCATTACTCGACTGTCCACGGAGCAGTTGAGACTGGACAGAGAGAGGCAGCACGTCTCCTAGGAGAAGAGTTTACCCCCACAAGTCATACAACTGGACTGAAATCTGCCTCAGGCCGGAATAGACTGCGAGGGAGTTTTAAGAGGACATCGGCTTAATTAAAGAATTGTAAATAAATAAATAATAATAACTAGCCTTCCGCCCGCGGTTTCACCCGCGCGTAATTTCTTTTTTCAAATATCCCCCCTTCCCCCCACATTTCCGTGATCAAAAGTACCCTATGTTCACCGGGGATAGTGTAGCTATCCAACAGTGAATGAATTATTCAAATCGGTTCAGTAGTTTCGGAGCCTATTCAATTCAAACAAACAATCAAATCTTTCCTCTTTATAATAATAGTATAGATAAATAAATATTGGACAACATCACAATTGATCTGACCCCAAAGTAAGTAGCGTAAGCACTAGTGTCAGAAACAACGAAGGTACGATCGAGGTCTCACCCGCGCGTGATCAGTTTTGGAAAAATATACCGTGCACGCGCATCGTGACTTCTTAGGAGCGGCGCTTGTAAACGTGAAAATACTGCACAGGATTTTAGCCTTAAGGGATCACGCGCGGGTGACCTCGATAGTACCACAAATGGGTGGATCTTCAGAAAAGACGTGCTCTCCGCGTAATTTCCACGGCATTTTTGAAATCGCTAAATTATGGTGAATTGCACAAATATTCTGAAAGCTTGTGCAAATTTAAACAACATATCAAAATTCGCCACGTACGGGATCTATACTTTTGCTAAAAAAAATTGGAGAAAATTGGCGGCCCATGGAAATTACAATAAAGGTCATGGGAATTACCCAGCAGATTAAATTTAGCTAAACACCATGTCAAATACGAATTTAAGCTGTCATATTAGTTAGGTAGGGTAGTATAAAGATCTACATTGTATTAAAACAATATTTAGCAAAAATAGTAGCTTAATTTCAAAACTTACTTATCATACTCAAAGTAGGAACATGAAAGTGATAAAACTGTTATCAATTAACTTTCTTATACATTAAAATTGTACCCATAACATGATACTTATGGATAAACATAATAGTAAACATAAAAAATAACAAATTGAATTTTTATAAAATAAGTCTTTTCATCAATCAGTTTAAGTCTTCAATTTAAGTGTTGAAATTCTTTAAAAGCGTTGCTTAGTTTGAACTATGAGAAAGTCTTTGATTCAATCGAGACCTAGGCAGTGTTGCAGTCTTTAAAAAGGTGCCAAGTGGACTACATGTATATCGACGTATTGAGGTACTTATACCAAAACGCTGCATATTGGTTCAATTGCAAAACCAGAGCTCAAATCCTATCCAACTAGAGCGAGGTGACAGGGAGACGTAATTTCTAAACTGTTCACTGCTGTGCTGGAGGATATTTCAAGCCTCTGGATTGGCAAGGATTCTGTAATAACATCAATGGCGAGTACCTTACACAGCTACGTTTTGCCGACGATGTAGTTCTCATGGCCGAGACCATGGTAGATCTGAACACAATGCTCGAAGATCTTAGTAACGTTACCATAAGAGTTGGTCTTAACACGTTGATTGCGGCACCAAATTTACTGAACTTTCCCAGGGTGCGACATGAACTCCATGATTCTCACGCAGGACTCCACTGCGGTGCGTCATGAACATCATTTGTTCACATTAGTTAATAGATTCAAGAGGTCATAACTATTTGAAATTAAAACATTTTTGTGTGTTCTTTTTTTTTTAAATGTAGGTAATATGTAGTAGTTTCTACAGCATAAATCGTTTTTAATTCTGATTTGTACTTCCCCAGATTTAGGAGAAAATGTACTACCCTGATTTCATGAGAAACATTTTGCCATGCCGCACTGTTTTAATGAGACGCCTAACGAGTAATAGTGATGGGCAAGCAATAAAAACCAACAATACAAATCAACAATTCATCATAATCATTACAGTGTAACAGCCCAGTATGCTTAACTTAAATGAAATGTCTCTAAAATCGCAGTAATTAAGGAACTACAATCAAAATCAACAATTAAATGCTAATCATCATCATAACTTAAATTTGACGTTATTTAAATTTAAAGTTAACTTAAATGAAATATGTCTCTTATATCACAGTAATTAAGGAACTAAAATTAAAACCCACAATAAAATATTAATCATCACATCTGCGTTTGATTTGATTTGTGTGCGGACGTTGTGCATCACTATGCGCGACTGGCGAGAATGGCGCGCCCGCATTCGGTGCGGCATGAGGTGCAGGGGCGTGACCATATACTGGCCATGCCGCACACAGCGCAAAAGTACACAACTCTGTGCGACGTGAACATTATTTTGCCATGTCTGTTTTTGATAAATTTAGAACCTTTTTAAAAAAACACTCGGAAATATCTATTTGTTTCTTTCTTACTCATAGAACAACATATGAAAAACCCCCCCGCACCGTGGTGAGAAACACATTTTTCTGCACCGCACGCTGGTAAAGTCAAGCATGGCCCTATATTGGTCATGACGCATGGAACGTGTTAAAATGAATATGGACACGACGAAAATTATGTCGAACGTCCATGTTGCATCCGCTCCAGTTAACATTGGAAACGTTACGCTTGAAGTTGTTGCCCATGCCTATGCATATCTTTTCCTGGACAGGCAGTTAGTTAGGTAAGTCCAACTTCGAGAAAGAGATCTCTTGACGAATCGAGCTCGGATGGGCAGCGTTCGGGAAGCTACGGAACATATTCGCATCCAACATACCTCAGTGCCTCAAGACAAAAGTCTTTGAACAGTGTGTGTTGCCAGTGATAACATATTATGGAAGCAAAACGTGGTCATTCACTATGGGTCTCATAAGAAGCCTCAAGGTCACACATTGGGCAATGGAGAGAGTTATGCTTGGTGTTTCTTTGTGCGATAGAGTCAAAAATTAGGAGATTCGCAGAAGAATAAAGGTAACCGACATAGCTCAAAGAGTTGCTCAGTTAAAGTGATAGTGGGCGGGACACATATCCCGCAGAACCGATGGTCGTTGGGGTGGAAAGGTTCTGCAATGGTGTCTTTCAGTGGGAAGGCCCTTTACTAGCTGGACTGACCGCGACCTTGCCAAGGCCGCCGGAAACCGCGGGATGTGCGTGGCGCAAGGACCGATCAGTGTGGAGATCCTTGGGGGATGCCTATACCCAGCAGTGAGCGTCGTATGGCTCATGATGATGAACTTCAAAGAAACAAGGTAATTTCCACGGGTCTTACGTAATTTCCATGGTGTTTTATCCATGGAAATTACAAAAAAACATATATTTTGAAATAACTTTTCATTGAAAAGATATAACCAGCTAGTTTTTTACTGTCCATCTACACTAAGGAGCTAGGTATTTTACCTCAAAACCCATTTACCAAAAGCAGTCCAATTACATTGAAAAAATGTGACACGGGAATGCCGGAAAACTGGGAACCAAATTTTTTAAAATTGAAGAACTTACTCCAGCATCCAAAGCGCGTGAACCAGCGACATGGCCACCTCACCTGCTAGCTGCGGGGTAATTGACGATTCGAATACACCTATCAGGGTTCGCCTACGCCTGGCCAGCCCTGAGCAGTGCCCCTCGAAAGGCGCGCCGCGAAAATCTTGCTAAGCGTGTGACATAAATACTTATGACCATAAAATCAAAAGTATCCTTCTATTTAATTTAAAATTTGACCAGTATGTAAACTGATTTATCTATTTTAAATGTGTGTAGAAAACTGGTTAAAACGGGGTGGTTTTAAAAATATGTGTAATTGTTCAGAAGTCGGCGCTCGTGTGACACGTAAAAAACGTGCAAAATTTACCGGATTTGAGGTGTTGATGGTGAATTACTCAGATCTTCGTAGTTTTTAAACAAAAAAATCTTTAAGACCTGATGCTTAATGAAATGAAGAAACGTTGTAATAATAGTTTTTATCGTAATAATTTTAATAGGAGATATGAGTCTGTGACACTCCGAAAATGCTTTTCCAAGAAGTAACCATAAATACAAATTTGAATAACTAATAAAGAAATAGATCAACACTAAATACTGTACATTAATAACGATTAAATAAGAGTCATGATGGTGTTTTTTTTCGGTTTAGAGAAGTTTTATGTACATTTTATGCATATCATCGTGTTTAAAACAGACTGTAGAGGGCATCACTCGTATAAATTACTTTTATAAGAGTGTTGCCCTGTCTGTAGTTAGCAAGCAGGCATAAATATGCCGATTACAAAATTAACGAGTAAAAAGGATTTAGAATAAAGAAATCATTTTTAATTATCGGAATTTTATTAGCGCCACTTCGGCGAGTAGCAGAACTAATATTCCCATACAAATTCAATATTAGTTCAGCTACTCGCCGCATTACTTAACTCGATTCGAATAACTTCTCACTTTCAGATAGTTTTCTTTGTAACTACTATTCTTTAGTAGGTGGGGGGAATAAGCAATAGGGACTTGTCCATAAAGTCAAATAGTATTTATTTGTATAAAATAGGTACATAGTCATAAATAAAAGTGTATACAGACCGAAGCTCTCTTTTGTATTAACACAAAAATACCTAGTTACATCAAAATTAAACTTAATACAAATCACAATTTAAATACTATAATATTACGAAATTTCTTTACAAATAACAATTATTATAACGTCACAACACAAAGGTTATTCTTGTAACGTCGCAATAATTTTGATTTATTTAAACAATTATTTATTACTAGATAAAAATTATTAACATTTTTAAAAACAATAATTTTTTAACAGCCTCGAAGTTATATGAGTTTAAGTTATATGATCTTGCGGTCTTTTGGTTGCTATGGATAAACTCACAAATAACTCAGGATTATTCCCGACTGCCCCTACCAAATCTGCCCCCAGTAAGGGCAGTCGAAACTTTTTAGTCGCATCTGCCCCTACTGGGGGCAGACGGAACATCCAATAGTAACAAGGCACGACATCACACTTTGACAGAATATTAATAAATGACATCTTATTGTTTTTTTATTTGATTGTAGCCACTTGAACAAATTAGTTCCAATATTTTCCGCAATATGGGGAGGTTTTTTTATTTTATTGGTCGGACTATACAAATTATTCAATTCGAATTGCTTTACAATTTTCTGTACAGTAATAATAATCATTTCGATCTCTGCATTTGATGAATATAAAAATAATTGATATTTAAATTATCTTCTTCTTAAATTAGCTATCTGCAGGTTTTGCTGGTGGAGCAGCAGGAATCGCTGGGTCTGATGCCGGGGGGTCTTCTGCCGCGGGGTCAGCTGCCGGGGGGTTAGCTGCCAGGGAATCTGCTGCGAGGGGGTCTGCCGGCGACTTAGGGTCAGCTGCCGGGGGGTTTGATGCTGGGGTGTCTGCCGGGGGCTTAGGATCTGACGCTGGGGGATCTGCTGGTGGTTTAGGATCTGATGCTGGGGGGTCTGCCGATGTCTTAGTGTCAGCTGATGGGGAGTCTGCCGGAGGCTTAGGGTCAGCTGCTTGGGGGTCAGCTGGTGACTTAGGGTCTGCTGCCGCGGGATCTGATGCTGGGGGGTCTGACAGTGTCTTAGGGTCTGAAGCTGGGGGGTCTGCCGGTGGCTTAGGGTCTGCCACTGAGGGCTCTGATGCAGGTGGATCAGCTGCTTTTTTGGGGTCAGCCACTGGTTTTGGATTTGATGCTGGAGGTAACGGTGCCGAACGGTCTGATGCTGTAGGCTTCGCAGCAGGGGTGGGGACAGCCGCTTTTTTTGGGGCTGAAGTTGGGGGGTCCACAGGCTTAGGGTCAGTAGCTGCTGGGGGACTTGCTGCAGGTTTTGGATTCGACTTTGGGTCGGATGGGGGGTTTGCTTTTGTGGGGTCAGCCACTGGTTTCGGGGCTGAAGCGGGGGGATTCGCAGCTGGAGTGGGGTCAGCTACTGTGGGCTTTGCAGGAGCAGATTTATCTGCCGGGGGAGACGCCGGCGCAAGGGTTGCAGCTTGCGTGGAAGGGACATTAGCAGGATCAACAGCTGGTTTTGGGTCTGATGCGGGAGGCTTTGCAATCGGAGTAGGTTTAGCTGCCGGGGGGCTTACAACTGGAGTAGGTTTAGCTGCCGGGGGGCTAGCAACTGGAGATTTAGCTGCTGGTGGGCTCACAGCGGGAGCTGGTTTTAAGGCAGGCGCTGTTTTAGTAGGGTCAGTTGCCGAGGGAGTTGCAGGAGCAGGTTTAGCTGGAGCGAGGGTCGCAGCTTGCGTTAATGGGTCGTTAGATGCCGGGGGGGATGCTGGCGTGAGGGTCGCAGCTTGCACGCAAGGGACAGCTCGATCAGCTGGTACCGGCGTAGGTGATGGTTGTGATGGCACTGCCTCAACAGGTGGTGTTAGGACTGTAGCCGGTACGGGGACATCTGGTTTTGGGGCAGTCGGTGTGGGGACAGCTGCGGGAGTGGGTACAGAGGGAGTGGGGACAGCTGCTGGGCATGGGGCAGCCGCAGGAGTGGGGACAGCCGCTGGGACAGGTACTGCAGGAGTCGGGACAACGGCTGGGACAGCTGGGACAGGCACTGCAGGAGTGGGGACAGCTGCTGGGACAGCTGGGACAGGTACTTCGGGAGTAGGGACAGCTGCTGGGACAGCTGGGACAGGTACTTCGGGAGTGGGGACAGCTGCTGGGACAGCTGGGACAGGTACTTCGGGAGTGGTGACTGCTGCTGGGACAGCTGGGACAGGCACTGCAGGAGTAGGAACGTCTGCAGGTACTGGCACTGAAGGTGTAGGTACAGAAGCTGTTGGTGGGACATCTGGCTTAGGTGGTACGGCTGGGGTAGGAGTGGCAACGACAGTTTGTCCAGGCGTGGCGACTGCGACAGCTGACTGTCCAGGTTTTCCAACAGCAACCGCTTCAGTTGGCCCTGGGTTCACTGGTGGGCATGGAGATGGTGGTGAGTCCTCCTGCAAAAAAAATAGAACGGTTTTAGAGAATAAATAAATAATAATAAATATAAATAAATAAATAAATAAATATCTCTTGGACATTATTCACACAACGCCATCCAGCCCCAAACTAAGCATTAGCTTGTGCTATGGGTGCCAGACAACGGATAAACATTACTTATATACTTTTTTTTTGTAAATACATACATATTATACATAGAAACACCCAGACCGATACAAACAGACATGTTCATGCACACAAATGTTTGTACCGTGCGGGGATAGAACCCGCGACCCTTGGTGTAATAGGCGACTTCTCGACCATTACACCAAATGGCTCGTCAAAGAACTGAGGTAGAAGCTTTTTACAAAGTAAGCAATCGACAGGTGAAATCTGCCGCTCTAGCAGCTCTGGCTGTGTTCTGGCAATACTGAGAGCCGTACCTAAACTTTAATCGCTTTGAAGATCAGGGGGCTTAGACAAGATGGCATCGCTTCATAGCTGGCGAAATTAGCTAACTATCAATTGTATGGATTTGACAGATGCCATAGAAAAGTCACGTGGTGAAAATATAGGTTTTGACATTCGCTTTCGCAAATTGAGCTATGCCGCTTGTCTAGGGGGGCAGATAAACCTACAGTTGGCGCGCGAGTTCATGACCATCGGGGACTGAATAGAAAAAGCGTTTATGAAACGAATAGTTGACTTACTAAAAAGTTGCAAAATATATGGGATAGATACCTATCGAAATCGATATTAGTATAATTAGGTTAAGAAAACAGCACCACCGCATTCTTCAGGATGGCCATGAACTCGCGCGCGTACTGTACAGTGTGGCATCACATTAAGCGATGCTTCCATTGGGGGACACTTCTGCTTAGTAGTTTCTGAGTTGACTACACATGTGTATTCCATTGACTATAGCAATGTTGTGTTCATACAATACTAAAACAGTTCTCATTTTTAAAAGTTTTTAAAATTATTTGTTTTAAGTCGGTTCTTTTATTGGTGGAATTATTAACAGAGGTTCTGTTTGCTAACAGGCATGTACTTACCCCGCTCGTGGCGCAGCTGTGACAGTGGTTCTTTAGCGATAACGAAAGTCAAGCTACCTACGCCGCGGTCGGTTAATGGATGGGTGACCATTCTGACCATATTTAGTGACATTAATTTCGAGCGTCTCCGTGCTTCGGAAGGCACGTTAAGCTGTTGGTCCCGGCTGATATTTACTATAATGTAAATATTAGTCGTCAAGCCTAGTCAGAGGCCATTTGGCGGCTTGATAACATCTGACATTAAGGTTGGTCACTTGCCTTACGCACCCCTCCACCAACCCGCACTAGGCCAGCGTGGTGGAGTATGGCCTACACTATCTCACAATTGAGATAAGGCCTGTGTCCCAGCAGTGGGAACGTATATAGGCTGATGATGATGATGTACTTACCAATGGGGGCAACAGATGTGTAGCGGGAGGGGGCAGTGGAGCGACAGCCGGCCCTGGCTTGGCAACAGCAACTACTGATTGCCCAGGTTTGGCAATGGCGATAACTTTTCCGTTGGCAACGGCTTGAACTGCCCCTGGGCGAAGTACTGTCACACTTGGAACTGGTTGGCCTCCCTGGAAAATAAAACAGCATAGAATTACGAAATAACAGTTGTAGTTTTTTACTCTTACGCGATACTCATCCGAAAAGCGGCGTTACGTATTCGCGTATACGTAACGCCGCTTTTCGGTTCAAAGAGAGTCAAAATCGCGTACATACATATCTGAATTTTTAAAAATTAAGACTTTTTTAGATTCTAAAAAAACTAAGGTGGAGGGGGGGATAAAAAATGCAAAAAAAAAACATTACAATATGATTAATGGACGGTTCCTAAACCAAAACTTTTCTCGATAAAAAAATTCTAACATCGAAGACCCAAAAAGACAATGCAAGACAGGGCCCAAAAAAAAAATGTTGTGCAGATTTGGGACATAGTAGACTATGAAGTAGATCCAATTCACACCTTTAACTTTTATTATGGCGTCGACAAAATTGGTCCTAGTGAAAAAGTAATAAAAAGTTAATATTAAAATTATAAATTTTTATGGACGATACCTTTTTCGCCCTGGGACTGATTATGGTGTCATCATAATAAAAGTTGATGGTGTGTGTGTGGTCTTTCACGTAGAATACATCTCATCTCTGCACAATAACTTACATTTTTTGGGCAAAAAAACAATGGCAAGTTTTGCATTCTCCTTTACCAGCTAGATGTTCAGAGCGTTCTTTTAAAAAAGGCTTTTCTAAACATTCTCCTTACCTGTGGACTGCCAGTGGGCACAGCAGGCACAAACGGTGGCGTAGGAGCGGGCGCTGGTCTTCCCACAGGCCGAGGTTGCACATATCCCCCATTGGCCTGTGACTGACTGTAACCAGGGTATTGGGGATACCACGCGCTTGGATGATACTGGACGTATGGATAGTAATGTGCAAGTGGGTGAACGTATGAGCTTGCTAAATGGGTTTGGGGCGTATATGCTTGCTGGGCGAATTGCGCAGGATGTATTGCGTAGTTTTGAGAGTAATCGGAAGAGTGAGTCACTGTTGAAGGGTTTTGGTAACCATAGTTAGGTAAGTTAAAATTGCGGTTCGGTAATGCGCTTGCAAGGTTTTCGTAGTTTATATTGCCGTTCTGGAATGCGCTTTCTGGGTGTTGGTAATTTGATTTGCCACTCGGTAATGCAGCTTCAGGAAGCTGGTAAGTAGGCAATACGTTTGCTGGGCGTTGGTAGTTCACATTGCCGCTCGGGTAGGTATTTTCCTGTTTTTCGTAGTTCAAATTGCCGCTCGGGACACTTGCTGGGCGTTGGTAGTTAAAATTGCCAGTAGTTAATGCGTTTGCTGGGCGTTGGTAGTTCTGATTGCCAGTTGGGAAGGTATTTGCCGGATGTACGTAGTTCAAATTGCCGGTCGGGACAGCGCTTTGCGTTCGTTGGTAGTTCAAATTGCCGTTCGGGAATGCATTTGTCGGATTCTGATAGTTCAAATTGCTAGGTGGGTTGTTGTTAAGGCAGTTTTCCCTAGTAGAGGGAGAGTTGCTTGGCTGTTGGTAGGCATTCTGTGCTTCATTGGGGATGTTAGTTAAACTTGCTTGATTGAACGCATTGTCTGTTTGTCGATTTGCGGCGTTTGAACCTGGAAAATAAAGAAAATATAAAAATCCTTGGACATTTTAACATGACGCCATTTAGCGTCAAACCAAGCGTTTACCTACTATGGCTGCTACAAAACGGTTGGTTTTTATTTTAATAACAATATTTACTAGAAATAAAAGTGTTTTGTAAAAAAATAACTTTTTTTAGGGCTAGTACAGACAACTATCAAAGAGTGTAAAATAATACAGATCGAGTAATAATTAGGTACGTTTTTAATTATTTTAATGAATATGCTATTATAAGTTCCGCTACTCGCCGCATTAGCGCTACTTTCTCGGGAATTCTCCCATATTTTTCGATTTTAATTAATTACTGTTTACTTTTTGATTTTATCCGTGCTAGCCTTACTAAATCTATAACGCGCAAATTACATAAGTGAATACATTTCGTCGATTCATATATTTAAGAAGGATACTTACCATAGTCAAAAAAACTTGGTGCTCCATAACAGGAGCCAACCTGTAAGTGAAAATAATAATAATTCAATTGCCTAGCTAGTAAGTGAAATCTGACTTCGTTACAGCTCTGGCTGTGTTCCGACAATATTCATGTGGGAGCCAGTAAACTTGTTTGTTGCTCACGTGTTTCCTTCCTCCATCCTGGGCTTTTTAGGCGGGGCGTGTAGCGGCATCTAAGCAGGCCTTCAGGGTGAGGGTGACTGGCTCAATGGGTACCTACTATGATATATTGAGCCAGTCAACCTTATATTTGGGCCTCACTTCCGCTTACCATCATGTGGAGTGAGGTCATCCTGACTGCTTGATTATTTAAAAAAAACTTGAAATCTAAGTGTCGCCGCACACGGGTCACACACGCCACCGCTACAAAAGCGCCACCACCGGCATATCTCCTGCAGGTTTCATACATTTTTTATGGACTCTCCGCACACGGTTGACGCCTGTGGCTGCCACACGCTACAAGCTTTTTGCTTGAAAACTACAGAATTAATTATGCTGGTGGCGGCGTTTTATGGCTGTGGCCTCAGACCAAATAAAAAACCAAGACGGAACCTCCTGAACAACGCACTGAAGCCAATTAAAAACTACGTCAGTTTACGTCACTTATGTATTACCACAGCGTGACGTAAAACTGACGTAGTTTTGTTACATGTGTGTGCGTGTCACAGCCAATCACAGAGCGCGAGGGTCACATGGCATCACCGGCACGCACACATCGAATGCAAAAAACTGGCTTCAGTGCGTTGTTCGAGAGGTTCCGTCTTGGTTTTTTATTTGGTCTGAGGCTGTGGCGTGTGGCCCGTGTGCGGGGACACTTATTTACTACTTAGGAGACTCTAAGGCTCTAAGAACAGAGCTCAGAGGAGCCTACAATGTACCGCACTTTGAGCGACGCTTACTCGTCCCTCATTTATATCAAGCCGCTTAATCAAGTAGGTTTCTCATACTAACCTGTCTGCTAACTGTAGACCGATATCATTGACATATTTAATGCACACAAATGTTTGTTTGTGCGGGCATCGAACCCGCGACCTCATTCCATTCCGGTTTAGTCCCATAGGCTCCAGTAGTTGCTAACTATAAATATGGTAATTATACCGAGATATAAAATAAAAGAAAAACATCTCTAAATAAATGAGAAATATACCAAATTAAAAAAAAATATATTAATTATTATACTGCTGCCAATATAGGTACCTGCTGACAATATTACTTTAGAGTTTCATCTAAATCTATTCAGTAGTTTATGTGAGAACTAGCGGCCGCCCGCGGTTTCACCCGCGTGGTTCCCGTTCCCGTGGGAATCCTTTCTTAGCGGATGCCTACGTCATAACATCTACCTGCATGCCAAATTTTAGCCCGATCCGTCCAGTTGTTTGGGCTGTGCGTTGATAGATATCTATGTTAGACAGTATCAGTCACCTTTGAGTTTTATAAATATATACAGAAGTAAGACACATCTTATCCTATATTCTCACGAACTTGTATCAATAATAATAACATATAATTTTAGTAGGATTTTCTGCGTAGTATTTTTTTTATTGAGGAGTCACTAAAACAGTTTAAAAACTTTTTTTTAAAAAGTTTGCGCGGCAAAGTCATGAGCTCGAAAAACACTTGTTTTTGGACTAGTAATAATGCCTGATGTTGGCAAAATTAGAATAGATTATATCTAGTATTTACTAATTAATTAATGGTTTGGTAAAGTAACTTTATTATAGAAAAGTCCACTCACCACAAAAACTCCGAAGAGCAGCCCAAAAGCGGCCATTTTTGTTGAAACCAAAACTGGTTATGATTTAAAATTCGTGGTACAAATTCGACCTTTTACGTTATTGACGCATCTCCCATGTTTATTCACAAATAGTTATATTTTCACAGCTGCTGTCTTCCGAATACGTAAAACTGTTTTAATATATTGTAATTATAATTTCTGTCTGGTGAGCTTTCTGAATGGGTTGACATGAATTGATCGGAAACAATGTAAATTGATAAATTGGTCTGCCGTCTGCCGTATGTTATTTTGGATGTTTGTCTGAAGATTGTAAATGTAGAATGAAATATATATATACTCTTCCGTGCATAATTTACATATTAGAAATAGCTTCATTTGTCCACAACCACCCCACATACTTTGAAAAAAATAAAAATGTTGGGCGGAAAAATAAATTAGCTCTTTCAGCACCTAAACTTGAACTTTATAAAAAAAGCCCATACTATCGATCTATTATGACATAATAAAGTTCCTACGGATATAAAAAACGAAATAAAAAAATCACATATTTAAAAACCGCTTAGAAGCACTGTTATTGGAAAAATGTTATTACCTACTTACTGTATCAAAGATTTTATGGCTGATACCAGTTAAAAATAAATTTCACTAACACCAATTCGCCAAAAGGAGATATTTATGTGCTTATGTAAAAATGTAGTTATTATTCTTTTTAAAAAGAAATTGTAATTAATATTATAATATATGTGAATTGCTATACCCTAACAAGGTCTTGTAATATTTATAGAAGAATAGTACTAAGTGTTAGGCTAGCTTAAGGCTCTATGTACCTATAAATTTACAAGTGCAATAAATGGTAAATAAATAAATAAATAAATGTAGGTAGCACTATTACCTACTTGCGTATTTTTTTTATACTAGATCAGTTGGAACTGGCGGCTGGTCAATAGCAAGGCTGGCACCGGCCCGTCCCAATCGGGTGTGAAGGGGAAACCAGGGGAGTTTAGTGGGTAGTGGACGCTTTAGTCTCGAGTCCCACACACGGCCGCAGGTCTAGCTAGCCTGCGGTTAAGGCGCATAAACGTATTATCCATCGAAAAAAATAATGTTGGCAGACAGGCACGTAGCCTACCTGATGGTAAGCGGTCAATGCGGCCTATTCCATTGTGGGACACTTCACCAGGAAGCGTCGCTCAATGTGCTGCCAGACTGTAGGCTCATCTGATCTTCGAGCCTTTGATTTGAAGTGTACTGGCTCCCACATTAATACTGCCGGAAGACAACCAGAGCTGTTATGGCGGCAGATTTCAACTGTGGGGGGGGTAGCTAGCCAGTCGGACTCTGAAAAAGCCCTACCACCAACCAGATCCAATTCGGGAATCGAACCCACGACCTCCGGGTTTTATACCCTAGCGGCTTAGCCACTGCTCCACGGAGGCGGTAAGCCAGTACTTAACATTGTAGATAACTGCGTCATTTCCAAGATGGAGGTTTTTGCCCTGCAATGGAGCATTAATAGGCTTATACACAATGATATTAGAATAAAAAATCTAATATCATTGCTTATACAATATTACTATTTTATTTAGTCTAGCTGTCTGTACCCACTGACCTCTATGATAATACGCTCATCGTATTACGCTGGAGTGGCTATAGACATTGAAATGACAGCTATTTTTTCTGTCGATTTGAAGCGCCCCCAATAGTGTACTAGGAACTAAAATGACTTCAATTTTCTCTGTCTAAGCCATTGACAATGACAGCATTATCGAAGTTTATCTGCGAAAGTCAGCACTATTATAGTTCCAAGTACACTAACTACTGCTCAGTGCTCTCAGCGCCAATATGGCGATTTTCAAATCGGATAAAATATTTGGTACTAATCGCCTATCCAGTTGTCTATGGAAATCAGTGTCTGTACCTAATAACAGAATCGGTTCAGTCGTTATAGCATGACATTATAACAGTCAAAGCACTTTCGCATTTATAATAATAATGAATATGGACGTTACTAATAATATGGTATTTTTAGCAAAAGATTAGTAACAGTTACGCTTGAATTTACTAAGTTTACATATGTACTGGAGACACATTTGCTTATTTCAAGGGGAAATTCTTTTGTGTCTAAATATTTTGTCTTCGGTGCAGAAGTGAAAAATAAAGTAAGGATACGATACATAGTACATAAACACAGTCAAAGACAATAGGTACCTAGGTTTATTTATATCTTTATTTATATAGGCTACACTGTTTTTTACTGGGCATTGGCCTTCCTAGTCCTACTGGTCCGCCATTTTGAGTTTTTATCAAAATCCCGTTCTCTCAAAATTCTTTCAAAAATGGATAAAAATGGATCAAACATAAAATGTCATTAGATAAAAACCCGGAAAGTGTCACATTTCCAAGATATAAAGAACCAAACTTTTACTTAATAGGTACGTAAATTTTGTTTTACTTCAATATTTTTAACCCTATAGTTGGCAAAGATTTTTTTGGTAAATATTTGTGATTTGCATCATAAATATTGGATTAAGGATAAGTCAAAATCATACAAAAAATACAAAAAAAAATCTTAAGTATGTATTTTTGGAAATATAGCATGTATCTTTAAGTGCACATTGCCAGCTTTGCAGAGTTACACTTTCAAAAAAGCGTGTGCATTATTATGCACATTGCCATTTGCAGGCATAAAATTAAAACACGGCATATTTCATAGAAATAAAAATTTATTTATTAAAAACTAGCTATAAAATCTTGTACTTTTTCTTATTAATATCTAAAAGATCTTGCCTTTGCTAGTAAAAGATGGAAAGTGCCCAATTTGGTCATATCGGCCATAGTCAGATGTTCGAGGAGTGACAAAATGTGCACCTCTAGAAGTGCTAGCAATTGGTTTTTTCCTTTGAAATGTGGCAAGATCATTGCATATCATCATCATCATCATCATTTCAGCCAAACGACGTCCACTGCTGGACATAGACCTCCCCCAAGGATCTCCAAACCGATTGGTCCTGCGCCACCCGCATCCAGTGGATTCCGGCGATCCTTATGAGATCATCGGTCCACCTTGTGGGAGGCCTACCACAGCTGCGTTTCCCGGTACGTGGCCACCACTCGAGGACCTTTCCGCCCCAACGGCCGTCAGTCATCCTTGCAATGTGTCCTGCCCACTGCCACTTAAGGCACGCAATTCCTCGGGCGATGTCGGTGACCTTGGCCCTTCTGCGGATCTCATCATTTCTGATGCGATCACGCAGGGAGACCCCACGCCCGAACTGCGCCCAGACCCCCAAGCATAGCCCTCTCCATTGCCCATGGAACGCTACGTAGCTTTCCGAACGCTGCCCAGCCGAGTTGGATTCGTCGATCGACCTCTTTCTGGAAGTTGGACTTACCAAGCCATTGCTTATGGCGAATCTAAAATCTTTCAGTATCATGTGCTTAGAACCTGACACATGACACGTATAAGTTTCTTTTTAACAACTACTTTTGTTGTTTTCTTTGATCGTGTTCCACTAGATGGAGATGCAATACTATGATTACTTGTACTTGCTAAAGGTGAAAATTGCGGGACGTCGAAAGCTGGTAACAAGGTTTTTGTAGCCAATGGAGTTTGATGATTGGTTTGCTGTATTTGGTCATCAGGTACAATTGGTAAAGTGACAGAAGCTAATATGGACGGTGAGTTTGGGCCGGAAGAATAAGAAGATACTTGATGGCTTCGCTGATCGCTGAAGAAGATATAGCATTTGCAATACAAACAATATCTTTCTCACCATCTGACAATAAATTTAGGTTTTCGAATGAAGAATCTAGTGAGGGAGGATCTGAACTTATATTTGAGTCTTCAAAGTTACGGTTTAGCGCATTATTTTTGGCGTAGTTCAACTCATCCTTCGAAGAATCACTCTCATCGATGTCGGAACCAGCACCCGACTTAGGCACTAAAGCCAGGATTTTTGAGGCCCTTGTGGTAGACTAAAACGAATATAAAAATATTACAAAATATGCAAAAACATGAAACAATTTCATAAAAATCATACCATTTATTCACAAAAACAAAATCTTCAATGAGCTGGCAATGTATCTTCAAATGCACACGATAAAATTCAGGTAATACTGTTGATGAGTTGGCAATGTGCATTTTTAGATACATGCAAAATTACTCACAAAAATAATTGATAAAACTGATTTCATTAGGCAAAATACATTATTTATTCAAAAGTTTGTATATTTAGGTAACAGGTTAGATATAATTCTTTTTGATTTTATTGATAAATTATAGTATTTCAATCGATTTTTACCTTGTATCTCGTAGACGCCTGCGCACGATCCACCATCTTGCGTTCTACTGAGCTCTTTAGTGTAGCCAGTGTTCATAATTTATTTTTATACTAAAGTATGGCTAATACACTACTCGGCGATGATAAAACAAAATTAAAAATCTTCTTAGATTTTGCTCACGAATTTTTAAAAAAAAGTGTGCATTCAGGTGCACATCGTCAAGTATAGGGTTAAAGCGTGTCCCTTTACCTATAAGTTATTGTCTAATCACATTTTATGTTTGTATTGATATCAGGTATCCATTTTTGAAAGAATTTTATGTGAACGCTGTCTTGATAAGAAATCAAAATGGCAAAAATCTTCGTACCCCTTTAGTTAATAAATGGTCTTACTGCTGGTTTTGAAATGGTTTCTTTCTATCCTTTCATTATCACAAACCTCACACATATCTTTTGTTTTTTTTTTGTCAGCCGTTTCCAGCACTGCGCCATCTGTTGCCACTTGGTAGTATTGCTATATTCTGTTTTGTTCTTGTTCTTTCCAACAGTGAAAGAATTATTCAAATCGGTTCAGTAGTTTTGGAGCCTATTCAATACAAACAAACAATCAAATCTTTCGTATAGAAAAACGGCTTTTTCAGAATGACAGACTCGAGTAATACTTTAACCTATTGGTGCGCTATTGCACACGCGCTTCTCAAAATTCGCGTTCTGCGCAATCCTCACCAGATTTCAAGATGTTTGCCGGGCATTGTACCTTACAAGACTGAGCCAGCCTTGCCCCACCGTGGTCCATTTGGAGGCCTATATCCAGCAGTGGACGTCTTTCGGCTAAAATTAAGGATGATAGAAATCTTTGACTTTTCCAGAAAAAGTGAAATAAAAAACAAATACAATTTCTATACCTTATACCATAACCTGTGACCAAATCCTAACGTTTCAATACATATGCCGCAGTGGCCGCTTACCATCAGGTGGCCAACTAACCTAGCATAAAAAAAAACCAAATTTAGAAATATAACAATGTACTTAACTTCTTTTGTAAAACTGCGCAAAATTGTTGATATATTAATAATGCTTCAAACACTTTTATTTGGTCAGATGTTTATACTGTCGTCATAGTATAAATATAAAGAATTACATTTTGTCGCACTTTAAGGTAGGGTGGCAATCTCTAAAGTGAGGAATCTTTTCCCTTTTCCAATGACTCTTACTTTCCATTTCGGAACTCGCTTAGTAGCAGATAGGGAATGCAATCCCGCACCAAAATTTCAATTGCTGGATCCCGCGGGATTAAGAGGTTCAATCCCGCGGGATCCAGGTATTTGCGGGATCCCGCAAGTTTTTTGAAAGTCATTGAGAAAAGAGAGGAATCCTGTATCATAAACGAGTCTATAGAACTTAAAATGAGGCTAAAAAATATTATTGAATGAAACTATCTATTAAGTGATCAAATCACTAATCAATCAGAAATAACAATTACAAACAAAGATCAAAAACTATTACAAACAAACAGAAAACAACAAGTTTTGTGAAACTATTACTAATTAGAAATAAAATTACTATTACAATCAAACAAAAAACAATTATTCATTATTTTGAAAGTAGCTGCGCATAAAACATAGCGTGTCAATAGTTTTGTCAGCTTATCGGCTTCTTACTTTGCATGCTAGGTATCCAGCAGCAGAAAATGCCCTTTCCGCTTCCACGCTGATGGGCACAACTGTTAACAACGCATTGTAGACGAATTGAAGATGTTCACCTTTGATCCCACCAGATTGCAACAAATTCATTTCTTTTCTGATTATACCTTCAAGAGAATGAAGCCCCGAAGAAGATCGACCAGCGGTTTTAGAACGCGATAGTGTTTGTTCCAGTTCATCATCGCGAGCCTACTCAGTCCGCGCGCTTCCGCGTGCCGAACAACACGTTCTGTATGTCGCTACGCAGTCCCGCAAATCCCGCACGATTTAGGCGCGGGACTGGTCCCGCAAAAATGGTGCGGGATCCAGGTATTTCGGGATCCCGGTATCCAGTGGCGTAGCTACCCAGGGGCTAGGCGGGGCAGTGCCCCGGGGCCCTCAAGCTCAGGGGGCCCCCAAACCCTTACCAGAAAATCTCGATCAAACTGAACTTTTATAACTTTCTCCCATTTTCGAAATAAATATGACAGGTTGCAACCCGACTTTAATCATGGCGACACAGTTGAGAGAAATTCGAAAGTTATACCCATTGAGCTAATATTACGTCAGTACATAATATTCTATGGTTATACTTATACCTTCGAAATTTTCCTAAATTATTTATGTGGGTTGGCAGTTCTCAATATAATGTTTTATAATTCATCGAATAGCCATACGAAAGTATGTGCTGTGCACAATGCAGTACAATGACGTTTAATATACAAACGTCATTGGCTGTGTATGATTTTTTTTATATAAAAAATACATAGTATAGGCACAGATAATATAAGTATGGGCCAAACTCACGCCGACATTTATTGCTAATAGCAATTAAACATAAAACCGCATTAAGCCTGGATTTAACCGAAGTCATTATTGTCATTGATGATATAATTTTCTGTTAGTCAGTTGGTAGGTCCGACCTTTATATATTAAACCCTTGAATCTTTTCAATTTCGTTTTATTGCTTAATAAATACATCAAGTATTAATTGTAATCTATGTTGTTACTATTTAATATTTTTATTACCTGCCCTGCAGTGCGCAAAAGAGCTCATGATAAAATAGCTTAGAATTTTTAAAGTAATAGGTATAATAAATATTTTTACTTGATTAACCACTCAACGCCGAACCGGCACTCGGGTGCCGCATAACAATAGATTTTCTATTGTGTCTAGTAATCCGGGGCTAGAAGGATTAAACCTAACTAGTTTAGATAGCAGTGTCCTGTCTTACTCATCGGGCTCTGTTCCTGATGCTTGAAAGGAGGCTAACGTGCAGCGGTCCCTGAAAAGGGAGACCGATCAGACCCTTCAAATTATCGCCCCATTGCCATAACCTCATTGTTGTGCAAAGTCATGGAGCGGATCATTAATAACCAGTTGATCCGCTACCTTGAAGATCACTCGCTTATTAGTGACCGACAGTTGGCTTCAGACCAAAACGGTCAACGGGTGATCTTCTTGCCTACGTGACGCACCTCCTGGGGGGAGACATTAGGTAAATATGCTGAGTCGTTGGCTGTCAGTCTTGACATTGCCAAGGCTTTTGATCGGGTCTGACACAAAGCTCTTCTCTCCAAGCTTCCGGCATATGGTCTGCCCATGCAGCTTTGTAAATGGATAGCTGGCTTTCTGCATAGGCGTAGAATTCGTGTCGTCGTAGTTGATAGACACGCTTCGCAGTTCAGGTTGGTCAATGCTGGTGTTCCACAGGGCTCCGTTTTATCGCCCAACCTCTTTAGGTTTAAAGATATTTATTCTCATAAGAACATAGTTCACTTAAACTCTTTCTTTTGAATATTAATGATTGCTGCCTCTTGGGGGCATTCATTGCTATGCAGATGACAGTACGGTTCACGGGCGCTATCTAGGTAGGCCTAATGCTGGCAGGGCACCGATTGATGAGATGCGGTAGAATCTTTCCATTGAATTTAACCGAGTTCTGAATCATATTAGTGAATGGGGTTCCAACAATTTGGTTCAGTTAAATGCCTAGAAAACTCAAGTATGCGCGTTCTCCTCAAAAACATCCCAATTTTCCCCACTTCCTGTTCTTCAGGGCACCCCTCTCAGTTTGCAGAAAAGCCTAAGCATGCTTGGCATGGAAATCCGCTGCAATCTAAATCAGGCTCAGTACATCGAGCATCTTATCTCAACGGCGTCCAAAAATTAGGTATCCTGAACAGAGTGCGTCCGTTCTATGCACCGCATCAGCTATGCCTTTTATATAAGACTCAGGTTCGGTCCTGTGCTGAGTACTGTCACAGTTTAACAAACCATACAGTTGTGCAACGAATGTACTTACGCAGAGCAACAGCGTGGTATTCAAGGGGAGTCGGGCGGCGCGGTACGCTGCTGGCAAACTCGCTTAGTTTGCCCGCCCGAGCTTTGAGAGCAGTCGCGCGCACGTTTTGAATAATTTTTAAACACATTTGCGTTCACACTTTCAATTAAGTTACTAAAATCGAAAATCGCTGTATTTGTAATGGTGACTAGGTGTTCCGTGTACGGATGTGGTTTAACAGAGAAAGACAAGGATTTAAAATTACAATATCTCAAATAAACTATTGGACTTACTTAGTAAGGTAGAATTTAGGTCACCAGCCATGCTCAAGTTTTCCCCGGTTTCACATGATTAAATTGTTTATCCGAATGCGAATACATTATTTATAGTTAAATTAAATAATAGAAAACTAAAATCGCCTAAAAATAAAGTGTCACGCAAATATTTGGCAGTGCAACACTTTTAAATTCTATTCTAATTAATATATAAGTTCTTACGTATTATTTCATAATTTCATCATCTTTCTTTCAACTTCTGTTATAATTATAACATACAGTCTTTTTTCATTTTCTGACAACCCTAGCGTATTTGCGTATTACATTTACAGCAGTCATACCTACACGGGCGACGGCATCGCACAACATCAAAGGCGTTGCGCTACTGTAGGGTTTTTGTAATACTGTGGTACTGTTCGCATCTTTGGGATGGATCTGCCAGATACCTCTTGGATGCCCTTGATAGATTGCAGCGACGGGCTTTGCGCATTATAGGTGATGAGGAGGTCACCAGAACCCTCGAACCTCTTCAATTGCGAAGAGACGTTGGTTCGATAAGTGTATTTTACCGCCTCTATCATGGTGAATGCTCTGAGGAACTCTTGTCCCTCATTCCTCCCTCTCCGTTCCGGCTTAGAACCACTCGCTCTAGTCAGCGTTGTCATGGCTTTACCGTGGAAAGTATTCCATCGCGTACAAAAAAGTTCGATGATTCCTTTCTTTGTCGAACCATAAAGAAGTGGAACTCTCTGTCGGCTCATGTATTTCCCCCTTCCCATGACATGAGTTCCTTTAAACGAAGCGTGAAGAAGCACCTTGTGAGCCAGTACTGCGATGCCAACGGATAGAACGCCACGGGTGTTGCGTCCGTTGTCATGGCAATTTGGGTTCCCCTCTTGCTTACCATCAGGCTAAGTGCAGGAGCCAATGTACTGAGCTACTATAGAAAAAAAAAGTGTGGGGCCCCATTTTTTGATTTGCCCCAGGGCCCTTGGTTACCTAGCTACGCCACTGCCGGTATCCCGGTATTGCATTCCCTAGTAGCAGATGTTAGTGGTCGGTAGTGATTATTTACCATCATGCCGTACTTGCCTGTTTGCCTCCTCCAATCGGTCGATGGCTTCATGTCTGCAATTGACCGCTGAGGAAAATAAGAAGACCCAATAACGGTGTTATAGTACGTACCAAGAACAGAACTTTGCTAGTTTTCTTGGAATCTTTGAAATCCATCAAAACAGTTTGAAATAATCTGGATTCAAATCTACCAAAATGGCAGAAATTTCACAAATGGTCACCCTGGTTGAAGGAGTTGAAAGCATCAACATAATTTATAATATTGTCTGGACCATTATTAACACAGCAGCGCCATTTGGTACAAACTAAACATAGCTTGTGCCAGACAACGGATAAACATTACCTATAGACTTTATTTTTTTGATGGTGACGTGATTTTTCGTGTAGGGAAAAACATACAACCGAATTGAGAACCTCTTTTTTAACCAACTTAAAAAAGGAGGTTTTCAATTCGGGTGGTGTTTTTTTTTATACCACATCAGTTAGCAGACAGACACGCAGCCCACCTGAGGGTAAGCGGTCACTGCGGCCTATTCCATTGAGGGCCACTTCACCAGGAAGCGTCGCTCAATGTGCTGCCAGACTGTAGGCTCATCTGATCTTCGAGCCTTTGATTTCAACGTTCCTGCCTCCCACATTAATACTGCCGGAACACAGCCAGAGCTGTTATGGCGGCAGATTTCACCTTTGAGGGTGGTAGCTAGCCAGTCGGACTGTGAATAAATGTGTTATGAGAGTGAGGGAATAGAGAGTAAGGAAAATATACTGCGTAGTTGGTTGATCGTAAAGATTGAAACTTGGCAAATGTTTAAACATGTGACAAATAAAAAACAATTTTGGAAAAAAAAATATATTGTATTTACAGAATACATTATTATTAAAAAAAACTCATTACGAGTAAAACCCAGTTGTACCACTGACCAACAAATTCGTGATAACTTTTTCTTAAATATTTACATTATTATTTACAAAACAAAAAAAAATTATCTGACAAATAAATATATAGATAACTTTGTGATAACATATCTGTCAGTGATGACCTAATATTTAAATTAATTATTGTTGACAACAATTATTAATGTTCGGGAGAGCAATGACCGCTTCAAAAACATTTCATTAAAAGTTAATTACAAAAAAAAAAATTCATTATTTATATGTACATTTCAATTAGCATACTTCATTATTTTTGTTATCATCTGTTCTTTCTCGCCCCCGCAGCATGTACGGTCATTCACCCCACATATTGTACCATCAGCATTTTAACGCTATTGCATCAATGGGAGATTTTCTGACAGGCAAAAAAAGTTTCCAAAAGCTTTACTAGATGGCGTTGAACTTAGTATGTATAAGTCTAGTATTTGTCTATGATCTATTTTTACCTCTGGCACAGATAATATAATACTCTGGTTTTTTAACTAGGAGCCATAATCTTTACTTATTCTTCATAATTAATAGCTTGCTTTGTGTTTTTTATTAACAATTCCGCCAATATGTATTTTTTTCGGAAATGAAAATGACATCTGACATAAACAAAACGTTTCGTTTTATCAAAAACAGTCATGACAAAGCAAACTTTATAACGTTTCGTTCCTTGTGATTGCATAGGTGGAACGGCGCCATCTATTAAGAACTATCAAAACGGGCTGTCAGAAAATCGCCCATTAGTAATAATTTAATTCCTATCATAATCAAAGCAATAAATCAAGTTATCAAGTTTAAACCTATCATTCCTATCATCTTCTAAAGATTGTACAGCCAGCAGCTCGTACAATAAGTGTTTGTCCTGGGTCGGTTTCGAACCTACGACCCTGGCGATGGTCTGATCAAAATTATCTAAAAAACAAATATTAATACACAGTCCCATCTAAACTCAAGCATAGCTTGACTATGGTTACTATAGGTGCCAGAAAATGGCTGAACATAAATACTTTTTTTTCTAAATATGTACATAAATATATATTAATTATATTACATAGAAACACCCAGCCCGATACAAACATAAATCATGCATATAATACATATGTCTGTACCGCACGAGGATTGAACCCGCGACCTCTGGTGTAATAGCCCAATTCTCAACTATTCTATATTTACACAATTCATTACATCTAAAGTTTATATTTTTTCTTGTGCATCTAAATTTTCTTCCATTTCAATTAAATTATTTGTTTCTGGGGGACCTGAAAAATAAAATAAAGATAATAATTTACAGGACCGAAGGTTTTTGGCGTATGCGAACTTTAATAAAAATAATTAGCCTAAGTCCACAGATTATAAAACTACTTAGATGATATAATATGTGTATGTATTGTGCGACAAACTTATCCGTTCCGGTGGCGGTGTCGCTATTGTATTGTAATACCTGTATTATCTCAATGGCATTGCTGGGACATAGGTGTCCCAGCAGTGGGAACGTATATAGGCTGATGATGATGATTATGAAATAAAATCAATGGCATATTTGTAACAACAACAACTGGCAACACTATCCTGCAGCAGTTTTTAAAATTGACAATGTCTCGTAGTTCCAGGTGGTAGGGTTTCGTCTCGGTGTAGCGGGCGCAGGGCGGTGCCGGACAGTAACTGCTTAGTTACTGTTTGGCACTGAACTGTCTAAGGGCAGACGTGGCGCTTACCATCAGCTGTACGATCTGCTCGTCTTGTTACACATTGCAAAAAAAAAATAAAAAAAAGTTCCAATTTTGGCCACCGGAACAGATAAGATTGACGTAATTTAAGTTGCGTGGTTAACCCTGATTTATAATCAGCTTTACGAGGACGCCAATTTTAATCAATAATGTTACGAATGGACATATACTACTCTTGGCTTATATGTCTGTCTGCCAAATGAAATATACTTACATTCAACCCCACTCACATCCACTACAAAGTCTTCAAATATATAGCTAGTGGATGTGTCTTCATCTGAAACAAAAAATATACCATTTCAGTCATTTTAGTGACAGACAGATAGACATTTTTAGTACACAAAAAAGACATAAAACAACATGGAATATAATTTAATGGTATTGTACTACATGGGAGGACTTATCGCTAATAGCGATCTCTTCCAGTCAACCTTGAGATAGTGAAAAAGTCTCAATTAATTAAAAATAAGGTTAGTGTAATACTCAAACAATAATAAAAAAACAAACAGTAATTTATTTATTTATTTATTATTAATATATAAATATATATATATTTTTTTATATTATAGGGGGCAAACGAGCAAGTGGGTCACCTGATGATAAGTGATCACCGCCGCCCATAAGCACCCAGGACCCCCTTGGGGTCGCAGGCGCGTTGCCCGCCTTAAGAGACGACAGTTATTAGGTCTCATATACCCAGTAATTTCACTAGCTTCAATAAATAAATAAATAAAAATAATAGACTGCCTTGGTGCCTGGGTTCATTCCCGTGTCCAGCGCAATTTGAGTGTGAGTTTGAGAGATACAGATAATTTTAATGATTCATCTAATACTCACTCTGTCGTTCATCTTCTTTCTCTGTCACTCCATTCGGTTCTTCTTCCGGTTCATTTTCATTTGGAGGCTCCATTATTTTATCTTTTGCTAAAAAAAAATTACAAAAATATCTCTATAATATTATCCATATATTTAAAAGCGATGCTCTAGAAATTATAGCCTGACCAACAAAATAAAAAACCTGCGCTGGAGGCGCCACATTAGCTATGGTTATAGCAACACTTGGTTGCTATGGCTATACTCACTAATAACTCACAATATCCAATAGTAACAAGGTTGATAACATCACACTTTGACAGACAGCAATAATGAATGACATCTATTTTTTTATTTGATTGTTGCCACTTGAAGAAATTAGTTCCAATATTTTTCCGCAATATGGCGAGGTATTTATTTTCATGGTCGGGCTATAGTGATGCTCACGGATGCCTACGTTGGTTGGATCATTGTGTCACTACCAGTGCAGCTAGGCAATCGGTTGTTAATGTAAGGGTATTATATGACGCATATTGGTCTGATCATTGTCCCTTGTTGGTTGAATGTGACTTTCAGGCGCTAAGGCCGAAGATTAATGTTCCCGCTGTAGCTTGTAATAAAATCATTTGGGGAGACAGGGACCTTGAACAGACTAGTAGGTACACCAAGATTTGTCATGCTGAGCTGAAAAATATTAATTTCCCGGAGGAATTCATTGCCTGTACTGGCCGTTTCTGTTCTGATGATAAACATAAGGTGATTTTGAAGGAAATGTATAGTAAAATTGTGCGTGTACTTAGTGACGCGTCAGTGTCAAGTTATGTGGGTCCCTCTGTTAGAAAACACAAACCTGTGCCAGGTTGGAATAAGCACGTTAGCGGCGCTCACCGTGAGGCTCGGCTATCTTACAGTAATTGGTTGCTGTATGGAAAGCCTCGAAGTGGTTATATTTATGATGATATGTGTCAAAAGAGGAAAATATTCAAATCTAAATTAAAATTTTGTCAGAATAATGAAAAACAAATAAAATTAGATATGATTGCACAACATCACACTAATAGACAATTTGGTAAATTCTGGAAAAAGACAAACAAATTAAATCCGAAGTCGAGCCTCCCTGTGAGTGTGGCGGGCGTGCATGAGCCCAGGGAAATAGCAAACTTATTTCGGCAGCACTTTGTAGCGCAACCTCCGGCCACCCCAGCAGCGGATCAGATGCTCATTGCTGGTGACCCCACTGGGGAAGTTAATATCAGATTTTCCGCGAAGGAGATAGATTCAGTCATACGAAATATGTCACGTGGTAAATCACCGGGCCATGACGGGCTAAGCATTGAGCATTTGAGATTTGCGGGGGTTCATTTACCTAGGGTTCTTGCTATGTTTTTCTGCCTCTGTATTAGTCATTGTTACTTACCAGATGAGTTAATGTACACTGTAGTTGTGCCAATTGTAAAAAATAAAACTGGTGACGTTTCTGACTTGGCAAATTACAGGCCGATATCATTGGCTACTATTATTGCGAAGGTATTGGACAGGCTTCTTGATAAACATCTGGAGAGGCACATTGACCTTAAGGATGCTCAATTTGGTTTTAGACCTGAACTTTCAACTGAGAGCGCCATCCTGTGTCTCAAGGAGACTGTCCAATATTATACTGCAAGAAATACGCCAGTATATGCCTGTTTCTTAGACTTATCCAAAGCCTTTGATCTGGTTAATTATAAGGTCTTGTGGAATAAAATGGAAACTGAAACAGACATCCCACCTGATATTGTGTCAATATTTAAGTATTGGTATTGTAACCAAAATAATGTGGTTAAATGGGCAGGAGAGTGTTCCGATTCCTATAGGTTGGAAGTCGGAGTGAGGCAGGGGGGGTTGTCCTCGCCCAGACTTTTTAATTTATACATGAACCGGTTGATCGGTGAGCTCAGTAGCGCAAGCATTGGCTGTCACATTGATGGGGTGTGCTTAAATAACTTAAGTTACGCTGATGACATGGTGCTGCTGAGCCCATCGATTAGCGCCCTGAGGAGGTTACTCCATATCTGTGAACAGTATGTTGCAACGCAAGGACTAAGGTACAACGCTAAAAAGAGCGAGGTGCTGGTGTTTAAAGCTGGTACTAAAACGTACGCGAGTGTACCTTCTTTATTTCTGTGCGGCACCCCTCTTAAAAGAGTAGATCGTTTTAAGTACCTGGGTCATTGGGTTACCGAGGATCTCAGTGATAATGTGGATATAGAACGGGAGCGCAGAGCGCTGTCCGTGCGCTGTAACATGCTCGCCCGCAGGTTTGCAGGTTGCAGTGACCAGGTGAAGGTGACGCTTTTTAAGGCCTACTGCCAAACTTTTTACACCTGCAGCCTGTGGGTGAAGTATACCCAGCGGGCGTACGGCGCTTTGCGCGTCCAATATAACAACGCTTTTAGGGTGCTGTTCGGCCTGCCGCGACATTGCAGTGCCTCTTTAATGCTCGCAGAGAGGCATGTAGACGGATTTCACGCCATCATCCGTAAGCGGTGCGCGTCTTTATTACATAGGCTGCGAACCAGTTCGAACGGCATCCTAAAGGTGATGGCAGACCGCTGGGACTCACCCATGTTCGCGCGCTGGATGCAATTGCATAATCGCTAAGTGCAGTTGCATCCTGCCCGTGGGATTGGCCTTGGAGTCCACATTTTCTTTATTGTATTTCTTTTTATTGTGTTATAATGTTGATTTTAATGCTATGTATTTTGATTTTATTTTTTATTTTTTTTATTTTTTTTGTGTTAAGCTCTATTGTATGTGTATTTTAAATTTTGTAATTTTATATTTTTTATGGGTTTGTTGCCTGAAATAAATGACTATTATTATTATTATTATTATATTATAGATTAGATTAGATCTAAATTCTAAATAAATAAAATAAAAACACATGTCATTCTGTGTATCCTTTTTCTGTTACTTGTCAGTTACCCCATTCCACCAGATTTAAAAACTTATTTCTGAATGGATTGACAAAAAAAATCTGTTTTCAGTTATAGCCTGAACAGGAAAATAACTAGTACAGGTTTTGAATGAATGAGGAAAGAGAGGAAAACGAGTCAAATGAGAGAGAAAGGCGATAAGTAGAAGCCGTGTTTAAATAATTCATGAATGAAAATAAGGTCATGCAAAGTTCAACTCTATAACTATATATATAATTTTTTTATAGGTTATTCCCAAAAATATTAATTATTTTTATTTCAATGAAAAATGAAACTATTAGGAATATTTGAACAAGATATCAATATCATGCGTTGTGTGTGTCTATCTCTATATCTATATATATAAAACTCAAAGGTGACTGACTGACATAGATAGATATCAACGCACAGTCCAAACCACTGGACGGATCGGGCTGAAATTTGGCATGCAGGTAGATGTTATGACGTAGGCATCCGCTAAGAAAGGATTTTGATCAATTCCTACGGGAACCACGCGGGTGAAACCGCGGGCGGCCGCTAGTATAATATAAAATTATTTTCTTATAAAATATTGCCAGTTAAAAAAAATTAACCTTATATACTCACACAGTGCGCGGTGGTCTCCCTTCAGCTTGAACACGTGGTATTTGAGCAGGATGCTGTTGCTGAACTCCTCGCCACAGGAGCACTTGTACTTCGCCTTCTCTTCCAGTTCTTGAGTGGAATGGTCCCTGTGACAAAGTTAATAGTTATTTATGTGGCTTTATGAAACGAACGAAGTGAGTTTCATAAAAGGATCACATGAGTATTTTAATGCCTAATTATGTACAGTCACATAAATAACTTTATCTTCATTCATACGATAAAATGTCTATTTTACAGTCAGGATCGATAAGCAAAGTTAGTACTTAGTACAAAATTATGTCATAATTTGTAGGTCAATTTGAATAAAATACATTTTAAGAAGACGTTCGAAATTTGAACGTCATTAAGGTATCGGTAACCGATACTAAAATGTTTACATTGTTAAAATGTAAACATTAAGATGCAGCCACAGATACTCATATCTAAATATAGGGGGTTTGCTCATCGATCCTGAATATAAAACGTTCGAAATTTGAACGTAATTAAGGTATTGGTTACCGATACTAAAATGTAAAAATTAAGATGCAGCCACAGATACTCATATCTAAATGTAGGGCGTTTGCTCATCGATCCTGACTATAAAATAGACATATTAGGGTATGGATGTAGATAAAAGTCATTTAGACATTTGACTGGCCCGATGGCGCATTTGGTAGTGACCCTGCCCTGTGCGCCAGGGGTCGTGGGTTCGAATCCCACCCAGGACAAACACTTATGTGATGAACATTTGTGTTTTGAGTGTCTGGATGTTTATTTGTATAATATATTTGTGGTACCTTCGTTGTTTCTGACACCCATAACACAGTGCTTACGCTGGTTACTTTGTGGTCAGATCAATGTATGTGATATTTAGTTATTTATTTATTTAAGCCCCTAACCTCCCCCTTCTCTTCACCCCTCCCCATGGCCCTTCACCTTTTCTCCTCTTGTATTTTTAGTACCATCGTTATTTTTGATACCCGTAACATGCCCATAAGTATAACTCACTGAGAGACTTAACTTTTAGGTTTCATTTAAAAGTATATAAGTATGTATATGTTTACGGGTTTTCGTAAAATAATATATATTTTATGTTTGTATTGATATTAGGTATCATTTTTTTAGAGAATTTTGAGTGATCGCTATTTTGAAAAAAAAACCTAAAAATGGTGGACCACTTGACTAGGAAGGCCAAAATCTTTATTGCCCTTTTGTCAATTTTTTAGGCTCATTTTTTTTCGGCGTTGCGTTTATGCACCATAACCGCAGGCTAGCTAGACCTGCGCTGCCGTGTCAGGCGAATGTCAGTTAACTTAAGATACATGAGTTACGCGTAACAAGTGTTTTTCGTGGTTTTTATGGGTCTTCTATCCCGTGTATAAAATATTATTTAATTATCTCTTACCGTTATCCCAAAAAATGCTCTAGAAGAAATTACGATTGACTACGATATTATGGTTAAATACTGTATCTTAAGTTACAGACAACGCTTGACGAGTCGACAAGACGCGATTATGGCAAACTCAGTTAAGTGTCTACTAAAATACATGACTTAGCCACGATAGATACGTAGTTTACTTATATATTATACTGTTATGGGGTAATTACTAAGACTTATGCAACTACATAATATTTAAACTGATTTAGTAGACCGGTAGGTAATGTTTTTGTTGATAAATGAAAAAGAAATACATTTTAGTTTATTTGAATACCATTTCCAGTTTTGTCATAATATACTTGTTATTTGATTACACCTATGTTCCTAATTAAAATATGACTGATTAAAATTAAGATTCTTATTAAAACCTACTTTTATTCTACTCTCTAAACAAAATAATGCAGAAATGCATGTATGGCTAAATAATTCTTACTCAAATTGTCACGGCTAAGTCATGTATCTTAAGATACGGCCCTTCGCGTAACAAGATTTGTATGAAATTCCTATCACGCCTATCTCCGTTTTTGGAAAAAAACATAGAAAATAAAGATAAAACAAAAAAGATAATTACATCACAATAATATGTACATCTTTACAATTCTTATGATATGAAATAAGTTTGGAAAAATCTCTTGAAACATAGATATAATGGCAATAAATGCAAAAAAAACTTTAGGAGTCGTTTACTCAAAACTAGGTTTTTTGAGATAACGGAGATAGGCCTGACACGGCAGTGCGGCCGTGTGTGGTACTCGAGACTAAAGCGTCCACTACCCACTAAACTCCCCCGGTTCCCCTTCACACCCGATTGAGACGTGAAATAGAAGTGTGTCAAGCACTTCTGTGTTTCGGGGAAAGGGCACTGAAGCTAGTGAAATTACTGGGTATATGAGACCTAATACCTGTCGTCTCGGTGTAGCGGGCGCAGGGCGGTGCCGGACAGTAACTGCTTAGTTACTGTTTGGCACTGAACTGTCTAAGGGCAGACGTGGCGCTTACCATCAGGTGTACGATCTGCTCGTCTTGTTACACATTGCAATAAAAAAAATTAGGTATCATTTTTTAAACAATTTTACGTGACCGCTATTTTGGAAATCCTTTTTATACCTAAATTAATCGTTACGTTGACCCATCCGATGCTAAAGGTTACTGACCTCTGATGTTACCACCAGGGGTCGTCAACCTTTACCAACAGTAGACCAAAGTGGTTAACGTCAGTAGCGTAGCGATGGGGGGCGGGGGCGGCGGTCCGCCCCGGGCGGCACTTTTTAGGGGGCGGCAAAATTTCCTGGAGAAGCAAAAAAAAGGAAAAAAAGCGGCGGCAGAATTGTTAAAAAGGGCGGCAGAATCGCCTTCCGCCCCCTGGGCTGCTTTGCCAACTGGGGGAGCAAAAAAAAAGGGCTTCAAAACTGTCTTCCGCCCCGGGCGGCTGACACCCACGCTACGCCACTGGTTAACGTACCTAGCTATATGCATCTTCATCTCGTCCCCCTCTCTCCTGCAGATCTGCCGGCACAGCACACAGATGCACAGGTGCTCCGGGATCACCAGACCCATGATGGCCGGCCTGATGCGCATGTAGAACAACTTCGACTTAAACCTGGAGACAATAAATATCTCTGGACATTATTCACACAGCGCCATCTAGCCCCAAACTAACATTAGCTTGTGCTATGGTTGCTAGAAAAGGATAAACATTACTTATATACTTTTTTTTGTAAATAAATACATATTATACATAGAAACAGCCAGCCCGATACAAACAGACATGTTCATAATGATGATAGACACTCACATTTTTAATATTATGTCATACTAGCGGGCGCCCGCGGTTTCACCCGCGTGGTTCCCGTTCCCGTGGGAATATCGAGATATCCTTTCTTAGCGGATGCCTACGTCATAACATCTACCTGCATGCCAAATTTCAGCCCGATCCGTCCAGTAGTTTGGGCTGTGCGTTGATAGCTATCTATGTCAGTCAGTCAGTCAGTCACCTTTGAGTTTTATATATATAGATTTGTTGGCCGACGGTCACGCTGCCTACCTGACGGAAAGCGGCCACTGCGGCCTATCCCATTGAGGGACACTTCACCTGGAAGCGTCGCTCACTCAATGTGCTGCCTGCCAGACTGTAGGCTCACCTGATCTTCCGGCCTTAGATTTAAAGTGTACCGGCTCCTACATTAATATTGTCGGAAGTCGGAACACACACAGCCAACATTGAGTTACAAGTACTACGTATAGAGAGGCTATACGGAACAAAAACTGTCGCAAAATGATGACTGGACTGACTGATGTATTTGCTACAGCGGATGTCGTCTAACCAAACTAATATAAAACTTGCAGCGCTAGATTGCTTACAGAGTATATTTTTCTGGCGACCAAAACGTCGTAAGCGCCATGCAAAGCAAGGCGCTTACGCGTTTTGTTCGAAATGTCTATCTCATAGATCTTGAATGAGTTGTTGCCATAACCATGGTAACGGGAACAAAGCATCGCGCAAAAATTTTGTTTGCGGTGTCGGTTCTATACGCTAGTAATTGTAGTTCAATGACAGCCAGAGCTGTTATGGCGGTAGATTTCACCTGTGGGGGTGGTAGCCAGTCGGACTCTGGACGGTAAAAACTAACCTTCGCCAGTTTTCTGGGGGGTGAAAGCAGTGTGCATACTTGGTCACTTCAGACACAGGACGAGTCTTGTACTTCTCTAGATGCGCGATGAATTCCCTCTCTCTTGTTCCCATGAATCTGCAAAGAAACATGAAAATGCATACATTCATATATAACTAAATATTGTGTGTCCACCTCCTTTTGACCGCGGGTATAAAATACGGAGGTCGTGGGTTTGATTCCCACCTTGGGTCTACGACTGCGAATGTTTGACATTTCTTACTTTCTTCTTGGATGCTTGGCTACGTAGCTAGCGACGTAGACATGACATGCTCTAGAGACCTACCTAACTCACATGGCGACGTTTTGGCAACGTCGCCAATGTTGACATTTTCTTCCTTTCTGCTTGGCTGTGTATTAGCCAGTGAAGTCGCCAATTTAGACACTTTCGGCTTGGCTACGTAGCCAACACCGTAGCCACATGGGTCCTAGAGTTGCCCAACGATAGTCCACTATCGATAGTCTATCGATAGTCTATCGATAGACAAAGACAAAGACAAATCATTTATTTGCAAATTTGGGTTTACAAAGTAGGTCTTACCCGTTGTCCTAGTTGAACGACAAACGCGGCAACGCGACGCGACGCGACGCGACACGTAAATGTCAAATGGTCGTTGTGTATGATAGTGGCCTACGTTGTCGCGTTAGTCAGTGCGCGACGACACGCGACGTAATGCGGACTTGTTTTTTGCGCGACAAGACGCGATGACGAGCGACGGCTTGACATTTGCAAAGGAATTTTTGTGAAGGAGTATGAATACACTTTTGACAGATTTATTTCGCTCTAAATATAAAATATTTGTTGTCTTTCTTCTATGTTTACGAAGTTTCTGTAGGGCTAAGTATTTAAAATATGAATTTTCTAGTAATAACGCAGTATATTTGCCCATGGTTAAAACACTACTGCCGCGTTTGTCGCGCACGGACATAGGACACACGTCGCGTGAAGTATTGGTCGCGTTACGTCGCATTGCGTCGCGTCGCGTCGCGTCGCGTCGCGTCGCCCACCTAGGACAACGGGTTAATAGTATATGGTTTCTCCAGATTTAGCCATTCAGCATGCAAAATCTTTTTATAGAATTAATGTTATTGTGCGCTTCGCGTTAGGTAATTACAATTAATTAAAAATGACAAAAAAAAAGGAAATCTTAAGTCAGTTTAAAAATAAATAAATACAATATTTCAATTATTTATACAGTTATTAAAAAAAATATGTCAAAAATGTCAATCTAGAATTCATTATACAAGTCAATTTTTCAAAGATAAAGATAATTGTCAAGATTATAATTATAATTTGTCACTTAAAAAGTCATTCACATTATAATAGCACTTATTAGGGTGGATCTTCAGAAAAGTGCTCTCCGCGTAATTTCCACGGCATTTTTGAAATCGCTAAATTATGGTGAATTGCACAAATATTCCGAAAGCTTGTGCAAATTTAAACAGCATATCAAAATTCGCCACGTACGGGATGTATACTTTTGCTAAAAAAAAATGAAGAAAATTGGCGGCCCATGGAAATTACAATAAAGGCCATGGAAATTACCCAGCAGATTAAATTTAGCTAAAAACCATGTCAAATATGAAATTAAGCTGTCATATTAGTTAGTTAGGGTAGTATAAAGATCTACATTGTATTAAAACAATATTTAGCAAAGATAGTAGCTTCATTTCAAAACTTACTTATGATACTCAAAGTAGGAACATGAAAGTGATAAAACTGTTATCAATTAACTTTCTTATACATTAAAATTGTTCCCATAACATTATACTTATGGATAAACATAAAAGTAAACTTAAAAAAACAACATATTGAATTTTTATAAAATATGTCTTTTTATCAAACAGTTTAAGTCTTCAATTTAATTGTTGGAATTCTTTAAAAGCGTTGCTTAGCAGTAGGTAGTTATTGGGCATTCTAATTCACTTTTATCACTATACCACAAAACCAAATAAAAGTGAATTAGAATGCCCAATCGCCAATGCGATTGGGCATTCTAATTCACTTTTATTTTGGTTCCGTGATACAGTGATAAAAGTTAATTAGAATACCCAATAACTCCCTCCTTTTTAATATTCTTTATCTTCGATATAATACACAGATCGACATATGAAACAATATGATGTTACATTTTGTACTCACCTGAAGACAGGTTACTGCACACACTTTAAAGTAAAACTATACTTCACTACTTTTTAATTTATTATTACACCGGAGCCCTTTATGCGAAGTGGCCGATTGCTCAAGGTTTCATTCTAGCCCGATTGGTCGTACCAATGTTCTGTACTCGGTTCAGACTTAGTAACTTTGTACTTTTGTCCTAAGAGTATCCAAAATCTTGGCACCTAGAAATAGTACCTTCACTAGGCATTTCAGGGTCCACGGCGGAGGCAAAAATTATTCTCACTTTACTGTGTAACGATTACAACACGAGCCCCTTATGTCCAGCGGCCGATTGCTCAAAGTTTCCTTCTAGCCCGATTGGTCGTACTGAACATCTGTAATCTTTTTAGGTTTACTGAGCGCTATTAATCTAATTGTTACAAGAAATTGGCACCTAGAACAGTACATAATATGTATATTCTAGCCTGATTGGTCGTACCAATGTTCTGTATTGCATTAAAATTTGGTAACCACGTTGTCTGCTCAACCCAATCAAACCACAAATGTTAGCACCTAGAAATTAAACCTTCACCAGACAGTCCAGGGCCCGCGACGAGAAAGATTCGAGTGATTCGAATAGCACCTTATTCCCATAAGCTTAAATATTTAAACGTGTAAATGCAATTTGGTTCCGTAGACATTTCAGTTCGGTATTTAATCATTATTATAATAAATTATTAGTCTATTTTATTTGTAGGTGTAACAGCCAAAACGTGCACAATATATTTACATATAATATACAATGTTATAAAATATAAAATATTTACATATAATACAAAATGTATAATATATATTTTGCATAAATTTATAATACGTTGTGTATAATGAGCAAGTTTTATGTTACTATGCGAATTATTATTAACTAATTATTTTAAAAATTTTTCGTTGCGTACCGCCACTTATTTGTGTTACCACAACTACTCGCCTGCTGCTCAAATTTTTATTTTAGGTATAGACAAACTAATCCAGTAAACCTTTCAATGGATAAATAATTTAATCACGAAATTACATTACAAAAGCAAAGCATAGTAGGTAATCTTATCCTATAGAAACCTTCCATATATCTATACATATAATAAATCTATATTATATTAACCCGCATTTAATGTATATTATTTACGTGCGGTCAATGGGTGTATGCAATCTTTGCTTTTTATAGTACTTAAATTTAAAGTAGGTAAACACCTAAAGGATTTTATATCAATAATAAGGAACTCTAATATTGCATGAAGTGTATTGTTACATGATGTTGCAATACATTAGTAGAAGCAGTGACGACGGTGTTTTGCTGAAACATCAGTTTGCAGTAAAAGTACTGTTGACAGCGTCATTAGTTCAATATTGTTAACCAATTAATTACTTTATTTTTTATGTCCTAACAATATCTATTATTAGGTTTGTTCCATGTGTCTGGTTAACTTCTTTGTCAGATAATTAATAAATAAAGAATGAATTTAAGTCCAAAATGCGGAAGCGGTAAAACTTATATTAATATATTAATGCTTTTAATATTAAATCAGAATGATGATTAAAATTGGATAGTTTCCAACTAACCATCCAATTTAATGAAATTTGGAATCAAGATACCCAGGGAAGGACGTAGGATAGTTTTTTGTGATATAGACGTTGACCACGGGGACGAAATCGGGCGACCGCAGTTTTTAAAGTATAATTTGGTTCTTTTTCTTCATTATGATATTATATGATAAATAAAACATTTTGGTTATTTCACCTCCGATAGATTATAAAAAATATGAATTAGTTAGTTAATATGTCTTAACGTTATGATTATGAAGTATAATTAATATGCCTTGCATAAGGAAACATCAATAAATATTTTTATGTCGACTGTACTGCACCTAACTGCACGCATATTATTGTAAATTGATACATTTGTTTTTCACAAATTGTCTTTTAGATCGTTTCCGTCAATCGGTACAATATTTGCCGGTGGTTATAAACATTTTCACGATTTTTAACCGACATCCAAAAAAGGAGGAGGTTTTCAATTCGTCAAAATCTTTTTTTCTTTTTTTGTGTATTATTAGAAGACAACAGGACCGATCTGAAGAAAAATGATTATGTTTGAAACAATATTATACTTCCTAGGTAGTTCTAATGTCATCAGTTTAGGATATAATAAATGGTCCAGGAAAAATTAAGGGAACTCTTCAAATATTTGTTGAAGTGGAACTAATGATGAAGACCACCAGTAGTCATGAGATCTATTCAATACAAAGTATTTCGCGACTTGTAATACCTACAATAACTTTCATACGGTTGCTAAGTTGTTTCTGTGATAAACTTGAATGTTTCTGTGAACATCTAACACCTGTATCCCCCAACATGATGCAATAAATGTTATGATTTATGAATTGACGGTGAATCTACCTGGAGAACTCCTTCAAAAATCATTAAAAAAACGATATAAGTTAGAAAATTTACACACCTAGCTACTAATATGGAAATTTTTTTTTTTTTTTTTTACAAAGAACCTTTAACCGGTTTCGAAAAAGTGACCCTATTTTTAGTAAAAACAATATTTTACGATTAATTTAAGACTGTCATAGTTTACAAGGAAAAGGTTGAGTACCCCATTTGCTTTACATGTACCTAGTTTTAAATATATTGAGACTTCAAATCAATAAAATATCATAACTTCAGTGCTGCTCCATTGTGACTATCACCTTCGACGTGCTATTCAGTTGCTGTGACCGAGGATCCGCTGCATAAAAATCATGTTCGTAAGTCTTATAAATAAATTATTTTATTATATTGAGTTTATTATGTTCATGATAATTATTTTATATCATTTGTTTTAGGTCGGACATTTATTACAACTCCAAGTCTGCCGCTAAATCGCGCAAAGTTTATAAAAGCGAGGTCTTTAATTCTGAAGACGAGGCAATTGACAAACAGTAAGTTATCTTTCACAGTGATTTATTTAAATTGATTTGATGATTTAATATATGATAAAATTTAACAATCTATCTCTGTGTCTACAGGCTTGACCAACGACCACGCAGGGCGAGTAAGAGGCAGTTGTTCGAGTCCGACGAGGAGGGATCGATTATACAGTAAGTTTTAATGAACGTATATCATTATTTTTAGTTGATTTTAAATAATCCTATAAAATTCTCAGTACATACTAAATAGGTACATTTTTAATAAAGTTATTAACAATTAATTTCTAATTACAGACCAGACCAACGACCTCAAAAGCTGACCAAGAAACCGGTGTACGAGTCAGACGACGAGGAATCAAATAAACGGTAAGTTTAAAGATTTAGTGTATCATAATTTTAACAGGTTATTTAATTTAGTGTTTTTTTAACTCATGGATCATCATGTCATCAGGTCACGTCACAGACTAATTTTCCTAAGTTATTAATTTTCTTATGGAGTAGAGTTCTAGAGAGTTCCATAGTTTATTTACATCAATTGAAAAAAGGTTAAAAATATTTTTAAACATATTTTCATTCATATGTAATGTTGTATTTTATTTGCAATTTACGTAGCTTATTTAGTTTTAATCAACATCTATTTATTAATTTCAGTACAAATAAGACCGCGAAAAAGCCAAAAACTACGAAACGCAAGACAGATGAACGCCCTAGCGTGGAAAGACGAGGTCGACCTGCTACAGCTGGGTGGAATCTAAACTTCAACGACGAGGCGGAGGAGATCGAAGCCTGCCGCACGCGCAAGCCGGCGAACCCTCTGCAGTCCGTGCTGACGCGCCGCGTGGCCAACGGGAGTCTGCGCCGCACCGCCTCGCTGCCAGGTGATCTGTTTGTAGAGCTGCGGCTCTACAACACTAAAGAAATCAAGTGCGTGGACCCGAAAGATCGTTGGCAGCACTCGGTCTTGTCGTTGAAGTACCAGACGGATTCAGAAGTTGATGAATTGGAGTTACTGCGTCAATTCATCAAACGAGTCCGTGAGAAATTTGTAGAAGAGGGGACGTTCTTTGCGGATAAGAAAAAATAACTTTTGTTTTTTTACTTACTACTACTTAAGTACCTAGTTCAAATAATATGTAAGTTAGGTAAAATTTTTTTTAAGATTAGTTTTGTTTATTCTAACCGGTGTCCAGTCTATTTAATATATTTATTGAAGCCTATCCTTACAAAATGACAAAAAGGTCAATATATTGCACAGTTTGCGATGTATCTGTCAAAAGCAATGCTTTTTCTGCTCACATGAAAAGTAACTTACATAAAAATAACTCTGCTATACAATTAAGTGATGGCATAGAAAAAGTATGTAGCGCGTTCCGTAATCGAATCGCCTCGTATCGACTACGCGCTACTAAGGGGCAGCGCAGACGGCACACTTTTTGTGCGAAAGAGTCTGCCGCGGATTTTTCACAGACTCAACGCACAAAAAGTCTGTCGCGGATTTTTCACAGACTCAACGCACACGACGCACATCTTCGATCATTTTGTCGGCGGAACTGTAGGGACGTAGACGCTATTAAAATCGTGCAGAGATTAGAGATCGCGAAGTATTATTTTGTACTTGATGTAACAGACAGAAAAAGACGAAGAAAATTTTGGGTACATCCTATACTTTCGGAAAGATTACTGAAGGGAGAGTTCTATATTAACATTCAATTCTGAACAACACCGGATTTTTTTTTTAAGTTTTATAAAATGTCTGTTATTACATAATATGATGAGTTGCTATTTATTTTAAGACCTGCTTTGACTCATTCAGACACAACAATGAGGAAGTTAATAATAAATATCTCTGGACATTATTCACACAGCGCCATCTAGCCCCAAACTAAGCATTAGCTTGTGCTATGGGTGCTAGACAACGGATAAACATTACTTATATACTTTTTTTTTTGTAAATACATACATAATATACATAGAAACACCCAAACCGATACAAACAGACATGTTCATGCACACAAATGTTTGTACCGTGCGGGGATCGAACCCGCGACCTGTGGTGTAATAGCCGACTTCTCAACCATTACACCTAATGGCTCGTCAAATTAGTATTTCGGTTAAAGAAACTTTATTCTTAAAAAGAAATTACATAAACACTTACATGAGAACATTAAAATTTATAATAAAACAAATTATTCGGCAAAAAAAAAAAAAAAATAATAATAATACTACCAATTACACAGAGCAATCACTAGTTACAATTTGTTTACAAAAATTTTCTTATACAGAATATTACCAAGAAACAAGTGCGGACCGAGTTTTAATGATTTTACATAATATATGTATTAATATCTATATTCTGCCATAGAAGTATCATAAATTATTGGTCTATTTTGTATTTCATTAATTAGCATCGTTACATCGATGTCTGGCGCCATAATAGATCGCATACGTAGTTACGTCCCACCACTAGATTGCAGACTAAAATGTACGCCAATGTGCGCCGTCTGCGTTACTCCATACAGTTGCATACGTTCCATTTTTTTCGCACACTTTTTGTGCGGAGCGGTGTGGCGCGGCGTGGCGCGGTCTGCCGGAATCACACGGATTTTGTGCGCGCCGGACTTTTTTGCGCGTCGTCTGCGTTACTCCATACAGTTGCATACGTTCTATTTTCGCAGACTAAAAAGTCTGTCACGGATAGTCTGTCGTCTGCGCTGCCGCTAACAGCGATGCGGAGGCGCAGATGCCTGCTGAATATCTGCGCGGCTTGCGCGCGCGCGTCCTTCAGCTTTTACAAGCGCGCCAATTAACGTTTAATAGTATAAAAGTCAATTTTGAATTATTTGCTGAATTTTATCTAAGAAGTAATGGCTCAGACAGTTGTGAAATTAAGTCTTTTGCTACCGAAAACATTGTTATACACAAAAATTTTGATTTTAACGAAATTTTTTCTCAATTACTTAGTATTATTTCAAGGAAAATTGACGAATTTCAAGATCGTGATAGCGGTTGGCTATTTTTACGTAATTTACACTTAGAAATTAATATTAATAAGTATAATCCTCTAAGAGCATCTAAATTTATCGATTTACCTAAAGCTTTGAAACTCAAACGGGCTTGCATTAACATTCAGAACAAAGATCAGTTTTGTTTTTTGTGGAGTATAATGGCAGCATTATTCCCGGCTGAAAGAAATGCACACCGAACTTCATCTTATCCACATTTTGAGAGCGTGCTCAATATCAAAAATATGTTATTTCCCGTAAATTTTACTGACATAAAAACATTTGAAAGAAATAATCCTGGTATAAGTGTAAATGTATATGGGCTTAAAAATAAAACTAATATTGTTGGTCCTTTATATCGCACTCAGAATAGGAAAAAAAACATATTAACTTGTTGTTTATAGAAAAGGGAGGACTTACACATTACTGCTTGATAAAAAACTTAAGCCGTTTGTTGAGATCACAATTAACAAAACATCACAGCAAAATATTTTTTTGTGACGATTGTATGATATTTTTTGAAAATGAATCTAAACTGAATGCTCATGTGTGCGGTGGTGTGGCAACTATTTTACCGAAGCGCGGCACGCTTATTCAATTTAAAAATTATGAAAAAATGCAAGACATGCCTTTCGTAGTTTATGCAGATTTTGAATCATTATTGCAGACCAGTCCGAACGGTCCTAGTTCAACTTGTACGGAAACATTCCAAAAACATATCCCGGCTGCATTTGCTTATTATGTAGTATGCTCATATGATAGTTCCTTAAATCGGTACGTGTCTTATCGTGGTAAAGATTGTGTAGAGAAATTTATTGATAACCTTAAAGAAGATATATTTAAAATATTTGAACTTTATAAAACAACAGTACCAATGAAAAAATTAACTATTAGAGAAATGGAATCATTCTGTACAACAAAATTATGTTATCTTTGCAATCAAATGTTATTTGATGATAGAGTTCGAGACCACTGTCATCTAACGGGAAAATATCGTGGTGCTACACATTCATATTGCAATCTGAAGTATCGTTTACCTCAATTTGTGCCAGTGTTTTTTCACAATTTGTCTGGCTACGATAGTCATTTATTTATAAGACAGTTGGGGCAAACATCGGGACCAATAAAAGTTATAGCTAAAAACAAGGAAAACTACATATCATTCACTAAGTTTTTTACAAGAGATGATAATGATTACATGGCCGTTCGCTTCGTAGATTCATTTAAATTTTTAGGCACAAGCCTCGAAAAACTAGTGGCTAGTTTAAATACCGAAGATTTTAAACATTTATCAAAATTTTTCCCGAAAAAAGAACAGTTTGAATTGTTAAAACGAAAAGGTGTTTATCCGTACGAATACGTAACTAATTGGGAATCATACGAGGAAAAAAAAATACCTTCACGAGAATGTTTTTATAGTAGTATAAGTGAGTGTACCATTTCACAGTCTGATTACGAACATGCAGAACGAGTTTGGAAAACATTTAAATTAAGGAATCTTGGCGAGTACACAGATTTGTATTTAAAATCAGATGTACTTTTATTAGCAGATATTTTTGAACAATTTCGACAAACATGTAAAACTAACTACAATTTGGATCCATCGTTTTATCTTACGGCCCCAAGTTTGAGTTTTGACGCTATGCTTCTTAAAACAAAGGTAAAACTTCAACTGATTGAGGACTTAGAAATAATACGATTAATACAGAAAGGTATCCGTGGAGGTATATGTCTATGTTCCACTAGATATGCAAAGGCAAATAACCAATACCTCTCTGATTATGATCCGTCTTCCCCTGATAACTACTTATTTTACATAGATTGCAATAATTTGTACGGTTATGCCATGTGCTCGTATTTGCCTCATTCCGATTTTATGGTGCGTCTATGCTTACGAAGCGAACACGAGCGGCGCACGAGCGGAGCACGAGTCGAGCCGTTCTGCTCGCGTGACAAGTGTGGACGCACTTACGAGCCTGCTGCGAGCGCGATGCGAACCTCTTTGTGTTCGTCAAAAACCCGACATTAGGCGGAGCCGTAGACAGAGAAAACTAGTAGAAAAACCGGCACGCGGTGCGAGACAAAAAATTGTGTTGTTCTATCTCTTTCTTTTACATGGTCTATCCGTATCGCCCTCTTTTTCTTGTGTGAATGCGATAGATTTGTCTCAAGGGCCTGACATGATTTGATAGAGTGAGATAGTCTTATTGATATTCCTATATGAGGAAGCAGATAAGAGTGCCATGTTTTTATCTCTATCACCGACCGGACTTTTTTTCATGGTCAGGTTATAGGTATACAACTTGGTAAAACTCAAACTTCAATCAAAACAAACAAAGAAATTAAAGGTTTTGTGGATTACTACCTAATTTATTCATAAAATTTGTTATTAATCGAATGTGTAGTGTTTGTGTCTAGCATACATAATGGCAGGTGTTCAATATTTGGCTGCAAAAGCAACAATCAAAGAAAATAAGTGGGTGTTACATTTCGTACGTAATTACACTGTTTTATATAATTTGATCACGTAATTATATCTCAAATCTCACAGGAACCCAGTTTCTGAGCTGAATCATTAGTTATATCATGAAAACCTTGAGAAATGGGAAATATCTAAGAAATATTTGTAAATATAACCTCTAAAACATTTGACATGTAAACCGGTAAAATTACGTATTACATATTTACGATAAAAGCCAGCTTAGCATAGACGTCTACTAAAATTAGTAGATTTATAAATTCGATTTCCGGATGCCTACCATACAGAAAAATTACCCCAAAAATTACCCCATATTTCAGGGAATTTTAAGCGATTTGATATTTCCAGATTTCCGACGGATGATAAAACTCGTGAGAAATGGATAGAAGCAACTGGAAAAAAGAATTGGGTACCACATAATAAATTGTTCTAAACATTTTGATAAAAGAAATGTTTCCGTAAAACAGGCTTCAAACTTATAGACTTAAAAATTGTAAATGTAGTTATAATAAGTTTTCAATAAAGAAATTACCTGTTTTCAATTAAAGTTTATTATTTTATTCCATTAACCACACAATCTCATATCAAATCCTTGAGTGAAACCCTATTTGGTCTGATATTGATCGACAATTAATTCGTAATTGTAAACTATATTAAATTTTTTGATAGTTTTTCGTAACTATCAAAAATTCAATATAGTTTATCACAAAAATAGTGGTCGATCGGATCCACTTATTTTCGCGCTTTCGCTTGCGATACTAGTATTAGCGAGTCAAAATATTGACTTTCACTCACTACGGAATTCGAATACTGCAACGTTTCTGACTACATTTGAGGGTAAAATTTTGCGTTCATGGCAGCCCTATATTTTGACGTCATAATATGTCTATCTCTTACACCCGGTCGCTTGGTGGGTATAGTTTTCTCTGTCTACGGGCGGAGCACAGTCGAGCACGAAACGAATGCTCGAAGCGCGCTCGTTCGAGGCTCCAAGTCCGTCCACAGTACACGAATTTTGGATCGGCTCGTGCTCCGCTCGTGCGCCGCTCGTGCTCGCTTCGTAAGCATAGACGCACCATTAGATTGTTAAATAAATCAGAATTTAATGCTTCTGACATCTTAAACACCCCAGATGACTCTGAGGAAGGTTTTATTTTGGAAGTAGATTTAGAATATCCAGAAAGTTTACATGATTTACATAATGAATTACCTTTTTGTCCACAAAAATTTACTCCACCTGGGTCCAAAACATCAAAATTGATACCAAACTTATATGATAAATTTAATTACGTTATCCATTATGTGCATTTAAAAGCATGCTTAAATCATGGGTTAAAATTAAAGAAGATTCATAGAGTAATAACATTTAAACAAAGCCCTTATTTAAAACAATATATTGATTTAAATACGGAATTAAGGCAAAAAGCAACATCGACGTTCGAACAGGATTTTTTTAAATTATTAAACAATAGCATATTCGGAAAAACTTTGGAAGACCCAGAAAAACGATTGGATGTAAAACTAGTTAATCAATGGGTAGATACTGAAAACATAACGAAAAAACAACTAACTGCTGAACAATTGATAGCTAGACCTAATTTTCATAGTTCAACAGTTTTCTCGGAGAATTTTGTTGCAGTTCAAATGAAACCTGAGTCCATAATCTTAGATAAACCTATTTACATAGGGTTTACAGTTTTGGAAATTTCCAAAAGTCATATGTACAATTTCCATTATTCTGTTATGAAACCATTTTATGGTTGCAATTTAAAACTTTGTTACACAGATACCGACAGTTTTCTCTACTCCATACATACCAGCGATATTTTTAAGGACTTAAAGTTTCGATTTCAGTCTTATTTTGATACAAGTAATTATGACAAAAATAATTCGTATGGTATTGAACTTAAAAATAAAAAGGTGCCTGGTTTATTTAAAGATGAGCTAGGGGGGCAGCTTATAAATGAATTTGTTGGCTTAAGGTCCAAATTGTATTGCATCAAAACAGAAAAAAAAGAAATAAAAAAGGCAAAGGGCATAAAAAAACCAGTCGTTATGAAATTGTTATTTGAGGACTACAATAATGTCTTATTACGTAATGAAATTATACGTAAAAAGAACATTGTTTTTAAATCCATTAAACATCAAATATTTACTCAATCTGTTGATAAAGTAGCTTTGTCGTCAAATGATGATAAACGTATTTTATTAAAAAATAATATTAACACATTGGCTTGGGGTCATAAGTCCAGCTTTTTTTAATCGTAGGTAAATAAAATAGACTGGACCACAAACACTCTACAGTAATTAATTTAATTTAGATTGTAAGTTTCATTGTCAAATTAGTTATATTTAGTAATTTACGAGTAAGTACAAATAAAAATAATGTTTGGTACATACATTCTTTTTTGTATATATTTTTAATGTTGTAAAAAGTGAATATTGTAAACTGTTATGGTACATAATAATATTAATAATAAAGTTCTATTTATAAGAAAATGTAGTTGTTTTATTTTTCTCGACTGCACCGAATCCTAATCGAAACCTATTAATTAAACCATGCATGCCTGTTGATGCTACTGTATGAATAACAAGCGGCGCCCGCGGTTTCACCTGCGTAGTTCCCGTTCCCGTAGGATTTGAATAAAATCCTTTCTTAGCGGATGCCTACATCATAACATCTACCTGCATGCCAAATTTCAGCCCGATCCGTCCAGTGGTTTGGGCTATGCGTTGATAGATATCTATGTCAGTCAGTCAGTCAGTCACCTTTGAGTTTTATATATATTATTATTATAGTGAGATTATTGTAAAAACATGTTCTCATATGTTGCATTTAGAATATTACTTTCGTTTGCGCACGTGTAGACGGGTAATATTTAAATTTAGGTCATATAATTTGTTGATTCTACAAGTCTCGGTGAGGATGTTTATTTAATAAAATAGGTACAGTCAAAAATCACATCAGACTATACACTTTAGACTTTGTACCACTTTTATGTCAGGGGCATAAGTGCTATTATCGAACTGCGAGTGTTTACCGTGATGTGTCGTTGACCGTACATGAAACATGCACAAACTTGTTTCGCATATTTGCTGACATTATAATTACTGCAGTTTCAAAACTTTTTTCACCTCGTAAACCTTTTCATTTGAGTCATTATTCAAACAACTTCGTTAAGAGATACACACAGCGTGAAATTATATGGTAAGTTTCATTATTTTTTTCTATACTGGTAATTAATTATTTTTACACCTGGTTGTTTTATAAATATTTTAACATGGTGTATTTTTTTTCGCAGATAATGGCAGACGGCTCTGATATATTATCTCAGTGTACTCAAGACCCGTTGGAGAACTCTGATGATACACCTATTATGTTATCACAGTACGCCTATGATCCGTGGGAAGGACTTTCACAGGCTTACCAGGATATACTAAACAGCCAGAAAAAGCCTAAAACTACTCAAACATTGCGAGAGAAGAGGTCAAGGAAAAAGACTGAACCAGTAAAAAAAAATCCTAAATCCTATGTCATCAACAAGGAACGAGGCAAAGGCTTAAGACTGATACAAATACGAATTTGCGACCTCACAAGTGAACCTTCTTGTTCGATTTCGCGGGAAGCTAGCCAAAGCGATGAAGACATGGACGTGTTGCTCAGCGCGCAGTACGTCGTTACGGAACCAGTAGACGAAATATCCGACATGACAGAGACAATAATAAGAAAAATATCCAAAACTCTGTGTAGTGAATATTTGTAATTAAATTTAATAAAATAAAATTGTATAAGCTAGTAGTGGAAACTAATTAGGCTAGTGTGTTAGTTATATTTCTTAAGTCATAATGTATTATAATAAGCTGTATGTTGTATGACAAATGAAACGTAAAATAGTCAAGTTCTAGGTAGTTTTATTAATAAATTATATTATAATATTTGTAAATTTTATTTGAAATAAATATAATGTGGTGTTATAATTGGTTTTTTTATTTTTTTTTTACGTACTTCCTGTTTATTATTGAAATTGAAGCTAGGGTTCAAGTAAAACAAATTATTTCAAAACATTATTTATTTTAAAAACTAAAGATTTACTTTGTTATCTACACACCATTTTCGAATACATTTAAAACATTTTTTAATGCACAAATTTTCTTATGAGTAAAACAATTATAAACTAACATATTTTTACAATAATTATTACAAAGAGAAATTAAATTAGGAACACCTAAATAACTTATATCTGTAATATTATTGTGACCACATAAATCTTGAATCCATTTTATCTTTTCCTCTCCCTTTACTATAATTTTTCTGTTATTTAAATAAGGTTTAATAGTTCTTCGAAATTCTCTGTAATCAATATATCCTTCACTCCAACGATAACCTCTATTCTTTTCAATCCAAAATACTCCTTTCCTTTCTTCTTCAGTTAGTGCATTAAACGGGAAGGGAGGTTTTATTAAAAATACATGAGTATGTTCTTCGGTAGCTATAGCTAGTTCTTTTACAATAAAATCATTTTTGTAATCTTTAAATCCTTGAATATCTACGAATATTGTTTGGCTGTTCATGATAGCTTCTTTACAATATTACTCAAGGGTTTGTACTCAAATATACAATCGTTTAAAATCAGGCAATAAGCAGCTGTTTGGTCGGGTATTTCTTGGTCTGTTTCGATTTCAACTCTCACGTCGATTGAACCTTTTAAAGTTTCGTGTTGTCGCGAACAGTCGATAACAAATAAAGGAGCCGTGTCTCTGAATTCCTTCAAACTCATTAACGGCTCGGATCGACGTCCGTGATACGACTGTTGAAATCTCACATATTGTTCGTATAATAAAGTAAATTTGTCATCTGCAAAACTGACATTTAATCCTTCGTATGGATAATATGACGAATTTAAAAATACCCGAACATCACGTACATGACAATGATCAAACTCGGCCATAGACAACTGACTATTATGTTTTCGATTTGTTTGTAATGCAACCACAACAAATCGTGGTTTCTCTATTTGAGATGATGTTTTAATAGCCCAAGAATGCTTTCTTGTTTTCGGTAGTAATGGATATTCATAGAGGTCCCAACTACGAAACGCAAATGGAATGGATCTATCTTTCTCTAAGAATTTTAATAAATTTATTCTTTCACGATCGGACACTTTGACGTGAGGCACTCTCCAAATAATTTTAGTAATTTTAATATCATCCAGTACTTCTCCAGTGTTTAATTTAATTGCATTCAGATTAGTATTCGTGTTTACAATTAATTATAATTTTTTCGTAATCTTCTGCAAATCCTAATATCTTTTTTAACGGAATGGAGACAGAAAATGTTCCACCAACATTTTTTATGCCTTCAGTTGACCATCCCCAAACTCGAGCATATTTTGATTCGTTTTCATTTAGGGATAGATAAGACTTAATTGTTGTAGTTACACCTGCATTTTTAATTTTATCTATTTCTATCCCATTCAATTCGTATCGAATATCTTGAAATAGGAATAATGCTGGATTATTAGTGAAATGTACATTCGATACTTTTTCCTTAGTTTTGCTATTATACACATTTACTTCTCCTTCGATATATAAACTGCTGTGTGATGGGAGCACGTATAGATCTTGTTGATTGATAGGAATTCTTATTTCATCATTTTTGTTAAAACTTGTTACGTATGGTTTGTACGAGTGATACTCAAAACTTTCGATGCTGTTATCGTATGATGTTTGTTGAGATACATTTAAGATATTCATTTTATCAAACCAATTAGCTTCAGGAAATCCTTGTTAGTTTTGGTAAGCTTCTTTTTTAGCTGAAGTGGTGTGCTCTTGAGAGGTGTTCTTACAGAAATGATTTGAGAACACGATGTGGTCGAGTTTTTATTGAAGTTTATCATTTTTGCTTAAAATGTAAATATAGTTGCACTTCTTCACCTCGTAAATTTATTTCTTTATTATCAGCATCTAACAGTCTTATGTTAATGGCGTTAATAGAATTTTGATTAACCGGAAAATAAATCAGATTTTTAGGAATTTCAATTATTCTATAACCAGGTGGTACATTTGGCACAAATTCATAAATTATGTGGCTTGATTTTCCGTTAACAAACGAACCACTGACTACATCGCATTCGATCCGCACAATGGTAGTTGAGAGAATGCTTACAGGGTACTCTGAATCAGTACTTATATTAGCATTTATTGTTTTCGTTCCAAAACCTAAAATTTTACCCAATGACCCACCTTTGTTGAAATGAACATCTTTGGAACAAAAAATACTTGTTTTCAATGTATTGTTATTGCAAGTAAGTTTAAGTGCAGTGTTTTTGATGTTACTTTTTAAATAATCACAAATATCTTGAAGCTCATAAGAACCTTCAGGTATTTCGATGACTTCATTTTCACCATAATAAAACTTATTGTTTCGTTCATCTATATTAGGAATGGAGTTAAACGTTGAAAAATATAAAAGACCGCACTCATAGTCTCCTCGAAGTTCTAAAGTTGGGGAATAGTTTGTTGTCAAGGAAGCTCCGCTCCCAGTTATGGACACAGTAAAAGACATTTTTATACTAACATTTTTATTTATTCTCTTCATTATATAAATACATTTTCCAATAATTTCTTAAAAATTTCAGACATAAATGACCACAGTTTTGGCTACCAAAGGCTTGATGTCTTATATAATTATAGTTTATAAGTAAAGGATACATATATTTGACAAATTCTAACGGTGGTTTTAAATTACCAAAACTATCATAATATTCTACATAATCGTTTTGTTTAACAAAGGCTACCCAATGCGTGCCAAGATTTTTGTTGCTATCCAAATTTAATATTCCGCATTCGATTTTTTTTGGTTTGGATGGTAACGTATCTCTCATGTAAACACCCCGGAAATAAGGAATATCACTAGCATGTTCTAAAATGTCTAGATTAGTAAGCGCACGTCTAGGTAACCTTTTAGTTAGTTTTTTGATGGATTAAGATATAAACCCGCCCCTTTTTTATGAGGTTTGATATATAATCCTTTTCCAAGAGCTACCGCTTCCATCATTCTGTTATGTCTTTCAGATTCCTGAAGATTCCTTTGTGCTACCTTAGAATCATTAACGGCTTTGGCTATACCCGCTGCACCTCCGGCAAGCGAACCTAATGCTGACAATCCCGCAAATATGGGAATGAGTGGTAAAAGTCCACCACACTTAGGGAGAGGAATAAAACGCGGTATACGGATTCCTTTCTTGTTATTGAATAGTTTTTTTGCCGCTGCATAAGCATACTTTATTGCAGAGGTATGGTCTTTAGATTTTAGTTTTTTAAGTTGAGACTGTATTTTTTTAATTCCCTTCCTAAATGATTGAACACCACTCCCTGCTCGAAGTTTTGCCTTCATCATATTTTTTACTAACCAAGATGCAAGTTTTTCTCCTTTGCTCGCATCTTTTGATGTCGATCTTCTTTTGGCCATATTTAAAAGTTCTAAATCTGCTTTACGTCGAGTTTCTGAGTCTTTATTGATATAAGCAATATCGTGGTGCATGCAAGCTCTGTCCAATTGATTTATCCCACGTTCACCTTTAAGTAACCGTTTTCGAAGTTTTGTACCGGGCCCACAAAATTGATACCCAGGTAAATGTAACTCGAAAGGCAAACGATCTATTAAATTATTTATTATACCACTGCCTTCTTTCATTGATAATAATAAAGTGTGATAAACCAGTGATTATACGTTATTTATATAATAATCTAAATTAATTCACTTTTGTTTATCCAACTGTTTTCTTTATTACTTAATCCTAACCATTTGACAAACAATTTATTTCCTTTTCTTCTGATTACTTTTTCAATTAAGTATAGGTCTGGAAAATTAGTTTTCAATAGTTCATACCCATAAAAAGACCCGAGAATATTTTTATTTTGCTTATCTGCTATTTGGTACGTTAAGGGATTGGTTTGTTTAATTTTAACGATACGAAAAATTTCTGTAGACCAATTAGGGGTATAGCCTTTATAGAAATCCCCTTTGTATTTACTTATACGCACAAAGTCGCCAACTCTAAATTTAGATTTTTGACTAATTATTTTTGATTTTTGAGTTTTGATAATATTAGATCGTACTAAAATCTCATTCGAATGATTTACATTGATCGGCTTAAATTTTGTAATTCGATGTACAGTACTGTTATAATTGTTAACTACAGCATCTAAATTTATTCCAAACCATTGATATTTTCCGTGAAGACTAAACAGTTTGTAGAGATGAGACTTTATGGTTCTTATTACTCTTTCTACTATAGACGCTTTTTTGATAGAGAAGGTAGAATAATGATTTATTTTGTAACTTTTCATTAGCTGATTGAAAGAGTCGTTATAAAACTCTTTACCTAAATCTGTTTGTAAATTTTTAGGTTTTCGTTTTGATTCAGCTAATACACTTTGCATTGCATCGGCAACACATGATTTAGATTTTGCCTTCAAAGGTCTAACCCAAACGTATTTTGATAACGCATCAATTACAACGAGGATGTAGTTAAATCCTTTATTTAATTTAGAATATTTTTGAAAATCCATAAGGTCAGCCTGCCACAAGTCATCTATGCCTTTTATAATAGTACATTGGCGAGGAAAATTTCTTCTCGCTGGTTTATGAAGTTCATTGACAATATCTTGTTTACTCATTTTTGTTAGAATTCACTTCGATCAGACGGTTCACTTCTTCTTTAGTATAATGAAACTTAGTCAATCTCTCAGATGACGCTTTTTCCAGACTTTGCAAATACTTCTTAACGTTAGCGTGGACTTTGTTTACTTCTATTTTTATTTCTTGCATCAAATTATCGACGTATGCTTTATTCACAGCTTCATCATCTTTTTCAGGAAGTGGCAAGCCTTTCAATCTTGATGCTTTTAAGTCGAAGTCTCCTGTTTTTGATTTGCTTAACGTGTCTGTAAGGGTATCAACTATTTCATCTAATCGCAAGCGTTTATGAACGTGATGTCCAAATTTATCTATGTTCATTGTTATGATGTTGAGTTATTGTTGATAACTGAATACTTTATACAAAAGTACGTTCTTTTTATTTCGTTTTCTTAATGATGCCTGCTTCATACAATTCTTCGATTATGGCGGTGATTTCGTTTTCTAATCCAGTGTTACCAGCGTCTCGGGATGCATAAAGCAATTTCAATCGATTTACTAACTCATTCGGATCATCCCAATAAACGTAATCAGTATTATTTTTAACCTTTTTCATAAGATTAATTCCTTTTCCAACTGGAAGACTCTCAACGCTACCAGTATTGTTTCTAGATAATTTAAATAAAGGTTTAATAATATGCATATATTTGAAACCTTTATTGCTAATTATTTGTTTTGATGAATCATAGTTACGTCTATGTGCATTGGTATCAATAAGTAGTAATTTATAGATTTGTAAATCTTCATCTGTGATTAAATCTAAGTTAGGTGTTCTTTTATACAGCAATTCCTTTATTCCAGCAGTTTTTTTTTCAAACTTCGATTCCCAACTTTTATAATACGTCCATTATCATAAACACGAGTTTGACCGAGCATAAGTTTTCCTCGGTCATTTCTAATTCCAAAAGGGACATCTTCCATTACATCTGATGATGTAGACCAAGACGGATTGGTTTCTTATACTCGGTGATGACTGAAGCGACTTGAATGAACTTTCACTCACATTAGGGTCCTCTGGTGTTTGTATGAGGGTTTTGTTAGATGTTTCGTATACTTCTTTTCTTAAGTCTTGTTCTTCTTCACTGTCTTGAGCATCAAAGTCATCATGCGATGAATAAGAAGCTTCACTACCACAATTTTTAATTTTTTTAGGTTCGTGTTCATTTTCATTTTCATCTTCGTAGATTTCATATTTATTATTATTGTTTGCCATAATTTTAAGCGGCTCAGATATTGGTTTAAATATCGTTTCCAAAGCCATAGCATTAGCATTTTTTACACCTTTTAACATTTCAACTTTCCTTTTTACTGCTGCTGCAGACTTAACGATTTCATTTTTCAGATCTTTTTCCATTTTGAAGAGAATTCCTACCAGTTCTAGATCAGAAATGAAAGTGATGCTTTATGTTGAAGCAATCACTTATTAATATTAATCAACCACTATAAATGTGTCAAATGCCTTTCTGTAGCATCCGTGGTTCCGTTCGCAGTCCTTGTTGATTACTACATAAGAAAAAGGTTTACTCCAAACTTTTGAACACATTTGTCTGAATTGAGCCCAGGACATATCAGTCCCAACATGCTCGTCATATACGTGTTTTAAATTAATATCATCTTGCTTAAATAATATTATTAGATTAGAATTGTCTCGTACGAGTTGTTTTGGAATTTTTGTATATGTTTGATTAATATAAAAGCAATCAATGTTTTTATGACGCCCCATTGCAAAATAATCTCGTATATTGTTCTGATTCTCACATGCAACATCGTCAAATAATATAATTGATTCAGGTAAAGCGTCGTGTAGACTTAGGACTTCATTGTTCTGATTAAATTTGTGATACGATATACCAGCAACCTTCTCTAAAACTTTCTCTAAAAACAAGTATTTGGGTTGATAAAGAGACTTAGAATATACATATAAGTTACGGAAACGTGGGCCATCTTGGTGTAACAATAAACTTATTACTAGATTGGTCTTTCCACAGTTTGACGGACCGCAAACAATACTACGTATTGTGTTTGGAAGTAAGTTCCCATGTCGCTTAATATTACTCGATGATACAGGACAAATACATTCCAATTTTAATGATTCTTTCTGTTTAATAAATTTCATAGCAACAGCATTACAAACTCGTCCACAGTAGTGCGTAAATGTTAACAAACTGGTTTGTATATTTTAGAGTACTCTTATTTATGTATGATCGAAAGATTAAACACATTTATCGAGTGCTCAACTGAATCTTAAAACAGTTTTTTTCATCCTAATTCACTTTTTGGTTATAATAATTGTTCAATCTAATTCTCGATCAGTGTATTATATCAAAGATAAAGAGTGTTAAAAAGGATGGTGATGTTATTGGGTATTCTAATTAACTTTTATCACTGTATCACGGAACCAAAATAAAAGTGAATTAGAATGCCCAATCGCATTGGCGATTGGGCATTCTAATTCACTTTTATTTGGTTTTGTGGTATAGTGATAAAAGTGAATTAGAATGCCCAATAACTACCTACTCTTAGCTTGAACTATGAGAAAGTCTTTGATTCAATCGAGACCTAGGCAGTGCTGCAGTCTCTAAAAAGGTGCCAAGTGGACTACATGTATATCTACGTATTGAGGTACTTATACCAAAACGCTGCATATCGGTTCGATTGCAAAACCAGAGCTCAAATCCTATCCAACTAGAGCGAGGTGACAGGAAGACGTAATTTCTAAACTGTTCGCAGCTGTGCTGGAGGATATTTTCAAGCCTCTGGTTTGGCAAGGATTCTGTATTAACATCAATGGCGAGTACCTTACACAGCTACGCTTTGCCGACGATGTAGTTCTCATGGCCGAGACCATGGTGGATCTGAACACAATGCTCGAAGATCTTAGTAACGTTTCCATAAGAATTGGTCTTAAAATGAATATGGACACGATGAAAATTATGTCGAACGTCCATGTTGCACCTGCTCCAGTTAGCATTGGAAACGTTACGCTTGAAGTTGTTGACCATTATGTTTACCTAGACAGGCAGTTCAGTTAGGTAAGTCCAACTTCTAGAAAGAGATTCCTTGACGAATCCAGCTCGGATGAGCAGCGTTCGGGAAGCTACGGAATATATTCGCATCCAACATACCTCAGTGCCTCAAGACGAAAGTCTTTGAACAGTGTGTGTTGCCAGTGATAACATATGGAAGCGAAACGTGGTCTCATAAGAAGCCTCAAGGTCACACATTGGGCAATGGAGAGAGTTATGCTTGGTGTTTCTTTGTGCAATAGAGTCAAAAATGAGGAGATTCGCAAAAGAATGTAGGTAACCGACATAGCTCGAAGAGTTGCTCAGTTAAAATGATAGTAGGCGGGACACATATCCCGCAGAACCGATGGCCGTTGGGGTGGAAAGGTTTTGCAATGGTGTCTTTCAGTTTGACCGCGCACTGGAAGACTTTCAGTGGGAAGGCCCTTTACTAGCTGGACTGACGACATTGCCAAGGCCGCCGGAAACCGCGGGATGTGCGTGGCGCAAGGACCGATCAGTGTGGAGATCCTTGGGGGATGCCTATACCCAGCAGTGGGTGTCGTATGGCTGATGACGATGAACTTAAAAGAAACAAAGTAATTTCCATGGGTCTTACGTAATTTCCATGGTGTTTTATCCATGGAAATTACACCATGGAAATTACAAAAAAACATATATTTTGAAATAACTTTTCATTGAAAAGATATAACCAGCTAGTTTTTTACTGTCCATCTACATTAAGGAGCTAGGTATTTCACCTCAAAACCCATCTACTAAAAGTAGTACAATTACATTGAAAAAATGTGACACGGGAATGCCGGAAAACTGGGAACCAAAATTTTTTAAATTGAAGAACGTACTCCAGCATCCAAAGCGCGGGAACCAGCGACATGGCCACCTCACCTGCTAGCTGCGGGGTAACTAACGATTCGAATACACCTATCAGGGTTCGCCTAAGCCTGGCCAGCCCTGAGCAGTGCCCCTCGAAAGGCGCGCCGCGAAAATCTTGCTAAGCGTGTGACATATATACTTATGACCATAAAATCAAAAGTTTCCTTCCAATTAATTTAAAATTTGACCAGTATGTAAACTGGTTTATCTATTTTAAATGTGTGTAGAAAACTGGTTAAAAACGTGGGTGGTTTTAAAAATATGTGCGATTGTTCAGAAGTCGGTGCTCGTGTGACACGTAAAAAACATGCAAAATTCACCGGATTTGAGGTGTTGATGGTGAATTACTCAGATCTTCGTAGTTTTTAATCAAAGAAATCTTTATGACCTGATGCTTAATGAAATGAAGAAACGTTGTAATAATAGTTTTTATCGTAATAATTTATTTTAATAGGAGATATGAGTCTGTGACACTCTGAAAATCCTTTTCCAAGAAGTAGCCATTAATTAAAAATGATTTGAAATTAATTTTAAATAATTTGTCATTTAGTTCTTTTATTTTATTTGGTATCTTATTGTACACTATTGGAGCCATGCATACTATACTGTTCCTTAACAATGTAGTCTTAGCAGGATGTAAGCAAAGCCTATCACCATCGCGACGATTACGTGGAACTGTATCACACAATCGCGGATAGAGTTGAGAGTTGCTTCTTACAAATAAAGCTACCTCCAGGATGTAAAGCGACGGAAGTGTTAGAATTTTATGCTGGATAAATAGTGGCTTGCAACTGTCACTGGATCGAAGCCCAAACATGGCTCGTACACAACGTTTTTGTGTTTTAAAAGCTACCTCTTTGTTCGTTGAATAGCCCCAGAAAATTATGCCGTACCTAAGAACAGACTCAACCAAGCCGTAATATGCAGTTATAAGCGTGTCGGTGCTGACTGTTTTCGACAGCCTCAGTAAGGCAAAAGCTGAACTACAAATTCGTTTACACATTGCATCTATATGACACTTCCAATTTAGTTGTTTGTCGATTTGTAGTCCAAGAAATCTAGCGGTATCGACTTGTTCAATGTGATTGTTTTTATAGGAAATTTCCAAATTAGAGGGGCTTTGAGATCTCTGGCTAAAATGCATTAAATGTGTTTTTTTTAAATTGATTTTTAAGTTATTATTATTAAGATATGAAATTATGGATATCAGATAGTTGACGTCATATCAATAGTATCGATAGTCTATCGATAGCCCAAATCCAGGCAATACTATCGATAGTATCGATACTATCGAGCAACAATACTAGTAATAATAGTATCGATAGTTTTTTAACTATCGATACTATCGAAAGTATCGATACTATCGATAGTATCGATCAACAATACTATCGATAGTATCGATAGTATTGCTTACCCGCAATAGTATTGCCTGGATTGGGCTATCGATAGTATCGATACTATCGATATTATCGATACTATCGATAGCACTATCGATATTGTTACTATTTTTCAAGGTCAACTATCGATAGCGAAACTATCGATAGTTGGGCAACTCTGATGGGTCCTACCTAATAAGTCACTCACCCGCAGATACTGCAATGGTAGTGCCTCCAGTGCGTGGCCATATGCGCGGCCAGCTCGCTGCGGTTAGGCCGCTTGCTCAGACAGACCGGGCACTGAGTGAGGCTCTGCACTTGGTGCCTGTTCACCATGCAAGCGAACATTGGCGACTTGGCTAGCCAGCGACGTCGCCAATTTAGACACTTTCTTACTTTCTGCTTGGCTACGTAGCCAGCGACGTAGCCAATTCAGACACTTCCTTACTTTCTGCTTGGCTACGTAGCCAGCGTTGACGACAATATAGACACTTTCTTACTTTCTGATTGGCTACGTAGCCAACACGTCGCCAATTTAGACACTTTCTTATTTTCTGCTTGGCTACACGTAGCCAGCGACCTCGCCAATTTAGACACTTTCTTACTTTCTGCTTGGCTACGTAGCCAGCGACGTCGCCAATTTAGACACTTTCTTACTTTCTGCTTGGCTACGTAGCCAACACGTCGCCAATTTAGAAACTTTCTTACTTTCTGATTGGCTACGTAGCCAACACGTCGCCAATTTAGACACTTTCTTATTTTCTGCTTGGCTACACGTAGCCAGCGACCTCGCCAATTTAGACACTTTCTTACTTTCTGCTTGGCTACGTAGCCAGCGACGTCGCCAATTTAGACACTTTCTTACTTTCTGCTTGGCTACGTAGCCAGCGACGTAGCCAATTCAGACACTTCCTTACTTTCTGCTTGGCTACGTAGCCAGTGTTGTCGACAATGTAGACACTTTCTTACTTTCTGATTGGCTACGTAGCCAGTGTTGTCGACAATGTAGACACTTTCTTACTTTCTGATTGGCTACGTAGCCAGCGACGTTGCCAATTGTGACATATAAGCTACTCACCCGCAGATACTGCAATGGTAGTGCCTCCAGTGCGTGGCCATATGCGCGGCCAGCTCGCTGCGGTTAGGCCGCTTGCTAAGACAGACCGGGCACTGAGTGAGGCTTTGCACTTGGTGCTTGTTCACCAGGTGGCCGTACGCTAGATGAGGCTTCAGTTCCTTGGGACATAGCGGGCATTTGAGGGGTTTCTGGAAAGAAAAATATGTATCATTAACACTTTGACAGCCGATCACGTACAGGGTACGGGTGGCATGAGTCTTGCTTTAAAATGGCTGGCTGTCAAAGAGTTAAGGATGATAAAAAATGGAGTAAAGAGTATTTTTTTATAAACACTTATGTTATGAACATTTGTGTTTGTTCTGTGTCTGGATGTTTATTTATATTTAAGTATACAATGTGTTAATTTAAATGCGCAAAACCTCAAACACCCCAAATGATTTTTAATTCAATTGACCTAATTGTAAAGGAAAAAACAACATTTAAAAAAAATCAAAGGTTTTATGAGCTGTTTTAGTTTCACTGGCAATTCAAATCGTTTCTTGTGTCTGCGACGACGCCTTGTCGAGGGACGAGTCGGTAGGCATGGTTTACGCACGTGATAGCTTGACCTATTAATAAATAGACAGGGCAACATTTTTAATGAAGAATTTTTGAAAAATGTGACATATTAAAAAGTGGTTTAATATATAAATAAATAAATAAATAAATATCTCTGGACATTATATATATCCTACTCGTCATTCTGACCAAACTAATTTCAGGTTTTGCGCATTTAAATTAACACGTATATTTGTGGTACATTCGTTGTTTCTGACACCCATAACAAAATGCTTACACTACTTACTTTGGGGTCAGATCAATGTATATGATGTTGTCCGATATTAATTTAAAAGAAAATAAAATAAAAATACCATTGTAATAATCTTCTGATGTCTGTACATAATATGAACAGCGAGCAGGTCCTTGTTAAAGTAGACGCTGTAGCAGTAGTCGCAGATGAAGATCTCGCGTTCGATCCTCGGAGACGACCCTGAGCTATAGAAGTGTTCCGTCTTAATGTGGCTTAGGACTGCCTCATCATCTTCCAGCTGTTTTCGACATGGCTGAAAAAAACAGATATCTTTTTAAGAAAAAGTTATAAGGTCTATGCATAAACAAATTAAACAAAAATTAAATAAAAATGAATTGAAGTTTGTTAGTCTCGCTAAAACTCGAGAACGGCTGAACCGATTTGACTAATTTTAGTCTTGAAATATTCGTGGAAATCGCAAAATTCGCGTTTTGAGAAATCCCCACCCGATTTCAAGATGTTTGCCGGGATCTGTAACATTGTTTACGTTTTGTTAATTTATAGGTTATGTTACAAAAACGTCTGAAACTTACAAGACAAACGTTCTCCTTCGTCATCAACTTCAAATGCTCTTTCTTATGTGATTTTCTACAGTGTAACTCCACCTCAGTCTCGCTCACCCAGCCCCCTAAATCACAGTCTTTACAATTGTAAACTTTACTAAGCTCTTCCTGCGGTATTTTATCTACAGTCAGTTCTTTGAGCGCGAACATATTTACTAATTATTGCTTTATTTGTAGTTTTTGCGTTATTTGGTCGATTTGATAAACATTTGGTATAATTAGTTTTTTTTAGTAAATAACGAGAAAACTGAAGATGGTAAACAGATTGAAAAAAGCCTTAGAGTAGAACAATATGCCCTATTGACCCAACTAACAAAAATTGGTCATAAAGTGGCATCGCTTGCCAAAAATATTACTCTTATAACAGCCGTATTATCGCTAATAAGGGTGGGTTTGGGCGCACTTTATATCACTAATTAACCATATACCGGCCTTATAGTTGCTTTATTATCCGCTTATTTAATTTTTATACGTGTTGTATTATGGCATGGAATTAGGTTATTAAACTTGTAATGGCATGAAAAATGCTGCTAAAAAGCTCCAGTTAAACTTATTGTGGCAAATCAAATTCTAAAATATGTCTTTTTGTGAGAACTTTCGCAATAAGAAAAAGAAACGTCAGTCGTCAACCATATTTAATCTGAAAGTAAACGGTAAGTTAATATTTTATTATGTGGTTTATGTGCTTGTTTCTAGTGAAAAGTGTATGGGAATTTAAATGCATGGTAAAATGTGGTACGCTGAGTGTTTTAGTACCAACCCGCCCCTGATTTTAAGCTGTTTTTGTGCTAAAAACGGTATTTATTATTTAGTCTAGTCATATACAGTGCTACTATATGAGTAAAGCGATTCGCATATCGTCTACAAGGCGTCTTTATGAGTGAAGACTTTATAATGGCAACTATTGTTGCTTGTGCCATCGCCATTTTAATATCGTTAGGGTTCCTTTAACACGAAGAAAACCGTACTTAGCTATAACTGGTCTTGTTCTCATATAAATATAAATGAAAAAAAAAAACAGTATGGTTGGCTGGAAGAGATCTCCTTATAGGGATACCGAAGCTCGCTTTTGTACGCTTATTTTAAGTTTGAAATAAAGAATATAATTATATTACTAATATATAATTTATGTTTGTCCACAGATATTGCAGTATGTAGTATACAAATTGGCAAAAGTTGACAAATTTTTACAAAGGAAAGACCTTAATTTGTGGTCATGGAATTGGACACATTTTATTCTGAGAAAGAAATGTTTTAATTTTACATATTCGTCCTTTTCTGTTTCACCTTTACACTTTGTGATTGGTCGAATGAGTATTTTTGATTTACGACCATTTATGAAAGCAGAATGCGAATATTGTAATCCTTAATTAATTGGTAATAATATATCTCAATAAAAAAATTGTTGTTTTATTTTACAAAGTATGGGTTAATGGTGTAAGATACAATCCGAATACTACATTTAACAATTTACATTTAATGACAGCACATGAAAAGTCATATAATTATATATTTTGATTTATTATATTAGAGATGTAATCTTCACATTTATAAATATTAATTATTGAAGACTCGAAGGGGTAGTCAAAGACGTAAAAATACGTCTATATCACTATCGCTACAGTTAAATTCTTCGTCACTGGTTTCCTTTTTATTCTCAGTTTCTATAAAATAATCCTCTACGGAACCACTTGCTGATTCATTGGAAGCGGCTTGGTAAATTTGTGACATTATAGAAGTAGAGATTTGACACAACTTCAAAATAGAGAATCTAGTTATATAAAGCATTTGACGTAACCATAAAGAGAATAACATCTTTATAGTCACTGTATAAGAGAATTTAGATTGCTTTTATCCTTGTTAAGGTCATATAAAATGCTAAAATTCGTTTGTTGGATAGACGTCTTATTAAAAGCTCCTATATGATAAATTAGTTAAACAGCATCATAATTACCTTGTGATTTCCTTTATACGAATAATTGACCATATTAAAAGCCTTTATAAAGCCTTCATATGACTTTGAATATTATACGGCTAAAGAGCAATATAACTAGCCTCTATAAGACCAACACATTTCGAACCCTTATTAGAGCCGTATTAATTGGGTTTATTAACGTCTACCCAGCCAAATTATAAGAGTAAAGTTAATGTTGCTAATATTCCTTATAATGTGCCATTATATGACACATTAGCATAATAAATGCTCTTTTATAACAAGTATAAATGTTCAGGCCATAAAGACGCATTCTATAGGAATAGTTTGTTAGTTGGGTGATCTATACAAAAAATTGCTTATATGAATATACATCGAATCGACACTTGCCTTACAAATATATACTTATCTCTTTTCATCTAAGTGATTGTTGCGTATGAAAAAAGAGACAGATATCTTTGCATTGTACCCATTTTGGCAACACTTTTTAGTGACGTCACACAGTTTTTGACGCGTGCCGGTTTCGCCATATTGTGTTCCAGCTAGTGATGTGGCACAATATTTTTATGTATCGATACGTATTAGATAGTTATATTTTGCATGGTATATTTCTGCAGATTTCCTGTAAGTGAAAGATTAAAGAAGAAATAGATAGAGTTAATAGGTGGGGAAAATATAAATCCGCGACATAAAATAAGGCACGTTTGCTCGCTACACTTCAACGAAAACTGGTTTTACAGAACTCTCGACATAACAAGATTACGTGATGGTAGTATGAAACAGTACAGTGTCTTCACTCTATCTTCTGTTTATGATTTTTGGAAAATGTAATAGGTTTATTAACCATGTAAAGTTGAAATTTCCATAATAATATATATAACTAACCTATTGTTATATTAAGGCACTGCATCATCATTATTTTGTGATAGGAAAATAAGAAACTATTTATAGATTTCTTACAAAATATGTGCATTTATGATCGACACGTAAACTTGTATCGATAAATATATCGATATACAATATTGGTTGCACTACGGTCGGGCGCTATCATTGGTGGCGCCATTTTGTGTTCCAACTTTAGGTATACACGTTTTGTACCTACTTAGGGCATCTCCATGTGTTCTACTCTAAGAAAAAAGCTCAATATAAATTGACTGACAGTCGAAAAATCGAATTGGAATTGATTGCAGTGTTGCCAGCGAGGGCTTGTCAAAAGTCACCTGAGATGTACAAAAAAGTAACCTTTTTGTAGGAAAAGTAACCTTTCCACCAATGCTTTTGGTGAGCAAAAAAAATAAACGTCGACAAGATACGAACAAATACGATTGACCGGGCGACCGAGACGGTCGGTTCAATTTGAAAAATGCTTTCCGCACGCAAATTCCGAAAAATCACCTAAAAGTAACCTTTTGAGTCGTGTAACCTAAAAGTAACCTTAAGGAGTAAAAAATCACCTAAAAGGTTACAAAAGTAACCTTTTGGCAACGCTGATTGATTGTCAAATTTGTCAATCCCGTAACAGGGTGACCAGCTCAAAAATGAAGAATCTGCGAATCGGGGTGCCAAAAAAAAGTGCCAAATCAACCTCTGTTACAACAAAATAAAACTGGTGATTGATTTATATGTATAAGCTACCAAAGAGCACTTTTATTAAGTAGATAATTAGGTATGCTACTTTGACTGCCTTTTCGCCGCAAAAAGTCTGCCAAAGCTCTAAGTTAGGGGTGAAATGTGCAAAAATGGTAATAATCTATCACAAATGGTCACCCTGCTGGAGCCTCGAAATCTCAGCTCGAATTAAAACTTTGACAGTTTACTTTTTTAATTAAAACTAGACAAAGAAATGGAAAGAAAGTCCCCGCGACTATACTGTTGCTCCACCTTGGGTCCATAGCTTCCCCACACACACTGGATCCATGACTGCCCCACCCTACGCCCATGCCTGTGCTTACACACTCACTACACCACTATCATCATATATCATATCCAGCGTAGTTGTTTGGCTGCTGTAATGTAACTAATTCAGCTACTCAAATATTATTCGGCACATAGGCTGGTCGAAGGCGTAGGCGGAGGCGTTTTTATTACTCTATGGTGGGGATACAGATCCAACATAAGAGGCTATTTTGAGATAGGATAATCTTTTTTATTATAATTTTATTTGTTACTTTGGTTAATGTATGGCATCGTTGGCAATTAGATTTCTGAAATAAATAAACAGCTTCAATTTCAAGATTTAATACTTCATATTACAAGTATTTACATACAGATAACATTATAATACAGATTACATTTACAATCGCGCACCATTTAAGCTTAACATAAAATAAAAATAACAAGGATTAAATATTAGGTACGTTTTGAAATATTAGGAATACATGGTTTTTATAACGCTATCGCACTTTTTACGTGCAGCAGTTTATGCTGTTTTCAATTTTAGAGCCGTTTTTTAAACCGTTGTTTTGGTATACTAGCGGCACGTATATCCCATAGTAGGGTGAAAGCCTTTGAAATGAAGTTTCTATCATTACAAGCATTGGTACAGGCCCCGGCAAACTAGTTGACTATCGGGTGGTGATTGCACAGAACACGAATTATGACACGCCCAGCGCGTTATTGGTCAGAAGCATACCTCTGACCAATAGCGCGCGCGGGCGTTCGGGAAATTCGCGCGCGCTATTGGTCACGCGCAAGTGCACATGCGCGAACTTTCTCCCTCTCCGTCGACCGATGGTCAACATGTTTGCCGATAGCAATACTAAGATAGAATTATTTTTCAATTTTCAATATTTTTATAACAATGTAAATAATATCACAAAAAAACAATGGTGTTCTTATCTAAGTAACAAGAACATTTAGGCAAGTTTTCCAGTGACTATTGGTCAGAGGTATGCTGCTGACCAATAGCGCGCAGAATTCGTGTTCTGCGCAAATGCCCGCCCGATATTCAAGAAGTTTGGAGTGGCCTGCAACTGCCCTAAAGCATATGATAGAAAATAGCCTTTTTAATTATCCACACTGCACCATCAAACTAAGCAAGCTTGGGTCACTGTTAGGCAATGGATAAACATTACATAAAGGTACACTTTTGTATATCGTACACACAAATGTTTGTACTGAACGGGTATCGAACTCACGACCTCTGATGTCTTGTCCTTGTCTACTACACTATTTGTACAGGTCCCTGTAAACATGTTGACTATCTGGTGGGGATTGCGCAGAACACGAATTTTGACACGCCTGCGCGCTATTGGTCAGAAGCATAGCTCTGACCAATAGCGCGCGCGTGCGTTCGGGAGATTCGCGCGCGCTATTGGTCACGCGCAAGTGAACATGCGCTAACTTTCCCCCTCTCCGTCGACCAATGGTCAAGAAGTTTGCCGGCACGTATATTATCTACGCTAAATTCAATTTCAAAAAAATATCAAGCATATTATAAAAAAAGACATAACAATACATTTTCTGTTACAACATAAAAAATACAGCAAGACAAAAAACTAGTTCATGGAAACAAACTAATCAGTCTATGAAATGAGATCCGAAAATATGAAATTACTAGCCTTCCGCCCGCGGTTTCACACGCGCGTAATCTCTTTTTTCAAATATCCCCCCTTCCCACATTTCCGGGATCAAAAGCACCCTATGTTCACCAGGGATAGTGAGTGTAGCTTTCCAACAGTGACAGAATTTTTCAAATCGGTTCAGTAGTATCAAAATTATTATTACCGCAGGAATGAGACGTTTCCCGTAGGAATTTTATGCGGAAATCTAACCAACGACCCACGGATTTTATACCCGCTTAGATTTTATTCCCAGTTGCCCCCTCAGGCATCTCCCCCTCGGGGGGCAACTGGGAATTCGTAAAAAATAATGTCCCAGTTGCCCCCGTGCCTCCTTTGACCCTTCAAACTTATACTCACTTACTTCTAGCAACATATGGAAAAAAATATCTAGTGATACTTTACGGCGTCTCAAGTAGGGCAGACGTTTCAAAATTTAAAAATGATACTCCCAGTTGCCCCTTCAAAGGAGGCACAGGGGGCAACTGGGACATTATTTTTTACGAATTTCCAGTTGCCCCTCGAGGTGCGATGCCTGAGGGGGCAAATGGGAATAACCCGGCAATATACTTTAAGTTCAAAGCATAATTATGTTTCTTTTTAATATGTCATTGCAATTAACTTTATGTTTTTAAGTTACTAACATCATCTTTCAACTCGCTACTACTAGTTTTAGTGTTATTAACTGACTTTAAACAATAACTACATTCATCTGTATCAAATATTGCAGAGCATTTCAGACAATACTTAACATTTTCATCTTGAGCTACAGTTATAGACTTTTTAGGCTCGCAAGAGTCACATATAGTTTCACCTTCACTTTTATCAACTTTTAAATCTTCGTTTTCTTTCTTACACCGTTTTCTGTACACATTTTTACATTTTTTATAGAACGAATTGATTTGCCCTTTACAATTTTCTTCGACTTCTGATTTTACATCAACTTGCTTAAGATTTTCAACGTAATTTGAATATTCTGGTATATTTTTGAACTTGTTAACCTTTTCTTCTTTTTCAGTAGGCATTATTTTGTATACTGTTATGTATGTATCTTTATTAGATTTTAATTCTTCAGCTATTTTAGGATCTGTCGCTTTATTGAAAAGATTATATTGTTCGTCTTTTAGTGTAATATCTTCTTTTTGAATATCAGATTTCATTTCAATATCAGAAATAGAATCAATCTCATCTTCCGTCATGAATTTGATATTAGTATCTGAGATAGTATCAGATATGTCATGACTGGAAATACTAGAAGTTTCCGTAGTATCATCTGTCACACTCTTGAAAGATATTGGCGATGGCACTCTGGGGATTTCAAATTTAGGCCGCTTTTTTAATGGAGGTAAGTTTTTGGGCACTTCAATGAATTTTGTATCTAATTTCTCATTGTTTAGAGTTGCTTTTTCTGTATTGCATTCAGGATTTTCAATATTTGCTTTAGGAATATCATGTTGTGTTAAACTATTGTCCTTATTGCTGATATTAGTCAAATCATTAATTTGTTCAGCTTTGATATTTGTACTATTATCTATAACTTCAACATTTTTAGTTTCTGTATTCGTTTCATCTGAATTTGTAGTATCATCAACCATAATGGCTTTATTACAATCATCATCGTTTACTAATATGACGCTCTTTGATGACGGTGATTTAGCATCATTTTCAATAGGTATGTCCATATTCTCGAGATCATGCAACATATCATCATCTCTAAAACTCAATTCAGCTAAATCTTCTTCAGTACTTTCAGACAGTTTCTTAACTTTAGTTTTATTTAGTTTAATTTCTTCATCAACTTTCATTTTAGTATCCACTAAATTCTTCGTTGTATCGTCCAATTTTGAATCATTAAGTTTTTCATAATCCTCCTTTACTGAATCCTTTACCTCTGTTTTACCATCATCTTTACAAGCAAGAGCTTTATTCTTAATATTTCCTAAAACATTTTCTAATTTCTTTCTTTTTTTATTAAACCTATCATCCTTCTTCTTAGTAATTACCATATTTTCACTTGTGAAACTTTCAGAGTCTATACCTTCCATATCAGCGTGTATACCAGAGTCTGTGGATGTTTTTGAGCCATTCCTGGACACTTGTTGGGTTTGGAAGCAGCTCTCTGCAGGAGTTCCGGAGGGCGATTCATCTGGGCTTCGGGTGTATATAGGTTCTGAAATGAGAGGGAAAAGTATTAATTTGGACTGTATTCCTTTGTTTTTTTTGTAAGGAGGAGAATGCGTTTAATCACCCAGATATTTGTACTTTCCCTGGGCCCATATATGGCTGCCCCACCCTGGGCCCATGTCTGCCCTACCCTGAACCCATGGATGACTACGCCCATGGCCGAATCAGGATCTAAACGGCTGTTTACCTATACCACTTTGGGACCTACCTTCGCAATAATCCTGGTCTGGCGGAGTTTACCACCACACGGGGCTGGGGCAGGTCAGGATCTTCATCAGGTCCTCTTCGTCCAGGCTCTCCGTGTCTTCCACCAGACGCACCGCTTACTCCATGGTCCCATGGTTGCCCCACCACGGGCCCATGGCTGCCACATCCTGAGCCCATGGCTGCCCCACCCTGGGCCCATGTCTGCCCCACCCTGGGCCCATGTCTGCCCCATTCTTTGCCCATGTCTGCCCCATCTTGAGCCCATGGCTGACAACGTCCATGGTCAAATAACGAATATCTGACTGGCTGTTCACCTTGACCACTTTGGGGACAAAGTCTGAATATTCCTACCTTCGCAATAGTCCTGGTCGGGCGGAGTCTCCCACCACACCGGGCTGGGGCAGGTCAGGATCTCCATCAGGTCCTCTTCGTCCAGGCTCTCAGTGTCTTCAACCAGACGCACAGCTTCCTCCATAGTCAGGGTGGATCGGAGCCAGTCGGTGGACTTGGTCACTGTTATTGGAGGTGATTTGATGCCTGGGAAAGAATATTTATCTATAATTATTCAGTTGTTAAATAATATCTTAACCCCTTAAAGCGTATGATATGATATTTTGACCTTTTATTAACAATCGGATTGTTTTCAAGAGAGATAGATTATTATAGTCGATTTTCCACCACATTACTGATTATGACGTCGGATCAAAGATTTTTCAATTGTCAGTTTCCCGAGATATTTCCCGTTTAAAGCACTAGAATTTTGTGATAAAAACTTTTTTTATAAACGGTAACAGTATGGAATCCTACATCGCACAAACAAAGTAACTGCGACCGCGAGCACAAAATAAATAGAAATGATTCCGTAAATTACCTTTTCTAGGCGTATTGAACTTTCTTTTGTTAGTCCGGGCCACCATTTTCAATTTGTTTTTTGGTTTCAGGAATACTTTCTTCTCCCCAAATACTCGTTTCTGTTTGTCTGGATAGTAGTCCTTGTGTTCTTCATTATCTGCAAAAAATAAGATTATTAAGATGGAATATTTTCCCCCTGTAGGGCAAAGGCCTGCATTCTTGAAATCAAGTCATTTTACAATGGAGAATGTTAGCTAGTTTCGATTTTTAACTTTTCTTATAGTCCATATGAAATAAAAAAAGTGTGTATAAAAATTATTTCGATATGTCACTTAGTTCCCGAGATATTGAATTTTAAACGGCGCGAGTGTTGGCCGGCCGGAGCTCGTTGCGGTGACGTCACTTTACACCCTCTCACGCAGTACGTTGCGCGCTCCGGTACGGTTATTTCGTAGTGAACCGGACCGGAGCGCGCAACGTACTATGACCTGTGACGTCATCGTACTGCAGCGCCAGCATGGCCGACGCGCGGCGAACGGGATTTTTAAATGTCTATAAAATCTAAACTAATTGATATTTTGGCATGGAACAAAAAATAATGTGTTTATATTCACATAGGCTTTACTGTGACAAAGTTACAAGCTGTTTCGCATACCTAGTATTTGCTATGTATACTACTATCGATAGTGTCGATTAGTATCGATTTAAGTAATATCGATAGTGTCGATTAGTACCGATTTAAGTAGTATCGATAGTGTCGATTAGTATCGATAAAGACGCTTAGTACCCATCGATAGTGTAAGTTAGTATCGATAGTGTAGATTAGTAGCAAGAGTGTAGCTACTGTCGATTGTTCTATCGATATTTTGTCCGGCTTGGTCCTTCTTCTGATATCCCCGTGGTCCGTGAGTCATAGATGTCGGTCATACCTGGTCGGGCGGCAGCTGTCTCTCTCTTGCGGCGGCTGGCCCGCTTCCTGCGCGGCGGGCTTTGCGCCGGCTCGCGCCGCTTCTGCTGCGCCGACTTCAGACGCGTCACTATCATCTCCTTGGGAGCTATGCGAGGATCCTTCGACATTGTTTACCTGGAAATCAATATTTTAAAAAATCTAGAATTGCCTTACAGAATGTACTTTTATTTTTACAAGTCTTCATACAAATACTAAAATTCATAAAAAGGATTTTTTTTTTAAATAGTCTGTAGTTTGCTTTTTACATATGGATTTTAATAAACTTGTTAGTACATATATTATGTAGATATAAATCCTCAGCAGCTACTACCAAGGGCGTCGCCAAGGGGGGGCAGGGGGGGGCAGTTGCCCCCCGCCTAGAGATCAAATGTAGCTAGCCGCAAAGCGGTAACGCTTCATGCTCTCGGCGTTCATATTTTTTCTCCTAAATAATATTGCCCCATTGCCCCTCCCTTATCATAAGCTGGCGACGCCCTTGGCTACTACTAAAGGTTAAAAATTTATTGTAAAGTATTGATGCACCTCCGAGTTGTTCCTGATACCCATAACACATGTGCTTACGTTAGGTAGGTACAGTCAACAGCACATCAGACTACCCCAATCTGTCAAATTTCTGCAACCAATTTTCAGCTTTATTCACTTCACATAGAGTTCTCTTTCAATTGAGATTTTTTGACAGATTAGGGTAGGTTGATCTGCTGTCATCCATACTTACTTTGGGGTCAGATTTATGTAATGTCATCCAATTCAATTATTATTTAATTTATAAATAAAAATCCCAACACAAAACCAATACAAATATTTATCACATAAATGTCCAGAGAGGAATTCCAACCAATAATAAAATGGGTCTCTCAATATAATCAACAAACAATTTTTACAATTCCAAATAATATGCTGACTATGCTGTATTGTGTTTATTAAATAAAATCAAGATATTCTTCATTCACTAGACTTCATAGACTTCAAAGATGCATTTCTGAATCGTCAATATTAATGGTACAGAGTGACTGGGGCTTCAGAACGTTGCCATCGATCATGAAGAACCGACATAAAACTTTCTTTCCTTTGTTGAATCATCAGAATTTTAGACATTTAATAATACAACTAACTGCTGGAGCTCTGGACCGAGCTCAGATGGTTTGAGTGACGGTGGTGGTAACGTATTTTCACGAACAATGGCCCATTTTAGAGGCCAAGTGCGGTAAATCCCCGGCTAACCTAAACCTAGCTGACCCGGTGAACTTTGTATTACTTCGTTTGACAGGTAAGAACAGTTTGCATGGGAAAATAAAATTGTCGTTTTTAGTATTTTCCTCACAATTTTTCCATATTTTCTCATCGTTTAAACCTTCCCTGGTCTTCCACGATATTTGTTTTAGCGAGACTAACTAACAGCAATTAATTTTTATTTATATAGATATCCATTTCAATACTATTACTAAGTAGGTTACACAATTTCCAGTGATAGAGTATTTAGAATTATTCTTGGATTTGGTTTTTGTTCAAAAATAGTAAATAAGTAATATGTCTACGATGACAACATCAAGATTGCCATGGTTGAGTGGGTGAATATTGCACAGGACTGGAACAAATGGTATGACAGAGAGGAGGCCTATAGTCAACTGTGGGTGGACACAGGCTGAATATATAAATATACATATCTAAATTGTTATGAAACATATCCTTGAAGAATATGGTAATTAAATATGTAAACAATATTGTCTATTTAGTCAATTGCTTTACAGCAATTATTGTAAGCACAGAATGTTATAAAAAAAATTATTTGCAATAACTGTAGGTAATGGTGTTTATATTCAAAATATTATCAATGTTATATCTATAGAAAAAGCTGAAAAAATTGGCATACCTTTATTTCTGAATTGAAATTTCAATTAAATATATAATGTACTATTATGAAAACAGAATAAAACAAAGAAATTTTCCGTTTTTCTTACTTTAAGTAGGAATTAATGACTATAATTAAGAAAATGTCAATATAATAGCCCTTCAACATGAGAACCATATTAAAGGAACTCAACTAATCATTTACATCAAATATGTAGCTGTTTTGTTGTCCAAATATTTATTAGATATTATTAACAGTGTCTCAGTAGTAGCCAAGACAAGAAGATAATTATGACTACAAAAGATTCTTGTACTTATATTTGATTTAAATAAGTTACTTACATAAAAAAACTACACAAAAAGATTCTCATTTCATTTTCACTTGTAAAAATTAATAACACGTTAATTTGTAGGTAGAATATTTGCGCTCTAAGTACCTACCAATATGTTTGAATTGTATTAGATCAATACTGATAAGGAAAACGATTTTTTACCACACAGCTATGCGTTATATTGGAGAAATAACTCTTTGCTCGTTAAAAATATTACAAATGCTTTCTTTACGGTGACAAGACAAAAGCAGACGAATCTCGGACAGGTACATAACTATATGAAGTTATGTATTAATTTATTACACATAATGTAATAAACGTATTAAAATCTATTAAATTACGTTCTGTAATAGTGATAGGAGCGACTTAAGTTTTTAAAACCTACGCACAACGTAACAAATACACAAGGCCGTAATATTAGGAGATGTTGTTATAAATTGCGTAGGATAAAAATATTAATTAAACTTACAATTTCACACAACTCTTCAATAGGTCGCTGTTAGAAACAACTCCGTTCAGTTATTAGACGCTTCAAATGTAATTATTAAGGTGATTACGATTGAAAATCACGTAAAACCAGGTGAAAGAATTTATCTCAAGTCGACCAAGGCTTAAGCTACACTATAAAGCTGCACCACATGAGGTTGACATTCGTCACGATGTATTTGAGTTAGAACTTTGTCACTCTAATGGAACATGTTCAATTTATTACTACTGAGCGTACAGATGGAATTTTTTAGCTTTTAGATGTAATATTGGAATGTTCTCACGTACCAAAGCCGCATTTAAATGCACTGTATTGCTCATTTTAGTGAAATAAAGTATTTGCAGAAATAGTCATGTGCGTAGGCTTTACATGACGTTTTGGAAAGGCAGGCAGGCAGGCAGGGCAGGCAGTATTATTTTTATTTGAGAGTTGCATAACTTCCGGGTTGAAATAAATATTTTTTATTTGTTAATATTTGTGATTGTAGTCTTCACTTGCAAAGATTGTTTACATAATTTATTTATTATAAATGTATTTACTATTTATATAACAATAAAATAAACTGAACGTGCGATAGAATCCATTTCTATTTTTCTTTAGTTACTTAAAAAAAGTAAAATGTCATAATTTGTCGGTCGAGCGATCTGTTTGTTTTTATTTAAATATCTCTTCCTTTTTTCATAATTACGTCCAATTGTAAGATGAAACAACCAATTAACTTTAATAACCACGACAGTAATTGAACAAACAGTAAAAATGTTCACTGTCAAGCCGTATATTCAAACAGGAGCCAAGAAAGTGTGTGTTGTGAACATGCGATTCGGATTTTCGCGACTCAATCAGTGAGACGAGCTTATCAGAAGAATTTAATGATAAAAGAGAACGTTTGCTTTATGAATTAGTAACTTTTTGTAACATAACCTAAGGGCCCTCGCCCACGGCGACTTTTTGTAGCGATGATGTCGCGCGTCCGTATCGATACAGTCGCGAAGCGGTCGCTAGCTGTGTGCCCTCGCCCACGGGCTCAGATTCAGACGCGATACTGTCGCGCTTCTGTCTCGATGCTTCTCCACTCACGCGCCACCCTTCCTCTGTTCTTCCCCCGATACGTCGTCCGACACGGTCGCGCGTTTGCATTGATACAGTCGCAATTTATTATTCTAAGCGCAATATATATAAGAGTACTCTGTGGTCGCAATGCAGTAGCGCGTTGCAAATGTGACTAACACGCGTTAGTAGCGATGTTGTTTTGCGTTTAGCAAACGTGCGTCAGTATCGCTACAAAAAGTCGCCGTGAGCCCTAAGCCTATTTTTATTTGAAACTACATACTATAGCTTGACCAGCATCACTGTGCTCGCGTACCTAAGGTGCTGTACTCCGGTATTGGACCCTTTCAACGCCAATGTCTGATATATCAGACAAACCATTTTCGTGCCCACCACGCCAATGACTGATATATCAGACAAAAAAACAGGATCAAAAAACGTTGTATTTTTACTTGCCTGAATGAGTTGAGTATAACCTAATATTTTTTTGGAAATTTTTTTTAATGGTCGCGTGGCGTTAAGGGCACCATTTTCGGAAAATGCGTGGCGGGGAAAGGGTTAATTTGGGAAGCGTTGACTGGCCAATTTAACCTTTTGAACGCACTGTTGTGTCCTATACGCCAGAGCTGGTTTATTCTTTGTTGTCGATGTAAAGAAAAAAGTAAGTAATAGTTTTAAACACGTGTATTTCATATTTTTAGAGGCAGGATTTTTGTCAAGTATAGACGTCGTTGGCGCACAGGGCCTGCAGGTGCTTGTCAAGTATAGACGACTTTGGCAACCAAAAGGTTAATGAATTAACATCTTTGTTAATATATTTTCTTTATTCAGGAAAACAAACACTTGTATTTTAGTTTCATACATATTATTATACTAAAAATAATCTTGTAAATTATCCACATGGTTGATTAAGAACCTTTAAGGGCGCGCTTGTGGCACTCTTCATTATAAAGTATTTGAAGAATGGTTTTATCAGATTCGCTGAGGTTGGCTTGACGTCCCATCGTGAGAGTGCGCTGCCAGAGATGGTCCTGTGGGAAAAAGGGAATTTAGTATATAGTTAATTTGCCCTTGCGATCACAGTTTTTCCACGTGGACTATAAAACGTTTTCCTGCAGGGCTGTGATACTTTTCCAGGTTAAAAATTACCCATACTAAAAATTTGTTTGAGCCAATCCGAACACAGCCAGAGCTGTTATGGCGGCAGACTTCATCTGTAGCTAGCCAGTACCTGTAGGTAGCTAGCCAGTCGGACTCTGAAAAAGCCCTACCACCAACCAGACCCATGGCGGGAATATCGAATTCACGACCTCCAGGTAAAGGATCTGGGCGGCTTAGCCACTGCACAGATGTAGTCAAAATATTTTACTTATTACTTATGATCCAATATCAATGTCACAATATTTCTAAAGGTCGGCATTAGTTCTGTCTGTGTTCCGGCAAAATTAATGTGGGAGCCAGTACACTTGAAATCAGAGGCTCAAAGATCAGATGAGTCTACAGTCTGGCAGCACATTGAGCGACGCTTCCAGGTGAAGTGTCCCTCAATGGAATAGGCCGCAGTGGCCGCTTACCATCAGGTAGGCTGCTTGCCTGTCTGCCAACTGAGTTAGTATAAAAAAAGGTTTCTGTGCTCTCGTAACAACTTAGGGATTGATTCTATCTACCTGTAGAGGCAACACAGTGAGTGCCTCAGTGGGATTGTCACAGTCGCGACACATGAAGTTGGCAGACGCGTGGGTGGCACTGGTGATGTCGTATGGGATCTGGCGCAGCCAGGACTCCTCGGGGCTTCTCTCTAGGTACTGCTCTTTGCCTGGAAAAACATTAAACAAGAGAGGCGTTGCCAGTAGATACGTTTGTGTCGGATACTAGCCACCACAATACATCATCACTGTGTGTGCTGTGTCATTTTAGATATGTAGTTTCTATATCTGCAGTGGCATTCTATCGGCACTATATTTTCTTCATTGATTTCATTAGTCTTCAATGAGCTAGCATCTCATACAATGGTCTCGAGTTTGAATAAAGAAGAATGTAAGTAGTTAGATAAAATAAGTTTGACCTATTATGGATATCTAAGAGGGAGGTAAGTAGAATTGCTTCTACTATGGTGGCACAGTGACACTAATGCAAGATGGGAACTCAGTGAAATGTGGGCTATTAATAATAATAATAATAACGTTTATTTCGAGCAACACTAAGCCACAAGGCGGGTGGTTTTACCAGGTTCGTGTACTGAGCCGTCTAGGTGGGTACCACCGCAGTGCCAGATATTTTCCCGTGAAATAGAAGTGTGTCAAGCACTTCTGTGTTTCAGGGAAAAGGGCACTGAAGCTAGTGAAATTACCGGGTACCTATATAAGACCTTGTCGTCTCGGTGTAGCGGGCGCAGGGCGGTGCCGGACAGTAACTGCTTAGTTACTGTTTGGCACTGAACTGTCTAAGGGCAGACGTGGCGCTTACCATCAGGTGTACGATCTGCTCGTCTTGTTACACATTGCAAAAAAAAAGACGGGTACTGGCTCGCCCGTTGGTTCGTGGGGCGTTTCGCACCACAAAGAAAACCGGGGTAATCTTGAGACGGCTGCAGGTCTGCGCTAAAGTGTTTTAGTGAGCATGATTGTTTCAGTTTTTTACTTACCAGGCTTGACCCTGCTCCAGTTGATAGTGACGTAGTTGTCCCGGTCGAATCGGTTGGACATCATCGGCAGCGCGAGGGCTCGCAGTAACGCGTTGAGCGTGTGCGCGGCGTGACCCGGAGCGCCTACTGCTAGCGAGCTCAGCTTGAGGGACTGGGGACAAATGAGAAATATTTATTTTAACTTAATTTTGCAAGAAATAAAGTAAAATTGGCGGAATTTGTTGCGGTGAAATGGAATTTGGAAGCCATTACAATTGAAATGAACGCCAAAACATTAATCATAACTTTTTTTTAGTTAGTTTTTCTTTAATTATAGGGCGGCAAACGAGCAAGTGGGTCACCTGATGTTAAGTGATCACCGCCGCCCATAAGCACCCGGGACCTTGGGGTCGCAAGCGCGTTGCCCGCCTTTAAGAGTGGAATATGCTCGCTTCTTGAAGGTTTTCATTTCGTATTGGTTTCATTTTGTAGTTGATCGCCACTCGTCCAGGTGGTTTGGATGAAACTGCATTTTGTGGCGGGTTGTACGGTGGTGAAACACCACACACCACACAGTGGTAGTACACAAGCATCCATAATTATATGAGTAGAAATCTAATATCAAAATAGAACAATTAAAAATATTATGTAATTAGGCCGAGACTACAGGACCAACGTCTTTACGCCTCCGAGGCCCGGTGGTGTTTTACGCCGGACTGTGACTATTTTCTGAACAGAAAAACCGGAACTCAAATTTTGGTTCGACCCGGGATTTGAACCCTGGATCCTATGTGTGTTATGTGTGTAGTGCAATAGTGTGTAGTAATAGCACTACTACACACTATTGCACTACACACATAACACACATATTATAACATTTGTTTTTATATTTACTATCCCTTCAATACCATACCTGGTTTCCCCTCCTGAATCCCAGTTGAGGCAAGTCCTCCCCCTCCGTCCCTAGCCAGAGGAAGCTGTTGGTCTCCAACACGTCCTCACTCGGCATAGGCTGGAAGACCACGCAGCTGGCTGCCTCTATGGTGGCCATGGCGTGCTGAACTGTGTGGAGTGATGGGTCTGATCGTTCTAGAAAAGAAAAAGATATATTCTTGATTATTTACAGTGCCATCTTGTTTTTTAGTCGAGTCATTTTAATAGGCCACATTTGACAGTTCATTTATGCAAAGAAAAATATCCCTTACGCTAAAGAAATAAAACTCAAAAAAAACATTTGTTCTTATTAAAAATTAATATAAAAACATATTTATTTAGAAACTTTTTCAGTAACAGAGTGGTTGAGGCTTGGAACAGGCTGCCAGCAGAGGTGGTTTCCGCACAGAACACCAAAATATTCAAAAACAGATTGGACAAATATTTAACTGGAAGGAGTTAGCCCATTAGGTGGAGCTAATAAGATACAAGCTATCATCAGTGTTTTAACTGCCTGCCTGTCAATAAATAAATTAAAAAAAATTAGACTCGACTCCTGATGTATGTAACTATGTACATAAGTCGCACTTTTCTTCACAAATTAACACACAGTCGAGTCACATTTGATAAAATGTGACTCGACTATAGTTTAGCCAAACTGGCACGCAGACCACCTGGGAAGCTTAATAGCCACAAACCTGGAACCAGCTTGTCCCTGTGGAAGAAGGAAACCAGGGAAGAATGGATAGTAGGACACTAGTATCCGAGCCCCGCACTCGGCCACAGGTCTCGCTAGCCTTTAAGCCACTACCCACTAAACTCCCCCGGCTTCCTCTTAGAGTTGCCCAACTATCGATAGTTTCGCTATCGATAGTTGACCTTGAAAAATAGTAACAATATCGATAGTGCTATCGATAGTATCGATACTATCGATAGCCCAATCCAGGCAATACTATCGCGGGTAAGCAATACTATCGATAGTATTGTTGATCGATAGTTAAAATACTATCGATAGTATCGATACTATCGATAGTATTGCCTGGATTTGGGCTATCGATAGACTATCGATACTATTGATATGACGTCAACTATCGATAGACTATCAATAGTTTAGCGATAGTGGACTATCGATGGGCAACTCTACTTCCTCTTTCTAACCCATTGGGATGAGCCGGTGCTAGCATTTTGGCTATTAACCAGTCCATGGTAGCCACTGCAGCCTAATCCACTGAACACTAAACCCGAAAACAACTATCAATGTGCTGCCAGACTGTAGGCTCATCTGACCTCCCACATTAATACTGCCAGAGCTGTTATGGCGGCTGTAATCCCGAAGAAGGACCGCATGAGCAGGTGGTAGGTTCCTGTACTGGGCCGTCTAGGTGGGTACCACCGCAGTGCCAGATATTTTCCCGTGAAATAGAAGTGTGTCAAGCACTTCTGTGTTTCGGGGAAAGGGCACTGTAGCTAGTGAAATTACTGGGTATATGAGACCTAATAACTGTCGTCTCGGTGTAGCGGGCGCAGGGCGGTGCCAGACAGTAATTGCTTAGTTACTGTTTGGCACTGAACTGTCTAAGGGCAGACGTGGCGCTTACCATCAGGTGTACGATCTGCTCGTCTTGTTACATACTGCAATAAAAAAAAAAAGAGCTTCAGAATGTCTCCTGATGTGGTGTGGATACGAAAACCCGAGTATGGCCAACCGCTTCCCTGCCATTGAGTTGCAACTACACAGAATGTGTCGTATTGTCTCCTGTTTCACTACATGTTGCGACAAATCTTAATTTGTAGAGATGACTTACGTATAGCTGGGTCGACACCATACATGACAACTCCTAGAGGCCACAGTAGATCCCGGTAGAAAGCCACGTTCTGTTCACTCAGTTGTAAAGATTCCTAAAATAAATACTTAGGTATAATTATTTATTTTTGGTAATTAAACAAACGTAAATTGTGTATGGAGATCATAATCGCGAGCTTTAAAGTCCTGCGCCTGATCTCTCTTCGGTCGTGTCAGACGCTATCACCGTGCGAGATGAGAGAATAGCGAATGTCACTGCACCACTTTATTTAATTAATTTTATAACCCTGTTTTCTTTAGGAAGAGAATGCGTTAACCGCAGGCTAGAAAAACCGACAGTGTGTGAAAACGGAGTGTGAGATTTGAGACCAAACCGTGCCACTACTTACACCAAACTCCCCCGGTTTTACCTTCACACCCAAAAGGGACGAGATGGTGCCAGCCTTTTGGTAACTAACCAGCCTTAGCCCAGGTATCCCGGTCTGTTGGCTTTAGACTGGAGTTTTGCGCCTAAGGACTATCAGACAACTAGAACCCCAGACTTGGCTTGGATCACATTAACCATATCGGTACATCCCACTATCCCCATTGTTTTGATCCATGAAGATAGTGGGAATATTTTTTCAATAGATCACTATCCCCATAAGTCATTTTGTACAATTACCACTTATAAATGACTAAGGGGGAAAGTGGGAATTATTTTCCCACTCCATCAATGGAGATTCCAAATGGAGATAGGGATGTACCGAACCATATCCTGCCTACTAACTAGGTTGGTGGTAGGGCTTTTTCAGAGTCCGACTGACTAGCTACCACCCCCACAGGGAAATCTGCCGCCATAACAGCTCTGGCTGTGTTCCGGCAGTATTAATGTGGGAGCCAGTACACTTGAAATCAGAGGCTCGAAGATCAGATGTGTCTACAGTCTGGCAGCACATTGAGGGACGTTTCCAGGTGAAGCGTCCCTCAATGGAATAGGCCGCAGTGGCTGCTTACCATCAGGTGGGCTGCGTGCCTTTCTGCCAACTGACCTAGTTTAAATAAAAAGGTACAAATGTTCGTTTACCTGAATCTCCTCATCAGAGGGGTCATCTCCGCCAGACCTGCGGCCTATGTGAGATTGCTCTGCAAGCAGTCCACATTGTTTGAGGTAGTTCACATTCAAATAGTTTCTGTCTTTCGCTGTTAGGAGAGCGGCGCCGCGAGGCACTTCTTCATCCTAAGAAACATAATTATATAAAATATAATAATAATAGAAAAAGAAGAACCTGGCAGATGTAAGCACCCATTTAAGAAAAAGATATAACTAAAAAGTGTTAGTTGTGACTTGTGGCCGCACGCATACTTCAATTCCAAGTCCCTGGGCCCGAGATCTTTAAATTATTTACCTCGGGCCCATGGGACACAGAAAGAAGAAGATGCATTAAAAAGTGTTCGTTTTATTTTCTATTTACCAGTCATGATTTCTTCCCTGGCCGTTCGACCGGGGTCGATGAAACAATTTTTTCCCAACGACCCCGTTACCGGGGCGGGGAACCGGGGTGGTTGGTATCGACCCATTTCTTCTTCGATTCAAAACAGGGACTATCTTAAAAGTGGGAACTCTACCACACAGAGGAACGAATATGTGCCAAAACTACCACATATGGAAGCAAAATGTGCCAAATTTTAAAACAAAACAAAAAATCAATCGTATCATTTTATTAATAAAATATAAGAAAAATCTCACCCTTGCTCTAATCTTTTTCACTAAATCATAGCTGTTTACGGTAGCTGAAAACAATTTTTCTTTATTTTAAGGAGCCAGTAGGTACACTTAATATCAAATGGTCGAAGACCAGCAGAGCCTCAGTTTCGCAGCACATTTTTGAGTTCTAACTCTATTGAGTTACTTTCGCATTTGTAAATTAGTTTGGTTATGTTATATGTTTAGGAGACTAATAGGAGTGCGTGGAAGGAAAAAAAATGTTGCGCTGACCTTACTCAACTAAGAAATGGTATCCTTGAGAAAGAAAAAAGTTGGTCCGTTTCAATTGGTCGGTTCAGTTGGTCCATTTGGAATAATATTTCTCAAAATAAAAAGAATGATCAACTAGTTGGTTAGATTGGAATAAAACATTTCATCGAATTCCATTCTGCACAACCAGTTGGTCGGAGTGGAAGGACAGCCTACGTGGGATAAGGGCAGGGAAATGATGATGTTATATATATAGGTACTTACAAGATTGCTCGATGCTCGCTCGAAGCATGTCGACTATGATACTGGTTATGTTGACAGGATCCAAGCATTTGTAGCCTATCGTCATGTCCTGGAAACAATAGAATCATTTAAATACTTTGTATCACCCAGTTCATGTGAAGTAGAGATATGCTGCAGACAATCCCTGTATGTCAGTGGCAATGGGCCAGCTCGACCGGGGAAGCACAGCCTTTTTTGTTTGACTGCACTAGTTTTGGTCCCAGTCACCGGAAGAAAAATATTAAAAATAACCGACTTCAAAAAAAAAACAAAAAAAATAGGTACCTAAAAACACTGAAAAGCAAAAAATAATTTTAAAAAGACATTCATCAAATGCGCTTATTGTCTAAGCCTATTAACTAAATTAAATTGTATTTTACGTGCTAGGTAGGTACCTACTAATCTGTTTGAAGTCGGTGCCAAGCCAAATACCTAGTAGGTACCCAGACTACGTACCGTCCGCGGATTAATTAGTTACCCTGTAAAATACATTATTATTATGTATCATTTTTTATTTTTTTTGGATTGGCACCGACTTCAAACAGATTAGTAGGTACCTACCTAGCACGTAAAATACAATTTAATTTAGTTAATAGGCTTAGACAATAAGCGCATTTGATGAATGTCTTTTTAAAATTATTTTTTGCTTTTCAGTGTTTTTAGGTACCTATTTTTTTTGTTTTTTTTTTGAAGTCGGTTATTTTTTTTTTAAAAAAAGTTTGTTTATTTTTCTATTTTTAGTGTGAATAACACGTAGTGAGTAAAACTCTTTCATAATAATGATAGCGAAAATACGAGTAAAATAGTAGAATTGTATTATTTGACAATATTAGGTATTCTTCATTAAGTGTTCAGCACCATGGGTAGACCAACTAAAGACGCAGCCCGCAAGAGGGACATAAGAATTAAGAAGTCGTACCCTGTAGCTTCCATCATCATAGTTGTACCTTCCATCATCAGCTTAGCTGCAAAAGTACATGAAATAAAACTAACGGTCCTCATATTCCTACAACACTGAAAGAATTATCCCCCAACTCCTAACCATTAAGGAGTTGTACCTTCCATCATCAGCTTAGCTGCAAAAGTTCATGAAATACAACTAACGGTCCTCATATTCCTACAACACTGAAAGAATTATCCCCCAACTCCTAACCGTTAAGGAGTTGTACCTTCCATCATCAGCTTAGCTGCAAAAGTACATGAAATACAACTAACGGTCCACATATTCCTACAATACTGAAAGAATTATCCCCTAACTCCTAAGCGTTAAGGAGTTGTACCTTCCATCATCAGCTCATCAACATAAAATTATGTCTATCGGACGCAAAAACTTGAATGGCTTCAGAAAAAACAAGTAACGCGTAGTGTGCGCCTATAAAATTTGAGGTTTGCCCTTGATTTTCGCGGGATCCCATCATCAGATCCTGACATGGTGACAATGGGACCACCTCGGAACTATGCACTTTCAAATAAAAAAAGAATTATTTAAATCGGTCCACAATTGACGGAGAAATCGACGGACATACATAAAAAAAAAAAAAAAAAAATACAAACAGTCGAACATATAACCTCCTCCTTTTTTGAAGTCGGTTAAAAATAAAACAATCCGGCAACTGGGACTGCGGTCCGGAAGAATAGTATAATTATGAGTCCGGAAGCTTCTCAAACAGAGGACCGTGCCAACCACCCCGGTGACGTAACGGGGCCGTTCGACCGGGGTCGATGAAACAATTTTTTCCCAACGACCCCGTTACCGGGGCGGGGCACCGGGGTGGTTGGTACCGACCCAGCTATCGTAGCGACGCCCAATTGCGCTCTGTGCGGTAATTGAAAGTGCCAGAGTTTCGAGACATCCACTCTTTTACGCGCATCCAGCGCCAGGGGTCTTCAAATCCCAAGTCGGAAAAAAAAATTGTAGGTAAGTAGGTATTTGAGATTTTCTGTTCAGAATACTCAGTCGCAGTCTGAAGTCTGGACCTTGGCGATTTAAAACACCCCCGTGCTTCGGAAAGCACGTCAAGTCGTTGGTCCTGCGCCTGATCTCTCTTCGGTCGTGTCTGTGCTGTCCTACCGTGTCACAGTAATACTGTGGTTTGTTAAATTGTGACCGTGTTATGAGAGTGAGGGAATGCTTGCGCACTTACTTGTGCAATATTACTATATCCTGATTCCTGCGCAACTTGGTTGATTGTAAAAGCAGTGGCGTGGCACTTTTTCACAATAAAATTAGGTGAGCTGCTTTGGCAACTGGAGGAGCAAAAAAAGGGCGGCAGAATTGTCTTCCGCCCCTGGCACCTGACACCCACTCTACGCCACTGTGTTTAAGATTGGCTAGAAGGACATATTACTCTACAAAGTAACTTACAACAACAGTCCGCCTAAAGTTATACTGTTGCGGGGGGCATTCCTTCTGCTTGCCAGGATTGCTGATGTATAGTATTCTGGAGCTAGGAGAAGCGGAGTAGTTCCCCGGCGTGTTGAAGAACTTCACGCAGATCTCCCGCTGGAGAGCTGATAGCGTCTCCATTATCGTGTCTTGGGAGTGGACGTCTAAAGAAAGAAACAGAGAGGAATATTATCTACCTATTTTGATAGGCCTTTAAGTGTCAGGCGGCCGCCTCCTTCTGCGAGGAAGTAATGTCGCAGAAGGAGGCAGCGGAGAGGGAGCGCGAGGAGGACCCCCTCGCTGCTCCCCTTCGGCGTAGACGGCCAGGCCGGAGAAGGCGATCTCACTTAGCACGCCTCTTCCAGCCTGAGGGTTGACCTGCGGGCGGGGGTAGCTCCCCAACGCCCGCAGTGCACAGGTCGCCCGAGCCAAGTCTGAGGGTCACCTTGTTCCTCGGGTGGCCCTCCCTAGTGGCACCCCGACTTGAGGCCTCTCAAGTCGGTGTACCCGGGAATGGGCTGGTCAATAGCCTTAAGGCTGGCACCGGCTCGTCCCAATCGGGTGTGAAGGGGAACCGGGGGAGTTTAGTGGGTAGTGGACGCTTTAGCCTCGAGTCCCACACACGGCCGCGGGTCTAGCTAGCCTGTGGTTTTGGTGCATAAACGCATTCTCCTACAAAAAAAAAAGTCTATGTCGCTCAAGCCTTATTTTCTCGGAGGAGAGATGCATTTAGGCACCATAACCGCAGGATATGTAAGAGAGAGGCCAGACAGAGGCCATTTGGCGGCTTGATAACATCTGACATGGTTGGTCAAGTAGTCGTTGTGTATGATAGTAGCCTTACATTGTCGTGTTGTCAGTCTGCGACGAATGCGGACTTGTTTTTTGCACGACAAGACGCGACGATTTGGGCTATTCCACTTATCCCACCTAGCCATCCCATCCGGGTGGGAATTGAAGTCCAATTTTACCAATTAAATGCAAATATCTGTAGGGCTAAGTACTTAAAATAAGAATTTGCCCATAGTTTAAACAGCTTACTGACCTGAAATAAGAGCAAATTCGCCGAATTTGCCGCGTTTCTCGCTCTCACGGGCCTCGGATAATATAGGACACAGTTGCGTAAAGTATTGGTAGCTTTAGGTCGCATCACGTCGCGTCGCTAATGGCCGCGTTTGTCGCTCACCTAGGACAACGGGTTAGCACAGGCCCTTCTTACCATAATCCTTCTTGTTGATAGAATAGTGCACAACGCCCTGCGGCCAGAGATGCGCTTGCACACAGCTTGCACACGCCACCAACAATAGTACCGCCAACATGTCTAACATGTCAACACTCTACTCCGACAGCTGTATGAACATTAAGTATGATTACTCGATATGCTTGTTTGACTTTACTGATTGGTTGGAAAGCGCCGTGAAATATAAATTAAAGATTATTTTTTTCTGTCATTAAAATTGGCCGACATGTATTTTTAACCGACTTCAAAAAAGGAGGAGGTTATATGTTCGACTGTATGTATTTTTTTTTTTTTTTTTTTTTTTTTTTATGTATGTCCGTCGATTTCTCCGTCAATTGTGGACCGATTTAAATAATTCTTTTTTTATTTGAAAGTGCATAGTTCCGAGGTGGTCCCATTGTCACCATGTCAGGATCTGATGATGGGATCCCGGGAAAATCAAGGGCAAACCTCAAATTTTATAGGCGCACACTACGCGTTACTTGTTTTTTCTGAAGCCATTCAAGTTTTTGCGTCCGATAGACATAATTTTATGTTGATGAGCTGATGATGGAAAGTACAACTCCTTAACAGTTAGGAGTTAGGGGATAATTCTTTCAGTATTGTAGGAATATGTGGACCGTTAGTTGTATTTCATGTACTTTTGCAGCTAAGCTGATGATGGAAGGTACAACTCCTTAACGGTTAGGAGTTAGGGGATAATTCTTTCAGTATTGTAGGAATATGTGGACCGTTAGTTGTATTTCATGAACTTTTGCAGCTAAGCTGATGATGGAAGGTACAACTCCTTAATGGTTAGGAGTTGGGGGATAATTCTTTCAGTGTTGTTGGAATATGAGGACCGTTAGTTTTATTTCATGTACTTTTGCAGCTAAGCTGATGATGGAAAGTACAACTATGATGATGGAAGCTACAGGGTACGACTTCTTAATTCTTATGTCCCTCTTGCGGGCTGCGTCTTTAGTTGGTCTACCCATGGTGCTGAACACTTAATGAAGAATACCTAATATTGTCAAATAATACAATTCTTTCTACTATTTTACTCGTATTTTCGCTATCATTATTATGAAAGAGTTTTACTCACTGCGTGTTATTCACACTAAAAATAGAAAAATAAACAAACTTTTTTAAAAAAAAATTAAACCGACTTCAAAAAAAAATAGGTACCTAAAAACACTGAAAAGCAAAAAATAATTTTAAAAAGACATTCATCAAATGCGCTTATTGTCTAAGCCTATTAACTAAATTAAATTGTATTTTACGTGCTAGGTAGGTACCTACTAATCTGTTTGAAGTCGGTGCCAATCCAAAGAAAATAAAAAATTATACATAATAATAATGTATTTTACAGGGTAACTAATTAATCCGCGGACGGTACGTAGTCTGGGTACCTACTATTTGGCTTGGCACCGACTTCAAACAGATTAGTAGGTACCTACCTAGCACGTAAAATACAATTTAATTTAGTTAATAGGCTTAGACAATAAGCGCATTTGATGAATGTCTTTTTAAAATTATTTTTTGCTTTTCAGTGTTTTTAGGTACCTATTTTTATGGTTCGTTGACATAGTTCCATGATGGAACTAATGTTAAAAAAATATTAACAGTAGTTCCATCATGGAACTGTATCATGGAACTAGTGTCAACAAACCTATTTTATTACGGAGCACAGAGCGCTAAAGATAGAATAGTTATTTGCCTTTTAACGTTCTTTCTTCAACGCTTCATTTTATACTATTTCTTTAACTGTTGTTTTTTTAAGTTTTATGTTAATTGGAACTACCCACGATTTCTTTCGGCTTGGCCTAAATGCATTAAGTCCGACTTTTGTACTCGATTTGTGCAATGAAGCTTAACCTTTTAACCGCCGGACGTCCATCCCACAAAACGTGCTCCTAGCGCCGGACACTTATTTTACAACTTACTTTATTTACTTTTGTGATTTTTTTTTCAGTCAGTAGTTCGAATAAAATGAGACGAAAGTTGCAGTCGGAATTTTACGACTGTGGCGGTTATGACCCGAATTCTTGCTGTCGGATAAATACGACTGCGGCGGTTAATGGGTTAAATAAATAAACGCAGCAAAATGTAAAGACTCACCATTGGCTATTTTTCCAGAAGATACTGTTAAAAAGATAATTTTAACTCCGCTAATAAACTCACTGTTGTACATAAACAATTTATTTAAAACAATTTGAGCCTAAACCTAATATCACAGTATAATCCTGTACAGTGAGAATAGGGTTGCCATCTCTAAAATTTGGAAAACAGGACAAGACGCGTGAAAACCCCGGATTTTAGAGTCCGAAAGTCGGACATGTCAACAAGATCTTTTAAACATATTCAATGTAATAAAAAACATCGTGGTGTGCGGGCATAGTTTTTTTTATTTATTTATTTTTTAAAACTCGGTCTACAAATGAAACCTTCCCCGGACGCTCCCCGGATGCCCTCTAAACTAGGACAAATCCGGGGAAACCCGGACGGATGGCAACCCAAAGTGAGAATCACATTGATCAACTTCCCCTAATTTGTCAATGCAATCAGCTCAGCTATATGTTCTGTGGCTCAGCTGTAAAGTGGCCGGGCAAGTAAGTACAGTAAAATGTACTTTCTCTCTTAGAAATATAAAAATAAATAATTTATACTTATACATCAATTCTCTACCTATACATAATATTATGAATTGTAGTACCTTTATTGATTAATTTAAATAAGTAAATAGGAGCGAGTTTTGAAATTATTACGAAAATACACTTGCATTATACATAAACTATGTTTCGGTGATATAAATATTTGTGGACTCAAAACAGAGTCAATGGCATTGAACACGTTAATAAAACTAAAACATTCAGACCATCTTTCTGCAAGCCTTCATTGCCACTAGTACCATTAGGATTATTCTCACTAGTTCCGGTCAAAAAAGTTCCGCCGGAACTAGCGATATTTTTTTTCTCATTACCTTGTCACTTTGACACTAAGTCCCGGCGGAACTAGTGAAACTGTTTAACAGTTACATGATGGAATTACTGATGTCTCTCGGGCCTCGGCGGGATTCGAACCCAACCATCACCGCCTAGTAGTTTTATATTAACTCTATGCATTTGGAATAAAAAACCCTGAATACAACGCTGTCTAGCCCCATAGCTTGTTCTAAGGGCTTTCTATCTAAGTGCCTGTACCTGCGATATGTTTATGTTTTGTACGCTTAATTTTAAATATTTAGTGTAACAATTATCTCACCTAAGTGAATACATATGTAATTCTTGTGAGAATAAAGATCTTAAACCAGAAGGGCGCCAGAAATTTTTGTGAAATACACACATAATTTTTACACATAGAAACACCCAGACCGATATAAACATGTTCATGCAAACAAAAGTTTGCAGTGTGCGGGGATCGAACCCGCTACCTCTAGAGTAATTACTACTCAACCATTACATTAATGGTCGTCAATAATGCTTTTAATACAGCAAATTCTAATGACAATAGATATTTTGAATTATAAGATTGTAAGTAATAATTTGACATTAAACTATACCGATTATATATCATTATCTGACTGATTTCACGCTGAGCGTATTATCATAGAGCTCAGTGTCATTATCTCACTCGCTACAACAATAATATCACAGCTTTGGCAATGTGCCTGCAACATATTATTTAATATTATTTTTACGAGTATTACCGAATAATCGATAGTGTATTAATTTTATTTATCGATATAGTACTTATAACTAATATAGGGTTAGATTATATCTAACCGACTTTTCCATTTTTAATCGATGGTATCGATCAAATCCATACAGGCAATTGAAATTTCTTACAAGATTATCCATTTTGCATAATCTACACAATACAATCAATATGATTGATAGAAAGTTTAAACACAATACTATAGATGTAATCAATAATATCGAACGATACACTAAATCGATAATATCATCGAATCAAATCAGAAGAACATTTTCTTCATTCATACAGGCTTTAAAGATGCACTAAATTGTCAAATATTAATTGATCAATTCTTAAATCATTTTAGGCGGCAACATTTTACATAAATAATTACCTGTAAATAAATTAATCAGCAATTTGGTGTAAAAAATACAATCTTCTTTCTTGAGGTACAATAAATGAAACTCCATATTTTCTTTTCTTCACATTTTAGTCAAAATTACTTAAAAACTAAATCCTTAACATTATTACAATGTTTTAAAATTATCTCTGTTTATACTTCGCATGACAAATTTTAGTAATATTTTAACATTATTGTTGAATGTACATTTAAGGCTACTACTGACAAATAAGTTCATAATAATATATCCGTAAGATAACTTAGATGCTCTATTTTTCAATTAAAAAAAAATAATATATTATATATTTAAACTAAGCCACCACTTGACCACAAAGTTGCCTGATGTTAAACAACTATGCGGTCTACGATGGAGTGCGCTTGCTTAGGAAAGGCCCGTTAATTCGGGCTTTGAAAAGCCCTAAGTTATTACGAACTTATGTGTCAGTGGTGAAACCATACAATGTCTGTTTTCATAGTCATATAATAAACAGAAAATCAGGCAATTATCAGGAGCAATTCTTAATAAAAAGTCCTACACAGGAAAAGAACCCATGACCTACAGACTTATAATTCACTTCTACAAGTCTGTTTACTATGACCTAAGTATAAACATTGATCTCCAATTATATACTAAAACCTATTTACTTGCAGTATAGTATAAATCATGGATTGGAAAAGATAAGTGCATACATAATTATTTACCAAATATCAGTAGTATGTAACTAGAGATGCTTAAACCAATATAAATCAGAGTCTAATTAATTTCAAAACGTTTTTTTGTCTTTTCTTTTTTCTAATTGACAAAAGAGACAGCATTGTTGATGTCAATTTATGTTTTGCACATGTCCAATGGTAAATCTAAATACTGTCCAGTTCCATATTTCATGTATTTTTTTAGTAGGATACAAGTTGACTATTCAACTTTTCAGCTAAAGGGTTTTAACATCTCTACACAAATCCTTACCATTCCCAATCACTGACTTCGCACTACCCTACACACCCTCACATGTACACAAAGTTAAAACGGCACAGGCTCTGACTCAACGATGATATGATCGGTCCGTACCCCTGAGCGTTGTCATACAGCTCGAACAAGGGGGCTGCTACTAGCTTGTAGTTCTTAGGCACTGCGAATAGAGCTCTATCTTGAAGCTGGACTAGGAAGAGACGCTTGTGCTCTTTCGGTTTGGTAATGTGAGGGGGGATGTATGGGTACTGAGGCGGCTCGAAGTTTGGTCTCCACCAGTTTCCTGGAAAGGTGTTAGATAAATATTAGATATCTTACTCATTCAAAATGCTTATACAAAGTAGAGTTGCCATATTGTGTTTTCTATCGAGAATCATGTGAAGCCAGCGGGAAACAGTAACAATATCTGATGTGATTACAAGTGTGGAAATATTATAATTATTGTTTGTTATAATTTTACGCCTAAAGAACTACAGAACCGATTTCGATACTATTGGTACAGGCAGAGACCAGACCTTGGGAAGATTGGGAAATTTATTACTACATGAGTTTTCTTCTTTAAGTTTGTAATAAATAAAAAAACTTAGAATCTTTTTATCCCATGATAATGCTCACGAAAATAACTCTTTGAAAACCAAACTCAAATTGATTTATTAATTCAGGAGCTACAGTGCCAAGGCCAGACAGGACAAACTTATACACCCCTCTTTTTGATTTGGGGGTAAAAATGAATACTCACCAATTGTGTCTTCAATCAGCCAATCCTGTTTGACACCATCCTGACGGCCTAGAGTTTCTGTCAGCAACCTTTTGAGCCCTTCAATTTCATCCTGCAAGAAAGAAAATGTGGTCTTAAGTACAAAAAAAAACCTTTTTTTAATGAAAGATGGACACCCGTGACTATGGTCTCAGATGGAAATGGGTTATCGAGAAAAGAATACGTAGGGTGGGGGACGAAGGTAAGTTACCACTCAAACAAAGCTCAATTTCAAAGCCACTACTTATAATGTCTATCTTCAGTGAAAGGTTAGTACTTCCCAGGTTTAGGTGTTAGCAGCATGGCTCTACCACAATTAATAAATGAGTGTGTATGTTTAAGACATTCTATAGACTAGTTTATACTTACTTCTCCAGGATTTAGTTCTCCACCAGGCAGTTTGAAGAACGCTGTCCCAAGCTGCAACAGAAGCACATGAGGTAGACCGTGCTCATGTACTAGAAGAACTCCTTCTACAGACCTGAACAATTAAAAATTACTTTTACTTTTAAGGCCTTACCCAGAGCAAATGACTTTGAGCATTTCACCTTCACTTACCCCCACCTCACCTCACCCCATACTTCGTAACCATCGGTAATAATATGAGCGCCATCTAGTTAAATAGCGCCAAACTATTACTAACATTATAAAGCCACTATTAGCAGACTGAATATTATTTGTCATAGAAAAAAAGTATCTTGTAGATACACACATCATAATTATAAGTAGAATCGAAATGTTTTTCAGTACGATAAAATACAACAAGATTAATTTTAATTTTTTTGTTCTCTGTTTGAAAATAGAAATTTGAACATGAAAGATTTTCAATACAAAAGAAGAATTCGATTCAAACGGTTTTTTCGATATTTTCAACGGATATCTAGATTGAAAAAAAACTCTTAGAGGATTATCAGAAGTTTTACGAGTAAAAATTACAGCAGGTATAGTCACATCAGGAGGTGTTCTCCGGGTAGTATTACCAGGGTGTGTTTTCAGGGTATTAACATCATAGGTGTTCTCCAGGAGAAGTATCATCAAAGGGTGTTCACCGGGTTGTTGCTTCAGAGGGGTGTTTTCAGGGTAGTCACATCAGGGGGTGTTCTCCGGGTACTATTACCAGTGGGGTGTTTTCAGGGTATTAACATCATTCAACGTGCAACGTGGTCACGACCCTGAGGATTGGGATACGGAAACTGCGTGCTATTTCTCTCGTAGAATATCTACTCCAGTCAACGAAGCTCTAACTTTGCCATTTTAGCTGAAAAGATGAATCAAAGGACAATGCTAAAAAAAAACCAGGTTGGAATCAAATGAAAAGTATCTGTAAAATTATTGGTAATAATATGTAATTAAATATTCCATAGGGGGCATCATCGAAATCAATGGCGGTATGTGTGAAATTGCTTTCAGATTTTTAGGGGTCACATAAAGTATCAATTAAAGGAGTAAACAGATACAGTTGCGGTTTAAAAGTGTATAAAATGGCTATATCTAATATAATTATATTATATAATTGTATATAGTGTCCGACCGAAGGTTCGGTTTCGGTTTCGGTTTCGGCCGAGTTTCGGCCAAAAATCAAGTTTTGGCGGCAGTTTCGGTTTCGGCCAAAATTGGCCGAAACTTTTGCCGAAACCGAAACTGATTTCGGAATTTGTGTGCACGCTCGCCTAACTTCGTTTCACGCCGCAACGCTTTGGCGGCGGCGCACCTGTTTGGGAATTATTGTCTTGCGTCGTTCGGATAGCTCTGTAGCAACACAACATAGTCAGTGCGTTAAACAGTAACAATTAGTGATTCGATTATTGATAACTGATAAACATTTTGTTATGAGAACTTGATTTGAAAATAGTTATTTATGTGACTGTTGCATAATGAGGGTCATTAAAATACGAATGTGGTTTTATGAAACGAACGAAGTGAGTTTCATAAAAGGATCACATGAGTATTTTAATGCCTACTTATGTACAGTCACATACATAACTTTATCTTCATTCATACGATAAATGTCTATTTTAAAGTCAGGATCGATGTGAAACCGCGTGGAATATAATCCGTAGTACCAGGAGAGCAGAGAAGAACAAGAAGCAAGGCTAGCACGCGTCTTTCAAACTCTTTGATTTAATGAATAGTTACGCTGCGGTTATGCTCTCCTGGTACCTTTGAAAATACATCAAGATGTTTTGCTTACATATGTTAGCTTCAAATCCATTAATTTTTACTTTTTAAGAAGACGTTCGAAATTTGAACGTAATTAAAGTATCGGTTACCGATACTAAAATGTAAACATTACGATGCAGCCACAGATAATTATATCTTAATGTAGGGCGTCTGCTCATCGCTCCTGACTATAAAATAGACATATTATGGTATGGATGTAGATAAAAATAATAAAAGTATTATTAATATGTTTTTTTGTATTATCTGTAGGTATAGGTACTAATATTAAAAAGAGGAAAGATTTGTTGTTTGTTTGTATTGAATAGGTTCCGGAACTACTGAACTGATTTGAATAATCTTTCACTATTTGAAAGGTACACTATCTCCGGGTGACAAAGAATACTTTTTCTCGGAAATGTGGGGGGAATGGAAGGATATTTAAAAAAGAAATTACGCGCGGTTGAAACCGCGGGCAAAAGGCTAGTCTTCTATATAAATGGGAGAAAATGGACCGACTGAATGAATTCCTGAATGACAATCAACGCCCAGCCCATTGCACAAGACCCAGGAATTTGAAATTTCGTACAAGGATTCTTTACAATGTGTAAATTCCCACTATGAAGCGGTTTTTCGAAATTAACCCCAAGGGGGTAAAAAGAGGGTTATAAAATTGTATGAAACTTTGTCATTTTAAAAGTTACAGTCTTAAAATTCGTGGAATATATTTTTATATTTAGTGTCAGTTTCAAATAAAAAGGTGTTATTGAAAATTTATCCCCAATGGTGATTAAAAAGGGGTAAAAAAATCACCCCCAAAGGAATAAATTAGGGGTTAAAAAATAAAATTTTCCAAATTTGTACAGGGGTTCTTTATAATGTGTAAGCTCCTACTGAAAAAGGGTTTTTGAATATTTCACCCCTCAAGGGTGTTAAAAATGGTTTAATCGTTTTACTTTAAATCTAAAAGCGTGCTTTATAATGTGTAAATTTCCACTAAGAAGGGGGTTTTGGAAGTTACCTGGGGGGTTTCATAGTGGTTTAAAGTGTAGCCTACGCCAGCGAAGCCAGGGGCGGAAGTCTAGTATTAAATAAATGATTACAACAAAATTAATTAATTTTATTCTTGACCACGTGAGTTTCGGTTTCGGTTTCGGTTTCGGCCGAAACTGAAGCCACGGCCGAATATTCGGTTACGGTTTCGGTTTCGGCCGGAAAACCAGTTTCGGTCGGACTCTAGATTAATTATTATTATTTAATATAATAAAGCGTAACAGTTTGTTTGTCTTTGTAAACGCGCTAATCTCAGGAACTACAAGACCGATTCTAAAAATTCTTGCACCAATGAGAAGCTACAACTTTACTGAATAGGTGCTAAAAAATATATTTTTATAAAAAATTATAAAAATATTTTTTTATTATTCAGTAACTATGTAAGTGATACTTTATGTGACCCCTGAAAAATCTGAATAGCAATTTCACACATACCGCCATTGATTTCGATGATGCCCCCTATGGAATATTTAATTACATAATTATTATTACCAATAATTAGAGATACTTTTCATTTGATTCCAGCCTGGGTTGTTTTTCATACTAGATGAGCATTGTCCTTTTCGTTAATGACCCCGTGATAATGATAACATACTAAAAATGCGGGGCGGGGTGGTGTCACCAGGGTCATTCGAAAAAATGGAAGAGGGTGAAAAATTTCTTTTTCCCGATAATCTCAAAAACTAACATAATTAAGAGAAAAAGTTTTAGACAAAAGCTGTAGAGAATTACTTTGTCTACAAAAAAGGTTATAATCATTTTACGCGTATCGCGCCCCGTTTGCTAGGAAATCGCGTACAATGTGCGAAAATTAGCACGAACAATGTTTTTCGCTATTTAAAACGGGGTTTTTTCATATTTTCCAATTGGAATGATTTTTATGCATCCTCCGACACACCCTAAGAGATTTCCTTCTAATTTTTATAGATTTGGGTCAACAAGTGCGTTTATTATTCAGTAACTATGTAACTGATACTTTATGTGACCCCAGAAAAATCTGAATAGCAATTTCACACATACCACCATTGATTTCGATGATGCCCCCTATGGAATATTTAATTACATATTATTACCAATAATTTGATTCCAACCTAGCTTCTTTTTGAGCATTGTCCTTTTAGCGTCAGTTTCAGCTTTACAACTAAAATGGCAAAGTTAGAATTTCGTTGACTGGAGTAGATATTCTACGAGAGAAATAGCACGCAGTTTCCGTATCCCAATCCTCAGGGTCGTGACTGACCACGTTGCACGTTGAATGATGATAATACCCTGAAAACACCCCACTGGTAATAGTACCCGGAGAACACCCCCTGATGTGACTACCCTGAAAACACCCCTCTGATGCAACAACCCGGTGAACACCCTTTGATGATACTTCCCGGAGAACACCCCCTGATGAATACACTAGCGATTGGGAGGGTCCGCAACGTTTCACCAAAGTACACGTATTAAAATTGCTCCGTTTAAATATTATTCTAATAAGTGTAAAAAGTAAACAGTTTTTAGTAAATGTTGTATAAAAATGTGCGGCAAGAAATAGCGCATCCTGTGGTGTAAATTTTAAATCGTTTAGTTGACATTTTGGATGTTTTTAACAAAATTAAACCAACTGTGACGGTTACGAGTGCAATATTGGATAAAGCATGTAAAAATAATATTGTAAAGTGACTCATGTTCCAACGGACCTCTGCGAGCAAACAATACTGATCTTTGGACCCTATTCACGTCTGTTGGTGCGCGCCATACTTCATCGCTTATTTCATCCTGTCTATACAACGCTCGGTGGCCGAGTGCAAATACGCTGACGTAATAAGTGAACATTAGTTCAAATCCCAAGTAGTCCAAAAAAACTTTTTGAACATTTTTTTTGGTTTGAGATTGTTTAGTTATTCTTTTTTTATTATTCACTTTTTTTAACTATCATTCGTTGGTGTATTACATTGGATAATGTAATACACCAACTCAAGACTCATGACTCAGTCTTGGTTTGTATTGAATAGGCTGCGAAACTCCTGAACCGATTTGGAAAATTCATTCACTTTTGGAAAGTCACCCGGGTACTATTCCCGGCCCGGGTGACATACGACAGGATTATAGGATAATTATTGACAAAAGAAATTACGCGCGGGTGAAGTGAAACCGAGGAGGCGGCCTAGTGTAGTCAGTGAAATTTACCGTCGTAGGTACCTACTGATCGATTTGTAAAATTCATTCACTTTTGGAAAGTTATCGCGATTTTGGCGAGCCATTTGGTGTAATGGTCGAGAAGTCGGCTATTACACAAGAGGTCGCGGGTTCGATCCCCGCACGGTACAAACATTTGTGTGCATGAACATGTTTGTTTGTATCGGTCTGGGTTTTTCTATTTATAATAATGTATGTATTTACAAAAAAAAAAGTATATTAGTAATGTTTATCCGTTGTCTAGCACCCATAGCACAACTAATGCTTAGTGCTGCACAAGCTAATTCTTAGTTTGGGGCTAGATGGTGCTGTGTGAATAATGTCCAGAGATATTTATATTTATATTAAATCGAGCGTGTAGCATTCGCCATTGATAGTTTTACTACACTACTATTATTAAACAAGATAATTAAATCGTCCTTTCGCATTTAATACAAGACACACCTCAGCCTCACAATATAAATCGTCCTTGCGTAAACAAAGCAAGCAAACGTCAGTGCTTGTTTGTGTCGCTAGGTGTCGCTGTCTCACCGATCTGTCACGTGTGTGAGCGAGCGACACGGGTTCCCCGTAGCACAGCTAGCGACCGACTGCCGCCCGCTACCCGTTGTGGGCGCGTGAGAGAAATGGCCGTCCGAAATTATGAATAATAATCCGTAAAAATCAAGAAAAGGATGATTTCCAAATTTTTTGCAGCCAATTTATAGTTTTTTTGATTGTCTATCGATGGGCGCAAGCCAAATTTAAAAAACACGTTTAAATTAGGAGGAGTGCATGAAATAATATTATTTTAGACGTATTTTCAAAGTCAGTTTTGGTAGTGATAAATAAAGATAAACACAAACTTTAAACGTGGAATTTTAAGATAAAACTACAAAGATTATTTACGTATTTTTTAAACTGTTGTTTAAGCATTAAATAAGGAGTTGAGAGCCGTTAAAAACAAGACTTTTGGTCTGGGTGACGCCTTAACATGTTGTCAGAAGATCCTTGTATCAGTGTTGACGATGGCAGCCTGTAACTTGGCTGGAGTTGGGTTTCTTTGTTTTTAATTATTGGTTTTTGTATCGATGATTTTTCTATATATGATGTTGGGTAATTTAATAAAAAATAAGTGGCACCGAGCGCACGCCCGCGCGCCCGAGTTCGCGAGCCCTCCCTCTCCGCGCCCCTGCCGGAGGGGTGCGCGTCGGCACATGGCCGGCAGTCGCCCGAAAATATTCTCGACGGACACCCGTGCGCGCGTTCGGAACCCACTATTCGGTTTTTTGGTTCAAAAGTCGACTTTTATTTCTTCTCTCCTTCGCTCACCGACCTCCGTCAACTACAAAGTGGTCTTCGAGCCCGGATCGTCCTATTGAAGGAGAGAAACCTGCATGCAGGATGTCAGTGCTCCATACTCCTCACGGTGTGCACACGCGCCGACAGTTGTTAAAGGAGGAACAGCAGAAGGCAGCTAAAGTCGAACCCATTAAATCTGAAAGCACGTTAAATCTTCCGAAAGCCACTGACGCCACGTCCGACGCGAAGAAACCGCCAAGCGAGGGTAGACGGTCTACCCGCACAACATCCTCCGCAGCAGCAGCACGACGACTCGAACTAGAAGCTGCACGGAGAAAAGCTGAAATTGAAATTCAAGCAATCGAAACCGCACAGAAAGCTGCCGCCGATGCCGCCGCCAAAAAAGCGGCAATCCAGAAATCTCTAGTCAACTTTGAGCTCGAAGCCGAACTCGCAGAGCTGAAATCCACAGCATCCTCGGCTGATTCGATAGTTTCATCCAAAAAGAAAGTTCAAGAGTGGCTTAATAAGTCTGTCACGAATGACCAACCGGCGCCACAAGAGAACGTGGTCTGCAGCGCCACCCAGCAGCGTACTGATGTCCAGGAGCTGGCGGGCGCACTCATGGACGCGATCTCCACCGCCACCAAGGGTCAAGATCGACAGAGTGGAGAACTACTCTCAAGACTGGCTACATCTAAGGACTTACCGATGTACTACGGAGACCCCCTGGATTTTTTGCAGTTCCGTAACGCCTTCGTGGAGTCCACCGCGCTGTGTAAATTTACTCCTACGGAAAATATGTGGCGGCTGCGTAAGTGCCTGAGAGGTGAAGCAAGAGATGCTGTTTCATCATTGCTGATCGACTGTAAGTCTCCTAACGATATTATTAGCATGCTCGAATTACGATTCGGTAGACCCGAATTAATTATGAACAAGATTGTAACTCAATTAAAGAAAATGCCCTCATTATCACAGGCGTATCACACCGAGCTGGTTCAATTTGCAATTAAAATAAAAAACCACGTAGCAGCCGCCAGTGCTATCCAGCAGCTTGAATACCTACACAGCCCGGAACTGGTTCATATTATTGTGGCTAAATTACCTACGCTACTAGTAACTAAGTGGGCAGACTACATATCCAGTGACGTCACAAATAAGCCTAAACTAGAATGCCTGTCAGAATTTTTAAATTTAGAAGCACAGAAGGTGGCTAAAGCAGGAGTAAGCTTCATACATCAATCTGAGTATAAACGCAGAACCGAATTTCATAAAAGTTCCCATCATAATAACGTACTAGTGTGCGCCAACGTCGACCAGAAGAGTGAGAAATGTAAATTCTGTAAATCTACACACTCACACACATTAGAGAAATGTTTAAAATTTAAACGAGCCTTACGCAAAGACCGCTGGCGATTCGCACGAATACAAAAATTGTGCTATAGATGTTTACAGTCGCAACATGCCGATATTTCTGCGTGTACAGCCTCCGGTTGTGACGTTCAGGGATGTGGACTTTCACACCATCCCCTTCTACATTGGAAGAAGCCTAACTCTCAACCAGAACCCGCAGCAGACGACGAGGAACCACGTGATAGTGAGACTGTAAATACGACCGCGCTCCAGTGTAATACAGTGTCTAAAGTGTTGCTTAAAATAGTGCCCGTTACCTTGTACGGTACGAAAGGTAGTGTACACACGCACGCCTTGTTGGACGACGGTTCAACCGTTACCCTGATCGCGTCTCAACTCGCTGATGAGGTGGGACTACACGGAGTGCCTCATACGATGCATGCCCGTAGTGCATGGGACTCTAGTGAACTAGTGTGTAAAACGGAAATAGTTAATTTCGAAATTGCAAATAGAGACAATAAGCGTTTTAAATTACAAGCCAGAAAGATTTCAGAACTTAACTTACCAATGCAGTACTTACCTAATGTTAATTTCAGTAATTATGAAAATTTGAATGCTAATATTATCGATTTGTGTAAATGTAACGCGCAACCAATGTTATTGATAGGACAAGACAATTATGACTTAATCGCCCCTATTGTGTGTATTAGCGGTAAACCAGGTGAGCCATACGTCACGAGAACATCGCTGGGGTGGTGTGTACACGGAACAACAACAACCAATAAGGTAAACAAGGTTCGCTTCAACACTCATTTATGTTTTAGTGAGTATGCACCTAGCCTTATTTTTTGCGATGCTACGGCCGCGGCGGCTGTGGCGGCGGGGCCGCGGCGGGGGCTCGTCCTCCCCGCGCTCGCCGCGCCTGCACCTGCGCCCGCCGCCCTCCCCGCGCTCGCCGCGCCCGCGCTCTCCGCGCCCGCGCTCGCCGGGCCTGCGCCCGCCCCCGCCCCGGCGCCCGCGCCTCCGCGCATCGCCGCGGAGCCGCGCCGCTCGCTCGCAGTGATAACTAAGCAAGTAGGCAGTTATAATTCATTACCTGTTTTACTGAACTCAGCTGTTGGCCCACGGCTTGAATCTTCGCACGATAACTTGTACAATATGGAATGTAGTGACGATGTAATTTTAAATCTTTATTTGGAACATGATAGGTTCGAACAGGAATTGTTGAAATTACACGAGTCAGTACGTAGTTTTTTCTCGTTAGAATCGATTGGAATAATGAACAACCCGCGTAAAAATAAAGACGAGTTACGCGCCATTGAATTGTTAGATAAATCTTGTGAACTTGTCAACGGTCATTGGGCTGTTGGTTTGCCTTGGAAATGTGACGTCACCGCTATGCCAGATTCTTATCAAAATGCCTGTAATCGTTTGAAATCTATACTTAAAAAAATGGCAGCAAGTGATGATTACGCGTCCCGTTACCGGGACCGTATTGAACATTTACTTAAAAATAATTACGCCAGGGCGATCGATGCCGGGGAGACCGGGAAACGGGTATGGTACTTGCCGCACTTCGCTGTTGACAACCCAAATAAGGGTAAACTGAGGTTGGTTTTTGACGCCGCGGCCAAGTCGCAAGGTTATTGTCTTAATGATTTTCTTCTCCAAGGTCCGGATTTATTGAATTCATTGTACGGTATTATGTATCGCTTCCGTGAAAATCCTATCGCCGTTGTAGGCGACATAAAAGACATGTTTTTATGTATTAAAATTAATACGAGCGATCAACATGCACTAAGATTTTTATGGATAGACGCGAATGGTCAACTAGTTGAGTATGTCATGACCTCACTCATATTTGGCGCGAATTGTTCTCCATTTGTGGCACAGTACATCAACCAAACGAAAAACGCATCGAGGTTTCAGGATGAGATGCCTACTGCAGTACATGCCATTCAAACTAGTCAATACATGGATGATTACATTGACAGTTTCCAAGACCAGGACGGCGCTAGGAAGATGGTGAAGGAAGTGTCGCGCATCCATCAGGAGGGAGGCTTTCACATGCGTAACTGGATGAGCAACGTCCCGGACGTACTCCAAGAAGTGCCGGAGGAAGATCTGAGCAGCAATATGGGAAAGAATATGGTGAGTAATACCCCAGAACGCACTCTTGGGCTACTATGGTATCCTGCCACTGATGAGTTAGCATTCGACATATCTTTAAAACGTATATCTGATGATATATTAAATTTTACAAAAATACCTACCAAGCGAGACGTTCTGCGCATTGTTATGTCTATCTTCGATATCCACGGCTTCCTGGGACCTGTAACTATTAAAGGTAAAATATTAGTTCAACAAACATGGAAATTAAATATAAAATGGGATGACGAAATTAATAGCCATTTATTTAATTGTTTTCGTGAATGGTTAATACAATTACAAAAGGTAAATAAACTGCGCTTACCCCGATGGTACTTCCACGAGTCGAATGCAAGCCGACTACGAGAACTGAGCAGTGCTACGAGCGATGCCGAGACCGTAGCCGCTGCTACGACCGCCGCGAACGAGCCGACTACGAGTGCTACAGAGACCCGGAACGAAAGCATGAGTGCAAGCGTGACGGAGCTAGAACTACATGTTTTTTGTGACAGCTCCCCTCTTGCTTATGCCACTGTTGGGTACTGGCGTAAGAAATACGGCGACGGAAGGGTAAATGTTTCGTTCATTTCTAGTAAAAGCAGAGTGACGCCGCCGTCTAAGTCCGTTACTATTCCCAGATTGGAACTGCAGGGCGCGCTGCTGGGGTGCCGTCTAGCAGCTAGCATAAAGAAGGAGCACCGATTACAACCTATTGCCACTTACTATTGGACCGATTCTACCACAGTGTTGCACTGGATTCGAAATGAAACCAGGAGTTACAAAACGTTTATCGCAAACAGACTCGGCGAAATCGATGAACTTAGCAAGATTTCCGAGTGGCACTACGTCCCTTCAGACCTAAATGTGGCTGACTTAGCAACGAAGATCACCGATTGTGAGCTGGACAGGGATTGCGTGTGGTTCACTGGTCCTCTGTTTCTTCGTGATGACTGCACGTCGTGGCCGCTAGATCCTGTAAAAGAAAAAGATATTAGTGATGACGTATTAGAAAGAATAAATATCATAAATGATCAAAGTAAAAACAAGAACGATGAGTACCTACCTGTACCAGATCCTCGCCGATTCTCCAGCTGGTTGCGCCTCCTGCGTTCTGCTGCGAATGTCCTACTGTTCATTGAAAAATGCAGGAAGAGTGAACTTACCTTTATAAACGACGAGTTGATGCACAGGGGGGAAATGCTGTTGCTACGTTATGCGCAACAACAATCTTTCAAAGAAGAGATAAGCCTTCTAAAGGGAGGCGAACAACTGCGAGCCGACAGCCGTCTGCGCAATCTTACCCCGTACATGGACAGTGACGGATTGTTGAGAGTCGGCGGACGAATAAACGCTGCAAGGGAAGTTAGTGACGAAGTAAAGGCTCCCATAATACTCGATGGACAGCACGAGATAGCCAGGCTCATAGTTAAACACTACCACGTCCGCGCTGCACACGCTTGTAATGAGCTGGTGGTAAATGAACTGCGCCAGAAGTACTGGCTGATTAAGCTGCGCCCCACTGTCCGCACCGTTGCCTCGCAATGTAACTTCTGTCGCATACGAAAGGCCATGCCCGCACCATCCAGACTTGGCGATCTACCGGAAGCTAGGCTGACTCATCATCAGCGGCCGTTTACTGTTTGCGGGCTTGATCTATTCGGTCCAATGGAGATCACCGCTGGGCGACAGAAGCCACTAAGGTACGGCGTGTTGTTTACGTGCCTGACGGTCCGAGCAGTTCATATCGAACTCGTCTCGTCGTTGACAGCCGACGCGCTCATTATGGCTTTACGCAGGATGGCAGCACGCAGAGGGTGGCCGAAGTCTATTTACTCCGACAATGGCACGAATATGCGAGGCGCAGACAAAGAGTTGCGCACAGCCTTCCAAGAATTAGATAAAGAAGACATTGCGACCCAGGCGGTCAATAAAGGTGTCGATTGGCACTTCATACCTCCAGTGAGTCCCCATATGGGCGGTGCTTGGGAAAGACTCATTCGGAGTGTCAAGACAGCTCTCAAGGTGGTCCTGAAAGAGAGATCCCCTAAAGAAGAAACGCTGACTACACTCATGGCAGAAGTAGAAAACATGATCAACAGCCGACCGCTGACGCATGTGCCAGTGGATCCCCAAAGCCAAGAAGCTTTAACGCCTAACCATTTCTTGATAGGTCAATCATCGAACTTACCATTACCTGGAGTTTTCTGTGATGCGGACCTGTACCTGCGGAAGCAATGGAGGAATGCCCAAAGACTTGCAGACCTATTTTGGAGCCGGTGGATGAAAGAGGTATTACCCACATTGGTAGCGCGGCAAAAATGGCAGCGCGAAGGCGTACAATTTAAGGTAGGAGATTTAGTAGTTGTAGTCGATCCCACGTCTCCCCGTAATCGCTGGCCCAAAGGCATAGTCGAGGTAGTTTACCCAGGTAGGGACGGACGCGTTAGGGTTCTAGATGTAAGGACTAAAACCGGAGTGTTGAAGCGACCAGTGACGCGTGTAGCGTTATTACTCGGTGATGAGTGTCGCAAAGCGGACACTAGGGGGGAAGATGTTGACGATGGCAGCCTGTAACTTGGCTGGAGTTGGGTTTCTTTGTTTTTAATTATTGGTTTTTGTATCGATGATTTTTCTATATATGATGTTGGGTAATTTAATAAAAAATAAGTGGCACCGAGCGCACGCCCGCGCGCCCGAGTTCGCGAGCCCTCCCTCTCCGCGCCCCTGCCGGAGGGGTGCGCGTCGGCACATGGCCGGCAGTCGCCCGAAAATATTCTCGACGGACACCCGTGCGCGCGTTCGGAACCCACTATTCGGTTTTTTGGTTCAAAAGTCGACTTTTATTTCTTCTCTCCTTCGCTCACCGACCTCCGTCAGCTACAATCAGCATCAGCTACTTTAAAGATTCAGCGCCTATCGTAAGTAGTTCAAGAGATAGAGGCTGATAAGCTAGAGAGAGGCAACCTAATAACTGACTTGACAAATTCTGTATCTGTATAATTATGAATGAACTTTGAGTTATATAGCAAAACTATCATCACCAGGTGAAACTACTACTACTGGACGTAGGCCTTCCCTAATGATCTCCAAACCGATCGGTTCTGAGCCACACGCCACTTCAAATACATTCTCATTAAAATAATAAAAATGAATGGGATTAAAATCGAAAAACCTAATTTTACCGGCGCCAAAACATAATCCGAAACTAAAGATTACGGCATGGTATTTTAATAAGACTAATGAGCGCTCTATATAATGTGCAAATAGTGCATTATCTAAGCGTGGTTATTTTTTACAAGAAATGTAGCGAGATAATAGCAGAACATAACCTTACCTTCTCATTCCAATTTTGACAAATTCTTCCCTCATCCTTTGGAACCTCGCCGGGACCGAAGCATCCTTCTCAAATAGCGACTCTTTCGTGCCAAACGTGTAATTTGTTAGTGGATATAAATTAATTGTTCTGTTCAATGTAAGACTAGCGTTGCTTTGGCTATTTTGATGCTGCATTCCTGGTCTTGCTGGCCATTGCTTCCCTGGAGGTCCTTGTACTGCAGCCATGGTTATTCACAAATTAAACACTATAATATCGCAAGTCTTTCACAAAACCCAATCGGAAAATAGCACAGACGCCAAACAATCAGCAATCACCGGCAGCCATTGCAATTTTTAGTGAAGTGGTAAACTGTCACGCGTTTGGCACGTGATATTTCACTGCTATTTACCGGTTTTTAATATGATATTTGAAAAACCGGTTTTAAAAATGAGTAAGTTATCTGTGGTGCTTTAGAAAATTTCATGGTTTTTTGACATTGACTTTAGTTAACAGTACATACTCAGTACTGTATTTCTAAAACTTTTGTTTGGTTTTTTGGAATTTAATTATAATTTAATAAATTATTAATTATGTCACTACAGTTAGAATTGTTAACAGAAAACTCCGCTCAATGGACGACAGTTACATTCGTGACGCCGGAAATACAGAAGAAAGAAATTAAACCATTTGTTGTCTGTAAGTTTTGGTTTTGCCCTACAAACAAAATTACATACATATTTTTGTTAAAGGGTATCCTCCCTAATATGTAATTAGAAACACGAAGTTTTATGCTTAATTTGCAGTTGAACGGTCTAGAACAACAACGGTCTAGAACATAAATACCTAGATTTTTAATATTCATTAGCTTAGACCAACTATATATTAATCTCATTTTGTTGTGACCACTGATTTCCATACGCTAAGCGTATTATCATAGAGCTCAGTGGTTGTGTTGTGACATATGTTTTGAATTTCCGACGGCCTAATATTTTGTATAGTAGAATGACGCCTCGATGGTCTATTATAAAGTGGTTTGAGTACCGGGATATCGGGTTCCTGGGTCAGGCAAAATGTGTGTCTGAAAGAATTTTCCATTTGCTAATTCAATCTCCATTTTAATACTATTACTAAGTCTAACAGTTTTCTGTGCAGAATTTAAACTAACTTCTGGAATATACTGGGTCCCAGTGAACCAGTTTGTAAGGTAGCATCTGTTCTGATGAACTTATAGATATTGTGATGACTAAACTCGTATAATTCAATTTCAGTGGCTATCAAAGAGCTTGAAGGTAATCCGGACAGCAGAACGTCAAGTCTCATGAATGCAGACAAGTTTGCAGCAGTGAGAGCAGTCGTGAGACACCTCGCTCGGTCGCGGTCTGCTACTAAACAACCTTGGATGCATGATGATGTGGTCACATTTCTAGAAGGGTTAAGGTGAGATGTTTTGACACCTCCATGGTTGTGATATGCCAAAGTTTTTCCTAATGGACAACTTTCAAAATTTTACTTTTTCCAGTTGACCCCAACAGCTATATTTCTACTATACTATTGTATCGTGAAACTAGAACAAAAAATGTCAGGCCATCGTTGACCCTCATGGAGTATCCTTTTGGACCCCTGAACAGGCCCTGATTAAGAGTTCTGACCGCCCTAGGCTAATTATGAGGACGCGCCCCCCTTTTTTTTTTTTTTTTTTATAGTGGAGAAATCCTTTATGGATACCCCAGCCGCTTGGGGGAGCAGCTGAGGTTATGTCAGAGTTGCCCTATGTTGGGGGTACTGACTAAAACTCCACTGTGGCCTTCTCAAGCACAGGCTGGGGGGCCGGGTTGCTCTATGTCGAGATTCACACAATGCCCCCCACCAGCTGAGCTCTGCTGCTTTAGTGCAGTGCTCCTCAGGAGAAGCGAGCGTAGCCTCCCCCGTTTCCTCATGGCACTTGGCAGTGTGAGGCCACCCCACACTGCCAGCATACTCAGGGATGCTCTAAAGGTACGAAGGTTCCCCACCCTTCGCACCAACATAGGACGCGCCCCCTCCAGGTGTGTTACGGACGGGTCTAAAAGTAGGAACTGAGTAGAGTAGTATTATGAATATTTTAAGATGGTTCATACTACATAAAAGTTTTCAAATCGATCTGCAACCTCACGCATTATTATAAGACCAAAACCATGACAAGTGACTGCAGGCTACCAAGTAGTAAACCAAATCCATCTCGTGTTTGGCGGCATGACTTGTATTGGCTTTCTATAGACCCCTTAGGCCGCGTGGTCCGATCGGCTTGTCCGATCGATCGGACCACCATGTTTTTTATTTCCTGTTGGTTCGATTGATCGAACTCTAAAGTTCTCGTGGTCCGATTATCGAATTACTGGGACTATTCATTTCCTTATAGACCGATTGATCGAACAATTAGGTCGTTTTTTTTTCCTGTTAAATCGATTGATCTGGCAACGATATTTGTCTTCGTTATTTTTTTGAAATAACAGAAGATTGTAAAAACAAAAGAAAGCAAGTAGTAAAAATTTGTTATTTTATTTAAAATGAATATATATATATTATAAAGACAAAAGAAAGTAAAAAGTATTTTTTTAGTCATGTATTTTTTTAAAACAAATTAATATTATAAAAACATAAGAAAGAAAGTAGTGATGGTTTAAAGGATTTTTTTTTTTAAATTAAATTAATCCTACTAATAACAATTATAAATGCGTCTGGAAAATTCTTAAAATCTTTTTTTTTTTTGGGATTTTTTTAATAACAAAGGAAGATCATAAAATCCATATGAAGTTGCAATTTTTTTTTTATTTGAAAATCGTGTAAGTTTGTTAGTTACGTCTTGTTATTTATTTACGTAACATAAAAAATTGTAATGATTATTCAGAACCAAAATACGGTAGGGCCATTTTCACTACCTTCTGATAAGTGGCAAATAGCCGATCCGTCAGATATTGTAACAAGTTTTTCACAAAAATATCATGTCAAAAATCTGTCAGATAAACTATCTGCTAATCAGGAGGTGGTGAAACCGCCCCATATTGTCGTACTAATCCAGCGTACCTAATGAAAACAAAGCACAAACTCAACTCTTGTTTGCTTAAATGTTGTTGAATTTGTTTGTACTCACAAATTCGCTATGGTCTCACAATTTGAAATCGATCGGACCAGTAGGAAAGATAGAAGAAGTGTGGTCGGACTAAGTAAGAGGATTTTTAAAAGTCACGTGGTTCGAGCGATCGGCAAGATGAACTTTTAAAATGTCGTTAGTCCGATAGTAGGACAACAAGGATTAGAAAAATCCTGATGATCCGATCAATCGAACCAGCAGGAAATAAAAAACATAGTGGTCCGATTGATCGGACAAGCCGGTCGGACCACGCGGCCTAAGGGCTATAGACAACTTAGTTTCCATTGCTATTGAATCGACTTGAGTTTTTTAAATATTTACTCTAGAGAAAACATTTGAAACAGTGAAACATTTTTGCAACTGATTAATAATTTATTTGAAAATTATAGTAATGAAGTAATTATTTTTAGATTATACAAAAGCCCTTTTCGTGCTTTTATGTTGTAAAACCAAATAAAAGTGAAGGTTGTCAATAAAAATCAACTGTTTATAAAAAGTACAAAAATACGAATAATCGATGGTTGCCACGATAATCGATTTTTTTGGTTCATTCACTTATCACAGCACTAATTATATTTTATGAAAAGCTGACAACACAGTAAACGTCAGATTTGGCCATATAATTTTGAATCGTTTAAGGGTAAAATAAGTGACGTCGGACGTGTGTGTGCCGCGTCGCTCGGTCGCAAATTGAGCTGAATATACTTTACTCGCTTACACTCAGGCGTATTTCAATACATTTGTCTCTTTCTCCGTTAAATTAGCCGGTCTCATTGCGCGCGGCAAACTAAGGAGCTGTTGCTGCGCTGAGGAGTGCCTATTGTAGTGTGCGGTGCGATTTTTGTTGAATTCGCCTCACAGAAACGCGCGTTTACGTGAAGATTGAAGATTATTTTGTATGGGAATTTTAAAATTAAATGTTAAAATCAGGGACTCTCAAGCACACATTTAGTTTTAATGTTTTGTCTAGTTGAAATAAATAGGGTAGATGCAATGATGCTAGATTAGTGCATACGAAGACACGATTTCAGCGCCCCCCTCGATCCTCGCGCCCTAGGCTGCAGCCTAATTAGCCTATGGGTAAATCAGGCCCTGCCCCTGAATGACTATTATATGAACTATGGGACGAGTGGTTTAATTCGTTAGTCAGGCAAAACTATCAAATATTTATATTTAATGAAAAATAATGTGTTAATAGCAATCATTTGCAAACAATGGAAGAAGGGTAGGGAAGCCTTTGCCCTGCAGTGGGACTTTATAGGCCCATAATAATAATGTGTTAAATATGTTAAAGGTTAAACCAGCATTTCTCTTGGTCTCTTTAATGGGAGTAAGTAAATCAAGACATTTGGTTTTTTGCAGATTTTCACCAGAATGCGTCTCAGAGCTAGCATCATTGCTCTGTGTGGACAAGATCTATGAGAACATACCCTCACACCTACGTGTCAAACCAGGACTTGCTGGCCTTCAATGGAAAATTGATCTCTCACTTAGGTAGGTCACATTTAATTGGTCTAGTTTTCCTGTCAAGGATTACGGATGTCAAAGGGCAGTTGCTCTAATGTAATAATTAGACTTATCAAATCCTGTCTCATGGTGAATGCGTTGCGCTTCTCACCCAAAGTACTTGTGGCTTTTGGCAACGTTTATGTATTTTATTTTTAAGACGCAAAAATAAAATATAAATTCGCCAAGGATATGCTTTTTGCCATATTTTCTGAAAAGCTTAACAGATAGGTCAAGTTAATTTCGCATTTATAATATCAATATATATTTTATTTTTAATACATCAACTATCCCATTACAGTCAATCCAACATCGAATCAGAAAACGCATCCCCAGAAAGAACCAAGGAACTCCTCCGAACACACACCCACATACTCCTGACCCTCTCACTCACCAACGGAGACAAGAGGACTCTTAGACTGTCTGTGGGCACCTTCCACAGACTAAGGTATGTGATCGCTGCAGCGTTGAAGAGCCTCATTGTGTTGGAGAAGAGGAAATGTGTGAGGAGCGACTGACATATGGCTTCTCAAGGGTAGATTCTATTATGGTCAATTGCAAGTTCATTCTGTCCCCATCTCTAACACCATTGCTACATTAGAGTTAGCTGCTGATAGTCAACTATTCATAGTATAGAGTTTTGAACCAATACTATGGATAATATCTAGGGTTGCCATCTCTAAAATTTGGAAAACGGGACAAGACGCGTGAAAACCCCGGATTTTAGAGTCCGAAAGCCGGACATGTCAACAAGATCTTTTAAACATATTCAATGTAATAAAAACAGCTGAAAATGTCATAAATCATCTTTTTTTTTAAACTCGGTCTACAAATGAAACCTTCCCCGGACGCTCCCCGGATGCCTTCTAAACTAGGACAAATCCGGGGAAACCCGGACGGATGGCAACCCTAATAATATCGATACTATTTGAGCGAATAGTTCAATACTATCGATAGATTATCGATAATAATCTATCCATAGTCAACTCTATTCTCTCTATCAACCAACTATGCAGGACATAGTTTGGTGTTGCAGTGAGTGCGCAAGCACAGGTGCACTCCCTATTCCCTCACTCTCATAGCACGGTGACAGCAGTCTGACTCGACCGAAGAGAGATCAGGCGCTGAACCAACGGCTCTATCTGATGCACCTGTGCTTCGCTCTCTCGCTATAAAATATCCTGTAGTTGATCGTAAAGATTGGCCGCCGTAGTCGACACTCTTTTTAGGTAATTGTTATTGCAGATTTCTCTTAGTAAAATTGTAAGTAATATCATTTTGGTGCTAAATATTATAAATAGATTATTAATATTATTAGGGTGGATCCGCGGAAATCGTTAGATGGCGAAAATATGCTAATAATAAATTAGTCATCACAGAGCTGCATTTTTTTCCCTTTAAAAGACATTTCTAATATGATTTAGCGTAAGGCGCCCTATATAAAATAGTGAAACCACGTTTGTTTAATTTATTATTTCAATAAACACGCACCAAACATCATCACCATTTGCGAAAAAACGTCGAGTAATAAACTTCCTTATTTATTTTCCAAAAATCATCAATGCAGTTTCCGTGTTTTATTTTACATTTTGAAAGTACACTTTATCTAGAATAATATAATAAAAAACTAAGTGATATAGTAATGAATAACATGCCCTAATAAATAAAAGAAATTTTGTCACGGAAAATCGTCAACACCGTCGCGGCACCGTCAAAGTTGTATTTTTCGAATGTTCTATTACCGAGCCGCGCTCGAGAGGCCACGCCGCCTTTCCTCAATCTCTCTTACGAAGCGGAGCGGACCGCACGTCAATTTTATCCACGCGGGAGTCACAATTTTTTGGACTTATATTAGCTTGTGGACACTTTGTCAAATATTCTCATCATCACCGTCGACAGAGGAAATCAGGTAAGCACTAGTACTATATCTTTTGAAAATATCACAGCTACTGTGTTTTATGTACAATAACATGACAATGGCTAGTATGTGTTGTTAACAGCGTGGTATTTAGGTAAAAAAAATCATACAGTCATATTCGTCATAACCATCATCGTCATTACCATTTATTTTGTGTTAATGGCGATGATAATATGTAAATGGTAATGATAAACTGTGTGTTTATTTCATATAAATTCCTATCAAATTGTTATGTTTTCTTTAAAAATATTTAAGTTCATTATTTTAATACAATTATAATAGCTTCTGAAAGTGAAACATATCACTAACCTTCCATATTTGTGGTTCATTATACGCTTCATTTTCTACATCGTGTCTTATAATTAAATCTAGAAACTGAGCTGGGGGAGATAGATTTTCTTGATATCTCCACCAGCCCGTATACCATCATCATCATCATCAGCCTGTAATAGTCCACTGCTGGACATAGGCCTCTCCAATTGCTGGCCACGCTGATCGATCCTCGGCCACACGCATTCAGCTCCTGCCAGCAATCTTGCGCAGATCATCGCTCCACCTGGCCTGAGGGCGTCCTACACTACGTTTACCGAGACGCGGTCTCCACTCTAGAACCCGGTCACTCCAACGGTTATCGGTTCTACGGCTGATATGGCCAGCCCACTGCCACTTCAGCTGGCTAATCCGGCGAGCTATGTCGGTGACTTTGGTTCTCTGTCGAATTACATCATTTCGGATGCGATCCCGCAGAGCAACGCCGAGCATAGCTATTTCCATAGCCCGCTGAGTGAATTTAAACTTGTGGACTAGCCGTGCCGTAAGTGTCCACGTTTCGGCTCCGTATGTCATAACGGGTAGGACGCACTGACTGAAAACTTTCGTCTTCAGGCATTGTGAAATCGGCGATGAAAAGACTCGACGTAGTTTTCCAAACGCTGCCCAACCCAACTGAATTCTTCTATTCACCTCGTCCTCAAAGTTGTTTCGACCCAACTGCAATGACTGCCCAAGGTACACATAATTATTTTTGAACAACTTCGAGGACGGCGCCGTGAATCTCAATTGGTTCCGGTAGAACATGTTCATTGAACATGACCTTGGTTTTGTCCAAGTTCATCCGTAGGCCATGCGTAAAGAATAATCAGCCAGGTCATTCAGCATCTGTTGTAGGTCCTGCAGCGTATCCGCCATTATGACGATGTCATCTGCAAATCGCAAGTGAGAGATGTATTGGCATTTATGCTGATGCCACGTCCTTTCCAGTTCAGCGTCTTTAACATATTATCCTCCATTGCATTTGTGAACAATTTCGGGGAGATGACGTCCCATTGTTTCACTCCTCGATGGAAAGGTATGGGATTTGTCTGCTGATTTTGTACTTGGACGAACATGGTGGCTGCTTTGTACAGACATCTCATCACTTGGATATATCGCCGGTCTACTTGGCAACGCTGCAGGGACTCCAGAACAGACCAGATTTCAACCGAGTCGAAGGCCTTCTCATAGTCCACGAATGCTAGACACAGAGGCTGATTATACTCTTCGGTCTTCTGTATAATCTGCCGCACAGTGTGGATGTGGTCTATGGTGCCGTATCCGCTCCGAAACCCAGCCTGTTCCGCTGGTTGAAACTTGTCGAGTCTTAGCGCAAGACGGTTCGTGATCACTCTTGAGAATAGCTTAGAGACGTGGCTTAGAAGGGAAATGGGGCGATAGTTCTTCAACAGGCTTTTGTCTCCCTTTTTGAAGAACAGGACGACCACATTCCTACTCCACGCCTTTGGAGTTCTTCCTTCGAACAGGACAGCGTTAAAAAGCTTTTGGAGCTACCTCAGTACGGGTTTACCTCCAGCCTTTAGCAGCTCTGTACTAGTAACGCCGTCCTCTCCAGGGGCTTTTCCATTTTTAAGCTGCCCAAGGTCAATCTCGATTTCGCCAACGCTGACTTCTGGTAGGTCTTTAGTGTAATGGCGAGTTATCGTGGTTCTAGAGTCCTCATTTTCGGGAGATGCATGCGAAGCGTTTAACCGGCCATAGAAGTCCTCTACCTTTTTTTTAGGTTCTCATTGTTATTGTTTAGAACATCTATTATCTATGTGTAATTCGTTAATTTGTTTTGTTATTAAAGTTATAGTACGAATGACTGAATTTCCAAAGGATTATCCAAAATTCATTTCACCAGTGAAAATTATAGTGTAAGGATTTTTAGGTTACCTATATAATTCGCTTGTCATTGTTATTGTTTAAAACATCTATTATCTATTTGTCAATGGCTTCATTTCCAAAAAAAATACCCAAAAATCATTTTATCGTGGAAAAATTACATTGTAAGGATTTTTTAGGTTACCTTTATACCATTTGGATTATAACGTCTGTTATTCATGTACCAATCGTTGATTTGTGTTATATGATTATAGTGATTGACAGCAGAAAAGTGTGCTTTTACTCTTATTTATCATTACCATTAACTTATCGTCATTACAGTTTTTAAAAAGTCATTACCGTCATGAACACGTCATTGCCATCTCAATTAAATAACTTTGATAATCTATAACTTCTGATTCTCTTGTTAGATTTTAGTGCCTTCAGTAGCTTTGGAAAGGTTATTAAAAAGCCTTTAAAGGGGTTTGAAAGTTTTGTACCAGAACACGTCCGCCATTTTGATTTTTTTTTTAAATGGCGGCCACGCATAAAACCTTCACAGATCGATAGCTCACATCAATACAAACACAAAATATAGAGAGACAAAATATCGTAAAGCGTCACGTTTCAAAGTTATAAGCTGTCAAAGATGTACTAGTAGCGCCACAGTAACTTATGTCCTTTTTTAAAAAGAACACAGCATTGAAACATTTTGAGGGATAAGTTGTGTTAGAAAATTTGATGTAGACAATATTTTGCTTTATACAAGTTTACCAACACCACGATCAAGCAACTTGCAGTTTTTTTTAGGGTTCCGTACCTAAAAGCTAAAAACGGAACCTATTACTGAGACTTGTGTGACCGTCTGTCTGTCACCGGTGTACCTCCGCCTCGCACTTGGCCGGTTTTTATAATTGTAATATGGGCATTATTTATTGCCACATTCTATTTGCGTCAATTATACGGTGTATGCCAATATAGCACGTTGACGATGCGGGCGCGGGGCGCAGTGACCATCACAGATCAGTAACTAGTGACCATCCATTTTCTTACAGACAGAGCGGCACAAACATGTTTTGTATGTACCTGGAAACAAGTGCCTTGCCCGGCCATCGTGTTTATTAGTTTGTATTTTAGTGGCCAGCTATTGTTTTGGAAAAAAAGTTTCTCGTCTTTTGTTAAGCGCGTTATTGTTGTCGATAAGCGTTGCACCACCCTTTGTATACTGCACCTTCGCCGTACTTTACTGCTCCGGCACCAGTCTGGTGAATCTGGTAGTGGAGCAATTCACGCGGCACTCGCCGTGAATGAGTAATAGGTTCATACTCGTGAGTAAGACATACTTTACAGGTCCCCGAAGGTACTGCAAGGTGCTGGAGAGAACAGCGCCTCTCTCTTTGTAACCGGAAGGTTGGTGGGGGAGAGCGCTATACAATAATCTTTAGTTTATCTAGATAAGGTACCTGCACCTCGCCGTGTACCTGGCTTCGATAACTCTTTTGTTTTTATCGATAATGGCATTGCACCTGAGCGAATACCACCGCTCTAGCTGGGTTGAGGCCGAGCTATGATTTTTTTTTTTTTTTTATGCCATAAAGTTGGCAATCAAGCATACGGCCCACCTGATGTTAAGCGGTTACCGTAGCCTATTAACGCCTGCAACACCAGGGGTATCACGTGCGCATTGCCGACCTGTTAAAAACCTTTTCACGCCCTTCTTGAAGGACCCCATACTGTAGCCCCGTGGGAACACCTCGCCGGGGAGCTCATTCCACAACCTTAGCGTACGTGGCAGGAAGTTTCTTTCGAAACGCACAGTACGCGACCATTTAGGTTCTAGTGTGTGTGGATGAATTCCCCGCCGATGGCGAGCGGTGCGATGGTGGAAAGTGGCTGTAGGCATCATGTCAAACAATTCCCCGGAGCACTCCCCGTTGCACAAACGGTAGAACACGCAAAGGGAGGCAAAGTCCCTCCTCAGACTAAGTGGCTCAATACCGTTTGTGAGCACGGGATCGTCGACCATTCTCATAGCGCGTCCTTGCACCGTGTCAAAAGGACCCAGCTGGTACCGAGGTGCTCCGGCCCATAAATGAGAGCAATACTCCATGTGTGGCCTCACCTGCGCTTTGTAAAGCTGCAGTCTCTGCATGGGAGTAAAGAATTTTTTTGCTCTATTTAGCACTCTGAGCTTTTTCGATGCCAGCTTAGCCTTATCCTCTAAATGACTACGGAACTGGACATCACTAGAGATGTCGACACCAAGGATCCCCATGCTCTCAGAGGTGGTAAGAAGAGTGTCCAGAAATCGTGGAGCCACAGTAAATGGGGTTTTCTTAGCGGTGAACGCGCAGACTTGCGTCTTAATGGGGTTAAACTGAACCAGATTTGATTGGCCCCAATCGGAGATCCTGGTCAATGTTCTCTCGATTTCAGACACAAGTCTGTTACGGCTTGCTTCTACTTGGGACCGAGGGACATTGGCACGGCTCGTGTAATTTGTGTCTACAGTACTGTCGTCCGCATAGCAATGAATGCCATCAATAGATAGCATGTCATTAATATGCAGCAGAAACAGCGTTGGAGACAACACCGAACCTTGCGGGATGCCAGCACAGGTGTCAGGATCATCTGATGTGAAGCAAAGCTGTTTCCACGGGTACATTGCGTAAAATTCACGCAGTCCATCCCAGTCTGCTGACTGGTAGTGCCAAGCGCGTCGCCGACCAGAAGTCCGGGTAGTGTCAGGTCGCGCACAAGGCACTTGGGCTCGGATGAGGCAATGGTCTGATGAGCCTAGAGGCGCATCCACTGCGATGGAATATCCATCCGGGCGCGTACCCAAGCAGCAACCAAGCGTAATGAACACCTAAAAAGCAGCCAATATAGCACTTAACGCTGATTTACAGCTATATAAGAACGTTGAAAAGACATTGTAGTGTTATAATGTCGGTTTAGGAGTAATTATTCAGCTCTAACTGTATTAAGTCTGTATTAAGGAGTCACAGTACGCTTAAAGTTCTAAATCAGTGTATGATATCTGTTATGTACAGCTTTAAGTTTCCTGTAACGCTTTATTCTCATTTTAGTATTAAAGCTGTACAATAGCTGCATTTTGCACACCGTCACTTACTTAATACAGCTTAGAGCTGTATTAGGTGGTCCTCAAATCTTATTTCTGTATTATGTAGTAGGCAAACTCTCTTCTACAGCTTCTTTTTATGGTGTAATTGTACACCCTTTTACAGACGATAGCTGTCTAATTTCTGTCTTTGAGAGTAATAAACAGCAATAAAAATAAATGACGCCTATAGAACAGCCTTAATCTGTATAAGACTATCAAAATAGAATTTAGGCTGCTTAGCAAATTGTCGCCATTTTATCAATTACAAATCGAAGATTACGAACATGAGTACTTAAAATTAGACTAATGTTTTTATGTTTATCAATATTTTCAGTTTGTCCATTAACCTACTATGCACCAATAAGGCTCTAAGTCCATTAATTCAAACATTTTTAAATTCTAACCTATAAAACCATGTTTACTTCCTTATTTAATATCTCTTTATTGGTTATTTTGTTGGCGCGTTTATTTTTTATCACAAAACATATATATGTCCACAATAAATTTATTTTGGCACGATAATGCACTGTATCCTGCGCATATCAAATCTCCAAATCTTTAATTTGCGATTATAATAAATGTCACTTTGATCAATACGATTATAAACGCCATCATTAAAATATATCTTGTTTCGTCTTAATTCTTTTGTAACTCTGTTCAACATACTTTTTACAACGTAAAGCTTAACAAGTGAGTTACAATGTAGTAATTGGAGTGTATTGGTTTCCTCGTACACCATAGTACAGCCGCAAAATAGCTATTATGCAGCCTATTTTATGCTTATACAGCTACTGTACAGGTAATATAACACAAAACGCTGTATAATTTGTGCCCATTTCAGGGGTATAGAGGCTGTATAAGCGCTTATACAGCCTTTATGCGGCCAAGAAATACAGCATTAAGAGTATAAACGAACTTTAATAGAGCTGTTATACAGCTTGTGATGCTGCTTGGGTAGTCAGCAGAAGGTCCAGCAAGGAACATGTATGGCCCTCGATGTCTGGTATTCTCGTTGGAGAATCTACCAGCTGAGAGAGTCCATAGGCCAGAGCAAATTCGTGGGCAGACCTTCCCGCGTGGTCAGTGGACTGAGAACTTAGCCACTCCTTATGGTGGGCGTTGAAGTCTCCTAGGATCACTAACTCCGCGGTTGGGTACTGCTCAAGAGCCCGATCAGACGTCACTTGAAGGTACTCAAAAAGTCGAGTTGTATCCGCATCGCCGCTGTGAGATCTGTATAGGCACGCATAGATGCGAGTGCGGCCACCGTAATCCACGCGCGCCCACAAAACCGACAGATCTCCGCCTTCAAGACCGTGGAGCCGGCGACAGCAGATATCCTCCCTAACGTACATGCATACCCCGGCGCGACGCACGAAGTTGTGCTCTAACTTATATCCAGGGTTTAAGAGGTAGGCTGTGTCCATCGGGCTGGATATCTGCGTCTCCGTCAGGAAAAGGAGGGTCGGCTGAGCAGTCTCAAGATGGTGATGCACTGCGTTAAGGTTGCTATGAATCCCCCTGATGTTGCAAAAGTCCACTTGAAATGTGGAAAGGGAGGCCCCGCTGGAGTTATATTCCTTTTATTTCGGCGAGTCATATTAGGGGCTGTGAAGTTGTTTTTTAAAATTTGAGGTGGAATACTGCATCAGCAGCCAGAGGAATAAACAGTGACGATGCAGTACCACTGCGATGTCCAGCAGGTATGCAGTTCGTCAGCGCGGCGTACGGAAGGGCCCCCGGTCCCCTCCTGCTGCAGTAGCCGGGTCCACCCCGGTCTCCTCCTCCGGCACGACCACTGCAACAGGGACTTTACACAGGCTGGCGGTTCAGCCTCCCAGGGCGGAGATTATGTAATCCCTAGGTTCGGGAACCCATCTATCCTGCGGGCGGCCAGCGGATAGCCGTTTCACCGGGTCTCCCTGACCGCCGCGCTGACGTGCCGCGTCCGCTAGACTTGCAGCAGCTAATAGCACCGCGAGTCCCCCCCGCTGCAGATGCAACACCCACTGAACACCCTCTGAAGCTCCGGCGACCTTACTCACCGGCAGAAACACAACCCGAAGACTATTTTACTGCGGTATTCTGTAAGGTGGAGGTACTACCCCGGGCGAGCGGCTTCAATTCGAGCGAGTTTTATGATTTATTACCACAACTGCACGGAAAAAATAATTCTACTATAGGCATTTAAATTTAATTAAAAAAGAGATTTGGTGGCGCTACTAGTACGTCTTTGACAGCTTATAACTTGGAAACGTGACGCTTTACGATATTTTGTCTATCTATATTTTGTGTTTGTATTGATGTGAGCTATCGACCAGTAAAGGTTTCATGCGGGGCCGCCATTTTGAAAAAAAATCAAAATGGCGGACGGCCTCTGGTACACTCTCCATACAAAAATTTTCGAACCCCTTTATAGCATTTAGCACGCATTTCCTACAATTTTCCAAAAATTGTAAAAATAAATAAGAAAGAATCAAAACGGCGGATCCACCCATTAGCGAAATTTTGATTGAAAAGTGTTCTAATATTCGAGAGGTGGCGCCACTATCGTGATTTTTGATTATAGAAGTAAAGCTACCTTTTGCATGATCAGTAAGGATGGGTTGCCACAAGGCGGGAACTCGCTTGTACCTCTTGGGGAAACCAGGGGTGTTTAGTGGGTAGTGAGACAAACGTCTTTAGTCCCAAAACTCACACATTGCAGCAAGATTCCCTATTCTGCGGTTATAGTGTTTAAATATAAATTTTATTGATAAGTTGTAAGAATTTGGCGATTGAAAAGTTTATAGTTTCTTGCCGGTTCTTCTCAATAGATAGCATTCCGAAGCCAATGGTAGAGTCTATAACATTGATTATTTACGGTTCATTAATGCATCTTTAAAGCCTATATTATTAAAGAATATTAATTTAATTTTGATTTACTTTGTGAATAGAAAACATATTTCTGTATATTTCTTGTTCCTAAATATATAGCTCGATTTTGTTAAATATTCTATAGTTATTATTAGATAAAGTTTAAATAATAATATCATTGTAAATATGGTGCATAAACTGCATTTAAATGCTAAAAGATTATTTTTATTAATAAAAGCAACTAAGAAAATATTTAATTGTTTTATTTTATTTACATCATTTTGATCACATATTTAAATACAACATTATTAAAATACCGATATTCCACCTTATAGTAAGCGATCACTGCGGCCTATTCCATTGAGGGACACTTCACCAGGAAGCGTCGCTCAATGTGCTGCCAGACTGTAGGCTCATCTGATCTTCGAGCCTTTGATTTCAAGTGCACTGACTCCCACATTAATATTGTCATTAAAATCGTGAGCGATTACTTTTGGATTTATGATATGATTTTTTGTGACTTGTACATAAATAATTAACTTTCTAATAGTGCTGTTTCGTTTACTTCTGGCATCATGGAGCAATCTTCTAGTTTCTGCAAATAACATTAACATAAATATGATTAATTGCACACAAAACAAGTTGATTAGAACAGCTATTATATAAAAGATATAGCCCGACCAATAAAATAAAAAACCTCGCCATATTGCGGAAAAATATTGAACTAATTTCTTCAAATGGCAATAATCAAATTAAAAAACAACATGTCATTCCTTATGTCAAAGTGTGACGTCAATTGTCAACCGTGGCTTGTTCCTATTGGATATTGTGAGTTATTAGTGAGTATAACCATAGCAACCAAGTGTTGCTATAACCATAGCCAATGTGGCGCCTACAGAGCAGGTTTTTTATTTTCTTGGTCAGGCTATACAATATGTATGGCAATATGATTGTTTAAAGTGATCGGGTCGAGATTTCGGGGTCCTGGGTTCAATTCTCTGTTTTTTTTAAAACACAGCTTGGATTTACGATCACCAACCCGCATTTGTCAAGCGTGGTGATTAGTCAGTACCTGTCATTGTTAATAGCTAGTTTACCTTGACTTGGTCTGTGTGCGATGTTCCGTGGGGCCGCATGTGTTGCAACAACGAACTTTTACGCTGAAAAGAAAATACTGGTTAAAAATATGGCATAAATAGTTAACGTCTACGATACTCCGAGTGCACTTATTAACTCTTTCACTCCAACTGCACTTATAAACGCTTTCACTCCCACTGCACTTACAAACCCGTCCACTGCAGCCACACTTATCAACAAGCCTTTTAATCTCTCTCTTCACATATTGACCATTTCACTCCCCCAGCACTTGTTAACCCTTTCACTCCCGCTACATTTATTAACCCTTTCACTCCCACTACATTCATTAACCCTTTCACTCCCACTACATTCATTAACCCTTTCACTCCCACTACATTCATTAACCCTTTCACTCCCACTACATTCATTAACCCTTTCACTCCCACTACATTCATTAACCCTTTCACTCCCACTACATTCATTAACCCTTTCACTCCCACTACATTCATTAACCCTTTCACTCCCACTACATTCATTAACCCTTTCTCTCCCACTACATTCATTAACCCTTTCTCTCCCACTACATTCATTAACCCTTTCACTCCCACTACATTCATTAACCCTTTCACTCCCTCTGCACTTATTAACCCTTTCGTCCCGGATGCACTTATTATTAACTCTTTCTACCTACTCACATTACAAGCATGTTTAGCCCTCGCATGGGCTCTCAGTGCATCTCGACTGCTGTACAGGCGGCGGCACGAGGCGCAGGAGTGGGTCTTCTGCTCGCCGTGAGCGGTGGACACGTGCGTGGATAAACTGGAGGGGGATATAAAGCGTTCTGGGCACTGCTGGCACTCGAACCTGTGAATATAGATATATAACTAATTATATAGATAGATAGATACTCTTTGTTGCACAAACACTTTAGAGCAAACATGTGACATATAAAAGCTGCACAATATAGGCGGGCTTATCGCTAATAGCGATCTCTTGCAGTCAATAGATAAGTGATTATTTTACCAAAAAAAATTACTTGTTTAGGTGTCCATTTATGAATTTTTGCATGTAAAATTACTAACTTTTTGGTAAAATAATCTACTAGCATAAAATTATAAAAATAAAGACATAAAATTTTGGCACCGTGCGGAGATCGAACCTTTGGTGTAATACACCATTTGCCAGATCGGTTGGCAGAAAGATAAAATATACTTGAATACTTATAAACACCCAGACTCAGAAAAAGTAAAATTATTATATGATTAATTTCAATACTCACTGATAGGATGAAGCGTCTCTGTGCTTTTTCGCTTTCTTGAAATGTAATCTTAAATTTTCCTAAAAATAAAAATACAATATAAATAAATATCCTTGAAAACAATTCATTATTTTGATGTCCGTTATTTAAATTTCATTATTGAATGGTAGCGTTTCACATCACTAACAAAAATAAAATATACGCGAGTTTTCATCCGTTTAAAGTTGTTTTATTTAATGAGTAGTAACCGTGTAAATATTAGAAATCATTTTATAAAAATAAAATATCACTATTCCAACAGACTCACCCGGGACTTGAACTCCGTATCGCACTCGACGCAGTAGTAATCCTTCCTGACGTGCACGGCCTGCACGTGCCGGTGCAACAGAGACGGGTATATGAACACTCGGCTGCACGTGTCGCACTGGAGGACTGATGATTTGTCATGCCTCCTGCAATCATCCATATTCATATAAAGTTGGGATTTTGAGAAAAAAATTATAAAAAAATGCAATCGTCACATAGCCCGACCAATAAAATAATGAACCTCGCCATATTGCGGAAAAATATTGGAACTAATTTCTACCAGTGGCAACAATCAAATAAAAAAAAATAAGATGTCATTCATTATTGCTGTCTGTCAAAGTGTGATGTCAAGTGTCAACAGTGCCTTGTTACTATTGGATATTGTGAGTTATTTGTGAGTATTACCATAGCAACCAAGTGTTGCTATAACCATAGTTTATGAGCGGCCTCCAGAGCAGGTTTTTTATTGGGAAATATTTAATTATCCAAAAAAGGCTGAAACATGCACCAAAATAAACCAAAGGCACACCAAAGGTTAGGTTAGGTTAGCAATTAAATTTTTTTGTGCACGTTTCAGCCTTTTTTGGTGTACGTTCAGCCTTTTTTGGTGACCATTCAGCCTTTTTTGGTGTACGTTCAGCCCTTTTTGGTGTACGGTTAAATACAAGCCATTTTTATTTTCTTGGTCAGGCTTAATATATCAGTTGAAACATAAAATGTCATACATGGTGTGCACCCTCAGTGTCTCGAGAGTCTTGAACAGCTTCCCGCAGCGGTGACAGGCGTGCCGTTCCACCGGCAAGTGACTCTTCACGTGACGCTGCATCGACGTACGCTTACTATATAACAATATTAATTTAATATAAATAAAATATTAAAAAGGGCAATGAAGATTTCGACAAAGCGTTAACTTAAAATTCTTTCAAAAATGGATACTTAATACGATACAAACATAAAATGTAATTAGACCAAAACTTGTAAAGGGTCACATTTTTAAGACATAAGCAATCAAAGTTTTACTTCATAATTTTATTAAATAATAAACGTATGTAGCTAGATTAGAACTGATCAATTGTATTTCAAATCAATTTTATATTCATGACTTACGTGGTGCTGAAGTCGCACTGGTGGCAGCAGTACCGCAGCGCTCCCCGAGTGTGTTGGTTCGCGTGATGCTCCAGTAAATGCTGTCTGGACTGACGGACGCACCCACACACCTTGCATTTATACCTGAAACCCATGCATATTAAAGTTATTGAAGAAAATAAAGAAAGAAAAAAATCAATAAAAAGGAAAGAAAGTAAGAAGAGAAATAAAGAAAGTAAAGAAAGGAAGAAAGAAAGAAAAGAAGGAAAGAAAACGAAGAAAGAACAGTAAGAAAGAAAAAGAAAGATAATCGGTGATAATTTGGTAAAAAAAAAATTCATGAATAATGTCATCAAATGCTCTTTAACATAAAAAAAATTTTTGGCAACATCACTTAAACGGGTTGTTTTAATTCCATTTCAAAGTTCGAGCGCTCTTAATATAAAACCCATTATAGCCTGACCAAGTAAATAAAAAACCTTTTTTTTTTTTCGGAGGAGAATGCGTTTATGCACTATAACCGCAGGCTAGCTAGACCCGCGGCCGTGTGTGGGACTCGAGACTTAAATGTCCACTACCCACTAAACTCCCCCGGTTTCCCCTTCACACCCGATTGGGACGAGCCGGTGCCAGCCTTGTGACTATTGACCAGCCCAAGTAAAAAAAAAAAAAAAAACCTGCTCTGGAGGCGCCACATTAGCTATGGTTATAGCAACACTTGGTTGCTATGGTTGTATCACAATATCCAATAGTAACAAGGCACGGTTGACAATTGACATCACACTTTGACAGACATCTTATTATTGTATATTTGATTGCTGCCTTTATCGGTCGGGCTTTACATAATATTTATCTTTATTTCTAAGCATGCAAATATCATAAATGCTAAGTAAACTTGCCTGGTGGTGTGAGACTTCATGTGTCCTCGAAGCGACACGACGCTGGGACAGTACTGCGTGCATATTTCACATTGCAGAGACCCGTTTTCCTAAAATTGAAAGGAGAGGCAAAAAAAATTAACTGACATCAAAAATATAGGTATTGAATTCAACTGTATTGTATATTTTTATGTGTGTTACTTACACATTATTTCAAAACTAGTTGGATAACACAAATAGACAAGAAGAAGAAGAGTAGTTTGCGTGGAAAAACCAGAGTCCGTGCAAAACACTTTTATTATATTATACTTTTTTGACGAGCCATTTGGTGTAATGGTCGAGAAGTCGGCTATTACACCAGAGGTCGCGGGTTCGATCCACGCACGGTACAAACATTTGTGTGAATGAATATGTCTGTTTGTATCGGTCTGGGTGTTTCTATGTATAATAATATAATACATTTGGAAAGCTCACAGAGTGGTGTGACTGGTTGGGAATTATTAAAAAAGGTTTCCCAACGAGTCACAGTGTGACTGGTTGGGAATTATTTTACTAAGTTTTCCCAACGAGTCACAGTGTTACTAATCGAAAAAAAGTATGTAAGTAATGTTTATCCGTTGTCTGGCACCCATAGCACAAGCTAATGCTTAGTTTGGGGCTAGATGGCGCTGTGTGAATAATGTCCAGAAATATTTATTTATTTGATGTTTCAGGAAGTTACAATGTCACTCACCATGGAATGCTTCTCCATGTGCGTCCTCAGCACGTCCTCGAAGTTGAACCCCTTCACGCAGCGCGCGCACTTGAACAGCGCGCGACCGTACTCTGAGCTACGAGAGCGTTCCTCCATCTCTTGAAGTACCTAAGGATAGAGGAATCAAACTACAGACGTTCGTCCCACTACCCACTAAACTCCCCCGGTTCAAAGTCAAAGTCAAAATTCCCGAAAACCCGAAAAGGTTTGTAACCGAACTTTTTTTTGCAATCACTCCTGCATCTCTTGAAGCACATGTGCCATCAAGGATATTCCAAAATCGATTACTATAAAAATGTTTAATATGTTGGCAATTTTTTTTTATACAACGTCAGTTGGCAGACAGGCATGCAGCCCACCTGATGGTAAGCGGCCACTGCGGCCTAATCCATTGAGGGACTCTACACCAGGAAGGGTCGCTCAATGTGCTGCCAAATTGTAACCACACCACGTGTTTTTACGACCTAACTCACCTGTTCTTTAGTAAGCTTGATGACCACATACTCCTCAGTCTCCTGCACCATCCGGGAACTGAACCCCTCCCTCACCTCCTTCTTTGGCTTCTTGCCTTTCTCTTTACTCCTACAGGAGTTCTGGTCTGCTGTTGCTTCTGATTTAGCTTCTGTTTCTATAGGTGCTGTGGTTATTTGATTTTCTGATTCCTTTAACTATAAAAAATTTATTAGATTAGACAAGGGGAAGAGGATAGTCTACTATAGGAGCCATACAAGCCCATTTGACTCATCATCATCCCAGCGTATTCCCGATTGCATCCAGTATGGAGCTCAGGGTCCGCTTCGATTATGATCCTAGATTTGACAAGCCTGGTTATTACAATGGAGCGATTGCCATCTGACCCTTACCCTTACAAGGGGAACCAGACCTACTTGGATCATATTCGGGACCAACGGCTTAACGTGCCTTCCGGGTGATTCAAGCCTGTAATGTCCTAACCAAACTGGAAACAATCACACAAAGTGATGCTCCCCGTGGGATTCGAACCCACGACCTCCGGGTTTTAGAGCTCAACACTCTATTACACTGTACCACGGAGGCAGTTTATACAAGCCCATTTGACTCTCTTTTATAAAAAAATACTGACATTTGAACCTCGTTTCTTAACCTTCTTCTTTTTCTTCCTCTCCCTCCCGTCTTCCTTCTTCAACATGACCAGTGGTATGTCTTCATCGTCAAACACTGTCTCTTCTTCAAACGGTGCAGAGAACTCTTCCGTAGTTTCAACTATGTCTAACGTTTGAGGCGATGTGACTGTTAAATTGTGGCTGTGGTGTAATGGTGTGAAGGATGCTGGTGACTTGGTTTCTGCCTGAGAAATAGATAGATAAAATGATGAGAGCCAACAACCAACCTTCCACTGAACTGGATTAGATGAGGTACAAAATAAACCTAACTTTATGAAATGCCATAAGTTACTTTTTACATAATAATAATAATGTCCTCCTAGCCGAGTTTTCGGCTACGGCGGCCAATCTTTTACAATCAGCCAACGCAGGATATATTATAGTGCACAAGCACAGGTGCACTCCCTATTCCCTCACTCTCATAACACGGTGTGACAGCAGTCTTACAGAACCGAAGAGAGATCAGGTCGCACTTTTTACATACATACATATAGTCAAGCCTTTTTCCCGCAGGGGTAGGCAGAGACCAAATTCTTCCATCTCCTACGATCCTTGCTCACAAATTTCGCTTCTACTTTTTATATGTGATTGGGACAGCTCGCTATGCAGAGGCTGCATAGACGCTGAAGAAACACCGGCCCACATGCTACTGCAGTGCAAGAGTGTGGACCATCATCAAGCGCGCCTGCTACCCAACAGCGGCACCCTGCGGGAGGTGTTCCGGGACATTACATCAATTAATAGGTCTCAAACTTACCTTTTCTATAAAATTCTCAATAATGGAATTAGCTTCTTGACACTGTAAAAAAAACTTGTTGAATTTCTTCATCAATTGAGCGCAGTAGAGACATATGAAGAAGTCCGACATCAAGTATGAATCCTGTAAAAAGATTAAGTAAATAAATATCAGAATAAATTATGTAAAAAACATATTCCTTATTGTTTGTAACCAATAGTCTATACTGCAAATGATTGTTGATGGAAACTGTAAAATTTTTAAGGTGTTATGGTTAATTTTAGTAACTAACGGGTAGCTTTAAATATAGTGAAAGTATTCAAATTATGTACTTAATATCCCCTAGATAATAAAGTTTATAAATAAATTTATAAAATTTAAGATAATATAACCTTAACAGCCTGTAAATATGTATTTTTCTCATCAGTAGTCATTGCGCGTACGTCCTCACTCATTTTAAGGCAAGCACGACACGTATTCTTCAAGAAGGACATGTTTGAGCAGTTAAAATCATACATTTTATTAAATAATTTGCTAAACAAACGCACAAACAAAACTCGTAATTTACAACGAAATGTCCAGAAATGTCAATTGGACTTTACCTTTTTTAATTATCAGCCTTCGAGACTCTAATTCCATCCAGAAACCACAAAGTAAGGCTGTCCCGATAAAAAAAGCTAATATTTTAATAGCTATTTTAGATTTTCATCAATCCAATTTACTGAATTTCTGAACGTTTGGTAATTTAGTCTGCTGTGGTGGGTGAGTGGTGTTTTGACGTTTGCCCGCGAAAATTATTCTGATTCTGTTTCTACTTTCTGTTCCCGCCCGTTCGTTTACTTTCTATTAATAATGTCGATACAAGTAGAAAACAATTTAAAAAATACAGAAAATAAGGACGTATTTGAGCAACGTGCGCACTACATACCCTGCAAAATAAATGAAGACGGCGTTGCAAATGTGGAGAAATATTTCGAAACATACGTAGCAAAAACAGAGAATGGAGGTTAGAGAGAGATTAAGTACACAGTTTCTGAGCTTTATTTATCAGATTCACGGACCTGAAAGAAAGAGATATATCAAAGTAACACACTATAAATGCATTTTTAGTCATTTGGTGTTAATTCTTAGTAAGTCCTGGCTCCAATCGGGTGGGTACGAAATGCTTTCTTAACCATTGAGTTACAAGTACTACGTAGTCTACGTACAGTTATTATTGTAGTTCAATGTTCCTAACCCAGTGTTGGTTTAGCTTAAAGATGACCATATTCTTATAACTAGACCTAATTTCAATTACGAAGATATTTGCCGTGCTATACTACAACTTATACTTCACAATTTGCTTATTTGAATGACTAGTTAGGTGTTAATTTTGACTGTTATTTGGTATTAATTCTCTCATTATTTTGCATAACAACCATAATTTTTTATATTTGCAGACTTGAAAGGCACATTCCGAGGTCATCCACTTGACGGCACTAGCATGAAACTTCCTGATGGTTACAGAGCAGTTGTTGTTACTGAAGCTAAGAGGCCACTCTCCGATGATGCTGATAGAAGATTTCAAGTAATTAATTCCCTTTTTTATACCAAAAATTCGTAGAAAATATCTTTACTCTTTTATATTTATATTTAACCTTGGAATTTGAAGGCCTCTCATTTCTATTTTAGAATTTTTATTTATTTATTTATTTAATTATTGACAGGCAGGCAGTTAAAACACTGATGATAGCCTGTATCCTGTATGATAGTGTAATTTTTTGTACCTACACATTAATCTTTCAAGCCCCGGATCACCAGACACAATAGAAAATCTATTGTTACGCGGCACCCGAGTGCCGGTTCGGGATTGAGTGGTTAAGTAAGTTAGTGCAGTGTGCACAAACCGAAGCCTCAAAATGTCTCTTGATACCAATACAGTGATTCTATTTCATTAACAATTTATGAAACAGTATTCTCTGAAAGACGGGATCGTCCAATCATTTCTTGTTGTTGTTGTTTTCCTAAAGCACCCCGCTGGTGCAGAGGGTCCCAACAAGTTTCCTCCAAGCCGGCCGGTCCCGCGCGATTCTTCGAGCGTCTTCCCAATTGAGTGCTTCCTTCCTGAGCTCCTTGTCCACCGATCTCCTCCACGTGTGTACTGGCCGTCCGCGTTTGCGCCTACCCTCGGGTTGCCACTCAAAGGCGATTTCAGCAGCATTACCATCTTCTCTACGGAGAGTGTGGCCAATCCACTTCCATTTCCGCTGAAATCATTTCTTAGAACCAGATATTTCCTATAACTTGACGAGCCATTTGGTGTAATGGTCGAGAAGTCTGCTATTACACCAGAGGTTGCGGGTTCGATCCCCGCACGGTACAAACATTTGTGTGCATGAACATGTCTGTTTGTATCGGTCTGGGTGTTTCTATGTATAATATGTATGTATTTACAAAAAAAAAAAAGTATATAAGTAATGTTTATCCGTTGTCTAGCACTCATACCACAAGCTAATGCTTAGTTTGGGGCTAGATGGCGCTGTGTGAATAATGTCCAGAGATATTTATTTATATTTATTTATTTACTTATTTTTTGATGTTATTTGCAGGTGGCGGGAGGATTCAAAGAGTTTGTATATTGGAATTGGGATAAAAAGCCTTCTAAAAACGACAACATCGTGAAAGCAATGGACTGGATTGATATTGCTGAAGCGGTAAGAATTATATAACAGTAATAAGTATGATTTAAGTTTAAAAGAATATAAATTTAACAACTCCGTCACCATTTTTAATTTTTTTTCAATACAACATCAGTTGGCAGACAGGCACTCAGTCTGCCTGGTAAGCGGTCACTGCGGCCTATTCCATTGAGGAATACACATAATTATGCTGATCGTAAGTCACTATTTTAATAAAAAAAATATATGTGTAGTATTTAGAGCCACTTGTCTACTATCTGCTATGGCATCAACATAATATTTTGAAAATTTTTCGGGAATCGAATTTACATCCTGCTGGTTTTATACCTGCGCAGAAAACTTATAAGGAGTGGCTAATATTACCTCTTTCTTTTTCAGATACATGGAGATTGAAGACAGTAGGTATAAGTTATTTTTTTAAGGACAAATGAATTGTAATATAAATAAAAATCATTTTAAATTGTAATAAAGTTTATTTCCTTAGACAACAAATTAACAAATTACATTTAAATGTAAACTATTATAAGTTACTGATATTTGATCAGTCAGATATCAATAATAAAATTCTAGTGTTTTTTGAAAAATAACTGACCAGCTTTATAAACTGGCCCGATGGCGCATTTGGTGGTGAATCTGCCCTGTGCTTCAGGGGTAGTGGATTCAAATCCCATCAACCACAAACATTTTTGCGATGAACGACTGTGTTTGTCAGTTTTCTTTAAAGAAGTTGATTTAAAGAATAGACATAAATTATCAAGACCTCATTTTTGAGTTAAGGCTGGTAAAACACGTCATAAGTAAAATAAAATCAATTCTTCTCCAAATGTAAAAAAATTGTGAAGCTTTATCGTCATCGTGCTTCTAAAATTCTCTGCTAATGTTGTATTTTGTACGTAACTCTTTGTTACGCCTAAACCAATTTAGACGAATTTGACTTAAAAAATGATGTTTCCTTCCACAACATTATTGTAGGCTATTTAAGGCAATTGAGGAACCAAAAATTGGCGTGATGATAGCTTATTATATTGTAAGTTTATATAATTTGTAATTTATTCAGCAAACAGTTCTACAAAGTGGCTATAGAAGTATTATTATTTTATTATTATATAATCTTGCAAAAGGGTAACATCTTTTAATCTAGAACTACCCATCATTAGTTCTTAACTTTTCCCTCATTTTATTTTTAATTTCCAATCGTTTATTATATTCCACTTTAGTTAGCCTGATAGTTCTAATGAATTTACGATTAAGACCTTTGGGAAAATCTTTTGTTTTACTAGCTTTACTTTTGCGATTACAATTTACTTCTAAATCTGGTATATCATCTAGATTTATTTCAGGAGCTTTCTTATCATCAAAATGTATGCCAAATTCAGTGGTTCCTTCTAAATCTTTGAAGCTATTAACTTTTTCTCTATTCATTTTATTGTAAATTTTGAGGAACTGCCAAAATTCTATGTCTGCTCCTTTAATATTCTTTTCATAGAAATCCATAAGTTTGGGATCACATTTATGATTGTTAACTATAGGTTTAGGGTTAGCTGTACGATGTTCTATATTTTCTATTACGTCTTTTTTATTATTAGTACCACTATTTTCACCTTTTGCACCTCTAGGTCTAAAAGGTTTAGGGTTAGGGTCATGCCTTCTTCCATGTAGAGTCAACGCGCTTAAATTCTGACAAATCTTATCACATTTATTACAAGGGTACAACATTTTAACGCCTTTTCTCTTAGCTTCTTTACCCAATTTCTTAATAACTTCTAAATAATTCTCACTATTCTTATCTAAATCCTTTGAATCAGGTAATACATGGTCTGATAAGTCTAATTTTTCTTTTTCAACTATCCATTCGTTACCTTTTCTAACAAGTTTACGTTTGCCTACAAATTTGTTGTTGCGCTCTCTATTCTTCCTGTCTATTTCCATACTAGCTTTCTTGTTAAGTATTTTGATACTCGGTATTATTTCTAGTTCTTTTATATTCTCGTTTTTAGTGTCGTAGTAATATCTGGATCCTGTTGCGTTGTCTTTTCTGTGAACAAGGAATAGTATTAGTGACGGGGTGTTGTAATAACATACTTAATTGATATTAACAAATTTACATTTACGTGCTCAGCCTCTAGTGACCCTATCCCATACGCCAAGATACGTGGGTTCGAATTCCATCCAGAATAAACATTTGTGTGATGAAAATTTGTGTTTGAGAAAAAGGGATGGGAAGTTGGGCGTTTTTTTTTACGGTACCTATAAACATTTATGTACATAATGAACATAATATCTGTTTGTATTAGTCTGGGTGTTTCATAATATGTATGTATACCACAAAAAAAAAGTATATAAGTAATGTTTTTATACTTTTTATCTGTTGTCTGGGAACCATAGTACAAGCTATGCTTAGTTTGGGACTAGATGGCGCTGTGTCAATAGTGTCCAGGGATATTTTTTAATAAGAAATAATAAATTGATCCACAATAAAATAGTAGGCAAGCACCTAAAATACTAAATTAGCATCTGACGGACGGTTCGCCCCAGGCGGCTGACACCCACGCTAAGCCACTGGCATCTGACTTAGTAGTTTAGCTGCTAACTTAGTATTTTAGGTGCTAACCAATGACGTTCAATATACAACTAGACACCCAATCTCTAAGAAAAATTCCTCAAAAAACGTCCGAGCAGAGTTGACACAGATGACATTAACACATTCGTTTAAATTAACACCTTATCTCGAGGCAGTTAGTGTTTAATGTCAATTGTATACAACTAAACGGAAACTCTGCCCAATAGTTGCGTGGGCAGACTTTTGCTTCGGACAATATTTGAGCGTGAATGGGAGTCTAGTTGTATATTGAACGTCATTGGTGCTAACTTATTATTTTTGTGGGTCCGGTTAGGTTAGATTGGTGATCGATTAAATAAAACCCTTTTTTAATTACTCACCGGTCCATAATATCCATAAACGATATGCGAACATCTTCCCCATGTTTTCTCTTCAGATGTAGTTTGATGTCACTCTTGGTGGTGACGTAGGGGCACATGGGACATTTCTTCAATGTCGTCTCGTTGCATACGTCGAAATGACTCTTGCAGTGGTCTATCAACTTTGGTTTGGTTTTGAACAACTAGAAAATAAAGGGATATTTTTAAGTGTACATCAAAAAAGTACTGAAATGTACATCAAAATAACTGATTGCACACCAAAGGTTAGGTTAGGTTAGCAATTCAGTATTTTTGTTTTTTGATGCACCAGAAAATAAAAAACCTGCTCTGGAGGCGCCACATTAGCTATGGTTATAGCAACACTTGGTTGCTATGGTTATACTCACTAATAACTCACAATATCCAATAGTAACAAGGCATGGTTGACAATTGACACACACTTTGACAGACAGCAATAATGAATGACCATAGAAGTAGGAATAATACAGAAGGAGTGACGCGCGCTAAACCTGGGGCAGTGAAAACTCTACATTTTCGTAGAGTTTCGCTCAGTCGCCGTCAGTCGCGGTTTGTGACAGTTCGATCGTGACGTATTGCACGTGTGCGAAAAAAAAATAAACATGCCGTCCTGCGTTGTTCCCACCTGCCGAAACAGTCCTAATCTGACAAAAAAAGAACACGGGATCACGTTTCACACGTAAGTAACCGATAATACAGCACCTTCATTTTATTATTTAATATTTAACCTCTTCTAATTTATCAAGGAAAAAACTTCACTCATTCTTAGTGTTGCCAGTAAATGAAAAAATAGTACCCCAAATTTTTTACCATTAATATATTGTAGTAACTGATATGATATTGCTAAACAAAAGGAATGTTATGAACTGTGTTGTTAAAATAAAATGGAAAACTATTTAAACGATAAAAGTCTGTAGATGCGAATAGTTGGCGCTGGCTGATTATAAATATTGTATTACCCTTCGTATTGTATTGATATCATAATTTATTATTTCGACATTACTATTGTGTTGTTAAAATGTTTGTGATATGTACTTTATTATTTGTAAAAAAGGCAAAGTGTTGAGTTTCTTGCTGGTAGGAAAAAAAGATCGACGTGCAAAAGTATTTTTTTTAAATTCTATTTGCTGAATAAATTATTTCATTTCATTAAACTATTTCATTGACATTATTCTTTTGATTCCTTGTATTGATATCATTATGTATGACATTATTAATTATATCGATATAAAAGTATTATTGTGTTGTTAAAATGTTTTTGATTTTTAATTACATATTTATTATTATTCTTTTATAAAAAGCAAAGTGTGAGTTTCTTGCGGCACTTCTTCTTCACAGGTAATTGACGTCGAAGTGCTGAAAGGGTAAAAAAGATTGACGAGTAAAACTTGCTTAATAAGTTATTTTATTAAAATTTTATTTTTATAATATTAAAAATATTTATATTTAATTTACTGGACTATTTTTTATTTATTAACAACTACTTATTATCGTAATGCCACAGTATCCATTTACCCCAAAAAGTTTACCCCAAAAAATTGGGAAACGGCTTGCCCGAGTTTTGACCTGGCAATAAAACGCGGGGCCGAAGTGAGGTAGGTGCGGGGGGCACGCAGCGTTTCTGGACACACCTTGGCGTTTGATTTGACAACCGAACGTTCTATCTATATTTTATTTCTTTAATCTATGTGAATGACATCTTATTGTTTTTTTATTTGATTGTTGCCACTTGAAGAAATTAGTTCCAATATTTTTCCGCAATATGGCGAGGTTTTTTATTTTATTGGTCGGGCTCAATGACGTTCAATAAACAACTAGACACCCAATCTCTAAGAAAAAATCATCAAAAAACGTCCGAGCGACGTTGACACAGATGACATTAACACATTCGTTCAAATTGACACCTTATCTCGTGGCAGTTAGTGTTTAATGTCAATTGTATACAACTAAACGGAAACTCTGCCCAATAGTGCGTGGGCAGACTTTTGCTTCGGACAATATTTGAGCGTGAATGGGAGTCTAGTTGTATATTGAACGTCATTGGTCGTGCTATACTTTCTTACCTTAAAACATATATAGCACTGGTGCATATTCCACAGCTGTTTCAGACTGTCTGGAAGCTCCTTCTTCCCTTTCTGACCATCGTCGGTTATTTCGGTATTCACAACCTGTTTGACCTGTTTGGGCTGTGAAGACGTCTTCATGTTGGTTGTTTCAATTTCTAGAAACAAACAAAAAATTGTCGGCTTTTTATTATGTATGAGATTTTCAATTTTTTTATAAATTGTTTTTAATTTAGATATAAGGCGGCCTTAATGCCACATTATTTTAAAGCCATAAAGTTGGCAATCAAGCATACGGCCCACATGGCAATGGCATTCTACTAGGCAACTACTACCTTTCCCCGGATAATTAATGTCTTTCCCCTGGATAACCAATGCCTTCCCCGTGTAACTAACGCCTTCCCTCGGTCAACCAACACCTCTCCCGGGATTCCAATGCCTTCCCTCGGATAACTAATATCTCCCCCCGGATAACGAACGGCTTTCTCCCGGATAACTAATGCCTTCCCCCTTGAAACGAATGCCTCCCCCCGGATAACTAATGCCTTCCCCCGGGTGACCAATGCCTCCCCTGGGCAACCAATGCATTCCCCCGGGCAACTATTGCCTTCCCCTCTAACTAATACCTTCCCCCGGATAACTAAAACCTCCCCACGGATAACTAATGCCTTCCCCCGGGGAACTAATTGCTTACCTTCAGGGCTGACAAACCGCAGCTTCTTGTGCTCACGCATCGCCCCGGGCTTGCCTGAAGCCGTTCTCCGCATCTTGACCAGGATGTCCCTCAGCCGTCTCTCTGCGTCCTCTTTCGCTCCTTCGTCTACTATCATCGTTTCTGAAACATACACAATATTATTACATAATAAAATATAGAGAGGCGCTCGTGGCGCAGCTGTGACAGTGGTTGGTTAGCGATAACGAAAGTCAAGCTACCTACGCCGCGGTCGGTTAATGGATGGGTGACCATTCTGACCATATTTAGTGACATTAATTTCGAGCGTCTCCGTGCTTCGGAAGGCACGTTAAGCTGTTGGTCCCGGCTGATATTTACTATAATGTAAATATTAGTCGTCAAGCCTAGTCAGAGGCCATTTGGCGGCTTGATAACATCTGACATTAAGGTTGGTCACTTGCCTTACGCACCCCTCCACCAACCCGCACTAGGCCAGCGTGGTGGAGTATGGCCCACACTATCTCACAATTGAGATAAGGCCTGTGTCCCAGCAGTGGGAACGTATATAGGCTGATGATGATGATGATGATGAATAAAATATGGACCAGGTGGTAGGACCCTGTACTGGGCCGTCTAGCTGGGTATCCATTGCAGTGCCAGATATTTTCCCGTGAAATAGAAGTGTGTCAAGCATTTCTGTGTTTCAGGGAAAGGGCACTGAAGCTAGTGAAATTACTGGGTATACGACACCACGAGTCCCAGACAGCCCTCGCCTACCCCAGACGAGTTATGGTGCCTAAAAGCATTCCTATGGTGCCTAAAGGTGAAATTGACATTTTGGGATATTGAAATTTTGACATTTAAACATTTTGCACCCTCTGGAAATTATGAGGTTTAGACAATGACGTTCAATTAAAAAACTAGACTCACAATCACGCTCAAATATTGTCCGAAGCAAAAGTCTGCCCACCCGACTATTGGGCAGAGTTTTCGTTTAGTTGTATACAATTGAGATTAAACACTAAATGCCACGAGATAAGGTGTTAATTTGAACGAATGTGTTAATGTCATCAGTGTCAAAGCCACTCGGACGTTTTTTGAGGAATTTTTCTTAGAGATTGGGTGTCTAGTTTTATATTGAACGTCATTGGGTTTAGACAATAATTTTATGAACATTATTTAATAAAACTCTTTAAAAAGACATCGGGACTACATTAAAGGAAGTTAGGAGGTAGGTAGTGATGGTTCAATTTACGAACTCTACTTAGTTAATATGCTTTGTGTAAATATCTTACCTTCCTGTGTAGGTCGTTCATCTGCGTCTTCAATGACTCTTTGTATAAATTCCTCTACAGGCATATAACTGCGCCCTTGTCCATCTTCGTTCCGAAGTTGTACAACTTGCGAAGTAGATTGTTGTTCCACTTCTATTGGATGTTGTACAGCTTCTATAGACTCTTCATTCTCTTGTATATTCTGTTGTGTGCCGTCTATATTGTGTGTAACTTCCTTCGTTATACGTTGTTGTATATCTTCTTGTTCTTTTGCCTTTTGAGTGTGTTCTTCATTGCCGGGAAGTTGTTGTGTAACTTCTGTTCTAGATTGTTGTATATCATTTTCTTGTTCTGTATTCTGTTGTGTATGTATAACTTCTGAATAACCTTGATGAGTTTCTATATCTTCTGACAAAATAGAATCTTGCTCATTATCTACTGTTTCTGCATATTTATTTGTCTGTGTAACTTCGACATTGCCTTGAAGATCTAGTGAAACTTCTATAGTCATAGAATGTTGTTCATTCTCTTCTTCTATATACTGTTCTATCTGTGTAACTTCTGCACTATTTGGTAGTACTTCTACAACCTCAGCAGTCATAGATAATTCATCATCGTCGTGACCTTTTCTATTCTCTTGTGTTTCTGCCACTTTGTCATGGTTTTCAAGATCTGTAACTTCTTTAGTACATTCTTTTTCAACATTTTCTAAAGTATTTTGTGCCTGTACTACTTCTACATCATTTTGAAGAGATTGTATAGGTTTTACAGATATAATTTGTTTTCTAGTTTTTTCTATAACCTCTTTTGTATTGTCACGAAGTTTCTGTATTACTTCTCTGGACACATAATGTTGTTCATCATCATCTCTTACTATATTATGCTGTGTAACATTATTTATAGAGATTTCTTCAGGTATAATGTCTTTTGAAGAACTAGTATACAGATTTTCATCTGAATCTATATTATTATGCAAATCTTCATCTATTATACTTGTTTCCTCTGTAATAACTTCTTGACTAGCTTTTTGGGATAGAATATTATCAGTAGAAGACTTTCCCTTCACATTTATAGTCTTAAAAGAGGTTGTTTGGTCCTCTTTAACCTCATTCTTAGAGGTCGAATTCTGCTCAATCTTAGTTTTCTTCTGTCGCATCTTTTTAGAAGTTTTCTGTGTTGCATCTTCTATTTCAGCGGTTGTTTGGGTTTGTGTATTATCTATCATACTTTCCCTTACATTGTCGATCTTATTTGTCGGTGCAGTGAGGTCGTATGGACTTCGTGAAGTGTGGCCACCTGGTGATAAAAATAAACATAAATAAAAAAAGTTTATTTTTATGATATTTAGAACCGTTACTAGTTTACAGTATTACTTTTGTAGCGGCTATCGGAATGCGCTACATACGACAGATTGACAAAAACAACACAAGATTGCAAGTCAGCGAAAAGTGCATGTGTAAACATTGGCTTCGAGACTCGTCACTCGCACGTCACTGAGACAGCCAATTAGATATTCGATCCTGCGTCGCGCTAGCAGAGTTATTCTCTCGGCTAGCATATACAGGAAGATTTTTTTATCACCATCCAAATTTTAATATAGTTATCGTTTATGTAAATAATAATATACGTTTATTTTAATTTAGTACCACTTAGTACTAAAATATCAAGTTAAGGCATCACAAAGATATCTAAAAAACATTGACGTGCATGGATACCGCGCGCACGACCCCGCCCGCCTAGCGCGGCGCCCCCCACTCTGAAATGGCGCCATTTCATTCATAAAAAATAATCAAACATAAGTTGCAAATTTTTCCTTCATACTTTTACGGGCTTAGGACCGTCTGATTGCAAAAGACTTGTCATCTTCATAAACGTTCATTGTAATTGCTAAAGGCATTTAAATCCATAGAAATTCGTGAATAATGGGATAAACAGATGAAACTAAATCACAATTACTCTTGCAGTCAGGCGTATTTAAAAAATTTAATCAACTTATGTACAAATAATTAAAAATCAACTTACGTTACCTACCTAAACAATTTTAGTAGTATTTTAATAATTGTTCAAAATGCAAACCATTCCTCTCCAAACAGAGTCTTGCACGTTTTTGCACATTTTCGTTCAATTTATTTAGCACTAAAGTGTCACTTTTCACTTCCTTAAATGCATTAATAATGTTTTGTTTGAGTTCGTCGAGGCTTTGAGCCTCTTCCACATACACTCTTCTTTTAATTTCACCCCACATAAAAAAGTCACAGGGAGTCAAATCCGGTGAGCGTGCCGGCCACGGGACGGGGCCTCCGCGACCAATCCAGCGGTCGCCATGCTCGGCGTTGAGATAATCGCGAACGGCGGCGGCATAGTGAGGCGGTGCACCGTCTTGTTGATAGTAAAAATCGCGAATGATCGCCAACGGCACCTCCTCGATAAAATCGGTTATGACCGTACGGAGCATATCGAGGTACGTCCCGCCGGTCAGCCGCCCCTCAATAAAATACGGTCCGAGAATTTGGTTACCGATAATCCCGGCCCACACATTTGCACTAAAGCGCACTTGATGGTAAGTCTCTCGAATCTGGTGCGGATTTCGATATGACCACCAGTGTTCGTTGTGTTGGTTGTACAGACCGACACGGGTAAATAAAGCCTCGTCAGTCCACAAAATAGGCACAGTTGGGTGCGCAATCAGCCACTCGCAAAACGCTCGACGAGGCATAGCGTCAGCCTCGTTCAGAGCTTGTACTTTTTGGTAGTGATAAGGGTGTAACCCAGCGGTGTTAAGCAGCTTCCATACTGCGTACTGACTGACGCCGAAGCGTCTCTCTGCATCTCGCGTACTGGCACGAGGATCTCTCTCGAAATAATCGAAGATTTCGTCCTCGATTTCCACAGGAAGTCTTGGCGCACCACGCCCTTGTGCATGTGAAGGCGTAGTGAACTGCCCATGGTCTAACAGCCTTTGGTTAGCAGCCAAAATAGTTTGACGATTTGGTACGGTTGCGTTGATCAATCCTCGGTTGCGAAGTCGGGGAAGGCTGTCCGCTTCGTAAAGTCTTTGTGCACCGTTTAAACTTTCACCACTTAAAATGTAACATCGCACCATTTCGTAATACTCGCGGTTTGTGTACATCGTGCGTGATCGACACGGTAGTCACAGGTAACACGTGCGTGCGCGCTCAGCGGGGGTACGCGGCACAGGTGCGCGAGCGGCGAGCGACTGATCTGTTTATTGTCGCCCGCCGCCCGGCCGCCGGCCCGCTCGCCCCCGCGCTGCCCGCGCGCACCCTCTCCCGCCATCCCCCTGCGCTCCGCTATTGTGTTCTTTGGCCCTGCGCGCATGCGCCCGCCGTAGTAAGTCGCGTACGCAAAGTAAACAGTGTAGGGTAACCACACTAATTTGAAAAGTGCTTTGGGAAAATTATTTTATTATGAAAATTTTACCTACATTTTTTTTTCAGAAATAGGGTCTTTTAACGACACCTTATACGTAGAAAAAATTTGGATGGTGATAAAAAATTCTTCCTGTATACAACACACCAAGACGGTACGTTGCCGCGGTCCCCGAGCACAGACACCTAGCTCGGAGGAAGATCTTCCGTTTTCGTTGACGTCATGACCTTCATACGTCACCCTTTCATAATTATTTAAGTTTCACAAAGAATTGTGATGTTATCTTATATGAATTCAACTCACCACTCTCCCCAGACACGTGCATGACCTGCTGCAGGAACTGCTGCAGCGTCTGCTCCTTCTCTCGGATCCTGCTCAGCTCAGACTCCGTAGGTTCGAAGCCTGGCGCGACAGAGTACATTAGGAAATAGATGTCAAATCAAAATGTTTCTTATTCATGTCAATTATTATTTAGGCTGCAGAATGACTAAGTCATCAACTTTGGAATGTTTTATACTGTTACGACGATACCTGGCAACGGAGCTTGCACGCGAAAACGGACCTTGCCTATAAGGAATAAGGTTCATTCTCGCTTGTCAACGCGCGCACATCCTAAAGTTGTGTATTTCGGTTTATTTTTTAAAAATAAATAATTGTCTTTTCGTAACCGGCATTTAATTGAATTAACGTACCCCGTACCCGCAACAATACTATATAGTGAAGAACCGGCAAGAAACCTTATTTGTAGTCATACTTACACTTATATTCTTCTTCTGCTAGCATGGAAGACGAAATTTAGAATAATTTTAGAAAAATTCACAAAACTCCATTTACTATCATTCTCATTTATAATTCATTTTATTCATTCAATCACTCAATTACAAAAATCATTCATTCATCCCCTCTTTCGTTCACTCAGTTTTATACACATTTGCTTATGCTCTCTAATTCGTTCACGAATAGCTACTTCATAAGTTCATACAATTATTCAATAATCTTTCATGTGATAAATTTTTGACTAACTTCCGAACAGTTTCCCCGACTCTTTCTTTATGTCAAGCAGTTCGCACTAATCGCAATCTAAGTCGGAATCAAGTCATCGATTCTTCTTTTATTTTCAAATCGATATCATTCACTCACTCAGCCGATATTTTATTCATTCTCTAAATTATTTAATGCCTTCTTTCAGTCACAACTTCACAAGTTCATCTATTCGTTCAACAAATTCAATTATTCGTTCATGTAATTTATATTCACTCACCGGCGAATGGTTCCTCCTTATCTATGTCGAACAAGTCAAACTCCAAGTCGGGGATGAGGTCGAGAGGCTCCTGTTTGACTTGCACCTCCATCTCAGGCAGGACGTTCAGTCTTGAATGACTGAAATTAACAACATCATCATTTACCAGGTGGTAGGTTCCTGTACTGGGCCGTCTAGGTACCACCGCAGTGCCAGATACTTTTCCGAGAAATAGAAGTGTGTCAAGCACTTCTGTGTTTCGGGGAAAGGGCACTGAAGCTAGTGAAATTACTGGGTATATGAGACCTAATAACTGTGGTCTCGGTGTAGCGGGCGCAGGGCGGTGCCAGACAGTAACTGCTTAGTTACTGTTTGGCACTGAACTGTCTAAGGGCAGACGTGGCGCTTACCATCAGGTGTACGATCTGCTCGTCTTGTTACACATTGCAATAAAAAAAACATCATCTCAGCGTATTCCCGATTGCATCCAGTATGGAGCTCAGGGTCCGCTTCGACTATGATCCTAGATTTGACAAGCCTGGTTTTTTACAAATGGAGCGATTGCCATCTGACATCCGTAACCCTTTCAACGGAAACCAGACCTACTTGGAACATAGCCACGTCCGCATTGCGCAAACGTGGTGATTAAGCCAGTAGATTTCAATGATGTATTTATTTATTTTATGGAAATAAATATCTTTTTATGACCGGATAGTTAAAACGATACTTAACAGTTAAAACGAATACTTAATAGTTAAAACGAATGATTAATAAAATAGGCATTTGCAGTGGGACATTAATATACTAAATCAATTTCTACTTACGTTTTAAACCGCACTCCATGTGTGTTCCAGTAATGCAATCGAAGATGGACGTTACGTTTGTATGGCTTATTGCATATCTTGCACTTTCCCTAAAGAAACAAAATAATTATGAACATTTTAAACTTTGACATAATTGCATCTCATAGGTACCTTTTATTATAAGTAGGTACTGAATTTTTTAAAGTATCATTTCACTGACTTAAAAAATGAGGAGGTTTTCAATTCAACTGTATGTTTTGTTACAGGCTCCGGCAAACTTCTTAAACATCGGGTGGGGATTGCGCAGAACACGAAATTTGACATGCCTGCGCGCTATTGGTCAGCGCATACCTCTGACCAATAGCGCGCGCGGGCGTTCGGGAGATGCGCGCGCGCTATTGGTCACGCGCAAGTGCACATGCGCGAACTTTTCCCCTCTCCGTCGACCGATGTTCAACAAGTTTGCCGGTACCTGTAGTCCTGTACATAACTTTTTACGGGATGAAAAGATTATGATGATTCACTTTCCATTCTTTGAACGATATAAGAGCAGTCTTAGAATAATTTGTTACGTTATTTAACAAATTACCTCAAGATGTTGTTGACTTACCAATACACAAGTTTAAGTAACACATCAAATGCCAACTCATCAAGAAGAGTTATTATAAAGTGGAAGACTATCTAAATGATAAAAGTCTGTAAAAGTGCGTAATATTGTTGCCGCTCCTCTGCCTGCGCCTTTGTTATAATTGACATGATCTTTTGTATTGAAATTAATATTTTCTGTGACATAAATTTATTTTTTATTGTATAATTTTTGAACTTTAATTTATAATTTGTATAATTTTTTTAAAAAAGGCAAAACTGTTGAGTTTCTTGCGGCACTTCTTTCCTCAACAGGCCATTGACGTCGAAGTGCTGGTAGGGAAAAAAAGATTGACGTGCAAAAGTATTTTTTTAAAAATCTATTTGCAGAATAAATGATTTCATTTCATTTCATTTCATAATCCTTAATAAAATGTTTGTATTTCATTGACTTCTATTTATCTTGAAGTACTTTAGATAAATTATCTATCTACCTATCATCTATCTATCTACCTATCATCTATCTTTCTACCAACCTTTCCTGTGTTATGTCCATGTTTGATGTGCATCACAATACTGGGCTTGTTGTGCGTGACAAAGTCACACATATCACAGATGTATTTCGGTCTCTTTCTAGAGTGCTTCTGCTTTATATGCTTTATCAGGTAATTTTTTGTGTAGAATCTGAAAAAACAACCCAATAATATATCCTGTAAGTAGTAACACTAATAACTAAAAGGCTTTTTTTTTCAAAGGAGCTTTTCTCTTTCAAAAACAACATAGGCGTCAGGTCGCAGGCCTTTCGGTCTTTTACCGGATTCACTTTGGAGAGTGCCATGGAATTGCACAACTTGGATTCCCCCATCCCCTTTTCAACATAGGACAAGCAGACAAACTACACGCGCCATAAATATACAGTCGAGATTCCATTCATACGAACGGAGCGATTTGCGTCAACTTTCATCATGAGAACTGCAAAGCTGTGGAACTCGTTGCCCGATTATGTGTTTCCTATTGAGGTACAATGACGGTCGAAGTCGCGAGTTAATAGGTACCTTCTAGGCAAGCACGTAACAGCTTAGGCCGCATCATCGCTTTCCATCAGGTGTGATTGTGGTCAAATGCAAGCCTATAAATACATAAAAAAAAACATTACAGGTACCTTAACCTAATTCGATCATACTACCCACTAAACTCCCCCGGTTTCCTCTTTCCACTCGAAGACGGAAAATCCTTAACAGTACGATAAGAGAACATTCAAATTTTTTATGCTGTAGTTTAAATTCCAGATTTACTGTGACCAGTATTAACGCCATTGCATCACAAATGCAACTTTGATTATCATTAGGTATAGCCAAAACGCGTACACTGCTGCACATAAGCCTTCCCCAAATTTTTAAAACTAATCAATTCTGCGCCACCCCCATCCAGTAGTTTCTCACAAAATTGCCGCGATCTAAACTACAGCCAACGCCATCTATGATCAACATCACGAACTAACTTGTCTCCGCAGAGCCGGCACTGCTCGTGCTTCACCCGCGGCAGGTGATGCCGCAGGTGCGAAGCAAGCCGGTGCTTCCTGCTGAACGTCTTCCCGCACACGTCGCAAATCACGTGTTGCGACATGTCGTGGATGGCGTTGTGCTTCTTCAGGGCTTGCTGTAACAAAATATACAACCGTTAAATAAGCATGAAAAAATACCGAAAAAACAAGGAAAACCTATACTTTCACGTTGAATAGACCTGGAAAAAGCTTTTGACAGAGTCCCTAGAAAGCTGGTGAGTCAGGCAATGCGCCAGAAAAACATACCTGAGAATTAAATCTCCCTGGTACGTGATATTTATGATGGAGCTGCTTCGCGGATAAGAAACCCCGCCGGTATCTCTAACCAATTATAAGTTGGAGTGAGCGTTCGTCAAGGGTCAGTACTGAGCCCCGTGCTTTTTAACTTGTGTATAGATTACATCACCAAAGACTACAGTCTAGAATACCACGGTGTATGTTGTAGGCAATAACACTATAATAAAAAAGAGGTTACTTGTGCTAAAAAAGTGGCACCCGAGAACTGAGCTAATTAGCACACCCGAGCTGTCTCGCGAAAGCATTGACAGTATTGACAGTTTGAGTCTGTCTCGTTTACGTTCTTGTAAGTAATCATACTATCTGTTCACACGTTACAACACAGTCAATTAACTTGGCCTATGCGACCATATGAAACAGTCGACTCTAGGTACCGAGTTATCTAGACCGAGTAACATCGTATTATTTAGTGTGATAGGTGCGTATGCCTTGGACAATTTTTGACTTCGTTTTAGTTTTTTTTTTATAAGTAGGCATTCAGGATGACCTCCACAGATATGGATGTCTGTGATGACCTCACTCCACCAGAAAGAACGGCTACCCGTGGGGTGCGTGATGAGCTCTTGGCCAACACGTGCAACTCGCTGGGCATCTGCCAAAACCTATCTACCTACCTCTTTTTATTATAATATCATTAGTTGTAGGTATTTATGAGTTCCTGATAAAATAACTCATAATGCAGCCTAACATTATGGGAGAAACCAAAGCTCACAGACTCCGCTGGCTGGGCCACGTGGAGCGCATGGAGGAGGATCGCGCGGTGAAGCGTGCGTACATGGGGGTACCAAGTGTTCGAAGGCCTGTCGGGCGTCCAAAGTACCGCTGGAAGGATATGGTGATGAGGGACCTGTTCGAGTTGCTGGGGCCTGTCAATTGGCAAGAGGTTGCTCAAGACAGGGAGCAGTGGCGTAATCTCGTGTTGGAGGCCAAGATCCACTTCGGGTCGCTGAGCCAGCGGAGAAAGTAAGTAAGTAAGTAGGTAAGTAGGTATTTATTAAAACTCACCCGGTCCTTGAACGAGCTAGTGCATCCGTCCACGCTGCAGCGGTACGGGCGCGCGCGCAGGTGGCAGCGCAGGTGCGACTTCAGGTTGTAGTGGCAGCTCACCGTGACTCCGCACACTGGGCAGATCACCTTCTTGCTGCGGTTGTGGACTATATCCTGGTCCATGACCATACAAAAATTGACACTAGTTCCATTATTTCAAATTACATAAATGGCGATTTAAAACGGCTTCTCTAGAAGAGTGTATAAAGTCGAAAAATTAGTGAAATCACGTTAAATAAACAGAAAAACTAAGAATCACCTGATTAGTTTTTTTGTTTATTTAACTTGATTTCGCAAATTTTTCGACTTTGTATACTCTTCTAGAGAAACGGCGAAATAATGGAACTAGTAATATCTGTGTATGTGTAAGTCATCACACAGTTGACGTAATTTTTAGCTCAATTCCAAAAGGTATTACCCTAATAGCATTTGAATCTGATAGTACAATTTTCTTCATTTATGTAGGCTGCAAAAGGTCAATTTAAAAATCGACAATTGATAAAAAAAAAGAATTCTATTGCCGGCTTCAGAATGCTGTTTCTAACGAGAATATTTTTACGTTAGTTTCACAAGAAATAGTTCGCCTATCAAAAACAGTAAACATTTACTAACAACAAAGTGCTAGAAAAGAAATATTATTCCAAATAAAAGAAAAAAAATTGTTTAGTTTATTTTTGACCAGTTACAAATTTTAGGGGATCATCTTACCTATTATTTTAATGATTTGCTCAGTTATTTTAGTTCAAAAAGGTATCAAAAGGCTAAGTGTTCTGTATCTCTTAAATTTTATGTCTAAATACACCGTAACACAGTACAGGCCCCGGCAAACTTCTTGAATATCGGGTGGGGATTGCGCAGAACTCGAATTATGACACGCCAGCGCGCTATTGGTCACGTGCAAGTGCACATGCTTTAACTTTCCCCCTCTACGTCGACCGATTTTCAACATTTATTATTGCCGATAGCAATAGTAACACTTACAATGTGATTGTTAAGGAACCGTGCCTGCTTAAACTTGGAGTCGCAGTGCGGGCACGCGAACCTGCGTACGTCAGGCTCGACATGCGCTTCTTGAACATGCGTCTTCAACTTGGCCTTGCTGTCGAACCTACGACAATTAGAAAATGGTGTATAAAGGTGCTCCTTCACCGGGAGCATTCGCGTGTAATGTAACATTACAGACTCGAGCATTACAACAGTGAAGGAGGAGAACCGAGCATTACAATGCCCATCTTGTAATACAATGTGTAATATCTTGATACAACTTGTAACATTAATGCGCTCCACTTCCCCCCGCCTGCTCATAGCCTACGTTTACGGCAGGTACTCTTCGTACAACGGAACGCTGGAGGTAGGAATCTACTAATGCTCAAAGTCGAATCTATAATATTACATTACACGCAAATGCTCACAAGGGAGGTAGTATTGTAATGTAATGCTCAAAGTCGAATCTATAATATTACATTACACGCGAATGCTCGTCGGTCAGGGAGGTATTATTGTAATGTAATCAATGACGTTCAATTAAAAAACTCGCAATCACGCTCAAATATTGTCCGAAGCAAAAGTCTGCCCACCCGACTATTGGGCAGAGTTTTCGTTTAGTTGTATACAATTGACATTAAACACTAAATGCCACGAGATAAGGTGTTAATTTGAACGAATGTGTTAATGTCATCAGTGTCAAAGCCACTCGGACGTTTTTTGAGGAATTTTTCTTAGAGATTGGGTGTCTAGTTGTATATTGAACGTCATTGAATGTAATGCTTAAAGACGAATCTGTAATGTTACATTACACGCGAATGCTCCTGGTGAAGGAGCACCTTTATAATAAAAACCTCCGCTAGATGGCACTACGTGCGCATAATGTCTAGTAATTGACCGACATGGTCGGCGCATTTTTTGCTGCGTGAGGGATGTCTTTAGTGTTAAAAGCGTCTGTAGGCTTTCCTCCTCTGTCTACCTTCACTCACTGCATCACTACAATAAAATTATATCGACCGCCTCCGTGGAACAGTGGCTAAACCGCTCGGGTATAAAAACACGGAGTTCGTGGGTTCGATTCCCACCGTGGGTCTGGTTGGTGGTAGGGCTTTTTCAGAGTCTGTAACAGCTCTGGCTGTGTTCCGGCAAAATTAATGTGGGAGCCAGTGAAATCAGAGGCTCGAAGATCAGATGAGCCTACAGTCTGGACATTGAGCGACGCTTCCAGGTGAAGCGTCCCTCAATGGAATAGGCCGCAGTGGCCGCTTACCATCAGGAGGGCTGCTAGTTAGTATATTCTTTTTATTTTGAGTTGGTTGATTGTAAAGATTGGCCGACGTAGCTGAAAACCTGGCTAGGAGAACATTATTATATTTTACCGTCGTAAGCATATCCCACAGTCGTGCATCTTCAAAGTGCCCATGTGGCGCTCCTTGTGCTTGCGTATCGTCGAGTTGTCTCTACACGCGTAGTCGCAGTACGGGCATTTGAACGGCTTCTCGTCTGAAACAAACATAGTCTTTACGGAATACATCGATAACAACAGTAGTAAAGTATCATCCTTTTTAAATGTCCCGCTGCAGGGCAAAGGACTCCATATACTCCATTATTAAAATCAATCGGTTTCACCCGCGCGTAATCTCTTTTTTCAAATATCCCCCCCTTCCCCCCACATTTCCAGGATCAATAGTACCCTATGTTCATCGGGGATAGTATAGCTTTCCAACAGTGAAAGAATTATTCAAATCGGTTCAGTAGTTTCAAAATTGATATTCCCGCGGAAAAGAGACGTTTCCCGTAGGAATTTTATAGCCTATGTCCTATTCCGGGTTATAAACTATACGTATGCCAAATTTCATCTAAATCCGTTCAGCCGTTTAGGCGTGATTGAGGAACAAACATTCAGACTTTCGCATTTATAATATTAGTATGAGATGAAGTATGATGATGATGGATACATAATAAGAAAGTAGAGTCCGACTGGCTAACTACCACCCCCACAGGTGAAATCTGCCGCCATAACAGCTCTGGCCTGTGTGTGTGTTATGGCGTGTGGTGGAGCTATTCACTTGAAATCAAAGATTCGAAGATCAGGGAGCTAACAGTGAAGTGTGTGTAACACATTGAGTGACACTTCCTGGTTAAGCATCCCACAATACTTAGAATAGGATGGGCTGGTCAATAGCTAACGCTGGCACCGGCTCGTCCCAATCGGGTGTGAAGGGGAACCGGGGGAGTTTAGTGGGTAGTGGACGCTTCAGTCTCGAGTCCCACACACGGCCGCAGGTTTAGCTAGCCTGCGGTTATGGTGCATAAATGCATTCTCCTCCGAAAAAGAAGGCTTTCAAGCTGTATTCGTTTACCGTAACCATTAGATTAGATGGTTTGTCTGCTAACTTAATTGTAAAAACTGAAAAAGCAAAAATATGGGGCAAAATCTGCCAAAACCTGCAATCGAGATCGAGAGCCCTACTCCCACGTAAACTCTTAGGCCCTTCTCCCATACGATACACCCGCGCGACTCTAGTCTCGGAGACTAATCGCCGCGAAGTATCTCACATACATTTATATGGAGACTTACCAGTATCGTAGTGTGCGAGTCTCCATATAAATGTATGTGAGATACTTCGCGGCGACTAGTCTCCGAGACTAAAGTCGCGCGGGCGTATCGTAATGGGAGAAGGGCCTAAGATTTATAGACCATTAAGATTATGGACTTTAAAATACCCATTTAATTACATAATTACCCCATTAAACTCATATTATGCCTTTTAAAGGTACTTATATTTAAGTAGTAATTTCTTCGCAACAACAAAATGCAGTGAAACATTACAATGATTATGTTTTGTTCTATTATTGTAATAAGAATCATTGCTACAGGTAAGTGAGAATAAAATAGATCCCTGCAGAAATAGGTTAAGCAGTATCGTATCGCGTTTTTTTCTACAGATAAAATTAATTGAAGCTAGCAGTTACACTCTACAATGATGCATTATGCACTTCTTCCAAATTTTTTTTCTGACAAACTGGAATGCCAGTAGCGTCTACTGTCGCTTAGGTGACAGCTGAATGAAAGTACGTAAATCCCTGCGCCTGATCTCTCTTCGGACGTGTCAGACTGCTGTCTCACCCTGTTATGAAAGTAAGGAGTTTTCGGCTACGGCGGCCAATCTTCACTTCCGTTCAATTTACAGGTGCATTCTAGTAACCGACTAGTCACTAGAAGGAGATCTGTGCATTCTAAATAAAGTCAAGTACCAATTACCTACATGTTTTCTTTATCTTTCAGAAAGCAGAGTGGTCTGCGGAGTGCCCAACGCCTCCCCCTGGGTTCCCCTTGGCTACAACTGTCCCGTCAATTGCCAGAACGTCATACACGCGATAGAGAGGTACCTAACCCTTTACATAAACTACAGAATGACTAAGGGCCGGTATTTCAATATATACTTATCTTGATCTTAATCCGGGATTGATAATAAGTATGACTTAAGTGTATTTCATTATAGGATTAAAGTTAAGCGGCACTAAAGTCATACACTTTTACCTGTCAAAAGTAACACTTATCTTAAATGTTATACTTAACTTAAGAAATAAGATAAGGTTACATTGAAATACCGGCCCTAAAAGGACTTCCTAACAAAAGTTTAGCTTAGGCATAAAACATTCACGTTACGATATTCGACGTTGACTTATCAATTCACCCATGATCAACTCATAATCTTCTTCATGTAGAGCTGCACATCTTCCAGTGCCACGACGTCGCCGCGCAGACGCTTTATAGGTATTATCCATTAGTACAAGTACGAGTTTCCAAACCTTTGAGTTTTGTTTTTTCTTAATTTGAAATTCTAAAGGATGATGACAGGGTTTGTATGAAATCTGGTCCTCCAATAGCTATGTGTGTTATCGCTGGATAGGTATTTTTGAGCTGAGTAAAAGTTACTATGGCGCCAAGTTCCAAATCTTAGTCCGTTCAGAGTAATTCTTTATTAAACATTGTAGTTTTAGCAGCAACCAATTAATAATATTTACTTGCTTTTCTGCACTATATGCATGTTATGTAAATACTAACATACAGATCATTGAGTTACAAACCTTTTTATCGGTCTCACTCGCACTCATTAAGTAGGTATTATCAGGACAATGAAGTTGGTGCGGTACGGACGGCGGCGTTAAATAAATATTTATTAGTAAAATATTTTATTATTGTTTTATTTTATAAAAAAGCACTTTAACGATAACATCTGTTTAAGATCATCATTTTGTAAAATAAAACATTTAACATTATTTTTGGATCCTATAAAACTACTATGTTTAAAAAAAGAATAACTCTGACGGACTAAGATTTGGAACTTGGCGACATAGTAACTTTTTTCAGCTCAAAAATACCTATCCAGCGATGTAACACACATAGCTATTGAAGGGGTGGACCAGGATTGGCATCCTCCTTTGCCACCCGGTCACCCTGTATTTTAACTGCAACAGTAACTACGTCTGTCGGTTCAGAGGGTAAGGTATAACAAACAGACACACATATTTTTTTTGCATACATAATATTTCTATAGATCTTGAAGTCCAAATCGAACTTTTGTATGTACTACATATTTGAACTTTGAAGTCAGACCAATATAAGTGATGTTGTCCAACGTTCATCTATCTACATCTACATTTCAGACTAAAAATGATGGACTACCAGAACCTTCTGTCCAACGACGCCGAGATCAGAACAGACCTCAGCTCATCAAAGCAAGTCATAAACTCAATCGAAGCACAGATAAACCTCTACAACAGGACAACGAAAGGAAGGAGGTCTTTGGACAAAGGAGGGTTTCAATCTTTGTACAATGGTAAGTGACATTCCGTATTTTTATCCTAGATTATTGGGAAGACAGCAGGCACGCAGCCCACCTGATGGTAAGCAGCCACTGCGGCATGTTCCTTACGACAGACTGACGACAACAACGCAAGATTGCAAGTCAGCGAAAAGTGCACGTGTAAAACATTGGCTTCGAGACTCGTCACTCGCACGTCACTGAGACAGCCAATCAGATATTCGATCCTGCGTCGCGTTAGCAGAGTTATTCTCTCGGCTAGCATATACAGTATGACAGGAAATGCGAGGGACATATTTAAACCCCAAATAGTTCATGCCTTCATATAACAAAATAAGTATAAATCAATAAAAATTCTGGTAAATATCTGTCAATAACCTTAGTCGAAACATGAAAATCCGCGTAACGTGCGGGCACTCTTTCAATCACATTACCTATTTCGTGCACTCGTTCAAGTACGACTCAAATTGTAATCGCGTACAATTTGAGTTTCGGGCGTAAACGGCCGCTCAGCACACGGGATTTTTAGGTAGTTCATGCATACATAAATTATAAGGATAATTATGAAAAAAATTAAGGATATATTTTTTATAGCGAATTGGACTTTAAATCGGATTCTGAACACTCTCCTTAAATATGTCCCTCGGGTTACCTAACACTCTGTATACAACACACCAAGACGGTACATTGGGCCGCGGTCCCCGAGCACAGACACCTAGCTCGGAGGAAGATCTTCCCTTTTCGTTGACGTCATGATACGTGACTTTCATACGTCACAGACACTTTACCAGGAAGCGTCGCTCAATGTGCTGCCTCACTAGGCTTATTGGCAGCCTTGACAAGGTGATTGGGTTCATTCCCGTTTCGATTAAATAATTAAAATTCTTCCGGCCGGAGTAGCGGGGACAACGAGAATAATAAATCCTAATTATTAAATTAGTGGAGACAAGCTTGGTGGGGTCAACAAGAACGAACTGTGTGACAGCAGGAAACATTTCGAAGTCTTACTGTCGAGTCTTTGATTTAAAACTTTTTTAAAAAAAATTAAACCGACTTCAAAAAAAAAGAAACAAAAAAACGACCTAAAAAACTGAAAAGCAAAAAATAATTTTAATAAGACATTCATCAAATGCGCTTATTGTCTAAGCCTATTAATTAAATTGTATTTTACGTGCTAGGTAGGTACCTACTAATCTGTTTGAAGTCGGTGCCAAGCCAAATAGTAGGTACCCAGATTACGTACCTACGTCCGCGGATTAATAAGTAACCCTTTATAATACATTATTATTATATATCATTTTTGATTACCTTTGGCTTGGCACCGACTTCAAACAGATTAGTAGGTACCTACCTAGCACGTAAAATACAATTTAATTAATAGGCTTAGACAATAAGCGCATTTGATGAATGTCTTATTAAAATTATTTTTTGCTTTTCAGTTTTTTAGGTCGTTTTTTTGTTTCTTTTTTTTTGAAGTCGGTTTAATTTTTTTTAAAAAAGTTTGTTTATTTTTCTATTTTTAGTGTGAATAACACGTAGGTAGTGAGTAAAACTCTTTCATAATAATGATAGCGAAAATACGAGTAGAATTGTATTATTTGATAATAATATTAGGTATTCATTAAGTGTTCAGCACCATGGGTAGGAGGAGAATGCGTTTATGCACCATAACCGCAGGCTAGCTAGACCCGCGGCCGTGTGTGGGACTCGAGACCGAAGCGTCCGCTACCACTACACTCCCCCGGTTTCTCCTTCACACCCGATTAGGACGAGCCGGTGCTAACCTTATTGGCTAGTGACCAGCCCATCCCCGGGTAATCATCAGCTTAGCTGCAAAAGTACATGAAATACAACTAACGTTCCACATATTCCTACAACACTGAAAGAATTATCCCCTAACTCCTAACCGTTAAGGAGTTGTACTTTCCATCATCACCTTAGCTGCAAAAGTACATAAAATACAACTAACGGTCCACATATTCCTACAATACTGAAAGAATTATCCCCTAACTCCTAACCGTTAAGGAGTTGTACCTTCCATCATCAGCTCATCAACATAAAATGATGTCTATCGGACGCAAAAACTTGAATGGCTTCAGAAAAAACAAGTAACGCGTAGGCGCAGCCTATAAAATTTGAGGTTTTCCCTTGATTTTTCCGGGATCCCATCATCAGATCCTGACATGGTGACAATGGGACCACCTCTGAACTATGCACTTTCAAATAAAAAAAGAATTATTTAAATCGGTCCACAATTGACGGAGAAATCGACGGACATACATAAAAAAAAAAAAAAAAAAAAATACATACAGTCGAACATATAACCTCCTCCTTTTTTGAAGTCGGTTAAAAATGTACAAGAACAGATCAGTTTAGAGATCTTTGGGACATCCAGGGCCTACATTGGAGAATTTTACTAGGTATACGAAATAGCTTGTAACCAAACTTTGTCACAGTAAAGCCTATGTGAATATAAACACATTATTTTTGTTTCATGCCAAAATATCAATTAGTTTATATTTTATAGACATTTAAAAATCCCGTTCGCCGCGCGTCGGCCATGCTGGCGCTGCAGTACGATGACGTCACAGGTCATAGTACGTTGCGCGCTCCGGTACGGTTCACTACGAAATAACCGTACCGGAGCGCGCAACGTACTGCGTGAGTGTATGTACTGTGACGTCACCGCAACGAGCTCCGGCCGGCCGACACTCGCGCCGTTTAAAATTCAATATCTCGGGAACTAAGTGACATATCGAAATAATTTTTATACACACTTTTTTTATTTCATATGGACTATAAGAAAAGTTAAAAATCGAAACTAGTGAACATTCTCAATTGCAAATTTTGTTCCAGAATTCATAACAATACTAAAAAGAAAGACAACCATGGTAATCCTACAAAAACGTCTCTCGAAGCCGTCATCAAAATGCTCCCTCTTACTCAAGAAGGCAGCAGTAAAACCGTTCATCATCAAGGATCTGCTGAAGAAGTGTTCGAGACGGTCCAGCGTGGAGCAGGAGTTCCTGAGCACGTTGACCGACGTCATCAATAAGTATACGAAAGAGTACAAGTTCACGAATGAGATGACGAAGGTAAAATTTTTACAATTTTTTATGAAAGAAAGATGCAAACGAGTGTTTTCTTTTCATTTATCATCTTTGATAAGTCCCACCAATTTTCTACCATGACGGCATAGGCCTTCAATTTTACTATTCTGAGAGAGGAGAGGAGAGGTCATTTCTAGCAGGGGACTGCGACATGCTGATGATGATGATAAAACCAGTTCTGGGTCACCCTGATCCAATTTTGATTTATCACTTTTCTTGAGATAACATCCCTTCTCACATCTGTGGTCTCCCAACAGGTCTTCTTCAGTCCCATGATAATTTTATATGACCTAACATGTTGACTTAAAATAATTCCTGACACCTGATAGTAGTGATCACTACTGCCCATGGACTTTAAGTCAGATATGTAGATATGTTTCCCACCTTAAAAATAATATGGAAAGAGGAGGAAGGCGATAGGCTATGAGGAATAGGTATAGAGAGTGGGAGGGGGAGGTGGGGTTTCGGCACTCAGGCACTTACATTCCAATTGTGCATAAATGCAAAAGCTACCACTCTTTTACATAGATCTTCTATGCGAGGATGGTGCTTTCTCTTTCGACAGACAGAAACTATCTATAGCTGACAAGCTACCAAACTTCATCTTGTACCTCTCTTATCCTTCCAGATCCTCTTACAAAAGATCCTCGGCCAAAACTCCGACTTACGCAACGGCATCTTCGACATTAAGAAGATTCTAGAATACTTAAAGAACGCGATCGAGACGCGCGGCGAGACGGCCGTGGTGCGCCTCGCCTCGGTGCGGCTCGCCTCGCAGAACTGCTTGAGTGTTTATGTGCCTGGCTGTTTCTGCAGGACTGGGTAAGGTTCTTTCCCTCCTTTTTTGACGGAGATTTTAAGCTTCATAATGTAGGCTAACAAGATTTTGTGTCGAATGGAAGTCGCTCAGCGGGCTATGGAAAGAGCTATGCTCGGCGTTTCTCTGCGGGATCGTATCCGAAATGAGGTGATCCGGCAGAGAACCAAAGTCAGCGACATAGCTCACCGGATTAGCCAGCTGAAGTGGCAGTGGGCTGGCCATATCAGCCGTAGAACCGATAACCGTTGGGGTAAACGGGTTCTAGAGTGGAGACCGCGTCTCGGTAAACGTAGTGTAGGACGCCCTCAGGCCAGGTGGAGCGATGATCTGCGCAAGATGGCTGGCAGGAGCTGGATGCGAGTAGCCGAGGATCGATCAGCGTGGCGAGCATTTGGAGAGGCCTATGTCCAGCAGTTGACTATCACAGGCTAATGATAATGATGATGATGAAGATTCTGAGAGTGTGTGAAATGGAACTAAAGACGTTCGTTCAACAATCCACTAAGTTTACCAGAAAATACGATTTGAACAAGTCGGGTATAGCCTTGTGGCTGTAAGATTGCGGCTTTTAAGAAACTGCCTCGGCATTTCTTTTACATGTACTGTATGTGAATGAGAGGGTCAGAGATATAAATAACCTGCAGTCTACCTTTGTAAGAAATCATTGATATACAGGAGAAACAATGAAGGCGATATAACACCACCTTGTGGGGCACCAGCTTTCACGGGCGTATGCCCGTACGCTTGTAATTGGCTCGTTTAAATACGGGTGTTAGAATCTCAACTTCGAACTAAGCATCGCTATGCTATGAATACCACACAGTATAATCTAGTTTTTTTTTAACGCTGTCCTGTTCGAAGGGAGAACTCCAAAGGCGTGGAGTAGGAGTGTGGTCGTCCTGTTCTTCAAAAAGGGTGACAAAAGCCTGTTGAAGAACTATCGACCCATTTCCCTTCTAAGCCACGTCTATAAGCTATTCTCAAGAGCGATCACGAACCGTCTTGCGCGAAGACTCGACGAGTTTCAACCACCGGAACAGGCTGGGTTTCGGAGCGGATACGGCACCATAGACCACATTCACACTGTGCGGCAGATTATACAGAAGACCGAAGAGTATAATCAACCCCTGTGTCTTCAACCCATTCGTGGACTATGAGAAGGCCTTCGACTCGGTTGAAATCTGGTCTGTTTTGGAGTCCCTGCAGCGTTGCCAAGTGGATTGGCGATATATCCAAGTGATGAGATGTCTGTACGAAGCAGCCACCATGTCCGTCCAAGTACAAAATCAGCAGACAAATCCTATACCATTGCATCGAGGAGTGAGACAAGGGGACGTCATCTCCCCGAAATTGTTCACAAATGCAATGGAGGATATGTTTAAGACGCTGAACTGGAAAGGACGTGGCATCAACATAAATGGCGAATACATCTCTTTTTTTTTTTATATGGACTCTATCCCGCGCCTGTTTGCGGCGCGGTGATTCTGCCAATGTCAAGTGATTTTATGGGAGATTCTCCTTGCGTTAAAACATTGGTGTTAAGATGTTTTAACGCTTCATGGAAACACTGGAGGATACTCTCAAGGTCACGGGGGAATGGACGCCATTGCGGTAAGAGCGTCTCATCTACCGATGAGACACACTACACGCAATACCCGTCCATTCAGTCAATTTGTTTCAATTTTATTATTTATGACACTTCGTTACACTTTACTGAATGAAAATCACACCACTTTTCAACACCAAACTGCACTAGATCACAAATAAAAAGATTTAAAACTAAAAGACGCGTGGACCCATCGTCTCTCACTTGCGATTTGCAGATGACATCGTCATAATGGCGGAGACGCTGCAGGACCTACAACAGATGCTGAATGACCTGGCTGATTCTTCTTTACGCATCGGCCTACGAATGAACTTGGACAAAACCAAGGTCATGTTCAATGAACATGTTCTACCGGAACCGATTGCGATTCACGGCGCCGTCCTCGAAGTTGTTCAAAAATATGTGTACCTTGGGCAGTCATTGCAGTTGGGTCGAAACAACTTTGAGGACGAGGTAAATAGAAGAATTCAGTTGGGTTGGGCAGCGTTTGGAAAACTACGTCGAGTCTTCTCATCGCCGATTCCACAATGCCTAAAGACGAAAGTCTTCAATCAGTGCGTCCTACCCATCATGACATACGGAGCCGAAACGTGGACACTTACGGCACGGCTAGTCCACAAGTTTAAAGTCGCTCAGCGGGCTATGGAAAGAGCTATGCTCGGCGTCTCTCTGCGGGATCGCATCCGAAATGATGTGATTCGGCAGAGAACCAAAGTCACCGACATAGCTCGCCGGATTAGCCAGCTGAATTGGCAGTGGGCTGGCCATATCAGCTGTGGTTCTAGAGTGGAGACCGCGTCTCGGTAAACGTAGTGTAGGACGCCCTCAGGCCAGGTGGAGCGATGATCTGCGCAAGATGGCTGGCAGGAGCTGGATGCGAGTGGCCGAGGATCGATCAGCGTGGCGAGCATATGGAGAGGCCTATGTCCAGCAGTGGACTGTCACAGGCTGATGATGATGATGATGATGATGATGATAATCTAGTTTTTCATTAATAAATACGGTAATTTTGTTTCAGATTCGTCGAGAAATCCGGAATATGTGTGGACCCAACAAATTGCACAATAGACGCTACACTCAAGAAATATCTGTCAAGAATATCAGTGCATTGATGACTAGCTATTAAAATTTTATAAGTATTTAAAAAAACCTGTTATTACACTGGGCAAACATAAGTAATGCAAGATTGCAAGTGTTTTATTATTATAATAATATAAATTATTTAAAATCAATTATAATTTATTTAAACGACCTCAATTAAAGTTTATTTCATTTTGTACACTGTGAATTCGGCGCTTTAGTTTTATCTTTGTAGCAACCATGCTAATACAAGTATACGATTTTTAATTGAATAAGGGCGCTTACAATACCCTGACTCTTATCGTCTTATGTAATCTTACTAATCTTACTAATATTATATGTAAATGCGAAAGTCTGGATGTTAAGATGTTTGGATGTTTGTTACTCAATCACGCCTAAACGGCTGAACGGATTTAGATGAAATTTGGCACACGTATAGTTTATAACCCGGAATAGGACATAGGCTATAAAATTCCTACGGGAAACGTCTCATTCCTGCGGGAATAACAATTTTGAAACTACTGAACCGATTTGAATAATTCTTTCACTGTTGGAAAGCTACACTATCCCCGGTGAACATAGGGTTTTTTGATCCCGGAAATGTGGGGGGAAGGGGGGATATTTGTAGAAAGAGATTAAGCGCGGGTGAAACCGCGGGCGGAAGGCTAGTCGTATCATAAAAGTTTGTCTTACCAGTGTGTATAAGCTTGTGTGTTTGCCAGGAGTACCGCGCGCTGAAGCTCTTCCCACAAACATCGCAGACGTACGGCTTCGCACCTGAAAGAGAGGAAAAACATTAATCAATCATTTCCTCCTTTCCGAGTTTCCGCTACGGCGGCCAATTACAATCAACCAATAACTCAGTATAGATTATAGTGTTGCAGATAATGCGTAAGCACAGGTGCACTCCTTATTCCCTCTCTCTCATAACATGGTGGGACAGCAGTCTGACACGACCGAAGGGAGGTGTTTTACACCCTCCCAGATTATGAATAAGTAATTTCCGAACAGAAAAACCCAAATAACAATTGGTTTGGTCCCAGGATTTGATCGACTTAGGTCCAAAACCTGTAATAGGCCGCAGTGGCCGCTTACCATCAGGGCCACGTGTCTGCCTGCCAAATATGCTCAAGGTCTAGTTTTTAAACTCCATATAACGTAACATGATTAGAATGACAACTGTCAAAGTGTTGTGGCTCTCTCGCTCGCTCTCAATAAACCTCTATCGATGTGTCTCATCTCTAAGATTTTATTTTTTTTGTAGAGTGAGGCACATCGATAGAGGTTTATTGAGAGCGAGCGAGAGAGCCACAACACTTTGACAGCTGTCATTCTAATCATGTTACGTTTTAAGGAGTATAGTTCGTAACGCAACCTCCAGGTAGATTACAAGCTGATCACTCACCGGTATGCACTCGCTCGTGGCTCGTCAGGCCAGACCGGTAGAGAAAGCCTTTGCCGCAAAAGTCGCACACGTGCTTGGTGGGTGGGCCACCGTGGACCCTCTTCGTGTGTCGCGCGAGGTACTTCTTCGTCTTGCCTTCAACCAATCAACAATATTAAAGGCCTAGGTTTACGGAGCATCGCTTTATACTGCTGCGAGACATGGACAATGACACAAAGGGATAGAGAGAGGTTGGAGGCGTTTGAGATGTGGTGTTGGAGAAGGATAATGGGAATAAGCTGGATGCAGAAAATAACAAACGAGGAGGTATTGGGAATGGTTAAGGAAAAAAGATGCCTAATGGAAACAATCGAAAATAGGAGAGGGAAAATGATGGGACATCTTATACGCCATGACCGTTACATCAAAACTATATTAGAAGGGAAAATAGAAGGAAGAAGGGGAAGAGAAAGACCAAGAAGAAACTACATTCAACAGCTACAGGAAAAAGTTAATGTTAAAACATATAGGGAACTTAAGGTGCTGGCAGAGTCCAGAGAAGAGTGGAAGTTGCTCCACCGACAAGAGCGATGCTCTTAAATTAGATTAGATTAGGGTTACGGAGGTCAGATGGCAATCGCTCCATTGTAGATGGCGCCACTGCCACGCAAAACATAAGCTCTGTGTTCTTTATTAAATTAATAGTATAAAAGTTTGTTTTTAGTTGATAAAATAGTTAAATTAAGTATTATAAGTGTTGACTATTGTGTGGAAATGTTATCTAATTATAATGTTACAAATACTGTATAAAAACAAAGGTGAAAAATGCTGCGAAAAAAATGACTTAATAAGCCTCAAAGACAAAACACTAAGTGCCAATAAAGTGATCAAAAGTGAATAAAAAGGATTATGTGCAAAGATTTTAAAACATTTTATATTCTAAGTGATAATTTTAACTGTATACAGTGAATGACTCTGGTTTTAGTAAACGCGCATACCTAAGACATTAGTCATACTTAACCGTCTTTAAGATTTAAATCCAAAAACACCGAAACAGATGCCAAATTTCGCCTCAACATTCAAGTACTCCGTGGTGTCATGGTTACGCCGCTCAGTATATTGCAGCTAAAACCGCTTCGCCCGCCGGATCGAATCTCACGAGGATAGGCCAAAAATTTTTGTGAACAAATTTATATGGAGTGCCAATTATTGTCTTTGGCTTAATTCTGGGTTTGAATCCTGACATAAATATTGACAAGAAAAATTTAATTTAATTATAAATAAATCTGCTAATATGGACGAAAACATTGACGAAAACGTAACTCATCGCAAACCTTACAGAACGAGCTCTCTAAATGATTTGTGTAATAGTAGTGAGGAGCACTCGGCTTTATTTGACACAACAATGATGAGTCTTCCAGATCATACACATAACAACAGCCAATTACTTGCCGACTTGCAAGAACAGATCAAATCTTTAACTACGGAGTTGATGAGTGCCCATCAAGAAATAGAAAACTTGAATAGCGAAAACTTTCGTTTAAAAGCAGACCTCCAAAAATCATTCACAGTAATTGACACATATAAGAAAGTTAATTTACCTGTTGACCGAAAGAGTATGACTCCACTGTCTGGCCGAAGAAAGAAAACTCGACGCAACATAAATTTTACGACCCCAACCCTAAGCACACAACCAATAAATGACAAAAACCAGCAGGAACCAACTAGTACAGGCAACATACAGCGAGGAAAAGATGATAATGAATGTAACTGTACCAATATTGGTGAAAAACTCCCGCTACAATCTCCAACTTTATCTGCGAAGGAGCTGCCAGATGAAATTCCATCACCTGTACGTGTTAAAACTATATTAAACAATCAGGAACAAGCTCCTTCAGTTATGTTGCAGCCTGGTAATACTTCACCATTGGAAAACCAAAAAAAGAAAGTCCTAATTCTAGCAGACGAACAGGGCCGTGGCATGCAGCTTGTTCTCCAAAAGCTGATCGGAGAAACTTTTAAAGTCATATGCTACTGGAAACCGGGAGCAACGCTTCATGACGTCATTTCTTCATCGTTGCCAGAGGTTCAAGAGATGGACTCTAATGATTTCCTTGTCATCCTAGGTGGTATAAACGATAAACTTCCGTATAATTTGTTGTTCGCATTAAGACATTTTTTGTGTAACATAATTAATACAAATGTTATTATTTCAGAAGTGCCATATAATAGATTCCTAAACGAGAAAAAAATTAATTATGAATTGAGATTTATTTGCGCTCAAACCAAAAATGTTAGCTTTGTAGATATGAATTATAGTAGATTTTTACCCCGGCGTGTTTCTTTTGCTCTCTACAGATCTCGATTATTACTAAAGGAAATTCTGAGGATTGACTACAATGCAAGATACCAATCCTATTGTAACGCAAAAATAGAGAACCAGGAACACGATAACATACCTATCTTATTAAATAAAAGTACCCAAACTGACGACATATCTTTTGATAATAACATAATATCTCCGCATAAGTCAGATGATGATGATAATAACATAATATCTCCGCATAAGTCAGATGATGATGATAATAACATAATATCTCCACATAAGTCAGATGATTTTTTTCGTGTACAAAAAGATTAACATATTGCACCAAAACATTAACGGATTAGTATCTAAGTCTGATTTGCTTACATTGTCGATTGATTCACTTGAGGATCTAGGAGTTTTATGTATAACGGAACACAATATGACAAACGATGACAAAAAAATATTAAATATACCAAATTACGCATGCGGCTCCCTCTTTTGCCGAAAAAACCGTAATGGTGGATCTTGCATATTGGTACATAAATCTCTTCGTTTTGCTCCGATAAAATATATTAATAAATACAGCACTGAAGGCATAATAGAATGTTCAGGCATTGAGCTTCTGGACCACAAGTTGATTATTATATGTATCTATAGGCCACCAAGATCTAATCAAGATTGTCTAAATCATTTCTTTTCAAAATTCAATTCTTTGTAAACTATTTTTGTTGCGGTAAGAAAAAAGTTATACTCTGTGGTGACTTTAATATTAATATCCTTAATAACAATAAAGAATCTAAAGAATTTATTCAAACCTCGCAGTGTTATAATTTAAGAATTGGTATTAACATGCCCACAAGGCCTGCAAGTGGGACATGTATAGATAATTTTTTATTTAATATCAGAGGATGTACTACCAAAATATTGGAACTCGCCTTATCGGATCACACAGCTCAGATTCTTACTTGTCCAGTTAAAACTAGCTACAAACTCAAGCACTGGTACATAAAGAAACGAGACTACAGTGATGAAAATATACAGAAATTTAAGGATTGTATAAATTCACTCAGTTTCAATTGCGTTTTCGACACCGAAGACCCAAACCTTGCCTTTGACAGATTTTATGAACTATTTTGCTTGTTTTACAATTTGTGTTTTCCATTAATTCTAATTAAAATTCATGGTAAAGCCCGACCAAAATGGATGACAAAGGGTATTAAGCAATGTTGTAAGCGCAAACGGCAACTTCTGTGGCAATACAGAAAAAACCGTACGGAACAAAACAAACGCAAATTTAAAACATTATCAACAAGGTTGAATCAAATTATTAAGCTCACACAAAAGGCCCAAAACGCTCATTATATTGAAACTGCTGCTAATAAATCGAAGGCCACATGGAGTATAATAAATGACAAAAAATTTAATACGCCTAGAGAGCAAATACAAAACATTAATGTTAATGGTAAAATTATAAATAATCCAATTCAAATAGCTAATTCTTTTAATAATTTCTTTATTGATCAAATCTCTAAATTAGATACATGTAATAAACCGACTAAGCTACCAAATAATCCTAAATCAATTTTTATGAATCCTATTATTCCCGATGACATTAATAAAATAATTATGACTCTTAAAAACACAAACAGCACCGGCTATGACGATATATCAGCAAAAATATTGAAGCTAGTTTCCCAAAAAGTATCGTATGTTCTGTGTCATGTTTTCAATTTGTGTATTCTGAATGGAATTTTTCCAAACAAATTAAAATTGTCTGTAATTAAACCCTTATTCAAAAAAAATGATAAGTGTGAAATGGGTAACTACAGGCCTATTGCACTTGTGCCAGTTATTTCAAAAGTGTTTGAAAAGTTTATCCACAATTGTATCTATAACTTCTTTGAATCAAACAACTTATTTGCCACAGAACAAATTGCTTTTAGGAAAAATAAATCGATCGATGTAGCAGTTTATAAGTTTTTGGATACTGTAATGAGAAACATCGATAATTCTAATATGGCATGTGCGTTATATATGGACCTGACCAAGGCTTTTGACCATGTGGACCACGAAATATTATTAGATAAACTATACAGCTATGGAATAAGAGGAAATGTACATGATCTGGTAAGATCTTATTTTAGCGACAGGAAACAATCAACCTGTATAACAAGAGTATGCCCAAAAACAGAACAAAATATTAGTTATACATCTGAATACAAAAACGTTACTTTTGGTGTTCCCCAGGGAAGTGTTTTAGGCCCACTATTCTTTATTATATATATCAATGATCTCCCTAAGGTAACTGATCATAAAACAATATTATTCGCAGACGATAGTACTATAGTATTCACAGGTAATGACAAAACTTTTCTTCAAGATGACATAATCAATACCTTATCCAAAATTAATAACTGGTTGACATTAAATAATTTAAAATTGAATATTGACAAAACGAACATAATGACATTTAGAAATAGGACTACAAAAATGACGAACATTGACATTAATTACTTGAATCAAAACATTAAAGAGGTAAACATCACCAGATTTTTAGGTTTAAATATTGATAGCAATTTAAATTGGAAAATGCACACCGAAATAATATGTGGCAAAATAAACCAATATTCCTACGCATTATATATGTTAGCAAAATCGGTTAATCAATCAGCTGTACTAACAGCATACCACGGGTATGTTGGACCACTTTTAAGGTACGGTATTGTGTTCTGGGGAAACTCAACAAATAAGGAGACATTATTTCGAGCGCAAAAGAAATGCATACGGGCTATATGTAAGCTCAAACCAACAGACAGTTGTAGATCATTCTTCATAAAGTTACGAGTTTTAACACTTACTTGCATTTATATTTTTGAAACTGTAAAATTTGTTAAAAACAACCTCAATTACTTTGTTAGTATGATCAGTAGACGACATAAATTAAAAATATGCATTCCGCCAAACAAACAGATGTTACTTAATCAAAGCATATTTTGCATGGCACCTAGGATATACAACCACCTACCAAAATACATACTTGAAACAGAAGATGAGCGTATGTTTAAAAACAAAACAAAAGATTTACTGCTGTCGAAGGGCTATTACTCTATAAATGAATATCTGTCTGACAATTTCTAATTTATTAATGTTAATTCCTTGTTTTGTTAAATGTATTTGATTTTATTTTGTGACTGTGAAACTTGACCTGATTTTGTTGATGTTTAATTAATGAAAAAATATAATATAATTTGCCAATGATTGTATGACCTGAGGAACTTGATTTTTTTTTTTTTATGTAATTATCTTTGCATGCCAATCGGCTAAATATGATGGCACAATGTATACCTAATTTTAAGACCAAATTTATACCCATATTCTGCAAATAAAAATTATTGATTGATTGATTGATTGATTGATTGTAATAACCAGGCTTGTCATATCTAGGATCATAGTCGAAGCGGACCCTGAGCTGCATACTGGATGCAATCGGGAATACGCTGGGATTAAGAAGAATAATATTGAAAGCCTAAAAGATATACGTATGTTTTATTGAGTCTGAGGCTTGGAACGGCAAGCTTATGTTTATTTCTTGTGTTAAACTATGACATATTAACGATAATTTGATTTCAAGAATGAAGGCCTTTGCCCTGCAGTGGGACATTAATAGGCATAATTAACGTTAATCTCGCAAAAACTCGAGAACGGCTGAACCGACTTGACTAATTTTAGTCTTGAAATATCCGTGGAAGTCCATGTAAGGTTTAAACGATGAGAAAATATGTAAAAATTGCGAGGAAAATACTAAAGTAAGCGATACGAAGTTCACCGGGTCAGCTATAAATAATATTATTTAGCTATAGTTTATTGATAGAAGTGAATATAAAAGTGAATATTTTTTTTATCCAAATTGCATTGATATACCTATTCTTTCGGTAGTCCTTTACTTGGGGGTTGTCTGGTAGAGATCGATTCAAGCGATAAGACCGCCTATATTGTTCACATTTTTGTTCTTTTTATTGTTATTTGTTTTTATTTTATTTATTTATTTAAGCTTCATTGCACAAATCAAGTACAAAAGGCGGACTTAATGCCTCATGGCATTCTCTCCCAGTCAACCTTTAGGCCAAGCAGAAAGAAACAGTGGGTAGTGCCAATTAACCTAAAACTTGAAAGAAAAAGAAATAAACGAAATAAAATATGATAAATAAATACTTATATTATATAAAATATAAAATTACAAAAAATAAAATAAGTTATATATATATATGCTTATTACATGATATTAATATATAAAATATATACATAGTACATACGGTTAACGACTGGGACAGGTGAGCGACGATGTAGAGGACTTCAGGAAAAAATATTTATGGAGTAGGAATTTAAATGCCATTCGACTCGGAGCTTGTCTAATGTTTTCGGGGAGAGCATTCCAAAGCCCAATAGCTGTTACACGAAAGGAATTTGAGACGAAACCGGAACGGTGAGAAGGAGTAGCCAAGACAGAATTGTGAGAAGAGCGGAGCTGGCGAGTATGTGTCGAACTAAGAAGACAGAACATGGACTTAAGGTAAACGGGAGCATGTGGATCGTTTAGGATGGAAAAAAGTGAAGTGAGAATTCTAACATTGCGACGAAGTGGGATAGGTAACCATTTAAGCTGAAGGCGGTAAGAGGAAATGTGATCATATTTACGGAGATTGAAAATAAACCGGATGCCACAGTTTACTAAACGATCCAATTTGTTAAGAAGGGTACTATTTAAATTGGAGGTACACACATCTGCGTAGTCTATCAAGGGTAGAATAAGTGATTGTACAAGAGTTATTTTAGTGGGGATAGGTAGAAAGTTTTTAAATCTATAGAGAGCGCGTAGAGTGGAGTTAACTTTGTGGCTGATTTCGTCAACATGCACAGACCAGCTAAGTGTATTGTCGATGTGTAGACCTAAGTCTTTGACGCTGCTACAGAAAGGAATTTGCACACCATCAAAAATAACTGTGGGAACAGCATCCAAATCTAACCTCCGCATGTGGTATTGGCTGCCCACGATTATGGCCTGACATTTATTAGGATTGACTGCCACACCAAAACGATCTGACCAATCAGCTATAGAACGCAAATCCTTGTTAAGCACTGCTATCGAGGTGTTAATATCTTCAATGCGACATTGATGGTACAGCTGGAGATCGTCAGCATACAGATGATAAGAGGAGTCTAAGGAGGCAGTAATGGAGTTTATAAATATGGAGAATAGTAGCGGGGATAAAATACCACCCTGAGGAACACCGGTGTGAAGATCACACCAGCGAGAGACGGTCTGACCAACTTTCACCGCTTGTCGTCGATTATAAAGATAAGAGGCGAACCACTGCAAAGACAGAGAGGACATGCACATGTGGGATAATAAGGATAGGAGGAGGTCGTGATCGACATTGTTGAAAGCGTTGGAGAAGTCAATGAGGACAAGCACAGTGACCATGCCCCCCTCCATACCATCTCTAATATCCTCAGTGACTTTGAGCAGTGCCGTGCTTGTGCTATGACCGGGGCGAAACCCGGACTGAAATTGAGAAAGAAGACTATTTTGAAAAACAAATTTAGAAAGTTGGGAATGTACAACTGCCTCAAGAGTTTTGGAAAGAAAAGGTAGAATAGATATAGGTCTAAAATTGTTGAGTGAAGAGGGATTCGCTAATTTAGGAAGAGGGATAACAAAAGCATTGCGCCAAATTGATGGAAAAACCCCACATTCAAGGGAGAAGTTAATTATATGGGTAATTACTGGAAGAATAACATTAAGTAGAAGAACTATCATAGTGCGACTGATCTCGTCACACCCAATGGCTTTTGATTTCAGGGAATTGATGACTTTACTGACTTGATCACAAGTGACAGTCGAGAAGGTAAAGGGGTCTAATAAGAGAGGCGGCAAAGAGGCGATCTCGGAAACAGTACGAGCTTTTGTGGAATGATCCATAGGAGAGGAAGAAGAAAAATGTATGTTTAAATCATCGGAGGAGAAAGAAGTTCCGGAAAGAGTGTTAGTTTGTTGGCATTTGCCAAGTCCTAAGCTTTTGAGGAATTTCCACATATCTGCCGAAGAAGCGTTTTGAAGATTGTCATGATAGTATCGACGTTTAGCCACTCTTATCATCTGGTTGCAACGATTTCTGGCAATCTTATATTTACCCCAGTTCTCATCAGACCGTACACGCTTATATCTGCCGAATGCACGATCCCGTCTCCTCATTGCCATGCGTACACCTATGGTCATCCATGGGGCAGGCGGCCGTTTAAGCTTGACTGAACGAAGTGGCGCATGCGCATCAAATAGAGTAAGGATAGAGCTATTCAACGCGGCAACCTTGTCATCGACAGAGGAAGCCGAGAAAACTGCTTCCCAATCATGACTTGCCGCATCTCGCAAAAGAGCATCTCTGTCAAGTTTGGTAAAATTCCGCATCATCACCCTCGTAGGTCTCCGCTTGAGTGTGTGGATATTGTATGAAGCAAAAATGAGGTCATGACGGGAAAAGAAAGGAGCAGCATACTGTCCATACTTGAGGACGTTGTCAGGTAACGACGTCAAGATTACATCAAGCCAAGTGTCGGCACAGGCAGCATTATTGTGATGAGTGGGGTTGAGATGGAGAATGGCAAGATTCAATGTATGGGCAAGAGATACCAATTTGGAGGAGCAAGATTTATTGAGGAGGTTGGTGTTAAGGTCACCCATGACAACTAAATGCGTGTAGTCATAGCATAAAGGCTGTAGGACAGATTCAAGATCAGCAATATAGTCAACACCAGGTGGGCAATACACAACACCAAGAACGGCTTTGACCCCTCCAAAGTTTATCTCGACGAAGAGGTATTCCGCAGAAGCAGAGTATAAAGATGGCGAGCTTAAAAGGACTCGGTAAGACAAACCACTACGCAAATAGATGGCAACACCTCCACCTCCTTTACCAGTTCGATCATTCCTGATAAGAATGTACCCCGGAAGGGCAACTATGGCGGAATTTAGACAAGGCTTAAGCCAACTCTCCGAGACTAAAATGGCATCAAAAAGGTTATTGGAAAAGGATTCAAGGAGATCGGAGTGGTGGGCAGGGATACTTTGCGCGTTAATATGATCTGTTTTTGTGTGCAATAAAGAATATTTATGTTATGTTATGTTAAAGTCTAGAGATACATACACCATTACAGCTCAGCCATAGCTAAGGAAAGCCGCTACGGAGTTGCGCCTGCGCCCCGAGGGTAAATAATAAAGAATATGTACCTTTGTACGAGCACTGGCGGCAGGGGTACGGTGATTCAGCGTTGTGAATCTGAACGTGGTTGTGGAAACCTGTTTTGTCGGAGAACACCTGAAAAAATAACACTTATATTTACAATCTATTCGGTGTAATGGTTGGATGTCTGCTAATAAACCAAGTCACAGGTAAGGTCCCAGCATGGTACAGATCGTTCACGATAAGAAGTCCTCTAGCCGCTATATTGGTACTACTGTTTTTCAATACTTTCAATCTGTTTTTTGACAGATTTACAAAGCGTAGGCAATGCTGCCAATATAACGGCTAGGGGACTTCTTATCGTGAACGTAATATACGCTGTGTAAATAGTGTAAAGATAGATTATTTTTATTTTCATTATTAAGTCTTAGGGCTTTTTCAGAGTCCGACTGGCTAGCTACCACCCCCACAGGTGAAATCTGCCGCCATAACAGCTCTGGCTGTGTTCGGGCAGTATTAATGTGGGAGCCAGTACACTTGAAATCAGAGGCTCGAAGATCAGATGAGCCTACAGTCTGGCAGCACATTAAGTGACGCTTCCCTCAATGGAATAGGCCGCAGAGGCCGCTTACCATCAGGTGGGCTGCGTTTCTGTCTGCCAACTGACCCAGTATAAAAAAAATAATAAGTCTCTGTATCAACAGTACTCTGCTTAATTACTGAAAGGCTTATTATTAACTAGGCTTCCGCCCGCGGTTTCACCGCGTGTATTCTCTTTTTTCAAATATCCCCCTTCCCCCCACATTTCCAGGATCAAAAGTACCCTATGTTCACCGGGGATAGTGTAGCTTTCCAACAGTGAAAGAATTATTCAAATCGGTTCATTAGTTTCGGAGCCTATTCAATTCAAACAAACAAACAAACAAACAATCAAATCTTTCCTCTTTATAATATTAGTATAGATGTCCTATTCCGGGTTATAAACTATACGTGTGCCAAATTTCATCTAAATCCGTTCAGCCGTTTAGGCGTGATTGAGGAACAAACATCCAAACATCCAAACTTTCGCATTTATTATATTAGTAGGATGAATATGTTGATTTAGATTTGAGAAACATACCTTTCCACACACATGGCATTTCAGCTCGGCAAAGTGAGTCTTAACTCTCTTCCCTCTAGTCTTCCTTTTCAGGTTTTCTCTCAATATCTCATGAGAGGGAAGATCCTCCTCCATTCCCTCTTCTTCGTCAACCTAGAAAGGTAAAAGATTATCTTCTTGTTCAGCCTTAATTGTGCTTGCTAACCTCAGGTTTTTTATTTGGTCCGAGTCGCTAGTCTGGTTCGTAGTCGACTAAACTGTATATTTGTGAATTGGTTTTTGGAGGTCAATAAATTTTTTTTAAAGTACTTAATGAAAGTATCATTAATGACTATAAAAAATTTCGTTGATAATGTTTAGAGGCCAATATATTATTACAACTGTTAACTGTGTTTTAAACTTTTTCTTATTTGAATTATAATTGGTATTAGTATTACCTATGTGTTAAAATCAGATAAACTCGCCACTGTAGGCTAACCTATTAGATGAATTCATAAATTAATAGCCTACCCTCACATGAAAATTGTATTTCTGATTCACAGCAATTACGCAATGATGAAATGCAATGGAGTTATCTAACGCCCTAAATAAGCCAAACAAAAATGACTACACCCGAAGAAGAATATTAAACGAAGTACGAATTGAAGAATCCATGATGAAATTATGGGCTTAAGCAAGGTGACAAAAGAATAAAATGGGTCCCAAGAAAAAAATATTTTTTATGAAGTAAAATAAATCTTACCCTCTCTACAGTAACACTAGTCTCCATTTTAACTGATTTTCTATGAATAATCAACGATTAAATACTGAAAAATGCATTTTGGAAAATTTATAGCTTCTGACATTTGAATTTTCGTTCGAAAATAATTTATGCGGTTTATTGATTTTAGTAATTACTTTTGTCACTAGTATTTCATCACTTAATATTAAGTAGCAGTAGCATAATACGATATAACACAAAACAAAACTAGGACTGCTGCCGTGTGTGCATGGAATTAATTTTAATAATATTATGTCTATGTTTGTGTGCCTGTCTGTGCATCGATTGGGAACACGAAAGTCACGAAACTAAAACGTATTCTCTCTCAGAATAAAGACGGCCCCGCCCGGGCCCGGCTCCGGCCGGGGCGGCCGGCGGCCCCGGCCACCTTGCCATTTACAATAGTTTACAATGGCCCCACGTGTTTTAATACTTATAATAGAAGGCTTTACTACTCCAATGGCAATGTAGAGGGAGGGCTTTGATTCTTGTCAGTGGATTCTGTTGATCTGAAATCAATGACGTTCAATTTTTGTATTGAACGTCATTGTCTGAAATCCATGTTTTACAGAGGAGTTCTTTGAATATTTTTTAGAGCTAAAAGATTGTAGCAGTTGCCATAAAAAAAGTGTCAAACACATCTGTTCGTTCATAAATGTCAAACGAATGTCACTGTCACACCGACATAATCTGTCAAACGTGTCGATCACAAGGTGCGCGCTGATTCGCAAATATATTCGTATTTTATTGATTTTTATATACAATATATCTTAATTATACTAAAGAAATCGAACTATTTACTCTTTAGAGTATTACCAAACTGTTTTACATAAATAAAGCCAGTTTTATCTGGTATAACCCCCTGATATTGAACTTGAAGTGAACTTGACTGAAAAAATAATTACCTGTGGATCAATTACATGTTTTTGTGAGTGTTTTTGCTTGCGTTATTACGAGCATTCGTATTGCGTAACTGGAACTTGTTTTTCCTCGTGGTAAGTGTTTTTTGTTTATGTTATGTTAAGCTTATGTAAATTAGTAAGGTTAGAAGAACTTTGCCCTGTAATGAGGAAAATAAAGATATTTTTCATATGATGGGGCATAAAGTTAGGTGTGTTAAGGTAATAAATCTTATAGGAACAGTCTTGGCTTATTAGTGCTGTCATATAGTGACAATCTATTATGTATTGTATAGTAATAAAATACTAAATAATTTGGTAAAATAAACAGGTCTTACTGCTGTGTATTTATATCTTACAAGTCAGTTTTAAAATTATTTATCTTTATAAACAACTACTGTGCTTATTGTGTCTTGCGTACCAATGTTGTCTGTGGTCAATAAAAGTATTTTCTTTCATCCTTTCTTTCTTTAAAAAAAATTATATAAATTAATGTATCAATTAAGCCATACTGTATGTGATGATCAAGAAATAGAAATAGAAATATTTTATTTACATGAAACATGGTACATTAAATGATGTTTACAATTAAGAAAAATATGTATAGTTTCACATGTTTCGCCATACAATGACATGTAAATATTTATTAAATATAAAGAATAATTAAATAACATATTGAATTAAATTATAACAATTAAATCAAAAGAAAACCAAAGTATACCAATTAAATAAATCAAAAAGAAAATAAAAATTAAATACGGTATTCACAATAAAAATTACATTAAAAATTCATTAATATTATTAAAATTTTTGTCCAAAAGCCACGCATACAATTTCTTTCTAAACAATGGTTGATTTAAATCTTTTAGGTCTTCCGGTATTTTATTATAAATTTTAATGCATATGTTGAGACAATTCTTCATAAATAGAGTAGTTCTTGGGGCAAATCGCAAAACTAGTCTATTCGGATTTCTCGTGTTACGAGGATTAACGTCGCCAGCTCTATTAAACAGTTCAAGATTACCCTTAACAAAATTACAGGTTTCAAAAATGTAAAGGCTTGGTAATGTCAACAGCTTCAGTTCCTTAAATAGTGGCTTGCATGTCTGGTAAGGTGGTATGCCGTATATTGCTCGTAAACATTTTTTCTGGGTTATAAATGCTCTATTGACATTGGTGCTATTTCCCCAAAAGATTAACCCGTAACGTAAAGCAGACGCAACATAGGCATGATATGCCGCAAGGACTGTACTACGGTCAGTCACGTGTCGAAGTCTCTTTAGCATGAACACAAACCGATTTATCTTGTCACATACTTTATCTACTTGCGATACTTGCTCAATGTATGTGATGTTGTCTAAAACTCAATTATTTCTTCATAAATATATATAATATTGTTTCAGAAACATGTCATAACAGCCACAATCGCAGAATGCTGACCTCAACACTGCGGCAATGCCGCAACGTACAGATTAAGTCTTTGCTGCACAACGTAACGTTAACCACGAATTCTGCTCGAACACTCGTCATCCCACTGCGCTTGCACACCTGCCTCTGTAGGTATAGACAGGACTTCTTCAAGAATGCACGGATGCACTCGACGCAAAGTGACCAGCATAGACAAAAGGTATATTGGAGATTCTCTTACGTCTTCTTCCATGCATATTATTCAAAGTCAAAGTATTTATTTTGCAATTTGATTTACCAAGAAATGCTTTTGCACGTCATAAACTTTTTTTCCTACCAGCACTTCGACGTGAATAAATGGCCTGCTGTTGAGAAGAAGTGCCGCAAGAAACTCAACAGTTACATATATTCAGATTTAGTTGTGTTTTGCACCATTATTGAGTTGAACTTGAACTTGAAATCAAAGACTCGTAGCCTGAAAAGGTAGAATCAGGTGGAACTGTACCTAACAATAAGATCTGTTAATGTCACCTTTTTTCATGTACAATAAATACTTCATGTAGATCAGAGAAACCTACAATGTGTCAGCACAATGGCGAATACTACACACTCGATATTTTATCGTGATATTTGGATCGAAATCCAGAAATCCACATATCGTGATACGTAATACGCTATACTAGACACTCGATAAATATCGTGATCCTGGATTTCGATCCAAATATCACGATAAATATCGAGCGTGTAGCATTCGCCATTGATCAACTCTTCCGGGCTAGGAGTTCCTCAATGAAATAGGCCGTAGTGGTCACTTACCTAATGACGATAGATGCCCAAGCACAACGACAAACTCATGATTGACAAAGTTGCTCATGTTCTAGAGACGGAACGCAGATAGGATGAGAAAAAAAAATAACCCCACTCCCCTATGTAAGAAAAAATAAGACGTCGTTAGTCAATCCCCTTTCTCCCCTAAATTGTGGTATAATAATTTTGTAATAAATTCTAAAGGCATTTTAATTTTCAGGTGGTCATAGAGACGACAGAGCCGAAAATAGTCATAGAGAATGAAAAAGTGTTGCCAGACGCGAAAATATTAGATGAAAAGACATTACAGGATCTGTGGAAGCAGAAAGTATTACCATATGTGCACTTGGCCAGATGGGATAGGCCTATAGGTATGACAACATTTTTTATGCAGATTTTCTTATGATCTCTAGATACTGGGTTAAGTACTTGGGTCAGGCAAAATTAGTTCAAACGCAGCTCGGGTTCGTGATCACCAATCCGAATGGAGAATGTTCACTAGTTTAGATTTTTAACCGACTTCAAAAAAGGAGGAGGTTCTATGTTCGACTGTATGTATTTTTTTTTTTTTTTTTTTTTTATGTATGTCCGTCGATTTCTCCGTCAATTGTGGACCGATTTAAATAATTCTTTTTTTATTTGAAAGTGCGTAGTTCCGAGGTGGTCCCATTGTCACCATGTCAGGATCTGATGATGGGATCCCGGGAAAATCAAGGGCAAACCTCAAATTTTATAGGCGCACACTACGCGTTACTTGTTTTTTCTGAAGCCATTTAAGTTTTTGCGTCCTATAGACATCACTTTATGTTGATGAGCTGATGATGGAAGGTACAACTCCTTAACGGTTAGGAGTTAGGGGATAATTCTTTCAGTATTGTAAGAATATGTGGACCGTTATTTGTATTTCATGTACTTTTGCAGCTAAGCTGATGATGGAAGGTACAACTCCTTAACGGTTAGGAGTTAGGGGATAATTATTTCAGTGTTGTAGGAATATGTGGACCGTTAGTTGTATTTCATGTACTTTTGCAGCTAAGCTGATGATGGAAGGTACGACTATGATGATGGAAGCTAAAGGGTACGACTTCTTAATTCTTATGTCCCTCTTGCGGGCTGCATCTTTAGTTGGTCTACTGAATGGTGCTGAACACTTAATGAATACCTAATATTGTCAAATAATACAATTCTACTATTTTACTCGTATTTTCGTTATCAATATTATGAGAGAGTTTTACTCACTCCTACGTATTATTCACACTAAAAATAGAAAAATAAACAAACTTTTTTTAAAAAAAATTAAACCGACTTCAAAAAAAAAACAAAAAAAAAAACTACCTAAAAACACTGAAAAGCAAAAAATAATTTTAATAAGACATTCATCAAATGCGCTTATTGTCTAAGCCTATTAATAACATTAAATTGTATTTACGTGCTAGGTAGGTACCTACTAATCTGTTTGAAGTCGGTGCCAAGCCAAAGGTAATGAAAAATGATACTTACCTAATAATTTATGTATTATACAGGGTTACAAATAATCCGCGGACGTAGGTACGTAGTCTGGGTACCTACTATTTGGCTTGGCACCGACTTCAAACAGATTAGTAGGTACCTACCTAGCACGTAAATACAATTTAATGTTATTAATAGGCTTAGACAATAAGCGCATTTGATGAATGTCTTATTAAAATTATTTTTTGCTTTTCAGTGTTTTTAGGTAGTTTTTTTTTTTGTTTTTTTTTTGATTAACTTTTCTTAAAGTCCATATGAAATAAAAAAAGTGTGTATAAAAATTATTTCGATATGTCACTTAGTTCCCGAGATATTGAATTTTAAACGGCGCGAGTGTCGGCCGGCCGGAGCTCGTTGCGGTGACGTCACAGTACATACACTCACGCAGTACGTTGCGCGCTCCGGTATGGTCATTTCGTAGTGAACCGTACCGGAGCGCGCAACGTACTATGACCTGTGACGTCATCGTACTGCAGCGCCAGCATGGCCGACGCGCGGCGAACGGGATTTTTAAATCTAAACTAATTGATATTTTTGCATGAAACAAAAAATAATATGTTTATATTCACATAGGCTTTACTGTGACAAAGTTACAAGCTATTTCGCATACCTAGTAACATTCTCCATTGGGCAAGTGTGGTGATGAAGCCAGTACCTTGTGATGATGATTTGATTTCAAATTTTCAATGATGGAGGCTTTTGCCTTACATTGGGACATTACAAAGGCTTGATAATCCCGTCATATTCTGGTGGCATGGTAAGTAGTAGGTGACAAATTATTAGCCATGTTAGCTCCCTAAATATTTTCTATTTAGTCAGTTTATCAGTCTGATAGTAAGTGGCCATATGGCCTATTCCTTCCATTAAGAGACACTTCATCAGGAAGTACCGCTCAATGTGTTGCCACACTGGTGGCTCCTCTGATCTTTGAGCCTGACAGTGACCTCCTACATTAAATAGAATACAGCTGCAGACCGACAAACTTATCTGTTCCGGTGGCCAAAATTGGAACTACGTGAAATGCAATGCAAAAACGATATTAAATGACAGTTCTAAATAGACAGTAGCGACGCCGCCACCGGAACAGATAAGTTTGTCAGTCTCTAAATCGAAACTGTTGACATAGGACCTATGTCAACAGGCAATCGGTGTTAAGAGACATACTATAAAAAAAAAACTTGTAATGTAACTTACACTCTGTTCCACATAAGAAGTCCTCTAGCCGCTATATTGGTACTACTGTTTTTCAATACTTTTTTGGCGACCACTTTGGAGGCTGCTTTAGAGGCTTGTTGTTAAGTAAACACGGTCAGAGCAGTGAATAATGAATAATTTATTTACGCTCCGGGGTCTTCGTCTTGTGCGGCCAAAAAGCGCTAAATATATACAAAAATAAAATCCTAAACTAGCGACGTCTAAAGCTAGCAACATTTAATATGTTGCGTCTCTGTCTCGCAAGACGCAAAGTTGATGATTCGCGCCGCGCATGCGCGCGGGCGTTCGGCAGACTTCGGCGCGCTCTCGCGCCTCGTCGCGATGACCGTTGGATTGGAGGGGCGCGAGGTAACAAAACCACCTCGCGGCGCGGGACGCGTCCATTCGGCGGCGGCGATCGGAACAAGCGGACGTGGCTGGAGCGGCGACTCGGCGAGTGCAAAGTGCATCGACGTGTGCACTTGTGAAAAACTGCAGCGCGTTGACACGATGATGTGTTGACGTGCTGTCGGCGTCGCGCGCGCTGCTTGCGTTGACGCGCTATCGCGTTGTCGCGCTGGCTGCGTAGACGCGAAGATCGTGATGTGAAGTGAAGATTCGTGTTGCTATGTGAAGATTGCGACACGCTGTTGTGAAGAAGTGCGGCGATATCAAAACAGTCCTTTTAAGGGCTATAAACAGCTCTTTTCAGAGCTTGCTAGCCGTGTGCTAGCTAATCCTGTTTCTTATGACGAATCTTGTTTCTTATTGACATAAAAAGTCTAACCAGCTCTTTTCAGAGCTAACTACTAGCCATAGCGCTAGTATTCTTGTTTCTTACGACAAGTTAAAAGTCACAGTGTAGTGAAGCGTAGACCGTAGTGCGTAGTTGTAGTTAACTCGTAGTGTCGGCTGTAGTGCGTAGTGTAGTTGCCACACTTTCAATCTGTTTTTTGACAGATTTACAAAGCGTAGGCAATGCTGCCAATATAGCGGCTAAAGGACAACTTATGTGGAACAGAGTGTACTTATGAAAACATGTAACTCTTACTCAGAATAAAGGCTATATTATTAAATCGAAACTGCTGCTTAGCCTCTGTTTCACACAGACATTTCATAAAAAACCTACACTATATCTTTTAAGTTAAATCAAACATAACAATAGATAAAGACCTTGTCTTAAATCTTGAACTATGTAACGTTATGTGATGTCACCTTGTGATAATTTGAATATTTACCTACTTTGCGTATGAACAATAACTGATTTTTGTTTTTTCTAGTCTTCCGCACGTGTTTGTGACGTCATCCCGCATGAATGTGTTACCTATTTCTCCTAGGGAAAAAAACACAGAAAAAAATTCCATCCCTTAGCTTAGGCGCCACCCTGACTTGAGGCCTCTCAAGTCGGAGTATAGACCGACAAACTTATCTGTCCCGGTGGCGGCGTCGCTACTGTCTATTTAGAACTGTCATTAAATATCGTTTTTGCATTGCATTTTACGTAGTTCCAATTTTGGCCACCGAAACAGATAAGTTTGTCGGTCTCTACCCGGGGATGGGCTGGTCAATAGCCACAACGCTGGCACCGGTTCGTCCCAATAAGGTGTGGTGGTGAAACCGGGGGAGTTTAGTGGGTAGTGGACGCTTTAGTCTCGAGTCCCACACACGGCCGCAGGTCTAGCTAGCCTGCTGTTATGGTGCATAAACGCATTCTCCTCTGAAAAAAAGGGTAAAAAAATTCCTATGTCGATATCCACCTTCTAAACTATCCCGATACCAAAAACCACGTGGATCTGTTGCTTCGTTCTTTTTTCTGTTACTGTACTGTATGTACTGAGCATATAAAAAAGTCTTATGTCTGTACCAAACATTAATCAAGTATTCAATGAGAACATCATCAATGTAGGAGTCAGTGAAGTAATATTTTAGGATACTCAAAAACTACAGTATTAAAGTGGGAGCCCGTACACTTGCAATCAAATAGCTCGAAGATCATATGAGCCTACAGTCTGGCAGCACATTGAGCGACGCTTCCTGGTGAAGTGTCCCTCAATGGAATAGGCCACAGTGGCCGCTTACCATCAGGTGGGCTGCGTGCCTGTCTGCCAACTGAATTAGTATAAAAAAAACTATAAAGCTTACGGAGTTTGACTTAAAGCACATTTAGCATTATTCATTTATGTATAAAGTATTGGGTTGTTTGAAACACAATAAGGCTTTGACGTAAATGTTCATTGCGTTACTTTTTCGGTGTTTTAAGGTGTATACCTCCTCTACTGGCCGTGCACCTGGTCGATAGCCCTAGGGACTCTACCAGGTGTCCCCCTAGAGGCGAGCCTACAAATGGCTGGCCTGTTCCTGGTCGGGGCAGGCCTGATGCGGGGAGCTGGGTGTACGATTAACGACCTGTGGGATAAAGATGTGGATAGACAGGTGAGATGTTTTTTTTAATCCAAATCAAAATATTTTTTTTTTATATATATGGACTCTATCCCGCGCCTGTTTGTGGCGCGGTGATTCTGCCAATGTCAAGTGCTTATTGGGAGTTTCTCCTTGCGTTAAAACATTGGTGTTAAGATGTTTTAACGCTTCATGGAAACACTGGAGGATACTCTCAAGGTCACGGGGGAATGGACGCCATTGCGGTAAGAGCGTCTCATCTACCGATGAGACACACTACACGCAATACCCGTCCATTCAGTCAATTTGTTTCAATTTTCTTATTTATGACACTTCGTTACACTTTACTGAATGAAAATCACACCACTTTTCAACACCAAACTGCACTAGATCACAAATAAAAAGATTTAAAACTAAAAGACGCGTGGACCCATCGCCTACCCTCCAGTGAATCAATCAAAATATTAAAATGCCAAGAAATTTTGACAAAATCAAAAGTAGGGATAACAGATCAACACGAAGCGGCCTTATTAAGATACCAACCAACCGATTTAGCCAATTGCCGTTCACTGCTGAACGTAGGCTTTCCCTAAAGAGCGTCAACCATTGTAGTCTTGTATAGCTTGCATTTAACCCACCTTTTCAAGTTGTTTGACCACCGTACCGCATGGCGTTCACCACTGCTGAACGCAGTGTTAACTAAGTGACAACTCCTCCAGCGTCCTATGAAATACGATGATCTATTGTACGACGAGCCATTTGGTGTAATGGTCGAGAAGTCGGCTATTACACCAGAGGTCGCGGGTTCGATCCCCGCACGGTACAAACATTTGTGTGCATTAGTGTTGCCCAAATGCAAGAACAAGACGAGACTTAGCCAGTCTTGGTCTTGGTCTTGCGCCAATACACCTGGTCTTGGTCTTGGTCTTGGTCTTGCGCCAATACACCTGGTCTTGGTCTTGGTCTTGGTCTTGCGCTCCCAGTCTTGGTCTTGGTCTTGGTCTTGCAGCAAGAGTCTTGCAAGTCTTGCAATTACCTATTAGTCTATTACTATTTATTAAAGTTTACTTTAAATCTTAGAAAAACGTATTAGAATTGGAACATTGTGAGCTTGAATTAACATAGCCATAGTAAAGATCAAGCAGATTAATAAATAACTGAAGATTTGACAAGAAATTCGAAAAATCAACTGACCTATATGTCGTTTTCCATGGAAGTAACTGTTTCTTAATAAACACGTGCGCGTGTATCATAACCATGTACTTCCGAAAAGCGGCAAATTTCTTTGAGAAGTAAGTACAAAACCTTTGATGCCGCATTATCAAAGTGCCGATGGTTAAAACATAACTATGCATGCACTCAGTTTGATTTTAATAGATATTTTTTTATTCGCTATGTTTATGGTATTAGTCGTAATGCGCATAGGTCCAGTTTTTCATATTCTTTGATACAGTTTTTTGCGTCTCATAGAATTCCTAAGCGTACCTACCTATACACCGAACTGTTACACCTAACTACTCAGTGAAATAGCGCTAAGTCCTAGCTGCAAGACGCAAGAGTCTTGCAGGCTATGTCTTGTTCTTGCTCAAGTCTTGCACGGTCAGTCTTGGTCTTGGTCTTGCTAAAAATACGCGGTCTTGTTCTTGGTCTTGGTCTTGCAAAAACGCAAGAACAAGACCAAGACTGCAAGACCAAGACTGAATTTGGGCAACACTAGTGTGCATGAACATGTCTGTTTGTATTGGTCTGGGTGTTTCTATGTATAATATGTATGTATTTACAAAAGAAAAGTATATAAGTAATGTTTATCCGTTGTCTGGCAGCCATAGCACAAGCTAATGCTTAGTTTGGGGCTAGATGGCGCTGTGTGAATAATGTCCAAGAGATATTTATTGTGGGATACGTACACTTAGCGGGTACTGTCTCTGCCTATACCATGGAAAAGATACAGCCTAAGACAGCGCCAACTAAGTGCAGAGATTGTGACGAGGAGGAAAGCGAATCATTCATGATCAGCCCCCCTAGACAAGCGGCATTTATGACGGTCGTTATAGCTCAATTTGCGATAGCGAATGTCAAGTCAAAACCATACTTTCACCACGTGACTTTTCTATGGCATCTGTCAAATCCATACAATTTAAAGTTAGCGAATTTCGCCAGCTATGAAGCGATATCTTCTTGTCTAAGCCCCCAGTCCACTGCTGGACATAGGCCTCTCCCAATGCTCGCCACTTGGGCCTTGTCCAGAAAGGCGAATTCGTCGCGAACCTATACGCGCGAACACTAAACAGGCGTTAGCGAGATACTAAGACTAAATACATTGCTTCGTCATCCAGATGACAAAAAAGCCCTCAACAAAGCCATCAAAGAGCTAAAACTGATGATGGATCAAGCGGCGGATGATGCAGTTACAAACCAAGTAGAATCATTGACAGCTACTAGTACCACTGACTACTCATTGTGGAAGGCATGTAGAAGTGCCAATCGGCCGACAATCCCGAAACCTCCACTTAGAAAGGAGGATGGTTCTTGGGCACGAAACGCGAAAGAAAAAGCAGAATTATTTGCAAGTCACTTATCCAAAATATTCACTCCCAACGAACCTTGCCCTGAAGCTGACGAGGAACACATCGAGACTGTCCTTAATGAAGAGTCAGTGCCTTCTTCGGACACTCCAATAAGACCTACTTCTCTTAAGGAAGTTATAAGGTCAATAAGAGAATTAGATAATAACAAAGCTCCGGGCTTCGATCTTATAGATAAAAAAGTATTAAGCGAGTTACCTCGTAAAGCATATAATCTTTATTGCAATGATCTTCAACAGTATTCTGAGAACAGGATATTTTCCAGAATTGTTAAAAGTATCGCAAATTATAATGATACAGAAACCAGGAAAACCGAAAAACGAGATATCTTCTTACAGACCTATAAGTCTATTGCCAATACTGTCTAAACTGTTTGAAAGAATCCTGTTGAAGCGCCTGATGCCAATCATAGCAGAGCAGTCAATCATACCTGACCACCAGTTTGGCTTTAGACGGGAACATGCTACAATAGAGCAGATTCACAGAGTGTGCCAGGTCATCAGAAACGCTATGGAAAAAAAAGAATATTGTTCTGGCGTGTTTTTGGACATACAGCAAGCCTTTGACAAAGTATGGCATAAGGGCTTGCTTTACAAAATAAAATCAAAGCTACCATACAGATTTTATGCAGTTTTGAAATCTTACTTGGCTGATAGACTTTTCCAAGTGAGAGAAGGTGAACACACATCTGCTTTCTATGAAATACTTGCGGGAGTGCCTCAGGGCTCCGTGTTTGGACCAATACTATATATTCTTTATACACACGATCTACCTCAGAGCCCTGGAGTGACAGTGGCGACATTTGCTGACGACACAGCAATTCTAGCCACTGATGCATCATGCGATAGAGCCTCACAGACCTTGCAGGAGAGCTTGCATAGAGTGGAAAAATGGTTAAAGCAATGGAGGATCGAAGCGAGTACTTCAAAATCAGTGCACATCACCTTTACTTTAAAAAGAGAAAACTGCCCGCCAGTATTTTTATGCGATCGACAACTACCACATTGTGATACGGTTAAATACCTAGGAATGCATCTTGACCGTAGGCTCACTTGGAGAAATCACATCCAGGCTAAAAGGGATCAACTTAACTTGCGGTATCGGGAACTGTATTGGTTACTTGGTAGAAATGCGAAACTATCACTCGACAACAAGCTACTGATTTACAAGACTGTCTTGAAGCCTATCTGGACATACGGCATACAACTGTGGGGGTCTGCTAGTGACTCCAATGTTTGTATAATCCAGAGAGCTGAGGACTCTATTCTTAAACAAATATCCAACTCACCATGGTTCATTCGAAACTCGGAGGTTCATTATTACTTGCAAATAAACACAGTTAAGGAAGAAGTGGGAAACTATGCTAGGAACTATAAACACAGACTGTTACAACATCGAAATCCACTCGCAGCACAGCTTGCTGCTCCTGTTCCACTGAGAAGATTAAAAAGACGTAACATTATAGAACTGGCTGATCCGGACTGAGCAGCCAATGTCCTTTGGAGTGGTTTCAGATGTGGAACGAGCTCCACAATGCCAATTTTTCCTAAAAAACATCTGCTTATAGTCCTGGGACTGATTGCATGATATCACAAAGAAAAAAAAATACATTGCTTCCACGCGAGTTTCGAAATCGCACGCAAAACGCGTGCACTACGCCAGACTCTCTTGGCCCTCTTATTTATTTATTTCATACACAAGACAAATTACAATTGATACAAATCATAAAAACAAAAATAAACATTTTGATCTGAATTGTAACTCAAAAATATGTGTATATAGAAAAGCTTAATAACATTTTACAACAGGGGCAACAACATCCCCAAAGTATTATTAATTGCAGTTTATTGATTATTGAATCGATTCCGCGTCACTGCCGATCTTATTCAGCATTGACGCTAAATCCATGAAACGCAGTATAGAGGATGTCCTTATGCTGGCCATACACCATCAAGCCTATCGTCAAATCGGCTTGAAGCGATCGATTGGATCAAACCAATTTGACCGTGTGTGGGCGTGGATTGGCTTGACAACTCGAGTCGTGTGATCCAATCGATCGCCTCAAGCCGATTTGACGATAGGCTTGATGGTGTATGGCCAGCATTACTAGATACAAGAGCCCTCTTGGATGCGTCCAGTATACGCGCGAACGTGACAGCGAGTGTGAAAGAGAGCGGCATAATTTGTTACGGATTTTTTCGACGAGCCATTTGGTGTAATGGTCGAGAAGTCGGCTATTACACCAGAGGTCGCGGGTTCGATCCCCGCACGGTACAAACATTAGTGTGCATGAACATGTCTGTTTGTATCGGTCTGGGTGTTCAATGTATAATATGTATGCATTTACAAAAAAAAAAGTATATAAGTAATGTTTATCCGTTGTCTGGCACCCATAGCACAAGCTAATGCTTAGTTTGGGGCTAGATGGCGCTGTGTGAATAATGTCCGGAGATATTTATTTATTTATTTATTTTTCACACTCGCGCATATCAAACGTTTCATGTGGGCGCAACATTCGCGCGTTTGACTCGCGAAGTAATTCGCGACAAATTCGCCTTTCTAGACAAGGCCTTAGTTTGATTATTGTGGCTACTCGTCCAGCTTCTGCCAGCGAATCATTATTAGTTCTTCCCAATGACGTTCAATTAAACAACTAGACACCCAATCTCTAAGAAAAATTTCTCAAAAAACGTCCGAGCGGCGTTGACACAGATGACATTAACACATTCGTTCAAATTAACACCTTATCTCGTGGTAGTTAGTGTTAAATGTCAATTGTATACAACTAAACGAAAACTCTGCCCAATAGTCGGGTGGGCAGACTTTTGCTTCGGATAATATTTGAGCGTGAATGGGAGTCTAGTTGTATATCACACACACACACACACACACACATATACACACACACACACACACACACACACATATACACACACACACACTAACTGCAGAAGCCCTTTTGTTGTAACTCGGATTATTCAATGTAACTGGTTTCCCAAGATACAAGCTTAGCTTAGTTTGGGTTCCCCTGGTAACACCGAGATACGTCTTTTTAAATATGTTTATTATACTGTTTTATTTTTAAGGATTTTTTGTAATTTAAATAAAAACATTTTATTTATTTTATTTATTTATATTGAACGTCATTAGTTCTTCCTCATCACAGGTGGAACGTACGAAGAACCGTCCTCTAGTGAGCGGGGTGGTGAGCGACAAGCAAGCAGTAGCGTTCCTCGGAGCGCAGCTGACTCTCGCCCTGGGGGTGCTGTTGCAGCTCAACTGCTACAGTGTGTTGCTCGGAGCCAGCAGTATGCGTGAGTAGATAATATCATCATCATCATCCCAGCGTATTCCCGATTGCATCCAGTATGGAGCTCAGGGTCCGCTTCGACTATGATCCTAGATTTGCAAGCCTGGTTATTACAATGGAGCGATTGCCATCTGACCTCCGTAACCCTACAAGGGAAACCAGACATATTGAAACATAGTCGGGACCAACGGCTTAAATAACTAGCTGACCCGGTGAACTTTTTGTATCACTTACCTCTTAACATGTATAAACCATATTAAATTAAACTCTAACGAACATCAAACGTTTGGCAGGTAAGAACAGTTTGTATGGGAAAATAAAATTGTCGTTTTTAGTATTTTCCTCGCAATTTTTCCATATTTTCTTATCTTTTAAACCTTCCTTGGACTTCCACTAATATTTTTAGACTGGTTTTGACTAAGGCTCCAACGCTCTTAGTTAAAACCACTTTTGACTGCGAACGAAAATCAGTCAAAACTGTTACCATGCCTTGTTATTTCGAGTATAACCATAGCAGCCAAGTGTTGCTATAACCAAAGCTAATGTGGCGCCTCCAGAGCAGGTTTTTTATTTATCGCGTCCTAAATCTACTACCTGGCCATGATTTCTGGAACCTGGGTTTGGAACCATTGATAAACTATCGATAATATTTAACTTTTCGCTTCGATAGTACTTCTGCAAAATTATCGAAACTCTCGATAGTGTCTAACTAATAGATATCAATAGTATCGATACTTTCGATCTTATAAAAGCAAAATACTATGGATAGCCAACTCTATTATAGCTGTAACGTGAATTTTGTAACGTTAAACTTCATAAATGTTTTTTTTTCTTTCCAGTGCTAGTCGTAACCTACCCGCTAGCAAAACGCTTCACAAACTACCCTCAAATATTCCTTGGGGCAACCTTCAACTGGGGCGCTCTTCTAGGCTACAGTTCCCTGCAGGGTACAGTGTCCCCCGCGGTCTGTGTACCCCTGTACCTCGGCGCGTTGGCGTGGACTGTGGTCTATGACACTATATATGCGCACCAGGTGAGTGATACTTTAAGTTTATGCTATGCTACAGTTCCCTGCAGGGTACAGTGTCTCCCGCCGTCTGTGTACCTCTGTACCTCGGCGCGTTGTCGTGGACTGTGGTCTATGACACTATATTATATGCGCACCAGGCAAGTGTTATTGTTTTTTTATGCTAAAACAATTAGCAGACAGCACTGAGCTCTATGATAATACGCTCAGCGTATTACGCTGGAGTGGCTATAGACATTGAAATGACAGTTATTTTTTCTGTCGATTTGAAGCGCCCCCAATAGTGTACTGGGAACTAAAATGACTTCAATTTTCTCTGTCTACGCTTCAAATGGACAGCCATTGACATTGACAATGACAGCATTATCGAAGTTTATCTGCGAAAGTCAGCACTATTATTAGTTCCAAGTACACTAACTACTGCTCTCAGCGCCAATATGGCGATTTTCAAATCGGATCAAATATTTGGTACTTATCGCCAGTTGTCTATGGAAATCAGTGGCAGACAGACACCTTATAAGTTAGTACCGGCCTATTAATTAATGTCCCACTGCAGGGCAAAGGCCTAAATCATTGAAATCAAGTTATCGCTACAATGATAGGTACTGGTTTAATCACCACGCTTGCCAAATGTTGGTTGGTGATCAAAAACCATTGTTTTTAATGATGGAGGAATTTGCCCTTCAGTGGGGCATAAATTGGCTGGCTCTTACACAGGGTTGGACTGGATAATTATCGTGATAATTATCAAGATAATTGTCGTTGATAATTATCAAGATAATTACGTTTGATAATTATCATTGATAAGTAACTGTTATTTTACAAACAAAACAAAATAATTGAAATCCAAATCCAAACGCATGTTTTTTCGTCACAATATTAAACATGCATCCAAACGAACGCCAAATGTCATTCATCTACAGGGGAATTCCCCTCTCACTGTTATTTTTTTTCGTGAACTAAAGTTTGTGCGCTGCGAAACTAAAAAAGAAAAACATTATGTATGCCTAGAAAACTTAATCCAATAGGGTCATAGTTTGACTGCATTATACCTTTAATTTATATAATTTTATTTGATATGTGAGTTGGATAATTATCAGAGAAAATAATTATCTTGATAATAGCCAACCCTGCTCTTACATTTTTTGTTAACCTATTAGGTTTTTTTTATGTTAGAAAAAGGCTAACTAGTAATTGGCTCATTTGATGGTTAGCGCTTTTTGTTCTCATGTTGTATAAATAAATATTTTAGGATAAAGAAGACGACGCGCGCATAGGTATGAAGTCCACCGCCCTCACGTTCGGTGACAACACCAGGCCAGCGCTCGCGGCCACGCTCGCTACTAGTGCAGGCCTACTGGCCTACGCCGGCCACGCGGCAGGCCTGGACCTGCCTTACTACGCTGCGCTCGCGGCCTACGTGGTCCATGCTGGGAGACAGGTTAGATGGCCTATTACTATCCATTCATAGCTGCTGGTTTAAATCCGGTTCGAAGGACCAATATAATTTTTTTAGCAATCCTGGACCTGCCTGACTACTTTGCGCTCGCGGCCTACGTGGCCCATGCTGGGAGACAGGTTAGGCCTATCACTGTATCCATTCATAACTGTTGGCGTAAATCCGGCTCGAAGGACCAATATTGTTTTTTAGCAGGCCTGGACCTGCCTTACTACGTTGCGCTCGCCGCCTATGTGGCCCATGCGGGAGATAGGATAGATGGTCTTTTTCTATCCATTCATAGCTGCTGGTTCAAATCCGGCTCGAAGGACCAATATTTTTTTTTATTTCACAGTGGAATGCATTGATGTCGATTGATTCGCGAACACGAAGATCTTTATTCCATTACAAAAAAGTGCCAAAATGTGACTTATACATAACGGCATTCTCTACCTGTGAAAATAAAACAGTATGTACTATCTGGTTCAAATGCTATTAGGATACGACCTTTTGGAGTTGCGTGACGCGACAGTGATGACTTACACACACACAGATAAATAATGCGTTACTATTGGTTGCTAACGTTACGGACAAGCGCAGTTGACGTCATTTTTCGCTCAATTCCAAAAGGTATTATCCTAATAGCATTTGAATTTGATAATAGTGCTAATATACAATTTCTTTTTGTTTCAGATATACACATTAGACATGGACAATCCAGAAGACTGCGCTAAAAAGTTCAAATCGAACTCTATGGTTGGTCTCATAATCTTACTAGGCATCCTAGGAGGTGGCTATAGACAATATATGGAGAATAGACAAAAGACCAGAGGCAAAGAGGACCTAAGCGTTATTAAAAGCTGTGTTTTTAGTTAGGTATCATTATTTCTCAATGCGTTGTCTCGATCAGGGTACATCTGACCTCCGTAACCCTTGACAGTATTGTATATAGTTGTATAAATGTTTAGGGGGTTATATTTATTAAAGGGGGTAGAAGTGTCCCTCAATGGAATAGGCCGCAGTGGACGCTTACCATCTGTTGGGCTGCTTGTCTGTCTGCCAACTGACCTAGTAAATAAAAAAATATTTGTTAATGGTGCATGGGTTCTAGGCGTTTACATAATCCAAGCCAATCCGAGGCGCTCGTGACGCAGCTGTGACAGTGGTTCGTTAGAGATAACGAAAGTCAAGCTACCCACGCCGCGATCGGTTAGTGGATGGGTGACCATCCTGACCACATTTAGTGACATTTATTTCGCGTCTCCGTGCTTCGAAAGGCACGTTAAGCTGGTTGGTCCCGTTACTAAAATATAGATATTAGTTGTTAAGTCTAGTCAGAGGCCATTTGGCGGCTTGATAACATCTGACATTAAGGTTGGTCACTTGCCTTACGCACCCCTCCACCAACCCGCACTAGGCCAGCATGGTGGAGTATGACCCACACTATCTCAGAGATACCTGTGTCCCAGCAGTAGGAACGTATATAGGCTGATGATGATGATGACGTAATCCAAAACCTTCGTATGTTGTTAACATACCATTTCACTTTTTTTTTTATTATAATTTTTAAAGCATATTGCCTGCTTAATGGCGATATTAATACAAATATATTAGAAAAAATTCAATTTGTCCAGGTATCAGGCGGGACTCGAACCCACGTCCCTCGCTGTCCGGGCGAGTGCACTACCAACTATGCTACCGAGACCTTAGTGGACCCGTTGAATTTCTTCTAGTATTGATTTACGCTACGGCAGCGCCCGCACTCGCCCGGACAGCGAGGGACGTGGGTTCGAGTCCCGCCTGATACCTGGACAAATTGATTTTTTTCTAATATATTTGTATTAATATCGCCATTAAGCAGGCAATATGCTTTAAAAATTATAATAAAAAAATAATGTAAAAATAATCTCTTCTCAAAGATTGGTAAATACTTGTAAAAGTATTCCATTCGGATGTTTTAAGTAGTAATTACTGCAACGTTGAAGAGATGGCGCTGCCGTAGCGTAAATCAATACTAGAAGAAATTCAACGGGTCCACTATGGTCTCGGTAGCATAGTTGGAGTGCACTCGCCCGGACAGCGAGGGACGTGGGTTCGAGTCCCGCCTGATACCTGGACAAATTGAATTTTTTCTAATATATTTGTATTACCATTTCACTTATTTTATTCTCTTGTAACGTGCTATTATAGTAAGTTAAAACCCCCTTTAATAATATTTTAACCCCCTATAATTTGCGCTGTGAATCCGCGCCATAGTAACATTTTGTTTCTGTGATAGAAACTGGCATTTTTGTGATTTTTTTTTGATATAATTAATAATTGTTACTTTTGTTACTATTTCACTTGGCATAGACATTGGGTTTTTCGGGACAATTTCTTTCAGGCGTCATCATGAATGTTGAAATGAACCAATGACAGCTGCTTATAGACCGACAAACTTATCTGTTCCGGTGGCCAAAATTGGAACTACGTGAAATGTCAGTGTTTGCAATGCAAAAACGATATAACTAAAACGACAGTAGCGACGCCGCCACCGGAACAGATAAGTTTGTCGGTCTATATGTAGTTGAACTCTTTGGCTACGTAGGGCCATTTAGCGGATATTTTAGGTTCCCTATTTTTTCGCATAAGTTTTTATGTCCTAATTTAACATGGCATACTTTTAACTATTATAGTTACGCATAATATTCTTTTGGCATAACTTTATAGGCATAATTTTTTTAGGCATACTTTCTTTAAGCATAATAATTGTTAAGCATAATCTTCCAAAGCCATAACTTTTGGAAATACTTTACCTACTGTTACACAATAATAACTTGTAGACAAATAACAATATGTCAAAAAAAAATATGCGAATCAAAATTAGGGCAAAAAACATTAGTCTAAACGATATTATGCTTAATGAAACAGTATGCGAAAGGACAATTATGACAAAATATTATTAAGACAAAAAAAAATATGCCAAACCCGTTATGCCAAATTAAATTAGGACAAAAAAAGTTATGCGAAAAAAAGGGATCCCGATATTTTATGCCGAAACACCATCATTGGGGAGGGCATGGTGTTGCCAGCAGAAAAACATTTTTTTGCTTGATATTTTGGTTTATATATTATTTGAATGCACTTTAAATCTTATTCAGACCTGTTTTCGTTCCTTAACGTATGATGAATAAGTTAAAATAACTTGAACAAGAGAATAGAAATAGGATCTCAGTACAAGAAGACGTACGCCATGTTTTTTATTAGACACACTAGGGTCTGTTTCACGAAGTACGGATAAGTTCTACATAAGTTCCAAATTAGCTATTTGTTAATTATTGGTAGGATAAACACTATTGTTGCGTTTCACGACTGTCAAATAGCGCTATTTGTCACATAAAGTCCAGCATAAGTTATGAGTCTGATGAAGTGGCAAATAGCACATTTATCTGAAACATAAGTGTATAATCTATGGAAGAGATTTGTTTGACAGATGTCAGACAAGAAGAAAACGTTGTGTTTCAATTTCAATCACTGAGCAAGTATTCACTCACTAATTTTTATACAAAAGTAAACTCTGTGAATAATAATATGATGGACATTTTTGAAACTCTTGAAAATGAGTTTGATGACTATCTTGATCGCATCACAACACCGCGCAGGAATCCTGTGTTTCAGAATAGAACTAACTTTATGGAGACATTGGACGAAACGGACTTTAGGACACGGTTCAGACTTACTAAAGAAGCCGTGATGTTTGTTTATTCAATGATCGAAGAAACAATTTCTGCCCCTACAGAAAGGTAGGTAAGTACCTAGATACATACATGCAACCCGCAATTTTTGGTTTAGCTACCTCTTGAGCCCTGCTGGATCCTAACGAATCCACTTAACAATTTCTATTGTGTCTGGTTTTCCGGGGCTAGACAAGTAGGAAGAGGAATCTATTTACCAACGAGTTCGTTATGTACCTAATCTAACCCATGCTTGTTTCAGAAATCATGCTATAATGCCGATTACTCGTCTACTGTTGACTTTGAGATATTATGCAACAGGAAGTTTTCTCACAGTAGTCGGTGATTTCTCTGGTGTCAGCAAAGCTTCTGCCAGTCGCATTGTCAGCTTGGTTTCACTGGCAATTGCACGGCTCTGTCGTGAGTTTATTAAATTTCCAACCAATACTCAAGAAATACAGCAAGAGTTTTACAACATAGCTAAATTTCCAAGACTCATTGGTGCTATTGATTGTACCCATGTTCCTATTAAATCTCCAGGTAAAAGATCAAATAACCTTATAAAAACATAATATCTTTTAAACTATGGTGGTATACCATGTAGGTAGTTTGTACTTTGTTATTTATTCGAATATTGTTTTTAGTTTTTATTATATAACTTTTTTTATTTTAGGTGGAGACAATGCAGAAGAATGGAGAGACAGAAAGTCACAGTTTTCTTTTAATGTTCAAACTGTAGTGAGTGCAAAGTTGAAGATTTTAGACATAGTGGCTAGATGGCCAGGAGCAGCACATGACCAAACAATTTTCAACAATTCATTCATAAAACAAAGACTGATAAATGGAGAATTTGGAAACCTTTTGATTGTTGGTGATAAAGGATATGAAAATACTTCATACCTACTAACTCCACTCCAAAACCCCATGACTCCAGCAGAACATCTTTATAATGAATCTCAAATACGAAGCAGAAATGTGGTGGAAAGGACATATGGTGTTTGGAAAAATCGGTTCCCCATTTTGTCCAAAAAGGTTTTGCTACATATTTCTCGTGTACAACCCGTAATAGTGGCATGTGCAGTGTTGCACAATATTGCTATTGATATGCGAGATGAACATTTTGAACTACTGCAGCAAGTAGATGAACCAGATGATGTTATCAATCAAAGCGGAATTGAAAATGTGGGAAATGCAGGGGTGCGAAGTAATCTTATTAGTGATTATTTTGCTTTATTACTATAATATTTTAATGATTACAACATTTTTGAGATAAATTAAATAAAAATTCAATGCATATATTTAACAAATTTTTATTATTAGTTAATGCAATACATCCCCGATCCCCGCTCCAGACACAAAATCTATTATTTTTGTAGTTTATTTTTTTCTATGGCCCATAATTCTCTTTTATGGTCTCTTTCTTCCTCTTCAAATGCCCATTGCTTTCTCTTATTAAGAAGCTCTTCCTCCAGAATCTTCTTTTGCAGATCTGCAATCTCTAATTTTGCATCAGCAACTTTTTCAAACGGCCTTTTCATCTTCGGAGTAGCTGAAAATAGATTGATTGGTTAGCTGTGTGGTGGCAGCAGAGAAGAGTAGTACCACCCAATATTTGCTTGTGGGAGTCGAAGAATGCAACTAAGGGCTTATCTGCGAGGTTTATATATATGATTATCTCATTCATTTTAATAGACATTATAGAATCATGATGCCAAAGGTGATATCGCTCTAATGTGTATTATAATCTGTGCGGGGCAGTGGTCCAATATATTATATTTGTAATTGAGCAATAAACCTGCTTAGGGCTAATCCAAGAGGTGGGCAGCAGCACCTCCCGTGAAGACAACATAGTCTCTACAAATACTGCAGTCACAAAACCCTATGTCCAGCAGTGGACTGTGATAGGCTGATTATAATAATAATGAAATAAATCCACTTAAATATCAACATTCTTTAATACAAAGAACTTACATAAAGCAGGATGTTTTTTGGAACGCAGAGATTTTGGCTTCCAGTTGGTCCACTTCTCAATTGCCACTTTTTTGGGTGTAGCACTACCACATTCACCTGAAATTAAACATAAAAGGTAAAGTCCTACTATATCAGCTTACCCACAACTCGGAGGCATAACAATTTGAAGTATTACTTACTTAATTTTATTTTTGGAGGTTGCTCCTCATCAGAATCTTCCTTTTGTTCACAAACATCTGCCTCAACTGAATGGATAGATTCACTATCTAAAATTATATAATTTTTTTGTGAATCTATAATTTCCATAACTTCCTGTTTTGATGAAACTTGCTGTGTAGAATCTAAAACATAAAGGGCATTCATTAAAACACAAATAAAAATACTGGTTGACTAGTCAAGGTATTACTGTACAATAATTTAAAATATATACTATAAACGAAACAAAACATCTAAATGATTTGTAACTGCTATAATTTACAAATGTATGTAATATTGTTTCATTTGTGAGAGAAAATAAAGTAATTTGTATTGTATATCTTACCAATGTGATCGGAGTCAAATTGACTTTCAAGTCCTTCGACAGACAACAATATCATGTCTTTGACTTTTTCCTCGATAGGGGTAAGAGGAGGAGCAGCACTAGGGCCTCCTCCTGTACGATAGGTTTCCGCACGTATCAAGGCAGACTTTTTTCTTGTAGCCATCTTTAGGCCTTCGTATTTTGCTTTTAAAGTTTTGGCACTGCGAAAGTTTAGCCCACTTGTGCTATTAAACAGCGCCTCCAGCGTCTTCCAGCACTGCTCTTTCTCCTGCCAGGTGACTGAGTCACTTTTTTTATTTTCCAGAACATTTTTATGTTCAGCAACAAGCGAAGTAAGAAGCTCAACTTCTTCCCGGCTGAAATTGACGCTTCTTTCACGTTTTTGCGTCGACATTTTTCAAAGTAAAACAATCAACCACTTTCGAATTACAAAAACAACATACACAAACTACTCAGAGAAAATTAATACTCGAACTCAATAACTTACGCAAATAAAATACCACTGACCAAGTAATCACTTGAAAAATACCATGTGAAAATGACAGTTCGTCAAATGACAACCCGTTTCGTTACAAGTATTAATAAATGACCACCAAAAAGTTTCTCTGTTTTTCTATAGAATTTAGCAACTATAGTTGTTCGTTACAAAAAGACAACAAAAACGGAACATACGAATTTGGTGTTGCCACCGCAATCTCCTTTATGTTTCGGATAATTATGTGCCGGATAAAATATGATTGTGAAACGCGAAGTTTCTTATTTGGAACTTTTATCTTCCAAATAATATATGTGTTGCATAGCTATTGGGTACTTTATCCATACATTGTGAAACAGACCCTAATTAGCACCAATCTAATCTAAATTAGTATTGTCCGCCAAAATTATCTGTTCCGGTGGCGGCGTCGCTATTGTCGTTTTAGTATTGCCATTAAATATCGTTTTTGCACTTTCGGAAATAAAAATAATTTTATTGTCCGTGTATTGTAAACGACACCACTGTGGTGTCGGTTACCATTTTTTACATCTGCCGACTAGTGATGTGCAATGTAATTTTGTAAACTCGATGATTGTGACAACACAGACTTTTTTTATTGTTGAATTCCATTTCTTAATATTAACGATTCACTTTGGAATAACCAAATAATTATTTGTAACAGCAACAACTGGCAACACTATCCTGTAGCAGTTTTTAAAATGTACATGTCACTTGATTCCAATTTTGGCCACCGGAACAGATAAGTTTGTCGCTCTATAATAGAGTAAAGACCGACAAACTTATCTGTTCCGGTGACGGCGTCGCTACTGTCGATTTAGAACTGTCATTAAATATCATTTTTGCATTGCATTTCACGTAGTTCCAATTTTGTCCACCAGAACAGATAAGTTTGTCGCTCTATAATAAAGTTTACTTTGATGCTAAGATATCTTTGACTACTTTGGGCTGTAAAATATTATTGGAGCAGCCCGTACCACCCTTTTGGCTGTGGACCAGCCAAAGAGAATCGGACCGAAGACATTTCTATGCTCTTGTTATTAGTCTATTAATGATTAACGGGTGAAAGTGGGCCGTTAAAAATGGCCTGTAATAATTTTGTATAAGTTCATCTTGTTTTACACTCTGGCTAAAAGAATATAATTTTACTGAACCAAATAGTATGTACAGTCAACAGCACATCACGGTATACACTTGCAGTTCGATAATAGCGCTTATGCCCCCGACATAAGAGCGGTACAAAGTCCAAAGTGTTACGTCTGACGTGCTTTTGACTGTACTCTTTTCGTGTTTCCACAGAGTGGTTTCGGATGGAAAGTAATTAGGCCGCAGTACCTACCTTCAGGTGGAATGTCTGTCTTTCATCTGTGGTATAGTATAGTACTATTATATTATTATATTCTGTGGTATAGATAAGTACCGGGCCGAGACCTCCGGGTCAATGGGCGATTTTCTGACAGCCCGTTTTGTTAGTTCTCAATAGATGGCGCCGTTCCACCTATGCAGTCACAAGGACCGAAACGTTATAAAATTTACTTCGACAGGACTTTTATTTGATAAAACAAAACGTTTTGTTTATGTCAGATGTAATTTTCATTCCCGAAAAAATTACAATTGCCGGAATTGTTGATAAAAAACACAAAGCAAGCCGTTCATTATGAAGAAGAAGAATAATGAGTAAAGATTATGGCTCCTAGATACAAAACCAGATGTAACAATAGATGTACATACTTCGTTCAACGCCATCTAGTGAAGCTTTTGGAAGTCTTTCTTTTTTTTAAATGGCCTGTCAGAAAACCTCCCATTCCTGGGTCGAGCTAACTTTGTCGGTGTTTTCGAACGCACCTGGATTGGGGTATCTTTTTGATGGTTTTTTCATACTACAGAGTACATGGTATATTTGAGTAGCTCAAAAAGTTGTAATGTTGCCACTGTGTAGACGAATGAACGAATGTGCTAGAAACCAAATATTGTGTTAAGGTAACTGAGTTACTATTGTAAATGTTGATTTAATAAATGTTGATCTTGCCAAATTTTGTTTTATTTATATCATACATACAAACCTACAGTCCGCCTTTTTCCCATAGGGCTATCCCTACGGGAAATATGATTACCTATTTAGGCATGTTTTTTTTATTATTATCTTTGTTAAGATATATAATCCTATATAATATAGGATTTTTTTTAATTTAATTTAAGTAACAATATTTCTATAAGGGTTGTTTTCAAATTAATTGTACCATAACTCACATGGCATTCACATGTAACGTCACTCACATGTTGAAATTGTTACTCACATGTAACATAAAGGTAAATTCTCACAAGATAATATTCTCCCATCGTATTAAAACTAGTGGCTGCCCGCGACTTCGTCTGCGTGGACCGTAGAGAACCATGGACAAGGGTAAAAAAAGTCATAAGTTTAGTGCCAAACATCTAAAACCGTTTAGGCGTACCTAAATTTTACGGTTTTATCCCTGTAAATGACGATTTCAAACAAACTTTCATCCCCTATTTCCAACCCTTCCATTGCTCCCCTTTTTCCTGGATTGAAATGAGACAACACGGCAGGCACTAGCTTTCAAATAAAAAAAGAATCATCGAAATTGGTCCACCCAGTAAAAAGTTATGAGGTAACAAACAGAAAAAAAAATACAGTCGAATTGAAAACCTCCTCCTTTTTTTTGAAGTTGATTCAGAACGAACATTGTGAGTAACGAAATTGTGAATAACGAACCCCAATGTGGACGAGTCTTTACCATGGTGAGACATGTAACGTTATTCACATGTAAGTAAATATTGATGTTTTACTACATCTCAGTAAACATAACATCATAACCACAAAGCCTGCAAACAATGTAATTGCCATTTTACAATCGCAACAATTAGTTCTTTCGAATACACTTATATTAATATACAACTTCACTTACCTTACATATTATAATCCTGTCGTTTTTCACAGGTTTTCGATGTTAATTTTACGACCTCATTTACATAACCTCATGTAACTCTGGCAAAGACAGTCGTTTTGTTTTTTTTTAACACCAAATGGAAGTCCGGGAATGCCAGAACCGAAAAAAACATTTAACGGTAGTATTTGCAATTTTAAAGTCCCAAATACCGTTACTCACGCATTGTTACTCACATGTTACAAAACCTTGGACACCTCTTTAAATCAATGTAAAAAAACAAACAATAAGCTGAATACGACCTCAACGCAAGTCACGGTTAGTCTGTCCTTTAATCTAAAGATCAAAGTTCATAATTTGCCTGTACGTGTATTTACGAAAGAGTTGTTCACATTTTTCTAGACAAAGGTAGCAAATGGACATCCTTATTTTGTATGAGATGAAAAAATAATAGTTTGTTTTCTTAGCTCATATTCCATAACTATTTGATTAAATAACAAAATTATAAGCTTAAGTTATAATAAGTAAACCAAGCTGCTGGAAAAATATTCATAAAACAGTTCAGAATTGAAATCTTTCTCATTATTACGCAATGAAGGTGTTGGACAAAAATTTTGACTCTAGGTACAATTATTTTGATTTTTACCCATAATCTAAACTAGTTACATATTACCATTAAAATACCTATATACAAAATAGAACTAAACATAATTATTAATAAAAAATTTGGCCGAGACTTCCATCCTCAAAAAAAAAGCATGGTTTTTTATTTTATGTTTAATACCTACGTAACATAAATAGAAGTCCACGCGGGTAAAACCGCGGGCACAAGCTAGTATTTAATATTTTTAAGAAAGGCTATGAGGACGCCTTCAACAAACTCATAACAGTAGATTCGACATTTTGGGAATCGTAAAAAAACACGATTCCGTATTCAATGTGAACATCAGATTCTATCCGTCAAGGCGTATTGGGTTTTTTTAACGAATCGTCAAAGACGTATCACGTGCTAATGAAGCCTTAGGCGGGAATCGAACACACGACCACCATGTTTATACCCGAACGGCTTAGCCACTGTTGGGTTGTTTTCAAATTAATTGTACCATAACTCACATGTAACGTCACTCACATGTAACATAAAGGTAAATTCTCACAAGATAATATTCTCCCATCGTATTAAAACAAGTGGCTGCCCGCGACTTCGTCTGCGTGGACCGTAGAGAACCATGGACAAGGGTAAAAAAAGTCATAAGTTTAGTGCCAAACATCCAAAACCGTTTAGGCGTACCTAAATTTTACGGTTTTATCCCTGTAAATGACGATTTCAAACAAACTTTCATCCCCTATTTCCACCCCTTCCATTGCTCCCCTTTTGCCGGGATTGAAATGAGACGACACGGCAGGCACTAGCTTTCAAATAAAAAAAGAATCATCGAAATTGGTCCACCCAGTAAAAAGTTATGAGGTAACAAACAGAAAAAAAAATACAGTCGAATTGAAAACCTCCTCCTTTTTTTTTGAAGTTGATTAAAAACGAACATTGTGAGTAACGAAATTGTGAATAACGAACCCCAATGTGGACGAGTCTCTACCATGTAACGTTATTCACATGTAAGTAAATATTGATGTTTTACTACATCTCAGTAAACATAACATCATAACCACAAAGCCTGCAAACAATGTAATTGCCATTTTACAATCACAACAATTAGTTCTTTCGAATACACTTATATTAATATACAACTTCACTTACCTTACATATTATAATCCTGTCGTTTTTCACAGGTTTTCGATGTTAATTTTACGACCTCATTTACATAACCTCATGTAACTCTGGCAAAGACAGGCGTTTTGTTTATTTTTTAACACCAAATGGAAGTCCGGGAATGCCAGAACCGAAAAAAACATTTCAACGGTAGTTATTGCAATTTTAAAGTCCCAAATACCGTTACTCACGCATTGTTACTCACATGTTACAAAACCTTGGACATCTCTTTAAATCAATGTAAAAAAACAAACAATAAGCTGAATACGACCTCAACGCAAGTCACGGTTAGTCTGTCCTTTAATCTAAAGATCAAAGTTCATAATTTGCCTGTACGTGTATTTACGAAAGAGTTGTTCACATTTTTCTAGACAAAGGTAGCAAATGGACATCCATATTTTGTATGAGATGAAAAAATAATAGTTTGTTTTCTTAGCTCATATTCCATAACTATTTGATGAAATAACAAAATTATAAGCTTAAGTTATAATAAGTAAACCAAGCTGCTGGAAAAATATTCATAAAACAGTTCAGAATTGAAATCTTTCTCACAATTACGCAATGAAGGTGTTGGACAAAAATTTTGACTCTAGGTACAATTATTTTGATTTTTACCCTGTTCCACGGAGGCAATCAAAGATGGGTGATAAGTGAGAAATAAGAACTAATAATAAAGTAATAAGTATATTTAGTTATTTACATCTCTATAAAGCATTTACCGATACATACTGTACCTAATAAGCCCTGCCTAAGGCTTCCTGTCCGCGGAGCGAGGCAGCAGAGCGGAGAAACAGAGAAGCATTTATTTATTTAAACTTTAATGCATAATCAAGAGTACTTAGGGCGGACCTAATGCCGAATGGCATCTCTGCCAGTCAACATTTAGGCCAAGACCTTAGTAACCAAGGCCAAGTATTAACCTATAGAATTGCACAACATCTCCGTTTAGACAGGCATTAGCAATCCTATTGGTTAATATCTCTCCGTTCCGCTGCCTCGCTCCGCTTTAGTGGACAGGCAGCCTAATTAGGACGCCCGCCATGGCGACCTCGCCAGCTTCGTAGCCAATGGAGCTCAGTGGTATCCAAGCGAATATTGAAATGTCAAAATTGCCGATTGCCGATCTGTCACCACGTGAGTTATACTCTGTTCCACATAAGTTGTCCTTTAGCCGCTATATTGGCAGCATTGCCTACTCTTTGTAAATCTGTCAAAAAACAGATTGAAAGTATTGAAAAACAGTAGTACCAATATAGCGGCTAGAGGACTTCTTATGTGGAACAGAGTGTACAGTCTGTTCACCATTAGTTGTCCCCTAGCCGCTATATTGGTACTATTGTTGGTCAAAACTGTCAATCTGTCGTTGTCAGATTAACAAAGAAAGCTTATAGCTCTCTGTTTGTTTATTCATATTAATAAAATATGTAAATTATCCCAAAAGTATTCAAAAGCAGTGCAGATCTTGTGTTGAAGGTGAATATTGCGAAAAAGAAAAACCGTAGGAAATGCTGCCAATATAACGGCTAGGGGACAACTTATCGTGAACGGACTGTAGGGGCCGTAATGTTTTTTGACGTGACAACGTCTTATAAATTGGTTTGCCGGGTGACACTTCAAGAAACTGCGTTACGCTCCGCTCACGTTATGCGCTCACAATGAGAGCGAGTGAGAGGCACGCGTCCCTTCCACTCGGGCATGGTTAGCCCGCCTAAGAGCGAGAGAGACAGACATAAAAAGTCGTTGTTACGTAAAACTTTCGCCCGTATACCGACTTTACAGGCAACCAATTTTTTTTAAATTAATCACGTAATGGTTTTTTTTTTGCCATTTTTAGTATCTACAAAAAATCTTATTTGTTTTCAATACAAACAAACAAACAATCAAATCTATCCTTTTTATAATATAAGTATAGATAGTTTAGATAACTGACTGGATACGGTAGCCGGCCACGTCGCCAGGCGTCCTAATGAAACAGGGCTTTATATCTGTACGTACTATCTGGTTCAAATGCCAATAGGATAGGACATTTTGGAGTTGCGATACGAGACAGTGATGACTTACACACAGATATTATGCGTTGCTATTGGTTGCAGATAAACGTTGCTATTGGTAACGTTACGGACAAGCGCAGTTGACGTCATTTTTCGCTCCATTCCAAAAGGTATTATCCTAATAGCATTTGAACCGGATTATACAGTCCATAGCACAATTTTAATCATCATTGAAACTAATTGAAAAGTCCCAAATAATTTGTTTCGAATAATATCAAAAGATTACATATATTTATTGAAAAAAAAAGAGAATTTAGTAATTCCTTGAACCCATAAGAAATTCAAACAAAACTTTATTTATGATCCATTTTGTGCAATGGACTGCACTTACATTCTTACATAGTGGCCAAAATTAACATGTACCACACCAGAACACTGTACAAACAAACAAATTAATATTAAACTTAAATTTATAATTCAAACAAACACACTACAAAAATTAAAACAATTAGAAATAATCTCGATATTCTTAGTACATTGTTTACAATCAACCGTATACAAAAGTATTGGATTGGATACCGTAAATTAAAGAACACTCAACGCCATCTATTGAAAAAAAAATTGTAAATCATAACTTATAAACAAAGTGACGTCAACAACTATAGTAAAAAAATGTACTTTCTGGTTAAAATGCTATTAGGATACGACCTTTTGGAGTTAAGTTACGCGACAGTGATGACTTACACACAGATAAATAATGCGTTGCTATTGGTTGCTAACGTTACGGACAAGCGCAGTTGACGTAATTTTTTGCTCAAATTCAAAAGGTATTATCCTAATAGCATTTGAATAGGATATTTTAACATAATAAACAAAATAAATATAAATAAACAAACTGCTCAGTTCGAGAATTTGGTTGTGTAGCTGAGCTAAAAAGCTAAGCGGCATTCTTCGAAGTAATAACTGGTTGGGTGACCAATGTATTTTTATTTTTATCAACCCATGGACTAAAGGCACATCGATTTGATTTTTTTATAAGTTCTGTATTATAAGTAGCAAGTAGCGGTGACAGTGGTTCGGTAGCGATAACGAAAGTCAAGCTACCCACGCCGCGGTCGGTTAATGGATGGGTGACCATTCTGACCACATTTAGTGACATTTATCTCGAGGGTCTCCGTGCTTTGGAAGGCACGTTAAGCTGTTGGTCCCGGCTCATATTTACTATAATGTAGATATTAGTCGTCAAGCTTAGTCAGAGGCCATTAATTTGGCGGCTTGATAATGATAACATCTGACATTAAGGTTGGTCACTTGCCTTACGCACCCCTCCACCAACTAGCACTATCTCACAATTGAGATAAGGCCTGTGTCCCAGCAGTGGGAACGTATTTATGCTGATGACGATGGTTATAAGTAACTGTATTACCTCAACTTTTATCTATTACCACACTGTCCTCATTTTTCACAATATCTTTATTACTATCTACATTGGTAACTTCATTTATACCTTCATGTATTAACGTCAATATTTCTTCTCTATTTTCTATTTCACTATTTGAAATCGATTTATCAAATACATTAACAGAAGGCGTATCTTTACTTAAACTATCTAAAGCTGTTTCAACAGAATGGGTTGTGGATATATTGCTATCCTTTTCTAAAATACAGTCATGTTTAGTACAGTTTTCATCTAAATTAGAAGAAACTGGCGTCACGTTTACACTTAACCTATCTAAATTTTCATCATTTGACGTAGCAACATTGTTATCCTTTTCTGATGTACTAGTATTCGATTTACTGTCCTTTTCTAGCACATCAGAGCTCTTACTGGACGCTATTTCGGTGGGTTCTATATGACTCTGACTTGCGTCTTGACTACATTTCGGATCTTTTTCGTCGTCAGTAGTTGTGCTGACTAATCTAGACTGAACTTTATCTATTGCGTAGTAGATGTCAATTTGCGGAGTCTTCTCTCCTTCTTTCTTCGGTTGATATTCTTCTACCAACACTTTGCTTAGTTCAAACTCTGAATTATGATGACGCCAAACGTGCTGGCCTAACGACATAATTCTAAACTGCAACGAACACAACTTACACTCAATATACTCCTTTGGTTCCATTACTTTGTGGTATAATATATGCTTATAACATGTCTTCTGACTTAAAAAGAAGACATTGCATTCTCCACACTTAAATAATCTTATTGTTCCTTTTTTATCCTTCTGTGTCTTGCTTGTCTTAGAGTTTTCTTGCATTTGTTTAGCTGCAACGTCACCACCTGTGTCGTCATCATTCGTATTCTCCAATTCAGATTTATTTAAAGGTGTAGTGTCAGCACTACTATTACTAGCTTGAGTATCGTTTAGTTCTGTCAATACAATGTCATCGATTTCGGCTCTATCCAAATCATCAGGCATCGTAGAATTATTTAAACTGTCAGATATGTCAGTCATTGATACACTTTGTTCTGCAATAGGTGAATTTGTAATGGCGTCTATTATTGGTAAACTAAGATTAGCCTTCCTAACATTTGCGACTTGACTACCGGAATCACCTATAGTTTTAATTTTAAAATCCTTAATTCTCATGGAGCGTGATACATGGTGTTTCTCTACATGTTTCTTCAAACACCGGGCAGAAAATGTAAGTCCGCATACGTTACAGGCCAACCATAAATTAGAGCGTGGTTGTGTGGTCACGTGTCTTTCAGGGGACAGATGCGACTCAAGGGCACGTCGGGTCAAAAAATATACATTGCATGAAACACACGTGTAAAGGACATTGTCTAAATTCTCAGCGGAAGTGGAAGCCTCAGGCTCGTCCATTTTTATAATAACAGGCTTGTCTAGTTTGAACCTCCCGTGGTGCTTAGCCACATGCTCTTCCATAGCTTTCAAAGGGAATCTACGCCCGCAGAAAGCACATTTGCTTACTTCTCCCACCTCATGACCGCCAGCTATATGCTGTCGCAAAGACGATTGAACGAGGAAATGCAAATCACACTTCTCGCACTGGTAGACCACGTGATCTTCTAATCTAATCGTTTCCCTGTGAGTATCCTTTTCCACAGACAAGTTATTCACAAATGCATCGAAATTAACTTCCTCTGAAATACGACTATCGAAAACATCACTACCGTCATCAAATCGTAGTGGATCCTTCAAATTCAAGTCTTTGTCAGCATCGTATTTACAAACGACAAATATTTTGAAGTCTTCAAACGTATACTTAAGACCATCGTGGTGTACAATCTTATGCTTAAAAAGGCAACTTTTTGTAAAATTCAGTCCGCATATATCACAATTAGCTTCGTCACCCTTAACATTTACGCTACAAGTGCTACAATGCATTAGCGCACTCTGCATGTCCAAGAAATGCAAGCAGCAAACCTCGCATTCATATAGACAGTTACTAGGGGTGGGTTTGCCTGGTAAATCGTTAGGTTTACGTTTGAAAGCAAACTTGCCAACATCGTTGTCTACCAGTATAAAGTCTTCGGTTTCCAGACCCATTCTCTCATGATGTGCACGGATATGCAACTTAAGACCGTCTTGCGAAAAAACCAGACCACAGATAGAACACCATTCCTTGCTCTGACTGTGATCAGACTGATTATGATTGACCCAAGCACTTTTCGTCAGTAGACAAACTCCGCACCAACAGTTATATATCGTCCTATTAAACTCGCAGTTTTGAAATTCATTATTGAGTGTCATTAGCTTCCTTTTCTTCTCGATCGGCACTTCGTACTCAAACTTCGACGTCACTGGCGTTATTTGCGAATCATTTTCAATTGGAATTTCGTTTTCAATTGGCATTTCATTTTCAATCGGAATTTCATATTCAAATGTCTTTGAAGCTTCAACTTCCTCAGTATCTTTTTCAAGTTTTATCTTTTTTCGCGCGATTTTGAAAACAGGGTCCCCGCATACTATAGTGAAATCTTTAGCTTTCAAAGCTCGAGTTGTTCTATGATGTATATGAAAATGTTTGTTAAGAGATTTCACGGGGAAGAGCAAACCGCAAACTTTGCAATCACCCGCAAGCACTGTGTTTTTACAACGTTTTAGGTGAGACTTAAACGAACGTTCTTCTAATAAATGAACAGAACACTGGTTACATTTATAAAGAACTTGACGTGTATGCTTTCCCAGAGTGACGATTCTCTGTCGAGTTTTATCGTAATCTGTCGAATCATGACATTTTCTGTGATCGTCAATTGCCTGTTGGTGAAAAATTAAGCCGCATTTGTCACAATTGACGCCTTTAGAAGCATCACAAACTTTCTTACTTACGTGCTTCGAGAAATCGGACATATTCAAGAAAAGGCAGAGGCATTCGGAACACCGGTACATGTCTATTGAAGGTTGGCAAACATCTCTGGGCTTATGATCAGTTGGGTCATCACAATCACTTACCTTCTCATTGGAATCATTAACAATGGAGCACACCTCAGTATGCCTTTGTAGAGTAAATTCAGAAGGAAATTTCACACTACATTGACACTTATGCGATGTTTTGACGTCATTATTCGCAATAACATCATTATCTACCTCAACATTATCGGGACGAGACAACGGAATAATGTGAATCATATCCCTAGTTAGAACTCTTTTTTCGTGATCCTGAATATGAAATTTAAAAGACCTCGGAGAGAACCTGTAGTTGCAGATTGTACAAGTCTCGAGCACTGACGAGTCGCAAACGTGCCGCAACAAAGAAGAAGTCAACAACACTTCGCAACTTGGGCATTGAAACCACAGATGTGTCTTGTTCAACGGTATCAAATTCGTTCTAGCCTCGCGTTCAAAAGGCACTGTTTTATCAAATCTGATGAAATATATGTCCTTGTTTCTCAATCCTTTATTTTCTTCATGCCATTGAAGATGTGTTTGTTTATTTCTAGACAAAGCCGTGAAGGAACACTTGTGACACGACCACAAATCGTTCCTTTGAGACTTCGAGCAATTGTGACACTTGAAAAAATCAGCGCTGGGTGAGGAAGCCTTGCAATTCTTACATTGAAGGAATAAACAGAATTTCCTAGGCGCTTCATCTTCGTCGTTCGATACCGTCTCTGTCTTAACGTCTTGAAGTTTCATATTAAAATCTTCGTCAGATTTCGCATTGAAAGACACGATTCTGTAAGAATTAGTTGTGACGTTTGATGTCTTGTGGATTTCTTGGTGTTTCTTCAACGCATCGACAGTATTGAAGGGAATATCGCAGAAGTTACACGGATGAGACGTGACTCGTCTACTGCCATCGCAAGCATTACTGTGTGCCAAAACATTCGAAGCATCAACGTAATTCTTACAAGCTTCACACTTATATATCGTAAATTCCGGCGGACCATTTAATATCAACGTCATTTTAACAGCACGCGTCACGTATATGCTTGGGGACGTAATCTGTTCTATCTCTGCTTTAGAGATATTCCCAAAGAGTTTGTACCATTTAGGGCTAAGTAAATGTTCATGATTGTATATCAAGATGTTGAAAGATGACTTTTTGATGTCTCCGTTTGCATGCAACTCCTTATGCTTCTTAATCGAGCTATCATCGAACTTAATGGAACATATTTCACACGAACGTGAGACGCGTTGAATCGCAGATGACGTGAAATGCCTCTGAGCATGTTCCACAGCTCTATCGTAAGAATCCGTCGACAAATCGCAATCAGAACATTGGTATATAATATTCCAAGTAGATTTCAGTGACTCGTACTTCTGTAACAGCGCTGATACTTCTATATCAGCTGTAGATTTAAGATATTTATGGTGTATCTGATGCAACCTATAAGCGAGCGGATTAAACTGTTTGTTGCAAATATTGCAAGTTTTCTTAGCATCACTGCAATTGTGTTGAGCGCTCACGTATTCAATGTTACAATCTTTGCACGTCGGAAATAATGGAATCGATGGTACGATCGGCTTTTCATCGATCAAACTGTAGAACTCATAGTCTTCGAATTTCCATTTAAATCTACGATGATCTTCCCTATGTCGGATCAGCGGGGTGCCCGTACGGAAGGCCAGACCACAGTATTGGCAAGTGGAACCACGCATTTTCTGACTGACACAGTATCTCTCAGCGTGGAACTTGCTGCATATCAAATGTTTACTAAACGTATAACAGAATTGGCAATAATACAGAATAACTTTGTTCGATTTTTTAGGCACTTTAGACGACTTACTAGCCAAGGGAGGCAGTTTCCTTTTCAAGCTTGAAGAATTTAAACTCCCTGTCGCAGTCAATTCAGTCTTCGCTGACGCTAATTTTGTTGGACTTGTCACCTGCCGATTTTTTATGCGACCGACCACGTTATCAGATGGTGCAAAGAATTTGTCAAGTAAAATAAAGTCGGATTTGTTCATCCCCATGTGATCCGACTTATGGTTGATGTCAGAATCGATTTTGATTTTGCAGACAGAACACCAAGTAGATGGAACTTCTTGGCAACCCTCATGGTGGTGTTTCAAATATCTTTTCTCGTTGAAATACACGTTGCATTCATTACACTTGTAAAGAATACGGTTATATATATTATCAGAGAAAAGGTAAGTCTTTATGTCATCGCATTTCTTATGCTGCTCTTCGTGAAAATGCTTATCCTTATAACGAAACATGGCGTGACAAATTTTACAAGTCCAGAAGTTTCTTAGTGCCGCTTTTGATTGTGGTTTTTCGCATTTAGCATATTTATAATGAAGGTCAATAGCGATTGCCCATATGACATGTACGGAACAGTTGCGACATTTGAATATCGCGTCTACGGGTAAAAGAGAACGATAGTATTTGAACATGTTCACGTTTTCGAATTTCCCATGATGTGCTAAAGGATTACCGGAATGCATTAAACGCACGTGAGTCAATGCAGACTTTAGGGAAGAATAAAAAGATTTACACTTTACACATTTGTACTTTGCTTCTTTTGCTTGTGACGTTTTCATCGGTTTAGGTGTGCTCACATTTTTACCATGAACGACTTCTAATAGTCCAGATATTTTACATGTTTTGTTTAACTTATTAACTATTTGACTGTATTTTGCTACTTTTTTAACTGTTTTAACATTAACAATCTTCTTAATTTTCGTATGCATCGGCTTACGCTTTTCTTGATGAATCTTTTTCACGTAAAAATCTTTATGGGCAGACTGTATATGTTTATTATTGGATAAAATAGATGTATATTTCCTCTTACAAATACCGCAACTAGCATTAAAAGGTATCGCTTTAACATTGTCGAAAATGACCGAATGGTTTGTGTTAGTATGTTTGGTAAACCGAAGTTTACTTGTATAATAAGAGAAACATATAGGACACTTATAGAACAATTTAGCAAATCTCTTCCCATTATTCTTACTAGTCAAATGTTCATACAAATGTTGAATAAGTAAATTATCATCTGTGAAGTAAATCTGGCATTGGTTGCAGTATTTCCGCTCAGCATCATCGGGTGATTCTTCAGAAATTTCATCCTGAGGACTTTCAGGCGTTTTTGGATGATTCAGGGCGACTAAGAAGGAATGCGCAGTCATGTTATGAACGTCTAAAGCGTTGCGTGTCGCGAACAACGTTTGGCATTTGTCGCAATAACATTGGTTCCTTTCTAAACGGACGCTCCAATCCTCTAAAAGGACTATCGCATCTTCCAACACTCTCTCCGGTTTTATAGAATTGGGATAATTAAAAGGTTTAGGGCTCTGCGTTAGAAGGGATGTAAGAATCGGACAATTAGGCTGACCCAACATGGGTTTGCGGGATTTTGGACACGGCTTATACGTAGGCCGCTTACTATCATCCTGAGATTGGTCAGTACTTTGCATCAGTTTTCGGGATTTCGGACACGGTTTCGTACCGAAAATTATCGATTTATTAGTAATTACAATCGATTTCTTAATCGGTTCAGCGTCTGTTGTCACTTCGGAAATCACCGGGTTATGAGATGCGAAACCGGTTTCTTTTCTTATAAACGGTTTGCGACATTTTGGGCTTGGTTTCGCTATCATTGAGAAGGAGTCTTCAATAGTGTTTTCACCTATGTCGAGAAATACAGGTTTCTTGGATTTCGGGCACGGTTTTGACCCGAGAACTATTGTTTTGATGACCTTATGCTCTCGAGAAGTGCTCGGTATATTAGTTTCTACAGCATTTCCGAATATTTGAGAACTGTGTACATTCGCAATAATAGGTACAGCTTCTTCAACCACACTCTCAGGTCTCGAGTAATCCCTTGCGAAGACTTTGAAATTGTCTGCGTAAGATTCATCAGCGCTCCCCAATATTACTGGGGAATCATTCCTAGAGCACGGTTTGGAACCTAAGATGATTTTGTTGTTGTGAACATAGATATCATTTGAGACGTTGGGACTCACGGAGGCAGCGTAAGATTCAGCAGTCTCACCATGGTCTGTGTAGGATTTCTCCACCAATTCTGGATCAAAATCTGCTTCATAGTAATTATACTCTTCAAAACTTTCAGGGAGATCTGAAATAAAAATAATATTTTTGAAAATAAATCCATACAGCTGCGTATAGCCCCAACTAGGCATAGCTTGTTCTTTGAGTGACAGACAATGGATAAACATAACCTATCTATACTAATATTATAACGAGCAAAGATTTGATTGTTTGTTCGTTTGTATTAAATAGGCTCTAAAACTACTGAACCGATTTGAATAATTCTTTCACTGTTGGAAAGCTACACTATCCCCGGGTGACATGGGTACTTTTGATCCCGGAAAAGTGGGGGAATTTGGGGGATATTTGCAAAAAGAAAGATTACTTATATTTTTATAGAGACCAGTAAAAAAAGAAAATATCTTTATGCACACAAATAATTGTACAGTCAAAAGCACGTCAAACGTAACACTCTGGACTTTGTACCACTCTTATGTCGGGGACATAAGTGCTATAATCGAACTGCAAGTGTTAACCGTGATGTGCTGTTGACCGTACTATGCGAAAATTACATCCACAAGCTCTGGTGTGATATCCTATTCTTCACTTACCATCAGGTGTCATACTTACACATTTACCTATCTTTTATGAAATACAGAATATTTTATTACTTTATGTCCACTACAGCCTGTTTCATTGAGCATTTATTTTATAAAAAAGATAACTCAAATCACTCAAGTATAGCCCGACCATTAAAATAAAAAACCTCGCCATATTGCGGAAAAATATTGGAACTAATTTCTTCAAGTGGCTACAATCAAATAAAAAACAATAAGATGTCATTCATTATTATTCAGTCAAAGTGTGATGTCCTTGTTACTATTGGATATTGTGCTATTAGTGAGTATAACCATAGCAACCAAGTGTTGCTATAACCATATCTAATGTGGCGCCTCCAGAGCAGGTTTGTTATTTTCTTGGTCAGGCTTTAATTAATTTGACTCATCTATAGACTATGTTCCAAGTAGGTCTGGTTTCCCTTGTAAGGGTTACGGAGGTCAGATGGCAATCGCTCCATTGTAATAACCAGGCTTGTCAAATCTAGGATCATAGTCGAAGCGGACCCTGAGCTCCATACTGGATGCAATCGGGAATACGCTGGGATGATGATGATGACTGATCTATAGACACAAATGTAAGTGTGTGATACTGCAGCAGGCACCAATCTAGCTTTTGATTTCAAGTGCCTGTGATGTAGCGTTTCTGGTACCTTCGTCCTCTGCATCCAGGTCGATGGGTTCCTCCTTGATGATGCAGTGCGGGAGGATGTCCTTGATACGAGGGTTCTGCAGGATGTCGTGCTCCTCGATATCAATGTCGTCTGCCATCGTGCTGACCACAAAATATGCTTTATTCATTGAAACTTCGAATTACACTTACAATCATCAGACATTAATATTATTGTAAAGTGATTAGAGAGTGAGTTTATAAATATTACATTGATCTGACCCCAAAGTAAGTAGCGTAAGCACTTGTGTTATGGGTATCAAAAACAATGAAGGTATGTACCACAAATATGTGCTTAAATACAAATAAACATCCAGACACAGAACAAATACAAGTTTTTATCACTGTGTTTGTCCTGGGTGGGATTCGAACCCACGACCCCTAGCGCATAGGGCAGGGTTAAATTCGCAAAACCTCTGACACCCCCAATGATTTTTATTTCAGTTGACCTAATTCTAAAAGAAAAAAATAAATATAAAAAAATTCAAAGGTTTTATATGCTATTTTATGTAGTTTTACTGGCGATTCTAATCTCTTCTTGAGTCTCCGTCCACGCTTTCTCGCGGGAAGAAGTCGGTATGTTAGTTAGTTTGCACACATGATGGGTTGACCTATTAATAAATAGACATGGCAATATTTTTAATAAAGATTTTTTTTGAAAAATGTGACCTATATTAAAAAGTGATTTTATCGATTCTGCTAGTTATTCTGATTAAACTATTTTCAGGTTTTGCACATTTACCATAACATGTAAAGGCATTTGGAATGTTTCTATCTATCTGGAAGAACCGGCAAGAAATTCAATAGTTTGACGTTTGACGAGCCATTTGGTGTAATGGTCGAGAAGTCGGCTATTACACCAGAGGTCGCGGGTTCGATCCCCGCACGGTACAAACATTTGTGTGCATGAACATGTCTGTTTGTATCGGTCTGGGTGTTTCTTAATATGTATGTATTTACAAAAAAAAAAGTATATATAAGTAATGTTAATCCGTTGTCTGGCACCCATAGCACAAGCTAATGCTTAGTTTGGGGCTAGATGGTGCTGTGTGAATAATGTCCAGAGATATTTATATTTATTATATTTAGTTACTCTTTTCAATCTCCATTTGTATAATAATATTAAGTGATACAGTTATGAGCATAATTATAATAATTTTGATCTATTTTCTTTATGTCTGTGTTGAGGCTCATCTGACAGGGACTGACTTAAACCAAATCAGCCGATTTGGTTTCCCTTGAGACTGCTGACCCCATTTTGCATGACAGACTGCAAATTCAGGATGGAAAGTAAAATAAGCCTTGCTTTTCTAGCCTGTCATTTGGTTAAAGGTATCAGTAGTTAAGCATGTGTTCATGAATTAGAAAAGCAGGATATATAGTGTTTTGACGAGCCATTTGGTGTAGTGGTCAAGAAGTCGGCTATTACACCAAAGGTCGCGGGTTCGATCCCCGCACGGTACAAACATTTGTGTGCATGAACATGTCTGTTTGTATCGGTCTGGGTGTTTCTATGTATAATATGTATGTATTTACAAAAAAAAAAGTATATAAGTAATGTTTATCCGTTGTCTAGCACCCATAGCACAAGCTCATGCTTAGTTTGGGGCTAGATGGCGCTGTGTGAATAATGTCCAGGGATTATTTATTATTTAAACACCTTGAGCGTGAAACTTCTCCCAGTCCTCAGACATGGGGCATTTGGAATCCTTAATTGTATAGTTAAAGGCCAATATGTGCCAAGGCGAAAATTATCTATCTCTAGACTGCATCCAGCACGGGGCAGAAACAAGGGCGTCGCCAGCTTATGATTAAGGGGGGGCAATGGGGCAATATTTTTTAGGAAAAAAAATATGAATGCCGAGGGCATGAAGCGTTACCGCTTTGCGGCTAGCTACATTTGATCTCTAAGGGGGGGAAACTGCCCCCCCCCTGCCGACGCTCTTGGCCAGAAACACAGGCTGTTTTATGCCTCCTCTACACTACTCGCAAAGATGAATGAGTTTAGACAAATACAATAGTGCACTTCGCCCTAATTCATAGAATTTTTTTTATACAAGTCAGTTGGCAGACAGACACGCAGCTACCTGATGGTAAGCGGCCACTGCGGCCTATTCCATTGAGGGACGCTTCACCAGGAAGCGTCGCTTAATGTGCTGCCAGACTGTAGGCTCATCTGATCTACGAGCCTTTGATTTCAAGTTTACTGGCTCCCACATTAGTACTATCAAAACACAGCCAGAGCTGTTATACTTATGGCGGCAGATTTCGCCTGTGGGGGTAAGCTAGCCAGTCGGACTCTGTAAAAGCATTCCCACCAACCAGACCTCAGGCGGGAATCGAACCCACGACATCCGGGTTTTCTACCCAAGCGGCTTAGCCACTGTTCCATAGAGACGGTTAAAACTTTATTTCGACTCGGGCGACTTCCGTTTGTTGTCGGTTTAAGGGCTGAATAAGCTCCTCGCGAGATTGGACGGTGTGTAGCGAGTCACTTCTGACTTTAGTCAACTTTCTAGAGTACTTCGCCAAGGAACTTTGCGAGTTGTGTAGAGGAGGCATTAAAATACCGTTGAATAAAACAAAGTTAAACATTGCTTGTAGGTTGAACGTAAGCTGAACACATGAATTAAACGTGTGAAGTAACGGCAAAACAAACTGCATTCTACTAAAATTAGAATAATCAATGTCTCAAAAATTAGATTACGTTGGAGAACGAATTGTTAAAACTGGTATATTCAGCATAAATCAATGAAAATAAGTGATAAGCAATTTCCTTAAAGAACAAGGTAGTAAGAAAAGAACAATTCCAAACTTTACTTACATCAGAAAGGGCAGTCCAATATCCGGAAAAGCAATAGTTTATCCAATTATTACTAGATAAAACGGCAAATTACAAGCAATAAACACTTTTGAAGAACAGCAAACGCACTCCTGGAATTTTTGGGTTAGAATGTTAGAAAAAAAAACTAAAGTCTTTCAATGAATGAATGGTCTGTCAGTGATCTAACCACAGATTATTAAATGGTACGTAACTGTTTGTTATTAAATCGGGGTTGTATATAACCATGGAAATAATATTGTCTATATAACAGAGTCGTTATGTAATCTATTTTATATTAAGTATTGAATACTTTTATCTTAGATCATAATAAATGATCTAAGACTTTTATATAAGAGTTTTTTTTAAATGTAACCCTTACTACAATATCAAAGCATAACCTGTTTTTAGAGAATAAAAAACAGGCCAAAAAGGCACAATTAACTTTTCTCACAAATATTACGCTAGTAATTGTAGTTCAATGACAAATATAGGTCACATGGACATTTATTTTTATTTACATTCGTTCCTTGTGGAACTGGTAAATTATTAGATAAATTATTAACAAATTATTATTAGCTCGTCGAACTAAAACACCTCGTTGGTTTATTCCACCTATAATCTAATATCCTTTGTATTTTCTAACAGGGACAGTATTTTATCCGGAAGAAAGCAGTTTACTCCATTTTTGTCTACAAGGCAAAGTGTAATATTCTATGGTAGTGGTAGGTAGGTCACTTTTAAAAGCGCGAGCACAGAACAGACAGGCCACCCGCTACACCCAGAGAGAGCGTCTCCTGACTCCCTTAACAGATGCCTGCCAACAGTGCCAACGATATATAGACCGACAAACTTATCTGTTCCGGTGGCGGCGTCGCTACTGTCTATTTATAACTGTCATTAAATATCGTTTTTGCATTGCATTTCACGTAGTTCCAATTTTGGCCACCGGAACAGTAATTTGCTTAAAAAACGCGTTTTTAAACTGCCTACTCCTAGCGTACATTCCCATTTTGCAACCCGTTTCGGCGACTTTATCAGGGCTTACACCTACAACACGGTATTGGGATTCTGCAACATTAAAACGTGTTCTCTTCATAAGGCGAAGTCAATTTTACTGGAATGGCTACTTTCTTTAGATTACTCGTGTACCGAAAACCTGTTGAATTGATGCTCTGGTGTCATGGGTTTGGGCAGTGTTTTGAATAGTGTCCTCACTGTGATTGTAAAATTAAGATTAACTTTAAGTGTAACTCGTTGGTTGCCCAAGATACAGGCATTGCCTAGTTTGGGAACCCCTGTTTAATTACCTATCTATACAACTCATAATAAGCACAAATATTTTGTACCGTCTATTTTTATAACTCCTCTGTATGTATTTCTCTTGTGCAATAAACATTATTATTATTATTATTGATGACAGTTCTCGACAGTAGCGACGCCGCCACCGGAACAGATAAGTTTGTCGGTTTATACTTTTTAATCAGACTGCCTCCGTGGTATATCCGTAATACCGTTAGGCTCTAAAACCTGGAGGTCGTAGGTTCGAATCCTGCAGAGAACACCACATTCTGTCAGCTGTCGCCGGTACATAGGACGCGTGCGCGACGGACTGTTTGAAATGCTGGCAACAATGGATCATGGATTAATATAGACCAAGTATGTACATAGGGTATTTAAAATTCGTTGATATAGACCGACAAACTTATCTGTTCCGTTCATTGATAGTGTATTATAAAAGAGGTAGATATGCCATCCTTTAACGCATGCCGATTAGAATTTGATCCGTCGAGCTACACATTCAAACACGTTTATATGCCAAAGATATACACGTTTGTGTGCGAAATATGAATGTGAAAGGCATACGGAACATGGTTCCCTATTTTTACGCATAAGTTTTTTTGTCATAATTTAACATGGCATACTTTTATTTATCCTAATAATAGTTACGCATAATATTCTTTTGGCATAACTTTATAAGCATATTTTTTTTTGGCATACCTTCTTTAAGCATAATAATTGTTAAGCATAATATTCTAAAGCCATAACTTTTCGAAATACTTTTCCTATATAAATATACATGTTGGCGGCTTAGGGGTGGCCCAAGGGCCACCCCCGCCGCACCTTAACCTACTGTTACACAATAATAACTTGTAGACAAAAAAACAATATGTCTAAAAAATTTATGCGAATCAAAATTAGGGCAAAAAACATTAGTCTAAACGATATTTATGCTTAATGAAACAGTATGCGAAAGGACAATTATGACAAAATATTATTATGACAAAAAAATTATGCCAAACTCGTTATGCCAAATTAAATTATGACAAACAAAGTTATGCGAAAAAAAGGGATCCCACGGAACATAACGTTACACGAAAGAGATAACTAGAGTCCGCGCCACAACTCTTATCTGAAATAAAGGATTTTGATTCTTATTGAAATTGTGTCAATTGACACAATATGAGCGGAGCATTTTTCGAGCGCTAGTGCGGTATCTACCTCTTTTTAATACACTATCAATGGTTCCGGTGGCCAAAATTGGAAATACGTGAAATGCAATACAAAAACGATATTTAATGACAGTTCTAAATCGACAGTAGTGACGTTACCGGAACACGTTTGTCGGTCTCTATGTATTTTCGCGCGGGTCCTGCTTCGCGCTATTCCCGTCCTGAATTTTTTCTACCAACATGTTTAAATACAAAAATAAAACGCAAAGGGTACATAATTAAAAGTTTTATTTTACACATAACGTAAAAAAGTCAACATATTTGTACAATCTTTAACATTATAATATCTCTTAACAATAGTATCATTATTTTGTGAACAAATTGACAAAAAATGTAGGGTACCAATTAATTACAAAATAGTATGTGCCCTTATTCTAAGATGTGCCCTTATTCTAAGATGTGCCCGTTTAAGCACTGACTGTTGGGCGTAGCCACGTGGGGCAGGGTTGCCCTACCCTGCCGCGAGTATCTATAGTTTGCTAGTTACATACTTATTATTTTAAACTGCTGCCCCACCCTGTGCCCATGGCTGCCCCACCCAAAGCCCATAGCTGCCCCACCCAAAGCCCATAGCTGCCCCACCCTGAGCCCATGGCTGCCCCACCCAAAGCCCATGGCTACCCCACCCTAAGTCCATGGCTGCCCTATCCTAAACCCATAGCTGCCCCACCCAAAGCCCATGGCTGCCCCACCCTAAGCCCATGGCTGCCCCACCCTGAGCCCATGGCTGCCCCACCCTGAGCCCATGGCTGCCCCACCCTGAGCCTATGACTGCCCCACCCTGAAGCCCATGGCTGCCCCACCCTGAGCCCATGGCTGCCCCACCCTGAGCCTATGGCTGGCTACGCCCATGCACTGACTGATTAGTTCGAGATAATTCATCTTCCAGACAACAATAACTTATTTTAAAAATTGACAAGAGACAGTAACTCAGTTATCTAACGGATAGAATTATTAAGAACTTATTATGTCATAGCGAATTATTTTAATAAACAATAAATAGGCTGATATTTTTTACTTTAATTTAAAAAGTAAAGTAAAAAGTATCAGCCTATTTTTGTCTCACTGTGTTGCATTGAAAAGGCGACAAAAAACAAAGTTACTTTTATATATATTAATATTAGGTACTAAGTATAGATATAACATTATTGACAACCTTTTGGTGTTACAAAAGAAGTATAAAAGTAATATTAATTCGTAACGAGACATTCATAATTCGAGCTACGCACCTTCGGACCAGACTTTAATACTTTACTATTAAAACACTAAACTATTATTTACATTAACAACGTTACAATTATATTTGGTGCTTAATAAACGTTTTTCTTAATTGCTTAAAACAAGTTCTATTAAATTTCTCAGTCTCCAGTAATGTGATGATTCGACTTATGTTTTACCATAAGATGAGGTTAGACTACAACATTTACTTGTATCAGAACCAATCAGAACATCGACCATTCGCCATTTTGTTACAGCCTTTATAAATACCAACGCGAGCATAGGTGTAACATTTCGTCGAGCATTTGCACGAGCGCGGGCGATGCGCGGGTGCGGGGTGACGCGTGTGAAGAGGGACTAACATTTCAAAGAAGAATGAACGCTGTTACAACGAAATGTTACGGGTAAATGCACACTCGCATTTACCCGTAACAAAACGCCGAGCATTCGCAAGAATGTTACATTACACCGAAAGAAATGCTCGAGAAAATGTCGTAGTCTATACTCACCTTTACCATTTTGTGACATAGCGCGCGCGGGCGTTTTCGGGAGATTCACGCTCGCTATGGTCTGTGCTATGGTCACGACTCACGCGCAAGTGCACATGCGCTAACTTAACCCCACTCCTTCGACCGATGGTCAACAAGTTTGCCGGTACCAATGCGTCCTTTGGAAGAGTAGTGTTCCAATTTAATTTCAGTGATTTGAGAAGCAACTATAGCAACTTTGTTACTTACATCTACATTATCAATTTCTTTATCTGGACCTTCTGTACCATCGTTTGTAGTGGATATTACTTTGCAGCTTTTTTCTACAATTTCATTGTGAATATTTTCAGATAAGAGTTGAGGTAACTTCGTCATTCTTTGTCTGATCATCAGTGGTGGTGCTCACCAAACGAGATTGCACTTTGTCAATAGCGTAATAGGTTTTACTTTCCGAAGTACCTGGCCGGTATTCCTCAACTAAGACTTTGTCTAGCTGAAATTCTTTATTAATGTGATGAATTTGAATGTGTTCCTTAAGATATTCGATTTGGAACTGTAGGGAGCATTGTTTACACGCTATGTAGTCGTAAGGATCCAGCGGTGTGTGTGTTGCTACGTGTTCGGAACAAGCATTCTCATCTATAAAGTAAACGTTACATTCTCCGCATTTAAAAAGTTTTACTTCGTTGCCTTCACACGGCCTATCAGCTAGAATGTCACCTTCACTTTCGTCTGCCGTACTTAGTGAATCTTGAGATAATTTTCGTGATTTCGTCACATCTTTTTCATGCACTTCATAAACGTGCAAATCTTTTAATTTATACTTAAATTTTTCATGATGAATACGCTTGTGTTTCGTGAAAGTGTATTTTGTAAACGTCAAACTGCACAAGTTACACTTCTGTATACCCATTTGTGACACATGGTGATTACTATGGAAATGTAAGTACGTCGCGTTGCGTGACAAGTAGCAGTGATCGCACTTAATACATTTGTAAACACTATTATAACGAGTAGCTTTCAGGCCCACATTACTTTTCTTGACAAATTTCAGTGGAACCTTCATTCTAATTTTGTTATGTTTAAGAACAACGAAGTCTTTAGCTGTTAGTTTCATCATTATATGGTGCACCCTTCTATGTCGTGGCAGTGAAGCTGTAGTGAACAGATGATTGCAATCAGGACATTTTGCACATTTTGCATTGTCTCTCGATCTCTTTGGTCCGCAAGACCTTATCCAATGATCTTTTATAGCTGCATCTTTAAGAAAATGGACGCCACACGTACACAAGTACAGTTTATTATCGTAATCTCTATCTAAATACTTGACAGATTGTAACACACCTGATTTATCAACTTTATTAACGGAGATATTATTAATAAATTTATTTGCCCGCTTTGTCGTTAAATCTTTGATACTATCACCGCTTTGTGATTCGTCTTGCGACTCTTCTACTTCAGATTCTTCGCAAGAATCATCATCAAGTGTTTTCTTCGTCACTTTAGGTCGATTTGACTTTCTAACTGCTGCGTCTTTATTTTTACTATTCACATATTTTATTTCATTATTTTTCTTCATTTTTGGCCATAAAATGTTAAAGTCTTCAAGACGATAGTTGGCTTTATCATGATGCACTGAAATATGTTCATCGTACGATACTTTACATATATTCAGGCCGCAATGACGACAAAGTTCGCTGCCAGAATTGTGATGTCCTCTCTTGATGTGTAAACGGAGAGTCACTCTATTCAAGAAATGTATGTTGCAACTGTCACAGAAATAGAGCGTGTAGTCTTTAATACTAGCTTTGTTTAACGTGACTATCTCCGGCGGCGTGTCCGTGCCTTTGATATGGCTCATTTTGTGTTTATATATCGCCGAAGGGTCGAAAAATAGATCACATTCGTCGCACCTCTTGCTGCGGAGCGCAAAACACTGTTTTTTCCTGTGGTGATTACAAAAGTCTGCTTTCTTCAAAAATATGCATTTGCAACTAGCACACTTATACATTGTCTTATACATTGTTTCTTCATCTACAAAAGAATCACCATCTTTATTAATCGGCATAATAGTTAAGCTCTCTCTAGTCATGTTTTTATCTTCTAAATGCCGTTGTTCATGAAATTGTATCCCTTTCATAGAAAATATGTAATTACACTTCTTACACTTTTTAATGTTAAGACTGCCACAATTATGACGCCTGTTCAAAAGCAGAACTTTGCAAACGTAACATTGGTAATACACATACATTTTGGACGTGCTTTCCAATAACTTACCGCTTGTAAACGGTATGTATGATATATCTCGTCTTGTTATACTAGGGTTTTCATTATGCCATTTCAAATGGGACTGCATTGCGTGCACCGAAGTAAATATTCCACATTTAGAACATTTACGACTAAATTCCTTCTTTAAACAGTTGTGTCTCGCCACGAATGGTAAGAAAACTGAGGCAGACTTGCATTTGGTGCATTGGAAGAACTTCACTTTCGAATTTTCGGACACTATTGTGTCTCGAAGTTCATTGGTTTCGAATTCATCTTCAGATAAAACTTTTGAGTTATCGTAGTACTGTTTCAATTTCAAATTAACGTCTCTACCCGCTACATCGTTAAAAGCGACTATTCTATAAGAGTTAGCTGTCACATCAGAGTTTTCGTGTATCTTTTCATGTCTCTCAAGTCCTTTTGCTGTACTTAATTTGATGCCACACGACTTGCAGGCGAAATTACCAGCATTTCCATCACACGAATACGTGTGTTCGTAAACTTTCGATGAATCGACATAGTTTTTGCAAGTTTCGCATTTGTACATAGTTAATTCAGGCAGTCCGTCTAGAATTATATACATCTTTACTGCTCTAGTTACATATATACTATCAGATATTATCCTATCTACTTTATCACTTGGCAAAGATGAAAACATATCAAACCAGTTGTCTTTAAGCAAATCTAAGTACTTGTAAGATAAAATCTTTAAGCTTGAATCGTCATGTTTGTTCAAACATTTGTTATTATATTTCAATGAACATATGCCACATTGTTTTACATTCGGTTTGTAATTATCTGTAACGATGTGATTTTGACAATGACTGACTACATCGTCATACGAATCAGTCGTTAATTCGCAAGCGTCACATTTATACAAAATATACGATTCATCATTCAACTTTGTTTTCTTTGCCTTAACTACAGAATCTGAAGCAATTTTACGCTTATTAGATTTCGAATCAGATTCATCTTGTGTCGCATTATCTGATTCTTGTGACTCAAAATCTGATTCTTCTGCAGTAGACTGATTCGTCGATTCTAAATCTTGTCCTGAAGCACTTTTATCATCACTATTCGGCGTTATAAAGTCGTGTATAAGTATGAAGTCAGATTTATATAATCTATGTCTTTCTCTATGTAATGGGTAATTATTTACGTTAATATTACACTTCTTACAAAGCATAGGTTTATTTTTAACACAACCGAATTTATTATGCTTGAAAACCAATCGCTCTTCCATATAAACATTGCATTTGTCACATTTGGCAAGCACGTGTGGGTACAAATTCTTGTGGGAATCAAAACATCTTATTTTCCCACCAAATGCATGTTGAGCCTCATGGCTTTTCTGGTCCGTTTTACGAAAATTCTTTTTGCATTCACTGCATTTCCATGTACTGTCTGTTTTAGTTTGCGTCTGATTTTTATGGCTGGCTAAATGTGGTAATGCTACACTTGCGCTTAGGAAGTGCAAAGAGCATTTTGGACATCGGAATATAATATCTTTCGGGGTCAAATATTTGTACTGTGGAGCTTTTCTATTACCAAGTTCAGGGCCGATGTAGACTAAAGTTCGTCTGTTAGGATGGTACGTTTTATTATGAAAGCGAGCGCTGGAACTACTAACATACTCCGTGTCACATTCAAGGCATTTATACAATGATTCTTTATTAACTACCTTCTGTCTGAACTTTGTAAGCTTCTTACTATGCCCTTCTGCAGGTTTTAAATCAAGTTTTTGATTATTCGGACTCTGATCGTTAGAGGTTACAACTGTTGTGTATTCTGTACTGTGGTTATACTTAATATGATTGTTGTGGCTTTTCATACTCGTGGCGCGGTAGCAGATCTTGCATCCAGGTTGATATGGAGCCAGAACGAAATCGTCGTTGTAATTAGAACCATGATTATCAAACGCATGTTGTCTCATGTGATGTATATTCTTGTAAATAAATGAGCAAATGGGACATTTATAGACAAAATCTACATCTCTAAGAACACTTTCATTTACATCACTCTTATTAGCTATCTCACTCTTTCTTTTACTCCGTTTATTAGGCTCACTATTAGCTACCTCACTCTTTCTATCACTGCGTTTATCAGGCTCACTATCAGCTACCTCACTCTTTCTTTTACTGCATTTATTAGGTTCACTATTAGCTACCTCACTCTTTCTTTTACTGCATTTATTAGGTTCACTATTAGCTACCTCACTCTTTCTTTCACTGCGTTTATCAGGCTCACTATTAGCTACCTCACTCTTTTTACTGGTAATTGGCTCACTCTTTCTAGAAGTATGTTTTACAGCTTTGTTATTAGTTGAAGGCTGTGGTTTAATTTTTTTACCTTCAATAATTTCATACATGTGTTTTATAAGTAAACTTTCATCTTCAAAATAAGTATTACAGTGGCTGCACGGTATTCCTTTAGGCTTTTTTACGGGCAGTGGTTCTTCATTAATCGCGACTAGGAACGAATGTGACGTCATATTATGAGCATCTAAAGCGTTACGTGTAGCGAATAACGTCTTGCACTCACCGCAGAAGCACGGACTACTATTCAAGCGTTCAGACCAATCTTCTAGGAGTACTATAGCGCTTCTAATGTGTTCTTCTTCAGTTTGATTTTCTACTTCAGTCTTTACAACTCTATGGTTGTACGAATTAGGTTGTTTTGTTCCTAGTACTATTTTGCTGCTATGTGGCTGATGGTTGTCCGAGGGATGCCCGGTTGTGTAACCATGTTCATAGTTAGTACCTGTAAATATTAATATTAATATTACAAATGGCAACAGTTTGAGGAGCCCTTTGTCAACCAGTGACAAACAGACAGGGAGTTGATGCATTTAAACCAAATAAATAAATAAATATCTCTGGTCATTATTCACACAGAGCCATCTAGCCCATAAACTAAGCATTCGCTTTTCCTATGAGTGCTAGACAATGGTAAACATTACTTGATGTATTTAATTGATGTACCTATGTATTGTTACTTTTGGACTTAATTTAAATTTGTAAACTTATGAATATGCTACCACTTCGAACTATACATATATTGTATGCCCGAAATGGGCAAACTGTTGGACCAAAATATGTTAAACTTTCAACAACCACTGTAACACAGTTATAGCAATAAATGATTCTTATTCTATTCTTATTCTACTTATATACTTTTTATGTAAATACATACAATTTATACATAGAAACACCCAGACCGATACATAAACATGTTCATGCACACAAATGTTTGGGAAACGTAAGGGGATCGAACCCTCGACCTCTAGTGTAATAGCCGACTTCTCGACCATTACACCAAACGGCTCGTCAAATATAATAATGTGTTTTAAACCACTATAATAATTAAATTGTGAATCGTTAGTGCACTGTAAGCAAAATTGGCTGAATAAAGGCTTGTAATATAATAATATTAAACAATATGTTATGTAGATATTGAAAATGGTATACATATATTTTTTTCTTCCAGAATCCATTATTAACACATATGAACTGTAGTTCATCTTACCACTGGGCTGGTCAATAGCCACAAGGCTGGCACCGGCTCATCCCAATCGGATGTGAAGGGGAAACCGGGGGAGTTTAGTGGGTAGTGGACGCTTTAAACTTTAGTTCCACACACGGCCGCAGGTCTAGCTAGCCTGCGGTTATGGTGCATAAACACATTTTCCTCCAAAAAAGTTCATCTTACCACTATCATGAGATTCTTCATCTTGATCATTAAGATTACGAGATTCTTCATTCTTGCAGGAGTTCCCATCATCTTCATCTTCATAATTTGGCTCGTCCTTAATGTCCAACACAGTGAGGTAGTCCTTCATTCGAGGGTTCAGGAGTATGTCGTGTTCTTCTATATCAATGTCGTCTGCCATCACTTCTTACGTTCTGAAAGTTTTATTACAAATAGGTTATTTAGAAGTTATCTATCTCACAGCAATATTTTGATGAATAAGTTAAGAGGTTATTTACAAAAACACAAATTGACAATATTTGTAGCTATTTTCATGGCTACTAACTCTTTTAAGCTCTCCTATCAGACCATTAACATAGTAAATAATGAATATAAATAATTAAGTAGGTACCTACTTTACTTTAGAAGTTTTATTATACGGCCATCTAGCGACCACCTTCATCGAATAATTAATTAAATTTTAATATTAGCTAGACGTTTATCAAAGGTTGAAAATGAATTTGGTTAAAATATCCTATTTTACTCTTTGATCCTGTCTTTTAATGTCCAAGAAAAAAAATACTTCATAAATAAATCGTCTGTAGACTGTGTTCACCCGTTGTTGTTTACCCATGAGAAGAGATTTTAGCAAGTATGTTGAGTTTAAAGCGTCTACTTACGTGTAAACTACAGAGCTACGTACGACTTCTTACGTTGATTTTGTACACAATTATGCCACTTTTGCTTAGAATTTATAAAAATAAAGATCAGATTAACAGGGACTCTGAAATTTAATACATATTTTCAATTTTGCACGCACGTCGCAACTCGCACACTTTTTTTCTGACCAATGACCAAGTGAGTGACCACAGACTAAGTATGACGTATGACTGACAGACAAAGTGAGTGACAATGACAACTGACAAGTACTGGCTCTGGCACTGGCACAAACAACAAATTGTTTGCCAGTTGCCACCCATTTTCAAAACAAATTATAATAAACACCTACTATATTAATTAACTTCAGTGATAATCTTATCATTGAGTGAATACATTGTGGTCCTCATCACAGACCAAGTATTTGTCCCTATTATATAAAGGTATGGACTATAATTTACTCTTTGACACAGTTTTTTTTTTTTAATTTTTGCTCAGAAAAGTTTTGTCGTTTCATTCTTAATCGTTTCTTTTCTCTTCTTGGCTCTGCACGGTTTGTGCTTAAGCCACGCACGAACGTGCGAGCGAGTCACTCACGCACGCACGCCACACATGCAGGCTGCACGAACGAACACTCGCGCATGGTTTGATTTGAATGATCTAAAAATTATAAAAATAAAAAATAAAAATAAAAATTATTATAGCCATAAAGGGGTTTGAAGATTTTGGCCTTCCTACGCGTCCGCCATTTTGATTTTTTTTCAAAATAGCTTTCACTTAAAATATCTATGAAAAATCGAAGCGATGTCAGAACCATAGTGATCCAAGTCACATTTTCAACTGAGAAAACGAGAGAAACGCGTTTGAACTTGTTCCTGAAATTGTCTTATTCCAAAGTGACCGATATGAGTTTGCTTATGAAAATTGCTATAGACTAAGCACTTGGATCAGTATGGCATGAAAAATATGTATTTTTTTGAGATGTTTATAACAAAATATCGATTTTGACAAAAATGTCACTTGGATCACTATGGTTCTAACGCCGTCTATATCTTAAAAGTATTTATTATTAAGGTGTGGTTGGTGGGTGTGTTTTACCTCTGATTCGATTCCCATTACTTATAACATCAAAACTTGTTGGTTTATTCCACCTATAATCTAATATTCTTGTATTTTTTTAACAGGGATATTATTTTTAACTGGAGGAAAGCAATTTACTCCATTTTTGTCTACAAGGCGAAGTGTAATAGGTATTCTATGGTACTAATGGTAGGTAGGTCACTTTTAAAAGCGCGAGTCTCCTGCTGATAGGCCACCCACTATACCCAGAGAGAGCGAGCGAGTCCTGCCTTAACAGAGGCCTGCCCATACGCCCGCCGTGGAGTAAACACTTATACTTTTTAATCAGACTGACTCCGAGGTACAGTGGTAAGGCGTTGGGCTTTAAAACCTGGAGGTCGTAGGTTCGAATTCTGCAGAGAGCACCACTTTCTGTCAGCTGTACCTTGCAGGTACAGGGCGCGACGGAAATGCTGGCAATGGTTAGTGGATTACTATAGTACAGTCAAAAGCACGTCAGAATTGGTCAGAATATACACTCTGGACTTTGTAACCACTCTTATGTCGGGGGAATCAGGCCCTGATTAAGAGTTCTGACCGCCCTAGGCTAATTATGAGGACGCGCCCCCTCCAGGTGTGTTACGGACGGGTCTAAAAGTAGGAACTGAGTAGAGTAGTATTATGAAAATTTAAACATGATTCATACTACCTATAAAAGTTTTCAAATCGATCTGCAACCTCACGCATTATAAGACCAAAACCATGACAAGGACTGCCTACCAAGTAGTAAACCAAATCCATCTCGTGTTTGGCAGCATGACTTGTATTGGCTTAGTTTCTATAGACCCCTTAGGCCGCGCGTTCCGATCGGCTTGTCCGATCGATCGGACCACCATGTTTTTTTATTTCCTGTTGGTTCAATTGATCGAACTCTAAAGTTCTCGTGGTCCGATTATCGAATTACTGGGACTATTCATTTCCTTATAGACCAATTGATCGAACAATTAGGTCGTTTTTTTTTCCTGTTAAATCGATTGATCGGGCAACGATATATTTTGTCTTCGTTATTTTTTTAAAATTCATTTTAAGATCGTGAAATAACAGAAGATTGTAAAAACAAAAGAAAGCAAGTAGTAAACATTTGTTCTTTTATTTAAATTAATATTATAAAGACAAAAGAAAGTAAAAAGTATTTTTTTTGTCATGTATTTTTTTAAAACAAATTAATATAATAAAAACATAAGAAAGAAAGTAGTGATGGTTTAAAGGTTTTTTTTTTTTAATTAAATTAATCCTACTAATAACAATTATAAATGCGTCTGGAAAATTCTTAAAATCATTTTTTTTGGGATATTTTTAATAACAAAGGAAGATCATAAAATCCATATGAAGTTGCAGTTTTTTTTTTATTTGAAAATCGTGTAAGTTTGTTAGTTACGTCTTGTTATTTATTTACGTAACATAAAAAATTGTAATGATTATTCAGAACCAAAATACGGTAGGGCCATTTTCACTACCTTCTGATAAGTGGCAAATAGCCGATCCGTCAGATATTGTAACAAGTTTTTCACAAAAATATCATGTCAAAAATCTGTCAGATAAACTATCTGCTTAACAGGAGGTGGTGAAACCGGCCCATATTGTCGTACTAAATCTAATCCAGCGTACCTAATGAAAACAAAGCACAAACTCAACACTTCTCTGCTTTATTGTTGTTGAAGTTGTTTGTACTCACAAATTCGCTATGGTCTCACAATTTGAAATCGATCGGACCAGTAGGAAAGATAGAAGAAGTGTGGTCGGACTAAGAGGATTTTTAAAAGTCTCGTGGTTCGAGCGATCGGACAAGATGAACTTTTAAAATGTCGTTAGTCCGATAGTAGGACTACAAGGATTAGAAAAATCCTGATGGTCCGATCAATCGAACCAGCAGGAAATAAAAAACATAGTGGTCCGATTGATCGGACAAGCCGGTCGGACCACGCGGCCTAAAGGGCTATAGACAACTTAGTTTCCATTGCCATTGAATCGACTTGAGTTTTTTAAATATTTACTCTAGAGAAAACATTTGAAACAGTGAAACATTTTTGCAACTGATTAATAATTTATTTGAAAATTATAGTAATTAAGTAATTATTATTAGATTATACAAAAGCCCTTTTCGTGCTTTTATGTTGTAGGGATAATAATTGTGTAATAATTATTTCAAAAACCAAATAAAAGTGAAGGTTGTCAATAAAAATCAACTAAGTATTTATAAAAAAGTACAAAAATACGAATAATTTATCGTCGATAATCGATGGTTGCCACGATAATCGATGGTTGCCACGATAATCGATTTTTTTGGTTCATTCACTTATCACATATCAGCACTAATTATATTTTATGAAAAGCTGACAACACAGTAAACGTCAGATTAGGCCATATAATTTTGAATTTAAATAAGTGACGTCGGACGTGTGTGTGCCGCGTCGCTCGGTCGCAAATTGAGCTGAATATACTTTACTCGCTTACACTCAGGCGTATTTCAGTACATTTGTCTCTTTGAGCTGTTGCTGCGCTGAGGAGTGCCTATTGTAGTGTGCGGTGCGATTTTTGTTGAATTCGCCTCACAGAAACGCGCGTTTACGTGAAGATTGAAGATTATTTTGTATGGGAATTTCAAAATTTAATGTTAAAATCAGGGACTCTCAAGCACACATTTAGTTTTAATGTTTTGTCTAGTTGAAATAAATAGGGTAGATGCAATGATGCTAGATTAGTGCATACGAAGACACGATTTCAGCGCCCCCTCGATCCTCGCGCCCTAGGCTGCAGCCTAATTAGCCTATGGGTAAATCAGGCCCTGGGGGGAATAAGTGCTATTATCAAACTGCAAGTGTTAACCTTGATGTGCTGTTGACCGTACTTGCGCGCGGGTCCTGCTTCTGCTTCACGCAATTTCCGTTGTAAATTTTCTCTACCAACATATTGTATAAAAACGAAAATAAAAAGCAAAAGGTACATAATTAAAAGTTTTATTTCACATATAACGTTAAAAAGTAAACAGTTTTGTACAATCTTTAACATCATTTATGCTCATAACAATAATATCAATATTTGTGAACAAATTGACAAAAATGTAGGGTACCTACAAATGAATAACAAAAAAGTATGGGCCCGTTTTAGCACTGACTCTTGGGCGTAGTCACTGGGGCAGGGTGGGGCCGGGTTGCCCTACCCTACCTCGAGTATAGTTTGCTAGTTACTTATTATTTTAAACTGCTGCCCCACCCTAAGCCCATGGCTGCCCCTCCCTGGGCCCATGGTTGGCGACGCCCATGCACTGACTAGTTCGTGATAACTCATCTGCCAGATAACAATAACTTATTTTAAAAATTGACAAGAGACAGTAACTCAGTTATCTAACGGATAGAATTATTAAGAACTTATTATGTCATAGCGAATTATTTTAATAAACAATAAATAGGCTGATATTTTTTACTTTAATTAAAAAAGTAAAGTAAAAAGTATCAGCCTATTTTTGTCTCACTGTGTTGCATTGAAAAGGCGACAAAAAACAAAGTTACTTTTATATATATATTAATATTAGGTACTAAGTATAGATATAACATTATTGACAACCTTGGTGTTTCTATATAAAACATGTATTTATTTATACAAAAGAAGTATAAAAGTATTATTAATGCGTAACGAGACATGCATAGTTCATGCTATGTGCCCCTTGTGCTTCATCTATGTTACAGGCCCCGGCACACTTCTTGAATATCGGGTGGGTGTTGCGCAGAACACGAATAATGACATGTCCGAGCATACTATTGGTCACGCGCAAGTGCACATGTGCGCTAACTTTCCCCCACTCCGTCGACCGATGGTCAACTAGTTTGCCGATACCAATCCGTCCTTTGGAAGAGAAGTGTTCCAATTTAATTTCAGTGATTTGAGAAGCAACTATAGCAACTTTGTTACTTACATCTACATTATCAATTTCTTTAACTGGACCTTCTGTACCATCTTTTGTAGTGGATATTACTTTGCAGCTTTTTTCTACAATTTCACTGTGAATATTTTCAGATAAGAGTTGAGGTAACTTCGTCATTCTTTGTCTGATCTTCATCAGTGGTGGTGCTCACCAAACGAGATTGCACTTTGTCAATAGCGTAATAGGTTTTACTTTCCGAAGTACCTGGCCGGTATTCCTCAACTAAGACTTGGTCTAGCTGAAATTCTTTAGTAATGTGATGAATTTGAATGTGTTCCTTAAGATATTCGATTTGGAACTGTAGGGAGCATTGTTTACACGCTATGTAGTCGTAAGGATCCAGCGGTGTGTGTGTTGCTACGTGTTCGGAACAAGCATTCTCATCTATAAAGTAAACGTTACATTCTCCGCATTTAAAAAGTTTTACTTCGTTGCCTTCACACGGCCTATCAGCTAGAATGTCACCTTCACTTTCGTCTGCCGTACTTAGTGAATCTTGAGATAATTTTCGTGATTTCGCCACATCATTTTCATGGACTTCATAAACGTGCAAATCTTTTAATTTATATTTAAATTTTTCATGATGAATGCGCTTGTGTTTCGTGTAAGTGTGTTTTGTAAACGTCAAACTGCACAAGTTACACTTCTGTATACCCATTTGAGACACATGGTGATTACTATGGAAATGTAAGTGCGTCGCGTTGCGTGACAAGTAGCAGTGATCGCACCTAACACATTTGTAAACAGTATTATAGCGAGTAGCTTTCAGGCCCACATTACTTTTCTTGACAAATGTCAGTGGAAACTGCATTCTAATTTTGTTACGTTTAAGAACAACGAAGTCTTTAGCTGTTAGTTTCAATATTTTATAGTGCACCTTTCTATGTCGTGGCAGTGAAGCTGTAGTGAACAGGTGATTGCAATCAGGAAATTTTGCACATTTTGCATTGTCTCTCGATCTCTTTGGTCCGCAAGACCTTATCAAATGACGTTTTATAGCTGCATCTTTAAGAAAATGGACGCCACACGTACACAAGTACAGTTGATTATCGTAATCTCTATCTAAATACTTGACAGATTGTAACACACCTGATTTATCAACTTTAATAACGGAGATATTATTAATAAATTTATTTGCCCGCTTTGTCTTTAAATCTTTGACACTATCACCGCTTTGTGATTCGTCTTGCGACTCTTCTACTTCAGATTCTTCGCAAGAATCATCATCAAGTGTTTTCTTCGTCACTTTAGGTCGATTTGACTTTCTAACTGCTGCATCTTTATTATAACCATTCACATTTATTCCATCATTTCTCTTAATTTTAGGCCATACAATCTTAAAGTCTTCAAGACGATAGTTCACTTTTTCATGATGCACTGAAATATGTTCATCGTACGATACTTTACATATATTCAGGCCGCAATGACGACAAAGTTCGCTGCCAGAATTGTGATGTCCTCTCTTGATGTGTAAACGGAGAGTCACTCTATTCAAGAAATGTATGTTGCAACTGTCACAGAAATAGAGCGTGTAGTCTTTAATACTAAATAAATCTCTTCTCAAAGATTGGTAAATACTTGTAAAAGTATTCCTTTCGGATGTTGTAAGTAGTAATTACTGCAACATTGAAGAGATGGCGCTGCCGTAGTGTAAATCAATACTAGAAGAAATACAATGGGTCCGCTAAGGTCTTGGTAGCATAGTTGGTAGTGCACTCGCCCGGACAGCGAGGGACGTGGGTTCGAGTCCCGCCTGATACCTGGACAAATTGAATTTCTTCTAATATATTTGTATTGTCTTTAATACTAGCTTTGTTTAACGTGACTATCTCCGGCAGCGTGTCCGTGCCTTTGATATGACTCATTTTGTGTTTATATATCGCCGAAGGGTCGAAAAAAAAAAAACATTCGTCGCACCTCTTGCCGCGGAGCGCAAAACACTGTTTTTTACTGTGGTGAATCCAAAAGTCTGCTTGCTTCAAAAATATGCATTTGCAACTAGCACACTTATACATTGTCTTATACTCTGTTTCTTCATCTACAAACGAATCACCATCTTTATTAATCGGCATAATAGTTAAGCTCTCTGTTGTGGTGCTCACCAAACGAGATTGCACTTTGTCAATAGCGTAATAGGTTTTACTTTCCGAAGTACCTGGCCGGTATTCCTCAACTAAGACTTTGTCTAGCTGAAATTCTTTATTATTGTGATGAATTTGAATGTGTTCCTTAAGATATTCGATTTGGAACTGTAGGGAGCATTGTTTACACGCTATATAGTCGTAAGGATCCAGCGGTGTGTGTGTTGCTACGTGTTCGGAACAAGCATTCTCATCTATAAAGTAAACGTTACATTCTCCGCATTTAAAAAGTTTTACTTTGTTATCTTCACACGGCCTATCAGCTAGAATGTCACCTTCACTTTCGTCTGCCGTACTTAGTGAATCTTGAGATAATTTTCGTGATTTCGTCACATCATTTTCATGGACTTCATAAACGTGCAAATCTTTTAATTTATATTTAAATTTTTCATGATGAATGCGCTTGTGTTTCGTGTAAGTGTGTTTTGTAAACGTCAAACTGCACAAGTTACACTTCTGTATACCCATTTGAGACACATGGTGATTACTATGGAAATGTAAGTGCGTCGCGTTGCGTGACAAGTAGCAGTGATCGCACCTAACACATTTGTAAACACTATTATATCGAGTAGCTTTCAGGCCCACATTACTTTTCTTGACAAATGTCAGTGGAAACTTCATTCTAATTTTGTTATGTTTAAGAACAACGAAGTCTTTAGCTGTTAGTTTCATTATTTTATGGTGCACCTTTCTATGTCGTGGCAGTGAAGCTGTAGTGAACAGGTGATTACAATCAGGACATTTTGCACATTTTGCATTGTCTCTCGATCTCTTTGGTCCGCAAGACCTTATCAAATGACGTTTTATAGCTGCATCTTTAAGAAAATGGACGCCACACGTACACAAGTACAGTTGATTATCGTAATCTCTATCTAAATACTTGACAGATTGTAGCACACCTGATTTATCAACTTTAATAACGGAGATATTATTAATAAATTTATTTGCCCGCTTTGTCTTTAAATCTTTGACACTATCACCGCTTTGTGATTCGTCTTGCGACTCTTCTACTTCAGATTCTTCGCAAGAATCATCATCAAGTGTTTTCTTCGTCACTTTAGGTCGATTTGACTTTCTAACTGCTGCATCTTTATTATAACCATTCACATTTATTCCATCATTTCTCTTAATTTTAGGCCATACAATCTTAAAGTCTTCAAGACGATAGTTCACTTTTTCATGATGCACTGAAATATGTTCATCGTACGATACTTTACATATATTCAGGCCGCAATGACGACAAAGTTCGCTGCCAGAATTGTGATGTCCTCTCTTGATGTGTAAACGGAGAGTCACTCTATTCAAGAAATGTATGTTGCAACTGTCACAGAAATAGAGCGTGTAGTCTTTAATACTAAATAAATCTCTTCTCAAAGATTGGTAAATACTTGTAAAAGTATTCCTTTCGGATGTTGTAAGTAGTAATTACTGCAACATTGAAGAGATGGCGCTGCCGTAGTGTAAATCAATACTAGAAGAAATACAATGGGTCCGCTAAGGTCTTGGTAGCATAGTTGGTAGTGCACTCGCCCGGACAGCGAGGGACGTGGGTTCGAGTCCCGCCTGATACCTGGACAAATTGAATTTCTTCTAATATATTTGTATTGTCTTTAATACTAGCTTTGTTTAACGTGACTATCTCCGGCAGCGTGTCCGTGCCTTTGATATGACTCATTTTGTGTTTATATATCGCCGAAGGGTCGAAAAAAAAAAAACATTCGTCGCACCTCTTGCCGCGGAGCGCAAAACACTGTTTTTTACTGTGGTGAATCCAAAAGTCTGCTTGCTTCAAAAATATGCATTTGCAACTAGCACACTTATACATTGTCTTATACTCTGTTTCTTCATCTACAAACGAATCACCATCTTTATTAATCGGCATAATAGTTAAGCTCTCTGTTGTGGTGCTCACCAAACGAGATTGCACTTTGTCAATAGCGTAATAGGTTTTACTTTCCGAAGTACCTGGCCGGTATTCCTCAACTAAGACTTTGTCTAGCTGAAATTCTTTATTATTGTGATGAATTTGAATGTGTTCCTTAAGATATTCGATTTGGAACTGTAGGGAGCATTGTTTACACGCTATATAGTCGTAAGGATCCAGCGGTGTGTGTGTTGCTACGTGTTCGGAACAAGCATTCTCATCTATAAAGTAAACGTTACATTCTCCGCATTTAAAAAGTTTTACTTTGTTATCTTCACACGGCCTATCAGCTAGAATGTCACCTTCACTTTCGTCTGCCGTACTTAGTGAATCTTGAGATAATTTTCGTGATTTCGTCACATCATTTTCATGGACTTCATAAACGTGCAAATCTTTTAATTTATATTTAAATTTTTCATGATGAATGCGCTTGTGTTTCGTGTAAGTGTGTTTTGTAAACGTCAAACTGCACAAGTTACACTTCTGTATACCCATTTGAGACACATGGTGATTACTATGGAAATGTAAGTGCGTCGCGTTGCGTGACAAGTAGCAGTGATCGCACCTAACACATTTGTAAACACTATTATATCGAGTAGCTTTCAGGCCCACATTACTTTTCTTGACAAATGTCAGTGGAAACTTCATTCTAATTTTGTTATGTTTAAGAACAACGAAGTCTTTAGCTGTTAGTTTCATTATTTTATGGTGCACCTTTCTATGTCGTGGCAGTGAAGCTGTAGTGAACAGGTGATTACAATCAGGACATTTTGCACATTTTGCATTGTCTCTCGATCTCTTTGGTCCGCAAGACCTTATCAAATGACGTTTTATAGCTGCATCTTTAAGAAAATGGACGCCACACGTACACAAGTACAGTTGATTATCGTAATCTCTATCTAAATACTTGACAGATTGTAGCACACCTGATTTATCAACTTTAATAACGGAGATATTATTAATAAATTTATTTGCCCGCTTTGTCTTTAAATCTTTGACACTATCACCGCTTTGTGATTCGTCTTGCGACTCTTCTACTTCAGATTCTTCGCAAGAATCATCATTCAATGTTTTCTTCGTCACTTTAGGTCGATTTGACTTTCTAACTGCTGCATCTTTATTATAACCATTCACATTTATTCCATCATTTCTCTTCATTTTAGGCCATACAATGTTAAAGTCTTCAAGACGATAGTTCACTTTATCATGATGCACTGAAATATGTTCATCGTACGATACTTTACATATATTCAGGCCGCAATGACGACAAAGTTCGCTGCCAGAATTGTGATGTCCTCTCTTGATGTGTAAACGGAGAGTCACTCTATTCAAGAAATGTATGTTGCAACTGTCACAGAGATAGAGCGTGTAATCCTTAATTCTAGCCTTGCTTAACGTCACTATCTCCGGCGGCGTGTCCGTGCCTTTATTATGACTCTTTTTGTGTTTATATATCGCTGAAGGGTCGAAAAGTAGATCACATTCGTCGCACCTCTTGCCGCGGTGCACAAAACACTGTTTTCGCCTGTGGTGATTACAAAAGTCTGCTTTCTTCAAAAATATGCATTTGCAACTAGCACATTTATACATTGTCTTATACTCTGTTTCTTCATCTACAAAAGAATCACCATCTTTATTAATCGGCATAATAGTTAAGCTCTCTCTAGTCATGTTTTCATCTTCTAAATGCCGTTGCTCATGAAATCGTATCCCTTTCATCGAAAATATGTAATTACACTTCCTACACTTTTTAATGTCAAGACTGCCACAATTATGACGCCTGTTCAAAAGCAGAACTTTGCAAACGTAACATTGGTAATACACATACATTTTGGACGTGCTTTCCAATAACTTACCGCTTGTAAACGGTATGTATGATATATCTCGTCTTGTTATACTTGGGTTTTCACTATGCCATTTCAAATGGGACTGAATTGCGTGCACCGAAGTAAGTATTCCACATTTAGAACATTTACGAATTAATTCCTTCTTCAAACAGTGGTGGTGTCTCGCCACGAATTCGAAGTGAACTGAGGCAGACTTGCATTCGGTGCATTGGAAGAATGTCAATTTCGAATTTTCGTTCACAATTGTGTCTCGAAGTTCATTGGTTTCGAATTCATCTTCAGATAAAACTCTTGAGTTATCGTAGTACTGTTTCAATTTCAAATTAACGTCCCTACCCGCTTCATCGTTAAATGCGACTATTCTATAAGAGTTAGCTGTCACATCAGAGTCTTCGTGTATCTTTTCATGTCTCTCAAGTCCTTTTGCTGTACTTAATTTGATGCCACACGATTTGCAGGCAAAATTACCAGAATTCCCATCACACGAATGCGCGTGTTCGTAAACTTTCGATGAATCGACATAGTTTTTGCAAGTTTCGCATTTGTACATAGTTAATTCAGGCAGTCCGTCTCGAATTATATACATCTTTACTGCTCTAGTTACATATATACTATCAGATTTTATCCTATCTACTTTATCACTTGGCAAAGATGAAACCATGTTAAACCAGTTGTCTTTAAGCAAATCTAAGTACTTGTAAGATAACATCTTTACGCTTGAATCGTCATGTTTGTTCAAACATTTGTTATTATATTTCAATGAACATATGCCACATTGTTTTACATTCGGTTTGTAATTATCTGTAACGATGTGATTTTGACAATGACTGACTACATCGTCATACGAATCAGTCGTTAATTCGCAAGCGTCACATTTATACAAAATATACGATTCATCATTCAACTTTGTTTTCTTTGCCTTAACTGCAGAATCTGAAGCAATTTTACGCTTATTAGATTTCGAATCAGATTCATCTTGTGTCGCATTATTGGATTCTTGTGACTCAAAATCTGATTCTTCTGCAGTAGACTGATTCGTCGATTCTAAATCTTGTCCTGAAGCACTTTTATCATCACTAGTCGGCGTTATAAAGTCGTGTATAAGTATGAAGTCAGATTTATATAATCTATGTCTTTCTCTATGTAATGGGTAATTATTTACGTTAATATTACACTTCTTACAAAGCATAGGTTTGTTTTTAACACAACCGAATTTATTATGCTTGAAAACCAATCGCTCTTCCATATAAACATTGCATTTGTCACATTTGGCAAGCACGTGGTGGTACAAATTCTTGTGGGAATCAAAACATCTTATTTTCCCACCAAATCCATGTTGAGCCTCATGGCTTTTCTGGTCCGTTTTACGAAAATTCTTTTTGCATTCACTGCATTTCCATGTACTGTCTTTTTTAGTTTGCGTCTGATTTTTATGGCTGGATAAATGTGGTAATGCTACACTTGCGCTTAGGAAGTGCAAAGAGCATTTTGGACATCGGAATATAATATCTTTCGGGGTCAAATATTTGTACTGTGGAGGAGCTTTTCTATTACCAAGTTCAGGGCCGATGTAGACTAAAGTTCGTCTGTTAGGATGGTACGTTTTATTATGAAAGCGAGCGCTGGAACTACTAACATACTCCGTGTCACATTCAAGGCATTTATACAATGATTCTTTATTAACTACCTTCTGTCTGAACTTTGTAAGCTTCTTACTATGCCCTTCTGCAGGTTTCAAATCAAAATTTTGATTATTCGGAGTCTGATCGTTAGAGTTTACAACTGTTGTGTATTCTGTACTGTGGTTATACTTAATATGATTGTTGTGGCTTTTCATATTCGTGGCGCGGTAGCAGATCTTGCATCCAGGTTGATATGGAGCCAGAACGAAATCGTCGTCGTAATTAGAACCATGATTATCAAACGCATGTTGTCTCATGTTATGTATATTCTTGTAAATAAATGAGCAAATGGGACATTTATAGACATAATCTACATCTCTAAGAACACTTTCATTTACATCACTCTTATTAGCTATCTCACTCTTTCTTTTACTGCGTTTATCAGGCTCACTATTAGCTACCTCACTCTTTCTTTTACTGCGTTTAACAGGCTCACGATTAGCTACCTCACTCTTTCTTTTACTGCGTTTAACAGGCTCACTATTAGCTACCTCACTCTTTCTTTCACAGCGTTTATCAGGCTCACTATTAGCTACCTCACTCTTTCTTTTACTGCGTTTATCAGGCTCACTATTAGCTACCTCACTCTTTCTTTTACTGCGTTTAACAGGCTCACTATTAGCTACCTCACTCTTTCTTTTACTGCGTTTAACAGGCTCACTATTAGCTACCTCACTCTTTCTTTCACAGCGTTTATCAGGCTCACTATTAGCTACCTCACTCTTTCTTTTACTGCGTTTAACAGGCTCACTATTAGCTACCTCACTCTTTCTTTTACTGCGTTTAACAGGCTCACTATTAGCTACCTCACTCTTTCTTTCACAGCGTTTATCAGGCTCACTATTAGCTACCTCACTCTTTCTTTTACTGCGTTTAACAGGCTCACTATTAGCTACCTCACTCTTTCTTTTACTGCGTTTAACAGGCTCACTATTAGCTACCTCACTCTTTCTTTCACAGCGTTTATCAGGCTTACTATTAGCTACGTCACTCTTTCTTTTACTGAGTTTATTAGGCTCATTATTAGCTACCTCACTCTTTTCACTGGTAATTGGCTCACTCTTTCTAGAAGTATGTTTTACAGCTTTGTTATTAGTTGAAGGCTGTGGTTTAATATTATTTTCTTCAATAATTTCATACATGTGTTTTATAAGTAAACTTTTATCTTCAAAATAAGTATTACAGTGGCGGCACGATATGCCTTTAGGCTTTTTTACGGGCAGTGGTTCTTCATTAATCGCGACTAGGAACGAATGTGACGTCATATTATGAGCATCTAAAGCGTTACGTGTAGCGAATAACGTCTTACACTCACCGCAGAAGCACGGACTAGTATTCAAGCGTTCAGACCAATCTTCTAGGAGTACTATAGCGCTTCTAATGCGTTCTTCTTCAGTTTGATTTTCTACTTCAGTCTTTACAACTCTATGGTTGTACGAATTAGGTTGTTTTGTTCCTAGTACTATTTTGCTGCTATATGGCTGATTATTGTCCGAGGGATGCCCAGTAGTGTAACCATGTTTATAGTTAGTACCTGAAAATATTAATATTATTATTATAAATGGCAACAGTCGGAGGACGCCTTTGTCAACCAGTAACAAACAGACAGGAACCCCAATAATTGATGAATAACCAAATAAATATTACTTAAAATTATTCACAAAGCGCCATCTAGCCCCAAATTAAGCATTAGCCGGTGCTATGGGTGCCAGACACTTGCTACGACACGCAGTGGGCATTATAACAGGCCACTGCATGCTAAATAAGCACCTGTTCAACATCGGCATGACGGACAGCCCGTATGCAGAGGCTGCATGGACGCTGAAGAAACACCGGCCCACGTACTACTGCAGTGCTAGAAAGTGGACCATCATCGAGCGCGCCTTCTTCCTAACAGCGGCACCCTGCGGGAGGTGCTCCGGGACATCACAGCAGTGCTGGAGCTCTGGACCGAGCTCAGATGGTTTGAGTGACGATGTTGGTAACGTATTTCACGTACAATGGCCCATTTTAGAGGCGAAGTGCGGAAAATCCCCAGTATACCTAAACCTAATGGGTGCCAGACAACGGATAAACAGTACTTTTATTTTATTTTTTTAAAATACATACAAATTATACATAGAAACACCCAGACTGATACAAAACGACATGTTCATGTACACAAATGTTTGTACCGTGCGGGGATCGAACCCGCGACCTCTGGTGTAACAGCCGACTTCTCGACCATTACACCAAATGGCTACTGAAGTAATAATAATGTGTTCAAAACTTCTATATTAATCAAATTGTGAATTGTTAATGCACTGTAAGCAAAATTGGCTGAATAAAGGCTTGTAATATAAATAATATTAAACAATATGTTATGTAGATATTGAAAATGGTATATTTCTTTCTTCCAGAATTTATTATCAACATGAGCTGTAGTTCATCTTACCACTGGGCTGGTCGATAGCCATAAAAAAGTCCTGAGTGAGTCCCACACATGGCCGCAGGTCTAGCTAGCCTGCGGTTATTTGCATAAACACATTCTCCTCAAAAAAAATTCTTCTTACCACTATCACGAGATTCTTCGTCTTCGCCATCAAGATTATGAGATTCTTCATCCTTACAAAACTTCCCATCATCTTCAACATCTGGCTTTACATTAACTTTATCATCTAGCTTCTCATCATCTTCATCTTCATAATTTGGCTCGTCCTTAATGTCTAACGCAGAGAGGTAGTCCTTCATTCGAGGGTTCAGGAGTATGTCATGTTCTTCTATATCAATGTTGTCTGCCATCACTTCTTACGTTCTGTAAGTTTTATTACAAATAGGTTAGTTAGAAGTTATCTATCTCACACTCTAGTGGTTTAAGCACCGGGCTGAGATCTCGGCGTCCTGGGTTCGAATCCCTGGTCGAGCTAACTTTGTTGAGGGTGGCATGCGACCTTCATAGTGGAAGGTCGGCACTGGCACACAACACTAAGTTTTGAATACAGAAAAGTTTATGTTTGACAATCTGTCTACCTGCACATCAACGGTGACGCATTCAATAGTCAGCTTCAGTGGTGAACAGTCGAATAGATACCTATGTAATAAATATATGAGAGTGATTAAATAGTGCAACCCTCCTCCTGGTCTTATTTTTATAACCCTCCAAGAGGTTATGGGCCCAGAGAGACCAGGAGTAAAAGTGTAAAAATAATAAAAGTGTTTGATATGTACAAATAAATATAAACAAAAAGTTTAATAATAAATATAAAGTTTAAATGATAAAAATGAGGATATTATAAAGATATGAAAAGATAGAAGAATATAGCCGGAGGAAATAGATAGAAGAATAAAGCCGGAGAAATTTTCCTTTGCTGTAATTCAAATTCATTCCAATGACAGTTGTGATGACGGAAAACAAAATAACATCTGGAAAATTTTCTTTGAAATTTATTTGATTATTTTTACAAATTTATTTGATAAATATTATTTAAAATCATGGAAAATATTAACAAATTAAGAGACGTAACAAACTATAAAAGTTGGAGGAAGATAACAAAATTATTTTTAGAATCGAAGGGATTAATTGAAGGAGCTAAAGAATTTAACGATGCGAAAGCGAGATTTTTAGTATTGAGCGCAATAGAAGAAAAATTCTTACACTACGTTATTAATTGTTCCTCAACAAAAGAAATTTTCGAAAAATTAGATCTGATTTTCCAATACGAACAAAAAGAAGACAATCACGAAAAAATTATACAATTTTATAGCTATTTACCTACTGGAAACACAATAGAGGATATAGCCCATTTGCAAAATTTATTTTCTGAAATAAATTTATTGGAACCAAATACCATTTCAGAAGAAATGCTTATAAACAAGGCTCTAACTATTCTGCCAGAAAATTTAAATTATTTTAAAACGGTGTGGGAAATAACTCCAAAATCTGAGAAGACGATTTTCAAATTTATTCAAAAGATACAGAAACAATTAAAAGGCTCAAGTGTTCCAAATATATCACCAGAAAACCAGGTATTTAAATCTGACGAAAGAAAATGTTTCAACTGCGGGAAATTAGGACACATTGCCAGACTCTGTAAAGAAGGCTGCAACATCTGCCACAAAAGGAATCACAGCACAAGAAATTGTTTTCAAGAAAAAATTTGTCGAAAATGTAATAATAAAGGACATATCGAAAAATTCTGCCGCAATAACATGGTAAGCGAACATTTACAAATTAAAGTCAAAGCAATAATTGACTCAGGAGCCTCATCACATTTTTTCCGAAATAAAAATATAATTCAAATTACAGAGAAGGTAGTAGTTCCAATTAGATGTGCCAATGCGGAGAACCTGATAGCGCAAGGGACCGGAAAAATAGCAACGGACTTCGGGCAACTGAAAGACGTACTATTTGTCCCGGAGATTTCGAGGAACCTAATCTCGGTGAGCGCAGTCACTCATAATGGAGGCACTGTCCACTTCTCTGGAGATAAGGTATTTATACGTTTTCAAAATAAAACAATTTTAACTGGATACAGAACCAATACCGGGTTATATGAAACGGAATTTTCGGCTTATTATACTCGCGAAGCGCTACTTACTGAGAGTGCCAACATCTGGCATCGGAGGCTAGGTCACGTATCCGATGTGTCTCGTCTAGCAAAACTGGTTAATGGCGTCAAAATTGGGGGGAATGATTCGAACAAATTTTGCGAAATCTGTGCAAAAGCTAAAATGACCCGAAAATCTTTTGGCAATAATAGAATTAAAGCTAAATTCCCTTTGGAAATAATTCACACTGATATTTGCGGCCCAGTTGAAGTTCCCACTTGGGACAACAAAAAATATTTTATTACGTTTTTGGATGAGTTTACACATTTCTGCGTCGTTTACTTAATCACCTTCAAAAATGAATGCCTTGATAAAATTAAAGAATTTGTGTGTTTGGCTGAAAATCATTTTAACAGTAAAGTAAAGAAAATTAGATGCGATAATGGGGGAGAATACTCTAGCAATAACCTACATGCGTGGTGTCAGGCTAAAGGGATCATTCTGGATGCAACCATACCGTACACGCCTCAACTGAACGGAAAAGCTGAGAGGTTAAACAGAACCCTAATGGAGAGAACAAGGGCTCTAATGTTCGACGGCAAGGTTCCGAACTATCTGTGGGGTGAAGCACTGCTAACAGCAAGTTACCTAATCAATAGAAGTCCAACAGACGGCAGAAACAAGACACCAGCGGAAATGTGGTTCAAGATTAAACCCAATCTATCGAATATAAGAAGATTTGGATCCACAGCATACTTCAAAATTAATTTTGGCTTAAGAAAACTTGACGAAAGATGCGGCAAAGGAATACTTATTGGCTACGTAAGAAACGGCTACAAAATTTGGGTGGATGACAAGAAACAGATAATAAGAGCAAGGGATGTTAAAATTAACGAAGAAGAACAAGGAATATATTTGGACGATGAAGAAAATTTGGTTAAAATGGATGGACTTTGGCAGTTGGAAGATGAAACAAATGAAGATGAAACAAATAACGGCGAAACAAATGAAGATGAAACAAATGACGGCGAAACAATTGACGGCGAAACAAATGGCGGTGAAACAAATAATAGAAGAACAAATGAAGAAGCTGGAAATAGTGGTAACAATTTTGAGAGGAATTTAAATTTTGATAACGATATACAACCGGAAGAAAATGAAGAATTTTTCGATAGTAATGAAGAAACTGAAGTAAGGCAGAGTAATGAAGAAACTGAAGAAAGGCAGAGAAATGAAGAAAATGAGGGAAGTCGAGCGGTGGAAAATAATAATAGAAGTGAAGCAGAAAATGGAAACAGTAATGAAGAAAGTGAAGGAAGTCGAGCGGTGGAAAATAATAATAGGAGAAATCAACCTGCAAGAGAACGAAGATTACCAGAAAGGTTTAAAGACTACGTCATGGACTATGATACAGAAGTGTCGATGCTAACCTATGAAGAAGCAATAGAATCGAGGGAAAAAGATAAGTGGAAGAAAGCAATAGAGGAAGAAATTAAATCGTTAGAAGAAAATAATACTTGGACCTTTGTGGATAAGAAAGAAGCGGAAGGAAGAAGACTAGTAACAAGCAAATGGATCTTCACGGTCAAGCCAGATGGAAGATACAAGGCAAGATTAGTCGCAAGAGGTTTTCAACAGAAATATAAAATAGATTACGATGAAACATATAGTCCAGTTGTAAATACAAATTCTTTGAGAGTACTTTTGTCAATTGTTGCAAATAATAAATTGAAAATGAAACAGTTTGACATTAAAACAGCATTTTTACATGGAGATTTAAAGGAGTGTATTTATTTAAAAGTTCCAAAAGGTTACAGCAACAAAGAAGATAAAGTATGCAAACTAAATAAGAGTTTGTATGGGTTAAAACAAGCTCCACTAATGTGGAATATTAAATTTACAGAATTTTTAGTTAAAATGGGTTTTAAACAATCAAAGTTAGATCAATGTATTTTTATAATGGAAGGTGAAAGAAGGATAATTCTTGCGATTTATGTTGATGATGGATTAGTAGTTGGTGAGAGGGAAGAAGACTTGGTGCATGTAGTGGAAACATTAAGAAAAGGGTTTGATCTAAGAATCTGCGAAGAAGTATCAAACTATATCGGGCTGGACATAACACAGAATAAGGAAGGAGTGAAAGTTTGTCAGAAAAATTATATCGAGAAAATTTTGAAGAAGTTTAATATGAATGAAGCAAGAGAGTGCAGAACCCCAACCATTTTGATAGAACAACACCCAAAGTTGAAAATAGATACAGAGAGTCATGAACTCTATAGGGAAATGATAGGATCATTATTATATCTGGCGAATAAAACGAGGCCAGACATTAGCTTCCATGTAGGGTATTGCTCGCGTCAACAAAGTGCTCCAAATTTGAATGATTTAAATAATGCAAAAACGATTTTAAAATTTTTAAAAGGTTCGAAAAACAAAGGCATTCATTTTAGTGAAGGTGATAAAGTACTTCGAGGCTACTGTGACTCAGATTTCGCGGGGGATCCAGACACTAGGCGTAGCACGTCGGGTTACGTGATTTGGCTGAACGGTGGACCAGTGGCATGGAGCTCAAGAAAGCAGCCGATTGTAGCGTTGTCGAGTACGGAAGCAGAGTTTATAGCCGCAGCAGAATGCTGCAAAGAACTTCTGTTCATCAGAGACTTCATATATGAATTGACCAATGAGAAATTAGAAATAGAAATGAAAGTGGACAATCAGTCAGCTATTTGGCTTATGAAGAAAGGAATTATGAATAAAAGAAGTAAACACATAGATGTGAGATACTATTATTTAAAAGATCAGATTGATGAAAACAGAATAACAGTCAAATATTGTCCAACGGGTTCGCAGATAGCAGACATACTGACGAAGTGTTTGCCACCTGTAAAGTTTGAGAGGTGTCAAAGAAAACTCGTATCAGAGTGAGTGTTAGGTAGTGATAAGTGCGGGCAAAAGTGAACTAAGTGCGTTTCGGTCATATGTGGGGAATTAGTATGTAAGTTTTTATAGGGGAGTGTAATTTTTGTATAATGTAAAGGCGTGATGTAAACTTAAGAAGCCCAGTCAACTCACATTATCAATTTTAAGAGGGTGTTCAACGGTTTAAGGGGGTGCTTTTAAAGGGAGAATATTATATGATTCATTTAAGGGGGTGTGAAAATATGGATAGTTTGTAAATGAATCATTTTTTTTCAAAAATATCTGACTACATGAATAATAACTATGTATATTGGTAACTGTGTATTTACAGAAGTTTTTAATATGGGCTGAGTTTTTTAATCACAAATTTACTTTTATAAGTTTATAGTTTATTGTAATTTAATTTTAGTTTATATTTATTGACTTATTCTTGTGTTTTCTATGTTAGGTGTGAGTGAGATGATTGAGTGAGAAGTATGAGTTTTTGTAATTTGAAGTTCGAGTTAGAGATTAATAAAGAAGTTAGGAGGATTTAGCGGGAAGTTCGAGTAGGAGTTGAAGATTTATTTGAAGTTTTGTAATTAGGTAGGTCGAGTAGGAGTTAAACTTTAAAGTTAGTTGAAGGTAATAAGGTAGTTCGAGTAGGAGATTATTGAAGTTAGCTGAAGGTTTATAATTATGGGAAGAAGCTAAGGATTTAGTTGAAGGTTTATGAGAATTAAAGTTTCGAGAGGTAGAAAGTTTCTTTAATGTGTCGAGGTTATGCTAAGAGGTAGAGATAGGGTAATGTAATATGTAATTGTTACCAACAGGTAGAAGTATTTGTGAGGTATATTTATTTAGTTTTTGGAAGGAAACTCTAAATTTATACGGTGTAAGTTAGATGGTTAGGAACATTTTATATTTATTTATTGTTGTGTGAAAATTGTGAGCATGTGGAAGTGCAGCAGACAGATTGAGGGGGTGTGTTGAGGGTGGCATGCGACCTTCATAGTGGAAGGTCGGCACTGGCACACAACACTAAGTTTTGAATACAGAAAAGTTTATGTTTGACAATCTGTCTACCTGCACATCAACGGTGACGCATTCAATAGTCAGCTTCAGTGGTGAACAGTCGAATAGATACCTATGTAATAAATATATGAGAGTGATTAAATAGTGCAACCCTCCTCCTGGTCTTATTTTTATAACCCTCCAAGAAACTTTGCGTCGGTTTTTTCAGGCACTGCCTGGGTTTGTGATCACCAATCCGCATTTGGCAAGATTGGTGATTAAGCCAGTAAGTACAGTATTCACATATTGAATACTTCTTTATACAATTGTACATGTCATAGTGACAAATTTGTGTTTTTTGACACAAACAAATTTATTAATTTTAATTTTATTGTGACTGGCAAAAGTTTTTATTTGCCTTATAAAATAAAAATTGAATTAGCTAATTTGTTAGCATTTAATATTAAGGACATTTTTAATAAGACATTGGAATCCATTCCAATTAATCATTTAAATTTAAGTCCAAGACAATAGAGGATAACTCTTGCAAATTAGTAATTAAGGAAAATCAAAATTATTTAAATGTTATTCATCAGAATATACAGGGTGTCTCTGGAAAAGAGCTGGAACTTGAATTATTTTTAAATGATGGGAATATTCATGTGTTTTGTGTTACTGAACACTGGTTAAAGCAACATGAGTTAATTATAAGTATAAATGATTACAAACTCGCTAGTTCGTTTACCAGAGGCACGGCCATTAGAGGTGGGTCACTTATATTACTAAAAAGCTCAATTGAATTTAAAGAACGTAAAGATATTGTGTCTGCCTCAGTTGAGCGAACTATTGAGATAGCGTGTGCAGAGTTAGAGCGGCATATTATTGCCTGTGTTTATAGACCTCCATCTGCTAATTATAATGAATTTGAGTCTGTTATGGAAGATGTCTTAAGAAAGTTATGTACCACCAATAAAAAAGTTATAGTGTGTGGTGATTTTAATGTTAATATTTTAGATGTACAAAACTCTAGTAGATTTCTTAATCTTTTCCAATCTTTTGATTTATATCCACTTTTTAATGAACCTACGCGAATAACAGCTACCTCAGCTACGTGTTTGGATAATATTTTTTGCAATGACAGTGTAAATAAAAAAAGTATTATAAATTTTATAAATTCTGATCACAGCGGACAGTTGGCAGTGTTTGAGTGCCCTCTTGCTCGTTCTCCGTCGACTATTGTTTGTAGGCCTATTACAGTACACCGCAGAAATCTATTTAAGGAGCGTATAGACAATAAATTGTCCATGACAGATCTTAGTGGTGCCGATGGACACAAACAGTATGAAAAATTATTTGATATTGTAGAAAAAGAATTTAGATCTGTATTTACTAAAAAAACTATTAAAATCGATAGTAATAAGACTAACTTTAGTGCCTGGGCTACCACGGGAATTTACAAAAGTAGAAGAAGGTTATTTGAATTATATGAAATGAAAACACAGTCAAATAACCCTGCTACTGTAGAATATGTACGAAAATATTCTAAATTATTTAAAAAAGTATGTGCAGCAGCAAAATCAAATTACTTAAAAGATAAAATATCGAAAGCCACTAACAAAAGCAAAGCTACGTGGAAAATCATTAATAAAGAGACTTGTAAAAATAAAACACAAACTAGCAAGATCTCTTTAAATATTGACGGTATTATTCATGATTCTAATGCTAATGTGGCGAATGCATTTGAATCGTTTTTCTCTAACATTGCAGTCAAAACTACTTGTCAATTAAATTCTAGCCCACATCTTGCCAACTCCCTCCTCAAATCTCATGTGGATGAGTGTGTAACATCCTTTAAATTTACCCATGTCAGTCCTGAAGTAATTTATAAAACTTTCAAAGAACTGAACATGAAAAGAACCGAAGATCTATGGGGAATCTCAATGGATATATTAAAAAATATAATCCATTCTATTGCACCTCATTTAGCTATTATTTTTAATCAATGCGTGGATGATGGTGAATTTCCAGATTTAATGAAGCACAGTAAAATAATACCATTATTCAAATCAGGCGAAAAAAGTGACCCATCCAATTTTAGACCAATATCGATTCTCCCAACATTAAGTAAAATATTTGAAAAGCTTATTTATTCTCAATTGCTTTCTCATTTTAAAGTAAATAATTTATTACATAGTAATCAGTTTGGGTTCACTAGAGGCAAGTCTACTACAGATGCAGGTATAGCACTCCTCAAACATATTTTTGATGCCTGGGATAATAAGCAAGATGCTATAGGTATATTCTGCGATCTGTCTAAAGCTTTCGACTGTGTTGATCACGAGACATTGTTGATGAAGTTGCGGCATTATGGCATCTCTGCCAACGCGTTAAGTCTTATAAGGTCGTACCTATCTGACAGAATCCAGAAGGTAAACGTGAATGGTATTGATTCCAAAGGAGCCCCTTTACTGTTGGGGGTCCCTCAAGGCTCAATACTAGGACCTTTGTTCTTTTTAATTTATATTAATGATCTTCCATATTATACAGAAAACCTGTGTGACACAGTGTTATTCGCTGATGATACCTCCCTTATATTTAAAGTTGACAGACGAAAACAATCATTTGACGATGTGAGTAATGCTGTCTCACAAACTTTACACTGGTTTACTGTTAACAATTTGTTATTGAACACCAATAAAACGAAATGTGTTAAATTCACAATGCCGAATGTGCGACAGGTGGTTCCTGAGATCACTGTAAATGGAGAACTCATTGAAATTGTCAATTCAACAGTGTTTCTGGGGATAACCCTCGACTCTAAATTGCAGTGGGGGCCTCATGTAACTGCTCTTGCCAAAAGACTTAGCTCAGCCGCATATGCTGTCAGAAAAATAAGAAATCTGACTGATGTGGAAACGGCGAGACTAGTTTATTTCAGTTACTTCCACAGTATTATGTCATATGGGCTGCTCTTATGGGGATCTGCCGCTGACATAAACAATATATTTATTTTGCAAAAGAGAGCCATCCGCGCTATCTATGGCCTCAAAACCCGTGACTCGTTAAGAGAATTATTCCGGGAAATAAATATATTAACTGTGCCATCACAATATATACTGGATTGTGTTATGTATGTACAAAAGAACATACAAAATTTTTCAAAGAAATCAGATTGTCATCAATTTAACACAAGAAATAAACATAGGCTTGCTATTCCAAATATTAGGCTTCAAAAGATTGGAAATTCTTTTAAAGGATTAAGTATTACAATGTATAATAAATTGCCAATGGATGTTGTTAGCTTACCCATAAATCAATTTAAGTCGTGGATCAAGACCCGTCTGATGAAAAAAGGTTACTATAAAATTGAAGATTTTCTTAATGATGGAGATCTGTAGATACTGGTAGTAGGAATGCTTCGCTCCCTGTCAGCGCAAACTGTATTTTAATCTGTTGTCATTGTTGTTCATGTTGTTGTTATATCTACACTACGTCCTACAGTTATAATTTTTTTTTCTTTATTATTATTATTATATCTACATTCACACGAAAAACTGTATGGCTTAGTATAGATAGATTTATTAATATTGTTGTATAAATTTCTTTGGCGATTAAAAAGAGTAACTGTCGAGTTTCTTGCCGGTTCTTCTCGACAGATGACTGCATTCCGATACCGGTGGTAGAGTCACTCTGTAATTGACGATTCATAAATACTTGATACAAGTTTACATGAATAAAGAATATTTTGATTTTTGATTTTTTTTTGATTGAGTACCCATCATAGTAACGATAACTTGATTTCAAGGATGGAGGCCTTCGCCCTGCAGTGGGACATTGATATGCTGATACTTTACATTTTTTTATCTCACACTAAATTCTATTTTTCTATTTCTATTTTTTTTTTTATCTATTTTGGTGAATAAGTAAAGAGGTTATTTACAAAAACACAAATCGACAATATTTGTAACTATATTCATGGCTTAACACATGAGAACATAAGCTTTGATAAAGTTAGCACACATCAAGCTTGAACTTAATACATATAACGAAATACATACATAATACCTAATTAAGGGTTCCTAGGGAATAACTCTTCTATGATCACCAATCAGACCTACCTATAGCGTAGTTAGGGTTGCCAGGTGTCCGGCTTTAGCCAGACATGTTTGGCTTTTTTGGGTCGTGCCAGGCTAAATTATTAGCGTGTCCGGCCTGTCCGGCTTTTGTTAGGCTTTTTGTTTAACGATGAACCATGATAACTTGCGCCCTGTAGAACGAACGCAACGCGCGGGGAATTAGAAAAAACGTACGATCAGTGGCGACCAGCCAAAAAAGAAAAAGGGTAGCTATTGTCGTTAAACGGGCGGCCCACCCCTGTCCGGCTTTTAGAGCAAAATGTCCGGCCTTTTAAAGAGCAGAGTCCGGCTTTTTTGTTTTAGGAGCTGGCAAGCCTAGTAAATAATAAATAAATATTAGACAGACTTCTAACAACAACTTTCAAAGAATTTTAAGTATTAGCTAGACGTATAACAGAGGTTGAAAAATAATTCTTAAAATGATAATGTCCAAGTAATTAAAACTTTTACAAAAAAAAGTACCTTTATGTACGGACGGCAGCAGATCAACCTACCCTAATCCGTTAAAAATTCTCAATTGAAATAGAACTTTATGTGAAGTGAATAAAGCTGAAAGTTGGTTGTAGAAATTTGACAGATTGGGGTAGTCTGATTGAGTCTGATGTGCTGGCGACTGTACTTTAATCGTCTGTGAACTGTGGAGATTTATTCCGTTTGTTCAATATTGAGATTAGAGCAAGCTTGTTGAGTTAAACAATAAAGTATTTACTTACGTGAAAACTACAGAGCTACGTACGACTTCTTACGTTTATTTTGTACACAAATAAGCCACTTTTGCTTATAATTTATAAAAATAAAGATCAGATAAACAGGTTAGGAGGACTCTGAAATTTCAAAATCTCTGAAAATCAATCAAACTGAATCTTTTTCTGAGAACTGAAACTGAATCAAACAAAGTTGCTCAGTGAAAGTTGCACGCAATTTTTCTATGGTTGCACCGCACGCTCTTTTTTTTCTGACTGACAAGTACTGGCTGTGGCACAAACAAATTATTGCCACCACGGCCACCAACGGGCCGGCCAATAATCTTTTCATTGATGACCAAGGAGACCAAGGAGATCTACTGTCCTTATTTAAACCTTTTTCTTTGATGGATTACTGTGGATTACTCCATGATTACTTACACCTCAGAAGAATTACACCTCAGGATTAAGAGCGCTCTACACTTAGCCCGCGGATCGCGCGCGAATCGCGCGATGGCTGCGAAAGGGCGCGAACGCTAAGTGTGGAGCCGTTTCGCATAAAATAGGAGAAGCCCGCTCTACACTTAGCCCGCGAATCGCGCGCGATGGCTGCGAAAGGGCGCGAACGCTAAGTGTGGAGCCGTCTCCTATTTTATGCGAAACGGCTCCACAGTTAGCGTTCGCGCCCTTTCGCAGCCATCGCGCGCGATCCGCGGGCTAAGTGTAGAGCACAGATATACTACGTAGTGTAGAGCGCTCTTAACACATTCAATCGAAGATAGGTATAATTATATCAATCAGCATTCATTTTCATTCAATTTATTTTGTATCCGAACGAGCCAAGGTTCAAATTAAAAAAATAATTGAAACATAGAATTCGCGCCAATTTCTGACATTTCATGACAATTGTTTTTGTTGCTGTTTTGCTAACCTGACATTGCAAATAATTTTAATTTCGATTTAATTGACGAAAATAATTGATAGTGTGCCGAATTTTGAGAGAAAGAATTCAATTATAACCTTATGGCCCGAACAAGAGCTTCAGTAGGCGCCAAAGGTAAGTTAAACTCAGTTAAAGTAATGAATAACTTCAGAGAAATTAGGAGTTGCCTTGGAGTTGCAATCTTTGCATTGTGAACTTTAAAATAATTTAAATCGATCAATATATCCCTAATTTATAGTTTTACTAATGATATTAAAAATATTCATGAAAACTATTATCAATATTATCCAATTAGCCTATATTTTTAAAGTAAATATAACAAAGGCAACAACATAAGTTGTAGGTATCCTTATACCTTTACCAAATGTTCTATAATTATACCTGTGATTCACAACAAAGAAAATGATGATTAGGGATTGCAAATGTACAGCCATGGCCAAAATGATCTGAGCGTTCAAAACAACCAGAAATATTTGAACATTATTTTGACAAAAATGTGTTGTTTGAGAACAAGTGACAACAAACGATATTTACACCAAAACTGAAAGTATTGTCATCATCATCAGCCTATATACATTCCCACTGCTGGGACACAGGCCTTATCTCAATTGTGAGATAGTGTGGGCCATACTCCACCACGCTGGCCTAGTGCGGGTTGGTGGAGGGGTGCTTAAGGCAAGTGACAAACCTTAATGTCAGATGCTAACAAGCTGCCAAATGGCCTCTGACTAGAAATATCAGCCGGGACCAACAGCTTAACGTGCCTTCCGAAGCACGGAGACGCTCGAAATTAATGTCACTAAATATGGTCAGAATGGTCACCCATCCATTAACTGACCGCGGCGTAGGTAGCTTGACATTCGTTATCGCTAACGAACCACTCACAGCTGCGCCACGAGCGCCTCCGTACTAGTATAAGCTTGTAACTTCTTACCAAAAGTATTGTGCTAAGAGTGATTTTTGTCAAATGTTCAGATATATTTGGTAGGTTTGAACGCTCAGATCATTTTAGAGCTGACTGTACCATTGTATGGTGGTGGTAGAATGACTATATTTTTTGTTTCTGACGATTCTTATAAGTGCATCTTTGAAGCCTATTTGAATGAAGCATATTTTGATTTGATTTTATGAGAAATCACAACTAGTAATTATTAAGCATGAAAGTTATGTGGTTAGAATAGAACTCATTCGTGGTTGTTGTTGATTACATTTATTAAATCCATTGATGATTCTGTTGTTACCGTTAACCACTTACAATCAGGTAGGCCATGGGCATAAGCCACCTTCATGACTAAAAAAAGCTAATTTTGATTTCAACTTTTTTTCGGAGGAGAATGCGTTTATGCACCATAACCGCAGGTTAGCTAGACCTGCGGACGTGTGTGGGACTCGGGACTAAAGTGTCCACTACCCACTAAACTCCCCCGGTTTCCCCTTCACACCAGCCCATCCCCAATTTTTATTTGAACTGGCTAGCATTCAAAAGTTAATGTGTATGCTTGAAGAAACCACTAATCCTGAAAGTTTTATTTAATGATTGTCCTTCTTCATAACCTGGGTGCGTTCCTGATCCGTAGTACACCTAGCAAGTTCACCTGGGTGTACTACGGGCACTTGTTCTGACCCATAGTACACCTCTTAGGTGTACTAAGGGTACAACTATAAATTTTATTATCCGTAGTACACCGGAAAGGTGGTCTATTGCTTCTTTGAAAGTAATATGACCCTTGGTACACCTCAAAAGCGTGCCATGGCCACTGCGTAAATTTATTATCTTAGGTTTTTTTAGATAATATTGTATATAATTTTTTTTTTATTTTTTTTTAGGTATTTTTTTGTATTCATTCATATATATTTTTTATTTTTGAATAGGTAAGTCATTGGGTAAGTACAATATTGACTGGGCCGATGGCGCATTTAGCAGTGCCCCCTGCCCTATGCGCCAGGGGTTGTGGGTCAAATCCCACCCAAGACAAACACTTATGTGATGAACATTTTTGATTGTCCTGTGTCTGGATGTATTTTGTATTCAAGTAGTAGTGGTTGTCCAATATTTATAAAAAAAATATAACGAAAAGGTTAGCAGTATTTCCATGTCCATTTGGACCCTTGAACACATGATAAGATTATAGTATATTTATGATTTTCAGTTAATTTTACATTATACTTTCAGTGGCATCTGGCAAGAGCAGTAAAGCACGCTGTAGTGTAGCACCACCTTCTACAAGCGCAGGCTCGTCTGGTATGAAAATGTATTATAATAATCTTACCTAATATTATAAATGCGAAAGTCTGGATGTTTGGATGTTTAGATGTTTGGATGTTTGTTACTCAATCACGCCTAAACGGCTGAACGGATTTAGATGAAATTTGGCACACGTATAGTTTATAACCCGGATGAGGACATAGGCTATAAAACTCCTGCGGGCGAGGGTAGCACCCTAACGCCCGCATTGCACAGGTCTCCCGAGCCAAGTCTGGGGGTCACCTAGTTTCTCGGGTGGCCCTCCCTAGGCGCCACCCCGGCCTACGCACCAGGCCGGGGTACCCGTGGACGGGCTGGCCAATAACCACAAGGTTGGCACCGGCTCGTCCTCATCGGGTGAAAAGGGGAAACCGGGGGAGTTTAGTGGGTATTGGGACGAACGTCTTTAGTCCCGAGCCCCACACACGGCCGCAGGTTTCGCTAGCCTGCGGCTAAGGCACGTAGAAGTGTTCTCCTCCGCAAAAAAAAAAAAAAAAGGCTATAAAACTCCTACGGGAAACGTCTCATTCCCGCGGGAATAACAATTTTGAAACTACTGAACCTATTTGAATAATTCTTTCACTGTTGGAAAGCTACACTATCCCCGGTGAACATAGGGTACTTTCGATCCCGGAAATATGGGGGAAGGGGGGGATATTTGAAAATAGAGATTACGCGCGGGTAAAACCGCGGGCGGAAGGCTAGTAATAAATAATAAAACCTTTATTTCCAAACATTTTACATATTTAGCTTTTGCTACAATGATAAACACATTAATTATAGTAGGTCTCTTTGCATGGTGTGCCTTTCGGCAAAGGCCTCCTCCAACTCCTACCGTATTCCATGTAAATGTATTGGTTTGTAAAATATAGCTACTAATCCTCCATGAAAAACTTTTAAATAATATTAAAAAAATTATGCTCCTTTTCAATTCCCACAACAGCCCCCAACCCTGTTTGTTTAGTGGTACGGTTTTAGACCCACCCAGACCCACCGTACCACTGGGGGTATGGGCGGTGGTACGGTGGGGAAGTCACGGACTGCCTTTGTCTTGTGGAACAGTGGCTAAGCCGCTCAGGTATAAAACCCAGACGTGGGTGGGTTTGAATTCCGCTTTGGGTCTGGTTGGTGGTAGACCTTTTTCAGAGTCCGAGTTGGTTGAGAATGGGGGGTAGGTACCCCATTGGTGAAATCTGCCGCCATAACAGCTCTTGTGGTCCAGTAGAGTTACTGTGTGAGCCACTAAACTTGAAATCTAAATCTCAAAGATCAGATGAGCCTACAGAGTGCGGCCCATTCCTTTATTCCCCGTGGTCCCTGTGATAGTCCCTGGAAGGTACCACGGGGAATTATTTTACCCGTGGTCCCTGAATTAAGTATAAGCCAACAAATTTAAAAATGCGGACTTGTTTTTGGGAGTTTTTTTTTTTGCGCGACAAGACGCGACGACGCGACGATTTGATTGAATTGAAGAGTAGCTGTCCAATGGCCCATTAAGTGACGCTTCCAGCTTCGCAGGGGCCGCTTACCATCAGGTGGGCTAAGTGTCAGTCGGCCAACTCAAGTCTCAAAGTATTTAAAAAAATATTGTTAGGAAAAAAGACTTCTTTTTCTTACAATTACTTTATTTCGAACCTTTGCCTACATTACTGTTTTATTTTACTTAAACATTATATTTTTGTACATATATGTATCATACATAAGTACCTATTTACAAAAAAGGTAATAAGTAATGTTTATCCATTGTCTGGCACCCATTAGCACAAGCTAATGCTTAGTTTGGGGCTAGATGGCGCTGTGTGAATAAATAGCATAAACGTAATACATAGATAATATTAATTCCATGAGATAAAAGCGACGTTAGAACCATAGTGATCCAAGTCACATTTTCAACTTTTTGAGAAAACGAGGGAAACGCGTTTGGATTTGTTCCTGAAATTGTCCTATTCCAAAGTGACCGATATGAGTTTGCTCATGAAAATTGCTATAATAAGCACTTGGATTAGTGTGGCATGAAAAATATGTCTTTTTTGGTTTTTTTTTTTTTTCTTAAATGGACTCTATCCCGCGCCTGTTTGCGGCGCGGTGATTCTGCCAATGTCAAGTGAATGAGGGAGTTTCTATTTGCGTTAAAACATTGGTGTTATGATGTTTTAACGCTTCATGGAAACACTGGAGGATACTCTCAAGGTCATGGGGGAATGGACGCCATTGCGGTAAGAGCGTCTAATCTACCGATGAGACACACTACACGCAATACCCGTCCATTCAGTCAATTTGTTTCAATTTTCTTATTTATGACACTTCGTTACACTTTACTGAATGAAAATCACACCACTTTTCAACACCAAACTGCACTAGATCACAAATAAAAAGATTTAAAACTAAAAGACGCGTGCACCCATCGCCTACCCTCCAGTGAATCTTTTTTTTGGGATGTTTATAACAAAATGTCGATTTTGACAAAAATGTCACTTGGATCACTATGGTTCTAAAGTCGTCTTAAAATAATGTCCAGAGATATTTATTTATTTATTTACATATCAACAGGTAGTAGCGACAAGGCCTCGCGAAGCTACTCAGGGGGTAATCCGGTGTGTCCACGAGAGACACCGAAGTGGCAGAAGCCGATCACCAACTTCTTCATCAGTAAAGATGTGCACGTTGACGGGAACCAGTCGGACGATGATGGGGCAACTGGTGAGATCCTTGGATTACAAGTCGGAAAATAGCGTTTGTGAGCGCTTATAAATGGCGATCGTTAGCGGTAAGCGCTGCCAAATCTAAAGGAATGTCATCGCTAGCGCTACTGAATTAGCAAACGTGTCCTGGCCGAAAAACCGCTAAAGATCACCATTTTGCTTATAAGCGCTCACAAAGGCTATTCTCCGCCGAACGCCCCCATTAATCTACAGTGAAAACTCGATTAACCGGACTAATTGTTGTCGGTGGGGATTACCCGTTGTCCTAGGTGGGCGACGCGCGACGCGATGCGACGTAATGCGACCAATACTTCACGCGACGTGTGTCCTATGTCCGTGCGCGACAAACGCGGCAGTTGTGTTTTAACCATGGGCAAATATACTGCGTTATCTATATAATTATCTATAACCAATTTTCTAAAGTGTATTCATACTCCTTCCCAAAAATCCCTTTGCAAATGTCAAGTCGTCGCGTCTTGTCGTGCAAAAAACAAGTCCGCATTTCGTCGCATGTCGTCGCGCACTGACTAACGCGACAATGTAGGCCCATAGAGTTTAGTCTGTGCGTAGGCCACTATCATTCACCACGACTATTTGACATTTACGCGTCACGTCGCGTTGTACTTGTCGCGTTTGTCGTTCACCTAGGACAACGGGTTAGAATAATCAAAAAATCCGGAAAATCGAATGTATGAAATAAAGCGGGTTTTGTGGCAATCAGTCAATAAAAACATAAATTATTTTTTATTCTCAGCTGGCAGTTCAAAATCAAAGTCCAAACGCAACGTTATACAATCAGACGATGAAACAGAAAATGAAGAATGCAATCGAAAACTTACTGAGAATGGAGAAGATAAACTAAAATCAACAGAAAATGGAGAAGACGAACTAAAATCAACAGAAAATGGAGAAGACGAACTAAAATCAACAGAAAATGAACTAAAAACAAAAGAAACAGAAAACAATAACAAAGAAACAAATAAAGAAGTTGAAAGACCAACGAACCATGCTTTAGATGAAACGTTAGAACTGGAACCGTTAAGTGGTGAAGATTGTCGTAAGATCGAAGAATATTACTCTAAAAACTCAAAGGGTAAAGGTAAAGGCAAGAAAACGAAAGGTAAAGAGAACCTTGATGGGAATGTTGAACGGAGAAGTTCGTTGAAGCGGGATCTAGAAGATGTCTCCGGAGAAGATAGTCAACCTAGTAAGAAAGTAAAGGTTGGTTAAGTACCTAACTATCATTTTGACATTCAAACAACGCTATAGCCCTAAAGTATCACTCGTATAGACCGACAAACTTATCTGTTCCGGTGGCCAAAATTGGAACTACGTGCAATGTCAGTTTTTGCAATGCAATAACTATATTTAATGACAGTACTATAACGACAGTAGCGACGCCGCCACCGGAACAGATAAGTTTGTCGGTCTATGTTTATATAGACCGACAAACTTATCTGTTCCGGTGGTGGCGTCGCTACTGTCTATTTAGAACTGTCATTTAATATCGTTTTTGCATTGAATTTCACGTAGTTCCAATTTTGGCCACCGGAACCAACGAATATCGTTGACCGGAACAGATAAGTTTGTAAGTTTGTCGGTCTATAGACGATTCAAGTAATTATACGTGCCGGCAAACTCGTTGACCATCGGTCGACGGATTGAGGGAAAGTTCACGCATGTGCACTTGCGCGTGACCAATAGCGCGCGCGAATCTCCCGAACGCTCGCGCGCTATTGGTCAGAGGTATGCTTCTAACCAATAGCGTGCAGGCGCGTCAAAGTTGGTGTTCTGCGCAATCCCCACCCGATTTTCAAGAAGTTTGCCGGGGCCTGTAAATAAAAATGCATTTTCTTTAGAATCTCAAGGTGATGTATTTGTTTAATATTGTTAGTTAATAAGTGAAGGACTTTGTTACCAGTTTATAAGTGGTCCATTTCGTTAAGTTTTGTATTATGAAGTAAGATATAATTAAATATTTGTAAATGAATGTTGTTTTTTTTTTAATAATTTACCAATGTTAATCTGTTAACTGCCTCCGTGGTACAGTGGTAAGAGCGTTGGGCTCTTATACCCGGAGGTCGTGGGTTCGAATCCCGCGGGGAGCATCACTTGTGTGAATGTTTCCAGTTTGGTTAGGACATTGCAGGCTTGAGTCAGCTGAATGTCTGAAAAGAATGATGATTCCGTGCTTCGGAAGGCACGTTAAGCCGTTGGTCCCGACTATGTTCCAAGTAGGTCTGGTTTCCCTTGTAAGGGTTACGGAGGTCAGATGGCAATCGCTCCATTGTAATAACCAGGCTTGTCAAATCTAGGATCATAGTCGAAGCGGACCCTGAGCTCCATACTGGATGCAATCGGGAATACGCTAGGATGAAGGACCAATGTTAATCTATGCCAACAGATTTACCATAAAAGTTTCAGCCTATTAATGTCCCACTGCAGGGCAAAGGCCTCCATCCTTGAAATCAAGTTATCGTTACAATGATGGGTATTAGCTTAATCACCACGCTTACCAAATGCGGATTGATGATCACAAACCCGAGCTGTGTCCGAAAAAACCGACACAAAGTTAGCTCGACCCGGGAATTGAATCCAGGACCCCGAGATCTAGGCCCGGTACTTAAACTACTAGACCATCGAGGCGTTCAAAAGGTATTATCCTAATAGCAACTTCACGCACATACTGCAGCCAGGCAGAGGCTTAAAAGCCGTCAAAGCTTCATGAAGTGTGCTGTTCCCCTTGACGCTGACCCACCAACTGCCCGACTTAGCCTGTGGATGAATGAATCTGCCCCGACTGGCTGCTTTGTCCTGCCTCACGAGAGACTTCCGCCTGGGCATGATCTACCGTCAAGGACGTACCCAGGGGGGGGGGGGGGTCCAAGGGGTCCGGACCCCTCCCGAAAATAGATGCAACCCATAAAATAAATCCCTCAGTAGTAAGTACAGTGCCAAATATGACTCTCAGTTTTGATCTGCGGGGCGGGCGGGTGGTGGCGGGGCACCTCAACGGTCATTGGAGCAAGTAATAATAACTTCCGCCTCGGCCGGCCACGGTGACCGGGCCGCCCGAACTGGACCCCCCCCCCCGACAAAAAATTCTGGGTACGTGCTTGTCTACCGTGGCTGACCTAAATAGATTGCGTACTCAGGTCGGCAGAAGCAAAGAAAACATGCACAGGTGGGGGTTCACTGATGGTTTGGGTGTGGCTTGCGAGTGTGGTTTTAATTATTTATTTAAGCTTCATTGCACAAATCAAGTACAAAAGGCGGACTTAATGCCTCATGGCATTCTCTCCCAGTCAACCTTTAGGCCAAGCAGAAAGAAACAGTTTTACCCCTCAGACCATGGGTCACTTAACATCTTGCCCAAACTGCCCGGTCACCTGTACTCAGGAGAAGCTTATGTGTGCCACGGAGAGTGCAATCCGTGTTGCTCAATATTGGGAGTCGAAAATTTAGTTTTATTGCCATCGACACGCTAAGAAGAAGAAGAATAGCATTTGAATCGGATAGTACATACTTGCCACTGGATTCGGAAAACCGCTATATATCGAGAAGAACCGGCAAGAAACTCGATAGTAGTACCGCCTGGACAAGTTGCTTTTGAATAAAACAAATAAATAACAATTCATAATTCATTTAATTCTTACAAATAATAATTTACAATCAATCGCATTAAATTAAATAACAATTTTAAAATATACATAAAAACTATTTGATGATTTATTATGTGATGATGTGATGCTTAAAATTTATTGTGAAGGATGTTACGCCCGGTTCACACATGCTCCGTTTTACTGTACCGTTTTATCGTGTATGTTTTTTCGTCGATGGCGTATGTATTACTGTATACAGAATACTGTGCCATGTGTGAAGTCGCTCATACAACTACATACGCCATAGATGAAAAAAAACGTACACGATAAAACGGAACAGTAAAACGAAGACATGTGTGAACCGGCCGTAAGTGTTTATTTTCTTAAATGCGTATAGGTATGGTGCACTTGCGCGTGACCAATAGTATGCTCGGACATGGCATTATTCGTGTTCTGCGCCACACCCGTCCGATATTCAAGATGTTTGCCGGGACCTGTACTATAATAGAATGAGAATAAGGGTTGTTTCATCATTGACAGACAATTTTAACTGTCAGATAAGTTAATCTGTCTCTTTTTTCAATTATCAAAAAGAGATTTTTTTTGTAAATTTATCTTTTACATGACAAATATCATATAATCTGATAGATAAAATTATCACAAACTTTTCTGGCAGTGGTGAAACTAGTCCTGAAGTTCGTTAAATAAATTTAAAATGTGGCTATACCTTAGGATTTGATTTTTGATAAAATATAGCCTGACCAGGAAAATAAAAAACCTGCTCAGGTGGCGCCACATTAGCTATGGTTACAGCAACGCTTGGTTGCTATGGTTATACTCACAATATCCAATAGTAACAAGGCACGGTTGTCAATTGACATCACACTTTGACAGACAGCACTATTGAATGGCATCTTATTGTTTTATTATTTGATTGTTGCCACTTGAAGAAATTAGTTCCAATATACGTATTTCCGCAATATAGCGAGGTTTTTTATTTAAATGGTCGGGCTATAACATGCTGCAAAACTACATTTTATCACTTTTTTTATTTTTACTTAAATAACTAAATGCATAATATTGCATTATTTATTTTCTAAAAATAATTTAATTTATAATAAGCCAGTGCTAGATTACAATTTTGCCTGATGTTTAACAACTATGCGGTTTACGGAAAAACACAAAAAGCGGAGACGAGATTTTCTGACAGCCCGTTTTATTAGTTCACAATAGATGGCGCCATTCCACCTATGCACGTATCTATGGTTTTGTCTATGTCAGATGTCATTTTCATTCCTGAAAAAATTACAATTCAAAGTTATATTATCTGTGCCAGAGGTAAAAATAGATCATAGACAAGTACATACTTCGTTCAACGCCATCTAGTGAAGCTTTTGGAAGCCTTTTTTTTAAATGGCCTGTCAGAAAATCTCCCATTGCGTTATTACAATAGAATAAAACAAACAACCAATAGAATTGCGTTAAAAACACAGCACACCGCACACCGCACACATCTCCGCTTTGGTGGAGTCCCGGCCTAATTCTAGCCTTAACTGATCTAACCCCAAGCGACAGCCGGCTGTCGCATTTTACTATAAACTCAGAAACTGTCACAGATGATAGATTAAGAAGCCCTGAGATAATAAATAAATAAATATCTCTGGTTATTATACACACAGCGCCATCTAGCCCCAAACTAAGCATGATCTTGTAATATGGGTGCTAGACAACGGATAAACAATACATACATACTTTTTTTTTGTAAATACATACATATTATACATAGAAACACCCAGACCGATACAAACAGACATGTTCATGCGCACAAATGTTTGTACCGTGTGGGGATCGAACCTGCGCCTTTTGGTGTCATAGCTGACTTCTCAACCATTACACCAAACGGCTCGTCAAATGATTAGGAGTCCCGCCTAATACCTGGACAAGTTGATATTTTTTCTAATATATTAATATTAATATCGCCATTAAGCAGACAAAATGCTTTAAAATAATAAAAATAATATATTTATAATGGGCGATTTTCTGACAGGCCATTTAAAAAAAAGAAAGACTTCCAAAAGCTTCACTAGATGGCGTTGAACGAACTATGTACATCTGTTGTTACCTCTGGTTTTGAATCTAGAAGCCATCATCTTTACTGCTTGCTTTGTGTTTTTTATTAACAATTCCGCCAATAGTAATTTTTTCGGGAATGAAAAATTACATCTGACAAAAACAAATGTTTCGTTTTATCAAAAAAGTCATGTCGAAGTAAACTTTATAACGTTTCGGTCCTTGTGACTGCATAGGTGGAACAGCGCCATCTATTGAGAACTAACAAAACGGGCTGTCAGAAAATCGCCCATTATAACCACAACTCTTGGGTAACTTGGGTAAGATAAAGGACAAAGCAAGAAATTGTATGGGCTCTGTCCCCACCCACCATCAGACTTGGCACCAGTTAGTTTCAATTTATTCTGACATTTCATAAAAAGACAAATAACTATTTTTAATCCAAAAACTGACGGGGTATTAAAAAAAATAAAACCGTCCTTATGCCGCACGCCTAAGATTCAGAATTGCGCTGTAAGGGCCGGTATTTCAATATATACTTATCTTGATCTTAATCCGGGATTGATAATAAGTATGACTTAACCACTCAATCCCGAACCGGCACTCGGGTGCCGCGTAACAATAGATTTTCTATTGTGTCTGGTAATCCGGGGCTCGAAAGATTAAGTGTATTTCATTAAAGGATTAAAGTTAAGTGGCACTAAAGTCATACACTTTTACCTGTCAAAATTAATACTTAACTTAAATGTTATACTTAACTTAAGCAATAAGATAAGGTTACATTGAAATACCGGCCCTAAGTGTCTAGCTTCAAGTAGACTCGACTGTAAAATATTTTTTAAGATTACATTTTGATAGAACACTTTTATTTAGAACAGGGGGTTACTCTTGATCACCTGCACATTACACAATTACCTGTATCAAAAAAATACTTGAAAAATACAACATTCAAATTCGATTTGCGTGAAATCCCCATTCCTGCGGCGAATGTCGTCATACAAAAAAAAGATCAGTACGGCAAGAGGTATTGACAGAGATACGTTGGAAATCTGTTCGTGGGTGGGGACGCTGTTCTGCATGGTCCTTTACACGTAAGATTTAAGTTTGAACAACAGCGACACTCTGAACATTCGATATTTTAATACCAGCCGCACCATTTTTCCTAACCCGTCTCTTACCTTTAGAATGACACATGTGCTTAAGAAATAGGTACAACCTCTTAAACTTCAAGTTACAGTTATTGCAGTGATGTTTTGTTTTATTAAAATGGACTTCTTCCATGTGTTTCTTTAACTCTCTCTTACCGTATTGTTTCGAACATATTTTGCAAATAACTGGTTCGTACCTGAAACAAATATTAATTAATTGAAAGAAAGAACGAAAAAGGTTTTTTTGGTTACTAGCCTTCCGCCCGCGGTTTCACCCGCGCGTAATCTCTTTTTTCAAATATCCCCCCTTCCCCCCACATTTCCGGAATCAAAAGTAAACCCTATGTTCACCGGGGATAGTGTAGCTTTCCAACAGTGAAAGAATTATTCAAATCGGTTCAGTAATTTCAAAATTGTTATTCCCGTGGGAATGAGACGTTTCCCATAAGAATTTTATAGCCTATGTCCTAATCCGGGGTATTAACTATACGTGTGCCAAATTTCATCTAAATCCGTTCAGCCGTTTAGGCGTGATTGAGGAACATCCAAACATCCAGACTTTCGCATTTATAATATTAGTAAGAAGTAAGATGAAAGAAAGAACGAAAAAGGTTTATTTGGTTATTAACATTATACCTAAATTAGATTACAACTAAAATTAATAAGTACATACAAAAACAAAGGTAATCGGGCGTTTTGTTCGGACCTAATATGACCCACCCGCGAACACTTATGTAAGTAGTAGGAGTATGTATAATTGTTATATACCATGAATACTTACCATAAGGATGGGTCACATTCATCAAAAGTATGGGACGATTTTTATTTTGAATAAAACAAAAATTAAGAATATTTCGTATATCGATATCCTTTTAAATGTATTAATGGTTTTGTGTGAATTAGGACCTCTAAACTGTGTATTGCAATGTGGATTGCGCCTTAAAAGCGCCAGAGAGCGTATATAGACCGACAAACTTATCTGTTCCGGTGGCGGCGTCGCTACTGTCTATTTATAACTGTCATTAATATCGTTTTTGCATTGCATTTCACGTAGTTACAATTTTGGCCACCGGAACAGATAAGTTTGTCGGTCTATATCACATTATACAGCGTGGAATTTAGTCGTTGTTTTCCCGCAGTGAAATGATTCTATCTTAGTAGTAAAATAGAATAATAAAGTTATTTTTTTAGTCAAATCAAAAGTTTTACGATTATGATAGACGAAACTCGAACCAATAGTACTAGCTGCGTCACGGACGGTCACCGGCGGGGGTCATTGCCCTTCGCGTTTATCAAAAAAATGATTACTTACTATTCGGTTTCCACTTTTCCATCAAACTTCTTTAAAAAAATCAGAAAAAGTTATAAAAAAAATTCTAAAGAAAATTTTTCAAAAAAAAATCCTTGCATAAATCGAAAGTACTACTGAAGGTGAAGCGTTCTGCTGCGGAAAAACAACGACTAAAAAAACACGCAGTATATTATTGAATATCAATAATTGGTAAAATTGCTTATAACTTTCTTCTCCCATACACTAGGATTAAAAGAAAAACATTCCGTGAAATGGTCCCTAAACCTTTAAAACAAACCACATTTCAATACTGTTCGCGAACTTTAGGGTATGCCGGGTCAAAAACGCCCGATGGCCTTTATAAATAAATAAATAAATATATCTCTGGACATTATTCACACAGCGCCATCTAGCCCCAAACTAAGCATTAGCTTGTGCTATGGGTGCTAGACAACGGATAAACATTACTTATATATTTTTTTTTTTTTTGTAAATACATACATATTATACATAGAAACACCCAGACCGATACAAACAGACATGTTAATGCACACAAATGTTTGTACCGTGCGGGGATCGAACCCGCGACCTCTGGTGTAATAGCCGACTTCTCGACCATTACACCAAATGGCTCGTCAAAAATAAATGGTTTGGTTCTTGTATAAAACATACAAGAACCAAATAGGTCCCCGCAATTGATAAATTTTTTGGTTCTTTTAAAACGCCGTTTGCATGCACTCGGCACTCTCACTAAACGAAGCGCAATAGCAAAGCTACTACAGGTAACAGGTCCCGGGTACGGGTCCCAGTACACTTGAAATCAAAGACTCGAAGATCAGATGAGCCTACAGTCTGGCAGCACATTGAGCGACACTTCCTGGTGAAGTGTCCCTCAATGGAATGCCGCAGTGGTCGCTTACCATCAGGTGGGCTGTGTGTCTGTCTGCCAACTGACTTAGTATAAAAAAAATAAAAAATAAAATTAGAATAGACTATTTGAACGCTACACTAATAAAACATGAGAAGCATGATAATAATTGAGGTAAGAAGACACTAAGATGGTTAAAGCGACAGTTTATTAACATTCTTACGTACAAGCCATTTACGATGAAGACCTGTAACAAAACATGTCTGAAACCACACAACTAAGAGAAATATTTAATATGACATATTTTGAGCGGAGACTTTTTTGGTACTTTTAATATTAAGTTTAAATTGTTTTAAATTATGTTGTAATACCTATATTTAAGTACCAAATAGACTATATTCTATTCTATTCTAATATAATGTGATTTTCAGCAGTGTCTACTGGTTGAATCTCCCACAGGATCCGAACTGGAACGAACCTCCCCATCAAAGTAACGGCGCGACTCTCCAAAAATGGGACAGCAATATCGCGCCGTCTCTCTCTACACCGTAATAGAGTTGTCATTTCAATAGTATCGTCAGCCTATCGATAGCAGATTGATTGAATAAAATAGTAAAAAAAGTGATTATTTCTATCGATAGTGTTTCTAATTTTCAAGGTCAACTATCGATAGCGAAACTGCCGATGTCAGAGGCGGCAAACGAGCCAGCGGGTCGCCTGATGGTAAGCATTCACCGCCGTCCATGGACATCTGCAATATCAGAGGGATGGCTGATGCGTTGCCGGCCTTTTAAGGGGGGGTGTGGGCCTCCGGCACTCACAAACCAGACGAAACACAATAATAGTCACTATTATTTCACGCTGGTGTTATGTGAGAGTGGTACTTCTCCGGAAGAGCCGGCCTATTCGTACTTTAAAGCAGCATGGCTCTACCATTACATACTTATGTTATGGCCAATGACGTTCAATATACAACTAGACTCCCATTCACGCTCAAATATTGTCCGAAGCAAAAGTCTGCCCACGCAACTATTGGGCAGAGTTTCCGTTTAGTTGTATACAATTGACATTAAACTGCCACGAGATAAGGTGTTAATTTGAACGAATGTGTTAATGTCATCTGTGTCAACGCCGCTCAGACGTTTTTTGAGGAATTTTTCTTAGAGATTGGGTGTCTAGTTGTATATTGAACGTCATTGGTTATGGCGGTAGATTTCACCTGTGGGTGTGGTAGCTATAATTACTTACTTTCGTCCTGTGGGGTAAAGATGTGTGACGTCAATTTCCTCTGTTTGATAATCAGCTACTTTCATAGCTGTATTTTCTGCTAGTTTTCTCATGACAAGCACGTTAGGGCCCGCCTTGCGTATCTCCATCACGTTATTGCAGTTCAATACTTTTTCAAACCATACCTGAAAACATAGAGACATTATCATTTGAGTTAGTGAGTTTAAGTATACGTTGACTACAAAATCTGAGTGAAGAACTGAGTGTGACATTCAAACAAAGAGATTTTGTTAGTGTGCATGTGGTGACGCAAAGAACAAGACGCATGCGGTGCGTGCGTATGAAGATAACTTACAGCGGCCAATCTTACGATCAACCAACCAACTATCATCATCATCATCATCATCATCAGCCTATATACGTTCCCACTGCTGGGACACAGGCCTTATCTCAATTGTGAGATAGTGTGGGCCATACTCCACCACGCTGGCCTAGTGCGGGTTGGTGGAGGGGTGCGTAAGGCAAGTGACCAACCTTAATGTCAGATGTTATCAAGCCGCCAAATGGCCTCTGACTAGGCTTGACAACTAATATTTACATTATAGTAAATATCAGCCGGGACCAACAGCTTAACGTGCCTTCCGAAGCACGGAGACGCTCGAAATTAATGTCCCTAAATATGGTCAGAATGGTCACCCATCCATTAACCGACCGCGGCGTAGGTAGCTTGACTTTCGTTATCGCTAACGAACCACTGTCACAGCTGCGCCACGAGCGCCTCCAACCAACCAACTATGCAGGTTATTTTATAATGCACCAGTGTGCGCATGTGAGTGCGACAGTTGCACTCCCTATTTCCTCACTCTACATAACACAGTGGGACAGCAGCCAGACATGACCGAAGAGAGATCAAGAGCATGACCAATGGCTCAACATGCAAGGGAGTGTGGGAAACCCAATACAATTTTTGTCAGTTATAATGGTATGGTCAACAGCACATCACGGTAAACTTGCAGTTTGACAATAGCACTTACGCCCCCGACACAAGAGTGGTACAAAGTCGAAAATGTATAGTCTGATGTGCTTTTGACTGTACTCCTCATCATCCCAGCGTATTCCCGATTGCATCCAGTATGGAGCTCAGGGTCCGCTTTGACTATGATCCTAGATTTGACAAGCCTGGTTATTACAATGGAGCGATCGTCATCTGACCTCTGTAACCCTACAAGGGAAACCAGACCTACTTGGAACATAGTCGGGACCAACGGCTTAACGTGCCTTCCGAAGCACGGAATCATCATTATTTTCAGACATTCAGGTGAATCAAGCCTGCAATGTCCTAACCAAACTGGAAACAATCACACAAAGTGATGTTCCCCGTGGGATTCGAACCCACGACTTCCGGGTATTAGAGCCGATGTTCTAACCACTGTACCACGGTGGCAGTTTTGAATGTACTACAAATCAAAATTGAATACCTGGTTGACTTTCTTTTGAAGGCAGTATGGTAGCTTTGCCTTCATGTTAAAATGCGTCCGCCTGATGTGGTACCGGAGTTGGAAATATTCCGCAAACATCTTTGAGCATACATTGCATTTCAATGATTCTGATGATGTCATCTTAGCTAGCTTTGTATAGCTAAAAGTGAAGGAAATTTTTAATAACAGAAGAAGTACAAAAAGTTATTTGTGCATTTGCAGATATCTAAAACAATTTTGCACAGAGGTTTCCAAACTAGGCAATGCCTGTATCTTGGAAAACCATTAAACATACTTAAATAGCAATATTAAATAAATAAATAAATATCCCTGGATATTATTCACACAGCGCCATCTAGCCCCAAACTAAGCATAGCTTGTGCTATGGGTGCCAGACAAGAGATAAACAATACTTATATACTTTTTTTTATAGAAACACCCAGACCGATACAAACAGTCATGTTCATGCACACAAATGTTTGTACGGTGCGGGGATCGAACCCGCGACCTCTGGTGTAATAGGCGACTTCTCGACCATTGCACCAAATGGCTCGTCTAAATATTCAAAAAAGTAAACAAATAAAAATCTCACAACAGTTACAGTTATTTGACTCCGTGGTTAACAGCTCAAGAATCTCACTTTATAAGAAAATTTTGAGGCCTAATAACTGTCTTCTCGGTGTAGCGGGCGCAGAGCGGTGCCGGACAGTAACTGCTTAGTTACTGTTTGGCACTGAACTGTCTAAGGGCAGATGTGGCGCTTACAATCAGGTGTACGATCTGCTCGTCTTATTACACATTGCAATAAAAAATATATATGTTGTTGTTGTTGTAATGTTTTATTAGTGTTTTTATATGACATGCCTTAATCTGAGTCTAAGGGATAAAATAGGTCAGAGATTTCATTACATCCGAGACATCGCTGGAGGGACGAAGTCGCCAAGGACCTTAAGGCACTAAAGTGCATGATTGGGCAGAATTGGCACAGGACCGAAAGAAATGGCGAGCTTTGACGTCGGAGGCCAAGACCCACTTCGGATCGCTGAGCCAGTGTAGTAAGTAGTAGTATTTCATAACAAATTTGGGCTTACTTACCACATGTCTCCGTGCACATTAGTGGCATGGTTGGCCAGGCAGGCCCTGCTCTTGAACTCCACATTGCACCATTTACATATATACTTGTCTCTGACACACAACATACAGTCATGTGCTGTGAGAGCAAACTTTTTATCAAATTTTTTATCACAATTGTCGCAAATGTAGTGCTTATTCAGGCTGCTGGTCCGTTCTAACGGTTTCTTTGTCTTGCGTGGCATGGTTGTAGACTTTACAGATGATTACATCACAATCACATCACAGTTTAATATTTCAGCAATAAAAATCAACATTAAATTGCTAAAAAAAATTACACTTGCTGCTGTGGTATTTGATTTGATTGATTGACGTGTATGACTTTTGTTTTTTTAATTGTTTTATTTTTTTGTTCACTGTTTTTATGGCTTTGCACGATTGGTTAATATCTGGTTAGCTAAGAATTTAATGTGTAATCAATAAGCATTCGGGCAATGTGTTAGTTAAGATTATCATTGAAGTTAATTAATTAATATAGTAGGTATAGTACTTTTGTTTAGAAAATGGGTGGCAATTTTCAGTATATATAAAGAGTACTCTGTGGCAATAATTTGTTTGTGCCACAGCCAGACAGAGTTGTACTTGTCATTGTGTCACTCACCAGAAAAAAAAAGTGTGCGACGTGCGTGCAACAACTTGTTTCTCTTCTTAGTCAGATTATATAAATCTGACTTCATACTTATACACGACTTTATAACGCCGAATAGTGATGATAAAAGTGCTTCAGGACAAGATTTAGAATCGACGAATCAGTCTACTGCAGAAGAATCAGATTTTGAGTCACAAGAATCAGATAATGCGACACAAGATGAATCTGATTCGAAATCTAATAAGCGTAAAATTGCTTCAGATTCTGTAGTTAAGGCAAAGAAAACAAAGTTGAATGATGAATCGTATATTTTGTATAAATGTGACGCTTGCGAATTAACGACTGATTCGTATGACGATGTAGTCAGTCATTGTCAAAATCACATCGTTACAGATAATTACAAACCGAATGTAAAACAATGTGGCATATGTTCATTGAAATATAATAACAAATGTTTGAACAAACATGACGATTCAAGCGTAAAGATTTTATCTTACAAGTACTTAGATTTGCTTAAAGACAACTGGTTTGATATGTTTTCATCTTTGCCAAGTGATAAAGTAGATAGGATAATATCTGATAGTATATATGTAACTAGAGCAGTAAAGATGTATATAATTCTAGACGGACTGCCTGAATTAACTATGTACAAATGCGAAACTTGCAAAAACTATGTCGATTCATCGAAAGTTTACGAACACACGTATTCGTGTGATGGAAATGCTGGTAATTTCGCCTGCAAGTCGTGTGGCATCAAATTCAGTACAGCAAAAGGACTTGAGAGACATGAAAAGATACACGAAGACTCTGATGTGACAGCTAACTCTTATAGAATAGTCGCATTTAACGATGAAGCGGGTAGGGACGTTAATTTGAAATTGAAACAGTACTACGATAAGTCGAGAGTTTTATCTGAAGATGAATTCGAAACCAATGAACTTCGAGACACATTAGTGTCCGAAAATTCGAAAGTGACATTCTTCCAATGCACCAAATGCAAGTCTGCTTCAGTTTACTTACAACACGTGGCGAAACACCACTGTTTAAAAAAGGATCGTAAAAGTCGTAAATGTTCTAAATGTGGAATATTTACTTCGGTGCACGCAATGCAGTCCCATTTGAAATGGCATAGTGAAAACCCAAGTATAACAAGACGAGATATATCATGCATACCGTTTACAAGCGGTAAGTTATTGGAAAGCACGTCCAAAATGTATGTGTATTTCCAATGTTACGTTTGCAAAGTTCTGCTTTTGAACAGGCGTCATAATTGTGGCAGTCTTGACATTAAAAAGTGTAGGAAGTGTAATTACATATTTTCTATGGAAGGGATACAATTTCATGAGCAACTGCATTTAGAAGATAAAAACATGACAAGAGAGAGCTTAACTGTTATGCTGATTAATAAAGATGGTGATTCTTTTGAAGATGAAGAAACAGTGTATAAGACAATGTATAAGTGTGCTAGTTGCAAGTGCATATTCTTGAAGAAAGCAGACTTTTGGATTCACCACAGACGGAAACAGTGTTTTGTGCACCGCGGCAAGAGGTGCGACAAATGTGATCTATTTTTCGACCCTTCGGCGATATATAAACACAAAATGAGTCATATCAAAGGCACGGACACGCCGTCGGAGATAGTCACGTTAAACAAAGCTAGTATTAAAGACTACACGCTCTATTTCTGTGACAGTTGCAACATACATTTCTTGAATAGAGTGACTCTCCGTTTACACATCAAGAGAGGACATCACAATTCCGGCAGCGAACTTTGTCGTCATTGCGGCCTGAATATATGTAAAGTATCGTACGATGAACATATTTCAGTGCATCATGATAAAGTGAACTATCGTCTTGAAGACTTTAATATTGTATGGCCTAAAATGAAGAGAAATGATGGAATACATGTGAATAGTTATAATAAAGACGCAGCAGTTAGAAAGTCTAATCGTCCTAAAGTGACGAAGGAAACACTTGATAATGATTCTTGCGAAGAATCTGAAGTGGAAGAGTCGCAAGACGAATCACTTAGCGGAGAAAGTGGCAAAGATTCAACGACAAAGCGAGGAAATAAATGTATTAATAATATCTCCGCTAATAAAGTTGTTAAATCAGGTGTGTTACAATCTGTCAAGTATTTAGATACAGATTACGATAATAAACTGTACTTGTGTTCGTGTGGCGTTCATTTCCTTACATATGCAGCTATAAAAAAACATAATATAGAGAAAACTTGCTCGACAAAGAATTCAAAATGTCCTGATTGCAATCACCTGTTCACCTGTTATTCACTGCCACGACATAGAAAGTTGCACCATAAAATATTGAAACTAACAGCTAAAGACTTCGTTGTTCTTAAACATAACAAAACTAGAATGCAGTTTCCACTGACATTTGTCAAGAAAAGTAATGTGGCCCTGAAAGCTACTCGTTATAATACTGTTTACAAATGTTTTAGGTGCGATCACTGCTACTTGTCACGCAACGCGACGTACTTACATTTCCATAGTAATCACCATGTGTCTCAAATGGGTATACAGAAGTGTAACTTGTGCAGTTTGACGTTTACAAAATACACTTTCACGAAACACAAGCGCATTCATCATGAAAAATTTAAGTATAAATTAAAAGATTTGCACGTTTATGAAGTGCATGAAAAAGATGTGAAGAAAATTAACTCAAGATTCACTAAGGACGGCAGACGAAAGTGAAGGTGACATTCTAGCTGATAGGCCGTGTGAAGACAACGAAGTAAAACTTTTTAAATGCGGAGAATGTAACGTTTACTTTATAGATGAGAATGCTTGTTCCGAACACGTAGCAACACACACACCGCTGGATCCTTACGACTACATAGCTTGTAAACAATGCTCCCTACAGTTCCAAATCGAATATCTTAAGGAACACATTCAAATTCATCACATTAATAAAGAATTCCAGCTAGACCAGCCAGGTACTTCGGAAAGTGAAACCTATTACGCTATTGACAAAGTGCAATCTCGTTTTGTTAGCACCACCACTGATGAAGATCAGACAAAGAATGACGAAGTTACCTCAACTCTTATCTGAAAATATTCACAGTGAAATTGTAGAAAAAAGCTGCAAAGTAATATCCACTACAAAAGATAGTACAGAAGGTCCAGTTAAAGAAATTGATAATGTCTTAGTCTCCGCAGTCCCGACCGATTCGCTACTCACCAGTGGCGTAGCGTGGGTGTCAGCCGCCCGGGGCGGAAGACAATTCTGCCGCCCCTTTTTTTTTGCTCCTCCAGTTGGCAAAGCAGCCCACGGAGCGGAAGACGATTCTGCCGCCCTTTTTCTCTTTTTTTTTGCTCCTCCAGGAAATTTTGCCGCCCCCTAAAAGGTGCCGCCCGGGGCGGACCGCTACCCCCGCCCCCCCATCGCTACGCTACTGCTACTCACCTTCCGACACAAGTCACAAACACACGAGAGCGCGTTCGTGACATAAAACATAAATTAAAGATTTTCCTGTTAGCAAAAAGAGTCTGATTAGGTCAATATTGCGTGAAATGCCTCATAATAAATTATCTAATGTGGGGTTTGTAAGTGTCGCATGGTGAATGAATGAATATATTTTTATATGGCACAACAAAAACTAAAATTGTTACGGCAATCTTCTTGACCATCGGTTGACGGAGCGGGGAAAATTTCGCGCATGTGCACTTGCACATGACCAAAAGCCCGCGCGAATCTTCCGACGCCCGCGCGCGCTATTTGCTTCTGACCAATAGCGCGCAGGCGTGTCAAAATTCGTGTTCTACGCAATCCCCACCCGTTAGTCCAGAAGTTTGCGGGGGCCTGTACATGAACTAATAATAATACGAAGATTCTATAGAAAGAAAGTGTTAAGTCACAAAATAGTTAGGTAAAACATAAGTGGAATTATAACATTACTGGAGACTGAGAAATTTAATAATGTTTTAAGCAAAAATGAAAAACGTTTAATTATGCACCAAATATATGAAACGTTGTTAATGTAAATAATAGTTTAGTGTATAATACGACCAAATTTTTTTAAAAAAATCTATTTGCAGAATAAATTATTTTATTTTTATTTTTTTTATTTTTAATAGTATTATAGTCTGGTCAATTTAGACATTTGAAGGTACTAGGTACGTAGCTTGAACTATGGATGTCTCATTATGAATTAATACATATTACTTTTATACTTCTTTTGTGTAAATAAATACCTACATGTTTTATATAGAATCACCAAGCAAGGTTGTCAATAATGTTATACTTATCTATACTTACTAATATTATTACGTGTAAAAGTAACTGTTTTTTGTCGCCTTTACTATGCAGTTCGCAGTGGGACAATAATAGTCTGATACCTTTTACTTTTTTAAATTAAAGTGAAAGTATCAGCCAATTCATGGGCGTAGCCAGCCATGGGCCCAAGGTAAGGCAGCCATGGGCTCAGGGTGGGGCAGCCATGAGCTCAGGGTGGGGCAGCCATGGGCTCAGGGTGGGGCAGTCCTGGGCTCAGGGTGGGGCAGACATGGGCTCAGGGTGGGGCAATCCTGGGCTCAGGGTGGGGCAGCCTTGGGCTCAGGGTGGGGCAGCAGTTTAAAATAATAGGTATGTAACTAGCAAATTATACTCGCGGCAGGGTAGGGCAACCCTGCCCCAGTGGCTACGCCCAAGAATCAGGGCTATAACGGGCCCATCCTTTTTTGTTATTAATTTGTACCCTTTCAATTTGTTTACAAATATTGATATTATTATTGTTAGGAGCATAAAATGTTTACTTTTTATGTGAAATAAAACTTTTAATTATGTTCCTTTTGCGTTTTATTTTTGTATTTAAACATGTTGGTAGAGAAAAGGCCAATGCAAAAAACTGGACTCAAAAAAAAATGTTGTGCAGATTTGGGGAATAGCCTCAACGAATTTAAATCATAGCCTACGAAGTAGATCCAATGAACACCTTCAACTTTTATAATGGCGTCGTCCAAATTGGTCCTGAAAAAATAATATGTTTAATGTTAATTATTATTTATTTTCACATAAAAATATGAAATTATTATGGACGATGCGTTTATGCACCATAACCGCAGGCTAGCTACCTGCGGCCGTGTGTGGGACTCGGGTCTAAAGCGTCCACTACCCACTACACTCCCCCAGTTCCCCTTCTTCACATCCGATTGGGACGAGCCGGTGCCAGCCTTAAGGCTATTGACCAGACATATATTATACATATATCATATATATATTGGCATTGCATAGACCAATATAATATATACTGCATTTGCGCGCGTGACTGCGTGACTCGCTCGCTCGCTCGCTCGCAGTGCTCGCCTCGCCAAAGAGTATAGTAGGTTAGGTAATAGATTATGTGCTTGCACGATCGTGGCTAAGCACAAACCGTGCAAAGCCGAGAAGAAAAAAAAAACGATTGGATGAAATGAAACGTCAAAATTAATTTTTTTTTTTTTAGTCTGTGTTTGCGTTTGTGTTTTTCTTAGATATGTTCTACTCTAAGGTGTTTTTTGACACGCCTTGGACAATTTCTATCGCTTTTATATCAGTTTTGCCCTGTTTTATTGGAATTTCTCCGATCGTATGAGTTATATAGTGTGTGTTGTTAATTAGTGCACTGTTGGAAACCATATTGGTCGCAGGATTTCTCTGAAATTGGTCAAAAATTCAGGTAATTAGAACTTCAGCATTGTTTTGAAGTATAACCTTGGTAAATTAAAATGGTACCTTTTCGCTCGTACTTGTAAACACGGATGTGTCATTTCAATTTGGGCGTGTAATACTGTACCTTTCACTAAAATATTTGTTTACTTATTTATAATTTTCAGGGTTAAAACTATCGATTTTTATTCAATAACCACTTAATTATAGTCTGCATACTATATACTATGATTTCTATGGCTATAGCTCAAGAAACTATGTATGAGTCATCACATAGTGCTAAATCTCGTACATACCTGCTTTCTGGTGATAATTCGATTACTCATAAGAAAACCATGATAAAGTACTCACGCGCGTTTAATTTTTCATCAAATAGTTTTAATAGATATATAGGACAAAATCACAAACATTGATAACTAGTACTATTACTACTATTATTACTAGTAGTAGTATTGAAACGTTGATTGCTAGTAGCGATAAGTCCGCCTGTGTTGTGCAGTTCAATTATGTTACTTGTTTTTCTTTGTCAAATTTGTGGTGCAATAAAGAATATCTATCTATCTATCTATTGATCTGACCCCAAAGTAAGTAGCTTGATGACTTGTATTTTATATCCTACAAGTGGATTAGGTTTAGGTTTACTGGGGATTTTCTGCACTTGGCCTCTAAGATGGGCCATTGTACGTGAAATACGTTACCAACACCATCACTCGAACCTTCTGAGCTCGGTCCGCTGTTAGGAAGTAGGCGCGCTTGATGATGCTCTTGCACTGCAGTAGTACGTGGGCCGGTGTTTCTTTGGTGTCTATGCAGCCTTTGCATACGGGCTGTCCGTCATGCCCATGTTGAACAGGTGCTTATTTAGCATGCAGTGGCCTGTTATAATGCCCACTGCGTGTCGTAGGTTCACCTTAGACAGTTTCAGTTGGCTACACGTCAGTCGTCTGTCTAGGGACAGGAAGACTTCCTTTGTCTGTTTGCACCCATCCATTGCTGTCCACAGGCGCTCATGATTGTTTTTTGTTCTCTCTCTACAAGTGGATACTAACTACACTAAAACATTGAAAGTACCACAAATGTATACTTCACGGAACAAATCAATGCCCAGACCCAGAAAAAACGTGTGTTAAATCATCAACATTGTGGCGCACTCATTGAATAAAAATTCATATCCTCTATATTAATACAAAGATTTCTATGTTGGGTTTGTACAAGAGGGGATAAAGAATATTAACGTTATTAAAACATGGCTCAAAATGATTCGTATTCGTTGTAATAGCCATGAGTGTCCACGGCCGTTTTAGGTTCTTTTGAAAACTACACCAAAACACATACATTATCCCAATAACACATTTTAAGTGTTATTTTGATAATGTAAAAATACCTTAATATTTATTCTATTTTACAAACACAACACTTTGATCTTTAACCCTCAGGTTTTAGGTTTAAGTAAACCAAGAGGTTACAGGTTTGAACCCCGCATAGTACAAACATCTATGATAGTCTCCACTCTAGATAAAATATCTAATGAAATCTATAAAAAGTGTAACTCTTTCAATAGAACAAAGTCTATATTTTTATCATAATGTATGCGTATGTCTGCTTGTCTATTATAATAATATGTTCCGGGTGTTACTGGGACTGCCGAGATTCTGTAGTACGTCTATCATGTTTGCTGACGCCCACGTTAACGGTTTTCATGCATAAGGAAGAAGATAATCTTCGACTACTAACATTAGATGTAAGATCTCTTGTTACTAATATATGGATCAAGTTATCTGCATAAATTAATTTATTATCATTATCGTAATTGTATTCCAGACCATCAAGATGTCAGATCCGTACGGTACGACGGGCACGCTGACCCTCAAGTGGGACCCGAAGAACCTGGAGATCAGGACCACGTCGGTGGAGCGGACCCTCGAGCCGCTGGTGCTCCAGGTCACGACCCTGGTCAATAGCAAGGATAAGGCTGCTAAGAAGAAGAGACGTGAGTATATCTTAACATTCTTAAGACTTAACATAACATAAATATTCTTTCTATCTATCTATCTGCTTTCTATTCAGCCCGTATCCACCCACTGTTGGGTATAGGCCTCCTCTCTTTCACGCCAGCTGTTCCGGTCCTGTGCAACGTTCACCCAGTTGACCCCGGCGATCTTAGCTATGTCATCTTCTTATTCTTATATTCTTTAATGCACACAAAAAACAAATAAAAAAAATTACAATAAAAAGCGAACATTAAGTTGCCCGCTGGCCTTTATTGATCCGAATCGCAACATTCAGAAGCCGCCGGGCCGCCGGCTTTGGTGTGTAGACAGCTTCAAGGATACTATTAATTCACTTGTCTTTTCTCGATCATACTTCCTGATCATATTGTACCACTATGGCAATTTGTATGCCAAGTCTTTCAAGTGCATAATTTTTCATGCGGATATTTTGTATTAAGGTGAGTATAGACTACAACATTTACTTGTATCAGAACATCGAGCATTCGCCGTTTTTAAATTTACTCGAACCTTTCTTCGAACACGACGCTCGATGTTTTGTTACAGCCTTTTTAAAAACCAACGAGCATATTGGTGTAACATTTCGACGAGCATATTGGTGTAACATTGTAGATCAGACATTTCAAAGAAGAATGAACGCAGGTACAACAAAATGTTACGGGTAAATCCTCACTCGCTGTAAGCATTTACTCGTAACAAAACGCCGAGCATTCGCACGAACGTTACATTACATGGAAATGTTCCACCATTCGCACGAACGTTGCTTATCGATGACGATACTTTGGTCGAGAGCTTGCAGAGCCTCGATCATCGTAGGAAGGTTGCTCGCCTCTCCGTATTTTACAGGCTCCACTTTGGTGAGTGTGCTGTTCGGCTGCACGATTTGGTTCCACCAGCTCCGTTTCATCATCGAACTACTAGACTCGGTCAGGGACTCCATCCGTATACAGTGGGAATACCGCGCGTACGAACTAAGCGATTTGCTTCATCTTTCTTGATGCGGACTGCGCGGGAGTGGAATTCTCTGCCGAGATCTGTCTTTCCTACACAATACAACTTGGAGCTCTTCAAGGCCAGAATTAACGGGCTTTTCCTAAGCAAGCGCGCTACATCGTAGACCGCATAGTTGTTTAACATCAGGCAACTTTGTGGTCAAGTGCTAGCTTAGTCAAAAAAAATAAATAAAGAACCTTACATTACACCAAAACGCTCGAGGAAATGTTGTAGTCTATACTCACCTTTACACATTCGTTTCAGCGGGCAAGTCGAAGCGGGCCAGCGCCCTCGTGGCGACGGTGGAGCGCGCGACCGAGATCTTCATAGAGCGCGGGCAGAGCATCGCCTACGAGAACCCGGAGATCACGCAGGAGATGCTGGCAGCGGTCGAGGAGGTGCGGAAAGCTGGTGAGTGACGAGTATATACGCCTTTTCGTTGGTTCCCTATTTTTACTTTTTTTAGGCATACCTTCTTTAAGCATAATAATTGTTAAGCATAATAAACAATATGTCTAAAAATTTGATGTGAATCAAAATTAGGGCAAAAAACATTAGTCTAAACGATATTTATGCTTAATGAAACAGTATGCGAAAGGACAATTATGACAAAATATTATTATGACAAAAACATTTATGCCAAACTCGTTATGCCAAATTATATTATGACAAAAAAAGTTATGCGAAAAAAAGGGATCCCCTTTACGTTAGGCAATAAAATCTTTATTTTCTCTTTTACGTTTTTGGTCTTCTGTCTCCAATTTGTCCTGATATAGTCAGAGTATGCTTGCACGACGATTTAGGATTTGGCAGTTATTACATTGCTGCAACTGCTATCTGACATCTGTAACCCTTGATAGGGAAACCAGACCAAAAGACTGTGCAGGTTTTCTCACAATTTTTTCTGTCTACGAAACTCTACTTCATATTTGCTCCTCGAGCAAGGTTTTTAATCTCTTAATAATCTAAGTACTCAACATTTTGGTCCTTCGAGCCGGATCGAGGTCCTTCGAGCCGGATCAAAGTATAACTCAATCATCCCACAGGCGCGGCGATGAGCGTGGCTGCGCGCGAGTTCTCGGAGCAGCCGTGCGCGTCGGCCGCGCGCTCCGCCATGGTGCGCGCCGCGCGCGCGCTGCTGTCCGCCGTCACGCGCCTGCTCATCCTCGCCGACCTGGTCGACGTGCATCTGCTGCTGGCGAGATTGAGGACGGTCAGATATTTTACAAAAGACGTATTTAATAGATAAATTTAAAAAAAGAGGATTTAGATCTATCTTTTATTCAACCTAAGTTACAATAAGCAAATAAGTGGTCTTTAAAAAAGTCCTCTTTTATTCTTTAACAGACAAATCTGTACTGAATATAATAATTTTCTTAGTTTTTTACTATAGTAACTTAATTTTCCTTTCACTATAAAATCTAGAAAAAGTATTTATTATTTAGCGTTCCCTCGTTCGATTTTTTATAATTGATAACACAAGCTTCTAAAATGTCAGAATTCCGTTGATTTAAAAATCAGGCTAATTTTGATCTAAGCCAGAATTTATGGCATGTCTGGGTTCAGTTTTCCACAACCCACAACACAATTTCTTATCTTACCGTATTAAAATGTATTCATGCATTCAATTTCACAATTAATATAGCCTGACCAAGACAATAAAAAACCTGCTCTGGAGGCACATTTGCTATGGTTATAGTAACACTTGGTTGCTATGATTATACTTACAAATTACTCACAATATCCAATAGTTACAAGGCAAGTTTGACAATTGATATCACACTTTGACAGACAGTCACAGCACTATTTAATGACATCTTATTCAGAACACGCTAGTTATATTTGATTGTTGCCACTTGAAGAAATTAGTTCCAACAAATTTTCCGCAATATGGCGAGGTTTTTTATTTTATTGGTCGGCAACTCCAAATTTACTGTTGTGATTATCATTAAAAAACAGGATTTAAGTACAGTCAATCCGGGTAACTTTGACAGATCATCACTATATTTTTTTAGCTAACTTTTACTATGTAAAGTATGAGACAGAAGAGTTTACATAATAATATGTGTTCTCAGGTTGATTTTCATGCTGTCAAGTTATCTAACGCTTAAAATAATCATAAAATTCATCAAAAACTGGCAATTTGTTGTGTGTCAAAGTTATACCCCCTATATGGGTAACTTTGAACCAGATTAAATTTTTCATAGGAATCTTAACATTTATACATTTGGGTAACATTGACTTAATTTTTAACAAAAAACGACAGTTTGGCGCGGTATTTTTAGACAAGTTTTTGACATTTACTTTGTTTGACAGCTTCTTATTTTTTCTAAGAGTTCATTTACGAAGTTTGTTAACTACAGGAAAATAATAAATTTTATGTTATGCATCAACAGCAACATCGTAAATACAGGGTGGAATTTTGTAATGCCACCTGAAGGGGAAGTACTCTTAATACTGAAGATAGAAAGTTTTACTCAAAGAAAACATTCCTTTATTTTTGAAAAGAAAAAAACCTGCATTCAAAGATTTTTAAAAATTTGCTTGCCGCAGCTTTGTAATACCACCTGAAGGGGAAGTACTCTTAATACTGTAGATAGAAAATTTTACTCAAAGAAAACATTCCTTTGTTTTTGAAAAGAAAGATAACTGCATTCAAAGATTTTTAAAAATTCGCTTGCCGCTCCCGGTAATCGAACCGACTAAAATCTGTAAAAGTTGCACCCTGTACTTTTATTGCATCGATCATTAGGGTCAATAATAAGGATGAAATCTCTCTAACAAACTTCATAAATTAAATGAAAGGAAAACAATGAAAAAAGTGCTTTTAACTTGACCCATTGAATCAATAATTTAGGATTTCATTGTTTTCCTTTCATTTAATTTATGAAGTTTGTTAGAGAGATTTCATCCTTATTATTGACCCTAACGATCGATGCAATAAAAGTACAGGGTGCAACTTTTACAGATTTTAGTCGGTTCGATTACCGGATGCAGCAAGCGAATTTTTAAAAATCTTTGAATGCAGTTTTCTTTCTTTTTAAAAATAAAGGAATGTTTTCTTTAAGTAAAATTTTCTATCTACAGTATTAAGAGTACTTCCCTTTCAGGTGGCATTACGAAATTCCACCCTGTATAATAAAATTCTTTGTGATTTTTCTGTCAAAGTTACCCTGAAATTCAAAGTTACCCAGATTGACCGTACGAAATGTATTTTATTATTCCTTGTTACACAGAGCGCGCACATCAGTCACACAACAACAATTCACATAGGGCAGCACAGATCAGAGATAAATTAAAAAATAAAAACACAAATGACAATAGACAATTTGTGTTGCCATTACTCTAATTACATTGTCTACTCTGACATTTACCTATCTTTCCCAGGTGGAAAACGACCTGGACAAGCTAAAATCCGCCTCATCCCAATCCGAACTGATCGAATCGGCGCGTCAGTTCGGGCGTTCGGCCAACGAGCTCGCCGCGCAAGCCGCTAAAAGGCAGAAGGAGCTTAAAGAACCGCTCATGAAGGACGAGCTGGCCGCGGCGAGAGCTGTGCTGAAGAAGCATTCCACCATGCTGCTCACTGCTTCCAAGGTGAGTGTAGAGATAGAGGGAGACAACAAGAGTCGGAGGGATACAGCAAGAGACAGATGTAGACGGTAAGAGACACAGAGTCAGCAAGAGAAGCATATAGCAAGCGTCAGAGGAAGACAGCAAGAGACAGAGGGAGACAGCAAGAGAAAGAGGGGGACAGCAAGAGGCAGAAGGAGCTTAAAGAACCGCTCATGAAGGACGAGCTGGCCGCGGCGAGGGCTGTGCTGAAGAAACATTCCACTATGTTGCTGACTGCTTCCAAGGTATGTGGTAGTACGTAGTAGATTCCTATAGGTGGAGCATCATAGGAGAAGAGACAGCAAGAGACAGGGCAAGTAAGCATGAGTCAGAGGGAGACAGCAAGAGAAAGAGGGGGACAGTATGAGTCAAAGGGAGTGGGTAAGAAACACAGATCACACAAAGTCAGCAAGAGAGGGAGGTAGCAAGCGTCAGAGGGAGTCAGCAAAAGACAGAAGGAGACAGCAAGAGACAAAGGGAGATAGCAACAGCAAGATGGAGTCAAAATAAAGAGCGCGAGGGAATCAGCAGGAAATAAAGGGAGACAGCAAGAGACAGAGGGAGACAGCAAGAGGCAGAGGGAGCTCAAAGAACCGCTAATGAAGGACGAGCTGGCCGCGGCGAGGGCTGTGCTGAAGAAGCATTCCACCATGTTGCTCACTGCTTCTAAGGTGAGTGGTAGTACAAAGCAGATTTCCCTAGGTGAAGAATCATAGGAGAGAGGGAGACAGCAAGAGAAAGAGGGGGACAGTATGAGGCAAAGGGAGTGGGTAAGAGACACAGTCAGCAAAAGAGGGAGGTAGCAAGCGTCCATCTGGGGAGTCGGCAAGGTAGAGAGAGGGAGTCAGCAAAAGACAGAGGGAGACAGCAAGAGACAAAGGGAGATAGCAACAGAAAGATGGAGTCAAAATAAAGAGCGTGAGGGAGTCAGCAGGAAATAAAGGGAGACAGAAAGAGACAGAGGGAGACAGCAAGAGGCAGAGGGAGCTGAAGGAACCGCTTATGAAGGACGAAGTACTGAAGAAGCATGCCACCATGCTGCTCACTGCTTCCAAGGTGAGTGAGGTAGACGGCAAGAGACAGAGGAAGACAGCAAGCGTCGGAGGGAAATATCATGTGCAGAAGACATTCTTCAATAACCATATTTTTAATCCATTGTTCGTTCTAGTTTTTCAATTCCATTTGGCGACAAAAAGTCCTTTTTTTATAACTGAATATTCTTTGGCAGCATAAAATATAAACATTTGATTATAATTAATTACTGATTGTTCTATTGGCGAATTTATTAATTACTTATTCATTTAACTGTTTCTTCCATTGTCAGGTGTACGTCCGCCACCCGGAACTGGCTGCTGCGAAAGCGAACCGCGACTACGTACTGCGAGCGGTTTGTTCCGCCGTCGACGCGATATCCGCTGTCGCTCATGGCCGCCCCGCTGCCGCTTCTGGTATGGCTCAAAACAATTTTTTTTATTGCAATGTGTTACAAGACGAGCAGATCGTACACCTGATGGTAAGCGCCACGTCTGCCCTTAGACAGTTCAGTGCCAAACAGTAACTAAGCAGTTACTGTCCGGCACCGCCCTGCGCCCGCTACACCGAGACGACAGTTATTAGGTCTCATATACCCAGTAATTTCACTAGCTTCAGTGCCCTTTCCCCGAAACACAGAAGTGCTTGACACACTTCTATTTCACGGGAAAATATCTGGCACTGCGGTGGTACCCACCTAGACGGCCAAATGACGGGAAAATGATGATTTATTGATAATATAAATATTTATTTGCAGGTGGTAACCGTCCTCCCGTAGAAGGGCCTGGGGAGTTGGCGCAAGCACTTGATGATTTCGACGTAAGTTCTATAATTTAATGTATTTAATTATTTATTCTGCAAATTGATACACGTTTAAATACAAGCCATTCTTTTGCACGTCATAAACTTTTTTTTTCCTACCAGCACTTCGACGTGAACGAACATGGCCATGTTGAGAAGAAGTGCCGCAAGAAACTCAACAGTTATAATTTTAGCCTTTTTTTTATTTTGCTTTTTACAATGTTAAGGTGTAGTAGTGTAGGTGGGAAGTTACTATGAGTAATGTGTGATGATGATAATTATGATGATAAATCAATGATATTATAATAGAAAATACATAGGTAGATAGATTAATTGAGTTATAAAAGTGGCACCCGAAAACTAAGTTAATTAGCAAACCGGAGCTCAGTCTCGCGAAAGCATTGACAGTCTGATAGGTATAGACCGACAAACTTATATACCGGTGGCGGCGTCGCTACTGTCGTTTTAGAACTGTCATTAAATATCGTTTATGCATTGCAAAATCTGACATTTCACGTAGTTCCAATTTTGGCCACCGGAACAGATAAGTTTGTCGGTGTATACGTACACAGGTTCAGTACTGACATAATCTATCTACCTCTTTTTTATTAAAATATCATTGACGATAATGATGATGATAATGACGTTAACGATGATGTTTGTCAGGAGCGGATGGTGATGGAGCCGTTAGCGTACTCGGAGCTTCGCACGCGGCCGTCGCTGGAGGAGCGCCTGGAGTCCATCATCAGCGGCGCCGCCCTCATGGCCGACAGCTCGTGCACCAGGTGACTTTAGCGTACTCGACGCGGCCGTCCTATGTAATAACTAGCGGCCGCCCGCGGTTTCACCCGCGTGGTTCCCGTTTCCGTGGGAATTGATCAAAATCCTTTCTTAGCGAATGCCTACGTCATAACATCTACCTGCATGCCAAATTTCAGCCCGATCCGTCCAGTGGTTTGGGCTGTGCGTTGATAGATATCTATGTCCGTCAGTCAGTCAGCCAGTCAATCAGTCAGTCACCTTTGAATTTTATATATATAGATATAAATGCTTACTATAATTTGAATCTTATGCACTTGTAATACCAGCAAAAAGCAATGAAAAATTTTTAACTACCTCTTTTTTCCTTTGCGGAGGAGAATGCCTTTACGCACCATAAACGCTGGTTAAATTTTAACTAGCTCGTCCTAACTCGTCCCTCTCAATTGTGACGGAGAAATCGGCGGAGGCATCATTTATTCATAGTGGTGATGTCCGTGATGATAATAATAATGATGATACATTGACTAAAGTTCACGATACTCACAACAATGATATTATAATAAAAAAGAGGTAGATAGGTTATGTGAGTACTGAAGAGAAGTCAAAAATTGTCCACGGCGTACGTATAGACCGACAAACTTATCTGTTCCGGTGGCGGCGTCGCTACTGTCTTTTTAGTACTGTCATTAAATACCGTTTATGCATTGCAAAAACTGAAATTTCACGTAGTTCCAATTTTGGCCACCGGAATAGTTAAGTTTGTAGGTTTCGGGTGCCATTTTTTTAGCACAAGGAACCTATCTACCTCTTTTTTATTATAATATCATTGTCTCACACTAGTATTATTTGAAAAAAAAAAACCACTGTCTTTGTAAACAGTAGCAAAAGCAAAACAATAACTGTCATTCTTGTACTCTTAAGCTTGACCGCGCGCGAAAGGAACAGAGAGACTTGTCATGATATGCGTTTGACGTCACGCCACGCGCTTATTCACAGACGTTACACAACCATAACGTGTGAATGTGTTGAACGCGCCAGCTTTAGCTAACCGACCTGTAGTGATAATGATAAGCAGGTATTTCACTGCGGCTCATCGCCTGCAACTTTATAAGGCTCAAGTTCGGCCGCACATGGAGTACTGCTCTCACCTGTGGGCGGGGGCTCCCCAGTACCAGCTTCTCCCCCTTGACCGAATTCAACGTAGAGCGTCTCGTATCGTCGATAACCCGGTACTCTCGGACCGGCTTGATCCTTTGGCATTACGGAGAGATGTGGCGTCATGCTGCATTATGTACCGAATTTACCATGGGGAGTGTTCCAAGGAGCTTTTCGAGCTTATCCCTGCCGCTGCATTCCGTCACCGATCTTCGCGACAAAAATTCATCCCCACCATATTGATGCTTGGCAGTCCACAACTGTACGCTTTACTCGCAATTTTCTGCACGACCAAGATATGGAACTCTTTGTCATCAGCGGTGTTTCCGATCCGATACGACTTGCAATTATTTAAAAAAAGAGTGTATTCCTTCCTTAAAGGCCGGCAGCGCATCTGTGATTCCACATGATTTGCAGTTGTCTATGGGCGGCGGTTGTCACTTTCCATCAGGTGTGCCGCATGAAAAAAAAAATACGACAGTGATGATGACGATGACAGTGATGATGACGATGACAGTGATGATTGTGTTTGCAGGGACGAGCGTCGCGAGCGCATCGTGGCGGAGTGCAACGCGGTGCGGCAAGCGCTGCAGGACCTGCTGCACGAGTATATGACCAACGTGAGTATAATATTAATATTAATTGTGTTTTTAAATTATTTACAATACCTCGATCAATGACGTTCAATTAAAAAACTAGACTCCCAATCACGCTCAAATATTGTCCGAAGCAAAAGTCTGCCCACGCAACTATTGGGCAGAGTTTCCGTTTAGTTGTATACAATTGACATTAAACACTAACTGCCACGAGATAAGGTGTTAATTTGAACGAATGTGTTAATGTCATCAGTGTCAACGCCGCTCGGACGTTTTTTGAGGAATTTTTCTTAAGAGATTGGGTGTCTAGTTGTATATTGAACGTCATTGATTTATAACACACACCTCGATAGTCTAATGCAGGGGTTGGAAACTTTTCGAGTTGGAAGAGTTAAAAATGTCAAACTTTTTTAACAGACACAATTTTTTTCATCTATCTATCTGTACGAGCAATCGTACATGATTTTATCATTATGAGGCCGCCTTTACATTATTTTTGCTAACATAGCAGTTGCTATTATCGATCTCTATTGCTATTATTATATCGATTTATTACAGAGTTCTGTAATAATCGATCAATGAATCAGTGCATTACCGACACTCGTACGGAGCGGTTTGACTTGAAAAGTAAAGTATCGGCCTATTAAGTCCCACTGCAGGGCAAAGGCCTCCATCCTTGAAATCAAGTTATCGCTACAATGATGGGTATTGGCTTAATCACCACGCTTGCCAAATGCGGATTGGTGATCACAAACCCGAGCTGTGTCCGAAAAAACCGACACAAAGTTAGCTCGACCCGGGAATTGAACCCAGGACCCCGAGATCTCGGCCCGGTACTTAAACCACTAGACCGTCGAGGCGTTAACTTATCATCCCCTAAAACCCTCTTATCATTATCATCCAAAGGTGTGTGTCGTCCACACATTTTTTTTGGTCCTTCGAGCCGGATATGAACCAGCGACCGATGGATCTACAGTCCGTATTTCATCAGCCCGTATCCACCTATTGTTGAGAATAGGCCTCCTCTTTGTGACGCCAGCCGTTCATTTATTTTTATATCAATAATTAATAATATTAAAGAGAACTCTATGAAGTGATTAAAGCTAAAAATTGGTTGCAGGAATACGGTATTTTACACCATGCAAGAAAAAATATAAAAGTGAATGTTTATTATAGATTTCGTATAATATAAATGAGAAACGTTGATATTAATTCATAAAAATGCATTATTAATTTTATATTTCCAATTTTAAAATCGAATTTTTTTATCTGTTTTTGAAATGTCAAAAACGCCGTTCGCCATATTGGGTTCCGACGTGACGTCACTCCGTTAGTAAATACAGTCGTGCTTTGAGAAGATTTGTAGAAATTGTCAAGTTATTATGTTTGTGAACGTTTATCTATTGTTTTATCCATTGTTTTATTAACATCGCATCATGGAAGACGGATTTGTGAAAGCAGAAAGTACAAATCTACCAATGATAAATGCTTTAATGGTGGCAAAACTTTTTGCGTCCAATCCCAATTTCTGTTCTGCAGAGTTGAGAAATGTTAAAACAGCAATTAAGGTAGGTACCTATTGCATCAAGTACCTATATATTACAATACCTAAGCAAAATCACACGATAAAACAATATATGAAATTTCAATTCACTACATAACATAACCTATAAATACATTGACGCAAAACGTGATGTTTGTTTTGTAACATAATGAAGTTTTCTTATATTTATTCAATAGTAAAGGTAAAACACCACACCATTACTTACATCAAAGTGGTCTTCACAGAAATTAAGCCTAGTCTTTGTAGACAATGATTTTAGATCTCTTCTTGCCAGTTCCAACCAAGTGTTTTTCATAGTAATATCACTTGGAACTTGAATCCACAATTTTTCTGTCGTTTTTACACTCGTATTCTTGCATCCAGGCACAAGACACCAATGATAAGGGTTTTAACTCATTATTTTCGAAAATATTTTCACTTGGTCTCTAACAACATCGTATTGTTTACTAACGGAGTGACGTCACAAGTCGAAACAGCATGGCGGCTACTGTTTCCGCGCGCAATTTCAAAATCATAAATAAAAAGTAGATTTTATGGCATTTTTCGGTAATTTAAAATTGAAATAAAAATTCTACTGTTTCTGTACAACTTTGAGATTGATTTAAACCAGTTTTCAAAAAAGTGTGTAATAGCCTATTTGACAGATTTGCAAATGTTGATCAGAGGTTCAGTATACAAGGTCGCCAAGAAATGAATTTATTTAGTTTATTTCTTACAGGCGGGCGCTCCGGACCAATCCGAGGGCTTGGAGCGCGCCATCGAGCACATGTGCCGCAAGACGCGCGACCTGCGCCGCCAGCTGCGCAAGGCCGTCGTCGACCACGTGTCGGACAGGTAGGTCTAGCTTAGCTCTAGCCTAGCCTGGCCTAGCCTGGCCTGGAGCGCGCCATCGAGCACATGTGCCGCAAGACGCGCGGCCTGCGCCGCCAGCTGCGCAAGGCCGTCGTCGACCACGTGTCGGACAGGTAGGTCTAGCTTAGCTCTAGCCTAGCCTGGCCTAGCCTGGCCTGGAGCGCGCCATCGAGCACATGTGCCGCAAGACGCGCGGCCTGCGCCGCCAGCTGCGCAAGGCCGTCGTCGACCACGTGTCGGACAGGTAGGTCTAGCTTAGCTCTAGCCTAGCCTGGCCTAGCCTGGCCTGGAGCGCGCCATCGAGCACATGTGCCGCAAGACGCGCGGCCTGCGCCGCCAGCTGCGCAAGGCCGTCGTCGACCACGTGTCGGACAGGTAGGTCTAGCTAAGCTCTAGCCTAGCCTGGCCTAGCCTGGCCTGGAGCGCGCCATCGAGCACATGTGCCGCAAGACGCGCGACCTGCGCCGCCAGCTGCGCAAGGCCGTCGTCGACCACGTGTCGGACAGGTAGGTCTAGCTAAGCTCTAGCCTAGCCTGGCCTAGCCTGGCCTGGAGCGCGCCATCGAGCACATGTGCCGCAAGACGCGCGACCTGCGCCGCCAGCTGCGCAAGGCCGTCGTCGACCACGTGTCGGACAGGTAGGTCTAGCTAAGCTCTAGCCTAGCCTGGCTCTAGCCTGGCCTGGATCTAGACTATCCATAATCTAGGCATAGTCTCGCCCTAGTCTTACCCTAGCCTATGTGCAGCCTACAGAGTAATCTTCTCTGAACGATAGCCATTAACAATATTTTTTCTTTCGTGTACAGTTTCTTGGAGACCAACGTTCCTCTTTTGGTACTGATGGAGGCGGCTCGCAACGGCAATGAGAAGGAAGTTGAAGAGTACGCTCTCGTCTTCACTGAGCACGCCAACAAACTCGTTGAGGTAAAATCGCTCTCTAATTGGTAACAAACCTTGAAACTCGTGAAGTAATATTATTATTTGAAAGTAACATAGGCTTTTGAGACTGGTTGAGGTGACAACAGTCTCTTATATAGGTGACATAGACTTGAAACTCGTTGAAGTGATATCACTTTCTTAGGTAACAGACATTTTGAAACCATTATGTTGATGCAACATCGTTCTGTTAAATGTAACATAGCATTTTGAGATTGAGGTAACATCATTCTCTTAAACGTAATAAAGTCTTTTTCATCCCACCATCTCGGAAAGAGTATTTTTAATCTTCAATAACTGAGTGGAAAAGCCGTTTTTATTCTCTAGAGGATAAAGTAAATTGAATTTAGAACATCGTGTGCACTAAGTTTGTGAATTAAAAAAAACATTAAACCTATTTACTGCTTCCTCTATGGTGCTGAATATATCATACAACTTTTTTTTAATTCGTTAAAAACTCAGACTCGGAACCTTCTTGGTGTTCTTTTTTCAATTTGTTTTTTTTTTGCATTTAGTCATTTCCTCGCTGAGATGGAATGAAAAGTTACGTGTTGCACTCGAGTGCAAAGATTTTTCACCTCGTGCTCTTTTGATTCCCTCGCTAACGCTCAGGATTCTAATTTTGAATCACTCGCTGCGCTCGTGATTCAATTTTAGAATCCTTCGCTTGCTCGGTCATCAAAATTGAACACGCGGTTAAAAAGCAACTTTGCACTCTTGTATAACAAATAACTATTAAACTCTTTGAGGTAACATGACTCTCTTATAGGTAACATAGTGTTTTTTTTTTAATATGAAGTAACATCTTTTATCAAAGTCTGTTTTAAGCTCTATGAGGTAACAACACCATTGTTCACATAGACACATAACATTAAATCGTTTGGCAAAATTCATATATCTTTTTATTTGTGTGCAGGTGGCGAACTTAGTGTGTTCTATGTCGAACAACGAAGACGGAGTCAAGATGGTGCGACATGCCGCTGGGCAGATTGAGGCGCTGTGCCCGCAGGTAAAGTGCTTTTATTTATTTAATAGACTTCCGCTACCGGCTTCGCTCGCGTAGATACGGTAGATTAGACCATATAAAACAATATCGAAACCCCCTTGGAGATAACTTGACAAAAAATTCTTCACCCCTGTACAAAGTTTAAAGTTCAAAGGACAATAATAATAATAATAATTTATTTGGAACAATAAACAAAAGTACAATAACAAAAGTTAAACGATGTTGTCTGCAAAAGACTGGGTCCAAAAAAAAATGTTGTGCAGATTTTGGAAATAGACTACGAAGTAGATCCAATAAACACCTTCAACTTTTATTATGGCGTCGACAAAATTGGTCCTAGTGAAAAAAAAATTATGTTTATTATGTTAATTATGCATGTTTATATAAAAATAATAAATTATTATGGACGATAACTTCTTCCCCCTGGGACCGATTATGGTGTCATCATAGTAAAAGTTGATGGTGTGGGTGGTCTTTCACATAGAATACATCTCATCATTTTTTTGGGCCCAAGAACAACAAGTTTTACATTCTCCTTTAAATTCCTTTTTACCCCCTTGGGGGGAGAATTTTTAGAAACCCGTTCTTAAAGTTTAAGCCACTGCACCACAGAGCCAGATATGATGTATGTATGTTTGTCCGTAGGTGATAAACGCAGCCCGAGTACTGGCCGCCCGTCCCCGCTCCCGCGTCGCTCAGGAAAACGCTTCCGCTTTCGCGCGCGCCTGGGAAGCCGCCGTCAAGCTGCTCACCGAGGCCGTTGACGATATCACCACTATCGATGACTTCCTCGCCGTCAGCGGTGAGTGACACTCATCACCTAGGTGATGACTCATCACACGAACAAGGAAGTTGACGGGCAATTAACGCTAATCTTTGATTTATTAATTTTGTCATTGAATAAGTCTTTATTTTTATGATGTTAAGTACAGTCAAAAGCACGTCAGACGTAACACTTTGGACTTTGTACCGCTCTTATGTCGGGGGCATAAGTGCTATTATCGAACTGCAAGTGGATACCGTGATGTGCTGTTGACCGTATCATAGGTTTTGCTATAATTGACATTAAAGTAAAATGACGTCTCTGTGTGCGGCAGTTAGTATGTAACTGGAAAAGCTAAGTAAATTACAGAAATAATGTAAATAATTTTAGAAAAAAAAAATATTTCCACATTTTTCATTAAAAACTCGTATTTTGATATTGATTAAAATTTTTGTAAAAAACTAATCTTGAATTTTATCCCCACAGAGAACCACATCCTCGAAGATGTCAACAAGTGCGTGGTCGCTCTGCAGGAGGGAGACCCGGACTCGCTGGAGAGGACCGCCGGAGCGATCCGCGGGAGGGCCAACAGGTAATATAAAAATATAATTACCTATTAGAAATTAAATAAAGTAGTACCAAAAAGCCTCTGCGTGTTGGCTTTGGCATGCTTCAAATGCCCGAACATCAAAATAAAAAACCTCGCTTAGATCCCATGGGAGCGAAATATAGTATTTCCATTGAATGTCATAATGATAGGATCCAAGAGGCGAAAAAAATTATTTTTGGATCCCATGGGATCCAAGCATGGGAGCCAAGTGGATGGAGGCGCCATATTGCGGAAAAATATTGGAACTAATTTCTTCAAGTGGAAACAATCAAATAAAAAACAATAAGATGCCATTCATTATTGCTCTGTCAAAATGTGATGTTAATTGTCACCCGTGCCTTGTTACTATTGAATATTGTGAGATAATAGCATAAACTTAATATATATAACTAGACTGTGCTCTCGTGGCTAAAAAACGAGCCGAGCGAAACCGTCAAACAGAGCAGCTTGTCCCTTTCTAATAGGGTGACAATAAGATTTGGATAAGTGAGACAAATTCAAACATGGAATCTGCGGATCTGCCTAATAAATAGTATTTTTAAGTAATTCATGTTAAAATATTTGTGGTTAAAATTTTCCAACTTCTGAGAATGGGTATTATATTTCGAGTTTCTGCGTGTTTCCACTTATTTACACACACGTAAAATAAACATTATATTGTGTTTCAAGAAATAAGCCCTCTAAAGTCAAGCTAATATGTAATAACGTAAAGCTAATATTATGCTAAAATGTTTTTTACCATAGTGATAGAGAAATTGTACATTTTTGGGGGTAAGGGTGATTCATAAAATAAATAATTTAAATATGTGGGACAATTGGATTATTCCATTACTCCCGACTGCCCCTACCAAATCTACCCCAGTCGAAACTTTTTAGTTTCGAAACTAATTTAGGTTCCGTCTGTTGTTTGTTTGCCTATTGGTTTGAAGTAAAAAAACAAGTGCAACTTGCAAGCGATTTCCAACCTTATTGACATTTAAAGTTAAAATTTCAAAAAAAAGACTATATAAATTTATGTTTTTTTCAAATTTAAGAATACGTACATTGAACGAAAAAAAAACAAATATATAATTGTAGATTAATACATTGTAAAAATTACATTAACATACAAGCGTTAAATTAAGTTTTTGGTCAGGCAAAATTGTTGCCCAAAAACATTTCTTATACTGACAATATGAAAGAACGAGGTACGCCTCCGTCCTTGCCATAGACCTAGAATTCATGGTCACTCTAACTATGAATGAACTGTCATTGCGTGTTGGCAATGTGAAAGAAAGAGACAAGCTACCCCGTATTGATATCTTTCTCGTCTCGGATTTGCCTCGCCTAAGGCACAAGCAAATATATACTTTAATGCGTTGGGATAGTGTTCATTTTCTAAAATGCATTTTTTTGAAGATATCATTCCGGTTACATAGATAATATTAATTCCATGGATAATAGTGAGTATAACCATAGCAACCAAGTGTTTCTATGACCATAGCTAATGTGGCGCCTCCTGAGCAGGTTTTTTTTATTTTCTTGGTCCGGCTGTACAACCTAACAGTTTATCCAATACAAACATTTCTTCATATAACTGTATATCACCCAGGGTCTGCTCCGTGGTGACTCAAGAGATGGATAACTACGAGCCTTGCATCTACACCAAGAGAGTGCTGGAAGCTGTCACCGTGCTTAGAGATCAAGGTTAGTGCCATGCTTTTACTAATTGATAAGATGTTAGTACCGAGTGTTGATCATAGATGGCGTTATTATAGGACTGATGAGAAGTTAGTACCGAGTGTTGATCATAGATGGCGTTATAGGACTTAAGAGAAGTTACTACCGAGTGTTGATCATAGATGGCGTTATAGGACTTAAGAGAAGTTAGTACCGAGTGTTGATCATAGATGGCGTTAGTTGTACGTTCAATCGCGGTGACGGTTTGTTGGTCGGAAGATTTTTTGTGCAATTTATTGCCGTTTTTGGATAGTAGATAGCGCTGAATGAACGTTGAATCGCGAAGTGTTTTCTATTTTATTTAGAGTTTTCTATTTTATGCAGTATTTTAAATTATGAATGTGCCTTACTGCGCCTGTTTTGGCGTAAATATGTTTTTTTTGTTCTTATGCAAATGGATTTATAAAGGATACATGAATATTATGTACTTGTTTGTGTCTTTTCATTAAAATATGGTGTGCGGTGTCGGTAAAAAAAGAGTGCGTAAAAGGTAGTTTTTATAAATCAATGTTTTATAGTAAAATTAAATACAGAATAATTATGAAACATTTAATCACCTTCAATCACAGAAAAACTTTAAAAAATATTATAATCCCCGCCAACTAAATTGGCTTGTCTGAACATCGTGCGAGAACCTGCGCAGAAAACCTGATGGTAAGCGCCACGTCTGCCCTTAGACAGTTCAGTGCCAAACAGTAACTAAGCAGTTGCTGTCCGGCACCGCCCTGCGCCCGCTACACCGAGACGACAGTTATTAGGTCTCATATACCCAGTAATTTCACTACTTCAACTTCGGACTAGCCAATTAAGTTGACGCGGACTATACTAAACTTACATCTATGATATGAGTATTAATATGCTATGGCAATTTCTCACTTAAAAACATTATTTATAAACAAAAAAACCGATCTAAAAAATATAAAGGTACAAAAAAAATTGGCAAAGCCGCAGCCCACCTGTTGGTCAGCGGCCATTGCGGCCTATTCCATTGAGGGACACTTCACCAGGAAGCGTCCCTCAATGTGCTGCCAGACTGTAGGCTCATCTGATCTTCGAACCTTCATTTCAAGTGTACTGGCTCCCACATAAATATTGCCAATACAATATAAAGCCTAACTTATATTAATAAAGTTTATTTCACATATTTTCACAGGTTTTGAAACTTATTGCCGTTGAATAAAATATAATTTTGAATGACAAATATACCTGTCAAAGAGCTTAAACTATATTTAACAAATTATTAAATTAAACATAATTAAATTGGATATTTGTACAGAGGTTCAAACTTAAAACTAATTTTATCATAAATCGTTTTAAAAAAGATGGTTTCGATAATTCTTTTTAACACGCTTTTTCTTTAATATGAGGCTTTTTTCTACGTGTATAATCACCGATAGCTCAGCAGTGAGGGAACTCTTAGATATTATTAAAAGCGACCGTACACTGTACTATCTGGTTCAAACGCTATTAGGATAACACCTTCTGGAGTTGCGTGACGCGACAGAGATGACTTACACATGCTCAGATATTATTATGCGTTGCTATTGGTTGCTAACGTTACGGACAAGCGCAGTTGACGTTATTTTTCGCTCCATTCCAAAAGGTAATATCCTAATAGCATTTGAACCGGATAATACAGGAAATTAAATTCCATAAAACCCATCAACTCCCCAGGGGGGTTTTAAGGGTATTTCTCTCACATCAATTTCTCATACCTAACCGTGTCTTATAAAACGATTTATTACTATTATTCTACATATTCTAAGCTTAGGTGTTTACTTCCTCTCTGGTGGTGGGGGGTGCGCTCTGATGTACTCCAATGAGCGAAGGATTTCTGGGGGAATCGGTGGCGGGGTGGGGAGGTGAGAGCCCTGGAAAAAATGAAAAATTATTTCGTGTAGTGATTAAAACATATTTGACTGGCATGATGGCGCATTTAACACTGTTTAACAGTGACCCTGTTTTATTTGCCAAGGCTCGTGGGATCCAATTGTGCCTGTGACAAACATTTACGTTTGTCAATGACGTTCAATTAAAAAACTAGACTCCCAATCACGCTGAAATATTGTCCGAAGCAAAAGTCTGCCCACCCGACTATTGGGCAGAGTTTTCGTTTAGTTGTATACATTTGACGACATTAAACACTAACTGCCACGAGATAAGGTGTTAATTTGAACGAATGTGTTAATGTCATTTGTGTCAACGCCGCTCGGACGTTTTTTGAGGAATTTTTTTAGAGATTGGGTGTCTAGTTGTACCTATATTGAAACGTCATTGACGTTTGTCCTGTGTTTTGATGTTTAGTTTTTAAGTATATATTTGAGGTACCTTCGTTGTTTTTGATACCGATACTGTTGCTTAAGTTTTGGGTCAGATCCATGTGATGATGTATGGATGTTTGTAAATGTGAGTTACCTGTGGTTGGTAGCCATTTTCATTAGCGACATACTGGATGGTGATCTTCTCTCCCTCGGGAGACGTCCAGGAAGCTTGGCCCTGTGCGACCTGTGCTGCGTTTTCCTGTAAAAGAAAATTCATGTTAATATTATAAATGCCAAGGCTGAGAGGGTTAACCTTCAGGTTCCTGCTTACTCCATAGTCTCTCTCAAAGGTGGACAACGTATCCGAGATCCGACTAGCTACTGCAGGTAGAGGCAGTTACCATAGGTGTCACACTAGCTAGTTTGCTTCCCTCTTTCAAAGATATTATAAATGCGACGATAACTATACATATTCACTCTGCTGATACGCTTTGACTCCAAAACCATGCTCTGCTATGAGTAAGCGTTAGCTTTTATGGGCCGGTCAATCGTCACAACGTGGCCACGGGGTTAAGTGGGTAGTAGGACGTTGTTTTTAGTCCCGACTCCCACATTACGATGCTTAAAAGCATGGTCCTCCTTCTGAAAAAGCATTGACCTCCTGCTTAAAAGCATGGGTAGGTAAGTTGGTGTATAGACTCACAGACTGAGGGTTGTTGAGCACGCCCTGCTCCTGTGCTTGGATGCCGTTGTCGGTCTCGTAGGAGTATTGGTACTGGCCCTCCACGCCGATGTCCAGCTCTTGGCGAAGAATCTTGGCGTTCTGCTCGTTGTTCAGTATGTGGGACACGTCGGCCGCCGCCAGGGCGAGGGTTGATAGGAGGATGAGGAGCTTCTGTGTGAAAAGAGTTGTGACCTTAATATGACAAATGGAGACTAAAAATAAACATAGGGTTGTTTTTTAACTGACTTAAAAAAAGGAGGAGGTTCTATGTTCGACTGTATGTATTTTTTTTATGTATGTCCGTCGATTTCTCCGTCAATTGTGGACCGATTTAAATTATTCTTTTTTTATTTGAAAGTGCATAGTTCCGAGGTGGTCCCATTGTCACCATGTCAGGATCTGATGATGGGATTCAAACCGACTTCAAACAGATTAGTAGGTACCTACCTAGCACGTAAATACAATTTAATTTTATTAATAGGCTTAGACAATAAGCGCATTTGATGAATGTCTTATTAAAATTATTTTTTGCTTTAGGCAGTGTTTTTAGGTAGTTTTTTTTTTTTTTTTAAGTCGGTTTTCCAAAAACATGACTCCAAAATATTGAAGTAAAATGAAATTAAATAATTTATTCTGCAAATAGATTCATAAATAATACTTTTGCTCGTTTATTATTTTTATTAGTCTTTCATTTTTTTTATTGGTTAAAAGACCTGCCGCCATAACAGCTCTGGCGTTCCGGCAGTAATAATGTAGGAGCCAGTACACTTGAAATCAGAGGCTCGAAGATCAGATGAGCCTACAGTCTGGCAGCACATTGAGCGACGCTTCCTGGTGAAGTGTCCCTCAATGGAATAGGCCGCAGTGGCCGCTTACCATGAGGTGGACTGCGTGTCTGTCTGCCAACTGACTTAGTTAAAAAAAAACTAGGTTCTTCCTGCTGCCAACACCATGTCCTCCCCATAAAGCTATGAAGACCTTTCTCACCGTGAGAAACATAGGAAAATACTATAGATGTATGGTTAAATGTCAAAAGCACTTACTTAACATGGCATTAACTACGTAGCCTTTAGGCAGAGATAACATTACTAGATAGATTGCCTAAGGTTCAAAGTTTGTAACTATAAAATCATGACCGATAGTGTAATAAATAATGGTTGGGAAGTTGGATATTACACTAGTAGTCGTAGGTTCGTTGCCGGCATGGTAAAAACATTTGTGTTTATTTTTATTAGTGTATTTACAAGAAAGTAAATAATTAATGTTTATACGTTATCTGGTACCCATTGTACAGTCAGCGTCAATATGATCTGAGCTTTCAAAACCACCAAAAATATCTGAGCATTTGACAAAAACTACCACCCTCCAGGTGAAATCTGCCGCCATAACAGCTCTGGCTGCGTTCCGGCAATATTAATGTGGGAGCCAGTACACTTGAAATCAAAGGCTCGAAGATCAGATGAGCCTACAGTCTGGCTGTACATTGAGCGACGTTTCATTGGTGATGTGTCCCTCAATACAATAGGCCGCAGTGACCGCTTACCATCAGGTGGGCTGCTTGCCTGTCTGCCAACTGAGCTAGGGGCTTAGACAAGATGACATCGCTTCATAGCTGGCGAAATTCGCTAACTTTAAATTGTATGGATTTGACAGATGCCATAGAAAAGTCACGTGGTGAAAGTATGGGTTTTGACATTCGCTATCGCAAACTGAGCTATAACGAACGTTATAAATGCCGCTTGTCTAGGGGGGCTAGTATAAAAAAAAAAAACAACCTTACCACCCACTTGTTACTACCGACCTTTATAACGCCACATGTAACAAGTGTTGGATTTATCGGCCAAATATATATGTTTAATGTTAAAAAAATAAAGATCACTTAACATTATATGTGGCGTTATAAAGGTCGGTAGTAACTGGTATATATTGAAAGACGTGCTACACGGTACGCATTTATTTCCAAACTGAACACCCTCACAAGAATATTAATACACTGTCATTATACAATATCTGAATACCCACATATATAACACCTCCACCCCTAGTCTTTAATAAACTGTTTCTTACACATAAATCGAATAAACACAATAACACAAATGCAAATCAGACAACCTTAATTAACATCTAAAACTAATCAATTTCAAAGCCATATCTTTTTACAGGTTTCCTTATTCTAGGCCTAATTGCTGGCGAGTTGGGCAGTAGTTGTGGCGGTGGTAGTAGCCGTACAGGACTCAGCGTTTTATCAGCGTCTGAATGTAATGTTTGTGAACTCAGTCTTTCATTGGTCTTATTCGCATCCACTGACGGTGATTTTACCATATCCGGTTTATCCGGTGATTTTACTGGGCTGAGACTCTCGGACGTCTCTGGAGTCACCGATACTACTGCCCGATCCTCCCGGGGCGTCCCTTCGTTACCTACTGGACATGAGAGTGAACTACGCACCGGATTATTGCTTAATCTACGTTTTAATTGATCGACATGCCTATGTACCTCGGTTTCCGATAGTCTTACGCTATAATCAGTAGTACCTAACTTTTTTGTGATCTGACCCGGAAGCCAGTTATCGCCCCCGCGATAGTTACGGCACCACACGTCGTCCCCCGGCGTCAGCTGCCGGCGAGACCCGCCGGCCAGCTCTTCGCTTCGCGCCTGGTGTTCGTACACTCGACTTCTACGTTCTGGTTTTAATTGATCTAATCTCATACGTAAATGTCGACCACATAATATTTTTGCCGGGCTAAGACCTGTGGTATAATGTTCTGTATTCCTATACGCTAATAGAAACCTACACAGAGCTGTTTCTGTGTCAATTTTCTGTTTTAGTGCCTTTTTTATTACGTTTTTACAAATCTTTACGGCATTTTCTGCTGCCCCGTTCGAAGCTGGGTGGTACGGCGCAGAAAAAATATGTTCTACTCCGTTATTGCTCAAAAAAGATTTGAATTCTTCGCTAGTAAACGGTGGCCCGTTATCACTGACTAACTGTTTCGGTAATCCAAATCTAGACCATATTTGTCTTAATACTGCTATAACAGATTGGGCGGTTGTTCTATTCATTTTTATGGCTTCAATCCACTTAGAACATGCATCGACTATTATTAGGTACGTAAGTCCGGATATAGGGCCTAAGAAATCAATGTGTATTCGCGACCATGGGCGGTCTGGCCACGGCCACGAACACGGTGCGTGCGCTGCCGGTGCGCTTGACACCGCCGCGCACACTGCGCACTCACGGCACACTGCCTCCACCGCCTCGTCTATTCCCGGCCACCAAACGTAGCTGCGAGCCAAGGCTTTAGTTTTAACTATGCCCATGTGTGACTCGTGCAACTCTTGCAATACCCGCGCCCTACACTTTAATGGAATTACTACTCGATGCCCCCACATAACACATCCTAATTCACAATACAATTCTTTTTTTCTATTCCAGAATGGTTTAAGTTCGTTACTATCTATATCTGAAGGCCAACCGTCTTCGATATAACTAACTATACGACTAAGAACAGGGTCTGTCGATGTAACTTTTTTCAAGATTCTATAATCAATTAATAATGCTTCCGTTGCAAAGTGCAAATATGTTTGTTCCGGTAAATCACTTTCACTCAACTCAGACCCCTCTTTGTGAGCTTTAATTAATCTAGAAAGTGCATCTGCAGAGTTTTTATCTGTCTTAATGTATTCAATGTCAAAGTCATAAGCAGATAATTTAATAGCCCATCTCTGCAAACGACTAGCAGCAGTGTTGGGTATTCCTATATTAGGCCCAAAAATACTAACTAAAGGTTTGTGGTCTGTACGAAGCGTAAACTTTCTGCCATAAAGGTATTGATGAAATTTATCAACAGCGAAAATAATCGCTAAAGCCTCCTTCTGAATTTGGCTGTAATGCTGTTCGGCGGGTGTGAGCGCCCGCGACGCGTAGGCCACGACGCGCTCGGCGCCCGCGCCGCGCTGCGCCAGCACCGCGCCGATGCCGCGCGAGCTCGCGTCTACTGTCACCACAGCTTCCAAAGCGGGGTCATAGTGAGCGAGCACATTTGTACTACACAATAATCTTTTAACCTCATTAAAGGCCTCCTGATGCTTTCTACCCCAATGAAAATGTCTGCCCTTTTTAAGTAATTCGTAAAGAGGCGCTAAAAATGAACTTAAATTTTTTATGAATTTGCCATAAAAATTTACCATACCCAAAAATGATTTAAGTTCTGATGCATTATTTGGATTTGTCATATTAAGTATTGGTTTTATTTTATCTGCGTTCACTTTAATTCCCTGTTTATCGATAACAAACCCTAAATATTTTACTTCTTTCGCCAAGAATTCGCACTTACTACGTTTTATTTTTAAACCATTGTTTTGTAAAATTTCAAAAACTTTTTCTATTGTACGTAAATGACTACCTAAATCCTTATTTTTTAGTAAAATGTCATCATAAAATACAATTACGTCTGGTACATCTTTGAAGAGTTCTACCATGAATTTTTGGAATATTCCTGGACTGGATGCAAGCCCGTACACTAAGCGGTTATATTTGAATAATCCTCGATGAGTATTTATGACTGTATATGAACTAGACTCCTCATCCAAAACGAGTTGATTATAGGCTTGTGATAAATCTAACTTTGAAAAATAACTGTTACCATTTAGTTCAGTAAACAAATCGTCTATCTTTGGAACCGGGTACCTGTCAATCTTCAAAACACGATTAAGCGTTACCTTATAATCCGCGCATATTCTTATATCACCGTCCGCCTTCCTCGCTATTACCAGGGGGGTCGCCCAGTCGGACCGGTCAACAGGCTCGATGACTCCGGCGCGCAGCATCGCGTCCAGCTCGGCGTCGACGCGCGCGCGCAGCGCGTAGGGCAGCGGCCGCGCGCGACAGAAGATGGGCTCGGCGCCTTCGCGCACGCAAAGCTTCACTGTGCCACCCGTGTACCGGCCCAACTTGCCATCAAATAGTGATTCATGCCTGCAAATTATTTTATTTATCATATCCCTAGTGCTCTTAGATTCTATTAAATTTTCTGGCTTCAAACTATGCACATTGAACTTTGGTATATCTATATTCAATTCGGACAGCCATTGCCGGCCTAATAAGTTTGTTGATCCTCTATTTAAAACATATAAGTCTAAGGTTTTACAAATTTCATTATTTTTTACATCTACCCGAATGTAACCTAACGGTCTTACAACCGAACCGTCATAAAACTTCAACTTTAATGTACATGAATTGAGTATTAAATCAGAAAAATATTCCTTGTAAGTTGCACTACTTATGCAAGATAATGCACTTCCCGTATCTATTTCCATGTTTAATAATTTATTATGAACGGATAAAGTTATACACACCGGTTTGTATTTACTTAATGCCATCTGGTAAATAGGTTCTTCGTCGTCGTCACTATGAGAATCATGCCGATCATTCGTGTAGGCATCATCAGCGGCTGGCTCCTGCAGCCAGTATGCCGCCGGCGAGTGCGGCGCTCCGCCGGGCCTGCCGCGCCGCCCGCCGCGCCCCGCGCCGCCGCGCTCGGCCGTGCCGCGAGTCCCGCCGTTACGGAACACGCTCCCTCCGCGTGATCTACGATGACCGCTGTTAGTTGCCGTTTCAAACCTTCTTCCGGGATAATCACGTATCAATGACGATGAACTAGGCTCTTGTTTTTGTGAACACACTCTTCGCAAATGTCCTATGCGTTTACAGTAGCTGCATACAAAGTTCCTGTATCTACAATCTGGCTGTCGATGGCCAGTTTCTCCGCATCCAGTACATTCTTGCAGTCCCAGCTTATGTATTCCTTCCGATAGCTGGTTAGTAGCACCTTCCACCGCTCCTGCATCACGTTCCGCAGCTTCGAGAGTGGCGGCCAACGCAATCGCCCGTTGATAATTTAAATTTTCTTCCGCGAATAACCTCTGTCTAATGACATCGCTAATTAGTCCGCACACAAACTGATCTCTGAGATTTTCTTCTAAACTATTTTTAAATTCACAATCCTTAGCGAGTTTTTTTAATTCTGCCACATAGTCCGCTATAGATTCACCGTGAGACTGCCTCCTTTTTCGAAATCGGTACCTTTCCGCCATTACTGAGGGTTTCGGTTGTAAATGTGACAACAGCAATTTCACAGCTTCCTCGTACTGCAAAGCTGATGGACTTTTCGGGCTTGCCAAGTTTGATAGCAAGTCGTACGCATCTTCACCCATCACAGATATCAATGTAGCCAATTTAATTCCGTCTTCGATCTTATTTGCTTTGAAGTACATTTCCAGGCGCTCGACGTATGCCGACCACTTCCCGGTCTTCACATCAAATTCACCGATTTTACCAATCATTCCGCCGTTATTTTATTTACACGCGATTCGAATTCCTCGACCGTTATTTCCAAGCGTCGCCAGTTGGTATATATTGAAAGACGTGCTACACGGTACGCATTTATTTCCAAACTGAACACCCTCACAAGAATATTAATACACTGTCATTATACAATATCTGAATACCCACATATATAACAGTAACAAGTGGGTAGACGTATAGGTGCATTTTTATTTGTTGTTCATGAACAAATGACAACAAAGGATATTTACACCTAAAAGTATTGTGCTAAGAGTTATATTTGTCAAATGTTCAGATATTTTTGGTAGGCTTGAACACTCAGATCATTTTGGCGCTGACTGTACAAGCTATAAATTAGTTTGGGCTATGTGAATGATTTAAAATATTCGCCCTTGTAACGCAAAATTAGAAGTAAACATAATAAAACCATTTGACATTTAACTAACCAAAAGCTTTAAAGATGCTGTATGAATATGTATTCATTATACGCGTATGTTGAACTGTTGACCCCAATTTTAATGCATGAGGTGACCTCACTGGCCTTCGGAATAACCAGGGTTATAATAAGATTTAAAAGGTCATTATTCATAAAGTAATTTAATGTCTAGTGGTTAGAGCGTTAGGCTCTGAAACCCGGAGGTCGTGGGTTCGAATCCCACGAGAGCATCACTTTGTGTGATTGTTTCCAGTTTGGTTAGGACATTGCAGGCTTGAATCACCTAAATGTCTGAAAAGAATGATTGCGTGCTTCGGAAGGCACGTTAAGCAGTTGGTCCTATGTACCAAGTAGGTCTGGTTTCCCTTGTAAGGGTTACGGAGGTCAGATGGCAATCGCTCCATTGTAATAACCAGGCTTGTCGAATCTAGGATCATAGTCGAAGCGGGCCCTGAGCTCCATACTGGATGCAATCGGGAATACGCTGGGATGATGATGAAGTATTTTAACGCCTCGATGGTCCAGTGGTTTAAGTGCCGAGCGATCTTGGGGTCCTTGATTCAATTCCCGGGTGAAGCAAAATTGTCGGTTTTTTCGGACTCAGCTCGGGTTTGTGATCACCAATCCGCATTTGGCAAGCGTGGTGATTAAGACAGTACCTATCATTGTAGCGATGACTTGTTTCAATAATGGAGGCCTTTGCCCTGCAGAGGGACATTAAGGTAACATTTTCACATTTTAAACCCACACTTTAAGCGGAGTGCTTCATAAATAAATAAAAAATACATATTACACACACTACACTATTCACACTTTTCAGTTCTGTCAGTTCAGTTGTCATTCAGTTTGGGGCTGAACGGATTTTCAGCCCCAAACTATGCGTTAGCTTGAACTATGGCTGCGACACAACGGTTTAACATACAATTATTATACATTTATCTATGTAACCCAGATCAATGAAAACAGACATGTTAATGCACACAAATGTTTGTACCGTGCGGGGATCGAACCCGCGACCTCTTGGTGTAATAGCCGACTTCTCAACCATTACACCAAATGGCTCGTCATTTAATGTAGTAGTTGATAATTAATCTATGCATATAATAAATTTGTAGAAAAGTGGTGTCTGTACAATGGAAATACGAGTATATTAAAAAAAAGTAGCAGGGGTTGTTATTATATCGATACCGAGGTTGTGACGCGAAACGTCACTTTCGCAAAATGTCATCTCAAAAAAATTGGTCACTTTCGCAGAAAGTCATTTTCGCAAAATGTCATTTTCTCAGAATGTCATAGTAGCAAAAAGCCATTTTCGCATAATGTCATTTTCTCAAAATGTCACTTTAGCAGAATGTCATTCAACCTAACCAATCAGTCTAACAACCAAGCAGGGTAAAAAAAACAGATATCAAGTAATCATCCTTATTATCCGCCGGACCGCATCCTTATTATAAATATGCACATTATTGCAACACTAAAGACAAAAAAAAATATAATCATGATACGTTTTTAATTGGAAAGGACAATGCTCACATGGGCCGGGCCTGGGTTAATTTTCCATACTAGTATATTTAGCCTGCTTGGTTGTTAGACTGATTGGTTAGGTTGAATGACATTCTGCTAAAGTGACATTTTGAGAAAGTGACATTATGCGAAAATGACTTTTTGCTACTATGACATTCTGAGAAAATGTCATTTTGCGAAAATGACTTTCTGCGAAAGTGACCAATTTTTTTGAGATGACATTTTGCGAAAGTGACGTTTCGCGTCACAACCGATACCGAACCCGAAATTGTAATTAAAAAAAATTTTGTCTGTTTGTCTGTGTGTTTGTGCACGCTAATTTCAGAAACGGCTTATTCGATTGAGATGCGGTTTTCACTAATATATTGTGGTAAGCTTCACTTAACATTTAGTGTTTATTTCATGTCAATCGGTTTATAAATAAAAAAGTTATGTCAATATAAAGGTACACGCCTCGCGCCTGAGCAGCGCGTCCGTATATAAAGCGCGCTGAGAGTATGGCGAATAGGTAGTTGCATTCGATTATTGCGATTTACTTGAATACTGACAGTTTGGATATTTCATTTATTTATATTTAAGGGTTTGTAGGTTAGGTTGTCTTTCTTAATTTTCTTTAAAAATTTGTAAATAAATATTGTAAGCATTTGTTATAGGTTAGGCATTTCTTTCCTTGATTTTTGGTATACTTATCTTAATTTTTTATTTAGGGTTTGTATATATGAATAATTTATAAGTATTTGGTATAGGTTAGGCAATTCTTTTCTTGATTTTCTTTATTTAAGTACAAGTTTATAAGCTCAGGTTATTAATTAATTTTTCTAGCAATTCTTTTGTTTCATAAAATTTGTACGTTTAGTTTACACATCTTAACACTTTTAGCAATCAGCCTATGTTTTGCGATGACAATTAATAAAGCCCAAGGTCAGACGATGAAAGTTGTGGGTGTAGATCTAAGTATCAGCTGTTTCTCGCACGGTCAGTTGTATGTGGCTCTGACACGGGTTAGCAATCCTAGGAGCCTGTATGCTTTCATTCCCGATGGCCATACGTCACATATCGTATACCTACAGAGAAGCATACTGTAAAGTACATTTTTAGCTACCCAAAGGACGGTATTTGTTATTTAAAATATGCTGCCCGAAAAGTCACTATTCCACGCGGACGAAGTCGCGGGCACAGCTAGTAGTACAATAAAATGTACAATATTAGTACAATTATTATATTTTAAACCTAAAGAAAGTAATTTATTATTGTATAAACATATTTTGGTAAATGTCATCAATATGCTATGTACTCACCATGGTTAGGCTCGTTCGCACTGTCTGAAAGCACTGCGCGCGCCGATGCGTCCCAGCCTTATATAGAGTGGACGCTACGCTTGGCCCACTCCATGCAAGCACAGTGAAGTAGGTTCACCCAATGATACCACCATCAGGCGAGGAGGAACTCTCCTAGGGTTTTGTTGGTAAACTTGACAGGGAACCCCATTTAAACTTTTACCTTATTTAAATGATGACAGTCTCCAGAAATCATTGAAATGCACGTACATATGTACCATAATAATATACAGCGTGCAATTTTAGTCGTTGTTTTCCCGCAGTAAAATGATTCTATCTTAGTAGTAAAATAGACTAATAAAGTTATTTTTTAAGTGAAATCAAAAGTTTTACGATTTATGATAGACGAAACTCGAACCAATAGTACTAGCTGCGTCACGGACGGTCAACGGCCGGGGTCATTGCCCTTCGCGTTTATCAAAAAAATGATTATTTACTATTTACTCACATTTGGTTTCCATTTTCCCATCAAACTTTTAAAAAGAAATCAAAAAAAGTTAAAAAAAATTGCAAAAAAAAATTCAAAACAAAAATTACATACATAAATCGATAGTACCACTGAGGGTGAAGCATTCTGCTGCGGGAAAACAACGACTAAAATAACACGCAGTATAATTATTTATAGAGTTCATGTGGGCAAAACTCACTAAAAACAATAAAACGTGGAAAACTAATGTGGGAGCCAGTACACTTCAAATCAAAGGCTCTCGATCAGATAAGCCTGACAGCACATTGAGCGACGCTTTCTGGATAACGTCTCTCAATGAAATAGGCCGCAGTGGCCGCTTACCATCAGTAAGGCTACGTGCGTATATGAAAACTGATCTACCATTAAAAAAACTCGACCTCGGTGGAGGATGACTGTTCGTAACGTACTCCATTGGTTATAGAAAAAAACGGGCATTGAAGAAACAGCTTAAGGCACCCAAATGTCTCTCCATTTAAGTGTTTTAAGAACCTGGCCTCGAAACCGAAGATGGGTTCAGAACTTTAGACAAAATTGTGTCAGATTTTTCTGTGGATTTTTAGAGTACAGTCCAGCTTGTTATAATAGTAGAAGATCCGAACTAAGGTCGAATTTCCGAGAGTTGATAATAGAATGAAACTTATTTTTATTATGAATTTAGCATATTAGAAAACATATTAAAAATGGGTTGCCTAAAAAATCCTGGACCGACCAATTTTTTTTTTTTTTTTTTTTTTTTAATGATTTTAAACAAAATTTTGCAATAACAAGATAATAAGAAAATTATGTCCTGACTTAACGTACAAAACGTATAGAATGTGCAGCCGGTGGGTTTTCTATTATTTACGTGGGGGGACTACTGAGTTGTCAGGTCTACACGTATGTGTCGATACCAGTTAATTTCACCTAATTGGATAATAGATTTTTTTAAATATCATCATAAGCGCTGTTTTATTATGAACACGTTGATATATGGTTGTCTGCAAAAAATGGGATTTAATTTAAAAAAAAAATTTAAAAGACAATTAAACATACTCTGCCCAGGATTTTTTTAGGCAACCAATTTTTAATATGTTTTCTAATATGCTAAATTCGTAATAAAATAAGTTTCATTCTATTATCAACTCGGGGAAGTTCGACCTTAGTTCGGATCTTAGACTATAATGCTATTCCGCATTGGGCAAGCGTGATTGATGATTTGAAAGATGGAGGCTGTTGCTGTAAAATGCCTCACTGTAACACCATTGACTGTGTCCCCGAGGTCATTATTTTGATTTCTTTCGTGGTACTGTGGAAAGTGCGTAGTAGATTTAGACTTTTAATAACTAATAATGACACATTTATTTATTCATACTAATATTATAAATTCCTTTTCTCTTAGCCCAATTGTTTATACTGATAGATGAGAATAACATGTGGCATAAAGTCCGCCTTTTGTACACTATTTTGTTGTGCAATAAAGATTTAATAAATAATTGAAAATTTTCAAAATAAGCTAAGTACATCATGATCATCTCAGCGTGTTCCCGATTGCATCCAGTATGAAGCTCAGGGTCCGCTTCGACTATGATCCTAGATTTGACAAGTCTGGTTATTACAATGGAGCGATTGCCATCTGACCCCCTTTACAAGGGAAACCAGACCTACTTGGAACATAGTCGGGACCAAATCATTCTATTCAGACATTCAAGTGATTGATTCAAGCCTGCAATATCCTAACCAAACTGGAAACAATCACACAAAGTGATGCTCCCCGCGGGATTTGAACCCACGAGCCTAACGCTCGCACCACTCTACCACGGAGGCAGTTAAGATACATTATTATAATCCATAGCATACTATGTTATCCTTAATGTTCTTTAAGAGAAAGTAATTTTGTATGTCTGTTACGCTTTGACCACTTAACCTATTTTGATGAAACTTGTTGTGGTCAGTCTGGATGTTTAATCGTATTAAAGATTATACGAGTATTTTAGTACCTTCGTTGTTTCTGATACTCATAACACAAGTGCTCACGCTACGTACTTTGAGGTCAGATCAGTTGTGATGTGGTCATATTGTTAATAATTTATTGCCGTGACTGTCTGTCAACTTGTACACAAGACGTACATCAAAAATATACATGTAACACGTAATGTCTGTACAGTTGGCTTCAATAATATCTTATTACCTAAAGTAGTCAAAATATCTTTGCATTTAAAGGAAAATTTACTCTAATACATTCAAGGCCGACTGGCTAGCTACCACAGGTGAAATCTGCCGCCATAACAGCTCCGGCTGTGTTCCGGCAATATTAATGTGGTAGTCAGTACACTTGAAATCAGGCTCGAAGATCAGATGAGCCTACAGTCTGGCAGCACATTGAGCGACGCTTCCTGGTGAACAGTTCCTCAATGGAATAGGCCGCAGTCGCCAGCCAAATTTAGCCACAAGTCAGCCACCCACGAGGATTAGGGATGGCGATTCTTTCCGAAAAAGATCGATTTTTAAATCGATTCGAAACGAAGCCTGATGAATCGATTCACAAAAAAATCGAGGTCTAAAAGATCGATTTCTAAAAAATCGATTTTTTTTTCAAGTTTGCGTTTACAATGTAAATATAAATGAATTTTATAAAAAAAAACAAGAAAAAATATATAAACAGATAATTTAGCTTATTATCAATGCTTATTATCTTAACTTTTAAAATGTAACTGTAAACTCCTTCAATTCCCGCTTTGGGTCTGGTTGGTGGTAGGACTTTTTCAGAGTCCGACTGGCTAGCTACCACACATACAGGTGAAATCAGCTGCCATAACAGCTCTGGCTGTGTTTCAGAAATATTAATGTGGAAGCCAGAAGACTGAAACTGGGTCATTTTTTCAAGACCGAAACAGAAAAAATCGAATGTCGATTTTCAAGGGTGATAAATCGATTCACTGAATCGATTCAGTGCAACATATCGATTTAAAAAATCGATATTTTTGGCTAGAAAAATCGAGTTTTCGATTAATCGATCTCAGATCGCCATCCCTACCACGAAACTCCCTTGGTTTTTCCCTTTTCACCCGGGACGAGCTGGTACAAGGCCTGTGGCTGTTGAACCAGGTGGTAGGTTTCTGTACTGGGCGTCTAGGTGGGTACCACCGCAGTGCCAGATATTTTTCCGTGAATTAGAAGCGTGTCAAGCACTTCTGTGTTTCGGGGAAAGGGCACTGAAGCTGGTGAAATTACTTGGTATATGAGACCTTTTTTTTTTTTTCCTAGGAGAATGCGTTTATGCACCATAACCGCAGGCTAGCTAGACCCGCGGCCGTGTGTGGGACTCGAGACTAAAGCGTCCACTACCCACTAAACTCCCCCGGTTTCCCCTTCACCCCCGATTGGGACGAGCCGGTGCCAGCGTTGTGGCTATTGACCAGCCCATCCCTGGGTATGGTATATGAGACCTAATAATAACTGTCGTCTCGGTGTAGCGGGCGCAGGGCGGTGCCAGACAGTAACTGCTTAGTTACTGTTTCGCACTGAACTGTCTAAGGGCAGACGTCGCGCTTACCATCAGGTGTACGATCTGCTCGTCTTGTTACACATTGCAATAAAAAAAAACAGAGGTTTAGCTAGCTTAGTGGTAATGGGGCAAAGACGCATTTTCATCCACAAAGAAAAACAAGAAGGTATTTGGCTATTTTCGGCAATTAGATATTATTGAAAGTGACAGTACCGAGACGCTCATTGCGAATGCAATAGGTTAAGGTTCAGAGCAAATGTCACGGCCTCTTACATAACTGACCGGACGGATAGGTGATGCATTGTACTGTATGTTTAGACTGCCTAATTAATCTTTGTAGATCTGGACACTACTCACACAGCGCCCTATCAATAGCCACAAGGCTGGTATAGGCCCCGGCAAACTTCTTGAATAATAATAATGTCCTCCTAGCCGAGTTTTCGGCTACGGCGGCCAATCTTTTACGATCTACTACGCAATATATTTATAGTGCACAAGTTAGTGTCCAAGCACAGGTGCACTCCCTATTCCCTCACTCTCATAACACGGTGGGACAGCGTCTGACACGACAGAAGAGAGATCAGGCGTAGGTCTGCGTAGGACCAACTTCTTGAATATCGGGTGGGGATTGCGCAGGACACAAAATATTTTGACACGCCTGCGCGCTATTGGTCAAAAGCATACCTCTGACCAATAGCGCGCGCGGGCGTTGGGAGATTCGCGCGCGCTATTGGTCACGCGCAAGCGCAAATGCGCTAACTTTCCCCCTCTCCGTCGACCGATGGTCAACAAGTTTGCCGATAGCAATACCGGCTCGTCCCAATCGGGTGAAAAGGGGAAAACGGGGGAGTTTAGCGGGTAGTTGAGTGAAATGGTCCCGAATCCCACACACGGTCGGAGGCGTCGCTAGCATTTTTTTTCTGAGGAGAATGCGTTTATGCACCATAACCGCAGGCTAGCTAGACCCGCGGCCGTGTGTGGGACTCGAGACTAAAGCGTGCACTACCCACTAAACTCCCCCGGTTTCCCCTTCACACCCGATTGGGACAAGCTGGTGCCAGCTATGCTATTGACCGGCTCATCCCCGGGTAGCCCGACTTGAGAGGCCTCAAGTCAGGGTGGAGGCGTCGCTAGCCTGCGGTTAAGGTGCATCAATGCATTTTACTCCGTAAAGAATACGGTATATTGTGAATCAGCTCCATTACTTACAATTCAACAGTTAATTTTTACTGTTATCGTAATTTTACGGACGCACTATATTGACATATTATATGTCGTAAAGTTGCAATCGATGAGAGCATTTCGTAACGAGTTCCGATAACTCTCGCCAGCCTTATAAGGCACCGTGCGGTCTTTACAATGCACGATGCGACTGAGACGATATCTAAATAGGGTGACTGATCCAAATGCTAGCACTGCACCAAATAATCAGCACTCCGAATAAATAGTAAAATTATAAGGTTTTCCCTAAGCAATTTGGGTTATGTAACACTTTTACAAATAAATAAATTGATGTTTTTGGAATCCTACTACTCGCAATACTATACTTTCCGACTTTAAAATGGCGAAATTTTTGTAAACAAAAGAATATGTCCTGCAGTCCATCCTATTTTTTCCTGTTCCTAGTGATCGAAGGTAAGATCATGTGTTTACATTTTATACTATATCAGATCTTGTAGATATTTTCTACTGAACCTTTTGATTTATCTGAATTCTTAGATAGTTTACGAGGATAATTTAAAAAGTCAGAGTTGAGGTTAAGGTGATATATTGTTAAACATGTGGTGCTGATATATGGATTTAATATTTTGCAAATTCCAAATTATCAGCACTGGTGCTGAGAAAGATATACTCTAATGAAAATCTATTAAAAGCATTCGATGCAGTAGAAAAGGGTATGTCCTAAAAACTGGCCTCGAAAACCTTCAAGAGGAACTATCCAGTCGCGATTAAGAAAGCCACGCAAGAAGCTCCCAGGCCCTGATCCAATATTGTTGAAAAAAGAAGAGGAAGTTTAGGTGAAGTGGGTTTTAGATTGCTGTCGTAAGGATTCCCAAAAAGAAAGATGTTACACTTTGTTAAATACTATTAAGTAGATTATAAGTAAAATATTTTTTTTTATCCTTAGTACATATTACCTTCCTATTAAAGTGAATAAAAGAGATTATAGGTACAAATAACCATTAATTTCATGAATTCAATACCACTATCACAGTGCTGATAATTGGCTCACTCTATGCTAATAATTGGTGGTGATGGTGCTAGTAAATGGCGCAATGGTAAATTTTTACTCTTGCCTATCTAAAAAAAAATTGGATAAAGATAAACATATTTTTTTTCAATAATCATCTTACTGATTGAATATTGTTACTAAAAAACTCGTCATAACGGGTGAAACAGTATTTTTCAATGTGATAAACGGGCTTAAGTTAGGACTAACTCTTAAAGTGCTGATAATTGGATCAGTTACCCTATTAAAATAAATTTGACGAGCTATTTGGTGTTATTGTTAAGAAGTAGGCTATTACACCAGAGGCCGCTGGTTCGATCGATTCGATTCGATCGACGCGACCGGTACAAACATTTTTGTGTGCATGAACATTGTTTTGTTGGATCGGTCTGGGTTTTTATATGTAGGTATAATTGTCTGTCGTCGTTAACGTTATAATTTTTATCCGTTTTCTGGCACCCATAGTACAGTCAGCGTCAAAATGATCTGAGCGTTCAAAACAAAACCACTAAAAATATCTGAACATTTAACAAAAATCAACCTTATCTTAAGACGTATAGGTGTATTTTTAACCGACTTCATCATTTAAAGCTTGAGAACAAATGACAACAAACGATATTTACATCTAAAAGTATTGTGCTAAGAGTGATTTTTGTCAAATGTTCAGATATTTTTGGTAGGTTTAAACGCTCAAATCATTTTGACGCTGTACAACTATGCTTAGTTTGGGTCTAGGGGGCGCTGTGCGATAGTGACCAGGGACATTTATTTATTTAATATACCGAGTTCCAGTATACTAGTCGCTTGGTGTAAACCCCATCCATTGCACAGTAACTCATTGACTGGTGACAGACGACGATGCATGCCGCGCGCAGAGGAGCTCCGGTCAAGGATGCTTGCGACACCACTGCACTCACGCCCGTGACACGAGGGGTCGAGGGTTTGAGTCCTGACACATTCATGACATACATACAGTCACGCATTTTTCACGCAGGGGTAGTCTCAGCTTATTAATGTCCCACTGCAGGGCAAAGGCCGCCATCCTTGAGATTACATCATAACTCTGGGCTCATTCTGTGCCTAAAGTCTATATATAAAAAACTCAAAGGTGACTGATTGACTGACTGACTGACAGACTGACTGACTGACTGACTGACTGACATAGATATCTATCAACGCACAGCCCAAACCACTGGACGGATCGGGCTGAAATTTGGCATGCAGGTAGATGTTATGACGTAGGCATCCGCTAAGAAAGGATTTTGATTAATTCCCACGGGAACGGGAACCACGAGGGTGAAACCGCGGGCGGCCGCTAGTACGAGATATGCTTGATTGGGGCTAGACGGCGCTGTATACAAGAATATCCTACTCGTATAAAATAAATATTATAAATGCGAGAGTTTGTGAGCATGGATGTAATGTTTGTTACTCTTCACATTGAGCAACGCTTCCTGGTGAAGTGTTCCTCAGTGGAATAGGCCGCAGCCCGCAGTGGCTGCTTACCATTAGGTGGGCTCCGTGTCTGTCTGCCAACTCAACTTTTTTTATACTAAGTCATTTGGCAGACAGGACACGCAGCCCAGCTGAGGGTAAGCGGGCAATGCGGCCTCATTGAGGGACACTTCACCAGGAAGCGTCGCTCAATGTGCTGCCAGACTGTAGACTCATCTGATCTTCGAGCCTCTGATTTCAAGTGTACTCAACGCATCTTCCCACGGTTATTCGTAATATTGCATTATCATTATACTAAATAGATGATTTGATAATCGGAAAAGGTCAGAGGATGGTTAGCCAGCCTTGGGCGGAAAGGGCAAACGTCTAAAGCACTTTATAAATGTCTTTCATTAACTCACAAAAACTCTTTTGTTCTTAAAAATAAGACTATTTATAGAATTACTAGTAGGGAATGCAAATCTCGCGAGATTAGGGCTCAAGCGAGATCTCGCGAGATTATGAATATCAGTACTGCGAGATCTCGCTAAAATCGAGATCTCGCGAGATTAGCAGTTTTGTGTGTTTTTTTGCAAATAATCACAATATTTGAATACATTAGGATTTTTTTTAATAATAATCATAAGTATTTTAAGATAAACATTTGTTGTCACGTAATAAAACAACTTAAAACGGATAAAAACTAGCGTTATATTCTACATGTTAAATCCGTGATCACGACTGTTGAAAAGTGGTCGAAACGTCATTCAGGTAGAATATATCGCGAGTGTTGTTTTATTTAATGAGTAGTAACCGCGTAAACATCACAAACCATTAATTTTTATGATTTATTAAAAAACTACTTTCGTTTTTTTAATGTTTGAACTAAGCCATCACTTGACCACCTTGCATTTTATTAAACTACTATGCGGTCTACAATAGAGTGCACTTGCTTAGGTAAAGCCCGTTAATTCTGGCCTTGAAGAGCCCTAAGTTATAATGGATAGGAAAGACTGACCCAGGCAGAGAGTTCCACTCCCGGGCAGTCCGTTTCAAAAAAGACGAAGCAAATCGCTTAGTCCGTACACATGGTCTCAACTTTCTCTCTCGACTGCATACGGATGGAGTCTCAGTCTAGTCGTTCAATGATGGAACGGAGCTGGCGAAATTAAGTCGTGCAGTTGAGAAAAACACTCGCCAAAGTGGAGTCTGTTAAAGACAGAGAGGCAAGCAATCCTCCTTTGATGTTCAAGGCTCAAACATTGTTTGAGCTCATTGTTGCACGCACGACTCGAACGAAACTGAGAGACACCTCCTCCCACGACCGCTATCTCAAGCCGCCGCCGCCTTGCCCGCACCGAACGAAACCGACAGATTGCAAGTCCGACCGTGTCAGTTCGGGCTTCGAAGAGGTTTTTGTGCTCGAGTGCAATCTCGTTAATCTCGCGAGATCTCGTCCTGTTTTCGACCGAGATTCAATCTCGCAAAAAAAGGCCGAGATCTCGCTAAAACGAGATCTCGCGAGATCGAGATTGCATTCCCTAATCACTAGCCTTCCGCCTTTTTTTTTTTTTTTTTTCTCGGAGGAGAATGCGTTTATGCACCATAACCGCAGGCTAGCTAGACCCGCGGCCGTGTGTGGGACTCGAGACTGAAGCGTCCACTACCCACTAAACTCCCCCGGTTTCTCCTTCACACCCGATTAGGACGAGCCGGTGCCAGCCTTATGGCTATTGACCAGCCCATCCCCGGGTACTAGCCTTCCGCCTGCGGTTTCACCCACGCGTAATTTCTATTTTCAAATATCACCCCCTTCCGCCCACATTTCCGGGATCAAAAGTACCCTATGTCACCCGAGGATAGTGTAGCTTTCCAACAGTGAAAGAATTATTCAAATCGGTTCAGTAGTTTCGGAGCCTATTCAATACAAACAAACAATCAATCAAATATTTCCTCTTTATAATATTTACTAGCGGCCCGCCCGCGGCTTCGCCCGCGTGAACTATAGGACGTTATCCCGCGGGAATTGAACTAGACGTTATTCCGCGGGAATATCTTGTAAATTGTAGCCTATGTGTTATTCTGATGAATAAGCTATATTATTGTAAAGTTTCATTAAAATCAATTCAGTAGTTTTTACGTGAAAGAATAACAAACGTGCATCAATCCGCTCCCGGGCCGGTACCGCCGCAACCGCTATGTCCCTGCATTTTAAATCTGTAATATCTTCGAAACTATTCATTTAAATTATATGATGTAAACGGCCATATTGATCTATATTACATGCACAATTTATTTATGGTACTTTATTGGATAAGGATTAATACTGTATTGCTTAAAATCACTTTTTCGTAAATAAGCCATTATTTTATCGTAATAAGTTAAGGAAAATGGTTATTGTGGGTTATCCCTAAGAGATAGACATATACCATCGCGGACTTTTTTGTAAAACTTTTTAAGGTGTACAATAGTGTAGTACATTATTTTGATCTATCTCGTAGGGTTCAGCCAGCGTTTGCAATGTAAGCGCAAAAAAATGCGATTATTTATGACCTTAAATTAAAAACCTCTAAAATTATCAGTGTTTCTCTACTATATTATGCATGTATTATACATATAAACCTTCCTCTTGAATCAGTCTATCTAATAAAAAAAACCGCATCAAAATCCGTTGCGTAGTTTCAAAGATTTAAGCATACAAAGGGACATAGGGACAGAAAAAGCGACTTTGTTTTATACTATGTAGTGATTTTAGAATATTATTGTTTGCTTCTTATGAGGCAAGGCTCTGGGACTAAATAAACGGAAATAATAACAGATAGGTATTTCGAATGATTTATTTCTATAAACATATAAAATATATGCACATATTTTCACTTTAGTTTATAATTTCATTCTTCGTCATGGTTTAGGCGCAAATTGTCAAATTCGCATTTTGTCAAGCGGTCGCAAACGGTCAAATTCGCAAATCGTCTAATTCGCAAATTGTCAAATTCTCAAATTGGTAGATAATTCTCAGGGCCGTTGTTAGACATAATATAAAGGACATGCTCAGCTTTTCATACATCTTTGGTCTAAATTAGGGGTTCCCAAAGTGGGCGATAACGCCCCCTTGTGGGCCCAAAGTGTAAGAGACCCAGAAATCCAGATATCTCTGCTAATATAGCTCACAACAATTGAAATGGGGGCGCTAAAAATTAATTAATTCTCAAAGTGGGCAGTAGACAAAATAAGTTTGGGAACCTCTGGTCTAAATTATGGTGTTGTACCAAAAATTTTGACATAAAGTTACATATTTTGACTAAGGTGTAGAGTTTGTGAAGTGAGGCCTTGTAGAGTTAGTAGAGTTAAAAGCTTGGCTCTACATACGATCTGTTAACTTTTTGACAGTGCGAGTCATATGATCTCGTCTTGGCAACATTCAATATCTCTGACCATTATTCACACATCGCCATCTAGCCCCAAACTAAGCATTAGCTTGTGTGATGGGTGCCAGACAACGGATAAACATTTTATATATATTTTTTTTGTAAATACATACATATTATACATACAAACACCCAGACCGATACAAATAGACAGGTTCATGCACACAAATGTTTGTACCGTGCGGGGATCGAACCCGCGACCTTTGGTGTAATAGCCGACTTCTCGACCATTACACCATATGGCTCGTCAAACATTTTATATGAACAATGTTTTTGGTGAGATTTATGATTTCTCTAGTCTCTAGAATTTTACAGTGAGCCACGGAGTCAACCTTTACAAATCTGTCAAAAAGTCTCACTCGAAATAGAACTCTATGCGTTAGACATAAAGGTGCTCCTTCACCGGGAGCATTCGCGTGTAATGTAACATTACAGATTCGTCTTTGAGCATTACATTACAATAATACCTCCCTGACCGACGAGCATTAGCGTGTAATGTAATATTATAGATTCGACTTTGAGCATTACATTACAATACTACCTCCCTAGCGAGCATTCGCGTGTAATGTAATAGGCGGGGGGAAGTGGAGCGCATTGATGTTACAAGTTGTATCAAGATATTACACATTGTATCATTACAAGGTGCGCATTGCAATGCTCGGTTCTCCTGCCCGTTTTGTATCATTACAAGATGTAAGGCGCCCAAGGCTGGCTGTTGTAATGCTCGAGTCTGTAATGTTACATTACACGCGAATGCTCCCGGTGAAGGAGCACCTTTAAGTTAAAAATTGTTTGCAGGAATTTGACAGATTCGCAAAGTTTGATCAGAGGCTCAGTGTAACGCTTACCACTACCTAGATTTCCATCTTGAGTCCCTTCGTACCCTGAGTAGCTCGGAACAAAACGCTCGGAGAAAGTAAGTAATAGTAGAAGACTGAGAAGGGGGCTTACCCAGGTCCTGGCAGAAGGAACACGTTGGGCTGAACTTCAGTGACAGTGTCTCCGTGGTCGCAGAGGATCTTCGCCATCGAGCTGACGCGTTTGATGTCTGCTAGTTGATCTGTAGACAAAGATAGATAGATAAATCGTTTGTTTGTACGATAGGCTCTAAGACCATATTATGAGCCTAAAGTTGGCAGCACATTAAGCGATGCGTTCTGGTTTGGCCGCTTCCCATTAGGTGGGCTATGTACATATCTGCCAACTGTTCTAGCTTAAAAAAGCGGTCAAGTGCGAGTCGGACTCGCCCATGAAGGGTTCCGTAGCAGCAAGTATCATCATAATATAAAAGTTCTTGTAGTTCTTTGTAAGTTTGATCGATGTTTTAATAATAGCGTATTTTTAAAATTTTACGGTTTATTAAAAAATAACTAATTACTTGATCTCGTTCAAACCAATTTTCAATGGTAGTTTGCATAGTAATGTACATCATATATTTTTTTTAGTTTTATCATTCTCTTATTTTAGAAGTTACGGGGGGGGGGGGGCACACATTTTACCACTTTGAAAGTGTCTCACGCGCAAACTATTTACTTTAGAAAAAAATGATATTAGAAACCTTATTATCATTTTCAAAGACCTATCCATAGATACCCTCACACCGCCCACACGTAAGGGTTTGATGAAAAAAAAATTTGTGTTTCAGTTCTAAGTAAGGGGAGCCCCCAAAATTTATTGTTTTTTTTCTATGTTTGTATGATAATCGTAATGCGGTTCACATAATACATCTACTTAACAAGTTTCAACAGTATAGTTCTTATAGTTTCGGTAAAAAGTGGCTGTGACATACGGACAGACAGACAGACAGACATGACGAATCCATAAGGGTTCCGTTTTTTGCCATTTGGCTACGGAACCCCTCAAAAAAGGCCGGCACCGGTTCGTCCTCTTCGAGTGTGAAGTGGTGGCACGCTTTAGTCCCGAGTCTTTTAGGTGCTTGAATGCATTCTCTTTCGAAAGAAAGTGGGCCGTATGCTTGATCGCCACAGACGTAAATAATAAAGCTCTGATGTGTTCTCACCTCGTGTAAACGCTCCCGGATGGATACTATTCTCGTACCAGAACCGGTCGGCTCTTCTCCACCGCAGCAGCTGGTCGGCCATGACACAGGCCAGGGTGGGGCCCATGATGGACCCCGCCATCGTCTTCTCCCCCAGGATACCGGCCATCAGGTCGATGTCGTCCACGTCTTCGTACGCGTCTGTTATGGCGTTGGCTTGCTGGGAAGATGGAAATGATTGTTAAGCTGGTTTCTTGGTTACTGGCTGTGCTCCATAAGAGTAATTTTATTCAAACCTCTGATGAAAAATTAGGGTTGTTATAAATTCTCATTCTCATTCCGATTCAATTGTTCAAATATAATGCTTTTTTTTTTTAATTTCTATTTATTAATGTAGGTATATAATTATATTATTTATGTATGTAATGTATGTATATTTATGTTTATATATATAATATTGTTTATTCATGTATTTTTAATATTTATATTTTAATGATCCAGTATTAATATTGCAATTTCTGCTTTGGTTATATATAGCTCCTTTTAAATTACCGCACCAATCGCTCCTTTCAGTCACGCCCAATGGTTGACTGGTAGAGAATGCCTTATGGCGTTAAGTCCGCCATTTTGTACTATTTTTGTGCAATAAAGTTTAAATAAATAAATAAATTTGACTTGTCTGTCTGTGAATGATCCGAGTTGAGTGCAGTTTTTAATCGAAAGCCTTGTTCATCGTAGTGTTTCTTAGTAAAATGTTTTAGGAAAATCGGATTTGCAGTTTAAGAGGCCAGATAAATTCGAGGGTTTAAAAAATGTAATTGTACCTACTGTATAATTTTTTCATCGTTAGGGGTGTTTATGATAATTTATTACAAATCTTAGTAAATACAGTTTGCAGACTTAAATCTACCAGGATCTGTGAGCTCTGGTAGACCAGCGTCCAAAAGTGGCGCCTATAGCACAAATGTGACGTATGTGCTAAGCATCGTTTCACTAAACTCAACCCTTTGACAGGAAACGTCACATTTTGTTATTCTATGAGAAGGTGGTACCACTCCAGTCGACGGCCCATCGACTCAAACAGGAACGGTCTGTATGGCTCTGCAATTAAAATGATCCTCAAAACTCACATCAACCGGCATCCACATCAGATCCTTGAAGCTCTTGAGCTCCGGCAGCTTGCAGAGCTTCCTGTACTTGTTGTAGGAGGGCAGGCCCACGTCCCTCGTCTTCATGATGTCCGAGGAGACCACGTCGGACGCGAACTGCAGGCGGTCCAGGACGCGCTCGCCTATCTGTGGATTTTTAGAGATTATGCGATTATTATCTTGTACATTCGTTTGTAAGTATCGGACTGTGAACACGGATTACAATTTCCTAATTAGGTCAGAAAAACTTGTGTCATCAAAGATGACTTGATTTCAAGATGCATTTGCCTTTTTTTATTTTCCTTGTTTTTGTAGTTTTAAAGTGGTCGCGTATGGATAGGTAGTAGAGTACTACATAATACCATAAATTAACATCGTTAATATTTCTGTAGAATTGGCTGGGCTTTCGAAAAAGAGGATGGTTCAGATTCCTTGAACGCAACCGTAGAGTCGGGAGGTTTTTCCTTAAATAGATAAATACCATTCAAAATACCATTATTTGCTAGCTAAAACCACTGCAGGTTAAATCTGCCTCCACAGGAGCTCTGGCTGTGTTCCGACAAAATTGATGTGGGAGCCAGGACGCATAAAAAGACTTAAAGATATAAGGAGTCTACAGTGTGGCAAAGTGGCCCTCAAATCTGCCAACTGATCTAGCACAAGAAAGTCCTTACGTCAGGGTCGACCACATAGTCGCTGGTGGCGCACGGCTGCCGGAACGCGCCCTGCGTGCAGCCGCCTAGGGTGTTGTTCAGCGCGAGGAGCCCTGTCCGGAGCGTCAGAGCCACTGCGTCGAGCTGGCCGTACTTCTTGCCGTGAGGGTCGTACAGGCTGGAGACATAAAGAATTCAGAATCAGATGAATGTCACATAGATTGATTACATTCCAATGTGTCTTCATGAGGCGCTCGTGGCGCAGCTGTGACAGTGGTTCGTTAGCGATAACGAAAGTCAAGCTACCTACGCCGCGGTCGGTTAATGGATGGGTGACCATTCTGACCATATTCTGACTAATTTCGAGCGTCTCCGTGCTTCGGAAGGCACGTTAAGCTGTTGGTCCTGGCTGATATTTACTATAATGTAAATGTTAGTCGTCAAGCCTAGTCAGAGGCCATTTGGCGGCTTGATAACATCTGACATTAAGGTTGGTCACTTGCCTTACGCACCCCTCCACCAACCCGCACTAGGCCAGCGTGGTGGAGTATGGCTCACACTATCTCACAATTGAGATAAGGCCTGTGTCCCAGCAGTGGGAACGTATATAGGCTGATGATGATGATGATGTGTCTTCATAGTTAGACAGCTTCCGTGGAACAGTGTACACTTATAAAAAAAGACGGATTGAATCAGGGAAGCCTGCAGTAAGGCAACACATTCATGGATGCTTCCCGATCAAATGTATTGATGGAATAAGCCGAAGTGACCGCTTACCATAAGGTGAGCTGCTTACTTGTCTGTCAATTTAATTAGTCGATGGCTACATTTTTTGGATCAGTATTCCGTAACCGGAATAGCATTGTCGTGTCGTGATGCGTTTTGGTTTGAAGATGTTCTTACTTGATACGTCCTTCCTGAAGTGTGTGGAACCAACGTGTACTAAGCACGTACTCCAGGCTGACTCGCGGTTCCAGTTCTTCGTCATAATCGTCCACGTGAAGATGGTCGGGGAAGATGACGTTGTTCTTTACCAGGAAGTCGTATCCTGAGGGAGACACGAGGAAGTTTAAGTGGGGGCTTCAATCAGCATAGAGATGATTAGAGGAAGAAATAAATCAACCAAGCTTTGGAATGAATTATCTTTAGCAATGTTTCTGATGATAAGATACGTCAGCAGTGTTTCTGATGATAAGATACGTCCTAGTGTCCTTAAAAACGTATTCTTTCCTGAAGGGACGGCAACGCATAAACGATGCCATTGGGTTTGCAAATGTTCATGGTTCACGATGATCACTTACCATCAGGTGATAGTGAACGATTTTTGGCAATTTTTGAAACTGTGATTCGATAATAGGGCGTTTGGCCTCTCCATTTACGTAATAATCATTGCACAGCTGCAAATAGTTTTCTATCTATGAGACGCTGAAATGACCACGTTTGTATGAAAAAAGTCCAGTGGCCAGGTTTTATTGCCGGTGAGTGTATATATGGTAAAGCCATTTTCTTCTCTGCCTTCTTCTTTCATAAAATTACGACTTGTTTTATCTTCAGAACTCACCTATGGTGGAAGCCATGAGCTCATAGTACAGAATATGTTGGTACTGCGCTATGTTGATGTCTCTGGCTGTGGTGTATGCTTGCTCGTCATCCCAGCACGGGTTGAGGGTGGTCAGCTGATCAGCCAGGTAGTTGTGGTGCCGCAAGAACCAGATCAGTATCATGTTGATGCCTATTAAAGCGTTGGATGCTGCCCCTGGAAAGTAATTAAGTAATGTCAATTATCAGCGTTTTTAATGTCCCACAGTGGGAATAGTGGGACTCCCACTGCAGGGCAAAGGTGGATAAATTGGGGAGCTCCGATCAAATCGTATTTTGTCCGTCTTCGCACGAAATTGAGTTAGATATGGTTTCACTACAGTCAAAAACAAAATGCTTTATCAAGGCTATGTCGTATCATAGTCCATTATATCCGATGTATCTACTCAAACTACATTTTGTTCTATCATTCTTTCGTTTCTAAACTATGAAAGGGCTTGATGGGAAATAAGCTGGTTAAAATCAGAACTTCACCTAAAATCAAATGTGCGTCAAAATGATGGGTACTGGCGTAATTACGCCTTGATAAAAGCGCATTGACATCCTGGTGTAAGACGGTTGTTGAGTGGAGACCATGGGGAGAGAAACGCCCGGTAGGAAGACCCCAAATGCGATGGAGTGATGACATAAAGAGAGAAGCCGGATCGATGTGGATACAGCTCAAGACAGGAGAGACTGGCATGAAAGAAAGGAGGCCTACACCAGGAAAATGGTAGAAAAAGGCTGAGAAGAAGAGAAGAAGAAAAGCGCATTGATGAACAAACCCCGATTTATGTTCGAAAAATCTAACCTTTTTAGGCCTATGCCCTGTGGGACATAAAAAAAGTTGATATCATATTTAATCGCTCACTTACAATTGTTTTACTTAGTTACATACTGACTCACTAACTGACTGACTTTCTTACTTACTGACTAACTTACCATGGTCATGACACCTGGTCTCGCCGCGTCTCCGGTCGTTGTTGAAGCATATGCTGGAGCCGTTCTTGGGCCAGTCCCGTCCGTGGAGCGGCTCGCTGACCAGCCGCCCGCCCTTGTACGAGCGGACTTTGCGCGCCAGCTCGATGTCCGACCCGTATACATTGGACATCTCCACCAGACTTGCTACTCCCTCAGTCACTCAATCACTTAGTAACTTACTTGCTGACTTACTTCCTAACTTACTTACTCACTTACTTACTGAATCACTCACTTACTAACTGACTAACTGATTCACTTACTGACTGACTAACTGACTCACTTACTAACTTACTTACTAGTGAGTAAAAAAAGGAAGTAAGTGAACTGAATCACTTACTTACTTCCTTTTTTTCTTACTTTTTGCTGAATTAGTTACTTTACTACCTTAGCTATTGAGTTATTTACCATGATCGTGGCACCTGGTCTCGCCTCGTCTCCGGTCGTTGTTGAAGCATATGCTGGAGCCGTTCTTGGGCCAGTCCCGTCCGTGGAGCGGCTCGCTGACCAGCCGCCCGCCCTTGTACGAGCGGACCTTGCGCGCCAGCTCGATGTCTGACCCGTATACGTTGGACAGTTCTATCATAGGAGGGGAGGTGTTTATCTGCGAATAGTAAACATTTTGTCTTTACCAAGTTTCGGCTACGCAAGACATCTTACATTGCGGAGGCAGTCAAATTTGATTGCCAGGTGGTAGGTTCCTGTACCGTCTAGGTGGGTACCACCGCAGTGCCAGATTTTTTCCCGTGAAATAGAAGTGTGTCAAGCACTTCTGTGTTTTGGGGAAAGGGCACTGAAGCTAGTGAAATTACTGGGTTTAGGAGACCTAATAACTGTCGTCTCGGTTCAGCGGGCGCAGGGCAGTGCCGGACAGTAACTGCTTAGTTACTGTTTGGCACTGAACTGTCTAAGGGCAGACGTGGCGCTTACCATCAGGTCCTCAGGTACGATCTGCTCGTCTTGTCACACATTGCAATAAAAAAAATGTCATAAGTGTTTACGTCTGCGTAGGGAAGGCTGATGTTATATCTCTTCTGCATAAGGAGTGGGGATTATCTTGGAGACCTACCTTCAGGGTTTGAGAACTGGTTCGAGGTGCTTTTTAAACTTCTGTTCTCCTGTAAATGCGTTTTTCTCTTCTGACTGGAGAAATGGATGTAGGTTATATCTCCAGGGTAGTAATCTCTGCACTGAAAAGAGTTCGTCCCTTTCTACTAAGCAGACAATTAACCTTATTAAACTGGGGAGCACCTCCCCCTATTCACAAGCCAGAGATCGCAATATCCTAGCCAGTATACAAAAGTTTCTCCTTTTGGTATCAGACCTTACCAAGTCGACACTTTTCTGGTTTGTGTCAGATACTGGCCAGTGAATATGCCATCTATGACTGCGCCTAAAGAAATCAAAGGCTCGAAGATGCATGTTGAGTGACGCTTCCTGGTGAAGTGTCTGTCAATTGAGTGGACTTACCCTCTCCCCGGGTACAGTGGGCGGCACGCAGCCCAGCCGTTGGTAGGTGATCGCGCGCGTCAGGTTGAGGCATCGCACGCTGCTGTATCGCAGGTGGAGGTCGTCGTCGGCGACCTTGATCGGGATGCAGCGGGGGTCGCTATCACCCCCTGGGGCGCAGCATGTCCTTTAAATGAAATGAATGATATAATATAAAAGAAGGGAGACAACCAAGAAAAACAACTCAATAAACTATATTTTCACACAAGTATTGTAACCGTCGTTTAGCGCCAAACCCAAAGTCGAATGTCCAGTGACGACTTGTAGGTGACCACGTGACCTCCCATCGGTGCCGTCAGTGTTGTTAAATTCGTTCTCCTTACAGATCCTTTTTGTGTTTTTTTAATAAGTAATACGCTGGAGTGGATACTCGGCCTAGGTTTGTCTTTCCGTTTTAGTTAAGCCAGACAAAAAAAGAGTGGGTTTTTCTATCCAGAATATGCTCAGTCACATTCTGGACTGTGGAAGCTGACGTTGTAGAACACGTTGCTCAGAAAGCACACGCGTGTCTTGGTTCTGCGCCTGATCTCTCTTCGGACGTGTCACAGACTACTGGCACCGTGCTATGAGAGTGAGGAAATAGTGCACCTGTGCTTGCGCACTCACTGCACTACTATAATATATCCTGCGTAGTTGTTTGACCGTAAAGACTGGCCGCCGTAGCCAAAAAGTCAGTTAGAAGGACTTTATGATTGTTAGTTTTGCCGGAATCAGCTAGAGCCATATTTCTTACCGTGTCAAGACGACATAGTTGACAGTGTCGTGGACAGAAGTGCAGTCGCCAATTAGGAACACGTTTAGATTGGTGACCATGTGCGTAAAGTGCTTGTTCGGCAGCCTGCCGTCTGGTACCATTGCCACGCGTAGAGATCTGGGGGAAGAAATTTGTTTTTTTATTTATGATTTTACGTTTAAAATGATAAACAATTTTTTTTTTACAATAGATATTAGTTTAATCCATCAAGCCCCGGAAAACCAGACACAATAGAAAATCTATTGTTTACGCGACACCCGGCTTTCGGTCGGGTGTTTAAGAGTTAAGCAAAAGATGACAGCAATGAAGAACATCTCTAAGTTGGCGGGGCCGGCCAATCATGAACGTTATTTCTCTCCATACATTTGACAGTCAAAAATTTAAACATTATTTCTGTCAATCCGATGACAGCTGTCGCAGGCATCATGCTATTTTAAGAAGATAATAGGGTACGCTTGCACCATGATCCAGGACTTCGCAAGTCATTACTCAAACGCTGTGAGGGCGGTGCTTCCTCGGTCGACAGACATGAACTATCTTCAGCATGACTCTACCACACCAACATCAGATTTTTAAAGTCCAATATTTCTAATATCATCATCATCTAATACCTGACATTGGGCAGAGGCCTCCCAGACTTGGCGACCCTCGGCCCGCCATCCGCGGCGTATTCTGGCGGCAGCATGCGGTGGTAGGGGGTCAGTAAGGCCCCTCGGGGGGGATAGTGGAGGTTATTGCAGCTGTTGTCCATTCTACGGTGCTCGTGGGGGTCGCATTCTTGCACTTCTACTGCGCAAAACCTGGGAATTTGAAAATTATATTAAATTAATAAATATTGGTCACGGTTTCTAGAGTGGAGACGTCTCGGTAAACGTAGTGTAGGGTAGGACGCCCTCAAGCCAGCCCACATGGAGTGATGATTTGCACTGGATGGCTGGCAGAAGCTGAATGCGAGTAGCCAAAGATCGATCAGAATAACGAGCGTTTGGAGAGGCCTATGTCCAGCAGTGGACTGTGATAGACTGATGATAATCTGATCCCAAATTAAGTAGCTTATGTAATTGGACACAGAATAAACGCAAATGTTCATCACATAAATATTAGTCCTTGGTGGGATTCGAACCCACGACTTTTGGTGCACAGGGTAGTGTCACGACCAAATACCGTGCCATCAACTCAGTCAAATAAATGATTCATGGGAAATTTAACCAAAATCATTTATCTGATTTAAATATTTCACTAAAGAGAAAAAAACTCAATGAAATATTTTAATGATGATATATATAGATGCTGTCTCTATTGTCAGTTATAAAACACAGAAGAGAGGTTGATTAAATTTTCCATGAAAATGGTCTTATCTTAAACTTGACATTTCAAAACTCATACGACAGCATTTAGCAGAAAAAAATCTCATCACCGCGATGCAGGTTTGAAGAACTTTTACGCACGGTATGAGCCGGTTGACTCTCAGTTCAGCCACGCGTTGGTCGGTGATCTGGTGGCCGGTGAAGGTGTCGTACCAAGCTGCTTGGGCCGTTTGGACCAGAAGCATGGCTGTTGCTAGGTGCCAGGGTACCATTGTAGTGTCTTACTGGACCACTTTGGAATAAAGGACAGAAATTGTTACTGTAGTAAAAACTACCTTTATTTTTTTTTTTTTAAATCGGTTAAAAAATTATACCAACATCAACATAGAATTCTATAGGTTTATAGTTTTTATATGGGACCATATCACATGAAACAGCTTTTAAAACTTCCATCCGTCAAACAAACCATCAAAATCAGTTTAAACTGTAAAAAGTGTTAACATTTATACAAGGGCGTCGCCAAGGGGGGGGGGGGGGGGCTGCATTTATAAAAAAAACATACTGTCGAATTTTGAGCCTCCGTTTTTTGTAGTCAGTTAAAAAAAAAGATATACGTACATTATTAATATTATTTAAGCTATTTTTTATTATTTAATACTTTTTAATTTTTTTTTTGTAAGAAGTTGGTTTCTCCTTTCCTTTGTGACAAAATATTTAAAAGTTTTTATTCTCAAAACGGCATCTTTTTTTACACAAACAATATCACTCTTAAATAAACAAAGGTGAAACTTACAAAAACCCACAAGAACACAGCCCAACAATCAAACCGTTTGTGAATAATAAGTTAACACGAACATGCATTTAATAATCTTAATACATACGGTATTCGAGTGTTAACACGCCACTGCTTTAATTATTGTAACGCCTAAATTGTAAGCCTATTAAAATGTAATGAAGTCTTGTTTTAATTTTGACCGCCTCCGTAGAACAGTGGCTAAGCCGCTCGAGTATAAAACCTGAGGTTGTGGGTTATATTCCTGCCTTGGGTCTGGTTGGTAAGAGGACTTGTTCGGAATCCCACTGGCTAGCTACCACCCACAGGGGGGGGGGGGGTAATACATACATATTATATACTACTACATCTTACCCTGACATTCACTTGTTACCCCGAGATTTATTTGTTTTCCCCACATTCATTAATTCAATGACTATACGATTTTTTTTTATTTAAGCTTTTCGTCCGAGGACCTCTAATTGTTCAGACGAACGTATACCTTTTACCTATAAGGCATCTTGTCCGAGGTTCAGTCTTAGCTCAAGCGATTTGCCCCATAACCCCCCAGTACAAGCTTATGATTGGTTTGGGGCTACATGGCGCTGTGTGAATAGTGTCTAGGAGTATTTATTTATTTTATGTTCTTAATTTATAGTTGATATCTTTTTTGTCACCAGTAATGTCCAAGTTCGCGGTTCGCGTCGACGCAGCAGTATCAGCGCTCGGCGGCGGAGCAGCGTTGGACGAGAACGACTTCATCGACGCCTCGCGTCTGGTCTACGACGCCGTGCGCGAGATACGCCGCGCCGTGCTGATGAACCGGGTGAGTGCGCTGACTGTGGAAGGAGGGAGAGGGAGAAGCGACGCTGAGAATGAGACAGTGAGTTTGACACTGTAGGGGGCGCTGCAGAGTCTAGCAATAGAGTGCGATAGGGCACCGAGCAACACTAAGGCGACTCTGAGAGTGAGACAGTGAGTTTCACACTGTAGGGGGCGCTGCAGAGTCTAGCAATAGAGTGCGATAGGGCACCGAGCAACACTAAGGCGACTCAGAGAGTGAGACAGTGAGTTTTACACTGTAGGGGGCGCTGCAGAGTCTAGCAATAGAGTGCGATAGGGCACCGAGCAACACTAAGGCGACTCTGAGAGTGAGACAGTGAGTTTTACACTGTAGGGGGCGCTGCAGAGTCTAGCAATAGAGTGCGATAAGGCACCGAGCAACACTAAGGCGACTCAGAGAGTGAGACAGTGAGTTTTACACTGTAGGGGGCGCTGCAGAGTCTAGCAATAGAGTGCGATAGGGCACCCAGCAACACTAAGGCGACTCTGAGAGTGAGACAGTGAGTTTTACACTGTAGGGGGCGCTGCAGAGTCTAGCAATAGAGTGCGATAGGGCACCGAGCAACACTAAGGCGACTCTGAGAGTGAGACAGTGAGTTTTACACTGTAGGGGGCGCTGCAGAGTCTAGCAATAGAGTGCGATAAGGCACCGAGCAACACTAAGGCGACTCAGAGAGTGAGACAGTGAGTTTTACACTGTAGGGGGCGCTGCAGAGTCTAGCAATAGAGTGCGATAGGGCACCGAGCAACACTAAGGCGACTCAGAGAGTGAGACAGTGAGTTTTACACTGTAGGGGGCGCTGCAGAGTCTAGCAATAGAGTGCGATAAGGCACCGAGCAACACTGTTATAATGGAGTTGATAATGGAGACGGCACTGAGACAGACCAACGCCTCCGTGGATCTGTGGCTGAACCGGTCGGGTATAAAACTTAGTAGGGCTTTTTCAGAGTTCGACTGGCTAGCTACCCCCACAGGTGAAATCTGCCGCCATAACAGCTCTCCGGCAATATTAATGTGGGAGTCAGTCCACTTAAAATCAAAGGCTCGATGATCAGAGCCTACGGTCTGGCAGCACATTGAGCGACGCTTCCTAGTCCTTCAATGGAACAGGTCGCAGTGACCGCTTACCATCAGGTGGGCTGCGTGTCTGTCTGCCAACTGATGTGGTGTAGGAGATCTAATGCTTCCTTAAAATTGGAAGATCTTCCTTCGAGCTAGATCGACTGTGCTCGGGGACCAAGGACCAGTGTACCATCTTTGGTTTGTTGTATACTGCGTGTTTTTTTAGTCGTTGTTTTCCCGCAGCAAAACGCTTTACCTTCAGTAGTACTATCGATATATGCAAGTACATTTTTTTTTGAAATTTTTTTTTAAAACATTTTTATGGGAAAAAGGAAACCAATATGAGTAAATAGTAAATAATCTTTTTTTTTTAAACGCGAAGGGCAATGACCCCGGCCGGTGACCGTCCGTGACGCAGCTAGTACTATTGGTTCGAGTTTCGTCTATCATAATCGTAAAACTTTTGATTTGACTAAAAAAAGAACTTTATTAATTTATTTTACTACTAAGATAGAATAATTTTACTGCGGGAAAACAACGACTAAAATTCCACGTTGTATATGCTAGCGGGCGGAAATAACTCTGCTAGCGCGATGCAAGATCCCATAATAATTCGTGTACGAAAATCAGCGCCTTCTGTCATCAGTTTGTAGAACTGTGGCGAGTGGGTACTTGATGTTTGCTGATCAAGTTAGAGGTCGCCACAGGTGGTATAAAAAAATCTACATATAAGGCTTCGTTCACACGGCATTGTCCTGCACGTTTTTTTCGTATTCGTTTTTTTAACGTACAATCATCCGGGTCTTCACACGGTAAATTATCATTCGTGTAAAAGACGAATAGCCGCAGTCTTCACACAGTTGTCACAGGAGTAGACGTCACTGATGGATCCACGCGTGGTTGTACTTTTATACTGGTATCGTAGGCGCCAAAGGTCTCGTAAAAACGTATGAACATCGTGCCGTGTGAACGAGACAGAGCTATATTATGTGCCACTGCGAACCGAATACGTCAAAGTTCATTCGATTTGCTTGACAAGTCCGTTGAGTATGCGTTTAAACGTATAAGCGGTACACGTTTTTTTGCAGTACAATCGACGTGTGAATGGATATATGTACGTTGTATGGTCACTATTTATACGTTAAGACGTATACTGCAAAAATCGTGCAGGACAATGCCGTGTGAACGAAGCCTTATGTTACATACTGATCTGATGATACCATGTGAAGGAGGAGGACGAGCTAGACCCCGAGGATGTGGAACTGGACGAGCACTGCACGCTGGAGACGCGCAGCAAGTGTGAGCAGCCTGTCTGTCCGGGCAAGGCCTGTAGCTGTAAAGATTTAGGCTGATAGGCCACTGCCTTGAATGTCGCGGAGAGGGAGCGGGACAGTTCGCAGGCGCACGGAAGTCACAGCCATGGGCTTAGGGTGGGGCAGCCATGGGCTTAGGGTGGGGCAACCATGGGTGTATGATGGGGCAGCCATGGGTGTATGATGGGGCAGCCATTGTCTTAAGGTGGGGCATCCATGGGCTTAGGGTGGGGCATCCATGGGCTTAGGGTGGGGCATCCATGGGCTTAGGGTGGGGCATCCATGGGCTTAGGGTGGGGCATCCATGGGCTTAGGGTGGGGCATCCATGGGCTTAGGGTGGGGTGGCCATGGGCTTAGGGTGGGGCATCCATGGGCTTTGGATGGGGCGGCCATGGGTTCAGGGTGGGGCAGCCATGGGCTTTGGATGGGGCGGCCATGGGCTCAGGGTGGCCTACGGTCTGGCAGCACATTGAGCGACGCTTCCTAGTGTCCTTCAATGGAATAGGTCGCAGTGACCGCTTACCATCAGGTGGGCTGCGTGCCTGTCTGCCAACTGATGTGGTATAAAAAAACCTACATATTATGTGTTACTGATCTGATGATACCATGTGAAGGAGGAGGACGAGCTAGACCCCGAGGATGTGGAACTGGACGAGCACTGCACGCTGGAGACGCGCAGCAAGTGTGAGCAGCCTGTCTGTGCGGGCGAGGCCTGTAGCTGTAAAGGTTTAGGCTGTTAGGCCTCTGCCTTGAATGTCGCGGAGAGGGAGCGGGCTAGTACACAGGCGCACGGAAGTCACAGCCATAGGCTTAGGGTGGGGCAGTCATGGGCTTAGGGTGGGGCAGTCATGGGCTTAGGGTGGGGCATCCATGAGCTTAGGGTGGGGCATCCATGGGCTTAGGGTGGGGCATCCATGGGCTTAGGGTGGGGTGGCCATGGGCTTAGGGTGGGCATCCATGGGCTTAGGGTGGGGCATCCATGGGCTTAGGGTGGGGCGGCCCTGGGCTTAGGTTGGGGCAAATGTATCAATTCGGTTTCAGTTTTGGTTAGGTAACTTAAAGGTTAGTGTAGGTGCCCCACCATCCCTACGCCCATGGTCACCGCTTGACAGGATCGCACCGCTCGTGTCAGCTCGTGACGGCCCGTGCGCTTGCGTATTAGCCCGCTCCCGCTACCGCTTCCGCAAAATTCGAGGCAGATGCCTTAAAGTTAAGTCGGAAGTAAAGTTATATAATGTTAGATGAGAAGTTCACAAGCCTACACGAGTAAAGATTTTTTTTTAACAACTTATACGTGCAGTTCTGAAGTTTATTTTATAACTAAATCTTTATTGCTGATGGCCAAGTTCATGCGCATAATTAGAATATACATATAAGGGTCTCATTTTTTTTCAATTACTTACTAGAATAAATAAGATAAACTTGTTAATTCTTTACCTTAAAATCTGAATGACGCGAAAACCATATTATGTATTTTCAGTATTTGTTTTTGTGTTTTCGTTAAATATCATAAAGAAAAATTGAGGCACTTTATGTTATCTACATATGCGATGGGTATGTGTGTTAGTGTTGTCATTTGTCTCATCTTTTAATATGGGTTCCATTTTTTTGTTTTGTCGACATGTTTTATTCGTTTCAAAATGATGCTCACCCAACTTCCAAATTGCAATGACAGCCGTGATCAACGTGTTATTTTTTTAATGAGGGTGTTTCAGTATATAAATCCCGCTAGATGGTGTGCGACGTAGCCATAAGGTCAACTAAAACGTGATTGGTTTATTTTGACGGTCAAACCGCCATTATGAATGTCAGAATGAACCAATGACAACCTATGGCTACTTAGCGCCACCTAACAGATATTTTATTTCGAAACTCTCTCATTGACGAATGTCTCGTGAAAGTAATTACTTATTTAAATTTAACAACTACTAATGAAACTAAATAGCTTTACTTTTAAAATTCACGGCTGCCAACTTGACCTGTCAGACGCCACCAAAGGGTTAACAAATTTTGAAACGATACATAGTATCTATAACTATGTGTTAAATCGCATGCCGCATGTTAACCGTGTCCGTCCGCTTGCATGTCGGTGTCGCGTAGACGAGCGATGATCTCGACACGGATACCGAGTTCGAGCCCGTCGAAGACATGACTATGGAGACAAGGAGCCGATGTGAGTAATACCCGCTAAAACCCATTGACTACCCATAAACCCCCCTACTACCCACATAAACCCCTCAATAATCACTTTACCCCCTTACTACCCTTAAGCATTGGTTATAATCTTATATACTAGCTGATTACACATACATTTATAGATACATATACACTACTACACCACAACCCACATAAACCCTTCAATAATCACTTTACCTCCTTACTACCCACATAAACCCTTCAATAGTAGTTTAACCTCCTTACTACCCATGAAACCCCAACAATAATCACTTAACCCTTTTACTACGCACTTAAACCCCAATACTAACCACTTTAATCTCCTATAATCCGTATATACCCCATATTACGCACAAAAACTTTAAATACCCGCATTACCCCTTTAGTACCCATATAGCCCCCCTTAACCCATTGCACCCATTTTCAACTTTTCGTTCACTGGGCCTTCCCTATCCCCCTCTACTAACTACTAACCAAACAACCACGAACAAAGGTCATATAAAAAAAGTGGCAGATAACTAACACTTAAAACTAGGAACGGATAAGCGGATAAGTCCAAGGTTTATTCTTATAGGCATTTACATAGTTGCATGAAATATCACGCAATGAAGATTTAGCTCAAGAGTCTTATTCAAGTCTAGTACCCTTGTCAAGGGTTACGGAGGTCAGACGGCGGTCGTTAACATATTTATTTATGGATTTAGTATATTAGAAAAAATATTAAAAATGGGTTTTAATATTTAACATTTTTAATATTTTTTCTAATACGGTAATACCCCGGACTTACGCGGTAGGTGGGTCCGAGCGATTGCCGCGTAAGTCGAATTCGCGTTAGTCGAGGTTCAACTTTGCTTCTTATATTCTAACAATGTTGCCTGTCGAGATTAATTTTTCTTTTCTTGTAAGGCTCAAATGACTAATTTTTCGTTCTTTTAGAAGACTAGATAATTAGAGATTACAAGTTTTTACTTACTGCGCTGCACTGCGCACGTAAAACAATTCCACGCGGAACACGTTTAAACGTACTCAAGAGTCAAAATGAAAAACCGCGTATCTCCGAATTCGTGTAGAACGGGGTAGCGTAAGTCGGGTTATTACTACTAAATTAAAAATAAAATACGTGTCATTCTATTATCAACATAGTAGATTAAAGATTGGCGACCATAGCCGAATCTCGGCTAGGAGGACATTATTATTTTCTATCAATCATCACGATGGCCTGGTCGTTAAGTATCGGGCCGAGATCTCGGGGTCCTGAATTCAATTCCCCGAGTCTTAACTTAGTGTCGGTTTTTTCACCAATCCGCATTTGGCAAGCGTGGTGATTAAGCCGGTACCCAGCATTGTAACGATAACTTGATTTTAAAGATGGAGGACTTTGCCCTGCAATGGGACATAAAAAGACTTTACTACTTTTTATTATCAATCTAGCCACTGAAACATACAAGTCATTATAATTTCATGAATAATGTTAATGATAAATTATTCTTGTATTTATTTTCTACACGATTTTTTATAATTGGCGTTATAAGAAGGCCACATAATTGCGATCGGAAATATAGTTTTAACGAATTAAAATCGACTAAGTCAGGTATATTCAGAATGGTAGCTAAGTATATCTTGTAAAGATGAGTTCCTGCTAAGAAGTCCACGAACACAGAACCCATTCTAGTGTAGCCTTCAAAGAAAACTATTGAAAAGTAGTATCAGTAATGAATAAATATCTCTGGACATTATTCACACAGCGCTATCTAGCCCCAAACTAAGCATTAGCTTGTGCTATGGGTGCCAGACAACGGATAAACATTAGATAGAAACACCCAGACTGAACAGACATGTTCACGCACACAAATGTTTGTACCGTGCGGGGATCGAACCAGACAGTAACTGCTTAGTTACTGTTTGGCACTGAATTGTCTAAGGGCAGACGTGGCGATTACCATCAGGTGAACGATCTGCGCGTCTTGTTACACATTGCAATAAAAAAAAAGGTGTCATAATAATTATTATTATTCATATTGCTTGTAATTGTCTAACTTGTTTTTCGTGCGTCCATTTATATCAATGTCATTTATTTTTGTATTGTATAATTTGTGTTAATAACGGACAGTTTTATTACTGACAGAAAAGTTTGTGGTAGTTTATCTCTCTGATATAATAGTGATTCTGTCCTCTCCTTTAATAAATAATTGACTAAAGAAAGAGACATTTTAAAATACCTGTCAGTGGTGAAACAAGTTTTTACAACATTACTTATTTTGTGTGGCCAATGGTGTAGCGTGGCTGTTTTCTTGAAGGGTATGGAGTTGAACGAGAAGGGGGGGGGGGGGGGTTTCATGAACCTGAAGATTAAAGGGCCACTTTTGCCTATCTGCCATCTCTTTTCAAAGCGTGGAGTACTGAAAATATTAAGAGATACAATAATATGATATATTAAAATGTATCATGTTACAGTTTTCATGTCATCCATCATTATACATCTGCAAATTAGACTACAAGAAATGTTAGTTTTTTGGAACTGATGATTCTCCGCGAATACTGCGAACAATTTTAACTCTTAAAATTGTTCTCACTGTGTCACCTAATTACCTACCAAAACATTCATTGATTTTGTCTTGTATGACAATAGAAGTCATCCTCTCATTTGGGTTAACTCCACACTACACCACAACCCACAGCATGATCATTACAAGCATGTTACTGTTGCATGAACAAGCTTTTTGCCATGTTTAGGAGATATACAGAGAAATTATATAATATGTGTTATGTTTACAGCGAGCGCCCACACTGGAGAACATGGTGTGGATGAGTATCCTGACATCAGTGGTATTACTAATGCTAGGGTAAGTAATAATTACAGAGCAAATACTGTATTAATAGACTTCGCCTTCCTTCAACTACTAAGTGAAATGATCTATGTATTATGTGATGAAAGTTCTTAAAGGTAAATAATGAGCATCGGAAAATATCTGGGTAAATCGTAAAACATTATAAAACCAATTGAAAAAATGTAATTGATTTTTATAAAACACGACATATTGTACGGACTAGTGTTGCCCAAATTCAGTCTTGGTCTTGCAGTCTTGGTCTTGTTCTTGCGTTTTTGCAAGACCAAGACCAAGAACAAGACCGCGTATTTTTAGCAAGACCAAGACCAAGACTGACCGTGCAAGACTTGAGCAAGAACAAGACATAGCCTGCAAGACTCTTGCGTCTTGCAGCTAGGACTTAGCGCTATTTCACTGAGTAGTTAGGTGTAACAGTTCGGTGTATAGGTAGGTACAGATAAGTATTGTTCTTTTAAATACAGTCAAGTTATTGTAATTAATTTGTTTTTTTACATGTTTTAGCAAATGTAAGCTTATAAATCATAAATGTTTATTAAGAAACAGTTATCCCACCAAAAACATAAATGTAAAAAAGGAAAGCCAATTTCAATACAAAAATTATGTTTGGCTGTGGGCTTCGCCGCAAAAAGAATGGAGATCTTAATGAGTGCCAAGTTCTATGATCTTAAAGTAGGTAAGATTTGTCTTGGCCAGTTTTCATTATATCAGTCATTTTATAAAGTTATTCAACATATAATATATTAATTCTGATAAAAACTGGCCAAGTCAAATCTTACCTACTTTAAGATCATAGAACTTGGCACTCATTAAGATCTCCATTCTTTTTGCGGCGAAGCCCACAGCGAAACATAATTTTTGTATTGAACTTGGCTTTCCTTTTTTACATTTATGTTTTTGGTGGGATATCATTACTTTTTGTAAAGAAAACTAGGCAAGTATTGAGATTTAATGTGGTGCCACGCGCCGCAGACGACACGCACCATCGCGTTGGCCGGTTATTTAGCGCCTATTACAAGTTTTTTGTATGGGGACACCACTTATTTTTTGACTTAACTTTATTTTTTTATTTCTGATAAATAGAAAATATAATAATACATAACATATTGGAATAGTTTCAATTCCAACGCTACAATAAAAAAAATTATGGGGCCCCCAGTATTGACCGACTGTCTTATAGCAGCAAAACCTAACCTACTTCCAGATGACCTAGAAGGATAAAATTTGGAATCCAGCTCGGTAATTGTGTGAAACCGTAGGAAAAAATCTAAAAATAGAAAAAAGGTAAAAAATGAGGGGGAAACCCCCTCCCCCCCTATTCTTTAACTTTTTTCTATTTTTCGACTTTTTCCTAAGGTTACATACAATTACCAAGCTGGATTCCAAATTTCATTCTTCTAGGTCATCTGGAAGTAGGTTAGGTTTTGCTACTATAAGTCAGTCAGTCAGTACTAATTTTTACGACTTTTTGACCTTCATATCTTTATAACCGTTTGAGCTAGCTTCATGAAATTTGGGCTCCTAGGTGTCCTCATGGATCTTATTAAACTCGCGTAGTTTCATGTGTTTACGTTAAATAGGTTTTGAGTTATAGAAGGGTCAAAAGTGACACCAAATGGTTCGTGTAAATATACCTTGGCGCTGGCTAGCCCGTTCCTTATGAATTTTAAATTTTCAAAATTTGCCGACTTAGAAAGGCTCTCCTTTAAAAAAAATGTACTAAAGTGCCTTGGCAAGTGCCATCAAAAGTTCGCGCATTTAATCAAGATTGCAAAAAGGTACAATACTTGCTAGTTTTATACTAAAAAAACCCTAGTAAAAAAATAAAAACGTCGAGTAACCCGATTTTTGCTAAACCATTTTACTCAGTTCAAATGTTTTTATTCGCACAAGCTCTTGGTAGTTTCTTAATTTTACGGCAAAATGATGAGAGAGATGGATAGTGGACATGTTTGCCATGAGCGAACGAGACAGATAGTAACGCCACTTTTACCAAAGTCAACAAAAGTAAGTAAAATTAATAAAATAATGAAAAATCTTGACCTAGTTTAGTTTAGGTTTATTGGAATAAACGTCAGATAGGGAAATAACATTTTTATTACAATAAATGTTCAAATTGTTTACCATCAGCCTCAATACACGCCCTACATCTTATTAAAAAAGATCTAGTTATTAGTCGGGCATATCATCGAGAGTTGATGTCCTCAGCGGCTTGAGAAATTCGTACACGCAGCTCGGCTACGCTGTCAATAGGCTTTGAATAAACTTTTTCTTTGAGAACGCCCCAATAAAACCAAACGACGAGTTTTCACTTTTTCACTTCTTTCGTTTTTTTTTTTCACTTCTGCCGGCACTCCCGGAGTGCACTCCGGGAGTGCCGGCAGAAGTGAAAACTTGAATATTGATGGCGCTTGAAATAAAACACCAATTTGCGCCTAGTGGACGCTAGCATGGCGAATACCAAAATATTCAAGTTTTCACTTCTGCCGGCACTCCCGGAGTGCAACCCGTCGATTTTTTTTTTATTGGGGCGTTCTCAAAGAAAAAGTTTATTCAAAGCCTATTGACAGCGTAGCCGAGCTGCATGAACGAATTTCTCAAGCCGCTGAGGACATCAACTCTCGAGGATATGCCCGACTAATAACTAGATCTTTTTTAATAAGATGTAGGGCGTGTATTGAGGCTGATGGTAAACAATTTGAACATTTATTGTAATAAAAAATGTTATTTCCCTATCTGACGTTTATTCCAATAAACCTAAACTTAACTAGGTCAAGATTTTTCATTATTTTATTGATTTTACTTAGTTTTGTTGACTTTGGTAAAAGTGGCGTTACTATCTGTCTCGTTCGCTCATGGCAAACATGACCACTATCCATCTCTCTCATCATTTTGCCGTAAAATAAGGAAACTACCAAGAGCTTGTGCGAATAAAAACATTTGACCTGAGTAAAATGGGTTAGCAAAAATCGGGTTACTCGACGTTTTTATTTTTTTACTAGAATTTTTTTAGTATAAAACTAGCAAGTATTGTACCTTTTTGCAATCCTGATTAAATGCGCGAACTTTTGATGGCACTTGCCAAGGCACTTTAGTACAATTTTTTTAAAGGAGAGCCTTTCAAAGTCGACAAATTTTGAAAATTTTAAATTCATAGTTTAACAAATAGTCTTAATTCTAGAAAACTTGGGGCAGTTGTGGCATTATTTTTGACTGTGGTTCTAGAAATGTTATTTAGGGTTACGGTTCCAAAGTTTAAATGAACAAAAATAATAAAAATTAACCACAATAACCGAAAAATGGTTACAGTTTGACCAAATTGCTAGGTATTTCTTAAATGCCCGTAATTTCCTAACTGCATGGGATAGATTTTTTTTCTTATTTTTCTCATGATGGTTTCAATCAGTTCTGTCACCCCGTTTCGGCTTGACGTTGAGTTCTGGGACACCCTGTATAATTACATATAAGTCATCTCGCTCGCCGCAAACGTACTATAAGGTACTTACTTAGTAAAATAGGAAAAAAATGCCGTCAGAGAGGTGGCTTTTTTATACAAAGAAGGAAAACAGTATGTGTAAATAAATCGACGGTCCCTACGTATAAAGCGACATGTCAAAAAAGGAGGTTTACAGTAGAGCGCAATAAAGGTTTGAATTGATATATAAATTATGCTTTCAACAATTATGGGTATATTTTTGCTTCTATATCTCAATGATTTTGGAAAGTTTAAACTTGTATCAGTTATTTTTTATTTTTATTGTATTTTCTTAATAAAACGTACAGATGACTGTTTCTACATTGTCAACCCACAATACCACTTTCTCAGACAACTCTTAGGTGTCTGTTTATACGTGGAACAATATAAAAACTACGGACGGCCGGCAGCAGATCAACCTACCCTAATCTGTCAAAAAAACTCAATTGAAAGAGAACTCTATGTGAAGTTAATAAAGCTGAAAATTGGTTGTAGAAAGACAGATTAGGGTAGTCTGATGTGCTGTTGACTGTACCTAATATTTTTATACACGATGATTTTTTATCGTTTTGAATTCAATTATAACCCCAGACAACAGCAATCTTAATTTACTATAAAAGTATAATTTAGACGAAGTTTATGCTGGGCTTTTTCATCTCAGGATCGACCAGACATTTGCATTTGAATTTTCAATATCAACATAAAAATTAATATCAATACCGACAGGCGATTAAGTAAGTTTAATGTTTATATTACAGGAAGCGATGCGAAAGATGACAGAAGAGGACAAGCGCAAGATCTTACAGCAAGTGGAGCTGTTCCGGCGCGAGAAGATGACGTTCGACAACGAGGTGGCGAAGTGGGACGACGCCGGCAACGACATCATCATGCTGGCCAAGCACATGTGCATGATCATGCTCGAGATGACTGACTTCACCAGGTAAAGATATTGGTGACTTTATAATAGGTAACAATGTGGTCACAGTGTAGCTCCTTGGAGAACACCTACAGAATATATAATTGTGGTAGTAGTGGCGAACCTTGTCGAACACTTATACTAGATTCAGTGGTGGTGTTAATATTGAAAATTGAGAAACACCATGCTGGAAATGACTGACGTCACCAGGTGAGATATTGATGACAGTATAGTGCCCTGAGGAACTTTTACAAAGGCCGTCTCGAATTTGATTCACTCTGTAAGACACTGGCGACAGAATTACTCCTTGAGGAAGACCTATAATATCAGTCTTATATTGAATAGGTAAGACTGTAGTAATAGTATGGCACCTTGGGGAACACCTATAGAAAATATAGTTGTGGTGACAGTGTAGGACCCTGGCGAACACTATACAAGATTCAGTTGCGGTGTCAGTGCAGAACCTTAGTGCTTCACTCTTAAAAGAACTGTTGAGGTGGTAAGGCTGTACTGACAGTAAAGCTATTTGGTAAATAATAGCATTTTTATAGCAGCTGTACGCTAGATTCTTAGCTATCTCAAATGCAGCTTGACGGGGAATTTAAAACAGCTCTGTAACTGTTGTAAAAATGTAAAACTTATTGTATTAGGTGTCCATTAGGATGCATTTAGGGCCAATGTTATTATTATGACGCACAGGATTAGAGACTTGGCAAGGGTGCCACTTAGCGATTCTATGTTCCTTAAAAATTTCAATGTTATTCTTGCAATCAACAGAGGCCGTGGACCCCTGAAGACTACGATGGACGTTATCAATGCTGCCAAGAAGATCTCTGAAGCAGGGACCAAGCTCGATAAACTCACCAGGGAGATTGCTGAACAGGTAAATACATTTATTATCAGAGTCTGTGAGAGTCTTAGACATGATTTAAGTTATCGTTTTTATACAGTAAACGATGTTTTTGAATGAAATAAGAACTATCAAATGTAATAAAATATTCCATTTTGACAGCTCGTTTATTGTTTACCTGTATTGAAAAGAGGTACAATAGATTCCACTCGTTATTGTGATGAAACTATTTTCAGATTTTACGCATTTAACGTTACACGTTGTATATTATTTGCGACTCTTTTTTCTCAACAGGCCATTGACGTTGAATTGCTTGTAGTTTTCTTAAACATTTGCAGAATAAATTATTCCATTTTTATTCATATTAATTATGAACACTTTACTTTAAAATTCATTTGTGCTCTTTTTCTTCTTGATTTGTAACTTTTCTTAAAAAAACACTTTTATCTTCCGAATCTATAATAAATATGTGTTATAAACCTCCAGTGCCCAGAATCCTCAACGAAGCAAGACCTCCTAGCGTACCTCCAGCGCATAGCGCTCTACTGCCACCAGATCCAGATCACCAGCAAGGTCAAGGCCGACGTGCAGAACATCTCCGGGGAGCTCATCGTCAGTGGGGTAAGCATTGACAGGATCTGCGTTATGTCTGTTTATATGTTTATCATCGTCATCGGTGGCGGGTTTACTGTAAAACTTTTGTTTTTTTTTAATATTTGGACTAAGCTAGCACTTGACCACAAAGTTACCTGATGTTAAACAAGTATGCGGTCTACGATGGAACGCGCTTGCTTAGAAAAAGCCCGTTAATTCTGGCCTTGAAGAGCCCCAAGTTGTATTGTGTAGGAAAGATAGATCCCGGCAGAGAATTCCGCTCCCGCGCAGTCCGTATCAAGAAAGATGAAGCAAATCGCTTAGTTCGTACGGTCGTCGGTATCTCCACTGTATACGGATGGATTCCCTGACCGAGTCTAGTAGTTCGATGATGGAACGGAGCTGGTGGAACCAAATCGTGCAGCTGAGCAGCAAACTCACCAAAGTAGAGTCTGTAAAATAAAATTATGTATTTATTCTTTATTGCACAAATGAAAGTACTTCACAGGACTTAATGCCATATGGCATTCTCTGGAAGTCAACCATCGGGTGATGCAGAAATAATATTTGAAAAGACTTTCCCAAAACAATGGCAACATATCTTTGTAGTAGAAAAAAAAAAACAATTTGTACAGAATTCATCAATTGATAAATAGAATTAATTGTAAGAGTGTTTATAGGGACTGTTGGTAATCGACCAAAGTAGTCAAAATATCTTGGAATTCAAAGAAAAATTAACTTAATAACTATCATGTTATTAGACAAAATTTGGCATTGTTAAAAAACTCGGGTACTCAAAATCATGCTTTATTCGAATTTAATAATGTAAATTATTAATGCCAAGATATTTTAACTATGTAAATTCTATCATGTTAAAAATTATTATTACCAAATGTCATACCTCTCTTCTTAAAAAAAATTTCAATGTTACATAATCTAGATATTTAATTTCGTATTAATATTGTGTCATTAGGATGTTTCATCTGGGAGTGCCTCAGGGTGCAATGCTTTCACCATCTTTGTTCCTCTTATATGTTCACTTTCATTATACGTTGTCTCTGGTCTGCTTTGTGCCGTCCGTCCAATAACAAGGTCTTTTTGTCCGGGTTCCTTTCAGCTGGACAGCGCCACGTCTCTCATCCAAGCCGCTAAGAACCTGATGAACGCTGTCGTGCTAACTGTCAAGGCCTCGTACGTCGCGTCGACTAAATATACTCGGCAGGGGACTATCGCTGTGAGTATTGATTTTATTTATGTTCTGTGTGTGTGGTTTGTATCCGGCTCGAAGGACCATGTAATTGTAAACAATTAGTGGCATATGCATAAGTTATTTTAACATATCCAGCTTGAAGCCGCGAATTGAAGCGGTCGTTACTTCGTAAGCTAGCATCCAGTATCCAACACCATAATATGCAGAAGTGACTTCATGAAGTGACTAGGCCGTCGTATCCGGCTCGAAGGACCAAGTAAAAAATAAGTTGAGGTTACTTAACATTCCCAGTTTTTTTTTAGTAAGGGCAATATCCGGTTAATTTTTAGAATTAAATAATGCATAAGCCTTTATATCCAGCTTGAAGGACTTGTAAACGGTTTGAAAATATGCTTAAGTGGTTGCTGAGGATGGGAAGTCAGTAGAAAAAAGTGGCATAAAAATATGTTGCTGATTCATATCTGGATCGAGCTCGAATATCGGCAGACAACCAATTTGAAACTTCCCAACCCTTAAACTTTAGACCCTATCGATAAAATGCAAATTGTTTTTGAATTTAAACAGCAATTAATAAATATTATATAAAATGCTATATTGCTATGTATATAGTCTTAAGATATAATCCTGCTATACGCAAAACGGCGAATACACAGGCGACTCTGATATTTTTTATAGTAGGAAATTTAGGGTAACTATCACCATATGGAAATTCCTTGGAGAAAGTTGAAAACAATGTTATTCTGATGCAAACTGTGTAGGAATTAAAAACACTCCTACTTGTAAAAAGTCAAAAAATATTCTTGAGTAGGCTTACAATGGCTTACCCGCTTGGATATAAGACAACGATGTTTTTGAATAAAGTGAAAACTATTTATAAGTAAGAATACTTGGGCACTAATTATATTATTACTATTGACAGGTAGTTTTTTGTAAAAAATAATAAGTAATGTCTTGTCTTAAAGAACGCAAGTAATACGTGACTCGTCTATAGATACGAGTGTAAGACTAGTTATTAATAAAAAAGATCGTCCTGTGTGTTCGCCGTCGCGAGAATTTAAATAGCTTGCATAGTACAAGTGTATATAACATGCTACCCCGCCGCCTGCCGCCGACGCTGGACAGAACTACGTGAGTTTGCAGATTGTATGCATATGCGTAGCATGGCTTGTACAGTCAAAAGCACATTAGACTATACACTTTGCCATTTTGTACCACTTTTATGTCGGGGGCATAAGTGCTATTATCGAACTGCAAGTGTTTACCGTGATGTGCTGTTGAGCGTACGAAATCACTTTTATTTAGATGTGCCGTGATGATTTTAGGTTGATTCGACCAAAAATACGATAAAAATGCAATAGAAAAACAGGAATTGTTTATAGTGCATGTAAATAAAACGCACCAAATTGTTTTTATTTTCAAGAAGAGCTACCGCACGAAATAAAGTTTTCTTTTTATAATTTTTTTCTTATCGCATTTTCACCATTTTTTTTGGAAGATTTTTTTTTGCATCAATAGTTGGTCTTATATTTTTGAATATGAATAAATCAAGAAGGTTTAAACCAAACTATCATTTTTCATGTTTTTACTCACCAAAATTGTAAATTATGGATGCACCATTAGACAAGGAGGCACCCCCTTGTGCCTCCTTGTCTAATGGCGGTTTCATGGGAGATGGACAATTTTGGAGCTCGCGAGTAACGGTGAATAAACGCATTCTTCTCCGTCTCACGTATCTATCATCCTACACACCTATTCTAACCGTTATTATGAAACTATAACCCTCGCCGTCCTCCACAGTCCCCCATAGTAGTCTGGCGCATGAAAGCCCCGGAGAAGAAGCCGCTCATCCGCCCGGAGAAGCCGGAGGAGGTCCGCGCCAAGGTCCGCCGCGGCAGCCAGAAGAAACAGCCGAGCCCCATACACGCGCTTGCTGAGTTTCAGAGCCCGGCTGAGAGCGTTTAACGTAAGTGAATGTCCTTTACGATCATTAATGTACAGCAGGAAGAGTGTAAGCGAGAGTATGGATCCCTGAGGGACGCCAGCATTAATTTCGGGTGAGGCGGAGGTGAACTTATCAACAACTACTTTGGTGCGACGTCCAGTCAGAAAATCTTTGGTCCAAGCACAAACTGCAGCGGGGATTCCATAGGAGGGAAGCTGCTTGCCAGTAAAGGCTTGCCCGACTTTATCAAAAGCCTTTGAAATGTCCAAGGATTTAGCAATGGCCTCACCGTAATTTTTAACAGCCTCGCTCTATAAATGCATTGCGTAAAAAAGAATGTCTCCAATGCATTTACAGGCCCCGGCAAATTTCTTGAATATCAGGTGGGGATTGCGCAGAACACGAATTTTGACACGCCTACCTGCGCGATATTGGTCACGCGCAAGTGCACTGCGCGAACTTTCCCCTTCTCCGTCGTCCGATGTTCAACAAGTTTGCCTATAGCCATACCTTTCTTTCATATTTCGTTTTGATAAAAAATACATATCTAGTGAGAAAAGGTTTGTGATATCTGAACAGCACATTAAGCGAAGCGTCCTGATGAAGTGTCCCTCAATGGAATAATAGGCCGCAGTGGCTGCTTACCATCAGGTGGACTGCGTGCCTTTCTGCCAACTGATATGCCAAAAAAAAAATCGGTTGTCTGTAAAGTCGGTTTACTGACGATAGTTGAACGTGACAACGTCATATAAACATGTAAATGTATTATTGTTTAGCAGCTGTCCACGCGGACGCATCGCTCACTCAAGTAGGAGAGAGACAGATGTCGAACGCTTCCGAACGCGGAGGCCGATTGTGCCTCTTTGTCGCTCGTTCCGCGCTCTCGCTTGCACAGGAACGCCGCATGAGTCATGTTTTTTCGTGCGTGCAGCCGGCTCCATCAAATTATAAGACGTCACGTCAAAAAAATACCAATATCTGAAGTGATATAAATAATGCGACTTTTTTGTTTTCAGGTAACCATCTGTAGGATATTGGTAGTAAGGTGTAAGGTGATGTTTTACACTGTAGTAAAGGCTCATATTTATTTGATATCGAAATTCCAACGTCGTGTGATTATGTAGTTATTAAATTATATATTCGTCGGTTTAGCGTTTTTGCCAAAATTGTGATTATTTATCTTTTATTTTTCGATACGTTAATAGTAAAATTGGCCCTGTTCTTTAATCTGTTTTGAACTTAATTACAAAAATATTAATATTTTTTACAGTACAAACATTCAATATGATTGAAATTAATTTTACTGTTTTGGATAATATTGATTTTTGTAAATTGAAAATTTGTTTTCAAAATTGGCAAGCTTTTAAGAATATTTAAATATTTTATTACCACCAAATAATTGTTTTTTTAGTCTTATATTTAAAAAATATATAACGATATACTTTCAGTATTTACATAAAGTAAATAATGGTCATTTCCACTAATTCAGTTCTATTAAAAAATATCAAACCGAAATCTCGGGGTCCTGGGTTCAATTCCCGGGTCGAGCTAACTTTGTGGCGGTTTTTTCGAACACAGCTCTTGTTTGTGATCACTAATCCGCATTTGGCAAGCGTGGTGATTAAGCCAGTACCCATCATTGTAGCGATAACTTGATTTCAAGGATGGAGGCCTTTGCCCTGCAGTGGGACATTAATAAATTGATCCTTAACATAATATAAATGGTCTTAACAAGAATTGAACAAGTGGGAATGACCTTTCGCCTATAAAGACTTGCTGGCAATAATTTAATTTTTTAGATATTGTATGCGTAGTTTTAAGTAAAGAAAAACATTTGTCAGAATAGAACTATACATTCGTAAGTTTTAAACTTTAAAATAAATTTTAATGTGACTGTTGCGAATTATTTTCTTAAGCAAAATATAGGACATCGTAACCAAAATTTTATCGGTCTGGGTGTTTCTATGTATAATTTGTATGTATTTACAAAGAAAGTAATGTTTATCCGTTGTCTGGCACCCATAGCACAAGCTCATGCTTAGTTTGGGGGTAGATGGCGCTGAGTGAATAATGTCCAGGGATTTATTTATTCTTCTTTTGGCAGCGGCGAAATTGGCTCATAATTATTATTTTCGACGTAACTGTGTATTCAGTTCTGACAAATGTATTTCAATTGTAATCTTATATCATGACGGTTTATTTCATCGCGTATATGACGTACATATGACATTTATTATTTAATATAGTCGTAAGCACTAGGCATTTGTAATTAAAATATACAATCACAAAATGTTTGACTGACTTTAAAATGTCATATTAATATGTATGCATTTTATTTTATTTAAAATAGCCTTCCGCCCGCGGTTTCACCTGCGCGTAATTTCTTTTTTCAAATATCTCCATTTCCGGGATCAAAAAGTACTCTATCTCGCCCGGGGATAGTGTAGCTTTCCAACAGTGAAAGAATCTTTAAATCGGTTTAGTAGTTTCGGAGCGTATTCAATACAAACAAACAAACAGACAATCAAATCTTTTCTCTTTACAATATTAGTATAGATTTAGAGCACGTAGACACTTGTGCCTTGCGTCGGATACTAGCGGCACATACAGACATACAATGTTACAATGGTATGCCGTGTTGGCAACAAAAAGTGTTTACGTTTGCGTAGCATGTTAGCTTTGCTAGAATGTAACTTTTGTCACATTTTACATTTGTTACAATTATGTTACTTTTGCGCGTGTAATGCGCGCCAAAACTGGCAACATTTGACTAAATATCAGTATGATCTGTGTTGCCAGGTTCGCGTGATCCCCGATCAGTATAATTTTATGAATGAAATACTAACTATATTTTCTATGTACGGGTGTTTATTAAATTGGATATATGAAGTACAACGAAATTCTTTTTAAAGTCAGTCAAATATGTATGTATGTGGAGTAAAGGTTAGATGTTGGTGTGTAGAAGTAAGTATTTATCGACTTACATACAAAATACTTTCATACACTTCTTTTGTATACTACGAGTACAATAGTGTCACTTAACTTCAAAATCAAAAATCTCTGTATTCATATATGTGTTACAGTTAAACCCCATTTTTCGTTAGAACGCGTTTTTCCTACTTAGAACTAGTTTTTACTTAATGCCTTTGTTAATACTAGAATTGACTAATGTCTAAATCGAATAGCAGTTAAGACTAGTTTCCGCAAGACAAAACGCGTTTTCCCGAAGCGAGTCAGTAAAAACTGTTTTACACTCTTGGATAAACTGGTGGGGGGAAATCGGCTCGGATGGATATAGGTTAGGCGAGCTCCCGCCTTTAGCCTTCGTGGTTATTTTTTTTTAAACCCTGAAAACCTTTTTCACTCTAATGATATGTTTATTTTTATTTAAACGTTTTTTGTTTTCACTATTTGTAATTTTTATGGCCTAAAACCATCTAGAACATAAAAATTTGAAGATAATCACCGATAAAGTGGTAATTCATCAAATGTCAAGACAAAAACCCAATGGCACATAGTCACCTGCGCGGCGCATAGTCGCCCCGTTCGACGGTACTATTTTATGTAAGTCGATAAGTACCTAACTAGGTTTGCTAAAAGCGTGTACAATAAGGGCAGCCAAATTTTATTAGAATTACATATATGAAGCGTTTTACAATAAATAGATTAGAAGCATTGGATGTTGGGATAAAGACTGGATGTTGGATTAATTATTCTACTTTGGCTTTGGTGCTCATCTGTCAGTTACTTTTTATAAAACCGCAACTATTCAGTAACAAATATAACAAAAAAAAAACTTGAGTAACAAATACAATATCCAGTAACAAATACAATATCGGTAACAAATATAACAAATAAAATCATTTGTAACAAATACATTATCCAGTAACAAATACAATATTCGGTAAAAAATATAACAAATAAAATTATTTGTAACAAATACAATAGCCAGTAACAAATACAATATTCGGTAACAAATATAACAAATAAAATCATCGGTAACAAATATTTGATTTTGAGTGCTTAAACGCATCATCAACGGCCTATGTGTTAGTCCACAGCTGGACATCTGCCTCTCCCGATGCTCGCCTAAACGCCTAGACACAGGTCAAATACAAAATGTTAATCAAGTTATGTTTGGGCAGAGGCACTATCAAATTACCATCGAGATTCATTTGTTATTTATTTTGGAATTAAAAAAAATTACATCGTAAGTTTCTGGTAATTTCGATGTTAGATATCAATGACGCAATCTCTTTTTTAAATTTTTAAGAAAAATAGGTAACATTATTGATATCTAATAGATAAGTTACGAGGAACAAATCTGACATCGTTAAAACTGACCGTTAGTATCCCAACTGCCAGTGTTATTTAGTCGATAGTAATCAAAAGTATTAAGCATTTAAATATCATAAGTTGTAAGGGAAAAGCCGTTCTTGTAAAATAAAAATACTATTTTCGTTATATCAGAACGAAAGGAAACCCCTTTTTTTCAACACAATCAATAAATAAGAAAGGAAAACATGAAAACATAAATAAAAAATAAGCCTATATTTTTTTTTTAAAATACTTATTGTTTTTTTTTTTGTTAACAATAAATATAGTGCTCAACTACAGTTCTTGGTAATAACGTAAAAATAAGTTTCCTAATTTGGCAAGCGTGGTGAACAAAAGCACCTATCCAGTGGGAGCCATGATTAATCAACTAAATTAATTTTTAAAATTTTATAAAATATTTTTATGAGTGGTAAATGCAGACCTAAAGGATAAATCTCTCATTTTATAGGAGGCGCCACATTAGCTATGGTTATAGCAACACTTGGTTGCTATGGTTATACTCACAAATAACTCACAATATCCAATAGTAACAAGGCACTTTGACAATTGACATCACACTTTGAAAGACAGCAATTTAAAAAAAATTAAAATTAACCAATAACAAACAATATTTTGTATTTATTTTTACAAGAACAGCAGAAAAATAAAAAATGGAACTTTGTACTTTGTACTCAATTTTATTAGTTAGTAAATATGTTAAAAATATTATGGCAACATTTATAAGTATTTAACATTATGCATTGCATATACATAATATAAAAAATGGTTATGGCTTTTCACCACTGACAGATGAGTTCGTATTTTTTATCTGTTTTCCTGGTGAAGTGTCTCTCAATGGAATAGGCCGCAGTGGCTGCTTACCATCAGGTGGTCTGCGTGTTTGTCTGCCAACTGACTTAGTATAAAAAAAACTGTCAGATAATTTAGACAAATATCCTAATTATCAAACAAATTGACAAGGACTTGTTTACCAGTGGTGAAACTTGGCCTTATTTTTTATTATAATTTACCAAAAAAATATGTCTCTGGTCGTCCTTTCTTCTCACCTCGATGGTCTAGTGGTTTAAGTATCGGGTCAAGATTTCTCGGTCATGGGTTCATTTCTCAGTTTGGGCATTTGTGTCAGATTTTTCGAATTCAGCTCGGGTTTGTAATCACACATAAATAAGTGTGATTACAAACCCAATGTAATGTGTCAAAATAACCCCTTCAGGTTTCAATAGTTCGATTTCATGGTGTAATGGTTGGAAAATTGGCTACTACTGGGTTTGATCCCCGCGCGGTACAAAGAACTGTGTTTATCAAGTACACAAAAGTCTAATAAATATCAGAAAACAAGTTAAAAATATTTCTGATTTTTGGTAAATTGTAATAATTAAAAAAACATTTATAGCAAACTGTTTACTCGTGAAATATTTGTCTTTATAATAAATATTTCTTACAGTGCTCGACAAACATCTTGAAATCGGGTGGGAATTGCGCAGAACGCGAATTTTGATATGCGTGCACACCATTGGTCATGCGCAGGCACATGCGCGGAATTTTCCCCACTCCGTCGCGACGAACGAGCGTCAAGATGTTGGCCGGACTCTGTATTTTATGTTTCATTGTGACATGATTGAGGCTTGTGCTCAGAGTCAGGAGTATTGCACAACAATATCGATAGTGATATCAATAATATCGATATAGCGCAAATTGACATTTGATCTGTCGGTAATATCGATATTTTTGAGAAATACTATCGGTATTGTTTAAGATAGTATCGATAACTATCGATAGTTTTTTGGACATATTCATTTTCCGTCACCACCAGCAAGCTAACATATAAGAATTCATACATACGACTAAGAAATATTTATTGTAATGACAAAAATAATGTTTAAGACAAGTTAATATAACTGTTTATTTAAGTATATCTATAGAATAATAACACAAAGATAATATAATACTAATAAATTAAATGGCAGCTATAATAATTATTAAAATTCCTCGTTGATCAGGGTCAAAATGACCACGATCTCGAGACCTCAGTTTATTATGGGTATGTCAAAATAACGAACATAGAAAGAAAGAAAGAAAAAGATTTTATTAGCCATTACCGATAATATCACATCACAGATGATACAGTCTTTGAAGTAGGTATACCTTGTAAAATCTACGATGACTCCCGCGACAGGTGTGTCAAAGTGACATTTCTAGGGACGTCGTCGTATTTTAAACAAATGTCAAATATTCGGTAATCGATTTGACCTACGTTTACGTAGGCAAACCTACGTTTATACTCACGATATAATTATGTGTTTATTCACTATTACTTACTATGTGATATTCTGCCACCATAACAGCTTTGGGCGTGTTCTGAAAATATAATTGTGGGAGCCAGTACACTTGAAATCAAGGGCTCGAAGATCAGATGAGCCTAGTCTGGCAGCACATTGAGCGACGCTTTCTGGTGAAGTGTTCCTCATCAGATGGATTGCGTGCCTGTCTACCAACTTATCTAGTATAAAAAATATATATTCTGTATGTTATTATTCTATAGATGTATTATTTTATATCGGAGGCACTTAGTTTAGTATCGTGTATGGGTTAGTGTGAGATTTTTCAATTTTCTACAGAAAATTTTAAACGTAACTTAGTTAAACAATAAAAATTATATACTGAAGTATTGTGTTTTCATTTTTATATCCCTCTCTATCAGACATCGAAAACAGACTGCTATCCTGTGTCTCAAGCAGACCGTGCAGTACTACACGACTAGGAACACGCCAGTGTATGCTTGCTTTCTGGACATGTCAAAGGCATTTGACATGGTTTCGTATGGCGTATTGTGGCGCAAGATGAGATCGGAGACAGATGTTCCTGAAGAGCTTGTCTCCATTCTCAAATATTGGTATGAAAGCCAAAGTAACTATGTCAGGTGGGCTGACTCGCTTTCGGATGCATATAGACTGAGATGCGGTGTCAGACAAGGTGGAATCAGCTCACCGTCAATTTTTAATTTTTATATTAATGGACTGATTGAGGAACTCAGCAGCGCCAATGTCGGTTGCAGCATAGATGGAAAAAGTATTAATAATATTAGCTATGCAGACGATATGGTGTTGCTGAGTCCCTCAATTAGTGGTTTAAGAAAACTTCTAAATATCTGTGAACGATATGCGGAATCTCACGGGCTCAGGTACAACTCGAAAAAAAGTGAGGTAATGATATTTAAATCTGGCACAAAAACATACAGTATGCCAAATGTTACTCTTGCTGGTACTGTCTTACCAAAGGTGACAAAGTTTAAATACCTGGGCCATTGGGTGACCGAAGATATGAAAGATGACCTAGATATCGAGAGGGAGCGTAGGGCGTTGGCGGTGCGCTGTAATATGTTGGCTCGCAGGTTTGCGCGGTGTACGACTGCAGTAAAGGTAACTCTCTTTAGAGCCTACTGTCAGTCGTTTTATACGTGCAGCCTGTGGACTTCATATACGCAGAGAGCCTATAACGCCCTACGTGTCCAGTATAATAATGGGTTCAGGATGCTGATGGGGCTGCCGCGATACTGCAGCGCGTCAGGTATGTTTGCTGAAGCCAGGATGGATAGCTTCTCCGCCATAGTGCGCAAAAGAATTGCCTCCCTGTTGCGACGTGTGCGCGGCAGCAACAACAGCATCCTGAATACCGTTGCGGTGAGAGAGGAGAGTCACGTGCTAAGGCACTGGGTGGTAACCCAGCAGCCTTAGGTACGAAATTGTAATGGTTATTAGGATTTATTTTATTTATATTATTTTTGTTTTGTTTTTTGTATATTTTTATGTTAAAATTATATCTTTGTTCTTTTAAAAAAAAATTTGTAAACTAACATATTTTATAAGGAAAATTGTTACTAACACTTTATGGATCTTGGTCTGAAATAAAAGAATTATTATATTATTATTATTAAAACTTTCAAGTTAACTTTTTTCTTCAATTTAATCAAGTAGTTTAAAACTTCAATGGAGACTCCTCGTCAAAATCCAAAGATATAATAAAAACACCGTAATATCTTTTTGCAAGATATTACGGTGTTTTTAATAAAAATTTGCAAGCAAATTGAATTGAAGACATGAATAATTGTGAACTTGAAAGTTTTTGGAACCGTCCGTCTCTTATGGACTAACCCCTTTTTAACACCTTACAGCCAAATATGTTTAAAACTATTAGGTTAGGTACTGGTACAGTAAAGAATAATCCAGGTCTGGAGTAGAGGACACGACACAGTGCGTTCGTAGCTTGGCGTTCAAAAGGTGAAAACTGAAAATTAATGTGAATGGAGGAATTTGTAAGGGGATTCTATTAGTTCCATAATCCCCCAGCATTAATGGGCGTACAGGACACGACAAGGCGTAGCTTGGCGTTCAAAAGGTTAAGAGAATAATATGTGAGGGAGGAGGGAAGAAGCAACTATGCACAAAGCAAAGGTACCGCGCCGATTTTCAGTAAAAGGATGGTGAATTCCTGATCGATAGACAGGAACAGTTGCAGCACGGGTCTACCACACAAAAAGAAGATATAGAAGAAATGACACTGGATATTATTTGTTGTTTTTTGCATATATTACATTTATTTCAAAGACAAAGCGTCTACATCATCCATCATAGACAATGGATCTGCAACTTGCATTACATCTTTGTCTAAAAGCCTTTCTTCAACTGGCATCGTCTTGTTGCCTCCCTCCTCTGGTTCTGCCAGAATACCAGTAAGATCATTTAACATTTTCTTACGAACCATATGCCCCTTATCATTGGGATCATCTTTAGTACTATTTAGGTATTTCTGTAAATGCTCTATATGATTTGTAATGTTCATATTTTTGTTATATATTAAATCAAAATTAGGATCGTTTATATCGTCGTCTATATTTGTAGTATAGTTATCTATTTCATTGTTAAGGTCAGATAAATGAGCTGTTTCTGATATATTCGTTTTATCTGCTAAATTGGCATCTTCGAGCATATTTCCTGTTATTTTATCCAAATCGCTCAGTTTTACATCGTTTTTTAATTGAGAAATATTGAACATATTGTCGCTTCTGAATACTGGATAGTATGTACTGTTGACGTTTTCTGTTGTAGTTTTGTCAAAAAGAACGACAAATTCTGGCTTTTTAGTAGCTTTAGTTTTTGTGGTCGTTTTGGTTTTTGTTTTAGTTGTAGCCTTTGTTGTAGTCAATTTAGTAGTTTTCGTTGCTTTCGTTACTTTTGTTATGTTAGCTTTCTCAGCAGCTTTTGTAGTGCCTTCCCAAAAGTCGAGATTATCGTAAGTTGGTATCTCTATATGATCGGGTTTGTCTTTAATTTGAGCTTTAACGTTTTTCAATTCTTCTTCCAAATCTTTTATTCTTTTGATAAAGTTAATAGATGGTGCTTTCGTGTCGTTTGTAAATGAGTCGTTTACGTTGCGTTTTCTTAGCGATGCTACGTTGAATTCTTCGCTTTCTATTGGAAGGCCTTCGTGGGTCTCTTGTTCGAGGTTTTTACGGGATTTCTCTTCTTTATTCATTACATGTGTTGAAACGTCATCAGCTTGGGACGAGTCTGAGTTGTGATTAGTTTTCTTAATCTTGCCCTGTTTACGATGCTTACTTCTTTTTGATGATTTCGTTTTTCTGAAATTGTAATAATAACATTTTATCTTATGTTTGAGCCCAACATCATAGGGGTGACTAAAGCGAATAATTTCTCATGGCTTCGTCACTTGGAGAGAATTGTAGTGGATAGGGTAAAAACATTTTTTTTTTAATACCACGAGGTGCGCTAAAGCTAATGGTAAGCAGTTTCTATAGGTTATGGATACACGTAACCGTAACGCAAGGAAGCATCAAAGACCCTGTTATTTGAATCAACTGACCTAAGTAATTTACCGACAGAAACAGCACAACAGTTTTGAAGCGCTACTTTACTGTCATCTGTTAGGTGATGGTACTTTACCTGACGGATTCTAGAGTGGAGACCACATCTCGGTAAATGTAGTGTAGGACGCCCTCAGGCCAGGTGGAGCGATGATCTGCGCAAGATGGCTGGCAGGAGCCTAAATGCGAGTGGCCGAGGATCGATCAGCGTGGCGAGCATTTGGAGAGGCCTATGTCTAGCAGTGGACTATTACAGGCTGATGATGATGACTTAACTGCTTTAACTGCCTCCGTGGTACAGTGGTTAGAGCGTTGGGCTCTTATACCCGGAGGTCGTGGGTTCGAATCCCGCGGGGAACATCACTTTGTGTGAATGTTTCCAGTTTGAGTACATTGCAGGCCTGAATCACCTGAATGTCTGAAAACAATGATTCCGTGCTTCGGAAGGTACGTTAAGCCGTTGGTCCTGCTCCTGATCTCTCTTCGGTCGTGTCAGACTGCTGTCCCACCGTGTTATATGAGAGTGAGGGAATAGGGAGTGCACCTGTGCTTGCGCACTCACTTGTGCACTATAATATATCCTGCGTAGTTGGCTGATCGTAAAGATTGGCCGCCGTAGCCGAAAACTCGGCTAGGAGGATTATTATTACCTGATCGAAACCTTTTTAACAGAGACCGCAGATTCTTCTCGAGTCGCAGCTTCCTCCTCACCAGGACTTGCCTCATCAGATGCAGCCATCAGCTTCTTCACTAACCGTTGTTCCTTCACCGTATTCTCCACGCTTCCTTTCATTAGTAGTTTCTTCATTTTCTCATGTTCAGCCATCATTTTCTCCATCTCAGAAGGCTTCCTCATCTTATGATGTTTATCTTTCATCTCTCTCTCTCTCTCAAAAGGCTTGGATTTCTTCTGTTTCTTTCTGTGTCTAGGGACTGGATCTTGTGTTTTCTCTTGTCGTTTTTTGAGTACTGTTTTACTGGTTTGTGGGTTTGGTTCGTCTTTAGCGGTGCGGTGTCGAGTGCTCTGTAAGACAATTCAAATATTGACTAAAAAGACGACTGTTTCTTATGTGGAAATTTTGAAAGAGAACAATAGATGGTCAAGGGTGACGGGTTCAATGGTGCATTTGGTAGTGATCCGGTCTTATGCGCCACAGGTCGTGGGTTCGAATTTATTAGGAGAAACAATGATTTGTGACTCCGTCGTTTCTAAAACCTATTGCACAATCGCTCAAGCTATCTAACCTTAAGCGATTGTGATTGAGATTGGAATTTGGGAAAGGACATGGGCCTGGCATTTATCCATGGATAATACTGAGTTCCTATGATCCCTAGATAATGCTGAGTTCCTGTGGGATAACGAAAATAGTAGTGTCTTTATTTGACGTCGCCAGGGAGCAACGGGTCGACGTAATTTTAGTATGGGGGCAGTTTGGGAGCAGGAGAGTGATAAAGGATAGTTCAAAGTCCTGGAAATCCTCACATTCCTGCGGGATAACATCATAATTATTCATGCTAATAATAAAATAAACCGAACCTTCGTAGTCTTAGCAGACTTCTTGGTGTCCAAGAATGTAAATTTTTCAGGGTACAAAGTAATGAACGTCAATCTCGCCTTTTTAGACGATGTCGGCATTTCTTTATTGACATCCTTCTCGACATTTATCGCTATATTTGTATCATGTATATGACTATCTTCTACTATTTCTCTATCAGCTTTGTATTCTTTTGGACCATGTCTCATAGATTCTTTACGGCCTTTAGTTTTCTTAAGACGCTTCTTAGTTTTAACATTAGTCGGTTTACTGATTTCATAGCTATCTGTGCTAATATCTTCATTAAGAACTTTTTTTACTCCTGCCCTTTCAGCCTTGCCTTTTGCTAATGGTTTAAATTGCCACACTTGGTGGTTATCTTCCTTGGGATTATTATAATCTTTCCAAAATGTTTCTAGTTTTATTCTCAAATCACGTCGAGTTTTATTATCTAAGCCGCTGTAGTAATCAAATACGATATTTCTTAGTGCATCTCTAATAACCTTAGTTAAATCTAAATCGTATCTCTTAGACTTCAATTTGTAATGAAGTAGATTATCTAGAAACTTTTTGTATCTAGTCTTAGGCTCTCCTAGATACAAAAAATTAACGGAATCAACTAATAACTTCCCTTTACTGCTAAAATTACCATCTTCCAAAGTTCTTAGAACTTTCTTGAGTCTACTTCGAATCTTTTTAGCCGGCGTATCTCTTATTACGTCTAACTGATTAGCCATGAATCTTCTTACATTCTGATTCTCGAGTAATTCATATATTTTACAGCCTTTATAGTGATATTTTCTTACTTCAGTATCAACTACTGATAGTACTTCTTCAAAATCATCATCATCGTATGACAGAAGTATAGCGATGGCATTTTTAACGAAATCAGTGAATTTATAGTCGTTAGAAGATAGGCTTCTGCGAGAGATCTTGCTTCTGCCTATAACAGACTTGATTCGGTCTAGAAATCCTTTTACTTTTTCTATAATTTGAATGTCTGCTGAATTGTCGTTGTTGTCAAATTCTAGAACTGTTTCTAGTGCTAGGTTTACGCTTCTTGGTCTAGATTGTTGCTTACTAGCTGAAAAGTCATGTAAATCAAAAAGTTAGAACAGTTACAAGGGTACATACCTTAATTCTTATGACTAGTTCTCTGCTGAATCATCTTGTAATTCAAGAAGTTACTAAGCTAAGTACCCCCCCTTCCCCCACATTTCCGGGATTAAAAATACCCTATGTCACCCTAGTGTAGCTTTCTAACAGTGAAATAATTATTCAAATCCAGTAGTTTCGGAGCCTATTCAATACCTACAAACAAACAAACTATCAAGTCTTTCCTCAATAAAATATTAGTATGTATAGATTAGTAAAGATAAAGAATATTTTAAATACTTTACCGCATATAAAAAGTAGTGTTAAAAACACAACAGTCTTCATTTTTGTCGAGAAAAATCGATTTCATGTTATTATTGAATGGAGAAGTTACGATCAATAAAACAATTCTTTATAACGTGTTCTTGTTAATAAAATCGTGAGTAATAATGTTATTTTTATACGACGTGCTTATTTTAAGTTTGTGTCTTGTAGAAGCTGTTGAAAATGGTATGTATTTAGGTATTTGGATATTTATCACACAGCGGTTCGAAATAATGTGAATCCTTCAAGAAAAAAAACTTCAGATCATTCACCATGAGAAAGGTGGTAATCAAACACTTACTTAAATTAATGATGATAACATTTATAATAGATGATAACATTTATAATAATGATGATAACATTTATAATAGATGATAACATTTATAATAGATCGGCCAGTGCCAGATATTTTTCCATGAAATAGAAGTGTGCACTTCTGTGTTTAGGGGAAAGGGCACTGAAGCTAGTGAAATTACTGGGTATATGAGACCTAATAACTGTCGTCTCGGTGTAGCGGGCGCAGGGCGGTGCCGGACAGTAACTGCTTAGTTACTGTTTGCACTGAACTGTCTAAGGACAGACGTGGCGCTTACCATCAGGTGTATGATCTGCTTGTCTACACATTGCAATAAAAAAAAATGATATCCACAATCCACAGCAAACTTCAATGAAACTACACCAGATCACATCTCGAACTCGACTGAAAATGGCGACCCATCCAAGAATGTCCAGACTCAACAGCGGCTTAACTCGACGCATTACGACTGGGGGCTGGGGGTGATGGAACACCACGTTTATGACTACCCAGAGCCGTGGTGGCTTACAGTGGACTCGTTTAGAAACTCCACTCGAGCCCCAATGGGTGAATATTAATTATATTGTTTAAATAAGATTTTTTTTTTTTAAATTGAAGAGATTTACTCGTATAAATGTAACAATTTAACTTCGTGTAATGTAATGTGAATTCGGACCTCGGATCGTTAATGTGACATAATTTAGTGTAGTTTGATTTACAAAAATAGAAATGAAAGATACAGGCATAAATTAGACCTTCGAAAATACCGTAGTACCGTCTCGACTCATTGAAATATTACGTAAGTAGTACTTACATAATATTTCAATGAGAATATAGCATACTATTTTATTCTGAGAATTATCCATCAAAACAAGATAAGGCAAAAAAAAAGCTTTAATTATTAGATCCCAAGGATGATTCCGTACCTACTTCGGAAGGCAAGTTAAGCCGTTGGTCCCGACTATGTTCCAAGTAGGTCTGGTTTCCCTTGTAAGGGTTACGGAGGTTAGATGGCAATCGCTCCATTGTAATAACCAGGCTTGTCAAACCTAGGATCATAGTCGAAGCGGGCCCTGAGCTCCATACTGGATGCAATCGGGAATACGCTGAGATGATGATGAGTATTAGTATCCTTGATATCTAAAAGAGCGCAAACTTCATACATTCAGTTTTTCAGGTACACACTGGATATCGAACTTGACGCTTTCCACGAGAACGGAAGCCACTCATATTACCACGACTAACACTTTCACCAAAATGGACGTGAATGAAAGTAGGAATCTGTCCTCAAATAATGAGATTGATGATTCGGCAATTCAAAACGATACCAATTTAAGTAAGTGAAATATCGATCGTTATTAACATGAAACGTTAAGTTTAATGTCAAAACGTTTATTGACCGGTCAACTTATTGACTGAGGATTCGGTTCTGCCACTCGCCGGCCACTGACACGGCACGCTCGCTTCGCTCGCTCGGCTCGTGCGTTTTGTGGTAACTAGCAGTTCTAACCTAACCTAACCTGACACAAAGGGATGTTCCCCGTGAGATTCGAACCCATTTTTGAAGTTAAAAGTGGCCTTTAACTGACACCCTTAATCAACTAATTATACCGGTCAATAAGGGTTTTGACTGGTTAAGGGTTTTGACTGTAATATATACATACGTATCACTTTATTTAAAAAAATACCCCAACGTACACTCTGTTCCACATAAGAAGTCCTCTAGCCGCTATATTGGTACTACTGTTTTTCAATACTTTCAATCTGTTTTTTGACAGATTTACAAAGCGTAGGCAATGCTGCCAATATAGCGGCTAAAGGACAACTTATGTGGAACAGAGTGTAACTTGTCCACGTGTGTCAGAAACAACGAATGTAAAAAAACATAAGGTAAAAAAACATAGCCAGTTGTCCGGCTTTAGCCTGACATGGTTTGGCTATTTTTGGGTCGTTTTGTTTCCCCAACATTCATTTGTTTTCCAGAATTTGTACACATGTATTTGTGATCTTTATTACATATCAAGAAAAGCCAGTCTTCTTGGTCACGTGTACAATTTGAGTTGGTTGGATTTTACGGCCAAGGGTACAGCGGTTAAAATTTATTTTCCAGTGTACCACCAAGGGAACAGTCATGGGTACACAGGAAAATAAGGGGTTAAACTCACTCCTTATAATGTCAAACATATACAAACAGACCAACACAAAAAGACATGTTCACAACAAATGTTTGTACCGTGTGGAGATCGAACTCTCACTCTCCTGTGTAATTAGGGTTGCCACCTTTTTTTTCTGCATTTAAAGTACATTGGTTATTAAAGGTAAGAAAAAAAAAGTACACAGTATAAAAATAAAGTACAATTTTTTTAGTAGTACAATATTTGAGGTTAAGTTGCGTTCAGAAATGTTTATGTGGCGCTGGCGACATTGATTCAACATTAATAATTAAATTTCGTTTAACGAAAAATACTTACGACTTCAATAGAAATCAAATTTTGAAAAATAAAGTATTTTCGTGTACTTTATTATTCTTATAAAGTATAGAGTACAATTACCTTAAATAACGTACAATACTTTATTATAAAGTACGGGTGGCAACCCTATGTGTAATTGCCAACTTTTCAATCAACACCAAATCGTTTTTAATATATTATTTAGTATATATGCATCTAACACGATTTCTTTCTGCAGATGAAATTATATTAGCATTCCGTGGGAAAGACCAAAAGTCGATAATAGACCAAAACCTAGCACGAATCGAAGCGAGAGCCGCTGAAAACGCTGAAGACCAAAAAGCAAACATTATTAGCCAGTGGTGGCCGGAACTTGGCAAGAAGTTGAAGAATATGATTCCATTTCCTTCGAACTTGACTAGAAATGATGTAACAAAGAGACCTTCTAAGTGGCATACGCCTATTAGAACTTCAAGAATTCCAAAAACTGTTCCTCGGATAAAAAGACCAGGTAACATATGACAGATTGGCTTATTCCTCGTCGTGCCACCAACTTGTTCCACCAGTGGCACGACAAGGAATTGTCATTCCTCGTCGTACCACTGAATGATTATTGAATGATTGTTGCTTTAATTAAGGCTACGACGGCCAATCTTTTTGGTTAACCTAATTGGTTAGATGCCACACAGGCGTTGTGGCTACGCTGTGTCGTCGCAACGCAATTATTTCAACGCAGTGACTGCATGAGCGCTGCCTCAACACAGCTAGTATGCTATTGAATACTGCGCTGCCGCTCCGTCGTTCAACGCAGTGGCGTAGCGTGGGTGTCAGTCAACCGCCCGGGGCGGAAGACAATTCTGCCGCCCTTTTTTTTTGCTCCTCCAGTTGGCAAAGCAGCCCACGAGGCGGAAGACGATTCTGCCGCCCTTTTTTACAATTCTGCCGCCCCTTTTTGTTTTTTTTGGTCCTCCAGTAAATTTTGCCGCCCCCTAAAAAGTGCCGCCCGGGGCGGACCGCTCAACGCAGCTCCCTTTGCCACCTTTTTTTGTTTTTCTTTTTTGTTTCGGAGGAGAATGCGTTTAGGTGCCATAACCGCAGGCTAGCTAAACCTGGGCCGGTCAATCGACACAGAGCGGGCACCGGCTCGTCCTCTCCGGGTGAAAGGGGAACCGGGGGAGTTTAGTGGGTAGTGGGACGCTTGGGTCTCGAGTCCCACACACGGCCGCAGGTCTCGCTAGCCTGCGGTTAAGGTGCATAAACGCATTCTCCTCCGGAAGAAAAAAAAAAAAGGCTAGCTAAACCTGCGGCCGTGTGTGGGACTCGAGACTAACACTACCCACTAAACTCCCCCGGTTCCCCTTCACACCCGATTGGGACGAGCCGGTGCCAGCGATAGCTATTGACCAGCCCATCCCCGGGTAAGCTGCCTTCCCCACCTCTTCTCTCTCCTCTCCTTTGCGTTGCACGTGCGTTGCGTCGCCATCCGTCATTTCAACGCATCGTGTGGCATGTCGTTCAGATTTATATGTAGAACGACTGAACGTCACCGCTCAGTCGACGCAGCGCTTACGCAACGCACAGACAACGCCCGTGTTGCACCACCCTAAGCTAAGCGTCCACAGCCCCCCTAGACAAGCGGCATTTATGACGTTCGTTAAAGCTCAATTTGCGATAGCGAATGTCAAAACCCATACTTTCACCACGTGACTTTTCTATAGCATCTGTCAAATCCATTCAATTTAAAGTTAGCGAATTTCGCCAGCTATGAAGCGATGTCATCTTGTCTAAGCCCCAGGTCCGCATCGCACGCATCGGACGGATCGCATCAAACTTTTTATTTTAGATCTCTATGCATCAAACGGATTAATTTTACAGACTGCGTCCACTGTTCGGCAGTGATCGGATTGCCGACGCGAGTATCAGCAATCCACTGATCGTCCACTGATCGGCATTCCGTATGACGTCATCGGTACGCATCACATGGTACGCATTGCCGATGACGTCATACTGAATGCAGAACAGTGGACGCTGTTGTATGAGTTTTTAGACAAGGCAAACTAAAATCCGTTGCGTGCGATTCGTCCGATGCGTGCGATGCGGACCTCTAGAAGCTTACCTTAGGGATCTAACAGACGAACGACCCATCGTTTGCGACCCTCGACGACTGCGGTGAGCGGCTGTCGTTCGGGGCCGCAACGACCGTCAACGGCAGTCGTCGAGAGTCGTCGGCTGTCGTTGCGGCCCCGAACGACTCTCGACGACTGTCGCTGCTCGTCGAGGGTCGCAAACGATGGGTCGTTCGTCTGTTAGATCCCTTAAGAGCGTTTATCCAACCGGGCCGTCACCGAGAAAGAGATGTCGGCGCCGAAGTAGCGGTACATACATTTACTACAGTCGTTTGTCCACCGCACGCCCGTCACCCGAGCGCCGACATCTTGAAATTGGTCAGAAATAAACTCGGTTCTCGGTGACGGCCCGGTGACGGCGGCGGAGGACAAATGCTCTTAATCGTAAAGATTGTAGATAATAATAAAGTACTCAAGTAGTAGTTGAAACACAAGACCATCTAGGGCCTTAATAAACAACCTTATTTGCAGATCCAAACCCAATTCTACTCAGAAACAACGATAAAATAAACGTATCAATTAACTTATTCGAGAAAATTCGCAACGCAATATTCAACCCGATTTCGAAAAACCAATCGTATGACATTCACAGTCATGACTTCTACATAAACAGTCGGGGTTTGAAGAAGAAGCTTAATATGATGTTAAATAAGACTCTGGATAGAATGCAAGTCAATATTTCAGGGAACACACTCACAAAACATGAAGCTTATGATCTTGCCCATATTATTAAGAAGGGGTTTGAAGAACGTAAGTGTGGTTTTTCATTCAACGAAGTAATATACATAGGTACACGTAACTAGCGGCCGCCCGCGGTTTTACCCGCGTGGTTCCCGTTCCCTTGGGAATTGATTAAAATCCTTTCTTAGCGGATGCCTACGTCATAACATCTACCTGCATGCCAAATTTCAACCCGATCCGTCCAGTGGTTTGGGCTGTGCGTTGAGCTATCTATGTCAGTCAGTCAGTCAGTCACCTTTGAGTTTTAAATCACTACTTATTATAAAACAAAGTCGCTTTCTCTGTCCCTGCACATGTATGCCTATGCTTAAATCTTTAAAACTACGTAACGGATTTTGATGCGGTTTTTTTTATTAGATAGACTGATTCAAGAGGAAGGTTTATATGTATAAAACATGCATAATATAGTATAGAAACACTGATAGTTTTAGAGGTTTTTAATTTAAGGTCGTAAATAATCACATTTTTTGCGCTTACATTGCAAACGCTGGCTGAACCCTACGAGAAAGATCAAAATAATGTACTACACTATTGTACACCATAAAAAGTTTTACAAAAAAGTCCGCGATGGTATATGTCTATCTCTTAGGGATAACCCACAATAACCATTTTCCTTTACTTATTACAATAAAATAATGGTTTATTTACGAAAAAGTGATTTTAAGCAATACAGTATTAATCCTTATCCAATAAAGTACCATAAATAAATTGTGCATGTAATATCGATCAATATGGGCCCTAAGGCCCTTACATCATGTAATTTAAATGAATAGTTTCGAAGATATTACAGATTTAAAATGCAGGGACATAGCGGTTGCGGCGGTACCGGCCGGGGAGCGGATGGATGATTCTTTCACGTAAAAACTACTGAATTGATTTTAATGAAACTTTACAATAATATAGCTTATACATAAGGATAACACATAGGCTACAATTTACAAGATATTCCCGCGGGATAACGTCCTATAGTTCACGCGGGCGAAGCCGCGGGCGGAAGGCTAGTATAGGTATAAATGTCATTTTTGGAATCGGCGGGCGGCCTAGCCAACGTACTAACGTAACCAATACCAAAAGTTACATTTCTAGTACCTTGTATGTACATAATCATTAGATACGAGAGTAATTGGTTATTATTAAAAGAAAAATTGTGCCCTTTTAAAGTATATTAAAAAGTATAACACAAACGAAGACGAAAAAGAAAGAAATACATAAATAACGAAGCAGATAGAAACACTAAACAACTAATTATGTTATAAAATTAACAAACAAATTATACTTCTTACTAATAAACATTCTGACACAGAACAAACACTTCACCAGTTTCACCACATAAACATATTTGGTCCTGGGAACAATGATATTATAATAAAAAAGAGGTAGATAGGTTATGTCAGTACTGAAGCGAAGTCAAAAATTGTCCACGGCGTACATATAGACCGACAAACTTATCTGTTCCGGGTGGCGGCGTCGCTACTGTCTTTTTAGTACTGTCATTAAATATCGTTTTTGCATTGCAAAAACTGACATTTCACGTAGTTCCAATTTTGGCCACCGGAACAGTAATTTAAGTTAAGTGTGTTTTTGTTACCTATCAAACTGTCAATGCTTTCGTGAGACAGCTAGGGTATGCTAATTAGCTTGCCACATTTTATCTACCTATTTTTTATTATAATATCATTCCCTGGGAAACTACGAAACCAAAATTAATTTCTTAAATGTATTTCAGCCCCAAACGACACAAACATAATTCCGGGTTTCTTCGTAGCATTAGATATGCCCGAAGAGACATTCACCAAGTCCATTCGTCAAGGAGCTGAGGACCCTCAACAGATCCCAACAGAGTCCACATCCCCTACAGTTTCTGGAGGAACAGAGAACCCTTCACCTGAAGATGCGACCACAGACCAAATACCAGAGAATGACAGTCCCGGTCCTTTAAACCCTGGAGAACCACAAGACCCACTCAATGAAATTGACAATCCAAGCACTTTAGACCCTGGAGAACCTCAATACGCAGACTCAGACCCTCCCTTCTCTTCAGAACCAGAAACAGAACCGCCCACACCAGAAATGGAGACGTATACGCTCCCAGTTAACCCTGATATGCTACCAACTCCCCCACTGCCAGGAGAACCATTACCAGACTTCTCAGATGGGTCGCCTCCCCCTATCTGGCAGATTGACCAGCACCCCCCTCCAGGGCCTGATTCCCCTGACGCTCCCCCTTATTCCTGGTATGTGAAGCCTACTCCGTTCCCGAGGGATCCTGAGGGCAATGAGAAGGAGTACGCTGGGCTGCCGCACTGGCCTGACCCTTTTGGGCCGAAGTGGAACCCACCTATGCCTACAGGTAAATTATTTTTTCATTTTAATTTACATTACATTATTATACAGCGTGGAATTTTAGTCGTTGTTTTCCCGCAGTAAAATGATTCTATCTTAGTAGTAAAATAAATTATTAAAGTTATTTTTTTAGTCAAATCAAAAGTCTTACGATTATGATAGACGAAACTCGAACCAATAGTACTAGCTGCGTAACGGACGGTCATTGCCCTTTGCGTTTATCAAAAAAATGATTATTTACTCACTTTTAATTTCCATTTTCCCATAACAATTTAAGAAAAAAATTAAAAAAAAAATTAAAAAAAAAAATTACTTGCATACCTAAATCGATAGTACTACTGAAGGTGAAGCGTTCTGCTGCGGGAAAACAAAGAATAAAAAAACACGCAGTATAGAATAAGTTCATTGTCCAGGTATCAGACGGTGATCGACCCCAAGAAGATTTATTTCTGGTAAAATTATGTACCTATACTGAGGCCTGTTGTTGTCTTCCGAGAGAAAACGACAAGAAAGTCGATACTCGATAGTTACTATTTTCAATCGGCAAAGTTTTGCAAATATCTATATTTTGTCAATCACTTAATAACCTAGTCATATAGTTTTCTGTACATAGATAAGTCATCATCATCATTTCAGCCAAAAGACATCCACTGCTGGACTAGGCCTCTCCTAAGGATCTCCAAACCGATCAGTCCTGCGCCACCCGCATCCAGTGGATTCCGGCGACCTTTATAAGATTATCGGTCCACCTTGTGGGAGGCCTGGCACGACTGCGTTTCCCAGTACGTGGCCACCACTCGAGGACCTTTCCGCCTCAACGGCCGTCAGTCCTTATTGCAATGTGCACTGCCCACTTCTTCGTTCATAGTGTTAAATATAAAATACATTTCTCTTAAAATTGATAATTGCAATTCAATATGCTTTTACAATATTCGTCATTACCTATACCTACATTGCAAGCGCGGCAAAATCTATCTGTCAATCTCCTCGACTAGTGCGGGGCACCGTACGCGGTGACCATAGTGTGTGTTAATCGAGTGAACCAATTATTCGGTTAACAATAGACAAGTGAATTTTTTTTTTATAAGTTTGGACTAAGCCAGCACTTGACCACAAAGTTGTCTGATGTTAAACAACTATGCGGTCTACGATGGAGCGCGCTTGCTTAGGAAAAGCCCGTTAATTCTGGCCTTGAAGAGCCCCAAGTTGTATTATGTAGGAAAGACAGATCCCGGCAGAGAATTCCACTCCCGCGCAGTCCGTATCAAGAAAGATGAAGCAAATCGCTTAGTTCGCACGCGCGGTATCCCCACTGTATACGGATGGAGTCCCTGACCGAGTCTAGTAGTTCGATGATGGAACGGATTTGGTGGAACCAAATCGTGCAGCTGAGCAGCACACTCACCAAAAAGGATTCTATAAAATACAGAGAGGCAAGCAATCCTCCTACGATGATCGAGGCTCTGTAAGCTCTCGACCAGAGTATCGTCACCGATAAGCCTCTTCGCACCCCGTTCAATAGAACAAATATATTTAGAGTATAGATTCCCATTCGAAGATCTTCACACACACCCAGTGGATTCCCGCGATCTCAATGAGTATTTTTTTCCGTTGGCCCCAGGGCTATACGTTGCTAAACTGAAGGCGGAGATGGCCGGTCGCCGGATGGGGTACTTCTCCGTGTTCCTCATCAACAGCTGCGCCATCTTCAGCTCCAGGCCTGACGGCGTGGCCAGGCTGATCGCTATAGCGCTGTACAAGGAGTTCGAGAACCTGTGAGTAGATACAAAGTATTTTGTAGTGGTAGAGCCATGCTGTTTTACAGTACGAATGGGCCGGCTCGTCCGGGGAAGTACCCTCTCACATAACACCAGCGTGAAATAATAGTGACTACTATTGTGTTTCGTCTGGTTTGTAAGAGTGCCGGAGGCCCACACCCGCCGAACCCCCATAGGCCGGCAACGCATCAGCGATCCCTCTGTTGTTGCAGATGTCCACGGGCGGCGGTGATTGCTTACCATCAGGCGACCCGCTGGCCCGTTTGCCGCCTCTGACTTAAAAAAGGCGCCGTGTGATTAACGTCTAAAGATATTTTATTTACTTGCAGATACAATCAAAACGTCCTAGCCAAGTTTGGTGACTTGACGAAAATGGCAATTCAGAACGTCACACTCTTCATGCGAGAAATACCGCCTGCTGTGGCGAAAAGTAAGTTTTGTATATCTATAGATATACCTCCGTGATGCAGTGGCTAGTAAAAAAAACCACAGGTTTCTGCCATCAACTCAGGTTGTGTCGGCGAAAGTAATGTGGGAACCTGGGGGCTTAGACAAGATGCCATCGCTTCATAGCTGGCGAATTTCGCTAAGTCCAATTTGTATGGATCTGATAGGTGCCTAAGAAAAGTCACGTGTTGAAAGTATGGGATTTGACATTCGCTATCGCAAATTGAGCTATAACGAACGTCATAAATGCCGCTTGTCTAAGTACACTTGAAATCATATCGTCGAATCGTTCGGGATTCGAACCCGCGACCCCTGGCGCATAGGGCAGGGGCACTACCAAATGCGCCATCGGGACTGACAAAGGATTAGACAGGATACGGTAGCTATTGCGTCCTAAATTCTTAATGAGGCAGAACTCTTGTAAGCTGATACAAATTGTACATTTTTCGTTGCAATGTGTAACAAGACGAGCAGATCGTACACCTGATGGTAAGCGCCACGTCTGCCCTTAGACAGTTCAGTGCCAAACAGTAACTAAGCAGTTACTGTCCGGCACCGCCCTGCGCCCGCTACACTGAGACGACAGTTATTAGGTCTCATATTATACCCAGTAATTCTACTTTGTTCCAGGCCAGGCTCTAGTGTTTCTACATGACCTAGGCTCTCGTCGCGAGTACCTATCCAGAGACCTGAACTCTTTAATTGAGTACATCGACACTTTGTTCAACGATGAAGAAGGAGACTATCTGTTCAGATCCCTGGAGATGCTCCATAAGTAAGATATTGTCCGACAAACATCTATTCCGGTGGCGATGTCGTCGTTTTAGTATTGCCAATTAAATATCTTTTTTGCACTTTTTACAAACATTTGTGTGCATGAACATGTCTGTTTGTATAATATGTATGTATTTACAACAAAAAAAAAGTATATAAGTAATGTTTATCTGTTGTCTGGCACTCATAGCACAAGCTAATGCTTAGTTTGGGGCTAGATGGCGCTGTGTGAATAATGTCCAGAGATATTTATTACTAGCATAGCTGGGCATCGTTAACCAAATCATTAACTTCGTTAATCGCTAATCCGTTACTAAAAAAGTTAACTTCGTTAAACGTTAAAGCGCTACTTTTGGGACGATTTAACGCAAGTTAACGTTAATCGTTAATCCGTTAAAAACATGGTAAATAATCTCTATGTGAGGTGAATAATGCTTTTTTATATCGTTGCGTTAGATACAACTATAAGTGGTTATTCCAACTAGACACACGAGATTTACACACGGGACTACTTCCTCATCTCGACACGAAAAGATTTTCTTTGTTACAGGTTACAGTGATAAAATTCATAAATAATTCCCAACCAGTCACAGCACACTGTGACCGCTCTTAAATCCAGTTGAGGATGATGCTATTACCACTTCTTTATTTCATTCCAAGTCCACGAGAGTCCACGGGTGGACGTTGAGATTTTACTCTTTTCCACTGTTTTTATTCCCAACATCTCGTGATGGTGGAAGTTGCGACTAAGGTTTTTATTCGGCCAATAATAATAAATAATAAATAAATATCTCTGGCACACAGCGTCATCTAGCCCCAAACTAAGCATTAGCTTGTGCTATGGGTGCCAGACCACGGATAAACATTAAATAAATAAGTACTTTTCTTTGTAAATACATTTTTTATACCACATCAGTTGGCAGACAGACACGCAGCCCACCTGATGGTAAGCGGCCATTGCGGCATATTCCATTGAGGGACACTTCACCAGAAACCGTCGCTCAATGTGCTGCCAAACTGAAGTCTCATCTGGTCTCCGAGCCTTTGATTTCAAGCGTACTGGCTTCCACATTAATACTACCGGAGCACAGCCAGAGCTGTTATGGTGGTCGATTTCACCTGTGGGGTGATAGCTAGCCAGTCGGACTGTGAAAAAGCCCTACCACCAACCAGACCCAAGGCGGGAATCGAACCCACGACCTCCGGGTTTTTATACCCGAGCGGCTTAGCCAGTGTTCCACGAAGGCGGTTATAACGCACATATTTTACCTATGTAGAAACACCCAGACCGATATAAACAGATATGTTCGTTCATGCACACAAATGTTTATACCGTGCGGGGATCGAACCCGCGACCTCTGGTGTAATAACCGACTTCTCGACCATTACACCAATTAGCTCGTCACAATGAATTTCTTTCTTGAAGGCCGGCGACGTACTTGTGACTCTTTCGGTGTTGCAGGTATCTATGGTCGGCGGTGATTGCTTACCATTAGGTGACCGGCTTGCGCGTTGCCTACGCACATAGGTAGATTTGACCGATTTAGGCGGCCAAAAGTCGAAATATTAAAAATCACCACACAAATAAACAATTGACACCATTATGTACCTAACATTCTAGGGCACCTACCCTGATAATTTTAAACTTTTAGCTAACGACTGTGCAAATCTACAGGCAATCGAAATCAGGTCGTCGCATGCAGCGTACGTATCGGTTCTCGTTGCCTTCAGTTTACGTGGTGTTATAAATTGCAACAAAAAAAATTCGGCGTACTTTTGTGTAGCGAATGCAATGGATTCCTATAGTTCAGGTAAGAATCTATTGATTAATTAAAAAAATATGAAAAATTTAGCCAGTTTACTGTATCTAACAAGCATTTCAACGTAACACCTTTTTTCTTAGCAATTTTTTGTAAATTTTATTTTTCAAAGGGCTTTTTGAAATACTTCCCCGGTCTTCCCCGGTATTCTTTATATCACAATAATCTTGGCATATATTCAAAATTATAATAACAATAACAGTTTCTGCCTAATAGCGCCTATTGCTAAATAAGAGTAAATCGAAGTTGTCAAGGTAAAAACTCTAAAAACCATTTATTTAATTATATTTCTTATTAGTAATTCCTTTTCTTTTTGTTACAGAGTCTGCCAATGCCTCTGGTGTTACAGTAGTGACTCGCAAATATTTATTTCAGAAGATGATGAGACAGAATTTACCAAATATAAATGTCAAATGTAATTATTTAGAAAATTATCATATTGAGTACTAATAATTAGGTATTTGTCAGTTTTAGTTATTTTTTTTGTGAAATGACCATATTATGTTATATGTAATTATTATTGTAGTAAAATCATTGTGTTAATTTTTTAAGTTACATTTTTTTTAAGTTTTTCTCTTTTTTTTTCTTTTTTGTTTTTTTGAAAATAATAATTATTTTCAATAAAATCCGACGTATTTTTATTATAAACTCCAATTTAAAAAACATTAGACGCTAAAATAATTTTGGCCGCCTAAATCGGTCAAATCTACCTATGTGCTACGTCTAAAAAATATCCGCAACATTTTAGTTTTATTTATTACATTTTTTCAACAGTGTCCGATATTTCCGTAACTTTAATCCTTTAACAGTTGCCGAGATCATGACTTCTATAGAGGGAATCTACGTAACCGTACTTTATCATACTGTGTTCTTATTCAATTCAAACGTGTGTCCAGTCGACAAAAACAAGAAAATATTTTCGTGTCGAGATGACAAAGTAGTAATAAATTATACAAAATTATAATTTATTGATACAAAAAAAAAAAGGGTATTTTAGAGAGTTTAATGGCACGGTGCGGTAAATAGTAGGTAACGGATTAACGGACTTGGAAACATTTAACGAAAGTTAACGAGTACGTTAACATTTTTTTAAGTTAACTTAAAAGTTAATCCGTTACTGGAAATGTTAACTTCGTTAATTAACGATTAACGGATTAACGAGTTAATGCCCAGCTATGATTACTAGCCTTTCACCCGCGCGTAATCTCTTTTTTCAAATATCCCCCCCTTCCCCCCACATTTCGGGGATCAAAGGTACCCTATGTTCACCGGGGATGGTGTAGCTTTCCAACAGTAAAAGAATTATTCAAATCGGTTCAGGTAGTTCTGTTTCAAAATTGTTATTCTCGCGGGAATGAGACGTTTCCGGTAGGAATTTTATAGCTTGTCCTAATCCGGGTTATAAACTATACGTGTGTTAAATTTCATCTAAATCCGTGCAGCCGTTTAGGCGTGATTGAGGAACAAACAAACATCCAAACATCCAGACTTTCGCATTTATAATATTAGTAGGATTATTTGTATATACAGGGTGTCCCAGAACTCAACGTCAAGCCGAAACGGGGTGACAGGACTGATTGTAACCATCATGAGAAAAATAAGAAAAAAAATCTATCCCATGCAGTTAGGAAATTATGAGCATTTAAGAAAAACCTAGAAATTTGGTCAAAATGTAACCATTTTTCGGTTATTGTGGTAAATTTTTATTATTTTTGTTCATTTAAACTTTTGAACCGTAACCCTAAATAACATTTGTAGAACCACAGTCAAAAATAATGCCACAACTGCCCCAAGTTTTCTAGAATTAAGACTATTTGTTAAACTATGAATTTAAAATTTTCAAAATTTGTCGACTTTGAAAGGCTCTCCTTTAAAAAAAATGTACTAAAGTGCCTTGGCAAGTGACATCAAAAGTTCGCGCATTTAACCAGGATTGCAAAAAGGTACAATACTCGCTAGTTTTATACTAAAAAAACTCTAGAAAAAAAATAAAAACGTCGAGTAACCCGATTTTTGCTAACCCATTTTACTCAGTTCAAATGTTTTTATTCGCACAAGCTCTTGGTAGTTTCTTAATTTTACGGCAAAATGATGAGAGAGATGGATAGTGGACATGTTTGCCATGAGCGAACGAGACAGATAGTAACGCCACTTTTACCAAAGTCAACAAAAGTAAGTAAAATTAATAAAATAATGAAAAATCTTGACCTAGTTTAGTTTAGGTTTATTGGAATAAACGTCAGATAGGGAAATAACATTTTTTATTACAATAAATGTTCAAATTGTTTACCATCAGCCTCAATACACGCCCTACATCTTATTAAAAAAGATCTAGTTATTAGTCGGGTCGGGCATATCCTCGAGAGTTGATGTCCTCAGCGGCTTGAGTAATTCGATCATGCAGCTCGGCTACGCTGTCAATAGGCTTTGAATAAACTTTTTCTTTGGGAACGCCCCAATAAAAAAAAATCGACGGGTTGCACTCCGGGAGTGCCGGCAGAAGTGAAAACTTGAATATTTCGGTATTCGCCATGCTAGCGTCCACTAGGCGCAAATTGGTGTTTTATTTCAAGCGCCATCAATATTCAAGTTTTCACTTCTGCCGGCACTCCCGGAGTGCAACTGGTCGTTTGGTTTTATTGGGGCGTTTTCAAAGAAAAAGTTTATTCAAAGCCTATTGACAGCGTAGCCGAGCTGCATGAACGAATTTCTCAAGCCACTGAGGACATCAACTCTCGAGGATATGCCCGACCCGACTAATAACTAGATCTTTTTTAATAAGATGTAGGGCGTTTATTGAGGCTGATGGTAAACAATTTGAACATTTATTGTAATAAAAAATGTTATTTCCCTATCTGACGTTTATTCCGATTAACCTAAACTAAACTAGGTCAAGATTTTTCATTATTTTATTAATTTTACTTACTTTTGTTGACTTTGGTAAAAGTGGCGTTACTATCTGTCTCGTTCGCTCATGGCAAACATGTCCACTATCCATCTCTCTCATCATTTTGCCGTAAAATTAAAAAACTACCAAGAGCTTGTGCGAATAAAACATTTGAACTGAGTAAAATGGGTTAGCAAAAATCGGGTTACTCGACGTTTTTATTTTTTTTCTAGAGTTTTTTTAGTATAAAACTAGCGAGTATTGTACCTTTTTGCAATCCTGATTAAATGCGCGAACTTTTGATGTCACTTGCCAAGGCACTTTAGTACATTTTTTTAAAGGAGAGCCTTTCAAAGTCGACAAATTTTGAAAATTTTAAATTCATAGTTTAACAAATAGTCTTAATTCTAGAAAACTTGGGGCAGTTGTGGCATTATTTTTGACTGTGGTTCTAGAAATGTTATTTAGGGTTACGGTTCCAAAGTTTTAAATGAACAAAAATAATAAAAATTAACCACAATAACCGAAAAATGGTTACATTTTGACCAAATTTCTAGGTTTTTCTTAAATGCTCATAATTTCCTAACTGCATGGGATAGATTTTTTTTCTTATTTTTCTCATGATGGTTACAATCAGTCCTGTCACCCCGTTTCGGCTTGACGTTGAGTTCTGGGACACCCTGTATTTATTTATTTGCATATTTTGAGGCAAAATGTCTCTCTCTGTTTGAATGTCCAAAGATGTTTATTGACATTTATATTTCACAGCTATCCAAACGTTACGGAGAATATCTTCATGGTTGTAAGGAACGTTCTAGATGCTGTTTTCATGCCTTACAATAGAATGCCACAGGCGACACAACAAGTAAGTTGCTTTTATTCATGTCGATCCAATATTCGAATTGGTCTGGTTCCCCTGTCTTGGGTTACGGAGGTCAGACGGTAGTCGCTGCAATGTAATTACTGGTAACAGGACTTTCTAAATCTGTCTCAGTAATTAATTTAATTTAATTACAGATTTTCACACAATCGATCGAACAATTAGTACTCAACGCTATACCAAATACTACTTCAATTGGCCTCGGAAGAAGATCATATTATATTAATGATAACAAAAATAATGAAAACTTTAATGACATTAACGATAAAGAACTTAGAAAAAAATTCTCCAATAAAACAAGATTTTCTGTAGTAGAAAGAGAGAAAGATTATAATGACAAAAAAGACGTGTATAAAACGACAGAATTTAACCATAAGTTTACTGTATTGCATACATTTGCTAATCACTATGAGAATCCTGAGCTTGATGTTAAGAAAACTAGTCGAAACGTCACTCGTATGATAATTGGAATGAAAAGGACTCGAAGAACTACTCAAGGAAGGGGTAAGATTAGAACTTAACTCATCATCATCATCATTTCAGCCGAAAGACATAGGCCTCCCCCAAGGATCTCCAAACCGATCGGTCCTGCGCCATGCGCAACCAGTGAATTCCGGCGATCTTTATAAAATCGCTCCAAAAACTAAGTTATTAAACCACTAAACCAACGACGCGTTAAAAATCATCATCATCATCAGCCTATACAGGGTGGAATTTTGTAATGCCACCTGAAGGGGAAGTACTCTTAATACTGTAGATAGAAAATTTTACTCAAAGAAAACATTCCTTTGTTTTTGAAAAGAAAGATAACTGCATTCAAAGATTTTTAAAAATTCGCTTGCCGCTCCCGGTAATCGAACCGACTAAAATCTGTAAAAGTTGTACCTTGTACTTTTATTGCATCGATCGTTAGGGACAATAAATAAGGATAAAATCTCTCCAACAAAGTTCATAAATTAAATGAAAGGAAAACAATGAAAAAAGTGCTTTAACTTGACCCATTGAATCAATAATTTAGGATTTCATTGTTTTCCTTTCATTTAATTTATGAAGTTTGTTAGAGAGATTTCATCCTTATTATTGACCCTAACGATCGATGCAATAAAAGTACAGGGTGCAACTTTTACAGATTTTAGTCGGTTCGATTACCGGGTGCAGCAAGCGAATTTTTAAAAAAGTAAAATTTTCTATCTACAGTATTAAGAGTACTTCCCTTTCAGGTGGCATTACAAAATTCCACCCTGTATACATTCCCACTGCTGGTACACAGGCCTTATCTCAGCTATGAGATAGTGCGGACTGCGGGCCATACTCCACCACGCTGGCCTAGTGCGGGTTGGTGGAGGGGTGCATAAGGCAAGTGACCAACCTTAATGTCAGATGGTATCAAGCCGCCAAATGGCCTCTGACTAAGCTTGACGACTAATATATAGTAAACTAGCCTTCCGCCCGCGGTTTCACCCGCGCGTAATTTCTTATTTCATATATCCCCCCTTCCCCCCACATTTCCAGGATCAAAATTACCCTATGTTCACCGGGGATAGTGTAGATTTCCAACAGTGAAAGAATTATTCAAATCGGTTCAGTAGTTTCAAAATTGTTATTCCCGTGGGAATGGGACGTTTCCCGTAGGAATTTTATAGCCTATGTCCTATTCCGGGTTATAAACTATACGTGTGCCAAATTTCATCTAAATCCGATCAGCCGTTTAGGCGTGATTGAGTAACAAACATCCAAACATCTAAACATCCAAACATCCAAACCTCCAAACATCCAGACTTTCACATTTATAATATTAGTAGGATTAGTAGGATATCAGCGTTAAAAATGATTTCAGTGAAATACATGAAGCCTCCAAACCGCCTGAAGATGCTCAAACCGCAAAAGAAGCTTTTAATCCCGAAGGCAAACTTGACGATACTGCCCGAGATCTGCTCCTCAGAAGAAGAGTTAAAGAAACAGAGACAGGAAGAGGAAGAGTGGCTGAGGATGTTCACCAGGAAACAAAAGACCAGGATGAACTACAAAAGGTATTGACGAGCCGTTTGGTGTAATGTTCGAGAAGTTGGCTATTACACCAGAGGTCGCGGGATCGATCCCGCACGGTACAAACATTTGTGTGCATGAACATGTATGTTTGTATTGGTCTGGCTGTTCTCTGTATAATGTGTATCTATTTACAAAAAAAAGGTATACGTAATGTTTATCAGTTGTCTGGCACCCATAGCACAAGCTAATGCTTAGTTTGGGGCTAGATGGCGCTGTGTGAATAATGTCCAGTGATATTTTTTTTATTTATTAATTACTAGCCTTCCGCCCGCGGCTTCGCCCGCGTGAACTATAGGACGTTATCCCGCGGGAATATCTTGTAAATTGTAGCCTATGTGTTATCCTTATGTATAGGCTTTATTATTGTAAAGTTTCATTAAAATCAATTCAGTAATTTTTACGTGAAAGAATAACAAAAGTTCATCCATCCGCTCCCCGGCCGGTAACCGCCGCAACCGCTATGTCCCTGCATTTTAAATTTGTAATATCTTCGAAACTATTCATTTAAATTACATGATGTAAAGGGCCATATTGATCTATATTACATGCACAATTTATTTATGGTACTTTATTGGATAAGGATTAATACTGTATTGCTTAAAATCACTTTTTCGTAAATAAGCCATTATTTTATCGTAATAAGTAAAGTAAAATGGTTATTGTGGGTTTTCCCTAAGAGATAGACATATACCATCGCGGACTTTTTTGTAAAACTTTTAAAGGTGTATAATAGTGTAGTACATTATTTTGATCTATCTCGTAGGGTTCAGCCAGCGTTTGCAATGTAAGCGCAAAAAAATGCGATTATTTACGACCTTAAATTAAAAACCTCTAAAATTATCAGTGTTTCTCTACTATATTATGCATGTATTATACATATAAACCTTCCTCTTGAATCAGTCTATCTAATGAAAAAAACCGCATCAAAATCCGTTGCGTAGTTTTAAAGATTTAAGCGTACAAAGGGACATAGGGACAGAAAAAGCGACTTTGTTTTATACTATGTAGTGATGCTAGAAGATTTTCTGATTCTCTTATTATCTTTTACTGAAATGAAAAATTAAAAGAAAAACCCAAACGTTTTACGATTCTAAAGTGTCGTTTTGTTTTTGATACAGGTTTTCCAAATTGAAAGCTGAAGGGAGAAAATATCAAGGAAGGTACAAAAACTATTACCTAAATAATAATAAGTATAATCGCAAAGACGAGGTGAAGTCTAAGACTGTAAAGAAAACATATATTAAACCTACAAGAATTATAAAACAGTCAAACACATATAAAGGCTTTACAAAAAGAAGTGATTTGATACAACCAATACAAGAAACATTAAAGCCACACAAAAGAATATATTCAAAAGAAAAATATGGCCTACCATTTGGTGATAAACGCAGCAATAATTTTAATAGATACATTACAAAAACAACCATTTATCCCACAAATAAATTTGTAAGTAAAAGCCATTATTATTATAGCGACTATAATGACAATAAAGTTCCTGTCAACTCAAATATCAATAGTAAGAAACAGCTATACAAAACAAAGATGAAAATATTCGGTCATCTCGATGAACAAACTACACAAAGAGCACGTAAAACTACAGTTACTTCGTCCAAAAGTACGCATAAAAGTAAAAAAGCTAACAGTATTTACAGAAAAGTTAAAACAGACCATACAGATAGTGCAGATAAAACAGATAAAGATAAAACAAAAGAAAATTTAGACAGTGAAAGTGATTCTGAAAGCACAAATGAAATGGCAATTGATACTGATGCTAATGAGGTTCGTGTAACCCAATTAAATGCTTATACTAATTTTAAAGCCAAACAGAGAAGAGTTACTATTAATTTTCAACCAGTTGAACTTCAAATTAAGGATGATAGGAAACTTAAATCAAAAAGTAAACATGAAAGAGTCAAAACGTACACAATTTTCAAAACACATCACTCAGTACACAATCCACACAAGTTTAAAGAACAGACAAACGAATTGTTGAAAAAGATTAACAATTCCTTAAAAGAAATTGAATTTTACAATACAAAACTTCAAGAAGGTCTTGCGCATATGAGAACTAATGAAAAAAATGGTAACGATTCTAAATCAATACAGTTTGTAAGTATAGATGAAGAAAATCACAAAGTGATTACAAATACTTTTAAAGAGCGAGGCAATGAAATTGATTTTAGTAAATTAAAACCAAAATGGGAAGATGTTATAATTAAACAAAGGTTTCCACAAAAAGAAAGAAAGGAGCTACAACCATCAATAAAAGTTTACAATGTTATAGATAGCAAAGAAAAACGTGCACCTCAAGGTAAAATTATTTATAAAACAAACCAAAAACTACTTATAAATAAAAGTAGTGATTTAAATAAATATACAAACAAAATCGCTAGTGAAAATAAACGTACAAGTACGAAAAATATCAACAAACACACAAAAGAAGTTAAAGCAGATTTTGATAGACTTAAGTACGACAAATACCATCGCGAATCAACAGATAAACCCAAACAAACATATAAAACTGAAACAATAAGATCTGATGTGGCTGAAATATTTGGTCATTTAGATGAATACAACCAAACGATAAAACCTCACGCAAAAGAAGGGTTTAAACAACTTACAACCAGATTACTAAGGATGAACAAAGTTAGTAATATCAGAAGAGAAACTATTAAGAGAATCTGGGGTCCTAAAAATATAACTAAAGACAAGACATTTAAGCAGCCGAAAACATATTTCGGTCATTTATATGAAGAATCAACAAAATATAACAAAACTACATTTAAAGACCATACATCAAAATATACACCAAAATTAAAAACATTAAAGAAACACGGCGAAACCACAAGAAAACCATTTGGTGTATTTGGCAGTCTTGGCAAGAAATCAATGAAAAATGTTGCCCATGTTACATCAGTAACAAGAAACAGAGAAATATTTGGAAACCTAGACAAAAAATTCAAGCTAAATTCAGACGGAAGCATTTTTGAGATTGAAGAGACATCCAGTTTAACAAGACCCTTTAAAGGTGTCACTAAAAATATGGATCAGTACTTTAATATATTGCCGAACTTTAAAAATTTACAAGAATGGAACGACAAGAGAAGATTATTTCACATTAACAATACAAATCAACAAATTCTTTATGAAAACAATCTTACCGCCAGAACTGGTTTTGAAATGAACAAAAGATTCAAAATTGAACGAAACGAAAGTTTAACAGCAAATACATCTATCAATAATACAACGGATAATAAAACTAAAAGAAATAGAATAAGATACCTATCAAGCTATAGTGATGAAGAAAATGCTCTTAAATTCAATCTTAACGATGCTATGAGGCATCATGACGTCAAAATTGACAATGTTAGACGACATAACATTAATACAAACAGACATTTAATAGTAGATAAACTTGGAAGTTCAAGTAATGAGGAAGCTGTACTAAAATCTAAGATTTACAAACATTTCCAGTTTGGTAACTTCTCTGATAGTTTTCGCAGATCAAATGATGATAAACCGAAGTTAAAATTCGTTAAATTCAAACCTGTTAATGTTTTATCGAGCTATAGTGATGAAGAAAGTATCATTAGAGAAAGATTATCTGTAAAATAGTCGTGTTTTTTAAAGTGTAAAATGAACTAAACCACTTAAAACAAACAAATACATAGTTATAGTTTTCGACGTATTTTGATGCATTAATTTCTACTTCGGTATACCATTATGTCGGGTAAATTATAGGTAAAAATAATGGACGGCCCCCAAGCTGTGTTTAAAAAATACCACAAAAGTTTGCCCAACCCGGGAGGAAATGAACTCAGGAACTCGTGGTTCGTTACTTAAGGCACTATTCCACTAAGCCGTAGAGCTAAATAACTAAACCCAAATGTAATATCTCGCCATAATATAAAATAAATAAGATTATTTTAATAAAGTATTATGATATTTGTTTTGATTTATTTACTTTATTTAGACCCCCACTGTATCTTGTATCTGTATACTGTGGGGGTGGTAGCTACCACCCCCACAGTTAAAAAAACCTACTGCCATAATAACTGCTCTAGCTGTGTTCCGGCAATTCTAATGTGGGAGCCAGTACAAGCCTTTAATGCCAATAAAGTTACAATAAATTAAACAGTTACAAATTATTATTTCTTATTCCTAACTTAATATAGTGATGATTAAATAATTTTCTTCTTCACATATTGCTACTTGGCGTGTCATTCGACTTCTTCACATATTGCATAGTTTTTTCTATCTCTGGCCAGTCTCTGCCAAAGTGGTCCTGCAGTCTTTCGTACGTCATCTGCCCCCTTTATTCCCCGTTGCCTATGTTTTTAGCTGCCTGCCTCTTTTTCTTTTGGCGTTGTATATCGGTGTCCATACACTTGTACTTAAAGGCTCCAAAATCAAAGAGGTCTACAGCGTGGCGGACCTTGAGAAGCTTGTTAGATAAGTCAATAGAATAAGCCGCCATGGCCGCAAGTATGGTACAGCCATGCTGCATACATTTCCTGTATGTCAGACAAAATTGGCCGGCTCGATCGGGGAAGCAGTATCCACTCACATTAGGCGTAGGTAATTTAGCGCGCTTCATCGTAGACCGCATAGTTGCATAACATCAGGCAACTTTGCCAAGTGCTGGCTTAGTCCAAATATTTAAAATTAAAAACAAAAGTTTATAAGTAGCTTTGCTACTGTCACAGTTTTACAAACCATATTATTGTAATACTGTGCTTCTTATGTTTAGCGAGAATGTAGGAGTGCCCAATGGCTTGTGTAGTCATTTTTTTTTCGCGGGGCATGCGTCACGCACCTTAACCCCCTCCTGGGGAAGGACAGGGTCGTGTGTGGGACTCCAGTTGCCCTAAAAAGGGCGTTGTTCCTAAGCCGAAGATGGTAGTGGCCCAGGGGTTTACCCACTTAACCCCGCGGTACTACCTCATCGCCTTAACATAGGGGGCTACGGGTATCAGCGAAGCTCTGCGGGCCTCCCAATGGCTGGTATGGTTCTCCTGTCAAGGATTACGGAGGTCAAATGGGTGGACCAGACTTGGCAAACCCTGGATCGTGGTGCACAAGCGTACCCTGACCAGATTGGGTCAAACGCTCGAAGAAAAAAAAAGAGATTTCATTTTATTTCCTATTCGTCCTTCAATCTTCTTCTAATTCTATCAAGATGAATATCCTACCTACTAATATTATAAATGCGAAAGTCTGGATGTTTGTTTGTGCCTCAATCACGCCTAAACGGCTGAACGGAGAAATTTGGCACACGTATAGTTTATAACCCGGGTTAGGACATAGGCTATAAAATTCCTACGGGAAACGTCTCATTCCCGCGGGAATAAAAATTTTGAAACTACTGAACCGATTTGACTAATTCCTTCACTGTTGGAAAGCTACACTACCCCCGGTTAACATAGGGTACTGTTGATCCCAAATATATGGGGGAAAAGGGGGAATATTTGAAAAAAGAAATTGCGCGCGGGTGATACCCTGGGCGAAATAAGCCATATTTCTCCAGTAAATGTAACTTTTCAATTCAAATGTCATTTCTATAAAACAGTTTTATCACTATATAACACCGTATTAAATTCTTTATAGATTTGAAAAAATAACTATAGATTCCAACACAACTGTTGTTTAGAATATGTTTATTTTTAGTAAAGTTTTGTATTATAGTGTAGTGTGTACGGTCGTAGCCACTGGAAGCGGTAAAATTTAACAGTTTAAGATTATTTTTTATTTGTCTTTATAGACTTTTTTATTAATATACCGTCATCATCATCAGTCTATACTATACGTTCCCACTGCTAGGACACAGGCCTTATTACAATTATGAGATATCAACCCTATAAGTCTCTCTGCGGGATCGCATCCGAAATGATGTGATTCGGCAGAGAACCAAAGTCACCGACATAGCTCGGCGGATTAGCCAGCTGAAGTGGCAGTGGGCTGGCCATATCAGCCGCAGAACTGATAACCGTTGGGGTAAACAGGTTCTAGAGTGGAGACCGCGTCTTGGTAAACGTAGTGTAGGACGCCCTCAGGCCAGGTGGAGCGATGATCTGCGCAAGATGGCTGGCAGGAGCTGGATGCGAGTGGCCGAGGATCGATCCGCGTGGCGAGCATTTGGAGAGGCCTATGTCCAGCAGTGGACTGTCACAGGCTAATGATGATGATGATGATGAACCCTATAAGTTGTAAAGTACAGTGAGAGCGCAGTTGTATAGTAGCCGAGAGGTTTCAGACACCTCTTCAAATGCGTGAGGTCGATGTTTCTTTGTGCGTATTTTACCTCTAGATCGGGACAAAGCGATCGAAAAATGTTGTGTGTTGTTATCTTTAAGGTTACAAACATTCATTCACAAAAATAACTAATTTCATTTCAGTTTCAGACAGATTCCACAATCCTTTAGTTAAATTCACAAAACCTAACATATTTAGCGAAATAGACATAAAAAAACAAAGTGCATTACGTCGCAAAGATAACCACAGTATCGAAAGCCTACTCAATGCAGACCTCTCAGAGCCACTTCACTATGACTACCAAAACAAATGGTGGAACAAAATCGGTACAACTACAAAAGCAACAAGAAAAACAACGAAAAAACAAAGAATAATATTCAAAGTTGACCGAACTACTGCGAAAACTGAACCATCTAAACGAAGAAGGAAAAAAACAACAAAAAAACCTGCATTCACCCCCAAAACTAACAATGTCACAGGTAATAAAATTCTTCGCAAATCGTTCGAATTTAATAATGAAAATAAACATCGAAATAGAAAAAGCAATTTTTTTATATTAACTAAAGATGACAAAGGATCAGTTTCAGTAATAGCTAATAGAACAAATGTAGGAATTGGCAATAAGAAAACAGTTGATAGCATTGACAACCGTTTTTCCATTCTATCTAATATAACATTTGATAACGATACATCGCTTGACGAATTTGACTATATAGTTATTAAACCGGATGTGCCAACAGGTAACTCAATGGCAAGAACTGGAACAACTCTTCTTATACAAATTAAGGAGGTCAAAGATATAGGGGAAAGTATTAAAAATTTACCAGCAAACAACAGGATTCTTGTTAAAAATGACAAATTACTAAAAGTTTCACCCAAAGTCGAAAAAAATGGACTCTTCAGAATAGAAGCGCCGATTGTACAAAATCATTACACGACGAAAACGGTTAACGTTATTAATTATAGTAAATTTGTAGGAAGGCCTCAAGTTCACCACGTTCCACAAAGGAATCCAAATAATAATTATTACAATCAACCAGTTCAAAACAACAACAAATATTTTAATCCACCAATGAACGTACCACTAGCTAACCAGCAATGGCAACAACAGCAACATATGGCAATGGCGAATTACAACCCGAATTACAACCCGAATTACAACCCAAATTACAACCCGAATTACAACCAAAATTACAATTACAATAACAAACAGAATTACCCATACAACCCTCCTCAACAAAATTTCAATCCCTACCCAGGAAATCCCCCTTCATACCAGAATCAAGGGCGAATGCCTCCCCCCTTTCACAATGCCAACCCAAACCCAAATTTCTACCCTGGAAGACCCAATAACGCCATGGCAAATGTTTGGCAAACAACGAGGAGTCGGCCATATTATCCAGGATATGTTAAACCAGATTCACCCTCCTTAGCCATGGAAAAGGAGTATGGACCCTCGTATAAACCCAACGATTTGCAAAGACAAGGTATGATATAAAAATCAAAAGCTTTTTTCTTTATATACCGCGTGTTTTTAGTCGTTGTTTTGACGTAGGTAGTCCAGACCGTCGGTTTTTTTAAAACAAAATTTAACTTTTAAAAAAAATAATTAAAAGTTTAATGGCAAAATGGAAATCAAAGGTCAATGTTCCCGGCCGGTGACCGTCCGCGACGCAGCAGCTAGCTAGCTATTGGTTCGAGTTTCGTCTATCACAATCGTAAAATTTTGTTTTGACTTAACAAACCCACTCAGAATAAGAATAGGGTCAACTTCTCACCTCGAAAACCCTTCAGAACCCTGCACCTGAATTCTACACAATCCGTTTACAGCAATAGAAACGATACCTCCACCGCCAGAAGATGAAGACACAGTAAGCTTAACCCTTCCGAGAGACATCCAGAACAACATGGACGAGGTGGCGGCGGTGGGCCAGTTCCTGACCTACCCCACCACGCCGGTCATGATGCAGCACATCCTGGAAGACGCCACCACCAGGCAGACCAGCGTGGTGGTTACGAAGAGGATTGAGGAGTGGTTTAAAGATGAACCAATTGTTAAAGGTTAGTCTTATCAACAATTTGCTGAGCTATGGTAAGTTATCGTTTTCCTCCGTGGAACAGTGGTTGGGCTCTAAAACCCGGAGGTCGTGGGTTCGAATCCCACGGGAAACTTCACTTTGTGTGTTTGTTTCTAGTTTGATTAGGACATTGCAGGCTTGAATCACCTGAATGTCTGAAAAGAATGATGATTCCGTGCTTCGAAAGGCACGTTAAGCCGTGGTCCCGACTATGTTCCAAGTACTTAGGTCCGGTTTCCCTTGTAAGGGTTACGGAGGTCAGATGGCAATCGCTCCATTGAAATAACCAGGCTTGTCAAACCTAGGATCATAGTCGAAGCGGACCCTGAGCTCCATACTGGATGCAATCGGGAATACGCTGAGATGATGATGACTAAGAATAATCTAACACTAAGAGCTATGGTAGCTTTCATAAAGACTTTTCTTTTCAGAGCGTGACATCGATCCGTTCACAAGGCACTGTCTGGAGGAGATGCGCAAACAAAAGGTTGGATACTTCTCCATGTTCGTGACGAAGTTGTTCGAGTCGATAGCTCTGAAGAACACCACTTATGTACACAAGTTGCTGATTGGGGCTGAAAGAGAGGCTGACTTGTTGTGAGTAATTTTCAATAAGAATTTTGACCGCCTCCGTGGAACAGTGGCTAAGCCGCTCGGGTATAAAACATGGAGGTCGTGGGTTCGATTCCAGCCTTGGGTCTGGTTGGTGGAGCTTTTTCGCTTCAGAGTCCAACTGGCTAGCTACCACCTCCACAGGTGAATTCGGCCGCCATAATAGCTCTGGCTGTGTTCCGGCAGTATTAATGTGGGAGCCAGTACACTTGAAATCAAAGGCTCGAAGATCAGATGAGTCTACAGTCTGGCAGCATATTCAGTGACTCTTCATGGTGAAGTGTCCCTCAATGGAATAGGCCGCAGTGGCCGCTCACCATCAGGTGAGCTGCTTGCCTGTCTGCCAACTGACCTAGTATAAATAAAGATAGTAATATTCCAAAACCGTTGGTAGAGTCTGTAGGCGATTTTTGTATGGACGTGGCTTACTTACTAGTCCCGCCATTTTGACTTTTTTACAAAACAGCGTTCACTTAATATTCTTTCAAAAATGGATACTTATGGATACTGGATTTTTGAAAGAATTTTAAGTGAACGCTGTTCTGAAAAAAAAATGGAAATGGCGGACCAGTAGGAAGGCAAAAATCTTCAATGCCCTTTATGTCGGAATTTTTAACCAAAAGCTCGAGCAACAACGGCGTGTCTAGTTACTTAATTTGGTCCCCCAAACGGGTCCGGCCGCTATGCCCCCATTGCGGGTTGCCCCCGGCCGTTATGCCCCCACATTTAAAAAAAAATTGTTCCAGTTTGCTGTTAAACCGTGGGGGCATACCGGCCGGGGGCAACCCGGAATGGGGGCATAACGGCCGGACCCCCCAAACATTGGGGTTGTAGTGGGTAAACCCTTGGGTTGACATACGTGTTTGGCTTAGGAATAACTTTTTTTTAGAGCTGAAAATCTCACACACAATCTTGTCCTTCCCCAGGGTCTAACTCGGAGTCCTACCAAGCTACTTTGTGGAAATAAGCTGATTCAACCAATGTTATTACTACTGCTAATTCTATTTCTGTTTGAAGGTTAAAGGACGACGCACTCATGGCAAGTTGGGGGAACCCATTTGTGCACTCATTCGGGACGTTCGTGCAGTCGCTAAGCCTCACAGAACCTGATGTGGTGAAAGGTGTGGTTATTTCATATACACTCACCGGCAATAAAACCTGGCCACTGAGCTTTTTTCATACAAACGTGGTCACTTTAGCGTCTCATAGATAGAAAACTATTTGCAGCTGTGCAATGATTATTACGTCAATGGAGAGGCCAACGGTTTCAAGAATTTACACTAACCTCTCAATTTTCTCAAAAAGGAAAAACAATCAAGTCAAGTCAAAATTCATGTGACGATATATGGAGCGTCGAGTTCGGTTTATTGTTTTTCCTTTTTTAAATAGTGAACGATTTTTGGCAATTTTTGAAACTGTGATTCGATAATAGGGCGTTTGGCGTATTAATCATTGCACAGCTGCAAATAGTTTTCTGTCTATGAGACGCTAAAGTGACCACGTTTGTATGAAAAAAGCCCAGTGGCCAAGTTTTATTGCCGGTGAGTGTTCTTATTTAGATGATGTTAGCAATTTTCACGATGATGGTACTTAAGGCCTAATTGATAGTATGCGTTTACCGTGCCCTATGGACCCTTGCCCCTATGGACCAGAGGCATAAATCAGAGACAAATCATAGCACAACAGTAATTATAAGGTTTTTATTTGTCTCTGCCAATTTGTTTATTCGTTATTGCACAGTTGAAAGCAAAATTGGCAAACTTAATGCCATATGGCATTCTCTACCAATCAACCATCATGATGCAGAAATATTTTGTTATGTCAGAGGCGGCAAACGAGCCGACGGGTCGCCTGATGGTAAGCAATCACCACTGCCCATGGACATCTGTAACACCAGAGGGATCGCTGATGCGCCTTTTAAGTTTAAATTATATAGATATTCATCTAAAAGTCAACATTCAAAATCAAAATCAAAATCAAAATATTCTTTATTCATGTAAACTTGTATCAAGTATTTATGAATCGTCAATTACAGAGTGACTCTACCACCGGTATCGGAATGCAGTCATCTGCCGAGAAGAACCGGCAAGAAACTCGACAGTTACTCTTTTTCATCGCCATGTTTGTTTACAATTTATTTGTTACAATTCTGATTAGTTTTAGAATACCAAGCCATACAGTATAAAGTATAAGAATGAGACTATAATCGAGAAAAATCCGTGAGCCCTGGAAGACCAGTGCCCAAAGGTGGCACCTGCAGCACAAGTATGACGTATGTGCCAGCCATAATTTCACTCAACCATATTATAGGGAATGTAACCACCCGACACATAACGCCACCACCCCAAGCACATTTTAGCGAGCATGACCGCCAAGGTTACAAACTCTTCAGGATTCTTTGAATGAAAAATAAATTTAATTTTATATTGAATTATAACATTTAATGTGTTACTGTATAGCAAAGTTAACATTGTTGATACTATCGGGATTCTATACAATGCAAAGGCGCGAGTCCAAGCTTCCTTGTCGTTGAGGTATGCTTATTAATACAATACAAAATAAATTTATGTCACTGAAAATATTAATGTCAATACAAAAGATCATGTCAATTATAACAAAGGCGCAGGCAGAGGAGCGGCAACAATACTACTCACTTCTACAGACTTTTATCATTTAGATAGTCTTCCACTTTATAATAACTCTTCTTGATGAGTTGGCATTTGATGTGTGACTTAAACTTGTGTATTGGTAAGTCAACAACATCTTGAGGTAATTTGTTAAATAACGTAACACTTAATCCAACAAACGAATTACCTATTTTATGAAGTCTTGTTTTCGGAACGGCTAGCTTATGTTTATTTCTAGTGTTTAGATCATGATGATGAGATTTTTTCGGAAATTCATGTAGGTTTTTTCGTACATACATAATACAATCTAAAACGTATTGAGATGGTACTGTTAATACACCAATTTCACTAAATACATTTCTTAGGGAATCACGCACTTTAAGGCCGTATATAGCTCGTATTGCCCTTTTCTGAAGTACAAAAATAGATTGTACGTCAGCAGCAGATCCCCATAGAAGTAACCCATACGACATGACGCTATGAAAATAGCTAAAATACACTAGTCTCGCCGTTTCCACGTCTGTTAAACGTCTTATTTTTCTAACAGCATATGCGGCTGAGCTGAGTCTCCCCGCGAGAGCAGTGATATTCGGACCCCATTGCAATTTCGAGTCTAGAGTTATGCCCAAAAAAACCGTTGAATTGACCATATCGATAGGTTCACCATTCCCAGTGATATTGGGAACAACCTGCCTCACATTTGGCATGGTAAATTTTACACATTTGGTTTTTTTGGTATTTAACAACAAGTTGTTAATAGTAAACCAGTGCAAAATTTGTGAGACAGAATTACTCACGTCGACAAATGATTGTTCATATCTGTCAACTTTGAAAATCAACGAGGTGTCGTCTGCGAATAGCACAATCTCACATAAGTCTTTTGTAAAGTATGGGAGATCATTTATGTAGATCAGGAATAGCAGTGGCCCCAAAATTTATGTAAATCTGAATGTTTCTGACAGGAATGTGCACAATGCTGTTCAGGATCATGCCGAATCGTCACGAAGGAGTCACAAAAGACTTCAATTCAGTGCTGGACTATGCGGACTCTCTTATCGAAGAACATGAAGGTATTTTATAATATTTATTTATATAATAAGTACAGCCACCCGTGGTAGGCCTCCCACAAGGTGGACCGATGATCTCATAAAGATCGCCGGAATCCACTGGATGCGGGTGGTGCAGGACCGATCGGTTTGGAGATCCTTGGGGGAGGCCTATGTCCAGCAGTAGACGTCGTTTGGCTGAAATGATGAAGTACAGCCACATGATATGTATTGATAACGTTACAGTAATAACAAAAAGAAACATATCTGATATGCATCAAAACCACGGCGTACATAGCACTCAACAATAGAGTACAATTATCGGATATTGAGAGGCGCTCGTGGCGCAGCTGTGACAGTGGTTCGTTAGCGATAACGAAAGTCAAGCTACCTACGCCGCGGTCGGTTAATGGATGGGTGACCATTCTGACCATATTTAGTGACATTAATTTCGAGCGTCTCCGTGCTTCGGAAGGCACGTTAAGCTGTTGGTCCCGGCTGATATTTACTATAATGTAGATATTAGTCGTCAAGCCTAGTCAGAGGCCATTTGGCGGCTTGATAACATCTGACATTAAGGTTGGTCACTTGCCTTACGCACCCCTCCACCAACCCGCACTAGGCCAGCGTGGTGGAGTATGGCCCACACTATCTTCCAATTGAGATAAGGCCTGTGTCCCAGCAGTGGGAACGTATATAGGCTGATGATGTATTGGATATTGTGTAGGCCAGGGTCCAGAGAAAAGTGGAAATTGCTCCATCGACAGAGTAATGCTCTTAAATACGTGATGATGACCCTTAATTTCTCACCAACAGGAGTCGCCATGCTGAAAGTAGCCGGCAAGATCCGCGAGTATCCAAACGGAGACCTCAACTACATCGAGCTGTACAAGGAGATCTCCTCGGTCCTCCTCAAGCCGCTCCACAGACTGGTGGGGACCACGCAGAGACAGATCTTGTTTGACGCTGTTAATAAGCTGATCAGTAATAGGATGCGTCCGGCGCACATCGAGCAGGCCAATGTTACGCCTGTTAGGAGATCGAATTGGAAGGATGCGTAAGTACCTAACTAATATAATTGGGATGTCGAGGTCATCAAACATTAACCCATAAACGTCGCCTTCGTGCAAGCGTCGAGTATTTTGGCAAAGTTCCACGAAGTAAGTATCAAAAATGGTACAAATACCGATAGGAAAGAGGCGAGGACTAGTTTGTGTCCTCGAGGGAACCTTCACGAGGTACATTGTTCCGTCGTGCTACCGGAGCCTTGAACCTTTGTAAGTTGTAAACAAGTTTACGATGCCACCTAAACTCTCGTCTCCAATTATTCAAGATCAGGCCATATTGTAATTTTAGCAATCAAGAATGTTTAACACTGGTTTAAGGTATCGGAGCTTGACCGGAACCCAATAATAATTCGATAAGTAAAAATATAATGATTATCACATTGCGCTATTTTGTATTTAACAATTCGCATGACAAAATACGCAATTACTCTTTTATTATAATAGTAGGAGATCTAATGCTTCCTTAAAAGTGGAAGATCTTCCTCCGAGCTAGATCGACTGCGCTCGGGGCCCAAGATCCAATGTATCATCTTTGGTTTGTTGTATCTATGCTAGCGGGCGGAAATAACTCTGCTAGCGCGATGCAGGATCCCATACTAATTCGTGTTCGTAAGTCAGTGCCTTCTGTCATCAGTTGCCGTTAGGTGGGTTCCTGTTTTACTACCCTAGGATCCCTGTTAAAGGTTAAGGAGGTTACAAAACAGGCGGTCTAATGTTATAACTGGACTTGCCTCCTTGCATCAACATCTTGAATGCAACTGGATAAAACCCTCAAAGAAGATAATTTTATCGTACTAGTACTATCTGGTTCAAATGCTATAATGATAAGACCTATTGGAGTTGCGTGACGCCACAGTGATGACACACACACACACACACACAGATAAATAATGCGTTGCTATTGGTAGCTAACGTTACGAACAAGCGCAGCGCAAACGTAATTTTTCGCTTAATTCCAAAAGGTATTATTTTAATTGAATCGGAAAATATAATTATGTTTAAAATAGCAACTTATATTTTCTTTTCAGGAATTTCAATGCAAATCTGACAATGAGAATTAAGTACGCTAAAATTTTTAAAGATAATCCGATGAGAGATCGAGATGAGAATATAGGAAAAAGAGAAAGATTTCGACAAAATAGCGAAGTATTTGGAAGACTCTTTAATAGCTCTTCAATTTACAATCAAAGACAAGTGAAACATAAGTATTTATCGAACCAAAAGAGATTTGAAATTTTTAATGATACACCTGATACACGAAAAGAATTACCAGAAGTTGATATAACTACTAAAAGTTTAAATAAATTACCTAAATCACACAAAGGCTTGAAACAAGATGAAAAATTCACATTTGTATTGACTAAAAATAAAAATGATAATATCGACCCATTAAGAAAAAATATAACCCTGTTAATTGAAAAAGAAATTAAAGGATATCTTAATATTCCATCTAAAAACGTTAAACACAACAATTTTGCACCAAAATTGATAGCAAAGAAGCATGTTACTAGTGAAAGCAGGCATATCAATAAATACACAAATAAAAAATTCTATAAAATCATTCATTCTAAAAAAGGAAACAGAAATACAGGACATACAAATTTATCAATTAATGGTAGGTTTTCTTTTGAAACGGTTGAAACTAAACCTCCAGATGACATAGTGACTGAAGCACTACAATTAAAAGATGATATAAAAGAAACAACAACTATGACAGTTCCTCTAGCAAATAAGAATATTAAAACTACATCTGATGATGATACATTTATAAAAAATACAGTGCCAACAATTTCTGAAAGTACAAATACTGTGAAAAGAGAAAAAAGAATAAAGAAACGTCCTACTTTAACTACAAAGTTACAAAGCGAAGCAACTACAAGTTCTGTAGTTAACAGTGTTAAAACTACAACTTTTAAGACAGATACACATGCTGATAGTAATACTCTTGGACTTACATTTGGGACTGGTGAGTATGCAACTGAAGTTTTACAGGAAAAGATTCATTGACGCTTGAAAGGAAATATTATTTACTAAGCAAACTTTACAGGAGAATTGTTTAAAGTACTCGTAGGCTCGAAGATCAGATGAGTCTACAGTCTGGCAGCCATTGAGCGACGCTTTCTGGTGAAGTGTCCCTCAATGGAATGTGCCGCAGTGGCCGCTTACCATCAGGTGGGCTGCGTGTCTGTCTGCCAACTGACTTAGTGTAAAAAAAAAAAGTTGGGATTTTTAGAATAAAAATCATTAAAAAATTCAATCGTCTCATAAATGCATTTCAAACTGATTCCGCAATATTATTTAACCGTCTAAATTGTAGCTTGAAGATCGCTATGTTAAGTGTCAATTGGCCAGTTAATTTTTGCTTTCAAGCGTCGACATAATTATAGTACAGGAATTAAAACAATACCTGAGATGTTTAGTTCCTTTTTTTATAAGTACTTTATTATTGTATATATTTTAGTGGTTAGAACCAGTTTAGTTTTTAACCGACTTTAAAAAAAGGAGGAGGTTCTATGTTTTCTATAAATAAACTTTAAAATACAGAAGAAAACACGGTTCAATGTCTTCAATTTAAAAACCCAGCGTATGCTGTATCACGTATGCTGACTCTGATTCTTTATACATAACAATTTTACATTTTCAGATAGTTACAAAACCACTAAATACGATCTCGAGATGGACGTACAAGAAAACGATAAAAACGAACATCACAAAAACTCAAAAATAACAAAACACATCAACTTGTATTTACTTGAAAAAGCAATCAGACACTTAAAGAACAAACATCCAGAGTTATACAAGAAATACATGAAACACAGGAAAAAGGGGAAGAGATACAAACACAAGAAACACAAAAAATTATCGAACACAATGAGATTACATAACAGACTGAAACTGTACAAAGACATAAAGAGTAATTTCAAACGCTTGAAAAATAATAAGCTATTAAAATCAAAAATGCACGATAAACTTCTAGGTAATAAGTTAAGAGAACACTTACATCTTAAAGATTTATTTACTAGTGCTGAACATGAATACACACACACTCCTAGTACAACTAGAAAACTAAGATTTTCAAAAGTACAACCAATTACAAAAAATATCCTCAGAATGGGAGCTCCAGTGTCAAACTGGGTTTTAACCACACGAATACCAAAGCAGTTTAGATTTAAACAAAACTACAATAATATCAACATGAAATCTCAATGGAGAGATATAATGTCACTTAATAATGAAAAAACTGGTGTAGACGTCGGCACTATTACAGATTTATATCAATCTATTGAACTTGATAACAATTCTTCAATATCAGAATTCGCAAATAGCGAAACGATAAACTTACACGAACTGAGCAGTTATTCGGATGACGAGGAACAGTTAAAATTTAACCTATACGATGCAATGAGGCACGAAGATGTAAAACTAGAACCTTCTAGAAGATTTAATTACAGAAAATTATCAGAAAATCAAGCTTTGAGAGAACCTTCAAGTTATAGTAGCGAAGAGATTGTTTTAAAGTCAAAAATTTATAAAGCGTATGGGTTTAATAATCAGTATAATGGAGCTAACTTCAGTGATATTACGAGTATAACGCCAGTTAAAGAAGATAATGTAAGAATGAGAAGCAAATTAAAAGGTATTAATGAGGAATCGAGTAATAGTGATGAAGAGACAATATTAAAAGACAAACTAAAGCTGATTTGAGATAATAGTGCAATATATGAAATCAATTTTATAGAATAATCAAATACCAAATTAAAATAGAGTATTTTTATAATATAAAACAATAAATACATACAATTCAGTGGCCTTTTTTGTATAAACCAACTTCAAACAAAATCAAATAACTACGCATTCTTGTGTGTATGTAAAAACAAATTATTGATTTTTTGGAGGCTGTGTCGATCAACGTTACCTTTTAATTTTGTGATTGAACGTCATTGGGTTACCGAAAATAATTATAATAAACCTATTTCCATTGACTTCGACTATAGATGTTTCATGTAGTAGTAGACTGTATTTGGAGAAATGTGAAAAATGTGAGAAAGTATGACAACCATCGCCAAGAACTGGTAAATACATAGATATAATTTCACTTACCTCTTTAATCCATCAACTCTCAGAATCCGGATATCAGCCAGCCTCACCGCTTACGTACACAGAGAAAAGCACAAATTGATAGTGTCTTATGGCTTCTGGTAAGAGACCATAACATTTACCAACACAGGCTTTGCAAGAGATAAAACATGAATTTTTACCAAAGGATAAAAAAATAATTTAATAAAGAAGAGCAACAATCATTCAATAATCATTCAGTGGTACGACGAGGAATGACAATTCCTTTTCGTGCCACTGGTGGAACAAGTTGATGGCACGACGAGGAATAAGCCAAAGTTTCGAGTCACGTCACGGTGCCAACGATATTAAAAATTCGTTGCACGGTGCACAAAAATTTAAAACGTTTCATTTCCGAAGGCGACTGACTTCACCATCACCCCAAATGAGGGTAGAAGTAAAAATTTATGGAGCAGATACAATATCAATCTACCCACCACGATGACAATGATTGTTCAGATATACATAAATGTCCAATGAAGAAAAACTAAATCAAACTTATAAAAACTTATTGCTGACGCTACAGAAAGCAGCATTTTTCTCGTGATTGTACTTTTACAAGATTTTGGACCAGTTTTGCTACTGGCAGATGTTTTAATTCGTGACAATTTAAGTCCAAAAGATAATTAAGATGCCTTTTTTTTACTAAATTTTAAGACAAAGAACATCTTGTTGCCTGATAGATAATTTAGTTAGCACGAACTAAACAATCAGTGGTGAAACTGGCCCTAACCATAAAATAATATAATCAAATGAAAACAAATTCATCAAAAAAAGTAAACAAAAGATCATAGAATAAATTCTTATTACTTAATCTATGCAAAGGATATTTATAAAGGTAAGTTCCGGTCTTCGGGTAGTTCTCATTTATATTGATAGATGGCGCTCTTAATCTATGCAAAGGATATTTATAAAGGTAAGTTCCGGTCTTCGGGTAGTTCTCATTTATATTGATAGATGGCGCTGTCATTCGTTGTAAGATCTTTTTCGTAATATTGCAAGGCGCGGCTACTAGATGGCGCTGATAGCCTTTTGTTTACATAGATTAAAGAAATAAAATCCTACTTCTATGTTTGTTTACTAAGGCACAGATATACTAAGGTATGACCTTTGTGGGTTAATATTTTGTTTTATTCCGAACCTGACCTAAAAAACCGTATTTTTTTTTCAATTTGCACTCAATTATTATTTGTTCCGTCTTCGATATCCGGAATCCATATTGAGTGAAGCCTTCCGTTTTTCTTGTGTTCTTCCGGTCAAGCGAGTCCCTCTCTTACGCTAGTGGCGCCACCTTGCGTCCAATGCGACCGTTTCCGGTCGTAGGTAGCTATAGTTACCTCATGGATCGCGCCACCTCCTTTTGTCATTATAGCGTCGTTTTTCGTACCGTTCGGACGTCGAAGCGAGCAAATATTTTAGAATATCCCATTATATTTCTAAAATAGTTAAAAATAGTTAATTTTTTTTAATAATAATAGAGAGTTTTAACTAACAATAAAACTTACCTATTATTTTTCCTGAGATATCCGGAATCCATATAGAGTGAAGCCTTCCGTTTTTCTTGTGTTCTTCCGGTCAAGCGAGTCCCTCTCTTACGCTAGTGGCGCCACCTTGCGTCCAATGCGACCGTTTCCGGTCGTAGGTAGCTATAGTTACCTCATGGATCGCGCCACCTCTTTTTGTCATTATACGTCGTTGGTAACAGGTAGAAATTACCTGGATTCCGGATATCTCAGGAAAAATAATAGGTAAGTTTTATTGTTAGTTAAAACTCTCTATTATTTGTTCCGTCTTCGATATCCGGAATCCATATTGAGTGAAGTGTTTGATATCTCCTGGTACTGCTTATTGATGCTATAATGTGTATGAAGTTAGGAAGTAAAGTGAGAGTTAAGGCATTACTGTACTTAATACATAAGGAAAAGCTTATGCCAAAAAACTATACGTCTGTTTCCAAAAGTATATGGTCTATAGAATACCTCTTTAACAGTTTCATGAGGAAACAGCTTAACATCCAGGTGACGCCACGGTACCTGCTTCGCGAAGTACTAATTTAACTCAACTACTTATGACGGTCGTAGTTAGGGAATGCAGAACCGGTCCTGTTTTAAAGAACCGGTTCTTTCGGTTCTTGTGGTCATAAGAACCGGGAGAACCGGTTCTTTTTTCGGTTCTTTCGGTTCCAAAAATAAAAAAAATTAAATTGCCTTTTTTATTGAAAGAACACTTTTTTTAAATCAACTACTATAATCAACACCAAAATGTGTTAGTGAAATGGAATGCAACCATTTTAGTTTTTTTTTCTGCGCGCTTGGCGCCATCTTTCTCTCTTGTTGTTGTAACGTCTTGTCATTGTGATCTCTCGTGAATAAATTATAATTAATTTTATCTAAAAGCCGTTTATTTCTATACCACAATAACCTAGGAATATCCTTTATGGTAGCAGAGCGTAGTTACGTTGTGGTACTGTTGGAAATACGGTCGGAAGTTTAGTCGAACTCAGTCCGTGAAATTGTCGTTGCGATTTTGAATCTGAAGTGACGCTAACGAAGAAAAACACGAAAAATGGGCTCAAATATGTTTAATTTGGAAAAATTGGTTGGCAGAGAAAACTTTGCTACCTGGAAATTCAGCCTAAAAACATATCTGGAGCATGAAGACTTGTGGTGCTGTATCGAGCGCCCCGATAGCAAGCCAGTGGATCCAAGCAAGGATGTTAAAGCGAAGTCAAAGCTTATTTTACGACTAGACCCACAAAGTTACGTCTATGTCCAAGAATGCAAGACAGCTAAAGAAGTATGGGATAGTTTACAGAGAGCTTTCGATGATAATGGCCTGACCAGAAGAGTTGGATTACTTAAGGATTTAATCAACACCACTTTGGAGTCAAGTAACAGTGTTGAAGATTATGAAAGCAAGATTATGAACACAGCTCACAAGCTGCGAAATATTGGTTTTGAGGTTAATGACGAGTGGCTTGGCACTCTCATGTTGGCCGGGCTACCTGAGGAATATAAGCCCATGATCATGGGGCTAGAGAGTTCTGGAATTAAAATAAGTGCTGACTCAGTGAAAACTAAACTTATACAGGAGATTAGTCTTTCAAAGTCAACTGCCTTGTATTCAAGTAAAAACTTTCAGTAACACTCTGCAGGGGAAACAGAAAGGTCCTAGGTGTTTCAAATGCAACCGAAAGGGGCATTTTGTAAGTAACTGTAAGCAGAAACCAATGGAAAGTAAAGATGATAAAAGTGTCAGTTTTATAGCAGCTTTCTCAGCAACTGAGAAAGACAGCAGTAGTGATAAATGGTATATAGACTCGGGTGCATCCATGCACATGACAAGCAGGAATGATTGGATGTACAATGTCACAGAACCAACGGTCGAGAATATTACAGTAGCCAACAGAGAACCGTTACCTGTGAAAGGAGTTGGTTGTGTGGACATTCAAGTAAATGGAAAGGATAAAATACAAGTAAAAAATGTTTTATTTGTGCCTGGGCTAGCTGCAAATTTACTTTCAGTTAGTACAATAATTGTGAAGAATGGTTTTAAAGTTACATTCAATAAGCAGGGATGTATAGTACAAAATGGCAAAATAGTCAACCTTCGCAACGATAATGGTAAAGAATACTGCAACCTTAATTTTGAAAAGTTTTTGTCTAACCATGGTATAATTCATCAAACCTCTACTCCCTATACTCCTCAGCACAACGGTTTGGCCGAAAGGATGAATAAGACTTTAGTAGAACGAGCGAGATGCATGCTGTTCTATGCTAACCTGGAGAAGCAGCATTGGGCTGAAGCATTAGCAACTGCAGCATATGTTGTAAACCGCTCTCCGACAAAGTCTTTAGAAGGTAAAACCCCCTATGAATTATGGAAAGGTAAGAAACCAGATTTGTCACATATAAAAATATTTGGCACTGTAGCAATGATGCATAATTATCCCAAAAGAAAAACGACAAAAATGATATTTGTGGGTTATTGTAAAGCATCAAAGGAATATCGCCTGATGGATCCTAAAACACACAAAGTAGTAAAGAGTAGAGATGTTATTTTTATGGAAAATTATAATGAGAATATTTCGGCTACTAGAAGTTGTTTCAGAACTATTTGGTTATCCTTTATGAAGCCAAGTACTGCAAATAATAATCTTGCTACTCAGGAAAAAAATTGTGAGTGAATTCTTGTCTTATTAGCAGCTCATAGTAAGCTGATTATGGAAGCTCGATTCATGCTAAATACCTTCCTATAACAATTCTTTATGATAATTGTGCAAAACCTGAAAGAATCGAAAGAACCGAAAGAACCGGTTCTTGAAGTTTCTGGAACCGGTTCTTAAGCTGACGAAAAAAACCGGTTTTTCCCGGTTCTTTCGGTTCCGGGTAGAACCGGTTGCAATCCCTAGTCGTAGTGGCGGTTTTACAGTACTTTACTAAATAACTAATAATCTTACCAGGTACCTTCTTCACGACGCGACGTTGCAGTGCGGCGATACAATCAAAAAAGACTAATCTATATCTTTCCGGCTGTTGTCTCCTCTACAAGCCCGACTTCCTATGATTTGTAGAGTCATTTCTATAACCCAAAACTCGTGACATAATTATTGCCTTTATATATCAAGTTTTCTGATGAGACTTGATAGGTTTAGGTTGTGTTCGGCCAGAAGAAATCAAAAGTAAAATTGCAACACGTTTCAAAACATCATAAAAATATTCTAGATCTTAAACATTTTAGTGCTTAGTATTGTTCTCCGTTTCAATCCGTAATTTTCGCAACAGACATACATAGGTCATAAAACCTGGTAGCTTCATGTTCACTACGTCTTGGGAAAGGTAGATAAGGCTGAGTGAAAAATAAGGAACAAAAGCGATTTCAGCCTATTAATGTACCGCTGCAGGCATCATGGGCACAGGCCTAATCATCACGCTTGTATAGTGCGGATAAGAGATCATAGAGAAACAGCCAGAAAATCCGAAACAAAATGCCTGATCCGGGGACAGGACCCAGGAATCCTTGATTTCTGTCAGGTACTTAACCCACTAGGACAGCGATGCGTTTTAAAAAGATTAGATTCTAGAATTGCAGATCTGATAATTGTCTAATACTCATCTACAGGTGGTTCAGCACGCTACCCGGACCCGGCCCGGAGTGTGCAAATTAGTACAATATTATACTGATCCTAGGCTGTGTTCGGGTGGATCAAAACTTGTGAGCTATATTTAGGCGGGACAGCACCTATTATGGTTGTGAAAACAAGCAATACAGACATGAGACATCTGCAAGTCAACTTTGAAAAATAAAATAAAAATGCATTGTAAGAGGTTAGTTCCTTCTTATACCCAATAAACAAGTAGCGTGAGCAGTTCTGAATGGGAACAGGCCGGTTCTGGTTTTCCCTACTGACTGGAATGTCACTAAACTATTTAGTGTGTGATAGCGCATCTACCCTCAGGCTACATAGATCTGGAACGTACTGCGTTGCCAAATATATTTTTAGGACTTTATACGACTTCGTGCCTATTTTATAATAATGTATCTTAGGCCACGACTGTGCAATTGCCCCTGTGGAGAAAAAATGTGTATTATTCTTACCTGCCGTCGTTCGTTATGGATCACTGCTTGAACAACATACAGGTCCTTGCTTGCAGTTGATATGCAAGACCATTGGAAATCTGTCCATTTCTATATGTGCTCCATCAGTTGCATCGATCGTGTGCATGTGTGATGTCGGCTGTGCGCGGCTCTGCATGTAGCGTCAATGAGCTGCGTGCAGCCATGACCAACCAACTCTTCTCAGACTTGTACTAGTTTTGGATCTTTGATTTGTTGGTGGAGCAGGGATCTAGGCATTTCTTGAGTTTTATATTGCGTTGATCGACAAATAGCCTCCCTTTTATGAACGATGAACAAGGCAAAGCTGCGTCTCCCCATTAGGAGCTAGGCCTGTCTGGGGGACTAGCTGCCTAGCGAAATCTGTTTTAGAAATGCTCTGCGGAGCGTGGCATTTCGGTTCCGACAAGGGCTTTGGGTTAGTTCCAGTCCTAAGCGCAAGCGCAGCGCCAAGCCCGGTAACATTCCTAAACTATGTCTTGTAATGAGTGGGTATGAGTTTAGGTCGGAACCAGAACAGATCGCTAAAGTCCAATAATTTTCCCGGGCATTGCAATGAAGAGATTTCAAATCTTACATTCTCCTTACGTACCTTTGAGACTGATGATAACGATCTCTGGGAATGACGAACGAGGCAACGCTAAGTCTCCCCATTAGGATCTGGGCCTGTCTGGGGGACTTACTGCATATGTTCCAAAACGAGGCAACGCTAAGTCTCCTCATTAGGATCTGGGCCTGTCTGGGGGACTCACTGCGTATGTTCCAGTAATTCTCCGAGTAATGTTAGGTCATTTCGGTTCCAAAAGGGACTTTGTACTGGCTTGTGTGTCCCAGGTAACGTCAAAACTCGGAACCAGAACAAAGCGCTGTGGTTCAATATTTATTTCAGGTACTGCCTTAAAGAGATTGCAAATCTTACCTTCTTTTACAGCTCAGAGAGTTTCAGAAATATAGCATTATATAGACATTGCGGTTCTGACAGGGACTTTGTATTGACTTGTGTGTCCCAGGTAAACCCCTTACACTCTAGGGATTGTGTCAGAGCCAGAGCCACTGCTGAAATTAATTGTTTAGCCCAGGCAAAATGATTACAAATTTACCTCCTCCTGAAGTTGTGATATTTATGGGAGGCCAACTCAGAGAACAACGAACGAGGCTGTCTCCCTGTTAGGAACTGGGCCTGGCTGAGGGATCTAGCGAAATCTATTCTAGAAATGGAATGGCATCCATTTGGCAAGTCTCACTTCTCCTGAAGCTCTCAATCTGAATGGGCCAAACGGGAGCCAAGGTCTACACAACCTCCGCAAAAAGGGTAGTGGAACGACTAAACAATTAATTAATATGCCATCAAAATAAGGATAGTATCAGCTAATTAATGTCCCACTGCTGGGCAAAGGCCTCTACGGAAACCAGGAAATCGCCACAATGACAGATATTGGCTCAATCACCACGCCCGCCAAATGCGGACCGGCGCGGCGACCGCAAACCCGTGCCCGACAAATTATAAATCGACACTAGTTCTTAGCACAACCCGGGAATCGAACCCAGGATCCCGAGGCAATGGCCAGGCACCACAAGCACTAGACCAACGAGACCATTCAAAGAACTCATGAAAATGTTCCTTTGAAAATTCTCTTTCTAATCCGGTTTAAGTATCAATAAAGGTAGAATTAATCTTATTATTATTGCTATTAACAATATTATTGCTTTTATAAACGAGTTACGGTTTGATGAAAAAAGCAATATGATATCTTACAAGGCTTTCAGACTATGCCTTGTATGTTGAAATTACCTTAAACAGCTGCCGTAAAATTTGTGTCGTTGCATGGCTGCTCAAAAGATTTTAAGCTTGTAATCCATGGTAGTAAATGCACGACCCATAACAGTACCGAATGCATCTGGGTTGGGTCTGATCATGTGTTCCAAGCTGCTACGATAGATACTTGGAATACTTATTCAAACAAATAAACAGAATTACATAATTCAGTAATTGCTTAAGGATCAGGTCACTGCGTAAAAAAATAAAATAAAATCCGCACCCCTACACGTGTAATTTGCGGTGCTTTTTAACAATGTGTCATCGTATCATACTCATCGTCCAATGTCAAGATTTCAGAACCCTTACTATTATATTTACCTAATATTTCCAATAGAGGTTAATACTAGTATTATTACTTGTATAATCATTGCATTTGCAAGAGCACTACAAGAGACTTGACAACGGTACCTTCATTTTGTAGGTACGAGGTTCAAACCTAACTCATAATTCAGTTTAAAGTTTGCTAAAGATTATGGAGGGTATTTTAATATAGTAGAAAAATAAATTGTTTGTCGATTTTATTCTGTACTTGTGGCGCGCCGCCAATAACACCGGGTATTATTGCAACATGCAAAAAAAAAAAATTGTATACTTGACTTATATGATAAAGATCCCCAACTTCCCCAAGTGCAGGATTGTTGCTTGGGTTTTCTCGAGTTTGGGTACTTTAACTCTTTTAAAACAGGACACGTCTTGTTGCGTAGAAATAAAAATTATAAATCACTTACATGATCTGCCCGCTTAGGTCATTACTTATAATCCGTACCAGTATACGATTCCTTAGCCGAGCATTTCTTCTCACTTTTGGAACTCGAAGTAAAGAAAATAATCCGCTTCGTCACTTGCCGACAGCGTAACTTTCTCTATATTTTTATATTCCATTGCGCAAGAGCGTTAAAATAAAATTAATTCCAAGCAATATTGTACTTGTACGAACTTTTCAAAAATTTTAAAATCGAAAAATTATTATTATTATATAAAAAAAAAATTAACTATTTTAGAAATATCATGGGATTTTCTAAAACATTTGCTCGCTTCGACGTCCGAACGCTACGAAAAACGACGCTATAATGACAAAAAGAGGTGGCGCGATCCATGAGGTAACTATAGCTACCTACGACCGGAAACGGTCGCATTGGACGCAAGGTGGCGCCACTAGCGTAAGAGAGGGACTCGCTTGACCGGAAGAACACAAGAAAAACGGAAGGCTTCACTCTATATGGATTCCGGATATCGAAGACGGAACAAATAATAATAATTTTTCGATTTTAAAATTTTTGAAAAGTTCGTACATGTACAATATTGCTTGGAATTAATTTTGTTTTAACTCTCTTGCGCAATGGAATATAAAATTATAGAGAAAGTTACGCTGTCGGCAAGTGACGAAGCGGATGATTTTCTTTACTTCGAGTTCCAAAAGTGAGAAGAAAAGCTCGGCTAAGGAATCGTATACTGGTACGGATAATAAGTAATGACCTAAGCGGGCAGATCATGTAAGTGATTTATATTTTTTATTTCTACGCAACAAGACGTGTCCTGTTTTAAAAGAGTTAAAGTACCCAAACTCGAGAAAACCCAAGCAACAATCCTGCACTTGGGGATCTTTATCATATAAGTCAAGTCTACAATTTTGTTTTTTGCATGTTGCAATAGTACCCGGTGTTATTGGCGGCGCGCCACAAGTACAGAACAAAATCGACAAACAATTTATTTTTCTACTATATTAAAGTACCCTCCTTATTCTTTAGCAAACTTTAAACTGAATTATGAGTTAGGTTTGAACCTCGTACCTACAAAATGAAGGTATCGTTGTCAAGTCTCTTGTAGTGCTCTTGCAAATGCAATGATTTATACAAGTAATAATAACCTCTATTGGAAATATTAGGTAAATATAATAGTAAGGGTTCTGAAATCTTGACATTGGACGATGAGTACGATACGATGACACATTGTTAAAAAGCACCGAAAATTACACGTGTCCCTACACGGGTGTGAAGTGCGGATTTTATTTCCTTTTTTACGCAGTGACCTGATCCTTAAGCAATTACTGAATAAAGTAATTCTGTTTATTTGTTTGAATAAGTATTCCAAGTATCAATCGTAGCAGCTTGGAACACATGACCAGAACCAACCCAGATGCATTCGGTACTGTTATGGGTCGTGCATTTTACTACCATGGATTACAAGCTTAAAATCTTTTGATCAGCCATGCAACGACACAAATTTTACGGCAGCTGTTTAAGGTAATTTCAACATACAAGGCATAGTCTGAAAGCCTTGTAAGATATCATAATGCTTTTTTCATCAAACCGTAACTCGTTTATAAAAGCAATAATTTTGTTAATAGAAATAATAATAAGATTAATTCTACCTTTATTGATACTTAAACCGGATTAGAAAGAGCAATTTTCAAAGGAACATTTTCATGAATTCTTTGAATGGTCTCGTTGGTCTAGTGCTTGTGGTGCCTGGCCATTGCCTCGGGATCCTGGGTTCGATTCCCGGGTTGAGCTAAAAACTAGTGTCGATTTATAATCTGTCGGGCACGGGTTTGTGGTCGCCGCGCCGGTCTGCATTTGGCGGGCGTGGTGATTGAGCCAATATCTGTCATCGTGGCGATTTCCTGGTTTCCGTAAGGCCTTTGCCCAGCAGTGGGACAGCTGATACTATCTTTATTTTGATGGCATATTAATTAATTATTTAGTCGTTCCACTACCCTTTTTGCGGAGGTTGTGTGGACCTTGGCTCCCGTTTGGCCCATTCAGATTGAGAGCTTCAGGAGAAGTGAGACTTGCCAAATGGATGCCAATCCATTTCTAGAATAGATTTCGCTAGATCCCTCAGCCAGGCCCAGTTCCTAACAGGGAGACAGCCTCGTTCGTTGTTCTCTGAGTTGGCCTCCCATAAATATCACAACTTCAGGAGGAGGTAAATTTGTAATCATTTTGCCGGGGCTAAACAATTAATTTCAGCAGTGGCTCTGGCTCTGGCTCTGACACAATCCCTAGAGTGTAGGGGGCTTACCTGGGACACACAAGTCAATACAAAGTCCCTGTCAGAACCGCAATGCCTATATAATGCTATATTTCTGAGCTGTAAAAGAAGGTAAGATTTGCAATCTCTAAGGCAGTACCTGAAATAAATATTGAACCACAGCGCTTTGTTTTGGTTCCGAGTTTTGACGTTACCTGGGACACACAAGCCAGTACAAAGTCCCTTTTGGAACCGAAATGACCTAACATTACTCGGAGAATTACTGGAACATACGCAGTGAGTCCCCCAGACAGGCCCAGGTCCTAATGGGGAGACTTAGCGTTGCCTCGTTTTGGAACATATACAGTGAGTCCCCCAGACAGGCCCAGATCCTAATGGGGAGACTTAGCGTTGCCTCGTTCGTCATTCCCAGAGATCGTTATCATCAGTCTCAAAGGTACGTAAGGAGAATGTAAGATTTGAAATCTCTTCATTGCAATGCCCGGGAAAATTATTGGACTTTAGCGATCTGTTCTGGTTCCGACCTAAACTCATACCCACTCATTACAAGACAGAGTTTGGGAATGTTACCGGGCTTGGCGCTGCGCTTGCGCTTAAGACTGGAACTAACCCAAAGCCCTTGTCGGAACCGAAATGCCACGCTCCGCAGAGCATTTCTAAAACAGATTTCGCTAGGCAGCTAGTCCCCCAGACAGGCCTAGCTCCTAATGGGGAGACACAGCTTTGCCTTGTTCATCGTTCATAAAAGGGAGGCTACTTGTCGATCAACGCAATATAAAACTCAAGAAACGTCTAGATCCCTGCTCCACCAACAAATCAAAGATCCAAAACTAGTACAAGACTGAGAAGAGTTGGTTGGTCATGGCTGCACGCAGCTCATTCACGCTACACGCAGAGCCGCGCACAGCCGACATCACACATGCACACGACCGATGCAACTGATGGAGCACATATAGAAATGGACAGATATCCAATGGTCCTTGCACATCAACTGCAAGCAAGGACCTGTATGTTGTTCAAGCAGTGATCCATTCCATAACGAACGACGGCAGGTAAGAATAATACACATTTTTTCTCCACAGGGGCAATTGCACAGTCGTGGCCTAAGATACATTATTATAAAATAGGCACGAAGTCGTATAAAGCCCTAAAAATATATTTGGCAACGCAGTACGTTCCAGATCTATGTAGCCTGAGGGTAGATGCGCTATCACACACTAAATAGTTTAGTGACATTCCAGTCAGTAGGGAAAACCAGAACCGGCCTGTTCCCTTTCAGAACTGCTCACGCTACTTGTTTATTGGGTATTAGAAGGAACTAACCTCTTACAATGCATTTTTATTTTATTTTTCAAAGTTGACTTGCAGATGTCTCATGTCTGTATTGCTTGTTTTTACAACCATAATAGGTGCTGTCCCGCCTAAATATAGCTCACAAGTTTTGATCCACCCGAACACAGCCTAGGATCAGTATAATATTGTACTAATTTGCACACTCCGGGCCGGGTCCGGGTAGCGTGCTGAACCACCTGTAGATGAGTATTAGACAATTATCAGATCTGCAATTCTAGAATCTAATCTTTTTAAAACGCATCGCTGTCCTAGTGGTTTAAGTACCTGACGGAAATCAAGGATTCCTGGGTCCTGTCCCCGGATCAGGCATTTTGTTTCGGATTTTCTGGCTGTTTCTCTATGATCTCTTATCCGCACTATACAAGCGTGATGATTAGGCCTGTGCCCATACTGCCCATGATGCCTGCAGTGGTACATTAATAGGCTGAAATCGCTTTTGTTCCTTATTTTTCACTCGGCCTTATCTACCTTTCCCAAGACGTAGTGAGCATGAAGCTACTAGGTTTTATGACCTATGTATGTCTGTTGCGAAAATTACGGATTGAAACGGAGAACAATACTAAGCACTAAAATGTTTAAGATCTAGAATATTTTTATGATGTTTTGAAACGTGTTGCAATTTTACTTTTGATTTCTTCTGGCCGAACACAACCTAAACCTATCAAGTCTTATCAGAAAACTTGATATACATATAAAGGCAATAATTATGTCACGAGTTTTGGGTTATAGAAATGACTCTACAAATCATAGGAAGTCGGGCTTGTAGAGGAGACAACAGCCGGAAAGATATAGATTAGTCTTTTGATTGTATCGCCGCAATGCAACGTCGCGTCGTGAAGAAGGTACCTGGTAAGATTATTATTTATTTAGTAAAGTACTGTAAAACCGCCACTACGACCGTCATAAGTAGTTGAGTTAAATTAGTACTTCGCGAAGCAGGTACCGTGGCGTCACCTGGATGTTAAGCTGTTTCCTCATGAAACTGTTAAAGAGGTATTCTATAGACCATATACTTTTGGAAACAGACGTATAGTTTTTTGGCATAAGCTTTTCCTTATGTATTAAGTACAGTAATGCCTTAACTCTTACTTTACTTCCTAACTTCATACACATTATAGCATCATTAAGCAGTACCAGGAGATATCAAACACTTCACTCAATATGGATTCCGGATATCGAAGACGGAACAAATAATAGAGAGTTTTAACTAACAATAAAACTTACCTATTATTTTTCCTGAGATATCCGGAATCCAGGTAATTTCTACCTGTCACCAACGACGTATAATGACAAAAGGAGGTGGCGCGATCCATGAGGTAACTATAGCTACCTACGACCGGAAACGGTCGCATTGGACGCAAGGTGGCGCCACTAGCGTAAGAGAGGGACTCGCTTGACCGGAAGAACACAAGAAAAACGGAAGGCTTCACTCAATATGGATTCCGGATATCTCAGGAAAAATAATAGGTAAGTTTTATTGTTAGTTAAAACTCTCTATTATGATTTATGTTTTTTTATTTTGACATAATACTTAAGAGGTCGGCTGCACGCCACAAGAACTCGATTTCCACAAAGCCTAATGCTCCGAAACTACTAAACCGATTTGTAAAATTCTTTCACTGACACTATCCACGGGTGAAATACCCGGGGGTACTTTTGATCCCGGAAATGTCGGGAGAAGGTGGGGATAATTGACAAAAAAAATATGCGCGGGTGACAGACACCGCGGGCGGAAGGCTAGATCTGGCTAGGATACAATATATTTTACTACCTCACTTCCGTTCTCAAATGTCTCACTTAGCAATAACTAACATTGTATCCTGTGTTACATTACAATGAATAGACAATCAGACAATCTGACAATAGATCTTGAAAAGGAGCAAACTGTTTTTTTATTGTGCTTTTAGTGACCGTGACATCAAAATTTACTGGTTTTTTTTATAGAATATAACCTTCCGCACGCGGTTTCACCCGCGCGTAATTTCTTTTTTCAAATATCCCCCCCTTCCCCCCACATTTCCGGGATCAAAAGTATGTTCACCGTGGATAGTGTAGCTTTCCAACAGTCTAGTTAGTCGCCCTCTGAAAAAGTCTTACCACCAACCAGACCCAAGGCGGGAATCGAACCCACGACCTCCGGGTTTTATTTTTAGGTACAAGCACTGTGGTGCAGTACACTTGTAAAACAAAAAAAAACAAACTGTCAAGTTTTGGCGCCAACACAACAGACGCATTCCGATTCAGCTTCATTGATAGATACTTCAATTCCGAATCGCATTACAAACCTTTTAATTGTTAAGAGGCATGTATTTGTATGTTTATTTGCGGAATTCCATTATTCCCGTTCCCGTCCTATGGGAATATACTTGTCGGCTCTTTGCAGTTTCGCGCGTTCGAGGAAACCTCTTTGGTATTTTTTTTTTAATCTGTGGATGAAAGAACATCCGGACGTTTTGGCGCGCGTCGGTGACCGTTCTGTTTGAATTTGGAAGCTATATTTTTTTTATTGCCACCTACAATTCAATTGATGTACATATTTTCACGCGTTTTTGGATTTGAAATAGTTGAGTACTTATCAAATGTTTGGTATTTTGATACCGTAATACTTTTGTCAGTATTTTCAATGGGGTACTGAATCAATGAATGGTATGAAGGCTGGAGTAGGTTCCCATGAGTTCATCGTTGGAATAAGAGGCCCTCGAAATCAAAATATCCTTTATACATGTAGGGTTTAAAGGTTCACTTATAAATCGGCAATTCATTGTCAATGTTACAAAGTGACTACAAACAAAGTGACAAGTGAACAAAGGTCATAGGCGATGGTCACCTGGGTGATATCACCCAGGTGATCAAAGTGGAATAGACCCATAAAGCAGCACATAAACTAAACTTTTTTCTATTCTAATCTATTCACATAGACCGTCACGATGAAGTGGTCCTTGATAGAAATACCTAAGCCGTAGTGGCCGCTTACCATCAGGTGGACGCGTGCCAGTCGGCAAATTATTCTGGCATAAGAAAACCGTGAAATTCAGCTAAGAAAGTAATATTATCCGCGGTTTCACGCAAATTGGTGATAATAAGAAAAAAATTGCAAAAGATTGGCGCATCTTTAAAAACAATAATATGTACAATTGTACATAAGACGCTGCCAAGAAACTCTACGAGTAATGAAAAAAGTGAAAATAAAATAAAAAAATTGTCTTAAAAATTAGGTTTTATCTGATCACCCAGGCAGGTCATAATAATACGTCATTACGTCACGATCATACGTCAAAAAGTCATAGATAAAAGGCACAGACGATAAATCTGGTCATCAGGTGGTCTTTTCACCGTGACCAGTGCGGTGAATGTGAAAAAACATTAATATTGCGAATAGACCCACTTGCCTCGGGGCAGGGAGGCTTGTTTCACAAAAACACGGATAAGATGCAACAAGATACACTTAGAGTGGATTCCGTACAAAACTATAAATTAAAAAAAAATGTTTTTTTTTATTGGGCTTTTTTCCGCCGGTAAATACTAACTATCTAACCAAAAACATTTTCATGTAAAATGTTGCTAAGACGAGACCATATGACTCGCACTGTCAAAAAGTTATCAGATCTCATGTAGAGCCAAGTTTCTAACTCTACGCGCCCTTACTTAACAAGGCCTAATTTCACAAACTCTACACCTTAGTCAAAATATGTAGCTTGGACCATTTCGATACATTCTAATACATAGGCATAAGCCGCATAAGGTGTGTTTTTCATAACTTCTGATAAACAATAGTTCTTGTAGTAACGAACGGCCAAGCCACATATTTTGACTAAGGTGTAGAGTTTGTGAAGTTAGCCCCCAGAATATAGTAGATACTAGCCTTCCGCCCGCGGTTTCAACTGAATTTTAATATATTCAAATATCCCGCGGGAATGAGACGTTTGCCGTAGGAATTTTATAGCCTATGTCCTAATCCGGGTTATAGATATTAACTATACGTAATTTTATCTAAATCCGTTCAGCCGTTTAGGCGTGATTGAGTAACAAACATCTAAACATCCAGACTTTTTCGCATTTATAATATTAGTAGGATTAGTAGGATGTCACATAATATGTATCTTTTGTTTAAAATAACCATTGACTGCAAAGCTAATCACCTGACTTAATACCCAGAAAACCCTCCAGAGAACCCCAAAGACCCATAAAAACGTTCCATTCCAATAACTCTACCTGTACGGACAGTATCAATAGAAATCGTAAGTATTTGCCACAGGTAGGTTTAAAAAAAAAGTTTTATTAATCTGTGGCCTTTGAATGGCGCGAATTGGTTCAAATGGTACATTTTGAGGTTATAATAAAAAAAATTGATATTTATCAACGTTTATTCATTGGATTTCCTTTTTTGAATTTCCTGGGTTATTATCATCAACATCTCAATATAATTTATTAATGTAGGTATATAAATAATGTTCCAAGGTATTTCTTCTTAAGCACGATATTTTTTTTATACTATGTCAGACACGCAGCCCACTGCCCACCTGATGGTAAGCAGCCACTGCGGCCTATTCAATGGAATAGAGCGACGCTTCCTGGTGAAGTGTCCCTCAATGGAGGGACACTTCACCAGGAAGCGTCGCTCAATGTGCTGCCAGACTGTAGGCTCATCTGATCTTCGAGCCTTTGATTTCAAGTGTACTGGCTCCCACATTAATACTGGGAACACAGCCAGAGCTATTATGGCGGCAGATATTCCATCAGATTTGTTAAAAATAATAAAAAAATTAAATATGGCAGTATATACGCCGAGAATGGACCAACCGAAATAATTTGAATTGTCGTGCCCATTTACATTATTTAATAAAATCACTGCTTATTAAAAAATCACCGAAATACTTACGTAGCAACAATTAAGGAATGTAGACTAAATGACATAGACCAACTCTACTTAAAATAACAGACAGACAAACTTATTGTATTATTATTATTACGCAATATGGACAGACAGACGCGCCTATACTAGTTGTTCAGGTCACGCGAGACGGTCAAGGATTTGTGCGTTAGGTATTGGGGTTCCGGCGGGGAATAAATGTTATTCCCTTAAGTTTCGTTTTTTTGTTGCTGCCTTGTAGCACAACCTACGAGTAAATTAAATAAAATAAAATAATAATTTATACTGCAAATAGATTTTAGAAAAATACTTTTGCACGTCAATCTTTTTTCCTACAGAGTATCATTCCTTTCGCTCAATTCCTAAAGGTATTATCCTAATAACATTACAATCGGATAATAGATATAGATACGCCACCCTAAAAGCATCTGCTTCAATCTTGTACGGCACCATTATTTAGATAAACTGTCAGGTCTTGAATTAACCTCGCGTGATTCGTTAACCCATTAACGAAAATGCAGGATAATACGTGACAAGTCTTGTTTAAAGCTCAAATCGTTTACTTGATTGACTTACAAAGTTCTCAACTAAACACTATACTTAGTATTTATTAAGTTGACATTATATTGTTATTAAGTTGACATTATAATATTATTATTAAGTTAATATTGTACAACACAAAATGATTTAAAAAAGCTATCATATGTAACTGTTGAGTTTCTTGCGGCACTTCTTCTCAGCAGCAGGCCATTCATTCACGTCGAAGTGCTGGTAGGAAAAAAAGTTTATGACGTGCAAAAGAATTTCTTGGTAAATCAAATTGCATAATAAATACTTTGACTTTGACTTTGAACATAGGCTCGAAGATCAGCTGACACTACAACGTGGCAGCACAATTAACGACGCTTGCATCCAGTATGAAGCTCAGGGTCCCCTTCGACTATGATCCTAGATTTGACAAGCCTTCCTTATTACAATGGAGCGATTGCCATCTGACCTCCGTAACCTTTACATGGGAAACCAGACCTACTTGGAACATAATCGGGACCAACTACTTATCGTGCCTTCCGAAGCACGGAATCATCATTTTTTTGACTAGAGCGACGCTTCGACTGTATACCTCTTTAATAAATATACATATTTCCTTACAAAATGTATAGGTGGTTTGGGGTCAGAACGATATATTGCAATAATCTGTAGTTGGCAACCACATGACAGTTGACAGTAAAACAAACATAACGTATTTTTTAAACTTTATTACATATTTAATCAGGTAACTAACTGTAAAAGCGAGATGCCTGCATCAGGATCTTCTGTCTCACATTGCGTAATAAAATAAATGTAGTGATGAAATTAAATCACTGGGTACTTATTGATTGGTTATTTACAAGTCACTCGATATATTTCTATCAAGTGAAATAAAATAATAAATAAATAAATAAAATAAATAAATCTGATCTCAAGACTCAATGTAGTAGCATAATTATGCACCTGTGCTATGGGACCTATGGGTATCAGAAACAACGAAGGTACCACAAAATACCTATACTACTTAAATACAAACCAGACACAGAACAAACACAAATGTTCATCACGTAAGTGTTGTCCTGGGTGGGATTTGAAAATTTTAAGGGGATTTTTAATACCCTTATAGTTTTTTTATGTCCGAGGCGGCAAACGAGCCAGCGGGTCGCCTGATGGTAAGCAATCACCGGCTCCCGACATCTGCAACATCAGAGGGATCGATGATGCGTTGCCGTCCTTGGGGGTATGGGGGGTGTGGACCTCCGGCACTCTCACACACCAGACGAAACACAATAGTAGGTAGTCACAATATTTCACGCTGGTCTTTAACTGGTGGCACTTCTCTGGACGAGAGTTTTTTAACTACCTAATAAGTAAGTAGGTTTTAAAACGTTAATAATACATACGCACTTATTCAGGGGCGGAAACTTGTAACGTTTATTTTGATTTTGGACAAAATTCAAAAGCAATCCTTATCTAACTAACCTGACATATTGACATGTAAACGACCATTCTGGAGAAAAGCCCAGACAAGAAAAAACGCAGCAACAGCCATTGTTCAAAACGACAAACGGTTTCATAGATACAACAAAAGATGGCGGCGTTTTTACGAATAGACAATACAGTGTAATCCCATTTCAATGTCTTTTGAGTTTAGTTGTAGTTAAGTCATAATTTCACTTTTTATCCTTTAACTAAAGTAATAAGCTGGCTTTTAGTACTGCTACCTATACATACATAATTATGTACTTTCAATATTAATCTATTATTCGCTGGTAAGGATTAGGTTTTGACCGCCTCCGTGGAACAGTGGCTAAGCCGCTCGGGTATAAAAACACGGAGGTCGTGGGTTCGATTCCCGCCTTGGGTCTGGTTGGTGGTAGGGCTTTTTCAGAGTCCGACTGGCTAGCTACCACTACTGGCACAGGTGAAATCTGCCGCCATAATAGCTCTGGCTGTGTTCCGGCAGTATTAATGTGGGGGGAGCCAGTACACTTGAAATCCAAAGCTCGAAGATCAGATGAGTATACAGTTTGGCAGCACATTGAGTGACGCTTTCTGGTGAAGTGTCCTACAATGGAATAGGCCGCAGTGGCCGCTTACCATCAGGTGGGCTGCGTCAGCGTGTATGTCTGCCAACGGACTGAAAAAAATAGTTTAGATTTTTTTTACGTGAGTTTTTATTGTTAGTCGTTAAATTTTTTCTATTCAATCCAGGTATCTTGTAAACAAAATTAAATGATTCTACTGTAAAATTGTAACCAAAGTAGCGGATCAATCAGTATAACGGTACAAAGGCGAACTTAATGCCTAATATGCCTAACTTAATTATTTAATGTGTTCTAAGTTTCCAACATAAGTTCTAAGAAATAAAGATTCTTTAACAAAATAATTGTATGGTGTCAAGGAAAATGTCACATCTCCTGTGTGTGTCACAAAAATACATATAATAATATATTCCTTTAGAAGCTCGAAGAATCGAGAGTAACTATCGAGTGTCTCGGCGGTTCTTCTCGATCATAGAGATCTAAATAATAGTTTCTGTTATCTATGTTCTCGAACATTCTAAAGCCGGTGGTAGAGTCACTTTCTCACATTATTGATTTACGATTCATATATACGCGCACGCATTTATCTGAAACCAACATGGATGAATAAAAAATATTTTGGTTTGAAATGCATAGAAGCAGAAAAATCGCTTCTCGTTCCAGTTTGAATGTTTAATGTTTACGATAACTTATACTGATACTGTGTAATTCTTATTAAAACTGGATAGGTCGCCAATGATCGTTTTATAGAACGCCATAAGAATAACCTCCAAAATATAATGCGATTCAGAACGCATAGCAACGGACCAGTTCAGACAGCAATGGCCGCCAAAGGCCCAAAGCGCGCCAAAATCAGCTGTTAGCCACAGACGACAACTTTACTTTTGCGTGCGGCGAAATGAGGTTCCATACCTTTTCTATACAAACTCCGTGGACGGTAGCGCCCTCTTTCTAAAACAGTCCAAATGGTTTTCGTACGTGAGAAAATGTATTTTAAAAGTACAAAAAGGTCATTGTTAGCCTCAAAACACAATATTTAACAAGATATTTTGGACAATGGTAATTTCAAAGGAGTGTTTTGGGATGTTGTCCGGTTTCGGAGCGGGGATCAGCTGACTGCCTATTATCAAATGTACGCTTTTTTTGCCGGCGAAACCAGTTAGGTTATAAAAATATGGCTTTGTCTGTCTCTACGGGCTGGAGCGTTTATTTGCAATTCAAAGAATGCTATGCTGATATAAATAAATGCTGAATACTACCAATTTCAAAATGTTCACATTTTTGGTACTTTATATTTTCTTAAGAACTTTGGCTTTGTGATTATATGTTACATCAATAGGACAACAGGGAAACCAGACCACTCTTTACTGGAGTGGTAGACTGGTAACGCTATGTGGCGAGCATAGAGATCTTAGTTTCTGTTATCTGTGGTGGCGAGTCATTACATTCCCCCTAGATATTGATAAACTATGCAAAATTGGCGACTCAATAGAGAAACTATCGAGACTTTTACGATTTTATTACAAATGTTCAGTTTTTAAAAGGATTCGGATTTTATTCAGTTGTCAAGATTTTCGTAGAAGTAACTTACACCTGTAATCCTTAGGCCCACATAACTGCAATACACAATTTATGATCACATACATTTATCTGACACCAAGTACTTTATAAGCACTTGTGTAATAGGTATCAGAAACAACGAAGGGACCACAAAATACTTAAATACAAATAAAAATCCAGATACTTGAAAATTTGTTGTAGAATTTATATACCGCGTTTACATTCAGCCATTTCCGTTGTTGCTTGCCTTGCCGTACATATTTCCCCGTATATTGATGTGGCAACGTCAGCGGAAATGAGTGTTTACATTGCCGCTTCATATGTATTTTAAATTCGACTCTGGGCCATGGATAACGTGGAAATTGTCGCAGCGTCGGCGCTCTGTCTTTTAAGTTTTATTGATTATTTAAATGTTTTAAAAAAAATTGAATTCAAAAGAGACGTCGTCGTCAGAGGAGATGGTGGATGATAGATAGCAATTCATCGTAATGAACAATGTAAGTATTTTTAAAGATATTAAACGACTGAACGAGAGAGCAACATGTAAACACACGTTGCCGCTCGCATTGCCGCGCTTTGATGTCCCCTAGAAAAACCGCCAAATGGGGGATAGCCGGGCAATGCGATCGGCAACGTCAAGGCAATGGAAATGACCTGTTTACATTCTCGCGTTTCCCAGTTTATTCCCCATGTTGCCGCGGCAATGGGCTGAATGTAAATGCGGTATATGATGAGGGTAGTTTGATGTATTGCCGACTGTTCATCACATAAGCTTGTCCTGGGTGGGATTCGAACCCACGACTTCTGGCGCACAAGACCCGATCTCTAATCTCTACCTAGTTTATTATAGCTTGACCAAGAAAATAAAAAACCTGTTCTGGTGGCACCACATTAGCTATGGTTATAGCAACACTTGGTTGCTATGGTAATACTCACAAATAACTCTCAATATCCAATAGTAATAAGGCACGGTTGACAATAGGCTATTTGACTGTGTTTAAAATATGGAACAATTTGTTGTCATCCTAATAAAATGTAATGTAAAAAGCATATTTTATTGGATGTTCTGAAAAAATAAGGTCATTTTCTGTATAAAAAACATAAATGAAATTTAAATTTTTTTGTGGTTTAATCACGTGTTTGAAAACGCTCTGTGATTGGTTGCAACTTTGATGACGTCACAAAAAATGTTAACATTAGTTCAGTGCATGCTTTCTGTTTTTCTTTATATTGATCGTGCGATCTACGTGTTATTTACGTTATTTCCCAACCGTCCTAGTTATTAGTTTTGTTTATTTAAAGTTCTGTGCATAAAATGGAGAGACATTTTGTGCGAGCTGACAGCATATTTTTAGGTTATGTTAACTCCTACATTTCTTTGGTGTCACGCACTGTTTTTACGTAACCTAAACTAACGTAACCTAAACTAACGCAACAATACAAATATTACTTACGTTAAAATGATCTTCACACATATAAACACTTGAATTAGGTCCAATGCTTTCAGGGTTTCGACGAGCTACACTCAACCACTTTTTCGGCTCTCAGGATCTATAGGAACTGGTACAAATAGTTTTTCCGGAGTCTTTATCGATGTACTTGTACATTTGGGTACAACACACCACTTATAAACCATTATTTATGCAATAAATTTCAAAACTATTTCACAGTTTGTTGACCTTTGTTGTTTATTTATTTGTGACGTCATCTGTAAAAAATTGCGTTTTGGCGGGTAATTTTTTAATTCAAACTTTAACATTGATTTTCTCCGTTTATACGACAGATCTCCAGGAAATATTAAAACGGTTTGCATTTTATGCAATAATAAATAATATAAAACTATTTTCCAGCAGTAGTCAAATAGCCTATTGACATCACACTTTGACAGACAGTAATAAGGAATAACATCATAATGTTTTTTTATTTGATTGTTGCCACTTGAAGAAATTAGTTCCAATATTTTCCGCAATATGGCGATGTTTTTTATTTTAATGGCCGGGCTATACATTAGTCGAATAAATCAAAGCCACCAGGAAGTTTTAAACCATTCGTACCTATCACACCCAACTACAAAAACTTCAAAAGCGTAGTTCGTAACATGTTTTTTTCAAATGGCCACTGTTTTTTTCGCTCGGTCTCAGCTGATTGGGAGCCCGTACCTGGACGTTCCCAGAAAGGACAGGAATGTGTTCAGACCTGTTCCGTAATATCCCTAGGGATGGCAGGGAAGAGTTTTTGGAATACCCGCGGCGGTCGGTCATTTTTAATTTTAAACTTTTGGTAGGCACTCAGCCCACCTGATGGTAAGCGGCCACTGCGGCCTATTATATTGAGCGACGCTTCATCCGAGAGCATCATTCTATGTGCTGCCCAGTGGCGTAACTAAAGGGTGACAAGTCGGCAAAACGGTCAGAGGAGAACCCCCCCCCCCCCATCCGATGAATTTGCCACGGCCTCGAACGGTATAGTTACCTACTCCACATTGACAGAGTGACAATTTATTGAGTAATTTAGCACAATCCCTTTGAAATTTCTTTACATACTCTGAAAAAACGCTTAGAGAAAGAAAAAAAAAAGAATTTCAATCAAAATTAAAACTTTCTTTATTCATGTAAACTTAAAATAAAAATACACAGAGTGACTTCACCACCCGATTTAAAATGTCGTTATAGGCTATCGAGAAACTCAAGAGTTACTCTTTTTAGTCGCCAAAAGTTTACAAAAATTGATATAGTGTCCATCCATCCATTTAAATAACTCGTCCTCGTATGTAATTTTAGTGTAAAGAAAAAAAAAAAAGTTCTGTCTTAATAAACAAGTTGTGAATTTAAATTTATGGTCGCTAGTGCCAGCCCTAGTGGCAAGTGAAGCAAAAACTCGTGCGCAGACGACCGCGCCTCGCCGCTCAGCTGATGAGGCGCCCTCGTACCACGGACGAGTCGCGAAACTATCGCTAAATTATCGCTTAACTGTCGCTGAACATCTTTTTGAAGTTACAAACATAAAATTTACGATTAAGCTCTCTGATAATGTGTTAGCGAAACTATCGCTAAATTATCGCTTATCTGTCGCTAAACTGTCGCTCAACTTTTTGAAGTCCCAAACTTGAAATTTAAAAGCTCTCTGTGAAAGTCTTAATTCGCTGTCTATGTATATAAATAAAATGAATTCCTGTTCGTATAGTCTCGCTAAAACTCGCGCGGCTGAACCGATTTAACTCATTTTATTTTATCTTGAAATATTTGTGGAAGTTTAAACGATGAGAAATTATGAAAAAATTGCGAGGAAAATACTAAAGTAAGTGATACGAAGTTCATCGGGTCAGCTATAAATAATAAATAAATATCTATGCTGGACACAGCTGGACATTATTCACACAGCGCCATCTAGCCCCAAACTAAGCATTAGCTTGTGCTATGGGTGTCAGGTGTCAGACAACGGATAAACATTACTCTTATACTTTTTGTAAATACTTACATATACCGAATACATAGAAACGCCTAGATCGATACAAAAGACATGTTCATGAACACAAATGTTGGTACCGTGCGGAGATCGAACCCGCGACCTTTGGTAACCGTGTAATACACCAAAATTTAATGGCTCGTCAGTATGGATTTTTACAAAGCCAGCTAAATAACGAGCAAATTCCTTGGTTTTTGAACTTACGCTTGGACTTCTAAATTTGGGAATTTAACATTTTCTAACGGCAGGATATTGCACCGAGCCTTTTCTCAAAATTTCGTATCCAAGGAATCTTTATCATATCTGCTACAAACAAGCCGACGTACACACCACGGCACGTGTAAGCAAACGAAAAAACTTGCCCGCCAAAAAAGGATCCTATTCCCGCACATTAAGACCTACAAAAAGCCCAGACCAATAATGTATATCGTGAGAAAATAACGCTCCCAATCAAAATTGAACTTTCCTGTTATCATCACAACATTTAAAATCATAATGTGACATAATGAAATACCTGTTTCTTGACCGACAATGACCTCGTGAAAAAGCGAGGGAAACGGATCGACTATTTTAACTTTGCAGCTGTCAGTGGCGCTAGTTTCTATGTGAGCTGTCAAAATTTGTATGAGAATTTATTAGTTTCCATTTTCGCCGCATGCGACTTAATTTTTGCACCTGATACGAACACTTGAGTTGTTAAATTAGTTTTTATTCACACGAGTTTAGGTTTATTTTTGCGTGATGTTTATTGAGTGACGTAACAGGCGATTCAAATATGGATGACAAAAGGTCTTGAACATAATGTTCCGTTTCAATTAAAAATAAAAAGGGTTATATTTCGCGAGGCATTCGATTAATTGCCTTTAATTGCTGACTAAACGCTTTTTTGACGTATTTTAACAAAGATATTTCCTTCGATGTTAAGAATTTTGACCGTTATGGAATAAAACAGATGAAATGAATATTATAGCAATGAATGTGGCTCTTACTCGTTTAGTTGGCAGGCCAACCAATGCTGCCGAGAGCTGTACCTATTGGAGTAGTTTTTAACTTCGCTCGATATGTGTGAGGTCTATGGTTAGAATCTTAAGATCAATCAATCAATCTCAATTTTTTTATACCACGTCAGTTGGCAGACAGGCACGCAGCTCATTTGATGGTAAGCGGCCACTGCGGCCTATTCTATTGAGGGACACTTACTTCCCCAGCGTCGCTCAATGTGCTGCCAGACTGTAGGCTCATCTGATCTTCGAGCCTTTGATTTCAAGTGTACTCAACTGCGTCAGAAGGAGGGTAATGTTTTCCGAGTGTATGTATTTTTTATTGTGACATTAATCCATCAAGCCCCGGAAAACCAGACACAATAGAAAATTTATGTTTACGCGACACCCGGCTTTCGGTCGGGTGTTTAAGAGTTAAGACGAATGAGGGTAAGTTTATGTGTCTTACTGTATCTATCTATACTCTACGAGTATACTTAATACAACTTAATATTATAGAGGAAAGATTTGATTGTTTGTTTGTTTGTTTGTATTGAATAGGCTCCGAAACTACGCTGAACCGATTTGAAAAATTCTTTCACTGTTGGAAAGCCGCACTATCCTCGAGTGTATACTTTTTATCCCGAAAATGTGGGGGAAAGGGGGAATATTTGAAAAAAGAAATTACGCGCTGGTGAAACCGCGGAGGCATCCGCTAGTACTTTATACTTAAACGTTGGTCTTCAAAGAAGTGAAGCTTTAAGAATAGTCCCTGCATATTTGCAAGTGTATCTTCGCATGGAATGTGTGTAGTGCTTCTAAATGCAAAAGCAAACCGCCAAATACCAAACATCCTGCGAACTATTCTTGTCGAGGCGGTTTCCTGGTAAAACAATGTTGCCATATCGCCTGTTGTCATATCCCACTGCAGGCCATTGCTTGCCATTTTCTAGGTACCATCAAGGTTTTTTTAATACTAAATTAGTTGGCAGACAGGCTCTCAGCCCACCCGATTGTTAGCGGTCACTGCGGCCTATTCCATTGAGGGACACTTCATCAGGAAGCGTCGCTCAATGTAATGTCCTCCTAGCCGAGTTTTTGGCTACGGCGGCCAATCTTTAAGAAAAGCCAACTACGCAGGATATATTACAGTGCTGCAGTGAGTGCGCATGCACAGGTTCACTCCCTATTCCCTCACTCTCATAACACGGTGGCAGCAGTCTGACACGACCGAAGAGAGATCAGGCGCAGGATCAACGGCTTAACGTGCCTTCCGAAGCACGGAAAATGCGCTCAATGTGCTGACAGACTGTAGGCTTAGGCTCATCTGATCTTTCGAGCCTTTGATTTCAAGTGTACTGGCTTCCACATTAATACTGCTGGAACACAGCCAGAGCTGTTATGGCGGCAGATTTCACCTGTAGGGGAGGTCTGGTGGAGCCAGTCGGACTGTCAAAAAGCCCTACAACTAGACCCAAGCCGGGAATCGAACCCACGACCACATACCCTTTCGGCTTAGCCACTGTTTCATGGATGATTTTATTAACAAGATTGAAACTTGGTCCCTCCTGCGGCAACACTAACAAAATGGCTACAGTTCGCCTCAAAGGCTAGGAATACTAACTTGAAAGCTTACTTTCAACACTAACAACTAAAATACACAACGGACGGTCGTTACGACTTCTCTGGAAAGATACAAGGCGTTTCATGTAGTATACCATACTCTTAAGTCTACAAAAGGAGACAGAACAAAGAAATCCTCAGAATGCTATTAGGATAATACCTTTTGAAAGGAGAAAAAATTACGTCAACTGCGCTTGTCCGTATGTAACGTTGGCAATGCAAAATAATATCTGTGTGTAGGTATGTAAGTCATCACGCAGTTTAAGTAATTTTTCGCTCAATTCCAAAAGGTATGATCCTAATAGCATTTGAATCGGATAATAAGTGTAACTACATAGGACGGACATTAGTCTAAGTGAACAACTATCGAACAGTGAAAATTCATTCAATCGAATATAATATTCTTCATTCAAATTGGCTTCAAAGATATGTCAAAGATACACTTGTGAATCATCACAATTAATGTTACATAGCGACTCCACCACTGGATTCGGAGAGTGGCTATATCTATCGAGAAGAGCCGACAAGAAACTCGATAGATTACTCTTTTCAATCGCCAAAAAGTAAATTTATCTACATCCATACCATAATATGTCTATTTTATAGTCAGGAGCGATGAGCAAACGCCCTACATTTAGATATAAGTATCTGTGGCTGCATCGTAATGTTTACATTTTAGTATCGGTAACCGATACTTTAATTACGTTCAAATTTCGAACGTCTTCTTAAAAAGTAAAAATTAATGGATTTGAAGCTAACATATGTAAGCAAAACATCTTGATGTATTTTCAAAGGTACCAGGAGAGCATAACCGCAGCGTAACTATTTATTAAATCAAAGAGTTTGAAAGACGCGAGCTAGCCTAGCTTCTTGTTCTTCTCTGCTCTCCTGGTACTACGGATTATATTCCACGCGGTTTCACATCGATCCTGACTTTAAAATAGACATTTATCGTATGAATGAATATAAAGTTATGTATGTGACTGTACATAATTAGGCATTAAAATACTCATGTGATCCTTTTATGAAACTCACTTCGTTCGTTTCATAAAACCACATTCGTATTTTTATGACCCTCATTATGCAACAGTCACATAAATAACTATTTTAAACAAAACGTATGGGACTTATACCTAATTAGTTACGCTACTTTTACTACATGTACCACCTTAGGCTTGGTCTTCCAGGGCTCACAGATTCTTTCAGCTAAAAATCTCAATTTTATTGAAACTGTATGATTTGGGATCCAAAACTAATAATTGTAATCAATCATGGCGACGAAAAAGGGTACTTAACTGCCAAGTTAGTGAAATTACTGGGTATATGAGACCTAATAACTGTCGTCTCGGTGTAGCGGGCGCAGGGCGGTGCCGGACAGTAACTGCTTAGTTACTGTTTGGCACTGAACTGTCTAAGGGCAGACGTGGCGCTTACCATCAGGTGTACGATCTACTCGTCTTGTTACACATTGCAATAAAAAAAAGTTTCTAGTCGGTGTCTTCTCGACAGAAACAACATTCCAACCTGGTTGTAGAGACTGAACTCTACTATTATATTTATCAGAACCTTGTCTTTTTCGAGCGTATCTTATTCTACCTATCGAAGTGAACTGGCTGCAATAAAGCACAAATCACAATAGTATTTTTTGTTTAAAATCAAACATTCCTAGGGTTTTTTAATTCTTTTTGTCCATGATCGGCACAAGCAAAGACAATTTAAAATAAATACCACGTGCAAATTAAAAAACTTAATTGGTAACCATCTTCTAATACTGGCAGTTAAGAAATTCGATTCGATTTGAATAAAATGATAACGTCCGCAAACAACTTTGTCGGATCAGCTGAGCAGTGATTCCTTTCACTTCAATTTAAATTTCACCTTTGTTCGTCAGTGATAGAGTCTAATTTCGATTAAAGGAGAAATGGCGCAGTTAGGCTGGAGTCCGTCTCCGACCCAGACGAGACTGTGATACCGTTAATCAATTTTGATACTTAGTCCATTCAAAATAAAGTTGGTATTTATTTGGAAATACTGTTGTAAGCGGGAGAGCTAGCATTCCAGATTGAAAAAAGTTAACGCAACGGTACCGTAACCGACGTTGCGTTGGTTTCGCGCGCTTTTACTACCACAGATTAACATACAGTTACGTAAAACTTAATGTCGCAGTAAAAAGGTTGCATTTCGAACAGCTGACTGAAAACTTTTTGGTCGACGCACGGTTTCGCGCGCTTTTCTTCGCCACAGATTACGTTGCGGTTATGTCATACTTTAACACGGAGGTTATAAGGTTGAGTTTATAATGGAGTTATGTTTGTATACTTTTTGGGAATGGGTACACTTGACAGATAACAATTTTTTTCAATGGGTTCGATAAGACTGGTTCTGAGAACCATCTGATCGCTGTGAAGTATCCATTGCCGTATTATTTATTAGTGGAATGATTATGCTAGTTTTTGGGACATCACGTGAGCCAGTAAAAACGGCAGTCGTGAATTTAAAAGAATTTAGATGTTATCTGATACTATTGTTATTTTTACATTTCTGATACACGGGTGGATTAGCAAATATCTCGTAGGTAGAATTAGAAGATTATGTGGTCAGTACAATGTTCATTCATGTGAATTTTTCTTTGAATGTTAACAAAATATTTGCGAATTTGTCTTCATTCAACCCTACACAGTGTAACAATTAATATCAAGATGAATCTTTTCTCCAAACCTTTTGTCCCGATCTATCTATGTAGGGTATGCTTGCACTACGATCTAGGATTTTTTGGCATTCCAGTTATTACTGTTTCCAGTTTGGTTAGGCCATTGCAGGCTTGAATAACCCAAATGTCTGAAAAGAATGATCATTCCGTGCTTCGGAAGGCACGTTAAGCCGTTGGTCCCGACTATGTTCCAAGTAGGTCTGGTTTTCCCTTGTAAGGGTTACGGAGGTTAGATGGCAATCGCTCCATTGTAATAACCAGGTTTGTCAAATCTAGGATCATAGTCGAAGCGGACCCTGAGCTCCATACTGGATGCTATCGAGAATACGCTGGGATGATGATGATGATGACATTGCAGACCTCTGTGACCTTTGTCAGGACAATCAAACGGGACCATGGCTACACAGCCATTCGTCTATGCTGGTTTTCTTACGATGTTTTTCAGATAGTATTAATTTATTTTCTTGCGCTACATATCGGTTCTGCCAGAATACCAGCGCTGCTGTGCCGTTTTCTAAACGTAACATCAGCATAAATGCTGAGGCAAGAACCCTTTTTTCTTAGATCTTAAGTGAAATTGTTTTTTTTTTACACTGTCCCACTGCTGGGTAAAGGCCTCCCCAATGACGTTCAATATAAAACTAGACACCCAATCTCTAAGAAAAAATCCTCAAAAAACGTCCGAGTGGCTTTGACACTGATGACATTAACACATTCGTTCAAATTAACACCTTATCTCGTGGCATTTAGTGTTTAATGTCAATTGTATACAACTAAACGAAAACTCTGCCCAATAGTCGGGTGGGCAGACTTTTGCTTCGGACAATATTTGAGCGTGATTGTGAGTCTAGTTTTTTGATTGAACGTCATTGGGCCTCCCCCATACTTTTCCATTTGACCCTGTCCAAAGCTAGATCCTGCCAATACCAGCAAAAGGAGTCGAGTTCGTTCCTCCACCGTGCACCGTTTATAGCCTGCCTTTTTGCCATCTTCCACCATCTGGTTTCCAAGTGGTAGCGGCTTTGGCCCAGCGCTCAGGTCCCATCCTATATGTTGTTATGTCTGACCAAAAAGAGTAGAAATTAAAAAGTGGCAATACTGTAGTGTCCTCCCTTTTTTCTTTGAATGATTTGAAAGGGATGACACTACAGTATTGCCACTTTTTAATTTCTACTCTTTTTGGTCAGACTGTATTTTAATTATTATTAATTTTTTGTGTAATAAATATTGTGTATTTTGCCTTGGGCCAATAAATGTTTTTCTTTCTTTTCTTTCAGATAGCAGTGATTCGAATCATCGACCACACACTCCAAACAAACTTGAAACTTACAAAAACCGAACGCGAAAATCTCGGTTCGGTTAGTCAACAACGACTTTCAAAGCTGGTCGCGAATTCAAATGTAACAGTTCAACCGTTGGGGGCTTCCTGCTGTAAATAACTACGTGACCGACACACGGACACTATTAATAGTTTATATTGTTGGGAAGAAATACTTTTAGGCTTACCCATAACTTAAGCAGTAGAGTCTGCTAAACTGACTTATCACTAAACATTTTTCTTTGCTTCTTTTTTTTATACTAAGTCAGTTGGCAGACAGAAACGCAGCCCACCTGATGGTAAGCGGCCACTGCGGCCTATTCCATTGATTGAGGGACACTTCGCCAGGAAGCGTCGCTCAATGTGCTGCCAGACTGTAGGCTCATCTGATCTTCGAGCCTTTAACTTCAAGTGTACTGGCTCCCACATTAATACTGCCGGAACATACACAGAGCTGTTATGGCGGCAGATTTCACCTGTGGGGCAGGTAGCTAGCCAGTTGGACCACCAGTGGAATAAAAAAAATAAACAACCAGAGAAGCCAAAATATTTAGGCTTCAGAAATGAGAGAGAGAGAGAGATTCAGAGAGAGAGTAAAAAAGTAAACGATGCCTTGTTGACGAATGACAGGGATGAATGAAGCGAAGAACATAATATTTCATAATCTTTCGAGAGAAATTGGCAAGAAACTCAATAGTTACTATTTTCGATGGCCAAAGTTAAATGAAACAACGGGATCCCTCAATCATTATGACGTCAGCACTGTCAGTGTTATCGGTCGATAGTTGATAAGAGCGCGGAAGTGGCTCTTTATCTAAATTCTCACAGCTGAGAGGCGCCTTTCCCGTAGGTATACCTAGTATTAGACTACTAGTTTTAACGTTAGCGTTCTGGGCAGCTTTTTTTATGCCTGAGGCGGCAAATGAGCCAGCGGGTCGCCTGATGGTAAGCCATCACCGCTGCCCATGGACATCTGCAACACCAGAGGGATTGCTGATGCGTGTGTGGGCCTCCAGCATTCTCACAAACCAGACGAAACACAATAGTAGTCAGTATTATTTCAGGCTGGTGTTATGTGAGAGGGTGGTACTTCCCCGGACGAGCTGGCGCATTCGTACTGTAAAACAGCATGGCTCTACCACTACTAAAACCTGTAGTGTGCTACAGGGCAAAAGATTTCAATAACCACTCAAAACATATAAACGTAGGGCTTACGATCAGTATGGATAAAAGCTACACACTTAATATTGGAGATAACAATCTCGATACTAAAGTCCCTTCTAAGGAAATAACTAATATAAAATGCTTGTAGGTATATGCGTGGCGTGGACAAACTTACACTTGGGTGGTATAACTATAAACTAGGGACACCCGTTTTGATTTTCTACGAAAATAAATAACATTGTAGAATTATAATAAGCAATATTAGGTATTAAATACGAAAAGTATTGAAAGTTTCTAAATAGTTATTTATGTGACTGCTGCATAATGAGGGTCATTAAAATACGAATGTGGTTTTATGAAACGAACGAAGTGAGTTTCATAAAAGAATCACATGAGTATTTTAATGACTAATTATGTACAGTCACATACATAACTTTATCTTCATTCATACGATAATATATGTCTATTTTATAGTCAGGATTGATGAGCAAACGCCCTAGTTACCAACTTAATCTGTATGTAAAAGTTAGTTAGTACTGACATAATGACTGACGTTTGGAGTTTTTAAAATCCATAAACAATCTAGACTCGAGTTGATTTCGATTCTCAAATCGATTGTTATAATTTTAGCATCGAATTAAATGTATAGGAATGGAACATAAAATTACTAATCGACTAATTCGATAATCGAAAAAACCTATTAATTTTTACTTTTAAAGAAGACGTTCGAAATTTGAACGAAATTAAGTATCGGTTACCGACACTAAAATGTAAACATTTCAATGCAGCCACAGATACTTATATCTAAATGTAGGGCGTTTGCTCATCGCTCCTGAATATAAAATAGACATAATATTATGGTATGGATGTAGATAAACATGTTTTTAATTTTTATAATAAGGTATTAACTAAATACCTTGTAAAATGTAGCATGATTCCTGCGACAGCTGTCATCGGAGACAGCCACGACATACATACATCCACACCAAATACCTATAGAGGTAAATCAAAGGTAAATACGAAAGTCTGTCTGTTCCGCGTAAATCACATATCGATCATTATGGACGTTTAGTCCACGTTCGTAACTGATCTTCGATAATCAGATACGAACTACCTATATACTTAAAATAGTGCTAAGGTTTAATAAGTTATAGGCATAAATAAACCCCTAGCCGCTGTGTTGTAGATTACAATCATGATAAAAAAACACTTTCTCTTTAATAAGGTGAACAAAAGATCCAACAAAACAAAAAAACATCGGCACTTTGACTTCGAATCTACTGATTATTCTACTCTTTTAAAAACGTACAAAATTACTTACCGAAGAAAGAAATGGACGAAGTGGTACAAATTAAAAAAGGCGCCCTTGTAAAAAGTTTGTATACATTTTACAGGCGTAATAGTCTGTATTGGCGAAAATAGGACAATTCGCAGTAATTACGCCAATAAAACTTAACAATAGTTTGTTGATTCTTTCTTTACGCTTCCTCGTAGGCAGGCCAGGCACAACAACACAGGTGCATCTCAGATCTGCCAACATAAAAAATGAAAGAGTTGCCAATGTATTAAAAGATAAATACCTAATAATCGTTGTGGCTTTGTTTTTGTGGTACTAATATTAAATATGGTGGTAGACGCTTGAAGGAAAACATTTTGACTCAGAAAGCATTGAATGGTGTATATTAGTTGCAAAACCAAAATATAATTTATTCATGTAGGTTACAGTTACAAAGGTCCGGGGATGGGCTGGTCAATAGCCACAAGGCTGGCACCGGCTGAAACCGGGGAAGTTTAGTGGGTAGTGGACGCTTTAGTCTCGAGTCCCACACACGGCCGTAGGTCTAGCTAGCCTGCGGTTATAGTACTTTTATGCATTCTCCTCCGAAAAAAAGGTTACAGTTACAGAGATACTATAAATCTTCAAGTATATTCAAGTAAATCTTCAAGTATTAAAGTATTCTATCTTCTTTTCTGTATCAAAGATAAAATTAGAACTTTAAAAGTAGGTATTTGAAGCATAGTTTGGATTTAAAAGTCTCTCCATAGCAAAACAATGTTTACTCTTCTTATCCGACGCACTGATATACCTACATTCATACAATTTTAACTGACCAACCTAAGCAGGCTGAAAATAATAAATGACAGGTCTAAGGCTGGCCATTGATGGTGTTATTATAACCGGAAACACATGCCGAAAGGCAATTCTTCTCATATGATGTGTAATGTAGCGCGAACCAACGGACGTTATGATTCTGACTCAGTGTAAATACCGATTTTTCATATCCTACTAGTCCATTCTAATAAAAATAAATCAGATATAATAGGTATCTAAACTTCTATACTAATATCAAAAAGAGAAAATATTTGATTGTTTGTTTGTTTGTATTGAATAGGCTCCAAAAACTACTGAACCGATTTGAATAATTCTTTCACTGATGGAAAGCTAAGCACTATCCCCGCCCCGAGTGACATAATGTACTTTTGATCCCGGAAATGTGAGGCAAAGGGGGGGATAATAGACAAAAGAACTTGCGCGCGGGTGAAACCGCGGAGGCGACCGCTAGTCTATACAAAATAAAAATGAAATGCTGTTCGTTAGTCTCGCTAAAACTCGAGAACGGCTGAACCGATTTGACTAATTTTTGTCTTGAAATATTCGTGGAAGTCCAGAAAAGGGATTATTCCACTTTGCCCCACCAAGACGCCCCACTGGTGGGGCGAAGTGGAACGTTTCAAAATTCGCAGTGGAATATGCCCCACTAAATCGATTTAGTGGGGCAGATTCCACTGTTTTAAAATTTGGTGTATTCTGCCCTACCAGGGTTGGCACTTTAGAATGTAGGAAGGTGGGTTTACATATTATATTGTAATATTTGTCTATTTAAGTTTTATGTTACTTTAAAGTAAAGTAACATAAAACTTAAATAGACTAATATTACAATATTTAAGTCGCAGGCAATTTGTATGATTCCGTCGTTTATATACGGCACACTGAGAGAAATTAAGTTAAAAAAAACACATCGGAGGCGGAAATCGACTCGGATGGACATAGGTTAGAAGGCTAAGGCGGGAGCGGAGCGAAGCGGAGCTCCCGCCTTGGCCTTCGTGGTCATTTTTTTTTAAACCTGAAAAAAAATTGCCTTCGGCATAATACATAACTGCAACAGTTTTTAAACTGACGATGCCGTATGTAAACGGCGGAATCATACAAATTGCCTACGACATAAATATAAACCCACCTACATTCTGAAGTTTCAACCCTAGTGGGGCAGAATACACCTAATTTTAAAGCAGTGGAATCTGCCCCACTAAATCGATTTAGTAGGGCATTGAACAAGACTGGTCGTTCCCTGTGGTACACTACTTCAGGTACTACGGAATAAAAGTCGGTATATCGGTCTATGGATGAATTTAAGATGAATTTATTGATTGTCAAACTCATGGTCTTATATAGCCTGGGAAAAACGCAACGCCACCGTGAAGTAACTATGCATAGCGACATCTATTAGTGGAACGCTGAACTAACCGTTCAACTGACATCAACATAATCGCCCACCATGGACAAATATGACATTTGTCCTTAACAAACATTAACTTCTTAAACATATAAGACCTGTAAACATTTGAGATATAAAAACAACTTAACAGATACTTATAATAATTTAGACAAATATAAATGGAACAAATTTAAATCCTATCAAACAACATAATGCTTTAGATGACTTCCTACTCTCATACAACCGGAAGCAAACACAACTTAGAAATAATAGGACGCTTAAAAACTCCATTTTTTGTTTTCAACTCACTACGTATACGAATTTGTCTTCACCGGGATGAGTAGCAACCACTCTACCATATAGTCATCGACAAAGTGGCAACCCATCTTATTTTTATTGCTGACCCATCTTGGTAAGTTGACTTTTCCTAATAGCTTTAATTTTTCACGATAAAAAACCATTTTTTCAAAATATCAGGAGGTACTGCTTCATCCCATTGAATACCCACTATTACTAACCACATTATTTTTTTATAATTATTTTTCTTTTACTTACAGGTTGTTCCAGTTCCGGGAGTTTGACATCGTAACGGAAGGCATCACTTCGCTTCCAGGTAAGTCCAACAATTATCATCGTCTCATCTGATTTAATCTTTAATTCCGTTTGCGCATCCGTTTTTTCCTTTTCTTTTCTTTCTGTACAGGACGCATCAACCCTATTCCGAGCTTCGTGGTTTCCCTATCTTCCCGGATTACCGCATGGTGAGGTAAGTATATGGCATCAAGATTCTCCCGCTCCTCTTCTGGTACAAGTTCCACATGATTAAATTTATAATATTCTTTTATTTCTTTTGTGTATTTATCTTTTAATTCTTTATTTTTGTTTAATTTGTGTTCTAACGTTTTGAATCTCTTTTCAGATATCTCCAGAGACCCGTCCACCAGCGGAGGATCGTTCTTCAAAGGAAGACAAACCACGTATCTCCTTTCTTCATCTCTCGTAGTGGTTGCAGCATAAATTTCTTCAGACCGCTTTTCTTCCTCCGTAAACATAATTTCCTTATTTGTTTCAGGTTCTGCTTTCATCTTCCAGAATCTTTTAAGAAGATCATTGTCATTCAGAAGAGAATGCAATACATTAATTTTATTAACTGGTTTTTCATTTACCTTTATGTTTCCTGACAGGATCCATCCAAACGCAGTAGCTTGTGCTAACGGCGTTCCCTCGGTTCCTCTCTTTATACCTTCCATGAGTATTTGATTGTAGACACCTACCCCAAGCAGAACATCAATTCTACTAGGAGTGTGATACTCTGGATCAGCTAGTACTAGACCTTTAAGTTCGATCCACTTCGACGGATCAATCTTACAGGTTGGTAACGGAGCTGTAATTGATTCTAAAACATACGCTTCTACCTTTATTTTGAAATTAGAGTCAACTCGTGATTGAAGATCAAGAACCACCATGGCCTTTGAAGTTGACTCTTGCTCGCCCAGACCCGAAATCTGTCCCAATACCGAAGTCTTCCTTAAACCAAGACGCTGAACGGTAGACTCCGTTACGAAAGATGATTGTGAGCCTTGGTCAAGTAGAGCTCGAACAGTGTCACTACCTGTTTTCGACTTGACATCTACTAGCGCTGTTGCTAGAAGAGCCTGATTGTAAACCCTTCCTGAAGAAAAACAAGAGATTGACGGCTGTTGATTATCGACCGATTTCTGGGCTACTTCCTTGGAATCCTTTAAAGGCGATGCTGTCTCTTCCACAGACCTATCCCTGACCGCATTTGTCTCCGAAGTAGCTTTTCCACTAGGGTGCAAAAGAGAATGGTGTTTTCTTTTGCAAACACGACATTTTAAATTGTTGCGACATGTTTTGGCAGAATGATTGCTACCCAAGCAATTAAAACAAGCGTTGCTCGTCTCTACAAATTTACGACGGGCATCAACCGTCTCTTTACTAAAATCCTTGCAAAATGATAGTGTGTGTGCTCCCGAACAAAACAAACATTATAATTAGCTACATGAAACGATTTCATTTTAACGATTTCACTATGAGCCGTAATCCTTTTTCCTGAGTTGGATCCGGAATCCAAGAATTCCAGGGCGCGATATCGGTTCGATAGGAATTCTTTAAATGCCGCGTAGGTTGGCAACTCCTCTGCCAAACTATCCTCACTAATCTTAAACTCCCACTGGCGCCTGGTTTCTGAATCCAACTTTAGACTCAAAATGTGAATGATAATCACATCCCAGCTTCTAACATCCACCCCTATATTACCTAGCGCAGCTAGGCAATCATTAGTGGTGTCTATTAACTCTTTCAAAGCATGGGCCGACTCGTGTGATATATTCCTTTGGCTAAGCAATCTTTTTAGGGTTAAATTACAAATATATTTTTTATTATTATATCTGTCCTCCAATAATTTCCATGACCTATCATAATTGTCATTGGAAATAGAGATGTGCCTTAAACATTGCTCTGCTTCTCCTTCCAAGTAACTTTTAAGATAGTGTAACTTTTGCACCTTGGACAACTCCTGGTTTGTGTGAATCAAAGCAATGTATAAGTCTCCGAATGTGGACCATTCAGAATATCTCCCAGAAAATGTAGGTATATTAATTCTCGGCAATTTAATATGTGATGATGCTTTTACATTAACAGATTGTGATACGGTATTAGGTTCGTTTACATTAAATTGTTCTAAAGATGTTTTCAAATCAGCTTTGTACTCTAAATAACACTCTTCGGTCTGATCGTAAATTTCTTCCTTAACATACTCTGTACTAGACAATGTTTTCTTTTCTACAGTACGCTTTAACTCTTTATGTCCAGCCGAAAATTCAAACCACATTTGATCCACTAATTCTAACCGTCCCTCAATGTACTGTTTACTGATTCGATCCTTGGGGCTCTTTTTATAGTTAGATTTAGCTTTACTAATGCGTTCATATAATTCCATTTGAAAATCTAATAATTCTTCCATTTTTGTACCCATTACAATTACTTGTGTTATTTCACAACAAAACTAAATCGAACCAACCAAAATTTATAAGTGTTTTGAACTTTGAAAACAAACAAACTTTTGTAATTTTTGAAACAACCGAAATTATTCTAAGTGTTTTGAACTTAGAATTTTTCTCAAAATTCGGGCATAGGTTCCCCGTGTTTACCTTTTTTGAGAAACTATTCTAAGTCCTAACTAAAAATATGCAAAATTATTCTAAGTGCAAAATTATACTAAAGTCCCACTACACATTAAATCACGAAAATCAAAGTTAAAATATTCTTTCAAATAAAGTTCAATTTTGCTCACTTTTTCCAACTGAAATCTTCTTACTAATAAGGTTCAATGTACTCACGGTTTTCCAAGCACTGGAACACCAGACACACACCACAACACTCACTGGTTACCGCCACTTTGCAACAACCACCACCTTGGCTGCTCTGCACCGTGCGCACCACCACTGCAACTGCTGCACTCCAGCTGCACTGCTCCGCTTCGCTCCAATCCTGACGCGCCGACTGTACGTCAGACGCCGTCCGAGGTCACCTGACCCCTGGTCTTCACTACGTTTGCGACAGCGATCCACTGCCCGTAGCGACGAAGCCAAAAAATCCAAATATCCGCTGATATCCGATTCGAAGGACCATGAACAAGACTGGTCGTTCCCTGTGGTACACTACTTCAGGTACTACGGAATAAAAGTCGGTATATCGGTCTATGGATGAATTTAAGATGAATTTATTGATTGTCAAACTCATGGTCTTATATAGCCTGGGAAAAACGCAACGCCACCGTGAAGTAACTATGCATAGCGACATCTATTAGTGGAACGCTGAACTAACCGTTCAACTGACATCAACAGGCATATTCCTCTGCGAATTTTAAAACGTTCCACTTCGCCCCACCAGTGTGGCGTCTTGGTGGGGCAAAGTGGAATAATTCCAGAAAAGGTTTAAACGATGAGGAAATATGGAAAAATTGCGAGGAAAATACTAAAGTAAGTGATACGAAGTTCACCGGGTCAGCTAGTAGTAAATAATTGTTTTGCACACATACAAAATCCAAAACAAATTTTGAAACTTTATAGTTACATACTAACCAATGGACGTATTGTGTATAGATCCAAGATGTGTTGACATAAAAAGCTGTAAGGCACGGTGGTCCGAGCGAGGCAATTTCCGGTGTAACTCCGTCACGCGTGGGTCAAACAAGACATCTATATCCAAGGTCGATTAGAGAATAAAAAACACAATTGTGATGTGATTGAGGTACGGTTTTAGAGGTTAGTAACTTGATATTTGATAGAACTCTGTAAAAGAAATTGGGCTCAAAAAACCGTGCCCTTTTATTGAGGCAGTGGAATTTTTGACCGCCCCGAAACAGTGTGTAGGGCACTCGGGTATAAAAGGTATTATTGAGAGGTGGTCGTGGGTTCAATTCCGGCATGTGAAATGCTGAGAAGAATAGAGTGACGAAGTTAAATAAGATTAGGAATGAGTTAAGTGGCACCGATTATGGATAAGGTTAAGAGTGCAAGGTTAGTATGGTATGGACATGTTATGAGAAGGGAAGACCTATGTACACTTCTTTTTTTAATACCTACTTGTTCAGTCGGCAGACGGTCACGCAGCCCACCTGATGCTTTGAGTTGGGAGACATGTTACCATGTCACCAAAAGCGTGATGAATATGAATGTGTTGGTGTCAGAAAAAGAACTGGATGGATGGATTGCGTGAAGTATGATATTGACATGAAGGGAGTGAATTTAGAATATTAACGGCTGATAGGATTGAGTGGACAAAAAAACATGTTGCGCCGACCTTACTTAGTGTGACTGACCGGGTAGCTACCATCCCATAGGTTTAATCTGGCCCTTTAATGGAGTGATTCATAAATTATATGTCATCAGAGTTCCATTTCCATAAGTTTAGACAAAGGAGTAGCCAAACTTTGTGATTCGCAATGACATGTAGGTATCTATTAAGCAACACGTGTGGCTCTAAATATACCAGAAAACAGAAGATATGAAAGATAAAAAAGTTTATGATAGACTCTGGACACGTCACCAATGAAGACCAGAATTGAATCTACGACCTATAAGTTTCAATCAAGGTTGTTATAATAAGAATTGATTTTTATAGGTTATAAAATTTCTTTTTACACTTACAAGAGTTACAAGTGGCGCCAGAGTTTCGTAAAATTCTTACCTAATCGCTTAATTACTACTTTTATACCCAAATCTATTTGTCAAAGGCATGTCGGTTCCCAAGCGGCACTTTAAGGCATTCCTAACACCATAGAAAAGAGATAATAAACCATACCAATAGGCAGAATTGAATTATGACCTTTATTTCTATTCAAATAAGGTCCTGTAACTGTATCTTGAAAACTAAATATCATCATATGGTCAGCAGCTTAGTTCTAAGAAAAAAACTTATCAATTTGAGTCTTATTTAGTTAAGTATAGAGTAGGTTTCAAAATGATCGGTGGTTAAGGGTAATCATATGATTTAACTTTGAATCGAGTGGGATGGATGTGTGTGAAATACCGGCTTTTTCGAGCTCGAATAGCGAATGTTAACTCTTTTTTGTAAGGAATAGAGTTAAAATTTGCTTGAGATGTATGAATTAGTGTGTGTGAAAACAGGATTCTCTTCCCATATGATTTTTGTATGACATTCCTCTGTTATTTCTACACACGATTTAACTCCTTGATGTCATTGATTTATGGTACATTTTTGTGTATCACTAGAATCGCTCTACTTGGGTTGGGCCCGACCCGACGTTTGTGGGGCCAGGTAGTTCCACGAAAATCGTACCAACGATGTTTAAAATTTGAATTTGACAGTTATTCCTACTTTCGAAGTTGGTATTGGTAAAAAAAGCCTCTTTGAACTTTTTTGCTGAAATCCACCATAGTTAATTGTTTCATAAATTCATAATATTTATTTAGTTCATACGAGAATCAGAGGTCGTAAATTCAATGGTGCAATTGAAATATGACAGATTTATTAGAATAACTAGCCTTTCGTCCGAGATTTAACCCGCGCGTGATTCAAATCGGTTCAGTAGGTAGTAATGGAGCCTATATTCAATCAATACAATACAAACAAACAAACAAACAATTAAATCTTTCTTCTGTATAATATTACGTATAGATAATGATAGATATCTCGAAGTACAGGCTTTTCTAATCACGATTTACTGTAAAACCCATGATATTAATCCAGTCATCTTATATAGAATATCAGCATTTAGCTGATTTTAAGCAAGTTTTCTATAACAATAAGAAAGTAGACTTTATTATGCGTAAAGCCCATGGTCACAGAAATCACAGGTGCAAGCATAAGAATTATTACACCAAATACTCTAAATCACCACGTTTAAACGCAGGAGCATTTTCAAATGTCAAAAGATATTTTTTTATGACAAAATGTCGGTATGTTTCAGATCCCACACAGCTGACAGGCTGACCTTCAAAAGTTTCTCGGGAAGATTGTAAAAAGCTCGCAAGAAGATAACAGTGGCATTATTGTCTTTGAAGCTTATTTTGTCCGTTTCGTTAATATTTATCTTATAATAACCTATTTACTGTTATACCTATAGAAATATTTTTGGTTTGTAGTACGTAGTTCTCGATTACATCTATACTAATATTATAAAGAGGAAAGAATTGTTTGTTTGTATTGAATAGGCTCCGAAACTACTGAACCGATTTGAAAAATTCTTTCACTATTGGAAAGCTACACTATCCCCGAGTACCATTGGGTACTTTTGATCCTGGAAATGTGGAGGGAAGGGAGGGATATTTGAAAAAAGAAATTACTCGCGGGTAAAACCGTAGAGCCTGGAGGCGGCCGTTATACTTAAGTAAAAACATCATGAGGAGACCTGCACAGCCACCCAAGGGGATGTGTAGCAGGTCTAATGCTTCTTACTTATATTATAGACCGACAAACTTATCTGTTTCTGTGGCGGCGTCGCTACTGTCTATTTAAAACTGTCATTAAATATCGTTTTTGCATTGCATTTCACGTAGTTCCAATTTTGGCCACCGGAACAGATAAGTTTGTAGGTCTGTAGCCGTATTTTTTTTCCTCTAATCCTATGATCATCTGCCTGCACTAGGTTTTAATCCAGTTACTTTGAAGACAAGTTTTTACTGATAAATCCTTTTTCTGCCACTAATAGGTTGACATTATTCTTTTAATAAAAAAAATTCAAATTTTTAGCAAAATCCAGAAAAGTAACATAATTTACTACATACTCTGATACTCTTATTAAGTATATAGCACCACAAAAATGGCCCGTCTTGGCGTCTTACCATCAACTTAATTGGACAACATCAATGTCATATCAACAACACATACATTGATTTAACCCCAAAGTAAGAAGCGTAAGCACTTGTGTTAAGATTGTCAGATACAACGAAGGTACATACCACAAATATATACTTATATACAAATAAACATCCAGACACAGAACAAACACAAAATATGTTCATCACATAAGTGTTTGTCCTGGGTGGGATTCGAACCCACGAAGCCAACAACCTAACAGAAAAAGTAATCACGGAATTTATAAGTTCCTTGCAAAAATCAACGCTTTACAAAAGTAACATTTATAAATAACATAATTATTATAAAAAAGATCTCAAAAACAATGGTTGATTAAAAGAGTAAACCACGTGTCATTATTTTAACCTACATTTTGTTTTAAAAATCGATCTCAACGCCCCCCTCAACTTTTCAATTAACTTTGTTTTTTTTTATTCTACGCCTTTTAATTTATTTATTTATTTATTTATTTAAGCTTCATTGCACAAATCAAGTACAAAGGCGGACTTAATGCCTCATGGCATTCTCTCCCAGTCAACCTTTAGGCCAAGCAGAAAGAAATAGTGGGCAGTGCCAATAGATAAAAACTTGAAAACAAAAACAACAGAAATAAACGAAATAATAATATCATAAATAAATACACAATATAAAATTACATAAATATACATACATATTACATAATATAAATATATAAAATATATACACTATATAAAATATATACACAGTATATACGGCTAACGACTGGGACAGGTGAGCGACGATGGAGAGGACTTCAGGAGAAAATGTTTATGGAGTAGGAATTTAAATGCCATCCGACTCGGAGCTTGTCTAATGTTTTCGGGGAGAGCATTCCAAAGCCCAATAGCTATAACACGAAAGGAATTTGAGACGAAACCGGATCGATGATAAGGAGTAGCCAAGATGGATTTGTGGGAAGAGCGGAGCTGACGAGTATGTGTCGAACTAAGAAGACAAAACAAGGACTTAAGGTAGACGGGAGCATGTGGATCGTTTAGGATAGAAAAAAGTGAAGTGAGTATTCTAACATTGCGACGAAGTCGGATAGGTAACCATTTAAGCTGAAGGTGGTAAGTGGAAATGTGATCAAATTTACGAAGATTAAAAATAAACCGGATGCCACAGTTCACTAAACGATCCAATTTGTTAAGAAGGGTACTATTTAAATCGGAGGTACACACATCTGCGTAGTCTATCAAGGGTAGAATAAGGGATTGTACGAGAGTTATTTTAGTGGGAATAGGTAGCAAGTTCTTGAATCTATATAGAGCACGCAGAGTGGAGTTAACTTTGTGGCTGATTTCGTCAACATGCACATTCCAGCTAAGTGTGCTGTCGATGTGTAGACCTAAGTCTTTGACACTGCTACAGAAGGGAATTTGCACACCATCAAAAATAACTGGGGAAACAGCAGCCCAATTTATCCTACGCATATGGTATTGGCTGCCCACGATTATGGCCTGACATTTATTAGGGTTAACTTTCACACCAAAACGATCTGACCAATCAGCAATAGAACACAAATCCTTGTTAAGCATTGCTATTGAGGTGTTAATATCTTCAATGCGACATTGATGGTAAAGCTGGAGATCGTCAGCATACAGATGATAAGAGGAGGCTAAGGAGGCAGTGATGGAGTTTATGAATATGGAGAATAGAAGCGGGGACAAAATACCACCTTGAGGAACACCGGTGAGTAGATCGCACCAGCGAGAGATCGTCTGACCAGTTTTCACCGCTTGTCGTCGATTACACAGATAAGAGGCGAACCACTGCAAAGGCAGAGAGGACAAGCACATGTGGGATAATAAGGATAGGAGGATGTCATGATCAACAGTGTTGAAAGCGTTGGAGAAATCAGTGAGGACAAGCACAGTGACCATGCCCCCCTCCATACCATCTCTAATATCCTCAGTGACTTTGAGCAGAGCCGTGCTTGTGCTATGACCGGGGCGAAACCCGGATTGAAGTTGAGAAAGAAGGCTATTGTGAGAAACAAATTTGGAAAGTTGGGAATGTACAACTGCCTCAAGAGTTTTGGAAAGGAAAGGTAGAATAGATATAGGTCTAAAACTGTTGAGTGAAGAGGGGTTCGCTAATTTAGGAAGGGGGATAACAAAGGCATTGCGCCAAATGGATGGGAAAACCCCACATTCAATTTACAGAAAAGTTGCTCATTTTGAAATTCAATTTCATTGTGAAATTTTGCAATCGATCATTTTCATATAAAACTAGCCCTTTATTATTAAACCAACATAAAACCTTCCACAATTCTCCCTCATTCATCAATTCGACCCAACATCCCGAAAAAATCTACTAAAATGGTAGAAAAATCTTCAAGCGCCCCTCCAGTCCAGACCACAGGGGTGGCAACCGCCAGGATCTCAATTTCGCGCCACAAGGACAAGGCGTTATCCCCACTTTTTAATTCAGTCGTTTTCCGTCGACCGTGTGGAGCGCACGTCGGCTGTCTAGACAAAATCAGCTGTGAGAGAGATTTAAGACTGATACCAAATAAAAATGACCCTGTGAAGTGTGACATAATTGTGTTAAGACTGTGTTTTTTAATTCAGCCAAAATGTGGGGAGGAAGCAGCAAGGACTGTGAAAACAACTGCCAGTGTTCGGGGTAAGTTTTTTGCCGGTTTTACTTTTTTGTTGTTATTGAGACTTTTTGGAATGTTTTGAAATAAGAATTGTGTTTAACTTTGATGTTCGAAGTTTTACTTTTAATTTTAGTATGGCAGTTGTTTCATTCAAAAAAGATTAGTCTAAAATAATGAATGAAATTAAAAAAACACATTTTGCTATCGGTACGGTACGGGTTTTTTATACATATAAGTGTTATTTTGAGTTTATAATATGTACGGATTAAACGTGTTATTTTGGTTAAAATATTTCTTTGTTAATATGGAGTTTTAATAAAATAAGGTTAGTTATTTTCCAGGTATTATGTCTGATTATAACTTTATTGTAAAATTTTCTTCACTTTTATTGTAAAAGAAAATTGTAATCAAACTAAATAACATCATAGCTTCACTTAAATAAAAAAAAATCTACAAGAAATGTATTTATAAAGGATTATTTAATTTAAAAGGTGTTATAACATAGTAGGTACAACCTTTTAAGGATATAATACTTACGCTTTAGTTCTGCATAAATTAATTATTTATTTACTACATTTCCGTTGCTTCAACTTACGTCACTTAACGATTTTGTAGCGGCCTACTAGTTCTTAGAAGAACAAGTACTTACATAATGTAAAACTTTTTATTTCGACATTATTAATGAATTAACAATATTATTTTCCTCGCCCCCAGCTTACTACAAAAAAAACAAGAAAAATACGTTTACTTTCGGATTCTAAAATAACAACTACACCACCTTAGAATAATGTTATTATTCCAAGTACACCACAGATTACTAAGTAATTAGTTAGTACTACTAAACAACACGTTCCATTTTTAAATTTTGTAATCATTGATTTTATGAAACTATCGTTCTATTTTTAAATATTCAAATTTTTATTTTGTTCTCTAAATAAAAATTAAATACAGAACAGCCAACTGTGACAGATTCAGAATAACGGTTATTTTCCGTACGTGGGAATTTTTCATCTATTTTCTTCCGTTTTCTGTATAAATTGCGTAGTTTTGATATTCTGACATCAGATGACTTGTCCATCGCATTGATGCGAGTCTACGTGGAATGACGAACCTGATCCAGGCTGATAAGTATGCAAGGGCACAATACTTGTGGTTGCAGTGAAGTAAGTTTATTTTAACGGTAAGCGAAATTACTGGGTATAGACACAGAATATACTAAAGTATAGAGACCTAATACCTAACTGTCGTCTCGGTGTAGTGGGCGCAGGGCGGTGCCGGACAGTAACTGCATAGTTACTGTTTGGCACTGAACTGTCTAAGGGCAGACGTGGCGCTTACCATCAGGTGTACGATCTGCTCGTGTTGTTACACATTGCAAATCTGTTTTTTAGAATGGACATTGCACGACATTCGGCGGAATGGTTAAGAAGTCGGAAGGCTGGACAGGCTGTTGCGTGCCTGTCTGCCAACTGAGATAATAACAACAAGAAACAAAAATTAACAGTATCTGGACATTTATACAGCGCCATCCAGCCCCAAACTAAGCATTAGCTTGTGCTATGGGTGCTAGACAACGGATAAACATTACCTACATACCTACCTACTTTTTCTGTGTACATGAGGGACCAGAGACAAAGGAAATGTTTTTGCTTCCACCGACCAACCGTTTTAAGACCATAGATAAATTTCTTCTAACCATAGACATCTTTTTTCGCTCAACCATAGACAATATTATTTTATTTTAAATTTTTATCTAAAATCCTCACGGCCCTCTCCAGTACTGCGCAAGGACGCAGGTTCCCACGGAACCGGTCAAATCACTTATCCAAGCTTAGATGCCGTGCCTGGATCGTTATTACAAGCGGCCATATCTAGTGTCAGGAGAAGCCTCGTTTGTTTTTTCTTATGGTTGATAGGCAAGATGAGTGGGTTCGATTCTTGGTCACAATATTTATCGGTGCATCGACTGCCTCCGTGGTACAGTGGATAGAGCGTTGGGCTCTAATACCCAAAGGTCGTGGGTTCGAATCCCGCGGGGAGCATCACTTTGTGTGAATGTTTCCAGTTTGGTTATATAGGACATTGCAGGCTTGAATCACCTGAATGTCTGAAAACAATGATGGTTCCGTGCTTCGAAAGGTACGTTAAGCCGTTGGTCCTGCGCCTACTCTCTTCGGTCGTGTCACACTTCTGTCCCACCGTTTTATGAGAGTGAGGGAATAGGGAGTGCACCTGTGCTTGCGCACTCACTTGTGCACTATAATATGTCCTGCGTAGTTGGCTGATCGTAAAAGATTGGCCGCCGTAGCCGAAAACTATTTATCGGTAGAGAACGACAACAGCGATCAACTATCTTATACCATCTTAAATCCCAGGGCAAACTTAATCGGCTGGTCAATAGCCACAAGGCTGAAACCGGCTCGTCCCAATCGGGTGTGAAGGGGAAACCGGGGGAGTTTAGTGGGTAGTGGACGCTTTAGTCTCGAGTCCCACACGGCCGCAGGTCTAGCCAGCCTGCGGTTATGCATAAACGCATTCTCCTCCCAAAAAATAAGGTCAACCTTCCCAAATAATAAATAGCACGAACTCGTGCTATGGTAAAAAAGATCCGAAATAAATTTTACCCCAACCAGGAAATGAACGCAAACACCTCTGTTGGTCGTTGAAATTACTTGAAATAATGTCATAAATCACCATGTTTGCCAATAGTTGATTGCCACACGAACTAGTTTCCAATAGTATAAAAAAAACATAAATACCTAACGAATACATTAGATTGTATAGAAAAAACATAACTTAAACAGAAATGAGCTCACATCTTAAAAAACATTCCTTTTTCAAATTAAACCATAGTCAACGAGGACGAATTACGTCATTCAACTGGCCTTGCTGGTTAGGGCGTTGACCTCTCCTTCCGTCTTTTGTCTATGGTGCGGAAAAGGCGCGAAAGTTTCCATTTCGTTTTGAATGAAAGTGAAGAGATTGTAACATAGATTTAGTATATTTTTTATAGATATGCCACCAAGCGACCGGGTGTAAGAGATAGACATATTATGACGTCAAAATATGGGGCTGCCATGAACGCAAAATTTTACCATCAAATGTAGTCAGAAACGTTGCAGTATTCGAATTCCGTAGTGAGTGAAAGTCAATATTTTGACTCGCTAATAGTATCGCAAGCGAAAGCGCGAAAATCCGATCGACCACTATTTTTGTGATAAACTATATTGAATTTTTGATAGTTACGAAAAACTATCAAAAATTTAATATAGTTTACAATTACGAATTAATTGTCGCTCAATATCAGATCAAATAGGGTTTCACTCAAGGATTTGATATGAGATTGTGCGGTTATTGGAATAAAATGATAAACTTTAATTAAAAACAGGTAATTTCTTTATTGAAAACTTATAATAACTACTATTACAATTTTTTTCATAAGACATTTTAAACCCCGGAGGCAGGCAAAGGGGGATGCTATAAGTTTGAAGTCTGTTTTACGGAAACATTTCTTTTATCAAAATGTTTAGAACAAATTATTATGTGGTACCCAATTCTTTTTTCCAGTTGCTTCTATCCATTTCTCACGAGTTTTATCATCCGTCGGAAATCTGGAAACATCAAATCGCTTAAAATTCCCTGAAATATGGGGTAATTTTTGGGGTAATTTTTCTGTATGGTAGGCATCCGGAAATCGAATTATGAAGTGTTATAAATCTACTAATTTAAGTAGACGTCAATGCTAAGCTGGCTTCTATCGTAAATATGTAATACGTAATTTTACCGGTTTACATGTCAAATGTTTCAGAGGTTATATTTACAAATATTTCTTAGATATTTCCCATTTCTCAAGTTTTTCATGATATAACTAATGATTTAGCTCAGAAACTGGGTTCCTGTGAGATTTGAGAAAGAAATACGTGATCAAAATATATAAAACAGTGTACTTACGTATGAAATGTAACACCCGCTTCTTTTCTTTGATTGTTGCTTTTGCAGCCAAATATTGAACACCCTCCCATTATGTATGCTAGGCACAAACACTACACATTCGGTTTTTTATAAATCTTATGAATAAATTAGGTATTAATCCACAAATTCTTTATTTTTTGTGCACTTGACATATCCCATTTGTTTGTTTTGCCTCTATTTTGACAATTGGCCTATAACCTGACCATGAAAAAAAGTCCGGTCGGTGATAGAGATAAAAACATGGCACTCTTATTTGTTTTCTCTTATAGGAATCTCAATAAGACTATCTCACTCTATCAAATCATGTCAGGCCCTTGGATTGTAACGATCTTTTTCATAGAGTAATCTTGCAGATAGGTCTTTTGAGAGAAAGACAAAAAGGAGAATGCAAAACTTGCCATTGTTCTTGGGCCCAAAAAAATTAAGTTAATGTGCAGAGATGAGATGTAATTCTACGTGAACTTTACGTGAAAGACCACGCACTCACCATCAACTTTTATTATGATGACACCATAATCCGTTATCGTCCATAATAATTTATTATTTTTATATAAACTTATATAATTAACATAATCAACATTTTTCACTAGGACCAATTTTGTCGATGCCATAATAAAAGTTAAAGGTGTTTATTGGATCTACTTCGTAGTTTTATGTCCCAAATCTGCACAACAATATTTTTTTGGGACCAGTCTTTTGCATTGTCCTTTAGGCAGTAAAAGTTTGTAAGGATGAAGGTATGAAAGTACATATTATGTATATTTGTTAACATACTGAGTAATAATGTTCTCAGGGACCGCTTTATGTGAAGGGGAAACCAGGGGAGTTTGGTGGGTAGTACAGCGGACGTTGACTAATCTTCCATAACTAGTTTCCTATACCATCTGGACTTTACATAAACATTAACATCATTATGTAAATGTATGATTATGTGATATTGAGTTCAAAGCACAGAGCCAAGGCCAAGGTCTTATTTGAATACTGGTGGTTTAAGCTTCGGAAATCATGTTTTTTTTATGTCAGAGGCGGCAAACGAGCCAGCGGGTCGCCTGATGGTAAGCAATCACCGCCGCCCATGGACATCTGCAACACCAGAGGGATCGCTGTGCGTTGCCGGCTTTTATGGGGTTTGGGCCTCTGGCACTCTCACAAACCAGACGAAACACAATAGTAGTCAGTATTATTTCACGCTGGTGTTACGTGAGCGTGATAGGGTAGTAGGTACTTCTCTGGACGATTCGTACTGTTAAAAAGTATGGCTCTACCACTAGGTAGGAAAGCCGAAAACTCATCCAGGAGGACATTTTTATAAAACTGTTACAACCAATGTAATGCTTTGGTAACAACCTGTTTCTACACTCGAACGTTACAGTCAAATCTAACAAGAAATTAACCAAACACGACATTTTTAGCTATATTCAATCTTATCAATATTAAAATACAGTCTTAATTCAAAAGACCCGACTCTTTAACGTCCTTCTGATCCTTAATAAAAATAGATAACCAAGATTTTATATCCGTCTCTTTCTAACACATGGTTAATGGCCGGAGTGAGCGAGAGAGATATATAAAAAGTCTTATTCCAAGATTTCCAAGACTTGGAAAGTGTGATGGGACTGATTTTGATTTCTATAAATAGTAAAAGAATAAAATAGTAAAAAAAACTTGTAGTTATTTAAATATTGTATAGACTATGTTTGACCGCCTTCGTGGAACAGTGGTTAAGTAGCTCGGGTATAAAACCCGGAGGTCGTGGGTTCGATTCCCGCTATGGGTCTGGTTGGTGGTAGGACTTTTTCAGAGGCTAGCTACTACAGGTGAAATCTGCCGCAATAACAGCCCTGGCTGTGTTCCGGCAATATGAATGAATGTCGGAGCCAGTACACTTGAAATTAATGGCTCGAAGATCAGATGAGCCTACAGTCTGGCAGCACATTGAGCGACGCTTTCTGGTGAAGAGTCCCTCAATGGAATAGGCCGCAGTGGCCGCTTACCATCAGGTGGGCTGCGTGCCTGTCTGCCAACTGATGTAGTATAAAAAAAACGAATTTTAAAGAATAAACGACCATATTTTCTACATTTGCGCCAAATCTGAACCTTATCAATGCGGCCCACTTTAAATTGAACAAAATTGCAAAATAATTAATATAAATGGTATGACAAACATCATTAAAATTGACCTAAATACAGATTGTAAACGCTATCACAATGTTTTCATTCATAAATTCATTCGCATCTTTGTAAAACAGCCGATAAAAATACGCGTCACTAGCGGCCGCCTTTGCAGTTTCACCCGCGCGTAATTTCTTTCCCAAATATCCCCCCTTCCCCCCACATTTCCGGGATCAAAAGTACCCTATGTCACCCGGGGATGGTGTAGCTTTCCAACAGTGAAAGAATTTTTCAAATCGGTTCTATAGTTTCGGAGCCTATTCAATACAAACAAATAAATCTTTCCTCTTTATTTTATTAGTTTACAGTATAGACAAGTTGTCTGAAGATTTTTTTATTCCAATAAGAATTTATAGCAATGAAATCTGCATTCTGCCTACTTCTTTTTTTAATTCTTTGATGTCTACAATTTAAAGTTTGTGTTATGTACTATACTTTAGAAATACTGCTTTGGTGCTCCCTCACCGGGAGCATTCGCGTATAATGTAACATTATAGATTCGTCTTCCGAGCATTACATTACAATACTACCTTCCTGATTAACGAGCGTTCGCGTGTAATGTAACATTTAGCTGCGAGCATTCTCATATATACATTTTGTATCATTACAAAGTGCGCATTGTAACGCTCGGTTCTCTTCCTTCACTGTTGTAATGCTCGATTCTGCAACGTTACATTACACGCGAATGCTCCCGTTACATTACACCTTTATAAGCATTGTACTATTTGTCCTGCCTTTGTTTAATCAAATGTAAATTATATACTAAAATACTAAGGATTCACCCCTGCGCTGCCTTGACCAACGAGGCGTGACATACAGACTGGCGGACAAATGGCATTTAAATAATTATACATCTACAACATTTATATCCTTTATGTATAGAAGTGACTACCTAACGCCCGCGGTTTTGTTTGCGTACAAATTGTGTACGATATCTATAACCAAAAACAGTCTCTTTTTATCAAATCGAAAAAAGTTAAGAAACGAAATTTTACGACACAAGGCTTAATATCTTGGGCACAGACAATAGACCCCGATACGGGCCCATTGTTCGACCATAGACAACCGCAGAGCCATAAAACACTCCTTGTCTATGCTTTTTGTTTTGCACTAAAAAGTTTTATGTCTAAATCTTTTCTTTTCAACACCTGTGTTTACTAATGATTGTTAAGAATCGTGTATGTAATTAATATGATTAGTTTCATGGATTTCTGTACTAATATTTTAAAGAAGAAAGATTTGATTGTTAGTTTGTTTGTATTTAATTGTCTCCAAAACTACATACTGAAGCGATTTGAAAATTATTTCACTGTTGGAAAGCTACATTATTCCCGGGTGTCATAGGGTACTTTTGATCTGAAAAATGTGGGGGGGAAGAGAGGGGGATAGCGACACTTTGACACTAATCGCCTTGGTAGTGAAAAATCTGCACAAACACGTTCTTTGAAATAATTTTTGAAGTAGTTAACAGTGAAATTAAAATCTGCGAAAATTATGAAATATTGTTGAGACTCTGTGGAATATAACCGATGGAAACACGATTTGATAAAGTTGACTCGATAGAATAAATTCACAAAGTTACATATTTTTGTGTCATTTTATCTTCTTTCCTATGTTTTATTCTTAAAATTAGTGGTTTGATATTATGAGTCATTTACCAAAATGAAGTTCATAGATAACTTGAGGTATTATAACCGATAGATTTTTTTTATTACATCTATCGATTTTATTATCGATTATTCAAGTGATTTTCTATGTCTCAGGTGGCTTTTAAAAACCATAAGCGCGGCATCTGCGGGACTAAACAGCCGGCGCACCACTGCCCATAGTTCAAGCTATGCTGAGTTTAGGCCACTAGACGGCGACGCTGTGTGAATAACGTCCAAGGTTGTTTATATAATATTTACTATTTACCTCGTAAATCCGTTATTTCCAGTGAACTGTTGAACTATTCCGATTTCCTAGTTAATGTATAATTCAGCGTAATGGCGGCCGTTGGACCCAGGAACCATGACGCGCCGTTAACGTATACGGAGCCCACGCAGATGGCTACTACGTTTGTACGGACATCTTTACCAAGTAACTCAATGAATGGGCATCCACCAATGACGTTCAATATAAAACTAGACACCCAATCTCTAAGAAAAATTCCTCAAAAAACGTCCGAGTAGCTTTGACACTGATGACATTAACACATTCGTTCAAATTAACACCTTAACTCGTGGCATTTAGTGTTTAATGTCAATTGTATACAACTAAACGAAAACTCTGCCCAATAGTCGGGTGGGCAGACTTTTGCTTCGGACAATATTTGAGCGTGATTGTGTCATTGGCATCCACCCATTTTTGACCGCATCCGTGGAACAGTGGCTAAGCCGCTCGTGAATGCTAAGCCAGTCTATTCTTACTTTGGGTCTGGTTGGTGGTAGGGCTTTTTCACATTCCGACTGGCTAGCTACCACCGCTGGTGAAATCTGCCGCCATAACAGCTCTGTGTTCCGGCAGTGTTAAAGTGGGAGCCAGTACACTTGAAATCAAGGGCTCGAAGATCAGATGAGCCTACAGTCTGGCAGCACATTGAGCGACGCTTCCTTGTGAGGTGTCCCTCAATGGAATAGGCCGCAGTGGCGTCTTACCATCAAGTGGGCAGCGTGTCTGTCTGCCAACTGATGTGGTATAAAAAAAATTGGCAAAGTCAAAGGTTTGGCTAGAGGATGGCCTTTTTCAGAGTCCTTGTTCAGGCTAAAGTCAGTGCCATGGCTATATTTTTTCATTTATTTATTTATTTATTTATATTAACAATAAAAAAAAGAAAATAAAGTAGGTAGTCTTAAACCTCACCATTTAGGGGGACCAAGGGGGAGGGGGGTTAAAAATACCAAAAAAACATCACGTGATTAATCGGTCCCTAACTATTAAATAATTTTTAGGAGAAAAAGAGTAATGTTCCCGCTGTCTCCGCCATTTTGTACCACAGACAATATCGTTAACTTATCATTACTTAACATAGACCTTGCACATGACATTTTCTACGCGATTTACGTCATGGTCGTTGACTTTGTTTAAATTAGCGAGTTTAATGCTAAATAGACTTTTTCTAGACGTTTTATAGTTTTTAGGATACCTTTTTTATTGTAATATACAGGTTTTGGAATGCGCATAATTTAGACTAGATTTTTTGGGTTAGGTTCAATGAATTTAGATTTTAAGGCATGTGTCAAATTACTAGGCGAAGTTCACACTTCGAATGGATTAAGATTTTTTTAAATTCCACCTATATGTAGTGGGATATTAATAAATTTGCTGATATTATCGACAGATTAGTTACTCAATCGATTCTTTTTAATTTACTTTTTGATACACGATTCTAATTTACGACGCAAAGCTGCATCACTGACATTTTACATTTTACATGACAAAGATAACGCCATACAGCCTAAGTATTTTTTTCTTTTTAATCAAAGATAACCTATCTGTGCGGCCACAGCGAAAAATATCGATTGTTTATTTATTAAATGGGTCTAAATTAGTTGTTGGGGTGAGGGTTTGCGAAATAAATGGCGTTGCATTTGATTGGGGTTGATAACACCTGCTTACATTTATATTGCCAGTGTGAAGTTATTCTGGACCGTGTATCTATTTGATAAAGTCCATTATCAAATAGTGTTATGTGGTGACTATAATTTTTGATGTTAGAGTAAAATAGACGGTATTACTTAGAAACAGAGTTGAAGTTTGTTTGTAGATCAGTTGATTGAGTATTGTTGTAGATATCGATTTTAGTTGATGTTGGAAATATTTTGGGCGAAATTATTGTCTATGGGTGACTCATGTCTACAACGTATCCTGAAAAGCCTTAAATGGAGGCCTTCGTCCGTGTGGCCACACGTCCACATTGAATTTAGGGACAGAATGGCTCTGTGTAAATGATGACCGAATTTATTTTCTTCATTTTTACATATACAGCGTGGAATTTTAGTCGTTGTTTTTCCGCAGTAAAATTATTCTATCTTAGTAGTAAAATAAATTAATAAAGTTCTTTTTTTAGTCAAATCAAAAGTTTTACAATTATGATAGACGAAACTTGAACCAATATTACTAGCTGCGTCACGGACGGTCACCGGCCGGGGTCATTGCCCTTCGCGTTTATCAAAAAAAATGATTATTTACTATTTACTCACATTTGGTTTCCATTTTCCCATTATAATTTTAGAAAAAAATTCAAAAAAAGATTTTTAAAAAATTCAAAAAACAAAAAGAAATTACTTGCATAAATCGATAGTGCTACTGAAGGTAAAGCGTTCTGCTGCGGGAAAACAACGACTAAACAAACACGCAGTATATGTTCTTAAGTAGATTGCTAAGTAAGCAAACGGTGTAACGGGATGGTACAGACCGCCACTGTAGTGATGGGAAAAATGTTGCCATGTAGAGGAAAAATGAAAGTAAGTTTGGAAAGGCCTCTGCTCAGCAGTAGAACATTTTTTCACCTACTTTTACTACTATTTTTTTTTGCTTGGTCCAAAGGTTGACTGGTAGAGAAGGCCATTAAATATTTAGTCCGCCATTTGTACTCTTGCACTGTGCAATCAAGGTGCAATAAATAAACAAAATATATTTACCTATGCTCAGTTTGTTTTTTTCATCAGTCCTCATGGATTCATTCTATGGTTTACAAGATTTTAAGGACTCAGAATTACCTAGTTCATTGATAGACGTGAATATAGTCTAGAGATACACCGTTACAGCCAAGCCATAGCTAAGGAAAGCCGCTACCGAGTTACGACTGCGCCCTCCGAGGGTGCGCGCATCTGTCAGGGTCGATGACCTCATAGAAATAGGAAATGGGGTTCATACGTATCATAGTTTCTTTTGATAATTCGAGTTCATTGTTTTTTTTAATTAATATTTTTGGCAAAACTGTTGATATTATCTAAAGTAGCTTGAGTTTTTTGGTATCAAAAAACAACGAAGATGACACAAGACGTGCCTTGGATGGAATTCAATCGATAGGTAGTTTAGTAATTGCTTTTAAATTCTATTTCGCTATCGAGCCAGACAGAGTAACAATGGTCCTTCTTCTTATTTTAGCAAGAGCACCCACTCCTCTTAATACTACAATTATTATTGGTTGGTGGTAGGACTTTTTCAGAGTCCGACTGGCTAGCTACCACCCCCACAGTTAAAGATGAGCCTACAGTCTGGAAGCACATTGATCGACGCTTCCTGGTGAAGAGTCCCTCAATGGAATAGGCCGCAGTGAACGCTTTACCATCAGGTGGGCTGCGTGCCTGTCTGCCAACTGAGGTGGTATAACAAAAAAAAACAAGTAATTTCCAACAATGGTTTTTTAATGTAAGACGTCAAAAATTCAGTTCAGAAATCCTCTCAATTAAATCATTTAATGGTCTCGCCTGCGGACGGTAATTCGAAAGATGTTTAACAAAAGAACTTGTTCATAATTTTAATAATATTGTACGGTCGACAGCACATCACGGTATACACCTGCAGTTCGATAATAGCGCTTATGCCCCCGACTTAAGAGCGGTACAAAGTCCAAAGTGTTACGTCTGACGTGCTTTTGACTGTACAATACAATACTTTAAAATTATGACTGTTGAAAACCCGAAAAAGACCTTTTAAAATAATTTACCTCGTATCTTTTTAAAAATTTCAAAGCGGTTGTAATACAAAGAGGTTATTATTACAGTTTTCAAAATGGCGGTTGTTTTCTTGTTGTTTAAAAATTATTTGAAAAGAAAAGCGATCTGCGATTCAATGATTAAGATTGGTTTATCGGTTAAAAAATTAATTAAAAGTAGTTGTGAGTTAAAGTTAATGCGATAATGATGGGTTAGTGGGTGGTTAGCAGTAAGAAATAAACCAACTTTTTTTTTTTCATTCCGTCACGTGATCACGTCGCAACGGATCAACGTGATTAATAAAGAGGACTCTTCGGGACTTGAAGAGTGGACACTATTTCATTTCGAAGAAATGTCACCGCTTACCATTAGCTCAGCTACGTGCCTGATGCCTGCCAACTGATCTGTGTGTAGTGGTAGAGCCATGCTGTTTTCCAGTACGAATGGAAATACCACCCCTTCACATAAAACCAGCATGAAATAATAGTGACTACTATTGTGCTTCGTCTGGTTTGTGAGAGTGCCGGAGGCCCACACCCGCCGTACCCCCATAGGCCGGCAACGCATCAGCGATCCCTCTGATGTTGCAGATGTCCATGGGCGGCGGTGACTGCTTACCATCAGGCGACCCACTGGCTCTTGCCGCCTCTAACATAAAAAAATCTAGCCTATAAAAGAAGTAATTCTAGTCAACAAGATTGAAAAGAAACACAACTATTTCAGTACAAGCTTAAGCAGTGTTACTACAAGCCAATAGAGACAGTGACAGTTACTATAACTCTCGTTTTCGTTTAACTTTCGTTTTCAAATGCATTTTGCCTCGCTTCCGTCCGTAGCGATTGTGAAGAATAAAAACAGTATTCTGTACTCTTGTGCCAAAACGGTTACTTTTAAATCTGTGGAAATTTTTGACAGCGCGGGAAATTTCAGTGACATATTTTGCTGGTATGGCCATAAGTTTTGGGAAATTTGGGATAATTTAGTTTTCATATTGTCCATATTTTTTTTATTTTTAAATGATAATAAATATTCTTATGACTTAGTTAAATGATGACAAATCTGTGTCATGTAGTTGGATTTTGATTGTGTTGAATCTAAGTCGCAAATAACCACACGCACCAAATTAAATTGTTATCATAAACTTAAATTACGTTTAAAACAGTCGTCCTACCCGTAAATAGAACTCAAGACTTATCCTACCAAAGATCACGCTCAACCACTTAATCCAATCAAGTATCCTTTTACTAATGCTTTCTGTATTAAAATTAAGAAAATGAATTCATAATTAATATTTAATAAAAAAAATTGTACCTTACTAGAAATACCTAGTAAAACCCAAAAATGTTTTATCTCATCTCATCACTCAAACAACACATGTTTACTTGAAGACATGAAGTAATAATACCGTCATGACGTAACTTAAGAATGCGCACGAGCAGGACGGCATCACTCGTGCGAGCGAGACGGAAGACGACCGTTGAACAATCAATGGAGCCTGTTTTCGTCACAGGTTCCTCTTAGAGCCTGTTTTTTTTTGTGACGAACGTGATTTTTTGTTCTTAGCTACAGAGTAATGGGCGTACAGGATGTTGTCTATGAGTTTTCTATTATAATCGTTGTTTCTAGCTGAGGTTTAGTTGCATCGGGTAAAACTTGCATTTTAATATAAATAAACATTAGACAACATCACTCAGAATTGCTTGAGCGCTGTGTTACAGGTATCAGAAACAACAAAGGTGCCATTACGAGTATTACAGTCATACTTATGGCTTGTATTTAAGCGTACACCAAAAAAGGCTGAAACGTGCACCAAAAAAATTGAATTACTAACCTAACCTAACCTTTGGTGTGCCTTTGGTTTATTTTGGTGCACGTTTCAGCCTTTTTTGGATATACACTTAAATATTTTCCATACTTAAATCCAACACACGACACAGGTCAACACAAATATTCATCACATGACTGTTCGTCCTGGGTGGGGTTCGAATACACGGCCTCTGGCTCATAGGCCAGGGTCACTTTTTCCCGATGTGGTCAGGATATAATGGCACCATGATTCAGGATTTTGGAAGTCTTGTTATTGCATTGCAGCGACTGCCGTCCGATCTCTGTAACAGGAGAACCAGACGGAGCAAGTACAGCAACGTTGACTTGCAGATCCTTGCGATGTTTTTGATCACTGCCGAGCTGTAAATAATTATGCACATAGAATCCTTAGGTGCGGGCCGATATTCGTGAAGGCGTTTTAAACCACTCTGCTATCACAGCTCACGAGTATCGTCATAATAAATATTTGGCACAACTTATTTTCGTTGAGACCATCGATAGACCTGTAGGAGATCTAATACTTTCCTAAATGTGGAAGATCTTCCTCCGAGCTAGATCGACTGTGCTCGGGGACCAAGGTCTGATGTACCATCTTTAGTTTGTTGTATATATGCTAGCGGGCGGAAATAACTCTGCAACCGCGATGCAGGATACCATACTAATTCGTGTTCGTAAGTCAGCGCCTTCTGTCTTCAATTGGTAGAACTGTTGGTGGCAAGTTGCTTGATGAATGCCATGAGGCATTAAGTCCGCCTTTGTACTTGATTTGGGCAATGAAGCTTAAATAAATAAATAAATAAATGTCTGTTGATCAAGTTAGGTCGCCACAGACCAACAGACCGCCCAGTCAAATCCTTATATTCTTCGCAGCAATGCACCATCCTGTAGGCTGACTGTGATTACCGCCTCACCACGGGATAATCTAGGACCTTCCACGCATCGGAAATTGCATTTCTTTACTAAATTGCACGCGATTTCTGAACGCATTATGGCGGTGCTGCTTTGAGCACTCGGTGTTTTGTAGCATTCGCAATCTGGGATTAGATCGATTTGGTTTGAAATCCTTTGGTATTATGAGTAATAATATCCTTGGAAGACATTTGAGGCAGAGTCCTATAGGCACGTACTTGGCAATATGAAGTGATAATATCTGGCTGTATCTAGCTGGCTCGTTTGCCGCCTCTGACATAAAAAAAATGAATGTTTTATTTATATAATTTTGTACAGCCTGTAATTTTGTACACTTCGGCTGAGTTTCGGTCTAGATTGCGCTGTTGCCAGAACATTTTTTTTTGCTTAGATCAGTTAGCTCGCCTAATGGGAAGCAACCTACGGCCTATTTCATTAAGAGAATTTTAGCCAGGAAGCGTCACTCAATGTGCTGCCACTGTAGGCTCCTATGGTCTTCAAGCCTTTGATTTCAAGTGTACTGGCTTGGCTCCCATACACAGCCAGAGCTGTTATGGCATCAGATTTCATCTGTGGTAGCTCCGAGTCTGAAACAGTCCTATCACCAACTAAAATATACTTCACAGTCCACACCTAAATTTTTTCTTGCTGTCTCTATGTAAATGTCAATAATAAATATTGAGCGAGTTAGTTAGAATGCTGTCGTCGCCCGCGCACCTATGATGTAATAGGAAGTGACGTCATCATTAGGCTGTTGAAGGAATTTAGCAAGCAGATTGTTTACGTGATGTGGTTTTAACTTAGTAAAATGTTTACTTCATGATGTACAGGGTTCTATTGCCGGGTCGAGTTAACTGACGGTTATTTTCAAACACTTTTTTGACCGCCTCCCTGGAACAGTGGCTAAGCCGCTCGGGTATATAAACACGGTGGTCGTGGGTTTGATTCTCGCCTTGGGTCTGGTTGGTGGTAGGACTTTTTCAGAGTCCGACTGGCTAGCTACCATCCCCATACGTGAAATCTGCCGCCATAACAGCCCTGGCTGTGTTCCGGCAATATTAATGTGCAAGCCAGTACTTACAATTGAAATTAATGGCTCGAAGATCAGATGAGCCTACAGTCTGGCAGCACATTGAGCGACGGTCAATGACGTTCAATTAAAAAACTAGACTCACAATAACGCTCAAATATTGTCCGAAGCAAAAGTCTGCCCACCCGACTATTGGGCAGAGTTTTCGTTTAGTTGTATACAATTGACATTAAACACTAAATGCCACGAGATAAGGTGTTAATTTGAACGAATGTGTTAATGTCATCAGTGTCAAAGCCACTCGGACGTTTTTTGAGGAATTTTTCTTAGAGATTGGGTGTCTAGTTTTATATTGAACGTCATTGGCGACGGTTCATTATGAAGTGTTCCTCAATGGAATAGACCGCAGTATAAGTCTGTCTACCAACTGATGTGGTAAAAAAAGCACTGGTTTATGATCACCATTCTGCCTTTGGCAAAGATGGTGATTGACGGTACAACATTGTGACGATAGATTTCTAAGATGGAGGCCTTTGCCACAGTATTATGGCTTGTAAAACTGTGCCTTTGCCCTGCAATGGACATAATAGACTGATACTTTCCTTCCACGTAGTCGTGCGAAGAACTAGTCTATTACAAAATAAAAGATTCAAAATAACACTCCAGGTTGCCGCCATTACACTTTCCGCCATAGACAAGCCGTCTATTACCATAGACTACTATGTAATCTTATCGTGAGTGAACGCACGATCTAAGTGAACTTCTACACAGAAATATCAGCCTATTAATGTCCCACTGCAGGGCACAGGACTCCATCATAGACAACAAGTCATCGCTACAATGCACAGTGTTCCCAAAGACGTCGGGAGCAGACATTTTTTACTGACCCCGAAAATGGATAATAGTTAGTTATGCTGATCAATTGACTAGAAGCAACCCCGGGTCAAATATTGATAGTTTTCGAGAAATTTTTCTTTAAAGTTAGCTGTTTAGGAGGGGTGAAAATACAGAAAAAGTGTAATATTTTTTTTGTCTTTGGTTCTTTTCGAGCAATTTTTTATTGTTATTTGTGTTACTTAATTATGGGTTTTTTAAACTAGTTATAAAACGGAAATAGTAAATAACTTTTAAGTTTTTTGAAAAAAATCTCTTTTTGAATTATATTTTTTTTTTCAATATGCAAGCAATTATCGCCGTGGTTTTTTTTTTTCAATTAATACTTAGGCTTTATATCTACCTACTAAAAAAAAATCAGCTCTGGATCTGTTGGATACTTTGAGATATTCACAAATTTATTTTGGTGCTAGTGCCTACATAATTTTTCAAGGCAAATTTGTTTTAATTCCCGATGAAGATCTACGCGTAGCTCGTGAAGAAGTCCACCCTCGGTAGGCGTTTGCTAAAACCCCAAGTTAATACACGTAGACTGGAGGAGCGGGAGTGAGGCGTCATGGAGCCGACAAAGACCCATGGCGCTGCCTGCGAAGCTGTGGATCGCGCCACAGCCGGTGCCCCAATAACGTTAACGCGAGAAGGCGAAAATTATTTTTAATCAAATCAAAATTTGCAAATTTGCCTTGAAAAATTATGTAGGCACTTAGCACAAAAATTAATATGTGAATATCTCAAGGTATCCAACAGATCCAGAGCTGATTTTTTTTTTGTAGGTAGATATAAAGCTTAAGTATTCATTGAAAAAAAAAACCATGGCGATAATTGCTTGCATATTGAAAAAAAAAATATAATTCAAAAACAGATTTTTTTCAAAAAACTTCAAAGTTATTTACTATTTCCGTTTTATAACTAGTTTAAAAAACACATAATTAAGTAACACAAATAACAATAAAAAATTGCTCGAAAAGAACCAAAGACAAAAAAAATATTACACTTTTTCTGTATTTTCACCCCTCCTAAACAGCTAACTTTAAAGAAAAATTTCTCGAAAACTATCAATATTTGACCCGGGGTTGCTTCTAGTCAATTGATCAGCATAACTAACTATATCCATTTTCGGGGTCAGTAAAAAATGTCTGCTCCCGACGTCTTTGGGAACACTGTGCAATGATAATATATTATCCTTAATCATTATTGCCAGGCTTGCCAAGTGCGGATTAATGATCACAAACCCAAGCTGAATTTTAAAAATCCGACACTGCCTAAACCCGGAATGGAACCTTGAACTCCAAGATTACTGCTAGATGCAGTGCACTTGAAATCAGAGGCTCGAATATCAGATGAGCCTACAGTCTGGCAGCACATTGAGCGACGTTTCCTGGTGAAGTGTATCTCAATGGAATAGGCCGCAGTGACCGCTTACCATCAGGTGGGCTGCGAGCCTGTGTGCAAACTGATCAGGTATAAAACAAAATACTCTACCACTACACCACATCATACCATTAAGGTCAAAGACCCTTAAAATATTGACAAGCACCAATTTGAACATTTACGGAGTTTCATCACAACAACTATAGCTAATTATAGCACCTTCGCACTAAAAACCTTTTTTGTCACTGGCTGTATATGTGTTAAACTCTTTGGTCAAGCCGTTAGATGTAGAAAAGCAAATTGCTTTCTATTTGAATTTCGAAGACTCGTTCCGTTAGATTTCAAAATCTTAACCGTCGTATAGTACAGTCTACAGAAAAAGTGTATGAACGAAAGATAAGATAGGTTTTAAACTCAAGGTTATAGTGATATTACAGACATATATTTTTTTTAAATTGACTCATCATTTATCAAGTAGGTTATTAATGTAAGCCAATAAATAAAATATAACTTTAAATAAGTTTCCATGTAGTTTAGTAATCAATATTATAATAGTGTCATGATTTAGCCATGTTGACTAATTACGAAGTTAGTGAGGCTCAGCGTTGGGCTCAGTTTCGAAACTGACGTAAGTTTGTGACAATTTATCTTTCAGCTGAATCAGATGCTGTACCTTTTGTCAATTTAGAAAAAATGCTACTGTCTGATAAAATACTATTATGATCTTATCTATTTCATTTAACTAAAATAAAAATAAATCTTCATTAGTTACATAGAACCTCTCGTCGTCTCACAACAGAGTACAATCTGCGAAAATCACCAGAAATAAAAACAAAAAATGGTGAAACTGATTAAATTACTATCTTAAATTGAATTTAAAATCATTCAATAAAATATGCGTGTGTTATAATAGTTCTTACTTAGTCCACTTTCTGGACTTAGAACTTTAGAAGGCTGTCCGTGAGATAAATGATTATATAAGTTGTACATAAATATCCCATAAAAGTTTCATAGTAAATAAAGTGCCTTTTCTAACGCAGGAAAACATTTTTCCCATTTTAAAATGATCGGTCGTTAGTGTGCGAGCGAGAGTCTGTCGCTATTAGAAAGAGATAGAGGAAACGGCCGTTGAGATGAGCAGTGGTGTCCATGGGCTAAGTTGAATTTTCCAGGACGTTAGATGTGATTCTTTCGAAATTTAATTAATACTTTATTATTTAATTACCGAACTGGAGTAATTTAGTTTAAAAATTATTTTTTGAACCCAGTAGATGACTTTTAGTCTCGTAACGTTCGTTTATTCTTTAAGTATTAAGAATCAAAAGTATCATCTGTGCTTCTATACTGATACTATAAAAAGAAAAGATTTGCTTGTTTGTTTGTTTGTATTGGATAGGCCCTGAAACTACTGAACCAATTTGGAAAGTTCTTTCACTGTTGGAAAGCTATATTAGTCCCGCCCGGGTGACATAGGGTACTTTGATCCCGGAAATGTGGGAGGAAGAGGAACGAGAAGGGGGACTGCCCACTAAACACTCCCACTACTTTCTATTCATTTATTTAAGGGCCAAGATGACACTATACATAACGTCAAATTTGTCCATAAAAATCCGAAACTATCGTCACCATACCACGAATCCTGTTCCATAGACGAGTTACTTTTTTCTCATCTCTGATTTTGTTGTCTATTACACGGCTTCTTTTTTTCTAATTTCTACGCAAAGGAATACATCTGCGTAACTGGTCTCGTCTAATGACGTTTACGGACGGAGGTGGAATGTTAAGTAGTATAAAAAGTAAAGAATCTGTGGTCTTACTTTATAGTCTATGGTCTGAGCTGAGAGATTTAATTACGGTTAAAACAAATTTAAACGTGGCTAGTAGTTGAAAGGCATGGTATCTTGGGTTCAATTCCCATTTGAGTCAAATATTGCTAACTTAATTTACTAAAGTATGTCATCACTGATCCGTTACTTGGCAAGCATGATATTCGGGTATAAAACCGGAGGTCGTGGGTTCGATTTCCGTCTTGGGTCTGGTTAATGGTAGGTCTTTTTCTGAGTTGTACGGGCTAGATCACACCCACAGGTAAAATTGTCCTACCGTGTTATGAGAGTGAGGGAATAGGGAGTGCACCTGTGCTTGCGCACTCACTTGTGCACTATGATAATCCTGCGTAGTTGGCTGATCGCAAAAAGATTAGCCGGCCGTAGCCGCAAACTCGGCTAGGAGGGCATTATTATTATGGTTATTATCAGCATTTTCGTAATGTATTATTTAAACATAACAATGTAATAACATTCAATAAACTGATAATGTAACGGTATATTTATTTATAAACATTGCGAATACGCAGCGGCATGGGTTAATCCCACAGATAACAGAATTATTTTAGATCTCTATGGTTAATCCTGTATCAAAGTCAAAGTATTTATTTTGCAATTTGATTTACCAAGAAATTCTTTTGCACGATCATTCATATCATTTATTTAATTAATAGACACCTACTTTACTAATAAATAATTTTATTAATAATAAACTAATAAATAATATACCACTAGTGAGACGGACAAGGAAAACATTGTTGCCATGATTCTATTCTGGTAATTTTGTAAAAAAAAATTCTTTTAAAAGAGGCATGTTATTAAACTTATTAACAATACTTTTTTTCTTCATTAATTAGAATCGCAAAAATAGTTATTTATTTTGAAAATATGTAGTAAATTTCACAGATTATGCAATCAGATTTTACAACTATAAAAAGTCTTCTCACACATCTAATAAATTAGACCTTGAAGTCTAAAAAAAAAAAACAGCAAAAAAAACTTAAAAAATGTTTTTACAAGTTCACATGGCATATTGTGTTACAAAACGTAAGCCCCTTATGACAATAGTTTAATTCGATGCACCATCCCCTTTCAACCCCTTTTTATTTAAAAACAAAATCTTCAACCCTTACATTGAAAATTGCAAAGTAGAAAGTTTACTAGAAAAAAAAATCATTTTTTTACTTTGATAAGTTACTGAAAAACTGCCTTTATTTGACCCCCCCTTTTGAAAGACCTGATGGTAAGCGGCCACAGTGTGGAAGCACATTGAGCGACGCTTCCTGGTGAAGTGTCCCTCAATGGAATAGGCCGAAGTGGCCGCTAACCATCAGGTGGGCTGCGTTGCTGTCTGACAACATAATTAATGATTGCATTGTAGTTTATAAGAAAGAATATTTTTTTTATGTCTGGACAACGTCAAATAATATAATTATTATTGTAAGTTGTAACTAATTGTTTACAAACTAAAGTGAACTTTGCGGATGTGATAACCAAATATGATTTTAAGTTTCCTGTTCGTTTTAGTTGTGTTTCACAAACATAACATAAAACCATGTAATATTATATTATAACCATGCTAAAGTTGATGGATGTACAGTATATTTTGTATAAATAGGTGTTTCGTTGTTTTACTGTTTGAAATTATATGAAGATATTGTAATGACATTATCAAGTTTATTTATTTCAAACTTTGTTTTATTTTAAAAAGAATTATTTATTTACTAGAAAAATAGACAAACCTTAACTTTATACAAATGTTACCTACCTATCTTTTCATAACGTGAACATAATTTCGCCAACAATAAATACAAATCAAGTCATGCAATATCCTCAATTTTTTTCACCGCATCATATCTCGCCCCAACTGCAATCCCACGATGCCAAAAATTCAGATACAAAAACTATTGTCTCAAAGTTCGCGACCTTACCAGCTGTTGTGGGGCGGCCATTTTGAATTTAGAGATAAGAAAGCAGGTCAGTTCCCCTTGCGAATCTGTATCATTTTACAATAAGATCTTTTTTTGTTAGACTTATTGTTGTTATTTCCCAAGCTTCCGTGTGAGGGTGATCCTGATTTAAAAGGGGTTTTTAATTGTAACAAGGGATGAAGATGGTCAGACATTGCGAATTTCTCACGTAAGTATTCTGAGCGTTTGATTATGGACGAAGGTCAAACGTGTCAATTTTGAAGTTCATGGGAACTTTTGCTAGGGATTTTTTTTTTACATCTGTCTAATTTTGAATGTTTGATACAGTTATTTTTGATTTTATTGTAAGTTATTGACAGGCACAGATTATTCTATAAGGAACAGTAAGTAACACGACTATGTTCCAAGTGGGTCTGGTTTCCCTAGTAAGGGTTACGGAGATCAGATGGCAATCGCTCCAACTAGGGTTGCCATCTCTAAAATTTGGAAAACAAGACAAGACGCGTGAAAACCCCGGATTTTAGAGTCCGAAAGCCGGACATGTCAACAAGATCTTTTAAACATATTCAATGTAATAAAAAACATCGTGGTGTGCGGGCATAGTGCGTGTCTCGTGGGCGGCCCAATTTTTTTTTTATTTATTTTTTTTTTTAAACTCGGTCTATAAATGAAACCTTCCCCGGACGCTCCCCGGATGCCCTCTAAACTAGGACAAATCCGGGGAAACCCGGACGGATGGCAACCCTAGCTCCAACTAATAACCAGGCTTGTCAAATCTACCTCACATACCTAGGTGCGAGATAGATTCGAACCTTAGACGTGACGATTCGTACCTATTTTCGTAACACTTCGGCTACAATGGCTTTACATTCATTTATCTCACTGCGTACAACGAATTGAGTCTTCCGTTAGCGACAAGTTAATTTGAGCCTCCATTTTGTAACAATGAACGTAAGCTTTTAACCACTCAACGCCGAACCGGCACTCGGGTGCCGCATAACAATAGATTTTCTATTGTGTCTAGTAATCTGGGGCTAGAAGGAATAACACAAGCTCGTAGCCATGTTTGTTTACAGTTTGCTCCTTCATTACGTACTTCGTATTCGTTATAAATGTTTTTTAGTTGTGAAAAATGTTTTATATTTTTCGAACGTTTTTGATAACCAAGTACTTGGTAAGCGTGGTGATTAAGTTAGTGACCTTTATAATTATAACTTCAATTCATAAGACTAGTTTAAAATGCAGTGCTAGTCTTCGTGTTGATTTTTCATCTTATCTCGACATTTCTCCATATCCATTTTAAGTTTTTAACATACTAATCCTACAACAAACCTGACATCTTTGCTTTGGAAAAAAAAAAAAACACGTACGGACAGCAGTAGATCAACCTACCCTAATCTGTCAAAAAATCCCAATTGAAAGAGTACTTTATGTGAAGTGAATAAAGCTGAAAATTGGTTGTAGAATTTTGACAGATTAGGGTAGTCTGATGGGTTGGTGCTGTACATTTCATCTCCTCGCTCTAATGAAGACACGCAAAGAACCTTAATCCATACAGCCAAACAAAGCATAGACAAAACTTTTTTCTGTGTGCTGTCATAACAGGATGACCATAAATTCTCTCAAATAAACCATAGACTACACTAGGTCGTCGCCCTGGCGTTGTTTGCTCAGTTATCGTCGGAAGTGGTAATAAAGGGTAATAAGGCGTACACTCGCTTACATAAGCTTATATGGTGTATTTACAAATGATTTTAGAAGAGAAATGTAGACATTTGACCTTAAGTAACTGTAATCTGTAAGGTCTGAGTTTATACCCGGTCCGGTCTATTGTACGTTACTTTTTAAGTAAACTGTACCTACTAAACAAATTTTGATAGAATTGCTCAATCATATTAATCAAAATAATATTTGATCTTTTATGTCATTAAAAGTGCAGGTGGAAGCTAGTCATAAAGTAAACATTTATCTTCTTCAGTCAACGATCTTGAATCTATAAATATACAAGACAGACAAACCGTGAGAAAATATAACGAATAACACTAAAATATCTCAGTATGAATATATTTAAATAAATTTCGCTGATTTGCTTTTTTCGAATCTTGTCTTAGCTATTTCGTATCTCCACTGATAATTAAAAAAGGCAATTAATAACTTTGTCAGACTGTCTGTGTGGTGTTCGGGAAACCGGGGGAGTTAGTGGGTGGTGGCCGCTAGCCTGTGATATCATCATTTCAGCCAAACGACGTCCACTGCTGGACATAGGCCTCCCCCAAGGATCTCCAAACCGATCGGTCCTGCGCCACCCGCATCCAGTGGATCCCGGCGATCTTTATGAGATCATCGGTCCACCTTGTGGGAGGCCTAACACGGCTGCGTTTCCCGGTACGTGGCCACCACTCGAGGACCTTTCCGCCCCAACGGCCGTCAGTCCTCCATGCAATGTGTCCTGCCCACTGCCACTTAAGGCTCGCAATTCTTCGGGCAATGTCGGTGACCTTGGTCCTTCTGCGGATCTCATCATTTCTGATGCGATCACGCAGGGAGACTCCAAGCATCGCCCTCTCCATTGCCCTTTGCGCGATTTTGAGCCTGTGATATTACATGATGCTTAAATAAAAGCTTTTTTTATGTGGAAGCAATCAAGATGACCTCACTGATGGTAAGCGGATTTAAGGTCCAAATATAAGGTTGACTGGCTCAATAGAACAAAGTACCCATTGAGCCAGTCACCCTCACCCTGAAGGCCTGCTGAGATGCCACTTCACACCCCGCCTATAAAGCCCAGGATTGTAAGAGGAAGAAACACATGAGCCAGAAGGGCATTCCTTGACTCAATGGCACTGCACTAAAAAAAACTGTAACATAATATATATAAAACTCAAAGGTGACCGACTGACATAGATAGCTATCAACGCACAGCCCAAACTACTGGACCGATCGGGCTGAAATTTGGCATGCAGGTAGATGTTATGGCGTAGCTGGGTAGGCATCCGCTAAGAAAGGATTTTGATCAATTCCCACGGGAACTGGAACCACGCGGGTGAAACCGCGGGCGGCCGCTAGTTCAAAATAAAATGGATGTTTTTGAAACTGGCTGGATCGTTATCAAATGCGGCGAACTAACCTAACCATTATCTGTGGCGACGATAAAAAAGAAATAAAACAGCTGATTTTATACCTAATATTACATTCATGCCGAAATGCCGGACAAATGTTTATTTACGTTCGATAACAAAATTATTACAAGGTCAAACGCGGAAAAAACTGAAAAAAAGTTCATTATTCCTTTATAACCTAACCGCCATTTTCTGACCCCGTGACCTCTGATATATCAAATCTAAACAGTAGAACATGCACGCAATTGACAACCTTATCTTGTTCACAATAAGACGAAAATTTAAATAACAGAGCTAACTTGATCATTTATAAACTCAAGTTTATGACAATCGAATGTAAGCTTTAGCTACTTAGTATAAAGTTCATATATGCTCGTATGAGAGGAGGCAGGGGACGATTGCACTGCAAGACCGTTAGTGACGTCATCACTGAAACGGCGCGAACAATACCGGCTTGTTTTAAATTTAGAACGGGATTGTAACAGGCGGATTCTACGGTTTACGTTTAAAAATTGTTTTTTTTTTACGCTAAAAGGCTCGAAGATCAGATGAGCCTACAGTCTGGCAGCACATTGAGCGACGCTTCCTGGTGAAGTGTCCCTCAATGGAATAGGCCGCAGTGGCCCTATACCATCAGGTGAGCTGCGTGCCTGTCTGCAAACAAAGTAAACAAGACATAATAAATGTAACTTTATCTACATCCATACCCTAATATGTCTATTTTATAGTCAGGAATGTCAGGATCGATGAGCAAACGCCCTACATTTAGATATGAGTATCTGTGGCTGCATCTTAATGTTTACATTTTAACATCGGTACCGATACCTTAATTACGTTCAAATTTCGAACGTCTTCTTAAAATGTATTTTATTCAAATTGACCTACAAATTATGACATGATTTTGTACTAAGTACTAACTTTGCTCATCGATCCTGACTATAAAATAGACATATTATCGTATGAATGAAGATAAAGTTATATAATAATGTATAAATGTATGTGACTGTACATAATTAGGCATTAAAATACTCATGTGATCCTTTTATGAAACTCACTTCGTTCGTTTCATAAAACCACATTCGTATTTTAATGATCCTCATTATGCAACAGCCACATAAATAACTATTATAAGTTTGACCGTAACAGTGAATCCATGGTATATGTATAGGTATTTAAATCTAGTAAAGTATATTGACCAGCCATTTGGTGTAATGGTCGAGAAGTCGGCTATTTATTTATTTCAGGGACTGCTTACCGGTATAAAATATCGTTATAGTACCAGTAAAAATATCAGTACTAAAATTCTATACCCATTGAATTTCGGTACAGATTTCATTCGTTTATACAGTTATTTAAAAATAATTTTATTGCTGATACTGAAATGATGAGTGCGCGCGCCCGCGCCCCGCGGTGCCTCTCGCGCAAGGGGCCGCGGCGGGCGGAAAAGGATTAGGATTTAAGGAACACGCGCCGACAGGTTGGCGATCGCGATTGTTTTTCTTTCATCCGGCGGACGAGTAATACCCAAATTATAACGTTTTACTTTTCTTTAAAAGTTTATAATTATTATTTCTTTAAACATACTTACATTACCTACCTACATACATACATACATACCTACTTTTACATATACGTATCAACATAGGGTGGAGGCACCAAATATCGGCCCAACATTTTTTGACCTTTCAGTGCTTATAATTTTTACATTAATAACTTTTGCTTTCTTTCAACAACTTTTTTAAGTAAAGGGATAATGAAACTCCATTATTACATTCGCGAAATAACGAATTCTATGTTAGATTTGAATATATAGATGTTTGTTTCCGAACTTGCCGATTTTTCCTAATATCGGCCTTTAGCACCCAAATATCCGCCGCCTATAACCATAATATCGGAATACCTTTTCAAAGAGAAAAAATTTGTTCAAAAAGTATAAAATTAAAGTATTATAACATTTATTTATTTTCAAACCATATTTTATTTAACTCTATTATAATTAAGTCTTTTAAAAATAATTTACAATTTTTTTCTTTAAATATATTTACTATGCCATCACTAAGACTTGATCACAAAGTAGCCTGATGTTAAACATCTATGCGGTCTACGTTGGAGCGCGCTTGCTTAGGAAAGGCCTGTAAATTCTTGCCTTGAAGAGCACCAAGATTATAATGGTCAGGAAAGGCAGACCCAGGTAAAGAGAGAAACTTGCGCAGTCCGTATCAAAAAAGATGAAGCAAATCATTTAGTTCGTAAGCGCGGCATTTTCGCAGTATAAGGATTGGAGTCTCTGACCGAGTCAAGTCGTTCGGTGATGGAACGGAGCTGGTAGAACCAAATCGTACAGCCGAGCAGCACATTCACCAAAGTAGAGCCTGTAACAGACGGGTAGGCAATCAATCTTCCTACGATGATCGAGGCTTTGCTAGTTCTCTACCAAAGCATCATCGCCGAAAAGCCTCTTCGCATGCCGTTCAATAGAGTCCAAGGCAGCCAGCTGGCATTAAACAGAACTATCCCAAATATGGTAGCATATTCCATGCAGGAACGGACTTGAGCTCTATAAAGGGTAAGGAGCTATTTCGCAATCAAGTAGCGTATGGTTCTTGAAAGGATGCCAATCTTTTTATAAGCAGTTACTGCTACGGACTCTATATAGCTCCCGAAGTTAATAGACTACGGTCCCACCCACAAAATGGATGGGTCATATGAACCACCAGGTGACGTATATAGGACGATATAAGAGCATAAAATAATAAGATTCAACACTATGCCGTGAGCCGTCACTTGTAAGCTGTCCAACTGAGTGCTGGTGAGGATTCAAAAGTGCAGGTAGAGTGAGTACATTTTGGTCATATGTTTTTGTACGGCGTTTTTACCATCGATAGATCCTAGAAAAATAATAAGAAAGCGCGCAGTGCCGTATAAAAATGGTGCGCCATAAAGTCGGTAATTTCTTTGATTTTCTGAAAATTTCGAGGGTAAATTTGGTCATTTCACTCTGTACGGCATCAGTTTCATACTGTTTCAATACAGCTTCTAAACCATTATCCCGCAACGCCGTACAAAAATCATGCGACAAGGGGAGAAAATCGAGGGTTGCAACCCCCTCTTTTTCCGTGGTCCGGGGGGTGATTTGAAAAAGTACGGCTTCGGTTCCAAAACATTATCTAGCACTCAAAAGTACTATTAAAAATAATGCCGTCAAAAAATTATTGTTCATTTGAATGTATTATTAATAAATATCTTAATTTCATGGTATAATTGATTTATAAAGCTGTAAAATCATTTGACTCTGTACGGCAACTTTTTTTTTAACATGATATTGTTTAAAACAATTGTTATAAAGCATTGCCGTTCAAAACAAACTGTTCTAAAAAAAAATATAGAGAAATACAAAAACTGAATTTTTTCTAATTATTGCAAAAGTTTAAATATTCATAGATTTATAAAATATAACAATTTTCTACATTTTTCTCTTGTTTTAAATAGTATTTAGATAAATAAATTAGGAAAATATGATGCCGTACATTATAATGCAGACCATATTTTTCATACATTTCGTTCTAAGGATTTTTTCTTGAGTTATTTTTCCCCTACAAACCAATCACCAACGAAAATGTACGGCATGTTAAAAAATATTATCTATGCATAAAATACTTTCAAAATAAATTAATTTTATGTTGTTTCAAATCACCCCCCGGACCACCAAAAAAGAGGGGTTTGCAACCCTCGATTTTCTCCATCTTCTCGATTTTTTCCTTGTCGCATGATTTTTGTACGGCGTTGCGGGATAATGGTTTAGAAGCTGTATTGAAACAGTATGAAACTGATGCCGTACAGAATGAAATGACCAAATTTACCCTCGAAATTTTCAGAAAATCAAAGAAATTACCGACTTTATGGCGCACCATTTTTATACGGCACTGCGCGCTTTCTTATTATTTTTCTAGGATCTATCGATGGTAAAAATGCCGTACAAAAACATATGACCAAAATGTACTCACTCTACCTGCACTTTTGAATCCTCACCAGCACTCAGTTGGACAGCTTACAAGTGACGGCATAGTGTTGAATCTTATTATTTTATGCTCTTATATCGTCCTATATACGTCACCTGGTGGTTCATATGACCCATCCATTTTGTGGGTGGGACCGTAGTCTATAAGGTTGGAAGATAATTCCATACCTAAGAGCTGTAGTCGGTCAGATAGAAGAACGGATACGCCACGAAAAGTGGTAGCCAGCCCAAAACCACTCTATTTGGGGAAAATATACAAGCCAGCGTTTTGGTGGGGTTGAGTCTGAGACAATTTGAAGGGTCTGATTCAATTTGTCCACCATGTTAGATCCTAAAGCCTCAGTTTCACCTCTACTTGCACGTGTACGACAAGTATCCCTCGACTATCGTACTATCATCGGCATACCCCAAAATCTCGGACGTAGCTAACAATATAATCGATGTGCAGTAGAAAGAGTGTAGCTAAAAACACAGATCACTGAGGGAAGCCAGCATTTATTGCAAGTGAGTCGGAGGTGTACCCATCATGAATTACTCTGATGCGACGTTCAGTCAGGAAATCCATGATCCAGGCACAAACTGCAGAGGGGATCCCATAGGAGGGAAATTTACCAAAAACATTACATAATAGGTAAAGTTATCTTCAGACAGTGATGGCAATATATTTTTAAGTGTATACATGAAACCATTTGGGGCATACGTCACATCCAATATTTTTATCTTCTTCTTCGACATCACTCATCAACTCTTTCGCATAGCTGGCGCACAAAGAATATCAGGCAGCCGACATTAGGATTTCTAATTGCGATAGACAAATCTCAATATCGACCACTCTGCCGATATTGAGATTTGTCGATCATACTGATCCCTAATCTCGGCCACGCAATTATTAAATAAAAAAAATAAACAAATTTTAAAATATACTACCTAAACGGTACCTTGACTCTTTATCTTTAAGAAGAAATAAAATTAAATAACTTTGGTATGTTTATTACAATTTAAATACTTCTCAACGCAATGATTCGATTCACGAATTTGACCTGAAAATGCCGCAAAACGACGCACGCACGCCTCCTGCACTTTTTTGCCTATCATTCGTTCAAATTTTGAGATATTCATAAAAAATTAAGGGAGGTTAAGCGTAAGGGTATACAGCTGCTATTTGCATAAAAACAATTATGATTTTAGGACATTCTTTTAAGTTATGGCGCATTTTCTCTAGACGGCCGATATTAGGAGAGGGCCGATATAAGGAGCTTCCACCCTACATCATAGCACGAACTGAATATCTGACTTTACTTACCAGTACTTACACCAATGCTTGCTTTATGATCTTATTCCCTATCTAGCACTTATCGTCGTTAAGTAAGCACTAAGTAGCTAAGTAGGTAGTTCAATATCTATCGAGTGTAACTGCCATTGAAAGATATACTTATTTTAGATAGGTACCTAAGTTTAATGTCAAATAGATAAATTAAAACTTACGTTGAAAAGCGCGACAAATGCTTTGCTTCAGCCTCTGTTCTTGTGATCCATTGTTCAATATACAGACCGGTGCGAGCGGACGCGTGAGAGGACAACTAACTAGCTAACTAAGCTAGAAGTACCCCCGTGTCCCTCCATTTAAGCCATTACAAAATTTCAGTATTTTAATATAAATAACAGTTAAAAAATTGTTGTACAAAAATGTTTATACTACAACAATTTTACAGTACCAAAAAAATTTTCTGTACTGGAATTTAACAGTATCAAAATATATTTAAATGACGTCATACAGAAAAAAACTATACCGTTATTCATACCGGTAAACAGTCCCTGATTTATTTAACTTTGGTACACAGACAGATTATGATCGTGACAATGGCATAATTTATAAAACTAACTTACATTCTAGACCGTAATCCATAAATAGTGCACACAACATGCTTGCGTATAAGCCCAATAAAATACAAAATTACTAACTCTGACATATTTTATACTTTTTACAATTATTATTATTATTATTAGAGCAAGGCCGATGACATTTCGGCCTTGAGGATGTTGGTAATAGATTTTTTAAAAACAGAGAATTTATTGAAAATATCCACCTCACTGTAACCACGAGACAATTCTGCTATTACATACACCAGGAACGCGGGTTCGCTCCCCGCACGGTACAAACATTTGTGTGCATAAACATGTCTGTTTGTATCGGTCTGGGTGTTTCTATGTATTAATATGTAGTATTTACACGAAAAGTATATAAGTAATGTTTATTCGAGGATTCGTTTATTCGTTGTCTGGCACCCATAGTACGTCAAAAGCACGTCAGACGTAACACTTTGGACTTTGTACCGCTCTTATGTCAGGGGCATAAGTGCTATTATCGAACTGCAAGTGTTAACCGTGATGTGATGTTGACCGTACAAGCTAATGCTTAGTTTGGTTCTAGATAGATGGCGCTGTTCGAATAATGTCCAGTTTTTTTTTATAAATCAAGATATTAAAGTTATTATGTTGACCTTGATTTTAATCAATTTTAATGGATACAATATGGGCTGTAGTCTTTGGACCCCTAAGGCCCTAACTAGGCCAGTTGGATAAGATTTGAAATTAGTTCACGATAACCAGGGCAGAGGTCGCAGTGGCGTTAGAGTTTTGTTTGTTGGTCTAATTTATGCAATTTCAGTTATTAATATCTTTATATTATAAACTACAGGGTCATACTCATATTTCAAGATAAATATAATGGGCAACGGCAAAACTGTTGAGTTTCTTGCGGCACTTCTTTCCTCAACAGGCCATTGACGTCGAAGTGCTGGTAGGGAAAAAAAAGACTGGCGTGCAAAAGTATTTTTTTTAAATCTATTTGCAGAATAAATTATTTCTTTTCATTTGGGCATCGAAAAACATAACGAACTGGACTCTGCCTAGCTTTGGAAAGAGTCTTTGGGCAAGTATGCAGCTGGAGGACTATTCTCATCAGTGGGACATTCTATTGGCTACAAAAAATATCCTTAAAAATTATTCACCTTGAATTAAAAGTCATCTTTAGTTGTTTTTTTCATATCTTTATTAGTTAAAAAGGGTTTTGTCACACAGTGACTATGTCACCCCCATAAGGTTAACAAAAGGACTTATAAACTACCAAATACTAATTAATACACATCTTATACAGTCTGATTAGCAATCCAGCTTCCTCAGACAATGGGGAAGCTAAAATGCTGTTACACCATCCTAACATTGCATTTGGTCGGAACAGGAACTTATGTCGAAGATCCTGTACTAGGTTACTAGCAAGCCCTGTCACCACGTCTCATTATATTGGTATTTAATTAAAAACCATAATCAATTCGTTCAACAAACAAAATACAAAAATAGAAAACAAACTTTTTTAAAAAAAAATTAAACCGACTTCAAAAAAAAACAAAAAAAAAAAACTACCTAAAAACACTGAAAAGCAAAAAATAATTTTAATAAGACATTCATCAAATGCGCTTATTGTCTAAGCCTATTAATAACATTAAATTGTATTTACGTGCTAGGTAGGTAGGTACCTACTAATCTGTTTGAAGTCGGTGCCAAGCCAAATAGTAGGTACCCAGACTACGTACCTACGTCCGCGGATTATTTGTAACCCTGTATAATACATAAATTATTAGGTATGTATCATTTTTCATTACTTTTGGCTTGGCACCGACTTCAAACAGATTAGTAGGTACCTACCTACCTAGCACGTAAATACAATTTAATGTTATTAATAGGCTTAGACAATAAGCGCATTTGATGAATGTCTTATTAAAATTATTTTTTGCTTTTCAGTGTTTTTAGGTAGTTTTTTTTTTTGTTTTTTTTTGAAGTCGGTTTAATTTTTTTTTAAAAAAGTTTGTTTATTTTTCTATTTTTAGTGTGAATAATACGTAGGAGTGAGTAAAACTCTCTCATAATATTGACAACGAAAATACTAGTAAAATTGTAGAATTGTATTATTTGACAATATTAGGTATTCATTAAGTGTTCAGCACCATTCAGTAGACCAACTAAAGATGCAGCCCGCAAGAGGGACATAAGAATTAAGAAGTCGTACCCTTTAGCTTCCATCATCATAGTTGTACCTTCCATCATCAGCTTAGCTCCAAAAGTACATGAAATACAACTAACGGTCCACATATTCCTACAACACTGAAATAATTATCCTCTAACTCCTAACCGTTAAGGAGTTGTACCTTCCATCATCAGCTTAGCTGCAAAAGTACATGAAATACAACTAACGGTCCACATATTTCTACAGCACTGAAATAATTATCCCCTAACTCCTAACCGTTAAGGAGTTGTACCTTCCATCATCAGCTTAGCTGCAAAAGTACATGAAATACAAATAACGGTCCACATATTCTTACAATACTGAAAGAATTATCCCCTAACTCCTAACCGTTAAGGAGTTGTACCTTCCATCATCAGCTCATCAACATAAAGTGATGTCTATAGGACGCAAAAACTTAAATGGCTTCAGAAAAAACAAGTAACGCGTAGTGTGCGCCTATAAAATTTGAGGTTTGCCCTTGATTTTCCCGGGATCCCATCATCAGATCCTGACATGGTGACAATGGGACCACCTCGGAACTATGCACTTTCAAATAAAAAAAGAATTATTTAAATCGGTCCACAATTGACGGAGAAATCGACGGACATACATAAAAAAAAAAAAAAAAAAAATACATACAGTCGAACATAGAACCTCCTCCTTTTTTGGTCGGTTAAAAATGTTTAGGCTCGTTATAAAAAGTTCCAAACCTCATTTATGAGAAAAAAAAGCTAGCGCAAGTGTGCCACATCCTGTTTTCGAACGATTAGCAAAATGGCGGCTTCTTTGACAGCTGAAAAGGCGCGCTTTTTTGCTGTGTTCAGTGGAATTTAGTATGATTTATTGCTTCTCGTATCGTGTATCTGGGTTCATGGGTTGTCTTGAGTATTAAGGGTGTTTCAGGCAGGGATCGCTAACCATTGGCTGCGAGTCTATCTGCCAACTGATATGACATAAACAAACCTGTTTTGGATAACTTAACAAAAGTAAAAGAAAATTGTCAAAAATTGTTCTGTCCCAATCCTAGCCAGTTAAACTTAGAACGAAAAGCTACGATGCAATACTAGAGGATATTGCTATGATTAACCTTTTAAAATACTCGTATAACCCAGCTTAATTTGTAGTTTTTCTGAAGCTTGCTTAAATTATGTGGGACCCAGTTTGTGGAGCCAGTACACTTGAAATCAAAGGTTTAAAGATCAGATGAGCCTACAGTCTGGCAGCACATTGAGCGACGCTTCCTGGTGAAGTGTCCCTCAATGGAATAGGCCGCAGTGGTCGCATTCCTTCAGGTGGGCTGCGTGTCTGTCTGCCAAGCCAACTGAAGTGGTATAAAAAAAAAGCTCGACCAAAAGCGTAGACTGGGCGTTTATCCAATACTATGGGATGGCTATCGTTCGCCTGAATGAACCAGATTTTCATGACAAGGTAGTGTTAGTTTTTTTAAAGCTTTTAAGAAAGAAATAAATATACACAGTCTATGACCTAGCGCATTGTCTAAACAAAATTGCTGGAACAACACATTCAAATTGTCATCTCTGAATTAGGCAACGCCTCAGCCTTGGCCTAAATTGATCAATTGAGTGCTTTGTGGGTCACATCCGTCATCCAATGTTGATGAAACAACCTAAGTGTTTATTGTGCTAGTAATAAAAGTAATAAGAATCGAATAGGAAAAAGTTTTTTTAAAAGCCCAATCGCAATTTTGGACTGCTTAAGCCTCAACTTAGTGGTTACCGGCAACCTATAGTCAATTTTACCTTGCCACCAGGCACCAACGTATAGGGCACTTAAGATGCTGGCAGAGTCCAAAGAAGAGTGGAAGTTGATCTTAAATTAGATTAGACCAACTTATTAACAAAAAAGGTTAACTTACTTCTTGCGTTAACATGACGACAAAAATATCTTTTGGTCATTTCGAAGTCATATTAGAAACCTTTCAAAGGAATAGGAAACGGTCTGCAAATGGCTACAACTTCCGGTCGATTGAGAGTCTTCTATTGTTTTAAAAAAACAAACAGATGTTAACAAGTGTTTGCTTTGAGTTATTTATCTTTTTAATTTGACACAAAAGGCAATATTGAGATTAAAAGATCGAAGGTACCTACGGTATCGCCTTAACTAAAATGAAAAATATATTAAAAAATACCTAAGCGAAAGAATTTTCGATATCTTATCAATGTAATATCTTTAAGTAAGTGTACAAAGGGTTTTTTTTAGTATTGGTAAAGCCATGCTGTTATACCTAGGTACAGCACTAATGGGCCGGCCCGTCCGGGGAAGTACCACCCTCTCACATAACACTAGCGTGAAATAATACTGACTACTATAGTGTTTCGCCTGGTTTGTAAGAGTGCCGGAGGCCCACACCCCTCATACCCCCATAGGCCGGCAACGCATCAGCGATCCCTCCGCTGTTGCAGATGTCCATGGGCGGCGGTGATTGCTTACCATCAGGCGACCCGCTGGCTCGTTTGCCGCCTCTGACATAAAAAAATAATATTTAGATTTTAGGACTAAGAAATACAGGTCTAGGTATGCCATAATCTTTTATTATACCCTGACACATGTCATTGCACGAACCTCTGCAGTAACTCTTTTTAATCAGCTACTTTTCGAATTAATAAAAATATCTCTTAAAAAAATATATTCTAAAATGGCTACCAGTTTCAGCGCCCTTTTCCAATTCAAATTGTTCTGAAACCGTTTCGCATCTATTTACGAACTCCATACACCTACTAGCACTATATTTAAACTGTGGACCACATTGCTTTGATAATAAGGCTTATTTGCCTAAAATATGGATTTTTGCCGTCATAATAATATGTACACGTGTTTGAAAACCCAAACGTTTGGTTAGACATGGTTACATATGCAGCTGATGTTTAATTTAGGGTTCCTTGCTTCTAAAGCAAAAAAGAAGCCCTTGTAACTGATAGATTTTTAAAATAATATTTTTGTTAAAATAAAAATACCAGATTTTGTCCTGAAAAAAAAATATCAAGAGTCTGCAGTGTGCCAGGAGGCGCCAATAGCGCACGCGAATCTCCCGAACGCCCGCGCGCGCTATTCGTGTTTTGCGCAATCCCCGACCGATATTCAAGAAGTTTGCCGGGGACTGTACATATCTAAAAGTTTGTTATCTGACTGTGCGATTCCGATTCGTACTTGATCGTTTTTTTGGCTATTTGCAAAGTTCTAATCTTAGCCGTAGTGAAAATATTCATCTTTTATCTAATATTGACACAGATAAGTCACATTTTACAGTACATAATATTTTCTTCCGGTTGAAACCAATGTAATACATGAATGACTGACTGACAATCAACGCCCAGCCCAAACTAAATTTAAAATTACCTAAGAACTTAAAGTGTTGTGCAGGGGTTCTTTCTAAAGTTCTAACTCCCACCAAGGAGGGGTTTTTGGAAATTAATCCCTCAAATAGGGGTTGAAACTTAATATGAAAATCCGCCATTTTTTACGTTACAAATATGCAAAAAGCAGTTTTTGAAATTTCAAACTTTTCGGGGGTAAGAAATAGTTTAAAACTTTAAATCTTAAATGAAACTTTTGTCGAACAAGATGGATTTTACACAAAGTCACAGACAAGACCTAGTATTTTTATAAGACATAGCTGACCCGGTGAACTTCGTACCACTTACTTTAGTATTTTCCTCACAAATTTTTCATATTTTCTCATCGTTTAAACCTTCCCTGGACTTCCACGAATATTTCGAGACTAAAATTAGTCAAATCGGTTCAGCCGTTCTCGAGTTTTAGCGAGACTAACGAACAACAATTCATTTTTATTTATATAGATAGATAGATTATATAGATTAAATTGAAATTCAGCTTCAAACTTTTAGGTAAGCAGCAGCTAGTGAATAATAATAACGACATATTATCTGTGCCCACAATGTGTGAATATAATTAGTGCTAACCAACTGAGTGCAAAACGGGATTCGGCGGCCATGTTTAAGCGCCATCTGTCGACCGCCTGTAAACTGCGCGGGAGGTCCGCCATTGCTTTGCGGCACTTAAAATACTTAAATAGTTTAAGTATCAGCCTATTAATGGACAAAGGCCTCCATCTTTGAGATGAAGTCATCATCGGGTATTGGCTTAATCACCACGCATGCCAAATGCGGATTAGTGATCACAAACCCGAGCTGTGTCCGAAAAAACCGACACAAAGTTAGCTCGACCCGGGAATTTAACCCAGGACCCCGAGATCTCGGTCCAGTACTTAAACCACTAGACCATCAAGGCGTTTATTTCTTTTTTTTTTTCTTTATCAGCAGTAATTACTGACATCTTATACGAGTAGTGTTTTTATTTGATTGTTACCACTTGAAGAAATTAGTTCCAATATTTTTCCGCAATATGGCGAGGTTTTTTAATGGTCGGGCCATTGGGTCGGGCTATATATTACTGTCACAATATGTCATAGTCTTACTTTAACAAAGTTGTAGATCTGCGCAACCATGAATAAATCAAGCTTTTGTTACTTCAACTTAAGATGTCGTCACTTCCCGTGTATCTTTTGTTACTCCAAGCCCAAGATGTCGTCACTTCCCGTGTTCACCTCCGGAAAAGGATATAAGCTTGGCTACCCTCCGCGCCCTCTTACGTTACAGATAATGTGATAGCTCTGTGGTTAAACTTGTCTTTTTAAACTGTGGTTCAGATTGGCTGTGTGGATTGATTTCCTTTGTCAGAGTGGAGTAAAGCTCTGTGGTTATACAGACCTTAATAATTGTTTTTTGTTTTGTTTCAATATTATATTCAAAGTGAAGCATCCATCTCATTGAAATAAAAAAAAAAAACAGCATGGCTCTACCACTACTAATAACACACTTCAAGCCAACTAAATACAATGAAAAATAGAATAGCATTGCTTCAAACATAACGACCATCTTGCCCAAACCGAACGAAACTGGTTCCAAATTTAAATCAAGTACGCACTTATCTGACAGTTGTTTTTTTTTCGATCCCTCACCCTCAGACAATACACAATGCGCCACCATGGTGCATCGATCGGTAACCGACGCGGCTCTGGGTGTTCTCGACTAGTTTTAGGGTACTGGGTAGGAGGGTAACGCTTGTAGAGATATATTTTTTAAATATTAAAAAAAACATTCTACACTAATGTATAATAGAAAAAAATAAAAAGTTTGAGTAAAAATGAGGCATCAATTCCAAACGTCAAGCGTAAAAACCACTTAAATAAGCTCTAATATTTTCTAATTTTTACCCTTGACAACAGACAACAAAAAAGAATTATATTATTATTGCAGTCGTTCTGAAGTTACGCGATATTTTTTAAAAATTTTATATTAAGAAAAGTGTATCTCCAATATTTTTTTACGTGTAGCATAGCTTGTGGCCAAACGAAAAAAGTTCCAAAAATCAAATCAAGTACCTACGCACTCAACTGACAGTTGTTTTTTTCTTCCCTCGCCCTCACTCAATACAATGCACAAAGCGCCACCATCATCGATCGGTAACGGACAGAGAATCACTAACGGCTTTTGGGTGGCGGAGTTGAGTTTCGATGACGGAGAAATCGACGGACATACATAAAAAAAAAAATACATACAGTCGAACATAGAACCTCCTCCTTTTTTGAAGTCGGTTAAAAATGGAACGCTCGTTCTGAAATTTTGTTGCATGCTATTGTAACGCGTGTAAAGTTGTCATAGATAAGAAATTGATAAAAAAAGACTGGCAAAAATTAATAAAAAAATTCTTTATTCCTTTTTTGGACGCATCACTTGTAATATGAATGAATTTCCCTTCTCTAGTAGCAAACACAAAAAATTTTTTTTTTTTGCATTTTTGGTTTAAGTTAGTCTTCTTGAATTTGGTTTTACTTATATTATCCCCCTAGCATTAATGTTTTCTTTAACGTAACGTAGCCCTATTTTACCGTTTAAGATTTTCTCATTTTTATCGTTTATCGCCAAAACGAATTAAAACTTTTTTTATTTATTCATTCCTTCCACAAGCAAAAAGCAAGCTATTGTCATATTATTTTAAAAAATACCAAATACAAGCCAAATAATACTTTCACCATTCACAACACTCTCACCACACAATAATTGTCCGAGCAAGTGTTAAAAACACTCATTTCAATAACAATAATTCAATTGGATGTTCTCAATTCAATTGACGTTATTATCTGCGCTTGCGCACGTGCGCTTCCGTATCCGATTCTTTATTTGATTTTTTTCATATTTTTTTCTTTCAAAAAAAGGTTGGTCTGTTTTGTTTTTTATTTAGGGTTGAATCGTGGAGGTGGGTTTTTAATAGTGAGAGTTTGTTGACTTAGTTTTTTTAAGCAGTTTTATTTCTATTTTTTATACTTCATCAGCTGATAGACTCACGCATAGGTCATCTGAATAAAAACCGCTACGGTATTTCTATACAAGCAGACATGATCTTGCACACAAATAGTTTTTTTTTATTGCAATGTGTAGCAAGACGAGCAGATCGTACACCTGATGGTAAGCGCCACGTCTGCCCTTAGACAGTTCAGTGCCAAACAGTAACTAAGCAGTTAATATCCGGCACCGCCCTGCGCCCGCTACACCGAGACGACAGTTATTAGGTCTCATATACCCAGTAATTTCACTAGCTTCAGTGCCCTTTCCCCGAAACACAGAAGTGCTTGACACACTTCTATTTCACGGGAAAATATCTGGCACTGCGGTGGTACCCACCTAGACGGCCCAGTACAGGAACCTACCACCTGGTAAAATGTCATGCCGACTCATGCCTGTCGTCGTCGACAATTCACAACTAGTCGTCAAATATGCATGAACGTGTGAATTTAAAAAATGATCCAGTTTAAAATACTTCCTTGTCATTTTCCCTAGACCTTGAAACATGGCATTATTTCCGCAATGGTCAAGGCAGCTGGTACAAGACGCCAATATTTAGTTTAATAAAAGCTCCCCCAGTCTATTGTTGCGTATCCTACCGGAATCTTATCTTTGCCCATCTGTCTTGCTTCCGAGGTCAACGTTCGCGATAGTGAAAATGGCGCATTTTTTTTCTTATATTCAGCTGACATCGTGGTCCTGTTAATTTTATTTAAAAATAAAAAAATCACAATGTCTATAACTGTTAAAGAAAGTGAAAAGAACTGAAGAATAAGATATTGTAAATGCTGGTCGTGGGCTTTTGGTTTCCGGGATGGAAACAATTATTGCGGTTTTTTCGTACACACGCACCTTACTTAGGTTTGGTAATCTGTCAAGAACAATGGCTCAATTGATTCCAATGCAATCCATAGTGTAAAGTGTTGGTTCCTTTGATAGTCTTTAATTTCAATTCAATGTAACGTTAAATATTCAGGATGTAAATACCATCTATCACAAACGATATAGGTTAACGATCTAACCTAATTATCCCTCTAACAACTTCGCTTCACTAGCTTCAAAATCATTCAAATGTGAACCATATTGCAATAACATAAGACACAATATGAAAGTACACTCACCCGTTTTAAGTAAATCAGTGCAAGTGTTTTCTTAGCAGCTGTCAAAACGCAGATGGCTGAACACCTTTGAAAAGTTTTACTAACCTATATTTGAAAAAGTAAAAAAAGTTTTACTAAAAAATGTTTGCATATTTTTGTCTGCCATCAAGATCATCATATCAAAGTAAATTAATAATTATGTGTTTTTAATTAAGCTCATGTAATTTTTTCGCAATTTTTATTTTATTTATTTAAACGCCATTGCAACCAACGCACAACATCAGGGTTTTTTATATTTTTTTATTTTATTTGTTATTATTTCAAATCTTATTTAAATCTGATGAAATTATTATGCTACTAATTATTGTCAATATGCAATTTGTTTTATATGAAAACTTATGCCAATTTTTTTTCTTCTGGAATCTTTAATTCTCAAATTTTATCTGCACAGAATTTATTTTAAATACTCGTACATATCGCACCTTTGGTAGAACAAGGGCACAACTGTCAAAAATTGGCAAAATGAGTTAAGTATACAGAAATGCTTTAAAATGCACCTTCTAACTGAAGGGACAAAGACACACGTTTAATTCCTTAAAAAAACCGCCAGAGCGCACAAGCGGCGTTGTCTTTCTGGGGCCATTTTCTTACTCTGTTGGCGCGACAAAGTCTCATTGGTCATTTGTGGCATCGGCGGGGAGAGATGTAGTCGTCACTTGGAGCGCTAACGCCGTAAAGTTAAATATGCCCTTTGATGTTTTTGATTTCTGGAGTGACAAGGCCACATTTGTCACACTTATGCCCTGTTTATGATTTAAAAATTTGGAGGACAAAGCCGTTCAGACATTTGTGCCGTTGTCTGTCCAAGATTTGTTTTATTCCTAGGAATACCTAGGAAGACCTAGGTCTTAAAATTATTTTTTATATGTAAAGTTAATTTAAGTTTTTTACTGGTACTTATCTTATTTAAACCTATTTTTATGTGTGATTCCAAACAGTTTTAAGAAAGAATAATACCAATTTAAGTAAAACCTTTGTTACTAAAGGATTGTTTAAAATTTTATTAAAAAATAGTTTTTCTGTTAGGTTTTTTGTTAGTTTTATGTTTTGTTTTATTTTGATATTATTCTCTTATAATAATATTTTTTATTATACTATTTTTAAGCGATTCTAAAGATATTTTCTAATGACCATAAGATTTCAGATTTTTGACGAAATGTGACGACTGATTACTAAGTTTTGATGTTTTTTTTGTAAAAAGTTACTGTGAAATGTTTAATGTATAAAAAAATACAACATTTACGCAAAAAACACGGTGTTTTTAGTAAAAAACGATGCCAAATTAAAGCTTAAATATGGTCACATTTACAAAATATTTTACTTATTGGTGGAACAAGGGCACAATTGTACACCTATGTTAGAAAAAAATTTTTTTTACAAAAAAACTACTGGTTTTTGATTATTGTAAACCACGCACTTAAAAAGAATATAGTATATAGTTTATGTCATGCAAAGGAGAATAACTTTAGTATGATATTGATAGAGCTAGGCCACATTCAATACAAAAAATATCTTAAAATGGCTCTCCTGTAAAATCGCAAAAGGTGCAGTTCTGCCCTTGTTCTACCAAAGGTGCGATATTATTCTAACATTCAATCGACCGTTAACCCAATTTTTTTTTTCACACAGCTACTATAATCTTTTGCTTTCCGTTCAGAAACCGTAATTTCTCAAATCTCGCGCGTGCGAGGGCGTCCAGCTGCATTGTAGCAAGTGCAAGGCAGCTGAGACGTTAAAATAGTTCTTTCTTAACTTAGGGGCTTGTACAATAAGGCCAATTTAAGACGAGAGGGGAATGAACTTGAATAGTGCAATCTTGGAGTCGATTTATAAATGTATAACTGACATTTTATATGGTTTCGCGAATCGGTTTGAGTGATATGGGATCTTCTCATTTTAGTATTCTTAAGTATCAGACGTCATTTAATTCGCCTAATATTATTTTGTAAAAGCACATGGGTTATGATGAGTAAATCAATAAATTCAATCTTTGCTGACCTATTAAGAAAATTACTAGTGTCCGACCGAAGGTTCGGTTTCGGTTTCGGTTTCGGCCGAGTTTCGGCCAAAAATCAAGTTTCGGCGGCAGTTTCGGTTTCGGCCAAAATTGGCCGAAACTTTTGCCGAAACCGAAACTGATTTCGGAAGTTGTCGTGCACGCGCGCCTAACTTCGTTTCTCGCGGCAACGCTTTGGCGACGGCGCACCTGTTTGGGAATTATTGTCTTGCGTCGTTCGGATAGCTCTGTAGCAACATAACATAGTCAGTGCGTTAAACAATAACAATTAGTGATTCGATTATTGATAACTGATAAACATTTTGCTATGAGAACTTGATTTGAAAAAATAATAAAAGTATTATTAATATGTTTTTTTGTATTATCTATAGGTATAGGTACTAATATTAAAAAGAGGAAAGATTTGCTGTTTGTTTGTATTGAATAGGCTCCGAAACTACTGAACTGATTTGAATAATCTTTCACCATTTGAAAGCTACACTATCCCCGGGTGACATAGAATACTTTGTCTCGGAAATGTGGGGGGAAGGGAAGGATATTTAAAAAAGGAATTACGCGCGGATGAAACCGCGGGCAAAAGGCTAGTCTTCTATATAAATGGGAGAAAATGGACTGACTAAATGAATTCCTGACTGACAATCAACGCCCAGCCCAAAGCACAAGACCCAGGAATTTGAAATTTCGTACAAGGATTCTTTATAATGTGTTCCTACTAAGAAGGGGTTTTTCGAAATTAACCCCAAGGGGGTAAAAAGAGGGTTAGAAAATTGTATGAAACTTTGTCATTTTAAAAGTTACAGTCTTAAATTCGTGAAGTATATTTTTAGTTTAGTGTCAGCTTCAAATAAAAAGGTGTTATTGAAAACTTACCCCCAATGGTGATTAAAAAGGGGTAAAAAAACACCCCCAAGGGAGTAAATTAGGGGTTGAAAAAAAGGTTTTCCAAATTTGTACAGGGTTTCTTTATAATGTGTAAGCTCCCACTAAGAAAGGGTTTTTGAATATTTCGCCCCTCGAGGGTGTTAAAAAATGGTTTAATCTTTTTACTTTAAATCTAAAAGCGTGCTTTATAATGTTTAAATTTCCACTAAGAAGGGGGTTTTGGAAGTTACCTGGGGGTTTCATAGTGGTTAAAAGTGTAGCCTACGCCAGCGAAGCCAGGGGCGGAAGTCTAGTATTAAATAAATGATAACAACAAAATTAATATACCTACAGTGATTCCATTTCATGTCCCAATTAATGCAGAAAATGGGTAAAATGCATACATTTTCAATATTTTAAGGAATTTTATTCTTGACCACGTGAGTTTCGGTTTCGGTTTCGGTTTCGGTTTCGGCCGAAACTGAAGCCACGGCCGAATATTCGGTTACGGTTTCGGTTTCGGCCGGAAAACCAGTTTCGGTCGGACTCTAAAAATTACTAATAATAAGTCTAATAACCAAAACGTACATACGTCCTTATTTCCAACACATATATTTATATGACAGATACGAAAGAAAATTATCATGAAAATAAAATAAAATAAAAATAAATAATGAATAAGTAATTAAGAACATAATTTATCAGTCGGTGGTGCAATTGGTCCTCTTCTATTTAATTTAAGAGCAGCGCTCTTCTTGTTGGATTAATTTTCACTTCTCTCTAAACTCAAAAGCTACCTATGGAGCTTTTACGAAAACTTTTTCTCATAACTGTTATGTTGCCCTAACTATCCTTAAATCAATCTTATTGTAAAAATGGAGCCTTCGACGGTTAAATCGTTACAAATCCGAAATCAAATCTACGCAGCTGCATAACTTGCACTTGTCGCCTATTGTTGCTAACATCTGCCTCCCTCGCACGCGCCAAAGATAGCTAACATCTTCAATTCATCTTTAACTTTGACCCCCAAGTAACGTCAACTACCGTTCACCGCCATTGTTAAATCTTGTTTTTTTTGACAACTTTTTTTTCGAATTCACCCCAAGACTGAGCGTAGAGCTTCCGTTCGGAAATTGAAATCAGTCGGCCCGTGGCCGCGTGGTGCTCACTCGTGTTGGACGTCGCAATGGGAAGGATTTAGTTCCGAATTTAAGTGTTGTTATTTTGTTTTTATTTGCAATGAATGTTGTTTTAGTGTTATAGTTTATTGTGCAATATTTTTAGCGGTAATAATGGAGAATATATTTCAGTAAGTGTCAACATTCTTATTTTTATTAAATGAGTTATGTATTGAATTTTATTATTTTTATATAATTTAAAAGTTTTTTTTAAGTCATAATTGTACATATTGATTTTGATTAATTAATAAAACTCGAAACATCATTACAGAATAAAATTACTATTAAATCTATTGTTAGTTATTAAATTATTACTTTATTAGATATATTAATTCTTCTTGTACTTTTTTAAATAGTTTTTATCTAAAATAATTTGTGACTTCATTCGATTCTCTTGCACGTCAAAACTTTTTGATTGTGTTTATTTAAGGCTGTGTAGTTCCGCAGATGCCGCGCGTATGGTTTTTAAAAGCCACCTGAGACATACAAATCAGTGTTTTCAATTCTAAAAAAAATATATGTATCAGTTAAGGATCTGATCTAGTTAAAATCGCATTCAATTACATGTTTTTATAAACTTCACTCGATAGAAAAAAATCCCAAAGTTACCCCTTTTTTTAACGATTTTCGTATTTTATGTCTAAGCTCCTGCCAATTAACATTTGAATTTTCACTCAATTATAGCCACTAAATATTTACAGATAAATTCGCAGAGTTTGACTTGATAAAATTAGTGTCTCGTTTACTATGTTTAAAAAACTACGAAATGTGCGAGCGCGGCGCAAAATTTGGACGTGACCTACAAACTTATCTGTTCCGGTGGCCAAAATTGGAACTACGTGAAATACAATGCAAAAACGATATTTAATGACAGTTCTAAATAGACAGTAGCGACGCCGCCACCGGAACAGAGGTCTATGCCTCTTTTATGTACTCCCACCCCCCCTTAACGGAGGGATTTGCCTGTTGAGAAGAAGTATAAAACTAAAAATTTACTAATTTGTTTTAGTTTTTCTATGTATTCTCCAATTAAAAACATACATTTCCCCAGAAACCGTTATTAAACGCAAAACTATCTAACTCAATCAAACATTACGTTATCAAGTTATTTCAACCGTATAACGCCATCTGTGAAGCCATACACACCCCATGGCACGTGCGTTACAATATCGACTCAAATTACTTACAATAGGGTTTAAATTACCATGTGGTAATTATGTGTATGTACCTTGTAACTTGTTAAGAGAAATTGAGGGCTATTCCAATAGTTTTAAGGTTGAAAATGGATAGTAAAAAAGGGTGGGTGGGTGTATGGCGCGTGCCATGTTTCAAGTGTAATTGTATCTAATTGATATGTTAATAACAGTTGCTATTATTTTGTACCGGCTGTTTTCGGCTTCGCTTGTTATAGAATTATGATAATGATAGGTCAAATAAACTTAAATAGTCAAAATCAACAGATAAGCTAATCTGCTTATAATAAAAAAAAAATATTAAATAGTCATATTGACTTTGATAGTAAAAATAGTAGTTATGCGCTTATAATAAATGTGCAATATAAAGAGGCCTCAGTTTACACAACAAATGTTCTATTTTCTTCAAAGTTAGGTCATGTGTTAAGTACAGTCAAAAGCACATCAGACTAATACACTTTGGACTTTTTACCGCTCTTATGTCGGGGGCATAAGTGCTATTATCGAACTGCAAGTGTTTACCGTGATGTGCCGTTGACCGTACCACCTACTGCTTAAAAGAGCTAGTTTCACCACAAAGATAATTTATCAGTCAGATAAATTACGAGAAACTTATTTTAATATAAAAAATCATGTTTTCATTCTTATAACAAAAAAACTCATTTCAGTTTTAATTTCTTTTTCTAATCTTCAACTTTTTAATTCCTAAAATATTGTTGCAAAAATAAAAAATAAACTGTCAAACTCAATATTGCCCTATCGATCGTCATTATCGCGTGCCGTTACTAACGTCTATGCAACGGTTGCATTATGCACCGCCCTATGCGTAGCGGTTAACGGTTTGCGCAACCTCGATGGGGGTCCAGATTCGATGCTTTGATTTCGTTTAGTTTTTATTGCTTTTGGGATTAGATGGTCCAATTAGATTTTTTGTTATACTTTTTTTGATATTTACTACATAGTTTTGTTAATATTCGAATGGAGGCAATAGGTTGTTTGTTTTTTTTTTAGTTTTTGGCTTTGTTAGGTTGTGTGTTTTTGGCTAAATAAAAATATATTTAAACCATGGCACAGCACACCAATGGAAAAAAATGTTTAGATAGCTGTCTAGATTGGTTATTAACTTACATTACATTGTACTCATGTCGCGATTGTCATCTTTTTATAAACCTTTTATAAATAACTTCAATTGCTGCCAAATAAAATAAAAATCTTGTTATAGTAGGACAGTTTTACTTTGTTCTTCTATCTTTTTTAATTTTCAAATACACATGAAATCGCTTCTAAAGTGTTCCATTTTTCGTTTCTTTCGTCACCCTCCCTCAAAGTTTATATTTTTAGATCAAAATCTTAACCTCCACTTGACAAGGCTTGTTCAGAAACCGTTAAAATATGCCAAATGTATCGTTTATGACATTGGCGAAGTAAAAACGACGATCTCTGCCATCTGTTGGTGACTAAATATAGATTTACGTACAGTGTGTGTGTTCTCAGTGAAGAATTTACACTTGACACAATATAGAAGATACAGAACCTTAATTCTAACTGATTTCCTTTTAATCATACGCAGAATATGAGGGATGGATGCCGCACTTACCACTAAACTAAACTCCCCCAAACATTGTTTACCATATACCATCCAATTTTGTTACATATTTTTCTTTTATAATTTTGTGCATTAAAGAGTAGGTATCTATCTATCAATGATATGGGCATACTGTCGTCGCGCGCACTGTGGTGAAGCTGAAATGCGCCTACGCAAGGTCGCAGGATATCGGCTCAAGTGACCCCACGTCCTGTTTGCACCGAGCAGGATATGTAGGGCATGAAGCCAAATAACAAGACTATTTATAGAAGACGTAACGTACTGAATAATTGGTTTAATGCAATGAAAAAAGAAGCAGTTCCTTCATACTCCTAAAATATTGACACCAAATCTCACACAAATGCAAAACTCGCAATAATCAATTAAACATTGTTCTCCCAAGGAACTGCCTCCGTGGTACAGTAGTTAGAGCGATGGGCTCTAAAACCCTTAGGTCGTGGGTTCTCAAATCCCTCGGGTAGCATCACTTTGAGTGATTGTTTCCAGTTTGGTTAGGACATTGCAGGCTTGAATCACCTGAATGTCCGAAAAGAATGATGATTCCGTGCTTCGGAAGGCACGTTAAGCCGTTGGTCCCGCCTATGTTCCAAGTAGGTCTGGTTTCCCTTGTAGGGTTACGGAGGTTAGATGGCAATCGCTCCATTGTAATAACCAGGCTTGTTAAATCTAGGATCATAGTCGAAGCGGACCCTGAGCTCCATACTGGATGCAATCGGGAATACGCTTGGATGATGATGATTGTTCTCCCAAGGATCTCCGGGTTTCGTATGGCTGATGATGATGATGATGATGATGAAACTATATAGTTGTAAAATACAAGCTAATACGTTATTCGGGCTTTAAAAACTAAGGTTAGAAGGGCACGATGGCGTATTACACGCAATTTCGCCAGGAGACGTGGGTTCGGAACCCACCTAGGACAAAGTTTGTCCTGTGTCTAGATGCCAGATCAAAATCAAATCAAAATCAAAATCAAAATATTCTTTATTCATGTAAACTTGTATCAAGTATTTATGAATCGTCAATTACAGAGTGACTCTACCACCGGTATCGGAATGCAGTCATCTGCCGAGAAGAACCGGCAAGAAACTCGACAGTTACTCTTTTTCATCGCCATGTTTGTTTACAATTTGTTTGTTACAATTACTGATTAGTTTTAGAATACCAAGCCATACAGTATAAAGTATAAGAATGAGACTATAATCGAGAAAAATCCGTGAGCCCTGGAAGACCAGTGCCCAAAGGTGGCACCTGCAGCACAAGTATGACGTATGTGCCAGCCATAATTTCACTCAACCATATTATAGGGAATGTAACCACCCGACACATAACGCCACCACCCCAAGCACATTTTAGCGAGCATGACCGCCAAGGTTACAAACTCTTCAGGATTCTTTGAATGAAAAATAAATTTAATTTTATTGAATTATTACATTTAATGTGTTACTGTATAGCAAAGTTAACATTGTTGATACTATCGGGATTCTATACAATGCAAAGGCGCTAGTCCAAGCTTCCTTGTCGTTGAGGTATGCTTATTAATACAATACAAAATAAATTTATGTCACTGAAAATATTAATGTCAATACAAAAGATCATGTCAATTATAACAAAGGCGCAGGCAGAGGAGCGGCAACAATACTACTCACTTCTACAGACTTTTATCATTTAGATAGTCTTCCACTTTATAATAACTCTTCTTGATGAGTTGGCATTTGATGTGTGACTTAAACTTGTGTATTGGTAAGTCAACAACATCTTGAGGTAATTTGTTAAATAACGTAACACTTAATCCAACAAACGAATTACCTATTTTATGAAGTCTTGTTTTCGGAACGGCTAGCTTATGTTTATTTCTAGTGTTTAGATCATGATGATGAGATTTTTTCGGAAATTCATGTAGGTTTTTTCGTACATACATAATACAATCTAAAACGTATTGAGATGGTACTGTTAATACACCAATTTCACTAAATACATTTCTTAGGGAATCACGCACTTTAAGGCCGTATATAGCTCGTATTGCCCTTTTCTGAAGTACAAAAATAGATTGTACGTCAGCAGCAGATCCCCATAGAAGTAACCCATATGACATGACGCTATGAAAATAGCTAAAATACACTAGTCTCGCCGTTTCCACGTCTGTTAAACGTCTTATTTTTCTAACAGCATATGCGGCTGAGATAAATAAATAAATAAATATCTCTGGACATTATCCACACAGCGCCATCTAGCCCCAAACTAAGCATTAGCTTGTGCTATGGGTGCTAGACAACGGATAAACATTACTTATATACTTATTTTTTGTAAATACATACATATTATACATAGAAACACCCAGACCGATACAAACAGACATGTTCATGCACACATATGTACATAGATGTATGTATATTTCTATTTAAGTATGTATTTGTAGGCGTCTTTTGGCTGAAATGATGATGATGTTTTTGTGGTACCTTCATTGTTTCTGATACCCATAACACAAAACTAAGTATGTACTTGGGAGTCAGCTCAATTACTCGTATATCCAAAAACCATCGCAACTGTATTAAACCTGAATTTCATTTCATTTCATGAACATTTATTTGTCCAAGGATTCGTACCCACGACCCTTACCCATAAGGTCAAACCAAAATGCACAGCCCGTCAAACTTTACTCAACACAATCAGACCTGTGACGTCATAATCCGTTAAAAAAGGGCAGCCCAGGACCATAGTAAAATAATGCAGAGTACGTTATGTCTGTATGAAGTATTAGAATTGTATTTGTGCGCCATAGAATCTATGTGTCGCTGCACACTCGAACAAAATCTTACACAAGTAACTACAGTTATCGAACTACAGTTTTGTGGAACAATCGCACTGCAGTAGTATTTCCTGACGACTTAAAGACCTTCGAGAAACGAGCATACTCTCTCTTAAAGGGCCGGCAACGCATCAGCGATCCCTCTGGTGTTGCAGATGCCCATAGGCGGCTCGTTTGCCGCCTCTGACATAAAAAAACGAGCCAAAAAATTATTGAGTGAAAATATGATTTTTAAAGAATAAAGTACGAAGTTTTTAAATGCTGAAAAACTATCGAAAGTAAGAAGACTTAGACAAGATTCATAGTTTTGATAGCTTGTTTATTTTATAAAAACGGTTATCTAAGTAATATCTTTGACTCAAGGAGAAATACTTTGATTCGTCTATAAATACGATTGTTATTGTTTGCACTGAGAACAAGTCACGAGGTGCGATGTAGGTATAAATAAATAAATAAATATCTCTCTGGACATTCTTCACATAACGTCATCCAGCCCCAAACTAAGCATTAGCTTGTGCTATGGGTGCTAGACAACGGATAAATATTACTTACATACTTTTTTTTGTAAATACGTACATATTATACATAGAAACACCCAGACCGATACAATCAACATGTTCATGCACACATGTTTATACCGTGCGAGAATCGAACCCGCAACGTCTGGGTGTAATAGCCGACTTCTCAACCATTACACAAAATGGTCAAAGATAATATACTGTACGCTCTTTTTACTATGCCCGACCGTTACCGGTACAAAGGACACCCCAAGACGCAGTGTATGCAACTGCATTGTTCGTCAATACGAGTATTACGAGTTCAAGAACGGGAATTTTGACTAAGATGGTGGCAGTTTAACGGAAAGTGTCTTGCAATTCGCGTTTTTTTTATTATAACAGACTTTATAAAAAAGTTCTTTTGCCATGCAAATGTATTTCACGTTAAAAAAAAATTTTTGTTAACTTTTTGCATCTTTTAGCAAAAATTGCTTTTTTTATTATATTCCATAAAACACTTTGTAAATATAAATATATTTATCAAGCGTTTAAAGGTCCTGTTTTGTTTAAGATAAAGTTTTGATAAAGATCACTAAAGATGATAAAATGTTAAATCCTTGAAAAATTTACGAATTACATACTTGAATGGATATTATATCAGCGAATGAAAGGAAGACATTATAATTAAAAGCGCAGTTGCGAAATTCCTGTTTTTAAATGTTTTTTTAAATAACAACATGACACATTTAAATTAAATTTAAATCATAGGATTTGTTTTGTTTCTCTTTAAGTAATAATTATAAAGAAACTCAGAGATCCCACAGCCAAATAAATAAAAAAAACATTCATTCATTTAAAATAACACGCCCAAAATCCACAGACAATCTTCAATTCTTCACCTACGTCTAGAAACCAGGAGACAACACCGCCATCTTTAGCTAATTATCCATCCAATCCTTATTACCATTCGCATTGTTGCCGCGGCATCTCAATCCCGCCCATGGTAATTGCGCCATGACAATAGACCCATCATTGCTTGCCATCAATATTCAAGCATGGGGTGTGTTATATGAATATGGTATTTTAACGGTTAGCACGGCACGCAACACAAGAAGTGGGCCATTGTTTGAGGACGAATTAGTAGGACAATAATGAGTTCCTACTCATCATCCATCATTCAAGTCACGTTCCAGCTCCATTGGCTAAACCTAGGGCAGCCATCACTTAAGTTGCCCACGCCGGATAAACACAGCAAAAACCCCGGACATTTGGGCAAAATATGGTTTTTCCCCGGACACCTCTAAAAATTATTTTTGCAAGATATATAAAACCATGGTTATAATTTTTTTAAGTTTTGTGAAAGTGTCCAGGTGACACCCCCGACGATCTTCAAACTAGGACAAATCCGGGGAAACCCAGCCCTAGCTAAACCCGACGATGAAACCTAAGTAGTCTGAACGAATAAATAAACCTAAATATAAACAGAAGCCTTTATCCCTAAAATAAATAACCCAACACGCATGATTTGATTCAGGACCAAAAGTATTTTTGTATGAAGCAGAAGAAAACTAATATTATAGAATCTCCAAAGAAACTGTTTTATAAAAAATTCGCGAACTCACCCTGAATTACAAAGTTAAATATAATCATTTAACCTCAGTAATACGCACAGAACAAAACTTACAAACGTGTGTTTTTATTTTTAAGTTTTTTTACAGAAAGATAAGATTTTAATTTAACTAAATTATGTACTTAGCATAATTTTTATCTAAGTAAAAACATCCAAATGACATAAATCAGCTGTTCCGTGATTTCCGAACGCACCCAGTCCAGTTTGACATTACAGAAAAAAAACAAAGCGCGCGAAATATCGGAGCTCCGATGATTCACGAAAAACTATATTCTACCTGATTTTGTGTGTTTTTACGCCTCCATTCGCATTGTGCTTTCATAATCATGTTTTACGTATACCTTTAGCGTTATTGCAGTGTTCACACGAGAAATTAGTTCGAAAAATACTATTGGTGGATGTTCATAACCTTTCGTCTTTTGTTATGTGAAGTTCGAATTTTAGTCCTGTGAAAGGGTAAGAGGTATGAGAAACCAGTTTGTAACCTTATTTACGACTTGATATCGGTTCCCAGCCGAATTGTGTCCCTTGTCTTCGTAAAAAATGATAAAAAACATTGTATTCCTCAAGGAAGGGTTGTATTGTTATCTTTAGCCGGTAAAAAATCGATTTATTAAAGAGTAAATCTTACGATTAGGGTGGCATGAATAGGGTTGAAATTAAAGGTATTGTTGATTGGCAGAAAATTCGCTATAGATTTATGGATTAGTTATAAGTTCGATTCCGCTAGGCGACTATTTTCTTAAATTTATTTTCGCGTTGCAATAAATGTAACATTTATTATTATTATTTTAAATATCTCTAAACTGTCTATTTTCTATAAATTGTCCCTCTGCTGGGCAAAGGCCTCCCCTATTTAGGCAAAAGGAATCATTATTAATTTTATTTAAATACACACTTTAAATAAGTTAGACTTTAATGTAACACAAATATTACCTACTTACTTTTACTGTGATTTTCTGATAGGATGTGTACTTTAGTGTTCATCTAATATTTAAAAGTACAGGAGTTACTTATTTTTATTTGAGTACATTTTCTGGCATAATTTTTTTACTATTTAAATCTTAAGTTCTGAGTCTTTGGAGTTCTAAGATACCCTGTTATCATCTATACCAGGGGTTCCCAAACTTATTTTGTCTACTGCCCACTTTGAGAATAAATAAATTTTTTGCGCCCCCATTTTAATTGTTTTGAGCTATATTAGCAGAGATTTCTTGATTTCTGGGTCACTTACCGCCCCCCTTTAGGCCTACAGCGCCCACAAGGGGGCGTTATCGCCCACTTTGGGAACCCCTGATCTATACTAATATTATAAAGAGGGGGGAACAAATATCTCCTTTTTGAAAAAAGAAATTACGCGCTGGTGAAACCGCGGGCGGAAGGCTAATCGCCTAACTACAGAATGTCTTGTTAATAGGGTGTTATATTATTTATAATTTAATATTATTTATTTATTTATTTATTGACAGGCAGGCAGTAAAAACTCTAATGATAGCCTGTATCTTATAAGCTCCACCTAATGGGCTAACTCCTTCCAGTTAAATATTTGTCCAATCTGTTTTTGTTATTACATATAAATAAACCCTAAACTAGGCATTGCAAAGTACAAATTGTTTTGATCTATGGCTTTTTAAGTATTGAAAAAGTGCCCATCTCTTATTATTATACCAATACAAATTATTATTAACACGTTCTGTCTCTTCTATTTCAGATTAATAACCGACAGCTTCAAAATCAACTCGGGCAACAACGCAACCAAACGTAAGAAGGAAGATGCTTCAACGTTCAACTACAAGCTTAAGATGAACCCGCACTCCCTCAACTTCAACCAAACCTCACCGATAGCCACACCATCTAAACGAAGAATACTCGGAGAAATACAGAACGTAACCTCACCGTTGTTTAAGAAAGTCAGCCCTTCCATTGAACGGTTGAAACAGCAATCTCCGTTGAAAGACTGGAGTAACACATCAAGTTCTCCGTTAAATCGAACACCGTTGGCAAAGTCTCCTCTTATAGATACATCACTGTCTCCGTTGACCAGTAAGAGTTTCAAGAGGAGTTCTAATAAGATCTCGAGGATATTTGAAGAGAGATCACAGTTCAAGATGTCGAATAAAGAGAATGAATCGTTCATCAGTGAGACGTTTGTTAAGTTGGACGTTGAGGAGGAGACCAGGGATTGTTCGTTTGGGGAAAGCTTCCAGTCTACATCTAGCAAGTGGTCTACTACTAAGGTAAATATGGCTTTAATATAATAAATAAATAATTATATACATCACATTTGAATGACTTGTGTTATAGGTATCTGATACAAAAAGAAGTAGTACGACAACAGCTATAATAATTTATTACATTGCCATATTAGAAAAAAATCAATTTCGGGTCTGCTAAGGTCTCGGTAGCATAGTTGGTAGTGCACTCGCCCGGACTGTGAGGGACGTGGGTTCGAGTCCCGCCTGATACCTGGACAAATAGATATTTTTCTAATATATTTATATTAGCTATAATACTTGAATACAAAAATAAATCTAAACGAAGGTCCTAGGTTCGATTCTTGAGTCTAGCGGGTGGTAGGCCTTTTTCAGAGTCTGATTGGCACAAGTTAACCCCCAGGAGACAGTTGCTATGTGTAACAGCTCAGCAATATTGTGGGAGCGAGCACACTTAAAATCAAATTAAAGACTATTAATCGTAAGAGTCTACAGTGTGGCGGCACATCGAGGGACTCTTCCTGGCCAGGTGTCCCGCAATAGATTAGGCCACAGTGGCTGCTCTCCATCAGGCAGGCTGCGTGACTGTCTGCCAACTGATCAAGCATCATCAGAGTACACTGCTGGACATAGGCCTCTCCCAATCCTCGCCATTTTGCTATATAAAAAAATCTCCGATTAGTTTAATAATTTTTGTATTTTTCTACTTCCAGCTGGATTTCATCGACGCCCTCCCCCCAAAAACCTACGACAACGAAAAAACCAAAGATATATACGTGCCAGAGACATCTCAAGATGTCGACCAAGACTTCGAAACGCTACACGATCTGGAAGAAGAGTTCGAAAACGATAACTTCGACGAATGCACGAAATACGAAATAATATCTACGGACAGCCCAGATATAATATCTCGTGGGAGAACCTCATCTTCCAGAAAAGTGACGTCGAGGAATTTCGTCTTCGGTGCACCAATTTCTGATAGTGAAACGTCTACATCGTTTAATAGGCCTAACCCAAATGCAACTAGAATGCTCAATTTTGAAGATGAATCATTTGAGTTCACTTCCCCAGCGGCTAAAAGGCCTGCAACTAACAATATGTCAGTTAAAAAGTCACTAAAATTCACAGAAGCTCCGTCAACTTCTATAAAATTCTGTGAAACACCGACTAAAAGCCTAAAATTCTCCGATACACCTACAAAGAATCCGTTGAGACATGAAAGGAGTGACTCGAGTATCGGTTCAATGAGTTCAATGAACTCTTTCTCGTCCCCTGCATCTAGACTTAGACTATTCACATCTGAATCTACAACTTCCATGGAGTCTGGATTCATATCGGAGCTAGAAGAACCGTTCCTAGAAATAGATGAGGCATCTAATTCCCCCAAGATGGCAAACTTCAACGACCTCCTCTCCGGGCAAATAAAAGATAATATAATCACAGATAAAGACTTTTTAAAACGGCCACCATTACACCGGAGTCTTAGTTTTAACCCGGACAGTTCTAAAGCAAGAGTATCATTATTGTCCATTCTTGAGAATCCTTCGGAGAAGAGAACTGTGAAGCGGGCAGAACGGCTTGAGGAAGAGGTTATGAATAAGAGGAGGAAGTCTAACGTTAGCAGTCCGGATCTTGAAAGGGTTCAACGACCAGTGCTGCAGCGAGCTTATTCGGAGAATAATGCTTCTATCATGTCTGCGTTGGCTCGATGTAAGTATCCTATTTCCTACAAATATTATTAATGCAAAAGTCTGGATGAAATGAAATGAAATAATTTATTCTGCAAATAGATTTTAGAAAAATACTTTTGCACGTCAGTCTTTTTTTTCCCTAACAGCACTTCGACGTCAGTGGCCTGTTGAGAAAGTGCCGCAAGAAACTCAACAGTTTTGCCTTTTTTTTTAAATATTACAAAATATACCATATTTAATATATAGGGTTACCATAAGGTAAGCAATCACCGCCGCCCATAAATACCCGCAACATCGAGACACAAGTACGTTGCCGGCCTTTAAGAAGGCCTTTATTAATATTACTATTTATCAACAGCGGTGGTAGACCCAGACCTGATAGGGGACTTCAGCCAGCCCTTCGCCCTGCCGCTGACCAGCGGGGAGCACTCGGACCTGAAGAGCATATCCTGCGACACCCTAGCCGCGCTGCTGAGGGGGGAATTCCAGGATATGATCAGTGACTTCCAGGTTGGTTCCTAGATGGTCAGAATACGCCCTTTTATTTGTCCCACTACCTACTAAGCTCCCCTATTTTGTCGCACTACCCAATAAACTTCCCTATTTTGTCTCACTACCCACTACTCCCCCATTTTGTTACACTACCCACCAAACTCCAACCATTTTTGTTCCCACTACCCACTAAATACCCTCAATTTGTCCCACTACCCACTAAACTACCCCATTTTTGTCTAAATTCCCCCTCTGTGTCACACTACCCACTAAACTCCCCTTCTATGTCCCACTACCCACTAAACTCCCCTTCTATGTCCCACTACCCACTAAACTCCCCCATTTTGTCACACTTCCCATCAAACTCCATAATTTTGTCGCCCTACCCACTTAACTACCACGGTTATCCCCTTTCCACCTGATTCGCAACTGGTTCCAGCATTGTGGCTATTGACCAGTCCAGGTCATTCAAGCCTGCTGATGATGCTCTCTGCGGGATTCGAACCCTCGAATTCCGGGTTTAAACTTTTCAAATTCATTAATTTGCACGAAAAGTGGTACAGAAGATGGTACATTCAAGGTAAAGTTCGCACACCAGGGATGGGCTGGTCAATAGCCACAAGGCTGGCACCGGCTCGTCCCAATCAGGTGTGAAGGGTAAACCGGGGGAGTTTAGTGGGTAGTGGACGCTTCAGTTTCGAGTCCCACACACGGCCGCAGGTCTAGCTAGCCTGCGGTTATGGTGCATAAACGTATTCTCCTCCGAAAAAACAAAAAAAATTGGTAAAGTTCGCACATTTCACCAGTATCAGAATCGTGCATCCAAAATGTTCTTAAAATTACAATACGAGTAACTTAACACCCAAATGTCTTCTTCTTCATCCCAGCGTATTCCCGATTGCATCCAGTATGGAGCTCAGGGTCCGCTTCGACTATGATCCTAGATTTGACAAGCCTGGTTATTACAATGGAGCGATTGCCATCTGACCTCCATAACCCTACAAGGGAAACCAGACCTACTTGGAACATAGTCGGGACCAACGGCTTAACGTGCCTTCCGAAGCACGGAATCATCATTCTTTTCAGACTCCAGGTGATTCAAGCCTGCAATGTACTAACCAAACTGGAAACATTCACACAAAGTGATGTTCCCCGCGGGATTGGAACCCACGACCTCCGGGTATTAGAGCCCAACGCTCTTACCACTGTACCACGGAGGCAGTTAACTTAACATCCAAATGTAATTCTTCTTATTTTCCTCCTCCTCAGGTTATAGACTGCCGCTACCCGTACGAGTACGAAGGCGGGCACATAGCGGGCGCGGTGAACCTATACACGCCCACCCAGGTCCAGGCCTTGGTGGGCGAGGCCAGGCCCGCCGCGCAGGACTCCCGGCGGACCATACTGGTGTTCCACTGCGAGTTCTCCAGGGAACGAGGGCCTAAGCTGTGAGTATTATGATAATAACTGTATAACAATCAATAAAATGTGGATAACCATAGAAAACTTAATAAATCCTACTAATCCTACTAATATTATAAATGCGAAAGTCTGGATGTTTGGATGTTTAGATGTTTGAATGTTTGGATGTTTTGATGTTTGTTCCTCAATCACGCCTAAACGGCTGAACGGATTTAGATGAAATTTGGCACACGTATAGTTTATAACCCGGAATAGGACATAGGCTATAAAATTCCTACGGGAAACGTTTCATTCCCGCGGGAATATAAATTTTGAAACTACTGAACCGATTTGAATAATTCTTTCACTGTTGGAAAACTAACGCAGGCGGAAGGACACAATAAAAGTTTTATATTGTATACTAGCCTTCCGCCCGCGGTTTCGCCCGCGCGTAATCTCTTTTTTCAAATATCCCCCATTCCCCTCACATTTCCGGGATCAAAAGTACCCTATGTTCACCGGGGATAGTGTAAGTTTCCAACGGTGAAAGAATTATTCAAATCGGTTCAGTATTTTCAAAATTGTTATTCCCGCGGGAATGAGACGTTTCCCGTAGGATTTTTATAGCCTATGTCCTAATCCGGGTTATAAACTATACGTGTGCCAAATTTCATCTAAATCTGTTCAGCCGTTTAGGCGTGATTGAGGAACAAACAAACATCCAAACATCTAAACATCCAAACTTTCGCAGTTATAATATTAGTAGGATTTATTAAGTTATTATTAATTACTACTATAATAATAATAATAAGCCCCCCAAAGTCCAACCATACGTCCACGCTTGACCATCCAAAGCTACGTGGGGGGCGGACATCCGAAATGCACTAACTATACGGATGACTAATCTGGCAAAGGCAAACCCATCGTAATAAATAAATATCTCTGGACATTATTCACACAGCGCCATCTAGCCCCAAACTAAGCTTTAGCTTGTGCTATGGGTGCCAGACAACGGATAAACATTACTTATATACTTCTTTTTTTGTAAATACATACATATTATACATAGAAATACCCAGACCGATACAAACAGACATGTTCATGCACACAAATGTTTGTACCGTGCGGGGATCGAACCCGCGACCTTTGGTGTAATAACCGACTTCTCGACCACTACACCAAATGGCTCGTCAATGGAGCTACTACTACGCGTTTGCTTCGAGTTGACCGCTACCTCTCCCCCCGCATCACCGCACCGCTCCAAAACAGACCCTTGGTCCGACGGCCGTACAAATCCGAATAGCAATTTCATGTACGGCATAGGTTATCTTAGCTCTATTTAAAATTCTTTTCCACTAAGCTCAAAGACTGGTCGCCTTATGTAATTTTTTTTTGTTGCCCATTATATATTAAATTAACAAATAAATCGCCAATATTCAACCCCCATTATCTTTTATTTCAGATCCCGCTTCCTCCGTTCATCAGACCGCGCAAAGAACAAGGAGAACTACCCCTCCCTCCACTACCCTGAAGTGTACCTACTCCACGAAGGGTACAGGGCCTTCTACCAGAAGTACCCTGACCTGTGTTCCCCTGCAGGGTACACGGCAATGTTAGATCCTCGTCATAAGCATCTACTGAGGCAACACAGGTCGGTTTCACAGCCTTCTTCGTCTACTCACCATAGGAGGCAGAGATTGTTGCTGTAGGTCTACTGGAAAGACGTGGTCAAATTGAAAGACCGTGGGTTTTTTGGGGGATTTGTGTATTATGTCAGTAAAAAGGGCATTTTGAAGAGGATGGGGTTTGGACTTTGGTCTACTGGAAAGACCGTGGTCTTTTTGGGGGATTTGTGTATTGTCAGTTTAAAGGGTATTTTAAGTCAGTTGTAAGGGCATTTTTGATGGGGGTTGGGGTTAGTCTACTGAAAAGACCGTGTTCTACCCGAAAGATATTCGTATTTTTAGGAGACTGGTGTATAATATCAGTTTTAAGGGCATTTCTGAAGGAGATGTGGGTTGTTCTACTGGAAAGACCGTGGTCTACTCGAAACACTGTCTTCTTTTTGGGGGATTTTTGTATTAAGTTACTTAAAAGGGCATTTTGAAGAGGATTGAGTTGGTTCTACTCAAAAGATTATGGGTTTTTATGGACTTGTGTATTGTGTTAGTCTATTAGCTATTTTTGAAGAATTAAACTTGGTATTTTGCAGAAAGACCGTGGTCTACTCAAGAGATATAGGTTTTATTAAAGACTTTTAAGTCATTTAGAACAGACTTTAGCTCAGTTTACTGAGAAGACCACGGTCTTTTTGAGAAGACCAAGTTATTTTAAAGGAAATAACAAAAAAGTTTTGAGTTGAAATTATGTCAAAAGACTTCTTCGAAGTCGCATTATTAGGCGGATGTTTTCTGACCAGATTTTGGAAATGTATTTTGTCTTAAAATTCAGGTCTTTTAGGTCTTCTCAAAAGACCAATAGACCTTAAAGAAAGCACTGAAATTATGCATCGAATATTTTAGCTTTTAATGTAAATACAAAGATATTATGCCATATCTAAATTTAAGTTATTAGTACAAAAATAGGTTTTAAAACATTATATCCCACCTTTAGCGTTCATAAGTTTATATTCTTTGACTTTGCAATATATTTTAAGTAAAAAAAACTTAAAAAACCTTAGAAATTATTTTTGATGTTACGAGAGCAAATTCTATTAAAATTAAAATTTATTTTTTTGGTAATGTCAAGAATTTTTACATTTTTATAAAAAATAACATTAAATTTTATAAAAATGTAAAAATTCTGTGATTTTATTGAAATTATCAAAATTTTACAGATTTTAAAATGCCCTAATAGATAGTCATGATTTGGACATGATGAAAATTCCTGAAATAACAAATTTTTAGTTTCTAAGCTAATTTTATTTACTGAATGGAGGTAGATAGATAGATAAACAATTTACAGGAAGTCGTGGGTTCGATTCCCTAGTGAAGTGTCCCTCAATAAAATAGGCCGCAGTGGCCGCTTACCATCAGGTGGGCTGTGTGCCTGTCTGCCAACTGTAGTTAATAACAACTTTAATAACAGTTTATTTAATTTATAGTTATACTTAAAAGCCATTTTTCATCATGTCTAATCTCTGGTCGTGCCATAGACTTTTATATACATCGAAAATTGTCGTGCCTGTCTGTATAGGGCTAGTTATAATATTCTATTATCATAATTATCGGTTTTATATGCCATAGTGCAAATAAAATAGCCAATTTGATAATAGTATAAATTGTATATAGAATATAGAAATACATATATATAAATAATTATATTGTCTTATGTTTATATGAAAAAATATAAATATCTGGATCTCGGAAAATAGAGGTAACAGGTTCGAATCCCACCCAGGACAAACACTTATGTGATAAACATTTTTGTTTGTTCTGTGTCTGGATGTTTATTTGTATTTAAGTATATATTTGTGGTACCTTCGTTGTTTCTGACACCCATAACACAAGTGCTTACGCTACTTACTTTGGGGTCAAATCAATGTATGTGATGTTGTCCAAAATTTGTTTTTCGCTAAATAAACAATAGTTATCAGTATATAAACATAATACAATTTAATTTAACGAATAAAAATAACATTTTAAGTAGAAAATAAGTATGTAAAAATAAAGTTCTTTAAATGAACTGTGTCCTTACATTTATTTTCTAAATGAAATGGTAATGTATCTTTACATATGATTTTACTGCTAATAATAATAATCATTTATTTCAGACCATACAGCCCATACAAAAAATTACAAAATTATAAAAAATACAAAAAATATAAAAGATTACTTACTTTTTTATTTTTTAATTGCTTTCTTACTTTACTCAAAAGTAATATTTATGGGGTCTTAAAAGAATAGTTGAGAATTCGACTCCTATCTTGTTGGTGGTAGGACTTTTTGAGAGTCCAACTGGCTAGCTACCCCACAGGTGAAATCTGCCGCCATAACAGCTCTGGCTGTGTTCCGGCAGTATTAATGTGGGAGCCAGTACACTTGAAATCAGAGGCTCGAAGATCAGATGAGCCTACAGTCTGGCAGTACATTAAGCGATATTTCTTGAAGTGTCCCTCAATGGAATAGGCCGCAGTGGCCGCCCACCATCAGGTGGGCTGCATGCGTCTGCCAACTTGAATGTTAGCAGTAATTTCATCATGTCAAGGTTAATAAAGCTTTAAACTAAATCTAAGTTCCGTTAGATAATCCAAATTATGTAAATATTAAAGTTACGTTTAGTTAAAAGCATTGTCTAAATTCTAGATTTAATAAAATACTAAAGTATATATTCTAACAATATGTTTTTTGAAGTTATCTGTTGTTTGAGACCTAGAGCTCTTTTCCTAAAATCTATACAGTAATACCCCGACTTACGCTACCCCGTTTTACGCGAATTCGGAGATACGCGGTTTTTCATTTTGACTCTAATAGGTTTAAACGTGTTCCGCGTGGAATTGTTTTACGTGCGCAGTGCTTTTTACTTATAATCTCTAATTATGTCATCTAAAAGAACGAAAAAAGAGTCATTTGAGCCTTACAAGAAAAGAAAAATGTATCTCGACAGGCAACATTGTTAGAATATATGAAGTAAAGTTAAACCCCAACTTACGCGAATTCGACTTACGCGGCAATCGCTCGGACCCATCTACCGCGTAAGTCCGGGGTATTACTGTACTTTGATAAGTTATTTTAATCACCACGTTTGCCAAAAGCTGACACATTTGAGCCATGAATTTTTCTAAGTTTAAATATGGGTTAGTTAGTGAAATAGGTCATTAACCCCGATGTTTACTTAGTTACAGTTTAAATGAAGTAAGCTCAATTTGAAGTCGATTTATAATAAAAAAGTTAAGCAGAGCTGTGTTTAGTTGAGATAAGATTGGTGATCTGTTCTTATTAAAACAATTTTCGAATTCGACTCCTGTCTGGTTGGTGGTTTGACTTTTTCAAAGTTGAACTGACTAGCTACCACCCTCACAGGTGAAATCTGCCGCCATAACAGCTCTGGCTGTGTTCCGGCTATATTAATTTGGGAACTGCTGAGCTACAGTCTGGCAGCACATTGAGTGACGCTTTCAGGTGAAGTGTCCCTCAATGGAATAGGCCGCAGTGGTCGCATAAAAATTGTTGAAAAAAAACTGTTTTTGCAAAAAAAAATTTTTCAAAGAGTATTATAAAAAAAAAAAAATTATCTATGGTTCAAAATGGAACCGGTTATCACAAAGGCAATACTAATAATACGCTTGCTATAATTGTAGTTGAGTAGTGAAAAAAATATTTTTTTATTTAAAAAATTATGACTCCGCGTTTTTTTTGTAGTACACATATTCTATTCATTAAGTTAACATTTATTTCCTTTGTAAATATTTTAATTTAAACCTAAGTTTTAGTACCTCATTTGGTTTTTTCATAAAATTTTATTAAGTGATGAAATGTTTTTCGATTTTAAACCCTAATTCATTGACGTAGCGTACAATTTGAAATGGGATGCGTTTTTTATACAAAAATTACTAAAAACTGAGTTACAGTATTTGACAAAAAATATATCGACTTTGAGAAAACAGCTTTTTTATAATCTACTTCTTAATTTGTTCATAATAATTATCTGTGGGATAACATTGATGCTGTATTTGTTAAAAATTGATAAAATCAGCTTATTATGACGAGCCATTTGGTGTAATGGTCGAGAAGTCTTCCGCATGGTACAAACATTTGTGTGCAGAACATGTCTGTTTGTATCGGTCTGGGTGTTTCTAAGTTTATAAGTAATGTTTATCCGTTGTCTGGCACCCATTGTACAAGCTAATTATGTTGTCAAAAGTAGTTGTTTGTCGAATCTTTTATGTTTTCTATCAATTACTGTACTTATGTTTTCTTTAATTAAATGTAGTTTTAACAATTTAACATGTCATCAAATTTTATTTTAGTTACTTGAGATTTTTCTGAGAGCCTAGTATAAGTCTAAAATTTTCATTAATGGAGCCGATTGGGCAAGGATTAACAAAAAAACTCTAATACTTTAAGAAATTATGAGCATTTTTGTTTTATTTACTATAAGTTGCATTCTTAGTAAAAAATGAAATAAAAGATTTTTTACTAAAAAAATCTTTTTAACAAAATATTTTTTAGTTAAAAATCTTAAGTTAACTAACATCTAGAGTTTTGCGAATCTATGCTAGCCAGACATGGCTTGATTTTACTAGTGCTATTTTACAAAAGCACCCGGGACAACCATAAAAATTATTAAGCAACGTTGCCTGGTTAATTTTCCCTCAATGTAATAGGCCAAAGTGGCGTCTTACCATCAGGTGGGCTACGTGCCAGTCTGCCGACTGAACTTGCATGAATAAAAAAATACATATTTTTTATTAAAAAAAAATTACAAAAATATATTTTACTAAGTTTGCAACTTAATATTTTTTTGACTTGAACACTAGCGTTGTCTTGTGAACCCTACGCTTACTATAATAAGTCTGTACATATTATCTTTAAGAAAGTAATTTTATTGTTAAAATATAAAATATTCAGAGAGAAATATGTAATTTTTGATTATTTGGGCATTATTCGGCAACTGAAGCTTTTAGAAGTCTTTTTAAATTTTTTAAATGGCCTGTCAGAAAATCGCGATTTTCTGACAGGCCATTTAAAAAAAATAAAGACTTCTAAAAGCTTCAGTTGCCGAATAATGCCCAAATTCGCCCATAAACTCATTTTATATTGTGTAATGATTTCTAAGAGTGAATTTGTTTAATTAGGTCACAAAAATATTTTGAATACGAGTAGTTCTCTAAAGCTGATTTTAATAGTGTTCCTTGATTACTTACTATTAAATTTTATCAATTAAATCGGGGGTAAAACTGGCTAATTGTTTAAAAATATAGAAAGGTATTAATATCGATATTGAATATTAAATTTAACTGTTTTTGATCCAGTGATATTAAAAACCCCAACATTCATAAAACACTGCCATGTAGAAGTAAACAAAATGTTTTTACCCTTGCCGTAAATATAGGCCCGGCAAACTTCTTAAATATCGGTTATGGATTGCGCAGTACACGAATTTTGACTCGCCTGCGCGCTATTGGTCAGCGCGTACTTCTAACCAATAGCGCGCGCGGGCGTTCGGGAGATGCGCGCGCGCTATTGGTCACGCGCAAGTGCACATGCGCGAACTTTCCCCCTCTCCGTCGAGCGATGTTCAACAAGTTTGCCGATAGCAATACTAATTTTGGAAATATATTTACTATGTATAGTGAATTTGAAAAATGGAGAATGAATTTTAATAAAATGATGGTCAAAAAATACTTTTTATTTCTAAAATTGCCTTGAAATGTGTGTCGTTAGTTATATATTCTCTATTTTTCTACGGATTTTTAATATATTATGTGTAATGTACGATAGTAATGTTTTGTAATAAGCCTAAATTGTGAATTTAGTTATTAAGTTGAAATAAATTATGAAAATATAAAAACTATATTTTATTTATAAATCACTTCTTACAGCGACTTCGCCTGTAGTTGAATTTTTAATATTTTGTGACTGTATTCGATAATACAACACAGAAGTATAAATCATTAAAAAAATATGTAAAATCGGTTTAAAATCAAGTGAGTTATAAACCAATTTATTTGCAGTTATATCCGTCTCTTTCTAAAACAACATTTTGTAAGGCGCGTATAGGGAGCTACCATGGAATTAATATTATTTTATTACGTTTATGGGAGCTACTGTTATGTGACGTCACACGCAAGTAGCGCTTTCCTTGTCTAATCGTGAAGTTTACAACGCTCTAACTCCGAAAATACAAAAGATATTTCAAAATTTTAAAAAGCTTAGTGCTGTTTATTAAATAAACTGTATAAAAAACAAATATATTTTTTTTGTCAAATTGTATACTAAAATTATTGTTATTAATTGGCGGGCGATAAGCTGTATTGTCTGATGGACCGAGTGACCAACAGGGACCTTAGAAGGCGGAGCAAGGTCACTGACGTCGGCAAAAGAGTTGCAAAGCTCAAGTGGGAGTGGGCTGGCCATATTGCCAGGAAGCAAGAGTCTTGGTGCAAAAGACCGCTGGCATGGAGACGTTGGGACCAAAAGCGACCCAGGGGAAGGCCACAAATGAGATGGAAAGACGACATCCAACAGGTGGCGGGCAGCAACTGGACGCATACTGCTCAAAACAGGAAACTATGGAACGAGATAAAGGAGGCCTACATCAGACTACTGATAGAAGAAGGCTAAGAAGAAGCTGTATTGGTTAAAAAGTCGGCTATTACACCAGAGGTAGCGGGTTCAAGCCCTGCAAGTTTTTGTGTAAAAAATTAAGAAACATTTTGCTACTGACCTCTTTGAAATTATAATTGACTACTTTTATAGACAGACAAACTTATCTGTTCCGGTGGCAAAAATTGGAACTACGTGAAATGCAATGCAAAAACGATATCTAATGACAGTTCTGAATAGACAGTAGCGACGCCGCCACCGGAACAGATAAGTTTGTCGGTCTATATTCAACTTGGAGATCTGGACTTTTCCTGTCTTGCTATCATAAAAACGGGATAAGTATTACGGGAAACAAAAGACCATTTAAACACAAATAAATTTTATTGATTAAACCATTTTAACATCCACAAGTTTACATTGAGCTTAAATAAGTACAATTATTATTTTTATTACATATATCTAAGATATATTATTTTTCTTTATTTATGACTAGATTGAAAAGAGCAGTAAGAATTGGTTTTCAACGCCATCTAGTGCGGAGTGGTAGAACTATTTGGTATAAACTTTCTACTATTGGACGATCATAGATGTCAGCACATGCAGATGATAGGATTTTATTAATTTACGTCGTGCAAGACAGACAACTGCATAAAACCCGTACACAAGCAAATATAGCTAACTCGGACTAAAATCGAAAAGTTATTGGATAATTCCCACACAAATTACTCAATGGGAAAGATTTGTTAGTTTTAGATTTTGCCTGTTATACCTAGTCATACAATTATTGTTGTCCTCCAAGCAATAAATCTTGCTGGCATCAATTGGTCTTTTTTTATTGCAATGTATAACAAGACGAGCAGATCGTACACCTGATGGTAAGCGCCACGTCTGCCCTTATACAGTTCAGTGCCAAACAGTAAGTAACTAAGCAGTTACTGTCCGGCACCGCCCTGCGCCCGCTACACCGAGACGACAGTTATTAGGTCTCATATACCCAATAATTTCACTAGCTTCAGTGCCCTTTCCCCGAAATACAGAAGTGCTTGACACACTTCTATTTCACGTCTGACCCTAAAGCCATGTTTGCCTTTAATTATCTTTCTTAACTTCTTCTTTCTCTTCTTTCCCTTCCTTCTCCACCTTTGCCTCCATTGCCTTCAACCCTTCATCCAACGACGTCCGTGACAGCTGCTTTAAAATCTTCTCGAATATCCTCGGAGCAGACTTGGTGTTCGGCAGTGAGATGTCAGTCTGTGTCGTCACAGTCTCGCATCTCTTTTCTTCTATTACTTCTGCTGGTTCGTTCGTCTCTGTCAGGTCTAGTGTCATCGTTTTCTTCTTTAGTTCTAGTTCTGGGTCTTCTTCCTGGAATCAAGCAGTTATTTCATATAAAATCATTTTTTACAAGCAATTACGCAGGATACCTACCTATATTATAATTGACAAGTAGGTCTAGTCTAGGTAAGTGAGCATGCCCAGGTGTACTCTCTGTTCCCTCACTCTAATGAAACGGAGAGACAACAGTCCCTCCCGATCGAAGAGAGATCAGAGAGAGATATTGGCTTCACGTGCTTTAAAAGGCACAAGGTTGTTTTATACTGCCAATTTCCATACTCAGGCAGGACTGTGAATTGTGTGTGAATGAGTATTTCCTTAAGAGAAAGTCTCAGTCAAAAATTGTTCCAAACCGAGATTAGAACCCAGGTTCGATTTAAAATTCAAAATACTGCATCATGTAAGTATTCAATAAACAATAAATAAAAATCGGAATATCTTCCATTGGTGATAGCGAAGTAAGTCAACGATAAAAAAACACAAATTATTACAGATGCAATAATTTAAGTAAAAAACTTACCAATTCCACCACCGCCTCCTCTTTCTGCTCTACGCTAACCTCCAGCACTCTCTCTTCAGCATCATCTTTCTCCCTACATCGTCTCTCTATCGCCTTACTAAGCACGTTGCCCAGAATGTGCGCGCATTTGATCATATTCTGCGTCTCCCGGGGGGTGAGGTGGAGTCCCTCATTCCTGATGATGTAGTTAATATCTTCTATATTATCTGGGGAACGTTTGCGGGATCCGTCCGTTGAGAATTCTGAAGAAATGTTTAAATTACAATTTATTTAAGATGAACTGGTAGCGTCATCTGTTGCTGAGTAGAAGACAACTAAGTAGTTCCGTTAATTGACAATAGATGGCGTTTTGAAAAAAAGTCTCAATATTTTATTGAAATCATAAGATCAATTGAGTCAATTAGGTACCCCGAGACGTAGCTGTCTACGCCCCGAGATAAGCACGTGTCACACGACTCCACACGTCACAAGTTCACAATTCACAACACAACAATTTGTCAAAAATGCGATGCGCATTCCATTAGTTTATTGTATGAATTACCCAAAAAATAAACAAATCTCAATGGACATAGGTATTTATTTATTTAAGCTTCATTGCACAAATCAAGTCAAAAGGCAGACTTAATACCTCTTGGCATTATCTCCCAGTCAACCTTTAGGCCTTTAGGTATCATACCTATTATTATTAGTTTTATAAGATTTTTAGATTATATAGAAAGTTAAAAAAAATACATTGAGGGAGGCCTAATGTCCAGCACTAGGCTGGGACAGACCGATAATGATGAAGTTTCATACCTAAATCGGCCAAGTCAATATTCTCCGTCCGGTACGGCGTAGGACACTGGTCGTAATAGCTCTTGACCGGCACTCTCGCCACAGAGTTGTTGTAGTTCGCCCAGAACTGGCTCCACTCCCCCTCAGTCCGCCCCACTGCAGTCCGCTCCGCCTCGCTGCAATCCTGCCAACTGCTGCTGCAGCAACTAGGAACATATTTTATGATTACATAATACTTGTTACTTAAATAGATATCCTAGGACAGTATTCACACACGCCGTCCAGCCTTAAACTCCTCCGTGGAACAGTGGCTAAGCCGCTCGGGTTTTTACACGGAGGTCGTGGGTTCGATTCCCGCTTTGGGTCTGGCTGGTGGTAGGGCTTTTTCAGAGTCCGACTGGCTAGCCACCACCCCCACAGGTGAAATCTGCCGCCATAGTAGCTTTGGCTATGTTCCGGCAATATTAATGTGGGAGCCAGTACACTTGAAATCAGAGGCTCGAAGATCAGATGAGCCTACACTGTCTGGCAGCACATTGAGCGACGCTTCCAGATGTAGCGTCTCTCAATGGAATAGGCCGCAGTGGCCGCTTACCATCAGGTGGGCTGGTGCCTGTCTGCCAACTGACCTAATAAAAAAAAACACTTGGCTACAACCAGCTCTCACAAATAAATAATGTTTTCTTCTTCCTTTCTCCTTACCTGGAGAGGTTAGCATCCTGGCTAACGGGATCAGCTCCTACCCGTGGAGACATCTCCGTAGAAGACTGCCCGGAGTACTCCGGGGACACTGACGAGTAGTCAAGTTCCGTGTTCACGCCGCCGTACCTGTGGTTGGCAACACCAACAAATTATTTTATATATTTTTTATGTTGGCAACAATTGCCCATTCTTTCTCTTCTCGCACGACCGCTACGCGGCAGAACATACTATTCAATTTAATTTAAGTGTGTGCCACAATAAACAGTGTTTTCAAGCATTTCCGACTTTAATTGTCCACCGACCAACCACGCCACTTACCACCAGCAGAAAAATTACAGTCCACACTCCAACACCTGTCGCAAATACATATGTACAGTTATCAATTAACATTTGTGGCAAACTTCTTTTTACTTACTCGCATGTATATAAAACAAAATTATGGATTTCCAATTTATTAACAATTAGAAAAAAGTATTCATCAAACTACGAGTATATTTAAAAAAAAATCATTTTCATTACTTAAATCACGTGAAAAAAGTTCTAGTTCCTCTGTCAAGGGTTACGGAGATCAGATGGCTAGTCGCTCGAATGTAATAACTGGCTTAGTTCGGGACAATACGCTTCGAGTAATACCACAGAATATATACTAAAGTAGTAATACCTTATTATTACCTATAAGGGCTGGCTGAAGACGATGTCTTATACAAGCTGTCTCTACTGCAGGAGAAGGTGGAATCCCTGCTCTCTGGTTTCCTTGCCATGTGGCTCTGCAGGGAGCCGCTGCGAGGTTTCACCTTGGTCTTCGGCGTGGAGGTGGCTAGAGCGACTATTTTGCTCTTGATTCCGTATTTGGAGTTCGTATCTTCGAAGTCTGAGACCTGTGGGGGAGAATGTCTTGAAGTGTGGGAAAAATCATTATTAGTCCAAGATTATAAGATTAGGTGTCTTTTTTTCTGAGGAGAATGCGTTTAGGCGTCATAATCACAGAATATCGTAAGATAGCTGTGGCCGTGTGAGACTCGAGATCCCGCGGTTTTCTTTCCAAAAGTTTGCCTCTTTTTATCTAATTATTTTTTGTCATAATATTCTTCTTCTGTATATTTTTCTTTTGGTAATGGTTTGCCTTTAGCCAAAATTGTTTTTCATATTTGTTTCAAGATAGAGCCGGATTAAGAGATCAAAATGTTTTAAGTTTTTATCGATTTTATATTTTTTTAAGTCTCTTTAAGATGGGCAGTGTGGATTGGGGTGTCTTTGGGGTAGGCCTACGTCCAGCAGTGGACTCCGACAGGCTGATGATGATGATGAATACCTGTGATAAATCCAGGGACATATCGTCTTCCAGCGAAGTGTCTCTGCTCTTCGAGGACTGGGAGACGTTCACAGTCCTCTTCGAGGAGTCTAATATCTTCTTAGTCTTTGCGTCGGCTGAAGGACGCCTGTTGTAGCCCGGGAGGGAGTTAGCTCGGTCGCATCTGACGATAATGTTTTTTAATAAGTTTTTATTGTATGTACATACATAATTTCAATCAGCTGGTAGTGTGACGCCGATTTTCAAATGCAAAAACTGCACTTTTAGATTTTATATTAATTACTGCACTATTAGTGGTGCCTGCCTGCCTTCGTGGTGAGTAGGTCGCACTTTGAAGCGACGGCCGCGCCTGTGGTCCTAGGTTCAAGGCACGAGTCGGAAAAAAAAAGGTTTTTTCTGTTCAAAATACTCGATCACAGTCAGGAGTCTGGAAGTTTTTTTTTGTTTCTTATGAGAATAAATCATCTTTAAACCTGAGTCTGGAAGTTGGTGATGTACCTAAGGCTGACCCCACAATCGCGCCCGCCATATGTGGGGTCATCAGCCTAAAAGTAAAACACCCCCGTACCTCGGAAAGCGGTAAGCACGTAAGTAAGTCTCTTTGGTCCTGCGTCTGATCTCTCCAGTTGTGTCAGACTGCTGTCACCATAAAGAGTGAGGAAAAAGAGAATGCAACTGTGCTTGCGTTTTCACTGCATCACTAAGTATAATAAATATAATAATAATTATCCTGTGTAGTTCTCAAAGTTTGGTGGCTGTACCATAAAACTCGGCTAGGAAGACATTGTTATTATTACACGAAATATTCTTTTAGATAGGTAAATACTCTTTTTTAGATTAGTTGGTAAGACAGTAAGGAATTGGAAGGACGTACATAGCAGGTTATTTAACTATTCAGAAAAAAACTCACTTCTTTAAACACTGCTTCCCCGTCACCACAAACTCCAAGTTCTGCGGCTTCTTCTTAGGCGTGCTGGTCACGCTGGGCGTCGGTACCGGACTCTTCTTCTTCTTCTCCTTCTCTTTCGTGCTGCTGCGGCGAGAGAGGGACGTAGAACCTCGGCGGGATGAGGATCGGCTTTTAGATCCGTCGGGATCGTAGTCCTCTGGCCAGCGGTCGTTGCGTTGCATTGTGCTAAAGCAAAGAGGTTCTACACTTTTTTATTACAAACTAGCTTTACTTAGCACTTTATTAACTGTCTTAACGAGAATATTTCATGAAAATTCTAATTCGACAGATAACGCCTTTAATTTTGCAATAGCAATTTTAGCAATCAGTGTTATATTGCTAATATATTCTAGTAGTATTTGAGGTGAGGTTTATTTTTTAACTTGATGATTTTTAATCAGCATAGACCAAGCGAAATGAAACCAATTTCAATAATAAAACGAAATATCAGACTACTTACTCTGTGTCTGTAATGATAAATCTAAGTTTATGTCGATTTATCTACGTTTAGTTCGATTCCGACTGGCTAGCTAGCTACCACCCACAGAATGTGAAATCTGCCGCCATTAATACGGAAGCCAGTACACTTGAAATTAAAGTTTCGAAGATCAGATGAGCCTACAGTCTGGCAGCACATTGAGCGACGCTTCCTGGTGAAGTGCCCTTTAATGGAATAGGCCCTTTACCATCAGGTACCTAGGCCGCTTGCCAATCTGCCAATTTCCAATATAAAAAATATACAAATGAAAATATACAAATGAAAAGTACTTGCAGAATAAATTCAAATGTAGTTTAACTTTAACTATCGGTTTCGACTTTCGACATTAAATTCTGAAATCGCTTTACTAATCTCATACCTAGTACGAGATTAATTACCTTCTAAGTGGGAGTCACTTCTTTTGAAAAGGTTTGATGACGTCTTAAAAATACATTTTCTTGTAACTATTAGATAAATCAACTTTGTTACTGCTTTCCTTAATTTAAGATTTTGTCCAAATATATTTTTAAATCAGTTTGACGATCACATTTTTAAGTGATTCTTGCACTCCAATCACACTTTTAGGTTATTTTTGCACTTTTTATCACATTTTTAGGTTATATTAGTATTTTTAAGCACAGTTTCCCCAGGATGGAGGTAATGAAATGCGTGGGAGCGGGTCCCGGGGGCGGGAACTAGGCTCGGGGTAATCTTATAACATGCATGGTTAGTTTGCACTGCGGTCTGGGTGTTAGGAGAAGCGGGTAACTTTTTTTTATTATTGCAATGTGTAACAAGACGAGCAGATCGTACACCTGATGGTAAGCACCACGTCTGCCCTTAGACAGTTCAATGCCAAACAGTAACTAAGCAGTTACTGTCCGGCACCGCCCTGCGCCCGCTACACCGAGACGACAGTTATTATGTCTCATATACCCAGTAATTTCACTTGTATTTTTTTGTAAAAATTATGAATAAAATTCGAATATAATGGAGTGCTTTTGCACTTTATTCTATTTTAGACAAATATGTAATAGTTATTATAGTTCTATACGCAGGTATGCAATAATATGTAATAATATATTTAAACAACATTGTCAGAAATACTTATTTAATATTAATTTAACTGTTAACCCAACACACGGCAACACTATTTGACGTCTGCTGTCAAATCGCTATTATAAAAGCAAGATGGTTGCCGTGTCTTGGGTCAGTCGCTCACTGGCAGCCGTGCTGTTCACTTGTGTTCTATAAGTGTTGTGAAGAAGGCGGAATAAAAGTTGATTATATCGCTGAAAGGAGTTATTATTTTTCCTGACCGATTACATCTCAGAAGCGGGATGAATCTGCCTACAAAGTGTAAGTACATTCTAATTTATTGTTTTTTTCTCTTACTTTAAAAAAATAAAGTTTGTTTCTCTTATCAAAATATAATATTCATGTCAAAAAAATAGAATACGTAATACTGAATAATTCAATAGGTATACTGTAAGTTATTTAAAAAAAAATGCTCTCGAAAATCCTATATCCTGACCTCGCCAGGGCTACTCTCTGGAAGTTTGGTTTTTTTTTACCTTACTTATAATTTTATTTAAAATATACAAATTAATCATGTTGCATTATATTTCAAACCCCGTGACGAGTCGTCCGAGAGGAACGAGCGAGCGCGCGCGATCGCGCAGTATGGCGAAGGGACGCTCTCTCGCTATGGAGACGCGGCGTTCCACGGAGCGGAAGCGCGCGTGTCCACGCGGTGCTGGCGCAGGGCGCTCTCTCTCGCTGTGGAGACGCGGCGCGTTCCGCGGAGCGAGTGCGCGTGCGTTCACGCGGTGCCGGCGCGGGCCACTCCAGAGGCGCTTGTGGCCATAGATGGCTACATCTGTTATCGTTTGGTTTTAAATATAATTCAGCTGGTATATTGAAGGCCTTTGAGTCTCTCAACATGAAAGTACTGGTGACTTGTTTGGTATATAAGTTGAGTTTATTGGTTGAATTTTGAATGGGATTGTTCTTGTTTGGCTGACATTTTAGATGATTGTGTTGGCGAGGGAGTCTTTCCTGATAATTATGATGAAGCACAGTAGGGTCTTGCCTTTGTTCAGGTCTGGGAGCGGTCATGACTCCAATGATTTTTGACCTTTTTCTATACTACATTCTATTAGTAAAGTTTTTGAGAGGATCATTATGTCGGCAGTTGCTGGCGCACTTTGTTACTGATGGGCTTTTTCATTCGGAACAGTATGGATTTACCAGGGGTCGATCTACAACTGATGCTGGTGTCACACTTCTAAAGCGCATCTATAAGGTTTGGGAGAGGTTGCAGAATGCTCTTGGTGTGTCCTCTGATTTATCTAAAACTTTTGATTGTGTTGATCATGAAACACTAATACTTCAACTTCGATATTATGGAATTCAAGGAGCTTTATTAAATCCATTGGAGTCATATCTTAGCTCAAGAATACAAAAAGTTGATGTAAATGGAACCTTGTCTTGTGGGTCTCTAGTACTGTCTAATAATACTAGGATTACCGCAAGGATCTATTTTAGGCCCATTCTTATTTTTAATCTGCATCAGCGACCTACCTTTTTTTGTCGATAACCTATGTAAGATTGTATTATTTGCAGATATTATTATTATTAGTAGATGCGAAATATTAGATTTACCACATGGTGGGTTTAAGAGCTACATCAAAGGTTTTGGTGATAAAAGATTCGACAACCGATTATTTAAATGATAACTTGGTGTTTTAAGTTTGTGATTTCATTTAATAGGTATGACTATTATGTCATGTTATATTATTGGTTATTATACACCTAGTCCTAAAAGTTGAGATTTTCTATTCTAATTTGTATTTGGGTTTTCTTGTTTTGTTTTTATTACAGAAAGCTTTATGACTTGGTGGGTATGGGGTGGTAGAGATTGTATTGATATAATTGTTGTAAAACTTTGGCGATTCAAGGAAGTGACTAGCGAGTGTCTTGTCGGTTCTTCTTGTTAGATAACAACATTCCAAATCCGGTGGTGGAGTCGCTGTGTTGCCTTGATGATTGACGACTCATAAGTGCATTTCTGAGGCCTACATGAATAAAGAATATTTTTGATTTGATTTGATTTTGATCCATGGTTAATGTTTTAGCGACACTCATGACGATAGTGACAGCTCAAGTAATACTGAAAACATTTTTAACAACAGTAATGATGAAGTGCAGATGTTTAAAGTGTACATTATTAAGTTGTGCTCATGTTATTCAGGGTGAGCCATTTAAGTTGTGCTCATATTATTCAGAGTGAGCTATTTAAGATATGCTCATGATTTTTAGGATGAGCAATATAAGAGTGTACATAATATTCAGGGTGTACACTGCCCGGTCAACAGTCGATGAGATCGAGGGTTCTTAATTTTGTAAACAAAGAACAGGTAACCGATCTAGTAGTTTCACATCGACTGTTGGGCATGCCAAAAAATCTCAAAGAGTGTACATAATATTCAGGGTGTACACTGCCCGGTCAACAGTCGATGAGATCGAGGGTTCTTAATTTTGTAAACAAAGAACAGGTAACCGATCTAGTAGTTTCACATCGACTGTTGGGCATGCCAAACAAATCTCAAAGAGTGTACATAATATTCAGGGTGTACACTGCCCGGTCAACAGTCGATGAGATCGAGGGTTCTTAATTTTGTAAACAAAGAACAGGTAACCGATCTAGTAGTTTCACATCGACTGTTGGGCATGCCAAAAAATCTCAAAGAGTGTACATAATATTCAGGGTGTACACTGCCCGGTCAACAGTCGATGAGATCGAGGGTTCTTAATTTTGTAAACAAAGAACAGGTAACCGATCTAGTAGTTTCACATCGACTGTTGGGCATGCCAAAAAAGACTGTCATGTGATTGATATGTCTAAATTGTAGTAGATTTGATATGAATAGGACTATCATGTGATTGATACGTCCAAATTGTTAATAACTTTGATATACGTAAGACTGTCATGTGATTGATATGTCTAAATTGTAGTAGATTTATAGGACTATCATGTGATTGATACGTCCAAATTGTTAATAACTGATGTACATAAGACTGTCATGTGATTGATATGTCTAAATTGTAGCAGATTTGATATTTATAGGACTATCATGTGATTGATACGTCCAAATTGTTAATAACTTTGATATACGTAAGACTGTCATGTGATTGATATGTCTAAATTGTAGTAGATTTGATATATATAGGACTATCATGTGATTGATACGTCCAAATTGTTAATAACTGATGTACATAAGACTGTCATGTGATTGATATGTCTAAATTGTAGTAGATTTGATATTTATAGGACTATCATGTGATTGATACGTCCAAATTGATAATAAATTTGATATACATAGGACTTTCATGTGATTGATATGTCCAAGTCCAAATTGTAGTAGATTTGATATGTATAAGACTATCATGTGATTGATACGTAGTGAGCAATTTAAGATATGCTCATGATTTTCAGGATGAGCAATATAACAGTGTACATAATATTCAGGGTGTACACTGCCAGATCACCAGTCGATGAGATCGAGGGTTCTTAATTTTGAAAACAAAGAACAGGTAACCGATTTAGTACGACTGTTGGGCATGCCCAAAAAAATCTCAAGTTCTCATGAAAGTATTTAAATTCCAAGTATTGTTGTTTAAAAAAAAAAAAAGTTATAATTCATTATTTTTTTAACATAATATGAATATACTGTGTTTCATTTGAAATATTTAATTAATAACTAATGTATATAAAAGATGGTTAGATTCTATGGAACACATTTCTGTAATGTAACGAAGGGTCTCGTTACAAACAAGGATGGCCGAGTTGTAATAGTTATTATAGTTCTATACGCAGGTATGCAATAATATGTAATAATATATTTAAACAACATTGTCAGAAATACTTATTTAATATTAATTTAACTGTTAACCCAACACACGGCAACACTATTTGACGTCTGCTGTCAAATCGCTATTATAAAAGCAAGATGGTTGCCGTGTCTTGGGTCAGTCGCTCACTGGCAGCCGTGCTGTTCACTTGTGTTCTATAAGTGTTGTGAAGAAGGCGGAATAAAAGTTGATTATATCGCTGAAAGGAGTTATTATTTTTCCTGACCGATTACAAATAATATATTCTTATCTACTTTATTCTTTTTTTTATTCTTTTCTACATAGTTTATTTTTCTTGTCTTGTAAGAGTCTAGTTGGCTGTTTCTGGCTTTGACTCTAGAAATAAGCATAAACTTGCTATGCCAATGTCTGTATGTCTGTTGCGCTTTTACGCCTTTTGGTTACAGACGACATTTATAGTTTAGACCTATATAAATGGTGTGTTTTTGTTTTTCCTTTTTATTTTGCAATGGATCGACGCCGCGACTTTTTGGAAAAGCATAGTTTCGAAACTGGAGAGAGAACTGAAATACAGGTTTTTTTTTATCTTGGATAGATTATTATTACATTTTAATGGTGCGTCTATGCTTACGAAGCGAGCACGAGCGGCGCACGAGCGGAGCACGAGCCGATCCAAAATTCGTATACTGTGGACGGACTTGGAGCCTCGAACGAGCGCGCTTCGAGCATTCGTTTCGTGCTCGACTGTGCTCCGCCCGTAGACAGAGAAAACTATAGACAAATTGCATACAAATTGATAGTATCTATCGCATTCACATAAGAAAAAGTGGGCGATACGGATAGACCACGTAAAAGAAAGAGATAGAACTACACAATTTTTTGTCTCGCACCGCGTGCCGGTTTTTCGATATTTAGCCAGTGTTGCCAACTTAGCTACTTTTAAACTATCAGGGTTCAGTGTTGCCGCTGGTCATTTGTAGGATTACCATAAACAAAGGATCAAATTGCCGTATTTAACCAAAAATTACCAAAAATTGCCGTATAATTGCCTGATTGCCGTATTTTAGCGTAAAACAATGACTATTCTGGCGTACGTATGCCGTACAATTCATCTAAAAAGAGCCGGATTACCGTACGATACGGCAATTGCCGTACAAACTGCAACACTGTCAGGGTTGCTAACTCATTATCTTTGGTGGGTGCTAAATGACATATCAAATAGTGCTAGATTGATAAAAAAAAATTAAGTAATTGGGATCGTTCTTCCACTGTTTTCTGTAATTTTGTACATCGTCGTAACTCACTTTTTTGCTTAAAGGAATATCCTTTTTTGTAGGTTTTAAAGTTTATGAATGATGGCTGTTTAGTGCTAAATTAAGTGCTTGGTGCTGAATGTTAAATAACAGTGCTGGAATTGCGAAAATAGTGCCAATCTAGCACCGAAAGTGCTAAGTTGGCAACATTGGAAACTATGTTCGAGGAGAGATCGTCGTAGGCTCGTGGCAGGCTCGTTGTGCGTCCACACTTGTCACGCGAGCAGAACGGATCGACTCGTGCTCCGCTCGTGCGCCGCTCGTGCTCGCTTCGTAAGCATAGACGCACCTTAATAATTTACTTAATTTTTATGGTTTCTAATGAGTTTCGATCTACTAGCAAAGTAAGTGTTCTTTTATTAAAAACTAGCCTTCCGCCCGCGGTTTCACCCGCACGCAATCCCTTCCCCCCACATTTCCAGGATCTAATATACCCTATGTTCACCGGGGATAGTGTAGCATTCCATCAGTGAAAGAATTATTCAAATCGGTTCAGTAGTTTCAAAATTGTTATTCCCGCGGGAATGAGACGTTTCCCGTAGGAATTTTATAGCCTATGTCCTATTCCGGGTTATAAACTATACGTGTGCCAAATTTTATCTAAATCCGTTCAGCTGTTTAGGCGTGATTGAGTAACAAACATCCAAACATCCAAACATCTAAACATCCAAACATCCAGACTTTCGCATTTATAATATTAGTAGGATATCCCCGCTCCCGCTACCTCCCCCGCGCCTCGCTGCACCGCGTTCCACCCCGTAATTAAGGGTGGGGGGTGTGCAGCCGCGCGTGCAACAGGTGACCTGTGGAGCCGACTGACATTCACTGATTAATAAATATCGTAAACACGAGTATCGAGTATATAAAATAAATAACTAGGTGGTAGGTTCAGGAACCTACCACCTAGTACAGGTACTGGGCCGTCTAGGTGGGTACCACCGCAGTGTCAGATATTTTCCCGTGAAATAGAAGTGTGTCAAGCACTTCTGTGTTTCGGGGAAAGGGCACTGTAGTTAGTGGAATTACTGGGTATATGAGACCTAATAACTGTCGTCTCGGTGTAGCGGGCGCAGGGCGGTGTCGGACAGTAACTGCTTAGTTACTGTTTGGCACTTAACTGTCTAAGGGCAGACGTTGCGCTTACCATCAGGTGTACCATCAGCTCGTGTTGTTACACATTGCAATAAAAAAAACAGAGCATTAAACCATCTTTAGGACAGCACGGTAACCCTTTCTGAAGCCTTCAAAGAAAAAGCTATGCTATAAATCATGGTACAGTCAAAAGCACGTCAGACGTAACACTTTGGACTTTGTACCGCTCTTATGTCGGGGGTATAAGTGCTATTATCGAACTGCATGTGTTAACCGTGATGTGCTGTTGACCGTACAAATAGGTGTTAAGAGCTAGTATCAATAATGTTAACAAAAATCCCGCTCACAACCGACTCCACAGCCCCCATGCTCGCAACCTTGCCTCCGCGCACTGGAGTGTACATGTCCACACAGCGAGTGATCCTGACCGATTTCACACACACACACACACACACACATAGTGCTTTGATGTGTTCGTGACATTTAAAATTTGATTACTACTACAACTACATACTACAGGCACTGTACACAAAACTTGTCGTCTTGTAGATGGCAGATCGTTTTGTAAGATTTTGGTAAATTATTATACCTATTTAAAGATTTTATTGTCTATTAATGGTGCCTGAGTAGGAGTGTTATTTTTATTAATAAAAACTGAAATTAAACATTGAATACCTACTGATTGAAAAAATAACTTTTCATTTGGTTGGTGGTAAAGCTTTTTCAGAATCCGACTGGCTTGCTAACACCTCTACAGATGAAACCTTCCGCCATAACAGCTCTGGCTGTGTTCCGGTAACAATATTAATGTGGGAGCCAGTACACTTGAAATCAAAGGCTCGAAGATCAGATGTCACGCATATTTTTGTCTTGGCGATTGAAAAGACTGTCGAATTTCTTGCCGGTTCTTCTCGACAGACGACTGCATTCCGAATCCTGTGGTAGAGTTAGTCTGTAACATTAATGTATGACGATTTATAAGTGCTTCTTTGAAGCCTACGTGAATAAAGTATATTTTGATTTTGAGTTTACCATACGTAAAATAACAACACAATCTTTGAAAAAATCTCATCAAACTTGACACGATATGAATTTACATAACGAAAACATCCAAATAGCTTCTAATTAGCGTACATCCGGCAAAACATGAGAATAATGGCTAAATTCGAGGCCTTGACCATATTCGTGTTGATATGCTCATTCACTGGCGCTTAAGACTTTCACTCAAGCCTCTCAATCAGGTTTTCTATGATTTCATTTATGTATAAGTTAAAGATGGTAGGCACAAAGTTGGCTTCCACAATAATAAATAAATAAATATTTTCTGGACATTATTCACACAGCGCCATCTAGCCCCAAACTAAGCATTAGCTTGTGCTATGGGTGCTAGACAACGGATAAACATTACTTATATACTTTTTTTTTTTTGTAAATACATACATATTATACATAGAAACACCCAGACCGATAAAAACAGACATGTTCATGCACACAAATGTTTGTACCGTGCGGGGATCGAACCCGCGACCTCTGGTGTAATAACCGACTTCTCGACCATTACACCAAATGGCTCGTCAACGTATAAGTTAAAGATGGTAGAGACAAAGTTGGCTTCCACATTAATATTGCCGGAACACAGCCAGAGCTATTATTGCAGTAGATTTCTCCTGTAGGAGTGGTAGCTAGCCAGTTTAAGTCCTACCACCAACCAGACCCAAGGCAGGAATCAAACCCACGACCTCCGTTTTATGTCCGAGCGGCTTAGCCACTGCTCCACAGAGGCGGTCAAAAACTTTAGGATCAAATCAATGTTTCATTTATTACTTGAATTATAACTTTGATAAACTTTATGTGCTGTTCTTGTTGTACAGATCATAACGATAGTACGGCCAATCTGGGTAACTTTGAATTTCAGGGTAACTTTGACAGAAAAATCACAAAGAATTTTATTATACTTATTTACGATGTTGCTGTTGATGCATAACATTAAATTTATTATTTTCTTGTAGTTAACAAACTTCGTAAATGAACTGTTAGAAAAAATCTGAGGAAAAAATAAGAAGCTGTCAAACAAAGTAAATGTCAAAAACTTGTCTAAAGATACCGCGCCAAACTGTTGCCAACTGTCTTTTTTTGTTAAAAATTCATTCAATGTTACCCAAATGTATAAATGTTAAGATTCCTATGAAAAATTTAATCTGGTTCAAAGTTACCCATATAGGGGGTATAACTTTGACACACAACAAATTGCCAGTTTTTGATGAATTTTATGATTATTTTAAGCGTTAGATAACTTGACAGCATGAAAATCAACCTGAGAACACATATTATGTAAACTCTTCTGTCTCATACTTTATAGTAAAAGTTAGCTAAAAAAATATAGTGATGATCTGTCAAAGTTACCCAGATTGACTGTATAAAAAATAGTTTATTGTAATAAAAAAAAACATGTTTTTCAATCACCAATATAATATATTATCTGTTATTCATGTTGAGTATAGCACGCCTGCCCGGCCCGGCCCGCAACCTGTGAACTTTCTCGCAAGGCCGAAGGGCCACTTTCACTCGTCGTGCGAGAAAATACTAAGAACACCATCAGTTAGGATGCTGTGGGACATAATATTGGGACTGTATCGATCGTGTTATCATGGTAAATTGCTATTCATTTCCCACTAAGGGATCAAAAGTCTTAGACTTTAATCGATGTAATAATAACTTTAATGAAGGTGCATAATGAAAATTTTATTTTAAGGTTTCATGTCGGTTTCAAGACTCATTGTAGTTTGTTTAAAATTAGTTAGATAAATACAGTCATTTCTGACCTATGTAGTGTTCCAATTATTGCTGTATTGCTCCAAAAATCTGAAATATTATTGTATAAAAATATATATATCCGAACCTGCCGCTAAATGTACCTATTTTAATTGTAATTGGTTCTGCGAAACAGGCCTAGAGTCTAGTGCAGAGACCGCTGTCTAATTCAATAGGTTTCATTACGTTGCATCTTGCTCGTTTTAGTACTATTATCTTATAAGCTGCTGTTTGTACTTTGTATGTATTTGGAACATGTTTTCTAGTAATAAAGATTTTATTATTTATTATTATTTTATTAATACAATCATTGTAAGAATCAATGATATTATAAGTAAGAATGGCTTAACTTCAATGATAGCATTGGAAAAACCGACGTTTCCCGAAGAGTTTTATGGCCTATGTCCTAATCTGGGTTATATACAGGGTGTTCCGAAGAACGTTGAACATACGATAATGGGGGGTAGTTGGGGTGGTCTGTTAACTAACTAGCTCAAAAGATTTCACCTAGGTCTCAAGATTTTTTTTTAATTATTTTTTTATACAATAATTTTTCGGTTTTGTACCTTTAAACCCGTCTAACTTTTTTTTTTATGACCAGATCCAAATAATTTTTTCACTATTGGAATCTTAGTGATTGGTAGGTTCCTTTAAATAAACAGTTGTAAATTGCACATTGCTAGAAACAAAGTTATGGGCCCTCAAACATAAAATAAGAGTTGAAACAAATTTTAAATCTCAACTTCGCTTAGCATTTAAACAATAAATAAAAGGGATGGATGACTTCTGATTTGTTAAAAACATCTCCAAAGTGTGAGCTTTATAACGATATGACGTTTGTTTTGATATCTTTTTTGTAACCAAAATTATTCGATGTTTTCTACCCAGGCGGACCATTTCGACGAAAATCTACATACGTGAAAACTTAAATGTTTTGCGAAAGGACCATGCAAAGGCGCGTCCCCACCCACCAACAGATTTCAAACGTATCTCTTTTTATACCTCTTGCCATACTGATCTTTTTTTTGTATGACGACATCCCCCGTAGGAATGGGGATTTCACGCAAATCGAATTTGAATGTTGTATTTTTCAAGTATTTTTTTGACACAGTAAATTGTGAAAATAATGTGCAGGCGATCAAGAGTAACCCCCCTGGCCTAAATAAAAGTCTTCAATAAAATATAATCTTAAAAAATATTTTACAGTCGAGTCTACTTGAAGCTAGACACTTACAGCGCAATTCTGATTCTTAGGCGTTCGGCATAAGGACGTTTTTATTGTTTTTGAATACCCCGTCATTTTTTGGATTAAAAATGGTTATTTGTCTTTTTAAGGAATGTCATAATAATATTAAAACTAGTGCCAAGTCTGTTGGTGGGTGGGGACAGAGCCCATACAACTTCTTGCGTTGTTCTTTGTCAATGCAAAGGTCAAAATAACAAATTAGTGGGATAGTGACATTAAGAATGTAGATTGTTTCTCACTCTTGCACATTATCGTATGTTCAACGTTCTTCCGAACACCCTGTATATAAACTATACGTGTGCCAAATTTCATCTAAATCCGTTCAGCCGTTTAGGCGTGTTTGGGTAACAAACATCTAAACATCCAGACCTTCGCATTTATAATAGGCTTGTGTTTAACCGTACACCAAAAAAAGGTTGAACGTACACCAAAAAAATTTAATTGCTTACCTAACCTAACCTTTGGTGTGCCTTTGGTTTATTTTGTTGCACGTTCCACCTTTTTTTGGTGCACGTTCAACCTCTAAATAGTTCCCATAAATGGAATTAAAAATGCTAAAAGCGGTTACCGTCACTTATGGACACTTGTAATACTAGATGCAATAATTGCGCTGCGCCGACCTTCTTGAAAAAGTCTGAAGAACCGAGAAAAGAAAAAGAAGAAAGAAAGGAGAAGTCTTTAGAGAAGTACTCAGCAGGTTATTTATACAGCAGTTCAAACGTATGCGGAAACATTGGATAACATCAATACATTGATCTGACCCCAAAGTAAGTAGCGTAAGCACTTGTGTTATGGGTGTCAGAAACACAGAACAAGAAAATTTTCTTGGTCAGAAACAAAGAACGTACCACAAACATATACTTAGATACAAATAAACATTCAGACACGACACTGAACAAACACAAATGCTCCTCAAAAAATCCAAACTGATGGTGAACGTACAAAACTTTTTATCGTTACGTAACCGCTGAATGTGTATAATTGCCCGTCTGTGTGTCCGTTGCTCCATCGCATTCCGATCACTTGTTTTAATATAGTTATTGATAGAAATAATTGTTATATTTTAAACAAGTTACCATCGATCACGCCAGATTAAACATATTATAGTATTTAGATACATGGCAATGGCGTCGTAACCATGGCATCCTAAGGAGGCATGGCTATAATTTTTATAATTACTACTAAGTAGCCTTCCGTCCGCGCGTAATCTCTTTTTAAAATATCCCCCCTTCCCCCCACATTTCCGGGATTAAAAGTACCCTATGTTCACCGGGGATAGTGTAGCTTTCCAACAGTGAAAGAATTATTCAAATCGGTTAAGTAGTTTCAAACTTGTTATTCCCGCGGGAATGAGACGTTTCCCGTGGGAATTTTATAGACTGTGTCCTAATCCGGGTTATAAACTATACGTGTGCCAAATTTTATCTGAATCCGTTCAGCCGTTTAGGCGTGATTGAATAACAAACAAACATCCAAACATCTAAACATCCAAAAATCCAGACTTTCGCATTTATAATCTTAATAGGAAATAGGATGTTTAATATATGTAATATTTTTGAGACTAATGCATTTCCTAGAAACTTAACTAACTTTGTTCGTTGGAGTATGGCCCACACTATCTTATAATTGAGATGAGGCCTACTGTGTCTCAGCAGTGGGAACGTATAAAGGCTATGATGATGATGATAGGATTTCTTAATCTTTGTATTAAAAGGTATGTATATGATGTGCCGCATAAAAAGGCTCAAAATCGCGCAAAGGGCAATGGACAGGGCGATGCTTGGAGTCTCCCTGCGTGATCGCATCAGAAATGATGAGATCCGCAGAAGGACCAAGGTCACCGACATTGCCCGAAGAATTGCGAGCCTTAAGTGGCAGTGGGCAGGACACATTGCATGGAGGACTGACGGCCTCCCACAAGGTGGACCGATGATCTCATAAAGATCGCCGGAATCCACTGGATGCGGGTGGCGCAGGACCGATCGGTTTGGAGATCATTGGGGGAGGCCTATGACCAGCAGTGGACGTCTTTTGGCTGAAATGATGATGATGATGAGGTATATGATATGATTTTTTATTCATTGAGGGCGCCGCCGGGGGTTACATTCCCGCCTTGAGTATAACCCAAGTTGGTTGTTCTCAGCAGCATGAAGCTAACGCATTAATAATGTCCTCCTAGCCGAGTTTTCGGCTACGGCGGCCAATCTTTTACGATCAGCCAACTACAGGATATGCTATAGTCCGCAACGCAAGTGAGTGCGCAAGCACAGGTGCACCCCCTATTCCCTCTCTCTCATAACACGGTGGGACAGCAGTCTGACACGACCGAAGAGAGATCAGGCGCAGGACCAACGGCTTAACGTGCCTCCCGAAGCACGGAATCATCATTCTTTTCAGACATTCAGGTGATTCAAGCCTGCAATGTCCTGACCAAACTGGAAACATTCACACAAAGTGATGCTCCCCGCGGGATTCGAACCCACGACCTCCGGGTATTAGAGCCCAGCGCTCATTAGTAATGCATTTTCCACACAAAAAAATAATCTAATATCCATAGAGCTTATGCTTTCACCTAAAGCCACCTGTTTCGATCTCCATGTCATTATCGCCTCCGAAAATAAACTAGTTGACCAATATTTAACTCATCGACCGGTTAAAACGTCTGCTTTCCACCTATGAAAGTGAGACTGGTTTTAGAGAAATCACAAGGTCGGATGCGGTTTGTATTTCCATCATTTGGGTGAAAAATACATTATTTTCCGAATCCATTTCGCCAAGTTATGTGAAGAACTTAAATCTGAAGCATAGGGATTGGAAACACCGCCACTGTTTTTGACCGCCCGTGGAACAGTGGCTACGCCGCTCGGGTATAAAACCCGGAGGTCGTTGGTTCGATTCCCACCTTGGGTCTGGTTGGTGGTATAGGGCTTTTTCAGAGTCCGACTGGCTAGCTACCCCACAGGTGAAATATGCCGCCATAATAGCTCTGGCTGTGTTCCGGCAAAATTAATGTGGGAGCCAGTACACTTGAAATCAAAGGCTCGAAGATCAGATGAATCTACAGTCTGGCAGCACATTGAGCGATGCTTCTTGGTGAAGCGTCCCTCAATGGAATAGGCCGCAGTGGCCGCTTACCATCAGGTGGGCTGCGAGTCTGTCTTCCAACTGACATTGTATAAAAAAAATTTATCGGGACATCACGCTCGCAGGAAGCGAGAACGGAGATGTGATTGCTCTTGAATAAACTTCCGCAACTCGAGAGAAAATGTGCAAATACGGATATTACGTTAGATCATTAACTACTCGTACTTCCACAGATTGACAGACTGATCTTTCTATGTAGGTGCAATTCCGGGTCAAATTACATTATTACGTACTTCTTCCTTCTTGGGTGAAAAGGGGAGACCGGCGGAGTTTAGTGGGTAGTAGCACGGACGTCTTAGTGCCCGTGTCCTACACGGCTGCAGGTCTCACAAACCCAATTTCAAACTAAAATTAAAAAGTTAACATTTTTTATACTACATACGAGTAGATCAGTTGGCAGACAGACACGCTGCCCACCTGATGGTAAGTAGTCACCGCGGCCTATTCAGTTGGGGGACTTCACCAGGAAGCGTTCCATTCCATAGAATATGTGGCTTTTTAATTTGAGCCAAAGTTGCCCTCCAGAGTCATTTACAAAAATCCTACGCTAACATTACAGGTACCATAACCTAATTCGATAGCGTGTCCATCCTTACTCTAATTCCTTAAAACTAATAATATCTAAGGTACATACTGCGAATTCCCTCAAAGAACATGAGAAAATATCAATTTTCTCATGTAGGTACCTTATTTAGCACCTTAAGTGCACGGACCAGGGGCGTCTTTGCCAGCAGATTTGTTCTGGTAACCCGCAATTACCAGATGTTCTTGTGCCTTATTTAAAAAGTAAATGTTGTTTAAAGCCTTTTTTTTATAATAACTGAAGTAAAGTGTTTTATTATTACCTTCACTTATGTCCATTGATAAATTATCTCCGTGTGTGGGCCGCAAACTATAAAACGAGTACCTACTACTGGTGACGATCGTACGCGCAACTTTCTATAAACGATTCCAACGTCCGCTGTCAATGAGCTTATAATTTTTCAGTGTTAAACTTTTCTTAATACCACGAGTGTGTCGCTCAATGCCGCCTGATGGTGAATTGTTAACGTCGTCTACGGAAGCCTTTAACACCATTGAGCTATTATCAGTACATAATATTTCTATGTTTAACACTCACTTTTTGTAAAACTGTAACAAGATTACATATAATAATTATGTCAAAGAGCATTGAAGATTTTGGCCTTCCTACTGGTCCGCCATATTGATTTCTTTTTCAAAACAGTGTTCTCTGAAAATTCTTTCAAAAATACAAACATAAAATGTGATTAGACGAAAACCCATACAGACGTGTCAGGACAGAAGGCAATCGCTCGATTTTAATAACCTGCCCCCCTAGATAAGTGGCATTTATGACGTTCGTTATAGCTCAATTTGCGATAGCGAATGTCAAATCCCATACTTTCAACACGTGACTTTTCTATGGCATCTGTCAAATCCATACAATTTAAAGTTAGCGAATTTCGCCAGCTATGAAGCGATGTCATCTTGTCTAAGCCCCCAGGCTTGTCGAATCTAGGATCATATTCGAAGCGGCCCCTGAGCTCCATACTGGATGCAATCGGGAATACGCTGGGATGATGAAGAACTTGCCGGCCCCTTGAAGCTCGCCAGCTTGTATCTTGTCGGAAGGAAACACTGCTAAAGGCAATTCATTCTAAAGCTTTATTTATCAATTTCTACACTCATCTGTTAACGCATTTCACATGTATCTGTCACGAGGGCGGGTGCGTCTAAGCAGGTCATACACATGTAATACTGCGGCTTTCCTCGGTGATCTCAAGCACTGACGTAACTCAAGTTCGTTTGTTCGTCCTCAGACGGAGAAACTGTACACAGTCTAGTGTTGGGCAGTGAGACAAACTCTAAATATTGTTAGCCTTTAATATGTCCTGTTAATTAGGTAGTTTTGCATACAATATACCATGTATTGCAATTAATATAGTAATCCTAAAGAAAGTTACACATTTAAATTGTAGTCTCAAATTGTAACTAAAATCAAAATAACTTTCATTCATGTGGGCTTTAGTTAGAGACTAGGAATCATCAAGTATCAACGTTAAAACTAGACAGTTACTCTTTTCATCACCCCACAGGTGAAATCTGCCGCCATAACAGCTCTGGCTGTGTTCCGGCAGTATTAATGTGGTAGCCACTTGAAAACAAAGGCTCTAAGACCAGATGAGCCTAGGCACGCAGCCCACCTGATGGTAAGCGGCCACTGCAGCCTATTCCATTGAGGAACGCTTCACCTGGAAGCGTCGCTCAATGTGCTGCCAGACTGTAGGCTCATCTGATCTTCGAGCCTCTGATTTCAGGTGTACTGGCTCCCACATTAATTTTGCCGGAACACAGCCAGAGCTGTTATGGCGGCAGATTTGTATGTGGGGTGGTAGTTAGCCAGACGGACTCTGAAAAAGCCCTACCACCAACCAAACCCAAGATGGGAATCGAACCCACGACCTCCGTGTCTTTACCGAACGGCTTAGCCACTGTTCCACGGAGGCGGTCGAAGTATTCTACAGAGAAGCGATTTTTGTAGCCTACATATGAGAGATAAATAAACCTATCTCACTGTTTCTCTCCGCGCTGCGCTCATCTCCTGCGCTTGCGCAAGCCGTGCGTAATTCGTATTGGTATTTTGGAAAGTTGTTCCGGATAATTGAATGTGTGCAGGTGGTTGCGTAACTCTTAATATTTGCACGTAACTGAAGCGGACGCCATTTTGAAACGGGTGACCGGACAGTACCTACGTTAAAAATGTCTTTGTTTTTGGTGATTTGGTTAAAGTCAAATGCCTAAAAGCCAGGTTCTGATTTCGATTTTTTATAGCATTGTTTGTTACGGGAATGCGTCGGTCAGTCAGTAAAAAGAATACATATCTCTGGACGCTATACACACAGCGCCGTCCAGCAACTAAGCATAGCTTGTACTGTGCCAGACAAAGGATAAACATTTCATAACATACAAACACCCAGACCGATACCAGACATGCTCATGAACACAAATGTTTGTACCGTGCGGGGATCGAACCCGCGGCCTTTTGGTGTAGCCAACTACTCAACCATTACACCAAAGATAACAATTTAAACCTTATGTAATGTAATGCATGTAAGTGCATCTCTGAAAAAAAAAAAAAAGTATCAGCCTATTAATGTCCCACTGCAGGGCAAAGGCCTCCATCCTTGAAATCAAGTTATCGGTACAATGATGGGTATTGGCTTAATCACCACGATTGCCAAATGCGGGTTGGAGATCACAAACCCAAGCTGTGTCCGAAAAAACCGACACAAAGTTGGCTCGACCCGGGGATTGAACCCAGGACCCCGAGATCTGGGCTCGGTACCGCAATGACCGCTAACATCAGGTGGGTTGCGTGTCTGTCTGACAACTGAAATATTTTTTAAATAAATAGGTATCTTTAATGTCAGTAAAGCACAGTCATGTCAGTCATGTTAGAAAGGAAATTAGAATGAAAACACAATCCGAATTGGAAGACATGATATTAACAACTAAACAACTCAATTAAGGTATTCAAATAGAGAACTAGTTATTCATTTAAATTTGTAGAAAACATACTGCAATAATAGGTACCATTTTATTGGCACTCATCATTACAAAGGAATTTTACGCAACTTTTTTTATTAGGAGTGACGAAGGAATCGCGTCATAGTGCCAAGTATGTCAAGTTCCGACGAGTTTTAATAAATAAAAAACGAAAGTGGACCCAATACGGATGTTGCCAGTGCTTTCTAAGTTTTTAAAAAGTCAATATTATTGATGTGACGCCATCTTTGGAACATTGAGTGGAATTTCGGATTATTAGATTTTAAATTTTGTTTTGGGAAATTTTAATTTAAACTTACTTATTAAGGTAGTGTGGTGTGATAGTTTATAAATGATAATTATTACGATCAACCAACAGGTGCATCCCCTATGTTTTATCTCTAATCTAATAAATACACTCACCGGCAATAAAACTTGGCCACTGGGCTTTTTTCATACAAACGTGGTCACTTTAGCGTTTCATAGATAGAAAACTACTTGCAGCTGTGCAATGGAGAGGCCAAACGCCCTATTATCGAATCACAGTTTTAAAAAGGAAAAACAATAAACCGAACTCGACGCTCCATATATCGTCACATGAATTTCGACTTGACTTGATTGATTTTCCTTTTTGAGAAAATTGAGCGATTAGTGTAAATTCTTGAAACTGTGATTTGTTAATCGGGCTTTTGGCCTCTCCATTGACGTAATAATCATTGCACAATTTGCACAGCTGCAAATAGTTGTCTATCTATGAGACGCTAAAATGACCACGTTTGTATGAAAAAAGCTCAGTGGCCAGGTTTTATTGCCGGTGAGTTAATATTAGACTAATTGTATCTTAAAATTTGTAACACTAACCATAACTAACATACATTAAAAAAGAAAATTATTACTGACATAGATCCTCAAAAAACTGTGGATACTTGTAAAATCCAAAATAAATAATTTTTATTTATATTTTATCCCTTAATATCATAGCTAAGACATCAATCACATAGGTACAGTCAAAAGCACGTCAGACGTAACACTTTGAACTTTGTACCACTCTTATGTCGGGGGCATAAGACTAAGTGCTATTATCGAACTGCAAGTGTTAACCGTGATGTGCTGTTGGCCGTACGTACGCCCGAAGAAATATCAGACGCAGGACCAATAGCTTAAAGTTCGAAACACCGTCAACTTATACTCCGAACAGACTCCGGACTGTACTAGGAACTTCTCAAAATAGACAGACTCAATAACAAATTTTCGGTCAAACGGATTCTCAAATTATTTTGCCTACTATCCCATTCTTCGACCACGAAACTGTTTCCTATAAGGAAAAAGCAATTGATCTCGCAAATACCATTGAAACCTTCTTCCTGTGTCAAGCGGAATCGCGAGCTAATCTAATCTAAGCACTCATTGTCTATTAAACCATAGACAAGAAGAGGCGGACATTGATTAGTATTATCTGTGGTTGTTAGGGTTTCTCGAATCTTTGTTAACCTTTATGCTTAACTAGCGCCCGCGGTTCCCGTTCCCGTGGGAATATCGAGATATCCTTTCTTAGCGGATGCCTACGTCACGTCATAACATCTACCTGCATGCCAAATTTCAGCCCGATCCGTCCAGTGGTTTGGGCTGTGCGTTGATAGATATCTATGTCAGTCAGTCAGTCAGTCACCTTTGAGTTTTATATATATAGATTTAAAGAAAGTTATATTTCTTAGTACCTATATTTAAACATTGAAATCATGCCTTAGACTACATTGCATAGACTAAATGGTGATAGCCAAAGCCGTGCTTCGAAAAAACCAGCTCAATTTTTTCTCTGGAATTGAACCCAGGAATAACGGGCAGTGAGACTAAAAATGCGTATAAAAAAAAAGTAATGTATCACCCTATTACTGTCCCATTGCCAAATGCGGATTGGTGATCACAAACCCGAGCTGTGTCCGAAAAAACCGACACACAGTTAGCTCAACCTGGGAATTGAACCCAGGACCCCGAGATCTTGGCCCGGTACTTAAACCACTAGACCATCGAGTAAACAAAAAAAAAACAAAAGTTATTTTAAATTTTACGTTTCAGTCTACGGAACTTGCATTTTACAAGCAGGCTCACACTTGGTTGTCTTTGCAATGTTTTATGTATAATCTGTGGCTAATTAGATGCCACCTCGTACGTGGGATCTGCCGCCATTATTAGTGTCAAAGACCTCATTACTTACACTTGACGCACAAATAGGTTTATAGTTACCAACAGAGGAAGTACAGCTTCCAAATAAAACTTTTTTTTCTTTTTCAATTTCTTAAAAAATGCTTTAAATAGTTTTCTTTCACTGGCCCAACAGCGTATTTGGCGATGACCCTGCTCCATGGGCCAGGGGTCGTGGGTTCGAATCTACTATAATCTTCCCGTGAAATAGAAGTGTGTCAAGCACTTCTGTGTTTCGGCGAAAGGGCACTGAAGCTGGTGAAATTACTGGGTATATGAGACCTAATAACTGTCGTCTCGGTGTAGCGGGCGCAGGGCGGGCGGTGCCAGACAGTAACTGCTTAGTTACTGTTTGGCACTGAACTGTCTAAGGGCAGACGTGGCGATCTGCTTGTCTTGTTTGTTACACATTGCAATAAAAAGAAATATTTCTCTGATAAAACATTTACTTGCTTTAAAAAAAGTAGTTATTAGCTTTTTTAATCTCCCACTACACTGTGATGTGATACTGGCTTAATCCATACATTGTCCAAAAAAACCGACACAAATTTTGCTTAACCCGGGAATTGAACCGAGAACCCAGGCCTACTTCAACCACTGGACCATCGCGTTAAAGAATCTCACAGCGAAGACAGGAAGCTAGTGAGTAATGGTGAGAATGCTTTCTACTAAGCGAATGTAATTAAGTCCCGGATTCGATTCATGGCATCACTTAGAAACTGCGATTAAACATGGAGAAATATACGGTATACCTACTAACCTTTATAGCGATGGATTAGTGGCTGGAGTATGATCTGAAGGTTCGATTCCCGGCTCGGATAAATCTCGAATTTGTTACCAAAAGCCCTTACCTATTTTTTTTATATATATTTTTATATTAGGTCAGTTGGCAGATAGGCACGTAGCCCACCTAATGGTAAGCGGCCACTGCGGCCTATTCCATTGAGGGACACTTCATCAGGAAGCGTCGCTCAATGTGCTGCCAGACTGAGGCTCATCTGATCTTCAAGCCTCTGATTTCAAGTGTACTGGCTCCCACATTCATTTTGACGGAACACAGCCAGAGCTGTTATGGCGGCAGATTTCACCTGAGAGGTTGGTAGCTAGTTAGTCGGACTCTGAAAAAGCTCTACCAAACTCAAGGTGGGAATCGAACCCACAACCTCCGAGTTTTTATACCCAGGCTTAGCCGCTGTTCCACGGAGGCGGTCAAAACTATAACTACAGGCGGTTATAACCACTAAGCCTAAATTAAACAGAAAACCTTGAACTAATAAACTAATTTACATAATTAATAACCACATTCAACATCATACCTAAATAAAATTAAAAAAGTAATATCCATCATTAAAATGCTAATTATTTTTTAACTATGGAATGTCGGCTAAACAAACCATAAACTAGCTATGAAAACCATCGTACACAAACAAGTGAAAACTAAGAAAAAAATATTACGTCCGAAAATATTATCTGCTTTCATCATATATGCAAATCTTTGCTAAATTCTTTTGACTTCCGCCACGCCTTGCTTCTTCGAGACAAATAAAAGAGAAATGGCTAAACAAGCGTATTAAATATCCTGCTTTGGCTTTCGAAACGCTAAATGCAAAATAAACTTTAAAATTAACACTCAAGAGTTCATTTCGGACCGCTGGCTGTATGCGAAGTGGTCGTTCACTTAATGTCAAATGAAAACAAACTTACGAGATAAAAACAAGTTAATATCACTCTTAAAGTTAAGTGTTAAAGTTGTTTTTTGATTGGAGGAATGTATGAGAGAACGGCCTACAGGTTTCAAGTCGACATACTGGCATATGGGAAACAGTACCCGACTTTCTTCCGACCAAGATCTTTAGTACGCAGTCATAACCTCTCGTCCCAAAGCTGTGGACGTCAAAAATGAACCTTTTTGTTGGCGGGTAAAAAAATTATTTAAAAAGTTTAAGTTCCCGCCGAAAGTGACAGTGACGTTTGTGTTTTTTTTTTATTTTTCGAACTGGATTGAGGTTGTTGTGTCCGTGACGAAGAAACTTTTTTGTGATTTGGATATTTTCTTTTAAGCTGGGAAAGATGGTGAGCTTTTAATTAATTCATTAGTTTTTATATTTGCGGAGCAGCTTTTTTGGAGCTTTATCTCCCCTCATTATAAATATGTGTTTTATACATTGGTCCAGAAAATTGTAGAGGTAGTTTATTTAATACTAATTACAGTATTAACGTGACTTTAATACATATTAATAATTTTATTTCGTAGGTATTATAGTTTAGTTATAAGTTCTTTGAAAAGTAATATTTTAGGGTGAATGGGAATAATTAATGCCGGAAAGCGGGAAGGACCATGGGCAGGTGGCTGTTGTGTGACGTTCGTAAATGTTTCGTATTCGACGGAGTATCAAAGTGTTAATATCAGCTAATTTTTGTATTTTTAAAAACTTGAACCTGTCAGCCTATTAATGTTTACGCTTGCCAAATGCGGATTGGTGATCACAAACCCAAGTTGTGTCCGAAAAAGCCAATACAAATTTTGCTCCACCCAAATTGACCCTGTGATCACGGCCCGGTACTTAAACCACTGGACCATCGAGGCTTTAGGTAATTATCAATTAATACGCAGATAAAATATGACATGTGCATAAAAAGATTCGAACCGAAAACGGATGTAAGTGTACCGGATTTGATTAAAACTATTATAGATAGTTTTTAACCAAACCCATTTTAATACTAGCAGTCGCCTCCGCGATTTCACCCGCGCGCAATTTCTTTTTTTCAAATAGCCCCTCTTCCCCCCACGTTTCCGAGATCAAAAGTACCCTATCCTATGTCACCCGGGGATAGTGTAGCTTTCCAACAGTGAAAGAATTATTCAAATCGGTTTAGTAATTTTGGAGCCTATACAATGCAATCAAATCTTTCCTCTTTATAATATTAGTATACTCAGGGCCATTTTTACTACCGCCAGATAAGTTCGTGATCATATATCATTCATTTCTTGGTCTGATTCCTCTGTCAAGGGTTACGGAGGTCAGACGGCAGTCGCTGCAATCTAATAACTGGACTTGCAACATCCTGGATATCATGGTGCACGCGTACCCTGCCTGACTAGTTCGGGGAAAGCTCGGAAAAAGAAGATTACCACTCTATTAAGTATTTTCCTCTGTGTCAAAAGGCTAATAGCCACCCTTTTTAAGGGAGAATGCGTCTGGCATAACTTGTCGTACCTATAACTCAATCGCCAGTTCTTTTGTAAAGAACTGCAGTCGTTTAAGCCTCTTAGTCGTTTAAGTCGTTTTAGTCTACTAGACTTATACGTTAAGGGACTGAGCCGTTTTAAATAAGACCAAAAGCTACAGTCTTGTAAAAAGGGTCAGTCGTGTAGAAAAAGGCGAGTCTTAGATACTTATACGACTAAAGGACTTGAGTCTCTTTCATCACTAATTTGGCACCATAACCGCAGGCTAGCTAGACCTGCGGCCGTGTGTGGGACTCGAGGCTAAAGCGTCCACTACCCACTAAACTCCCAGAAACACTTCACACCTGAAATGGGACGAGCCGGTGTCCGCCAAAGGTCTAAAGACACCTGTATCCTGACAAGTGACATGTGTATTCTTGAGTGGCATACAATGTATTGTAAAACTTTCATACACGCTATTATGTGCAAATCACGACAGGATTCATTCACTACCATTCACAAGTGTTGTACAACCGACTTTAACTATATTTTAGGTAGTGTCATTCATATTTATATTTTTTTCTCGTCCCAAAACTCTTCCTTGTTTTAACAAACCTAGGGACGTAAGGTAGTATTCAATACATCATTTCTTCTATCATTATTTTCGTTGACAAGGCATTTGGTGTAATGGTCGAGAAGTCAAGTATTACACCAGAGGTCGCTGGTTCGATCCCCGCACGGTACATTTACAACACACATTACACATAACATTACATTTGTAACGTGTGCATGAACATGTCCGTTTGTATCGGCCTGGGTGTTTCTATGTATAATATTTATGTATTTACAAAAAAAAAAGTATATAAGTAATGTTTATCCGTTGTCTGGCACCCATAGCACAAGCTAATGTTTAGTTTAGGGCTAGATGGCGCTGTGTGAATAATCTCCAGAGATATATTTATTTATTTATTATAAATGCAAATCATGACAGATTTCATAGTACATAAGACTGTCGGCTACGCTTGCGGTAAATCTCGCCCGCCTAAATCATTGAACCGATTTTGATGAAATTTGATACAAACATAGACCTTAGGTGAGGACGTAGGCTATTTTGTTTAGGTTTCCAAGGATTCCGGAAATAGAAGCCAACGAATGAACAACTTGTCTTCAAAATTTCGTGCCATATTTTTTACTCGTCCTAATTTTGGTTTTACTGAAAGATAGGCAAATTAACATGGAGGTTTTATTGTACTTATTTCAGTCAACCATTAAAAAATAAAATCTATATCTGTGAATGAGGCCAGCACTTCTTTTCTCCCAGGCAGGCAAAGGAAACTTCTCATAAAGGCCGGATATCCCCAATTGAACCTGAGAAACATTTTAAAACGTTAAGCGCTATTTTCCTTTCATTCATCTGCAAAATGGCGCCGGAAGCAGTTTTCCCGCGTGAGCTCCTCTGTTGTCTACAACCTTGCTCTGTCTATGGCGACATTGCTTTGCGAAGGTTGGCTGCTATAAATTGTATTGTACTCAAGCTGTTTTTTTTAATCCCTAATACGCGTACGCGACATTGAACCAGCTTTGTATGCAATTTTATAAAAACAAAATTAGGTTTTTTTTTTAAGTATGTGGAGGAAAATGCTTTTTAAGCATCATAACTGCAGGTTTATTAATATGTGTTTGTCTAATTGCTTTTTTGTATGACTAACTTCAGACCAATACAGATACTGCATACAAATGTGTACTGTACCGTGCGGAGATACAACCGCAAACTCTAGGGCAATAGCGGCCTCCTCAACCATTAAAAAAATACTAGACATAGGCACAATAAAATTACTCTAGTATACATATATAGTGAAATTACTGGGTATATGAGACCTAATAACTGTCGTCTCGGTGTAGCGGGCGCAGGGCGGTGCCAGACAGTACTGTTTGTCACTGAACTGTCTAAGGGCAGACGTGGCGCTTACCATCAGGTGTACGATCTGCTCGTCTTGTTACACATTGCAATAAAAAAAAACTCTCGAATCAAATTCCAATGCTATTATTAAAAAAAAATTTAATCTGCTGCCATTTTAACGATCAGCTGGGTGCCCGCTAAATATCAAATTTTCTGTCGACACGCCAATTATAGCGAACAACGGTCAATTAAAAATTAATTAAACTAAAATTCTCTGCTCCTTTTACTTTCTTTAATTAACATAAATTGCTATTTTACGTAGCTGTAATTACATATTGTGGCTACGCTTTGAGTCAATGTACGCCATTTTGTTTTAAGTAGGGCATTCTGTATCAGAATATAATTTTATCTACATCCATACCATAATATGTCTATTTTATAGTCAGGAGCGATGAGCAAACGCCCTACATTTAGATATAAGTATCTGTGGCTGCATCGTAATGTTTACATTTCAGTATCGGTAACCGATACTTTTATTACGGTCAAATTTCGAACGTCTTCTTAAAAAGTAAAAATTAATGGATTTGAAGCTAACATATGTAAGCAAAACATCTTGATGTATTTTCAAAGGTACCAGGAGAGCATAACCGCAGCGTAACTATTCATTAAATCAAAGAGTTTGAAAGACGCGAGCTAGCCTAGCTTCTTGTTCTTCTCTGCTCTCCTGGTACTACGGATTATATTCCACGCGGTTTCACATCGATCCTGACTTTAAAATAGACATTTATCGTATGAATTAAGATAAAGTTATGTATGTGACTGTACATAATTAGGCATTAAAATACTCATGTGATCCTTTTATGAAACTCACTTCGTTCGTTTCATAAAACCACATTCGTATTTTAATGACCCTCATTATGCAACAGTCACATAAATAACTATTTCAGTTGTTTGGGGTGTAGGCACTGTACACTCTGTTCACCATAAGTTGTCCTTTAGACGCTATATTGGCAGCATTGCCTACGCTTTGTAAATCTGTCAAAAAACAGATTGAAAGTATTGGAAAAAAATAGTACCTATATAGCGGCTAGGGGACTTCTGATCGTGAACGTAGTGTAGTTACCTAGTTCATTTTTTTTTATGGCAGGTGTTCACTACTGCCCATAGACACCGTGATAGTGACTACCTTGGAATCGTCAATTAACACTGCCACTTCACTTGAATGTCTTCGGAATGTTGATATCGTCGAGAAACTCGATATTTAGTTACACTTTTCAATCGTCAAATTTTTTTTTCTTTACCTTCCTTAAGGATTGGTACTGTAACTCTTAGTAGATAAAAATCGTTACAATTAATTTAAATTGTACTTTATTTACGTCATACAGTTTTCTGATTCAAAGATAGAATTGAAATAATATGAATAGACTTTGGTAGTGGTAGAGCTATGCTGTTTTACAGTACGAATGGGCCGGCTCGTCCGGGGAAGTACCCTCTCACATAACACCAGCGTGAAATAATAGTGACTACTATTGTGCTTCGTCTGGTTTGTGAGAGTGCCGGAGGCCCACACTCCCCATACCCCTAGGCCGGCAACGCATCAGCGATCCCTCTGGTGTTGCAGATGTCCATGGGCGGCGGTGATTGCTTACCATCAGGCGACCCGCTGGCTCGTTTGCCGCCTCTGACATAAAAAAGGGTTCTTTTGGGTTGGTTCTTTCGTTCTTTGAGGGTAGTTCTTCCCCGGTCGAATCTGCCCATTTCGACTGGAACAGGCACTGCTGTTGTCATGGCTCTACTACTTTCTATTTCCATGTTGTTATTTAATCTCTGTTACAGGTCACTTCTCGTAGTGAAAGGAGTCTTGTTACACACTTGACCCTCGCCTCAGGTATCGAGAGTGAGTTGTATAATACAACAGGTTTTAGACATATACTATCAGATAATCTATCTATCTGTATAAATAAAAATGAATTGACGTTCGTCAGTCTCGCTAAAACTCGAGAAAGAACCGATTTGACTAATTTTAGTCTTGGAATATTCGTGGAAGTCCAGGGAAGGTTTAAACGATGAGAAAATAAAAGTCAAAGTCAAAGTATTTATTTTGCAGTTTGATTTACCAAGAAATTCTTTTGCACGTCATAAACTTTTTTTCCTACCAGCACTTCGACGTGAATGAATGGCCTGCTGTTAAGAAGAAGTGCCGCAAGAAACTCAACAGTTACATATGATAGCCTTTTTTAAATCATTTTGTGTTGTACAATAATAACTTAATAATAACATAATGTCAGTGTCAATATGGATAAATTGCGAGGAAAATAATTAAGGTTTTAATTAATATGGTTTATATTAAGGGGTAAGTGATACGCAGTTTAGGTACTGGGTCAGCTAGTCCTTATTATATTTTTCACGTACACATTCTTGTCCCAAACTTAGAATATCTTTGTGGTTGCCAGACATTAGATAAATATTACATCACTTTTTTTCTGTATAGACAGCACATCCAAATACCTACCACCAATTTTCAGCTTAATGGTCGTCGCGACTTTTTGGTAGACTAGGAAAAGTAGGATAAGGCCGCCTCCGTTGAACAGTGGCTAAGCCACTCGGGTATAAAATCTGGAGGTCGTGGGTTCGATTCCGGCCTTGGGTCTGGTTGGTGGTAGGAGTTTTTAGAGTCCGACAACTCCGACCGTGAAATCTGCCGCCATAACAGCTCTGGCTATGTTCCGGTGCTACTGACACACTCAGACCGTAACAAAGTGACATGTTCATGCACACATTTTATGGGGGTAGATTTTAATGTGCTAGCCAGTTGGACTCTGAAAAAGTCCTACCACCAACCAGACCACTTTTTTGCTTTCATCGGCTAACCACTGTTCCATAGAGGCGGTCAAGACTGAACTACATAAGAGATCTTTTCTTATTGTATCAGAACAATATCTTAGGTTTAAACGGTGAAAAGTCGTAGAAAGTATTCTCACAAAGATAATTAGTAAGTTCATTAATTTTTACTTTTGACGTTAAAATAAGTTATTATTAGTTTTTTTTTATGTCAGAGGCGGCAAACGAGCCAGCGAGTCGCCTGATGGTAAGCAATCACCGCCGCCCATGGACATCTGCAACACCAGGGGGATCGCTGATGCGTTGCCGGCCTTTTAAGGAGGGGTGTGTGCCTCCGGCTCTACACGTGCACTTTTCGATGACTTGCAATCTTGCGTTGTTGTCGTCAGTTTGTCGTATGTAGCGCATTCCGATAGCCGCTACACTACGTTTACCGAGACGAGGTCTCCACTCCAGAACCTTACCTCAACGGTTGTCGGTTCTACAGCCACTATGGCCAACAGCAGGTCAAGTATTTCATAACCAATGACATCAATAACTTCCTCTGTTCCACTGGTCTCCAAACCTGAGGAATTGGTCCAGTTTCTAAGTCTTGGCACTAAACGCAATGCACTATTCGTTACGGTCAGTTCGAGTTAGTGCTGTAGCGTGAGTGAAGCGAAAGTGTAATACCAATTAGTTTGGTGTTACTCGTTTAAATACAGATTATAAATTGTATCAACAAAATCTATAAGTTTTCTTGCTATCGCTACTTTGTGCAAAAAGCATGTAAAATGAGAAGTTATGACGAATTTACAGTAATCCTTACCTACCTATGTATGACGAATTAACACATAATTATTTTTAATGCATGTGACGAATTTACTTTGAATGTATGGAGAGTTCAAAATGTGACGAATTTACTTTGTGACGAATATACAACAACCCCATACGACCAAAATATTCAATTATCATCAGCGGTGTAAATCTATACTTCGATACTAATATTATAAAGAGGAAAGATTTGATTGTTTGTTTGTTTGTATTGAATAGGCTCCGAAACTACTGAAGCGATTTGAATAATTCTTTCACTGTAAGAAAGCTACACTTTCCCAAGTGAACATAGGGTGAAATTGGTAGTCAAAAAAATTGGTCGTCAAATCACTACATATTATGTATAAAGCAAAGTCGCTTTATGCTGTCTGTCCCTATGTAGGTATGCTAAGATCTTTAAAACTACGCAATGGATTTTGATGCGGTTTTTTTTAATAGATAGAGTGATTCATGAGGAAGGTTTGTATGTATAATACATGCATAATATAGTGGAGAAACACCATTGCATCCGCGCGAAGCTGGGGCGGGTCGCTAGTATACAATAATAATATTTTTGATTCAGCCATGAACTTGTCAAGGCGAGGTCACAGAATACCAGTATGCGACGAAACAAGCACAACGCCTGTGAAATATAAACACAATGAATAGTTCTGATTCATGAAATTCCTACACTTTCGCTACCGCCACAGCGCTTAGTCAACCGTGAGGTAACTTCTAGATGAATAACTTACAGTTTACTCCGATGGCTCAGCGACCCAAAGTGTGTCTTGGCCTCCGATACAATATTCCGCCACTTGCCACGATCCCGCGCAGTTGCACGCCAGTCGTTGGCTTTCAACTCGCAGAGATCCGCCCGCACAACATCAGCCCAGCGATATCTGGGCCGGCCGACAGGGCGCCTTCCAGTTGGTCGGCCCAGATAAGCTTTCTTCACACTACGGTCTTCTTCCATTCTCTCCATGTGGCCAAGCCATCGGAGTCTGTGAGCTTTGGTCTCGCCTATGATGTTGGGCTCAGCCACGAGCTTTTCGATTTCGGCATTTTTTAAGATCCTCATGCTTCCATCGGTTCTTGGTACTAAACCAAGGATTTTCCGGAGGATCTTCCTCTCAGTAGTCAGGAGCCTGTCTTCTTCTTTGAGTGTTAGAGTCCAGGCCTCACATCCGTACATAAGAATGGAAATGGAGATGAATAACAAATAGTTGTAAACTTCAGTTGGCAGACAGGTACGCAGCACACCTGATGGTAAGCGGCCACTGCGGCATATTCCATTGAGGGACTAAACTTAAAAGCATTGCTCAATATGCTGCCAATTTGTAGGCTCTTCTGATCGAGAGCTTTTCAATTCAAGTATACTGGCTCCCTGGCTGGCTGGTTCGGTAGCGATAACGATAGTCAAGCTACCTACGCCGCGGTCGGTTAATGGATGGGTGACCATTCTGACCACATTTAGTGACGTATTTCGAGCGTCTCCGTGCTTCGGAAGGCACGTTAAGCTGTTGGTCCCGGCTGATTTTACTATAATGTAGATATTAGTCGTCAAGCCTAGTCAGAGGCCATTTGGGGGCTTGATAACATCTGACATTAAGGTTGGTCACTTGCCTTACGCACCCCTCCACCAACCCGCACTGGGCCAGCGTGGTGGAGTATGGCCCACACTATCTCACAATAATTGAGATAAGGCCTGTGTCCCAGCAGTGGGAACGTATACAGGCTGATGATGATGATATTGACTCCCGGTTGAATACTGCCGGAACACATCCAGACCTGTTATGGTTTAACTGTTTGAATAAGGAGGAGCTCGAAGGTAGAGGATATTTGATCGTCCACTCAAATAAATCGCTCATAGTCAATGACGTTCAATATAAAACTAGACACCCAATCTCTAAGAAAAATTCCTCAAAAAACGTCCGAGCGGCGTTGACACAGATGACATTAACACATTCGTTCAAATTAACACCTTATCTCGTGGCAGTTAGTGTTTAATGTCAATTGTATACAACTAAACGAAAACTCTGCCCAATAGTCGGGTGGGCAGACTTTTGCTTCGGACAATATTTGAGCGTGAATGGGAGTCTAGTTTTTTAATTGAACGTCATTGCTCATAGTATAAAAACCGGCCAAGTGCGAGTCGGACTCGCCCATGAAGGGTTCCGTAGCAGCAAGTATCATCATAATATAAAAGTTCTTGTAGTTCTTTGTAAGTTTGATCGACGTTTTTATATTAGAGTTGATTGAATGAGAGAAAAATTTCGGTTTACGATTTATGACGTTTTAAAAAAAAACTAATTACTTGATCTCGTTCAAACCAATTTTCAATGGAAGTTTCCATGGTAATGTACATCATATATATTTTTTAGTTTTATCGTTCTCTTATTTTAGAAGTTAGAGGGGGGGTGACCAACATTTTACCACTTTGGAAGTGTCTCTCGCGCAAACTATTCCGTTTAGAAAAAAATGATATAAGAAACCTTATTATCATTTTTAAAGACCTATCTATAGATACCCCACACGTAAGGGTTTGAAGACAAATTTTTTTTTGAGTTTCAGTTCTAAGTATGGGAAGCCCCAAAAATTTATAAACTAATTACTTTATCTCGTTCAAACTAATTTTCAATGAAAGTTTGCATAATAATGTACATCATATATTTTTTTTAGATTTATCGCTTTCTTATTTTAGAAGTTACAGGGGGGGGGGACCAACATTTTACCACTTTGGAAGTGTCTCTCGCGCAAACTATTCAGTTTAGAAAAAAATGATATAAGAAACCTTATTATCATTTTAAAAGACCTATCCATAGATACCCCACACGTAAGGGTTGGATGAAAAAAAATTTTTTGAGTTTCAGTTCTAAGTATGGAGAGCCCCCAAAATTTATTATTATTTTTCTATTTTTGTATGAAAATCTTAATGCGGTTCACAGAATACATCTACTTACTAATTTTTAACAGTATAGCTCTTATAGTTTCGGTAAAAAGTGGCTGTGACATACGGACGTACAGACAGACAGACAGACAGACAGACAGACAGACAGACAGACATGACGAATCCATAAGGGTTCCGTTTTTTGCCATTTGGCTACGGAACCCTAAAAAGTGCTATACTGTTGCTAAGTTAATTATAACCTCACAATTGACATAGTTTTGAAATTAACCAAGTTCTTCCATTATTAACCTGTCACTTTAAAACAATGGCGGTTAAAATACATAGACAAATGAATGAGTGAGAGAACAAAAGACAATCTTAATAAAGATTTGTGTAATGTCAACTACGCCGGAAATTGCTTACAAACAGTTAAAAACCGGCCAAGTGCGAGTCGGACTCGCCCATGAAGGGTTCCGTAGCAGCAAGTATCATCATAATATAAAAGTTCTTGTAGTTCTTTGTAAGTTTGATCGACGTTTTTATATTTGAGTTGATTGAATGAGAGGAAAATTTCGGTTTACGATTTATGACGTTTTAAAAAAAAACTAATTACTTGATCTCGTTCAAACCAATTTTCAATGAAAGTTTGCATGGTAATGTACATCATATATATTTTTTAGTTTTATCGTTCTCTTATTTTAGAAGTTAGAGGGGGGTGACCAACATTTTACCACTTTGGAAGTGTCTCTCGCGCAAACTATTCCGTTTAGAAAAAAATGATATAAGAAACCTTATTATAATTTTTAAAGACCTATCTATAGATACCCCACACGTAAGGGTTTGAAGAAAAAACATTTTTTGAGTTTCAGTTCGAAGTATGGGAAGCCCCAAAAATTTATAAACTCATTACTTGATCTCGTTCAAACCAATTTTCAATGGAAGTTTGCATAATAATGTACATCATATATTTTTTTTAGATTTATCGTTCTCTTATTTTAGAAGTTACAGGGGGGGGGACCAACATTTTACCACTTTGGAAGTGTCTCTCGCGCAAACTATTCAGTTTAGAAAAAAATGATTTATGAAACCTTATTATCATTTTAAAAGACCTATCCATAGATACCCCACACGTAAGGATTGGATGAAAAATTTTTTTTTGAGTTTCAGTTCTAAGTATGGAGAGCCCCCAAAATTTATTATTATTTTTCTATTTTTATATGAAAATCTTAATGCGGTTCACAGAATACATCTACTTACTAATTTTCAACAGTATAGCTCTTATAGTTTCGGTAAAAAGTGGCTGTGACATACGGACGGACAGACAGACAGACAGACATGACGAATCCATAAGGGTTCCGTTTTTTGCCATTTGGCTACGGAACCCTAAAAATTAATGCTTTAGTAAACTAGCCTTCCGCGCGTAATTTCTTTTATCAATTATTATCCTTCGTATCCCCCACATTTCCGGGATCAAAAGTATCCTATGTCACCCGGGGATAGTGTAGTACATCTATCTCTTTGAGTGTAGCTTTCCAACAGTGAAAGAATTTTCGGAAGTTTCGGAGCCTAGGTATTCAATACAAACAAACAATCAAATGTTTCCTCTTTATAATATTATAGAAGTATAGATAAATATAGCATCATCTTACCCCAAAGAAATTTCATTTTGATCACATTTATTTGATGATTTAGATTTCAGAAACGAAAATAAAAGGTGTCAACGGATGTATCTATAGTATCATCACTACATAGTATAAAACAAAGTCGATTTTTCTGTCCCTATGTCCCTTTGTATGCTTAAATCTTTGAAACTACGCAACGGATTTTGATGCGGTTTTTTTTAATTAGATAGACTGATTCAAGAGGAAGGTTTATATGTATAATACATGAATAATATAGTAGGGAAACACTGATAATTTTATAGGTTTTTAATTTAAGGTCGTAAATAAACACATTTTTTTGCGCTTACATTGCAAACGCTGGCTGAACCCTACGAGATAGATCAAAATAATGTACTACGGTATTGTTCACCTTAAAAAGGTTTACAAAAAAGTCCGCGATGGTATATGTCTATCTATTAGGGATAACCCACAATAACCATTTTTATCCTTTACTAATGAGAAAATAAGGGCATATTTACGAAAAAGCGATTTTGAGCAAAACAGTATTAATCCTTATCCAATTAAGTACCTTAAATAAATTGTGCATGTAATATAGATCAATATGACCCTTTACAGCATGCAATTTAAATGAATATTTTTGAAGATATTACAGATTTAAAATGCAGGGACATAGCGGTTGCGGCGGTGTACCGACCGGCCGGGGGGCGCATGGATGATGGATGAACGTTTGTTAATTTTTCACGTAAAAACTACTGAATTGATTTTAATGAAACTTTACAATAATATAGCTTATACATCAGAATAACTCATAGGCTACAATTTACAAGATATTCCCGCGGGATAACGTCCTATAGTTCACGCGGGCGAAGCCGCGGGCGGAAGGCTAGTATATTATAAAACTCAAAGGTGACTGACTGACATAGATAGATATCAACGCACAGCCCAAACCACTGGACGGATCGGGCTGAAATTTGGCATGCAGGCTAGATGTTATGACGTGGGCATCCGCTAAGAAAGGATTTTGATCAATTCCCACGGGAACGGGAACCACGCGGGTGAAACCGCGGGCTGCCGCTAGTAAGAAATAAACAAGGAAATTAATTGTTAGCAAACAGCAGAAACTTAAAAGCAAAATCTCGTATTGACGAAGCGCAAATGCCTCAGAAATTAGAAAGTCAAAACCGGTAGGTATTATTGGAAATGAGTAGTTGCGTAAGTCTCACACACTCGCTAAATGAATGACATTGAACATACGACAAATACGAGAATAATATTCATAAAATACCTAAAATAAGTAATATCCTAATCGAGTATTGGCTACGGTGGACGATTTTTGTAGTGGTAGAGCCATGCTGTTTTACAGTACGAATGGGCCGGCTCGTCCGGGGAAGTACCACCCTCTCACATAACACCAGCGTGAAATAATAGTGACTACTATTGTGTTTTGTCTGGTTTGTGTGAGTACCGGAGGCCCACACCCCCCCTTAAAGGCCGGCAACGCATCAGCGATCCCTCTGGTGTTGCAGATGTCCATGGGCGGCGGTGATTGCTTACCATCGGGCGACCCGCTGGTTCGTTTGCAGCCACTGACATTTAAAAAAATCGTTTCGATCCTACGCAGGATATAGGTATTATAGTAGTGCAGTGAATGCGCAAGCACAGGTGCACCACTGTTCACTCCCTATTCCCTCCCACGGTGCACTCCCTATTCCCTTCACTCTCATAGCACGGTGACAGTTAAATTGATTTTCCTTATTACTTCACTATTTAAGCTATTAAAGCTGCATGGTTAAAACCTTCCATAAATTTAACCACACCAATATTTACATTTTACACACTTTACAAAGTCGATTATGGTCGTTTGTATTACAAATTAGGCATATTAAATTAAATTATCTATAGTTAGAACCACGAAACCACAAATATGATATGGCTATTTATTTTCTTTCATACATACAGTCAGGTCATTACATTTCCTATTAAATATGGTTGAGTGAAATGATGGCCGACACATACGTCATACTTGTGAACAGGTGCCACCTTGGGGACTGATCGGCTGGGACCCAATTTATTGGGCTCGATCGCCAGTTCAAAGTACAAAAACTTTTGTGTTCATAAATGTGTCTCTTTATATCAGCCCGACCCCATGGGAGCGAAGCATGGGATCCAAAGAGAATTTATAGGTATTATCTGTTGATCTTATGGGAGCGAAGCATGGGATCCAAGTGCGGAGCGTCTGGGTGTACTAAGTATGTGTGATAAATATGTAATGTTTAAAATTAGGTTATGTATGTTTATCCGTTGTCTGGCATTATGTAAGCTATTTTTACGTTACTGTGTGAATATAAGTAGTATCCTGAAATATTTACTTATTTACAAGTTAGAATCAGAATAATTTATTGCTTAACTGTGTTTTATGGTCTTCTTTTTATGTCATTTTATTCCATTCCCACCTTGGGTCTGGTTGGTGGTAGGACTTTTCAGAGTGATAGAGATTAATGTGGGAGTTAATGTGCTACTGTCACACTCAGACCGTAATAAAGTGCATTTCTATTATGATGCTTCATTTGGCTTTTTGATGATAAGCGGCCACCTTGGCCTATTGATGGCTTTAGGCGATTGAGGTTCTCGTAAAGTGTAGTGGAACATCCTTGCGCTTGCGCAATCTTCGCCCAAATGAGTGGCGTGAAAGCGGTAGAAAGCTGCCATCTCCGGCAGATGACCCGGTGTAGAGTGCACGCGCAGATAAGACGCTTGCTGGGGACTTTAGTTTTATGCCTACACACAGAAAATTTTATCCAAAAATTACTGACTGTGTTATGCCTACACAGAAAAAACTAATAAAAAAAAGTTTTTGAACAAAAAGAAATTAATATAGTGTAAACCAAAAAAAATACTCCTTTTGAGTGTAATGTAATTTTCGACTTTAAGTAAGTGTCAGCCAAGCCAAATGTCAGTCAGTACCAGCGTTACCAGTTTTTATTTTTACCAAGTCGGGACTTTGGTACTTTTTAAGGGGAAAATAGCGGGATTCTTCCGTCAAAAGCGGGACATAGTAAAAAAACGTATACAATCAAAGGTTTTTTAAATATTTATCTTTAATTGCGTTAACGTGACAATAGATAGCAAAAGTAGTAGTAGTAACGTCCAAGGATGATTATCTTCATTACACGCCTTTCTTTCTCAGCACTGCACGTACGGTCAAGTTCTCCCCGAAAAGCGGGACTAAGTCTGTCCCGCGCGGGACATTTAATTTTGATTTAAAAATCGGGACGTCCCGCCAAAATCGGGACGTCTGGCAACGCTGGTCAGTACCCTCATTTAAAATTATTTTCTTTTATACTAGGTCAGTTGGCAGACAGGCTCGCAGCCCACCTTATTGTATTAAGGGTTCCATTGAGGGAAGCTTCACCTTGAAGCGTCGCTCAATGTGCTGCCAGACTGTAGACTCATCTGATTAAATAAAAACCGCGAGTTTTATCCGTTTAAAGTTGTTTTATTTAATGAGTAGTAACCGAGTAAACATCAGAAACCACTATACTCATCTGATCTTCGAGCCTCTGATTTCAAGTGTACAGGCTCCCACATTAATATTGCCGGAACACAGCCAGAGCTGTTATGGCGGCAGATTTCACCTGTGGGGGTGGTAGCTAGCTAGTCGGACTCTGAAAAAGCCCTACCACCAACCAGACCTGGGAATCGAACCCACGACCTACGTGTTATTGTACCCGAGCGGCTTAGCCACTGTTCCACGGAGGCGGTCCTCTTTTTTAAAAGTCAATTAAAAAGAATAGAATTGTCTATAAATGTCTGCGTCCTCCACCTTACACAACAGGGTCAACAACCTCCATTGACTTCGTAACAACTGTCCCCTCTGTACGTTAGTGTTTGCCAACGGGACCAGTTTTACTTTCGTCGGGTGTGAAAGCACCGCGACCGGTCTGTAATGAGACTCGTCACGGACGTAGCTTGGTTCAGGAGAGTCGAATTGGTCACCCATCCCCCTTGACATGAAGGCTAAAAGGAACAAGGGTTAAGTATTTTGGTTGTGGTTTACCCACTTACGGCTATTACTGTTCAACCAGCTAGCCACCACAGATGATCAATGTGCTACCAGACTGTAGACTCATCTGATCTTTTAAGTGTGCTGGCTCCCCACATTAATATTGCCGTATCAGACCCTTTTTTTCGGAGGAGACCATATCCGCAGGCTTGCTAAACCTGCGGCCGTGTGTGGGACTCGAGACTAGAGCGTCCACTACCCACTAAACTCCCCCGGTTCCCCTTCACACCCGATTGGGACGAGCCGGTGCCAGCGTTAGCTATTAACCAGCCTGCCGTACCAGTTCCTGCTCCATGAGGTAACCTTTTAAGGAATAATAATTACACTATACTTAAAATCAAAGGCTCGAAGATCAGATGAGCCTACAGTCTGGCAGCACATTGAGCGACACTTCCTGGTGAAGTGTCCCTCAATGGAATAGGCCGCAGTGGCCGCTTACCATCAGGTGGGCTGCGTGCGTGTCTGCCAACTGACATAGTATAAAAAAAAACGCTGTGAGAAAGAGGAAGTGTTTCTAATACTATCATCGATTATAACACATTTACCTCTATAAAAGCTTAACTGCAATGTGCATTACCTTTCCTCGTCAGGTCAACGACCGTACTCACATCTCCGTGTGTAATAGACGGCTCAAATTGTTTGGTCGTGACTTCGATTTATTTTTGAGATGCGTAGCAATTATTTTTTTATATGTGCGGTATGAAGGTTTTTCTTACTTTCATTAATAACAATAAATAAATATCTCTGGACATTATTCACGCAGCGCCATCTAGCCCCAAACTAAGCATTAGCTTGTGCTAGGGGTGCCAGATACGCCGCGCGTATTATAATTGACCTCAGTGGGTGCCAGACAACGGATAAACATTACATATACTTTTTTCTTTGTATGGTGGTAATTATGGTGTTTTTGTATGGTTCTTCTCGACAGACAACTACATTCCGAATCCGGTGAGTCAGTCTGTAACGTCTATTCCCAGTCGTCACCACTGGCTTTGTCACCACTGGGAATGAATGGGAAAAATAATCCCGATTGTTGCCAGTGGTGACGTATGGGGTAATTCCCAGTTGCCCCCTCAGGCATCACCCCCTCAGGGGGCAACTGGGAATTCGTAAAAAATAATGTCCCAGTTGCCCCCGTGCCTTCTTTGACACTTAAACTTACACTCACTTACTTTTAGCAACTTAAGGAAAAACTCGTACTTTGTATAGGGTATCTTATACATCACTGGCCGGAACACAGCCAGAGCTGTTATGGAAGCAGATTTCACTTGTGGGGGTGGTAGCTAGCCAGTCGGACTCTGAAAAAGCCCTACCATCAACCAGACCTAAGGCGGGAATCGAACCCACGACATCCGGGTTTTATACCCGAGCGACTTAGCCACTGTTCCACGGAGGCAGTCTTATAGTTTTAATAACGATAGTTTGAATGGCTCTCGTTGCTTTCTCCAAGGGAATGTGGTCTGACAAGTGGTTACGTCACTGACTGGATTATTGACCTTCAACGGGAAGAGTGATTCTCAAGTTCTCAGCTCTTCCTACTCGCTTATAGCACTTTTGGGACGAGTTGCAGATAACTGAAAGAGTAGAATATCAGCCTATTTCGTTTAGACGGCATTGCTCCTATTTTATAACTGGACTTGACTTGGACTCCTGGATCGTGGTGCTACCCTGACTAGAGACTTAGTCATCAACTCGCGGGCGCGAAACTCGCGTACGCCCGCGAGTTGGCACCTTTCGATTTTACCTACTTTTTTTGTCGTCAACTCGCGCGTCTATATAAAGTACATTCAAATAAAAACAGGTTGAAACCAAAGGATAATTTACAATGTACTAGGGCAACATGACCTTATTGGAGATGAATTAATTTGTTAAGGATTTTTTTACGAGTTGATTATTAAGACGAACCAAGCGTATATAAGAAGAAAGAGATTTAAAGCTGCAGTATGTTTAAGATGAAAAAAAATGCATGACAAATAAATACATCTCCAATAAGGTTATGTTGCCCTAGCTAGTACAATAATACCAGTATCCGTATTATCAACCTTAATACTAAAGTAATTTTATTAAGAAAATGTATATTACTATTTAGTTGGCCTAATATTTAAAAAGGAATTTGTTGTAACGTTTTTGTACCTGACTATACATTAATACGTCAGATTTCATGATCGCGCGAGTTGACGACAAAAAAAATAGGTAAAATCGAAAAGTGCCAACTCGCGGGCGTCCGCGAGTTTTGCGCCCGCGAGTTGACGACTAAGTCTGACTAGATTGGGAAAAGCGCTCAGAAAAAGAGAGACATACCTGGTTATCTTGTTGTGTCGGATACCTAGCCACCAGTCAATATGAAATCAGCTCTTCTTTCGCAAACGTTGACATTTCTGTGTCTTGGGACAAAAAATAGTCACCTGTAAATTATTAAATCAGCGTTCCCTGCGCAGACAAAGACACTTTTAATTTTTTTAATATCAGAGGCGGCAGACGAGCCAGCGGGTCGCCTGATGGTAAGCAATCACCGCTGCCCATGGACATCTGCAACACCAGAGGGATCGCTGATGCGTTGCCGGCCAATGGGGGTATGGGGGGTGTGGGCCGCCGGCACTCACAAACCAGACGAAATACAATAGTAGTCACCTATTGTGTGCCTATTTGTACACAGTTTTATATAATAAATATTTTACTTATTTACTCACTATTACTTCACGCTGGTGTTATGTGAGAGGGTGGTACTTCCCCGGACGAGCCGGCCCATTCGTACTGTAAAACAGCATGGCTCTACCACTACAAAACTAACTACACACACTGTTAATGTTCACTTCCATACTATTATGATGTTACAATGGTGAACGGTACGTGTCTGTAATAAAAAGTGTTTACGTTTGCGAAGTGCCTAAACCAAAATTAGTCACGCCAACAAAAGCATTTTACTAAACGGTTCGACGTATTGTTGCTTCGAGAAGGAAAGTTTAATTTCACGGTACATACACACATATTACTTGTCACGATGTTGAGGTACAGGTTTAATCTGTAACATTTGGCTATTGACATTACATAAAAATACCGCCTCCGTGGAACAGTGTAGAAGCCGCTCGGGCACAAAAACACCGTCTTGGGTCTGGTTGGTAGTAGGGCTTTTTCAGAGTCCGACTGGCTAGCTACCACCCACGCAGGCACTCACGACAGGCACGCAGCCTACCTGATAGTAAGCGGTCACTGCGGCCTGTTCCATTGAGAAACACTTCATCAGGAAGCGTCGCTCAATGTGTACAAACTGTAGGCGCATCTGATCTTCGAACCTTTAATTTCAAGTGACGTATAGTGTGTTTGTCCAATAATTATTTTATTTATTTAACATTAACTAAAAGTGGGAACAATCATATTATGTCCTACAAAACCGTATAGATCGTTTTACTGCAGGATCCAGTCTCCTTTATTAGCGTCTATGAATATATCTCCCACTTACTATGCATACTCAGCTTATTGTGTGGAGATATTTTTTAAGCTTAATCTTAAAACATTTATAGTTTTTTTGTGTCTAATATCCATTGGCAAACTATTTATATTTAATTAATGAGGAAGTCTTTTCCATAAAGTACGGTCTCCAAAATAGTTAGTGACTCGCGGAACATTTAATTTATCAGCACACACCGACCGAGTGTTGTAGCTATTAATATTTATTTACTTATTTACGTATGTAATGTAATGTGTCCAATAGTTATTTATGATTTTAATTTTTGTTTTTCTTGTTTCAGCTCCCACGGTGGGGGACGGTGAGTAATTTAAACATAAAAACATAATCAGGCCAAACAATGATGTTCGGTTCTACGGAAGATCCGGAAAGAATAGAAGAGAATATACATAGTAGAGTATATAGTCTTCATGAATTTAATTAAATTCACGACTTATAATGAAATGCAATTTAGCTAAGCTACTACCACAGAGTATATGTACTACTCATACGTAGTTGTCTCAGACCAAATAAAAAACCAAGACCGGAACCTCCCGAACAACGCACTGAGGTCAGTTTTTTGCATTCGATGTGTGCGTGCTGGTGAAGTCATGTGACCCTCGCGCTCTGTGATTGGCTGTGACACGCACACACATGTAACAAAACTACGTCAGTTTTACGTCACGCTGTGTACATATACATCCGTGACGTAAACTCACGTAGTTTTTATTGGCTTCAGTGTGTTGTTCGGGGAGGCTCCGTCTTGGTTTTTTATTTTTTCTGACGTAATAGTTGTTATAACTCGAATGGCGCATTTGGTGACGCTGCCCTATACATCAGGGGTCGTGGGTTCGAATCCCAGGGCAAACTTATGAGATGGACATTTGTGTTTGTCCTTTGTCCGTTATTTCTGACACCCATATCACAAGTGCTTACGCTACTTACTTTGGTCACAGTATTACAAAAACCCTAAACTGTGCTTTGGTTTCAGATCAATCTAAGTATGTGATCTTTTCAGATATTTTTTTATCAATTATGTATTTCGCAATATGGACGCCCAAATCCAAGTTGATGCCGTGTACACAGATTTTCAGAAGGCCTTCGATATGGTAGATCACAGACTACTTATGGAAAAGCTGGCATTTAACGGAATACGGGGTAACTTATTGCGCTGGTTTGGTTCATACATTAGTAACAGAACTCAACTTGTTGTGTTAAATGGATATGAGTCGGAACTGGTCACCGTAACATCGGGTGTACCACAAGGTTCTATTCTTGGACCCTTACTTTTTCTACTCTATGTTAATGACATCTCCAAATGCTTTTTACACTCTAAATTTCTGCTGTATGCGGATGATTTAAAAATATATAGGAGCATCCATTCCCTGAATGACTGTCTTCTACTACAGGCGGATCTTGATAGGCTTTCCGAATATTGTGCGCATAATAAACTGTTTCTTAGCCTACCTAAATGTGCTTGTATTAGCTTTACCAAAAAGAGAAACATAACAAGTTTCGATTATTCTCTTAACAATGTGAAGCTCTACAGAGTCCGACAGATAAAAGATTTGGGAATTATCATCGACTCAAAACTCCACTTAGATGTCCATATAAACTCAATAGTGAACAAAGCATTCAAAATGTATGGTTTTGTCACTAGGTCTACACTGATGTTCCGTAAAGAGAAAACATTTCTTACGTTATATAGGTCACTAGTCAGGTCACAGTTAGAGTATGCTATCCCAGTCTGGAATCCATACTATAAGAAATATAACTCAGTGATCGAAAGAGTTCAGCGGAAGTTTCTCTGTAAAGTGAATTATTGTTGCCGCCGCTCGCGTCTGCCCTACGATCAACTACTACATAAGTTCAACTTGATGAGTCTTGAATCGCGGCGTCTCCTTCTCTCGGTAATGTTCTTGTACAATGTGATGAACAATAGGATAGATTGTATAGAGATTTTTAACCAATTAATGTTTACGGTACCCAGAAATAGTGTCAATAGGCGTCTCTGCCATACCTTCTTCACCGAAAGGTGCAGAACGTGCGCTGGTGAACGAGCCCCTTTTAATAGGTTATTACAAATATTCAACAAGCATTTTAACAATTTAGACTTTTCTGTAAGCGCTGGTGTTTTCAAAAAACAGGCCATAGATTTATTACAGCAAAAACTATGATTTATTTATCTTTATGAAGAATCCTAATAAATGTGTCTTTTTGACTTCTGATTTGTATACATAGTTAAATATTTCTTTTTCTTGTAAAGCTACACTGTTTTTGTTTATATTAACCTGTGGATAACGCTGTTGGTTACGCATTTAACTTATATGTATGTAATTATATATTTTTTGTTATTCTGTAATGTGTAACTATTTGTTGTTCCAAATAAAATAAAATAAAATAAAATAAAATCTATATATATATAACTCAAAGGTGACTGACCGACTGACTGACTGACGCACAGCCCAAACCACTGGACGGATCGGGCTGAAATTTGGCATGCAGGTAGATGTTATGACGTAGGCATCCGCTAAGAAAGGATTTTGATCAACTCCCACGGGAATGGGAACCACGCGGGTGAAACCGCGGGCGGCCGCTAGTTTATAATATTATAATAAACGTCGACCTTTTCAGCAATGTCGATAACATCTTAAGTATTTATTTATTATTTGCGTCTAATTCAAGCAATAAATACCTCTTGTGTACAATGCAGGTCATCCGTGAAAGCAAAGTGTCACACATCGCGAGCGATGCACTGTGACTCATTGCACTCACTTAGTGCATTTAGCACTCAATGTCTCACTGCACTTTGCACTCCATAATGAATATAAAGTATTCATTAGCGTAAAACACAGTTAAAAAGGTCTTAGCATAAAATACAAAAGTAATAAGTGTTTGTTTAGTTAGCTTACGTAGATAACCGGTTGCCTCCGTGTTTTCACCCGCGCGTAATTTTCATGTCAATTTTCCGCCTTCCCCCCACATTTCCGGGATCAAAAGTACCCTATGCACCCGGTAATAGTGTAACTATCCAACAGTGAAAGAATTATTCGAATCGGTTCAGTAGTTTCGGAACCTATTCAATACAAACAAACAATCAAATCTTTCCTCTTTATAATACATGCTGAGGCCTAGTCTTGTTCTTGTTCTATCCAATGTTTTTGTTTTTCTGTGGTCAATAAATGTATTTCTTACTTTCTTTCTTTATAATATTAGTATAGATAAAATCGTGTTTCTATTCAGCATTTCGTCAAACTACGAGTATGTCTAAAAGAGGCTCCTTTTTTTATTTTAAATTGCTGGGTAACGTTTAATATTGTAAGCGCAGTGTTTCATTAAAGATAAATGTCGGTAGATCTTTTATTACTCCACGATACGAATCTTGCTTTGTTAGATTATGATCTTGTGCCACGCTACCTGTCTCTACTAAATTGATACTTTCTAATTGAAGAAAAGACAACAGGAATAGAGATACTGTTTATTTATTTAAAAAGGTACACCGACAGTTCTTAAATTAAAGCGTTAGTATAAGTAGAGTCATGCCGCAGACAGTTCTTGTCCGGGGAAGCACCACCCTTGCACAGAAGTCCGGCTTGTGAGTAGTTCTTAGTAGTAGAGCCATGCTGTTTTACAGTACGAATGGGCCGGCTCGTCCGGGGAAGTAGCACCCTCTCACATAACACCAGCGTGAAATAATAGTGTCTACTATTGTGTTTTGTCTGGTTTGTGAGAGTGCTGGAGGCCCACACCCTTAAAAGACCGGCAACGCATCAGCGATCCCTCTGGTGTTGCAGATGTCCATGGCCGGCGGTGATTTAATTTTTTATTGCAATGTGTAACATGACGAGCAGATCGTATACCTGATAGTAAGCGCCACGTCTGCCCTTAGACAGTTCAGTGTGTAGGTATGTATGTAGTTCCAAAAAAAAAGTATATAAGTAATGTTTATCCGTTGTCTGCAATGACGTTCAATATACAACTAGACACCCAATCTCTAAGAAAAATTCCTCAAAAAACGTCCGAGCGGCGTTGACACAGATGACATTAACACATTCGTTCAAATTAACACCTTATCTCGTGGCAGTTAGTGTTTAATGTCAATTGTATACAACTAAACGAAAACTGTGCCCAATAGTCGGGTGGGCAGACTTTTGCTTCGGACAATATTTGAGCGTGATTGGGAGTCTAGTTTTTTAATTGAACGTCATTAGTTGTCTTGCACCCATCCATAGCACAAGCTAATGCTTAGTTTGGGGCTAGATGGCGCTGCGTGAATAATGTCCAGAGATATATATTATTTATTTTTTTATTTAACTATTTGCTTCTCCCGGATGAGATTCAAACCCACGACCTGCATTGATTAATATTGACGTGCGGTTACCCTCAGTTGACTCTAAACCGCAGACCTCGTGTTCCTTCATTATATAATAATAGAAAACGTTTGTCTGGTTGTACGCAAACCACAGGGACTCAGTGAAAGTGTTTAGTAATCTGATGCTGTCATTTTATACCATTAAAGCTGGTGTTTAGTTTGATATATTTTTACTTTACGAGTCGCTCGTGGCGCATCTGTGACAAAGGTTCGTTAGCGATAACGAAAGTCAAGCTACCCACGCCGCGGTCGGTTAATGGATGGGTGACCATTCTTTAATAGCATTACGATATTCATACAAACTTCCAAACACCGTTTTACCCCCCTGGGGGTAGAGTTTCGTAACATCCGTTTTTAGCAGAAGTCTACACCTTGTAGCGACGGTAGCGGTTATCGAAAAGTGCACGTGTTAACATCATTGTCGACGAGCCATTTGGTGTAATGGTCGAGATGTCGGCTATTACACCAGAGGTCGCGGGTTCGATCCCCGCACGGTACAAACATTTGTGTGCCTGAACATGTCTGTTTGTATCGGTCTGGGTGTTTGTATGTATAATATGTATGTATTTACAAAAAAAAAGTATTTAAGTAATGTTTATCCGTTGTCTGGCCCCCATAGCACAAGCTAATGCTTAGTTTGGGGTCAGATGGCGCTGTGTGAATAATGCCCAGAGATATTTATTTATTTATTATTGTATTCGAAACTCTTCACTCGCACGTCACTGAGACAGCCAATCAGATATTCGATCCTGTGTCGCGCTAGCATATTATATACAACACACCAAGACGGTATTTAGGCCGTGGTCCCCGAGCACAGACCGGTGTCTGCTAGCTAGGTAGCTCGGAGGATGATCTTCCCTTTTCGTTGACGTCATGATACGTGAACTCATACGTCACAACCTTATAGTTATAAGAAATCTATGCTAAACAAGTTTATTATTGTTTCTAAGATTTTTTCGTTTAAAGAATTGTTTTTGGCGAGCTGGCGATGTTTGCTGATCAACTTTAAGGTATTATTGTAGTCTATATAATAAAATAAACGTTGACATTGATAGTCCATTCCATTAGACATCGACCCTGAAGCTGGGTGTTGTAGGTTAATGGCGCATTCCCATAGAGACACTCTCCCCGCGATGAAAGCCGGCAAACTAGATTACGACACGTAGGGATGGGACAACCACGGTTAACTTTTATCGATAATTAATCATTTGTAAGACTTTATTTGAACGATTGAATACAGGGCTTTGAAGTGTGTTTAAGTGTTAATAAACGGAGTCTTCCTACTTATTACATTAAATCACCTCCGTGGAACAGTGGCTAAGTCGCTCAGGTATAAAACCTGGAGGTCGTGGGTTCGATTCCCGCCTTGGGTCTGGATGGTCCGACTGGCTAGCTACCACCTCCCCACAGGTGAAATCTGCTGCCACAACAGCTCTGGCTGTGTTCCGGCAATATTAATGTGGAAGCCAGTGCACTTAAAAATTAATAGCTCGAAGATCAGATGAGCCTACAGTCTGGCAGCACATTAAGCTACGCTTCCTGGTGAAGTGTCCCTTAATGCAAAGGCCGCGTGGCCGCTTACCATCAGGTGGCCTGCGTACCTGTCTGTCAACTGATGTATTATAAAAAAAGTCAATGGTAAAACTTTTATTTTCTACTATACGGGTTACTAAGATGCTGCATCTTATCTACCTCAATTTTCAAAAAAGTTATTATTTGACTAATAAATGATCAAAATCAATTTATGTAGGGTTTATAAAGATGCACTTAGGAATCGTCAGGCATTAATGTTACAGATTGACTCGCGTAATCACGACTGATCACGAATGAAATAATTCTGAGCAAGATCTTCATGGTACTATTTATTAAGTACATAATTATTTTTATTTAGTTTAAGATTTTCTGTATTGTGTTTGTAACTTCTGTACCAAATAATATATTATATATTATATTCTATTCTAAAAACTAATTAATCAGCGGTAAAACCGGCCTTTACTGTAGTAAAATATCGATTCATTGTAAAACATCGACACGAATATCGACTCGTCCCATCACTACGCTCGGGTCGGATTCCCACCCATTGTTCTGGTTACATCACCGCATCCTATGCGGTCCCACACGGCGTGTGAACCCACTGCCTACTGCAACAGGTCAATGGAATGTGGGTTTAGACGACCAATGTCACTTGTCACTGTGACTTTTTATTTTTTTATTAGGGATGCGACAATGATTCTCAAAAACTATCAATTATCATTAAGATGAATCGATACGGTTATCAAGATATCAATTGGTACATAAGACGCATACATCGATATACAATAATAAATTACATTATAAAACTTTTTTTACATTACATACATACATTGATCTGACCCCAAAGTAAGCAGCTTGAGCATTTTTGTATTCGAAAAAATACATATTATATTAAATTCTCTGCCGAGATGTGTCTTTCCTACACAATACAACTTGGGGCTCTTCAAGGCCAGAATTAACGGGCTTTTCCTAAGCAAGCGCGCTCCATCGTAGACCGCTTGTTTAACATCAGGCAACTTTGTGTTCAAGTGCTAGCTTACTCCAAATATAAAAAAAAAAAACTTAAATCCAGGCGAAACAAACACAAAAGTGATGGTACAAGAGTCACTTACTTACTTACTCCGCTGGCTCATCGACCCGAAGTGGATCTTGGCCTCCAACATGAGATTACGCCACTGCTCCCTGTCTTGAGCAACCTCTTGCAAATTGACAGGCCCCAGCAACTCGAACAGGTCCCTCATGACCATATCTCTCCAGCGGTACTTTGGACGCCCGACCAGCCTTCGAACACTTGGCACCCCCATGTACGCACGCTTCACCGCGCGATCCTCTTCCATGCGTTCTACGTGGCCCAGCCAGCGGAGTCTGTGGGCTTTGGTTTCTCCCATAATGTTAGGCTGCATTATGAGTTCCTCAACCTCGCAGTTCTTGCGTATTCTCCAGCTGCCATCCTCGTTTCTCGTCGGTAAACAAAACAAAAGAGTCACAAACAATATATTTAAAAGGGCGTGCAATCGGTTATTTTGATGTACGGTCATCAGCACATCACGGTTGACACTTGCAGTTCGATAATAGCACTTATGCCCCCGACACAAGAGTGGTACAAAGTCCAAAGTGTTACGTCTGACGTGCTTTTACATTTCAGTATTTTTTTGATGTACACTTATTTATTTCCCAATAATAATAACCATAACAGCTCTGGCTGTGTTCCGGCAGCATTAATGTGGGAGCCTACACTTGAAATTAGAGACTCGAAAAACAGAAATAAATCAGTGTGGCAGCACATTTAGATGTGCTTCCTGATTATCTGCCTCTCAATTAGTGATGTGCCGAGTACGGTTTGACTCGAGTCAGACTCGATTCCTGCTTTGGACTCGCGTACTCGTATACCAATTTATTTTGATTCGAGTAGGCTGTACTCGGTTCCGGTACTCGAGTCAGTAAGAATCGATTTGTACTCGCTAACTTGATTCTATTTATGCGAGTTCAACTGACTGAATAAAGTGCAAAAACTGTGATACGGAATCACAGTTTTTGCATTAAAAGATTTCGAAAACACAACAAATTTGTTTAAGCACCTAAATAATCTCATCCTATTATTTACTTTACTCAGATTGACAATATTATGTACATCGAGTCCGTCCGGACTCGAGTCAATATTCGAATACCATATAAAATTCGAGTACTGGGCTCGAATCAGGGAATCGAGTCATGATTCGAATACCGTATAAACTGACTCGAGTCGACTCGATCCACCAAAATAGCGACTCGGCACATCACTTCTCTCAATAGTCTTAGTTGCCGCTTACCATCACGTGTCTTTCTGCCTACTGAGGTATATTTAAAAAAAACCTTGGTTGTTCCACTCACAGAGATGTATTCTGGTCTGTGGTTCCACTACTTTTGGGGTGGAATCAATGTATCCCCTACTTATGTATTTTTTATCGTTTTACATAACTTTTTTCTTTTTTTTTTATCGTTTAGTTACATAACCTGGTTCGTTAGCCATAACGAAAGTCAAGCTACCTACGCCGCGGTCGGTTAATGGATGGGTGACCATTCTGACCATATTTAGTGACATTAATTCCGAGCGTCTCCGTGCTTCGGAAGGCACGTTAAGCTGTTGGTCCCGGCTGATATTTACTATAATGTAAATATTAGTCGTCAAGCCTAGTCAGAGGCCATTTGGCGGCTTGATAACATCTGACATTAAGGTTGGTCACTTGCCTTACGCACCCCTCCACCAACCCGCACTAGGACAGCGTGGTGGAGTATGGCTCACACTATCTCACAATTGAGATAAGGCCTGTGTCCCAGCAGTGGGAACGTATAAAGGCTGATGATGATGATGATGATGAGTTACATAACTTATAAGCTGTTCTCTATTTCCAGTGGGCGCTGGTGGCGTGCCTGCTCCTGGCGGCAGCCGCCGAGGAGTCAGGCAAGGAGGAGCAGGACCTCGTCGCGGAAGCCTCCAGCTCAGGTGACAACACGGAAGACGCCGTGTCTCGGTCTAGTCAGGGTACGCTTGCAACGTGATCCAGGGTTTGGATAGACTGGTTATGACTTAACGAGCGTTTGCCGTCTGTCTTCCGTAACCCTTAAGGGATCTAACAGACGAACAACCCATCGTTTGCGACTCTCGACGACTGCGGTGAGCGGCTGTCGTTCGGGGCCGCAACGACAGCCGACGACCCTCTGCGATTGTCGCGCGGGGCCGCAACGACTGTCAACGACAGTCGCAGAGGGTCGTCGCCGTCGTTTCGGCCCCGAACGACCCTCGACGACTGTCGCTGGCTGTCGTTGCGTCCCCGCTGTCGTCGAGGGTCGTTCGGGGCCGCAACAACAGCCGACGACCCTCTGCGCTGCGACTGTCGCGCGGGGCCGCAACGACCGTCAACGACAGTCGCAGAGGGTCGTCGGCTGTCGTTGCGGCCCCGAACGACAGCCGCTCACCGCAGTCGTCGAGGGTCGCAAAACTCGCAAACGATGGGTCGTTCGTCTGTTAGATCCCTAACAGGGAAACTAGACTAATTTGGCTTATGGCTGTTCAGTTATTTGACAGTTCAGGTGTCCCTACACTACACCGCCGAGCTAGTGGAAATAAGCACAAAGAAAAATCATGCATGTTAAGTTACCACTTTTAACCGCTACGACAGATTTATTATAATTTCATTTGGTAAAAATTATAAAAATAATCGAATAAAGAAAAGATTAAAAAAATAGCTAATAAACGGAAATGTGACTTTGCCGTAAAAATGTTATAGGCGTTATTAACTAACTCCAATCAAAAGGATGCATAAAGGGTCCTCGTTAAGTTTGCAGTGGCTCAAATGATTCAATTAAGCTTAATAAACACCTGTTTTACATCGGGTCGGGTCGTTTATGAGATGAACATTAATTTTGTGGTTTTTATTTGTATTGGAGTACATTCTGATCTGGTATATCGTTGTTTTTGACGTAACTAAGCGCTACTTACTTTGGGGTCAGATCAACGTATGTGACGTTGTCCAATATATATTTAATACAGTATACCTATCCCTAATATAAATGTTATACTCTAATTGCCTCGTTGGTTTAGGTGCTCAAGCGCAGAAGCGGGAGGCGGCGCTGTCCAACTCGTACGGAGACCCGCTACCCTCCGACGCATATGGACCGCCCCGGGACATACAGAACATCAGTGAGTATCATTTAAATACAAATAGAGAAAAAAAACGCCTCTTTATAAGTGGTCAAACCACTCGGGTATGGTGTAACACCCGGAGGTTGTGGGTGCGGTTCGCGCCTAGGGACTGGTAGATGATTCAAAATATCCATGAAATTACTGGGTATATGAGACGGTGTAGCGGGCGCAGGGCGTTGCGAGACAGTAACTGCTTATATAGTTACTGTTTGGCACTGAACTGTCTAAGGGCAGACGTGGCGATAACCATCAGGTGTACGATAAGCTCGTCTTGTTACACATTGCAATAAAAAAAAAATGTACTGACAACAGTACAAATTTTTTACAACAATGTACAATAGCAAATTTTCGAAGACAATTCTGCCGCCCTTTTTTTTTTATTCAAGTTGGCAAAGCAGCCCATGACAGGGCGGAAGACGATTCTGCGGCCCCTTTTTTTCCTCTTTTTTGCTCCTCCAGGAAATTTTGCCGCCCCCTAAAAAGTGCCGCCCGGGGCGGATCGCTACGCTACTGTGGTTGGCTGGTGATAGGACTTTTTCAGAGCCCAACTGGCTAGCTACCACCACCACATGTGAAATCTACCGCTATGACAACAATGGCTGTGTTTCGGCAACATTAATGTGGAAATTTTCTTAATTGTACACAAAACAAATGAAAGAAAAATGGCTTTTAAACAAATCTCTTATTTCCAGTTCCAGAACTACCTCCTGGTCACCAACCGGCGGCAGTCTACGGAGTTCCCGACGTCCAGAACAACATCTTCCCTCAAGAACCCCCTCCAGGTGCCTACGGGCCCCCCTCTCCCGTCGTCTTCCCGAGCCAGACCTACGACGGACCCCCACCGCCGATATTCAAGCCGAAACCGATCTACGGACCCCCCAAACCAAAACCAATTTACGGACCACCCAAGTCATTCTATGGACCCCCTAAACAAGTGTACGGACCACCTAAGAAAACCTATGGACCGCCGAAGCAAAGCGGTCCGAAGCCTACATATGGGGTCCCGTTCAAACCACCGAAGTTTTCTATTCCAAAACCAGTGTATGGAGTTCCTAAACCGATTTACGGACCACCTAAACCTGTGTATGGACCTCCAAAGGCATCTTACGGACCTCCACTACTGAACTTACCAACTCTGCCGTCTATCCCTGAGTTGCCACAATTGTCACTCCCATCGTTACCACAAAACATTGGCCATGGAGGAAACTTCGGTGGCTTTGACAACAACATCGACTTCGGACAGAACCTCCCCGCCCCAATCTACGGAACCCCCCTCCCCAACCTTCCAGTAGAAAACCTAAAACCTAACTTCCCCATCCCATCAGACACTTACGGCCCACCAGGGCATCCTCTCGGCCCAGTGGGCCCCAACGATCAGGTTGTAGTCCACGAGAGCCACATAGGCCATTATGGGCCTCCCCAACCGGACCCTAATCCTCGCCCACCCCACCCGGGTATTCCAGCTCCGCCCACTCCCCCTCATGTGCTTTACGACGGATGGAAACCAATTCCAGGTGTGTCCAAACCTCTGATTGGTCACGACCACCCTGGTGACCAATATGGACCACCTCCCCCTCCCCCGCCAGTACAAGAGTTACATGTAGACCTGGACGGGCACTCCCTACCTAATCAGAACCAGCATCAATTCTCTGACGCTCAGATCACTACAGGTTACTCCAACGTTCACCAGGATGCCTTAGCTAACATTGATTTGAACGCAATCGTCGGAGGGGACTCGAACCACATCGACCAATCGAAGACTGTCTTCGAAGCGCATTATACCGAACCTGGTCCGCAAAGCGACTTTTTCCTCCAATCTATTGGTATACCATCAGGCCAGGGTATACCCTCCGCTCCACAGCTATCAGGACCGGAGAAACAGATTCCTCTAGATTCCTATGGAGCTCCGCCTTTGGATTCTCTTTCGAATGGCCCGTACCCAGGTTCTATAAGACAGAGTGGAGCTAAAGGTCTGGTACCACCATCAGGGGTCTATGGAGTACCACCAGGAAGTCAGTACGGAGCGCCCCCACGACACCCGCCGGCGAATCTACCAATCCCACACGGGACTTTCTCTGGAGGGGGACATAGTATACACACTGGGGGTCCGACGCCACGACACCCAATAAAATTCAGAGAGTCTGTGCCTGAGGGTCTTATACAACAGGTTGGACAGACGACCCATCAGAAAGACTTCCTTGGCATCAACCATTTGCACCAAGGCCCTGCGTACTTACCGCCTCCAATCAGAGACATTAAGGATGTTAACCATCAAACTGGGAACCATGGCAGTGGTCAAGGAGGTGGAGTTTCCTTATCGATTGAACCATCGAGTCTGTATAGCTTACCGCACGCGGGAAGTCCTATAAACTTCCAGTCTCTACAGCAACAACCTAGCAATTTGTATGGATCTCCTATTGACTCGTACTCTGTGCCTCTTCTAACAGTCGGTGTGGGAGACCATGCTACTTCTGGGTCACAAACGAACCAGGTAACAGCTACAGTTGATGGTACTATTCTAGCCAACTTGTCTAACTTAGACGCTGCGGCCATCTTGAAGCACTGTCCGTATCACGAAGCGATCATAAAAGCAGCGAAACTGGGAGAGAAAATACCTTCAGAGTTAGCTTCGAGCTATGTAGCAAGTTTGAGCTCTTTAGGATCAACGTTATCTAAGAATCAGCAGACGTTGATTTCACCACAGAATGGATTCAATACTCCAGTACCTGGTAGTGAATCTGTATCATACAGTACAAAAGACTTATCTACAGCTTCTCACACGTTAGTAGAAACGATTCTACCAAGCAATGATGTTAAAAAAGAAAAGAATGAAAAAAATAAAGGTAAATCAATAAAAGACAAGTTGAATTACAAAGATGAGAGGCTACAGTTTGTGTCTCAGCAGATATTGCAAACTTCGGAGAAAATAAAGAACTTAAGCGAGGAAACTAAACAATTGCAACAGAAGATCAACTCGAACAGTCAAACATTGAATCATGTAAACGGGAAATTCGGCCCTAATGACATATCAGTTAAAGGAAAACTAAATGGTTATTCATTACAGATACAATCAGCTGATGATGGCATAAGAGGTGGTAGACCGTCGACACCATCTATACCACACGAGCAATTACTATCAGAAGGGTTACTACAAAGTATATTGCAAGCAATTGAACAACCGCAACATCCGCCACAGGGCCCGAAACTGCAAATGCCAAACTCAGTGCACGAACAAAAGAATAATTTCGACCAGTCAAACCTAGACTTATCTAGCATTGACGCTGGTGGCCTAATTTTACCAGCAGGGTACGAACCAGTTGACAGAAATAAGGACAAACCTAAAAATGAAGACCAAGAAGTACAAAGCAGTAATAAGAACATCAAACATATACTTAACAGTGAAATCATTCATAGTCACAGAGGTGATATACCACATACAGAATGCGATTTGAAGGCTGACAACTCCATTACACACATCAAAGTGGTTGCTCCTCCAAGTGGGGTTGAAAACGTAAAATCTGTTGATGATATCGATGATAATGATGTTGCAGTGTACTTTGGAGATAAGGAATCGGAAAAAAATGAACCAGTAACAGAAATATCCGTAGCTACTAGTATAAGTGAGAATGTTGAGGAATACAGTAAGGATAAGAAGTATGGTGAAAAGATTGCTAAGTCGTGAAATAACGGAGGAATGGAGATTCTAGTCTGAGATAACCAGTGGACTGAAATATGTTACATAATTTTAGACCGACAATTTTTAATACATAAATATTATCAGAATGGCTTTAGACCCATCCTTGAGATAAATCTAGACTGTATGGATGAACATTTACAATATATTACTATTTTTTACAACTTGTACATAATGCAGTACAAACTACACATAGACCTACAAATATCTGTACAATTTTTACAACCAATTTTCTGCTCAATGTCCATTGTACAGATTTCTAAAATATTGAAATTTGCAAACAGATTAAGAAAGATTATTTTCTGTTTACTGGTACTGTACCTACATGTCTCTGTAAAACTGCGTTAAACAACTAGTAAACGTGTGTTCTCTATAATTTTACTAGTTATTAAACAAAATTACACACACACACACACACACTTGAGTTATAAAATTTGATCACGAACTCTACATTATTAGTAACTTTGACCAATGCATCGGTCACTTTAGTCCATAAAATTTAAAATCAGAGCATAGTACCAATTTTCTATAAATTTTTTTGTATTGTATATTCGCCTCTGGTCTGTAACACATCAGTCCACTGGCGCCATGGTGGTTACAAGCCATTTTGTATCTTCAAGAGGCTCTAGTAGTCTGAACGAATTTATCGATCAACGCCATCTATTGTCGTTTGAGGTACATCCACAGTCTGACTGATCTACACTGTGTAGATCACTTCAAACTTAACTGGATGGATTTCAAATTGATTGGCTTTGAAAAGAACGTGTGCGCTTCTGGAAGTAACAAACGGAAGGCGATTTTTGGATTTGGCTAAGGCTTTTTATACAGTTGTTGTTTAATAAATCAGTTTAAATCTGTGCTAGATTTTAGCTTAGGCAACTTATGTCTTGTGTGAGGAATGATTATACTTTAGTAAACGAGTTTGCAAGTTAGAAATTACTTGGATTATTTCTTATAGAGACTTCTTTGAAAGGTGTACCACAAGGTTCTACTTTTGGTCCGTTACTGTATAAGTTATGTATCAAAAGGAATATTTAAATTGTAAAATTATGGGATGAATTTGCTTACTGGAAGCGCTAGTTTCTTTGCATCGCCAATACTTAAAGTTATTTATTATTACTATTTATACCATTAACATTAGTGTAAGTTTCGCAGTATTTCGGTTGTTTGGTTTTATTTATTTTCGATTCGCGTGGAGAATTTTGTATGTACATTCGTACAATTATCTTATTTAATTATGTTTGTAATTTTAAGAGAGATTGAATAAAATGTGTATGAAATTTACTACTGTTTTTTTTTTATTTGCCACTTATTTCATTAGGACAACTTCGCTAGCTAACTAAATGAGTAACTATTTTTTGAGAGTGCATGCAAAGTTGCAAATTAATACTAAACTCGCAGTTCACATTTATATGGATCCATGTCCCAAGTCCATTTTGGACTTTTTGAATTGTCATTTTATTTGAAATGTCTTTTAAAACGAATACCTCTTGCATTGCAGTCATTCTAGGCTCTAATAATAAAAACAGTTCGTATAACAAATCGGTCATCAAACATAATTTGACGAGCCATTTGGTGTAATGGTCGAGAAGTCGGCTATTACATCAGAGGTCGCGGGTTCGATCCCCGCACGGTACTAACATTTGTGTGCATGAACATGTCTGTTTGTATCGGTCTGGGTGTTTTTATGTATAATATGTATGTATTTACAAAAAAAAAACGTATATAAGTAATGTATATCCGTTGTCTGGCACCCATAGTACAAGCTAATGCTTAGTTTGGGGCTAGATGGCGCTGTGTGAATAATGTCCAGAGATATTTATTATTTATTATAAAGAAAAAACAGTATTTTCCAAATGCGTATACTCTCATAGATTCACGTTATCTTGGTAAAGCTAAGCCCTGGTCGGTGGGCGGCAGTGGGAGGTTTAGTGCGAGCGGCCACGTGGTTGACGCCGCTTCTGTTCCTGGTTTAGGCACCCGGCGAGACCCCTGGAACGACAAATACTGAATAAGATACCAGGTAAAACAAAATGTCTGCTGCTTAGTTCTATAATTGCTACAAATTGAAGTTTTATCGACATTGGCGATCGGTTTGGTGTAATTTGGATTAAGAGGTAGCGGGTTCGATCCCTGCACGGTACGGTCAACAGCACATCACAGTATACACTTGCAGTTCGATAATAGCGCTTATGCCCCCGACATAAGAGCGGTACAAAGTCCAAAGTGTTACGTCTGACGTGCTTTTGACTATACAAACATTTTTGTGAATGAATATGCCTGTATCAGTCTGGGTGTTTTATAATATTATGTATTAAAAAAAAAGTCGATGTAAATAGTGTCCAGGAATATATAATTATTTATCCATTTGGATGAGTGAGATAAAAATAACGCTGACTAGCCCGATGGCGCATTCAGAACTACCTTACTGTATGTGCCAGAGGTCGTGGGTTCGAATTCCACCCAGGACAAAAAATATTTAACCCACAAAACACCGGGGTGTTCTTTCTACCCATTGAACTACAATTACTAGCGTATAGAACCGACACCGCAAACAAAATTTTTGCGCGATGCTTTGTTGCCGTTACCATGGTTACGGCAACAATTCATTCAAGATCTATGAGATTCGCATTTCGAACAAAACGCGTAAGCGCCTTGCTTTGCATGGCGCTTACGACGTTTTGGTCGCCAGAAAAATATACTCTGTAAGCAATCTATAGCGCTGCAAGTTTTATAGTTTGGTTAGACGACATCCGCTGTAGCAAATACATCAGTCAGTCCAGTCATCATTTTGCGACACATTTTTTGTTCCGTATAGCCTCTCTCTCGTAGTACTTGTAACTCAATGTTTCTACCCTGCTGTTGGTGTCTTGGGAGACCAGTGACTCTATTCTTACGCTTACTATAGGCATAGTGTGACTCACCTTGGTCTTCAAATGAACAAGTTTATTGTGGTTGTACAAGGCGGCCTCGTAGGCGAAGGTTGAGGAGCACTGGCCACAGGAGAACGGACGCTCGCCCGTGTGGGATCGCATGTGGCCCTCCAGTGTCTTCTTAGTCTGGAAATATTAACGAGAAAGTAGTTATTGTGTAAATTGACTCGAATCATTTGGTGACGAGCCATTTGGTGTAGTGGTCGAGAAGTCGGCTATTACACCAGAGGTCGCGGGTTCGATCCCCGCACGGTACAAACATTTGTGTGCATGAACATGTATGTTTGTATCGGTCTGGGTGTTTCTATGTATAATATGTATGTATTTACAAAAAAAAATTATATAAGTAATGTTTATCCGTTGTCTGGCACCCATAGCACAAGCTCATGCTTAGTTTGGGGCTAGATGGCGCTGTGTGGATAATGTCCAGGGATTTATATATATTTATATATATATATATATAATCCATACTAACATTAACAACTCACGGCCGGTTCACACATGTCTCCATTTTGCTGTTCCGTTTTATCGTGTACGTTTTTTTTTTCGTCGATGGCGTATATGTTTGTATGAGCGACTTCACACATGGCACAGTATTCTGTATACAGTAATACATACGCCATCGACGAAAAAAACGTACACGATAAAACGGTACAGTAAAACGGAGACATGTGTGAATCGGCCGTCTGTCTGCAAATACAGAGTGATTTTTAAAGGGCAATAAAGAGTTTGGCTACTGGTCCACCATTTAGTTTTTTTTTAAATAGCGTTAATTCAAAGTTCTTTAGAAAAATCTTCATAGCCCTTTGCAGAGTTTTCATACACAGCTTTATTTTGTGATCACTAATCCGCGTTTAGTAAGCGTGGTGATTACGCCATTACCTATCATTGTAGCGATAAATGGAATTCAATGATGAAGATCTTTGTCCTAGGCATTGATAGAATAAGATATAGTAAAAGTTACTTGACTTTATTAGTTTTACTAATTAAAAAAATCAAGCGATTTAGCATACTAACATTGTCCACTGACCTCCAGACTTATTAGCAAATATATGGAATCCATCAATTTTTTTTTGTACAAATCTAATTAACTCAGATAAAATTCTCAATTTCTTATCATTATAAAAATAACTCAATACTTACCAAGTAAGCTTTCCCGCAAGTGTGGCAGACGTGGTTCCTGACAGTCTTGAGGTTTCTGTGCACCATCCGTATGTGAGTGCGGAGTACCGGCCGAGACGAGCACGCCTGTTAAAAAAACAGCATATTATTTTCTATTTTCTTTATCTTACATATTTTCTAATTGTGTAAAAATGTGTATATGTGCGTATAAGAGTGTGGAGTAACGGCGTTTTTGTGTTTCCTTATGCACGCTTGCATACATATTTCCCACTGATCTCCAAAGACAACTGGATAGGCGATTGGTACCAAATATTTGATCCGATTTGAAAATCGCCATATTGGCGCTGAGAGCAGTAGTTGTGTACTTGGAACTAATAATAGTGCTGACTTTCGCAGATAAACTTCGATAATGCTGTCATTGTCAATGGCTGTCCATTTGAAGCGATTTGAAGTCATTTTAGTTCCCAGTACACTATTGGGGGCGCTTCAAATCGACAGAAAAAATAGCTGTCATTTCAATGTCTATAGCCACTCCAGCGTAATACGCCTTATTATAATGGACCTCAGTGATATTTCCCGTTCGGTTTCAAGGACCCACTAAGCAGACCCACCGGTGGGTCTCCACTGAGATTTTATTATCTTCGAAGACCCACTAATGATGCCTTCGTCTTATTTCAGTCTGAAAATATGTGAGGTAGAGATGTTAGTATGTGTGTACCAGCGTTGCCAGACGTCCCGATTTTGGCGGGACGTCCCGATTTTTAAATCAAATTTAAATGTCCCGCGCGGGACAGGCCCAGTCCCGCTTTTCGGGAAGAACTCGATCGTACGTGCAGAGTGCTGAGAAATAAAGGCGCGTAATGAAGATAAGAACGTGGGAGAGAGAGGCTACTTGAGATGGCTACTTTTGCTATTGTGACGTAAACGTAATCTTAAGACAAATAAAAAGATAAATAATTGAAAACTTAAGTTGAAAACCTTTGATTTGATATACGTTTTTTTACTATGTCCCGCTTTTGGCGGAAGAATCCCGCTGTTTTCACTCAAAAAGTACCGAAGTCCCGACTTGGCAAAAATAAAAACTGGTAACTCTGGTGTGTACTCACAAAAGTGCAAGCCTGCACGGTGCACTTGACGGGCGTGGCGGCCAGGTGCACGGCCAGCACGTGGTCGTGCAGGCGCGCCGCCTTCAAGAACTTCTTCTCACAGAGCGAACATGCGTACCTAGCAACAAATCAAAACATTTTAAGGTAGGATGTCCCTTAGGCCCAGAACCAATGATGTTTTATGCTATAGATATGTTACGTTCATAGTAATTACGATTTAAATCTGTTCCATTGCACACATTGACAAATATAACTGATAAGTAAGACAAAAAATACGAAATAGCACGCAAATGAAAGAGATAGGTATAATTTGACATATGACGCAGACTGTTAAAAAACCTCACAATTGGGTGTTTTTTGAGTCTTCAAAACGCGAGCGCTTATAACATATATGCTTTTGTTTGTATATAATATCATTGCCCAGAACAGACGGCGCAACGCGACTGCAACGAAACCCTTTTGAAATTATTAGTTTGAAACCAGTTTCAATCGATTTCCACACACGCCGCAACTACAAAATCATTTTGTTGTTCTTTGAAAACAGACGTCAGCAAAATGTCTAGTTCAAGTGATGAAACGCAAACACGAGTTTCCTGCACGCTGGTTTCAACGCAACTGATTTGCAATGCGTTTCAAACCGGTTTCAAAATTATCGCGCCATGTGTGGTCTCTCATAGAAGTCTATGGCAGAAACTCAAATGAAACCCAAAAGTAACTAGAAGTTGCAGTTTCGTTGCAGTCGCGTTGCGCCGTCTGTTCTGGACCTTAAAGTAAAGGAAGACCCACGTTGGGCGCCACTTGTAAGGTAAGAAGGTCGGTGACCCCCGAGGCTCGCTGCGGGGCAATCCATAGGGTGGTTGATTTTATTGGTTAGTAAAACATTTTATTGAATGTGTCAAAAGTTATTTTACTTAAAACAATTTTACTGATCTCACATAAATAAAATTGTTTTACACAAATAGCAGGGGTTACTAATCTTTTAAGTGGAATGAGTTTTTTTAATGATGATAAACAACCAGACAACCACTAAAGCCTATCGTAGCTCAATGTGCTCTCACATAGTAGATTCATCTGATCTTCGTTTAAAACAAATAGTATAGAGTATAATTTACAAATATTTCAACATTTTTGCAGGTTGCAGACCTCTGGACTAGGGTGAAAACGTCCTGTGCCTGAATTAACTTAATAGGACTTACTTGAGCATGGCTGGGTCGATATGTTTCAAGTTGTACTTCATGTGTTGGTAGTACGACATACGATTCTTGAAGTTTACGTCGCACTGTGAACAAACATACAGAATTACTACACACATGAACTAACATTATTTATACCCTAAAAAGAGCAAAAAATATATTCAATGGAACACTAAAAGAAGAACAGATAAGTTTGTGGCACAAATATCATTCATTTACCATTCATTCATTATTCAATCGCCATTCATTCATTCATAATTTATTCACTATTCAATCACAATTCATTCGTTGTTCATTCATATTCCAACATAAATTTATCATTCATTCATTAAACCACATCACTCCGTATTCTGGTGAGAGTGAGAGAGGGGGAGAGTGAGAGAGAGAGTATACCTGGTGGCAGTAGAGGTGCGCGGGTGGTGCGTGCGTGTCGCGGTGCAGTTGCATGGCCTTCTTGAACAGGAAGCGCTTGCCGCATTCCGGACATGCGTGCTCTTTCTCTCCCTTGTGGATGCTGTAAGAGTGAGAGAGATAAAGATAGAAAATAGTCAGGTTGTAAGTTATCGAAAGTTTCGCTACCCAGTTGGCAGACAGGCACGCAGCCCATCTTATAGTAAGCGGCCATTGCGGCCTATTCTATTGAGGGACACTTCATCAGGAAGCGTCGCTCAATGTGCTGCCAGACTATAGACTATAGTGGATCCAAGATGCAAAATTTTTCGACTTTCGACCTATGGCAGCCATAGACAACACGTCAATCAATCAAAAAAATCAAAATCAAAATCAAAATATTCTTTATTCATGTAAACTTGTATCAAGTATTTATGAATCGTCAATTACAGAGTGACTCTACCACCGGTATCGGAATGCAGTCATCTGCCGAGAAGAACCGGCAAGAAACTCGACAGTTACTCTTTTTCATCGCCATGTTTGTTTACAATTTGTTTGTTACAATTACTGATTAGTTTTAGAATACCAAGCCATACAGTATAAAGTATAAGAATGAGACTATAATCGAGAAAAATCCGCGAGCCCTGGAAGACCAGTGCCCAAAGGTGGCACCTGCAGCACAAGTATGACGTATGTGCCAGCCATAATTTCACTCAACCATATTATAGGGAATGTAACCACCCGACACATAACGCCACCACCCCAAGCACATTTTAGCGAGCATGACCGCAATTTAAATGGTTCCCTATTTTTTCGCATAAGTTTTTTTGTCATAATTTAACATGGCATACTTTTATTTATCCTAATAATAGTTACGCATAATATACTTTTGGCATAACATTATAGGCATAATCTTTTTAGGCATACCTTCTTTAAGCATAATAATTGTTAAGCATAATATTCTAAAGTCATAACTTTTGGAAATACTTTTCCTATATAAATAAACGTGTTGGCGGCTTAGGGCTGGCCCAAGGGCCACCCCCGCCGCACCTTAACCTACTGTTACACTATAAAAACTCTTAGACAAATAAACAATATGTCTAACAATTTTATGCAAATCGAAACTATGGCAAAAAACATTAGTCTAAACAATATTTATGCTAACTGAAACAGTATGCGAAAGGACAATTATGACAAAATATTATTATGACAAAAAAAATTATGCCAAACTCGTTATGCCAAATTAAATTAGGACAAAAAAAGTTATGCGAAAAAAGGGATCCCAATTTAAATCTGTCTATGGTAGGTGTGAAAAAATCAAAGATCTATGGCAGTTATTTTATCTCTGCCACTATCAACCCCAGAGCTTTCAAACTTTTAGGTTGTAGTGAAAGTAAAATCACAGCTCTGGCTGTGTTCCGCCAGTATTAATGTGGGAGCCAGTACACTTGAAATTAGAGGCTCGAAGATCAGATGAGTCTCCAGTCTGGCAGCACATTGAGCGATGTTAGGTGAAGTGTCCCTCAATGGAATAGGCCGCAGTGACCGCTTACCATCAGGTGGGCTGCGTGTCTGTCTGCCAACTGACCTAAAATAAAAATAAAAGTGATTCATAAAATTTTAGAAGGTGTACTTACAAGAGATGTGTTTTCAGCGAGGCTCTATCTCTGAACGTCTTATCACACAGCTCGCACTTTTGTCTTTCCGAATGATTCTTCATATGGATGCGGAGTTTGCCTAGAGTTCTGTGGAGATTTGTAGAGAATTGATGAAAAAAATTCGTACATAGAGAAACTATGTGTATGTGTTTGACTGTGCCTATGTTTTTGTGTATCAGTATGCGTGTGATTGTGAATGCATAAGAATATGTGTAAGTGTGTATGTATCTTTTCATGTGTAGCACATTTATAATTAAGCTGCTCTCTAGATCCGTGTGTATGTGTCTCTAATTGTGTGTGGGTGTATATCTGTTTGTTGCCTACTGGGTTCGCGCGTGTTAGTAGGCGTGTTAGTAGCGTGGGCGTGTCGTGTGTGTGTGTTTGTATGTGTGTCTGTCTCTCTTTGTGAATGTGTGTGTGTGTGTGTAATGTGTATGTCTCTCTCTGTGTGTATGAGTCTCTTTCTCTCTTTGTGTATTTGTGTGTGTGAGTCAGTGTACACTCACGGCACAGTGTGTATTTCTATCTGTGTCAGTATGTCCTCTCTCTGTGTGTGTCTTTCTCTTTCTCGCTCTCTCTAAATGTTTGCGTGCATGTTCCTCTCTGTGTGTATGAGTGTGTGAAGGTTCAAATTCTATTAGAATATACCTTTTGGAATTGAACGAAAAATGACGTCAACTGCGTTTGTCCGTAACGTTAGCAACCAATAGCAACGCACTATATTATCTGTGTGTGTAAGTCATCACTGTCGCGCAACGCAACTTCAAAAGGTCTCAACTACGCTTGTCCATAGCGTTAGCATAGCAACCAATAGCAACGCATTTATCTGTGTGAGTGTGTAAGTCATCACTGTCGCGTAACGCAACTCCAAAAGGTCCTATACCTAATCCTATCCAAACCAGACAGTACTCACGGCGCAGTGTGTCCACATATCGCACAGGTGTGTGTAGGCGGGGCTGCCCCGTGCACCCTGGCGTGGTGGTCGGCCGCCACCTCCGCGCGGGAGCTGAGCTCGCCGCACACTACGCACCGCCATCTGGTGGGGATGGGGTGACATAATCCAATAATATTCGTACAATGACCCGAGATTGATTTAGGATAAATAAATGTCTAAAAATAAAAAATAAAAATTATTTCGGACAGGGTCCATATAGTGTTAGTAACAATAATCTTACAAGCTATGTTAGTACACAAAATGGTTTACACGAATTTTACTGTCTTTGACGAGAAAAAAAATCTTATTTATAGAAAAAAAAAGATCTTATTTATTTGACTTGGAAATACGTAAGTACGTAATGAAACACATATCTCTTTATCAAATGTGTGTGTGTGTACTGAACTGACCTGACTCGATGCCTCCGCCGATGCGCGCAGAGCGCATGCGCGTCGCGGCATCGAATGCCGCACGCTGCGCACACCAGGCTGCCTGACGACTGGTCACATTACAATATTGTTAATATACATTTAATATCCTACTAATATTATAAATGCAAAAGTCTGGATGTTTGTTACTAAATCACGCCTAAACGGCTGAACGGATTTAGATGAAATTTGGCACACGTATAGTTTATAACCCGGATTAGGACATAGGCTATAAAATTCCTACGGGAAACGTCTCATTCCCGCGGGATATTTGAAAAAAGAAATTACGCGCGGGTAAAACCGCGGGCGGAAAACTAGTACTTTATAAACTAGCAAGTCGCTAGCGACTTAGTCACATCCATCTGTTTCGGCAAAAACTACAGCGTTTCATAATAAAAAATATCAAAAAGAAAATCAATCAGTCAAAGAAACTTTTATGAATCGTCAATATCAATATTACAATTTTATGCAATGGAGAATGTTACTACTATGTGAATATAAACACATTATTTTTTGCTTCATGCCAAATTATCAACTATTTTAGATTTCATAGACATTTAAAAATCCCGTTCGCCGCACGTCGGCCATGTTGGCGCTGCGTTGCGATGACGTCACAGTACATACGCTCACGCAGTACGTTGCGCGCTCCGGTACGGTTCACTACGAAATAACCGTACCAGAGCGCGCAACGTACTGCGTGAGAGGATGTAAAGTGACGTCACCGCAACGAGCTCCGGCCGGCCAACACTCGCGCCGTTTAAAATTCAATAACTCGGGAACTAAGTGACATATCGAAATAATTTTTATACACACTTTTTTTATTTCTTATGAACTATAAGAAAAGTTAAAAATCGAAACTAGTGAACATTCTCCATTATACAGAACTTTGAACTGACTACTGCTTCCATGGTATAGTGGTTAGAGCGTCAACCGTGCCTTGTTGCTGTTGGATATTATAAGTTATTAATTAATATACCTATACTCCAATAAACCCCTATCGATGTGTCTCACTCTACAAAAAAAATAAAATCTTAGAGATGAGACACATCGATAGAGGTTTATTGAGAGCGAGCGAGAGAGCAGAAGAACACTTTGACAGCTGTCATTCTAATCATGTTACGTTTTATGGAGTATAACCATAGCAACCAAGTGTTGCTATAACCATAGCTAATGTGCCGTCTCTAGAGCAGGTTTTTTTATTTTCTTGGTCAGGCTATAATATTACCGAGTTGGCACATACCGGGTCGTGTTTCTTCATATGGTTGTCGAGCTTGAACCGGTGGTTGAACCCGACGGCGCAGGCCTCGCAGCGGTACTCGTGCCGCGTGTACGCCTCGCTGGCCAGCGCCTTCTGCCGCTCCGCCTCCACCTGCGGACACGGGCTATCTCTTACTGTGGACGGACACAAGGTACCTCTTACTGTGGACGGACACAAGATACCTCTTACCGTGAACGGACACAAGGTACCTCCAACTATGGATGGACATGGACACAAACTACCTCCTACTATAGATGGACACAAACTACCTCTTACACCTTTAGCACACTACGGTGAATGCGAAGCAGAACGCCTTAATTGTATGTGTGTCAAAAGCAGTTAGAGTTAAAGCGACTACTATTGTGTTTCGTCTGGTTTGTGAGAATGCCGGAGGCACACCCCCCCTTAAAAGGCCGACAACGCATCAGCCATCCCTCTGGTGTTACAGATGTCCATGGGCGGCGGTGATTGCTTACCAAACGACCCGCTGGTTCGTTAGCTGCCTCTCGCATAAAAAAAAGGTCTGTGTTTCGATTCGCGTCAAACTGTAAACTGTAGATGAATAAAAGTTACCCCTTAAACTGTGGACGAACACAAGCTACCTCTTAAACTGTGGACGAACACAAGCTACCTCTTAAACTGTGGACGAACACAAGCTACCTCTTAAACTGTGGACGATCACAATCTACCTCTTAAACTGTGGACGATCACAATCTACCTCTTAAACTGTGGACGAACACAAGCAACCTCTTAAAACCCCAGTTGAACATTCGGTAACAGATCAATCTTCTTTAATCTGTAAGTCTCTTAATGAACTCTATGCGAAGGACATAAAGCTAAATAGGTTGATGTACTGCCAACTGTATATTGAGCGGCTTTTCCTATATACCCCCTTTTTTTTTTATGGACTCTATCCCGCGCCTGTTTGCGGCGCGGTGATTCTGCCAATGTCAAGTGATTATGGGAGTTTCTTATTGCGTTAAAACATTGGTGTTAAGATGTTTTAACGCTTCATGGAAACACTGGAGGATACTCTCAAGGTCACGGGGGAATGGACGCCATTGCGGTAAGAGCGTCTCATCTACCGATGAGACACACTACACGCAATACCCGTCCATTCAGTCAATTTGTTTCAATTTTCTTATTTATGACACTTCGTTACACTTTACTGAATGAAAATCACACCACTTTTCAACACCAAACTGCACTAGATCACAAATAAAAAGATTTAAAACTAAAAGACGCGTGGACCCATCGCCTACCCTCCAGTGAATCCAACTATACTCCTTAAAATGTAGCATGATTAGAATGACAGCTGTCAAAGTGTTGTGGCTCTCTCGCTCGCTCTCAATAAACCTCTATCGATGTGTCTCACTCTACAAAAATAAAATCTTAGAGATGAGACACATCGATAGAGGTTTATTGAGAGCGAGCGAGAGAGCCACAACACTTTGACAGCTGTCATTCTAATCATGTTACGTTTTAAGGAGTATAGTTGGATTCACTGGAGGGTAGGCGATGGGTCCACGCGTCTTTTAGTTTTAAATCTTTTTATTTGTGATCTAGTGCAGTTTGGTGTTGAAAAGTGGTGTGATTTTCATTCAGTAAACTGTAACGAAGTGTCATAAATAAGAAAATTGAAACAAATTGACTGAATGGACGGGTATTGCGTGTAGTGTGTCTCATCGGTAGATGAGACGCTCTTACCGCAATGGCGTCCATTCCCCCGTGACCTTGAGAGTATCCTCCAGTGTTTCCATGAAGCGTTAAAACATCTTAACACCAATGTTTTAACGCAAGGAGAAACTCCCAATAAGCACTTGACATTGGCAGAATCACCGCGCCACAAACAGGCGCGGGATAGAGTCCATATAAAAAAAAAAGGAGTATAGTTAAGAGTCCTTCAATGAAACAGTGGTTAAGTTACTTGGGTCATAAAACTAGTAAGTCGTGGGTTAGTTTTCCGCTTTGGGTCTAGTGGTAGGACTGACCCACTGACCTGTTCCCAGCTGAGCACGAGCATCTCCAGCTGTCCCGCGGGAACGCTGAGACGTTCCAGTTTGCGCGCGACGCGGGCGTTCACCACTACTCCTGCGGGCTTCTCGCGGGAGCCTGGCTGCTTCTGCACTTCTAGATAGATAAAGAAATATTTCATTAATATAATAATAATAATATTTATTTATTTCTCTTCCACAAAACTTATACTTACTTACTACAGATTACAATAGTTGTACTAGATTAAAGTTGAAGTTGAATTTCATTCATTAGAAGAACATCATTAGAATTAATGTATACTAAAGCCGACACCAACCACCAACCACCTCTCTCCACCACTCTCCACCAACCCGCACTAGGCCAGCGTGGTGGAGTATGGCCCACACTATCTCACAATTGAGATAAGGCCTGTGTCCCAGCAGTGGGAACGTATATAGGCTGATGATGATGATGATGAAAGCCGACAGCCCGTCTGATGGTAAGGGCTAACCATTGCCTATGGAGGCTTAAAACAAGTAGTTCGCAATGATATACGAGTTATAGAGCTTGAGGATAGGTATTTGGTGGTAGAGTTAGAAGAAAAAAGGCAGTGAAATAACTGTTGGTAACTTTTTTTTCTCGTGAATAACGCCAATAAAACAGTAACATATTTATATATATAAAACTCAAAGGTGACTGACTGACATAGATAGATATCAACGCACAGCCCAAATGACTGGACGTAGGCATCCGCTAAGAAAGGATTTTAATCAATTCCCACGGGAACGGGAACCACGCGGGTGAAACCGCGGGCGGCCGCTAGTACTACATATTTTGTTTGTTAAATTATTCTTATGGCACGATATAGGTAGGTATAATACGATATTTAAAACATGTATTTTCTTTTATGACATCACGATAAAGACAAGTACCTCCAAAAAAGTATTATTTAACTTATAGAGGTACATATTACTTTGAGGAAATAAAATTACCAGTTGATTCAAATCAAAAATGAAAATCAAATCATTTATTGATTACACAATATTAAAAAAAATCGTGAAATAGCCTATTATACGGGCAAAAGTATACTATATACAGCGTGTTACGTAACCCGAGGGACATATTTAAGGAGATTGTTCAGAATCCGATTCAGAGTCCAATTCACTATAAAAAATATATCCTTAATTTTTTTCATAATTATCCTAATAATTTATGTATGCATGAACTACCTAAAAATCCCGTGTGCTGAGCGGCCGGTTACGCCCCAAACTCAAATTGTACGCGAGTACAATTTGAGTCGTACTTGTACGAGTGCACGAAATAGGTACTGTGAAGGGAAGAGTGCCGCACGTTACGCGGATTTTCAGGTTTCGACTAAGGTTATTGACAGATATTTACCAGAGTTTTTATTGATTTATACTTATTTTGTTATATGGAAGCATGAACTATTTGGGGTTTAAATATGTCCCTCGCATTTCCTGTCATGCTGTATATACCTGATTCCTTCTTCTTTTTTCTCTTAGCCCTCGGCTTGTACTCAATCGGGAGCTCTACTTCTGACTCCTTCTCTTCTGCTCTCTTCTTAAGCGGCTCGTCGTCTGACTCGTCGAACTCCACCTCAGTCTTCTTTCTACTTATCTTCTTTTTCTGTTTCTCTTCTTTACATGTGAACGGGTCTGATTTCACCTCCATCTAAAATAATTATAAGTAGGTACATTGTATATAACGCCTCGATGGTCTAGTGGTTTAAGTACCTGGCCAAGATCTCGGGGTCCTGGGTTCAATTCCCGGGTCGAGCTAACTTTGTGTCGGTTTTTTCGGACACATTACACCAAATGGCTCGTCAATTAGCTTGTAAATTGATTTATTAATACTATATTTTATACGATTTACAACTAAAAGACATTTGTCTGAGAATTTTTACGGATTTATTACATTTAATCACATTTTTAAAAAATCATAGAAAAACAAGAAATTGGATAGAATAGTAGTCCTGTCCATAATAGTACATTTTCTGGTTATAATACGATTCAACTTAATTGGGTTGTCTGAACATCGTGCGAGAACCTGCGCAGAACACAAGTAGGTGTCAGAGCACCTGCGCAAACGACGCGACCAGCTAACTTCAGACACGCCAGTTAAGTTGAATTGTATTACGAGTATAACAGTACTCACCTTCAAATCTTTATCATCTTCCCCCCCTCCATCATCACCAACATAATACCCTTCCAAATCCCCCCCAAAATCATTATCATCCTCTTCTACCTTGATGAATGATAGCGGTTCGATCTCTAATGCTTTAGCCGACTGCCTGGTCACCCGGGGAGGGTCCTCGTCTTGTTTGATGGTGATTTCTGGGGGGGTTTGGTGGGTAGTGAGGGCGGAGAACTGGGGTAGCTTTGTTGTGTCATGGCACTGGGAAAGATATTAAACTTATAACTATAATATAAATTTTGGGTACAAGTAGTTATGCAAACAAAACATTAATGTTCAAGCAATTTTTTTTTGATAACTTTTTCAGTAACTAGTGGTTGAAGCTTGGAACAGGCTGCCAGCAGAGGTGGTTTCCGCACAGAACACCAATAAATTCAAAAACAGATTGGACAAATATTTAACTGGAAGGAGTTAGCCCATTAGGTGGAGCTAATAAGATAATTAAGTATGATATACACAATAAGTACCTACCTATTACTTTTTCTTTTTTAATTATCTTACTTGTTTCCACAATAAAGAATACTTACTTGGGTAAGTATATATTTTCAAACATTAACTGCCTAGAAGGCACATATTTTGGAAGTGACTCTACAGAACAAACATTTCGTGTTTTTTCTGGGTCTGGATGTTTATATTTATTTGGGTTTAATACATTCTGGTACCTTCATAGTTTCTGACACCTTATGGGTGTCACAAGTGCTTAAGCTACCTAATTTGGGGTCAGATCAATGTATGTGATGTTGTTAAACTTTTTTTTTATTACAGACATCTTAATGCTAACAGAAATACATCCAAAATGCATATTAAGATTTAGTTGTTTGCAGTTAAAACATTCCAGTTAGTCAATACAATGTAGCTAACTCACCATGTAGTTAGCAAGATAACAATGCGCTTGTTGTACTTGCTTCTGGTATTTGATAGTTCTCCGTATAACAGCCACGCACTCCCAGCACAGACCCAACGGATGTCTGCTGTGGGCCTGAAACAGATATGCATACTAATTGATTATGATATTTAATGTGATTTATACTCATTATATAAAACAACTTTTAATCTACAAACAAAACTCAGTCTATAGATAGATAGATAGAAAAAACAATTTATTTGCAATAAAGGACACACATACACACAAAACAAGCTGGTAACTCAGTAACAAAGGGAAAATAATAATTTGCAGAATAAATTATTTCATTTCAAAAAAGACAAAAGACATTATCTTACATTAATGTTTCGTTTGCATGTGTGTCTGTTTGTTACACTTTTTAGCCTTAACCACTGAACCCATTTTGATAAATTTTCGTACAATAGGCATAGAGTAGATGCTAGGAAAGGACATATGCTACTTGATTACCCAGGATAATCCTCAGTTCTCATGGCATAACCAATATATAAGTGTCTGTCGTTGTTTAACATTTTTTCAAGAACCAACTACAATAAGCAACAGATCGACGTGGTTTTTGGTATGGGGAAAGCTTAGGAGCAAGAGAAGATCTTGAACTACTTTTTATCCCGGAAAAGTATCCCTATTCTGCGGGATAACATTGTATAGTCCACACGGGTTAGCTTGCTGGTGAAAGGCTTGTAACAGAATATCGTCTAGTCGTACGAGTGTCTGAGGATATGAGGTAGATTAAAATAAGATAAAATGTAAACTTACTTCATCGGAGTAGCAATTAAAAGGTTCCACAATGCTCTGAAAAAGCTTTTTGACCTCTGGTTCGATTACCGTCTTTAGATTCCTGTCACGGCTCAGGCAGCCCTCGCAAATGTTGCTGAGGGACACGCAGCTTCGATCTACATTCATAATTATTTTAAAAATTATAAAATTTAAAGGAAAACAACATTTTCGTGAAAGTTTGGGACCGATCTGCTAATTGCTATTTTAACGATTCTTTTTTTGTTTTGACAGCAATGTGACAGCTATCACTTGTTTTATTATAACGGATAATTGGAAAATAATATTTTTTACAGAAAATCAATCAGAAAATAGCTCTTTTTTATGTTATTAATTTATATTTTTAAACAAGAGCTTTAAAGAAAAATCGACTTGAAAATGTTTTTCTTCGATACACTCGGTTTTCATTCAAAAAGGGGTGTGTTCCGTAATTCCGTATTAAAAAAATTCAAATGTCAAAATTGGCATTGGCTTGGCAATCAAAACATAACCTCTTATTTTAATATTCCTCAAAACATTAACTCAAAATGTTGATTATCTAACAAATAAACAAAAATGCGTCTTCTAAACCTGTTCAAACGTCTCCAAATCACAACTTCCTACAACAGCTTGCGGTTTTACTCGCAAGAATACGTGCCTAAGCCGCTACGGAGCCTGAAAGGCAAGTCAACAAGAGACACTGTGCAATATTATGTTGATTCGTGTCGAGTGCGGACTGTGGCCGGTAACGGAGGTGATGGGTGCATCTCCTTCCTCAGCGTGTGGTGTAAGGACCATGCTGGGCCGGACGGCGGCGATGGGGGCCACGGAGGACATGTTATATTTCAGGTTAGGTTATTTTCAAATTAGAACGTAAGATGCTTAGTAACTCGTATAATACTTGATAAAGAGACTGCCTAAAAACTTCTGCAAATACTCACAACACTGCTTAAACTATAACGTAACTTGCTACAGTCTGTTTCAAACACGATGATATGCCTGACACATCCATAGAACGTAAATGTTTGCGTTTAGGAAAATGTTGACTTCGATATAAATACAAATTTGAATAATACAGAAATAGATCAACACCAAATACTGTACATTAATAACGATTAAATAAGAGTCATGGTGTTTTTTTTCGGTTTAGAGAAGTTTTATGCATATCATCGTGTTTGAAACAGACTGTAGTCTTGCTACTGGGGCCATATATACCTACTAAAACCAGAAGGATTAATGGCTGTCCCTTTGAAGAATCTTCCTCTCTTCTCATGAAAGGCCAGAATTGGAGAGAAACTATGTAAATATAAAAACACAGCTCAAAAATCAAAAAAAAAAAATTAAAAATATTCTTTATTCATGTAAACCTGTATCAAGTATTTATGAATCGTCAATTACAGAGTGACTCTACCACCGGTATCGGAATGCAGTCATCTGCCGAGAAGAACCGGCAAGAAACTCGACAGTTACAGCTGCTGTTTGAATTGTAATAAAAACACTTAATACCTAATACTTTATAACATTTAGTCATTTTATGTCTTAGCCTCAATGTAGTATAAGAACTAGAGATGCACCGAATGTAGATTCAACCGAATACGAATGATTCGGCCGAATCATTCGGTTCAATTCTGCGCGGTAAACAGGTTTGTACATGTCGGTACGCCACTCCGCACCATCATGTTTTATTTGACTTACATTGAATTAAAACTACTAATAGTTATGACAATTACTAGTTTTTTAATTGTTGATTTTATAATCTTTTTTATTTTAAAATAAATAATTGGTATAAGAAGAAGGATAAGAACCATTTAATGTTTTGTGTACAATTCCCAAAGCCAGTATCATTCATCATTACGGCACTGACCTGATTTCAATGATGATGAAGGCTACTATGTTATTTACCAGGCCACCCACACAGTGAAGAGTTTGAACCACTGTCGATCAGTCATCCAGGCCAAGCATGGTGAGAAGGGCTACAACAAGGACTGCACGGGGAAGAACGCTGACCATATTGTAGTTCCAGTTCCGTTAGGTAAGCAGTAACTAATGTTATCACTAACTAGCCTTCCGCCCGCGGTTTCGCCCTCCCCCCCCCCCCCCCCACATTTCTGGGGTAGCTATCCCACAATGAAAGAATTATTCAAATAGTTATAGTAGTTTCGGAGCCTATTCGGATTCAAACAAACAATCAAATCTTTTTTCTTTATAATATTTGTATAGATTTAAGAAAGAGGTTGGCCTGCTGCCAGCCTGTGTGTACTATACAACGTTATCTCACTAAAATGTAATATTTTTCTAGGATAAACTGGATATCTCTGGATTTATAGTGCATTATTGGAGCCTATACTACTAATAAAAGAATATTTTGATTTAGATAAAAATAGCCATGTTTGCCCGAAATCCCCAGTTGACAGACAGGTACTTATTCTAATGGTTAAAGATATTTATTTTCTCTAAAAGATTTACTATAAATCACTTACAGGGAAACAATATTATGGTTCTATTGAGGGACTCTTAGGACAGGAAGAGTTGCAAATGTGCACATATGAAGGCTCGTCTGATCTTTCAATCTGTAAATGATCTTTGAGTGACTTTATACTTTTCTCCACGACAGGGACAATAGTGCGTAACCTGAAGGGCGAAGTCCTGGCGGACCTGAGCGCGGAGGGCGTGATGTTCGTGGCGGCGCGCGGCGGCGCGGGCGGGCGGGGGAACAAGTTCTTCCTCACTGACACTGAACAGGTATGTTATTAATTATTATACATTTTCCCTTACTTGGTAGAAATGCGAAACTATCACTTAACAACAAGCTACTGATCTACAAGACTGTCTTGAACCGCGTGTTTTGTATGAAAACTAACGACCGTCCGTACGCGGTGCGGCAAACGCGCGGCTACCGTACCGCAGCCGTCCGACACAAAACGTCTAATTTGAAAGAGCCCTACTATGTTTTTATCGCCAGGCGCCCGACGTAGCCGAGCTAGGAGCTCAAGGCGAGAGCCTATCCTACCAGCTGGAGGTACAGTCCATGGCCCACGTGGGCCTAGTGGGCTTCCCCAACGCTGGGAAGAGTACGTTACTACGCGCCGTCAGCCGAGCGAGGCCCACTGTTGCGCCGTATCCGTTCACTACGCTTAGACCGCATATAGGTATGCTATGTCTTATACTAGAAAGTAGAAACTTATCATATCTCTGGACATTATTCGCACAGCGCCATCTAGCCCTAAACTAAGCATTAGCTTTTGCTATGGGTGCCAGACAACGGATAAACATTACTTATATACTCTTTTTTTGTAAATACATACATATTATACACAGAAACACTCAGACCAATACAAACAGACATGTTCATGCACACAAATGTTTGTACCGTGCGGGGATCGAACCCGCGACCTCTGGTGTAATAGCCGACTTCTCGACCATTACACCAAATGGCTCGTCGATATACTAATAATACTAATTGTATAAAGAGAAAGATTTGATTGTATGTTTGTTTGTTTGTTTGTATTGAATAGGCTCTGAAACTACTGAACCAATTTAAATAATTCTTTCACTGTTGGAAAGCTACAATATCCCCGGGTGACATAGGGTACTTTTGATCCCGGAAATGTGGGGTAAGGGGGGGGGATATTTAAAAAAGAAATTACGGGTGAAACCGCAGGCGGAAGGCTAGTAGTAAATAAATGCAAGAGAAAGTAAAAAAATAATGCTGTAATTTAATTTAATTACAATTTAGTGCACCAAAACAAGGTATAATTAGCAGACTAAATGCAGAAAGGCATTCTCTACCAGTCAATTATTTTATTTTAGGGATGGTGCTTTATGATGACTACGAACAAATCGCAATAGCCGATCTGCCAGGTTTGATTCCCGGCTCGCACAAAAACTATGGTTTAGGTAAGTTGTTTATTTGTAGTCGGTTCCGTAACCAAAGGGTAAAACATGAACCGTGATAGTACGACACATGAAATTTTCATAGGGTATGTATTTCTGGAATCGCTATAACGATAAATAAGTACCTACTAAAAGACAGAATAAAGTACATTTTTTTTTTACTTAAATAAATATTTTAGGGGCGGGCTCCCATAAAAAGAACGTGTTTTTCATCGACGTTTTTATAAATAGTCAAAATCAAAGTATTTATTTACAATGAAATTCTTTTGCATGGTAAAACTGTTTTACCTTACTAGCACTTCGACGTGAATGCCTTGTTCAAAACCTTTCGTACGCGAGTCTGAATCGCACTCCGCCCTTTTTTGTTATATCATCAAGCCGGGATTCCTTTTTTTCGCATAACTTTTTTTGTCATAATTTAATTTGGCATAACGAGTTTGGCATAATTTTTTTTGTCATAATTGTCCTTTCGCATACTGTTTCATTAAGCATAAATATCGTTCAGACTAATGTCTTTTGCCCTAATTTTGATTCGCATAAATTTTTTAGACATTGTTTTTTTGTCTACAAGTTATTATTGTGTAACAGTAGGTTAAGGTGCGGCGGAAATGAGTGGGGAGAAGGATTGCCAGTTTTCTCACACCCCTGCATGTATGCGGGTGACTTCAACAGCCACCATACCTCGTGGCGGTACAACTCCAATGATACAAATGGCATCCAGCTAACTCAATGGGCGGAGGACAACAACTGTCACCTAGTCTTCGATGCTAAAGATAAGGGCTCCTTCAGATCAGCCCGGTGGCAAAAAGACTACAACCCAGATCTAACATTCGTATCTCGGGAACCCACTGGTGTCCCCCTGCCCACCTCAAGGAAAATCCTCTCTAATTTTCCCAACAGCCAACATCGCCCGGCCCTAATGGAGATTGGTAACAGAATTCCCATAGTGCGTTCAATGCCCCTACCACGTTGGAACTTCCAAAAAGCAAACTGGTCCAATTATGCAGATGACATGGATGCTTCAATCAGATGGATCCCACCAAAATCAGAAAGTTACTCAAGATTTGTGGGATTAGTCATTGCAATCGCGAAGAAACATGTCCCACGAGGCTACAGGAAAACCTACATCCCGTGCTGGAGCGAAGAGAGTGAAGAACTATACCAACAGTACAAACAGACTGGGGATCAGGAATTGGGTCAAAGCCTTCTGGAATCACTGGATGCTCAACGTAAACGCAAATGGGTAGACACAGTGGAAAAAATGGACTTTAAAGTTTCTAGCCGGAAAGCATGGAGAGTCCTAAACAGATTAGTGGGCAAAACTGGCTCCGCTGACCACGGAGCCTCCCAAAAGCTCACAGACTCTATAGCCAAACAAATAATCGAAACTTCGCGGGTTAAAGGTGACCGAAAACACACCAAAACAACCAAGAAACAAGTCTTTAAGGCGATCAGCGAGCTACCTGTTGACGAAAACCTCTCCAAACCTTTCTCGTTGGACGAAATTAATATCGCTGTTGGACAGCTCTCTCTGGGAAAAGCAGCTGGGCAGGATGGAATATATAACGAATTCATCAAGACTTTAGGCCCTAGATGCAGGAAATGGCTCTCGGAATTTTTTTCCGACATACTAATACGGAATAAGCTGCCTAAAACCTTCAGTTTTTCTAAAATAATAGCCATCCTCAAACCCAACAAATCGGCAGAAGATCCAAAAAGCTACAGACCCATCGCCCTACTCAGCTCCTTATACAAACTCTTGGAGAAACTGATTTCTAATAGAATAGCCCCGCTCATTGACAGCGTTGTCCCAATAGAACAGGCAGGTTTCAGGAGTGGTCGCAACTGTGCCGACCAGGTGCTGTCTCTCACGACACACATCGAGACCGGCTTCCAGAAAAATCTGAAAACCGTAGCTGTATTCGTCGATTTATCGGCCGCGTATGACACGGTGTGGAGGCTTGGTCTGCTTCTGAAGTTGATGAGAGTGGTCCCTTGCAGACGTATTACAGGCCTAATAAATAACATGCTAAGTAATCGTGCTTTTGTCGTCCACCTGGGAGATAAGAAAAGTCGAGTCAGAATACTACAAAACGGCCTCCCACAGGGATCTACACTGGCGCCCTTGCTCTTCAACCTCTACACACACGACCTGCCCGATACGACTTCCAGGAGGTTTATGTATGCGGACGACATTGCACTTACACACCAGCATAAAACATTCGGAAGTTCAGAGGAACAACTCACTAAAGACCTACAACTGCTAAAGCTTTACCTAGAAAAGTGGCGACTTGTCCCAAACTCCAGCAAAACAGAGGTTTCTACATTCCACCTTAACAACAAACTGGCCTCATACAGCCCTAAAGTGGACTTCAACGGTAGAACCCTAGCCTACAACCCACAGCCTAAATATCTTGGTGTCACCTTGGATAGATCACTGACGTTCCTCCCTCACCTCGGTAAACTCAGCAAGAAACTGGGCACCCGAAACAACATCCTGCACAAGCTGACAGGCACAACGTGGGGAGCTAATGCAGATGTTCTACGTACTACAGGGCTCAGCCTGGTGTACTCGGCGGGGGAATACTGCGCTCCGGTCTGGCTCAACAGCGCCCACACGGATTTGGTTGATGTCCAGCTGCGTAAAACCATGCGCTGCATATCCGGCACGATCCAATCAACACCCATACAATGGCTTCCGACGCTGAGCCATATACCTCCGCCTCATCTCAGGAGGCAACAAGCCCTGCTACACGAGGCCCACAAGATCGCCAAAAACCCAGATCTCCCAGCATACCACGAATTCCGGCATCCACCTGTTCATCGTCTGAGTTCCCGACACCCACCGTACCAGACAGCGCGGAACCTTATGGAACAGCCGTTCAACATAAAGGACAAATGGGTGGAGGAGTGGAGGACAAACCCACCTCGTAATGGTCTCTCCGAGTACAACCCAACACAACCACCTTACGCTTTCTCAGCTCCAAGACGAGAATGGTGCCAATGGAACAGACTGCGCACAGAGCATGGCCGCTGTGGTGAATTTATGTTTAGATGTGGTTGGCGAGACTCACCCGAGTGCGATTGCGGTGCCCCTGTTCAATCAATTCATCACATCATCCACGAGTGTCCCAAACGAAAATGCGAATGTTATCCCCTGGACCTACTCTCTCCTAATGAAAACGCAGCCCAATGGGTGAAGAATTTAGACATTCAATTGTAATTAATTAATAATGTAATCATTTAGTGAGTAAGAGCGACTGTTATATAATGTCATACGATTAAATAAATAAAAAGGTGCGGCGGGGGTGGCCCTCACATGTTTATTTATATAGGAAAAGTATTTCGAAAAGTTATGGCTTTAGAATATTATGCTTAACAATTATTATGCTTAAAGAAGGTATGCCTGAAAAAAATATGCCTATAATGTTATGCCAAAAGAATATTATGCGTAACTATTATTAGGATAAATAAAAGTATGTATGGGCGGCGCACCCATGGCATTAATTATTTACTATTATAATTACCAAAAGTATTTTTATAGGCTGAATAATTAGCAGATTAATTTTATTGTAACACATTATTATTATAACATAATTATTTTAATATGACTTCCGGTAGAATTTTAATAATCTTTAATCAAATTGTTAAATAACTGTTCGAATTAAATATATTAAATTGTTACGTTTATTTTTAATAATTATCAGATTAATTTAATTGTTATATTTTAATACTAAAATGATAAAATTTAATATAACTTATTTTGATACGACTTCCGGTTCAATTTTTATAATCGATAATAATCAAATTGTTAAATAACTGTTCGAATTAAATAAATTAAATTATTATGTTTATTTTTAAAGTTTTATTCCTGTTTATTTTATTATTTAATTATAATGTTAAATTGTAATATTAATTTTGATAAATCTATGGGAAGTGACGTCACTTGTTTTGTTCAAGCCCAGTGGTGTGGCGGGGCGTAGAGGTGGGGTTGTTTGTCACTTAGTATTTAAGAGCGCGCACCGCACGAGCGGGGCATTCGCATTTCTACTCTGTTGTAAGCAGTTACTATTTTGTATGTGCAAATTATAATTAAAAGTGAAGTGATTCTTACATAAAAATAGTATCATTTACATATCCAACGTCTGAAATATGGAACCTCATGGACGTGACGGTGGGACACCGCCGACAGCAGCGGTGGGATCACAATCCCCTGTTTTTGGAGCCTCCAGAGCTACGGAATCTCGACATGAGCCTACATTTTCCATGGATCAAGTGATGAGTTTACTGACAAGTGTGACGAAGCAGGCAGCTGCCAGCGCAGTTTCAGCGGCGATCTCTACCACTCCTATGCCACGTGATCGCGGTAATTTCTACCTGCCGCCATTCGATCCAGACATTCGTTCTCATGATATCAGAGATTGGTGTGCCAACGTTGATGAAACTATAGCTACCTTCAACATTTCACCTCAAGAAGCACGTATGAAGGCTATTCTTCAACTAAAGGGACGAGCAAAGACGTGGGCTGACACCTGGTCTCTACAATCAACTACTTGGCAACAGGTGAAAGAAGATTTGATCCAGACCTTTGGGAAGGAGTTCCGGTATGCTGATGACGTTCACAAGTGGCGCAGCTACACGTCAGATCAAGCCACCAGTTACGCGGAGTACGCCACTACTGGATGGACGCTCTTCAGGCGGGTTCGGCCTGAGGCTTCAGACGCTGAGACGATCGACGCTCTAATGAAGAATGTTAACTAATTTTGATTATTAGCACTCCATATTCTTTGTAAAAAATAAAAAATACTAGTGAAAGAATTACTTCGATACGTCAATTAGTTTCCGATTTAGAAGTAAAACAAGTTGTAACCGCACGCGCGGGCTGCTGGTGCCGGTGTGACGTCATAGTACAACTGCGCCCGTGCCGTCGAAATTAAACCTAAATACTTTTAAAAATGTCCAATCCAAATACTAGGAAATCATGTGGTGTGCCTAAATGTAAAAATACAACTACCAATTCGCAGGAAAAGTTGTTTTTTATAGTTCCAAAGGACGTTGAGGCTCCTCGCTTCCGACGATGTAGCCACATTAAAAATCCTAGTATGTTTACAGCCACCTCTGCTGGCGGCACAATCTTCGCAGGTTACATTTAAAACTTCTTGATTCTTATCAGTTTAGAATAGGCGTGGAAAAAACGTATCTTGTTTAAGATTGGATCATTTGCATCTGAATCAGTTCAAAGATTCGAATCAGTGAAACGCATCTTTTGAATCATTTGGATCATCGATTCTCAACTAGATCAGAGAGCATAATTATTAAGAAAATAATTTTCAATATCGCTTTTATTTATTTATTTATTCTACAACACAACGGTACAAAAGACGGACTCAATGCTACATGACATTCTCTACTAGTCAGCCTATAAAATAAAAATCCATGTTCATTTTTATAAAATGTTAAACACGTTTATAATTACAAATCAGAGCGTAGAGATGTCGTTAAAATAAATAAAGTGTATTATGATAGGTCAGATTTCCATCTCTTTATCCTCCCTTCCATACATTTTGACGCCATAATACTTGAAAAGTAGTGGATTTCAATGGATTTGCGTAAGGCGGTTACCACACTGCACACTGCACCGCGCTCCGCCCGCGGTACGCGGGACGACAGATTTAATCATTGTATGCAAGTACCTCAGTTTGTATAGAAAACACGCGCGGCACCACACACTGAAAACGCCGCACGCGGGCGTAGAATGATTAAATCTGTCGTTCCGCGTACCGCGGCGGAGCGCGGTGTAGTGTGATAACCGCCTTACTCGTCTGTTTGACGACGGCGCTACTGCATTACGTACTGTAGCCGGGTGTTAGTCGATTATGATACTGTAGTAGGGCTAAGCAGAATAGGATAGTAGGTAGTGCTAATAAACAAAAAACAACGGAGAAAAAATAAAGAAATAATATTAATAATCTAATTAATATATAACATACAATACCAGTAAATATTGCTTTCGATTGATATTAGTTACATCATTTGTAAAATTTTATCAACATCAATAAAATGTAAAAAAAAACAATCATTAAACTAATCCGAGTTTTTCCGAATCGTTCCAAACAGTGACTCTTTCGATCATTCATATCAGCGGCTCAGTGAGCGCATTGATCGACGCGTACCGAACTGAGATCGAGATCCAATTGATTCAAATGATCCGATTCCGTCCGCCCGAATCTTTCCGAAGTATTCCGAACAGTGGATCTTGCGATCATTCGAATCAGCGACTCAGTGAGCGCATTGATCGACGCGTACCGAAAGAGACGGAGATCCAATTGATTCAAAGATTCATTTGATGCGGCGCTGATCCGAATCTATCAGTAGATCATTTAAAAGATTCGAATCACTGAGTCGTTTCAGTAAAGAGTTACACAGCTCTAGTTTAGAATGCAATGTTATGGTGTGGTACGTATGCGGTGTTCTGGCGTGATTCTACATTACATACATCACCTAGGTAGGTCTTTTTATTTGAACATGATTAATAGCATCATCGCCATAGCTGTCTCTTGCTGATCTGAAATAAGCTTCTTTTAAAAATAAATGGCCTTACTTATTTTGTAAGTAAAAAAAAATACAACACTATATTTACTTACATCCTAAGAGCGCTTACGCACTACGTCCGATCCGAATCCGATCCGTCTCCGTGAAATCAAAATCACAAAGACATTCGGATGACGGATCTAATTCGTAAATCACTAGAAATACTCCGGACCGTTATTTCACGGAGACGGATTGGATTCGCATCGGATTCGGATCGGATAGTGCGTTACCTTACCGCTCTTATTCCTAGGTACTATCCTAGTTTCTACTAATATTATAAACGCGAAAGTTTGTGAGTGTGTGTGTGTTTACTTGTTATCTTTCACGCAAAAACTACTGAATGGATCTGGAGTCTGGACGAAGTCTGGAATAACATATAGGTAGGTAGGCTACTTTTAATCCTGGGAAAATGTACAGTTCCCGAGGGAAACGGGGGCGAAGCTGCTGGCGGAAGCTAGTTTGCAATATATCAAAGTACCTGTAGGTATGTATTTATTTAAATTTACTAAGAAGAGCGGTACCTATATGTACATACGTACCTACTTACCTATAGTTACAAAACTATAATACCTACATTTTTATTTGTTGTCTATAACATAAACATTGAATGGTAGGTACTTCGATCACTTTAGTGATCGATGGGTAGGTAGATACTTTTACTATTTGATATTCCTCGCATTTCGGCGGCAACGAAATCACTATTTGTTGTTAAATAATGCGCAACCATTAGGTAATCTATCTATTTTAGGTAGATTATATTATCCGATTACCCTTTTTCGTCCATATTATTAATTGAATAATATTTACTATTAAGTCTATTAACGAAAACACAACAAAATACTGCACAAGCCAAGCGCAAGCTATGCAACTTGTATTAAGCCGGGCTCGGCCCGCGCGGCGGGTTGTGATGTGACGTCACAAGCGGTCACGTGACTGTTAGCGGGACTCGATATTTTTCGAAACTTTGAATGCCTATAGAATCAAAACTACTAGGTATTTTTGACTACAACAAAAACTTGTGTATTTGTATACATATAGGCATTACTGAGACAAAATTTCAAGCGATTTGGCATACCTAGTAACATTCTCCATTACAGGTATTTATCCCGAACATATTAGATCCGAATTGCTACGAAACATACCTGATTCTTTGCCCAAGTTAGTTTCTGTTCTTAAAACTTATCGTAAACGTAAAATGGAAAATTTTGATAAAACTAAGTACAGTAATATTAAAAAACCGCGAGTAGATGAATCTTCCTTAAGAAATGACCAATCGCTTACTTGCTTTAAATGCAACAAACGTGGTCATCGTTTTCGTGATTGTAAAGAAGCTACTACTTCTTCATCTACGTTGATTTCTAAGCCATTTCAAAACAATAGCGTTCCTAGTTCTTCTATTAAGTCTGTTGAGTGCAAATATTGCCATAAAATGGGCCACGTCGAAAAGAATTGCTTTCGAAAACAAAATGACGAACGTAGTAATACTGCAAAAAATAAATCTGTATTATTTTGTAATTCAGTGAATCGCAGTACTACAAAAGTAAAAATCGGCACCAATTTCTATGATTGCTTATTCGATACTGGCGCCGATTGTTCCCTACTTCGGCAACGCTTCTCTGGTTCAGTTCCGGGTAAAAGAAAAACCGTTGATGTTGTATTTTCGGGTATCGGTGGTTGCCCAGTGCGCTCAACACAATCTATCACATCCATTGTTGAGATCGATAAAGTAAGCGTAGAGTTAGAATTTTATGTAGTTGGGGACACGCAGACTCAGTTTGACATTTTAATCGGTTATGATCTTTTACAAATCCCTGGCCTCAGTGTTACCTTAACTAACTCTGGAATTTCAGTAAAACAGGATACTGATCATGTTGTTAAGGTTGTGAATGAATGCATTACTTCAGGTTCTATGTTTGATCTCAATACTGACGTTAAAGATCCGATTTTAATAGAAAATTTAAAAAGTATCATCAGTAACTACCAACAAAGTTTTACAACCGGAAATAATGTTTCAAAAGTTAATACAGGCGAGTTAGAAATTAGGTTAAAAGACCCCAATAAAATTGTACAGCGCAGACCCTATAGATTGTCCCCTGTCGAGCGTGAGAAGGTTAAAAGTATTGTAAATGATCTAAAGAATAATGGCATCATCCGTGATAGTTCTTCCCCTTTTAGTAGTCCGATTCTTCTTGTAAAAAAAAAAGATGGCTCTGACCGACTCTGCGTTGATTTTCGGGAGCTGAACGCCAACACTCATAGAGACCATTATCCATTGCCTTTGATTGCGGACCAATTGGACAAATTGGGCAAAGCGCGTTATTTTACTTGTCTCGATATGGCCGCTGGGTTTCACCAAATACCTATTGCCGAAAACTCCATAGAGAAAACTAGCTTTGTGACCCCCGACGGCCAATACGAGTTTTTGCGAGTGCCTTTCGGGCTTTGTAACGCGCCCTCAGTCTATCAACGAGCCATTAATAAGGCATTAGGTGATTACAAGGATACAATTGCTCTTGTTTATATAGACGATATACTAATTATGTCCGAGACCCCTGAAGAAGGTTTACAAAATCTGAATCTTGTTCTTAAACGTTTGACAGAAGCGGGATTTTCATTAAATATTGCAAAATGTTCATTTTTAAAAACCTCTGTTCAATTTTTGGGTAATGTTGTAGAAAATGGCACTATCAAGCCAAGTCCGCTTAAAATACAAGCGCTAGCTAACTCGGCGATTCCTAAAAACGTTAAAGAACTCCGCCAGTTCAATGGGTTAGCAAGCTACTTTAGAAAATTTGTGCCTAATTTTTCAAAAATTATGATTCCTTTATATAATCTTACTAAGACTAACGTATCATGGAATTGGACTGAAGCTCACGATAAAGCCAGACAAGAGATAATTAACCGTTTAACATCATCCCCATTGTTGACAATATTTGATCCCGACTTACCGACCGAATTACACACTGATGCCAGTGCTGTCGGTTATGGTGCAGTATTAATACAAAGGCAAGATCAGATCCCTCATGTTATTGGTTATTTTAGTATGAGGACGACTAATGCAGAGAGCAAATATCACTCATATGAGCTCGAAACTTTAGCTGTCGTCAAAGCGATTAAACATTTTCGTCATTTTTTATATGGTCGTCCTTTCAAAGTTGTAACTGACTGTAACTCACTTAAAGCCTCTAGACACAAGAAAGAACTGACTCCTAGAGTACACCGCTGGTGGTCTTTCCTGCAGTCGTTTCAATTCGAAATTGAGTATCGCAAGGGAGAGCGACTGGCTCACGCGGATTATTTTAGTAGAAACCCAGTCGATCTTATCAGTCCACAAAATGTAGTATCTGGCAATATCAAAGAAACGAACTCAGTGCAAACGTTACATTTCTCTCTCAACGCTTCCACCCTTGACCACAATTGGTTACTCATTGAGCAAAAACGTGACCCTGTTCTTAAGAACATAGTTGACCAGCTACAGTCCGATTCCATTCCCAAAAACGTCGCAGATACTTATGTTATTTTGAAAGATAAATTGTCGAGACGTAAAGTACAAATAGAAAATAAAACGCGAAAATTGATAATCGTCCCTCGCAGTTACCGTTGGAATCTGATTTCCCACTATCATAGTTCGCTCCAACATTTTAGTTGGGAAAAGGTATTGGCAAAAATACGGGAACAATATTGGTTTCCTAGTATGTCAAAATTGGTCCGAAAATTCATTGAGAATTGTGTTAGTTGTAGGGTCAGGAAAGGGAACTCGGGCGCCAGGCAAGTTTCTCTACATCCAATTGACAAAATTTCAATACCTTTTCACACGGTGCATGCAGACATTACTGGTCAAATGAACGGAAAACGTAATCGCCCCGAATATGCATTCGTTTATATTGACGCGTTTACTAAATATGTTCATTTAGTTTACTCAAACGATCGCACATCGGATTCTGCTATTAGATGTTTCCGCGAAGTAATAACTATTTTTGGCACTCCAACCAGACTTACAACCGACCAAGATAAAAGCATGACTTCTTTAGACTTTAAACAGTTTTGTCAAAATTTCGGTATTGAGCATCACGTTGTCGCGAAAGGTGCTAGCAGGGCTAATGGTCAGGTGGAGCGCGTTATGAAGGTTATTAAAGATAACATGTCGGTGGTGGAGCTTGATAAGCCTTGGCATAATGCAATTCAAGATTTACAATTAGCCATAAACTGTACAGTATCGAAAAGCACTGGAAAAACTCCAATGGAATTATTATTTGGTAAAAGATGTTCTCCTCCAGCTATTAAGCTCCTCCAAGTCGATGATGATGAACCTGTCAAAGATCTTATAGCTGTTAGGAATGCCTGCAAAGAAAGGATGGACGAGCGATCTATTCAAGACAAAATCCGATTTGATAACGGTAAAGCTCAAATAAAACATTTTCAAGTTGGAGATTTTGTTTTAATGCGTATTCATGAACGTCATACTACAAAATTAGGACCTAAATTTGAGGGCCCGATGGAAATTTTAGAAATTTTACCTAACGATCGTTATAAATTAAAACATGTAAATTTACGCGGATGTTCTGAAAAGATCGCCAGTCATGACTATTTGAGACCTGCTCCTATCGGACAGGCAGATCCATTCGAAACTAGTGATGAACCGACCGTATGGGCAGATGATGTGATAGACGAGAATTCAGAAATTAGTTAGTTTTAAATATTGTGTAGAATTAAGATAACAGTGTTAATTATTTTGCTTGTTTTGGTTTCATTATTTTCCTTTCCAAACTTCCTTTCCTGACGCTGGCTGGCCACCACGCGTTTCCTTTCCCGGTCTTGGAGGCTAGATCCCAGGACGGGTGATGCCTGATTTGTGTGTTGGTTAAGGCTAGATCCCAGGACGGGTGATGCCTGATTTGTGGGTTAGGGCTAGATCCCAGGACGGGTGATGCCTGATTTATGTGTTGTTTAGGGCTAGATCTCAGGACGAGTGATGCCCATTTGTGCGTTGAATATGCTATATTTGTTATACCATATTTATGTTATGCTGTAAAGATATCTACAAACGTTATTTGTGATATTTGTAATACCGTTATATAGCGCAGAGAGCGCGCTGAATCAGTATGGCCGTATGGGCGGCGCACCCATGGCATTAATTATTTACTATTATAATTACCAAAAGTATTTTTATAGGCTGAATAATTAGCAGATTAATTTTATTGTAACACATTATTATTATAACATAATTATTTTAATATGACTTCCGGTAGAATTTTAATAATCTTTAATCAAATTGTTAAATAACTGTTCGAATTAAATATATTAAATTGTTACGTTTATTTTTAATAATTATCAGATTAATTTAATTGTTATATTTTAATACTAAAATGATAAAATTTAATATAACTTATTTTGATACGACTTCCGGTTCAATTTTTATAATCGATAATAATCAAATTGTTAAATAACTGTTCGAATTAAATAAATTAAATTATTATGTTTATTTTTAAAGTTTTATTCCTGTTTATTTTATTATTTAATTATAATGTTAAATTGTAATATTAATTTTGATAAATCTATGGGAAGTGACGTCACTTGTTTTGTTCAAGCCCAGTGGTGTGGCGGGGCGTAGAGGTGGGGTTGTTTGTCACTTAGTATTTAAGAGCGCGCACCGCACGAGCGGGGCATTCGCATTTCTACTCTGTTGTAAGCAGTTACTATTTTGTATGTGCAAATTATAATTAAAAGTGAAGTGATTCTTACATAAAAATAGTATCATTTACATATCCAACGTCTGAAATATGGAACCTCATGGACGTGACGGTGGGACACCGCCGACATATGCCATGTTAAATTATGACAAAAAAACTTATGCGTAAAAATAGGGAACCCATCAAACCTTTCTTCGTGTTGTTGTCAGGCATCCAGTTCTTGAAGCACATAGAGCGCTGCAGAGGTCTGATCTACCTGCTGGACGGCACCGCGGACCCTCTGCAGCAGTACCAGACCCTGCTCCATGAGGTAACCTTGCCACCTTTAATCATCATCCCTTAATAGGACAAAGGTAAAAATTTTCCGATCAAAATTTACCTTATGTACAGTCAACAGCACATCACGGTCGGTATATACTTGCAGTTCGATAATAGCGCTTATGCCCGCGACATAAGAGTGGTACAAAGTCCAAAGTGTTACGTCTGACGTGCTTTTGACTGTACTTGTAATAACGGTGAAAACCAATAAAAAAATTTACCACCCAAATTAAAGTTTTTAGTTGTTAGGTATCTTAGCTACCTTTTTTTTTTCCTCGGAGGAGAATGCTTTGTAGGCTCCGTAACTGTAGGCTGGTTGGTAGTAGGACTTTTTCCGAGATTGAATTAAGCTTTGAGTTGCTCTACAATGTTATGTAGAACAACTCAAAAATGTTGAGGATGTTCTTTTGTTGATGTAAAAAGAAATGTCTCATCGCGCTTATTGAACTGCGTTTATTAAGGTTTAATTATAAATATTAACATTTCTAAAAACCAAGAAATAAAACATTTTTTTACAAGACTTCACACAAAATTTATTAATAAGTTAAAAATAATTAAACTTTTATGTTATTTAATTTACAAGTAATTATTATTTTGTTTTAATTTTATAGGTCAGTCAATACAACAAAGCATTATCAAAGAGACCGTCACTGGTAGTGGTGAACAAAATAGACCTCCCTGAAGCGAAGAGTACGTGTGAGGAACTGCAGAAAGAGACAGCTATAGTGGGCGTGTCCGCTAAGACTGGACTCAATCTAGACCGACTGTTAAGGGCTGTTAGGAGAATGTATGATGGAGAGGAGAAACAATGAATTGCAGTGTTGCCAGCGATAAATGCTATCGGTTGTATTCATGTTATCTATTAATAAGATCTGTGTATCGATAATATCGCTTAAAAACGACTAATACTATCGATTCTATTATTATGATGTCAATAGTTATTTGTGGCTGGTTAGTTTTATCCAGAATACTGTGTAATGTTTTGTAGTATCGATAGATTTACCAGGTGGTCGGTTCCTGTCACAGACTAAATGTTATTTCTCTATGGTTCCTGTACTGGGCCGTCTAGGTGGGTACCACCGCAGTGCCGTGCATTTTCCCGTGAAATAGAAGTGTGTCAAGCACTTCTGTGTTTCGGGGAAAGGGCACTGAAGCTAGTGAAATTACTGGGTATATGAGACCCAATAACTGTCGTCAGACAGAGTGTTTGGCACTGAACTGTCTAAGGGCAGACGTGGCGCTTACCATCAGGTGTACGATCTGCTCGTCTTGTTACACATGGCAATAAAAGTACACTAAGTAATAAATACAAGTACACACTGTAATCCAACCATTTGTTTGTCAATAAATAAATAAATAAAAAAAAGATATAATCATCGATTTTCAATAAAAGAGAAAGCAGATAATAGTGGGTGTAACTATGACAGCGTTAAAGACTCATTACATGTATTGTATATTATGTATGTTAGTATGATAAATTGTAAATAAAACCAAATATTATATAAAAAAAGTTTTTTTATTTCATTTATTTTCTATTATGTATACACATTATCATTTCAGATCTTAGCAATATTACAATTCATTAATATTTTCACAGATCGGATGGTTAAAGCATTTCTTTAAGACTGGATGTTGCAAGATTCAAGTGTGGGGGAGGGGGAGGGCCCACTTCGTGTGGTTGGAGTGGGGGAAATGGCTCGTTCGGTCGCTTGGATTTCTTTATCTTCTTCGGTTGTAGTTTCATCTGTAAATAATTAGAAATTATAAATACAAGTCATTTGACTGGTCTGTTGACGCATTTGGTTTACCTACGCCAGGAGTCAGTAGTTAAAATCTCAATTAGGGCAAATAATCGTTTGTCGTTATGTCATATGTAAGGCAGACACACAGCCCACCTGATAGTAAGCGGTAAGGGACACTTCACCAGGAAGTGTCGCTCAATGTGCTACCACACTGTAGACTTTTCTGATCGAGAGCTGTTATTTAAAGTTTACTGGCATCTACATTGAAATTTTCGGTTTTTAGCTCAAGCTATATGAAGGCAGATTTCACCTGAGGTGGTGGCAGCTAGCAAATCAGACAATTAAAAGTCACGTCATCGTAGGTTCAATTTTCGTCTTAGATACAACTTGTGCACCTCATCCGATTTACATGAGGACACGGGAGGGACTCTTGTCCTCCTACACTGAAGTAAATTCTACTGCATACTAACAAACAGAAACACAAGGGATATACATAAATAACAACATCGGTCCTAGTATCGTACCTTGTAGTGCACCTCTCTTACGTGCCGGTAGAGGCTGGAGTACCAGCCGAAGGCAGCGGCGCACTGCCCGCACTGGTACGGCGTCTCGCTCGTGTGCATCGCTGTGATGTGGTACTTTAGCTTTGCCGCGTTCTGAAGGCACGGTCAGTTTGTCTAAAGCTTTATATAGGTCAACAAAAAGTAAGGGTAAACAGATCGACTGCTTTTTTTTTGTTTCTGGTCAGTTAGATCCAGACATGACGTAAATCACTGTACTTCGTACACTGATGGTGTTTTTATTTTTGTGCATTAAGCTTTATAAGTGTTTTTTGAGGCTGAGAGTGGTTTTGCCGTTTGCTATTTGATATAAATAAAAACAAAAGCGTTAAAATTTGGAAAGTTATGTAATTGTGTTATTACAAGATTGTATAATTCAATGACAATGCCATTAAGAGTTGAAGATGTTAAGCCGGCGTAGCGCAGGGCGGTGCTAGACAGTAACTGCTTAGTTACTGTTTGGCACTGAACTGTCTAAGGGCAGACGTGGCGCTTAACATCAGGTGTACGATCTGCTCGTCTTGTTACACATTGCAATAAAAAAAGACTTCTGTCACTGACAGTACTAGTTCCTAGGTAATAGTCTATCTATTTGTTGGATATTTTGGATACCTGATAGGACTTCCCGCAGATGTGGCAGAGGTTCTCCTTCTTTTTGTTGCGGTGGACGTTCTGCATGTGCACGTATAACGAAGTGTGGCACTTGAACGGCTGGAGGGGCAACAAGAAAACATGTTACAATGGATACATTAAATTTAACGACCTATGTTGTGTTGTGTATTGGTTGAGTCAGCTGTGGTACTACAGGTCGCAGGTTCAGGTAGCAAGTAGCAATTCAACTTGACGCTATTGAAGCAGTCCCAGTATACACTAACCTTATTGCAAATGTTGCACATAAACTAGTAGACACTAACCTCATTACAATTACTACAAACGTAGCTACTAAACTTGACGCTATTGATGCAATTGCAGTAGCTACTAACCTTATTGCAAATGTGACACCTAGTAGGCACTGACCTTATTCCAAAGCACCTTAACTTGACGCTATTGGAGTAATTTTGGTAGACACTGGCCATTTGCAAATGAGGCACCAAAAGTAGAATACACTAATCTTATTGCAAAAATGACACCTAAATTAGACAATACTCACCTTGTGGCAAAGATAGCACATAAATAAGCAGACACTAACCTTGTTGCAAATGTGGCACCTAAACTTAACATTATTCAAGTGGTCCCAATCCACATGGTCCCGCAGCGCGGTCCGCGAGAGGAAGCGCCGGCCGCAGTCCGCGCACATGAAGCGGAACTCCGCCTCAGGCACGTGGCGCCGCGACGCGCGTAAATGCTGTCGGTACGTCGCGACGGACGCGAAGCGCTTGTCGCAGGGGAGGCAGTGGAGCTCGCCTGAATCGCGGGCCTAGTGAGACGGGAATATTCGAGTCAACACACGCAATATACTAGACACAAACTCGACCCGAAATTGAACCCAGGACCCCAAAATTTCGACCTCCCTTGACTGTCCAAGATTTCAAAGGGTTCATGTTCAATGGTCAAGTGGTTTAAATTCTGGGCACAGGCCCAGCGAATATATTATAAAAAAATTCAAAAAAATATATAAATTCAAAGGTGACTGTCTGTTAATCTTTCCATCTAAACTATAGATCTTCAAGTAATTGGCGTAGAGAATACAAAGACTTGACAGCAAATGTATAAAATAATTGATAAATACTATAAAGAATATCGGACCAAGATCAGTCCCCTGTTTGACACCTAACGTGATATGGACATGTTATGACTTTCTTCTCTTAAGAACGAACGATCTAGGTTTGGTTCACAATACAAAATTGTATCCAACAAAGAATACAACCGTGAATGCCAAAACGGGCCAATTTCTTACAGAGTTAAAAGTAACTCACTCTGTCGAAAGCCTTAGTGAAATCAGAATATATAGCGTATACTGGCAGGAAGATTTTATTGTGATTTTTTATAACTCAACTTACACTTAGAATAAACTTGGTGGTCAAGGCTGCAGAGAGCCAGAGCCAGAGAGGGTAATAAAGAGAGATAGCTGACCTTGTGCGTCCTCATGTGCCGTCCAAGGTTCGATTTCCACTGGTAGACTTTCCCGCATCGACTGCAGGGGTAACGGTTTTGACCTTTGTGTAGCACACTAGAATAAAAAAAGTTTCAGCCTATTTAATATCCCACTGCAGGGCAAACCTCCGACAGTGAAATTAATTTATCGTCGCAATTATGGGTATTAGAGGTCACAAAACCAAGCTGTGTTCGAAAATTTTGTCACAAATTAGACCGATCCGGGAATTGAACCCAGAGGCCTACTCAAGAAAACATTATTTTTTTACCAATTTCACTACTGTCAGAAAAGTTCGTGATAACCAATCTGTCATCATACACACCATACTCTGTCAGTTTTCGACAAAATAACATAATATTATAAATTATAATTGATATCTGCAATATAAACTTCAGCAACTTATCTGAAAGTTAAGCTCACAAACACCTTATTATTACAAAGTACTTACTTCAAGTGATATCTGTAAGTCTTCTTCGAGCTAAACACCTTCCCACACTCCACGCAAGTGGGTTTTTCTCCCGTCGCCTCCCCCTCCTCGCCCTTCCCTTTCTCCCCCTTAGGGAGGGACCCGTTTGCTTTTACTGGGGGCTGCAAAAGTCTAACTTTAGAGAGTGCAGAACAATTATTTCGAAAATATTCATCATACAATTTGTTTCTGAAACATAGTTCTCTATACAGGTGTTGGCCAAGTTATTACTTTTGTCACATTTAAATGCAAAATCCTGCTACCGAAATTATTATGATAATATATTATAAAGATTTATATAACTTAGTACTATTTAATACTAATTAAGATAGCTCCGGCTAAACCTGGGTGTATTTTCCAGATAATATGCCGGTTTATTTTGAGGTATAGATGTGAGGCGTGATGTTCTATCGATAAAGTATAGTAGTATTAGTAGTAGGTGCATGCGAGTCAAAACATTTAAGATAGTTAAGATTCACGAGAACGACTGCTGACAAACTGCCGAGCAGTTTGGGCTGACCGAAATTTGATTTTTCTGTAATACTTTTTTGAGAACAATAAATAAAAAAAATATTTTTTCGTTTCTTTATGTTCTGTTTGTCTGATAGACAACCACGAAATGAATAAATAAAATTTAATGAATGCGCAAAATATTTAAATTGGCGTCTAAATATTCGTCGCTAACGGAGCAACCGGTCAACGTGATTTTTGGTATACAAATAGTTTAGAAGCTGTAGAGTGAACTAAGCTTTTTATCTAGATAAAAATATATCATATTCTAATATCATATAGGTAACGTCGTAAAGTCTAGGCTAGTATTTAATACATCTTACCTCTGTTTTTTTCTCTTCTTCTGAAGGCTTTAGTTCATTTACATCTTTATCAGTCTTTTTATTCTTAATAACTACTCTCTTCACTACTATTACTTTATCTTTCTTCTCTTTCTTTTCTTCTTCAACAGTTTTGCTCTCTCTTTCTGCGTCGTCACCTAAAAAATAAATTATACCTTTTTTGACCATTCATTTATGTTTTGTATAGCCCGACCAATAAAATAAAAAACCTCGCCATATTGCGGAAAAATATTGGAACTAATTTCTTCAAGTGGCAACAATCAAATAAAAAAACAATAAGATGTCATCCAGAGCAGGTTTTTTATTTTCCTGGTCAGGCTATAAATGTATAATTATGTTACATTCAAAAGCCTTAACCAGTCAAAAACCGTATTGACCGGTCAATAAGCTTATTGACTGAGGATTCGGTTCGTTTTGTGGTCGCAGTTCTAATCTTACCTAACCTGACACAAAGGGTTGCTCCCCGTGAGATTCGAACCCATTTTTGAAGTTAAAAGTGGCCTTTAACTGACACCCTTAATCAAATAATTTTACCGGTCAATAAGGGTTTTGACTGGTTAAGGGTTTTGACTGTAACATAATACATAAAGTGCCAGTTTCAACACTGTCCTATCTTCTGTTAATTTCAGCTGTCAGATAACTAACAATAAAGTAATTTAAATGTCCTACTACAGAGTCTCAATCTTTAAAATCAAATCATCGCCACCCACAGTGATAGGTACTGGTTTAACCACCACGCTTGCCAAATGCAGCCAGTATTAATGTGGGAGCCAGTTCAGCCAGTACACTTGAAATCAGAGGCTCGAACATCAGATGAGCCTACAGTCTGGCAGCACATTGAGCGATGTTACGGGAAGTGTCCCTCAATGGAATAGGCTGCAGTGGCCGCTTACCATCAGGTGGGCTGCGAGCCTGTCTGCCAAAAACAGCATTAAAAAAATGCAGATTGGTAATCTCACAAACCTTAGCTACTTTCTTAAAGTCCGACACAATTTTTCATCGAACCCAGGACTCTTACATCACCGGCCTATTAATGAAACCACTAGACCATCGAGGCTTTACATGTCTCATCATCATCCCAGCGTATTCCCGATTGCATCCAGTATGGAGCTCAGGGTCCGCTTCGACTATGATCCTAGATTCGACAAGCCTGGTTATTACAATGGAGCGATTGCCATCTGACCTCCGTAACCTTTACAAGGGAAACCAGACCTACTTGGAACATAGTCGGGAGGGACCAACGGCTTAACGTGCCTTCCGAAGCACGGAATCATCATTCTTTTCAGACATTCAGGTGATTCAAGCCTGCAATGTCCAAACCAAACTGGAAACAATCACACAATGTGATGTTCCCCGCGGGATTCGAACCCACGACCTCCGGGTTTTAGAGCCCAACGCTCTAACCACTGTACCCCGGAGCCACCGAGGCTTTACAGGTCTACATAAAAATTTAGACGTAGCAAATTCCACTCACCTCTATCGCTCATATAATCACATATGAACAGTCGAGAGTCTTCGGAAGAAAGAGACCGACTGTCTTCTGCTTTCTTCTTCGTGTTAATCTTCTTTTCTTCCAACTTCTTCGATTTGGATTTCACCTTCTTTTTCGGTTTTTCTTTACTTACCTGCAGAAAGAGAAAAGAGCGTCTTTAAAAGAAGTCCAGGTCCCGGCAAACTTCTTGAAATCAGGTGGCGATTGCGCAGAACACAAATTTTGAGATGCCTGCGCGCTATTGGTCAGAAGCATACCTCTGACCAATAGCGCGCGCGGGCGTCGAGATTCGCGCGCTATTGGTCATTCGCAAGAGCACATGCGCGAACTTTCCCCCCACTATGTTTACGATGGTCAAGAAGTTTTCCGGCACATATAATAGGACTATTTTTATTACTGTTGTCATATTCTGAACTATACTTAATGTGAAGTGTGGTAACCGAGTGGTTTCAAGCGTCGCTTAAAATCCGTGAGGTCGATGATTCGAATCTCGACGCGAACCTATGTATGTATTTTCCACTAGAGTCATCGAAATCTAATAGGTTTGTTTTGACAGCTCTTATTTCCATTGGAAATAAAACTTTATTCAATGGCAAGAAGGCTGAAGTGTTCTATTAGGCTTATCATAGTTATCATCATCATCATCATCAGCCTATACAAGTTCCCGCTGCTGGGACACAGGCCTTACCTCAATTGTGAGATAGTGTTAGTGTCAGGCTTATCAGCGTAGACAAATCATGAATCTTATTTCTATGTAAATAAAGAGCGCTTGGAGAAAGAGATACGTCACTGACCTTCTTAATTGTCTTCTTTTTCTTAATCTTCTTGACCTCTACGTCTTCAACGAAGGCCTCAGCTTCTGGTTCGCTCTGAACCGGTTCTTCTTTCAGAGGCTTGCTGTCCTCTCCCTGCAAAGAAGACCGTAACATAATGTCCTCCTAGCCTAGAGTTTCGGCTATAGCAACTTTTTTTTTTATACTAGGTCAGATGACAGACAGGCACGCAGCCCACCTGATGGTAAGCAGCCACTGCGGCCTATTCCATTGAGGGACACTTCACCTGGAAACGTCCCTCAATGTGCTGCCAGACTGTAGACTCATCTGATCTTCGAGCCTCTGATTTCAAGTGTACTGGCTCCCACATTAATACTGCCGGAACACAGCCAGAGCTGTTATGTCGGCAGATTTCACCTGTGGGGGTGGTTGCTAGCCAGTCGGACTCTGTAAAAGCCCTACCACCAACCAGACCCAAGGCGAGAATCGAACCCACGACCTCCGTGTTTTTATACCCTGGAGCGGCTTAGCCACTGTTCCACAGAGACAGTCTAAATCTTTATGATTGAGAAATGTTTTCTTTTTGTAGGAGAATGCCTTGAAAACAGGGAAGGAAGAAATTAGATGATATTTTATAACATCTGTTATTGGAACTTCCTAAAGTTAAACCGAATCTCCGGTTTCAGCCGATTTTCGCCTAAAGGTGATGGCTAAACGTCTGCCTATATCATGTATAAATATATCTTACTAGTTCGTAACATTAAAATAATAATTAATAATTAATCACATGTTTATTTTTATTCTAGAACTTTAGCAAAATAAATAATTATTTAAAAGTTATTCATGTAACATCCGGTGACCTTTGACTGTTCGGCGCGCGTACAGATGTCATATTATGTCGATTATACTCGATTTCGTTTGAACTGGCCGGGAAAAAGAGTCGATATTATCTTCGAAATGCTACATTGTTTAATCTATTCAAATTAATTAATATCAACTAACGTTAAATGATCAAATATAAAAACATCAACAAACAATTAACAAGTATTTATTTATTCAGTCGTCTTTGGGCTGATTTCTTAAAAATCAAATATTATCACTCGGATACATATCCGAGTTTTAATATTTAATTTTTAAGAGGTACATACCTACAGCAGCAGCATAATAACGACGAAATACAAAATGCCATTAATCTATGCTCTTTTCTGAAGAAATTCGATTATGAAATCTTATTTTTAGTCGTATTGTTCTTTAACGATCAGTTAAAACATAACTGATGATTGAAAAATCAGCTCTTATTTAATTAGCGATTCTACTGCAGCACTATTTACGTAACAATCCATCTCTACCTGTATATAATAGCCAAATGTCTTACAAAGGGTTTTTAACTCTTACTATGCCGATTGTGTTTAGTCCGGCTCGTCGGCAAGACTGGCGCGCTCATGTGAGGAAAATCTATGAAGCTGTTTAGCTGTCATTTGGCCCCACAGGCCCCAATTATCTCTTAATTGTACTCCGTGCACAAACGCCTGTCAAAAGTTCTCAGCAAAAATCTATTGTAGATGTTTTGCTTAGCTAATGGCGTAGGAATTTTAATAAATATATTTATCAATATTATTACAAAATGAAAAGTTCCTGAAACTTTTTTCACGCAATAGAGTAACATTTAGCCTTCCAGTATTGCATACAACTAGGTAAAGTATTTATACATTGCTGAGGCAGTGGCCCTAACTGTATTTAGCCAAGTCCTTTCGGCCAAAGTCACCTCAGGTCGGACACAAGCTTTAGCACAAAGTAACCTTCGGCTTTGGCTAAACCTTCGGCCAATTTCGACCCAAGCAGAAACTGTGGCGGTGCCGAAATGGCCTTTGCCGAAGCCGAAGGTTCGGTCGACCTCTTTTCATTGCATGATCGCAGCTAAACTAAATATTATTTCTAAGTAGACCTTTTTAGAGTCCGACTGGCTAGCTACCCCGCAGGTGAAATCTACTGCCATAACAGCTCTGGCTGTGTTCCGACAGTATTAATGTGGGAGCCAGTACACTTGAAATTAAAGGCTCGAAGATCAGATGAGCCTACAGTCTGGCAGCACATTGAGCGACGCTTCCTGGTGAAGTGTCCCTCAATGGAATAGGCCGCAGTGGCCGCTTACCATCAAGTGGGCTGCGTGTCTGTCTGCCAACTGATGTGGTATAAAAAAAAATAAAAAATGCTTGGGGCAGAAACACATTAACACACTATTAAACACACCCATGACAAGTACAATTATTGTTATTATTTTAGACTATCTTTTAACAATTTATTATTTTTTTAGTCAACCTTTTATTGGAATATAATTACTAATAAATTATAATTAAGTAGGTACTGTTGTCTATCCGAACTTTTTGCCGATAATAATTGCTGTATAATCGTAATTGGTTCCTGCGATACAGGCCTTGAGCCTTGTGCAGTGGCCGCTGGTAAAACTTGCACTTGAGTTCCTTACGTTTAACTTTTTAATTTATTTGGTAAGCATTGTGTATCTTGGAACACTATAATAATAAATATATTTGTATTCGTAGAAGAGCACTAACAGCGCTTTCACACGAGCAGTCCAGTTTTTTGCAGGATCCCGTTTTCTGCAGGATCCCCTTTGATGGCGAATGTGTTTATATGCTAGCGTTCACACGAGCATCCCGCATGCGGGATACTGCAAAAACCCGATCCGGCATTCGGTCTTGTCACTAGAAACTGGATCCGTCGTCCAGTAAAAAGCGGGATCCCGTTTAGTCGCACAAATATTTATATAGCAGTGTTCACACGGCTTCCCGCGTGCGGATTTTTGCAGGACACTGCTTTTTGCGGGATAGTGAAGTCGTGGCAGTGTCCGCCCCGCGCCTGTGTTCACACGGCAGTCCAGTTTTGCAGGACCGGTTTTTTACTGGATCCCGCAAAACTGAACTGCCATGTGAACACACCCTCCAGTTTTGCAGGATACAGTAAAAAGCCGGTCCTGCAAAACTGGATGCCGTGTGAAAGGGCTGTAAGAAGCTCTTAGGGTTTTGAACACAAGCTCACCGTCTCGACCTCCTCTTTCACAGCTTGTTCGGGCCAACTGAAACTGGCTATTGCCTGGAGCTGAAGCCGCGATGGCCGCGCTAGGGACCATCGCGAGGGGGGATCGTTCTGCAACAAGCGTTACGAATTACTATTTGTCATGTGGGTAAAATTGTTCAATGTGTTTATTATATGAACCTTTTTTGGTAAGAACCATAATAACCTAGATAAAGAGTAGCACAACTCGAAATAATCCAAGAGCATTATTGCAAGAGTTATTGCAGAATTGGGAATCAGCATAATGAACTACGTAAACTCCAAAGACACCTTTGTAAAAAATCTTTATAGTTAACATACACAGGTGACTTGGAGTTAACGTAGTTCATTACGCTGATTCCCAATTTCACAATAACTCTATTTTGGATTATTTCGAGTTGTGCTACTCTTTATCTAGGTGTGCGATATGATGTGTGGATTATTCATACTTTTTAATTTACATCTTACATGCGAGATACATCGCGAGGGCGTGGGGTTTGTCCCACACCGCCCACACCTTAAGCCGCCTTTGCTTTAGTGTTACAAGCATCCATAGGCGACGGCGGACTTGAGAGTAGTATAAAAAAAAATCATATTTCTTAGTCTACCATCGTACCTGGTGTAGCTGCTGCAGCAATTCTCCATAGGACTTCTTCACAAGAGCCTTGAAGTCTCTGAACCGACGGAGCAGTGCCCGACACTCCCAGCACACTCGTACGCAGACATCGGAGAAATCATACACCTGATTGAATTATTACAATTTTTTATGAAAGCGGGAGTCAAATAACCATCTGTGACACTAGACTAAGCTCTCAGATGCACTCCAACATATCTAAAGAAGTAAAACAGAGATAAAAAAAAAATATCTATTTAAGTAGGGCATGTAAAGGTGAATTAAATAAAACAAAACTTATCTTTTTAGAAAGTGGACACCTACCAGGGTGCTTGTTTATATTTGACAAAATACAATGATGTATAAAGGCTTATTTTCAATACCTTATGCGAGCAGTTATTAAACAGTAACAACAACATGTTATTTTTGGTAAACAAAAGTATGTTATTCATGTGTCATACTCGTTGTTATTCATTTATACTAAGCGAAGAACATTTAATCAACTGAAATACACTTACAAATTACTGAATTAATTCAAGATAAAGTAAAAAAATATCACAAAACATCTTTCATATATTCAGCCACTTCAACTTATTTTTAGTAAATTATACCGACGTAAATAGTCTTAATCTTGTTATATATATAAGATATAAAGACAGTAGATATTCTAAATTATTATAAAACACATACTTACAGGAATTTCATTCAAAATTTGGGAATACAAATGGTAAGATCCCGTCTCCCCAATGAAGAAGAGTTTTCGCCCCGAGCAGAGGCAAGCGGTGCATAAATCGTCCATATTGAACTATCACAGCTTTCTTTAGTTATTCACAACCAAGTTACGCAAGCTATCGTCATTGTTTCGAGTAGTTTTTATCGATTTTTTCAATGTTTTCTCTGAGCGAAAATGCTCAAGCAGCGTCCCTTTGTCAAATTGTGACAGTTTTTTTTTTCACACTGCTATTGTAAATAATTGGGTGGATCTACGTAGAATGTTATTTTTGATAAAAAATTTAGATTTTTTATCAACCCACGTGCAGAGCTTCAGTACAATATAGGATCTATAGTTTTCAAGATTCTAAGCAATTGTATATTAAAAGCACACAAATCCGACCTATACTAATCAAAATATTGACAAAAGAAGAAAAAAATACGTTCAGAATAATGACTGCGTATTAGGAAAATGATATTTCTGTAAAGAACAATGACCTGTGTTGATAACAATGACAAACTTATAAATGTTTTTGAAATATCAGGAATAAAACCCAATTTTGTAGGAAACATGATTTTAATCATGAGTACCTAGTAACAATCTGTTGTTTTTAATTTATATAATTTCCTAACCTTTCGCCCGCGGCTTCGCCCGCGTGAACTATAGGACGTTATCCCGCGGGATTTTTATAAATTATAGCCTGTGTTATTCTGATGTATACTATATTATTGCCTCAACCGCTATGTCCCTGCATTGTAAAACTGTTATCTTCGAAAATATTCATTTAAATTACATGCTTTAAAGGGCCACATTGATCTATATTCTTCTTCTTCTTTGTCGTCACACTCTTGGCAGAGTGGTCGTCACATCAGGGGTGGTAGCAACCTTTACAATCCGCCACCACTCATCTCGTACTGTAGCTCTTCTTGTGCATTCATGGAGTGGACCATTGAATGTAGCCTTGACTTGGTCGGTCCATCGCATCGGTGATCTACTGCGCGCTCTAGCGCCTTCGACTCTCCCCTGCACCACAAGTCGCTCCATAGAGATCTATGAAGACAGATGTCTTCTCGACGTATGATATGTCCAAAGAAAGTGAGAATACGACATTGGACGATGGAAGAAAGACGCTGTTTGATGTCGAGTTCTTGGATGATTGAATCGTTGGTTTGGAACTGTGTCCAAATAGTATAGGTACCAAGCAGGTACCAAACCCATAGCCATCATAACCTCTGTATTTGGAAAGGTGTTTGAGCGGATAATCAACTCCCAACTTGTCCGCTAACTAGAAGATCATTACTACATGACCGACAGTATAGTTTCAGACCAAAACGGTCCACGGGTGATCTTCTAGCTTACGTATCGCACCTCTGGGGGGAGGATATGGAGAAGCATGGTGAATCTATGGCTATTAGCCTGGATATTGCCAAGGCTTTTGACCGTGTTTGGCATCGCTCGCTTTTTTCCAAGCTTCCGGCATATAGTCTGCCAACTGGCTTATTATGCGACTGGATTGCGGGATTTCTGGAGGGTCGCAGGATTCGTGTCCTCCGTGATGGACGCGCTTCTCGCTTCCTCCCAATAAATTCCGGAGTGCCTCAATGCCTGTCGCCGACTTTGTTTCTTCTGCATATCAATGACATGTTATCACTAGGTAATATTCATTGCTATGCGGATGACAGCACTGTCCACGCACGATATTTCGGAAGACTTGCGGCTAAACAGACCGAAACCGAGGAAAACAGGAATCTTCTTGTCGCCGAGCTTGACGAGGTCCTGGGCCGCATATCCAAATGGGTTGCCAGCAATCTCATCGAGTTCAATGCCAAGAAAACACCTGACAGGTGTGTTTGTTTTCTGCAAATCTTCTCCTTTTCTTTCCCATTCCACTCTTCAGATCACGCCCTTACCAATACAGGATAGCCTAAGCATCCTTGGCATCGATGTTCGTAGCAACTTGAACCAACGGGAATAATATATCAAGAGCGTCATCAGAACAGCTTCCCGTAAACTCGGAATGAACAGTATGAGACGATTTTTCACTCCGGTGCAGCTTTGTCTCTTATACAAGGCACAGGTTCGCCCGTGTGTGGAATATTGCTCTCATCTCTGGGATGGTTCCGCAAAGTACTTATTTGAGGCCCTCGACAGGTTGACGACGTGATATCCGTATTGTCGATGATCAAGAAGTGACTAAGACCCTAGAACCTCTTCAGTTACGTAGAGACGTTGCTAGTTTTAGTGTTCTCTACCGTCTCTATAATGGGGAATGCTCTGAAGAGTTATTCCAACTCATCCCGTCCTCCCCTTTTCACTCCCGAACAACACGCGCCGGACTGCGTTGCCATCCCCATACCATCCAGACACTGGTGGCCCGTACCAAGAGGTATAGTTCCTCTTTTTTGCCCCGTGCCATTAGGTCATGGAATGCCCTTCCGGCTCATGTGTTTCCTTCCTCCTATAATCCAGGGCTTTTTAGGCGGGGCGTGAAGCGGCATCTAAGCAGGCCTTCAGGGTGAGGGTGACTGGCTCAATGGGTACTTTGTTCTATTGAGCCAGTCAGCCTTAATTTTTATTTATTTGGACCTCACTTCCGCTTACCATCAGGTGGAGTGAGGTCATCCAGACTGCTCCCATATAAAAAAAATTCAGACCGATATCAAGGCTAACTTGCTCCATTTTACTCAACAGGGATTATCTTTAATATTGCCGATGCTTGTTGCAAATAGGGTTGTGTCATCTGCATACTGCAAATTTTAAATTCTATAACCTCCAATTGTGATTCCGTCTGACCAATTCTCGAGTGCTATTCTCATAATGAATTCTGTGTAGGTGTTAAACAGCAATGGTGATAAAATGCAGCCCTGACGGACCCCGGCACTTGGATGAAAGTGATTTGACGACACGTCGTTCGTTCTCACCGATGCTGTTCCTTCTTCATAAAGCTTCCAAGAAAGGTGCACCAGATGTTTAGGTGTTTCCATAGCCAGGAGAGTCTCCCAAAATACTGGCCACCTCACTGAGTTGAACGCCTTTGAGAAGTCAACAAAGCAAATATAGGTCGGCTTGTTGAACTTTCTGGCTTTTTCAATGATCTGGCGCACATTCAGAATCTTCTCACGAGTACCCCTCCCTTTCACAAAACCAGCCTGTTCAGGAGAAATTTCCTTAGATTTATATGCAGTAGAATTTTACTTGCATGTGAAATTAAGGCTATTAGGCGGTAGTTACTGCATATTTTAGTGGAGCCCTTTTTATGTAGAGGTACGAAGACTGTGTGAGTCCACTTCGGGGCCAGATTCCTGATTCCCAAATTTTGTTACACAGGGTATGAAAGATATCGACACCATACTCCCCTGATGCTTTGATGGTTTCAATTGGTATGGCATCTCTTCCTGTAGCTTTTCCGCTTTTTAGTCGCCTGATAGCGACCCGAACTTCGTCCCTCAATACATGTACTCAGTACATGGCTCTTTTTCTTCGTCATGGGCTCTGTCAGGAAATAGTTGTGAGCATGAGGATCTCCAAACAAAGACTGACAGTCCAGGTCCTTCCAGGTTTCAGATATTGCATCTATTTCAGTCAGTAGTTCGCATTGTGGGTTCTCTAATAGCCCATGTTTTAGAAGAAAGGGTTTTGGTGATGGATCTTATTTTTTGATGCAGGTCGCCTGTTTGGTGACTATCAGCATGTAGCAGCAATACGTGATAGGTTAGTTTCATAGCGATATCAAGGAAATATTACTGTAAAAAGAAATAAAATCATTATTCTCAACGCAAGTCATTGTCATAAACAACATTTGTCATTATTCTCAACCAGCGTCATTGTCACCTTCATCAAGATTTAGAACAATGACGTTCAGACAAATGATGAATTTGAAAAGGACAAGTCGAAACACGTCTAAAAGGCGTGGCAGCTAGTTAATGTTATGATTACGTTATTAAACACTTGTATCTTTATTCTAAATTGTTGCAAAAGAACGTAGGCATGAATATAAATTGAATTTAGATAGAGAAATAACAATGACTATAGAAGTGTCAATTGTTGTAGAATGAACTTTAAAAACTTATCAGAGCCAACAACGTGCGTTTTTCCGCGGTGAAGTGCGTTGATCGACTGGGGAGCAGGGCGGGGTGTCTGGTCACACACTTAAGTGTTCTACCTTATGTCTCAAAGTTGCGATAATCTTGAAAACAAGAACTGCGCTGACCAATGACTTAATTTTGTAAACTTTTTTTGATCCAATATTTAGAGAACTAAATGGTTCGATAACTATTTTTGTTTTTTATTAATCGGTAGTGTTATAAACGTAATATATATTTCTTAAAAAATGTGTGCTCAAAACAGTTATGATGATTTAATATAATTAATTGAACGAGCAGTAGTGCTTTTCGGACATGGCAAAAATCTTAATATTTGGGCATATTTTATTAATCACGTTTTTATTTATTTCTTTATAGCCGTAAATTTATAAAAACCTTGTTCATTACTTATATAAGAACCGAATGACTGTTTTATTGAAATATAAATTGAATGGTTATTGAGTAAACACGTAGGACATGACATTTGACCGCCCTCGTAGATCCACCCAATTATGGTTGCCGACTTGTCGCTGCGTTCACTAACTCTTTTGTCTGTTTGAATGCGTTCACTGTCCTTCATACTCTGGGCTGCTCCGTCGGCCATAGGATATTTCGTTATCTCAACATTCTCATTCGTTAGCGCGCGGTTTTCATGGATTTCCTTTTATTGTTAAGTCATAAAACGTAATTCATTGTTAAGTTGCTTCGAGTGTTTTAGTCTCTCGATCTAGCCAGCTTAGGGCATCTTTATCCAGGCCCAGTATCTAGGCGTTATAACCATTGAAGAGTCTGCTATGAGTCTGATCTGATGAATCCTTTAACAGATTGAGCTAGACTGATTAGATTATAAAATATAAATATCTCTGGACATTATGCACACAGCGCCATCTAGCCCCAAACTAAGCATTAGCTTGTGCTATGTGGGTGCCAGACAACGGATATAAACATTACTTATATACTTTTTTTTTGTAAATACATACATATTACAAACAGACATGTTCATGCACACAAATGTTTGTACCGTGCGGGGATCGAACCCGCGACCTCTGGTGTAATAGCAGATTTCTCGACCATTACACCAAATGGTTCGTCGATTAGATTGTGGCTAGACAGCCTTTCGGCTGGCAGGTTTTCTTACGATGTTTTCCATCACCGCCGAGCTACTTTAGTCGTAGATACGCCAAAAAATTAATAGAATCTAAGGATTCTAGTTTAGAGTTAATTTCACAATTTACTGACAGAAAAGGTAAATATGGGGTACTGTGAAAGTTACTGGGCCTTGGCAGAACACTGACAAGAAACCGTTGCTTATGCTATCTATGTAAATCTATTCTTTGGAACTGAGAAATAGAAATTAAACAACAAACGTATTCAGGGAGACTTCAACAAATAAGTAAACCAATTTGGAATCGAATATAACTATTTTATTTATTTTATTGCACCTTCCTTCGCGTTATCTTTACTCTTTTTCTTCTTCTTTTTCTTTCTATTGGGGTCTTTCTGCTTATTCGGATCTTTCTTCTTATTGATATCGTTGTATTTCAACAACTTCTTATACATTTTCAGTATCTGTTTGGCATCTTTCCTCATTTCATTGACTGCTTGTGTTTTTCTTTCAGCTTCATCTAGTCCGACTTCTCCAGAGTCCGTTTCTCCATTATTTTCTCCAGTTTTGTCTGATTCGTTCGTCTTCTCTATAGTTTCAGGTACTGGATCAACATATTTCGTTGACCCTTGCAATGTATTGAAATGTTCTATAGACCCTTCTTCCAAAGTTGGAACAATTTCTGGTTCTTTTAATTCTTCTACTAATTTTTCAGCCTCTTCCTTCTTTTTAGATTCTTCTAACTTCTTCTTAAGTTCTATATTCTTCTTCCTCAAAGCGTTAAATATGTTCGAAGTTGTCAATACCTTTTTAACTTTCTTACTACCTAAATATCTATCTTTCCACGATATATTCTCCGTATTTTCCGATTCGTTGTTTTGGTTCTTAAGTTTTTCCTCGTATTCTCGTATCTCTTCTTCAGTGACCACGTCTTCTCTTTCTAAATCGTCAATTTTAGCTGAAAGTGCTTCAATTTCTTCAGCTGTTGGTTCTTTTGATAGAACTGTGCCTTCAACTTCGTAGCACGAAGAATCGTCTGACAGTTCTAATATTTCATATACATCGTCGTTATCTTCATCGCTAATGGACACATTTGTAGTAATTTCTTCATTTTCTGTTATATTCTCAGTAATGTCAGTTTTATCTTCTTCAACATCGACTTGTTTAGCTTCGTCAAAGAAGTTTTGATCACCGCTTTCCCGAAAATCCGACTTCGATTTCTTAGATTTCTTACTTTTGCTTTTCTTTTCTTTCTTTTTCTTCTTTTTCTCTCTCTTCTTATTGACATCTTGCTCTTCTGTGTCCGAAATGCAAACTATTTCAGGTTCCAAATCTAACGCTTCGACTTCTGAATTCGATTTTTCTGATATCTCACCTTCTGACATCTCTCTTTCAGCAATATTCTCTTGTGTTTCTTTATTCTCATCATTTACATTATCTGTCTTGGACTCTGTAGCTTTGTTTTCAACGTGTACATTGTCTGTGACATTTGTTTCACCGTTATTCTCTTTTAAATCAGAATCTGACTTAGATTCCTGTTCTTCTTCATTCATAATTGGTATATCATCTATTGTTTCCACTACAACGTTATTATCAGGAGATTTTGTGCTATTTTCTTCGATTTCCTTACTGTTTACATCAGTTTCGGACAATTCAGTGTTATTTTTGTCTGTAGCCTCTATGATGTTATCATTGGGAGATAAGTTTGGCTTATCATCATTTTTAGAGTCATCTTTGCTTGTTTCATCGTTTGGTATAAATTCTACATCATCAGATGGCTTTGGCGAAGATGCTCTGACATTTTCAGATACAGCTTTAGATGTCTCTGTGGCTTTATTTTCTGGGCTTTTCAACACATTTTCATTTTTATCGGATTCCTTTTCTTTGTCATTATTTATGTTCGTTTCACTTTGTTGTACTTCCAGAACTTTAGTTTTGGATTTATTTTCATCATGTTCATCATCAGTACTATTGTCAGAGCTGCTACTCTCAGAATCTTCTGAACCAGAACTGGATACATTATCAAAGTTCTTCCTATCCAAATCTTCTAGAAGATCCATCTTCTCTGTATCAGATAATTGAAGGGTTATCTCATCTTGGTCACTGTCTTTGTCAGTCTCTTTCTTACCTTTCTTCTTCTGTTTCTTCTTAGTTTTATCTCCTACTTTCTTCGCTTCTTTATCATTGTTTTTATTTGCAGCATTGTTAGTAGATTTACCATTGCTACTATTTTTATTGTCTCCTTTACTTTTATCATTAGTGCTATTTTTGTCATTAGCCTTATTTGTATCACTGGATTTATCCTTATCATTACTTTTGTTTTTATCATTACAAGTACTAGTATTTACTGTATTATCAACAGTTTTACTACTACTAGAAGCAGCAGCGTCACTCTTATCAATAACTGTTGATTTGCTTCTGTTGAGTTTGATCTTTCTAGATTGTTTCGACTGTGGGACTGTGATTATCAGGTCGTTGATGCGCTTGGTGACCACTTGGGTATTGTCTGGAGTCTGGGGTTCAGTTGCTGATTTAGCTGAAACAAAATATTACTATTTATATTTGTTGACCTATTAGTTGCTAGTCAGGGTAAAGTTTGGGCCGGTCAATAGCCACAGAACGGGCACCGACTCGTCCTCTTCGGGCGTTAAGGGGATCACTAGGGGGGAAAAGTGGGTAGTGGCTTTTGTCGCGATTCTCCCATACATCAGGTCTTAGTAGCCGGCAGTTAAAAAGCCCAAATGCATTCTCTTCAGAACAAAAAGGCAGGGCAAAGTTGAACTATTGATTTGAAGTTTAATCTTTTTTATACACTTGATCAATTGGCACGCATGCAGCCTATTCCATTGAGCCATTGAACCCCTTATTAATACGGCGGTAGCTACTTGGGTATCATTCTCCCTACTCCCTATCCATAATATTGTCCCTCACCCGCCAGCTGGCCGATGTCGGGCTTCTCATCCTCGCTGCTGATCTCGACCACCTCCGCCGGCTCCTCTTTGATCTCCACCTCGCCGTCCGACGACTCCCCGCTGGAGGCTACCGGTTCAACTGGTGCTCCTTGCTCTGAAACAATACATGCAAATAATAAAGAGGAAGAGAAAAGTTGAAATGTTTGTTACACTGTTTAAATTTTTTGCAGATGAAAGAAAGTGCTGGGAATGAGGCGAAAATAAGTAGAGGATGTAAAAGTTCATAGTAGGACATCGTTGGAGAACGCGTGACAAGCACCAGTGGAAATTGTAGGAAGTGGCAATGCCAAGAGGAAAACTGAGCTTCGGGACATACTGTAATATACATGAAAAGCATTTAAACTTAACCGAATTAGAATAAAAAAAGCACAAGCTTTTACATACTTATAGTCTGATGGCGCATTTGGTAGTGAGTGAGTAGTGACCCTGTCCTATGCGCCAGGGATCCTCGATTCGATTCCTACTCAAACTACATGACATAATGTGATGGAGTCTAGATATATTATATAAACTGTACAACTGAGTAGCGCAAGACAAATCCTTGGGGGAGGTCTGTGTCCAGCAGTGGACCTCTTTCGGATGAAATGATGATGATGATTTATTTTATTTATTTATTTTTATTTTATTTTGTTTGGAAAACATACAGTGAAACAATAACAGAAAATAAACACTGCTTAAAAAACAATACACCATTTACATGTTTTCGCATATGTTTAACAATATTATTAAATAACGAAAGCCAATTCGCTTACACGAGAGAGTTAAGATCTACACCTAAATTATACAGCTGATGAACCGTCGAACCAAGATTTAGTCAATGTGTCCCTAAAGAGATTTGGTTTGGAGTTAAAAATATCAAGTTCAGGAATGGTAATCAGCTTGTTCACTTCATATGCTGATCGCAAAAAGAATGAATTCTGTCTGTAGTTGGTACTGCAGCGGGGGATATTCAAATAAACAGGCAGCCTAACAGTTCTGCTTGGAACTTTGAGACAAATTTTCGAGAGCAGTTCTGGAGAATCAATATAATTCTGTGCGATTTTAACTAAAAATATGATATCCGCAATTGCTCTTCTGTCTTTGAGGGGCAAAATATGGAACCTACGACATCTGGTCTTATAGTCAGGGTCACGAATCCCACACTTATACTGCAAGAATCTCACAAACCTACGTTGAACGGATTCCAGTCTGTCAGAATGGACCTCATAACGAGGGTTCCAGACCTGAGAACAATACTCGAGAGTGCTTCGCACCAAGGAACAGAATAGAATTTTGGGTACCTTGCTTGATATCATTGAATATGGAACATGTTCTCATAATAAAACCCATTGCTCTCCTAGCTTTTTTAGCAATATTGTCCACGTGTTTCTCATACGTCAATTTAGTATCATGTATGATACCTAGGTCCCGTATTTCCTCCACTTCCTTCAGTTCCTGTCCCTTCAAATAGTATGTATTGCATAATGGCTTCCTTTTACGTGTGAAACGTATATAATTACATTTTGCTACGTTTAAATCCAACCTGTTCAAGGAGCAATACTGCTCAAACCTATCAAGATCCTCCTGCAAAAAACGAGAGTCATCATAAGAGCAAATACTCTTAAATATCTTCATATCATCTGCGTAAAGAAGAAATTTTGAATGCTTGAAGCAAATACCCACATCGTTTATGAAGATATTAAAGAGCAAAGGTCCCAGTAAGGAACCCTGAGGGACGCCCGAGGGAATATTGGTCCAGCAGGAAGAGAAGCCATTAACCACCACAGCCTGAGATCGGTTTTCAATGTATGAGGTAAACCATCTAAACAGGTTACCATGAACTCCTGCAAGGAGAAGTTTACGCAATAGTAATATATGATCGATCCGATCGAAGGCTTTGCTGTAATCAGTGAAAATGGCGTCCACTTGTCCCCCAGAGTCCATGCAAGAAGTGGTAAAGTCCGTGAACAATAATAGATTTGAGGCTGTTGATCTCTTTTTTAAGAATCCGTGTTGCTCAGGGATAAACTTCGATGATAGAGCCCCATATACTTCAGCATACACTATTCTTTCAAGTATTTTTGCGAATATACATAGTTTTGATATAGGCCTATAATTCCCTATATCACTCTTACAGCCACTTTTGTGCACGGGTGTGATGAATGCAGATTTCCAAATTACAGGCACGATACCTTCCGAAATTGATCGCCTAAATAAAATAGTAAGTGGTAGGGTTAAGCATTTTGCACATTTAAGTATGAAAAATGGCACGATTTTATCTGGTCCAGCGCCTTTACTTAAGTCTACTGATTTAAGTAGTTCGAAAACTTTATCAGAATCAATCTCAATGTTACTAATAGTATTTGAATCATTCCCATTTGGAACCCCTGAAAAAGCATTACAAGTGTTAGTTAAAGGTGAGGAGAGAAAAGTAGAGTGAAAGTAGGACGCAAAAAGATTACAGATTTCTTCACCCGTATTTGCGGATTGATCCTTGTAATGTAAAGTTGAAGGAATAATATTTGGACCATTTTTATTAGATCTAACAAATGACCAAAACATTTTAGGTTGCTTATTTATAGCATTTTCAGTACGCTTAATGTAATCGTCATAGCATTTCTGCTCCACTCGCTTAGCCCTTTCGCGTAGTATACAAAATGTGGCATAATCATCACTGTTGTTGTATATTCTATATTTATTATAGAATTTGTATTTTTCCTTAAGAATTTTCTTTAATGGAGCATTGTACCAGGGCGGGTATGAAGAATAATTGGTAATTGACTTGTATGGGATATATTTATCTATAATATCCTATAGTTGCGTCTTCCAATGAATTATTATTTAAGCAAACTTCCCAGTTTATATCATTCAATGATGTCATTATTGGTTCATAGTCTGCCTTTTCATAGTAGTATTTAAGTCTAGGGTTAATTTTCAAAGGGGTAGTCGGGGCAAAATTTAGGGCAATGTTTAATGACTTATGATGGGCGTCCTCCGCTACTAGAGGGTCGTCACACGGTATAACAGTCACTTTATCATTACATAGCACGTAATCAAGTATGCGAGTATTCACATTTTTATTATAATTAAATTGATTTAGATTACACTCAGCAAGGGTATCAAAGAATTGAGTTTGTGACTCACCTCACTAGCGGTGGGCATCATAACAGGCCACTGCATGCTTAACAAGCACCTGTTCAACATGCAGAGGCTGCATGGACGCTGAAGAAACACCGGCCCACGTACTACTGCAGTGCAAGAGTGTGGACCATCATCGAGCGTGCCTGCTACCCGCGGCACCCTGCGGGAGGTGCTCCGGAACATCACAGCAGTGCTGGAGCTCTGGACCAAGCTCAAATGGTTTGAGTGATGGGGTGGTGACGTCTTTCACGTACAATGGCCCATTCCGGAGGCTAAGTGCGGAAAATCCCCTGATAACCTGAACCTGAGACTCACTAGCAGCCTGTTCCTTCTGCAGCTGCGCCCTGATGGCCCTCGCTCGCGCCTGCAGCTCCAACAGCTCGAGCACGGTGAGGCCAGCCCGGGCCGCGCGCGACTGCTCTTGATCCTCCTTCTCTGGGGAAGTTTTGGACTTCTTGCGCTTGGACTTCGAGTCTTTGGTCGAGTTGCGGTGGTGGCGGCGATGCTGCGATTACATAATTACTCATTAGTACGGTCAACAGCACACCACGGTTAACACTTGCAGTCATATAATTTTTGAACTTTAATTCAAAATTTGTATTATTTTTTAAAAAAAGGCAAAACTGTTGAGTTTCTTGCGGCACTTCTTTCCTCAACAGGCCATTGACGTCGAAGTGCTGGTAGGGTAAAAAAGATTGACGTGCAAAAGTATTTTTTTAAAAATCTATTTGCAGAATAAATGATTTCATTTCATTTCATTTCAATTATTATACAGTAATTTTCACAAAGGCTAGAATAAAAAAATATATAAAAAGTATCAGCACTGGCACACAATAACGGTGATTTTGTTGCAAAGAGGTGGTTTAACCAAAAATATTTTTAAAATAATAGTAAAAGTAATGTTTTCCAATGCCTATTATATAACTGGCAAAACTGTATATAATAATTTAACAATATTACTCACTTTCTTATTCTTCTTACTGCTAGCCTCACTCAATATCTCTTCATCAGACGATATACTATCCAGTGATATTGTCTCAAATCTCTCTGGAGACTCGCTAGACGACTCAGTGTCGGACGGAGGCTCTGCTCCGTCGAGGATTGCGCAAAGTCTCTTGGAGCTTATTCCTAGAAGCTGTAAAAGAAAGTTTTGGGATATTATATCCAAAAATTATATCTATGGCCAAAATATACAAAACGTTATTAGAATAAAAAATTGTTAATATCTGGTCCTTTTCCTCTTCTTACTAATGTTAGATAGTGTGGTAGAGTCTCATGATACAATTGACTATCTATTTTACTTAATTTCCAAGTTAACACGAGCGAATTTCATCAAGATATCACAGAATGAAATAGATAAAACACAAGTGAAAATTGATGTTATTTTGTGATATTCTCTGCCATTTTTTCCTTACCTCTTCGGTGCAGAGCTCTTGTAAATCATCAATAGAGATGTGCCGGACACATTCCGGCGCCATAGTCTTCAGATCCTTAGGTTTTAACACAGAAAATACTTGGTGCATCAGCTCCACTCTATCATGGATGAAGTAAGTTAAATCATAGTCGTTGTTCGAAGCACTGCCCGAAGCAGACACCTCCTGCTTCTCAGTTTTCACTCTGTGCTTTCTAAACGAAGTCATTTTGCCGTTTTCTTCATTTATACGAGAATTGGAAATGATAACTCAACAAGTTAAAGTCGTATATGGACAGTAAAATTAAGAGCTTAAAAATTCTATGGATTCCAATTGAAATAAATAACACTTTTATTTGGTTGGATTATATTACGAAGCTTATGTCAAATCAAATTATCTCAAATGACACTAAGATGGATGCGTTCGATATTTTTTAATTAAATAATTACAATATAACTAAACGCAGAAAATGAAATGACACAAAATCACACAAAATGATAAAATGATTAAATTAGACATTTCAAGATGTCAATTTGAAAGTTTATTCCAGTTTATTCAAATTTAAAATGCACGGTTGGGAACAAAATTAAAGTATAACGTGTTTAAATTTTAAGTAAATAAGTCGAAAATGTAATACTTAAAAGTGATTTAATACAGAAAATACAAAAAAGAAAAGAAATCTGCCATCTTTTACGACTTTTAGTACAGGCTGTAGTAATTTATTTCAGAACTTCCTTACCTTATTAATAAATTTCATAGTTTGCAAATTTATAAATTAATTCTTAAGTGAACACATCTTTAGAACGTAAACAAAATGGGTGTAGATAAATTGTATGAAAGTGATAGTTATTTAATAGTAAATAAGCCATATGATATGTATATAAACTCGGACGATGAAAATGAAAAGGTAAGCGCTCGTAAATACATTTACTGAACCTTTTACCTGAGTATTTTTAGGTTATGTTTTAGTAAACAAAGTTATAGTGATGTTTGTATGTTGCCTTCTGTATCGACAATGTTTTTCCTTATATCGATATCGATATTTTTCGCTTACAGCACCGTATTGTACCGATATAGTTCTTTAAAATAATTACTTTATAGGTAATTTCTTTCTTTCTTGTTAATAGAGGAACACACATTTTTCAAGATACGTATTAGTTGGGCTACTTCATTAAAGAATTAAGCAGTAAAAAGACTAAATAAAATATGGGATAAAGAGTTGACCTTTGTTATTTATTCCTTAGTTCTTGAGAAGATAAATTTTACTTTTGCCATTAAATTAAACTTTTTCACACAATCTCTCACTCATGTATCAATAAACGTAAGTATAGAAATGTTGCTACAACACTAATGAATAGAAAGATATTCTTTATTGCACAAAAAATATACAAACATGTAACATAATTTACTGGTACAATATAGGCGGACTTATCGCTTATAAAACGATCTCTTCCAGTTCAAAAGTCGAAAATTAATTGAAAACCAGGCAGTGCCAAACTCAGAGAGCTATAAATGAATACGAGAAGAATACAGATTCACTAATATTTTAAAGAGAAAAGATTTGATTGTTTGTATTGAATAGGCTCCGAAACTACTGAACCGATTTGAATAATTCTTTCACTGTTGGAAGGCTACACTACTCCCGGTGAACATAGGGTTTAGAACTTTTGATCTCTAAAAAATGGGGGGAAGGGGGTGATACTTGAAAACAAATTACGGAAGGGCGGAAGACTAGTAATATCTAAACACATTTTCTTTAGAACACAGTGACGTACCACATCGCGTCTCCCGATTCCCACCTGTCCACTTCCGAGCACCCCCTCCACTTCGTCCAGCGTCTGGACTACTCCACGAGTGGAGTCCTCTGCATCGCCAAGACAAAGACGGCTGCCGCGCGCGCGGGGAAACTGTTTGAGAAGAGAGAGACGAAGAAGTACTATCTGGCTGTTGTGAGAGGACATCTTAACTTTGATGTAGCTGATATTGAGTTTGATGTTGGTAAGTTCTATATATTTTCTCTTTTGGCCGGTCTATCGACTCAAGAGGAAACCGGAGAATTCAGAGGGCAATGGGATGCTTTAGTCCCAAATTATCACACGGTCTCGATAACCGGAACTTAAATGCTTTGTCTTTTAAAAAAAAATCATTTTGTCTCGTTTTTCGTTTTTTCGTTTTGGTACAATCTAGCCAGAATACTTGTGTAATAATGTGACCACAACTGTACCTAACTGGATTCTTAGTCCCAAAACTAATGGTCAAACGACCTTATTTATTTAACATAGTAATTTGTTAATTCAGGCGTGGATCCCTTGACAGCAACATCGAGTCACAAGATGGTGGCCGCGACAAGCAGCACATCAACAAGGTAATTTATAAAAACACTGCCTTTTTTAATTCTTAAAACATTTTCTGTTAAATTAAATAGTATTATAAGCAATTCGTCATTGCCCTAGTGGATAGGTCATCATAATAAGTTAATGTAATGTTTGCCGGGATAATAGGTGATATGACACTCCCCGGCTTCCAATCTTTTTTGTTATACCACATCAGTTGGCAGACAGACACGAAGCCCACCTGATGGTAGCTGTCACTTCGCGTCGCTCAATGGGTATATAATATCTGATCTTCGAGCCTTTGATTTCATGTAACTGGCTCCTATATTAATACTGCCGGAACACAGCCAAAGCCTAATTACAAAAAAATCACATCGATCGAAGAAGGACAAACATAATCACTTGTATTTTTATTACATGTTAAGAAGAAGGCAACATAATAAGCGCATTTCTCTCCAGTTTCCATGGAGGGAACTAAGCAAGCTTCCCATTCATTAAAATAAAACAACTTTAAACGGATGAAAACTCGCGTATATTCTACATTTTGAAATTTCACTATCACTTAAGTACTACTTATTACTTGTGATCACGGCTACTGAAAAGTAGTCGAAACGTCGGGTTTAAATTTCAAAATGTAGAATATACGCGAGTTTTCATCCGTTTAAAGTTGTTTTATTTTAATGAGTAGTAACCGTGTAAATATTAGAAATCATTAAGCTTCCCATTCGTTTTCCATAGCACTCACCTTTTCCTCTCCTTTCGTATTTTTTAAAGATGGACCTTCAGGTGGGCAAGTAGGACACTACTTGCCCATTTGCCTCCCACTTTCATCAACTCTACTTATTTTATCGATATAAGTAGACATACTTTATCCCTTCATTACTTTTACGTTTGTACAATAGTTCGTGCGTAGAAGCTCGTCGTGCTCACACGCGCCTCCTGGCGCTGGAGACGGGCCAGTACGACAAAGACCCGGCCACGGTGGTGCTGCTCAAACCTGTTACTGGTGAGAAGACCACAGAGTCCCTTTAATATAATGGAATCGTGAATTCATATGCCGGATATCATTGCAGGTCGACTGACGTAAGACCTTCATAACGCTTAACAGGGGTTCTAGACCAATTGGATCATAAACAATTTTTAATTTATGTATTTTTTTATACTAGATCAGTTGGCAGACAGGCACGCAGCCCACCTGATCTGATGGTAAGCGGCCACTGGGGCCTATTCCATTGAGGGACACTTCACCAGGAAGTATCGCTCAATGTGCTGCCAGAAGTATGTAGGCTCATCTGATCTTCGAACCTTTGATTTCAAGTGTACTGGCTCCCACATTAATACTGCCGGAACACAGCCAGAGCTGTTATGGCGGCAGATTTCACCTATGGGTACATGTACTACGTGTACATGCTCTTTTTGCGGCAGCATTTTTACCAGGAAGCATTGCTTTTCGTGCTGCCTCACTGTATCTCATCTTTGAGCATCTTTAAAATGTGTTGCTTTTACATACTTAAATATTGTCCGAAAAAAGCCATAGATACCATGACAGATTTCTCCCATGAGAGTAGTGGTAAAGCTCTTCAATCGGACTCTGAGATTCCTATAAACAATCAGGCTCTAAATACACACAAATACTTTATATATTTTATCTACATCCATACCATAATATGTCTATTTTATATTCAGGAGCGATGAGCAAACGCCCTACATTTAGATATAAGTATCTGTGGCTGCATTGAAATGTTTACATTTTAGTGTCGGTAACCGACACTTTAATTACGTTCAAATTTCGAACGTCTTCTTTAAAAGTAAAAATTAATAGGTTTTTTCGATTATCGAATTAGTCGATTAGTAATTTTATGTTCCATTCCTATACATTTAATTCGATGCTGAAATTATAACAATCGATTTGAGAATCGAAATCAACTCGAGTCTAGATTGTTTATGGATTTTAAAAACTACAAACGTCATTTATTCAAATTGACCTACAAATTATGACATGATTTTGTACTAATTTGCTCATCGATCCTGACTATAAAATAGACATATTATCGTATGAATGAAGATAAAGTTATGTATGTGACTGTACATAATTAGTCATTAAAATACTCATGTGATTCTTTTATGAAACTCACTTCGTTCGTTTCATAAAACCACATTCGTATTTTAATGACCCTCATTATGCAGCAGTCACATAAATAACTATTTCGCGGCAGTCTATAGTATTTTGAGTCTGTATCAGCTGTTCCACCGAGGGAGGTCTATTATGAATCCTCGTTCATCGCCGCAGGTCGTCGCCACCAACTCCGAGTGCACTGCTCTGCGGCGGGACACACCATTCTCGGCGACTACACTTACAGCAACACCATGGACACCGCGCCTCACAGGATGTTCTTACATGCTACAAGGTACGGTCAACAGTACATCACGGTTAACACTTGCAGTTCGATAATAGCACTTATGCCCCCGACATAAGAGTGGTACCAAGTCCAAAGTGTATAGTCTGACGTGCTTTCGACTGTACAGTCAGCAGCACATCAACCTTTTATTTTTCAGCGGAGGAGAACGCATTTATAAACAACTCGGTCACAATATCTGTAGACCTCGCTGGAATGTGCTCTCGCTCCTCAATATTCTTTCACTTCCCCTTTACACTTTTTCTAAATTTTCACGTTTTTTAGTTATTGACAAAATAACACTTCTATTATCTTAACCAACTATTCGCAACAAGAGTACAAAAAAATCCAAACATGACGGCTATTTGACTTAATGCTAGCACTGAACACGTTAAAAAACGTGAAAATTTAGAAAAAGTTTAAATTGGCAATATCTTGAAAACCGCAACTTTTACTGAGGTCATGTTAGGCTTGTTCGATGCCTCTTGCGCTGGCCTACCCCCAGTGTCACTGTGACGTGTCATTTTTGGGACAACCTGTATAGAAGCCTCTACCCTGCAATGGGACATTAAGTTTAATAGGCTGATATATTTTTTTATTTTTACAGGCTAGTCCTGCCCCTCAAAAACGAACACATCGACATTCATAGCCCTGAGCCGTTCTTTTCGGATCCTCAGTTCAGCAGCAAGTGGAAATCTGAGAAGGTGCACCACAAGTAAGCTAAGTTTCAGGATAGAACCGCGTCATTGGAATAGTAGTAACTTTTGACCGCCTCCGTGGAACAGTGGCTAAGCCGCTCTGGTATAAAAACACGTAGGTCGTGGGTTCGATTCCCGCCTTGGGTCTGGTTAGTGGTAGGGCTTTTTCAGAGTCCGACTGGCTAGCTACCACCCCCACAGGTGAAATCTGCCGCCATAACAGCTCTGGCTGTGTTCCGGCAGTATTAATGTGGGAGCCAGTACACTTGAAATCAGAGGTACTGGCAGCACATTGAGCGACATCTCCAGGTGAAGCGCCCCTTAATGAAATAGACCGCAGTGGACGCTTACCATCAGGTGGGCTGCGTGCCTGTCTGCCAACTGACCTAGTAAAGAAAAAACTTATCGAGTCATAAAACTGTCATGGGTTCGATTCTCACCTTGGGTCTTTTTAGACCGCCCGTATAGGCGGTATGCGGCTACTGCAGCCTATTCCATTGAAGAACTCTTAGCCAGCGTCACTCAATGTGCTCCAACACTGTAAGCACAGTTGATCTTAGAGATTTTAATTTCAAGTGTACTGGATTCGACTTTAATATTGCCGGAAGCTGTTATGGCGACATATTTTACCTGTGGGGGTAGCCAGCCAGTTGGACTCTTAAAGTATCCTACCTACCGCCAACCATCGAACCCACGACACAGGTTTTTAGACCCGAGCGGCTAAGCCACTGTTCCACGTAGGGGGTCAGAATAATATGTCTTACGGCTGATGATAATGTATTATTTTGTTTTATGTTCAGGTACCGTGGAGAAGACTTTCAGAAAGCCTGTGCTACTATAGACGCAGACTACGTGCTCGGCCTCAAGTACACTATGTTTAACAGGATTGAGTAAACTGTGATATAATGATATACTGTGTTTCATTCACCTAATTACTAGCCCGACCATTAAAATAAAAAATCTCGCCATGTTGCGGAAAAATATTGAATCTAATTTCTTCAAGTGGCAACAATCAAATAAAAAAACAATAAGTTGTCATTCAGTTGTCTAGGTCTAGCACCATAGACTTAATAAAATAATATTAATTCCATGATTCCTGATGATTCCATTGCACTGTCTAGCACCCATAGTACAAGCTATGCTTAGTTGGGGGCTAGATGGCGCTGTGTGAATAATGTCCTGGGATATTTATTTGAAAGAAAGAAATTTATTTATTATTTATTATTATTGCTGTCTGTCAAAGTGTGATATCAATTGTCAACTGTGCCGTGCCTTGTTACTATATTGCGAGTGATTGCGAGCTATTTGCGAGTATAAACATAGCAGCAAGTTGCTATAACCATAGCTAATGTGGCGGCTCCAGGAGCAGGTTTTTTATTTTCTTGGTCAGGCTATACCTGAAAATTTCAGCCTAAATTCATGTTGTAGTCTAAATTTGGAACAATAGCCTAAAGTATCCTAAATGCGGCTCAAATCCTTGAAACGGGTACAATACAGCTTATTGTTCTGTCTGAGCAATACAGTGACTCCCCCTGCCAGAATATTGTGTAAAAAAGTCTTCTTTACCGACCTATTTTGAAATCTTTCCAATTCTGTCAAAACGTCATACACCCGTCAAATCGACATCAGTTTCAACAGAAATTCAGTTGATATAAAATTTGTTTAAAGTGTAATGAGCTGTTTATATTGAGATATTTATGCAAATTGCGTGTGAATTATCCAGACAGTTTCGTCAATGGTAGAATGCGATAACGTCGCTTCTGTGGTGTGAGTATCGATATATTTATTTATTTATCAGCGCGAACGTCCCTAGTTGGACCCTGGGACTTGGGAGCTCAGGTTGTGGCTTTTTTATTGGTACCTTTAATGAGGCAAAGGTAGCATGATTCTGCCTAGATCTACAATATTTTATAGTGTATGTACGCGCCAAAATTGGAAGTAACTGATGGATGATACACTTAATATTATTATTATTAAGAAGTTGTTTTTACTGTTAATGTTGGTTAAAAAGTTTGCCAAGTTATTATGTCTCTAGAATTTACAAAATATATTTTATTCTGCGCACCTGGTAATGTTTAGAAAACATAAATGTTTGCGTACATCAATAACAATATTTAAAATGATAATGAAGTCCGACCGATTCGGTCACATTATGTGACAAAAAAAAACAATGAATTTGTTCAAACTGGTTCAAACCAACCTTTTTTTTGTTTTAGTTAGGTACATACTTTTTAACAATAAGCCCAGACCCCGAACTTAAACTAAAAAATAAGACAAAAATGGCGGGAAAACTTTCAAACATTGGAGCATGGGTTCTCTTTCGCACGTGCTTTGTTTTCATCGCACCGTCCCTCTCACTATTTTGCCAATATACTTTTAAATTTTTTACTGCTTTATGAAACTTTTTTAAAAATAGCGTCGAAATATTTCTAATTAATTTACTTATTTGCTAAGCCTAAATCATAATTTTTAATATTTTGTGAATGTGTTTTCATGCTGTCAACGTGTTTTTCTTTATTTTTAGCTACGTGACCACCGATAGTACCACCATCGACAGTAAGTACAACAATATTATTATTAAATTAATATTAAATTAATGAATATTTAAATAATCCTAAAGTAAGTAACATGAGCACTTGTGTTCAGGGCATCAGAATCAGCGAAGTTACAGGTATCGGCAAACTTGTTAAACATCGGTCGACGGAAAGGGGAAAAGTTCGCGCATGTCGTACTTGCGCGTGACCAATACTCGCGCGAACCTCCCGAACGCCCGCGCGCGCTATAGGTCAGAGGTAATTGCTTCTGACCAATAGCGCGGTTCTGTGCAATCCCCACCCGATATTCAAGAAGTTTGCCGGGGCCTGTATGTACGGTTAACAGCACATCACGGTAAACACTTGCAGTTCGATATTAACACTTATGCCCCCGACATAAGAGTGGTACAAAGTCCAAAGTGTTACTTACGTCTGACGTGCTTTTGACTGTACATTAAGTTAATATAAAGCGAACCTAGACCACCGGTAATGTCTGCCAACTACAGTAACTTAAGAAGCTTAGTTAATGCATAGTCTTTCTGATGTTAGACAAATAATAATTATGTTTTGCCACTACGGACTTTTCCATTGATAGACGCAGCCTAGAAGAGTCGCTCTAGTGCTTTATTAAACAAGCTATTTGATTTAACGGTTAAGCCTCCATGGAACAGTGGCTAAGCCGCTTGGGTAAAAAAACACGGAGGTCGTGGGTTCGATTCCCGCCTTGGGTCTGGTTGGTGGTAGGGCTTTTTCTGAGTCCGACTGGCTAGCTACCCCCAGTTGAAATCTCCTGCCATAACAGCTCTGGCTGTGTTCCGGCAATATTAATGTGGGAGCCAGTACACTTGAAATCAGAGGCTCGAAGATCAGATGAGTCTACAGTCTGGCAGCACAATTTGAGGGACGTTTCCAGGTTTCCAGGTGGTTTGTTTGTGGGCTATATTATGTCAGTTGGCAGAGAGACACGCCTGATGGTAAGCGGAAGCGTCGCTCAATGTGCTGCCAGACTGTAGGCTCATCTGATCTTCGAGCCTTTGATTTCAAGTGTCTATTTATGACCTTATCAGATTTAATTTATGATTTGTAGAATGACTAGAACGAGACAGCAAATCCTATAAGATCTTTTGTTTCAGTCGCAGACGACACTCCCCAACAGCCATCTCGACGTCCCTTCCACCGGCCAAGTGCCATCAACCCATCTATACCGGCTGAACCGGGAGCGAGGAAAACCAACCTGGTGATCATTCTCACTGCTGCTACAGCTGCCATCAGTGTTGTATGCCTTGTGGTCGTCATATTCCTCGTCATCAAGAAATGATGGCTGATGACGCAAAATAATAATCCTAAGTCCAATATTTAATTATTTATTTAACACGTTGACTGCCGTAAGCAATGTAAAGATTATCCTATAACTGGATAATCTCCATAGAAAATAATAGAGTTACCCGCATGGCAGTCAAGGTGTTAAGAAGGTATTGTCCGACAACATTTATCTGTTCGGCGGTTGTCGCTATTGTCGTTTTAGTGTTGCCATTAAATATCATTTTTGCATTTTTGGGAGTAAAAATAATGTTATTGTCATAGTGAGCAAAAAGTAATCAAAATGTTAATTTCATATTTTAATAATTGTTTTTGTTGTACAAAAACGTAGAATTATAATTAATAAAACACATTTTTAGTGTTGAATTCCATTTCGCAATATTAAAATTCATTTTGGACTAACCAAATAAAATTAATGGCTTATTTGTAACAACAACAACTGGCAACACTATCCTGATGCAGTTTTTAAAATAAAATATCTCGTAGTTCCAATTTTGGCCACCGGAACAGATAAGTTTGTCGCTCTGTACTTATTCTTATTTATTTTTGATAAAATTTGAGATTTATTTTTCTAATCCACTACATGACGTTTTTTTCTAAGTTTGTTATTGTCAAGTGATAGATTCGTGAATTATAATTGTGATATTACATATTATTGTGGTTTTATTTTAGTCTTGTGGATTTATATCTTTATCTTTTTTACTTCTTTCTTCTCTTATAGGTATTATCTTTATATTATTTATCTATCCTTTATTTATTTTTATTATTATCTTCGAGCATTTTGTCCCGATATTATAATAAATAGGTAATCCAGAATTTGGCAAATCCAGAAATTAAAGCGACATCTGACCTCGGTTACCCTTGACAGGAAACCAGAGCAATTGGATCATGGCTATTAAACTGTGTACAAAGAGGTTGGCGCTAAATATCGGCTTTCATTTCATAGACGGTACCATACCACTTATCATCATGTGGGCCATAGGCTCGAGCGTCAGCTTTGGGGTATAAAAGAAGCCAAAATTGGAATAGGTAGTAGGTATCACAAATAATTTATTATAATGTAGGTACATGTACCTGCAAACTTGTTGAACATCGGTCGACGGAGAGGGGGAAAGTTCGCGCATGTGCACTTGCGCGTGACCAATAGCGCGCGCGAATCTCTCGAACGCCCGCGCGCGCTACTGGTAGGGTTGCCAGATGTTTAAAAAAAAACCGGACAAGTTTTTAGTTTTTATTTATTAACATTAATTGACTAAAAACAGGGGTTGGTTATCTGTGTGGACAATCTTTTGTCCTGTTTACCAAGATTTTCTTGACTGGACAAACATAAAGAAAACCGTACTGTCCGGTCGAAAACCGGATATCTGGCAACCCTAGCTACTGGTCAGAGGTATGCTTTTGACCAATAGCGTTTTAAAACTCGTGTTCACCGCAATCCCCACCCGATATTCAAGAAGTTTGCCGGGGCCTGTACCCATTATTGTGACGCGATGACTTGATTAAGAAAGTCTTTGCCCTGCAGGGGAAATTGAATAGGCTAATACTTTATTCTACTTTTGCAGTAATATTTCCTAAAACTAAATACATCACCAATTCACCACGCAAGCTAAATTTTATTAACATAATGGGAGACCATATTTTTTTTTATTTTTAGTGATGTGGCCACTGAACCTCCGTACAATGACGGTAAGTTTCTACTTAATATAAACATAACTAGTAGGTATTTAAGATATCGCACAACATCAGATATTTTGACCTGACCACAAAGTCAGTAGCTTGAAAACCAGTTAGGTACGGTCAACAGCACATCACGGTATACACTTGCAGTTTGATAATAGCGCTTATGCCCCTGACATAAGAGCGGTACAAAGTCTAAAGTGTTACGTCTGACGTGCTTTCGACTGTACTATCGAGGTCACCCGCGCGTGATCACCCTTAAGGCTAAAATCCTGTGCAGTATTTTCACGTTTACAAGCGCCGCTCCTAAGAAATCACGATGCGCGTGCACGGTATATTTTTCCAAAAGTGATCACGCGCGGGAGACCTCGATCGTACATATCAGAAACAGCGAAAGTGCCACAAATACTTAATTAAATACAAATAATAAATTAAATTAAAACTATAGCCCGACCATTAAAATAAAAAGCCTCGCAATATTGCGGAAAAAAAAGAAACTTTCTTCAAGTGGCAAACAATCAAATTAAAATTCAAAAATAAGTCATTCCATAATGCTGTCTCTCAGTGTGAGGTCAATAGGGTATTTGGCTATAATTTTTTTATTTGCTTTTTATACAGTTTATTTAATAAATAGCACTAAGCTTTTTAAAATTTTGAAATATCTTTTGTATTTTCGGAGTTACAGAGTTGTAAACTTCACGATTAGACAAGGAGAGCGCTACTTGTATGTGACGTCACATGCAAGTAGCTCCATACACGCGCCATATAAAATGTTGTTTTAGAAAGAGACAGATATACTTAAAATTAATTGCTTTGTAACTTACTTGATTTTAAACCAATTTTAAATATTTTTTCAATTTTATTATACTTCTGTGTTGTATTATCGAATACAGTCACAAAATATTTAAATTTCAACTACAGTCAAATACCCTATTGTCAACCGTGCCTTGTTACTATGTATTATATGGTTATTGTGAGTTATTTGTGAATATAACCATAGCAACCAAGTGTTGCTATAACCATATTAGCTAATGTGGCGCCTCCAGAGCAGGTATTTTTTTTCTTGGTCAGGCTATAATATTGTCCAATATGTGTGCCGTTGTTAACTGCCTCCGTGGTATAGTGGTTAGAGCGTTGGGCTCCAAAGCCCGGAAGTCGTGGGTTCGAATCCCACGGGGAGCATCACTTTGTGTGATTGTTTCCAGTTTGGTTTGGACATTGCAGGCTTGATTCACCTGAATGTCTGATAAGAATGATGATTCCGTGCTTCGGAAGGCACGTTAAGCCGTTGGTCCCGACTATGTTCAAAGTAGGTCTGGTTTCCCTTGTAAGGGTTACGGAGGTCAGATGGCAATCGCTCCATTGTAATAACCAGGCTTGTCAAATCTAGGATCATAGTCGAAGCGGACCCTGAGCTCCATACTGGATGCAATCGGGAATACGCTAGGATGATGATGATTGTGCCGTTGTCCAATATGCATTTATTTATTAATGGTCTCCATTGTTCAAGATGCTGGACCCAGCCGCCCATCTCGACAGCCGGTGCCTCCTCCTCCCCTGCCGAGGGGGTATTTCCTCCCCCCCTCCCAGAGGAAGCACAATGTCATCTTATTACTAGTCTTCATAGGTGTAGCGGGTTCTGTTCTAGCTCTTGTCGTTGTGATATTAAAATTGACGAGACATCATTAAACCTACAACTTGTCTTTTATTTATTAATGTAGCCCCTAGACTATACATCTTGCAGGAAAAAGATTTTTTTCGGAATAAAAAGTAGCTCTTAGAGTCAGATGATAAGCAATAACCGCCGCCCATGGACATCTGCAACACCAGAGGGCACCTACTGGCACTGCCCCCAGGCCGTGCTGTTTTTTTTTTTTGTTTTTTTTGTTTTTGGACTCATAAGGCGGCAGATTTCACCTGTCGAAATCTGACATTAGCTAATGTCACTTTGCGAAAAAAGTATTGCCATGTCCAATGCAATAGTGATGCATTCAGTTTTAGTTCACACAAAAACGAATGATAATAAAAATGAAATAAGGTCGGTCGTTAATAATTGTAAAATATGTTGTAAGGATAATTATTATTTCATTAAAACCAAATAAAAGTTAATAAAAATCGACTATTTATAAAAAGTACAAAAATTCGAATAATTTATCGTCGATAATCGATGGTTGCCAAGATAGTCGATTTTTTTGGTTCATTCACTTATCACAGCAATATATATTTTATATTTTATGAAAAGGTGACAACACAGTAAACGTCAGATTTGGCGGTCTAATTAAAAATCCGACCTTAACACTTATTATTGCTACCGGCAAACTTGTTAAGTTCAGCTGAATAGCTACAAGCACTTTGCTAAGAGTTTTAAATATATACATATATTTCTTAGTAAGTTATTGTTTAATAAGGGAGCCACTTGGCCTTGGTCACTAAATAATCCTTAACCTTATGAACGCCACCAAGCTACGAACGCACTGTCGCGTGTCGTGTCGTGTCAATTATTTATTGTCGAATTTAAAGAAAAAATATCAGTAATAGTTTTACAACATATTTATTTCATAATTTTAGAAGCAGGGTTTTTGTCAAGTATATAGACGTAGTTGGCGCACAGGGCCCGCAGGTGCTTGTTAAATATAGACGACGTTGGCGTCCAAAAGGTTAAAAGATGCATTTGTTTCAGGACTAGAACATATTCAGTGTTGAGTAGAAGTGGCGGAGACATGCAGAAACAAACAAAGTCAGATTCTCGGCCGGTAAGCATACATTTTTTTTCGGAGAATGCTTTTTATGCATCATAACTAGGGTTGCCATCTCTAAAATTTGGAAAACAGGACAAGACGCGTGAATACCCCGGATTTTAGAGTCCGAAAGCCGGACATGTCAACAAGATCTTTTAAACATATTCAATGTAATAAAAGAACATGTGTGCGAGCATAGTGCGTGTCTCGCGGGCGGCCCAAATTTTTGAAGTGAAAACTTCTTTAGCGGCGTTGTGCACTTTTTTTGTATGGGGAAAAAATGTTAAACTCGCGACAGGATTTATGTGTCACGTGACCTGATCGAAAATCCATATAAAATTTGAAGTCCGGACACGTGTTTTCTACAAACTTATCTGTTCCGGTGGCCAAAATTGGAACTACGTGAAATGCAATGCAAAAACGATATGTATTTAATGACAGTTTTAAATAGACAGTAGCGACGCCGCCACCGGAACAGATAATTTGTCGGTCTATAGACAATAATGGTTTTTTGTTCAATTTGACAGCTCATTTATTAAATGCAAAGAAAAGTGCTTCTTATGTACAGTCAGCGTCATATAGTTCGTGATACTCAGGGTACTCTAAAAAATAGGCGCAACCAAAAAGTCGATAATATCGGTACAAACAAAGTTGTCTTATTGTTGTGAACAGTTTTGTCGCTCAAAAGGTCGACACACTTAAAATGTCATATAATTCGGTTCAGTCAAACTGCCATAAATATGGTTACAGTCATCCCGCCAATGGTATCCAAACATTCTAAGTGTTCAAAAACATGGACGCATTAGAAAAATAAGCTAGCATGAAACCTCATTACGCAATCTTGTGTTTGAATGTAATTCTATTATCTGTCAATGCATGTCAAATAACCATCAGCATCAGTCATCAGTCGTATTGATTTGTCATTTTCTTTCCTATTATTATGCGACTAGCCTTCCGCCCGCGATTTCACTTGCGCGTAATTTATTTTTTCAAATATCTCCCCCTTCCTCCCACATTTTTGGGATCAAAAGTACCCTATACCGGGGATAGTGTAGCTATCCAACAGTGACAGGATTATTTAAATCGGTTTAGTAGTTTCGGAGCCTATTTAATTCAAACAAACAAACAAACAATCAAATCTTTCCTCTTTATAATATTAGTGTAGATTTGCTTTTTATGAAGGGTCAGTCTTTATGTACGTTCGAACGTAACTTTATCAGAACTGCTCAGTTTATCGTTAATACGGAATGTGTTCATTTCAGTTACGTACCCAAGTAAAATTAAATACGAAATATACCTAATAACTCATATTCATTCATTGAGGTTAACATCTATTTAGCTGTACCTAGCTGTTTATTGCTTATATTTTTTTAACATAATATCTTGAGACATATCATCAAATACTGAAAATTCAAGCTTCTAGTTTTGTCTAAAACGAAGCTATAGGGGATCGAGAATGGCCTGCAAAGAATGGTACGGCCGTGCCCGCTTTTTTGCTCGACTTGGTCCTCACCACGGCCGTGCCCCCAAACATCGTAAATGGCTATGCAAGAAATTCTGAAATTCTATCCAAAACAAAAGAGAAGTCTATGACGTCGTGCTTAAAATGAAAAGGACAGCAGTAGTTTCTATCGCTTTCACTTTGTGTTTAATTTTTTAGCTACTTATTGATGAGAAAAATAATATTTTAAATATTATAGCCGTAAGGTTTATTTTTCTAATGTGTTCCATATTTTTGAACACTTAGAATGTTTGGATACCATTGGCGGGATGACTGTAACCATATTTATGGCAGTTTGACTGAACCGATTTATATGACATTTTAAATGTATCGCCCTTTTGAGCGACAAAACTGTTTACAACAATAAGACAACTTTGTTTGTACCGATATTATCGACATTTGGTTGCGTCTATTTATTAGAGTACCCTGCGTATCACGAACTATATGACGCTGACTGTACATCAGGAGTAGAGTAAATAATTGTATTAATAAGAACTGATGTTGTTTTCTTGAGTTTTATTCCTTTAGCGTAAGGTATATTTTTCTTTGCATGAATGAACTGTCAAGTGTGACCTCTTCTACTATTATAGCCGCAGTGCGGTCGCTTCCTATATGCTTCCTATGCTACAAAGTGACCACAAAGACCTTAATTTGATATCCTGCAAAATTCAAAATTTCATTGCCGTAATAAAACATTTAAAAAGTTTGGAATATCTTTATTCGCCGGAATTATATAACAGTATTTTATGGAAATTAACACCACTTCTCCGCAGTCTTTGGATCCGCTATGCTGCGGAGCATGCATCAGGTCGTATGAAGTTGGAAATGCTGTCCGATTTCCTGCGACAAGAGGCTCGTTCTCACACACATTTTGGCTTGTTACCCCAAATTCCCAGTGAACATCCTCGAAAGCGACATGTTGATTACTGTAACACCACTCGTGTTATTAACGATTCGGGAGTCTGCGGATTCTGTAAAGGGAATCATTTCTTGGCCGATTGCTCCAAATTCAAAAGTTTATCCGCAGATTCCAGTATGCAATTAGTTGTAAATTCCAAACTTTGTTTTCGTTGTTTAGAAAATAAATAGTTGTCAATCAAAAAAGTATGACATTGACGGTTGTCAATCATTTTATCATCATTTATTACATGGCGTTTCAGTGTCACAGCAAGGAGTTTCTGATAAGTCTGAAAAAGTTTCTGATTTCATTAATTCTGAGAGATAAACTTTTTAATGTAATATAAATTGTCATGTTTGTGTACGATAGCGCAATAAATAAATATTGTATTTTACCATATAAATGATAGTACTTTTATACCTCTACCAATCAATTAAATCCCTAACCATTCCAAAATACATATCAAAAATGCACAACGTTAATATTCAGGTTTTCACTTCTGCCGGCACTCCTGGAGTGCAACCCGTCGTTTTTTTTTTTTTTTTACAACTCGGTCTTCAAATGAAACCTTCCCCGACGCTCCTCGGATGCCCTCTAAACTAGGACAAATCCGGGGAAACCCGGACGGATGGCAACCCTAATCATAACCGACCGCAGGCTAGCTAGACCTGCAGCTGTCTGGGGGTCTCGGAAGTCGAGACTAAGGCTCTTTCAAATTAGACGTTTTGTGTCGGACGGCTGCGGTACGGTAGCCGCGCGTTTGTCGCACCGCGTACGGACGGACGGTCGTTATCTTCTTTTTCTATACAGTATGACAGGAAATGCGAGGGACATATTTAAACCCCAAATAGTTCATGCTTCCATATGACAAAATAAGTATAAATCAATTAGTCGAAACCTGAAAATCCGCGTAACGTGCCGGCACTCTTTCCTTCACAGTACCTATTTCGTGCACTCGTTCAAGTACGACTCAAATTGTAATCGCGTACAATTTGAGTTTGGGGCGTAACCGGCCGCTCTGCACACGGGATTTTTAGGTATTTCATGCATACATAAATTATTAGGATAATTATGAAAAAAAAATAAGGATATGTTTTTTATAGCGAATTGGACTCTAAATCGGATTCTGAACAATCTCCTTAAATATGTCCCTCGGGTTACCTAACACCCTGTATATATAAAAGAAAGTCGTGTTTGTTACAACACTTATAACTCGAGAACGGATGAACGGATTTAGATGAAATTTAGCACACGTATAGTTTATAACCGGGATTAGAACATAGGATACTTTTTATCCCGGAAAAGAGGGGGGAAGGGGGGATAGTTGAAAAAGGAAATTACGCGCGGGTGAAACCGCGAGTGCGACCGCTAGTTTTACATACAAAACACGCGGTGCGGCAACAGTACGGCGTGCGCGAAATGCGTCCACTACCCACTAAACTCCCCCGGTTTCCTCTTCACACCCGAATGGGACGAGCCGGTGCCAGCCTTGTGGCTATTGACCAGCCCGCAAGCCAGTGAGCATACCGCGTCTATATAGTTCGTGAAAACTAGAATGATTTTTTTGTTTAAAGTTATACGGCTCTGGGAAACTAGGATGATACCTGCGACAGTGACATTTCTAGGGACATTATTTTTATTTTATACAAATGGTAAGAAAACTATAAGTAAGTAATCGATTCTTCTATCAATCTACACTGCAAAATTTCGAATGATACAAACTATAATAAATGGAAATATAGATTTATTATTATTATTTCTAAATTTTTAAGCTCAGTACCATAGTCCTTATTGGAATACATGGGCCTAAGCCAATTGTATTTCAGATAGCCTTCCGCCCGCGGTTTCACCCGCGCGTAATGCCATTTATTAAATATCCCCCCCTTCCCCCACATTTCCGGAATCAAAAGTACAGTGCGACAAACTTATCTGTTCCGGTGGCGGCGTCGCTACTGTCGATTGAGAACTGTCATTAAATATCATTTTTGCATAGCATTTCACGTAGTTCCAATTTTGGCCACCAGAACAGATAAGTTTGTCGGTCTATATTTCACATTATAATCACTACATAGTATAAAACAAAGTCGCTTTTCTGTCCCTATGTCCCTTTGTACGCTTAAATCTTTAAAACTACGCAACGGATTTTGATGCGGTTTTTTTCATTAGATAGACTGATTCAAGAGGAAGGTTTATATGTATAATACATGCATAATATAGTAGAGAAACACTGATAATTTTAGAGGTTTTTAATTTAAGGTCGTAAATAATCGCATTTTTTTGCGCTTACATTGCAAACGCTGGCTGAACCCTACGAGATAGATCAAAATAATGTACTACACTATTGTACACCTTTAAAAGTTTTACAAAAAAGTCCGCGATGGTATATGTCTATCTCTTAGGGATAACCCACAATAACCATTTTCCTTTACTTATTACGATAAAATAATGGCTTATTTACGAAAAAGTGATTTTAAGCAATACAGTATTAATCCTTATCCAATAAAGTACCATAAATAAATTGTGCATGTAATATAGATCAATATGGCCCTTTACATCATGTAATTTAAATGAATAGTTTCGAAGATATTACAGATTTAAAATGCAGGGACATAGCGGTTGCGGCGGTTACCGGCCGGGGAGCGGATGGATGAACTTTTGTTATTCTTTCACGTAAAAATTACTGAATTGATTTTAACGAAACTTTACAATAATAAAGCCTGTACATAAGGATAACACATAGGCTACAATTTACAAGATATTCCCGCGGGATAACGTCCTATAGTTCACGCGGGCGAAGCCGCGGGCGGAAGGCTAGTAATTGATATTTTTGTTTCAGAATAGGGTTAGACTTATCAATATTGTCCGTTTGCATCGAAGAGGGGAAGAGGCTGGAGAAGTTAAGTGGCTTGGAAGATATGTCAGCTGTATAATAGGCTTTATTGCTTTAATGCTTGTTGCAGTTATCGTAGGTTTAATAATTCATAAATATGCGTGAAATAAATTTATAAATAAATGTATTTTTTATTAAGAAATCATCATTTTCCTGCCCTTATCCCACATTCTGAGCCATTTGGTGCAATGGTCGGCTATTAGAGATCGACAAACTTATCTGATCCGGTGGCCAAAATTGGAACCACGTGAAATGCAATGCAAAAACTATTAATTTAATGACAGTTCTAAATCGACAGTAGCGATGCCGCCACCGGAACAGATATAGACCGACAAACTAATCTGTTCCAGTGGCGGCGTCGCTACTGTCTATTTAGAACTGTCATTAAATATCGTTTTTGCATTGCATTAATTAGCGTAGTTCCAATTTTGGCCACCGGAACAGATAAGTTTGTAGGTCTGTAGTTCCAATTTTGGCCACCGGAACAGATAAGTTTGTAGGTCTGTAAGTTTGTCGGTCTATACACCAGAGGTCGCGGGTTTGATCCCCGCACGGTACAAACATTTGTGTGCATGAACATGTATGTTTGTATCGGTCTGGGTGTTTCTATGTAGGTATAATATATATGAATGTATTTACAAAAAAAAGGTAAGTAACGTTCATCCGTTGTCTGGCACCCATAATACAAGCTAAAGTTTGGGGCTAGATGGCGCTGTGTGAATAATGTCCAGAGATATTTATTTATTATTCCTACGCTTCGATAGTTCAGTGGTTCCGGAAATTTCGGGGTCTTAGGTTCAATTCCCGGGTCGAGCTAACTTTTTTCGACCACGGCACGACAAGGCACCGTGTGTGGGACTCAAGACTATATAAATAATGCGTCCACTACCCACTAAACTCCCCTGGTTTCGCCTTCACACCCGATTGGGACGAGCCGGTGCCAGCCTTGTGGCTATTGACCAGCCCATCCCCGGGTACCCAGACTTGAGAGGCTTCAAGTCGGGGTGGCGCCTAGGGAGAGCCACCCGAGAAACTCGGTGACCCCCAGACTTGGCTCGGGCGACCTGTGCAATGCGGGCGTTAGGGAGCTACATTAGAAGTCAGTCACTATTATTTCACACTGGTGTTGTGTGAGAGTTTGAGAGGGTGGTACTTCTCCGGACGAGCCGGCCAACCGTGGTACCTTTCAGTTGGCTTAAACTAAATTCAGGGACCACGGGTAGAATAATTCCCGTAGTACTTTTCAGGGACTATCACAGGAACCACGGGCAATAAAGGTCAGGGACTACCACAGGTACCATGAACAAACCTTTTTAAAGAACAATGGCAAAGTCCCATACTACGTTTGTCCTGGATAAAAATTGGGGCGTCTATGATTTAAAAAATGCTTATACACTAGCAATTGCATTACATAAACATTTCCAAAAAGAATTTTAACAAACGGTGGTTCGGTGTATCTACGAGGGCGGTCAAATGTCATGTCCTACGTGTTTACTCAATAACCATTCAATTTATATTTCAATAAAACAGTCATTCGGTTCTTATATAAGTAATGAACAAGGTTTTTATAAATTTACGGCTATAAAGAAATAAATAAAAACGTGATTAATAAAATATGCCCAAATATTAAGATTTTTGCCATGTCCGAAAAGCACTACTGCTCGTTCAATTAATTATATTAAATCATCATAACTGTTTTGAGCACACATTTTCTAAGAAATATATATTACGTTTATAACACTACCGATTAATAAAAAACAAAAATAGTTATCGAACCATTTAGTTCTCTAAATATTGGATCAAAAAAAGTTTACAAAATTAAGTCATTGGTCAGCGCAGTTCTTGTTTTCAAGATTATCGCAACTTTGAGACATAAGGTAGAACACTTAAGTGTGTGACCAGACACCCCGCCCTGCTCCCCAGTCGATCAACGCACTTCACCGCGGAAAAACGCACGTTGTTGGCTCTGATAAGTTTTTAAAGTTCATTCTACAACAATTGACACTTCTATAGTCATTGTTATTTCTCTATCTAAATTCAATTTATATTCATGCCTACGTTCTTTTGCAACAATTTAGAATAAAGATACAAGTGTTTAATAACGTAATCATAACATTAACTAGCTGCCACGCCTTTTAGACGTGTTTCGACTTGTCCTTTTCAAATTCATCATTTGTCTGAACGTCATTGTTCTAAATCTTGATGAAGGTGACAATGACTCTGGTTGAGAATAATGACAAATGTTGTTTATGACAATGACTTGCGTTGAGAATAATGATTTTATTTCTTTTTACAGTAATATTTCCTTGATATCGCTATGAAACTAACCTATCACGTATTGCTGCTACATGCTGATAGTCACCAAACAGGCGACCTGCATCAAAAAATAAGATCCATCACCAAAACCCTTTCTTCTAAAACATGGGCTATTAGAGAACCCACAATGCGAACTACTGACTGAAATAGATGCAATATCTGAAACCTGGAAGGACCTGGACTGTCAGTCTTTGTTTGGAGATCCTCATGCTCACAACTATTTCCTGACAGAGCCCATGACGAAGAAAAAGAGCCATGTACTGAGTACATGTATTGAGGGACGAAGTTCGGGTCGCTATCAGGCGACTAAAAAGCGGAAAAGCTACAGGAAGAGATGCCATACCAATTGAAACCATCAAAGCATCAGGGGAGTATGGTGTCGATATCTTTCATACCCTGTGTAACAAAATTTGGGAATCAGGAATCTGGCCCCGAAGTGGACTCACACAGTCTTCGTATCTCTACATAAAAAGGGCTCCACTAAAATATGCAGTAACTACCGCCTAATAGCCTTAATTTCACATGCAAGTAAAATTCTACTGCATATAAATCTAAGGAAATTTCTCCTGAACAGGCTGGTTTTGTGAAAGGGAGGGGTACTCGTGAGAAGATTCTGAATGTGCGCCAGATCATTGAAAAAGCCAGAAAGTTCAACAAGCCGACCTATATTTGCTTTGTTGACTTCTCAAAGGCGTTCAACTCAGTGAGGTGGCCAGTATTTTGGGAGACTCTCCTGGCTATGGGAACACCTAAACATCTGGTGCACCTTTCTTGGAAGCTTTATAAAGAAGGAACAGCATCGGTGAGAACGAACGACGTGTCGTCAAATCACTTTCATCCAAGTGCCGGGGTCCGTCAGGGCTGCATTTTATCACCATTGCTGTTTAACACCTACACAGAATTCATTATGAGAATAGCACTCGAGAATTGGTCAGACGGAATCACAATTGGAGGTTATAGAATTTAAAATTTGCAGTATGCAGATGACACAACCCTATTTGCAACAAGCATCGGCAATATTAAAGATAATCCCTGTTGAGTAAAATGGAGCAAGTTAGCCTTGATATCGGCCTGAATTTTTTTTATATGGGAGCAGTCTGGATGACCTCACTCCACCTGATGGTAAGCGGAAGTGAGGTCCAAATAAAATAAAAATTAAGGCTGACTGGCTCAATAGAACAAAGTACCCATTGAGCTAGTCACCCTCACCCTGAAGGCCTGCTTAGATGCCGCTTCACGCCCCGCCTAAAAAGCCCTGGATTATAGGAGGAAGGAAATACATGAGCCGGAAGGGCATTCCATGACCTAATGACACGGGGCAAAAAAGAGGAACTATACCTCTTGGTACGGGCCACCAGTGTCTGGATGGTATTGGGATGGCAACGCAGTCCGGCGCGTGTTGTTCGGGAGTGAAAAGGGGAGGACGGGATGAGTTGGAATAACTCTTCAGAGCATTCCCCATTATAGAGACGGTAGAGAACACTAAGACTAGCAACGTCTCTACGTAACTGAAGAGGTTCTAGGGTCTTAGTCACTTCTTGATTATCGACAATACGGATATCACGTCGTCAACCTGTCGAGGGCCTCCATTAAGTACTTTGCGGAACCATCCCAGAGATGAGAGCAATATTCCACACACGGGCGAACCTGTGCCTTGTATAAGAGACAAAGCTGCACCGGAGTGAAAAATCGTCTCATACTGTTCATTCCGAGTTTACGGGAAGCTGTTCTGATGACGCTCTTGATATATTATTCCCGTTGGTTCAAGTTGCTACGAACATCGATGCCAAGGATGCTTAGGCTATCCTGTATTGGTAAGGGCGTGATCTGAAGAGTGGAATGGGAAAGAAAAGGAGAAGATTTGCAGAAAACAAACACACCTGTCAGGTGTTTTCTTGGCATTGAACTCGATGAGATTGCTGGCAACCCATTTGGATATGCGGTCCAGGACCTCGTCAAGCTCGGCGACAAGAAGATTCCTGTTTTCCTCGGTTTCGGTCTGTTTAGCCGCAAGTCTTCCGAAATATCGTGCGTGGACAGTGCTGTCATCCGCATAGCAATGAATATTACCTAGTGATAACATGTCATTGATATGCAGAAGAAACAAAGTCGGCGACAGGCATTGAGGCACTCCGGAATTTATTGGGAGGAAGCGAGAAGCGCGTCCATCACGGAGGACACGAATCCTGCGACCCTCCAGAAATCCCGCAATCCAGTCGCATAATAAGCGAGTTTGCAGACTATATGCCGGAAGCTTCACACACGAAACACGGTCAAAAGCCTTGGCAATATCCAGGCTAATAGCCATAGATTCACCATGCTTCTCCATATCCTCCCCCCAGAGGTGCGATACGTAAGCTAGAAGATCACCCGTGGACCGTTTTGGTCTGAAACTATACTGTCGGTCATGTAGTAATGATCTTCTAGTTAGCGGACAAGTTGGGAGTTGATTATCCGCTCAAACACCTTTCCAAATACAGAGGTTATGATGGCTATGGGTTTGGTACCTGCTTGGTACCTATACTATTTGGACACAGTTCCAAACCAACGATTCAATCATCCAAGAACTCGACATCAAACAGCGTCTTTCTTCCATCGTCCAATGTCGTATTCTCACTTTCTTTGGACATATCATACGTCGAGAAGACATCTGTCTTCATAGATCTCTATGGAGCGACTTGTGGTGCAGGGGAGAGTCGAAGGCGCTAGAGCGCGCAGTAGATCACCGATGCGATGGACCGACCAAGTCAAGGCTACATTCAATGGTCCACTCCATGAATGCACAAGAAGAGCTACAGTACGAGATGAGTGGTGGCGGATTGTAAAGGTTGCTACCACCCCTGATGTGACGACCACTCTGCCAAGAGTGTGACGACAAAGAAGAAGAAGAATATAGATCAATGTGGCCCTTTAAAGCATGTAATTTAAATGAATATTTTCGAAGATAACAGTTTTACAATGCAGGGACATAGCGGTTGAGGCAATAATATAGTATACATCAGAATAACACAGGCTATAATTTATAAAAATCCCGCGGGATAACGTCCTATAGTTCACGCGGGCGAAAGGTTAGGAAATTATATAAATTAAAAACAACAGATTGTTACTAGGTACTCATGATTAAAATCATGTTTCCTACAAAATTGGGTTTTATTCCTGATATTTCAAAAACATTTATAAGTTTGTCATTGTTATCAACACAGGTCATTGTTCTTTACAGAAATATCATTTTCCTAATACGCAGTCATTATTCTGAACGTATTTTTTTCTTCTTTTGTCAATATTTTGATTAGTATAGGTCGGATTTGTGTGCTTTTAATATACAATTGCTTAGAATCTTGAAAACTATAGATCCTATATTGTACTGAAGCTCTGCACGTGGGTTGATAAAAAATCTAAATTTTTTATCAAAAATAACATTCTACGTAGATCCACCCGGTTGCAAAAAAAAGTTATAAGTATTTTTGTACTTTGAGGTTATGTTGGTAATGAAACAAATCCTTGTTTATTTTCTTCTTTTAGTAATTAATAAAATTATTTTTTATTAAAATAGTCATCTTAGAAGCAGTCAGAGGAAAAATAAACAGTCTCCTAAAACATTTATGAGAATACTGGATCTTTTAAATATCGTCTGTGGCTAAAGTACAAACCGTGCAAAGCCAAAACCTATAAAAAAAAAATAGACTGTCAAACAAATTGCTTTGCAGTTTCCTGCTGTCAAAATAACTTTGGTAGCAGTGTTGCAATTGGCAGATAGTTAAATATTACACGAGACAGCTTTAAAAGTTACATTTTAACCAATAAAGAAACATTACGCTATTTTATGTACGAAGGGAACTTCCACTGTGCTATTTTAAATGATATAATATAATTTCTAAGTTACACATTGCATTGAAATAAATTATTTTTATTCCTTTTTCTTATTATTGAAAAAAATATAAATGTGTTATTTTTTCTAAAGCGGCAACACAAACGCGTAAGATATTAATATTGTAATCAACTGAGAGGTTTTTATAATTCATGATTTAATATCAGCCTTTAAATAAAAATGTGTTATGATGTAAAAATCTGGCTAATTCAAATAATCGTTTTTGTATAAGTCAAGTTTTAAGACACCTTAAAAACATGCAGGTATGAAACTGCCGTTGTTGGCTAAATACTAAATTCAGGGACCACGGGGAAAATTGATTCCCCGTGGTACCTTCCAGGGACAGGGACAGGGACCACGGGGAATAAAGGGGCTCTACAACTACATACTAGCATAATCCTATTCTTTTGTACTGATGACCCATCTACAATCATTGAGGACATCAGAATATTATACTTATTGATATTTTTGTTTCAGCATAAGATATTCGGTGTTGTCGCATTGCATCAAAGAGGGGAGCTCGCCGGAGAGAATACGTGCTTTGGCAGAAATTTCGGGTGTATACTACTCATCATGATGATTATAATGCTTATTTTTATTGCTGCTGCAATCGTTTATGTATTAGTGAAATAAATCTGTTTTTTGTTTTAATAGAAATCATTTATTTTCCTGTCCAAAGGGCTCTTTCAAATTAGACGTTTTGTGTCGGACGGTAGCCGAGCGTACCGCACCGCGTACCGCGAACGCGCGACAGCAAGACGTCAACCGTATTGCCGCACCGCGTGTTTTGTACCTATGAAAACTAACGACCCGTCTGTAGGCGGTGCGGTAAACGCGCGGCTACCGTTTACCACAGCCGTCCGACACAAAAGTAACGTCTAATTTGAAAGAGCCCATATAGCGGTTAAAGCGGTTACGCACTACGTCCGATCCGAATCCTATCCGTCTCCGTGAAATGACGGTCCGGAGTAGCCGGAGAACTATTTCTGTCATCCGTCATTCGATGTTCTTCACCAGGTGGTAGGTTCCTGTCGTCTAGGTGGGTACCACCGCAGTGGCAGATATTTTCCCGTGAAATAGAAGTGTGTCAAGCATTTCTGTGTTTCGGGGAAAGGGCACTGAAACTAGTGAAATTACTGGTATATGAGACTTAATAACGTCGTCTCTTAAGGCGGGCATCGCGCATGCGAGCCCAAGGGGGTCTCGGGTGCTTATGGGCGGCGGTGATCACTTATCAGGTGACCCACTTGCTCCTTTGCCCCCCTATAATAAGAAGATGTTCTTTGTGATCTTGATTTTACGGAGACGGATCGGATTCGGATCGGACCGGACGTAGTGCATAACCGCTCTTAGCCGCTCAAACGCCACCTAAGAAGTCCTATGTAAGTTTATGAATTAATTAATATTACCGTTGAAATGCAGAATACGTTAACCGCTAACTAGTCTCAAAGCGGTAATCGAACCAACGACCGCCCGCCAGGCTTTATACCCGAGCCGCTTAGTCACTCAGGCGGTCAAGAAAGTCAATTAATTCTGGTCTGGAATCTGGATATTATTCACACAGTGGCGTAAAATCACGTAAAATAGAGATAGTAAAATTTTTACATTGCGTTTCGTTACCTCATTACATGCAGTAGCTAATTAATCTTATTCCGTTGCTACGAGTCTACGACCAAAGCACAATTTATCTTCTATCTAGTCTGTGAAAGCACACATTAGATTTAAAAAAAAACTGTCAGTGTCAAATAAATTTCCTGAAATTAATGGTGTTTGTTTGTATCAGCAAAAAACGTGATTATTTAAATAAAAATGACGGAAAGTAGTGCAAGGATTCGATTCTAAACATCGGGCAGGTCGTTTCTTCCAGCAGCCATGGCTCCATCCCAGGCGGCGGTCGAAATAGTGGACATTTTCAATGAAGTTATTTCTAATAATTTGCGGTATTGTGCCTTGTGCTTGAGAACTGAGAAAGAGAGGGAGCTAGTGGAACCTAATTGTTTTATGAAGTGTCTGTGTATATTGCGGATACGAGTTCCTATGGTAAATAACTTCTTCTTCTTTTCGTGTCGATGACAAACATTCACATTTCACACAAAGTCGGCCCAGTACTCGGCGACGCGTATCGCGTTATCCGTCGCACTGATTAGCTCACTCAGGGTACAGGTGAGGCACGTGGGGCAGGAAATTAAGTGGCGCATGGACTGGGGCGAGAAACCACATTCGCATGCGAGGTCCATCTCTCCGGTAAACCCCCACCTGAACCTGTTCTCCTTGCTACGGCCAACCTGGGTACGAAGTCTATTCAGAGATTTCCAGGTTGACCATGGCAAATCATTTCCCGCGGTGGGACGAAGAGATCAGGCGGAGCAAATGCATCCAACCATAAAGCGTGTCTGGCTGAAGGTGGCTCAACATCCAGAGCTTGGACAGATTTTAAAAAATTTTGCCGACTTCTCAATCTCTGCGGAACCTCGTTGTACCCGTGCATAGGATGTTCTGGGTATTTTTCCATTTTACTCATTTCATGGTAAATAATAATATCTCTGGACATTATTCACACAGCTAAATTAGGTACTATGTGCCGCTTAAGAAAGCTCAAAATCACGCAAAGGGCAATGGAGAGGGCTATGCTTGGGGTCTTCCTGCGTGGTCGCATCAGAAATAATTAGATCCGCTGAAGGACCAATGGACAAATATAGCCTGAAGAATTTCAAGCCTTAAGTGGCAGTGGGCAGGGCACATTGCAAGGACTGACGGCCATTGGGGCGGTAGGGTCTTCGAGTGTGGCTACGTGCCGGGAAACGCAGCTGTGGTAGGCCTCCCACAAGGTGGACCAATGATCTTATAAAATATCGCATTATCCACTATCAACGCATTTCTGATCCACATGACACTAGTGCATTGTCAGACCATTGTATATTCTCCTTTTTTTTCTACTTCTATGTGTGATGAGTGTCATCGAGCAGCTCAATGTATGTGAAGGAGCCTGAGCTTGGGGTATTTAGTTTGAATGACAGAATGTTTATGTTCCCACAAAAATGCATTTTATCTGCTTACAAAATGTTCTTAATGTTAATGAGCGTGCCTGTTTGCCACCATTGAACTACAATTACTAGCGTATAGAACCGACACCGCAAACAAAATTTTTGCGCGATGCTTTGTTGCCGTTACCATGGTTACGGCAACAACTCATTCAAGATCTATGAGATAGGCATTCGAACAAAACGCGTAAGCGCCTTGCTTTGCATAGCGCTTACGACGTTTTGATCACCAGAAAAATATACTCTGTAAGCAATCTATAGCGATGCAAGTTTTATAGTTTGGTTAGACGACATCCGCTGTAGCAAATACATCAGTCAGTTCAGTCATCATTTTGCGACACAGTTTTTGTTCCGTATAGCCTCTCTATATGTAGTACTTGTAACTCAATGTTTGCCACAGTACCTACTATAATTTGCACTGCTGATTGCAGGTGAACACAATATGTTTTGTGTGCGAAGCGTCGGCAAGGCAGGCTATGAGGCTGATGCACGCCATCAACTTCTCGTTCGTCATCAACCGTTGGTTCAAGAACATGTCCACCAAGCTCAAGTACATGGACGAAATGCCCAACCATCTGGATAAGTTTATGGAGGTAAGTGTTTTCTAACCTTAATCTATCTATCTATCTATTATCTATCTTCTATCTTACTATTATAAAGAGGAAAGATTTGATTGTTTGTTTATGTTTGTTTAAATTGAATAGGCTCCAAAACTACTGAACCGATTTGAATAATTCTTTCACTGTTGGATAGCTACACTATCCCCAGTGAACATAGGGATCTGATTTTGATTTGATAGGGTCAAATCTCAGTGTGTTTGTCTTTATCACTCACACTCTGTTACTCGCTCGTAAAAGGTGGTTACGTGCCTGTCTGCCAACTAACCTGTTGCTGTGTTTTCTGTTTAACCTAGGAGCCATAATAATGTTCTACATCCGCCCCCATCCCGAGAGGAGAGATCTGGTGCTCTGTAATACAGGCAACTATCCTAGCTCAGATGATAGTCTCTCACAATCTATTGTACCTTGGTGTAATTCCTAGTTCATTATTTATTAGAATTAAGTTCGATTGTGGAGAAAACAAAGATATTTTATTATTTACTAGCCTTCCGCCCACGGTTTCACCCGCGCGTAATCTCTTTTTTCAAATATCCCCCTTCCCCCCACATTTCCGGGATCAAAAGTTTCTATGTTCTCCGGGGATAGTGTATCTTTCCACATTGAAAGAATTATTCAAATCGGTTTAGTAATTTCAAAATTGTTATTCCCGCGGGAATGACACGTTTCCCGTAGGAATTTTATAGCCTATGTCCTAATCCGGGTTATAAACTATACGTGTGGCAAATTTAATCTCAATCCGTTCAGCCGTATAGGCGTGATTGAGTAACAAACATCCAAACATCCAGACTTTCGCATTTATGATATTAGTAGGATTATTGTGTTGGTCTGTGTCAGACGACGCGCGGGCCGGCTCTGTCGCTGCCGACGCTGACGCTGACGCAGAGCTGGGCGGCGGCGCGCCGGCGCTGCGACCTCGTGCAGACCGAGGTTCTTCTGGTGAGCGACGCTGCGCCGGTATGTGCGCTGTGCGGGGGTTGATCATTCCATTCACTCACTCGTTCACTCATTCATTATCAATTCAGCTCATCTATTTTTTTAATGATTTATATGTTAATTCACTCAGTCATCCATTCACAAATTCATGTAATTAAAAATTGGCTTCGTTACCATTTGTTCACTTACCAATTTTTACATTCACTCACACATTCATTCAATAATCTATGTGTTTATAGACCGACAAAGTTATCTGTTCCGGTGGCGGCGTCGCTACTGTCTATTTAGAACTGTCATTAAATATCGTTTTTGTATTGCATTTCACGTAGTTCCAATTTTGGCCACCGGAACAGATATGTTTGTCGGTCTATACTTATTCATCATTGATTTACTTACTCATTCATTATTCACATTCACTCATTCATTATTCTCATTTATTAATTTGCTTACCCATTTTATTAATTTACCAACTCACTAATTTCTTATTGATCCACTTATTACCATTCATTCACTCATTAAATCATTCTCTCACTAATCCATTACTCATTCAATATTCACTCATGTACCCACACGATCTATTTTATAATTTATTCGTTACCACGGGAACAAAACACAAACCATCATTAAACAGTATTATTTATCCCTAACTAGCGACCCGCCCCGGCTTCGCATGGATTCACTGGTGTTCCTCTACTATATTATGCATGCATTATACATATAAACCTTCCTCTTGAATCACTCTATCAATAAAATCCGTTGCGTAGTTTTAAAGATCTAAGCATACAAAGGGACAGACAGCGGGAAGCGACTTTGCTTTATACTATGTAGTGATTCTAATATTGATGTGTCAGACTGAGTCGGATCGAGACGTGATCGAAGTGAACCTGGCTTCGTCTACCTACGCCAACGCGCCCAAGCCTCCTCTGAGCTCACCCGCACCCGACGACACGCAGACGGTTAATGACAAGTACGTACTGATTTGTTATTTATTATATACTGTTATAATACGCGTCAACTTAATTGGCTTGTCTGAACATCGTGCGCGAACCTGCGCAGAACACAAATGTAGGTGTCAGAAAACCTGCGCAAACGACGCGACCAGCTAACTTAAGACAAGCCAATTAAAATAACGCGTAGGTACTATACTGTTACTGAAACCCTCGATGGTCTAGTGGTTTAAGTACCGGACCAAGATCTCGGGGTCCTGGGTTCAATTCCCAGGTCGAGCTAACTTTGTGTCGGTTTTTTCGGACACAGCTCGGGTTTGTGATCACCAAACTAAGCAAAGCCCAAACTAAGCGTAACTTGTGCTATGGGTGCTAGACAACAGATAAACATTACTTTTTGTAAATACATACATATTATACATAGAAACACCCAGACCGATACAAACAGATATGTTCATACACACAAATGTTTGTTACGTGCGGGGATCGAACCCGCGACCTCTGGTGTAATAGCCGACTTCTCGACCATTACACCACATGGCTCGTCAAAAATCATTATACAGGGTGGCCCAAAAGGTGACACTAAAAATTTTTTTTTGGATTCCTGACATCTAGGTGTACTTGAAAATACCCCATGTATGTTCCGCGATTTTTAGTAGTTTTCGAGTTCTGATTTAATCTTTTAATTTTGAGAATTTTAGACTTGACCTACTTGAATATTTTTTTTCTTAGAAATTATGCATCTTTTTTTAATTTTTTTTTTGCAACTTAGTCCTCATGACTTGCACATTCACACATAAAATACCGAGCTTCCTACCATTAATGTAAGTTACAAAACTATCGACCGAAACTAAAAAATTAAGGTGAAAGCAAATTACAGTTAAATTTTCAACTTTAAATTAAAAATAAATTAAAAAAGTTTCATGACTTCTAAGTGATGTTAAAAACTTCGCAAGACCCTAAGCTTTAATTATAATAAAAAATAAGTGGTGCTCAATAGGCCATTTTTAGCAGAAATCTGCTTTTAAATGTACAAAGGTGGAAATTTCTAAGTTTTTTTATCGACTATTTTGTCAACCGCAAGATTATTCTGACCAAAATAAACATTACAATGATACCGTTTATTGAATAAAGAATTAAAAAAATATTTAAAATTATGTTATTACACAGTGGTAATATCGATATAATTTGTTAATAGTTATTTTGGTTATTTCAAGGATTATTAATTATTGACAATAAATAAAACTCCATAGCGAACAACTATACCTGGAGACCTACTTACACTGGACGGAACGCACAAACGTACCGAGCCGTCGATTGCCACCAGTTACACTTGAACCTCACGCTACAGCTGCGTAATAAACGTCCTTAGTATTGCTGCGCGCCTGGTACTTTCAACCTACGCTATGCCACTACGACGCACACCGCCTGCGCCACCCGCAACCACAAATAGTCCAAGGGACAGTACACATCGCCTTGACGACATAGCCGCAGAAGTACTCGCTTCGCCACTCCAACACTGCGAATCTGCCCCGGATTTACCTGCTATTGTAGGAAATATTACCGAACGGAAAAAACGCAAATACGAAGGCGACGACGCGACCATATTGTCGACGTTTAAAGAGATGTTCTCATCATTTTCCAAAATGATGGAAAATCGTATGGATGGACTTTATGACGCTGTGAATAGTATAAAGCTACAAAATAGTGAGCTCACAAAATCCGTGGAACTGATGTCTAGTAAACACGACGAACTACTTACTCGTATTAATCAATTAGAAGAGGAGAAAAAGCAGGATAAAAGAACAATTAATGCACTGGAGGGGAAACTGGAAAACCTAGAGAGGAAAAGCCGTGCTACTGGACTGGAAATTAGAAATGTACAGAAAAATATAGGGGAATCAAAAGAAGACTTACACACATTGGCCATCAATCTAGGTAAAACCCTAGATATAAACATTCAGAACTCGGACATTAAAGACATTTATAGAGTCAATAGCAAAGAAGGGACTAATCCTATTATTGCGGAGTTCACCACTGTACTGCTGAGGGACAAAATATTAAAACAAACAAAAATATTCAACAAGTCCAGGGGCCGTGGTGACAAACTGAACTCATCTCACTTGAAACTTAAACAGCCTTTGAAGCCAGTTTTCATTTCAGAGACCCTTACAAATCAAGCGCAAAGATTGTTCTATTTGTCCAGGACCTTTCAAAAAACCCATAACTATGCTTTTTGCTGGACCTCACATGGAAACATCTACCTTCGTAAAGATGAAAAGTCTTCTTTCATCAAAATCATGTCAGAAAGTGACTTAGAGAGACTGCGCAAGAAGGAATGACTAGCTATTTTGTTTTTAAGCTTTTATCCCTCTAAATCTAATTTTATTATTTGCATGCTTCCCTGCCGTGGCTATTGTTTTTTGTTTGTATATTTTATAACTATATTAATGTTGTTTTGTATTAAGAACTGTAAGCGCAACTTTTACTGTAAACAGAAACTCAATATACATAAAACTATTTATAAAATGTTTATACACGTACCTCATATGACAAGTCTAAATTATTCCGTTCTAAATAATTCTTTTGGGCACTTTCTCTGTTCATTTAAATACAGTTTTTACAGTGTTTAGTCACGATATTATAAATGACCTTGACAACATAGCAGACTGGACGTCTCATGAGGGCGACGTTGATTCACTACAACCTCACATTCATTCAATGGTAAATGGTTTGTCTGTTCTCACGCAGAATATACGAAGTGTATACGGTAATATGCCGGGTTTTGAAGTTTTGATGGCGGATCTTGATATAACATGCGACATTATCATCCTAACGGAATGCTGGTTAAAAAAGTCATACCCAATCCCTAGTTTGGACTCGTACTCGTCATTTTATACGCAAAACATTAAAAATCAAAACGACGGGATAGTGGTTTACGTAAAAGAACATCTAGACATCACTTTTGTAGAACCCGAGTTTAAAGAAGCAAACTGTCTCGTGATCAAAATTGGTAAGGAGTCCGCTTTTATCGCTGTTTATCGCTCGCCATCTTTTAAGAATATCGACCCATTTTTATCGTCCTTGGATGAAGTTTTAAAGTCGCTGTCAACGTTTGCAAATTTGGCGCTAATAGGAGACATAAATATTCCTATAAACGCTGGAAAAATAACAAGTGTTTCTGAGCAATATTTGACTCTGGCTGCATTTCATGGTCTCCTGCCGACTCATACCTTTGTAACTCGAGACGCCAGTGGTTCATGTCTGGACCACGTGATGTTAAAAACAAAGAACATCGCCACCACATTGGTGCTTAACACGACTTTAACTGATCATAACACTGTTATCCTTTGTTTAAAGACTTCAAAAACTCGTGAATATGCTGTGACAACACATTTAAAAATAAACAAACAATCCTTAAATTCTGATATAGCTAATATTGACTTTAATCACATCTATAGCTTAACGGACCCTAACTTAGCCATGACATACCTGGTAGATTTATTGGAAGCAGCATTGTCGAGAAATTCAATAATTGTATCTTTGCCGAAGCGCAAACGTATTATAAAACCTTGGATAACCCCTGGTATTGTCCGTTGTATCAGACATCGTGATAGGTTGCATAAAAAACTCAAAAGTGATCCAAATAACTTAATACTAAAAATATCTTTTACAAGATATAGAAATCACTGTAATAAAATTATTAAATCTGTTAAGAGATCATATGAGAAGGATTTGATAGCTCGGGCCGGTAATAACAGTAAAAAACTATGGGAAGCTATAAAAAACATAACTTATACAGGTAAATCTAAAACTTTTCCAAAAGAACTTTTAACAATGTCACCCTCGCCAAAACAAGCAGTTAATGAAATAAATAATTATTTCTCTAGTATTGGTAGAACTCTTGCTGAAAAAATTACAGCACCAGCTGGAAGTAACGATTCTTATACTTTCGATACTCATATCAACAATGAAAAAGACTCTTTTGTCTTGCTAGATGTGGATGAGGGGGAGGTCGAGCTCCAGATACTAGGCTTGAAAAATAATTGTTCTGCTGGTATTGATGGAATTTCTAATGAGCTATTAAAAACACACAGAGACATCTTGGTTCCTCCGCTCACATACATTTTTAATTGTTGTTTTCGTGCAGGCGTGTTTCCTGATAGACTTAAAAAGGCCGTTGTCACTCCCATTCATAAGGGAGGAGATAGAAGCCGTGTCACTAATTATCGTCCAATCTCAATATTGCCATCAATTTCTAAAATTTTAGAGAAAATTCTTAACAACAACTTAATTAGATATCTTGAAACAAAAAATATTTTATCAAATAATCAATACGGTTTTCGAAGGGGTAGGTCCACAAATGATGCAGTGTTAGGTTTAACAGAGTTTATTTCAAATAATCTTGACAAGGGTAAAAAGTGTATTGGTGTTTTTCTTGATATAGCAAAAGCTTTTGACACGGTTTCTGTCCCTCTCCTTCTAAGTAAACTCGAAAGAGTGGGAATTCGTGGCAATGAGTTGAAAATTTTTGATAGCTATCTATCAAAACGTTATCAATGTGTTAGGCTGGGTTCATATTTTAGTGATCAACAAAATTTGAGATATGGAGTTCCACAGGGCAGTATTTTGGGGCCGACCCTCTTTCTTATCTACATAAATGATCTTTTGAACTTGGCTATACCACATGGCAAAATTATCTCATACGCAGACGATACTGCTTTGCTGTTTACTGCTGACTCGTGGGAAACTCTCTATGAATATGCGCAATCCAGTCTTAATATAATTCAAAAATGGCTGAGCAGTAACGCACTAACACTCAATCTTGATAAGACTAAATATATCCAGTTTTCAATAAGGGCCAAGGGACCTGAGTCTGCCAATTGCAGAATCACTTTATGTACTTGCCTTTCTTCCATTCCACGATGTTCATGCAAAGTTATGGAAAGAGTCAAATCAATTAGGTATTTAGGAGTGATTGTAGATGAAAATCTTAATTTTCGCGAACACATTGAGGCACTTAGCTCTAAAGTCCGCAAATTAATCTTCGTATTTAAAAACTTAAGGCATATATTAGAATCACATCGTTTAAAGCAAGTGTATTATTCATTATGTCAATCCTTGCTGACATATTGCATATCTAGCTGGGGGGGAGCTTGTAAAACTATTTTGAAGAAACTGGAAGTTTCACAGAGAGCTTTGTTAAAGGTGTGTACTTTCAAACCCTTTCTCTATCCCACAGATGAACTGTATAAGTTTTGTGACGTCCTTACAATTCGTCAGCTATTTCTGCTTGATATCACCTTAAAACAACATTCATTCTTAGCCTTGGAGCCAGCAGTTTTACTAACTCGTAGGAAGGATCCTATTCGTAGTCGCAATAAGGCATGTAACACTGCTTTTGGTCACAGATTCTTTCCATTTTTGGGCCCCTATGTGTATAAGCAAATAAACAAAAAACTAAACATTTACAAACTGCCCAAAATGGAGTGTAAATTATGTGCATCCGAGTGGTTAAAATCGCTTTCATATGAGGATACTGAAAAACTCATTAAGGTTACCAATTAATATTCTATATTACATGTTTACAGTTCTATGTGTGCTTTCTAGTGTTTATATATTATTAATCTATATGTATCTTTGATGTGTAAAATATTGTAGTAGTCAATCTGTATATTTAGTACTAGTACCTAGACAATTGTCCATTACATGGGGGTTATGGCGCTGTTTGCTGTAATACAGGCTTCACAGCCTAGCTCAGCAACAGAGGATCATAATATTGTTTAAAGTTATGTACCTACTTAGTCTAAGCTAGTTATTAACTTTGTATGTTTTTTGGTCAAATAAATATTATTATTATTATTATTATTATTATTATTGTAATGTTTATTTTGGTCAGAATAATCTTGCGGTTGACAAAATAGTCGATAAAAAAACTTAGAAATTTCCACCTTTGTACATTTAAAAGCAGATTTCTGCTAAAAATGGCCTATTGAGCACCACTTATTTTTTATTATAATTAAAGCTTAGGGTTTTGCGAAGTTTTTAACATCACTTAGAAGTCATGAAACTTTTTTAATTTATTTTTAATTTAAAGTTGAAAATTTAACTGTAATTTGCTTTCACCTTAATTTTTTAGTTTCGGTCGATAGTTTTGTAACTTACATTAATGGTAGGAAGCTCGGTATTTTATGTGTGAATGTGCAAGTCATGAGGACTATGTTACAAAAAAAAAATTAAAAAAAGATGCATAATTTCTGAGAAAAAAAATATTCAAGTAGGTCAAGTCTAAAATTCTCAAAATTAAAAGATTGAATCAGAACTCGAAAACTACTTAAAATCGCGGAACATACATGGGGTATTTTCAAGTACACCTAGATGTCAGGAATCCAAAAAAAATTTTTTAGTGTCACCTTTTGGGCCACCCTGTATAAATAAATAATTTTCTTTCTTGATGAATAACGATATTTTTAATTTTGATCCCAGGGCGACATCCACAGTAGAATCAGAAAACATCGTAGTAATAGAAGACGACGACGAAGACGTTCCCGCGCCCCCCTTACAGCCGATGGGCGAGGGGCGGGCGAACTTGAAGGCGTTCCCCCTTCTATCCGCAGCCCTCACCCAGCCGCGTGCCATCCCTCTCCCTCCCCCGCCCGCCGCTCTTCCTCCTGCGAGTGTCCCCCCTGCGGCCACAACAGCTGCGAATGTCCCCCCTGTGGCCACAACAGCTGCGGATGTCCCCCCTGCGCCATTGCCGAGGATAGTACCGATAGACAAGATATTAGACTATGAAAATGCAGCGGCTATCTTGCGAGACGAAATGCAACTTCTAGTCAGGTGTGTGTCAAAGTAGTTTCTTATTTAAAGGCTTCTTACCGGGCAAAGGGTTTCGACTGGTCCACCTAGCACGAACATTTATCAGTCATAAAAACGATTAATTAATAAATAAATTGGACAACATCACATACATTGATCTGACCCCAAAGTAAGTAGCGTAAGCACTTGTGTTATGGGTGTCAGAAACAACGAAGGTACCACAAATACCTAAATAAAAATATTCATCCAGACACAGAACAAACACAAATGTTCATCACATAAGTGTTTGTCCTGGGTGGGATTCGAACCCGCGATCCCTGGCGCATAGGGCAGGGTCACTCCCAATGCGCCATCGGGCCAGTCAAAATAAATTAAGTCAAAGATTAGTGAGGAAAAGTTAGTGGAAGAGATGACAGCTGTTAGAATTCCGTAAAATTAAATATAAGAGAAAAGATTAGTTTAGTATACAAATGGTACAAGCTTATGGGCCTTTTTAAGTATCCGGGTGGGCCGAGTTTAGTGGCTGATCGGGACGAGTTTAGTGTATGAGACGTGTTAATAAGTTGAGGGGACTTTATCAGCAAAGGGCGAAACAGGCATTATCTAATTGGGACGAGTGCAATATTAGAGTAGGACGAGTTTAGTATCAGAGCGGGACGAGTTTGGCAGCTAACCGAGTCTTGTTTAGTTTTTTTTTATTGCAATGTGTAACAAGACGAGCAGATCGTACCTGATGGTAAGCGCCACGTCTGCCCTTAGACAGTTCAGTGCCAAACAGTAACTAAGTAGTTACTGTCTGGCACCGCCCTGCGCCTGCTACACCGAGACGACAGTTATTAGGTCTCATATACCCAGTAATTTCACTAGTTTCAGTGTCCTTTCCCCGAAACACAGAAGTGCTTGACACACTTCTATTTCATGGGAAAATATCTGGCACTGCGGTGGTACCCACCGGCCCAGTACAGGAACCTACCACCTGGTTAAGTGAAAATTGTGTGTGCAGGCACAAGGACGGCGTGAGCTTCGTAATGTACCCGATGGTGCAGGAGAGCAACGGAGCCCTGCTCGTGCCGGGGCTTCGTTGCCGTGTGAGGCGCGGCAAGCTGGAGCCCGTGGACAACGGGACGCCGCCCGGGGGACACGGTGAGTTTGTATTTATATAAATAAATAAATAATGTCCTCCTAGCCGATTCGGCTATGGCGGCCAAATCTTTTACGATCAGCCAACTACGCAGAATATATTATAGTGCTGCAGTGAGTGCGCAAGCACAGGTGCACTCCCTATTCCCTCACTCTCATAGCACGGTGGGACAGCAGTCTGACACGACCGAAGAGAGATCAGGCGCAGGACCAACGGCTTAACGTGCCTTCCGAAGCACGGAATCATCATTCTTTTCAGACATTCAGGTGATTCGAGCCTGCAATGTCCTAACCAAACTGGAAACATTCACACAAAGTGATGCTCCCCGCGGGATTCGAACCCACGACCTCCGGGTATTAGAGCCCAACGCTCTAACCACTGTACCACGGAGGCAGTTATTAGTGTATTTTATTGTTGTTAGTGTATTTATATAGGAGGAGAGTGTATACTGTATAGCCCGACTATTAAAATAAAAAACCTCGCCATATAGCGGAAAAATATTGGAACTTATTAAAAAAAAACAATAAGAAGTCATTCATTATTGCTGTCTGTCAAAGTGTGATGTCAATTGTCAACCGTGCCTTGTTACTATTGGATATTGTGAGCGATTTGTGAGAATCACCATAGCAACCAAGTGTTGCTATAACCATAGCTAATGTGGCGCCTCCAGAGCAGGTTTTTTATTTTCTTGGTTAGGTTACACAATACACATACCAAGTTTCATGCGAATAAATGTTCTTAGTTGCTTCCACAGGTACCACAGGTACCCAACCCGCAGTGTCCCAAGGACACCTAATCGAATACTCTGAAGTGATAGAGCTAGACAACACGGAGGGTGTCCCCGCCCCCCCGGACGCCGGGGGGACACCCGGGGGGACAGCGGGCGGGGGGGACACAGTGTCCCGCGCGGCTCAGCCGGTGCAGGGGGGACGGATCGACTGGGAGGATAAGATACCTATGGATGTTATATCTTATATGGTGAGTGTTTTATCAATTTTGTAATTGCTATATTAACACGCTTTTATTAGTTTCACTTGTAACTATGTATGTAAGAAAATCTTGGAATCTTAATTTGACCCACTTCCCGGTCTTCGATTAGGATGAAAATTTGCACACGCTCTGAGTTCTGATGACAATACATGACTAGCTAAGAAACGTCATTACAAATCCAATATGGCGGCCTCCCCAAGATGGCGGACTGGCTGTTTGAAATCCACCCCCATGATATGGGTATCAAATGAAAGGGTTTGCTGTCAGGAAAACGAAAAGTCACGTGACTTAAATCCAATATGGCGGCAATATAAATTTGTCATTTTTAGTGCGTGCTAAAAGCGTGTTTTTTAGTTTTTTAAACTATTATTTTTCATAAGTCTTGTACGAACGGCAGCAGGTCAACCTACTCTAATCTGTCAAAAAATCCCAATTGAAAGAGAACTCTATGTGAAGTGAATAAAGCTGAAAATTGGTTGTAGAAATTTGACAGATTGGGGTAGTCTGATGTGCTGTATGACAGATACAAAGATGGATATAAAAATAAAACCTTAATAAAAAAATCATAAACATTTTTGCTCTTTTGCTCATCCTGTTATCATATCCTGACATTTTTTTTTTTTATAGTGGAGAAATCCTTTATGGATACCCCAGCCGCTTGGGGGAGCAGCTGAGGTTATGTCAGAGTTGCCCTATGTTGGGGGTACTGACTAAAACTCCACTGTGGCCCTCTCAAGCACAGGCTGTGGGGCCGGGTCGCTCTATGTCGAGATTCACACAATTGCCCCCCACCAGCTGAGCTCTGCTGCTTTAGTGCAGCGCTCCTCAGGAGAAGCGAGCGTAGCCTCCCCCGTTTCCTCATGGCACTTGGCAGTGTGAGGCCACCCCACAATCATATCCTGACCTTATAACTATCATGTTACAGGACACTTATCCTAATGCAATAGTATGGCCGACGTCTATTCTTAACTCTAATTATTTATTTACACTCTTTGATAACATATTATATATATACAAGAGTACTACTGCTAATTGACTCTTTTATATTATAAAAATGACATTATTAAAAAAAAAAACACTTAATAAAAATAGATTGTCTGTTGAATTGTTTTTGTTCTTGCGGCAATTCTTGTCAACAACCATAGATGCCAGTGTTAGGAGAATAGACAAAATTGCTGTGAAAAAAATTTAGTCATACTCATAAAGGAGAATGCAAAACTTGCCATTGTTATTGGGCCCAAAAAAATTAAGTTCATGTGCAAACAAAGATGAGATGTATTCTGCGTGAAAGACCACACACACATCATCAACTTTTATTGTGATGACACCATAATCCGTGTCAGGGGGAAAAAGTTATCGTCCATAATAATTTAATATTTTTATATGAACATAAATAATTAACATATTTTTTTTTCACTAGGGCTTTTTCAAATTTGTCGACGCCATAATAAAAGTTAAAGGTGTTTATTGGATCTACTTCAAATCTGCAAAACTTTTTTTTTGGCCCAGTCTTTTGCATTGTCCTTAGTTATTTAAGCAAATTAGCATTGATGATTTTTTTTTTTATATGGGCAACTTGTTTTTAGCGACTCTTCTTGTTGTGTTCCTCAATGGAATACATATTATCAGGCAGTACCTAAAACTCTTTTTGTTTTCCCCAGGACGCAACAGACCCTAACGCATACCAGATATTGAACCAAGAATCTCCAGCCGACTCACGGCAGGCCAAGAGACCGCATCTCGACAAAGACGTCATCGACTTGTGTTAGAAACATTGGCACCACTCAAGAAACAAACCCTTTTTTTTTCGGAGAATGCGTTTATGCACCATAACTGCAGGCTAGCTAGACCTGCGATCATGTGTGGGACTCGAGACCGAAGCGTCCACTACCCACTAAACTCCCCCGGCCTCCCCCTCACACCCGATTGGGACGAGCCGGTGCCAGCCTTGTCAAGAAGAAGCCTTGAAAGAGCCTGCCTATAACCACGCCATGGCGACCGCTGGCCACCGTGCCCAAGCAGTTATTATTGAAATGAGAGGGACCTACCTCACTCGACGGTTTGGCAAGGAACGTTGTCAATTTTGACATTTCCAGAGCGTTTTGAAGTAAATTTTTAACATCTTCCTTATGTAAGTGTTACCATTTAAATTTACAAATAGTAAAGAAATACATATTTTAGTTTGTCTATTCAGTGCTCATTAAACCGTAGTTAGATATTTTAAAATATAAACGAAAACATTGTTAAAATTCAGGATTTATTAAGGACACTAAAATCTAGTGTGATATCAAGTAGAAATAATTATGGTGCAAGAATAGAACCTTGATGTACCCCTGTGAATATGTACTAAGTTTTATCGTATAGCATTAGACTTGGTTTAATATTAGTTTCTTTTTTACTATTAGTATGTTTAATTTGACTTTCCTATGAATTTTATCTTAGTATTTCTTTAAAATTAATTTTATGCAATGTCAACAATACATACATACTTATTTAAATAATATATTTACAAAATAGTATTATTAAGAAAATAATTCTCGAATATTTAGTTTCTGTAGCACAAGCTGTATTCAAAATATCCAAACATATACCAATGTATTTATTTATTATACATAGGTTCTAATAATAGTACAACATATATTATATTTGTATGTATTTACTCAGACATGTTATTTTTTATTATTAATAGCGGCTTAGTGTTTCCACAGTCACTGCGACCAATTCTGATCTATTGTGAACGCCACATAGATTACAGTTCCTCTCCAAGCTCAATCTCTTCTACGAAGAGGAGGATATTCTTGGGGAGGATATCTTTAGCCTCGTCTGGTCGTAGAAAGTGCTTCCCCAGAATAAGGCTATGTTTGTGCATCAATGGCTCGCAGTCCGCGAGTATATGCAGATGTGTTTCGTCGCTAGTGTGACAGAATCTGCATTGCCTCGACTCGCGTAGACCCATTACAGTCATGTGCTTATTAAGACAACAGTCTCCTGTAATGGTTCTAACCATGATGCGTACTTGTCGCTTACTCAGTCCTAAGATCCGTTTGGAAGTTTTTGGATCATAGGCTAATGGTACTATTGTTTTTCAATACTTTCAATCTGTTTTTTGACAGATTTACAAAGCGTAGACAATGCTGCCAATATAGCTGCTAAAGGACAACTTATAATGAATAGACTGTACACTCTGTTCACCATAAGTTGTCATTTAGCCGCTATATTGGCAGCATTGCCTTCGCTTTGTAAATCTGTCAAAAAACAGATTGAATCACTGATTTCCATAGACACTGGATAGGCGATTAGTACCAAATATTTGATCCGATTTGAAAATCGCCATATTGGCGCTGACAGCAGTAGTTAGTGTACTTGGCACTAATAGTAGTGCTGACTTTCGCAGATAAACTTCGATAATGCTGTCATTGTCAATGGCTGTCCATTTGAAGCGTAGACAGAGAAAATTGAAGTCATTTTAGTTCCCAGTACACTATTGGGGGCGCTTCAAATCGACAGAAAAAATAGCTGTCATTTCAATCTAGCCACTCCAGCGTACATAATACGCTAAGCGTATTATCATAGAGCTCAGACGCTGAGCGTATTATCATAGAGCTCAGTGGATTGAATGTATTATTAAACAGTAGTACCAATATAGCGGCTAAGGGACTGCTGATCGTGAACGTATGTAGTGTAGTTGATTTTTAAAATGATTATAAATTTCAGTTTTAACCTCAGAGAATTCTATGCTAAAGTAAGTTTAAAGAAACAAGGGTTATTTCATATTTTTGCTCGGAAGTGTAGAACACATTATATTGAGCGTTATTTCAAAGTGGAAGTTTTTTCCTATGTTGATTATTTGTTACGAATTTATGTGAAATTGGAATTTAAGGGTTTTTTTTTTGTAAATAAATACTAGTATACTACTACCTAGTGTTCTTATTTCCAAAATGCTGTAGTCATCCTAAACAAAGACGAAAGGTTAACTTACGAGCCTTTTTAGGAAAAACATTGTAATATTACAGATTTTTTAAATAAATTTTATTGTATGCATTATGAAAATCGAAAAGAAAAACATTTATTATTATGTAGGTACATTTTAATTTTTCCCATTTATCCCCAGTGGTGACAAAGCCAGTGGTGATGAATGGGAATAAACGATGTGGACCTGGTCCTTTGAAGCTTTATTATTATTATTTATAAAATACCTTTCATTTTATTTATTTTATAAAGATATTAGTTAAATTTGAAACTCGGCAGTCAGTGCAACAAGAATAGAAATCATTCATAAAAATAATAACTTTTAGAGTTTTTGGTTGCTTACAATGTTCTTCCTTCAAAGCCTCGTTATATAAATGGAATAAAACACAAATCTAATTTATAACTATTTATTTAGTCCATAACTTAACCTACGGTCTACAATAATGTATATTGCTTTTCTGGCAGCGCGGACTTACAACCCTTTCCATCTTTCTTGAGCCTTAGTATGTGCGGATGGGACGTTATTTATACATAACACAGATATTTAGGGGCGATTTCACTGCTTTCTGATGCGCTTTTACATTCTTTTTTTGAATATTGACAAAAGAGTAATAATTATTAATTAATAAATATTTTGGGACCATTATTCACACAGCGCCATCTAGCCCCAAACTTAAGCATTATGTGCTATGGGTGTCAGACCATGGTTGCACATTACTTATATACTTTTTTTGTAAATACATACATATTATGCATAGATACACCCAGACCGATACAGACATGTTCATTCACACAAATGTTTGTACCGTGCGGGGATCGAACCCGCAACCCCTGGTGTAATAGCCGACTTCTCGACTATTACACCAAATGGCTCGTCAAAGTAAGCTAAGATATTTGACAAATAAATTATTAGAAACGTATCGGACAGTAATAAAATCAGCTTCTAAAATAAAATGTTAATAAAATGTCCTTTATTAGAGTTTCGGCTACGGCGGCCAATATTTACGTTCTACCAACTACGCAGATATTTCATGAATGTGCAAGCACAAGGTGCACTCCCTATTCCCTCACTCTCATAGCATAGTGATAACAGCTTGTTATGAAAGTGAGGGAATTGTGCACCTGTGCTTGTTCACTCACTGCACCTCTGTAATATACTGGTATCTTGCACAGTTGGTCGATCGAAAAGATTGAGTATTGTAGCTGAAACTCCTAGGGAAAACTTATTATGTTAAAACAGCAGTGTTATGTTTAAATAACTAGTGTGAAGGGCCTGTATTAACATACAACCTAATAAAATTAATAATTATTACAAAAATTCATATTTGTATCATTTCATATTTAAACTGCCATAGTGTCATGGCAATGTTTTTAAAACATAAGCATACATCGCAACGTTTAATTTTAATGAGAGATTTGACTATGTGGTTACTTATGAGATGGTAAAGTCGTTGTTGAGCATCGGCTTTATACGAACGGGAGGAATCGCGCGGCAGGACAAGTGATGTCACTTAAGCCACGAGCGTGAGTCCCCAACATTGATCCGGCTCGAAGGACCTTAACATTGGTCCTTCGAGCCGGATCAATGTTGAGGATAGGTCGAACTGAGGTCCGTGCGTAGCGCGGTAGGAAGCGCAAGCGAATGGTCGCTGGTCGCGCACCCTCGTGCCCGCGGTGGTGACATCACTTGTCCTCCCGCGCGTCTTCTCCCGTGCGTTTAAGGCCGATCCTCAACAGTCGTGAACGGACTTTTCTCTCTGAGCCAATAATATCATAGTGTCCGACTGTTTCTTCTGAGGTAAAATCTATACTAATGAGAACTTTAATGCCTAGACTTAAGCCCAGTTTAATTACTGGCACAATTTATCTATAAATTTATCTATAAAATAACTTGGATGCTGACACAAATGTCAAACTAAAATAAAAGAACACAGCATCCTTTATTTCTGTCAGATAAATTATCATGATTGTATCAGTGACCTGTTAGTCTCCAAGCTTAATTATTATTTTTAAAAGTAACAAAATTTTTAAAACAAATTCAAGTATGGTCTTCGAAAATAATGTTGGTCAGTTAATCATTCTGGTGATGGTAAAATATGTCTGTTTATTATGCTTTCACACATAAACTACAGTAACTTTTTTATGTACTTTAGAAGTGTTTCTGCTCGACCTTTTTCATGTTGGAATGGATCATCATCATCTCAGCATATTCCCGATTGCATCCAGTATGGAGCTCACGGTCCGCTTTGACTATGATCCTAGATTTAACAAGGCTGGTAATAACAATGGATGGATCTACATCATTTTTGTTTTGTGTAGTGGCGAGTGACAAAGACTATTCACAAAAATCACATTCCTACGAGATAACATCATTTAGTTCACATATCAGATGACACCAGAACAAGCAACTAAGTGGCATTATTTTGGACACATACCCAAAAACACATGAACAAATTTTAACTACATTCAAGTAGAACTTTAGTGGCGCAAAAAAAGACCCATACCTAGAATTGGGTGAAAATGGTCTGATTAGATAGATAGATACCTCCAGCCGGACACTACTTGAGACACCAACTTCAAAGTCACTAAACCACTTAAACACTGCACATTTCACTGTTTCACCACTATCCACTTATATGCTCCCGCTAGCCTTTTAACCTACGCTAGTGTTGCCAAACTATTGATATTTTTTATCTAAAAAAGGCGGTCTTATCGATAGGACTATCGATACTATCGACAGCTCAAATCTAAGCAATACTATCGACTGTAAGCGATACTATCGACTGTAAGCGATACTATCGACTGTAAGCGATACTATCGATAGTATTGTTGCTCGATAGTAAAAAAACTTTCGATAGTATCGATTCACTATTATAGATGAATGTCGAAAACGATACTATTGTAAATTGGTAAACTATCGATAGACTATCGATACTATTGATATGACGTCAACAATCGATAGACTATCGATCGGCAACACTAGCCTACGCCCCTGCCACTGGCCCAGGGGTCCCAGTGGGGGCAGGGGGCCGTACTACGGAGGCCTGGGTCTGCGGGGGGCTCAATACTCGTAGTCGTCTCCGTTGGCGTCTTCGGGGTTGTACTTGTTCTCGTCCTCGGGCTCCTGCTTGATCTGCACGTCCATTGGTGGTATCGTAAACTCTGGGTAATCTGTTGAAATAAATAATAAATAAATAAACATCATGTCTGGCTTGGCCATGTCGACAGAATGAGCGAGGATCGGGCAGTAAAAAGGGCATACTTGGGATGACCGGCTGGGCGACGACTAGTCGCATCGGTCTCATTTTTGGTCGCTGCGCCATCTCAGTAAGTAAGGCAGGTATTGGAGCATGTCTTACCGTCCATCGGCTCCTGCTTGACCTTGATCTCCTCGGGCTTGACGCGCGGCTCCTTGCGGTCCTTGTCGCGGCGGGAACGCTTGCGGTCGCGGCGCTCGCTGCGGTCGGGACGCGCGCCCGCGCGGCGCTCCGAGCGCGACCGCGAGCGGCGGCGGCGGCGGTTGCTGGGAGAAAAGTGTAAACTTACACATATTATACACTAAGAAAAGCAATGGTCCTAGTATTGAGCCTTGAGGTACTCCCAAAAGTGAAAATCCTGTAAAATTTGTACCATTCACATGGACCTTTTGAATTCTGTTTAATAGGTATGACTTTATTAGATTTAATGAGTTGGCCGAGATGCAATAATGTCGCTACTTTATTAACAATGTCTCGTGATCAACACAGTCGGAAGCTTAAGATAGATCACTGAAAAAAGACGATGATGATAATTCTAACATTATTTATACCAATATTATAAAGAGGAAAGATTTGATTGTGTGTATTGAATAGCGGAGCCTATTACTACTGAACAGATTTGAAAAATTCTTTCACTGTTGAAAAGCTACATTATTCCCGGGTGACATAGGGTAGTTATGATCCCGAATATGTGGGTGGAAGGGGACATAATTGACAAAAGAAATAGCGCGCGAGTAAACCGCTGAGGCGATCGCTAGTTTTTTTAATATTTTCAAAGCATTTTGCCCGCTTAACTGTGAAATATATTAATTACTATATTAGTCAAAATCAATTTGTTCAGATATCAGGCGGGGATCGATCCCGCGCCCGGTTGATAATGATGATGATAACAGTGCACTAACCTCTCACTGTCGTCATCTTTGGTGCGTTCATCCTTGGTGCGGTCGCGTTCGCGGTCGCGACGGCGCGAGCGGGACGTCGAGCGTCTGCGGGAGCGGGAGCGGGTGCGGCGGCGACCTGCGGGGAGATGCTTTTGTTAACAACAATGTATCTACACTACAGTTTTAGTGTGCCCGCCCACGTCACTTTTTGTATGACAGAGAATCGGTAACCGACTTTATTTGTATGGTATTTCTGACCGACTTTTTGTAGTACGTGTGCGTTGCTCCATTGCTATCAGTACGTTCTATTTGTCACCTACAAAAAGTCGGTCACCGATTATCCGACGTGGGCGGGCAGTCTTAACATCAATAAACATTTTTTTAAAATATATACGTCAACAGGAGCATGCAAGGAAAATATTCTCACTCCTCTATGTATGGCTGTTTTTGTGTGTGTCCGTGTCACTCCTATGTCGCAGTTACGTATCTTTTTCAGTGTGTGTATCTACGTGTCTCTATCAATGTGTAACTCTCTCTCTTACTCAATAACGTTTGTCTTGCCCTCGCGGCCCGAGTGCTTGATATTCACCATAGCATATCTTCAGCACGTGTATGTGTAATGTGTATCTACATGTTTCTCTCTCTCAGTATATGTGTGTATGTCTGTCTCTGTCACTCACGCTCTCTGTCGCGGTCGCGGTCACGATGCTGGTCGCGGTGCTGCTCCAATCTGTATCTCTCTCGCTCGCGCTCGTTGTCCTCGCGGCCCGAGTGCTTGATGTTGACGTCGGCTCCTCCGCGACGGGTGCCGCCGAGTCCTCCACCTAGGCAAATAAGAAGTTAAGTATCATATCCTATTACTGGTGGTGGTGGTGGCAGCCAGTTGAGCCAGTACACTTGAAATCAAAGGCTCGAAGATCAGATGAACCTACAGCGACGATTCCTGGTAAAGTGTCCCTCAATGGAACAGGCCACAGTACCGTCAGGTGGGCTACGTGCCTGTTTGCCAACTAATAGGTAAATAAAAATGAATTGCTGTTCTTTAGTCTTGAAATATTCGTAGAAGTCCAGGGAAGGTTTAAAAGATCAGAAAATATGGAAAAACGTCAAACGAAGTGATACGAAGTTCACCGGGTCAGTTAGTATTTTATAAAAAAACTCTTTTGTTGATCATTTGTGAGGGTGGTACATCCCTGGTCAGCCCTCAGGTTAGGTCCCTCTACCACCACAATCTTTCGCCATTTGTGGAGTATAAACCACCACCACCAAGCGGCATCTCAGCAGGCCTTCAGGGTGAGGGTGACTGGCTCAATGGCTACTATGTTCTGTTGAGCCAGTCAACCTTATCTTTGGACCTCACATCCGCTTACCATTACAGCCCGTTCACACTAGTCGTAAGTCGCATATGACTTAAAGTCGAATGCTCTGGTCACCATACGCTTTATATGGAGCTGTTCACATTGGATGAGACGCGATTTTTAGTCTAATACGACTCAAAAAACCATCCAACGGGCCAGCGCCCGTTGTAAGACTAAAAATCGCGTCGAATCGTGCTCGCATAGGTGCCTGCTTGTTGCTGTTCACACTAGTCGTGCATCTAATCGACTCAAGCGCGTTGTTACCTCTCTCCCCGCCCCGCTTCCTTCGCCCGGCGCGAAACTACGACCTATACGACTCGCGACGCAGTGTGAACAGGTACATCAGACTTTCTACTTTTAGTCATATGCGACTTACGACTAGTGTGAACAGGCTGTAAGGTGGAGTGAGTGAGGTCATCCTGACTGCTTTAATTTAAAAAAAACTTACCAAGCCTCCTCGGCAGCCATCCCTTCACAGTCCTCGCGCGCTCCACGTCGACCAAAACCCGCTTCCCGTCAATCTTCTTACCGTCGGCGTGTTTGTACGCAGCTGAAACACGGCGTATCGTTAGATGATGTAGATGGCGCTTCTGTGCGCGTCTGATGCTTGCAACACTGACAACATTAAGGCTATTACCTAAAGAATATACAAGAGTGCGTTGTTACGCAATCTTGTGTTGCCAGTTACTTGTGTACAGTGTGTCGATATTAACTGGCAACACTTAGTGTGCTGGCAGCACTGATGTACGATTTTAAACTTGTATAAAATGGATGAAGTCATAAAAATTTGGTTCTTTAATATTTTTCTTGTAAAGATATAATGTTATTATTATTTCACAACAGACGCGCACAAAAGGTAAAAATATTTAATTTACAACCCTTATGGAAATACTTAAACCATATGAATTGTAAAATAACAAACTTGACCGTGCTTGGAACTAATTTATTTAACAATAAAATAAAATCTTATTCTTGCACGGCCAATGTTATTAAATTAAATGATAATTACTGTATAATTTTACTTATATAAATAATTTATACATAGATATCACAGGTTTGCGTCAGGAAAATCAATAATATAATAGTAGTTTATTATTATTATTTTCAATTTAATTCATAACATTTTAATAATATTAATGAAATTGATAAAATATAATTTTCCATTTAATTAATATAATTTGCAATTTAATTAATTTAATTTTCAATTAAAATTCATGGCATCTGAATGGCAGAGAAAGTATAAAAATATAAGTTTTGAATATATTTGATATGTACACTGCAGTAACAAAAGTTTATTTGGTAACAAACACGTCTTATTATTCTTTGATAAATATTTTGTTATTAATAATTTTACAAATTATTAATTTGCGTACTTTTTCAGAGTAAACAGCTAGAATTGCCATATCGAACTTTATTATTTATTATATTTTTAATTTTACCATTAGTTATTTTAACTTTTATTAGCCAAAACTTATACAATTAAATGTATTTATATTTTTCTATAATATATTAAATATCTACGTGGGATATTCAGGGTGATTGGGACATTATTTTATTTTGAAATCACGTTTTTCGTCCTTGAAAAGAGTATTAGTCTTTCACGCTCATAGCTGACTCGAATAAAATGTAGTATAAAAATAGACTATGATCTGAAATATCAATGTCCCATATTCATGTACAGGAAGCATTAATTCTAGTTTAGTTAACTAATAAAGATTTTATAGACAATCCAATAACGTAATCTTTTTGAAATAATGTTTAAAAAATTATGAACAAGTTTATCGATTCTAATTAAACTGGGTATAGGGCCGATGAAAAATACATTATAGAATTTGTGATATCTGTATACTAAATTTTATTGGAATCTTCTAGCTATTGTAGCGAGACTAAATAATAAATTATTAACAAAAAAGATGCTCTTTTATCATATTTATAAATTCTCAGTTTTGGGTTATTGCTTTGCCAATGCCAATAAATTAGATATTACCAAAAAATCATACAATACTTTTAAATTTTATTTACTAAAAAAATTGTAAGACACAATACGCGATTCCAAAATAACCACGACAATAACAAAAAATATAAAATACCTGAAAAAAATTTAACACATATAATTAAGTACCTGTATACCTACCGACCAAGCCGACAGACTCTGTTTCAAACTAACGGAGTAAATTATATAAAAAATGGGTATACCCACCGTCGTACCTACCGCCTTTGACTACTTACTCTTTTTTTACCAAATTTATCCATCCGGGATAACAATTTATGTATATCCACTTTATTATCCTCGCGGAGATTACCAAAAGTTACCTGGTGCGCTTAACTCAAGTCGACTTTCGATAATTTGACTCTAATTTGGGTTTAAATCTTTATGTATAGAAACGAAATACCATTGACTGAATAATCACGATATTTCAAATACTACAACACCTACAAACTTGAAATTTCACGGATAGGTTCCTTGCAACGCCTTCAGCGAATGCAAAGTTGGAAGCGAAACGAAACGGAACACAAACACCTTTAATTTAGCTTCTGCTTCACATTCGCTGCAGTGTGCTAAAGGTGTAAGGTGTAGACATTAATGAAAAAGGATTTAACGAAACTAGTATCAGTTTATGCGGAAGATTTAGAGAATTGGCAGATTGAGCCTTGTTTATTTTGGTCGTCCATTTGAAACCATTTTTATTGCCCTTTTGGCTCCATAACTGGCTAAAGAGCCCTCAAAGTCAACCTTTGACAACACCAAAGATTTTGTGTCCGTAAATAATAATTTTTAACCGTTTTTAACAATGCCAATTCATAATTAAACAATTATAAATCATTAAAGTATTAATTTCATTTAAAACTTTCAAATAAATACTTATTATTCGTTATAACTAATCACACAACATATCGCTCGTCGATTATATTAACATTACTTTAAAAAAAATACTTGTCCACAATTATAGTCAGTTAGGGTAAGAGGAACACCGGTCCCCCCCGATGGGCCATCACCTTGTCACGGTGGGGGAGCTTAGTAGCCGGGTGGGCTCCGGTGAACTAAGAGTGGCCAAGTGGGCGGACCGTCGAAACAGACAGGTCTGCCTGCGACACGAGGGGAGCGGACAGTAGTCATTACTGTCTGCTCAGCGCGCCCTCGGGCGCGTGGTGGGGGCCGCGGTGCGCAACCGGTTGGAGGGGGCCGGTGTTACGTTGCCGTTCCCCCCTGCGCATCGGCGGCCCAAGCGGGGCCACACCGCAGGTTGTGGCATGGCGGTAGTACAGGGGGCCAGTAGGCCCCCCGTGTCGGGCGGTAGCAGCCAAGTGCTGCTCCCCACCCTCCAAAGCGGAGGGTGCGAGGGATCCGCTGGTAGTGTCACAGATGCAAGGCTATGCCGATTCCTGTGACACTACCATTAAAGCGTCTGTTGGGCACTGTGGGGTTTAGTGGGTATACCTACCCCTCGGGTAGGTGAGTCCCACATAACCCTCTGACGGGTGGTGTTGTCGCTTCTTGCCAGCACCACCCGGCCGAGGGTATGCGTAACGCATTCCCCACATTAAAAAAAAAAAAAAAAAAAGAGGAACACCGGTGGAAGAGGAACAAAACCATCATAACTCATAAACTACAGAGTTTAGCTGTATGTTCTACCAGTCGATAAAATAATAATAATAGTCGATAATAATTTTATCGACTGGTAGATAGAACATACAGCTCTCTCTCTCTAGTTTATGAGGTATGATGGTTTTGTTCCTCTTTCACCGGTGTTCCTCTTACCCTAACTGACCCTATATAAATATAAATTAATAATATTTCTAACAACAAAAATGTTCGAGGTTATGTTTTGCATTTGCCTCTTATTTCTTTAGTTTCGTGGGACGGTTTTAAACCTAAAATAAATAAATACCTACATAATGTATAATAACTATTCACCAACTAATCGCTATTTATTACCATTGTTTGTTTTCCGTATATTATTTCTTTACACTTCTTGCTATTTTAACTTCGATTATCAAATTAGAATCATTTAAATATCTATTCAATTTATTATACCTAATTAAACTTGTTTTTTTTAAATATCTATTTAATTTATTATAATTTATTAAACTCTTGTTTTTTGTCTAAATATTTGATAAAGATAACATATCCATTTAAATATCTTTTCACTTATATTTCTTGATTTTAAAACTTCTAATACCTATTACACTTTTTGAATACCTTTTTTATGTAGTTATAATACCTATTTATAATTTCAACACTTAATTATTTAATTTTTTCCTCATCCCATAAGCTTCAAATTACCGAGAGTCGACTGTACTTACATTACCCTTGCGCATTTAAAACTAAATGACACTACTATTTTTGTTAACCAAAATTTTTTTTTACTTTTTGATATTAATTTTTTATTAAAAAAAACTTGTATGTTGGCATCTTACCACCACATACAAACCTATTCAAGCCGGTTTACTGTTGAGTTTGTGGTAGGGTCTTAACGGCTGGGTCTGTGGTTGAATAGAAAAAATCTATTATTAATCATACATAACATTGTACGTGTCCGGTATGGCAGACCCGACCTAGTTGGAGCAGACCTCATTTTTTATTAAAAAATTGTAAAAAAAAATCATTTTTTTTGTATTATTTTTCAAGTTTTGTCCAGTTGGCAGATAGGTTCGCAGCCCACCTGATGGTAAGCGGCCACTGCGGCCTATTCCATTGAAGGACACTTCCTCCAGGAACCAGGAAGCATCGCTCAATGTGTTGCCAGACTGTAGGCTCCAAGAGGCCTTTGTAAATTAATAAAATATACTTTATGCTACATAGTTGAAATGCACGCAGCCTATATTGTAAAGAAAGAGGCCTATTCAATGTTTTATAAAATATAAGACATATGAAAAAAAACTACAATTCAAAAACACTTTCTGAAATACGTGGCGTTTTGAACTGACTGTAAAATATTTAGTCGATAATTATTAAAAATAAAAAAAATCTAGCCTCGCACTTTGTGAATTTTTGCCATGTAAGTTATATACGGACACCTAGAGATAAAAACTACTAGCAATAAATCAAACGAAATAAACTACTTTCATAAAACGTCCACATAACGATGGTAAATAAAATAATAATAAATGTTTAATTGATTTTATAACGATTCATAATTTCACAACGCAAATCGCAAAGCAAATTCTTCCACAGAACATACAACAGCAACAGGGAGTCAATATTAATTCGCTTTAAATAAAAATATTTCAATTTTTTTTTAACTAGCAAGACCACTCTGTTGCTCGTCTCAAAACTGTAATAAAGCAATTTAAAAATGTATAGCGACAAAAAATTACACAACATACAAACAGTTTTTCTTTTTGTATAAATATGATGATAATTATACATCAAATTAATTAAATTTTAATTTAAGTCCATCATCTCCTCCAAAAAGGTCAGACCATAATGTCTAGAAGTGACAGTACCCATTCTCATGATTTTAGGTCACAAAAAACTTATTCAAGAAATGTAAAAAAGTAGCACAATAATTATTTTTTAACAAAAAATCATCAAATCATGACAATGGTTTATAAAAATATGATGATAATGTTGAACGAACGCGTCTACAGGAATCCTTTTGTTTCGATTTTTTTAAGTAGGTATATTTAGTAACTATAAACATGAATAAAATTTGTTACTAAAAATTATTGAAAAACATGAAATAACCATTTCAATCAGACAATACATTACTACATCAATATTTAAAACGAATATGCAAATAATAGTACACACTTCAAATTAGATTAAATGGTACCAAAAAGCCTTTGCATGTTGGCTTCAATCCCACACATTCTTCAAAAGGACCCATGGGCCTGAGATCTTAAAAGGTACCTCAGTACATAATAACAGTCTTTATACATGGCCATATAACTATTTCAAATTTCCCAGTCCTGTTTATAATAATAAGAAAAAAAAATGTAATGTTCAAAGACACACAAATGCACAACAATTCTATATTTCACTAACTTCGTTTCTTACATTATTTCACAGACAGACACACAGCCCACCTTATGCCTATTTCATTGTAAGGATCTTTACAAAGAAGCATTGCTCAATGTCAAGTCTTATGAAATGGTTACCTCACCAATCAAGCCAAAACCATCTCTATTCCATTACAACAAGGTCTACGCCCAAGGATTCCCGTAGCCCGCGCCCAGCGCCGTAGCAGCTTAGTGATAATACTCACAGTGCATGTCTCGTTCATGCTCGTACTCGATAAACGCGTACCCTCGCGGCTTGTCGTTTTCTTTGTTGAATATCATGTATATCTGGAATAAACATATTGATTAAGATGTATAATATAATGAAGCATGAAAGTGACATGATAAATAGTACCATAGCTGAGTTTCGGCCTGTATAGTTACCACAGAGTTAGTTACCACAGACTTGTTATTTCTCTATGATAGTTACCAAGTGGCGCCCTCTTTGAAAAATAAGCTCAAAGAATCTTATGTTGCGTTAGCTTACGATGGTAGCCACCCGCATACAGAACAGGTGATCCAAGCCTAGTCTGTGGATAATTTCTCGGGAAGTCCTACTGCATCAAGCTGGGGTAGTCGGGGATGGGTAAGTCAATGCCACAAGGCGGGCCACTCAGGTGAGAAGGGGAATGTGTGCGAGGTAAGTGCATAGTTAGAGGTTTTTTTAGCTTACAAACATCCTACTAATATTATAAATGCGAAAGTCTGAATGTTTGGATGTTTATTCCTCAATCACGCCTAAACGGCTGAACGGATTTAGATGAAATTTGGCACACGTATAGTTTATAACCCGGAATAGGACATAGGTTATAAAATTCCTACGGGAAACGTCACATTCCCGCGGGAATATCAATTTTGAAACTACTGAACCGATTTGAATAATTCTTTCACCGTTGGAAAGCTACTCTATTCCCGGTGAACATAGGGTACTTTTGATCCTGGAAATGTGGGGGGAAGGGGGGATATTAGAAAAAAGAGATTACGCGCGGGTGAAACCGCGGGCGGAGGCTAGTGATAAAATAACATACCTTTTTAATTGGTCCATATCCTTCAAACTCTCTTCTGAGTTTAGATTCTGAAGTGTCATAGTTCTGCAGACAAAGAGAAAATTTATCTTAACAATCATCTATACATATAATAAATTTGTAGAAAAGTGGTGTCTGTACAATGGAAATATATTAAAAAAAAGTAGCAGGGGTTGTTATTATATCGATACCGAACCCGAAATTGTAATTAAAATTTTTTTTGTCTGTTTGTCTGTTTATCTGTTTGTCTGTGTGTTTGTGCACGCTAATATCAGAAACGGCTTATTCGATTGAGATGCGGTTTTCACTAATATATTGTGGTAAGCTTCACTTAACATTTAGTGTTTATTTCATGTTAATCGGTTCATAAATAAAAAAGTTATGTCAATATAAAGGTACACGCCTCGCGCCTGAGCTGCGCGTCCGTATATAAAGCGCGCTGAGAGTATGGCGAATAGGTAGTTGCATTCGATTATTGCGATTTACTTGAATACTGACAGTTTGGATATTTCATTTATTTATATTTAAGGGTTTGTAGGTTAGGTTGTCTTTCTTAATTTTCTTTAAAAATTTGTAAATAAATATTGTAAGCATTTGTTATAGGTTAGGCATTTCTTTCCTTGATTTTTGGTATACTTATCTTAATTTTTTATTTAGGGTTAGTATATATGAATAATTTATAAGTATTTGGTATAGGTTAGGCAATTATTTTTTCGATTTTCTTTATTTAAGTACAAGTTTATAAGCTCAGGTTATTAATTAATTTTTCTAGCAATTCTTTTGTTTCATAAAATTTGTACGTTTAGTTTACACATCTTAACACTTTTTGCAGTCAGCCTATGTTTTGCGATGACAATTAATAAAGCCCAAGGTCAGACGATGAAAGTTGTGGGTGTAGATCTAAGTATCAGCTGTTTCTCGCACGGTCAGTTGTATGTGGCTCTGACACGGGTTAGCAATCCTAGGAGCCTGTATCCTTTCATTCCCGATGGCCATACGTCACATACAGAGAAGCATACTGTAAACAAATTTTTAGCTGCCCAAAGGACAGTATTTGTTATTTAAAATATGCTGCCCGAAAAGTCACTATTCCACGCGGACGAAGTCGCGGGCACAGCTAGTGCTAAATAAAACAAAATAAATGTTGGAAAAATGTTGGTCATTGAAAAGAGCAACTATTAATGTAATATCCATGATGATATTTCACAAATTAACATTTCCTGGGTGAGGTAAAATATCTTGCAGTTTACTTACAATCCTCAAATGGTCCTAGAATGACTAGAAGAAGACTTTGGGAACACCAGAAGATATTACCAGAATAGTGGCACAAACTAGGTCAGGGTGGCACAAAATAGGTCTGAATGGAGAAAACAGGAGAGGCCTTTACCACCATGGATAGAAAATGGGGTCAAATGATGATTACTCACAATCCTAGCCACGAACAGGGTCTTGAACGGATCAGCGGTGGCCCTGGCGTTGGCAGCGGGGTCCCACAGTGCGATCTCTTGCTCCAGCTTGTACGCGGTCTGCTCGGCGCGCTCGCGGCGGCGGCGCTCCAGTCGCTCCTCGCGCGTCTCCACTCGTGTCGGTGGCGGGGTTTCTGATGGATGCTGCGATAAGGGTTAACGTTAGAAACATTGAGACCTTGTGAGCAGGTTGGGTTGAAACCAGTGTTGCCAGTGGCTATGTAGGCAGCTAGTAAGATGCTACAATTAACATTTAAGTTCCCAACAACTGAGAGACATAAAAGTTTATCAAATAAGTAACTTAAAAGTTATTTTAAGTCATATGAAATTAAAGTAATATGAGAAGACCAAAATAAAATAAGATAACAGAAAATGTATTAAAATATAGGACAATAATTTAAAATCGAGTCTCTGAAAGATCTTACGTACAAGGGCAGAGCCTTAAGCATGAAGAATTCTACGATGGGTTCTGCGTTTTGGCTTTATAACATTATGTTTATTTACTGAAGTCATTGAGATTGGCAATCGTTTATTTATTTTGTTATTAATCGCTTAGAATTTAAAAGAAGAGAGAACGATACTTTGCTTATTTTACGTTGCCAAAATTTTAACTAAACATTTCCTTTATTGCAACAATTTGATGTAGGTGAATTGTCTTAATTCAAAATAGTCAAGCCCTGGTTCTAAGTAAAAGCAATTAATTTTAAACATTCCAAGTCCCTTTGACAAGTTAATGCAAATTAGCCCCTTTACTCCAACTTCTATCAATACTATGTACAACAAGGAGCGATTGTATAAAGGTATTTCTTTAGGTTTCACTACGAGAAAATGTCTCTAAATCATGTTTGAATAAATATCGTGTCAATTTAATAATGTAAAAAAATAGAACAAAAAAATAGAAATACGTATTAAAACTAACCTCAAAAACGTTGAGGAATGCGCCGACTCCATCGTAACCTTTCTGTTTCTTCTCATGGGGAAGCTTCGCTGCCGGGGGAAGGTACGGGATGGGATCCCGAGCCGCAAACAGGGCAAGCAAATTGGGTGGTAAAAATTGTGTCATTTTGCCAAATTTTCACCACGCCACACGTAACTTTTACACTGTCTTATTTTATACACACATTCCTAATAATACATTTAATACTAGAAAATCACATTTCACTATTAAACTACACTTTTTGCTATCTAAAAATAGTAACAGTTCGCGTTTTTGCGAGTTTTTCATTAAAATCACAGAGCGAGAATGCGTATTTCACCATCCGCCATTTTCGACGCGAAGTTTTTTTTTCTCTTTTGAAAGTTGCGTTTCGTTCGGTCACTGGACTGGCAGTTTGCTTTCTATTTTGTACAAAATGTAGGAGGCCATTGCTAAATTATAACAACAAAAAAGTATACTGTCAAAACAACTTTTGACGTTTCATGTAATAGAGACAAACATTGATTTTGTTAAATTTTACTGTAATTTCAATGATTAATGGCAAATAAATTACTGTAATGTCTTTTCCAAAGATAGAGGGATATGTTGTTACCGAGAAATTGGGTTCTGGAAGTTATTCCACGGTGTACAAAGCTTATACAAAGGTTGGTAAAATTCGTAATAAATCTATATTTATTTAGAGTTTTATCAGTTTATCAGTATAATTTAGATAAATTACGATTGTTTTACGAGCTGTTATGTACGTTACAGCATATCACATGTCTAAACGAAGTTTATTAAGCAAGCGCGCTAACGTCAAATTGCAAAACTTTCTGTTTTTTGTAATACTTTATTTCACAACAAAATAAATTTCTTCTCTGATTTTCCTTATATCCGTCGTAATTATTACTTTAGTAATGTTTCTCATAATTTGTACCATGTTGTATTTTTTTTTAAATTATTGAATACAGTATTTTAAGACTTTTCTAATAAAGTTTTTATAGAAACAAATATGATTGCCCTTTGTTGCGCCCCATGATAACTTTATATCTAATATTATACTTAGAGTATTACTTTCCTTTTTATTCCTAGGTAGGGGCACGCTCAATAGTAGCCATAAAATGTGTGGACAAGTCCCGCATCAAGAACTCGGGCTCGGCGGTGGACAACCTCATCACGGAGATACGTCTGCTGAAGACCCTGACACATCCGCACATCGTGCACATGAAGCACTTCACTTGGGATGATAGGTCAGACTTTTATCAAATATAGACCGACAAACTTATCTAGTTCGGTGGCGGCGTCGCTACTGTCGTTTTAGTGTTGTCATTAAATATCGTTTTTGCATTGCAAAAACTGACATTTCACGTATTCCCAATTTTGGCCACCGGAACAGATAAGTTTGTCAGTCTATAACTTGGTTGATTTCTTTAGAAGTTGCTAAGGTTTACCTCTCTGCAGATTAACACAGTGTTATAGTGATAATTTTTTTAGTATTATTACTATTATTAGTATTAAATTAGCCTGATTCTTGGTTTTAAACAGTATATATCGTAAACTTACACTCTAAAAAAGTGGCAGGTTCTTTATGGATGAGTAAAGCTTTGAATAGTAATGCTTAGAAGCCTCTTGCGGATATCCCTTATCTATATGAAAGAAATTTTTAGAAGATTTATTTTGTAATGCTATGTTTTAAACATCTTAGCTTCTACCAATATTATTTAAAAATAAATCTTCACTTTGTAGTTGAATTAAAGCTTCAAGGTATAAATGTTCTTCAGTTAATAATGTCCAAATAAACAATATATAAGCCCAATTGGTGTTATGACAACCATTGTAAAATGATTTCAATAATACTGTATATCAATCATTCATCAATTAATTACAAGTGGTTGAAAAACCTGTTATGGTGTACCACAAGGTGTAATTTTAGGCCCTTTACTCTTTCTACTATATACTAATATTTGTTATAGGAATATCTACATAATAATGGAGTTCTGTTGCGGCGGGGACCTGTCCAAATACATTCATCGATATGGTAGAGTTCCTGAAAAGCAGGTAATTAAATTATATTATTTAAATTATAAAATATATTATATTCTGTGGTGTGTTGCGAAGGTCAGATTATGGCAATCGCTCTTATGTAATGGATTGCCACAAAATTAACTTTTTATGTATGTTAATAGGAGAAAAACTTAACTACTTAGATGTTAGTAAAAGTAGTTACTTATTTGTTATGTCTAATATTAGTAAGTAGGTAGTTAGTTAACACATTGTAAAATTTCAGGTCTTATACTTCCTACAACAATTGGCGTCAGCGCTGAAATTCCTCAGAGAAAAAGGTATGTTCATTAGAGTAAATAAAGTTTTTACATTCTCTCTTTTTTCCATATTTAGGATTATTTTCTTTTTACGAAATAGTCAGGCAAACGATTAAATGTGACACCTGTTGGTAAGTAATCACTACCTAAGTCTTGTGGATGTTGTCTGGCAGGGTCAGTTAGGTTAAGAGGAACACTACCATCATAACTCATAACTACAGAGTTTAGCTGTATATTCTACCAGTCGATAAAATAATAAATAATAGTCGATAATTATCGACTGGTAGAACATACAGCTAAACTCTGTAGTTTATGAGTTATGATGGTTTTGTTCCACCGGTGTTCCTCTTACCCTAACTGACCCTATATATTTGAAAGTGTATTTATTTGTCCTCAGGAGTGGTGCACATGGATCTTAAACCACATAATCTGCTACTCCATAAAGGATCGGACGGGAAATACATACTAAAAGTAGCCGATTTTGGGTAAGTCAATCTGTCAGTCAGTCAATATATCATTGCTTACTTATATAAATGCAGCTTTCTTGGCTTAGGCCGAAATTCAACCATTTTGGAACCCTCGGCTTCGGTCAAAATCGGCCGAAGCTTTGGCCAAAGCCTGCAATACACGGTAAAATCCAATGATAAAATAAAAAACAGGTAGATAGGTTATGTTAGTGCTGAAGCGAAGTTAAAAATTAGACCAACAAACTTCTGTTCCGGTGGCCAAAATTGGAACTACGTGAAATGTCAGTATGTAAATGTCAATGTCAGTCACCACCGGTATACAGTGTTTGTCGGTCTATACCTATCAAACTTTTAATGCTTTCGCGAGACTGAGCTCGGGTTTGCTATATAGCTCAGTTTTCGGGTGCCACTTTTTTAGCTCAAGTAACATATCTACCTATTTTTGAAGTGAAAACTTCTTTAGCGGCATTGTACACTTTTTTTTGTAATGGGTAAGAAATGTTAAACTCGCGTCAGGACACGTGACCTGATCGAAAATTCGTAAGACAGATGGAGAGTTGATTTTTCTGAGAGATAAACTTTTTAATGTAATATAAATTATTGTCATGTTTGTGTACGATTGCGCAATAAATAAATTTATATTGTATTCTACCACATAAATGATAGTACTTTTAATATACTGATAATAATTAAAGCAATTTGTGCAAAATTATTCCCTAACCATTCCAAAATATCAAAAATGCACAACGTTAATAATCAAGTTTTCACTTCTGCCGGCACTCCCGGAGTGCTACCCGTCGTTTTTATAATATCATTGGTAATATCGCGCAGGTTCGCCCAGTACATGTCAAGCTCGTGGCGGCGCTGCGTGCGCGGGTCGCCGCTCTACATGGCGCCGGAGATGATCCGGGGGGAATACGACGCGAGGGTGGATCTGTGGAGTGTAGGTATGTATACGGTACTTGTCCGGGCCTAATAATGGTTCTATCTATCTATTCAGCCCGTATCCACCCAGTTGAGTATAGGCCTCCTCTTTGTCACGCCAAGCATTCCGGTCCTGTGCAAGATTCATCCAGTTTACACCGACGAACCTGACTATATCATCCGACCAACGAGCTGGTGGTCTGCCTCGCAATCGTAATGCACCCCTTGGCCACCACTCTGTTGTTGCCTTTGTCCACCTTTGGTCCTGCCGTCTTGCCAAGTGACCCGCCCATCTCCACTTAAGTTTTGCTATCCGCATACCTACATCTTCAACTTTAGTTATAATAATGGTTACTTTTTCATATTTCTTTTAACCTATTTTAGCAAAGAATAAATTATTAAGATTATCATTTAGATTCACCTAACTTGCGTTAGTAATAGGTATCTGTATTTTTAGAATTTACCACTTTTTCTTTTATAATAAAGCAGTCAGGATGACCTCACTCCACCTGATGGTAAGCGGATGTGAAGTCTAATAAGGTTGACTGGCTGAATTGAACATAGTATCCATTGAGCCAGTCACCCTCACCCTGAAGGCCTGCTGAGATGCCGCTTCACGCCCCGCCTAAACAGCCCAGGATTATAGGAGGAACTGCAGTATTCTTAAAATGAATCACTGTATTAAATTTGTAGAGTTGACCACTGTGTTATTAAAATTCCGTAAACATCATAATTGTTTACTTTTTATTGTTATTTATGGATTGAATGTTTTTTTTTTAATTTTTAGAGAATGTTTCCTTAGTTCTACAACTATAAGGCTTCATGTAGACGACGCCGGAACCGGACCGGCGCCGGACCGGATGTTTGTGTATACGAATGATAACCGCGCCTAAGCCGCACCGGTGCCGGACCGGCGCCGGCCCGACACCGCGTGCGCATCGGGCCGCCATGCTTTTCTGAACTAAAATCAGCATCAAAATAGAACACGCGGTTTCAGTCCGGCGCAGGAACGGTTTTCATAACAATATGCGCTCCGGCTCCGGTCCGGTTCCGGCGTCATCTACATGAAGCCTTATATATATTATATTTATATTTTAATTATTATAATGTTTCTTCAGGTGTGATAATGTACGAGTGTCTGTTCGGGCGTGCGCCGTACTCCTCCAATACGTTCAAAGAGCTCGTCGACAAGATACAGGCGCAGGCGCCCATACAGGTATATGTAGAATACAGAAGAAATATCTTTATTGCCCATACAAAATGCATAATAGGAAATAATTACACTGTATAAAAATAAAGCAGTAATAAAAAACTTGAATAAAAGAGATAAATAATGGATGTTTCTTTGTCATTCTTTGATAATATGTATTTATTTGTCGCTAAAATATTAAATCGTGCCGATTGGCGACCGGACGGGAGGACCCGATAGACACTCTTGGGGGGGCTCGGGCCTCCCCGCGGTCTCCGGTTTGGACATCCATAGTTTTTTGCGGGGCGCTGTTTCGCGGCCTTGGGATGTTCAGAGCGCCGCGGTCCTTTTCCGCCCCCTTCCCAACTCCACACATACATCACAAGAGGAATAGAAAGAAGGTCTCACAGCGGTTGCACGTCCTCCCACTCCAAGTGCACCTCTCTAATATCCGAGGTTTGCACTCTAATGTCATCTCTGTCCACCACCACCTCGAGACATCAAAACCACACCTTCTGTTCCTCACGGAGACGCAGATAAGATGTCCCGCTGATACTGCCTATCTATCGTACCCTGGATATGTGCTAGAACATCACTTCAGGGCGCGTGCAGGCGTTTGCTTATTTATATGCTCGTGACGATATCAGTTATCGGCGTCTCCGTCACTTTGAAGACCCTAACTTCTCCATCATGTGGGTACTCGTGGACTTAGGCTTAGAGAAAATCGTCTATGCCGTTGTCTATCGATCGCACAGCGGAGACGAGGAGACGACCCGGCTCATAAACTATCTCAGTGAGAAGGCCGATATGGCTCAACAGAAGTATCCTTCAGCCCAACTAGTCATTTTGGGGGATTTTAATGCTCATCACAAAGATTGGCTCTTCCCATACCAGAAGACAGACCATGCGGGAAGGGAAACACGTAAGCTTGCTTTGACGTATAACCTTACCCAAGTGGTCCAAGAGGCAACTAGGATCCCTGATGTTGATAGCCACACACCCAATTGCTTGGACATTCTGCTGACAACAGATCCAGCACGCTACTCGGTGTCAGTTTCACCACCTTTAGGTAGCTCTGATCATTGTCTGGTGAAAACCGTATCAGTCTACTCCCCACTCGAACCCAACTGTGGAAACACAAGAAGGGTTTGGCGATACGGGTCAGCAGATTGGGATGAGATGCGAACCTTTTTTGCATCTTATCCTTGGCAGCAGGTATGTTTTTCCTCCAGCGATCCCTCAACTTGTGCAGTGGCTGTAACAGAGGTCCTGCGTCAGGGAATGGAATATTTTATTCCGTTCTCTGAAGTCTCTCAGCAGGGCAAGGCCCGCCCATGGTTCGATGCTGAGTGCAGACGTGCGGAAGCATTAAAGCACGAAGCATATTTAGCCTGGGCTGATGCTCGCGTGCGCAAGACTGAGGACATAAGCGATAAAAAGAGGAACTATAACCGAGCTGCCAAGTTAAGCAAGAAGGCGCAGAGGAAGGCACGATTCGACCACATTAGCCGAATTGGGAACAAACTGGCTTCTTACCCTTCGGGTAGCAAAGCGTTCTGGTCCCTGGCTAAGTCGGTCGAAGCAAACTTCTGTCGACCCTCTCTTCCTCCAATGCTGAAACCTGATGGCTCGCTAGCTCACACTGCTACAGAGAAAGCAAATTTATTTGCGTCTCTATTTGCGGAATCTTCGCGTCTAGATGCTGGTGGTGCCGTACCTCCTGCTGCAGTTAATTGCGAAACGGCTATGTCGGAAATCCGAATACGCCAAACAGAGGTACGCAAAGAGCTACACAGTCTTGACGTGAACAAAGCTAGCGGACCGGACGGGATTCCAGCTATTGTACTGAGGACATGTGCACCGGAGTTGTCTCCTATACTAACACGCCTCTTTCGCCTTTCTTTAAGGACCGGTGAAGTGCCGAAGGCATGGAAGTGTGCGAACGTGCAGCCTGTGCCCAAAAAGGGCAGTCGTGCTGAACCCGCTAACTACAGGCCAATATCAGTCACTTCTATTCTCTGTAAGACCATGGAACGTGTTCTGATTAACAGGCTAGTGGCATATCTGGAAGCGAATGATCTCCTAAGCGACCGACAGTACGGTTTTCGCCGAAACAGGTCAACGGGAGACCTTCTAGCGTATGCGTATCACACACATCTGTAGCGAGGCCATTGAGAGGTACGGGGAAACGCTTGCCGTTTCCTTGGACATCTCAAAGGCTTTTGATAGAGTTTGGCACGACAGTCTTATCGCTAAGCTTCCATCATTCGGCTTACCCACTAGTCTCTGTGCTTGGATATCTGACTTCCTGCGGGACCGATCGATTCGAGTAGTGATTGACGGCTGCTCATCCTCTCAATTAGCGATCAACGCTGGAGTTCCTCAGGGGTCAGTGCTCTCTGCGACATTGTTTCTATTGCACATCAACGACCTGTTGAAACCAGGCATACTTGGGTATGCTGACGACAGCACAGTCGTGGAGAGCTATACTTCCAACGCACGAGCTAGTGGCGCCCAGATCCGGTCTCTTAGGGAGGACTTGGTCCAGCGTTTGAACTCGTCCTTAAAAGAGGTATCTGACTGGGGTGACGCAAACCTGGTCACGTTCAATGCTACCAAGACGCAGGCGTGTTTGTTCTCCGCCAAACGGAGTCCATTTACTTTGACTCCTACTTTCCGGGGTGTATCTGTACCAATCTGTGACCATCTTGAGCTTCTTGGTATGTCACTGTCATCGACTCTGAATTTCGGTTCCTTTCTGGAATCCAAGTCTCAACTTGCCGCCAAAAAGCTAGGTATTCTCTCTAAGGTGAGAAGATACTTCACACCTGGACAATTGCTCACGTTGTACCAAGCACAAGGCCGGTCGTGTATGGAGTATTGTTCTCACCTTTGGGTCGGATCAGCTAAATATCAGCTTCAGGCACTGGAGTCGATCGATAAAAGGGCCAGGAAGCTCATCAACGATGACGAACTTTTTGACACCAAGTTACACAGCTTGGAACATCGGCGTCAGGTCGCATGCCTTTCGGTCTTTTACCGGATTCACTTCGGAGAGTGTGCCATGGAATTACATAACTTAATTTCCCCATCCCCTTTCCACCATAGGACAAGCAGACAAACTACACGACGCCATAAATATACTGTCGAGATTCCATTTATACGAACGGAGCGATTTGCGTCAACCTTCATCATGAGAACTGCAAAGCTGTGGAACTCATTGCCCGATTCTGTGTTTCCTATGGAGTATAATATCACGGTCTTCAAGTCGCGAGTTAATAGGTACCTTCTAGGCAAGCATGTAACAGCTTAGGCCGCATCAACGCTTTCCATCAGGTGTGATTGTGGTCAAATGCAAGCCTATAAATATATAAAAAAAAAAAAAGTTATTTTCTTTGTGACTAAATAGTTAGACACCAATTTGTTTTTTTTTGGATAAAAAGTATACCCAAAATTTAATTTAATTGGTCCAATGCCATGGTTAAAAAAATAACAAATTTGCAATCTTACATTGATAGCATATAAACGCATATAAACGAGGGTGTTTCAGAATAAAAAATTCGCTAGATGGCGCTACGTAGGTACCCCTAAGGTCCAACTAAAACTTAATTGGTTAATTTTGACATCCATGATGGCGGTTTGACGTTTTCCGTCAAAATAAACCAATCACGCCCGTCGATAATATTAATTCCATGATTGCTACGTATAGACCGACAAACTGTTCCGGTGGCGGCGTCGCTACTGTTGTTTACAGTCCGTTCACGATAAGTTGTTCCCTAGCCGTTATATTGGCAACATTGCCTACGGTTTTTTTTTTCGCAATATTCCCGCTCCTTCAACACGAGCTCCCTTGCACTGTTTTTGAATATTTTTGGAATGATTTATTTTATTAATATCACCAAACAAACAGAGCTTTACGCTTTGTCAATCTGATAACAACAGATTGACAGTTTTGACAAACAATAGTACCAATATAGCGGCTAGGGGACAACTTATGGTGAACGGACTGTAGTACTGTCACTAAATATCGTTTTTGCATTGCAAAAACTTACATTTCACGTAGTTCCAATTTTGGCCACTGGAACAGATAAGTTGCGTTATACGCCATCTAGCAATTTTTAATTCGAAATACCCTCATTGGACCAATCGCGTCAAAACCACTTGCTCTCCCCCAGATCCCCCCGAACTCCTCAATCTCCCCCGGCTGCCTGGACCTCCTCACGCGTCTGCTTCAACACGACCCTGCGACTCGCATCAGCTACGAAGAGTTCTTCAGCCACGAGTATCTCGACCTCGAGCATATGCCCAGCAGGGAGAACTATGAGAAGGTAGCTTCATGTCAGCCATAGTTCGTCAACTAAACATAGGTAGTCACCATCATCATCATTCGCGTATATACGTCCCACTGCTGGGACACAGGCCTTATTTCAAGTGTGAGATAGTATGGGCCAAGTGCTCCCTTCGAATCATAGGGTCTGCGCGAGTGTGCCTCTGGTGTTAAGGGGTCAGATATGTGACGGTAATTGCGCACCTGAGTGGTACAATGTTCCACCTGATGGTGTTTTAGGCCTATCAGGGGACACTTCATCAGGAGGCGTCGCTCAAAGTGCTGTCACATGGTATGCTCCCCTGCTATTCAATCTTTTGATTTCAAGTGTATTGGCTCCCACATTAATAATGGCGACTGATTTCACCTGTGCCACGTCCAAAGTCCTTCCAGACCCAAGGGAATATAACCTACGACCTCCGGGTTATTATCGAGCGGCTTAGCCACTGTTTCACTGAGGCGACCAAGTTAGCCTGCAGTTATAGTGTCTAAAGGTTTTTTTTCCGAAAAAAGTTATTTTCGATATTGATGGCATAGGCCTGTCCACTAGTAGACTATGCCAGGATGATGATGATGACGGCTGTCCCCAGGCGGTGGGTCTGATCAAGGCCGCGATAGAGCTGGACTCGGCCGGGCAGCTCGAGGCGGCGTTCTGCCGCTACAGAGACAGCCTGCGGTACCTGGTGCCCGCCGTACAGGCCGAGACCGATGCTGTGAGGAGGAGCGCTTTGACTGCTAAGCTTACCAGGTGAGAGATTTGTACTAGTACATTCTAGTTAATTTTAGTTCACTTTAGTCCACTTTATTATACTTTATTCCATTTTAGTCTATTCTAGACCACTTAATATATTAATTTCGAGCGTCTCCGTGCTTCGGAAGGCACGTTAAGCTGTTGGTCCCGGCTGATATTTACTATAATGTAAATATTAGTCGTCAAGCCTAGTCAGAGGCCATTTGGCGGCTTGATAACATCTGACATTAAGGTTGGTCACTTGCCTTACGCACCCCTCCACCAACCCGCACTAGGCCAGCGTGGTGGAGTATGGCACACACTATCTCACAATTGAGATAAGGCCTGTGTCCCAGCAGTGGGAACGTATATAGGCTGATGATGATGAGACCACTTAAGTAAATTTTATGCCACTTTATTGTACTTTAGTCCATTTAGTCCACTTTGGTCCACTTTAGTCCACTTAGGTGCACTTTAGTCCATTTTAGACCACTCAGTCCATTCTAGTCCATGCTATGCCATACTACACTGTAATTAGTCAGGCATGATTTTGAGTTTGCGGCCAAATTTTTTGGCTCTACTAAACAAAAATATCACTTTGCTAATGTCCAGATATATGGAACGAGCAGAGGAAATCAAGCAGTTCCTCAGTAGCCAGAGGAGCGTGGACATCGGCGAGAGTCCGCAGCCCACGCGTGGGACTCTGGGCCACGCCAGTCCTTACAGGAAGAGACGGGATAAGACAACAGCTTGTTGCACTGCTATGGTCAATACTGCGAATAGTTACGAGTATGGTATGTGTTACTCACATTGAAATGCGTTGAAAAATTACAATACATATTTACACACACATGCACTGACACACACAAGACCATGCATACATAAACCCATAGGCAATACTCAAAAATACTTTAAAACAGAGACATACCTTGACATATACACACACAACCATGCATATAATGTGTAACAATGAGCTTACGGGATTGTGTAAATCTAAATATAAATGTATTTTATACACAATGTGATTAAAGCATTTTATAGTTGGTCTCTTTCTGTGTTTCTTGGTTTCTCACTCATTCATACAGAGTGATAAAGAGACCCACAATAAAATGCTTTATTAGGCACATTGACACACACAAAGAGTATAAAAGAGACACACAATGACACACATACACGCCCTTATAATATTTTTTTGACATAACATAAACGCTTTGTTTCCCAGGAGAGATGCGCACAAATCTGTGCAACTGTGCAGGAGGTCAACAGAGTGGCTCTAGCACTGGCTGTGCCTGTGGGACCCTGGGGGCCACTGATGATGGAGGGGGGACAGGGGGGGAAGTCCAGGGGACTGAGGAACAGGTATATTGATGGACTTGTGTTTTGAATTTGTCTCAGACGGAGATAGAACCCGAAAAATTATAAAAAATATAGTTTCAAGGTTACTTTTACACTACTTTTCCGTTTTTTATAAAAAACTAGCCTTCCGCCCGCGGCTTCGCCCGCGTGAACTATAGGACGTTATCCCGCGGGAATATCTTGTAAATTGTAGCCTATGTGTTATCCTTATGTATAGGCTTTATTATTGTAAAGTTTCATTAAAATCAATTCAGTAATTTTTACGTGAAAGAATAACGAAAGTTCATCCATCCGCTCCCCGGCCGGTAACCGCCGCAACCGCTATGTCCCTGCATTTTAAATCTGTAATATCTTCGAAACTATTCATTTAAATTACATGATGTAAAGGACCATATTGATCTATATTACATGCACGATTTATTTATGGTACTTTATTGGATAAGGATTAATACTGTATTGCTTAAAATCACTTTTTCGTAAATAAGCCATTATTTTATCGTAATAAGTAAAGGAAAATGGTTATTGTGTGTTATCCCTAAGAGATAGACATATACCATCGCGGACTTTTTTGTAAAACTTTTAAAGGTGTACAATAGTGTAGTACATTATTTTGATCTATCTCGTAGGGTTCAGCCAGCGTTTGCAATGTAAGCGCAAAAAAATGCGATTGTTTACGACCTTAAATTAAAAACCTCTAAAATTATCAGTGTTTCTCTACTATATTATGCATGTATTATACATATAAACCTTCCTCTTGAATCAGTCTATCTAATGAAAAAAACCGCATCAAAATCCGTTGCGTAGTTTTAAAGATTTAAGCGTACAAAAGGACATAGGGACAGAGAAAGCGACTTTGTTTTATACTATGTAGTGATACAGCCTGCAACTAAGTAATACGCTTATTTGGCAAGTTATAAACGTGTGCAACTTTTTTTGAAACAAGATTTAACAGTACGTTTTAAAAGCTATTAATAAGTAAAAAATAAAATAGTTGATCACTCATTTTATAGGATTTGCCTTTTGAATAATATCAATTATTTTTTAAGTTCCTATAATAAATGAGTTTTATCTTGACTCCTTGTAGGCAGTACTCCCAGTGGGCAACGGGGCAGAGTTACCGGCGGGGGCGGGGCTTGTGTCTGAAGGAGGCGTGGCGAGTGACGGGAGCGGTGCGGTGGAGAAGAAGCCACGCTTCGCTTTCCGACGGCTATTCTCGAGGCAGAGCAATGTGCCTTATCTGAATAACAACGATTCTAGTATTGTAGTAAGTAACACTTTATTTAAATAAAAGACGGCCGAACCAAGGGTCCTGGGTTCATATCCCGGGGCGAACCGAATCGAAGATTTGATATTGCGACACCATACACACTGCGTCGTCCAGTCAAGCATACTATGTACTTTTTTTTTTTGTAAAGACATACATTTCATACATAGAATTACCCACATCGGTACAAACAGACATGTTCATGCACAAAAAATATGTTTGTACCGTGCGAGGACCGAACCCGCGACCTCTGGTGTAATAACCGACTTCTCGACCATTACGCCAAACGGCTCGTCAATTTTTCTCACATAGATTATAAAAAAAGATTAACTACACTTTATTTATTTTGTTACAGGCAGACAACTCGGAGAAATCTGAAAAATCTTCCTCAAGTGAGAATCCAAATGAAGTCTGTCGGATTACTTAACTTCAATACTTCATAAATGCCTTCATGTGTTCCAAAGTACAGTCCATGCTTTAATATAGCACATAACGAAGTATTGTCCGACAAACTTATCTGTTCCGGTGGCGGTGTCGCTACTGTCGTTTTAGTATTGCCATTAAATAGAATTTTTGCACTTTGTGAATAAAAATAATTTTACTGTCCTAGTGTGCAAAAAGTGATCAAAATGTTAATTTGATATATTAATAATTGTTGTTGTTGACAAAAACGTAGAATGATAAATTAATAGACATTTTTTATTGTTGAATTCTTTTCTCAAATTTAACAATTAATTTTGGGTTAACCAAATAAAATTAATGGCTTATTTATAACAGCAACAACTGGCAACACTATCCTGTAGCCGATTTTAAAATTGACAATGTCATTTATAGTTCCAATTTTGGCCACCGGAACAGATAAGTTTGTCGCTCTATACAGTACATCCTTAAATTTAAATGCACATTTTAAGTCACTATACTATGCTCGATGGTCTAGTTGTATAAGTACCGGGCAGTGAATATAGGAGTCTAAGGTTCAATTCCCGGGTTAGACTAAATTTTTGACTAAAGGGGTATGAAGATTTTTGTATGGAGGCTGGCTTACCTACTAGCCCCGCCATTTTGATTTTTTTTTTCAAAACAGCGTTATCTTAAAAATCTTTCTAAAGCCTGCCTGACCAGGAATATAAAAAAACTATGGTTATAGCAACACTGGGTTGCTATGGTTACTCTCACAAATAACTCACAATAACCAATAGTAACAAGGCACCGTTGACAATTGATATCACACTTTGACAGAATAACAATGAATGACATCTTATTTTTTTATTATTTGATTGTTGCCAATTTAAGAAATTAGTTCCAATATTTGCCCGCAATATGGCGAGGTTTTTTAAATTCCTGGTCAGGCTTTAAAATGAATACTTAGTATCAATACAAACATAAAATGTCATGACAAAAACCCGTAAAGTGTCACATTTCCAAGATAAAGGCATCCAAAGGCCGTTCAATGTACAACTAGACTCCCATTCACGCTCAAATATTGTCCGAAGCAAAAGTCTGCCCACGCAACTATTGGGCAGAGTTTTCGTTTAGTTGTATACAATTGACATTAAACACTAACTGCCACGAGATAAGGTGTTAATTTGAACGAATGTGTTAATGTCATCTGTGTCAACGCCGCTCGGACGTTTTTTGAGGAATTTTTCTTAGAGATTGGGTGTCTAGTTGTATATTGAACGTCATTGAAGGCAACCAAAGTTAGAGAATAAACGCGTATGTGATGTTACCCAATATTATTTATGTTGATTAACGAATTTAGTGTTTGCCAGAAGTACAGGGTACGATTTTTACGTCTTTGGGTCACCCATCCATGCATTGATTACATGAAAATGTGCTTAGCTTTTCCTATGCAAAGAATATTAGATTTTTATAATTATCCACTATTACATATTTTTAAGGTAATTTTAATAAATGCAATTTTAAGCTAAAAACACAAATTGTTATTTCTGTTTGTACAATATATTTTGGTTATTTTATTTTGTTAGATTTTGTAATATTTCTATGTTTGCATAATATTAATGGTAATAATTTATGTAATAAACTGATTTGTTAATTTATTTGGAGTTTTATTAATTTTATAATTAATCCCTAAAAATTTAAAAATATGAAGTAACTCTTTTGCCATGAAATTTTCTGTGGATAGCGGCGTCAGAGATCCTGGGTTCAAATCCCGGGTTGGACCAAAAAAAGCCCGGTGTCATGATAATTATTCCTCTTTGTCAGACGCAAAAGCCTTTCAAATAAGTATTAAAAAATACTTAGATTATTTCAATTCGTTTCGAAAAAAGAAATTAAAAACACAAAACAATTTTAAATTACGAGTATAAGAACCATTTTAAATTAAATCGCAACGAAATATACCTACCTAAGTGAGCAAAGCCGTGCGCAAATGCTATGCTATAAATAAATATCTACATAAAACTTACATTATTGTGTAAAACCGCTTTTTCGTAGATATACTTACCTATTTCACCGCAGTGAGATTTGGAAGAACCTCTATAAATTTTCTACAAATTCGACATATTTTATCAGCAAACTTAATTATTTTAATAATGTCCAAGTCCAAACTATCCCTAACAAGGTTACTCCTTGTTTGTTGAACAAAAATGAATTTTATAATCACCCACGTAAGGTTGATAAACACCTAATTTATGGGCGTCCTAGTAAGGATATTACAAAATTCAAAATAACAATTATTACTCTTAAATTTCGACTCTATTCTTTACACATAAGGGCTATATGAAGAGCAGAGTAAAGTTGGTGCGTATCAACATTGTGGCTAAGTTCTCGCAAATGAAATTGAACTGTATGCTTAAGCATTTAGGGTTAAAAATCATTTGTAGGTGTATTACTATGAAAGGATGCTGCAGTGTTTCGTAGGGAATTTTGGGCAGTGTAAATGGCGTTGTCAATGCGTGTACATGCGGAAAGCGCGGGAAAACACGCATCGGAGTGACAGATTAGGTTTTTTTAATTAACAGTTTCTTTTTTTATTAAAGTACATAGTTGTGGTGTTGATAGAATTAAATTAACAAGTTTTGAAAGAAAGTTGTTTTTTTGTGTAAAAAAGTAAAAAAAAACATTTTTTTTTCTTTTATAATCACATGAGTAGGACTTTTGACAGACAATTTTTAGGCAATCAAGGAAATAGTTATATTACTCGTCAATTAAACATTTAACTACTTTGAACTAAAAACATTGCGAAAAATATCTTACGAATCTTACGATTCTTTAATGGACGAATGATTTAATGGTGAAAATACTAATTTTTACGACATAAATTACCTGATTGTAAGTTATCATTACCGCCTATGGAGACCTGCTATTAGCATTTCAGATGCGTAAAGTTACTTATTTTTTATAATTTTGTCCAATAGTAAGTACCGATATTCATAATAATTATTTACATAATACGTTTGATATCATTTACCTAATCTATATATATAAAACTCAAAGGTGACTGACTGACTGACATAGATAGATATCAACGCACAGCCCAAACCACTGGACGGATCGGGCTGAAATTTTGCATGCAGGTAGATGTTATGACGCAGGCATCCACTAAGAAAGGATTTTGATCAATTCCCACGGGAACGGGAACCACGCGGGTGAAACCGCGGGCGGCCGCTAGTTTAAAATATTACTAAAACAAAGCAATATGAAGCAAACAACTGATTTTCAGCCACGACGTTAAATAACTTTGGGAATAGTATTTTCTCTATACCTTTATATCCCACAAAAATATCACTTTCCTGTGGGATAATGTATATTCCAGCATTCGGAAGACTAGTATATAATCTGCGTTGGTAAATCCGAGAGATTAGCGTTAGAAGTTATTGTTGCTGACCACCTACATAACATAAATTTGCTAGAGCTGAATTTATGATACCGCTGCGTGTTTTACTCTCCACAGTAGACCATTGGTTAAAAATCGTAAGGTCATAGGTTCAATTGGCTCCCTGGGTCTGGTTAAAGGAAGAACTTTTTCTCAATTCCCATTGATAGACAGTAAAGAAGACGGTTACTTATAAATATTACATTTACCTTATTTTATACAAACATAATTTATAAATGAAGGTAGATGTTTTATTTAATCAACTATTTGACGCATAACATGTAGTCATTCCGTGAACACGATATATTATAGCAAATCGAAACATCGGAGTTTTAGAAACTAGAAACCACTTAGTAAAGTAAAGTAAAGTAATCAGCCTATTAATGTCCCACTCAGGGCAAAGGCCTCCATCCTTGAAATCAAGTTATCGCTACAATGATGGGTAGTGGCTTAATCACCACGCTTGCCAAATGCGTATTGGTGATCACAAACCCGAGCAGTGTCCGAAAAAACCGACACAAAGTTTGCTCGACCCGGGAATTGAACCCAGGACCCCAAGATCTTGGCCCGGTACTTAAACCACTAGACCATCGAAGCGAGAAACCACTTATTTATAAATAATTATTCAAGTGAAATAGTACATAATACCTACAGCAGAAGAAATTCAGTGAAGACTAGGAAAGAGAATAAGGAAAGTTCTGTGACTTTGTTAATTAATCCTGCATTTCTTTTTTCATCTAGTATAGTAAATAGCGGTGTTTATTATCTAGCGACCAAAAATGACGATCCAAAAAGCAAAAAAGTCGGAAGGCATAACTCATAGTGCTCTGCTCTCTGCCCAACGCATTTGGTCCATTAATATTATTTAAACGGTGCACTTCTGATTCTGCAATTTATCCTGAAAAATATTTTTTTTTTTTTTTTTTTTATGTTAGAGGGAGGCAACGAGCAGGCGGGTCACCTGATGGTAAGCAATCACCGCCGCCCATAAATACCCGCAACACCAGAGGAGTCACAAGTACGTTGCCGGCCTTTGAGAAAGTGATATGCTCGTCTCTTGAAAATTACCATGTCATAGCGGTCCGGAAATACCGCTGCAGGGAGCTGGTTCCACAGTTTGGTCGTACGTGGTATGAAGTTTCGAGTGAAACGTATGGTAGTAGATTGCCACTTGTCAAGGTGATGAGGGTGAAACTTCAGTTTGTGACGAGTTGTACGGTGATGAAACCCTGCAGCAGGTATAAGTCCGAACAATTCCTCCGAACACTCCCCATGGTACATGCGGTAGAGAACGCACAGAGATGCTACTTCTCTCCGCAACGCCAAGGGATCGAGCTTAGCGGAAAGACTCTCGGCGCCGACAATTCGATCGGATCGACGTTGAACGCGGTCAAGTGGAAGAAGCTGATACTGCGGTGCCCCGGCCCAAAGGTGAGAACAGTATTCCATATGGGGCCTTACTTGCGCCTTGTAGAGTTGAAGACGATGAGCCGGGGTGAAATACTGTCTCGCTCTACCGAGGACACCTAACTTTTGTGAAGCCAACTTGGCCTTATCTTCCAGATGACCGCGGAATTGAACATCACTCGATATGTTAACGCCGAGAATCCCAATACTCGGTTTGGCATTGAGAGGAGTGTTTTCAAATAGAGGGGATATGGCAAAGGGGGTCTTTTTTGTGGAAAAGACGCAGACTTGAGTCTTTTGGGGATTAAATTTCACAAGGTTTGTATGACCCCAATTTGAGACATGGTCTAAGGTAGTCTCAATGTCAGACACAAGTTTCATCCGGCTCTCGTCAAGTGTTCGAGAATCCTTTGCATGGCCGTTATAGAAAGCATCACCCGTGCTATCATCCGCATAACAATGTATGTCACTAGTTTGTAACAAATCATTGATATGTAAGAGAAATAAAGTCGGGGATAGGACACAACCTTGTGGGACACCAGCATTTATAAACCTCAATGCAGAGCATGAGCCGTCAACAGCTGTCATAATGCTACGGTTCGATAAAAAGCTAGCTACCCACACGCAAAGTCTCTCGGGCAGTCCGTACGATGGAAGCTTCGCAAGAAGAGCTTTATGCCAAACACGATCGAAGGCTTTCGCAATGTCCAAACTGACCGCTAAGGCCTCCCCCTTGCTCTCTACTGCATTTGCCCATCTGTGGGTCAAGTACACAAGAAGATCACCAGCTGATCTTCCCTGACGGAAGCCGTACTGGCGATCACTAATCAGCTGGTGCTCCTCCAGGTACGACAGGAGCTGGCAATTAATTATGGACTCCATAATTTTCGACAACAAGGAGGTAATTGCAATGGGCCTGTAGTTATTAGGATCAGAGCGATCGCCCTTTTTAGGGATCGGATGCACCAATGCTGTCTTCCACGATGTTGGGACTACACCTGTGGAGTAGGAGAGGCAGAAAAGGCGCGTCAATACCGGAGCCAACTCCGGAGCACATATCTTTAAAACAATGGGAGGAATCCCGTCTGGCCCACAGGATTTGTGAGTGTCTAGGGAGAGAAGTGCCTTACGCACAGATCTTTGGGTAAATTTTATATCTGGCATAAAATTACCACAATTAGGAATCGTTGGCGGTTCCTTCTCCCTGTCGTCCAAGGTGGAATTGGACGCAAAAAGAGAGCACAGAAGGTCGGCTTTCTCTTTTGGATCATGGGCCAGCGATTCATCCTCCCTGCGCAGTGGTGGAAAAGCGGCCTTGCAAAAGTTCCCCTCAACAGCCTTGGCCAATGACCAGAAGGCACGCGTTCCTGAGGGGAGGCGAGCCAGCCTTTCACCAATCCTAGCTATGTGCTCGGACTTAGCCTTAGCTATAGTTTTCTTTAGGGATCTAGAGGCATAGTTATATTCCCTTTTTTTAATGTATGCTTGTGGATCCCTACAAGTCACTGCATCTGCCCAAGCCTTATACTTTGTCTCCTTATGTTTTGCAGCTGTTTTGCAAGGAGAGTTAAACCAAGGCTGGGAACGGCCACCGATGGGCACTGAAGAGTATGGAACAAATAGCTCCATACCCTGAAGCACAACATCAGCGACAGAATCGGCAATGGCGCAAGGATCGATTTGCGAGAAACAAACTTGCCCCCATGGGTAGGACGAAAAGAAGGTCCGCATCCCATCCCAATCTCCTGACTTAAAGTGCCATACACGACGACATCTCATAGAACGAGGCCGCAGTTGTCTTGTAAGAGAGACTTCGCTCCGAATCAGACAGTGGTCTGAGGAGCCGAGCGGAGCTCCAACCGCGACCTGGTAGTCATCCGGATGGGCAGTCAGGAGAAGATCCAACAGAGAGGGCCTATGGCCTTCAACATCTGGCACTCGCGTAGGCGAGTGAATCATTTGCGTCAGACCACATGCCATAGCAAAGGCGTAGACAGATCGACCCGCGTGGTCTGTTCTAAGTGACCCGAGCCATTCGGTGTGATGGGCATTAAAATCGCCTAGGACCGCAATTTTGGCAGAAGGGATCTGTTGGAGCACATAGTCAGTCGCCGTTTCAAGGTGCTCAATGAGACGGTCAGTTTCGGTATATCCAGCAAAAGTTATGGAGTAGGACTAAATGGCGCGGAAAACGCGGGAAAACACGTGGCCCAGTGACAATGTAGTTCCTGTATTACAGTTGTTTTTTTTTTAATTGAGAAGTTGTTGTGTTCGTTGAATTTATTTAACCACTCAACGCCGAACCGGCACTCGCGTGCCGCTTAACAATAGATTTTCTATTGTGTCTGGTGTTCCGGGGCTAGAAGGATTAAAAAGTTTTAGGCGCTTGTTTTAACAAAGGCTGATCCATTTTTTGTTAAATTTTTGCTAGTAAACCAGTTAATGCTCTAAGCTTTTTGCGCAACTTTTTATGATTTGCAGATGAATATTTAAGCTTGCTATCTTTCTCCTAAGCAGTGGCGTAGCTAGGTAACCTAGGGCCCTGGGGCAAATCAAAAAATGGGGCCCCACACTTTTTTTTTTATAGTAGCTCAGTACATTGGCTCCACTCAGCCTGATGGTAAGCAAAAGGGGAACCCAAATTACCATGACAACGGACGTTTAAAGGAACTCATGTCATAGGAAGTGGGAAATACATGAGCCGGCAGAGAGTTCTACTTCTTTATGGTTCGACAAAGAAAGGAATCATCGAATTTTTTTGGACGCGATATAGAATAGGTACATTCAACGGTGAAGCGATGACAACGCTGACTAGAGCGAGTGGTTCTAAGCCGGATAACGGAGAGGGAGGAATAAGAGAAAAGAGTTCCTCAGAGCATTCACCATGATAGAGACGGTAAAATACACTACAACCAACGTCTCTACGCAACTGAAGAGGTTCGAGTCCGGTGACCTCCTCATCACCAATAATGCGCAAAGCCCGTCGCTGCAATCTATCAAGGGCATCCAAGAGGTATCTGGCAGATCCATCCCAAAGATGCGAACAGTACTCAACACAGGACCGAACCTGAGTCTTATATAAAAGGCACAGCTGATGCGGTGCATAGAACCGACGCACTCTGTTCAGGATACCTAGTTTTTTGGACGCCGTTGAGATAAGATGCTCGATGTACTGAGCCTGATTTAGATTGCAGCGGATTTCCATGCCAAACATGCTTAGGCTTTTCTGCAAACTGAGAGGGGTGCCCTGAAGAACGGGAAGTGGGGAAAATTGGGATGTTTTCAGGAGAACGCGCATACTTGAGTTTTCTTGGCATTTAACTGAACCAAATTGTTGGAACCACATTCACTAATATGATTCAGAACTCGGTTAAATTCAATGGCAAGATTCTCCCGCATCTCATCAATCATCGCCCTGCCAGTAGTAGGCCTACCCAGAAAGCGCCCGTGAACCGTACGGTTATGACAGTGATGACAGCAGTACTGTCATCTGCATAGCAATGAATGGCCCCCAAGAGGCAGCATTATCATTAATATGCAGAAGAAAGAGGGTGGGCGATAAAACGGAGCCCTGTGGAACACCAGCATTAACCAACCTGAACTGCAAAGCGTGTCTATCAACTAAGACACGAATTCTAAGCCTATGCAGAAAGCCAGCTATCCATTTATAAAGCTGCACGGGCAGACCATATGCCGGAAGCTTGGAGAGAAGAGCTTTGTGTCAGACCCGATCAAAAGCATTGGCAATGTCAAGGCTGACAGCCAAATTATAACCATATTTATCTATTGCCTCCCCCCAGAGGTGCGTCACGTAGGCAAGAAGATCACCCCTTGACAGTTTAGGTCTGAAGCTAAGTGTCGGTCACTAATAGAGAGTGATCTTCAAGGTAGTGGATCAACTGGTTAATAATGATCCGCTCCATGACTTTGCACAACACTGAGGTTATGGCAATGGGGCGATAATTTGAAGGGTCTGATCGGTCTCCCTTTTTAGGGCTGCACGTTAGCCTCCTTCCAAGCCTCAGGAACAGAGTCCGATGAGTACGACAGGACACTGCTATCTAAACTAGTAAGGTTTAATCAAGTAAAAATATTAAATATACTAATACTTTAAAAATTCTAAGCTACTTTATCATCAGCTCTTTTTCGTGCAGTGCACGGCAGGTAATAAAAATATTAAATAGTAACAACTTAATTACAAAATACTTGATGTATGTATTAACCAATAAAACGAAATTGAAAAGATTCAAGGGCTTAATAAATAAAGGTCGGACCTACCAACTGACTAAGTAACAGAAAATAATATTTACAATCTTTTCGTAGCTTTAGTTTTCGTAAAAGTATCAATGACTTCGGTTAAATCCAGGCTTGATGCGGGTTTTTTAAATTGCTTTTAGCGATAATTAATTAATGTCGGTGTCGAGTTTGGCCCATACTTATATTATCTGAGCCCACACTATGTATTTCTTAAGTAAAAAAAAATCATACACAGCACATACTTTCGTATGGCTTCTCGATGAATTATAAAACCTTAAATGTAATTTATATTTGTATGTATAAAACGCAAATATCGCTAAGATTAATATCCGTCAATTTGACAACACTGCCAACCCACATAAAGAATTTAGGGAAACGAAGGTATAATCGAACTTTCGAATTTCTCTCAACTGCGTGTCGCCATGATTAAAGTCGGGTTGCAACCTGTCATATTTATTTCGAAAATGGGAGAAAGTTTCATAAGTTCAGTTTGATCGAGATTTTCTGGTAAGGGTTTGGGGGCCCCCTGAGTTTGAGGGCCCCGGGGCACTGCCCCGCCTAGCCCCTGGGTAGCTACGCCACTGCTCCTAAGATCTTTCTGGATAAAATATGACGTAGTAAAATAAACAAGAAGACAATTAACAGATCACATTTTAAATTATATTTTGCAATTTGAATTTTATTTACGTGTTATGACTTGTTTCCAATTCATGGCGCTACTGCACTAAAATGGCTCTTTCTAGCATCATTTTACTTTATTTTTAAATTCCTTCCAAACCAGTTGAAAAGTTAAAAAAAACCACCATTTTTCACCAAGCCTCCGCTCAACGCGGTCCATTCAATATTATTTAAGCGCAGTCCGCAATTATCGTGAAAAATATCCGCCCAGAGTTATGTGCTACGACCGAACGGTGTTGATCCGTGGTTACTTTAAATGATGAGTTATTTTCCACATTGTGTCCCAAGCTTACCAAATTGCAAACTATAGGAATTAAAAATCATATGAAAATATTCTTAACCAGCTTCCGCCCGCGGTTTCACATGTGCGTAATTTCTTTTTTAAATATCCCGCGGGAATGAGACGTTTCCCGTAAAAATTTTATAGCCTATGTCCTAATCCGAGTTATAAACGATACATGTGCCAATTTCATTTAAATCCGTTCAGCCGTTAGGCGTGATAGAGTAACAAACATCCAAACACCCAGACTTTCGCATTTATTATATTAGTAGGATTCATGTAGGCTTCAGAGATAGAGTTATCACCAGAATGTTGTTATCTATAGAGAAAACCGGCAAAGAACACTAAGTATAGTTACTCTTTTCAAGTTGCCAAAATTTTAATAACAGTGGTAATACCTCATCCTTTTAGTTAGCATATTACATTTTTGTATGTGATTAAGAATGAAATCCATATTATGCACCGTTTAATACTAAAATATTAAACCACTTAAGCTTCCTTCCTTTTCTTCTTTTAATTATTTTATTTATCAATAATTATTATTTATACCGAAACTTTAAGAATATTGTGATCAATATAGAAACCCTAAAACTTGACTTTCAATCTAACATACCGTTTGAAATATCAGTGACTTAAAAAAAATAGTTTTACGTCAAAATGTACGGCAACGTGGTGGTGGCGACGCAGAAGCAGGGACGAAGCAAGCGAAAACAGCGGAAAGAACAGGTAAGACTTATTCATTTATTTATCATAACTTTATTATCCACAAAATTAGTGTACAAAAGGCGGCCTTAACGCTAAAAGCATTCTCTACCTTTAGGAAAATGGTAGAGAATGTTTGTAGGTGACAAGAGCAAAACTAAATGAATTAAACTTTGAATGATTTATTATAACCTTACCCAAAAATCTAATATTATTATGATTCCAAATTGTTGTAAGCTTAAGTGCTACACCCGTTTTTAATGGAATTACTATATAAGATCTAATAAATTTACTGTCGTCTCGGTGTAGCGGGCGCAGGGCGGTGCTAGACAGTTTAAGGGCAGACGTGGCGCTTACCATCAGGTGTACGATCTGCTCGTCTTGTTACACATTGCAATAAAAAATCCCATGGTACAAAAAAATATGTAGGTACTTAAGTAAGATGCCAAAACAAGTATCAGGACACCTCATTCACAGTAGGCCTAAACTTCTGTTCCGAACGGTTTATAACTACGGCTGGTTCTAGTAAAAACCAGACCTCGGCGCCTCGGCCGAGGCTCAGCCAGTACTTACTTACTTTGAAAGTCATTTATTAGGATGTACAAATTGTTGTATCTGTTACTGCAGTAGGCAGTCACATGAATAAAAAAAGAAAAAGAGCTAAGGGTGTGTACTTTTTATAAAAAATAGCGATGTTACAATGTTGTATAAAAATATTAAAAATGAAAATAATTTCTGTAATACTTATTTTTAGAGCATTTTCCTTGACTTTCTGATCGGATGTGCGTGTTTATTTTTAGTTTTAAAAACAAGTCATTGCAGCATTGCAGACACTAATTTCATCATTATCGTCATCGTTATCCAACCCAATGTTCTCCACTTAGTATATAATAAAAAAAAACTACAAAAGACGCAAAATACCTATCTAATCTAAGAGCATCTCTCTTGTCGGTGGAGCAACTTCCACTCTTCTCTGGACTCTGCCAGCACCACAGCTATAGGAAAAAAATAATGTTAAAATATTATAAAAGTTAAAAAAATAAATACGCCTTTTGTGTGAAATTGAGTGCACAAGAAATGTTATTTTTGGAATTATTTTCGGTTTTGTTTATTAAATTGTTTTTTATTTGAAGTCGGAATTTTGTCTGCAGACCAGTATAACCAAAATTGAATATTTGTTTATAAAATACGTGTGTCAGCAATGCGGATTTTCAGCGCATCTGTGGCATTCACGTAAAGGCGTTATTTATGCTCATATCATTATTTGATTACGCACGTACCGACTGTTGATTCTGGTGTATACAGCGTGGAATTTTAGTCGTTGTTTTCCCGCAGTAAAATGATTCTGTCTAAGTTGTAAAATACTTAAAACAATTTTTTTAGTCAAATCAAAAGTTTTACGATTATGATAGCCGAAGCTCGAACCAATAGTACTCTAGCTGCGTCGCGGACGGTCACCGGCTGGGGTCATTGCCCTTCGCGTTTATCAAAAAAATTATAATTGACTATTTAAAATATGTATGTATTTACAAAAATAAAAAATAATTGAGTAATGTTTATCCGTTATCTGGCACCCATAGCACAAGCTAATGCTTTGTTTGGGTCTAGATGGCGCTGTGTGAATAATATCCAGAGATATTTATTATTATTATTTATTTATTTACTAACATTTGGTTCCCATTTTCCCATCAAACTTTAAAAAAAATCAAAAAATTAAAAATAAAATTACTTGCGTAAATCGATAGTATACTTATTTACTGAAGGTGAAGCGTTCTGCTGCGGGAAAACCACGACTAAAAAAACACGCGGTATAGCATCATGTCCGAACGCTTCGTAAAATGTTTTTTTCTTTCTTTGTCCCGATCTAAAGTTTGTTAAATGTAGGATAATACGCGAGACAGTCATTGGGGTCACGTCAATGAAGTTTTATTATTTATGTCTGTCAAAATGTACGCAGAGAAATATCGTTCTTGATAGCTTGATTTTGATGATGGAGGAATTTGACATGATTTTTTAGTCAGAGGCGGCAAACGAGCCAGCGGGTCGCCTGATGGTAAGCAATCACCGCCGCCCATGGACATTTGCAACACCAGAGGGATCGCTGATGCGTTGCCGGCCTTGAGGGAGTAATCTTGTTTCTTGAATAAATGGGCTCATACTACTATTTTCTTGACTGCATCCGTAGTTATAATGTCGCAGTGCGAAGTCTTGGCGGTGTAACACCCCCGTGACTCAGCGAGCACGTTAAGCCGTTGGTCCTGCGCCTGGTCTCTCTTCGGTCGTGTCAGAGCGAGGGAATAGGGAGTGCATCTGTGCTGACGCACTCACTGCAGCACTATAATGTATGATATAATATTAGTACACATCGTAAAAATAGGCCCCCGTAGCCGAAAAATAAGGAGGAAATTATTACTTTTATCTACATCCATACCATAATATGTCTATTTTATAGTCAGGAGCGATGAGCAAACGCCCTACATTTAGATATAAGTATCTGTGGCTGCATCGTAATGTTTACATTTTAGTATCGGTAACCGATACTTTAATTACGTTCAAATTTCGAACGTCTTCTTAAAAAGTAAAAATTAATGGATTTGAAGCTAATATATGTAAGCAAAACATCTTGATGTATTTTCAAAGGTACCAGGAGAGCATAACCGCAGCGAAACTATTCATTAAATCAAAGAGTTTGAAAGACGCGAGCTATCCTAGCTTCTTGTTCTTCTCTGCTCTCCTGGTACTACGGATTATATTCCACGCGGTTTCACATCGATCCTGACTTTAAAATAGACATTTATCGTATGAATGAAGATAAAGTTATGTATATGACTGTACATAATTAGGCATTAAAATACTCATGTGATCCTTTTATGAAACTCACTTCGTTCGTTTCATAAAACCACATTCGTATTTTAATGACCCTCATTATGCAACAGTCACATAAATAACTATTTTGAAACTCACTGCACCACTAAGTATAATGTATGACATCATATCAGTGCACATCGTAGAAATAGGCCCCGTAGCCGAAAAATAAGGAGCAAATTATTAATTTTTTTGAAGTTCGTTAAAAACACAAATTGTTTCCACTTTGATAATTAACTCAACATAGAAGCTGAACCGACCTCAATTAAGGTATAAATGAAGAGCTGTAACGTAGTCAATTCTCGGTTTAAGTCCACAACTTAACAGCCCGTTAAGTTAAAGGTCCCGTTCGGGAGCGATTCCGGAAGCGAGAGTGATCCACAGGGACCTTTCGCATCGCTGTGACGCATGGTGTCGCATCGTGGATAAAAAAAAAGGTGGTTTAGCCCATAACTGGGCATCGTTAATCTGTTAACGCAAAGTAAAAACTTTCGTTCCCAACACTGTAACCTGTAACTACTTAAGTAGTCACACTTTAACACGTTAGTTGATCTTTCTTAAATGATTCCCAACCAGTCAGCACATTTTGACTAGTTGGGAATCATTTTACAAAGTTATCCCGACAAGTCACAGTGTTACAGGTTACAGTGTTGGGAATAAAAGAAATCTTTTTTGTGTCGAGATGACGAAGTATTAAACGATACAAATTTTAATTTCACTAAATTGACACTGTGTCCAGTCTCGTGTATAGGTACAGTTTGTAAGTAACTTAAAAAAACATTTTTTACTATGCGTTAACGGATTAACGATGCCCAGACTTTAGCCCAAAACAAATGGTTGTGGGTTCGATTGGAAAGGGAAACTGTTGAGTTTCTTGCGGCATTTCTTCTCAACAAGCCATTGACGTCGAAGTGCTTGTAGAGCAAAAATATTGAAGTGCAAAAGTATTTATTATGAATCTATTTGCCTTATAAATTATTTCTTTCATTTCATTTTCATTTCGATTCCATCATCATCATCATCATAAGATTTATAAAATGTTATTTAAATGCTATTTGATGTTATTCTGTTTAACTTTGTTATTGTGTTTTATTACCTAAATAAATAGATTCCCGCCTATAATCATTTTTTTTGGGTTGATGGTAGATTACTACTGGTACTTTTTTTTGTTGCTGCGGCTCATCCGACCGATGGTCTTTATAAGGTTACTAGCGGGCGCCTGCGGTTTCACCCGCATGGATCCCGTTCCCGTGGGAATTGATCAAAATCCTTTCTTAGCGGATGCCTACGTCATAACATCTACCTGCATGCCAAATTTCAGCCCGATCCGTCCAGTGGTTTGGGCTGTGCGTTGATAGATATCTATGTCAGTCAGTCAGTCACCTTTAAGTTTTATATATATGTATAGATTTTTGAATGGTAATTTATTAATTGTCGCAAAAACCAAGTCAAAATAGTATTATTATAAATTCGCTATAACTTAATACCAAAAGAAGGGGTTCTTGGAAGCTTAACTCCCAAGGGGTTTTTATCGAGTTTTAAAAGACCTTAAATATGTATAAAGCATAGTTCAATGATTTTTACAGCTTGTATTAATAGGTAAACATATTTTTAAAATACTTTTTACAACACAAACGTTTTTAAATTACACTGTGTCATATTTGTTAAGCCATTACTTAAAACTGACTGTTGCAGTCTACATTTTAACGTCAGCATTATTTATTAACACCCGCCTTTTCATTGTACGTCTCGTTCGTGCCATTTCACGCCATTTGCGCCGAGAATCGAAAGCACATAAAAACCAGAAAATACAATAAAAAAACGCAAAAAAAAAACAAACAAAAATCATGCTCAACTAAACATAAAATTCGTTATCATTAATTCTGTAATGCTCAAATAACAAAAAATATGGATTTCAAACAAAAAATGTGCTACTGTGTAAACCAAAAATATATTAAAACCACGTTTAATATTTATATTTTTCCGTGTCAAGAATAGAATAAATTCACTATTGTATTGCAAAGTTGAAATCGAATTCAAAAGCGCTAGATCTATTCAAATGCTACGGCGCGCTACGAGGCGCTACGGATTCGGAGCTCGTAGTATAGGTTCGTAGCCAACGAAATATCGTTGTTCGTAGCACATTCCTACTACGGACAAAAAGATAAAATTCAAATTGTTACATATTATTGGTTCCGAATATTTTACCGATTGAAATTTATTAAAAAATTAATCGATTGACATACGTTTTTAAAATATGTTTATCTACATCCATACCCTAATATGTCTAGGATCGATGAGCAAACGCCCTACATTTAGATATGAGTATCTGTGGCTGCATTTTAATGTTTACATTTTAACATCGGTACCGATACTAAAATGTTTACATTTTAGTATCGGTCACCGATACCTTAATTACGTTCAAATTTCGAACGTCTTCTTAAAATGTATTTTATTCAAATTGACCTACAAATTATGACATGATTTTGTACTAAGTACTAACTTTGCTCATCGATCCTGACTATAAAATAGACATAATATTATCGTATGAATGAAGATAAAGTTATGTATGTGACTGTACATAATAAGGCATTAAAATACTCATGTGATCCTTTTATGAACGTATTTTAATGACCCTCATTATGCAACAGCCACATAAATAACTATTTGAGAGTAGAGAGAGAGAGAGTGGGACGCTTTACGCGTTTGATACGCGACGGCCGCTAGTTAGCTCACTCCATAGCCCGCACGTGCGTTTTGTGAACACTTGGATATTACGCCATTAAGTTTGATAATTCGAGACCGCGCCCGCCACCGCGCCCGCAAGTCAACGTGAACAAGCACTTAGGCCTTCGCCACACTTGACGGAAATTCCGTCGCGGATCTTCGGCAACGGAACGCCGATACATGTAATCCTACTAATATTATAAATGCGAAAGTCTGGATGTTTGGATGTTTGGATGTTTGTTCCTCAATCACGCCTAAACGCCTAAACGGATTTAGATGGGCACACGTATAGTTTATAACCCGGAATAGGACATAGGCTATAAAATTCCTACGGGAAACGTCTACATTGTATCATCCAATTTTGTAACATTTTTTATTTCTTTTATTAATTTTGTGCAATAAAGAGTATATCTATCTATCTATCTAACGTCTCATTCCCGCGGGAATATCAATTTTGAAACTACTGAACCGATTTGAATAATTTTTTCACTGTTGGAAAGCTACACTATCCCCGATGAACATAGGGTACTTTTGATTCTGGAAATGTGGGGGAAAAGGGGGATATTTGAAAAAAGAGATTACGCGCGGGTGAAACCGCGGGCGGAAGGCTAGTTGCATATAAATTACAAATAGCGGGGACACCACGCGGAAGATCAGTCGCTCCGTCGCGGACAACATTTGTATGAAATTACACGCATTGGCGTTCCGTCACGGACGATCCGCGACGGAATTTCCGCCAAGTGTGCCGAAGGCCTTAGGCCGTTTGTCTACCGCATGTCCGTCACCCGAGCGCCGTCAACTTGAAATTGGTCAGAAATAAACTCGGTTCTCGGTGACGGCCCGGTGACGGCGGCGGTCGACAAACGCTTTTAGTCTCGAGTCCCACTGCACACGGCCGCATTTTAGCTAAATACATTTGCATTCTTCTCCTAAAAAAAGGGTCAGTGCTAAGTGATACCTCTGGTGTTCGCTTCTATAGGCACCGGTGACCACGCACCATCAGGCCAGCCGTAGGTTTGACCAGCCTTGGTATTAAAAAAGATAAAATGCTGACTGCATGATTTTTTCGAATCCATCCATAAATTTAACGTTCGGTTTAGCGAAACAAAGCGGGCTATTGATTGTACAATAGATTCGGGACTGGGCGATAAAAGCCAGTGAATATCTATTTGAATGTTTTACACAACAAATATTACGATTGAGGATTAAATTGTGCTTTTTTAAATGCAAAGGAGTGCGGCAGAAATGGGCTCGATCTTAAGCGTTCGTTCCACTATTCAAAATATAATTAATATTCGTTACAAGATTTTTAATATTTAAATTCAATTTTAATTAATATTTTTACCCCGGGATAAAAATATAATCCAATAAATGAAAATACTATTGGTTTTGTAGTGCATCCGGTGTGTTATGTGCATAGTGCATAGTACGTCCGGTAGAATAATAATAATGTTGCTAGTTAAGATACTGAAATACTGATTTTCCGATCAGATCCCATACAATGACAGCTTAGAATAGAGGCACGATAATTTTCTGAAAAAATTATGGCAACAGAAAAGTCAAAAAAAATCAAATGTCATACAACGTCTGTCAATCATTCGTTTCTGTTTGTTTTGAATAACTTATGTGAATTATTTTGTTTTGTCGTTATTGTTGGAATGCTTAGTTTAATATCTGACGACTTTCGCTACGTTTAAATGACGGTTTCAGCTAAAACAAACGACCTAAGCTTTTCTTACAACGGATCCAGTGAACTCGACAATTGGGGTTATTTTTGTAGAAATCAAAATCATCCTATAACTATTTTTTCCCAGGGAGTGGATTTATAAATTGTAGTGTATTTGGAATATTACTTCATTTTCTACATAATAATAGTAAATCGGTAAGTGTAATTCATAAAAAATCAAGGCCCAACGTTCTATGGATGTTCGCCCGTGTCCTTTAAATATATTATAAAGAACTGTACCAGTCATGTTAACAGAAAATAAGCAATAAAGTTATATGTTACGATATCTCACATTATTAAAACAAATTCTTATAGAAACAATGTTTTTTTATTTTTTTATTTTATGATTTTTAAAACACGTTACAAAATGAAGTTTTGTAAAAAGAAACACACATTTGGTTTAGTTAGTCTTAATTTGGTGTTCTACGATTTGTAATAAAAATGGTATCAAATCAAAGTTCGTATGTCTAACTAAAACTGGTTTAAACCTTTAAATAAAACAACTTAAACGGATAAAAACTCGCGACATATTCTACATTTTAAACCCGATGTTTCAACCTGTACTAGGGTATTTTTTTTGTAATAAGATGGTGTAGGTGTATGGGTTACTTCAGTACTTTTTACTGTCCAGAACCTAGAAAAATTAAGAAAACTTTATTGTGCTATTCGTAGTGCAAAAGTCAAATATATCACTCCCACATCTATTGCAAAATCAATTGCTTTGTTCCCGGACCCACTGGTGAAACAAAGTGATTAATAGCGGGCTTCTGTGCTTTATGGACAAAACTGAAATAAAAGTGGTGAAATAAAGCTTTCGAAAACGATTCGGGTTTTTGGACTTAGCTGGAGTTTGTATGCCTCATACAAAATCAAAATGTTTTCTATTTATGTAAAGCTTCAGCGATGCACTATACGTTTTTTTTTTCTTCCGGAGGAGAATGCGTTTATATGCACCTTAACCGCAGGCTAGCGAGACCCGCGGCCGTGTGTGGGACTCGGGACCCAAGCGTCCCACTACCCACTAAACTCCCCCGGTTCCCTTTTCACCCGGAGAGGACGAGCCGGTCTGTAAAATCTACGATGATTTCTGCGACAGGTGTTACAGTGACGTCGTCGTATAATTTATACAAATACTAAATATTCGATACTTAAATAATCGATTCTTCTTCTATCGATTCACTGCAAGATTGACTACCTTTGAGAAATTATAAGTATTTTCAAATCCAGACAAACAGAACAGAAAGAAAGAAAGGCGACAAAACAACATTGGAAAATATATCCAACAGACGTGCTCCACATATAAATATCTTTTGTAAAATGCAACGAAAGTTTTCTCCTGGGATATTCCGAATAAAAACATTGTTTTAAACTTCTCAGCTGAAGAAACTTTAGCAAAACTATGCATTAAAACTTTTAAAGGCTTTGGTTGCGATGTGAGTGTTTCTTAAGAAAAATATAAATCAAATCAAATAAATTTATTTGCATAATCAATAAGAATTTTATTATTATAATTAACGTACCATGTCGATAAATAATAATAAACATAATAAATAAATCCAAGATCACGTCCATCCGTCGCTCTGTTGCGATGTGAATGAAAAATAAACAAAAACACTTCACTACGTCCTTAATAATATAATAAATGCAAAAGTGACTTTGTTTTTCTGTCTGTAACGCTTTTGCGCCTCAATCACTGATCCAATTTTAATAAAATTTGTTACACACATAGAATAGAACTTAGGGAAAAACATAGGTGATCTCTTATGTACAGCGTTACCAGAAAAATGTTTTGCCAAGTCGGGACTTTGGTACTTTTTGAGTGAAAATAGCGGGATTCTTCCGTCAAAAGCGGGACATAGTAAAAAAACGTATATACTTAGGTAATCAAATTTGAATTAAAATTACGTTTACGTGACAAAAGATAGCAAAAGTAGCCATAGAAAATGTATTTTTTTAATAAGCTCCTATCTTCATTACGCGCCTTTAGCCTTTCTTTCTCAGAACTGCACGGGTGCACGTACGCTCGAGTTCTCCCCGAAAAGCGGGACTGAGCCTGTCCCGCGCGGGACATTTAATTTTGATTTAAAAATCGGGACGTCCCGCCAAAATCGGGACTTCTGGCAACGCTGCTTATGTACCACATAATAAATTATTATGATTATGCTTATTTCTCCTAACAATATGTCCACATTTACGGGTATTTATTAATACTACAGCTAGCTTCCAATAGTAAACACAATGGCAACTCTACTTAGTACGTATAGTAGGTAGCTCTGTTTATAACACGATTGCAGTCACACCCCACCGATATATTACGATTTACATATTGTATGTTGCTGACGTGATCCTACCGCTAAGTGTTGTTTAGTAAACAAGTCATGCTGGTTTTTTGAATTTTGCGCTATCACACACGTGAAATCTGCCGCCATAAAAACAGCTCTGGCTGTGTTCCGGCAGTATTAACATAGGAACCATTTGAAATGAATGAAGCTTAATCTCCTGATCAAAGAAGCTTAATTTTGTAGCAACACATTGAGCGACGCATCCTGGTAAAGTCCCTCAATCGAATAGGCCGCAGTGGCCGTTACCATCAGGAGGGTTTCGTGCCTGTTTGCCAATTGAAATAATTAAAAAAATATAGGTACGAAGTGGATTCCAAAAATATTCCAACAAACACTTGCATATTACAGAATCTATTTGTATGTGAAGCACGTTGCTGTGTTTCCCACGATCGTTTGGCGGCTGAACCGCAAGTTTGTTTTGCCTTTTTCACAACGAATTAATTTGGGTTCCACTCTGGAATTACGAAAACTGATTCAGCGACATCTAGCCCAAACTAAGCCTAGATTATAATAAAACGAATGAGTTGCCGGTTACTTACTTACTACGCTGGCTCAGCGATCCGAAGTGGGTCTTGGCCTCCGACGTCAAAGCTCGCCATTTCTTCCGGTCCTGTGCCAATTCCGCCCAATCATGCACGTTTAGTGCCTTGAGGTCCTTGGCGACTTCGTCCCTCCAGCGATATCTCGGACGACCCACAGGACGGCGTCCTGTTGGTCGTCCCAGATAAGCTCTTTTGGCAGCTCGATCCTCTCCCATTCTCTCCACGTGTCCGAGCCAGCGTAGTCGGGTTGAAAATAGTAGTATTAATAAATTTGTTCCTTTTTAAACCTATTATTTTGATACCATAGACAATACCATATTTTAACAGATTATACTTTGGTTTGGTACGGTCAACAGCACATCATTGTTAACACTTGCAGTTCGATAATAGCACTTATGCCCCCGACATAAGAGTGGTACAAAGTCCAAAGTGTTACGTCTGACGTGCTTTTGACTGTACAATGAGAATTTAAGTAGAAAAACATTCTTTCTGGGGGTGTTATTTTTTCTCGATCTAGACAGAGTACGCCTCCGCAATGATTCAGGAATTGACAAGTCCAGTTTTCCGTCACCTCCAAGCTAGTGGTAAAACCGGCAGAGGCGGATTAAACGTTGAGAGCGCCGTAGGCAAGTATCTCATCGGCGCCCCTATATTAAAAATAACTCGTACTATAGTTTGACCGAAACCGATGTACTTACCTACCTTAGGAAAACGCGGTGGGATGGGGGCCAAGGAAAAAAGAGCATGAGTTTACATGAGATCGACATTGTCGGACAGATCTTACGAATTCGATTTACAATATTTTAAAGCTTTAAGGTACGACTGGAATGTAAACCCGAAAATTATGAAATTTCTTATATAACTTTTATGGGCAGCTTTACGCGACAACACGAACACCTGTCACCGAGGCCACAGACCGTAGAGCCAAATTGACTCGACACTACTACACTGAAGATATTCAAGACGTCGGCCTTTACGAGATTAGTGTAGCTCTGAAACAGCTTAAAAACAACAAGGTGCCGGGGGATGACGGAGTAACAGCGGAGCTTCTAAAGGCAGGAGGCCGACCGGTCCTGAAAGCGCTCCAGAGGTTGTTCGACTCCGTTATTCTCGAGGGCAAAACTTCGACAGCATGGCACAGGGGCGTGGTGAAGCTTTTCTTTAAAAAAGGGCGATAGGACGCAGCTAAAGAACTAGCCGGATTCTCGAAAGGTTTTTAGTACCATATAGACCACATGCACATGCTGCGGCAGGTTATACAAAAGTCCGAAGAATATAATCTGCCATTACGCTTATCGTTCGTGGACTATGAAAAAGCCTTTGATTCTGTCGAGACATGGGCCGTGCTTCGGTCACTCCAAAGGTGCCAAATAGACTATCGATACAAACAAGTGTTGCAGTCGCTGTACGAAAACGCCACCATGTCAGTCCGCCTCCAGGACCAGAAGACAAAACCCATTCGGCTCCAGCGGGATGTGAGACAGGGCGATGTTATATCGCCGAAACTGTTCACTACTCTGTTGGAGGACGTGTTTAAGCTTCTGGACTGGAGAGAACTTGGCATTAACATAAACGGCAAGTACATGACGCAACTTCGCTTCGCGGATGATATCGTAGTCATGGCTGAGTCCTTGGAAGACCTTGGCACAATGCTCAATTTAACGATCTCAATAGAGTAAGACACCCACACACACAAGTGGGTCTTAAAATGAACAATTGAACATGGAAAAGAGGAAAATTATGTCGAACACCCATGTCGTACCTACTTCTGTAAAAGTTGGGAACTCAACACTAGAAGTTTTAGACGAGTACATTTACCTGGGACAAAAAGTCCAACTTGGTAAGTCCAAATTCCAAAAAAGATGTCGATTGACGAATCCAACTGAAACTGGGCAAGCGTTTTCTCGGCCCGACTACCGCAGTGCCTCAAGACAAAAGTCTTTGATACGTGTGTGTTGCCAGTGATGATATACGGAACGGAAACATGGCCGCTGGAAAAGGCTCAAAATCGCGCAAATTGCAATGGAGAGGGCTATGCTCGCTCTATGAGTCTCCCTCCCTCCCCGCAGAAAGACCAAGGTCACCGACATTGCCCGAAGAATTGCGAACCTTAAGTGGCAGTGGGCAGGACACATTGCAAGGAGGACTGACGGCCGTTGGGGCCGGAAGGTCCTCAAGTGATGGCCACGTACCGGGAAACGCAGCTGTGGTAGACCTCCCACAAGGTGGACCGATAATCTCATAAAGATCGCCGGAATCCACTGGATGCGGGTGGCCCAGCATCGATCGGTTTGGAGATCCTTGGGGGAGGTCTATGTCCAGCAGTGGACGTCGTTTGGCTGAAATGATGATGATGACTCAATTCGACCTCGATAGTATATATAGTGGTGTACTTAGGTGTCTGCCGTAAGCGCGGAAGGTCCCGGATTTCTTTCTTGGTCGGGCAAATTTGGGAAACGAACGTCGTCGTAAATTGTCTGGCGTATTCGTTCGCGCCTGACCGCTTAGCTTCCGCCCCCGCACCGCACTCTCGTCTCCGCAATTTGAAAAGCAGGAACGTCCGATACTCACTCTTAGTCGACGCGACGAACATTCAAATCAAATCAAATCAAATATCTTTATTGCAAATGTAGGTTTACAGTGGTGGTACAAACAGGTGGTATTTCCGCTACAATTTGCCATGTGTATGGCGTGCAATGTTACATGAGTCAGAGTGGATATTAAAATAGATTAAATGAAATAATGTCAATGCAAGCAAAATTATGTATGTCAAGATATGTTAAATTACGTCAAATTATGAGTCAATTATAAGATTTATATTATTTTAGAAATTAGATCAAAATTACATTACATAGACGTCAATTTAAATAGTATAATAACATTGTACAATCATTTAGGTGCATATGACATTTCAATAGGTAAAAAAGGTTAATTAAGTATACAATATTAAAACAAAACTTTTAATTCACAATCTAATCTGTTGTGTTGTTAATTTTAGTGTCTTCGAAGTATTCGTTAATATCATAACAGCATTTGTCAATTAGAATTTTAGAAAGTGCATATTTTGAACATTGCAGTCGTATCTTTCTAACTTCAATCAGAGATCATGTACCTACCATCGACAAGGTTGTTTGTGTAGGCGTAAGTTAGTCAGTCCCATCCGTGTTTATATTTTGTTATAAATTGAAGCAAATTGAGGTTGTAAGCAAAAATAATAGTTTTTATTGTCTAAGTAGGTGGCTTACTTACTGGCGCAATTAATTTTATGCTATATTGTATATTTTTTCTTTATTTTACAATTCTGCCCGCGCGCCCCTTTGTACCGTCGCGCCCCTAGGCACATGCCTACTTTGCCTTTAGGATAATCCGCCTCTGAAAACCGGACATAGCAAAATCGTGTGGATTTTTAATGTGCGTCCGAAATTCTAACCATCGACCTCAGGCATTTGTGACCTCAGCGACTACATCCGTCATCTGTCATCCGATTTTCTTTGTGATTTTGATTTCACGGAGACGGATCGGATTCGGATCGGACGTAGTGTAAATAATATATCCGGAACCCTCGCTCAACTTACCGATCGCGCTTGCCAGTTTAAGTTAAACAAAGGAATGTCTGTAGCAGTGAGCCTGACCCACTACGCAGTTTTGTTAACTTTGTTAAGTTTGCAACTCAGCCGTGCACCGTGCCGAATTGAATGTAGCGATTACTGCGGTAAGTTTCAACACTGCTGTTTGAAAGATATTATCATTAACACGTTCACTGCAGGACCAAAAATACTGAATTTACCAAGGGTGCGACGCGACATGAACTCCATGATTCTGGCTTATTCCACAAATCCCCTTAGATGATCCCCTTCGCAGGGGATTTGTGGACTTTTTGTCCAGAAATCCCCTTCGTATTTGTTTAAGGGGATTTCTAGACTAAAAGTCTACAAATCCCCTTAAACAATATTTAAACTTAGTTTTTTAAATTCATTACAGTTTGTTTTTCTCATGTAGAAATTCACTATGGTGCGTCATGAACATTACTTTGCCATGTCTGTTTTAAATAAATTTACAACACATTTAAAAAATCATTGCTTAATATCTAGTTGTCTCTTTCTACCTCATGGATTATCATATGAAATAATCCGCCGCGCTGTGGTGAGAATCACATTTTTTGCACCGCACGCTGGTAAAGTCAAAGATGGCCTTATACTGGTCATGACGCATGGAACGTATTAAAGTAATTCTTTATTTATCGCTTACGAAAAGTAATAAAAGATTCTATAGCCGGTTTTGTGATTTGCTATGCCCTTGCAGTGCTTCACATGTACCTAACACCTACACCTGTATCGCAATGTGACATGCAATAAATAAATAAAGAAAAATAAATAAAAAATACATATTATTCAAACTAAGCATATTAGGGTTCAGGTTGCTCAACAATTATTATTATTATAAATTAACAATTTTTTAATAAGAACCTTCTTTGGTTAATGCAAAATTGTACTTTCTAAAAATGTTAAGACATTTAACAATGCTACTATCATTCAAAACACAACCCACATCACATGCATATTGCAAGTCTGCATTCTGTATTGATTGAACGCCCCTTATAAATAACACAGCCCGCTCAGACACCCCTAAGGACTCGTTCAGAAGCTGTTTTAATATTAACTCCAATCTCGTCCGGACATGACTTGCTGAATTGTTACTGCTTTATGGCACCCTTGGGAATTGGTAAAGTTCGAGAAAGCGCCATCTAGTGTAGAGAAGATAGATTAGAACGTACTATGGAGGCTTGGTTGTTGTTGTAGTGTGGTAGTTTTGCGGGAGATGGCGCTGTTTGAAAAAACTATATTGACGATTAGTAATAAATTGTAAAAATGAAATGAAGAGTAGTGAAACATTTGGTGTCTTGTACAGAACCTATTTGATTTTTTTAATTAGATAAATAGAGTGATTATAGCTTAGTTTGCTATGGAGTAAATATAATTAGTACTTAATTCTGTCATCAAAAAGGGCTAAAACCATTTAGCAACTGAAACTTAATGCGTACGGTAGCAAAATGTGATTTAAGATTAGTTAATATTGCTAATTTTGGTTTTTAATATAATATACTGAATAAAATGCCGTGTTAGGTCCCCACAAGGAAGAAGATGATCTTGGATCGTGCAGTAGATTCCCATCGATCTACTGCACGATCCAAGATCATTGTAGGAGGCTTAGGTTTAGCAGCGGATGTCTTGCGGCTGAAATAATGAAGATGAGATGGAGGCGCTCGTGGCGCAGCTGTGTCAGTGGTTCGTTAGCGATAACGAAAGTCAAGCTACCTACGCCGCGGTCGGTTAATGGATGGGTGACCATTCTGACCATATTTAGTGACATTAATTTCGAGCGTCTCCGTGCTTCGGAAGGCACGTTAAGCTGTTGGTCCCGGCTGATATTTACTATAATGTAAATATTAGTCGTCAAGCCTAGTCAGAGGCCATTTGGCGGCTTGATAACATTTATTTATTTATTTATCTTAATCTACATCTTTGCCTTACGCACCCTTCCACCAACCCGCACTAGGCCAGCGTGGTGGAGTATGGCCCACACTATCTCACAATTGAGATAAGGCCTGTGTCCCAGCAGTGGGAACGTATATAGGCTGATGATGATGATGATAATAATATTCACAATTTCATACAGACAGTATATTTTGTTGGCAGAATGAGGAGAAGGGCGAGCAAAAGCAGCTGGGCTTCAGAGACAAGCTGCTGGAGTACATGAAGAGGCGGTTCAACCCACCACCAGGTGAGTGAAATTCATTTTTTTTAATACTTAGCCCGGCAAATGACCCCACTCCACCTGATTTTAAGTAAATATAAACATACTTGGACAATATTCACACAGCGCCATCTAGCCCCAAACTAAGCATTAGCTTGTGCTATGGGTGCTAGACAACGGATAAACATTACTTGTATACTTTTTTTTTTTGTAAATACATACATATTATACATAGAAACACCCAGACCGATACAAACAGACATGTTCATGCACACAAATGTTTGTACCGTGCGGGGATCGAACCCGCGACCTCTGGTGTACTAGCCGACTTCTCGACCATTACACCAAATGGCTCGTCAGAAGTGGAAGTGAAGTCCAGACGCGAGGACAACTGGTGCAACGCAAGGGACGTAGCATCAGTCACCCTCACTCTGCCGGCCCTCAAAGTGCCTCTTCACGCCTCGTTTGAAGGACCCTATGCCAAAGAAGGAGGGAATACATGCGCTGGTCGACTATTCCATATTCTATTCATAGATAATAACAATACAAAATGGCTTTTAGGGCGAATGATGTCTAAAAAATTCAACTTGGAAATTCAGCGAATGAACTTTAGCTAGTGTTGTAGGGAAGAATGAAAGGAAAAGTGAAAAGTAATTTAAATCAAGTAGTTTGTGTGTATTTCTACAGCAAAGGATTCTTCAAAAAAGGTGATAAAATGTTTTTGCAAGCGTCCATGGGCTACGTACGGTATCTATTTAGGCGGGCCGTAGGCGAGCATCATTATCACCTTATTTTAGTGGTGTAAAAAACGCCACCTGGCAGAAGAAGCTGAAACTAAATTCTAAAGACCAACGACATCTGTCGGATTTGATGAGAATTACTTGTAAGAAGTCAACGTTTCGTGCCTTGCTATTGTTTAAAAATGTTTTGAGTATTCGTCACTAGATGGCGCTTGCTACTTGTCTCGTTTCACATAGAACACGTTTAAATAAGACGGAAAAAGACAGCAACAGAAGGTGAGACCGAAACCCGCGCGCGCGACCCGATTCGGGTTTCCCACAGACATAGCAAATTCCATTAAATGTCAAAAGCGGCCCAAATTGGGCTTCCCCACGGCCTAGGGGATGAAATCGTTGCTCTTTGTTCAACTAAACGGAAAAGACAATGCTAGTACCTCCTACCTCCAAACAAATATATATTGCAATCGCATTTTCTATGCGTATTAAAAAAAAAACAAGTTGGCGTAAAGTCTCAAAAAATATGTATAACAGTTTGAAGTTTTAGATAGGTATTTTAATACACTTAATAATTATGTTACCACTACAAATTACGCCATTCTCCTTCAGTGGCCTCTTTTTAATCCTTAAACAAATTAATAATTATGTACCTAGGCCAATGATATTATATACAAACAAACTAGGCAAATTCACTCACAAGGGGGCAAGGGCGTCGCCAGCTTATGATTAAGGGGGGGCAATGGGGCAATATTATTAAGGGGAGAAAATATGAACGCCGAGGGCATGAAGCGTTACCGCTTTGCGGCTAGCTACATTTGATCTCTAGAGAGGGGCAATTGCCCCCCCCCCCTGCCCCCCTTGGCGACGCCCTTGCAAGGGGGTTTAAAGTTCGGTATGAAATACTGTTTCCTTATTTGCCGCAACAGATGGATTTCACTTCCATGAAGTTGCACATTGTATCTTTCAGATTTTTCGCTCCATCTAGCATTATCTCAGAGTGATTTACTACACGTATCTTTTGTGCGCCCCGACCGTATGTCTTTGCAAAGAATGTCTCTTGCAATTCTCTCTGAATAGACGTTGTGACGGCTAATTTTCTCACTAGATTTATGTTTTATTTTTTTAAGAATCTATAGTACAGTATCCCCGTGGCATATGGATACTTTTGATCCAGAAAACGTGGGGGGAAGGGGGGATAACTGCGAAGGCGACCGCTAGTCTTGTACAAAAATTAAAAATTAAAAAAAGACTTCCGTACCCCTGATAGGGGAACCAATTGCATCATGGCAACACTTCGACTGTGCAAATTTCCTTACGATTCTTTCCGTCACCGCCGAGGCTCATCTTCAATAGAAATGTAAGAATAGAAGCAGTTTAATTGTTGTCGTCGGAACCAGCTTATTAGTATGTGTGTAGCGAATGTGGCGTTTGTCAGAGCCGCCTGTAGGTGTGGATTCGTTCGACCGTGGCGGGGCGCTGGGCCGGAGTAAGGGCAGGGGCCAACCACCAAAAAATGGAATAGTCTACCAGCGCATGTATTCCCTCCTTCCTATGACATAGGGTCTTTCAAATGAGGCGTGAAGAGGCACTTTGTGGACCTGCAGAGTGAGGGTGACTGTTGCTGCGTTCCTTACGTTGCCTCGCCTCTGGCTGGACTTCACTTCCACTTAACATCAGGTGGAGGGGGGTCATTTACCGGGCTAAGTATAAAAGAAAGGGGCCTAAGGATATTTCTTTGGGCTATTTATTTCCTTTTTTGTGTTTTCACAAAGCAAAATCTAAGAAGTAGTACATACATAAATAAATATTGGACAACATCACATAGTTTTAGGGTATCAGAAACAACGATGGCAACGACTTACTAATAACTAGAAATACATTTAATATGACTCTACTACGGGCTCGGAATGTTATCGACAAGGAACCCAGCTAGTTATTTTTTTCATCGCTAAAACTGGGTCATTGAGTTTCAAGTAATTGTAGTTCAATGGATTTGGTACAATGATTTTGTAACAATTATTTATTTATTATTAAGCCATTTACTAAGAGTGGCAGTCACTGCGTTGAAATGATTGCGTTGCAACGCCCGTGTGTCACCAGTCTTAGTCGTTAAGTCAATTCAGGATAAAATTACAAAAAAAGGTAAAATTAAAACTGTCACCAAGATTGATCAGTGAGTCACGGAAGACCAGCACCTAAAGATGACAGTTTAAAGCAATATAATATTCTGATTCTGATTATAATGCGCCAAGCAATTTAAATGATACATTTGGGGCCCCCCCATCTGCCCCTAGTCCGGCCCTGGAAATAAACGGCCCATTAGGCTCTCGGCGTCAACAGGCACGTTTCAATGTTTCTCTTTGTCCGGTAAAAGCCGAGCATTCGCCAGATGCGTAGAGAGGCATTTGCGAACTGCGATAAATGAATGTAAGAACTTATCGACTGTCTCTTTCTAAGCGCTTTTTGTGAAGATGTGCGAGATGTGGAGGGTCTCTTAATGTCTGCATCAAGTTGTATCCAACATGTCGGTAAGCTGCCGTAGTAGTGGTAGAGCCATGCTGTTTTACAGTACGAATAGGCCGACTCGTCCGGGGAAGTACCCCTTCTCACATAACACTAGCGTGAATAATAATAGTGATTACTATTGTGTTTCGTCTGGTTTGTGAGAGTGCCGGAGGCCTACACCCCCCTACCCCCCCCCCCCCTAAGGCCGGCAACGCATCAGAACAACAAACATGTATGTATGTGAAAAACATTTTGTGTTTGTTCTGTGTCTGGATGTTATTTGTTTTCCTACATATCTTACTTAATATTATAAATGCGAAAGTCTGGATGTTTGGATGTTTAGATGTTTAGATGTTTGGATGTTTGTTTGTTCCTCAATCACGTCTAAACGGCTGAACGCTCGTCGGCTCGCCCCAATCGGGTGTGAAGGGGAAACCGGGGGAGTTTAGCGGGTAGTGGACACTTCAGTCTTGAGTCCCACACACGGCCGCATTTCTAGCTAGCCTGCGGTTATGGTGCATAAACGCATTCTCCTTCGAAAAAAAAGGGGTTACTACCAATTACAATTCAATAACTTTCTATTAACACTCAGATCGCAACTTACGTTTGAAACTTAGCTAGTAACGCTACCGTGCGTCCGCCCTAAAATCATTAATTTATCCTTTCTCCTCGAGTCCTGACTCGATTAATAAGCCTCCAGCGACAATAGTTTTACTGGAAAAAGAAGTTTCCTGGTGAAATATTGACTGACTTTTTATAAACTTTTTGACTAGCCATTTGGTGTAATCGTCGAGAATTCGGCTGTTACACCAGAGGTCGCGGGTTCGATCCCCGCATGGATGAACAAGTCTGTTTGTTACGTAGTAAGACACATTACGGGGTCCACCGGTACTGTATGTTATATCGTAAAATACACGAAGTACTCAACGTTGCACGTTTATTCCTGCTCACCACCGCCGAAATTATGTTTTACGAATTCCCAGTTGCCCCCAGTGGGGCGATGCCAATGGGGACAACTGGGAATAAACTTTTCTCTCCCGACTACGCTGTTATACTTCTATTTTTCGCGCATCGACGTAAAATAGACTGGGCACATTTGTATGAAAAGTGGACCGTGAACCAATAGCGACAATGTTGTGGTATTTATGTGAGGATACCTCAACTACACCCATGTACGAAGGGGCATCGAAATCTGACCCGGCAGTTTTGAGAAAAAAACACTTAAAAATCCATAATATGTTTAAAGTACATTTTTTGTTTGAGAAACTTATATCAACTATTTTTTAATGCATTAGACTTCAGCTATGTGTATTTTCTATTAGATACAGTCATCATCATCATCATCATCAGCCTGTCGCAGTTTAATGCTGGACATAGGCCATAAAACAAAAAATACTTCTTTCTCAAAACTGGCATAATTAATAGGCAACATGAGGAAATGAAGGCGGAGTTGCAGCAGAAGTCAGTTACTATAGTCGAGCTGCAGAGGGACAATGAAGCTCTGCATTCCAATGTAAAGGATCTAAATCTTAGACTCCACCAAGTGGAACAGAATTTGAGAGAATCTAACTTAGAAATAAATGGAATTCCGGAACACAAAACAGAAAATCTGTCATCTATCATTGTTCAGATTGCTAGAACAGTAGATTGCAAAGTCCAGGACGAAGATGTGTGCCATGTGACTCGAGTTGCCAAATTAAATAAAGAAACTGATAGACCTCGCACAGTGATAGTTAAACTACGCAGCCCCCGTCATCGTGACACAATGCTTGCAGCTGTTGCTAAATTTAATAAAAGCAACCCTAAGAGCAAGCTTTCTACACAGCATCTTGGTATAGCAAGTTCACCGAGGCCTGTCTTTGTAGCGGAACAAGTCCCTGCACGCCGCGGCTCGACTGAAAGCTAAGAAAGAATCTTATAAATTCACGTGGGTTCGCAATGGACGCATCTATGTACGTAAGGATGAGTTCAGTCCCGCTCTTCTGATTCGTAATCTCGAAAGCCTGGACTTGATTAACCCAGTTCGTAGATCCTGAAACACTTAAAGTTATTCCAGTCGAATTATACTACCAGAACGTGCGTGGTCTGAGAACTAAAACTAGTGCTGTGTTTAATGCTATTTTAGCTACCAATTACGACATTATAGTGCTCACTGAAACATGGTTGAATCCTGACGTTAGTGATAGTGAAATTTTTGATTCCAGGTATAAGGTCTATCGTAGAGATCGTATATTTTCTAGTTCCACTAAATTGGATGGTGGAGGCGTTGCAATAGCTGTATCTCGAAAAATTCCTTCTGCACGCTTTGAACAATGGGAAAGTGATTGTGAGGACCTGTGGGTTACTGTTCAATTAAATATAGGTAATGTCAAAACTGATGTTGCTATTTGTGCTGTCTATTTGCCTCCACCAGTCAAATTGGAAGCTTTCTCACAATTTTTGGACAATGTTGATTGTGTTATGTGCCAAACAAATAATGTTATAATGGTGGGTGATTTTAACTTGGGATTTATTAACTGAAAAAGTGGTATCGATGGCACCAATGAAATGATACCAACTAATTGCAACACTGCGTTGGGTTGTGCTTTGGTTGATATGATGTCATTGGGTAACCTCAAGCAGTTTAATAATATACCGAATAGCGACGGTAGATATTTGGATCTAGTTATGAGTAATATTTCAGGTATTCGCGTATTGAAACCACTTGATTTGTTAAGTAAATTGGACTGTAAACATCCTCATTTGTCAATAATCCTGCAGCAATGTGATGTCACTTACCTTCAGCCCAAAAGGCGATCTGATTTTAATTATTTCAAAGCCGATTATGATGTAATTATATCTAAATTGGAGAGTATTGATTGGGAGGCGGTGTTTGCAAGCTGTGATAATGTGAACGAGACAGTTGCAAAATTTTACCATGAGTTGGAGAAAATAATTAAAGAGTTAGTACCTAAACGCAGTTCAAAATCGGCTAAGTATCCTGGTTGGTTCAGTAGACCTCTTATCAAGTTACTATCTGAAAAATCGAAACTTCGCTTAAAATTTCGTAAATTTGGTAACCCACGCGATAAATTTGAGCATGACCTTTTACGTGGCCGATGCCACAAACTTATAGACAAATGCTACAACGATCATAAAAGGAACATTGAAGATGACATTTCTCGTAATGTCAAAGCTTTTTGGCAATTTAACTATAAAAGAAAAATGCAATAAAAGGTCTACTATTCCTTCTCGAATGCACTTAAATGAGAATGTGGTTAGTTCTGGCTCTGAGATAGCTGATTTATTTGCAAGACACTTTGCTTCTACTTTTTCTGCTGATTCTGATATCCACGGCTGTAACATTGCAGAAACCACACAAAGCGGCCTAGCCAATCTAGAATTTTCTGTATCTGACACCTTCAAAGCAATAAATCGTCTCGATATGCAGAAGGGTGCCGGTCCTGATAAAATCCCGCCTGTTTTTGTTAAGCGTTGTGGCTCTCCTTTGTCATTCCCTCTTACGCTAATTTTTAATCAGTCACTCCGTGAAGGTGTGTTCCCCGATGAATGGAAAAAAGCTAAAATAACACCTGTTTTCAAAAAAGGAGAAACTTCCAATATAAGAAATTACCGTCCCATCTCTATTTTATCAACTTTTTCTAAATTATTCGAGTCATTGATTAATCCTGTATTGAATAATCATTTAAATACCCATCTTAATGAATTTCAGCACGGTTTCCGTAAACAAGTTCTACCCAAACAAATTTGGTTGAATTTGTCTCAGATGTGGCACGGTGGGTAGATAGTGGTACTCAAGTTGATGCCATATATACTGATTTTGCTAGCGCCTTTGACAAGGTCAACCACTCGCTCCTCATAAAAAAATTAAAATCAAAAGGAATATATGGAACCCTGCTTCAGTGGTTTGGTTCTTACCTCAACAATAGGCCGCAAGCAGTTGTTGTGGATGGTTATGAGTCTGATGTTTATTATGCAACGTCCGGCGTTCCACAGGGTTCACACTTGGGACCCGTGCTGTTTCTAGTATTTATAGATGATATCACTCTGAATATTAAAAATGGTAAATTTGGCTTATTTGCAGACGACTTAAAAATATACAGACAAGTAAACTCCGCTGACGACACGATTCTCATTCAGAACGACCTAGACAGTATTCACTCTTGGTGCAACTCTAATGCAATGTATCTGAATATAGATAAATGCTTTCACATTAAATTTACCAGAAAGAAAAGTCCCCTGTTATCTAATTATAACCTAAATAAAAAAACAATAAATGAGGTAGATATGGTCAGAGATTTGGGTGTTTTAGTAGATAATCAGCTTAAATTTGCGTCTCATATTGATAATATAGCCAAAAAAGCATTCAGTATTTGGGGTTCCTAAGAAGAAATACGGCCGAATTTAAACAGAATTACACCCGCAAAATTTTGTATAATGCGCTGGTCAGAAGTCATCTGGAGTACGCCTGCGTGGCTTGGAACCCAGTTTATGCCGTCCACTCGCAGCGCCTGGAGAGTGTCCAGCGCGCGTTCACAAGGCACCTCGCCTTTGCTTCCCCGGGCATCTCGCATCGTGCTCCATATGACCAAAGACTGAAATTCCTAAAAATGAACACGTTGCGTGACCGACGAAAGCGTCAAGACCTAGTGTTTCTACACGGACTAGTCAATGGGAAAATAAAAAGTAGTGAACTCTTAGCTCAAGTGAAGTTGACGGTACCGGCTCGCTTACCTCGTCACCCCATCAAGAAAACCTTTTCGTTGCCTGTTTGTAAGAGCAATCTGGGCCGCCATGCTCCTATCGCTAGATGTTGCAGCCAATATAACGACAATCTTACAATGGTTGCAGACATTTTCCATCATAATCTACCCAAATTCAGAAGGATTATGGCGGATCCCCTGGCTCATAATCAGGGACTCGGCTAAACTTTTAAATAGCATTTTTTGTTTTCTTTTTTAACTTCTTCTTTTTTATTTTATTTTGATTAAAAGTTTGTTACATTAAAGTATAATATTATGTTGTTACTTGTCACCTTGAATGCTGTGTACGCCTATAATAGGCATATGTACTAGAATTTAAGACTGAATTTATATTTTATGTGTTGTGTATATATGCTGTTGGTGTACCTTATTAAATAAATAAATAAAACTGCCGGGTCAGATTTCGATGCCCCTTCGCACATGGGTGTAGTTGAGGTATCCCCACATAGATACTTCAACAGTATCGCTATTGGTTCACGGTCCACTTTCGCCCGGTCTCCTTTCCGTCCATTTAAACCTGCATGGTATAAATACAAAGTCCCTGCTTATTGAGCAATATAATTTATCTTACAAAAGCCTTGTCTCAATTAGTTAAGGACTTAATAACGCTCGCTTTGATCCATCGTCCATAATTAATTGCTGCTTTGACAACACGGTGCAGCTTTAAGATGACAAACACACACACACACACTTATTTTGCTTTTAATAATACTGGAGTTTTGAATGAAAAAATGAGGGGAATGCGCAAATGGATTACACAATGGTATGTGATCACTGTATATAGGCATTTGCAATATCAGAGGCACTAAAAATCAAGAAATATATAGAAGTGATATTTACAATGCTTGGCTGGTTTGGGAGTCTCTATTTAAGTTTTTATCTACATACACTTCTACAGTTGTGTAGCTGTAGAAGTGTGTGTGTGTACACCGCTCTTGCTAAATGTATTAAAAGGTAAAAAGTATATTATCGTATGTTTAAATCCTTAAGTTCAGTACTTAAGTTTAAGAAAGTGGGGATAGTAATAATTTAATAATTAATGTGAATATAACCATTAATTGTACTTACATTATGTGACACAATATGACTAGTGTTTTTTTTGTTTAAGTTTTACTAAAAATATTTATTAATTATAACAGTTTACAATATTCACTATTTACAACATTAAAAATATATACAAAAAAGAACTAAACATAATTATAGTTTTACCCGCTAAAATACTTAGTAAGTATTTGAAGAAACCTTAAAGATCCCGGCAATGTAAACGTGACACACGTGTATCAAGGCATACGCCATAACCCGCGGCTGAAGAAGACAAATGATGCGTCAAACGCGCCCTGCCTCGCCGGGAACGGAACCAAAGACAGTGAAGTAACCTTGTACAAGTAAATAATAAATAAATAAAATTATCTCTGGACATTATTCACACAGCCCCATTTAGCCCCAAACTAAGCATTAGCTTGTGCTATGGGGTGCCAGAAAACGGATAAACATTACTTATATACTTTTTTTGTAAATACATACATATTATACATAGAAACACCCAGATAATCACACTGCCCTTTACACCAGGGGTCGAAGGGGGACCACCACACTTACATCGACGAAAGTTAAAAAAATTCAGCAAATCATCCGTTACCTACTTTGTTTGTGTATTATGAGGCTTGCATATATTATTTGTAAGAAAATAAATCTAAGTACCCGTAGTACAAGCTGTCTAGTTTTTTTTTAATTATTGCAATGTGTAACAAGTCGAGTAGATCGTACCTACACCTGATGGTAAGCGCCACGTCTGCCCTTAGACAGTTCAGTGCCAAACAGTAGTAGTGGGTAATATCGGATTTTTACAATATCGAATCTATATCGAATATATATCGATATCTGATAACGGATTCTGAAACTATATATTATTTGAAACTATATATTGGTGTATCGGAGTATCGGACTGTGAAACTATATATTGGTGTATCGGAGTATCGGACTGTATTTGGTTACACTAAACCTATAAAACGATGTGTTCTGAAACTAGATACTATATCATGACACGATATTTTCATTGTGATTTATTTCTTAAAACTGACTCGATTAGTTACTTTAGGTGTATTAAGGATGCTTTAATAGTATTTACTTAGTTATTTGTGTTTCAGTAAGTACTGCATTAATAAAGATCGTATTTAGAACTTCTAAATACGATGTTTATTAATGCAGAACTCATAAGTAGTAACTAAAAGCATGAAATACATAAACTTAATAATACCAACCATCGAATCTATTAATAGAATAACAAAAGTTAGAAATGGATCACCAATGCTATGAGTTCAAGGACAAAGGTCCGTGAGAGTTACGTAAAATTGCAAATCGAAAATGCATCTTATTGCTGACAAAATAAGGTCTAATAAATATGTGTCAAAATACACAAGAAAGTATTGAAACAACCTTATTCTTATACAAATAAGGTTTAGAATTGTACGAAAACACGACTAATGCTATTTTACTCACTCACAAATCCTTTCTTTAGCTCGTATCGCAACGCGATACGGTTTAATATCCTTTATCGATAGGTCTTGGATATCGAGCTAGATATCAAATCGAGACGCATCGCATCGATCCAGCAATATCGTGTATCACCAAATATATAGATTTGATTCGCGGCGATATCGGATATTACAATATTGGTCTGATACACGATTCAATATCTATATACGATTTGTATCGGCCATTCCTACCAAACAGTAACTAAGCAGTTACTGTCCGGCACCGCCCTGCGCCCGCTACACCGAGACGACAGTTATTAGGTCTCATATGCCCAGTCATTTCACTAGTAGTTTAGGGCTAGACGGCGCTGTGTGAATAGTGTCCAGGGATATTTATCATTAGTCACAACTTCCTCACTGCTCGCTCCTTCACTACGACTCGGTGACTCGGCAGTGTGTTATTAATGAAGCGACTTCTGCGAACATGTTATTATTGACTCGCGGCTGACGCGGGCGCGGCAGCTACTGACTATCATCACTAGAAGAAAATTAATGATTCCGTCATATTGAGCGAGAATTTCCTCCACATTTCCATGATCAAAAATACCCTATGTTCACCGAGGATAGAGGTAGTGTAGCTTTCCAACAGTGAAAGAATTATTTAATTCAGTAGTTTTAAAATTGTTATTCCCGCGGGAATGAGACCTTTCCCGTAGGAATTTTATAGTTTAAGTCCTAATCTGGGTTATAAACTATACGTGTGCCTTTAATCTAAATCCGTTCAGCCGTTTAGCCGTGATTGAGTAACAAACATCCAAACATCCAGACTTTCGCATTTATAATATCAGTAGGATAGTAGGATTTAAGCGAAAGGTCACTTACTAAAGGGATTCTTTTAAGGACGTAGATGCTAAGACGAGTTTTTTATGCTAGGTCAGTTGGCAAACAGACAGGCAGCCCACCTGATGGTAAGCATTCCACTAAGGGACACTTCACCTGGAAGCTTCCCTCAATATGCTGCCCAGACTGTAGACTCATCTGATCTTCGAGCCTCTGATTTCAAGTGTACTGGCTCCCACATGAATACTGCCGGAACACAGCCAGAGCTGTTACGGCGGCAGATTTCACCGGTGGGGGGGGGGGGGGGGGGTAGCTAGCCAGTCGGAATCAGAAGAAGCCCTACCACCAACAAGACCCAAGGCGGGAATCGAACCCACGAACTCCGTGTTTTTATACCCGAGCGGCTTAGCCACTGTTCCACATTCTTACAACACTGCGGAAAATGAAAAGGTTCCCCATACATGTATTTCCAATTAGACGGTTAGAACAATATCGCACGCAGTAAAAGTTTCCCGGAGCAGCTCGTTAATTGCCCCGGTAATGAACACGCACGTTTCCCGAGGGCTAGCCGGGACTCCCCGGACGTAACGTTTCGTTTTGTTCACATGAATACTTAGCCATTTTATCCAACTTAAAAAAAGGACGAGGTTATCAATTTCTGTGACAAACGCAGTTTTTTTTAAAGCTGGTTCGTATTATATATTATAACGGTTATGATTGTAGACTTCATTCATATTCAAAGGAATCTAAAGTATAAAAAAAGAAGAAAAAATTCCGGTATATTTTCTGGAACAGAACAAAACAAGAACTCCAACATTTATTGAATGCACCGATGTTGATATTTTTTTTTTAAATGAAAAGCTTGTCTTTTTTATGTGGTCCCATTTTAATTTGAACATGATCGGTCGTGTAGTTTTGACCAGTTTTGAGTTATCACTAACTAGCGGGCGCCCGCAGTTTTACCCGCGTGGTTCCCGTTCCCGTGGGAATTGATCAAAATCCTTTCTTAGCGGATGCCTACGTCATAACATCTACCTGCATGCCAAATATCAGCCTGATCCGTCCAGTGGTTTGGGCTGTGCGTTGATAGATATCTATGTCAGTCAGTCACCTTTGAGTTTTATGTATATAGATGCCGCGTTGCCAATTTGTAGGCTCCTGATTTCCGCCTTTAATTTCAAGCAACACAAACAGTAAACAATATGGCAGTAATAAATAAATCTCCTTGATTACAAAACGTTATAGCATTTAATTAATATTTCAATAACTCGCAGCTTTCGTATACAAGTGGAGGCAATTAGTAATAATATTCAGCAACGAATTGCGCAACAGTCGCGCTAGGCAAACGCCAAACGGGGCGACATTTATGTAGAAAATTGGGACACATAACAACATTGATTTTTCACTTCGGTGCAGCTTTGTCTCTTATACAAGGCACAGGTTCGCCCGTGTGTGGAATATTGCTCTCATCTCTGGGATGGTTCCGCAAAGTACTTATTGGAGGCTCTCAACAGGTTGCAGCGACGTGCTATCCGTATTGTCGGTGATCAAGAGGTGACTAAGACCCTAGAACCTCTTCAGTTACGTAGAGACGTTGCCAGTCTTAGTGTTTTCTACCGTCTCTATAATGGGGAATGCTCTGAAGAGTTATTCCAACTCATCCTGTCCTCCCCTTTCCACTCCCGAACAACACGCGCCGGACTGCGTTGCCATCCTCATACCATCCAGATACTGGTAGCCCGTACCAAGAGGTACATATAGTTCCTCTTTTTTGCCCCGTGCCATTAGGTCATGGAATGCCCTTCCGGCTCAGGTGTTTCCTTCCTCCTATAATCCTGGGCTTTTCAGGCGGGGCGTGAAGCGGCATCTATGCAGGCCTTCAGGGTGAGGGTGACTGGCTCAATGGGTACTATGATCTATTGAGCCAGTCAACCTTATAATTTGGATCTCACTTCCGCTTACCATCAGGTGGAGTGAGGTCATCCTGACTACCTCCTTTTATAAAAAAAAAATTGGGGAACAAACAACAGATACATTGATCTGACCCCATAAAGTAAGCTGCTTAAGCTTTTGTCACCCGTGTTTTTCATGCCAGAGACGGCAAACGAGCCAGTGGGTCGCCTGATGGTAAGCAATCACCGCCGCCCATGGACATCTGCAACACCAGAGGGATCGCTGATGCGTTGCCGGCCTATGGGGCTATGGGGGGCGTGGGCCTCCGGCACTCTCACAAACTAAACGAAACACAATAGGAGTCACTATTATTTCACGCTAGTGTTTTGTGAGAGGGTGGTACTTCCCCGGACGAGTCGGCCCATTTAGGAATAAACCATTCTTACTGTAAAACAGCATGGCTCTACAAACTTCAAGTATAAAAAAAAAATCTTATTTTATTCTTTTTTTTTATTGCAATGTGTAACAAGACGAGCAGATCGTACACCTGATGGTAAGTGCCACGTCTGCCCTTAGACAGTTCAGTATCAAACAGTGACTAAGCAGTTACTGTCTGGCACTGCCCTGCGCCCGCTACACCGAGACGACAGTTATTAGGTCTCATATACCCAGTAATTTCACAAAAGTATTTTGTTATTTTGATCGCAAGTTTGCAAGAGCCCTGTGGCGGGCAATCGTAGACGGCCAAGTTCAACAATTAACGTAATTGTTTTTGCCAACTTCTCTTAAGAATATCAGCGAGATCCATTCAAAATTAACGACTGGGTTGAAACGAGTGCGAATGAGTAATTGTTTATTTTGTACAAATGATTTTGGATAAAAATGAATCGCCGAAAATGATATTGTTAGGCAATATTGGTTAGTAATAGTATAATTTGTGCTGTCAGTCCATTTTTATACATATATTTTGTTTTGCAATAAAGATTTAATAAATATAGTAATTATTTAATATCTCTTAACATTATTCCCACAGCGACGTCTTCCCGAACACGTAGCAACTATTTAGTAATCTGTGCCCGGAGGCGTTTTTATTACTCTATGTCTGTGCCCGAACTAAGAATGTTCTTTGTACCAGGGATGTAACGGAGGTAAATTTGTCGGAATCGGAGTTTTTAAATTTGATTTATCGGAATCGGAACCGGAATCAGAATCGGAGTCGGATGCAAATTCAGAAGTAGTCGCAATTTTTACTAAAGGACAAATATCCGATAAATACATCTTTCAGTATTTTTTTTCTTTTTTTATTATAAGAACAAGTTAACACGAAACTGAAAAAATCAACATGTTTCTAACTAAACAACAAATTAAATCAAATGTATTGACTCCAAAAGTAGTGTATCTATTGCTATGCTTCGACCTCCGATTAAAACCTCCGATTTAAAAGTTTCGGAGCCGAAATCGGAACCGAAAGTGCATCAATAATCTGAAGTTCCGACTAAACGGAATCGGAATCGAAGTTCCGTAACATACCTGATTTGTACTAAGAGGTACAAGATAATTCTTTTTGTAATTCAATTAAAGTATTGCACTACTTGAGTAATGTTAAAGTTTTCTTGTACCTCCATTTCCTCAACCTACCTTCCCTTAACACATTCAAGGACCACTACTTACTTTAAATCCACGTTCAATACTTACCGCGAACCACCGAGCCGCGGTGATTTTAATTGGTGCCTCCGCCCAGGTACAGATACCGGCAAACTTGTTGAACATCGGTCGACGGAGGGAGAAAGTTCGCGCATGTGCACTTGCGCGTGCGAACCTCCCGAACGCCCGCGCGCGCTATTGGTCAGAGGTATGCTTCTGACCAATAGCGAGCAGGCGTGGTATGTGGTGGAGCCACGTTGCAGACATTTTGCCTGCAACATGAATGGGCCGGCTCGACCGGGGAAGTGCCACAGTCTCACAGAAGTCTGGCGTTATAGTAATAGCCTAGCTATTGTGTTTCGTCTGGTGAGTGAGATAGCCGGAGGCCCAAATCCCCATAAAGGCGGGCAACGCGCCTGCGACCCCACGGGATTCTCGGGTGCTTATGGGCGGCGGTGATCACTTACCATCAGGTGACACATTTGCCATTACCCACCCTATAGCATTAAAAAAACTCGTGTTCTGCGCAATCCCCACACCATATTCAAGACGTTTGCCGGTACCTGTACCCTTTCCCCCCGGGTACCCGGGTAGGGGGAGGGTACCCGGTATTGAGTAACAAGTCCATCAGCGCTGGCGGCTGTTTGAACTGCGAGGGTAGTGACGCCACGTAGGGTTGCGGAAACGAAGGAATAATTTGATCAAAAAAAAGATGTTTTTATCTAATAATAAGGTTCTCTTAATTGAGTTTTAAAATATTAAATTCAAAATATAAAAAAGATGCGTTAAAAAAAACTGATTCTAAAAACTTTAACGTAGAAATAACTTTCGTATAAAATTACTATACTATTTTTAATTTAAATAATAGGTTTGAAGTCGATGCCAAACTGGAATCTACATAAAAATGGACTTCATTGTCTCTAACGTTACTTCTGAACGAAAACAAAATTCATTGCTATTTCATAAAAAAATCAGTGACAGTAGGACATATTTGCAAAAGTTGTGTGTGTCCACAGGCGGGGGCAGAGCGGGGGGTGGACAGAGGGTATGAACCCCATATTATAAAAATTTCCAATGCAGTGTAAAATCGATATAATTATATAAAAAAATGTATATCAGAGGCACACTGGGCTTTTCAGGCGGGGCGTGAAGCGGCATCTAAGCAGGCCTTCAGGGTGAGGGTGACTGGCTCAATGGGTACCATGATCTATTGAGCCAGTCAACCTTATATTTGGATCTCACTTCCGCTTACCATCAGGTGGAGTGAGGTCATCCTGAGTTTCTGACTGCCTCTAAATGAAAAAAAAAAACACAGCGCCACCAAAAATCAAAGTGAAACACATTTTCTGCGACCGTTGGCAACCCTAACACAGAGGGTCGAGTGTTTCTCGTCGCGGCGTTTTTGAATGTTTAACACGAGTTCGCTCCGGCTGCTTGCATTGCTGGCAGCTCCAGAACCGACGAATTGATCCCGCGAGCTACGGATTTAGGCTTGAATGGGTTAATCACTGATCCAATGAGGAAATCTGCGTGTAATAAAGAGTATTTTTACGCATTATAATTTTTATTCTATTATTTACTAGCGGTTTACCCGCGCGTAATTTCTTTTTTAAAATATCCCCCCCTTACCCCCACATTTCCAGGATCAAAAGTACCCTATGTTACCCGGGGATAGTGTAACTTTCCAACGGTGAAAGAATTATTCAAATCGGTTCAGTAGTTCCGGAGCCTATTCAATACAAACAAACAATCAAATCTTTCCTCTTTATAATATTATAGTATAGACATAGGATTCCTTAATCTTTGTATTAATTTGTATGACATGATTTTTATTCAATAAGGGGGCCACTTTGACGACATTAATCGCCTTAAATAAACCAACCATTTTACGCATAGCTCTCGTAGCAATGCTCGTAGCAATGCTCGTAGCACGGTGGTTCGTAGCGCGTAGTTAAGGTGGACCTACGCTTACGAGCCGAGCACGAGCGGAGCGCAAGCCGAGCCGCTCTGCTCGCGTGACAAGTGTGGACACACAACGAGCCTACAACAATAACTCTCCTGCAAATCCCTTTGTGTTCGTCAAAAAACCGACAATAGGCGGAGCACAGTCGAACACGAGCCAAATGCTCGAAGCGCGCTCGTTCGAGGCTCGAAGTCGGTCCACACTACACGAATTTTGGGTCGGCTCGTGCTCCGCTCGTGCTCGGCTCGAAATCTTAAGGTGGGTACTGACCAACGTTACGAGGTGTAATGTAACATTCGCATCGAGCGTGTTACGCATCGAGCATGTTACGCTGTGCTCTAAAATCGGCGTAACATGCTCGTCAAAACTCTGACTGAACCGAGATCCACCTGTACGTACTACCAGTATCGCCTTAATTCCGTCCCATGTATTCGTATGTCATGGTGCCCCTAGCCGTGTTTAACTCTACCTGCGGCTTGCATTTCAAAGGAAAACAGTTTCGTTCCGGCTTTAATTAAGGCAGTGCAAGATTAAGCTGGCTCAAAAATATACATTGTTTCTTTTACGCGCAGAAGTAACACGACATTACATACATTTGCAGCCGTAATCGGTCTATATGAATAATATAAATGGAGTAACAGAAAGTCAAAGTTAAATGACAATGCAAAACTTGCTAAGAACAATGGGCCCAAAAAATGTAAGATGCAGAGATGAGATGCACCTATTCTATGTGAAAGTCCACACACACACACCATCAACTTTTATTATATTGACACCATAATCGGCGGGGAAAAAGTTATCGTCCATAATAAATTATTAGTTTTATATAAAAATAAAATAATTAACATAATAAACATATTTTTTACTAGGACCAATTTCGTCGACGCCATAATAAAAGTTGAAGGTGTTTATTGGATCTACTTCGTAGGCTACGTCCCAAATCTGCACAACTTTTTTTTTTGGGCCCAGTCTTTTGCATTGTCCTTTGTTATTAAATTCACAGAAACACGAATCGTCAAGAATCTGTTTCTGTAAAAAAAATACCAACATGAAACTCAACAGTTGCTCTAGCGTAGTAACCATTATCATTTTTACGCGAAGAGTAATTACTCTAAAAATTAAATAATAATAATTATTTTTATGTGTAATTACCAACGAATTTTAATATCGTTGGTAATTACACATAATAGTTTGCTATTATTACCTTTTGTGTCAAATTAAAGATAATATACCAATAAATAAAATTAATAATATTAGTGTACACAGCTGGTTACTTTAAGAAGAAAGTTAGTTTTTGCTTTTCAGTTAGTTCGCCAGTTTTTTTTTAAGTTATTGTTTTATTCATTGGCATATCAAAAGTAGCTTTAACTTTTTTGATTTATATTTTTTTCAATTAAGTTGTATCTTCAATATCGTAATAATAAACCAGAAGTTAAAATGTTCGATTATAAGATATTCAGTGACAAACAACCGCGTAATCTGAAAGTCCTCGTGTAATCCTCAATCCCGCAGAATCCCTTGGAATCCGTGGACAATCCCGGATTTAGAAAGAATTTTAGTTCCTTAAAATGTATATTTGAATGATAAAACCGTTGATCTAATGGTGAGCTGCCCAATGGGTCAATGCTTCGTCTTTTGACTTCATCTGTTAAAGTTCGGGTCTAAACTGTAGTTAGTTATTTGCTTTTTTTACTTATTAGCGCATTTTTGAGGCTTTGTTAACTGTAATTACGTTCTATTTTCTAAATTAAAAGTGGCAGCTCGACTTATTGTACAGTAATTCCATAATTATCTATATCTATACTAAAATTATGAAGAGGAAAGATTTGATTGTTTGTTTGTTTGTTTGAATTGAATAGGCTCCGAAACTACTGAACCGATTTGAATAATTCTTTCACTGTTGGATAGCTACACTATCCCCGGTGAACATAGAGTACTTTTGATCTCGGAAATGTGGGGGGAAGGGGGTATACTTGAAAAAAGAAATTACGCGCGGGTGAAACCGCGGCCGGAAGGCTAGTTTTTTAATATTTTTTTATTATTTATTAGGAGCCTGTAGTGTTCCACTGCGGGGCAATGGCCTCCTTACCCTCTTTCCATCTTTTGCGATCTTGAGCAATGGTGTGCCAGTTGGCGTCGAATGAGTCAAGCTTATCTCGCCATCGCCTTTTGGGTCTACCGCGAGGTCGGACTCTGTTGGTTGGTAGGTATCCACTCGGTGGATATTTTGGCCCAGAGTTGATCGGGCATACGGCAGACATGACCGGCTCAGTGACACAGTTGTCAAGCCTTCTTACGGCCGGTTCACACATGTCTCCGTTTTACTGTACCGTTTTACTGTACCGTTTTATCGTGTACGTTTTTTTCGTCGATGGCGTATGTATACTGTATACAGAATACTGTGCCATGTGTGAATTCGCTCATACAACTACCTACATACGCCATCGACGAAAAAAAAACGTACACGATAAAACGGAACAGTAAAACGGAGACATGTGTGAACCGGCCGTTAGGTGGCAGACGTCAGTAATTTTTTAATATTATCTAGAAAAATTGAAAAAAAAAGAACTATAGAGTTAACTTAAACGCGATTAAATAGTACTAAAGCTTTTATCTGTAAGCATTGAACTACAAACTGTAAGTAGGTAACTTTGTTTAAAACCACAGGAATCGGCTCGAAAGGCAGCAAGAAATTAGATGGATATCTTGAGGTAATAGTACGGATTAATACAAAGATAATTCGAAGTTTCAAAGCTGTTTTAAACAATTTTGCTTTCTGCAGCTAAAGAAGTGTGTCAAGCACTTCTGTGTTTCGGGGAATGGGCACTGAAGCTAGTGAAATTACTGGGTATATGAGACCTAATAACTGTCGTCTCGGTGTAGCGGGCGCAGGGCGGTGCCGGACAGTAACTGCTTAGTTACTGTTTGGCACTGAACTGTCTAAGGGCAGACGTGGCGCTTACCATCAGGTGTACGATCTGCTTGTCTTGTTACACATGTGTTACATATTGCAGTAAAAAAAACCTCTTCTTCTTCTTCAGCCGTTATCTATCACATGGATGTAGGCCTCCTCAAACATGACTTCAATGACCATCTTATTGTTTTTTTTTATTCGAATGTTGCCATTTGAAGAAATTAGTTCCAATTTATGTCCGCAATATGGCGAGGTTTTTTGTATTAATGGTCGGGCTGTATATTTTTTCATCATACATTACCGCCAGACGCAAATCCCAAAGCGATACATTACTTAAGCCAAAAAATTACCCTCCCCTCAGAGGGGGGGGGGGGGGGTGGAGGTTAATCTACGAGTTGTGGAACATTGTGTCGGCAACTTGAAATAATGCCCGTGGAGATTAAGAAAATGGCAGGCATTTTTTATTGAATTAACGTATTTTTGTGTTAGGAATCTAATATTTTGAACTGGCTTCGTTGCGCTGTGAAAAATAGGAGAGAAAAAAAATGTTTATTTGGTACCAAAACCATAAAATTATAGGAACAAATTATCAGTAGCATAAATTCAGCTAAGAATTTTGTATTTATTATTTTTCTTTAATATTTATTTACAATTAAAAAAAACCGGCCAAGTGCGAGTCGGACTCGCCCATAGAGGGTTCCGTAGCAGCAAGTATCATCATAATATAAAAGTTCTTGTAGTTCTTTGTAAGTTTGATCGACGTTTTTATATTTGAGTTGATTGAATGAGAGGAAAATTGCGGTTTACGATTTATGACGTTTTAAAAAAAAACTAATTACTTGATCTCGTTCAAACCAATTTTCAATGGAAGTTTGCATGGTAATTTACATCATAATTTTTTTTAGTTTTATCGTTCTCTTATTTTAGAAGTTAAAGGGGGGGTGACCAACATTTTACCACTTTGGAAGTGTCTCTCGCGCAAACTATTCCGTTTAGAAAAAAATGATATATGAAACCTTATTATCATTTTTAAAGACCTATCTATAGATACCCCACACGTAAGGGTTTGAAGAAAAAATTTTTTTGAGTTTCAGTTCTAAGTATGGAAAGCCCCAAAAATTTATAAACTAATTACTTGATCTCGTTCAAACCAATTTTCAATGGAAGTTTGCATGGTAATGTACATCATAGATTTTTTTTAGTTTTATCGTTCTCTTATTTTAGAAGTTACAGGGGGGGGACCAACATTTAACCACTTTGGAAGTGTCCCTCGCGCAAACTATTCCGTTTAGAAAAAAATTATATAAGAAACCTTATTATCATTTTTAAAGACCTATCCATAGATACCCCACACGTAAGGGTTGGATGAAAACAGTTTTTTTGAGTTTCAGTTCTAAGTATGGAGAGCCCCCAAAATTTATTATTATTTTTCTATTTTTGTATGAAAATCTTAATGCGGTTCACAGAATACATCTACTTACTAATTTTCAACAGTATAGCTCTTATAGTTTCGGTAAAAAGTGGCTGTGACATACGGACGGACAGACAGACAGACAGACAGACATGACGAATCCATAAGGGTTCCGTTTTTTGCCATTTGGCTACGGAACCCTAAAAATTATAATCTCATGTATTTATTTATTCTAAAATGCATAACACAAAGGCACAAAAGGCGGACTTCATGCCATTTGGCATTATATACCAGTCAACAGTAGGTCATCTTTGTCTGGCAGCCATAGTAAAAGCTATGCTTAGGTTTAGATTTGACGGCGCTGTTTAAATAGTGTCCCAGAAATATGAACGTGTCTGTTTGTACCAACAATGTCTGGGAGTTTCGGTATAAGTAGGTACATATAATATATTTATTAATATTTATTACATGTATCGCTCTTTTTAATTAATTTTTCATAGCGAGTGTGCCAATAAATGTCTTTCTTTTTGCGACGAAAAAACAACCGCCATTTGGTTTCATAACCCTGTCTCCCGCGCCCGCGCTTTCCCGGCATCGCGGCATAACGCAATATTCATTATTTACTAGGGATCACGTCGGTAATGCACGGATTTCACTTCACTTTCCCTCACGTTTGTTATGGACATTTTTCATGTTTCCTTTGATATATATTATTGGTAGCTTTAGTTCTAAGTTTATTTGTCTTTGCAATTCAAAAAAATGCATTATTTATACTGGTCGAGAAGTCGGCTATTAGACCAGAGGTCGCGGGTTCGATCCCCGCACAGTACAGACATTTGTGTACATGAACATGTCTGTTTGTATCGGTCTGGGACCTGGGTGTTTCTATGTATATTATGTATGTATTTACAAAAAAAAAGTATATTAGTAATGTTTATCCGTTGTCTGGCACCCATAACACAAGCTAATGCTTAGTTTGGGGCTAGATGACGCTGTGTGAGTATTTATTTTTAACCGACTTCAAAAAAGGAGGAGGTTATATGTTCGACTGTATGTATTTTTTTTTTTTTTTTTTTTTTTTTTTTTTTTTTATGTATGTCCGTCGATTTCTCCGTCAATTGTGGACCGATTTAAATAATTCTTTTTTTATTTGAAAGTGCATAGTTCAGAGGTGGTCCCATTGTCACCATATCAGGATCTGATGATGGGATCCCGGAAAAATCAAGGGAAAACCTCAAATTTTATAGGCTGCGCCTACGCGTTACTTGTTTTTTCTGAAGCCATTCAAGTTTTTGCGTTCGATAGACATCATTTTATGTTGATGAGCTGATGATGGAAGGTACAACTCCTTAACGGTTAGGAGTTAGGGGATAATTCTTTCAGTATTGTAGGAATATGTGGACCGTTAGTTGTATTTTATGTACTTTTGCAGCTAAGGTGATGATGGAAAGTACAACTCCTTAACGGTTAGGAGTTAGGGGATAATTCTTTCAGTGTTGTAGGAATATGTGGAACGTTAGTTGTATTTCATGTACTTTTGCAGCTAAGCTGATGATTACCCGGGGATGGGCTGGTCACTAGCCAATAAGGTTAGCACCGGCTCGTCCTAATCGGGTGTGAAGGAGAAACCGGGGGAGTGTAGTGGGTAGCGGACGCTTCGGTCTCGAGTCCCACACACGGCCGCGGGTCTAGCTAGCCTGCGGTTATGGTGCATAAACGCATTCTCCTCCTACCCATGGTGCTGAACACTTAATGAATACCTAATATTATTATCAAATAATACAATTCTACTCGTATTTTCGCTATCATTATTATGAAAGAGTTTTACTCACTACCTACGTGTTATTCACACTAAAAATAGAAAAATAAACAAACTTTTTTTAAAAAAAATTAAACCGACTTCAAAAAAAAAGAAACAAAAAAACTACCTAAAAAACTGAAAAGCAAAAAATAATTTTAATAAGACATTCATCAAATGCGCTTATTGTCTAAGCCTATTAATTAAATTGTATTTTACGTGCTAGGTAGGTACCTACTAATCTGTTTGAAGTCGGTGCCAAGCCAAAGGTAATCAAAAATGATATAATTATAATAATAATGTATTATAAAGGGTTACTTATTAATCCGCGGACGTAGGTACGTAATCTGGGTACCTACTATTTGGCTTGGCACCGACTTCAAACAGATTAGTAGGTACCTACCTAGCACGTAAAATACAATTTAATTAATAGGCTTAGACAATAAGCGCATTTGATGAATGTCTTATTAAAATTATTTTTTGCTTTTCAGTTTTTTTATATATTTATTTATTTCTTATAATAATAACTCTAGAGGTTACAGGTTCAATCTCCGACAGGTTTACTGTCTGCAATTACATAAAAGATTTGAAATTCTTAACAAATATTGCCCAAATCCATTTTGTTTGCACAAAATTTTTTATTTGCACAGTTGATTTACTTTTTGCTTGCGAAAGGCCACCTCAACTTTATATTCTGTTTCACATCCAAAGGGTTTGTTGATTGAGTAAAGTACGGACGGCAGCAGATCAACGTACCCTTATCTGTCCAAAATTCTCAATTGAAAGAGAACTCTGTGTGAAGTGAATAAAGCTGGAAATTGGTTGTAGAACTTTGACAGATTAGGGTAGTCTTATGTGCTGTAGATACAAACAAACTATATTCGTGGAATGAAAAAAATAAAGTTTCACAAAGTTAGGACCGTGGGGTACAAAATAAACAAAGTGTTCATTATTCTTGAAGGTTTCAGAGATGCACGTATGAAATTAAATTGTCAATTGATCAATGTAACGACGACGTCGAGTCGCTCTGTAACGACTCTACATAATAACATTTGTATGAATTAGTGTGTCTGTTTTTACCGTTCAAGGAGCTTGGAGTATAAATGAAGTATTTACAAATTTATAAATGTATTAAGTATGTACAATTTATTAATGTGATGTTTATGTTTGACTTATGACTAAGTAATAAATAAATGTAACTGGTTGAACAATGTTAATATTTATAATTTATGCAAAAGTAACTCTAATTGTCTATAAAATATTTTTAATTTATGCAAAAGAAACTCATTGTCTATTTTAAATATCTCTGGAATATCTCTGGACATTATTCACACAGCGCCATCTAGCCCCAAACTAAGCATTAGCTTGTGCTATGGGTGCCAGACAACGGATAAACATTACTTATAAATTTTTTTTTTGTAAATAAATACATATTATACATAGAAACACCCAGACCGATACAAACAGACATGTTCATGCACACAAATGTTTGTACCGTGCGGGGATCGAACCCGCGACCTCCGGTGTAATAGCCGACTTCTCGACCATTACACCAAATGGCTCGTCAAATTTTCCTTTCACACCTCGGATAAACTTAGGCTACTACGATTTTAATCACTATTTTTACTACTATTTTTATCATGGATAAAGCTCCGTTCCCATGGGATACCATTTAAGGAAGTTTTTATTATCATAAGCCTAAGAATCGTTTGACATAAAGATTATCGTTACATTTCGGATAAAACATTATGGCGGTTTTATCACTGACAGTAAAATAAAGAGGTATCGAGTTTTATGTAGTAACCAAAAGTGTCTCTAACGACCGTATAAATTTGGTCATTTTTAGGGTTCCGTAGCCAAATAGCAAAAAAGGGAACTCTTATGGATTCGTCATGTCTGCCGATCTGTCCGTCCGTATGTCACAACCACTTTTTACCGAAACTTATAGATGAGCTTTCAAATACCATTACATAGTAATTATTTTAATGGTGGCGTTTGGGTCCGCGGTCCCTAGGAGTAGGCACTGGTCCCGACATGTCACAGATATCGTGGAAACAAATTACGGAATGAGGTGATTCTCGTCAATATATACTCGCGGTATGATTGATGATAATTGAGGTGGGGCTCCTCTGACAGCGGGTAGGGCTCGGCTTTTTTAAATCTTGTTCCTGTAATAATTTTAAATGGAGAATCAAAGTAAATCGTGAAAATGGTAATGCTAGTTACTTGTGGAATATTTCAAAAAGGCTAATCTTGATATAATTGACCGCCTCCGTGGAACCGCGGCTAAGCCGCTCGGGTATAAAACCCGGAGGTCGATTTTCCGAGGTCGAGTTCGATTCCCGCTATGCCTACAGTCTGGCAGCACATTGAGCGAAGCTTCTTGGTGAAGAGTCGCTCAATGGAATAGGCCACAGTGGTTGCTTACCATCAGGTGGGCTGCGTGTCTGTCTGCTAACTGAAGCAGTATAATTTTTTTTTACCTACAAGCACTTTCTGTTCCCAAACAATACCTAGCATGTGCTAGAGTGTCAGGTGGCGGGTCAGAATACAGATTTTATTTTTATAAATTCATACATATTTGTCTATAGGAAACACCTGAAACATTCGTAATCAATCGATAGTGGAGCAATTATTTTGTAAAGAATAAATATTTTAATCGTACCATGTCATGTAATTTAATAAGCCATGACATTGGACCATTTTTGGACCAATTTTATAATCGTTTTACCAATATAAAGGAAAAGAAATAACCAGTTCAAAATTATGTTTAGTTCTTTTTTGTATATATTTTTAATGGTAATAACTAATAATATTTATAATTGATCCATTTTAACTAGAATATATTTTCAAAAGGTCAAATGGCTTATAACGATTTGCTCTTCACTCGCTGTCAACGAATCCTTGCCTTCGAAGGGTCATCCATCATTCTCTTAACATATCGACTGCCGCATCACATTACTTGTTCTGTTTTTGTTTTACGAACCGTTGTTCGTTCTTAAGCCGTTGCATAATAGCCTTTTTTTTTGCGTTGAATGCGCTTAGGCTCCATAACCGCAGGCCGGCTAGACATGTCGGGGATTGGCTGGTCAATAGCCACAAGGCTGGCACTGGCTCGTCCCAATCGGGTGAAGGGGAACCGGGGGAGTTTAGTGGGTAGTGGACGCTTTAGTCTCGAGTCTCACACACTGTCGCAGGTCTAGCTAGCCTGCGGTTATGGTGCATAGACGCATTCTCCTCCGAAAAAAAGACCAACTAGACCTGCGGTCGGATGTAGGACTCGAGACTATAATAATAATAATAAATATCTCTGGGCAGTATTCACAGAGCGCCATCTAGCCCCGAACTAAGCATTTGCTTTTGCTATGTGAGCCAGACAACGGATAAACATTACTTATAAACTTTTTTTTGTAAATACATACATATTATACATAGAAACACCCAGACCGATACAAACAGACATGTTCATGCACACAAATGTTTGTACAGTGCGAGGTTCGAACCCGCGATCTCTCCCGTCGAGATCTCGACCATTAAACGAAATGGCTCGTCAAACAATATTTACAAAAAAAGGATATATTACTATGTAATGTTAATCCTAAAACTAAGTTTAGTATAGCTAGAACTAGCTATGCTTACTTCAGCCATATTGTACGAATAAATAATTTACAGCATAACAGAGTATCCCCCCAAAATTGAGTCCCTCAAGTTTTATTGCCCAATTTTGCAACTTTTATATTATTTCGGCACAATACGGCATTGTTTTGAAGGAACATTGACAAGGGTTGGGTCTGGCTGAAACCGGACACCCTCTCGATGATGGATCACTTGCATTAGGAGGGTGGGGCTCCTGTGTTAGCGATTTTTATAAAACTGTCGATATTTACCTCTTTTTTATTTCATCTTTATACGGTACGTATTGATGGTAAGCAGTTACCCGCGCCTATTGACGCCTGTTACACCAGAGTGTGGAGATCAGCGTGGTGGAGTATGGCCCACTCTATCTCACAATTGAGATAAGGCCTGTGTCCCAGCAGTGGGAACGTATATAGGCTGATGATGACACCAGAGGCATTACTTGATGAAAACTGCTGAAATAACAACTATAGATGTGTTCCACAATATTCTGAACACTTGACAACACATTTCTAGATCATGGAAACGTAGAGTTTGGTAATACATTGAGCGACGTTTCCTGGTGAAGTGTACAATATATGTTACAGTCAGAACTCATAACCGGTCAAAACTACTTTTGCCTGATTTTTGCAGTCAAAAGTAGTGAATATGTTTTGTGGTCGCAGTTCTAACCTTTTTTTTTTCTTTTTTTTTTATACTGGGAGAATGCGTTTAATCAGGATCTCGTAGACTACATCCGAAAGAAGTCCAAATTCACTCTAAGGGTAGAGCGTTTGGATTCTCGCCATAAAGTCAACTTCGGTTCCTTTGTGGTGAGAGTGCCGACCCATCACCTGGAGACTTTTATGAAGGAGGACTTCTGGCCGCAGGGTGTCGTCTATCGGAGGTTTCGAGGACGGCTACCAGCCGACTCTTCCCGCCTCAAGGCGGATATATTAAAATAGTTTTTCTTTTTTTTATTGTTTATATTGTATGTATGTTAGTCTGTAAGGTATTTATAATATGAGCCAGTAATTACCTGTAATTGTGTTGCTCGAAATAAACGTTATTATTATTATTATTATTTTTGTGTTCTTTTTTTTTTCTCAGCTTATTATTATTATTATTATTAAACCTTACATCACACAAAGTGATGCTCCCCGTAGGATTCGAAACCATTTTTGAAGTTTTTGACTAACGCCCTTAGTTAAAACCACTTTTGACTGCGAAAATCAGTCAAAACGGTTTTTGACCAAGGGCATTGGTTAAACTACTTTTGCCTGATTTTTGTAGTTTTGACCGGTTATGAGTTTTGACTGTATAATATATAAATAAATAATGTGTGAGCTACAACACTTGATATATAACGTTATTTTTTAAAGCATTCTTAGCTAAGTTTCCTTTAATGGAATAGAAGACGTCAGCCGCTTACCATCAGGTGGGCTGCGTGTTTACCACGCTCTCAGTAGCGACCTACCCTAACCAGTTTATTACACCAGGGGCCATTAATGTACTGAGTGAGATCGCCGTTTACTGATTGACGACCCAATGACAGTTCACCGGATTCAGAATGTCGTTATCTATCGAGAAGAACCAGCAAGTAGTAGAGTTATTATTGCAAACTTCCGAGTCCCTATTTAATTTTTGATTCACTATTAACACTGTACCGTACACTTTAGTAACTAAAATATTCTTTTGTATTTCTCTTGTAAGTAAATAAGTTATTTTTTAGAGAAATAAATGTCTTAAACCTAAACCTTTTTTAAACTCTAGTCACTATTTTATAGTTCAATTCACTAACACAAACTTCCAAGTCTCTATTTTAGAGTTTGAGTCACTATTACAAACATTCATGTCCCCATTTTATAGTTCGAGTCACTAATACAAACTTTCGGGTCCATATACCTATTATAGTTCGAGTTCTAGTTTCAAACGTTCGAATCCCTATTTTATAGTTCAAGTGCCTATTGCAAACGTCCAAATCACTAATAGTTCGAGTCATTATTACAAACTTTCGAGTCACTATTTTATCGTTTGAATCCTTATTCAAAACTTTCAAATCCTTTACACCTGCGGGAAAAAGGTGTGACTGTCTGTATGTATGAAAGCTGTTTGCTGAGGTGTCCTTGAATGTGATCGCTCTTGAAACGCCCGAGGGAAGATACTTGTATCAACCTCACTTAGCGATCACCCACTTATATTATACTAGAAGTATTGCTACAGAGAAAAAAGGCACTTTCAGTCTTTTAAAATTTTAACATAAATTATTTTTTAACATTAATATTAATAAGTGTTACACTTTACAAAAAATCTTACTTACTTACTCCTGTGACTCAGCGACCTAAAGTGTTTCTTGGTCTCCGATATAAGATAACGCCACCTTCTCGATCTTATTTTTTTCGGAGGAGAATGCATTTATGCACAATTACCGCAGGCTAGCTAGACCTGCGGCCGTGTGTAGGACTCGAGAGTAAAGCGTCCACTACCCACTAAACTCCCCCGGTTTCCCCTTCACACCCGAATAGGGACGAGCTGGTGCCAGCCTTGTGGCTATTGACCAGCCCAACCTATCTCGGTCCCCTGCGGTTTCGCGCCAGTCTCCCGATTCAAGCTCTTGGAGGTCTGCATCTACAGCGTCACTCCACCGGTAGCGAGGGCGACCAACCGGCCGTCGACCAACAGGTTTTCCGAGATATGCTTTCTTGACACTTCGATCTGAAGCCATTCTCTCAATATGACTGAGCCACCGGAGTCTGTGTGCTTTGGTCTCTCCGATAATGTTGGGCTCAGCCATCAGTTCTTCTAGGCCAGCATTTTACTTTATCGTTTAAATTCTAGTCACAGCATAATAGGTACATTAATTTGAGTAATACATTTACAAGGCAAATCTGGGAAAAGCAATAAAGCCCTCTTAGCGGCGTTTTGACATTGCCATAATCAGGGCACTAGTGTTGCCATCTGCAAACTATCGATATTTTAAAATATGTGTCAACAAAAAATGCAAAATGGTTCGGAAAACATTAGAAAAATGTTAGCGCATTAAGCAGGGTTACTACAAAACGGGCCAGTCCTTCAAAAATGGCGGTATGTATTCCCTTAATCTATACTAATATTATAAAAAGGAAAGATTTATATTGTTTGTTTGTTTGTATTGAATAGGCTTCGAAACTACTGAACCGATTTGAATAATTCTTTCACTGTTTGAAAGCTACACTATCCCCGGTGAACAAAAGGTACTTTTGATCCCGGAAATATGGGAGTAAGGTGGGGATATTTGAAAAAAGAAATTAGTTAGTCGAACGGCTTAGCCACTGTTCTATTGTTTAAACTTAGTTCACTAACATAGACGGAATTATTTGTAACCGTCACCAACTTTCATAACAAACTTCGCTTCGGTCGCTCGTTGCGAAAGTATGCATAATGTAACAAACTTGTAAGTTGTGAACTCGGCAAATAACTCAACAATATACTGTTGACCCTAACTCATACAAATACACAGTGTTTTGTTGATTTTCAAGTCATTTTGATTTCTCACTAATATTATTTAGAGGAAAGATTTGATGGTTTGTTTGTTTGTATTGAATAGGCTCCGAAACTACTGAACTTATTTGCAAAAATTCTTTCACTGTTGGAAAGCTAAACTATCCCCGAGTCTTTAGTATATATTCTGTGCCCGAGTGCCATAGGGTAGAATAGGGTTTTTTTACCACGGAAATCCGAGGGAAGGGGAGGGATATTTAAAAACTAAATACTAATGTATAAGTATGTAATTACAAAAAAAAAGAGTATAATAATAAGTAATGTTTATCCGTTGTATGGGACAATATAAATAAATAAATATTTAATTTATGAACGCGAAAGTCTGTAGGATGGTATAGACTAAACCATTAGAAAAGACATAGGCCACTGTTTTGTATGTGCTCTTCAGAAATCGATAAATATGTATATCGACACGTTCCCATCACTAGTCGATTATCCAGCATTTGCATAGTCCCCGGGCGCCGTGATAGCTGTAATCGTTACAAAATATCGCAAATATCGGGCACAACCCTACTTGTTCATGCAAATATCTCTATTAACTTATCATCAACATAATTATTATGTTATTGGCTGTTAATTGGAAAATCATTTTAGCTCGTAAATACAAATATTTAAATTATAATGGTTGGCTGTTAAATTGGACAGTAATTAGCACGTTTATACATTTATTAGTGAGTTTAAATAGTATGTATTTTAATTAATGTTATCCTAGCCAGAGTCATCATGATCTCAGCGTATTCCCGATTGCATCCAGTATGGAGCTTAGAGTCCGTTTCGACAATTATCCTAGTTTTTTATTGAAATGTGTAACATGACGAGCAGATCGTACACCTGATGGTAAGCACCACTTCTGTCCTTAGACAGTTCAGTGCTAGACAGTAACTAAGCAGTTACTGTCTGGCACCGCCCTGCGCCCGCTACACCGAGACGACAGTTACATTTTACAAGCAATAGTACCTAATTGTTATCCTAGCCGGAGTGACCATCTTAAATGTGTCCCTGGACATTATTCACACAGCGCCATCTAGCCCCAAACAAAGCATAAGCTTATTCTATGGGTGCCAGGCAACGGATAAACATTACTTACATACTCTTTTTTTTGTAAATACATACATAATTATTATAAAACTAGCTGACCCGGTGAACTTCGTATCACTCACCTTAGTATTTTCCAAGCATTTTTTTCCATATTTTGAAAGAAAGAAAGAAAAACCATTTATTGGCCTTTAAATTAAAAGACAATTACAAAACATTGCACAAAAAACAAACAATAATAAACAAACAAACAATTTTCTCATAGTTTCAACCTTCCTTGGACTTCCACGAACATTTCAACGCTAAAATAAGTTAAATAGGTTCAGCCGTTTTCGAGTTTTAGCGAGACTAACGAAAAGCAATCATTTTTATTTATATGTAGTTATAGATAAGATATAGAATCGAAACACCGATAAAAAAAAGTAGTTTAACATGAAAGTAACATGAGAGGGACAAAAGTAACAAAAAAACTGATAAAAGGAACATTGTAGCACATAGATATATAAATAGACACAAAGCATTATTTTTCTACGTACAGCTGTCGTAGCGATGTTCGTAGCAATCCTCGTAGCACGCCGGTTCGTAGTGCGTAGTTCGTACTACAAAATATCTTTTTTTATACTAGATCAGTTGGCAGACAGACACGCAGCCCACCTGATGGTAAGCGGCCACTGCGGCCTATTCCATTGAGGGACACATCATCAGGAAGCGTCGCTCAATGTGCAGCCAGACTGTAGGCTCATCTGATCTTCGAGCCTCTGATTTCAAGTGTACTGGCTCCCATATTTATATTGCCGGAACACAGCCAGAGCTGTTATGGCGGCAGATTTCACCTGTGGGGGTGGTAGCCAGCCAGTCGGACTGTGAGTTCATTCCCGTTCGTCCCACCAAGCTTTGTCTCACCAGTGGGACGAACGGAAATTGAATAAAATATTTAATTTTATTCGAACGTGTATTCTTATTTTCACTTCTCGTTCGTCTCACCACCAAGTTCAGTGGGACGAACGGGAAGTGAAAATAAGAATTCCCGTTCGTCCTACTGGTGGGACAAACTTGGTGGGACGAACGGGAATGAACCGGACTGTGAAACTACCACCAACCTTGGTATTGCCTTAATATACAGGCAATATCTCATTATCCGATGGGTTAATACAGGGTACTTACATAGTTAACACATTGCTGGTCCCCTCGGGCGCACGGTGTGCATCATACTGATAGTGTCCTGATAACGTAATATATTGCAGCACTGCATCCATATATAATAGACTGCATTGCTCGATGATGATGCAGATAAATTATTTTTTAATACCCAAACAAAACTATCGGACATAGAAATATATTATCCATTCCATTCGTAACGAGGTTTCTTGTCACGTTATTATTAAAATATCAAATTAAAATTTTGATCACTTTTTGCACACTTGGACAATAAAATTATTTTTACTCCCAAAAGTGCAAAAATTAATTTTAATGGCAATACTAAAACGACAATAGCGACACCGCCACCGGAACAGATAATTTTGTCGCACAATATTAGATACTTTATTACGACTACTGTACACAATAAATTAATGTCTTTGGAAAAATGTCCTCAATATTTTGTCACAAAATGCGCAAAGATAAATTCTATTTTGTTCATTTATTATTTGTCACGAAACTTCTCATATCTATTTACATTTGTGCCACAGAAGCGATAAAAAATGAGATCTCTAATTCATAATATGGCTTCTAAATAAGAAATATAAAACTTTACCCTCAGAATAAGCTACCATCTTTGTTAAATGATGCCGAAATGACGCAAAAGATATTATGATCTTACAATTTGGACCTTAATACAATCTAATAAAAGCTAAATAAAACCGTAAAAACTATTCTTTGAGTACCCAATTACTATTTTCTTTAAGAGAATTACTACTTTAATTTCAAAGAAATAAAGTAAGATTTTGTTTGTAGCAACATCCTTCGCATTAAAACAGCAGTTTGTAATTTTTGTTTCTTATTACTCTTACAACTGTTTAGATGTAATTGAATTTTATAGTAAACGATATAAAGTTGGATTTCGGAGGGAGATGAAATCGTTTGTACCTTTTCAAAATTGAGAATCTACAAGTTGTTGAAGATTGTGCAATTAGAATTCGACTTAATGACATAAAAAGTAAGGTTGAAATTCAGATGCAGGTGAGGAAACGCATTCGAAATTTGAAATGGCAATACGCAAGCGCGTTTTCCCGCGTACCTCGGTCTTAGAAAAGTGTTGCCACATTAGGGAAATATCGCTAAATTTCGGGGAATTTGGATTATATTTTTCTCAAATATATTACATAAATCGAGTTTTGCAACCAATGTGGGTCCTGGGCCTGGCAGTCGTCAGGGGCGTGCATTGGTTTTGAGACAAGGTAGGCAGTCAAGATTATTTTGCTCAGATCGATCGATCGCGCGATCGGTACCCAATTTTGTTATGCTATCGGATAAGAACAACATTGTAAAACATGCATCTCAGAATGTAATTTTTTTTATCAAAACCAACGTTATTAAATTCGTTGATCAAAACATAAAAAATTGCCGGGCGCGCCAATTAAAATTATCATCATAATATTTTAATTTTAAGATCATTAGATGAATAGTTTTCCGTTGACCTAAAGGAACTTATCAAATCATACTAAACAAAACAAATGAAATTTTGGGACATACCGAACAGTGTTATTTTCCATCGTCAGAAATGCACATCACACAATGTTCCGTATTATCAACATCACATCACACAATGTTCCGTATTATATAACAAACATTGATTAAAATATCATTGCACTCCACAAAATAACATAGATTTCGCTATTAAGTAATTAAAATATACACGCACCATGAAGATAGGTTAGAGAAATGTAAACACAAATGTAAACAACCAACCAAAAAGCAAGCAGATTTGACCTTGACGTAAAACAATTAACATTTCATTACTTTATATTGCCAATAACTTCTAAGTATGTGTTTTAAATAGTAATAAAATCTATCTATCATAACAAAATAATACGAGAATAATTCTGATATACAAATCAGCCATTAAAATTGTGATAATTAATAAAATATGATTAAAAATCATTGTAAACCGATACATTTATTCGTTTTAGCGCCATCTATTGAAATCGGTGAGATTCATAAGCACTGACATGTTTGCTTGTTTGTGGTAAATTAATACGGAAGTTGAAGCGTTTTAATTTCACAAATATTGTTATTTATTAGCTTAAACATCCAAAAAGATGCATTATAATTCGTCTTTTATTATAATTTGATTTTTCTACAGTAAAATTATTGTATAAATCAATTGGTAGCCAGACGAATTTCACGTGGTAGGCTAGACTACCCAATGCGACTAAATGAAGGAGTTGCCCTTTCTCGTTATTGTGCTATACGCTAGAGTGACTTTTTATTTTGTCGCATAGCACATTTTAAACGAAAATGTGTTTTGACGTGTTCGATTGTATGGAGCTTGGTAGGCAGCGCGCGGCCAGAGCCTACCTCGCTTCTATAGACGCGTAGGTATACGTATAGGTTATGAATGCGCTGTTCGGATGAAATTATGAAGTGTTGTGGGAAAGTTTATTTCTTTATTTATGTTTATAGAATTTAAAAATAAAATATTTCTTAAGGTTTTCTGCGAATGAGTTTTAAAAGTAGGCAGTGCCTAACTGCCTATATAGGATGCACGCCCCTGGCAGTCGTACGCTTTCGCTTAACGTACATGCTTGGGGTGGTAGGTTAAACTCTCAGCACGCAAGATAGCTAAAATCTTTGACTGCTTCTCCGTATAACAGTGGCTGAGCCGCTTGGTTAATAAAATGTGAGGTCCTGCGTCTGCCCCCCGTCAAGTGTAATCTAGATTCATCTGTTGCTGTTTTTCAGCAATATTAATGTGACTTGAGGCCAAAAGCTCATTTTTCGTGACTACTCCATTACTATAGGCATAAATACAAGCTTAAATGTTTTTCATAAATTTGTTAACACATTTTTTAATGTGTGCTATGCTGTTGGTGTACCTCTTAAAATAAATAAATGAATAAATGAACCACTTTAATTATATGGAAGATGAAAAAAAAAATATACCTACATGACTCAGTATTAAAATTGAGATTGTATTGATAAAACATAAAAAAATGCGATTGAAAAGAGTAAATATCGTGTTTCTTGCCTATTTTGTTCGACAGATGACAACATTCTGAATTCGGTGGTAGATTTACACTGCAACATTCTTATTGAAGATTCACAAGTGCATCTCTTAACCCTAGATGAATAAATAATACTTCGATTTTGCATAAAATGTAAGGTGTAAAAGAAATACCTAACTTAAAATAGAAGCTGGCAACACCTGCCCAGAGTCTGGTATTTCTGGGCAGTACAAGCCCGGCTTTTCCCCAGGTGGCGGCATCGCGCGCCCGCCCGACCAACCACCTGTTTGAAAATCGAACATTTCAAAAATATTTTTTTCTTTTTCCGCGTAATTTTAAACCAAAAAGGCCAGTGCACAGATAGCAAATAAATAACTGATAAAACGTTATTGCAAAATTATTGTTTAGATAACGTTATTGATTTTTCGTTTCGTTAACGTTACTGTTTTGGTTTTTTTAGTTCAAATATAAGTTTGTAATCTATTTTTAGTTGGAATATGGATTAATCGATAATGTATGGACGTGACTAAGTGTACTTTGATTGAAATAATGATTAATTATATAGTAATTACAAGATAAGGTTTGAAGCGAGGAATTATTAAATGTTTGATAGTTTCAGTGAAACACGACCATATAGCTTAAATCTGGTATTCTGTCAAATCGATATTGACAACTAATAATTAAATAACTTTATTAATAACTTTTTAATTGCTATTATTTTAACGACCTTTTCATAAAAGTCTTTACATCATTCCAAATATGAAAACAACACAATCACACTCCATCTGACTCGGGAATCCAACCCAGGACTGCAAGACAAAACTAGAAATTAGGAATAAATATGCATGTAAGAAAGACAGTAATTTTTTTCCTAATTTATTAATTATTATTAACTAGCCTTCCGCCCGCGGTTTTACCCGCGCGTAAATTCTTTTGTGAATTATCACCCCCTTCCCCCCACATTTCCGAGATCAAAAGTACCCTATGTCACCCGGGGAAAGTGTAGCTTTCCAGCAGTGAAAGAATTTTCCAAATCGGTTCAGTAGTTTTGGAGCCTATTCAGTACAAACAAACAATCAAATCTTTCCTCTTTATAATATTAGTACCTATAGATTTTGTTTCAACAACAGACAAAAGAAAAGAAAACCTACAGAGAAGAAAGATTGAAATGACCTATTTTTTAAAATGATTTTTTTTTGGACTTACGCCTTTTTCATTTTATAATATTTTAATTAATGTTTACAATTTTTTTTTGACAAGCTTGGTGGTCACTAAATCTAATGGTTAGGTTTGGAACAGGTCAAAAACAAACCAACATTATTTTGATTTCATTTAATTACTTTTATTAAGTGTCCCAGTGATAAGGATAATTATACACCATTGGGCCTGACAATATTTTAACGTTTATTTTTATTCAGATATTTTATAGTGTGATAAAATCTGTTTGTTCAGTGTATCAGACATTACTAAGTTCAAGTGAAGTAATCATCAGAAACTACACTACAACTACACTACAGAATGTCCCGTTCAGACGAAATGACAGGTAAGTTTTGTTATTAGATAAGTGTTCTAGAGTCTATACAAATTCTGATGCTAGACTTTTACAGATTCTGACTGGCTAGCTACTATACCCTATCTATAGGTTTAACCTGCCACCATAATAGGTGACCATCCATCAAAAACATTTTCATGTAAAATGTTGCCAAGACGATACCTTTTGACTCGCAATGTCAAAAAGTTATCAGATCGCATGTAGAGCCAAGCTTCTACTACACGGCCTAACTTCACAAACTCTACACCTTAGTCAAAATATTATGTGGCTCGGCCATTTTGCTACTTTAACATAGGCATAAGGTAAAAAATTAATTGCCGCAGTGACCGCTTACCATCAGGTGGGCTGCAGACAGACGCAAACTGATGTTGCATAGAAAATCTAATTTTGCTCGACCCGAGAATTGAACTCAGGACCCCATTGTATTAGGAATAAATAATAGAATGGACTAAAACAGTATATTCCAGTATATTTACGAAGCAACTTGCAGTGCTCGGGGTTAAGCACCGACTATCATAATATGGAGTGCTCCTAACTAAATAAGATCTTGTTTTATACAATAATAATGTACAATTTTGATTAAAATAATTTAATACACGCTGCTCCATTTCGTATGCACAAACATTTGTGCATGAACATTGAAATGTCTTTTTGTATCGGTCTGGGTGTTTCTATGAGTTATATTAACAAAAAAAGTATATAAGTAATTTTTATCCGTCGTCTGGCAGCCAAAGAACATTACAAACTTTAAGCATAGCTTGGGACTGGACTGTGTGAATAATGTCCAGGAATATTAAATACTAGCGGCCGCCCGCGGCTTCACCCGCGTGGTTCCCGTTCCCGTGGGAGTTGATCAAAATCCTTTCTTAGCGGATGCCTACGTTATAACATCTACCTGCATGCCAAATTTCAGCCCGATCCGTCCAGTGGTTTGGGCTGTGCGTTGATAGATATCTATGTCAGTCAGTCACCTTTGAGTTTTATATTATAATATAGATATAGAATTTGTTATTATTACATTCCAAGAATATTATGATAAAGATCCAAGTAGTAGTTGTTACTCAAAGGCGATCAAAATGATTTTCGATAACGGCGACCACGCTGACGCTAGTAAACCTGCCCGGGCGCCAAATCCCAGGCCATTTGTCTCAATTGGCAACCGGCGGATTGCGCTAACACTCCGCGACAGACCAGTGAGGATTAAACAATTCATCATAATCTAACTTAAAAGCATCGCTCTTGTCGGTTGAGCAATGTCAATTTTTTTAACTTTAGTAGGTATAAATGTAACTTAATAATTTTAAAAATAATTTTAATAACAATTTTAATAATAATTTTATTAATAATTTTAATAATAATTTTAACAATAATTTTAATAATTTATCTTAATTCGCATATGCCTTGAAAAGGTCAATTTGTAATTTAGCATTACCAACTGCTCTCAAATATGTATGATAAATATGTACCATTGTTACAACTATGTTACGCTCAAAGATCGAAAACGCTCATTGAGCGGAAAAATAGCTCACAGCGCGTTGTGGTTTTTTCAGGTTTAAAAAAATAACCAATATCCATCAGGGTCGATTTTCGCCTCCGACGTTGTTTTTGTTTAACTTAATATCTCTCAAAATAATATAGTCTCCTCTGTGTGTCAGTACGTTGGATGTTTTACTGTGACCACAACGCGTTGTGAGCTATTTTTAACCGACTTCAAAAAAGGAGGAGGTTCTATGTTCGACTGTATGTATTTTTTTTTTTTTTTTTTTTTTTTTTTTTATGTATGTCCGTCGATTTCTCCGTCAATTGTGGACCGATTTAAATAATTCTTTTTTTATTTGAAAGTGCATAGTTCCGAGGTGGTCCCATTGTCACCATGTCAGGATCTGATGATGGGATCCCGGGAAAATCAAGGGCAAACCTCAAATTTTATAGGCGCACACTACGCGTTACTTGTTTTTTCTGAAGCCATTTAAGTTTTTGCGTCCTATAGACATCACTTTATGTTGATGAGCTGATGATGGAAGGTACAACTCTTTAACGGTTAGGAGTTAGGGGATAATTCTTTCAGTATTGTAAGAATATGTGGACCGTTATTTGTATTTCATGTACTTTTGCAGCTAAGCTGATGATGGAAGGTACAACTCCTTAACGGTTAGGAGTTAGGGGATAATTATTTCAGTGCTGTAGAAATATGTGGACCGTTAGTTGTATTTCATGTACTTTTGCAGCTAAGCTGATGATGGAAGGTACAACTCCTTAACGGTTAGGAGTTAGGGGATAATTATTTCAGTGTTGTAGGAATATGTGGACCGTTAGTTGTATTTCATGTACTTTTGGAGCTAAGCTGATGATGGAAGGTACAACTATGATGATGGAAGCTAAAGGGTAGAAACTTCTTAATTCTTATGTCCCTCTTGCGGGCTGCATCTTTAGTTGGTCTACTGAATGGTGCTGAACACTTAATGAATACCTAATATTGTCAAATAATACAATTCTACTATTTTACTCGTATTTTCGTTATCAATATTATGAGAGAGTTTTACTCACTCCTACGTATTATTCACACTAAAAATAGAAAAATAAACAAACTTTTTTTAAAAAAAATTAAACCGACTTCAAAAAAAAAAAACAAAAAAAAAACTACCTAAAAACACTGAAAAGCAAAAAATAATTTTAATAAGACATTCATCAAATGCGCTTATTGTCTAAGCCTATTAATAACATTAAATTGTATTTACGTGCTAGGTAGGTACCTACTAATCTGTTTGAAGTCGGTGCCAAGCCAAAAGTAATGAAAAATGATACATACCTAATAATTTATGTAATATACAGGGTTACAAATAATCCGCGGACGTAGGTACGTAGTCTGGGTACCTACTATTTGGCTTGGCACCGACTTCAAACAGATTAGTAGGTACCTACCTAGCACGTAAATACAATTTAATGTTATTAATAGGCTTAGACAATAAGCGCATTTGATGAATGTCTTATTAAAATTATTTTTTGCTTTTCAGTGTTTTTAGGTAGTTTTTTTTTTGTTTTTTTTTTTTGAAGTCGGTTTAATTTTTCCGCTCAATGAGCATTTTTGATCTTTGAGCGCAACATATACAATAATAGACTAGTATGAGCCTATTTATTAATATCCTGGGTATGGGTTAAAAATAACGTTTGCCAAATGCGGATTGGTTATCAGTTTAACACTCACCCGAGCCGTGTTTGAAAACAAAATCGATACTGATTTCAAGGATGGAGGCCTCTGTCCTGCAGTGGGACATATTTAATAGGCTGATACATTATTTTTATTTAAGGAATTTCTGTCTCCCAGTTAAAATTAGCCGGTTTGAACTCGGAAGACATAATTATACAGTCAAAAGCATGTCAGACGTAACACTTTGGACTTTGTACCGCTCTTATGTCGGGGGCATAAGCGCTATTATCGAACTGCAAGTGTATACCGTGATGTGCAGTTGACTGTACATAAGTTGTAATTCTGCTAATGCACTTCTATTGAATAGTAAGATTGTTTGTATTTAGCACATCAGACACGCTTTCGATCCCCGTTCATTCGAACAAAATTTTTATGAGAATATTTCCTTTTGATATTTTTTTTTTTAAATTTGAAATTTAAGGCACGAAGTTCAGCACATTAAGCGACGCTTCTTAGTGAAGTGTCTCTTAATAGAATAGGCAGTAGTGAACGTTTACTATTAGGTAAGCTACGTGTATGTCTGCCAACTAGTATAAAAAAAAAACCAAGCATAAGTGGACCCTCCTCTCTGGTCATCCGTCCACTGTGGCCCACCGCATAAGCGATGAGGTGGTTTAATGTCCCACTCGACCCCTGAAGGCAGTTTGAGCCGATTTTAATAAGGGTAACTGATTTTCGGCTCAAGTGGACCTAACTTAAGAATGTATTTTAGTTGAGAGATTTGCAGCCTTATTTTCATAAAAGAATATTATTGCACTTTTATCAATTTTATTATTTGGCTGAATTTTCCAGGTCTTTTATTTTATTAGCAATGTGTAACAAGACGAGCAGATCGTACACCTGATGGTAAGCGCCACGTCTGCCCTTAGACAGTTCAGTGCCAAACAGTAACTAAGCAGTTACTTACACACTACAGTTACTAGTTACAGCGGTGGTACCCACCTATATAGACGGCCCAGTGCAGGAACCTCCACCTGGCCAAAGATAAGCCTTTGGATTGGCCAGATTTAGTATGGGAAGTGGCGTCTTTTTTTTTGGGCAGCCATCGACTAAACTTTGTTTTTTTTAATTCGCACTTCGCCCTTGGCAAACGTGGTGATTAAGCCAGTACCCATAATTTTGAGTATTCAAAGATGTGGAGGCCAGTTACTACTTTTCGATTTAAATAACTTTTTGACGCATAAAACCTGAGTCATTCCGTGATCACGACTTCGACGAAACGTCGAGATTTAAAATGTAGAAATATATCTTAAGTTTATCCGTTTCAAGTTGTTCTATTTCATAAAATATCATCTGTAGACAAGTCTAGAGAGAGCAGCCCGCAACTAAAATAGACTTTGACTTCAGAAACATAGCAGGATTTAACGTAATATACAGTTGAAATGAGAACCTCCGACCTTCTTTTTTAAATTCGGTTAAAAACTTCTGTTGAAATCTACACATGCTTCATTTCGTTGGCGAACAGCAAACTGAGCCCGGGGTTAAAAGCTCTGGAGTAAGTAGTAAAAAATCTTTTGTGTTCCTGTTTCTAGGACCAAGCCAAGAACGAATACAATTCTAGGTTTAGGGTCCCGTATATACTGAAAGGTCTGGTCGCGTACTTTGCTTTACTTCGTACTAACATATATATGCGAAAGTGTGGATGTTTGCTACTCAATCACGCCTAAAGGGCTGAGCGGATTAAGAGGAAATTTGGCACACGTATAGTTTATAACCCGAATTAGGACATAGGCTATAAAATTCCTACGGGAAACGTCTCATTCCCGCGGGATATTAAACAGATATCCCTGGACAGATATTCCTGGACACATAGCATCGTCCAGCCGTAAGGTTAGCTTAGCTTGTAATATGGGTGCCAGGCAACGGATAGACATTACTTGTATACTTTTTTTTGCAAATGCATTCTTATTAAAATAAATAAATACATACAAAGAAACACCCAGACCGATACAAACTACACACAAATCTTTGTAACGTTGGGGGACTACCGAGTTTTTCCGATACATAAAAACATTACAAATATAGTGGCATAGTCTAACTCTAAGATGCACCGAGTTGATAATAGAATGAAACTTATTTTATTATGAATTTAGCATATTAGAAAACATATTAAAAATGGGTTGCCTAAAAAAATCCTGGACAGACCAATTTTTTTTTTTTTGTAATGATTTTTAACAAATTTTGCAATAACAAGATAATAAGAAAATTATGTCCTGACTTAATGTAGAAAACGTATAGAATGTGCAGCCTTTGGGTTTTCTATTATTTACGTGGGGGGACTACTGGGTTGTCAGGTATAAACACGTATGTGTCGATACCAGTTCATGTCACCTAATTGGATAATAGATTTTTTTTATATCATCTTATGCGCTGTTTTATTATGAACACGTTGATATAGGGTTGTCTGCAAAAAATTGGGATTTTGTTTAAAAAAAAAATTTAAAAGACAATTAAACATACTCGGTCTAGGATTTTTTTAAGCAACCCATTTTTAATATGTTTTTTAATATGCTAAATTCATAATAAAATAAGTTTCATTCTATTATCAACTCGGTGCAATTCGACCTTAGTTCGGATCTTCTACTAGCAGAGTCACGGTAACATTGATAAAGACTATATTTTATTAGTGTATCTTTGAAACCTTAATTATTATTATTACCTTAAGTATTAACATTAATATTTTCAGTGACATAAATTTATTTTGTATTGTATTAATAAGAATACCTCAACGACAAGGAAGCTTGGACTCGCGCCTTTGCATTGTATAGAATCCGGATAGTATCAACAATGTTAACTTTGCTATACAGTAACACATTAAATGTTATAATTCAATAAAATTAAATTTAATTTTCATTCAAAGAATCCTGAAGAGTTTGTAACCTTGGCGGTCATGCTCGCTAAAATGTGCTTGGGGTGGTGGCGTTATGTGTCGGGTGGTTACATTCCCTCTAATATGGTTGAGTGAAATTATGGCTGGCACATACGTCATACTTGTGCTGCAGGTGCCACCTTTGGGCACTGGTCTTCCAGGGCTCACGGATTTTTCTCGATTATAGTCTCATTCTTATACTTTATACTGTATGGCTTGGTATTCTAAAACTAATCAGTAATTGTATAAACAAATTGTAAACAAACATGGCGATGAAAAAGAGTAACTGTCGAGTTTCTTGCCGGTTCTTCTCGGCAGATGACTGCATTCCGATACCGGTGGTAGAGTCACTCTGTAATTGACGATTCATAAATACTTGATACAAGTTTACATGAATAAAGAATATTTTGATTTTGATTTTTGATTTTGATTTTGATTACGAAATATTTTTATTATCAGTTTGATCCATACGTCATACTTGAGAACAGGAGCCATTTTCTCAATATCAATTTCAAATTAATTTCAAATTCTTCCACGACACGGATGTTTTTTTAAATAGTTTTAGTATTCCAGTGCACAATACAATGACAAATGTTGCCACAATTGCATTACAATCCTTTTTTAAAAGTATCAGCCTGTTAATGTCCCACTGCAGGGCAAAGACCTCCATCCTTGAAATCAAGTTATCTTTACAATGATGGGTACTGGCTTAATCACCACGCTTGCCAAATGCGGATTGGTGATCACAAACCCGAGCAGTGTCCGAAAAAACCGACACAAAGTTAGCTCGACCCGGGAATTGAACCCAGGAACCCGAGATCTTGGCCCGGTTGTTAAACCACTAGACCATCGAGGCGTTTTTAAAGCTAGTTATAAAACAAGCAGTTTTTCCCAATCATTTACGGAACCCTATAAAAACCGAGAACACGTGAACTCGGAATGAAAGTGTGCGCACCTATTCACCCCTTTCCGAAGCCATTCGACCCTCCCTTCACCCCTTTCACCCCTCATAGTTTTGTTAATTCAATCACATGTGAGCTTTTCATTCGTTTTTACATAAAGAAGGCTTTTCGGCTACTTGAAAGGGAATGTGTGATGGTTTTTTCTGAATATAAATAGCTTTTATGGTATAATTACATTCTGTTTTTGAGGAATTAATATACGAAAGTTAATAATGTTTTTATTCTTATACAGCGTGTTAGGTAATCCGAGGGACATATTTAAGGAGAGTGTTCAGTATCCGATTTAGAGTCCAATTCGCTATAAAAAATATATCCTTAATTTTTTTTCATAATTATCCTAATAATTTATGTATGCATGAACTACCTAAAAATCCCGCGTGCTGAGCGGCCGGTTACGCCCTAAACTCAAATTGTACGCGAGTACAATTTAAGTCGTACTTGAACGAGTGCACGAAATAGGTACTGTAAAGGGAAGAGTGCCCGCACGTTACGCGGATTTTCAGGTTTCGACTAAGGTTATTGACAGATATTTACCAGAGTTTTATTGATTTATACTTATTTTGTTATATGGAAGCATGAACTATTTGGGGTTTAAATATGTCCCTCGCATTTCCTGTCATACTGTATATTCAGATCAAAATGTATAATTATTTTTGTTTTTATGATTTGTGTCAATTGTAATTTGTAATGTGTATGAAATAAATACATCAATACTACTAGCTGGCGCCTGTGTCTTCGTTTGCGTAAATATGTACATTTATCATATTAATAATACAAAAAACAATCTAGACAGATGCAAACAAACATACAAATAAAAGAAAACAAGAACGATGGAAGGCAGAAATCGACTCGGATGGATATACATAGGTTAAAACTAACCTTCGTGGTTATTTTTTTAACACCCATTCTCTAATTTAACGATGTACCTTTCGTTACTGTGCAGACTAATTAAGTAAAGTGCAATAATGAGCTTTTTCATTAAAATTTTTCACTTTAACGGATCATATCCGGAATTACGAAGATTACCTAGTTAATATGCACATTAACGGATTCCGCACTCTAACGGTAACAGATACACCAAATGACTCGTTAAGAAAGAAACAAAGAGAAATGAAAGTTTATTAAAAATCTTCCCTAAATATTAAATTAAATTAATTTCAACCAATTCTCAAACCGCACAACACAATCCTTAAATGAACAATAACTTAAACTTTTAACAAACCCAACTTTTCCATTTAAAACTCTCTTTACCCTCTCCCCCCTCCGTCCCGCGTTCCGTCCCGCCCCCCATGTCCACGACATGTCTGCATCTCATTACTGGGACAACTTCGCAACGGGACAGAAGTTTTTCACTTACAATACGCATTCACGTTTTGCAGAAGTGCCTTTGTTATTGAGCATATAATAAGTAGAGTTGAGATGGAACGTTTATCTGGCTCGAAGGACCATAATGATGTAGCGTGAACTACACTACTTCAAGATGATGAATGATGATGATGACTAGTATACATATAAATACTAGCTGACCCGGTGAACTTCGTATCACCCACTTAAGTATTTTCCTCGCAATTTTTCCATATTTTCTCATCGTTTAAACCTTCCCTGGACTGCCACGAATATTTCAAGACTAAAATTAGTCAAATCGGTTCAACCGTTCTCGCGTTTTAGCGAAACCAACAGCAATTAATTTTTATTTATGTAGATTGTGAAATAGTAGAAAGGGTGGAACTGTAGTAGAGTGACATAAGATATAATAATTTAATCCTGAAAATATATCATACCCGTATTTCTTTTACTTAGATCCAAATACAGCTTTTTAAATACATGTAGTAATAAACAGCCTATGTCCAACAGAGGACGTCTTATGCCTGATATGACATATTTTATTATTATTTGTGTCTGATAAGCGTGAAGAAAGGTTTGGAGTGACATATTGTTTTGACCTTAAAGCAATTGGTGCTGCCAAGTGGTGCCCTCACTGAATAAAAATCATTATCATTTATATTAATACAAAGATTAATAAATCTTATGTTGCATAAAAGAGGATAAAGATTTTTTACATTACTAAAACGGGGCTCAAAATGATTTGTATTAGCCATAATTTGTCAAAAACGCCATTTTACGTACTTTTGAAAACTACAACAAAAGACAAAAGTAGCACATTTCAAATGTTATTTTGATAACGTAAAAATGTTCGCTGGTAAAAATACCTACCTTATACTGTTTTTTTACAAACGCAAAATAGGATTACTCAATCTTTGTATTAAAATATAAGTATGATTTTTGATTCACTTGGTGACACTAATCCCCTTAATGCCTAAAATAATGACAGTTTTTCATCTTCCTTATGATTTTCTTATGACATCATAACATCGTAAAGTCCTACAAAAAGACGCAAAAACTCATCACTTAACTCCAACAAAATGTCCCGACTGGGACTCGATCCTACGACCCTGGTAAGTTAGTATCCAGTTGCATTAGCGATATTTCCCTCACCGTAGTAATATTGTATGAGCGCCGCCGTCGCCGGCTGTCATATCTTGTTATAAACATGTTCACATTGCAAGGAACTTGGTACCGAGAGAATAAAACTTGGATTATTTTTTTATGTCAGAGGCGGCAAACGAGCCAGCGGGTCGCCTGATGGTAAGCAATCGCCGCCGCCCATGGACATCTGCAACACCAGAGGGATCGCTGATGCGTTGCCGGCCTTTTAAGGAGGGGTGTGAGCCTCCGGCACTCTCACAAACCAGACGAAACACAATAGTAGTCAGTATTATTTCACGCTGGTGTTATGTGAGAGGGTGGTACTTCCCCGGACGAGCCGGCCCATTCGTGCTGTAAAGCATGGCTCTATCACTACATAATTTTTAACACGGCCTAAAACTTTGGCTAATGAGTTTTTTTATGTTACGAGTATACTAGCGGTTGCCTCCGCGGTGTCACCTGCGCGTTATTTCTTTTTTCAAATATTCCCCCCCTTCCCCCCACATTTCCGGGATCAAAAGTACCTATGTTCACTGGAGATAGTGTAGCTTTCCAACATTGAAAGAATTATTCAAATCGGTTCAGTAATTTCGGAACCTATTCAATACAAACAAACAATCAAATCTTTCCTCTTTATAATATTAGTATAAATTTAATAAGTGACCTCCTCCGTGGCTAAACCGCTGTTCGATTCCCGTCTAGGGTCTGGTTGGTGGTAGGGCTTTCCCAGACTGGCTAGCTACCACCACTACAGGTGAAATCTACCGCCATAACAGCTCTGGCTGTGTTCCGGCAGTATTAATGTGGGAGCCAGTACACTTAAAATCAAAGGCTCGAAAATCAGATGAGCCTACAATTTGGCATCACAAAGATTTGAGCGACGCTTTCTGATGTTCCTAAATAGAATAGGCCGCAGTGACCGCTTACCAGTGGGAGCGTGTCTGTCTGCCAATATGATCTAGCTTAAACATTATTGCAACGTGTCCACGAATTCCATCGCGTTCAAAACCATAACAAAATATATAGTAAAGTTTTCATTCATCCCACAGTTCCCAGAAAGATCGTTTCCTTATATTTTCCCCTTGAAGTTGCATAAACTTCTGGTTTTGTTGAACTTGGGAATTTTTAACAATTGCCGAATAAATTAATGTATAATTCACGTCTGAGTGAGAGAAGTTATGTGGGGTAGTGATGTGTGATATGTATATCGATACAAATGAATAACAAAAGTCAGAATAACTGGTTCTAAACCAAGTAAAAATTTAATCGGCGTTAACTTTAGACCATTGGGCAAAGGCCTCCATCCTTGAAATCAAGTTATCGTTATAATGATGGGTATTGGCTTATGGGGATTCAGATCACCTTTGTAATTGCATTTATTTTTGGTCTTAGGCGTAGGTGTAGTACTAAGCCAGGTAACATTTTTAATCAGAGATTTTTGTCTAGAGATATTTTTATTATCTAGGAGATATTTATTATCTCGTGGGCTTGGTTGCTTAATTGACATAATATTCCATTTGCTCAATTTTTTGTTAGCACAAAGGCCAACTTTAATTTACTAATAATATAATGTTTATGTAGGTATGTATAAGTACCTATGTGTATGTGTATGCCTATATAAGTAAGTACATATGTTTTATTTTATTACAATACAATTTATAGTTTAAATTGTATTCAACTCGTATTAATTTCTTGCTCTTGAGTTTTGCACTGACTCCTTTTTTCAATTAATTTAGACTTTTCCTCTACCTTAAGGTTGACTGGAAGAGATCGCTATTAGCGATAAGTCCGCCTACGTTGTACCATTCAATTTTGTAACATATTTTTCTTTATAATTTTGTGCAATAAAAAGTATAAATTATCTATCTATCTAATATAGTATCGATATCAGGCATAGGCACATCCCTAGCTGCCCGGAGCAGATGTGGCGCCACTGTCTGTTTTGTTTTAATTTGAAACAGTTTTGAAACGATTCAGAGTTGCCGGCACCGGAACCACGAATTCGAGCCAATAACATGCACACTGGAAAAAAAATTACAAAATGTTTTTTTGGAAGAGAAACAAATAAAGAATTTATATATTGACACCATCTCATAAGCGTAGCAGTTTAAAAATTATATTTACCTTTTGAACGCTAAAGTTAAATTCTCTATACTTGACGAGCACCTGCGGGCCCTGCCCCCCTAGACAAGCGGCATTTATTACGTTCGTTATAGCTCAATTTGCGATAGCGAATGTCAAATCCCATACTTTTAACACGTGACTTTTCTATGGCATCTGTCAAATCCATACAAATTGGACTTAGCGAAATTCGCCAGCTATGAAGCGATGTCATCTTGTCTAAGCCCCCTGGTGCGCCAACGACGTATATACTTGACAAAAACCCTGATTAAAAAAATATATAACAAATAATATTTATGTTAAAATAAATATTTAAACTGGTACTTTTCCTTACATTCGACAATAAAGAATAACTTTAAATAAGTAGTGGGTTGCATCGGTAAGCTATAAATAAGGTATTCCCGTTCGATCCCGCGCGTGTCATAGCGGTTGCGGACGGGTTATTTATACCTGGGATCGATTCCTGGCGGGTAGTGGGTAGGGGGGAGCCCACTTATCAGCCCCGATCCAGCCTCCAGGTGTTTGGGTTGGAGACACAATATTTACGAATGTGGCGACATTTTGGGTGTCCGTTCTATTCCCGTTTAGAGTTGAAATAAAATAATTAATAATAAAGTAAAATAAACAATTAAAATATTCTTGGACACTATTCTAACTGCGCTGTTCAGTCAAAAACTAAACATAGCTTGTTCTATGGATGCCAGTATAACAATTTTGTAAAACTGTGCCTATATACTTTTATTTTGTAAATATGTACTACACAGAAAAACCAATTGTTTGTACCGTGCGGGGATCGAACCTGCGACCTCTTGGTGTAATAGCCGACTTCTTAACCGTTACACAACAGAATATTATAAGTAGCTAAGCGGAGAGCACTTGTGACTTTAGGTATATGCTAAAAATGAGCTAAAATAATAATAATAATGTCCTCCTAGCCGAATTTTCGGCTACGGCGGCCAATCTTTACGATCAGCCAACTACGCAGGATATATTATTATAGTGCACAAGTGAGTGCGCAAGCACAGGTGCACTCCCTATTCCCTCACTCTCATAACACGGTGGGACAGCAGTCTGACACGACCGAAGAGAGATCAGGCGCAGGACCAACGGCTTAACGTGCTTTCCGAAGCACGGAATCATCATTCTTTTCAGACATTTAGGTGATTCAAGCCTGCAATGCCTAACCAAACTGGAAACATTCACACAAAGTGATGCTCCCCGCGGGATTCGAACCCACGACCTCCGGGTATTAGAGCCCAACGCTCTAACCACTGTACCACGGAGGCAGCTAAAATAATAAGGGTAATTTCATAGTATTTGCTACCAAACCTCTTACACAGAATGTCCTAGGACATCTTAAGTTAATCTGTATAGCAAGATCTAAGTTTACGCAGGCTGCATCGTGGTGCATTAGTGCATCGGTACAATAGTCACGTCTTAGTGACCTGGGCACGATGCAATGTTCTGCCAACTCCACGACAGAATTAGTTTATATACTGCGCAGTGATTTAGACAAATTGGTTTTGTAGGCTTTGCCAATTTTAATTATTACACTAGAAGTCGCCGGTTAGTTTTTTTATACTAGGTCAGTTGGCAGACAGACACGCAGCCCACCTGATGGTAAGCAGCCACTGCGGCCTATTCCATTGAGGGAGACTTCACCAGGAAGCGTCGCGCAATGTGCTGCCAGACTGTAGACTCATTTGAATTATTAGCCTTTTTTTTCGGAGTAGAATGCGTTTATGCACCAAAACCACAGGCTTTGTGTGGAACTCGAGACTAAAACGTCCACTACCCACAAAATCCCCCGGTTTCCCCTTCACACCAGATTGGGACGATCCGGTACCATCTGATTTTTAGCCTGTGATTTCAAGTGTATGAAGGTAGGTACTACCACACGAAAAATCAGAATGGTAAAGATAATTTTGATGTTGGTAAATATTATTACAATGAACGTTGTACTCCGTCTCGCTCAGTGTATTTGGGCTGTGTGAAATGGCAATAGGTTTAGACGTGATTCTATTAATTCAGAATTATGCCGCCTCACGCGACCAAATTGACGGAATGGTTTTATGACACTCAAAAGCCTATAAAAGGCAAACATATTAAATTGTTTACATACTTGTCTGGCCACAAAGAAACGTTAGATAAATCTATACTAATATTATAAAGAGGAAAGATTAGATTGTTTGTTTGTATTGAATAGGCTCCGAAACTACTGAACCGATTTGGAAAATTCTTTCACTGTTGGAAAGCTACACTATCCCCGCAGGGCATAGGGTACTTTTGATCCCGGAAATGTGGTGGGAATGGAAATAGATTTGAAAAAATAAATTACGCGCGGGTGAAACCGTGGATGTGGCTACTATAGTGGAGTCATTTTAATAGGTCACTTTTGACAGTTCATTTGCAAAGCAAAGAGCTTCTTATGTACATCAGGAGTAGTCTTTTCTATTAGAGAATTTTCTATCATATTAAAAAAACTGATGTTGTTTTCTTGAGTTTTATTCCTTAAGCGTAAAGTATATTTTTCTTTGCATAAGTGAACTGTCAAATGTGACGTATTAAAATGACTCCACTATAGTTACTATTAATTTTGTAACATTGCAAACATTTGATCAGAATTTGCCGTAGTCAATTTCCTTTCCATTTCTGTAAAAGCGAAAGCTTAAATCTTACATTTAGGTTGGCGAAACATTGCGTCCGGCCCCGGCCAATATCCGGTTTGATTGGGGGCTTCGTCGTTTGACCCCGGTCCCGAATACACCGCGGTGTCAAACGCACAAGGACGCTTTTTGAATTGGCCGTTTGACACCGCGGTGTCAAGTGGTGAACAACTTTTTTCGACTTCGTCACTTGACACCGCTGTTATTATTTATGTACAGTTAAAGACAAAATTGCATCGAAAAAAATATCCCAATATAAGTATCCGTTTTTTGTAATGACAACTTTGTCCCATAGGCCGCACCAATAGAACGCTCGTATTTCAGCTCTTTACTTCCAACCACCATCAGCCATTTTTTGGGATATGGTCACTTCATCTAGCTTCATTTCAGCTTGTTAACACGTTGACTGCGGCAAAGACACACCCCTGTGTTTTTAAAATTGCAACTCGAGCGCAAAAATGTCCATATGACTGTGCGGCCCAATACAAAACGTGTGATCAAGGCAGCCGCTTCGCGTGTGGCCGCACACACCACCAGTACTTAATGATTTTTATGCTTTTATATTGTATTATTATTAGCTATTTATACATAATAGATAGTTAAATTTTCGTTAATACACAAAGCGACAAGTAATTAATTTATTGAAACATTAAATTCATATTATTATACACATAAAATTTAATTCAGACCAAAAAAAAGCGTCTTTTGTCGTTATTTTCTATTTTTTTTTACAAACAAAGCAGTGCACGTCTCCTGCAGCTTTCATTTACACGTAACCATCAAATACTTAAAACTACTACTAAAAAAATACAGACAAGGCAATGCTTCCAGGAACAAGTGACCTTACTAATTGAACCATCTTACCCTTTTGGTGATAAGGCTATTGTAATAGCTACTCGTTTATTACTTCTTTTGCAAAAGATACAAACTTCTAACGATTCCGATATCGCAAACGTGTTCCATGCAAAAACCAATACACGCACGACACGTTAATGCTTCCTAAAAACAAGTAACTTTTCAGAAAAAAATATAACCTACTTACTAAAGGATCCTTCAAATCTACAACTTACTTGTGTACTCAACTGTACAAAAATCAAAAATAAGATTTTTATTGGCGGTGTCAAATGACGAAGTCGAAAAAAGTTATTCCCGCTTGGAACCGCGATATTATTAACGGTGTCAAACGGCCAATTCAAAAAGAGTCCTTGTGCGTTTGACACCGCGGTGTATTCGGGACCGGGGTCAAACGACGAAGCCCCCTTTGATTCCGGCGCGCGCCCGGCCCGCGTCCGGCGATACGGCACTACCGAGATACACACACATACAGACATATTGTTGTGAATTACAGTTTTTTTTTTCCATGGTCAGTTGGCAGACAGGCACGCAGCCCACCCAATGGTGAGAGGCCACTGCGGTATTTACCATTGAGAGACACTTCTCCAGGAAGAGTCGCTCATAAAATATATAAATAAAATATCTTTTATTCACAGAGCACCGTCTAGCCGCAAAGCTTTAGCTTATGCTATGGGTGCCATACAACGGATAAAAAATGTATTAAATCCTACTTATAATATTATAAATGCGAAAGTACTTGGTGGGACGAACGGGAATGAACCGTCTGGGGTCTGGATGTTTGGATGTTTAGATGTTTGGATGTTTGTTTCTCTATCACGCCTAAACGACTGAACGGATTTAGATGAAATTTGGCACACGTATACTATATAACCCGGAATAGGACATAGGCTATAAAATTCCTACGGGAAACGTCTCATTCCCGCGGGAATATCAATTTTGAAACTACTGAACCGATTTGAATAATTCTTTCACTGTTGGAAAGCTACACTATCCCCGATGAACATAGGGTACTTTTGATCCTGGAAATGTGGGGGATAGGGGGGATATTTCAAAAAGAGATTACGCGCGGGTGAAACCGCGGGCGGAAGGCTTGTTATATATATTTTTTATTACAAAATATACATTCATGCAAAGCTGCACTATTCCCGGGTGACATAGGGTACTTTTGATCCCGGAAATGTGGGGGAAGGGAGTGATATTTTAAAAAAGAAATAACGCGCGTGTGAAACCGCGGAGGCGACAGCTAGTGTGCTATAAAGTTATTTGAAGTGTTTTAAAGATCTATGGCAGAATTAATATAAAAAAAATATTATTATGCCTACTTATTTAAAGCTACCGCTCCCCAGGGGTCATTACCTCGCTAAAACTAATTAAAACGAGCAATCCGCTAAGATGGGATTTAGTAGTTCATTATTAATAACGTAGTTATGAAAACCAAGGAAAACCTGCATAGTCGAATGGTTGTGTAATGTGTAGCCACGATCCAAATGGCCTGGTTCCCTCGTCAAAGTTTACAGATGTTACTCCACTGTAATATTTTTTTTATTGCAATGTGTAACAAGACGAGCAGATCGTACACCTGATGGTAAGCGCCACGTCTGCCCTTAGACAGTTCAGTGCCAAACAGTAACTAAGCAGTTACTGTCCGGCACCGCCCTGCGCCCGCTACACCGAGACGACAGTTATTAGGTCTCATATACCCAGTCATTTCACTAGCTTCAGTGCCCTTTCCCCGAAATACAGAAGTGCTTGACACACTTCTATTTCACGGGAAAATATCTGGCACTGCGGTGGTATCCACTTAGACGGCCCAGTACGGGAACCTACCACCTGGTAAAATGGATTACCAGAACTAGTTTGGGACAAAGCGCTTGGAGAAAGAAGATAGTACAAGCTTCGCTTAGCTTGTGGCTAGACGCTGTGTGTGTGTGTGTCTCACATAACACCAGCGTGAAATAATAGTGACTACTATTGTGTTTCGTCTGGTTTGTAAGTGCTGGAGGCCCACACCCCCATACCCCCATAGGCCGGCAACGCATCAGCGATCCCTCTGGTTTTGCAGATGTCCATGGGCGGCGGTGATTGCTTACCATCGGGCGACCCGCTGGCTTGTTTGCCGCCTCTGGCATAAAAAATATAAAAAAGTACAGTGATCAAAAATATTTAACGTAAAAGTTTCAATGTTTTTTCTCTTTCTATGTCAATTTCGGTTCCAATTCGTTCCCATTGACTATTCCGTTTGGTTTCGACTCGGGCAAACACTGTAAATTAGTGCAGGGAGTACCTAGTGGAATCACCGACATCACCGTGTCACTCTAAGCCGTGTCATCCGAGTTGGATTGCATAGCATTTTTTATCAACTTATGCGGCAGACGAAGTGCGCACAGTCTACACGCAAACGTTTAGTCGCACGCACACAAACACCGTTCCGAAGTCTGCCAAACTGACACGAAGTTATAGACTATAGTCCCACCCAAAAAATGGATGGGTCATATGAACCACCAGGTGACGTATATAGGACGATATAAGAGCATGAAATAATAAGATTCAGCACTATGCCGTCACTTGTAAGCTGTCCAACTGGGTGCTGGTGAGAATTCAAAAGTGCAGGTAGAGTGAGTACCTACGTGCCGTACATATGTTTTTGTACGGCATTTTTACCATCGATAGATCCATGAAAAATAATAAGAAAGCGCGCAGTGCCGTAAAAAAAAATGGTGCGCCACATAGTCGGTATTTTTATTTGTTTTTCTGGAAATTTCGAGGGTACATTTGGTCATTTCATTCTGTACGGCATCAGTTTCATACTGTTTCAATACAGCTTCTAAACCATTATCCCGCAACGCCGTACAAAAACATGACCAAAATGTACTCACTCTACCTGCACTTTTGAATTCTCACCTTCTCACCAGCACTGAGTTGGACAGCTTACAAGTGACGGCATAGTGCTTTTATGTATTTTATGCTCTTATATCGTCCTATATACGTCACCTGGTGGTTCATATGACCCATCCATTTTGTGGGTGGGACCGTAGTCTATTAGACGAGTGTCAGGATTTTTTTCGTTACGGAATTTCTTGATTCGGTCGCCGCACTCAAAGCCCGCGATAAAAGCTATGCAATAGCTTAAAAATGCAGTTGAATTGAGAACCTTTTCTTTGAAGTTATTAAACATGATCATTGACACTTAAGCAACTTGTAAAAAATGAGATGTACAGTCTAAGAAAGAAAATTATTAATCTATATTATTTAAAACTTAAAAGTGACTGACTGACTGACTGACATAGATATCTATCAACGCACAGCCCAAACCACTGGACGGATCGGGCTGAAATTTGGCATGCAGGTAGATGTTATGACGTAGGCATCCGCTAAGAAAGGATTTCGATCAATTCCCACGGGAACGGGAACCACGCGGGTGAAACCGCGGGCGGCCGCTAGTATGAAATATAATAATAATAATAATAATAAATATCTCTGGACATTATTCACACAGCGCCATCTAGCCCCAAACTAAGCATTAGCTTGTGCTATGGGTGCTAGACAACGGATAAACATTACTTATATACTTTTTTTTTTTTGTAAATACATACATATTATACATAGAAACACCCAGACCGATACAAACAGACATGTTCATGCACACAAATGTTTGTACCGTGCGGGGATCGAACCCGCGACCTCTGGTGTAATAGCCGACTTCTCGACCATTACACCAAATGGCTCGTCAAAGGTTATATAATATCTAATAATTAGTAATGCCGGCACCGCGTGAGCTCCCGAGGGAGCGAGAAAGCGAGCACAGGGAATAATTTAGTGGCATTAAGCGTCTTGGCTATGGCAGGTCAACCCAGTGCTCATGATTACATGAGTAGATTAAGACTTGAATTTTCAACTGTACTTATGTACTAACTTTATGATGCTTACGTGGAACAGTGGCTAAACCTAAGGTATAAAATCTGGAGGTCATGGGTTCGATTCCCGCCTTAGGTCTGGCAGCACACTAGGCGACACTTTCTAGTAAAGTGTCCCTTAATGGAATAGACCGCAGTGGCTGCTCACCATCAGATCGGCTATGTGTCTGTCTGCCAACTGACATAGTATAAAAAAAGGCATAAGCGTCAACCTCGTAGTCAAAAAAATCTGTTTATAAATAGGAAAGATTTGATTGTTTGTTTGTTTGTATTGAATAGGCTCCGAAACTTCTGAACCGATTTGAATAATTCTTTCACTGTTGGAAAGCTACACTATCCCCGGTGAACATAGGGTACTTTTGATCCCAGAAATATAGGGGGAAGAGGTGAATATTTTAAAAATGAATTTACGAAGACAGTCATTGAGATAAATCTATTTGCAGTTGTAATAAATAATTTAATTTAACTTCTGATTCGAGATGTATTAAAGCGGGTCTCTTGGGATCCGCCGCGGTAATTTGAGTGATAAGTTAGTGATGCTAAGTGGAGGCGGAGTGGATTAGCACTCATTATTAATGACTTGTTCTCAACAGTAGTGGACGCATTACCCGACTGTTTAGCTCGTCACAATAATTAATAATATTTAATAATGACCCATCTCTCCGTGGTACAGTGGTAAGAGCGTTGGGCTCTAATACCCGGAGGTCGTGGGTTCGAACCCCGCGGGGAGCATCACTTTGTGTGAATGTTTCCAGTTTGGTTAGGACATTGCAGGCTTGAATCACCTGAATGTCTGAAAAAAATGATGATTCCGTGCTTCGGAAGGCACGTTAAGCCGTTGGTCCCGACTATGTTCCAAGTAGGTCTGTTTTCCCTTGTAAGGGTTACGGAGGTCAGATGGCAATCGCTCCATTGTAATAACCAGGCTTGTCAAATCTAGGACCATAGTCGAAGCGGACCCTGAGCTGCATACTGGATGCAATCGGGAATACGCTAGGATGAAGGATGAAGAGTCTCTCAAACTAATACAAACACACACAATATTAGCTGCCATCATAACAGCTCACTGATCAGAGCAACCTAGTAAGTAGGTAGTAGTTAGTAGTGGTAGAGCCATGCTGTTTTTCAGCACGAATGGGGCCAGTCTGCCAACTGATCTAGAATACAAAAAACTTTGTAAATTGAACTTGCTTTCAAGTTCATTGTAAGCTATAAATGAGTAGTTTTTGCGTGAAAGAGTAACCGACCTCCATCCATCCACCAAACTTTCACTTTATTGGTAAGAACTATGCACTAGAAATATCTACTATTTCATTTAGAAAATCTCTAAAATGTCAGTACCACTCAGAAGAATGATAAACTACATTCTATATTAACTCTACTTAGTATTAAATGAACTTTGTGAGCAAAGCTCTATTTCTAAAGGTGCTGCACAAAGCCGGAAAATCTTCAATTCCTTACAATTGCAAACTTATTGACATATTCTAAGCGTTCTTTGGGCACAGTTGTACTGTATGCATTTAATACATTAGCGTCACAAACGTTGGCAAGGGGACAGGTTAAGCGAATAGTTGGGGCTGTATTCACAATGGCTGTGAGATTTTGACTAATAGACGAAGATAGTATTTAAAAAAAGAAATTTCTCGCGTGTGAAACCGCGGCCGGAAGGCTGGTTTTATAATAAATTGTTTTCTTCTTTTCAGGTAATTTGCTGATAGCTTTAGCAAAATTCCGAGTGTTCTAAATGAGTAAGTGGCTGACATTTTGTATACGATTCGTCTGAATAAAAACATCTTGGCATTTAAAGGAATATAAAGTAACTACTAAGTTATTTGACAAAGACCAGCCCTATTTAACATTAACCGGGACTCAAAATTATGATTTACTTCATTGTAATAGAGTAAATTTTCCGTTGTTTGATGCAATGTCCAGATATTTTGACTACTTTGGGCGATTCGATATTATTGGAGCCGAATGTACTACCCCAGCCGAGCGGCATTCGAGAGAAAGATCCACAATGCTCTCAGTTCCCTTTCATCACACATACAAAAGAAAATAACACAATCAAAAGCGCACAGTGCTTCAAAGTCAGAACAGAGTGTGCGTTCACAAATCACTCTGCGACAACACGTTCTGACACCTCGACCACAGTGCACTCGACACAGCGATGACAGCTAATATTATTGTCATTTCTAATATTATTGTTAACATTGTCATTTTTTTTATACTAAGTCAGTTGGCAGACAGGCACGCAGCCCACTGAGGGACACATTGAGGGACGCTTCCCCTGAAAGCATAGCTCAATGTGCTGCCAGACTGTAGGCTCATCTGATCTTCGTGCCTCTGATTTCAAGTGTACTGGCTCCCACATTAATACTACCGAAACACAGCCAGAGCTGTTATGGCGGCAGATTTCACCTGTGGGGTGGTAGCTAGCCAGTCGGACTCTGAAAAAGCCCTACCACCAACCAGACCCAAGGTGGGAATTGAACCCACGACCTCCGTGTTTTCATACCCGAGCGGCTTAGCCATTGTTCCTCGGAGGTAGTCAGAAATATGTGCAGGAGATCTAAAATTCCACTTAAAGTGAATTATCATCCTCTGAGCTTAGGTACAGTATGGGACCTATAAGTTGAAACAAAATGGCGGTCGTCTGCGCAGGTAAAATTATGAAGAAAAGTGTTAGACAGGTTTAAATAAATAATCAAAATCTAAAAGGAAAAGTTATTTTGTGGTATTCAAACATGTATATACTTTTAAGAATTGTGAATGTGAGGTAGGTAAGGCAATTTGTTTAAAGAAAAACCAACGTAATACCTATATCATAGGATTTTATTTCTCAATCAACAGCGGCGAGAGAAATCAAAGTCAAAGTATTTATTTTGCAATTTGATTTACCATGAAATTCTTTTGCACGTCATAAACTTTTTTATTTGGTCTGAGCCTAAAATATATTTAAGAACACTATGCGCGGTTGTACTCTAGAGCCCAGCGGAGCGTGTGCGGGTGAAGAGGGGCGAAGAGCGACTAGCGTCGCTGCGTTGCCGTGGATACGCGTGGCCCTTCACGTCCCGCCTCATACCGCACTTCGATTGACACCTAAAAATCTGTTACTGCGCATGTTTCAACTTACGGGGCCTCTACTGTACCATGGTCCAAAAACGTAAAAAAAGGGATTGCTCACAGGCAATTAAGTTTTATTTATTCGCACATAAATCACAAGGTAGTAAGTACCAACATCACTGTAATTTGAACCACTGTGCGTAATACCTAGCCATAACTCCACCGCGCCCAGTGGGTCGGAGCCTAATTGCGCGGACTTTCAAATTTTATATTTTATATTTTTACGTGCAAAATTATGATTTTTGCGTTAACTGGCTTTGTTCGCGACAGGGGAATAATTTACAATGATTGCGGAGATTTAAATAAATTATGAATTTAATGCGAGAGTTAAGTAATGAATAAAATACAGGTTACAGGAAAATTGTATAAATTGAGCACTCCCTCATTGCACAGTGGTCCCGTTTCTTAAGAAGGGCGGTCATTCGCGTTTCGGGTCGGATTAAAACTAAAAGACTTACTTTTTTACCCATAAACTTTTTGTTTCAAGGTTCTGTGAGTATTAACAAGTAAGAATATATATAATTTCAATATAAAAGATAGATATATTTGAAAAAATAAGCATTTATCTAAAACTTAAAAAAAGTTCGGTACATGTGTAACAAAAAAAATGTTTTGTTTATTTATTACTTACGAGAATTGCTTAATTGTCATTTAAATAATAAAAAATACTAGATAATACATAGCTGAATATATTATTTTATAAAAAACACAGGCTATTTACATAGTAGGAAAACAGTAATTATTAATATTTACATTATTGAAAATTGCAATATCGTCCAACTACATAATAAATCCAATACTTATATTGCTAAGGCTGACTTCTTCTTACTCGTTAACGTCCTCATACTAGAAATAAGTGAGTCTGAATCAAGAAAAAGTAAGTCTATTTAAAAAAATCAATGTTGGTCACTTCTCAGAAAGGTTTTCTAGTGTTACAGCCTCCCCAGATAATTTAACTAATGTATTAAAAGATCAGGCGGCCTCTTCAGGCAATATAGAACTTTCAATCACCTTTAATCCATTCATTAAAACCTTGTATGTATGTATGAAGGCAATTTATACCAAGGATTTTACTCAGTAAGAATTTTGGCCGTATCAATAGCATGTATCTAATTTTTGTGAATTTTTATTTTGTACCCTGTCACTCTGATGATAAGCTCGGCAGAAAATGACGACACTTGTCAATTAAGTATTTTCTAATACCTGTAATTTCATTAGAAAATTCAGAACTATGGCAAAATTTTCATGCAAAGTTTCCTTCCTTGAATCAACCACTGCCGCCACATCAGGGCTTATCTTTCGAGGTTTTTGACCTCCCTAGTTTCTTCTAAGCCCTTAACAGATATTATTAATTGAATATCTCAAGTTATTTATGTGGATATTTTTAATAACCGATAAAGAGTCTGCCAGGTGCCAAACACTTCACGAGATCTATCTACCTCATTTTTTTTAAACTTCAAAGATAATCAGGTGTTTAGAACAAGCATTCGAAGAAAATAACACTTGATGGTGGCCCCTGCATCATTAAAAAAAATCAAAATTACAAAATTACCTGAAGTATCAAATTTGCCTACATATGACCTAGTCTTTTCTATGACCTATGGCAGTTCTCGGAGCACTTTGGAGCACCTAGACACTACAGATTTTGAAACTAGACATACTAGAGATTATTTTGATATATGTTTCAACTTTGGCGATTCGTTCCTTCCTAAGTAAAAGTCTAATTAAATATAGGAAAGCGGCAAAAAACAAATAAATCGGTAGGTCCTCCTTGATGGCACTGGTTTCCAAAAGTGACAGGGATAAAATTAACAAAAAATGACTTCAAATATCGTATATACCTTCTTTTCAAATATACAGGGCACAACAATAATCTAAACAACCGATTTCATAGAAAAACTACACTTTGAAAATAGTGAAAATTTCGGCCGAACGATAACGCAAACGAGCACAAATGAAATGTTACCACTTCGGGTGCCTAAAATTAAATGTTCGTTGTATGTTATTGCAATTTATCTTATACCTGGGGGTAGAAGGGTTATTTGTCTATCCTTTTAGTGACAAATAACATCATAATTTGACCATCGACATTTCAACTCTATGACCTACGGCGGGACCACCGTGCATTGGGACGCTATGGCGACGTAGTTGGTGTGTGCTCTAACATGAGAAAAAAACTATGAAACGTATAGGTATCGGCTTTGTTGAACATAGGTCGACAGAGATTTTTTTAATTGCACGTGACCAAAAGCGCGCGCGAAACTCCCGAATGCCCGCGCGCGCCATTGGTTAGATGTATGCTTCTGACCAATAGCACGCAGGCGTGTCAAAAACTCAAAACTCGTGTTTTGCAATTTCCACCCGATATTCAAGAAGTTTGCCGGTACCTGTAACAAATATCTATCCGTTGCGCTGATTTGGTTACTTTTTGGCTAGATGGCGCGGTGCGAATGTCAATAACAATGAAACTATTTTTATTGCGAACATAAATGTCCAGGGATATTTATTTGCAGGTTTCACCGTATACAGGGTGGAATTTTGTAATGCCACCTGAAAGGGAAGTACTCTTAATACTGTAGATAGAAAATTTTACTTAAAGAAAACATTCCTTTATTTTTTAAAAGAAAGAAAACTGTATTCAAAGATTTTTAAAAATTCGCTTGCTGCACCCGGTAATCGAACCGACTAAAATCTGTAAAAGTTGCACCCTGTACTTTTATTGCATCGATCGTTAGGGTCAATAATAAGGATGAAATCTCTCTAACAAACTTCATAAATTAAATGAAAGGAAAACAATGAAATCCTAAATTATTGATTCAATGGGTCAAGTTAAAGCACTTTTTTCATTGTTTTCCTTTCATTTAATTTATGAACTTTGTTGGAGAGATTTTATCCTTATAATTGTCCCTAACGATCGATGCAATAAAAGTACAAGGTGCAACTTTTAACAGATTTTAGTCGGTTCGATTACCGGGAGCGGCAAGCGAATTTTTTAAAATCTTTGAATGCAGTTATCTTTCTTTTCAAAAACAAAGGAATGTTTTCTTTGAGTAAAATTTTCTATCTACAGTATTAAGAGTACTTCCCCTTCAGGTGGTATTACAAAGTTGCGGCAAGCAAATTTTTAAAAATCTTTGAATGCAGATTTTTTTCTTTTCAAAAATAAAGGAATGTTTTCTTTGAGTAAAACTTTCTGTCTTCAGTAATAAGAGTACTTCCCCTTCAGGTGGCATTACAAAATTCCACCCTGTATAATAGCAATTCCGCGCTGTCTGTCAGTGTGTTGCGGTATGATAGCACGTTAGTGGCCAACCATCGACATTATTTACTGTTTGTTATAGTGCTGAAAACTTTTCAGTCGGGTTGAAAAACAACAGCAGTGGGTACAGAAGAAAATAAAGTTACAGAATGTCCTACGATAGGGCAAATGCTTCTATCATTGAAACACAGTTAGTTTGACGAGCCATTTGGTGTGATACCCTATTCCTATGACATGAGTTCCTTTAAACGAAGCGTGAAGAAGCACCTTGTGAGCCAGTACTACGATGCCAACGGATAGAACGCCACGGTGTTGCGTCCATGGGTTCCCCTTTTGCTTAACATCAGGCTAAGTAAAGCCACTGTACTGAGCTACTATAAAAAAAAACCGATTTTTTTTTTTTTATTTTTTTTTTATTTTGTTTATTAAGGAAACATACAGCATTATATAATACTTAAAGCTAAAAACAATATATAAAACTTAAGCAATTAAAGTTTCCAAAGCTAGTTTATACATATTTTGTTATTGTAATGGAGACTAGTGCGAATACAGAAAAAGATACAATTACTAAATTACATCGATCGAACTATCTTGGTTTATATTTATATATTATACTATATCTTTATAACATTATTAACTATCTATCTATAATATATATGTATATATTAATAACTTATAGTTTTATTATATAATTACTTAAATAATTAAAAAAGAAAAATATATTTTAGACACTTCTCAGGAGACAGCGATATTTTGACAAACTTTCGTGAAAGATGTCTATATGACTATGGGATGTGTTATGTTTATCTGTTGATCTGTTAATAAAACTATTGCGCCTGTAGTTAGTTCTGCAAAGGGAAGTAGCAAATGTGATTTTATGTCGAGCTCTTAGTCTAGGACAATTAAAAACTAATTTGCTCAGAAGGTACGGACTATCTACTAAATTGTGGATAATTTTAAATAAAAAAATTTGGTCTCTGTGCTCACGACGGCGTACCAAGGTTTCCATCAGATCACTATTGAAATTTCTGAACTTAAACTTCATACGTTTTATAAACTTATTTTGAACCTTTTCCAATATGTCAATATACTTTGAATAGGATGGATTCCAAACAACCGATGCGTATTCCAATTGAGACCTAACATATGCATTATATAGCAGAATTAGAGTTTTCGCATTCTTGAAATCACTGCCTTGACGAAAAATAAAACCTAATAATTTATAGGCCTTACCCATTATCTTATTAATATGACTGTCAAAGTATAAACCACTGTCCAACTGTACACCAAGATCCCTCACCTCATAAACCCTTTTCAAGCTTTTATTGTTAAGTTTGTAATTAAATTTAATGGGATTCTTTTTTCTTGTAAATGATATAGTAAAGCATTTATCCACATTAAGATATAAATGATTACTTGAACAGTATTCGCACAGACGTGTCAAATCTTTTTGTAAGTTTTCACAATCATTTGTGGATTTTATAACTGAGTATATTTTGGTGTCATCTGCAAATAGCAAAATGTTTGAATTTAAAAAACTTTTTGTAACGTCATTTAAAAAGATATTAAAAAGTAGAGGACCAAGATGTGATCCCTGAGGAACTCCAGAAGAAACAGGACTAAAAGTAGACGTATAACCTTTTACCGTAACAGCCTGAGTCCGATTTAAAAGATAAGATGACAGCCAACGAAATAGATCACCGTGTATACCAACTGACTCAAGCTTAGCTATTAAAATTGAGTGTGAAATTTTATCGAATGCTTTTGAGTAGTCGGTATACACGGCATCGACCTGGAACCCATTCTCCATAGAATCATGAACAAAATCCAAAAACTCACAGAGATTTGTTTCACAAGAACGCTTAGCAACAAAACCATGTTGATGGATCGTTAGTAGTGGGCTTATTGCAGGATACATAGAATCATATATAATCTTTTCAAAAACCTTAGGTAAGACCGACAGTTTGGAGATACCACGATAGTTGCGGATGTTGTGCCTATCGCCAGACTTGAAAATTGGGACAACGAACGATCGCTTCCAACAGATGGGCATAACTCCACTAGACATGGACAATCTAAAGATAAAAGCTACGGGTGCTGCTAACTGTTTACTACATGTTTTTAAAAATAAAGGATGTAAACCATCCGGCCCGCTACCCTTAGAGGTGTCAATTTTTGAAAGATATTTTTCAACTACCTCTTTTGTAAATTCAATATTCTGAATCACAACGCTGTTCGATTTGTTAATAATTAAGTCTGATGGTACATCCACAGCGTGTTCAAATACAGATTGAAAAAAATCATTAAACAAGTTAGAGATAGCCTGCCCATCATTAGCAACCTCACTATCCAGTTTCATGGAATCAGGTATACTGTTGACATTTTTCTTGGATTTAATAAATGACCAAAAATGTTTGGAACACTTATAAATATTTGATTCAGACCTGGTGATGAATAACTCATAGCAAGACCCTAGCAAAATTTTAACAGAGCGTCTTAAATCTGAAAATAATTCATAATCCGACAACCTTCCATAAATTTTCCATTTTTTGTGGACTTTATTTCTTTTTTTAATTAATCTTATCAAAGCAGGAGAAAACCAGTTAGGGTAAGCATTATTTTTTAGGATTTTAACAGGCACATAATTGTCAATTAACTCATTCACCTTATCATAAAAACTGTCTACGGCACTTTCAATGTTGGTAGATGATAGGAACTCTTCCCACTGTATTTCATCCAGTTTAGATTTGATCAGGTCATAATTGGCTGCATGGAAACGGCGCACCGTCCTCGGTGCCTGCTGAAGGTATGCGTCGGTTGTGTCCATTTCCAAAATTATTGACAAAGACGGATGATGTCTGTCCTCCGGTTCCGAGAGGGGATTAGTACGTGATACTAAGCATGATATACTTGAGAAAACTAGGTCAAGATTCCTACTATTGTGATTCACTATTCCATTATATTGAGAGAAGCCTGTGAAACTCATAAATGTAAAAATCTGAGACGATAATGTAGGGTAGTGACACCGGTTTGCCGGCCAGCACCAGTTTCCGACCACTTTACACGTTTTTTTGAATAATAGATAGTCTATAGACAGCTCATTTCTAATTTCGCGCCAGTCGACCTGGACAAACTCCACGGTTCTTAATCCAACAGCATGACTTTATAATTTGCCAACTAAGCCTTCAGTCGCCATTTCAAAATTTGGTTTGTTGACACGTGACAAATTTAGCAAAAATAATTGCAGGTGGATCGATTTTCAAATGTAAAATTTTGGGTGTTACTATTATTTTAAAGGGGTTTGATTTGGTTTGTGTGTAGGATAAGATGTTTAATTTCAATATTCAAGTGCCCAAACTCACCAAAAATTTCATAATTTGTAATATTTTTGGTGGTCGGGCAATAGGTTATCGATTCATATCAAAATCTAGTTTCCGACCGGGTGGTCGGAAAACCGGTTTATTTACGTCATTTTTCTTTGCCTACATTGCGGAAACCTTAAATGCACCAACATAGATTCATTTACATTTGTGAACAGCTAGGAATTTGTGACTTGACAACCAGTTTCCGACCGCCAGTTTACCTCATAGTTTCAAAGATAATGACCTTTAAACATACCAAAAGTTTAGCGGCCGACAACCGGTGAAAACAAACCCTGTTAACGGCCGTTCAAAAAATCCTACTTCCTACCAATCCTACTTCTTACTATATAATATTATATGTATGTATTATATATATGTATGTATGTATGTATGTATATAATATTATAAATGCGAAAGTCAGGATGTTTGGAAATTTGGATGTTAAGTTGTTTGGATGTTTGTTACTCAATCACACCTAAACGGCTGAACAGATTTAGATGAAATTTGGCACACGTATAGTTTATAACCCGGATTAGGACATAGGCTATAAAATTCCTACGGGAAACGTCTTATTCCTGCGGGAATAACAATTTGAAACTACTGAACCGATTTGAATAATTCTATCACTGTTGGAAAGCTACACTATCCCCGGTCAACACAGGGTACTATAATTGATCCCGGAAAATGTGGGGGGAGGGGGGGGGATATTTGAAAAAGGGGATTACGCGCGTGTGAATAATATAAAAACGATAGAAGAGAAGAGAGAAACGTAATTCGTAATAAATAAAACTTTATTTCAACTAGGAAATTAAACGCACCCGATAAATACTAAACATTTAATTTATTTCTGTTTGTTACATTTTTGTTTGTGTTTTTGTTTTTTCGCGCCTCGATGGTCTAGTGGTTTAAGCACCGGGCCGAGATCGCGGTGTACTGGGTTCAATTTCCGGGTCGAGCTAACTTTGTGTCAGTATTTTCGGACACTGCTTGAGTTTGTGATCACCAATCCGCATTTGGCAAGCGTGGTGATTAAGCCGGTACCCATCATTATAACGTGTTGATTTCAAGGATGGAGGCCTTTGCCCTACAGAGAAGCATGCCGGCAGAACGGAGTTCCAAGATCTACTATATTATAGGATAGACTTTTCGATCGTGTTCCAAATCAAAAGAAATCAACAAATATGACCTTTTGGTTACTCAATTGTATTTTTAGGTCGCAAAAGAGAGTAAAGATATACCGCTATTTTGATTTCATTAACTGTTTCACTTTCATACTATAATATACCCTATGGCTATTAAATAAGACTCATTTTTCTACCGTAAATTAGGTGGCCGATAACCGGTGCACAGGTGGTCGATAACTGGGCCAAGTGGTCGATAACCGGTGTTTTTGCTATTTTTACGAATAATGTATATTTTTAAATTATGTATCACTGCTACGTTTATAAACGTTAGGTTTTATAAAACTAGACTATTGTAAGATCAAATGTTAATTTTTTGGAAAATCTTGACGTACAGCATCATGATAGAAATCAACTCTGAAGTCAACAAGTCGCTTAAGTGGTCGCAAACCGGTGTTTCTACCCTATCAATGGAAGGATTCGTCAGAATGAAATCTTTTCGTAAAACGTTGTGTCTTTCTATCCATGTCGCTTTTCTCACATTGAAGTCACCGACTACCACAAACTCATCATTTGGCCTTTCGGCACTCAGTTCTGATACAGACTCCAAAAATGACTGCTGTGAAATGACCTGATCTTTAGTCTCGGGAAAATAACTACAATATAAATGTAAGCGCCTGGAATTTGGACCACACGATAATAATATGTCAATGTGAGTAATATCAGCATCAGGAAAATCAGGAAGAATACCAAGGCAATGTGAGTCAACCATGAGCTGGCGCCTGACCGCTATCAATGTTCCGCCACCCCTAGTCATACCCCGCAACTCATAGTTTCTGTCAGTGCGGTACACGTTATAACGTGAATCAAAAAACTCACCGTCGAAAATCCCCGGTAACAACCAAGTTTCACTCAAAAAGATAATGTCATAATTAGAATTTAAAATATTTTTGTAAAAAATTTTAGTTTTGGTACGTAAACCCCGCACGTTTTGGTAATAACAATTCAAAGTATTATTTAACACAGCGATGAAGAGTAGCATAATCGTTATTATACGTTATTCTTAATTCGAGAAAATATACTTTTAATCTTATTATACCCGACTTAGCATTATTGTAAACAAGTGAGTTATTTCCTATGCAAATATCCAGTAAAGGCTTACCACAAATATAGAAATAGTAGGAAAGTGACATTTTATTACCCAAAAGGATATATTTTTCGTCAATTATTAGTAAATAAATTATACCATAATAGTGTACCATCTGAGCTTCTCCGGTTACTAACAGACCAAAACAATTCACGAACACCTCCCAATAAAAATAAAAGATTACTTCGTATACCACAAACGTAAAGAATACGTAAAACAAGTTGTTATACTTAACTTTGTACACAAACACACAATGATAATATGAATTAAACTTGCCGTTCAATGCTTCTAACACTGGCAGCGCTCCGATAGTACGGTGTGTGCACTGCGCAATGGAAGGTGCACCCAACGATTCGATACACTCGAGCCGGTCACCGTAGCAAACATAATCTGACCCGGTGCCAAGAGTTCTCAAACATTCGCATACACTAAAATTACAAACACTTAAATTAAAATATAAGTTATCACTTATACTATTTTCTTTAACGAATCTTGGGATGTTATGTGTAGAACCGGTGATTTGTCATCTTTACGGACCATAATTGTACAGTTGCGTACCCAACAGAATTTATAATTCCTCTCTTTCGCTCTCAATTTTGCCTCCTGAAGAAGTTTTTTATTACGCGCAGAAAGGTGGTCGTTAAAGTAAATACGACTCGTTATACCCACGAAACCAATATCACATGCTTTGATGTCCTTCAATCGGCGAAGTGCGGCCAAAAAATCATCCTTCTTATACCTCGATAGCAATTTGAGTATAATTGGCTTAGTCTTACTACTCCCTGTGTCATTCTTAACAGCCACTCGCGTAACAAAGTCTATATCTTTATCTGGCTGTAAAGAGAAACCAGCTCGCTCAGCTATTGTTACCATTAATTTCACCAGATTTTCACCATTTTTTTGTGGGATTCCATTAAATTGTATATTGGAACGGCGTACCCACTGCTCATTTTTATGGCCTTCTTCCAAAACCGCTTTGACTTGGGTCTTCAGTTCATCAACCTCGGCTTTCAAACCCTCAACAACAGATACTCGTGCCTCAATTTCATCCACACGTGATGACAGCTGATCGCACCTTGCGTTAATGGTTACCTTGAGGTCAGCAATGTCAGATTTTACCTGCTGTATATCTTGCTGGATAACACGTATAATTTGCATATCAGCTTGCAAACCAGAGATCTTGATAGACACTTCATTTAGTAACGCCAAGTAGGATGGATCATCTTTGTTTTCCCTGCTTGAAATTTTCTTAGGAGTTGATGACGTACGGTTGTCCAATGGCAGTCCCGAAGAAACTTTAAAGCTGGCAGGGCTATTACTAGTTTCCACAGCCTGAGAAACCTTTTTTAACCATTACAAAGAATCGTTCGTCAAAATACTTTCGAATTCCAAACAACGTTGTTCCGCCACCGACATCCCGCATCAACACTGTTAAATAAACTCCGAAAACAATTTAAATAAACTCGATGTTTGACTATCAGCACCGATGCAGCTATTGTGAATGATTTACTGAAAGGGTTTTTCGGTTTTATTGTACTTCAATTGGCAAATGCACGCAGCCCATTGCACCTAATGGTAAGCGGCCATTGCGGCCTCTTCTATTAAAGGACACTTCATCAGTAAGCGTCGCTCAATGTGCTGCCAGACTGTAGGCTCATCTGATCTTCGAGCCTTTGATTTCAAGTGTACTGGCTCCCACATTAATACTGCCGGAACACAGCCAGAGCTGTTATGTTGGATAATATACCGAAGACGGGACAGATTTACGTAGCCTGTTATGTTTATAATAATAATAAATGAATATTGGACATTATCATAAATAAATTATAATAATAAATATCTCTGGACCTTATTCACACAGCGCCATCTAGCCCCAAACTAAGCATTAGGTTGTGCTATGGATGCCAGACAATGGATAAACATTACTTATATACTTTTTTTTTGTAAATACATCTTATTATACATAGAAACACCCAGACCGATACAAACAAACATGTTCATGCACACAAATTAATGTTTGTACCGTGCGGGGATCAAACTCGCGACCTCTGGTGTAATATTTAGCCGACTTCACGACCATTACACCAAATGGCTCGTCAATAAAGGTACATAGATTTGATCCCAAAGTCCCAAGAACAACGCATTAACTACCAAATGCGCCATCAGGTCAGTGAAAGAAATACAATATAATAAATTATTTACTAAAAATATAGGGCTCGAACCTTAGATGAGTCTACAGCGTGGCAACACTGAGCTCAAAAAACCAGATTTAGCATAAAAAATGTACATACTTAAAAAAGAAGTAAAAAAAGCTTATAAATATGAACCGCAGAGATAAAATATGGTTTGAATAAGTCAGCCAGCTGAAGCCATACAATATCTTCAGCCATTCTGAGATATACACGCGTCTTCAGCGGATGCAGTTGCATTCGAGTGCATTCTGCAGTTCCGTAGCGGAATAGCGAAGTAGCGGAATGATAAACGATATTGCTGAATGCAGTCTTTTTCATAATATATTGTTAGCTACGCTTGAATGTGGCAAGGCGCTAGTCCTTTTTCACTCACGTCATCTTTTACGGATGGAATATCCATCTCTTTTTTTTTGGTCGCCCCCTCCCTGTTCATCACTTTCTGCATGTCACATAAAATATTACAATTCGTATTTATTATTTTTTTGTGATCAGGGTAACCGATACTATTGTTGGCCCTCTACCAGTTATTGGCACTCCGGGAAGGCAGGGTACAAGTCCAAATTCAACCGAAACAAGTGTATTTTTAATTAAACGCTTACGTAGGGGTATCAAAACATATAATTATGAATTATAAAAAATATTGTAGGTAGAGAACAATCTGTTGCACTGGAGTAACGGAACATAATTTGAAAAATCAGTGGTTTCTTTCAAAAAAAATATTACAAAATGACGAATTAAAAAACTGCGTAATTCCTCGTTTTTTCTATTCCGTGGTAAATTCAATTACTCTGAATTTTCAGCGACGACACAAAATTTTTTTACAAAATAAATAGCCAAGCTCTTGTTTTACAGAAATATCGGATTAGATTTTTTATTTCATAATTATAATTTATAAGTAACTAGCCTTCCGCCCGCGGCTTCGCCCGCGTGAACTATAGGACGTTATCCCGCGGGAATATCTTGTAAATTGTAGCCTATGTGTTATTCTGATGTATAAGCTATATTATTGTAAAGTTTCATTAAAATCAATTCAGTAGTTTTTACGTGAAAGAATAACAAACGTTCATCCATCCGCTCCCCGGCCGGTACAGCCGCAACCGCTATGTCCCTGCATTTTAAATCTGTAATATCTTCGAAACTATTCATTTAAATTACATGATGTAAAGGGCCATATTGATCTTTATTACATGCACAATTTATTTATGGTACTTTATTGGATAAGGATTAATACTGTTTTGCTTAAAACCACTTTTTCGTAAATAAGCCATTATTTTATCGTAATAAGTAAAAGAAAATGGTTATTGTGGGTTATCCCTAAGAGATAGACATATACCATCGCGGACTTTTTTGTAAAACTTCTTAAGGTGTACAATATTGTAGTACATTATTTTGATCTATCTCGTAGGGTTCAGCCAGCGTTTGCAATGTAAGCGCAAAAAAATGTGATTATTTACGACCTTAAATTAAAAACCTCTAAAATTATCAGTGTTTCTCTACTATATTATGCATGTATTATACATATAAACCTTCCTCTTGAATCAGTCTATCTAATAAAAAAAACCGCATCAAAATCCGTTGCGTAGTTTCAAAGATTTAAGCATACAAAGGGACATAGGGACAGAGAAAGCGACTTTGTTTTATACTATGTAGTGATTAAATGAAAACCTGCAAAAAAATTATCTTCGAACTCAAAGCCACCATACTGTGTTCACGCTGCGCTTACTGATTGGCGTACGCGCAGGTGAAAAGCGAATATGTAATCGTGCTTGGACCTCGTCTTTTAAGCTTTTCACGGTAAATGACCAATGACAAAAAACTCAAAATAAAAGTTCAATTATTCATTTTCATTACTAAATAGTGATTTTTAAATAATTACAAAAAACACTTTGAAAAAATTATTTTCTGTCATGTTTCCTAGAGAAACAACTAGTTGCCGCCGTGTGAATGTGACACTTGATATAAAAATCCGGCTCGAAGGACCAACTAACCGTCGCCTAGTAACAATATCTTAATGAAGCAAGGTGTATGCTCAGTGGTTGGTCATCCGATATTGCATTCCGGAGACCCCGGCATCCGCCTAGGAATTTATATTGTGGCCGGTGAACTAGAAGTTATGTTCTAGACTACATTATAGTCTAGATTCTAGATTTAACCTGAGAACTTGTGGAAATATAGTAATAGTGCAAACGTGGCTAAGCTCGTGGGTATAAAACCCGTAGGTCGTGGGTTCGATTCCCGCATTGCGTCTGATTGGTGGTAGGACTTTCTCAGAGTCCGAATGGCTAGCTACCACCCCCACAGGTGAAATCTGCCGCCATAACAGCTCTGGCTGTGTTCCGGCAATAATAATGTAGGAGCCAGTACACTTGAACTCAAAGGCTTGAAGAGCATATGACTTCGTCCTTCCTGGTGAAGTGTCCCTCAATGGAATAGGCTGCAGTGGCCGTTTACCATCAGGAGGGCTGCGCGCCTGTCTACCAACTGATCCAGTATTAAAAAAAACATATTCCGAATCCTGGCGTGCTCGCTGCACTCAACGCACTCCTAGACGTCAGTTCACAGTGTGATCTGTTTGCAGATGCATGGATGAAGGTAGTTGCTGAGTGTTTGAGATTTTGTGAGAGGGACGTATAAGTGTCTATGTTGTGCCATTGTAATATTGTTAGTGGTTTTAATTTATATTAATTTAATTATGTTTCAATTCAATTAATGTAATTGGCGCCTAACGTTTTATGTGAATTCAAATAAATATTTATTTTTGCCAATATGAAGATATTAAGTCTTAGTCTGTGACGCTCGTTCTTCTACGAAGCTCCTCATTTCTGATCGACGGAAAGTCTATCGAACATTTCTACATTAAATAGTTGGGAATCGGAATAGTTGAATGCAATGTCGACGTGAAAGCGATGGCTGAATCCTCTAGCAAAGTTCCTCGTAGCCGATCCTTCATTTGCATATAAAGTGCGACTAGTTCTAATTATTGCAATTGCTAGGATAATGCAGTTCTTTTCTTCCAGAACATGCCAATGGGAGAGTTGATAAAAAGTGAAGAATCAAAATTATGTGTTTTTAAAAGCCCGCGCACCCGCGCGTATTTTTTTGTATATATCCTTTTCCTTCTCTCCACTTTTCCGGGATAAAAAATACTTTATGTCACTCGGGCATAGTGTAGCTTTTTAACAGTGAAATAATTTTCCAAATCGGTTTAGTAGTTTCAGAGCCTATTCAATTCAAACAAACAGATAAACAATCAAATCTTACCTCTTTATAATACCTACTAGCCTTCCGCCCGCGGTTTCACCCGCGCGTAATCTCTTTTTTTAAATATCCCCACCTTCCCCCCCCCGCCGTTTCCGGGATTAAAAGTACCCTATGTTCACCGGGGATAGTGTAGCTTTCCAACAGTGAAAGAATTATTCAAATCGGTTCAGTAGTTTCAAAATTGTTATTCCCGCGGGAATGAGACGTTTTCCGTAGGAATTTTATAGCCTATGTCCTAATCCGGGTTATAAACTATACGTGTGCCAAATTTCATTTTAATCCGTTCAGCCGTTTAGGCGTGATTGAGGAACAAACATCCAAACATCCAGACTTTCGCATTTATAATATCAGTAGGATTATGAGTAAGTATAGATTAGAATAATAACTTTTGGTGCCTGCTTCCCTAACCTCACATTATAAAATTATGGATTTTACACTAGCGGTCGCCCTCGCGGTTTCACCCGCGCGTTATTTCCTTTTTCAACTATCCCCTCTTCCCTCCACTTTTCCGGGATAAAAAGTATCCTATGTTCTAATCCCGGTTAAAAACTATACGTGTGCCTTTCATCCAAATCCGTTCATCCGTTCTTGAGTTATAAATAGTGTAACTAACACCAACTTTCTTTTATATATGTATATAGATTAGTGTATAGATAGACAACAACTAAGTTAGCCAGAACTATTACATCATCATTCGATTCCCACAGTAGGTATATCCGTTGGCTTGAAGCTCGAGCGTGATTGTTAGTTACGGTGGCGGCCGCCTGTCGCGGTGGCGCTGCGGTCGCGGGCTGCATACTGATGCCTGTGTCTCTGCCAGCGGTGGCGATGTATCGATATTTATTTATTTTCGATATTATTCACTTGAGGCACTTGTGGCGTGGCTTTGAAAGTGGTTCGTTAGAGATGACGAAAGTCAAGCTACCCACGCCGCGGTCGATTAATGGATGGGTGACCATTATGACCACGTTTAGTGACATTTATTTCGAGCGTCTCCGTGCTTCGGAAAGCACGTTAAGATGTTGGTCCCGGCTGATATTTACTATATGTAAATATTAGTCGTTAAACCTAGTCAGAGGCCATTTGGCGGCTTGATAACATCTGACATTAAGGTTGGTCACTTGCCTTACGCACCCCTTCACCAACCCGCACTAGGCCAGCGTGGTGGAGTATGGCCCACACTATCTCACAATTGAGATAAGGCCTGTGTCCCAGTGGGAACATAAGCTGATAATGATTATTCACTAAGCCTATTATAAATCATTTATTGTCAGCCCGTAATGTCCCACTGCTGAGCAAAGGCCTCCCCCAACTTCCTCCAATTTTTCCTATACATGGCTACCACAGTGGAGGTCTGAATGTCTGAATAAAATATGAATCTACCTACTATAACTACTAATATTATAAAGAGGAAAGTTTTGATTGTTTGTTTGTATTGAATAGGCTCCGAAACTACTAAACCGATTTGGAAAAATCTGTCACTTTTGGAATGCTACAATATCCCCGGGTGACATAGGATACTTTTGATCCCGGAAATGTGGGTAATATATAGACTTTTTTTGTGTGATCACATCATAAATAGGCTACGCAGTTGAAGGGCAAAAGGCTTGTTAAAAATCAAATGTTATTCTATACTTATCGATATCGATAACAGTCCCATCCCCAGCAGCGGTGGCTTAGAATAATATTTACTGTAACAACTGCATCTTTATCATAAGAGACGTTTGTTTGTGGTCCGGAGCATAGACAATTTGTCATGTAGAATATTGTGTCATCTATCTTACTTTAAGATCTAGTTTAAGAGGACATACTAAGGGTGAGAAAATTGAAAATTGGGTTTTTGTAATATCTATTGCTGTCGCGCAGTGCCCGAGCAACCGAGCTATCAATGTGTGAGTGAGACTGTCAATGTTTGCGTGGCACGCCGCCCCCACGCCCCGCGCCCGCCTGCACACAGCTAAGAAGGAATAGAACAAAAGAAATATTTCTGCTTACCTATATAAAAACGATAAAAATTATGTTCACGGACAATGCAAAGGAAAAAACAGGTCACTAATTTCGACAGATAGTATTAAGTCTTGCTGGTACAGTGGCTACGTACTGCGCATCGTCACTGATAGGTTCGTGGATCGGATCCGACGAGTACCCCTATCGCTTTATGTGAATTTATTCGCATTTTCCACGAGTACCTAAGTTATAAATGTTTAGTTCTTTTTTGTACATATATATTTTTAAAAGTTATATTAGTCCAGTCAACGAAGCTCTAACTTAGCCATTTTAGATGAAAAGCTGAAACTGGTGCCAAAATTTTTGTTAAAGACTCCGTAATAACATACTAAAAATGCAGGGTCGTGAGTCACCGGGGTCATTGGAAAAAAAATGGAAAAGGGTGTAAAAATTACTTTTTCCTAAAAATCTCGGAAACTAACAAAAATATGAGAAAATGTTTCAGCCAAAAGATGTAGAAAATTACTTTTTCTACAGAAAAGGTCATTATCAATTTACGCTTATCGCGCACCGTTTGCTAGGAAATCGAGTATATAGTGCACTTATTGATGTTGAACCAAATCAATAAAAATAAGACGGAAATGTCTGGGGATATCGAAGAATGCATAAAAATAATTTTTAATTGAAAAATTTGTAAAAATTCTATTGAAACGAAAAACATTGTGCGAATTTTCGCATTTTGTACGCGATTTCCTAGGAAACGGTGCGCGATACGCGCAAATTGATAATAACCTTTTCTGTAGAAAAAGTAATTCTCTACATTTCTTGTCTGAAACTTTTTCTTATATTTTTGTTAGTTTTCGAGATTTTCAGGAGAAAGTAATTTTTTCACCCTTTTCCATTTTTTTTTCCTATGACCCCGGTGACTCACGACCCTGCATTTTAGTATGTTATTACGGAGTCTTTAACAAAAATTTTTGCACCAGTTTCAGCTTTTCATCTAAAATGGCAAAGTTAGAGCTTCGTTGACTGGACTATATGGCTTTCTCTTGTGGCAAATGTAACACTCAAGCAAAGGTAAAGGACATGGTTCAATGCTCGGTCTGTGACAAAAGATATCAGACATCTTCGTGGGGCTAGTGGTTTTGCCAGCGAAATAAGTAAGTAAAACCTATTTTCTATTTTTCTATTTTCGAGAAATATTGGTCATCTTCAAAGTGCCATAGCTTGGCTTCTATGAAGTCAAATAGAGCTGCCTCCAGTTGTAGGTACTTTAATACAGTTTATTAGTGTAGTGTGTCGTTCACAAAAAAACATAGTTTTGGCCCTGGAGAGCAAATAGTAAAAAAAGTCCCAAAGTTTCGAAGATTTTCTCGATTTTCTCAGTTTCCACAGGTTTTTCGAAGTTGCAAATTTGAAATCACATTACTCTAACAGATACAATTACTTAAAATGCAGAACTACATCACGCTTTGCGAATTTAGCTTCTTTTTTTGTCTAAATCCGACGGCCTAGTCGAGGCGTTTAAGTATATAATTCATAAAAAATTGTCAAGAAAAAGTTTATCAGTTACATAATACCTTCCAACAATAAAACATCACAACAATTTGCTAAATGCACTTCACGCAAAATATTCTAACTGGAAATATCGATATCGATGAACAACACTAGGATATCGATATAACTATCGACTACGTCACGTCATAGAGAGTATACGTATTAGTCCGCGTCTCCCCAACCTCAAGCCTCCCCCGCAGAGCGCGATAGAGACAACTGCAGCTTGGACCGAAAATACCTATTAAAAGTACGGAAAATCAACGTTTCGTAGTCCCCTGATTTCTCCTCCAAAACTTGACCGATTTAACTATTTTTTTCATCAAAAATTAAAGAAAGGCTTTGACCATGTTCCTATGTTTTCCTTTTTTTAATTAAATCTAGTTAAATTTGTTTTCTGGATGTTTAAACACAGCGGAAAATCTGGCCATTTTTTTACATTTTTGAAGGTTCATATCTCTCTTAATTATTAATTTATGAAAAAAAGGAAAACATAGGGACATGCAAATAGCGGTCATTGATTTTTGGAAAAAAAAAATATTTCACTAATGGCATTATCCAGGGAGAAAACAGGGGACAGCGTTTGTATGGAAAAATGGCTCCTGCCTTTCCTCTTAAATCCAGATAAAATCTTACATTGAATATTTTTAACTGGATGTGTCCAATAATCCTACTGATATTATAAATGCGAAAGTCTGGATGTTTGTTACTCAATGACGCCCAAACAGCTGAACGGATTTCAACCCGGATTAGGGCATAGACTATAAATTCCTACGGGAATCGTCTTATTCCCGCGGGAACCGCGGGCGGAAAGCTAGTATAAATACACTGGACCGCAAAAAAGGGTCACTTAAAAAACCTCAATAGTTTCTAAAATATTGTTGCTAGCTTTTGGTTGGCTTCGCTCAATGTGCTGCCAGACTGTAGGCTCTTAAGGCGTAGCTAGAAAACTAAACTAACTTTTAAATCGAACAAAAAAAAGTCTCCATTTATACCTCCAAGAAATGTGTATAAAACTACATAAAAAACTACATAAAAATATTACCACCCTTTTTTTTAAGTCGGTGCAAATTTTTGAAGTCGGTTAAAAATGCAATGCTATTTTCCGCTTGTCACACGATAGAACGGAGAAGCGATATTATGAAAATCGAGCAGGAGAGCTGTGACAGGTATTAAAAGACAAAAGTTCGGGAGTCGATTCCTGCATGACTGTGCCGTCAGGTGCGACGAACTGACGTGCAGACTTTTAAAATATCTTTTTTACTAGCTGTCTGCTCTGGCTTAACACGGCCCACGCGTGCAAAGTGTCGTTTTCAAATCTTTGATAATAACAATCACAACAAAAAAGAATATCTAATTTGGTTCAGTCGTTTAAATGTATTTCAGTTTTTTTATACTCAACTCAGTTGGCAGTCAGGCACGCAGCCCACCTGATGGTAAGCGGCCACTGCGGCCTATTCCATTGAGGGACCCTTCACCAGGAAGCGTCGCTCAATGTGCTGCCAGACTGTAGGCTCATCTGATCTTCGAGCCTCTGATTTCAAGTGTACTTGCTCCCACATTAATTTTGCCGGAACACAGCCAGAGCTGTTATAACTATATTTTGCCAAGAGTAGGTACCTCTCTTATACATAAAGCATAGTGGATCTTCGACTAGAATAATTTGCCTTTGGGTCCTGAGTTCAAACCGTCAATTTTAGTAGTGGTAGAGCCATGCTGTTTTACAGTACGAATGGGCCGGCTCGTCCGGAGAAGAACCACCCTCTCACATAACACCAGCGTGAAATAATAGTGACTACTATTGTGTTTCGTCTGGTTTGTGAGAGTGCGGGAGGCCCACAACCCCCCTTATAAGCCAGACAACGCATCAGCGATCCCTCTGGTTTTGCAGATGTCCATGGGCGGTGATTGCTTACCATCAGGCAACCCGCTGGCTCTTTTGCCGCCTCTGACATAAAAAAAGATAAACCTTCCCGACCGTAGTCTACACGACATGTTAATATTTTTTTCATCCCACCATCTCGGAAAGAGTATTTTTAATCTTCAATATCTGAGTGGAAAAGCCGTTTTTATTCTCTAGAGGATAAAGTAAAATTGAATTTAGAACATCGTGTGCACTAAGTTTGTGAATTAAAAAAAACATTAAACCTATTTACTGCTACCTCTATGGTGCCGAATATATCATACAACTTTTTTTTAATTTGTTAAAAACTCAGACTCGGTACCTTCTTGGTGTTCTTTTTTCAATTTGCATTTAGTCATTTCCTCGCTGAGGTGGAATGAAAAGTTACGTGTTGCACTCGAGTGCAAAGATTTTTCACCTCGTGCTCTTTTGATTCCCTCGCTAACGCTCAGGATTCTAATTTTGAATCACTCGCTGCGCTCGTGATTCAATTTTAGAATCCTTCGCTTGCTCGGTCATCAAAATTGAACACGCGGTTAAAAAGCAACTTTGCACTCTTGTATAACAAATAACTATTGTTTACTGTTCGTAATGTCGCTATTTATTTTTCTCGTGTGTCAATTTATCTTACTTTGTTTTATTTTTTTATCTCTTTATAATTTCTATATACCGTGTAACGTGTGTCAATTAAATGCTTTTTCTTTCTTTCTTTCTTTCTTACACAAAACCGCGCCTAAACACCGAAACATTACCCAAAAGCTATTCACCGGCATGTCGAGTGAATGGCTGAGCCATTCGGTCACAGAATGGCGTCGTTCATTCACGCGGAATGAGCTACGGAGTGTAAAGACGGGATGCTTTCAAAACGTGAAAAGTGACGCTTAAGTAGAAAGAGTGTCAAAGATTAAAACCTCGACGAAATGCGTAAAAAATGTAAATCAGCGGGAAAATTTGACCGTTTTTTTTAAAACGTCCGTTTTTTATTTTAACTTTAAACAAATTCCTGTTAAATTTTTGCGGGATCCAAAAGCAATTTATATTATGAGGATCCTATAAGATTCAAGAGGCGAAAAAAGTTATCTGTGGATCCCATGGGAGCTTAGCATGGGAACCAAGTGGAGGGAGCGCCAATAATAATAATAGGTAAATAATGTTTTCTTAGCCGAGTTTTGAGTGTAGCTTACACTATCCCCGGGTGACATAGGGTACTTTTGATCCCGGAAATGTGAAAAAATTACACGCGGGTGAAACCGCCGGCGGAAGGCTAGTCCTACAATAAATAAATATCTGTTATGATTGATAAATGAGTGTTGAATTATATACTTAGCAGTTCCGTCCATTAGCAGACAGTGGAGACGAATGGTTTAAGCCACTCTGGGTCCATTACTCGCAATACAAACATCATCCATTTATGAATGACTAATGAATGACTAATGAACGCGAGATCTCTTGAATTATTCTGCTTTTTGCGAGGGCGTGCTATGATGGCTAAGGATAAGTACTATTAGAAAGAAATACATTTATCTTGCTAATTACAATCTATACTAATATTATAAAGAGGAAAGATTTGATTGTTTGTTTGTATTGAATAGGCTCTGAAACTACTGAACCGATTTGAATAATTATTTCACTGTTGGAAAGCTACACTATCCCCGGTGAACATAGGGTACTTTTGATCCCGGAAATGTGGGGGGAAGGGAGTGATACAACTGCGATGTTCAACTGGTTGTACCACGGGGAAGTAAAGTTACCCATACTTCAACTCTTACTGCAAATGGCTCGTTGTATGTCATTAGTTAAAATATTACATTAAACACCACCGTTCTATTACATTTACACAAAAGCATAATGAACTGGATTATACCGCTTTAAACGGGTAAATTATCCCCACCCCTCCATCCCCACTCCCGGAAAGCATTAAATTGATTTGTAATTGAATTTAAACACAAAATGGCCGGCGGCTGACTGATAACTCTGTTTGTACTACATTTAAATTTATGACTCAATTATGTACGCGATAATTTCATTACATAATTTAAATGTAAATTACAGATTATGGGTTGCACCGAATTTTTTGCGAAAACTGTCTGGAAAATGAAAAATCTGAAATCTAAAAAAATCTGTTTGGAAAATGCTTAAAATAGGAACTATTCAGATTGGCCCGATGGCGCATTTGGTAGTGACCCTTCCCTATGCGCCAGGGGTCGTGGGTTCGAATCCCACCCAGGACAAACACTTATGTGATGAACATTTGTGTTTGTTCTGTGTCTGGATGTTTATTTGTATTTAAGTATATATTTGTGGTACCTTCGTTGTTTCTGACACCCATAACACAAGTGCGTACGCTGGGGTCAGATCAGTATGTGATGTTGTCCAATATTTATTTATTTATTAAAATAAGGAAAATGAACTTCTATAAAAACAATCGAATTTGCGAACCTCCCCATTTTATTTATAAAATAAATGACAAACCACCGCCTATGTCATTTATTTGACAAGGTGTCGAGTTACTCCATCAGACATTTGATGAATGCCTGAATCACTCCGCGTTAATCGCTCTTCATAAATCGTACCGTCAATAGCTTGTCTGATCCGAGGCGATCAAACGTATCCCACCAAAAACATTCTGTAAAAACTAGCCAAGTCTCGATGGAGCTGCTTGTTTATCTCTGAAAAGTAATGAAATCTAGACAAAGTCGTGCCAAGTCTAAGGTTCCTTACTGCAATTTCTTTATTATTATAGTTAATTTTGTGTGACTTGGCCGTTAAAGGGTAGAGTGAGTGAGTGAGTGTCTGTCATAAATGCGAAACTTTGCTTTCGCTTAACTTCGGAACTAAATGACCTACAGCCTTGAAATTTTGGATTTTAAGTATGTGATTATAGCTTACTGGATGACGAAAATTTCTGCGGTCTGGTCTTATCCAGAGGTTCTCAAATAGGGGCCTGAAAATGCGGCGAAATGGTTCCAGTAAAGGATGGTACGGCAGTGTTTGCTTCGCGCTCGACTTGGCGGGGGCATTGCCGTGCCCCCAGATTAACCCGTCAGCGCCGGCATCACTCGCGTCAATAAACGGATGAGATGGTAGATAGATAGATATGGTATTATATCGGATCGGCCAACAGTCAAAATATCTTTGCATTTGAAGGAAAATGTACTTTATAACAACCAAGAAATTAATTATGAGACCTACTTTAAGATCATAGAACTTGACACCTATTTAGATCTCCATTCTTTTTGCGGCGAAGCGCACAGCCAAACATAATTTTTGTATTGAACTTGGCTCTCCTTTTTTACATTTTGTTTTTGGTGGGATATTATTATATTGCAAGCAAATTGCAATATGTAAAGTTGAACACACATTAAGGTGCTCCCTCATTGGGAGCATTCGCGTGTAATGTAACGTTGCAGACTCGAGCATTACAACAGTGTAGGAGAAGATCCGAGCGTTACAATGCGCACTTTGTAATGATACAAAATGTGTTTACACCATGTAATAATAGCTCAATGGTTTACACGCGAAATGTTACATTACACGCGAACACTCGTCGGTCAAGGAGGTATTATTGTAATGTAATGCTCGGAAGACGAATCTATAATGTTACATTACAGGCGTATGCTCCCGGTGAGGGAGCACCTTTAAAGCTCAAATATATTACCTTGATGAGATTGATACGACCCAACCCGATGGAAATATAGCCTGTCGGAGAACAGTCGCCGGCTCTTCAAAGTTTTTATATACGACCCGCCTTTGTCGAGATTTATAACCACTGGCCTTCCATTGAAATACCATTAATACTCTTAAATTGAGTAGCGATCAAATTATTACATGGTAGAATGGGCAAGGAGTGAGGAAAAGAATCATGGTAAAAATAGCGTAATCTCTTTTTTCAAATATCCCCCTTCCCCCCACATTTCCGGGATCAAAAGTAACCTATGTTCACCGGGGATAGTGTAGCTTTCCAACCGTAAAAGAATTTCCGGTATTCCCGCGTGAATGAGACATTTCCCGTAGGAATTTTATAGCCTTTTTCTAATCCGGGTTATAAACTATACGTGTGCCAAATTTCATCTAAATCCGTTTAGCCGTTTAGGCGTGATTGAGTAACAAACATCCAAACATCTAAACATCACGGTTCATTCCCGTTCGTCCCACTGGTGGGACGAACGTTTTAGAGCCCAACGCGTTAACCACTGTACCACGGAGGCAGTCCTGGATTATGGTGCATGCGTACCCTGACTAGCCAGTGAGGGTAAAGTGTATAAATGGTAAGGGACTTTAACAACTACGCATTCGGCATAGTTTTATCGGCATTCAGACAATGCGGTTGTTGTGATTGTAAATCGTTCCCAATCTGCTTAGATAGTTATGACGACGAGCCTTCGTCAAACTATTTGGACAACAAATAGTTGAAATCTCATTTACAATTCTATTGCGTAACTTGAATGTAAACTTAATAATAATAGTAATGTGTTTACCAGGTGGTAGGTTCCTGTACTAGACCGTCTAGGTGGGTACCACCGCAGTGCCAGATATTTTCCCGTGAAAATAGAAGTGTGTCAAGCACTTCTGTGTTTCGGGGAAAGGGCACTTGTAATATGAGTATAATTAATATATTTAGTGAGTAATCATTTACCCCCTGGGGCCGGATCACAGGCCCGGACTAAGGGCTCAGAGGAGCTGGTCGTAAACTCTTTCCTCGTAATTACTGTTTAATTAACTTAACGGTGACGTATCTTAAGCTGTCATTAATCTTTTTCGTCATTATATAAATATCCATGGACATTATTCATACCACGAAATAGAAAATGATTCATGTATACAGCTTTTTTATGAAAAGGGAGTTGCCTCCCTTGACAAGCAGGTCTGACACTTGATGGTACTTAACCCACCAAAAACTTTTTCAAGTAAAATGTTGCCAAGTCGAGACCATAATATGGCTCGCACTGTCTAAAAGTTAACAGACCTCATGTAGAGTCAAGCTTCTGACTCTACACACCCTCTACACCTTAGTCAAAATATGTGGCTTGTCTATTTCGCTACATTCACATAGGCATAAGGTGTGCTTTTCATAACTTTTCTGCTATACAATATCCTACTATAATAATAATAAAATTATAAATGCGAAAGTCTGGATGTTTGGATGTTTGTTCCTCAATCACGCCTAAACGGCTGAACGGATTTAGATGAAATTTGGCACACGTATAGTTTATTACCCGGAATAGGACATAGGCTATAAAATTCCTACGGGAAACGTCTCATTCCCGCGGAAATATCAATTTTGAAACTACTGAACCGATTTGAATAATTCTTTCACTGTTAGAAAGCTACACTATCCCCCGTGCACATTGGGTACTTTTGATCCAGGAAATGTGGGGGGAAGGGGGGATATTTGAAAAAAGAGATTACGCGCGGGTGAAACCGCGGGCGGAAGGCTAGTAGTTCATAAAGTATCGAACTATCATTGCCGCCATCTGTCAAACCGTCAAAGTTGACGACCACTGCTTCTTTGTATTTTAATTTCTATCTAATGCTAAATAAAATGAAGTATAGAACATTACAAATCGCCCTAGAAAAGATCCTACAAAAGCAAACAAGCTATGGATGTCATTCCATTTCTCCCAACTATTATCCTTTTGTTCCATCGCTCAATGGAACAGGAATGTGGAACACAAAATCTTTGAATGGAACGCCTGTGGGCAGAGGGTGGGGAGGGGAGGACAAAGGGCTTCCATTTCAGCGGTGGGGGGTAATCTGAGACGTTATTATGTGACAATGTATTATTGGGAATGTTAAATATGATTAATGTGGCTGATATTATAAATTATTCAATACTTTGATTAGTTTTATTACAGACAGTAGGTAGTCTTAGAACGCAAGCAAGCGAACAAAATTGTATGAAAATCAAGCGAGTCGTATTTAAAACATCTGAAGAACGTTAATAATTCTTCTGTATTTCTTTTTGTGTGTTAAGGTGAACCTCATACGTTAAACCTCGTACCATTTTCTAAAGATGACAGCGGGCAAGTAGTTTTTAAGTCATTATTAGTGTCGGTTGTTAAAAAAATGGTCTAATAATAAATTATGTTCACTAAAAATTAAGGAGAAAAAAACAACAATTTCAAACAAAAAAGGAATTATTTTGTGTGTAATTTATGATGTATATGGTATTAACCCAGTGACTTGACTCTCAGCATTTACTTGATCTATTATTTTACTCAAAAACCCGATTGCTCATCACTGACTTGGTCTCTTAGTTACTAAACGACTCGATTAATCGTCATTTTTGCTATTTACTCGATTACTCAATCCCTCAGTTGCTCGATGACTTGCTTACTCGACGACTGGATTATTCTCCATCTGCTCGATTACACGCCATTTACTCGATTACTCGTTTTTTGCTCAAATACTGGCCATTTATTTGATTTCTCGGTCCCTGAGTAACTCAGTGATTCCCTCACTAATTACTCGATCACTCACTATTCACTCGACGCGTCGGCCCGGCAGAGGAGGAGTGCGAGCAGTCGATGTGCGCGGCGGGCGCGGCGCGGCACCGGCCGGAGCCGCTCGGCGCGCTCGCGCGGCACACGCACTTCACGCAGCAGGAGATCAAGCTCATGTACCGGGGGTTCAAGCAGGTATGAATTCCTTTCTTTTCTTTCTTTCTTTCTTTCTTTCTTTCTTTTCTTTTCTTTCCTTTCTTTTCTTTCTTTTCTTTCTTTTCTTTCTTTTCTTTCTTTTCTTTCTTTTCTTTCTTTTCTTTCTTTTCTTTCTTTTCTTTCTTTTCTTTTCTTTTCTCTCTTTTCTTTCTTTTCTTTCTTTTCTTTCTTTTCTTTCTTTTCTTTCTTTTCTTTCTTTTCTTTCTTTTCTTTCTTTTCTTTCTTTTCTTCCTTTTCTTTCTTTTCTTTCTTTTCTTTCTTTTCTTTCTCTTCTTCTTTTCTTTCTTTTCTTTCTTTTCTTTCTTTTCTTTCTTTTCTTTCTTTTCTTTCTTTTCTTTCTTTTCTTTCTTTTCTTTCTTTTCTTTCTTTTTTTATTTTCTTTTTTTTCTTTCTTTCTTTTTTGTCAATGAATGCATAACAATGTATTGATTTCAATCAACCCAACACTATAAGACAGACGCCAAAGGAATCGTTTTATATTCTTATCGTGACCATTAACAATGTACGTGTGTTTCAGGAGTGCCCGTCAGGCATGGTGGACGAAGAGGCCTTCAAGCACATATTCTCACAATTCTTCCCTCTAGGAGGTCAGTAATACAATCATGATAAAGAGATTAATATTAAGGCTCTTTGTACGTTGACTAACACTGAGTACAAATGAGTGATTATATTGTTTTTCTATTCGGAAAAATAATCAGACATAGTATGGAAGCCGCCTCCGTGTAAACAGTGGCTAAGTGGGTATAAAAACACGGAGGTCGTGGGTTCGATTCCCGCTTTGGGTCTGGTTGATGGTGGGCTTTTTCAGAGTCCGACTGACTAGGTACCTACCACACCCACAGGTGAAACCTGCCGCCATAACAGCTCTGGCTGTGTTCCGGCAATATTCATGTGGGAGCCAGTACACTTGAAATCAGAGGCTCGAAGATCAGATGAGTCTACAGTCTGGCAGCACAGAGACGCTTCCAGGTGAAGCGTCCCTCAATGGAATAGGCCACAGTGGCCGCTTACCATCAGGTGGGCTGCGTGCCTGTCTGCCAACTGTCCTAGTATGAAAAAAAGGCGTTAAGACCAACGAATTTAAATACCGTTGCGTTGGTCCTGCGCCTGATCTCTCTTCGGTCGTGTCATACTGCTGTCACCGTGTTATGAGAGTGAGGGAATAGGGAGTGCACTTGTGCTATCGCAGGATAATAGTGCTGTAGTGAGTGCTACAGCACTATTATCCTGCGTAGGAGGATAGTTATTATTATTAATTAATACTCTCTTAATAAGACATTGCTATGTTCTTTCAGACGCATCGCAGTACGCTCACTACGTGTTCAACACTATCAAACATAAGCAGAGTGGGAAGGTCAACTTCGAGGTGAGTCTTAACATAATATTGAGCAAAAAAAAACATGTCGTACTTATATCTGATCCTAAGTTAATGGGTGTCAGAAACAGCGAAGGTACCACAAATATATACTTAAATAAAAATAAACATCCAGACACAAAACAAACACTAAATAATAATAAATGTTAAACACAATGTCCTAGGGATTCGAACCCACGATCTTCTATATATATAAAACTCAAATGTGACTGACTGAAAGACTGACTGACTGACATAGATATCTATCAACGCACAGCCCAAACCACTGGACGGATCGGGCTGAAATTTGGCATGCAGTGACATGTTATGAGTCGCAGGCATCCGCTAAGAAAGGATTTTGATCAATTCCCACGGGAACGGGAACCACGCGGGTGAAACCGCGGGCGTCCGCTAGTCATAAAATATAGGGCAACCATATGCGCCATATGGCCTGTTACACATTTTCCATAGTAGCAGATATTCTTAATGCACACAAATAAAATTATACCGTCTGGGAATCGAACCTGCGACCTCTGATTTGATCTAAATTAAATTATTTTGAATACATAAATAGTACCTACACCTTATCCACTTTCAATTTATATTATTTTTCTATTGTGAAGGACCTGTTATTTGTTTTGTTCAATCTTGTTTATTTAAACTCAATTTTCTGGAATTCGATTTGACAGTTGTTTGGGAACAGCAAAATTGTTGTCCCAACTTGTTATAGAAGCAGAAACAATAACAACAGTCTAGTGAGGGGACAAATGTATCTTTCAGATACACAAGTTATGTATCTCTTTATTTCTGTTTGTACTTACGTGTAGGTTCACATATTTTTTATATTATTTTGGTGTTTTATATTGGAATTATATAACAAATATGTGCCTATCTAGCTGATAACTTAGTGGCTATTTAACCGACTTCATAAAAGGAGGTTAGGGTATAATTTTTTTGTTAACTCATATCTTACTGAACTTATGACCCCGATTTCTCGACCAGATTATCACTACACTAACGAAGGGTTAAAAGTTACATAAAGTAATATATTTCGTTCGAGAGCTAGGGACACATATCGCTTACCTTTAAGTATAATGTAACGTGCCTAGCTCGGTGTAAAGCAGGTGGTGTGAAAGGGAGTCCAATTATAGCCTTCATATCACTATCCGATAGAGCTTATCTCTGTGTGTCGCATATAGTGACTTTATCCGTGCCGCGTTGCAAAGGTGACTCTATCCGGCGTGTAATTGAGGTTATTTTACAGAATATTATAGGGGTTAGAGAATATTTTCTTTAAAATAGAAATCTATGCGAGGAAATTGTAATTTAAAATCGCAACTGTGATGCTTGACTTACTTAATGTCCTATGACCCCGAAGTGGGGCAGAGGGCGTCCACAGCTGTTCTCCATCTCGTTCTGTCTTGAGCTTCGCGTTTGACTTCACTCCACGTCTTGCCGATTTTCTTAGCCTCGTCTATCACAGTTCGCCGCCAGGTTTGCTTAGGGCGGCCACGTTTTCGTTTTCCTTGTGGATTCCAGTCCAGAGCCTGCTTAGGGATGTGATCGGAATCCCTTCGGAGAGTGTGGCCAATCCAGTTCCATCATCCAACTGTGATGCAGCACATGTCAATTGGCAGTGGTGATCTCACTTACCAATGTGCTCCCACATTAGTGCCGTATCCCACACAGTCAGAGCTGTCGGAGCTGTCATTAAATCGGCTTATTCCACAAATCCCCTTAGATGATCCCCTTTGCAGGGGATTTGTGGACTTTTTGTCCAGAAATCCCCTTCGTATTTGTTTAAGGGGATTTCTAGACTAAAAGTCTACAAATCCCCTTAAACAATATTTAAACTTAGTTTTTTAAATTAATTACAGTTTGTTTCATAACCACATTCTTTATTATTTTGGAACACCACAACAGTTTTTAACAAAAAGTACCCAGGATCGTGCTAATAGAGAGAAAAACTGACACGTCGAAGTAATAGCTTCACGGCTGTCAAAGACACCGGGCAATTTATTGCTTGCTCGACCGGCGTGACGGGAAGCTCTTGACGTGAAAATATCATCATTTACTTGGGATTTATGGGTGAAAGTGTCCTCGCTGACAAAATAATAAGCGACTGTAATTTTGTTAAATTAATTACTACTGATAGTATTTTATTATTAAGGCATCTTCGCTGAGCGTCTTCCATTTTCTAGTATCATATTCTGTAAAATATTATAATTGTCGGAATATTGTGGTAAACTAAACTTCTGCCCGCAGTTTCGCTCGCACAGACTACACCCTATAGAACACTATGAAACCCCATTAGGAGGTAAATTTCGTTAACCCCTTATTAGTGGAAACAAACTTATTACAAATTATTTTGAACTTCTTTTTGACCCCCATGGGGGGTGAATTTCCAAAATCCCTGTACAAAATTTCAAGTTCCTAGGTCTCGTTGATTGGGATGGGCGTTGATTGTCAGTCAGTCAGTCATATTTCTCTTATACCTACAGAGTCCAGCAGCACCAACTAAATTTTAAAGTGGTCTATGAGAATAATAAAGACTGGGTATCTCTACTCTTAAGTGTGATCACTAGCCACTACACTACTGAGACAAATAACACAGGTAGTGGTAGAGCCATGCTGTTTTACAGTACGAATGGGCCGGCTCGTCCGGGGAAGTACCACCCTCTCACATAACACCAGCGTGAAAAATTACTGACTACTATTGTGTTTCGTCTGGTTCGTAAGAGTGCCGGAGGCCCACATGACACCGCTCCATAAAAAGCCGGCAACGCATCAGCGATCCCTCTGGTGTTGCAGATGTCCATGGGCGGCGGTGATTGCTTACCATCAGGCGACCCGCTGGCTCGTTTGCCGCCTCTGACATAAAAAATATTATAAATGCGAAAGTCTTGATGTTTGGATGTTTGTTACTCAATCACGCCTAAACGGCTTGACGGATTTAGATGATGGCACACGTATAATTTATAGCCCGGATTAGGACATAGGCTATAGAATTCCTACGGGAAACGGAAAAAAAAGAAATTACGCGTGGGTGAAACCGCGGGCGGCAACCTAGTAAAAATAAGTAAAATATTTGTTTCTAATGAATGTTGTGGCGTAGACGCACATATAAATCAATTGGTGGTCGACATCCGAGCCATGGCAACTCAATTACTGCGTCAAATCGGACGTAAAAATACGTTGATGGAATGTGTCGGGAACAATGGCGAAGGCAATTAATGATTAACGCTACGGAAATGAATCGTGTAGGAATAGCGCGAATAACACACTCATTTCATGGTAAAACCAAGGCGCTATCATCATCATCAGCCTATATACGTTCCCACTGCTGGGACACAGGCCTTATCTCAATTATTGTGAGATAGTGTGGGCCATACTCCACCACGCTGGCCTAGTGCGGGTTGGTGGAGGGGTGCGGCCTCTGACTAGGCTTGACGACTAATATTTACATTATAGTAAATATCAGCCGGGGCCAACAGCTTAACGTGCCTTCCGAAGCACGGAAACGCTCGAAATTAATGTCACTAAATATGGTCAGAATGGTCACCCATCCATTAACCGACCGCGGCGTAGGTAGCTTGACTTTCGTTATTGCTAACGAACCACTGTCACAGCTGCGCCACGAGCGCTTCGACTTGTCTTTTCGTAAATGACGTAATTTCACCCCCGTTTAAGAGAGAAATCCTAGTTAAACCACGAGGATGGAACTCAAGCCTACCTCACCTGATGCAAAGCGGCTACCGTTGCCTATGGACGCTTTTAACACCAGAGGTATCACTGGCGCCGAACCAACCCTGGCATTTTTGACCGCCTCCGTGGAACAGTGACTAACTCACTCGGGTATAAAAAACACGGAGGTCGTGGGTTCGATTCCCGCCTTAAAGTCTGGTTGGGGGTAGGGCACCCACAGGTGAAATCCGCCGCCATAACAGCTCTGGCTGTGTTCCGGCAATATTAATGTGGGAGCCAGTAGAGATAAGCCTACATTCTGGCAGCACATTGAGCGACGCTGGTGAAGTGTCCCTAATTGGAATAGGCCTTAGTAACCGCTTACCATCAGGTGGGCTGCGTGCCTGTGTGCCAACTGACGTGGTATAAAAAAAATCAAAAAATTGGTTGCAAATGTACAAGTACGTCGTACGCAGTACTACTGTAGTCCTTCAAGCTATGTTTTATTTGGTGCTAAATAGATGGCGCTGTACGAGGAATGTCTCACGACATTACCGTATTAATATACTTCTAACCGCTAACGAGTGTGCTCGGCACAAGTCATCTGATAAATTACGTCGACTCTTATCAGGAATTATGCCTTCATTACGTCGCGGTGTACACACAGACAAGCATTAGGGCTCTATCAAATTAGACGTTTTGTGTCGGACGGCTGCGCGTTTCGAGCGCGTTTCGAACGGACGGTCGTTAGTTTTCATACAAAACACGCGGTCCGACACAAAACGTCTAATTTGAAAGAGCCCTAAATACCCTAGTAAGATCAACATGAAAAATCAAATTCTTCATTATATTGATGTACTTATGAAACGTATTTTATCAATGGCATATAATGACTTCACTACCGGCCTCGGAATGTTGATATCTATCGAGGAGGCAAGAAACTCGATGCTTATTAAAAAAGAAATTAAATTATAACATTGAGAAACGAGAATCCCACAGTAAATAAATAAAAAGTGACACGTGCCTAATTATAAACAAAATAAGGTTATGTTACCTCACTAAAATACTTTTTCCCCCCATACAAATCGTACTCAAAAATAAATCAATTATATAATTCCCGTCTATAAAATATGTTTGTGTAATACAAATCCAGACTTTTATTACCTTCAAGAAGAATGTTTACCCCAGAGAATAAACGACTATTTTATTCGAATGAGTTGCGGAGAGCAATACGTTGCAGCTTGTAAACAAGCTTTATTGGAATATGATGAGCCATTCCGATGCCGAGCCGGGAACCGAACCTCGGACTTGAGCCGCCGCCAACAGCGCAAACAACCGCCAGAACATGCCATATTGCCTTTTCAGTTTGCACACGGTATTAGAACGCAGTGATGCAACTCTGATACCACAAAATGCAATCTTTCTTCCTCCAAGCATTTTTTTATTGCATTGTGTAACAAGATGACCAGATCGTACACCTGATGGTAAGCGCCACGTCTGCCCTTAGACAGTTCAGTGCCAAACAGTAACTAAGCAGTTACTGTCCGGCACCGCCCTGCGCCCGCTACACCGAGACGACAGTTATTAGGTCTCATATACCCAGTAATTTCACTAGCTTCAGTGCCCTTTCCCTGAAAGGGGAAAAAGGATTTCGCAAACCAGATGAGCCTACAGTCTGGCAGCACATTGAGCAACGCTTCCTGGTGAAGTGTCCCTCAATGGAATAGGCCGCAGTGACCGCTTACCATCAGGTGGGCTGCGTGTCTGTCTGCCAACTAATTTAGAAAAAAAACTCCAGTCAATAACATTGGAATGACTGCTATTCTGACCTCTGTAACCCTTGACAGGGGAACCAGACTAATTCGATCAATCTATACTAACTAATATTATAAAGAGGAAATATTTAATTGTTTGTTTGTATTGAATAGGCTCCGAACTACTGAACCGATTTGAATAATTCTTTCACTGTTGGAAAGCTACACTATCCCCGGGTAACAAAGGGTACTTTTGATCCCGCAAATGTGGAGGGAAAGGGGGGATAATTGAAAAAAAAAATTACGCGCGGGTGAAACCGCAGGCGGAAGGTAGGTCCTATCCTTATAAATAATTAGATAAATAAATACCATACAGTACAGTATCAAACTCTAAATATTCCACTGCAGGACCTTTATCATTGAAATCAAGTCATTGTAACAATGTTGGGGTTATTCCACAAATCCCCATCGGAAATCCCCAATAATGGGGATTTGTGAACTTTGAGTTCACTAATCCCCATAATTAATCATGCCTCATGATGGGGATTTGTGGAAAAAAGATGTTGATGAAGTTCATAAATCCCCATTACCTTAGAAATGAAATACAAAATCAAATAAAACAGAAAGTAACAATGTTGGGTACTGGCTTAATCACCACGATTGCCAAATGCGGAGAGTTGTGATGACTAACCTAAGCTATAGGGCCATACATACATACTATTGGTGTAGGCAAAATTACATTTAAATATTTTTTTAATAATTAGTTGAATCCTTCCCAAAGTTCAAAGAGCAAAGACATAGAACAATTTAATTAATTGTTCTAAGATCTATGATTAGCTCACTGGTATGTTCAGTGTCTGTGGCAATGTTTGGCAAGCGGTGGCCTGCGGTGGGTTATAGACCAAGCAAGCGCTCGCCGCAAAAACAACCGCTCAAGAGGGGGTGGGGGGGGGAAGTAATAAAATGGAACTAGAAAACAAACCCGTTTTGAGATTTCCAGTTGACTCAATGTACTTTATGAATGAACTTGCTTTACGCAAACTGCAGTTAAAAGATGTTCGAGATTTTTGGCTGTAATATCAGTTTTATTATGGTAATGCATTATGGATATTTTTAAAACATTCAGAGCCAGTTTCACCGAATTAATCTGTTGATAACAATGATACTCTTCCGTAAAATTTAAAATAAGGAAATTATTTTTTTATGTTTAACTGACAGATAAATAACGAGAAATTTTGACTTTTGATTTTGACTTTGAACTTAGGTACCTTAGATTTAGACTTTCATTTTAGACTTTAACTTTAGCATTTGAATTTGGACGTTACTTTACCCTTTTAATTTCACTTCATAAGTTACTTTCGACTTTGACTTTCTGCTGTACTTTAGACTTTGACTTTCTGCTCGGCTGTCACTTTTGACTCTGACTTAAGACACGAATTGAATCACCGACTTTGTATCAACCAACTCTTCACCTCCCTTCCCCAGGAGTTCCTCGAGATCCTGTCCCGCGTGGCGCGCGGCTCGGTGCAGGAGAAGCTGTCGTGGGTGTTCGCGTTGTACGACGTGGACGGAGACGGGCGCATCTCGCGCGCGGAGATGCTGGCCGTGGTGCAGGCCATCTACGAGCTGCTGGGCCGCGCCGCGCACCCGCCCGTGCACGGACAGGCCGCGAAGGACCATGTTGATAGAATCTTCCACGTAAGAAATAGATACGAGTACATTTTCAAGAGAAGACATTGTAAAAGTACACATTGAAAGAAGACTATGTTCCAAGTAGGTCTGGTTTTCATTGTAAGGGTTACGAAGGTCAGATGGCAATTGCTCCACTGTAATAACCAGGCTTATCGAATCTAGGATTATATTCGAAGCGGACCCTGAGCTCCATACTGGATGCAATCGGGAACACGTTAAGATGATGATGATGACACATTGAAAGAGACTATCTGTTGGTTGAGTTTCTTGCGCCACTTCTTCTCGACAGGACGTTCACGAACTGCCATTAGGAAGTTAAAGTGTTGACGTGCTAAAGCATTTTATTGTAAATCTAAGTTTTGAAATACACTTTGACTTTTACTCTTACTCTTTTACTTTTACTTCACCTTTTGTTTTGCTTTGCTTTCATTTTACTCTTACTTAACTTCTACTGATGCAATGAGGTAGGGCAATCATTCTTTTGTGTTTTTAGCTGATCGACACGAACGCGGACGGCGTGGTGACGCCGGACGAGCTGGCGCGGTGGTGCGCGCGCGACCCCTCGCTGCTGTGCTCCTTCGACACGCTCGACACCGTGCTGTGACCGCCGCACCCGCCGCCGCACAGGTACCACACACACACACATATACACACACACACACACACAGCTGTGCGACACGCTCGACCCCGTGCTGTGAACGCCGCCGCCGCCGCACAGGTACCACACACACGAATAATAATAATAATGCCGTCCCTGCCATGTTTTCGGCTACGGCAAAAGCTTGGTTATGCAGGATATTTAGTGCACAAAAAGCCCACGCACAAAATCTAGCAAAACTTATCAAGTTGGGTTAAAAAACTTAGGACCACGTAAGTATATTGTCTTTAATTTTATTTACGAAGTGTGGCCTCCAGATTCGTAATAAGATTCTTAGGTACTTGTAAGTTACACACACTTTATATAATGTAATGTTGTGGCAGATCCGCAGAATACGATATATACAGTACGCGCGCGAGTTCATGGCCATCGGGGACTGAATAAGAAAAGCGTTTATGAAACGAATAGTTGACTTACTAAAAAGTTGCATAAAATATGGGATAGATATGGTTGACCTAATAGGTAATAATACCTATCGAAATCGATATTAGTATAATTAGGTTAAGAAAACAGCACTAACGCATTCTTCAGGATGGCCATGAACTCGCGCGCGTACTGTACTTATATTCGAATGTGCCAGGCTGTAACCATGTTTTTCCACGCAAGATACCAGTTATGTTTTCTAACTAGTTCTATAATCTGTGGTCAGATCCGGCTCTGCGCGAGCGTCGTGTTCGACGGCGGCCGACCTGGACTCCCCATCCGCGCACCCCGCGCCGCACACCCCCTCCACAGCCTGCAGTGTGGCTACCACATTGCCTGGAAATACAGGTACTTCTTCTAAGCATGATTTCTCTTGGGTATTCTCGTGATAAGATTTATTTGAGTTTCGGCTACGGCGACCAATTTATACGATCAGCTAAGCACAGTTGCACTCCCGGTTTACGCAAACGTCCTTGGGTACTACAGACAGTGCCATTTTTGTTTTTCTGTAAACCGTTCGTGGTACCGCAGTGCCAATTTGATTTTTAAACTTTTGATTCTTGACATATTTTCTGATCCAACCCGCATCCGGAAGTGCAAAGAATCAATACACTTTCCAAAAACGATAAAAAAACACTTTTTTCCACTTACAGTAACTCAAGCAGCCAAAGCGACTTCACCCACGAGACCTATGACCGCATCCACTCAGACTGCGGTCAGCGGTCCTGACCGCGCGGTCACCGAGAGAGCCATGACCCAGTTCACTGGTCAGACCAAGGTGACGGTGTGCAAGGAGAGACGCGCGTCGCAGCCTCCGCCGGTGCCTGCGCGGACTGTTGCAGTGAGCATTGTAAGTAAAACACGAAAACTGAGGCCACCACCCCAAGTACCTATTACTCTTTATGAAAGAGGTAGGACGAGGGGAGGAACTATAAACAAAGTGGCGATCACAATAATAAGTATAGATCAGCAATGGTCACAGTGACTGTGGAAACACATAGTTACAAAAAAAAGTAAATATATACGAGATTATGTGTGTTAACTCCTGACAAACGGAACAAAGGGAACAATTTGGAAAAGGCTACTAACTATATCATCTTTGTCAATACTTAAATAAATAACTTCAGAACTATTAAATTAACTTATCAATTTACTTCTCTTTATCTTAAACAAACATAAAAGATAAGAGAAGAATACACTGTTAGTAACTTTAACTTGTTACAGGTAACTGAAGAATCGCATAAAGCAAAGCGTCGTGCGCGCCGCTCGTCTTCTCCTCAGCAGCCAACGCTGCGGTGAAGGATAACAATCTCTCTCTCCAAAGAATAAGGATCAATTTTCAACGCATTACTCCACTATGCTTAGTGTGATCTTGCCTGAACTGTGCTATCGTGACAATCATTTATAACTAATTGAAGAAACGTGAGTTTATGACTTTAACTAAACTAATTGGAATGTAACAATTAATCGTAAAAAGGTAATGAAATATTTAATAATCACAACACAGTCCTAAAGTGATAGAGATATTTACATATTTGTCATGTCATAAGTCACAAATGAGGGATCATTCAACTAATACTAATATGGTGAGATCATAATGACAATCAATAAATTAAGACAACAACGTCCGTCTTCGAATATAAAATTAAAATTTAAGTAATTATGCGTCTTAAAATTAATAGAGCCTAAAGTATCACCTGTGGTGTGAGTTTACAATAACGTCATCGAGATTAATCAATTTACTAATATTATAATTATTTATTATTAAAACTTTTTGACTGTAAGGGGTTTCAGGGCACTATACGTCCCAAATAACTTAAAATGGTATATTAAATACAACTAATGTACCTATAATACGATTTTAAGGACTAGTAAGCTACGTGATATTTACTTGATAATATTCTTCCTTGATATCTACTATATACTATCTTCTATTATCAATTTCGATCTTTTCATCCTTACTTAAACTGATTTATGATATAAGCTGTTATTTATAAATTAAATGATTTTAAATATTCTTTTGATCATAAATTCGTTTTAGGATCAACCTACATATAAGAAATTTTCAGTATAATTATAACTTTATTATAATTAATAAACTTTACCTCGACCATTGTGTAATAATTAGGTAAGATCTAAAATAATTTACAATTTAATATTTATTTAAATTTAAATATTTTGCAGCACTTGCATGCGCTTAAAATAAACTAGCTTAATTATTTCAGCTTTAAAACATAGGTGAATACATTAAAAGCTATTTCTCCTTTAGGTAAAGTAAGCATTATTAGATAGTTCAAATAACGATAGGTTTAAACTGAGGCCAATTATAACTTTATCCCTAAATCCAATGCACTACAGGCACGCATGTCTAGTTTAACTTAACATATCCTAGAATAAATAATAGAATAATCTCTAACCTTTATTTAAAGGAAGACAATATTAGACTTCTCAAAATAAACATTAAACACAAATGTAAAATATCACAAATATTTTAATAATGATCTTATGATGAAATATTGTATTTTTAAATCTCTCATATAATCTAATTCAATGGATAATGAATCTAGCTTTGGTAATTCAATAAATATACACATTATAAGTGAACAACTTATTATTAAACACAAATTATTTTGACTATTTGCACATCACTAGCTTAAAATCGACTATTAAAATACTCAGTTTTTCTTTCAAGATTAATATTAATCTTAAAAATTATAGCACACTTGAAACAATCTTTCACAAAACTTATTCCTATCATATAATGTTTTAACACGTTCCGGCGCGGTGGTCTACTCCAGAATGACAGTAAAATCTTCATACATTTTTTTGGTTCCTTAAAAATCGTCACTGACTCGCCCGTCCTAGTAACGTTCATACAAAACCAACGGCCACCACCGTACTGTCAATTTATATGATAGTACGGTGGTGGCCGTAATAATGCTTAAACGCTCTACTGTACACGTATTTTTGACACTAGAAACATAAGCCTCCTTTACAGAATGACAGTAAGACTGCTTTCTATGAAACTTTAATGTAAATTGGACGGCGGTCACCGTAGTGGTTTTTAGATTGATTTTTGTGAAAACGGCGGTACCCGTACTGTCATTTTGTGAATTCTACTTTTACGGCTTATGCCGCTACCGCGCCGGAACGTGGATATTTCTATAAAATCTATTATAAATTAATATTAAGATGATTGAAAGAAAAACTGTCCTAGCTTTAGTACATTGCCTATAACTACTGTGGATCACTTCGTGGCAATACTACGTTAAGATATTATTTTACTATACTATGTAGTTGATATTTAGAGGTTTCCTTCTATTTCATGTTAACGAACTAAAATCTATTTTCTCTCTTTAAAGTTAGAGTTTAAATTAATTCGATTTTATTCGAGCCTTAAAACTATTCCTATATTAGCGTTAAGTGCTAACAAATACGTATGTGAGTTGAAATGGGCGAGTGTTATGTAAAATCTTTTGAATCATAGATTTAAATAATTATATTGCTTTAAATTAAATAAAATTATCTTACTAAGTACTCAACTTTTGGCGTAATTTTAGTATTTCACACAATAAATATGAGAGACTATACAAATAATGCAAAATTATCTAATGGCATGAAATAAAAGCGTCAACAGTCTTCCCTAAAGATATCCAAACCGATCGGTCCTAAGTCAGTTATGTCACCCGCATCCAGTGAATTCCCGCGATCCTTACTGGGACATCGGTCAGCTTTGTGAGGAGTTGAGGACCTCGCAAATTTCTGAGGACCTTGCAAAAGAAAACTGTAATATTTTTTCCAGATTTTTTTTTTACATACTAAGTACTCACCTGGTCCATGAAATTTGTGGCATTCAAATAATATTAAAAACGAACACTCTCTTCTACATTCTTAATAAAGATAAAATTTATTTTAAAATATTTATTCAGAATTCACCAGTAACTAACTCTGAAAACTAACAAAATAATGTAACTTTAATAAGAGAAAGTTGTAACTAAACTAACATACTAGCTGCGGGTACTTGTAAAATTCTAAATACGAGTATCTAGTATTTATTTATAACTATACGGAATAGCCCAGACTATTATTCGGTAATATGTATTATGTAATTCTGTTTTTTGGCTGTGTTATTATCAGGATACGGTTTCTTATCTATTCATATTAAATGAGTGGTAAAGAGTGCTCGTATTAATTACTTGTCTCTACTATAGTGTAAGCGGGATCAAGCGCAACTATACCAGTAGTTACAGACCAATGTTGTGCGTATTTGACGGATAATTGTGCTGGTTACTGACAATTGTTAATATAAATTCACTTATAAATTAAGTTGTTATGGTTTTATATCGCTAGCTTATACAATATTATTACTTGATACTTTAACTTACACTTGATTTGTATCTAATACAAAATTTAAATAAAATGTAAGAGATGATAAGGAGTGGCTGTGTTGTATAATTACATCAAATGGTTCTTTAGTTAAATTAAACTCTCCCCGCTATGATTGTGTTAATAAATTCTCAATATTAGCTCCAGTTACGTACCGGTCTTTTTGTATGGTTGACAATTTTAGAAAATATTATCTTCCAATTTCATACTTTTATTCATTTATATAGCATTAGTTATTATTTTTTTTTAATGAAAGTAGCAATTATGAGATCGTTTCGGCGAATACGAGGCAAGGGTTCGTAACCTGTTTCACAAGATCGTTATAAGGGTTTATAACAGAGGCCTTAGGTGCGACCCCTGAGGCACTCCTGAGCTAACAGAATTGATGAGAACTTGTAACCCATTAGGCCAATAGTAATTGACTATTATCATACAGGTAGGACTCTATGCATAGCAAGAGATTACCGAGAATACCAAAGAAAGCTAGTTTACCGATCGTAATTCAACGGGATACCTTATCAAAGGCCTTTAGAAAATCGGTATACCTCGTACCTACTCGTATAATCGCTGTCTTCCTGTCTCTCCCTGCACATAATTATAACATTTATACTCCAGGAAGTTTGAAGTAGTGTAGTTATCTATTTTATTGCAAAGCTTTTTTGTTTTTAAGTTAAACAAAACGGATGTGATGATATAAAGCATCCTGAACCAGTGTCTCAGTATGTTAACCAAGATTCGACAACCAAACGTCACATTTTCCGTTGGCGACCCTATAAAGCAGCTACACAAAATTAAATACTTGTTTAATGTGTTTTGTCGATTAAATACCTATGTATAACGCAAGTGACGATTTAATAAACCGTAGAATCAAAACGATTCGTCATTAAATCGTGGTAATTTTTAATTAGGTGCTAGTTTTCGTTTTGATGATATCCATAGAAATGTATTATTATGTTTCATGTTACTAAATAACTGCGTGTTAAATTGTTATTTGTATTGTGTGGTGCACCCTTGGTCTGTGACTATCGAAATATAGGTACGATTTCACAAATGACAACGTTGTCTTATTGCACCCCTAACGCCCTAAAATATAAAGAAAACTCCCCATCGAACCAATTTCGTGGTAAAATTTAAAATAAAATAATATTTAAAAACAGTGACAAGCCATTTGGTCTAATGGTCGAGAAGTCAGCTATTACACAGGAGGTCGCGGGTTCGATCCCCGCACGGTACAAACGTTTGTGTGCATGAACATGTCTGTCTGTTTGTATCGGTCTGAGTGTTTCTATGTATAATGTATGTATTTACATAAAGCAGTATTTATGTAATGTTTATCCGTTGTCTGGCACCCATAGCACAAGCTACGTGTTGACGAGCAAGCAAGCCAGATGTTGACGAGGCGTATCAGACCGTCTCCAATGGCGGAGTTAATTAGCTGTTCGTTGTTAATTAATCAATCTGCGGTATATAAGCCGTTTGGTACGTGTGTGGGCACTCGACGCGATGCGGACAGTGCTAGGTGAGTAGCTTTACATTAAACTTATTTATTTTTAATTTTATAATATCTGGCAAGTGGGTGTGTGCCAGTACATTTAAAATCAACGGTTCGATGAAACAGAGTAAGCCATGCAGCCTGTTCAATTTGCTGCAGTGGCCGCTTGCCATCGTGTGGGCTGCATGCCTGTCTGCCAACTGACCTAGTATAAAAAAAAGTTTTCTTATCAAGAGATACCAGGTGGTAGGTTCCCGTACTGGGCCGTCTAGGTGGGTACCACCGCAGTGCCAGATATATTATCCCGTGAAATAGAAGTGTGTCAAGCATTTCTGTGTTTTGGGGAAAGGGCACTGAAGCTAGTGAAATTACTGGGTATATGAGAACTTATAACTGTAGTCTCTTAAGGTGGGCTCCAAGGGGGTCTCGGGTGCTTATGGGCGGCGGTGATCTCTTATCATCAGGTGACCCACTTGCTCGTTTGCCCCCCTATAATATATAAAAAATAAAGAGATAGAAAGTATTTAAATTCATAATAGATAGGGTCCCAGCCGAACATAATACCTAGCTGGAATTCGTAAGGAGCATCATAATAACATTTCACGCTGCCCTGAGTCGGGCGTGATTTAATTTAACCAGGCAGGTAATGACGGAGACGGGAGTGACGGGTTAATAGCCCGCAGTTAGCGCCCACCTGTGGAGCGTCGGGGACCATGGGCGAGAGACTTGCTAGGACATGTGCGATTAAAAATTTGCTTGCTTTTAAACGACGAATTTTAGGCCACTTTGGTTAGACAGTGGCTAAGCCACTTGGCTTAAAACCTGGAGGTCGTGGGTTCGACTTCCGCCTGTTTGGTTGTTGTCCGAAAGTCCAACTGGCTAGCTACCACCATATGTAAAAACTGCCGCCATTATTTCGGCAGATTTAAGCAATATTGGTGTGAGTTTCAGTACACTTGAAATCAAAGTCTCGAAAATCATATGAACCTACAGTGTTGTAGCACATTGAACGATTACCGACTAGATCAAATAAATAAAATAGTCTGGCTGTGTTCCGACAATTTTCATGTGAATGAATGAAAAAAAAAAGTTTATTTTATTTACAAAATAAACAATACTTTCACACGGCTTGATGGTCTAGTAAAGCTGGAGTTGCTTCCCCAGTCGAGCGACATCTGAATTTACCCTAACTTAATTATAAGCCGAACATTCCACTGTTTCCCGTTCAACCCGTCAAAGGTTGTATTTATTTTTAAATTTGCTTATATTATTTTATCTTTTATATTATATTTTATCGATTATTTACACCCATTTTTATATTATGTGCACATAATATAATTTGTTTGGATAATTATGTAACCTATTTAAATTCTTTTTTTACACGAGTCAATACTGAGTATTTACTGGAGATTAGTAAAAATAAATATTGTAATTAATAAAAAGAAAGGTACGACACGGTCTCTTCACGTGCACTAGCAATCACCCCTGGCAAAGGCTGAAAACCAGTGTTTTGCTCCCGGAGCAAAAATTCCACTGAGCCTCTTGCCCATCTGCATCGCCGCGGCACACATGCAGACGAAGCGTTAGTAAGGTAATGTTTTTTGTCTTTTTTCTCTTTGTTACTGAGTTGTCAGCTTGTTTTGTGTGTATGTGTGTCCTTTGTTGCAAATAAATTGTTTATCTATCTATCTATCTATCTAACTGGACACCTTATTGAACCGCGCCTGTAACGTCACGTCCGGGAGGGAAAGGGGTTGACGGGAACAGCTTCGGATACTGAGGATTAATGTGCCTGCCTCGACGGGAATAAGGCAAGTAAATTAAAAACAAGGGATGGGAAAGAGGTGAAATGGGTCGTGTATGGACATTGTTTGATCCATGTAATGGAGCTTAAATAAATTCTCTAACGAAAGAAATATACCTATTTGTGTAGTGATGACATATTTGGCACCGGTCAACTACAGCAGTCATTGACTCGACCATTGATAGCTATCAATGGACTCGATCGAATCTGGATAATATCTACCAACTTCATATCTCTCCTGTGTTGGCGAAGAGGCATAAACCCTTGTTTCAACAATATTCTTTGGTACGAAACTTATGTATACTACTTATTGTTGTCCAGCCGTCTTCCCGTCCGTCTGGCAAGACTTTTCATTTCAGGAAGACATAATAATAATAATGTAATTTTTATATTTTTAATTAATTAATATTGTTCCAGTATCAAGCCTGCTAGTGCTGCAGCTGTCGGCGGCGTGGTGCCGCACGCTGCCGCCCGCCCCCGCGCACCCCACGTCCCCCACGCACGCCCACGATGACATCGAGTCCATCCTGACACGCAACCGCGAGATCACCGACCTGCTCATCCCGCTCCTCGAAGCAAACCTCAACGCTAAGCGCCTCGACCACGTGAACCACAACGAACTACTCAAAGTCCTTCCCTTCGACGCTAGTAAACGAAACTCTTTCCATGGGAAGTCATCTGTCGTCGAACTCGTCCCACTGAGGTCTAAAAGCAAACATCGAGATCGGAAAACGCCTCTAGCCATCATTGTAGCTTCTAAAATCCCGAAGGAGAAATACGAGCGGTCGCATCGTGGGAATGATGGTGAGAAACACAATGATAAATATGTAGATGATCACAAAGCATCGTCTTCTAAACGTCATGGAAAACCAACAACTGCAACACATGGTAAAGATGATTCTAGTAAAAGTGATGATTCGGTTGAGGATTCGTCACAAGACAAAGAAGCTTCAGGAAGTGTTAGTGAAGAAACGACAGATTCTAAAGACTACAATAGTAGAAGTAGTGAATCAAATGATACAAGTGAAATATTTGACAAGAATTCTAAGCGGAAAAAGTCTGCGAAAAATTCAGACAAACAAACATCATCTGAAAAAGATTCTAGCGAATCCAGCGCCGCAGTGTCTAAAGATGAGACTGCAGAAAAGGATGTTGGCAGCGCATCTCAAGAAGTTACATCTAAGGTAAATTCAGAAGAAAATGAATCCAATGTAAAACAGAAAGAGACATTTGATGATAAGAACACACAGGGCAAAGTTTACAGTGTTTCCAGAGAAAGACTTGTTATCGATGTTACCACAGAACATAGGGAGCCTGGAGAGTCAGACACAGACTTCAACAGACATGAAAAACATGAACCTGTTGGAGATGAGGTCGCGAATTCAGACTCTCGTGAGATAAGTGGTAACGAGCAAAATAACTCAGATCAGGGCGAGTCAGGGAAAAACAGTAATTCTAAAGAACATAATGAATCCAAAAGTTCTACTGACACCAACACCAATAATAGTGGAACAGAAGAAAAAATTTCCAGCGAAGAAAATACAAATGAACTAAATAAAAATGGGCATGGTCGTCATAAGCAACATCACCACAAGCACCACAAACACCATCATAGCACTGAAGAAGACAATTCAGGATCAGAAAGTTCTGCCAGAAACGGTTCTAGTGAAGAAAATACCGGTGAACATTCTACAACCGATGACGTTTCTAATGAAAACACCAAAAGCGAAAGTGATCACCATCATAAACATCTTGCAAGCACAGAAGAAAGCGTACCATCCGAGTCTACTCAAAGAGATGCTACCGTAATTAACAATGACGATAGAATCAACTCTAACAGCATAGAAGAAGATCCCAACTCAGGAACTTCTGAAAATTATCCGAATAACGAAGTTGATACAGATGAAGACGACCCAAGTGACAATTCTATAGATGACAACAGTGTGGATTCCCGAAAAGGGAATGGCCATCACCACAAACACCATGACAGAACGGAAGAAGAAGATATCAAATTAGAGACATCTAAAGAAAATGTTGCCGATGAAGCCAGTCAAAATTCAAAAGGAGTAAGTGATTATCTTGAACATGAAAGTACAGAAGAAAAAAATGTAATATCCGAGACTTCTGAGGGAGACGTTGCTAGTAAGGACTATACCAATGAAACTCCAATAAATGACGATAATTATCACCATAACAAACACCACGAAAGCACAGAAGAGGAAAATGCGAAATCTATTTCTGAAACGAATGTTTCCAGTGAAGATAAACATCATACTCATACAGAGGATAACGATACATCAGACACTTCTAAAAAGGATACCATCAATGAAGACGAATCAGATGCAGACAGAGAAAAAAGTGATAGCGATCATCATCATAATAAGCATCATAAAAGTACAGAGGAAGAAAGTAGCTCAAAAGGGAGTTCTGAGAAGGATGATACCAGTAAAGGCGGTGCAAGTGATGATGATGCAACTAAAAATAACAGAAGTGAAAGCAACCATCATCATAAAAGCGCAGAAGAATCATTAGAGACAAATGAATATGGTCATCATCACCATAATCATCACAAACATCATCATCCCAGCACAGAGGATAAAGATACATCAAAAGAAAGAAATGCATCTAAGAAAGAAGTAACACAAACTGATTTTAGCGGAGATAGTGGGGTTTATGACAGCCACCAAAAAACCGATGACACTAGTGAAGAACATAATCCTGTAGCAGATGGAAGTGAAAATTCTACAGATGAAGATACCAGTGGACATAAGAGTAGGAAAGGCCAACATCATAAACATCACAAGAGCACAGAAGAAAAGAACACATCAGAATCCCATGAGCGAGTTGGAACCAGTGATGAAGTTAATAATGAAAATGCTAAAAATAAAGATGTTACACACGACAGGGTTGAAAGTGAAGTACGCAAACAGTCAAATAGTGAGGAAGATAATTTAGCAAATAAATCTTCTGAAAATGTTCCAACAAAAGATAAAGTCAAGGATGTAAATTCAGTTGACGATGTGTCTGATGGTCATGAACATCATAAGCATCACAAAAGTTCCGAGGAAAGTACGACAGAACCTTCAGAAAATGACTCCGCGGATGTGAATAATTACGATAATGTTAAAAGTAATAATGAAAAGGGGAAAAATCAGGTATTTCACGACAGCTCAGTCGAAGGAGTGTTTGAAGTGCTCGACGCCCCGAGCCGCCACGAAAAGTGCAGCGACACGGAAGCTGAGGCAAAACTAATATCTAAGACTCCTCAGTCGCTGTTCCAAACACACAAGTCATACAAACTATCATTCAGGTTCAACAAATAGATCTCCACTCAAATGTGACCTGCGCTCGTCCAAACGGCATCTGATCAATGTATTTTCTTTGCGGAATCGACAATGTGTCTCGTGTAAGAAATACTACTACTACGTTTTGAAACCACTTGCCACTGTCAAACTGTTCCTCATGAGACGCTAATAGTTTTAGTATGAGACAGTTTATCAAGGCTTTTCAGGAAAGATGATCTTTCTTTCGAGGCTTAGCACTAAAACCCTTACTGCGTATCTCGCATTTGATATCATCCCACACATCTCATGCATTAAAAAACGATATCACATTAACGGCGAAATAAAAGCTTTAACGTTAAGGTATGAAATAAATAACAAGATATAAAAATAACAGTTACAATAACAGTTATCGACACATCGGTAATGTCTCGTTTAGAGTACCGAGGATTAATGAGACATGGACAGTGCAATTGTTGTAGTTTAATTTCTACATTTTTATAATGACATTGTTGTTTCTCCGTAAAAGAAGTACATGTTAACTTAGTGTTAAGTAATGTGATAGCAAAGAAAATACGAATAATGGATCTCTTTAGGTTAAGGTTTGCTGCAATATATTCGAACAGTCGAATAACTATGTTTCGTTTTATTTACTTACTCCCCTGATATTAATAATGGTACTTTTCAATTGTTACTTTTATTTTTATAATTAAAAAATAAAATAAGTATCAGCCTATTAATGTCCTATTGCAGGGCAAAGGCCTCCATCCTTGAAATCAAGTTATCTTTATAATGATGGGTACTGGCTTAATCACCACGCTCGCCAAATGCGGATTGGTGATCACAATCCCGTATTTCTAAACAAAAAAGTAAAAAAGGGTAAATTCTTGTTCAAGTCTATTCAGAAGAAACGAACATTAAATTCTAAACCTGCTTGCATAAGTGGATTACGAACGAAATTTTCCAAAGAACATAATCTAGTTAACTATTCTTATTTAGCAACCAGGTATTACTTTAGATATTAAGATTTTTTACAGTGCTCGGTACTGCAAACTTAGTTTTTTGGCACAAGTCAAAGCCAGATTTGCTTACCATCAGGCGACCCGGTAGGTCGTTTGACGGTTCTGGTATAAAAAAACAATAATTATAATAGGTAATTGGTACTCGTGGAGTACTTGTGAACGTTTCGGTTGTTGGTTACCAAGATATTATGTATAAAACCATTGATGGATGCAGCAGATAGATGGAAAGCTAATGGCTGCAAATAGTTGAGCCACTAAGTTATTATGCTAAGTGAGTCACTTGTTTACAATTACTAAGTAAAAATTTGTTATTTAATAAACAGCAAATTATTAGATATTTTGATATGCTTGAATTTTAATTTTTTTTTTATGTGAGCAGCGACAAAATCCGTATTTCATAGGATTTATAATATGTGTTCCTTTGCGCTGACAAGAAAGAAAATTTAGAGTAAAGAATTGCCGCCAAAACTGTACATACAGTGTACAATAAAAGTTATATTTTTCCTTTACAATATTTCAAGAGATATTTTCGTTTTGTTTATTAAATTATTTTTCATTTAAAGTGGAGAAAGAGAGATGTTCTTATAGTTTTATTGCATAGATTGACATAAAAACTATATACCCCCAGGGGGAAGACAAAATAAAATTAATTGGTTTGCAACAAATTCTTTGTATTCGTAACACATTAGGTCAGTGTTGAGCTTGAGTAAGTATTTCATCGATGCTGTAAATGCAATGTAAGTTACGAAACAATTTATTTTTTAATGTGCTTCACCTATCGTGGGTCAAACTGTATACATTTAATATTAAATCAAACATCGTCGGACTACTCAATTTCTACCAACGTATGACTTGTCCATTGGCTTTCACTCAAGTCCATCCTCGTACATGTATAAAATTACTACAATAATCTAATGTTCGGTCCAGAAACAACCCAGTCTGAGTCCTGCCTAGGTACGGAGGCCAGGCAGATCAACCTACCTTAATCTGTCAAAAATTCTCAATTGAAAGTAAACTCTATAAGAAGTGAATAAAGCTGGAAATTGGTTAGGGTAGTCTGATGTGCTGTTGTACATACATTTGCTAAATTTATTTTCTATCTGGTTTAGACAGAAGATTACCCTCGACCTTAACGGTGACTGGCTGCAACTGGCTACGACTGGCGGCGACTGGCGGCGACTGGCGGCGACTGGCGGCGACTGGCGGCGACTGGCGGCGACTGGCGGCGACTGGCGGCGACTGGCGGCGACTGGCGGCGACTGGCGGCGACTGGCGGCGACTGGCGGCGACTGGCGGCGACTGGCGGCGACTGGCGGCGACTGGCGGCGACTGGCGGCGACTGGCGGCGACTGGCGGCGACTGGCGGCGACTGGCGGCGACTGGCGGCGACTGGCGGCGACTGGCGGCGACTGGCGGCGACTGGCGGCGACTGGCGGCGACTGGCGGCGACTGGCGGCGACTGGCGGCGAATGGCGGCGACTGGCGGCGACTGGCGGCGACTGGCGGCGACTGGCGGCGACTGGCGGCGACTGGCGGCGACTGGCGGCGACTGGCGGCGACTGGCGGCGACTGGCGGCGAATGGCGGCGACTGGCGGCGACTGGCGGCGACTAGCTGAAACTGGCGACTTCCCTGCGGCGAGCAGACTGTACGGCACGAGACGGTTGCCAGCCATGTTCTGGACATACATTTTGAAAGTAAGTATGTCTGTTTGATCTATACTAATATTATGAAGAGGAAAGATTTGATTGTTTGTTTGTATTGAATAGGCTCTGAAACTACTGAACCGATTTGAATCATTCTTTCACTGTTGGAAAGCTACACTGACCCCGGTGAACATAGAGTACTTTTGAACCCGTAAAATGTAGGGGGAAGGGGGGATATTTGAAAATAGAATAGAAACCGCGGGCGAAAGGCTAGTTTATTATAATTTCTCGACAGGATAAAAGGTCAGGCCCTTTTATAGAAAAGAGTTGTGGTTGATTTTTTTTTAAAAGCCCCTTCAGTATTGAACGGAAGACTCATATATAATTATAATTGTTTTTTTTATTACCTAACGGCAAGAACATATTTTACTAATTATTGACGAGCCGTTTGGTGTAATGGTCGAGAAGTCGGCTATTACACCAGAGGTCGCGGGTTCGATCCCCGCACGGTACAAACATTTGTGTGCATGAACATGTCTGTTTTTATCGGTCTGGGTGTTTCTATGTATATTATGTATGTATTTACAAAAAAAAAAAGCATATAGGTAAGTAATGTTTATCCGTTGTCTGGCACCCATAGCACAAGCTAATTTAATGCTTAGTTTGGGGCTAGATGGCGCTGTGTGAATAATGTCCAGAGATATTTCGCACACCCGGTAAAAAACTGTCATAACCGCTTGAAAGGCCCATGTCAAAGCTCACTAGACATGACATAAAAAATTGACGTATCCTAAATTGCCCGTGTCAACTGTCGGTTGACATGCGATGATGCGTCGCGCTTGGCGGGAAACTGAGCTAAATATACTTAGCTCGCTTACGCTCGAGCGTATTCGTATACTTTTATCTCTTTCTCCATTAAATTCCCAAGGCAGTGATACCAAACACAACCTATGGTCGGTAGAAGAAATAATAAAAAAAAAATGTCAAAGTTGGCCGGGCAGTCAGTTGTTTTTACGCGCGGGCAAGTGACGGTTATTTTCGGTGATTAGTGTTTTGTGGTGGTTTTGTGAGTGTTTTGTGTTGGTTTTGTGAGTAATTTCGCTAGATAACGAGGTAAGTGAACAAATTACATGTATACATCACCATAAAACACAACATTTGACTTTTTTGGAGATAGGAACTGAGTTAGGAACGGGTTTTTATTTTTATTTTTTCTGTTTGCACTAATTTTCATATTTCTAGTTATTGGTTGATGCTATTGCCAATATATTTGTTTACTTTGTAACATTATTAGACTAGTTATATTGTATAACTTTTAATTAAGACCTCGAAGTGGTATTTTTTTATCTAAGACACTCCAAAATTATGCCCGGACGGTAACCGGACACCCGGTTATACCCGGATATGCAGAAAAAGTGCTATAAATAAATATTTTTGTATAGACAAGTGTATATTTACATTTATTACCTTATTGTCTAATATCTAATGAACGTAATTTAAAGTTTAAAACCTCAGGTGACTGCTTTAATAAACAAGGATCATAATTTTAAATACAAGTGGCTTGCCGAAACGTGCCGTAACCCGACACCTCCATATTTATCGCATCGTATTTCAACACCCGAGTCCCATTTAGATAAACAAAAGACTCAATTGTATAGCTTCATTCGTAGTAAGCGTAAAAAACAACACTTGACGGCCTTACAATAACAAACTGAGTCACAATGAACGATCGTCTCAAGTACCGGCCGCCCGGCGGCGTCCCGCTGCGCAAGCAAAAAATTGATGGGGCCATGAAGTGTTTACGACCGCGCCGCGCGGGCTTTCTAGCGGTTAACACAAAAACAGGCAAATCTTACCCCTTGCAGTAAAATATTATTTTACTGCAAAAAGTGAGATTATAAAAATATTATTTTACTGAAAAAAGTGAGACCTGGCTTGCCTCTACGTTATGACAGCTTTTTAGCGGGTGTGCGATTATGTGGTCAATTATTATTAAGTAACAAAATGACTCTACCAGATTTGCCTGTTTTTATGTTATGACAGTTTTTTACCGGGTGTGCGATTTATTTATTCGTTTCTCATATAAGTTTTATCACTCAACGTGTACCAATGTAAGACTTAAATTGTAAAAATCCTTGCTGTTTGACGATATTATGTTCTTTATTGAAGGAAATACCTAAATAATTCCAGGGGCTGGTGACCAACTGACTGCACCAGCGGCGGCTGCTCCACCATCTTGTTGCTCGAGTTAGAACTGTGAGTACTCGTAATCAGATATTACATCTATCCTTAATTTATAAAGAGGAAAGATTTGATTGTTTGTTTGTATTGAATAGGCTCGGCAACTACTGAACCTATTTGAATAATTTTTTCACTGTTGAAAAGCTGCACTATCCCCGGTGAAAATAGTGTACTTTTGATCCCGGAAATGTGGGGGGAAGGTGGGGATGTTAGAAAAAAGAAATTACGCGTAGGTGAAACCGCGAGCGGAAGGTTAGTAAATAATAAGACTTTAACGCCTCGATGGTCTAGTGGTTAAAATACCGAGCCGTGATCTCAGTGTCCTGGACGCAATTCACGGGTCGAACAAACATTATTTTTTATACCACATCAGTTGGCAGACAGACGCGCAGCCCACCTGATGGTAAGCGGCCACTGCGGCCTATCCCATTGAGGGACACTTCACCAGGAAGCGTCGCTCAATGTGCTGCCAGACTGTAGGCTCATATGATCTTCGAGTCTTTCATTTCAAGTGAACTGGCTCCCACATTAATACTGCCGGGACACAGCCAGAAAAATGTGTCGTACTTTTGGGACACAGCTCAGGTTTGTAATCACCACATACTTGGCAAGCGTGGTGATTAAACCTGTAACTGTCATTGTAATAATGAATTAATTTAAATCCCTTTCATCTGCAGTGGGACATTAAATAGGCTGATATTTTATTTTCAAGTTCCCCATTGAAAGAAATATGTATATTATTACCTTATTAATTATAATTATATTATTTGACTGGCCCGATGGCGCATTTGGTAGTGACCCTGCCCTATGCGCCAGGGGTCGTGGGTTCAGATCCCACTCAGGACAAACACTTATGTGATGAACATTTGTGTTTGTTCTGTGTCTGGATGTTTATTTGTATTTAAGTATATATTTGTGATACCTTCGTTGTTTCTGACACCCATAACACAAGTTATTACGCTACTAACTTTGGGGTCAGATCAATGTATGTGATGTTGTCCAATATTTGTCCAATATTTCATTTCCATCCCTTTTACCTGCAGTGGGACATTAAATAGGCTGGTACTTTACTTTCTTGATCCCCATTGAAGGAAATACCTTAATAATGTTCCAGGAACGAACAACTGCTGACGACTGCAGGCTGCGCTCCGCTATCTTCTTGCTCTGGTCAGAATTGTAAGTACCCGAGATCAGATATTCAATTCAATTCAATTGCCAGTCACATTACAATGTAAGGGTTGGTAAATATTAACACAAAATTACATCATAGTGACGCCCTGTAGGGGTATCCTACTAATATTATAAATGCGAAAGTCTGGATGTTTGTTTGTTACTCAATCACGCCTAAACGGCTGAACGGATTTAGATGAAATTTGGCACACGTATAGTTTATAACCCGGATTAGGATATAGGCTATAAAATTCCTACGGGAAACGTCTCATTCCCGCGGGATATTTGAAAAAATAATTTACGCGCGAGTGAAACCGGGGGAAGAAGGCTAGTCGAGCCATTTGATGTAGTGGTTGAGTAGTCTACTATTACACCAGAGGTCGCGGGTTCGATCCCCGCACGGTACAAACATTTGTGTGCATGAAAATGTCTGTTTGTATCGGTCTGGGAGTTTCTATGTATAATAATCTCGTATTTACAAGAAAACGTACTTATATAAAACATGATTGTTTACCCGTTGTCTGGCACCCATAATACAAGTTATGCTTAGTTTGGGGATATATGGCGCTGTGTGAATGTTATAATAGTGTCCAGAGATATTTATTTATTTATGTGAAATAGTGAATTAGTAGTCGATTCGCCTGAAATTTATCCGCACCAATGATAGTTAATAGTGGAATAACTTAAAGACTTATCCATTCTAATGCCAACTATCCCGTGACGGAATCAAAAAAGTTGTATTGATTGCCAGGCTTTTTGGACTGGCAACTTTAAAAATTAAAATTTAGCGTTATTTACTATACCTGTCTTTGTTATCCGTAATGTTTATCTGTTTTAGGAAGAAAACGTCTGAAATTATTTATTTAACACTAGCTGACCCAGTGAACTTCGTATTACTTTGTTTAAACGGTAAGAACATTTTGTATGGGAAAATAAAATTTTGTATTTAGGTATGTTATGGTCAGGCAGATCAATGTATGTTTGATTTTGTAAGATATTTTTTTTTTTTTTATACTAGGTCAGTTGGCAGACAGGCACGCAGCCCACCTGGTATGGTAAGCGGCCACTGCGGCCTATTCCATTGAGGGACGCTTTACCAGGAAACGTCCCTCAATGTGCTGCCAGACTGTAGACTCATCTGATCTTCGAGCCTTTGATTTCAAGTGTACTGGCTCCCACATTAATACTGCCGGAACACAGCCAGAGCTGTTATGGCGGCAGATTTCACCTGTGGGGGTGGTAGCTAGCCAGTCTGCCTCTGAAAAAACCCTACCACCAACCAGACCCAAGGCGGGAATCGAACCCACGACCTCCGTGTTTTTATACCCGAGCGGCTTAGCCACTGTTCCACGGAGGCGGTCAAGATATGTATTAATCGTAAATTATTAATACGATAAACAAAGGTATTTGAACAAAACTTTAATCCTACAAATACTTAGTTTTTGAATTCTGGTATTTGGAATGGCAAGACGTACCTATGGCGATGTTGCATTTTTGGCATAAGCTTCTTTCGTATCTTTAAATTGTATTGTTCTTTCTGTGTCTGGATGCTTAAAAATAATAAATATAAAATTAATTTTTATTTTCTATTTATATTGTATGTATGTTAGTCTGTAAGGTATTTATAATATGGGCCTGTAATTCATGTAATTCTGTTGCCTGAAATAAACGATATATTATTATTATTATTATTATTATTAAAATGGCTCCTAATTTTAAAAGTATTATGTAAATAATACCTAATTTGCTGTTTATGCTAAGCGGAGACTTTTTAGTACTATTTGTTATTTTCATTTAGCTTAGGAATTTTTTGTACTTTTTATAACATTTGTACAAAATAAATATAATATTCTATTTTAATATTAATCGTCATTTATTTTTCAGGTGCTGGACCGTAGGGACAGCCGATCATCGTGACGAGGCGGCAGTGACCTTCGCTTACGGGCCGAGGTTCGCATCCCGACCTGAAACAACATCTAAGCTGCAATATTTAACAACTGATTTTGCGTAATGATTGAGAAGTAAGCTAATACACTCAGGTGTCCTCTACCTATGGGTCGCGTGTTGTTTGTTTCTGCGTGTCTGTTTGTATCGGTCTGGGTGTTTCTATGTATTTAAGTAATGTTTATCCGTTGTTAGGCACCCGTAGTATGTGCATACAAGCAAATGCTTAGTTTGGGGCTAGACACGATGTTGTGTGAATATTGTCTGTACGGGTATTACCTTGAGGGAAGGTGTTGCTACTTACTGTAGTAATGTTTTATAGTTGCAACACAAAATTGCTGTGTTTGCCTTATTGTCTATTCTATAATTATTACTTCCTGTTCCGGTCTGTACTTTGTGTCTAGCGAGCAATAAAACTGCGGTTGTGTTATGTACAAAAACCTCGTTAATTTTATAATTCCTTCAGTATCATGTATGTATTTTCATTCATTTATTGAACTATTTTTGCGTGTTGGCATACTTCTTTTAGGTGTTCAATGTGTTTAAGCACGTACGAGTATGTATGTGTTTACTCTTCTTAATAATAATTTGCATATGTTGCCATAGTTATAATACTTATTAATACATAAACAATTAAAAAGGAATGTGAAGTAAAGTTCCAAGCAATACATTGATGTTTATATGTACATAAACTTTAAGAATGATAATAAAGAATTTAATCTTAATAATTCTTTTTATATCTTACCCGATTTGATTGTAGCAATGACTTGAATACTTCACGGTGAAGGTCTTTTGCATGCAGTGAGACATTAATGTGCTGTGATACTTTACTTTATTTCAATCTTGTTGATACCTATTGTTTGGTCTAATTAAAATAATTTAAGAATAGAAATTGAAATAAATAAAAACATTAGTAATTTCGAGTCATTACAGCACTTATAATATGGAATGATTCTGTAAAATTAATATGAACTGTCACATTGGTTTCTATGATAATGATTGAGCATTATACTTACATTTGTCTTGTTAAATTTAAATAATAATGTATAGAAACGTCAAAATTTAAGAATAGCATGTCCACATGTCTGTCATTTGTTGTGCATTCATCATTACAAGTTACAACGACCGCAATAACACTTTATAGCACTTATTCTTCGACAAACGAAAATAATAAAACAAACACTAAATTCAAAAGATGTTAATGAATGGTGCAGCTAAAAAATTGCAGGTGTACCAACATTTAACCAGACTACAAAATTTATTTGTTGGCTAAGTTGGTAGAACCGATTTTGTTGGCTATGTTGGTAGAATATGACTTAGAAAAACCTCGAACTGAAATTAGTTTCTTTAAAAACTTATTGTTAACAATACAGGGTTTCTATAATAAGTTATACATGATTCGTAATAAACCGAAACGTCAAAAATTCTCAAATCGAAATTCAAAATCATTAATTATTTTCATAAGTTAATTTCTTGAATAGGAAAGGTATGGCACTAAATTAATGCTTCAATTTTTATTTAATAGAAAGTTTAATTTAAGGAATAGACTTTAGACTCATATAATAATAGATTATATGAATCTAAAATCTTCCTATATTACAAAAATCAATGTCATTAACATCAAACAGATTTTATTTCTTTTTAAGTTATTACTCTGCAGTTTAGTGATCAAGCAATCAAACATTAGATGTTTTTATTATTGTTTTCGTTATCCTAATAAAATCAAAAAGAAAATATGCATTTGTTGCCTTTATTCAAAATCATACAGCGCCGTGCTGCTGGGGCTGGAGGCGCCGCGGGCACGGCGCCGGCACCCCGCGCTGACCGGCCGGTTAGGTCGGTGGAACCTAACATTTTTATTAGGTTAGGTCGGTGGAACCTAACATTTTTATTAGATTAGGTCGGTGGAACCTAACATTTTTATTAGGTTAGGTCGGTGGAACCTAACATTTTTATTAGGTTAGGTCGGTGGAACCTAACATTTTTATTAGGTTAGGTCGGTGGAACCTAACATTTTTATTAGGTTAGGTCGGTGGAACCTAACATTTTTATTAGGTTAGGTCGGTGGAACCTAACATTTTTATTAGGTTAGGTCGGTGGAACCTAACATTTTTATTAGGTTAGGTCGGTGGAACCTAACATTTTTATTAGGTTAGGTCGGTGGAACCTAACATTTTTATTAGGTTAGGTCGGTGGAACCTAACATTTTTATTAGGTTAGGTCGGTGGAACCTAACATTTTTATTAGGTTAGGTCGGTGGAACCTAACATTTTTATTAGGTTAGGTCGGTGGAACCTAACATTTTTATTAGGTTAGGTCGGTGGAACCTAACATTTTTATTAGGTTAGGTCGGTGGAACCTAACATTTTTATTAGGTTAGGTCGGTGGAACCTAACATTTTTATTAGGTTAGGTCGGTGGAACCTAACATTTTTATTAGGTTAGGTCGGTGGAACCTAACATTTTTATTAGGTTAGGTCGGTGGAACCTAACATTTTTATTAGGTTAGGTCGGTGGAACCTAACATTTTTATTAGGTTAGGTCGGTGGAACCTAACATTTTTATTAGGTTAGGTCGGTGGAACCTAACATTTTTATTAGGTTAGGTCGGTGGAACCTAACATTTTTATTAGGTTAGGTCGGTGGAACCTAACATTTTTATTAGGTTAGGTCGGTGGAACCTAACATTTTTATTAGGTTAGGTCGGTGGAACCTAACATTTTTATTAGGTTAGGTCGGTGGAACCTAACATTTTTATTAGGTTAGGTCGGTGGAACCTAACATTTTTATTAGGTTAGGTCGGTGGAACCTAACATTTTTATTAGGTTAGGTCGGTGGAACCTAACATTTTTATTAGGTTAGGTCGGTGGAACCTAACATTTTTATTAGGTTAGGTCGGTGGAACCTAACATTTTTATTAGGTTAGGTCGGTGGAACCTAACATTTTTATTAGGTTAGGTCGGTGGAACCTAACATTTTTATTAGGTTAGGTCGGTGGAACCTAACATTTTTATTAGGTTAGGTCGGTGGAACCTAACATTTTTATTAGGTTAGGTCGGTGGAACCTAACATTTTTATTAGGTTAGGTCGGTGGAACCTAACATTTTTATTAGGTTAGGTCGGTGGAACCTAACATTTTTATTAGGTTAGGTCGGTGGAACCTAACATTTTTATTAGGTTAGGTCGGTGGAACCTAACATTTTTATTAGGTTAGGTCGGTGGAACCTAACATTTTTATTAGGTTAGGTCGGTGGAACCTAACATTTTTATTAGGTTAGGTCGGTGGAACCTAACATTTTTATTAGGTTAGGTCGGTGGAACCTAACATTTTTATTAGGTTAGGTCGGTGGAACCTAACATTTTTATTAGGTTAGGTCGGTGGAACCTAACATTTTTATTAGGTTAGGTCGGTGGAACCTAACATTTTTATTAGGTTAGGTCGGTGGAACCTAACATTTTTATTAGGTTAGGTCGGTGGAACCTAACATTTTTATTAGGTTAGGTCGGTGGAACCTAACATTTTTATTAGGTTAGGTCGGTGGAACCTAACATTTTTATTAGGTTAGGTCGGTGGAACCTAACATTTTTATTAGGTTAGGTCGGTGGAACCTAACATTTTTATTAGGTTAGGTCGGTGGAACCTAACATTTTTATTAGGTTAGGTCGGTGGAACCTAACATTTTTATTAGGTTAGGTCGGTGGAACCTAACATTTTTATTAGGTTAGGTCGGTGGAACCTAACATTTTTATTAGGTTAGGTCGGTGGAACCTAACATTTTTATTAGGTTAGGTCGGTGGAACCTAACATTTTTATTAGGTTAGGTCGGTGGAACCTAACATTTTTATTAGGTTAGGTCGGTGGAACCTAACATTTTTATTAGGTTAGGTCGGTGGAACCTAACATTTTTATTAGGTTAGGTCGGTGGAACCTAACATTTTTATTAGGTTAGGTCGGTGGAACCTAACATTTTTATTAGGTTAGGTCGGTGGAACCTAACATTTTTATTAGGTTAGGTCGGTGGAACCTAACATTTTTATTAGGTTAGGTCGGTGGAACCTAACATTTTTATTAGGTTAGGTCGGTGGAACCTAACATTTTTATTAGGTTAGGTCGGTGGAACCTAACATTTTTATTAGGTTAGGTCGGTGGAACCTAACATTTTTATTAGGTTAGGTCGGTGGAACCTAACATTTTTATTAGGTTAGGTCGGTGGAACCTAACATTTTTATTAGGTTAGGTCGGTGGAACCTAACATTTTTATTAGGTTAGGTCGGTGGAACCTAACATTTTTATTAGGTTAGGTCGGTGGAACCTAACATTTTTATTAGGTTAGGTCGGTGGAACCTAACATTTTTATTAGGTTAGGTCGGTGGAACCTAACATTTTTATTAGGTTAGGTCGGTGGAACCTAACATTTTTATTAGGTTAGGTCGGTGGAACCTAACATTTTTATTAGGTTAGGTCGGTGGAACCTAACATTTTTATTAGGTTAGGTCGGTGGAACCTAACATTTTTATTAGGTTAGGTCGGTGGAACCTAACATTTTTATTAGGTTAGGTCGGTGGAACCTAACATTTTTATTAGGTTAGGTCGGTGGAACCTAACATTTTTATTAGGTTAGGTCGGTGGAACCTAACATTTTTATTAGGTTAGGTCGGTGGAACCTAACATTTTTATTAGGTTAGGTCGGTGGAACCTAACATTTTTATTAGGTTAGGTCGGTGGAACCTAACATTTTTATTAGGTTAGGTCGGTGGAACCTAACATTTTTATTAGGTTAGGTTAGGTTAGGTTAGGTTAGGTTAGGTTAGGTTAGGTTAGGTTAGGTTGGGGTGGGCGATGGAGTGACCTCTTCGTGCGGCGGGGCATTATTCTTGCGTTCGGACTCGTTCGTCGAAATTGTAGTGTCCTGTCCAGGTCCACCCTAGGCAACGGCGGGTAGTAATCTCTTCGGGCATTGCTACCCGACGGCCGACACTCCATAGGGGGCTGCTCTCCTGAACCGTCGCGTTTTGCGACGGCGCAGAAGAGTGGCCTGGGGGGCATACCGTAATCCTCATTCTGAGGACCGGGGTCTCTGCTCTGTCAGAGTCACGAGGAGGAAACCTCTATAAAAACTACCATACCGTAATCCTCATTCCGAGGACTGGGGCCCTGGTTCATCCAGCGCGCGAGGAGAGCAACCTCTATATAAAACGCATCATACCGTTACCTGCTCTTTTCAGAGCGGGCCGGGGGTCCTGTCACGGCAGGGCTGCGGGGAGTAAACCCCAGAAGGGTCATGGGAGTCGGGTTTGTCGCGGCGGAGTGCGGGAGGGGGGAGTTGGTTAGCGCGGGTCTGTCTTGGTGTCGGGTAGTTGTGGAGGTTTTGCCCCTCCCTACCCGACACTACTACAGTTCCCTCAGCAGCCTACTCCTCTAAACCGTACTGTGCTCCTTCAACCCCGAACCCCATTTTCCCTGAACCAAATCTCTAAATCCGAGCCGCTGTAGTCCTCGGCGGCCCGGGCCTTTCCTTTGGAAGGGTGGTGACGGAGGCGGTCACCAACCAGCTAGGGGCTCTCCCGGGGCTCAAACCTGTCCCCTCGGGTGTAGCACAGGGTTCAAAAATGTAAAATGGCGGATAGGAAAACTACTCCCCACGGGGTACCTGCCTCTCGGCGGGGAATCCCCCCTGCTGCGGGTAAAACCGCGACAGGCACCTCGGGCATTCGTAATGTGGGGGCCCGAGACTCTACGCCGACTGTGAGCGAGGGTGAGGCGAGAAGCCGAGACCCCTCCATCCGTGGGAGTTCCACGAGGGCGCCATCTGGCGCATTGCGGGAGATGGACGACGACGACGTGATCAGCGATGGCGAACTGGATCGCTTGTGCGGTGTTGTCGGTCAAGCGTACCTGCACCACGACAGTGACAGTGATACTGTTCGTGAGGCGGAAGGCGACGCTTTCGGAAAGATTCGTCGCAAGTTCGAGTTTGAAGGGTTCAGCGCTCATGAGGCCGTCCAAAAGACTTCCAGCTTGCTGGATTCTGTAAAGAAGGGGCCTAAAATCGTCAGGGCCAGGAGGAAGCAAGAGGGTACGGCAAAAAGCCGAGTCCCCTCCAACCGCGGGAGCTCTGCGAGGACACCATCACCGATCAGCGTGGAAGAGCGTGATCGTGTCTGCAGAGCTGTCTGCGAGGCGTGTGCGGAACACGATAGTGATTCCGACACATTTAAGGAAGCGGAGCGCGACTTCATCAGTACAATTCGTCGCGACTTCGAAAGCCAGGGTTTCGGCGGCGAGGAAGCTGCCAAGAGAACGTCCAGCTTCCTCAACGTCCTGTTGAAGAAGCCGAGGGAGATCAAGGCCCAAATGAGAGAGTGGGAGGACACGACGGCTCTTGTTGCTACGCCGACGCCACCTTCTCCACCAGTGAACCGCTCTCACTCTCGGGACAAAATTGCCCGAGAGAAGAGCAAAAATGTGCAGAGGGCCAGCCTCAGTCTGGCGAAGAAGGTTGTGGTGGACGTCAACGTGGGAGCTTCAACCTCCGCGGAGACGTCCACAAGGGTCGGGAAGAGTCCCTGCAGGAAGCGGGCGGAGAGCCGCTCGCCCGTTAGGTCGGGTGCTGACCAGCTTAGGGCCCGCTGGGGGAGCACTTCCTCCTTTCAGACCGTCTCGTCCGACCAGGATGACAACTGTGAGGATGAGTCTAGGCTCCACCCCAAAGTCGCCAAACTGGCTAGGGGTGTTCGAGGCCGCCCATCGGTGAGACGTGGGCGCGGGCGTCCTTCCACAATGAAGGAGTTCGTTGGCGCCCTCAAGACGCGAAAAGAGCTGGTGCAACAAGCCATGGCTCAAAAGGAGGCGGAGATGGACTGCATCACCCGGAGCTTTGACGCCCGAATGAGGAAGGCGCAAGAGGCGCAAATCGAGGCGGCCAACCTGACGGCGTTTGATATCGCCACGAACATCAGGGTGGCAACAGAGACCATACTACAGTGCGCCGAAAAGTCAAAGAATTTGAAGGGCACTGTAGTCAAGGCTCTGAAGGATGCGGCGAATCTGATCGCAGGCTCTGTGGAGGAGCTGCGGATCAGAACCACGGACGTGGAAGTCCGCAAATTAAATGCGGCTAATCAGCGGCTGACGCGGGAGCTCGAAGAGCTTCGCCGCGAAGTGGAGGTGCTGAAAGCACTCCCCCGGACTGAGGAACCGTCCAAGCGGCCAGCACCAGTGCCTATGGACGAGGGCGTCCTACCCGCTGCGCCAACGGAGTCCAGCATAGTGTCCCAAATTGGGGCCATGTTGGACGCCCGCTTTGAAGCGCTTGAGCGGGACGGCCGCCTGCTTCCAGGAAAAGACTACCGCCCTCCTCTGAGGGCGAGTCAAAGGGTCCGGTCGATCGAACGATACATCGACCCACCCTACACCCCGATTGTGACAAGGCCACCCAGCAGGAGAGCCTCACGTCAAGCTCCCTCTAGGGAGCAGTCCGTTGCCGCCTCAGAAAGGCGGACGGCCCCTGGTCCGGCGCGCTCTGCGCAGGCCGCTCAGGGCCCCAAGAGAAAGGGCAAGAAGGGTGCTCCGCCCTCTCAAGCTCCAATGAGAGAGCCTCGTCCCCTGCCCCCTCCACCCGTATCTATGGGTGCTTCATTCGCCGAGGTGGCAGGGCGCGACCGGGACACGACCGGTAGCAAGAGGACGAAAAGAAAGAAGAAGAAGAAAGAGAAGAGGGCTGCATCCCGGTCAGGTCCGGGACGCCAAGAGAGAAAGCCTCGTAGAGTCAGGGTGCTGCAGTCGGCCGTTGTGATGGTGCGGTACTCCGATGACGCCCTCAAAGCGGGAGCCTCCTACAAGGCCTTCTTCCTGAGGGCCACACGGGAGGTCAACCTCAGAGAGATAGGTATCCCGGAGGGGGTCACTTTTAAAGTGTCCCAGTCGGGAGCCAAGCTGCTCGAGGTGCAGGGCCCTGAGGCTGACACCAGAGCGGACCGGCTTGCGGAGGCGCTCCGCAACTTGCCCGATGTGAGGCCGGAGGATCTCACGATAACCCGGCCCCAGCAGAGAACGGACCTCCGCATAGCGGGACTTGATGACACCGTTACTGCGGAGGCCGTCCAGGCCAAGCTCGCCGAGCTGAGTGGCTGCCCACCGGAGTCTATAAGGGTGGGCAGAATCGCCGAGTTTGGCAGGGCCCAGGAGCGGTCAGTCGTGGCTTCGGTGCCCGTGAAGCCTGCCAAGCAATTGGCGGCCATGCGCCGACTCTTGATCGGCTGGTCCTCGGCACGGATTGTTCCACTCGTGCCGAGGACTAAGCGGTGCTACCGATGTCTCGGTGAGGGCCATCTGGCCGTAAAGTGTCGTGCCCCTGCCGACCGCTCGGAATTCTGCTTCCGGTGCGGTAAGGAGGGGCACAAAGCTCGAGGTTGCTCGGCATCGCCGCACTGCCTGCTGTGTGAGACAGCGGGCAAACCAGCAGCCCACTTGCTGGGGACCAAGAAGTGTCCCCAGCCCACGTCGCTGCCCGCCTCTGCTTTACGGCGGAGGCAGGAAGAGGAGTCAGAGATGGAGGTGGTGGAAGTCGCCGAGGCGAGGTCCCCAACTATATCAATGACGGCCCCTCTTCCACGAAGGGGCAAGGCTCGGGGTGCTGCCGCGGGGGCGGCGGCATCCCATTAGAGCCCGAGAGGTGCGCGCGGAGTCCCCGCGCGCCTTTCGTGAGTGGGTTTGTCTCCCTTAGGAGAGAGGCTGGTTCGCGGCCAGCGCTTGGGCGTCCCCGGGGCGCGCTGCAAAGCGGTACCTCGGGGCGTTCCATTATAGCGCAACAGAGGGACCCGATGGGGTTTAGTGGGTAGTCTTCGGGAGTCCCACACCCCCCTCAGCTGCCCCCGCGGCTGAGGATGTGCGTAAAAGCATTCCCCATCGAAAAAAAAAAAAAAAAAAAGGTTAGGTTAGGTTAGGTTAGGTTAGGTTAGGTTAGGTTAGGTTAGGTTAGGTTTGACGCTGCCCCCGAAAGGCAGCCAACCCCCGGTCCGGCGCCCAAGCCGCCGACCGACAAGGGGTCCAAAAAGGGCAAGGGCCAAGGGAAGCGCACCAAAGCGCCTGCCCCTCCGGCCCCCCCCAGAGAGCCTCGCCCGCTTCCCCCTCCACCCGTCGCGATGGACTTTTCCTTCGCGGAGGTTGCGAAGCGCGGACGGGACAAGGCGCCCAAGGCGCCCAAGAGCCGAAAGCCCCAGGGCAAGGCTCCGGCCCGATCCGGTCCAGGACGGGCGGAGACCAAGCCCAAGCGCATCCGGGTACCTCAGACGGCGGTCATCCACGTCCGGTACTCGGATGATGCCCTCAAGGCTGGTGCCACGTATGCCGGCTTCTTTGAGATAGCCATCTCAGAGATCAGGCTGGCTGACGTTGGCATCAGCGGGGGCATGGGCTTCAAGTGTGCCCAGTCCGGCGGAAAATTAATGGAGGTGCCGGGCCCAGACGCTGACGCCAAGGCCGATCGTCTGGCCGAGAAGCTCCGCGCGATCCCTGGCATGCGGCCGGAAGTGATTTCCATCACCCGGCCGCAATTGCGCACGGATCTTCGGGTGGTGGGTCTTGATGACGCCACCACGCCGGAGATGGTGAAGAAGGTGCTCGCGGAGCAGGGAGGTTGCCCACCGGACGCAATCCTGGTGGGCAAGATAGCAGAGTTCGGCCGGACTCAGGAACGGTCGACAGTGGCAGCAGTGCCTGCCAAGGCCGCGAAGCAGCTCACGGGTCTCCGTCGGCTGCTCATAGGCTGGTCCTCGGTGCGGATAGTCCCGCTGAAACCGAGGGCCAAGCGGTGCTACCGCTGTATGGGGGAGGGCCACGTGGCCTCGAAGTGTCGCGCCGCTGAGGACCGCTCGGAACTCTGTTTCCGTTGCGGTCAGAGCGGGCACAAGGCCGCGAAGTGCGCGGCGACAACGCTGCACTGTCTGCTGTGCGGGTCAGCAGGCAGGCCAGCTGGCCACAAGCTGGGGAGCAAAAACTGCCCCCAGCCCAAGATGCTGCCCGCTGCCGTTTCTAAACGGCGGCCTGAGGAGGAGCCTGAGGAGATGGAGGTGATTGAGGTCGCTGAGGCGAACCTCTCCTCCACTTCAAGGACGGCTCCTTCTCGTTCACGGGCAAAGACTCGGGGACCGGTCTCGGGGGGGACCGGTTTCCAATGAGTCCGAGAGGTGCGCGCGGAGTCCCCGCGCGCCTCTCGAGTGGGCCCGAGGAGGCCTCTTTGGTGAAGCCGGTTGCGGCCGATCGCAGGGGCGCTGCCCGGTCAATAGGCTTAGTGTCTGGTACCGGGCGGCGCTACCAATGCGACCTTGAGGGACCCGACGGGTTTTAGTGGGTAGGACGCAGTTCTGTCTGCGGGAGCCCCACATAACCGCCTAGCCGCCCCCGCGGCTAGCGGTACACGTAAATGTGTTTCCCGTCGCAAAAAAAAAAAAAAAAAAAAAAAAAAAAAAAAAAAGGTTAGGTTAGGTTAGGTTAGGTTAGGTTAGGTTAGGTTAGGTTAGGTTAGGTTAGGTTTTTTTTTTTTTTTTTTTTTTTTTTTTTTTTTTTTTTTTTTTTTTTTTTTATTTAAGTCTTTTGACCTCTGATAAAAATCAGAGACTTTGTTTACTAGTTTTCTTGTTTGCTTCAGTTGTAATTTTATTTTCTAAGTTTTCAGAAAACTTAGATTTAGTGTGGAGGATATATAATTATGTTATTCTGTAGGAGTTTTATAAATAGATGTGAAATTTGGCATAAGGAAGGAAAGAAAGTGTTCGAGAATCATCTTCATATTTACAATAATTTTGGCTCGCGCTAGAGCTTCGCTTAGTGTCTAACTTATCCTACGTTTTATTTACAATTCTATTATATCTTATTATAATATATATAATATAGAACTTATTTACTGTTTTTCTATTTACATATTTACAATTTATCCACCTGTTATTGGTGAATCGTCCGTTTTATTTCTGTTCACTACTTTATTAATTATGTTTATGGCGTATTTTAAGAATTTTTCTTGTGTATCTTTGCTTTTTATTAAATTTGGTATTTCTTCAGGTTTTATTTCTGTTCCTATTCTTTGTTCAAAATCATGTCTTTCTATTGAGTAAACCGGACAATCCACCAAAACGTGTGGGACTGTTTCTGCCTGACTCGGTTCACAAACACACGAGGGACTCGATTTCAGCTTGAAACGATGGAGATATTCAGAGAACCCCCCGTGGCCGGTTAGAAGTTGCGTCATTAGTCCAGTAGGTACCAGTTGTCTAACAAACTTGTATGCGTCGTGTATGTTTGTAAAGAAAATCTTTGTGACTGACGCAGTTTCTCCCTCAATGTACCTCTGGTTCCACATTTCTAGCGACTCAGTTCTTATTTGTCTTTTTGCGTGAGAGAGAGGGCAGGAGTCGTAATCTGGCTTCTTCTTTAATTTAAGTGCCGCTTCTTTCGCCATTTCATCTGCCCTCTCGTTTCCTAACAGTCCCGCATGAGCACGAACCCAGAAGAAGTAGACTTCTTTGCTCTGGTTACGCGCCTCCACGAGATTGCTGCGCACTTGAACTGCCAGAGGATGTGGTGATCCATTGTTTGCTATGGTTTCGAGTGCAGAACGAGAGTCACTGTAGATGCCAATAGTTTGAGCTTTAGATACTATTGCCTCTTTGGTTGCACGACAGATTGCGAACAACTCGGCCTGGTATACGGAACAATAGGACGGCAAGCAAAGTTTGATGACTTTAAGTTCTTTTTCGTTATTCCAAAGTGATATTGCTGCACCTACTTTGTCATCAATTTTACTGCCGTCCGTAAATATTCTAAGTTGCTGGTTGTTGTGTCTATCTATTTGTTTCTGACTCTCCAGACATTCAAAGTGGATGTCAGTGTGAGTAGCTGGGTGTGGAAGCTCTGCAAACGCCACCGGTCTTTCGATCTCACAGTCGCCTATGTATTTCTGGGATACTCCTCTTTTGACTTCATATAAGAGCGCTGCTTCCTGTATTCGCAGGTCGAGAGGGAGTATCCCGGACAGCGCGAGTGCTGCGTTAAGTGAGACCGTGCGGTACGATTTGCAGAGCTTCTGCGCGAAGCCCCTTTGTACGGTTTCAAGTTGTTTTCTGATTGTTATTTTGTTTGTTGCAGGGGCCCACACACTGGCAGCGTACATAATGACCGGTTCAACAGCCGCGGTATAGATGACCTTGATGACATCAGGATGCAAGCCCCAACTCGCTTTTGCCGCCTTCGACAGCTGTTTGTAAATATTGATTGCCTTGCGGCACACGATCGCCGTATGTTGGTTGAACGTAAGTTTTTCATCTATAGTTAGACCCAACAACTTTATCTCTTTCGATACAGCGATCTGTGTGCCACCCATGCGGAGGCGCGGGACATCAAATTTAAGTTTTCGTGTTAGTACTAATACGCATGTTTTGTGCGGTGCGAAGTTAAGCTTATTTTTGATGCCCCATGCTAGCACGCTGTCGAGAGCAGCATTGGCCTGCACTTCGATATCCGCTGCTGTATCTCCCTCAAATGCCATGACAATGTCATCGGCGAATGCTTGACAATAGTGTCCCTGTCTATCCATCTGTCTAAGGAGGGGATCCAAGAGTAGGTCCCAGAGTAGGGGTCCTCCAATGGAGCCCTGCACACAGCCCTTTGTGGTATTTCGGATCACCTCCTCTCCAGCGTATCGTAGTCTAATTGTTCTGTCGGTCAGATAACTGTCGATCATACGTCTCAGATTTACTGGACATTGTTCTTCCGCCAGACGGGTTCTTATCACTGGCCACCATGCGTTATCAAAGGCGCCCTCTATGTCTAGTGATACTAATGTGATTATCTTTTTGCTATCTAGTTTTTCGTGTATATATTTGAACAGATCATAGAGGGCGTCTTCCGTGCCTCTCTGCGGCATGAACCCGTACTGGCGGGTGCTTATTTTCGGGACTAAGTGCCACTTTAGTCTAGAGACAAGTAACTTTTCAAGGGTCTTCCCCAAAATTGGTAATAGTCCTATTGGTCTGTGTGCTTTAGGATGTTCGTAGTTATCCTTGCCCGGCTTCCGTAAAACAATAACAGTTGCTTCTTTCCAAATCTTTGGGAAGTGAGAGAGTTGAAGACATTTGTTGGCTAGTGCAAGGAAAACCTCAGAGTCTGTATAGATAGCGTGCTTACAAATGTCAGCAGTAAGACCGTCAGATCCAGGGGCCTTTTTAGGGTTGAATCCCTCCAGAGTTACTCTTAATTCTGACTTAGTGAATGGTGGGTCGTGCTGTTCATTTTTGGTCTCCATATTGACTTTATCCGCCGCTTGTCGAATTTTAGAGTGGTCTTCGTTGTCCTTTTCAGGATTGTCCGGTGGATAAAAGGTATCTGCCAGAAGCGAGGCTGATTCGGATGGAGTGAGGGGGATCCCGTCTTTCTTCATTAATATATCTTCTTCTCTTTTTCTTGTTCTACCTATTACTCTATAGATTCCTTCCCACACTCCCTCCTTATCCTGCCTCTGACAGAATTCCTTCCAACTTTTAGTCTGTTCCTGTTTTGCTCTATTTTCATATTCTTCTTTTTTGCGCAGGTACTCATCGACCACGAACTGTCTACGCACCGGAGCAGCGCATCGGATGCGGCGTCTGAATGTGACAACTTGCTTTTTGAGAGCGGAGAGTTGTTCGTTCCACCAAGGTATGTTTACTTTTTTATTATCATTTATTAGTGGTATGGTATCATTGCTTGCCTGTATTATATTATTAGTATATTGCTTTATTATATCTTCTAGTAGTGATTTATTATTTATATTATTTATTTTATGTATATTGATATCTGTTTCTGCATGTAATTGTATTAGTTTTTCTCTGAATTCTTCCCAATTTGCTTTTCTTGTATTGTAGCGTCTAGTAGTTCTGTTTATTTGTATTCCTTTGCTTTTTTCTAGTCGTATTTTAAATATTATGGTGTTATGATCCGAACTTGTAACACCTTGGTGCACTCGCCAATCATCTATCAGACCTAGCATGTCTGTACAGCACGCCGTTATATCGACAAAGCTTTTTAATTCGCGACCTCCTCTGAACGTGTCGAAAGTCGGAGTGTCGCCAACATTTAACACCTGGAGGTCCAGCTCAAAGAGAGTTCCGGATAGCTCATCTCCTCGGTGGTCTATTTGTGGGCTCCCCCACCAGGTGCTCTTAGCGTTAGCATCACCTCCGATTATAATTTTGTACCCGCTCAATGCGGATTTGATGTCCTTTATCTTTTGGAGGTAGGGCTCAATCGGCTGATCGGGCTCGAAATAAAAAGAGACCATGGCGATCTCCCAGGCGCTTGTCCGGACTCTGACCACTACGATGTTGTGTGTGGTCAATTCCGGATGCTGGATCACGTCAAGGTCTGCTTCGTGAACCACGATAGCAGCCTTGACGGTCCCCGTTCCTGTATCAACGCTCTGGAAGATTCTTGAACCCATGTATCCCTTCATACGTCGAATACTCCCGACATAAGGCTCCTGGACAAGCGAAACTGCAATCTTTCGCCTAGAAGCCTCAAGCATTAGCTCCGTGGTGGCCAACTCCTTTCGTTGGAGATTGGCCTGGGCCACGGTGTATGATGCGTCACTGCTTGGTGTGCTGCTCTGAATTCCCAGTGAGACAACTTTAGCAATAAGCTATTTTGGCTCTAGCCAATGCGTCCCACCTCCTGCGAACCGCGCACTCAGGGCTGAAGGCATTGTGCCTTGTTGCCTCGTACTTTGCCTCGACGCAGTTGCAGCAGGTTGGGGTCGCACCGGCGAGCCTTTCGCTGCACTGGGAACTCATATGCGGCCCAGAACAATGACTGCATTTTGGCTGAGTCTCCTTGCAGTACTTTCTTCCGTGCCCGTAACCTAGGCACATTGAACACTGGACCAGGGGGCTTTGGTCTTCCACCCTGATCCTTTGTATATCAATGTGCACTTCACCCTTGTCGAGCATCCTGTTGTACAGAGCAGGGGACAGTCTCATCACTACGTGGCTTGTGTGCGGATTCCTGGTCTTCCTTCTGTATCTAATTTCAATTCTATCCTCATCCTTGGAGAGGCCTTGGAACAAGTCCGCGTTCTGCTTGCGCAGTGCCTTGATGACATCGTCGTCATTGACGACTGCTAGCACTCCCAGTAACACGACAAGTGGGTCCTTGTTATGCAGCTCCTCCACAGACAACTGAATCTTGGACCCCTTTATCCTCTCCTGTACTTTGCGGGCATCTTCCTTAGACTTGCAGCTGAGGACGACTTTGCGATTCTTCGCTTTGCGAACGCGGTCAACAGTTATCCAGCCATCATTCGCCTCTGTCGCCTTAACTGCTTGCCTCACTTTCTCGAGGACCTGTTCACCGGTGTCTGCTTCGGTGTTGGAGGTCACTACCACAGTGTGCAATGCGGTTCTCTCAGGCGCAATGTTGCGCTGTTGTCGTGACACAACGCCGGCGTAGGTCATTTGCGAAGAAGCCTTTTCTTCCATCCTTTCCATTGATCTTTTAAGACCTTCCATTCTTTCTGTATTTTCTTTTATAAGTCGACTCTGTTCCTTAATCATCTTTTCTAACTCGCAGGTATTGCCTTCTACTACTTTTCCTTTTCCTTTTCCCTGTGCTATTGCCTCCTTTAGGCCTGTTGTAAGTTCCTTTGTTGTTTTCCTTTCTGCTTCTGCTTCTTTCACAAGTTGATAAAGGCGTTCGACCGCCTTTACCACCTCGTTCTTTATTTCCGTTTTGGTGTTGCGTGAGTTATTTAGTTGCAACTTAGCCTTCAAGAGACAGTTCTTCGCTTCATGGACGCGATTTTCAAACACATCAGTGCCCGTAGCGAGATCAATAACCTCCCTCGTCATGTCTTCGATCCTCTGCATGTTCGGAGTGCTCGGGCGGCCCTCACTAGCAGATTGCGACGGAGGCGGAGTGCTAGAGGGCTGCTGCGACGCATGCAGAAGAGTGTCGAAAGCCAGTGATGACGGGCTGAGGGGGGGCTGCGAGGAGGAGGTGATGCTTGAGGCACTCAGAGTCTGAGACGTCTGAGTGGCCGGCTTAGACTTGGAAGTCTGAGGGGGGGGCCTTTTGGTTGTTTGTGAAGAGTGGGAGGAGGATTTCCCGGCAGTTTGGGAGGCCTTTACAGGCTCCTCTGCCATTTCCAATGCTGCCCTGGCTGACTGTAAAATTTTATCAGCTGCCGCCTGCTTTGAAGCCCTGGACGTAGAGGGGGGAGGGGATTTCCCTCTCGGTGGGGTGCGGATTCCGAACATATTTTTATGTTGCGGACAGAAAACTAAAACTCTAAATTTGGGGGGGGGTGTAAAATTTGGGGGGGGAGGGGAGGTCCAAAGTTGCCCTTGAACCGACCCTGAAATTATAATACTGAAACTACAATTAAATATTTTTGTTCAGTTGGTATGCATCTATATAGACGACCTAGCAGAAATAACGGCCAAAAAGTCTACCTAAGCTCCGTTTATTTTTGTATGGAGAAATTTTTGCAAATTTTCAAAGTGCTAAAAAAGTGGGTTGCAGATAAGCGAGACACACGGGAGGGGTGTCAAAAGACGCGGAAACTAATAAACTAAAGCTGATACTAACAAGAATTACGCTAAGAAGAAATTTGGATTTTATATTGAATTTTATTTGACGACAGGAAATTGCAATTTTAGTATGGAGAAATGAACTCGAAATTTTTCTAAGTTGAAAACACTAAAAAATTTATTTCTGAAAAACTATTGGAGATAGACCCTTCGGGCAAAAAGTATGTTATAGACCTAAATTAGACGCAGGTTGGTTCCGAATTTCAGCAGCCTATCTTTCCTTTTAGTGGTTGAAAACCGAGTTGGTTAGGTTAGGTTAGGTTAGGTGGGTGGGGATGGAGTGGCCTCTTCGTGCGGCGGGGCCTTATTCTTGCGATCGGATTCGTTCGGTCGGAAGGGTAGTGTCCTGTCCTGGTCCACCCTAGGCAACGGCGGGTAGTCATCTCTTCGGGCATTGCTACCCGACGGCCGACACTCCATAGGGGGCTGCTCTCTTGACCCGTCGCGCTTTGCGACGGCGCAGAAGAGCGGCCGGGGGGCATACCGTAATCCTCATTCTGAGGACCGGGGTCTCTGTTCTGTCAGAGTCGCGAGGGGGAAACCTCTATAAAAACTACCATACCGTAATCCTCTTCGGAGGACCGGGGAGCTGGCACAAGTCGGCTCGCGAGGAGAGCGACCTCTATAAAAACGCATCATACCGTTACTGCCCTTTTCAGGGCAGCCGGGGGTCCTGTCACGGCAGGGCTGCGGGGAGTAAACCCCAGAAGGGTAATATTGGGTTTCGGGAAAGGTCGGCGGGGTGAAAGCCTTGCCTTCCCGACCCAGAATCCTACTTACCCTGAAACAAATCTCTAAATCTGAGCCGCTGTAGTCCTCGGCGGCCCGGGCCTTTCCTTCGGAAGGGTGGTGACGGAGGCGGTCACCAACCAGTGAGGGGCTCTCCCTGGGGCCAAGCTTGTCCCCCCCGGGAGTAGCACAAGCGAACAAAATGAATATGGCGGAAAGGAATACAACTCCCCACGGGGTACCTGCCTCTCGGCGGGGAATCCCCCCTGCCGCGGATAAAACCGCGTCAGGCACCTCGGGCAATCGTAATGTGGGGGCCCGAGACTCTACGCCAGTCAGGAGCGAGGGTGAGGCGCGAAGCCAAGACCCCTCCAACCGCGGGAGTTCCGCGAAGGCGCCTTCGGGCGCGAGCCGCTCCTCTTTCTTCGAGGGGAATCTTCGCGGCATGTTCGCAGCGAGCAGCAGCAAGGCTGCTAAATCGGCCGCCAAACCGGCCGCCAAGTCGAAAGCGGGACTAGGCCCCAAGCCGACTCCGGAGTCATACATTGCTCTGGAGGACGGCAAGGAGTTCTGGTACACGCCGCCTTCCAGCGAGGGCATTCTCGGAAATGACGAGATACTGGACATGACCCAGTGCGTCCAGCGCAATTATAAGGAGTACGGATCCGACTCCGAAAATTATCTGAGGGAGGTGCGCGGTTTCACCCAAAAGATGAACCGCCACCACGAGATGGCTGGCTTCAGCCAAGAGGGTGCTGCGAATTATACGCGCACCCTACTCGATAGGGCAATTGCACCCTATAAAGAGAAGTGGGCCCGAAGGAAGGAGGAGTTGAGCCAAAAGTCTCCTCCCCTTCCTCAAGACTGTGGCGCGCTGGACGACGAGCAGATCGGTCAGATTGTCTCCAAGCTCCAGCAAACATACATGGAGTATGGAAGTGACCACGAACTATATAAGACAGAGGAAGACGGGTTCTTTAACAAGTTCCAGCGTCACTACGAGGCCACTGGTTTCAGCCAGGAGGAAGCCGCGTCTCAGACACGCGATTATTTCGAGACGATCCTTCGGCTACACAGAGCGGCGAGGGCTGCCAAGAAGGGGAAGTCGAGCGTGAAGCCTCCTCCCCTAGCTCACCCGCAGAGATGTCGGAGCCGGAGCCGTTCCCGTTCTCCATCTCACCCGGACGAGACTCAAGACCGGGCCCAGCGGACCCCGTCAAGGTCCAGCTCGAGGCTGGCCCAAAAGGTTGGGGGAGTTCCGTCCTCCCCCGTCGGACAGAGACGAAGGCGTCCTCAAAGTCGCTCGCCTTCTACGAGGTCCCAGTCCGTAATGTCGGGGTCCTCGTACATTGACCTGACGGATCGGGACGACGACATCGAGATCGGTCGTCAGCCAAAGATTGCCAAATTGGTGAAGAAGGGCCAAGTGGCGAAGCGCGGGCGCGGGCGTCCCCCCACAACTGGGGAGTACGTTGGCGCGCTTAAAGCCCGTCAGGCGCTTAAGGCCTTCGCCGAAAAGGAGGCTAAAGAGAAGCAGCAGCAGGATCTAGACCGTATGATCCTACACTCCAGCGAGAAGCTGGACAAGGCCAGGGAGAGTGCGCAGGTTGAGCAGTCTAGGCTCCCTGCGCATGAAATAGTTCAGAGCGTCAAGATCGCTACGAACACGATCGTACAGTGCGCCGAGAGGTCCAAGAACCTCAAGGGCACTGTCGTGAAGGCTCTCAAGGACGCCGCCGTTCTAATTGCGGCGTCCGTCGAGGAATTACGTGTGCGGACTGCGGACGATGAGGTCCGCAAGTTAAACGCTGCCAATCAGCAGCTCAAGAGAGAGCTGGAGGAGCTTCGGCGTGAGGTCGAGGCCCTCAAGGCCTGTCGTCCAGAGTTTCCGTCTGGGTCAACGCCCGCGGAAGGGGGCACGTCCACCGTCGAGCCGGCGGAGCGGTCCAGCATCGTGTCCCAGATCGGGACCATGCTGGACGCTCGCTTCGAGGCACTCGAGAGGGACGGTCGTTTGCTCCCCTCGGTGTCGTACCGCCCACCTCTGCAGGGCGGTAGACTAGGGATGACGTCGGAGGATGACGCTCCCTACGCCCCGTTTGTGTCGCGGCCTCAGCGCCGCAAGGCCGCGAAAAAAGCTGCACAACCAGTGCAGCCGTCCGAAGCCGCCCCAGAAAGGCGGCCAGCCCCCGGCCCGGCACCTAAGCCGCCCGCCGACACGTGGCCCAATAAGGGCAAAGGCAAGGGAAAGCGCACTAAAGCGCCTACCCCTGCCTCAACTTCTGCGACTGAGTCCCGCCCGCTTCCCCCTCCACCCGCAGCGATGTCAACATCTTTCGCGGAGGTGGCGAAGCGCGGCCGGAACAAGCCCGCCAAGGCGCCTAAAGCGCCCAAAGGCAAAGCTTCGTCCCGCTCCGGTCCCGGACGGGCGGAGACCAAGCCTCGACGGATCCGAGTACCGCAGACCGCAGCCATCTTGGTGCGGTACAGCGAAGATGCCCTCAAGCATGGTGCCACGTACGCCGGGTTCATCTCCACTGCAATAGCGGAGATCGACCTGAAGGACGTTGGCATCAGCGGGGGCATGGGCTTCCGAGTGGCCCAATCTGGAGCCAAGATCATGGAGATCCCGGGGCCTGACGCAGACGCGAAGGCCGATCGCCTCGCCGAGAGGCTGCGGGCGATTCCGGGAATGCGGTCGGAGGTTGTTTCCATAACCCGGCCGCAAATCCGCACAGATATCCGCGTTACTGGCCTTGACGACGCCACGACGCCAGACGACGTGAGGGCCGTATTGGCTGAAAAAGGGGGCTGCCCACCAGATTCCATCCTGGTGGGCAAAATAGCCGAGTTCGGGCGCACACACGAGCGCTCGACAGTCGCAGCGGTGCCCGCCAAGGCCGCCAAGCAGTTGGCCGGCTTGCGTCGGCTGCTGATCGGCTGGTCCTCGGTGCGGGTCGTCCCGCTGAAACCGAGGACCAAGCGGTGTTACCGCTGCATGGGCGAGGGCCATGTGGCCGCAAACTGCCGTGCCTCTGAAGACCGGTCGGAATTCTGTTTCCGATGCGGTCAGAAGGGGCACAAGTCCGCGGCCTGCAAGGCCACGGCTTTGTACTGCCTACTTTGCGGGGCGGCAGGAAAGCCGGCTGGGCATAAGCTGGGGACGAAGAACTGTCCCCAGCCAAAGAAGGCGCCCCCCGCCAAACCAAGGCGGGAGGAGCAGGGGTCTGAGCAGATGGACGTGGTCGAAGCTGCCGAGGCGAGCTCCCAGTCCTCCGCAAAGACGACTCCAGCTCCAAGGCGGGCGAAGGCTCGGGGACCGGTCTCGGGGGGGACCGGTTCCCAATGAGTCCGAGAGGTGCGTGCGGAGTCCCCGCGCGCCTCTCGAGAGTGGGCGTAGGCCCTGAGTGAGAAGGCCGGTCGCGGCCATTCGCAGCGGCACTGTCCGGTCAATAGCTTCGACCTGGTACCGGGCGGTGCCACAAATGCGACCTTGAGGGACCACTCGAGTTTTAGTGGGTAGGACGCAGTTCTGCGGGAGTCCCACATAACCGTCTAGCTGCCCCCGCGGCTAGCGGTACACGTAAATGTGTTTCTCGAGTCTAAAAAAAAAAAAAAAAAAAAAAAAAAAAAAAAAAAAAAAAAAAAGGTTAGGTTAGGTGGCGCAGAGGTGTCGGAGCCGGAGCCGTTCTCGTTCTCCATCTCACCCGGACGAGACTCAAGACCGGGCCCAGCGGACCCCGTCAAGGTCCAGCTCGAGGCTGGCCCAAAAGGTTGGGGGAGTTCCGTCCTCCCCCGTCGGACAGAGACGAAGGCGTCCTCAAAGTCGCTCGCCTTCTACGAGGTCCCAGTCCGTAATGTCGGGGTCCTCGTATATTGACCTGACGGATCGGGACGACGACATCGAGATCGGTCGTCAGCCAAAGATTGCCAAACTGGTGAAGAAGGGCCAAGTGGCGAAGCGCGGGCGCGGGCGTCCCCCCACAACTGGGGAATACGTTGGCGCGCTCAAAGCCCGCCAGGCGCTAAAGGCCTTCGTGGAGCAGGAGGCCAAAGAGCAGAACCAGGCGGAGCTGGATCGCATGATCCTACACTCCAGCGAGAAGCTGGACAAGGCCAGGGAGAGTGCGCAGGTTGAGCAGTCTAGGCTCCCTGCGCATGAAATAGTTCAGAGCGTCAAGATCGCTACGAACACGATCGTACAGTGCGCCGAGAGGTCCAAGAACCTCAAGGGCACTGTCGTGAAGGCTCTCAAGGACGCCGCCGTTCTGATTGCGGCGTCCGTCGAGGAATTACGTGTGCGGACTGCGGACGACGAAGTGCGCCGTCTTAATGCTGCCAATCAGCAGCTCAAACGAGAGATGGAGGAGCTTCGGCGTGAGGTCGAGGCCCTCAAGGCCGTCCAGGCGGAGTTCCCGTCCGGGTCAACGCCCATGGACGATGGTGCCGCGGTCGTCGCCCTTCCGGAGCAATCGGACATTGTGTCCCGTATTGGGACAATGTTGGACGCGCGCTTCGAGGGGCTCGAGCGGGATGGACGCCTTCTCCCGTCGAAGTCGCACCGCCCACCACTACAGCGCGGGAAATTAGGGATGTGCTCAGAGGACGAAGCCCCCTACTCCACCTTCGTGGCGCGATCGCAGCGACGAAAGGCTGCGAAACAGCGAGCTGCACAGTCGGTGCAGCAGTCCGAAACCGCCCCAGAAAGGCGGCCAGCCCCCGGCCCGGCACCCAAGCCGCCCACCGACAAGGGGCCTAACAAAGGCAAGGGCAAAGGGAAGCGCACTAAAGCGCCCACCCCCGCCCCGACTCCAGTGATTGAGCCTCGCCCGCTTCCCCCTCCACCCGCAGCGATGTCAACATCTTTCGCGGAGGTGGCGAAACGCGGCAGGAACAAGCCCGCCAAGGCGCCTAAAGCGCCCAAAGGCAAGGCTTCGTCCCGCTCCGGTCCCGGACGGGCAGAGACCAAGCCTCGGCGGATTCGCGTACCGCAAACCGCAGCCATCTTGGTGCGGTACAGCGAAGATGCCCTCAAGCATGGTGCCACGTACGCCGGGTTCATCTCCACTGCAGTAGCGGAGATCGACCTGAAAGACGTCGGCATCAGCGGGGGCATGGGCTTTCGTGTGGCACAATCCGGTGCCAAAATAATGGAAATCCCGGGGCCTGACGCAGACGCGAAGGCCGATCGCCTTGCCGAGAAGTTGCGGGCGATACCGGGAATGCGGCCGGAGGTTGTCTCCATAACCCGGCCGCAAATTCGGACGGATTTGCGCATCACCGGCCTCGATGATGCCACATCATCGGAGGATGTGAAGGCTATTTTAGCAGAAAAAGGGGGCTGCTCACCAGATTCCATCCTGGTGGGCAAAATAGCCGAATTCGGGCGCACAAAAGAGCGCTCGACTGTCGCAGCGGTACCCGCTAAAGCCGCTAAGCAGCTGGCCGGCTTGCGTCGACTGTTGATCGGCTGGTCTTCGGTGCGGGTCGTCCCGTTGAAACCGAGGGCCAAGCGGTGCTACCGCTGCATGGGCGAGGGCCATGTGGCTGCGAATTGTCGTGCCTCTGAAGACCGGTCGGAATTCTGTTTCCGATGCGGTCAGAAGGGGCACAAATCCGCGGCCTGCAAGGCCACGGCTTTACACTGCCTACTTTGCGGGGCGGCAGGAAAGCCGGCTGGGCATAAGCTGGGGACAAAGAACTGTCCCCAGCCAAAGAAGTCGCCCCCCGCCAATCCAAGGCGGGAGGAGCAGGGGTCCGAGCGGATGGACGTGGTTGAAGCTGCTGAGGCGAGCTCCCACTCCTCCGTAACGACGACTCCAGCCCCACGAAGGGCGAAGACTCGGGGACCGGTCTCGGGGGGGACCGGTTCCCAATGAGTCCGGGAGGTGCGCGCGGAGTCCCCGCGCGCCTCTCGAGAGTGGGCGTAGGCCCTGAAAGAGAAGGCCGGTCGCGGCCGTTCGCAGGGGCGCTGCCCGTTCAATAGGCTTAGTGCCTGGTACCGGGCGGCGCTACCAATGCGACCCTGAGGGACCACTGGGGTTTTAGTGGGTAGGACGCAGTTCTGCGGGAGCCCCACATAACCACTCGGTGCGCCCCCGCGCCCGAGGGTACACGTAAATGTGTTTCCCCAGTCTAAAAAAAAAAAAAAAAAAAAAAAAAAAAAAAGGTTAGGTTAGGTGGGGGTGGGGATGGAGTGGCCTCTTCGTGCGGCGGGGCCTTATTCTTGCGATCGGATTCGTTCGGTCGGAAGGGTAGTGTCCTGTCCTGGTCCACCCTAGGCAACGGCGGGTAGTCATCTCTTCGGGCATTGCTACCCGACGGCCGACACTCCATAGGGGGCTGCTCTCTTGACCCGTCGCGCTTTGCGACGGCGCAGAAGAGCGGCCGGGGGGCATACCGTAATCCTCATTCTGAGGACCGGGGTCTCTGTTCTGTCAGAGTCGCGAGGGGGAAACCTCTATAAAAACTACCATACCGTAATCCTCTTCGGAGGACCGGGGAGCTGGCACAAGTCGGCTCGCGAGGAGAGCGACCTCTATAAAAACGCATCATACCGTTACTGCCCTTTTCAGGGCAGCCGGGGGTCCTGTCACGGCAGGGCTGCGGGGAGTAAACCCCAGAAGGGTAATATTGGGTTTCGGGAAAGGTCGGCGGGGTGAAAGCCTTGCCTTCCCGACCCAGAATCCTACTTACCCTGAAACAAATCTCTAAATCTGAGCCGCTGTAGTCCTCGGCGGCCCGGGCCTTTCCTTCGGAAGGGTGGTGACGGAGGCGGTCACCAACCAGTGAGGGGCTCTCCCTGGGGCCAAGCTTGTCCCCCCCGGGAGTAGCACAAGCGACAAAACATGAATATGGCGGACAAGAATTTCACTCCCCACGGGGTACCTGCCTCTCGGCGGGGAATCCCCCCTGTCGCGGGTAAAACCGCGTCAGGCACCTCGGGCAATCGTAATGTGGGGGCCCGGGATTGCACGCCAGTCGGGGGCAAGGGTGAGGCGCGAAGCCAAGACCCCTCCAACCGCGGGAAGTCCGCGAAGGCGTCTTCGGATGCAGGACGGAGCTGCTTTGAGAGCAGCATCAAGAAGGGGATGTTTGTGAGCAGTGTCACCAAGTCGCAGATGCAAGCATCACAGGAGCCGTACACGATCTATGTGGATGGCAAACCGGAGCTTTACACTCCACAACCACGGTCACAGGACGCTGACCTGTTGGACGAGGACGAGGGTAGTCGCATGGTGTCAACACTCCAACGCGTCTATATGGAGTATGGAAGTGACCATGAGACCTACAAAAAGGAAGAGGACGGGTTCTTTAACAAGTTCCAGCGTCACTATGAAGCCATTGGCTTCAGCCAAGAGGGAGCCGCACATCAGACCCGCGACTATTTCGAAGCGGTCCTCCGGCTGCACAAAGCGGCGAGAGCCGGCAAGAAGGGGAAGTCGAGCCTCAAGCCTCCTCCCCTTGCTCACCCGCAGAGGAGTCGAAGCCGGAGCCGTTCTCCACCACGCCCGGACGTAACGGAAGACCGGGCCAAGCCGGGCCCTTCCAGATCCAGCTCAAGGCTGGCCCAGCAGGCTGGGGGAGCTCCATCCTCTCCCATTGGACAGAGAAGGAAGCGGCCGGACAGTCGCTCGCCCTCTACGAGGTCTCAATCCGTCGTATCCGTGATGACGGAGGGGTCCTCGTACGTGGACCTCACGGATCAGGACGAGGACGTCGAGCGACCAAAAAAGGTCGCCAAGGTTCCGCGAATGATCGCCAAGCGCGGGCGCGGGCGCCCCCCCACAACTGGGGAGTACGTTGGCGCGCTCAAGGCCCGCCAGGCGCTAAAGGCCTTCGTGGAGCAGGAGGCCAAAGAGAGGAACCAGGCGGAGTTGGATCGCATGATCCTCCATAGTAGTGAGAGGCTCAACAAGGCGACGGACATTGCGCGGGATGAGCAGGAAAAGCTCACCGCGCATGACATAGTAAAGAGTGTCAGGATCGCCACCAACACCATTGTACAGTGCGCCGACAGGTCCAAGAACCTAAAGGGCACTGTGGTGAAGGCCCTCAAGGACGCCGCCGTTCTGATCGCGGCGTCCGTGGAAGAACTGCGGTCAAGGACAGCGGACGACGAGGTCCGCAAGTTGAATGCTGCAAATCAGCAGCTCCGGAGGGAGATGGAGGAGCTTCGGCGTGAGGTTGAGGCCCTCAAGGCCGTCCAGGCGGAGTTCCCGTCCGGGTCAACGCCCATGGACGATGGTGCCGCGGTCGTCGCTCTTCCGGAGCAATCGGACATTGTGTCCCGTATTGGGACAATGATGGGCGCGCGCTTCGAGGGGCTCGAGCGGGATGGACGCCTTCTCCCGTCGAAGTCGTACCGCCCACCACTACAGCGCGGGAAATTAGGGATGTGCTCAGAGGACGAAGCCCCCTACTCCACGTTCGTGGCGCGATCGCAGCGACGAAAGGCTGCGAAACAGCGAGCTGCACAGTCGGTGCAGCAGTCCGAAACCGCCCCAGAAAGGCGGCCAGCCCCCGGCCCGGCACCTAAGCCGCCCGCCGACAAGGGGCCCAACAACAAGGGCAAAGGCAAGGGGAAGCGCACAAAAGCGCCTACCCCTGCCCCGACTCCTGCGATTGAGTCCCGCCCGCTTCCCCCTCCACCCGCAGCGATGTCAACATCATTCGCGGAGGTGGCGAAGCGTGGCCGGAACAAGCCCGCCAAGGCGCCTAAAGCGCCCAAAGGCAAGGCTTCGTCCCGCTCCGGTCCCGGACGGACGGAGACCAAGCCTCGGCGGATCCGCGTACCGCAGACCGCAGCCATCCTGGTGCGGTACAGCGAGGATGCCCTCAAGCATGGTGCCACGTACGCCGGGTTCATCTCCACTGCAGTAGCGGAGATCGACCTGAAAGACGTCGGCATCAGCGGGGGCATGGGCTTTCGTGTGGCACAATCCGGTGCCAAAATAATGGAAATCCCGGGGCCTGACGCAGACGCGAAGGCCGATCGCCTTGCCGAGAAGTTGCGGGCGATACCGGGAATGCGGCCGGAGGTTGTCTCCATAACCCGGCCGCAAATTCGGACGGATTTGCGCATCACCGGCCTCGATGATGCCACATCATCGGAGGATGTGAAGGCTATTTTAGCAGAAAAAGGGGGCTGCTCACCAGATTCCATCCTGGTGGGCAAAATAGCCGAATTCGGGCGCACAAAAGAGCGTTCGACTGTCGCAGCGGTACCCGCCAAAGCCGCCAAACAGTTGGCCGGTTTGCGTCGGCTGCTGATCGGCTGGTCCTCGGTGCGGGTCGTTCCGCTGAAACCGAGGACCAAGCGGTGCTACCGCTGCATGGGCGAGGGCCATGTGGCCGCTAACTGCCGTGCCTCTGAAGACCGGTCGGAATTCTGTTTCCGATGCGGTCAGAAGGGGCACAAGTCCGCGGCCTGCAAGGCCACGGCTTTGTACTGCCTGCTTTGCGGGGCGGCAGGAAAGCCGGCTGGGCATAAGCTGGGGACAAAGAACTGTCCCCAGCCAAAGAAGTCGCCCCCCGCCAATCAAAGGCGGGAGGAGCAGGGGTCCGAGCGGATGGACGTGGTTGAAGCTGCTGAGGCGAGCTCCCACTCCTCCGTAACGACGACTCCAGCCCCACGAAGGGCGAAGACTCGGGGGCCGGTCTCGGGGGGGACCGGTTCCCAATGAGTCCGGGAGGTGCGCGCGGAGTCCCCGCGCGCCTCTCGAGAGTGGGCGTAGGCCCTGAAAGAGAAGGCCGGTCGCGGCCGTTCGCAGGGGCGCTGCCCGTTCAATAGGCTTAGTGCCTGGTACCGGGCGGCGCTACCAATGCGACCCTGAGGGACCACTGGGGTTTTAGTGGGTAGGACGCAGTTTTGCGGGAGCCCCACATAACCACTCGGTGCGCCCCCGCGCCCGAGGGTACACGTAAATGTGTTTCCCCAGTCTAAAAAAAAAAAAAAAAGGTTAGGTTAGGTGGGGTGGGGATGGAGTGGCCTCTTCGTGCGGCGGGGCCTTACTCTTGCGATCGGATTCGTTCGGTCGGAAGGGTAGTGTCCTGTCCTGGTCCACCCTAGGCAACGGCGGGTAGTCATCTCTTCGGGCATTGCTACCCGACGGCCGACACTCCATAGGGGGCTGCTCTCTTGTCCCGTCGCGCTTTGCGACGGCGCAGAAGAGCGGCCGGGGGGCATACCGTAATCCTCATTCTGAGGACCGGGGTCTCTGTTCTGTCAGAGTCGCGAGGAGGAAACCTCTATAAAAACTACCATACCGTAATCCTCTTCGGAGGACCGGGGAGCTGGCACAAGTCGGCTCGCGAGGAGAGCGACCTCTATAAAAACGCATCATACCGTTACTGCCCTTTTCAGGGCAGCCGGGGGTCCTGTCACGGCAGGGCTGCGGGGAGTAAACCCCAGAAGGGTAATATTGGGTTTCGGGAAAGGTCGGCGGGGTGAAAGCCTTGCCTTCCCGACCCAGAATCCTACTTACCCTGAAACAAATCTCTAAATCTGAGCCGCTGTAGTCCTCGGCGGCCCGGGCCTTTCCTTCGGAAGGGTGGTGACGGAGGCGGTCACCAACCAGTGAGGGGCTCTCCCTGGGGCCAAGCTTGTCCCCCCCGGGAGTAGCACAAGCGACAAAAAATGAAAATGGCGGAAAGAAAAACAACTCCCCACGGGGTACCTGCCTCTCGGCGGGGAATCCCCCCTGCCGCGGATAAAACCGCGTCAGGCATCTCGGGCAATCGTAATGTGGGGGCCCGAGACTCTACGCCGACTGGGAGAGAGGGTGAGGTGCGACTCCAAGACCCCTCCAACCGCGGGAGTTCCGCGAAGGCGCCTTCGGGTGCGAGCCGCTCCTCTTTCGAGGGGAATCTTCGCGGCATGTTTGGTGCGAGCAGCAGCAAGGCTGCAAAGCCGGAAACAACGCCGGCCTCAAAACTAGGTCCAAAGCCGACTCCGGATTCTTATAAAATTCTGGACTGCGGCAAGGAGGTGTGGTACACTCCTCCCTCCAGCGAAGGCGTCCTCATGGACGATGACATCATGGACATGACTCAGAGTGTCCAAAGGGCCTATTCGGAGTACGGCAGCGACTCCGAATTGTACAAGAGAGAGGTGAGTGGGTTCACCAAAAAGTTGAACCGCCACCACGAATTGGCAGGATTCAGTCAGGAGGGTGCTGCGAAGTACACGCAGACCCGCCTCGACAAGGCACTTGAGCCCTATAGAGAGAAGTGGGCTCGAAGGAAGGAGGAGTTGAGCCAGAAGTCTCCTCCCCTTCCTCAAGACTGTGGGGCGATGGACGACGCGGAGGTTGGTCGCATGGCGTCCACCATCAAGCGCGTCTACATAGAGCACGGGAGCGACCACGAGCTCTACAAGGAGGAAGAAGACCAGTTCTTTGCCAAATTCCAGCGACATTACGAAGCTACTGGCTTCAGTCAGGAGGAAGCCGCGAGACAGACCCGCGACTATTTCGAAACTGTCCTCCGGCTACCTAAAGCGATGAGAGCGAGCAAGAAGGGGAAGTCGAGCCTGAAGCCTCCTCCCCTTGCTCAACCGCAGAGGTGTCGGAGCCGAAGCCGTTCTCGCTCACCGGACGAGACAGAAGACCGAGCCAAACGGGCCCCGTCTCGGACCAGCTCACGACTGGCCCAACAGGTTGGGGAAGTTCCGTCCTCTCCCGTCGGGCAACGACGGAAGCGTCAGGAGAGCCGCTCGCCCTCAACGAGGTCCCACTCCGTCATGTCAGGGTCCTCGTACGTTGATCTGACGGATCGGGACGACGAAACGGAGATCGGTCGGCAGCCAAAGGTTGCCAAATTGGCGCGGAAAGGCCAGGTGGCGAAACGCGGGCGCGGGCGTCCCCCCACAACTGGGGAATACGTTGGCGCGCTTAAAGCCCGCCAGGCGCTAAAGGCCTTCGCCGAAAAGGAGGCGAAAGACAAGCAGCAGCAGGATCTGGACCGCATGATCCTCCACTCCAGCGAAAAGCTGGACAAGGCCAGAGAACGTGCGCAGGTTGAGCAGTCTAGGCTCCCTGCGCACGACATCGTCCAAAATGTGAAGATCGCGACGAATACCATCATACAGTGCGCCGAGAGGTCCAAGAACCTCAAGGGCACTGTAATGAAGGCCCTCAAGGACGCCGCCGTTCTGATCGCGGCGTCTGTCGAGGAATTGCGCGTGCGGACAGCGGACGACGAGGTCCGCAGATTAAACGCTGCGAATCAGCAGCTCAAGAGGGAGATGGAAGAGCTGCGCAAAGAGGTGGAGGCCCTCAAGGCCTGCCGTCAAGAGTTCCCAATTGGGTCAACGCCCATGGAAGGGGGCACGTCCGCCGTCGAGCCTGCAGAGCGGTCCAGCATCGTGTCTCAGATCGGGACCATGCTGGACGCCCGCTTCGAGGCACTCGAGAGGGACGGTCGTTTGCTCCCCTCGGTGTCGTACCGCCCACCTTTGCAGGGCGGTAGGCTAGGGATGACGTCCGAGGATGACGCTCCCTATGCCCCTTTTGTGGCGCGTTCGCAGCGTAGGAAGGCCGCGAAACAAGCTGCACTATCAAAAGTGCAGCCGTCCGAAGCCGCCCCAGAAAGGCGGCCAGCCCCCGGCCCGGCACCCAAGCCGCCTGCCGACAAGGGGCCCAACAACAAGGGCAAAGGCAAGGGGAAGCGCACAAAAGCGCCTACCCCTGCCCCGACTCCTGCGATTGAGTCCCGCCCGCTTCCCCCTCCACCCGCAGCGATGTCAACATCATTCGCGGAGGTGGCGAAGCGTGGCCGGAACAAGCCCGCCAAGGCACCTAAAGCGCCCAAAGGCAAGGCTTCGTCCCGCTCCGGTCCCGGACGGACGGAGACCAAGCCTCGGCGGATCCGCGTACCGCAGACCGCAGCCATCCTGGTGCGGTACAGCGAGGATGCCCTCAAAAATGGTGCCACGTACTCCGGGTTCATCTCCGCTGCCATAGCGGAGATCGACCTGAAGGACGTTGGCATCAGCGGGGGCATGGGCTTCCGAGTGGCCCAATCAGGAGCCAAGATCATGGAGATCCCGGGGCCTGACGCAGACGCGAAGGCCGATCGCCTCGCCGAGAGGCTGCGGGCGATTCCGGGAATGCGGCCGGAGGTTGTCTCCATTACCCGGCCGCAAATCAGGACAGACATCCGCGTCACCGGCCTGGATGACGCGACGACGCCGGAGGAAGTTAAGGCGGTTCTCGCAGAAAAAGGGGGCTGCCCACCAAATTCCATCCTGGTGGGCAAAATAGCCGAGTTCGGGCGCACACACGAGCGCTCGACAGTCGCAGCGGTGCCCGCCAAGGCCGCCAAGCAGTTGGCCGGCTTGCGTCGGCTGCTGATCGGCTGGTCCTCGGTGCGGGTCGTCCCGCTGAAACCGAGGACCAAGCGGTGTTACCGCTGCATGGGCGAGGGCCATGTGGCCGCAAACTGCCGTGCCTCTGAAGACCGGTCGGAATTCTGCTTCCGATGCGGTCAGAAGGGGCACAAGTCCGCGGCCTGCAAGGCCACGGCTTTGTACTGCCTGCTTTGCGGGGCGGCAGGAAAGCCGGCTGGGCATAAGCTGGGGACGAAGAACTGTCCCCAGCCAAAGAAGTCGCCCCCCGCCAAACCTAGGCGGGAGGAGCAGGGGTCCGAGCGGATGGACGTGGTTGAAGCTGCTGAGGCGAGCTCCCACTCCTCCGTAACGACGACTCCAGCCCCACGTAGGGCGAAGACTCGGGGACCGGTCTCGGGGGGGACCGGTTCCCAATGAGTCCGAGAGGTGCGTGCGGAGTCCCCGCGCGCCTCTCGAGAGTGGGCGTAGGCCCTGAAAGAGAAGGCCGGTTGCGGCCATTCGCTGGGGCACTTTCCGGTCAATAACAACATTGGTACCGGAGAGTGTCACGATGCGACCTAGAGGGACCACACGGGTTTTAGTGGGTAGTCCGCGGTTTTGTCCGCGGGAGCCCCACATAACCGTCTAGCTGCCCCCGCGGCTAGAGGTACACGTAAATGTGTTTCCCGTGTATAAAAAAAAAAAAAAAAAAAAAAAAAAAAAGGTTAGGTTAGGTTGGGGTGGGGATGGAGTGGCCTCTTCGTGCGGCGGGGCCTTATTCTTGCGATCGGATTCGTTCGGTCGGAAGGGTAGTGTCCTGTCCTGGTCCACCCTAGGCAACGGCGGGTAGTCATCTCTTCGGGCATTGCTACCCGACGGCCGACACTCCATAGGGGGCTGCTCTCTTGACCCGTCGCGCTTTGCGACGGCGCAGAAGAGCGGCTGGGGGGCATACCGTAATCCTCATTCTGAGGACCGGGGTCTCTGTTCTGTCAGAGTCGCGAGGGGGAAACCTCTATAAAAACTACCATACCGTAATCCTCTTCGGAGGACCGGGGAGCTGGCACAAGTCGGCTCGCGAGGAGAGCGACCTCTATAAAAACGCATCATACCGTTACTGCCCTTTTCAGGGCAGCCGGGGGTCCTGTCACGGCAGGGCTGCGGGGAGTAAACCCCAGAAGGGTAATATTGGGTTACGGGAAAGGTCGGCGGGGTGAAAGCCTTGCCTTCCCGACCCAGAATCCTACTTACCCTGAAACAAATCTCTAAATCTGAGCCGCTGTAGTCCTCGGCGGCCCGGGCCTTTCCTTCGGAAGGGTGGTGACGGAGGCGGTCACCAACCAGTGAGGGGCTCTCCCTGGGGCCAAGCTTGTCCCCCCCGGGAGTAGCACAAGCGAACAAAATGAATATGGCGGAAAGGAATACAACTCCCCACGGGGTACCTGCCTCTCGGCGGGGAATCCCCCCTGCCGCGGATAAAACCGCGTCAGGCACCTCGGGCAATCGTAATGTGGGGGCCCGAGACTCTACGCCAGTCAGGAGCGAGGGTGAGGCGCGAAGCCAAGACCCCTCCAACCGCGGGAGTTCCGCGAAGGCGCCTTCGGGTGCGAGCCGCTCCTCTTTCGAGGGGAATCTTCGCGGCATGTCCGCAGCGAGTAGCAGCAAGGCTGCGAAATCGGCCGGTAAACGGGCCGCTAAAAAGGGTGCGGGACTGGGCCCCAAGCCGACTCCGGAGTCTTACATAGCTCTGGAGGATGGTAAGGAGTTCTGGTACACGCCACCTTCCAGCGAGGGCATTCTCGGAAATGACGAGATACTGGACATGACCCAGTGCGTCCAGCGCAATTATAAGGAGTACGGATCCGACTCCGAAAACTATCTGAGGGAGGTGCGCGGTTTCACCCAAAAGATGAACCGCCACCACGAGATGGCTGGCTTCAGCCAAGAGGGTGCTGCGAATTATACGCGCACCCTACTCGATAGGGCAATTGCACCCTATAAAGAGAAGTGGGCTCGAAGGAAGGAGGAGTTGAGCCAAAAGTCTCCTCCCCTTCCTCAAGACTGTGGCGCGCTGGACGACGAGCAGATTGGTCAGATTGTCTCCAAGCTCCAGCAAACATATATGGAGTATGGAAGTGACCACGAGCTGTATAAGACAGAGGAAGACGGGTTCTTTGACAAGTTCCAGCGTCACTACGAGGCCACTGGTTTCAGCCAGGAGGAAGCCGCGTCTCAGACACGCGATTATTTTGAGACGATCCTCCGGCTACACAGAGCGGCGAGGGCTGCCAAGAAGGGGAAGTCGAGCGTGAAGCCTCCTCCCCTTGCTCACCCGCAGAGGTGTCGGAGCCGGAGCCGTTCTCGTTCACCATCTCACCCGGACGAGACTCAAGACCGGGCCCAGCGGACCCCGTCAAGGTCCAGCTCGAGGCTGGCCCAAAAGGTTGGGGGAGTTCCGTCCTCCCCCGTCGGACAGAGACGAAGGCGTCCTCAAAGTCGCTCGCCTTCTACGAGGTCCCAGTCCGTAATGTCGGGGTCCTCGTACATTGACCTGACGGATCGGGACGACGACATCGAGATCGGTCGTCAGCCAAAGATTGCCAAACTGGTGAAGAAGGGCCAAGTGGCGAAGCGCGGGCGCGGGCGTCCCCCCACAACTGGGGAGTACGTTGGCGCGCTCAAAGCCCGCCAGGCGCTAAAGGCCTTCGTGGAGCAGGAGGCCAAAGAGCAGAACCAGGCGGAGCTGGATCGCATGATCCTACACTCCAGCGAGAAGCTGGACAAGGCCAGGGAGAGTGCGCAGGTTGAGCAGTCTAGGCTCCCTGCGCATGAAATAGTTCAGAGCGTCAAGATCGCACAGTGCGCCGAGAGGTCCAAGAACCTCAAAGGCACTGTCGTGAAGGCTCTCAAGGACGCCGCCGTTCTGATTGCGGCGTCCGTCGAGGAATTACGTGTGCGGACTGCGGACGACGAAGTGCGCCGTCTTAATGCTGCCAATCAGCAGCTCAAACGAGAGATGGAGGAGCTGCGGCGTGAGGTCGAGGCCCTCAAGGCCGTCCAGGCGGAGTTCCCGTCCGGGTCAACGCCCATGGACGATGGTGCCGCGGTCGTCGCCCTTCCGGAGCAATCGGACATTGTGTCCCGTATTGGGACAATGTTGGATGCGCGCTTCGAGGGGCTCGAGCGGGATGGACGCCTTCTCCCGTCGAAGTCGCACCGCCCACCACTACAGCGCGGGAAATTAGGGATGTGCTCAGAGGACGAAGCCCCCTACTCCACCTTCGTGGCGCGATCGCAGCGACGAAAGGCTGCGAAACAGCGAGCTGCACAGTCGGTGCAGCAGTCCGAAACCGCCCCAGAAAGGCGGCCAGCCCCCGGCCCGGCACCCAAGCCGCCCACCGACAAGGGGCCTAACAAAGGCAAGGGCAAAGGGAAGCGCACTAAAGCGCCCACCCCCGCCCCGACTCCAGTGATCGAGCCTCGCCCGCTTCCCCCTCCACCCGCAGCGATGTCAACATCTTTCGCGGAGGTGGCGAAACGCGGCAGGAACAAGCCCGCCAAGGCGCCTAAAGCGCCCAAAGGCAAGGCTTCGTCCCGCTCCGGTCCCGGACGGGCAGAGACCAAGCCTCGGCGGATTCGCGTACCGCAAACCGCAGCCATCTTGGTGCGGTACAGCGAAGATGCCCTCAAGCATGGTGCCACGTACGCCGGGTTCATCTCCACTGCAGTAGCGGAGATCGACCTGAAAGACGTCGGCATCAGCGGGGGCATGGGCTTTCGTGTGGCACAATCCGGTGCCAAAATAATGGAAATCCCGGGGCCTGACGCAGACGCGAAGGCCGATCGCCTTGCCGAGAAGTTGCGGGCGATACCGGGAATGCGGCCGGAGGTTGTCTCCATAACCCGGCCGCAAATTCGGACGGATTTGCGCATCACCGGCCTCGATGATGCCACATCATCGGAGGATGTGAAGGCTATTTTAGCAGAAAAAGGGGGCTGCTCACCAGATTCCATCCTGGTGGGCAAAATAGCCGAATTCGGGCGCACAAAAGAGCGCTCGACTGTCGCAGCGGTACCCGCCAAAGCCGCTAAGCAGCTGGCCGGCTTGCGTCGGCTGTTGATCGGCTGGTCTTCGGTGCGGGTCGTCCCGCTGAAACCGAGGGCCAAGCGGTGCTACCGCTGCATGGGCGAGGGCCATGTGGCTGCGAATTGTCGTGCCTCTGAAGACCGGTCGGAATTCTGTTTCCGATGCGGTCAGAAGGGGCACAAGTCCGCGGCCTGCAAGGCCACGGCTTTGTACTGCCTGCTTTGCGGGGCGGCAGGAAAGCCTGCTGGGCATAAGCTGGGGACAAAGAACTGTCCCCAGCCAAAGAAGTCGCCCCCCGCCAATCCAAGGCGGGAGGAGCAGGGGTCCGAGCGGATGGATGTGGTTGAAGCTGCTGAGGCGAGCTCCCACTCCTCCGTAACGACGACTCCAGCCCCACGAAGGGCGAAGACTCGGGGACCGGTCTCGGGGGGGACCGGTTCCCAATGAGTCCGGGAGGTGCGCGCGGAGTCCCCGCGCGCCTCTCGAGAGTGGGCGTAGGCCCTGAAAGAGAAGGCCGGTCGCGGCCGTTCGCAGGGGCGCTGCCCGTTCAATAGGCTTAGTGCCTGGTACCGGGCGGTGCTACCAATGCGACCCTGAGGGACCACTGGGGTTTTAGTGGGTAGGACGCAGTTCTGCGGGAGCCCCACATAACCACTCGGTGCGCCCCCGCGCCCGAGGGTACACGTAAATGTGTTTCCCCAGTCTAAAAAAAAAAAAAAAAAAAAAAAAAAAAAAAAAAAAAAAAAAAAAAAAAAAAAAAAAAAGGTTAGGTTAGGTTGGCCGGTCGCGGCCGCTCGCAGGGGCGCTGCCCGGTCAATAGGCTTAGTGCCTGGAACCGGGCGGCGCTACCAATGCGACCCTGAGGGACCACTGGGGTTTTAGTGGGTAGGACGCAGTTCTGCGGGAGCCCCACATAACCACTCGGTGCGCCCCCGCGCCCGAGGGTACACGTAAATGTGTTCATCTCTTCGGGCATCGCTACCCGACGGCCGACACTCCATAGGGGGCTGCTCTCTTGTCCCGTCGCGCTTTGCGACGGCACAGAAGAGCGGCCGGGGGGCATACCGTAATCCTCATTCTGAGGACCGGGGTCTCTGTTCTGTCAGAGTCGCGAGGAGGAAACCTCTATAAAAACTACCATACCGTAATCCTCTTCGGAGGACCGGGGAGCTGGCACAAGTCGGCTCGCGAGGAGAGCGACCTCTATAAAAACGCATCATACCGTTACTGCCCTTTTCAGGGCGGCCGGGGGTCCTGTCACGGCAGGGCTGCGGGGAGTAAACCCCAGAAGGGTAATATTGGGTTTCGGGAAGGGTTGGCGGGGTGAAAACCTTGCCTCCCCGACCCAGAATCCTACTTACCCGGAAACAAATCTCCAAATCTGAGCCGCTGTAGTCCTCGGCGGCCCGGGCCTTTCCTTCGGAAGGGTGGTGACGGAGGCGGTCACCAACCAGTGAGGGGCTCTCCCCTGGGCCAAGCTTGTCCCCCTTGGGAGTCCTACAAGCGAAAAAACCCTATGGATATGGCAGAAAAGAATTCCTCTCCCCACGGGGTACCCGCCTCTCGGCGGGGAATCCCCCCTGGCGCGGCGCAAGCCGCCCCAGGTAATCCGGACACTCGTAGTGTGGGGGTCCGGACTTCGATGCCAGCTTGTAGCGAGGGTGAGGTGCGACGCCAAGACCCCTCCAACCGCGGGAGTTCCGCGAAGGCGCCTTCGGGCGCTTCTGGAGAGAAAAGCGGCAAGGCCGCGAAACCGGCCGCTAGACCGGCTTCCAAGCCGTTGTATGGCGACCTACTCAATGAGGATGAGATCCGGGAGTTGGCACTTCGTGTCAAACGCGCTTACCAAGAGCACGGATCAAACTCCGATGCGTGCCTCAGGGAGTCCACGGAATTTGAGATTAAGCTCACCCGCCATTTCAGGCAGGTGGGCCTCAGCCGAGACGAGGCTATGGACCAAGCCGAGGCCCAATTGAGGGAAATATGCCCTCCTCCAATAAGCCGGAGTTGCAGCAGCACTCGAGAGGAGTCTCTGGATCGGCTCAAGCGGGTCCCAGCAGGATCCAGCTCTGGACTTGCGAGGCCGGGAGTTTCGGCCTCCCCTGTCCGGCAAAGTCCGCTGCGTAGGCGTTTTGAGAGCCGCTCGCCTTCTGCGGCCGAGTCCAGGTCCCAATCGGCGATGACTATGACCGAGGGGTCCTCGCATCAGGACGCCACAGAAGGCGACGACGAAGAGGAGCTGCCGAGCCGGCCCAAGGTCCCTAAGACTAAGGGCCAATTAGCGAAGCGCGGGCGCGGACGTCCCCCCACAACTGGGGAATACGTCGGCGCACTCAAGGCCCGCAAGGAGCTCCAGGCCTTTGCAGAGCAGGAGCGCAAGCAAAGAGAGGAGGCGGACCTGGACCGCCTGCTGCAACATTGCAGCTCCAAAATGGAGAAGGCGTGCGACAAAGCTCAAGCCGAGCAGTCGCAATTACCGGCACACGACATTGTCAACAGCGTCAGGGCCGCCACCAACACCATCGTCGCGTGTGCCGACAGGTCGAAGAACCTGAAAGGCACGGTGGTAAAGGTCCTGAAGGATGCCGCCGCACTCATTGCGGGTTCAGTAGAGGAGCTTCGAAGGCGGTCCTCAAACGACGAGGTCCGCAAGCTAAACGCGGCGAACCAAAAGCTCCAAAGGGAGCTGGAGGAGCTGCGTCGTGAGGTGGAGGCCCTCAAGGCCTGTCGACCTGAGTTACCGTCCGGGTCAGCGCCCATGGACGATGGTGTTGTGGTCGTCGCTCCTCCGGAGCAGTCCGACATTGTGTCCCGCATTGGGGCCATGTTGGACGCCAGGTTCGAGGGGCTCGAGCGGGATGGACGCCTTCTTCCGTCGAAGTCGCACCGCCCACCGCTGCAACGCGGCAGGATAGGGATGTGTTCGGAGGACGAAGCTCCCTTCTCCACGTTCGTGGCGCGGTCGCAGCGGCGAAAGGCTGCCAAAAGGGCTGCACAAAGTTTGCAGCAGTCAGATGTCGCCCCAGAAAGGCGGCCAGCCCCCGGTCCGGCGCCTATGCTTCCGGCTGAAAAGGGGCCCAACAAGGGAAAGGGCAAGGGGAAGCGCACCAAAGCGCCTACCCCCGCCCCAACTCCAGCGAGTGAGTCCCGCCCGCTTCCCCCTCCACCCGCAACGATGGGTTCGTCCTTCGCGGAGGTGGCAAAGCGTGGACGCGACAAGGCGCCCAAAGCGCCCAAGGGCAAAAAGCCCAAGGGCAAGGGCAAGGCTCCGGCCCGGTCCGGTCCCGGACGGGCGGAGACCAAGCCCAAGAACATTCGGGTGCCGCAAACAGCGGTAATCCACGTAAAATATAGCGAGGACGCCCTCAAGAATGGAGCCACGTACGCCGGCTTCTTCGAGATAGCTATCTCGGAGGTAAAGCTGGCGGACGTCGGAATATCAGGGGGCATGGGTTTCAAGTGCGCGCAGTCGGGGGGGAAACTCATGGAGATCCCGGGCCCCGACGCCGACGCCAAGGCTGATCGCCTCGCCGAGGCACTCCGCGCGATTCCGGGAATGCGGCCGGAGGTGATTTCCATCACCCGGCCGCAACTTCGAACGGACCTCCGCGTGGTGGGTCTGGATGACGCCACCACCCCGGACAAGGTAAAGGCCGCGCTTGCGGAAAAGGGAGATTGCCCACCGGACTCTATTCTGGTGGGCAGGATCGCCGAGTTTGGGCGCACCCAGGAGCGCTCAGTCGTCGCAGCGGTGCCCGCCAAAGCCGCGAAGCAGCTGACGGGTCTTCGTCGGCTGTTGATCGGCTGGTCTTCGGTGCGGATCGTTCCGCTGAGACCGAGGGCCAAGCGGTGCTACCGCTGCATGGGAGAGGGACACGTGGCGTCCAATTGTCGCGCCGCTGAGGACCGCTCGGAGCATTGCTTCCGGTGCGGCCAAAGTGGCCACAAGGCCGCCAAGTGCACGGCTGCGCTGCACTGTCTGCTGTGCGGGTCAGCAGGCAGGCCTGCGGCACATAAGCTGGGGAGCAAGAACTGCCCCCAGCCAAAGAAGCTGCCCGCCGCCGTTACAAAACGGCGGCCTGAGCAGGAACTCGAACAGATGGAGGTGGCCGAGGTCGCTGAGGCGAACCCCCCCTCCCCTGTAATGACGGCCCCTGCTCGCTCATCACGGGCAAAGACTCGGGGACCGGTCTCGGGGGAGACCGGTTCCCATTGAGTCCGAGAGGTGCGCGCGGAGTCCCCGCGCGCCTTTCGAGGGTGGGCCCGAGGAGGCCTCTATGGTGTAGCCGGTTGCGGCCATTCGCAGGGGCGCTGCCCGGTCAATAGGCTTAGTGTCTGGTACCGGGCGGCGCTACCAATGCGACCCTGAGGGACCCGACGGGTTTTAGTGGGTAGGACGCAGTTCTGTCTGCGGGAGCCCCACATAACCGTCTAGTCGCCCCCGCGGCTAGCGGTACACGTAAATGTGTTTCCCGTCGCAAAAAAAAAAAAAAAAAAAAAAAAAAAAAAAAAAGGTTAGGTTAGGTTAGGTTAGGTTAGGTTAGGTTAGGTTAGGTTAGGTTAGGTTAGGTTAGGTTAGGTTAGGTTAGGTTAGGTTAGGTTAGGTTAGGTTAGGTTAGGTTAGGTTAGGTTAGGTTAGGTTAGGTTAGGTTAGGTTAGGTTAGGTTAGGTTAGGTTTTTTTTTTTTTTTTTTTTTTTTTTATTCGGCTCTGTTCCCCGGGTAATGAATGCCAGGATTGGGGTCGCAAAGTTTTATTATTTAACGTCAAGTTGTAAGTGGATTTTAATTAAAGGAGCTACACGAAATTTATATTTTTATGCATTAATGCTTAATTGAAACTTTTTTCAATACGTCTTATTTTACTATTTTTATAATTTAAGTATCTGTTTCTTTAACAGGCTGAATAATGCTCTACTTGTTACCTTTTTTAATATTTATCTGTATTTTTAAATTTTTAAGACAACACTAATTTTAACGGACTAATTTTTCAACAAAGTTTATTTATTTACTTATAAGCTATTCGACAATTATCTGCAGATAATTATTCGGCTTATATTATTTATCTTAGTTTATTTATTGTTTATTATTTGACTTATGCTAATAGCTGTACTTATTTTAATCTATTTTATTTGTCTTTACTTTAAGCTAATGTACGTTTTATTTCAGATCTTGGTTGGAGACTGCTGAAGAGGTGCTGAACGGCGGAGCAGACTTGTTGCGCAGCCGAGCCCATTTTCGTCATTACAATGCGTACGGAACACGGGAGTTATGAGATTCTAAAGACCTAAATTGTTGTATATGTGGATTCATCCAATGATGGACCACAGTATAATTATTTAACTTTGGTCGTACACACTACACGCCGTTGTTTCGCCCGGATTGTCCATCGGAACAGCTCAGCTGTATTGCACCTTTGCCCGCGCCAAGGCCTCCCATCTTCTCCTTGTTTGGCAACTTGTGCTGTATGCGCTATGGTCTAGGCTGTGCTCGAGCTTCGCGGCGACACAATTGCAGCACTTGGCCGGCTTAGCTGCTAGCCAGTCAGCGCACTGGCTCCTTGTGTGCGGGCCGCCACAGTGCGTGCATTTAGGCGTTGTGTCGACGCAGAAGCGTCTGCCGTGACCGAACGCCAAGCACATAGAGCACTGCACTAAGGGCGTCTGGTCCTCGACTTTGACCCGCTGCATGTCAACGAAGACCGCGCCCTGCTGCATCAGCCTGTTGTACAGCAGAGGAGAGACCCTCAACACAATATGACAGAGGAGCGGGTTACGTGCCTTCCTTCTGTACTTGACCACAATCCGGTCTTCCTCATTTTCGAGGTCCTGAAAGACCGCCCGGTTTTGATTCCTCAAAGCCATTATCACCTCACTATCTGTGTGAGTAGTGATAATGCCCTTGAGAATGACCATCGGGTCTTGGTTTTTCATTACCTCGAACCTGAGGTTCCCCGCGGCACTCTCAAGTCTGGCTCTTATCTTGTCCCGCTCCTCTGTTGTCCGACAACCAAGCATGACCTTCTTGTCCTTAATTTTCCTCACTTTCTCCACAGCCACCCAACCGTCCTTGGCATTTACCGCCTCGCGGACTTGCCGCATGACCTCGTCCCCAGTAGCGTCCTCGTTGGTCGACTCCACCAGAATGGAGTGTAGGGCGACGGATTTCTCCGCGATGGTATTACTGGAGGAGGTTGCGGCCATCGTGGCGTAGCTGGGCTTTTGTGGCATGTCGTCACGCTTGGATGTGAGGGCCTCTCTCAACTGTCTCAGTTCCAAATTGACTGCGTCAATTTTAGTGCCTTGCTCCTGTATCAGGCACTTAAGTTCCTCCCCATTTCCTGGTGAGGACTGTTTTTGTTGTGGTACCTCCACATCGGGCACCTTCTCTACGACTATGTCGCGGGGTGCTTGTCTGCAAGCTTCCTTGACTAATTTGTACAGCTCTTCCACCGCCGAGGTGAGCCCGGCCTTCAGGTCTCTCCTCAAATTGCCAGACTCACTTATGTGAGACTTGGCCCTTTGGAGGATCCTCCTTGCCTGGCTCACCTTGTCGGTGGACTGCACTGTCCCAATCTGCGGGCTTGGTGAAAGAACAACCGTTCCTGGGCAGACTTTCCGTGCGGTTGTCGGCTTAGGCCTTGTCACAGTATGCGCATTGGAAGTGCATTGTCGTGAGTCAGGGGGCCTCAACCCCTCTTCCGGGGAGGTACGCAGTCCTTCAATCTCTTTGTCTGCCTCCGCTGGGGAGGGCGAGAACGTCAGCGTTCTTTTAGCCATCGGGGTTCGCGCTGTAGCCATCTCGGTGAAACGAGCCTCGTCAGTTTTATTAAAAGTTACTTATACTAATGGTGTCGGTCAAAAGACACGGCACCGGACGTCACAATAATAGAGAAACACTTATAGTACCGGTCAATAAACACAGCACTAGACGTCACAATAAAATAACACGAAGGACAACACAAAACCTCTGCCAAAGGTAACGCGTGACGCATACAAAAACTTCAGTGCGCACTCGTCAACGCCTTCAGGTTTACCTAGGTAATGAAAGAAGGGTGGGTGCGCGCTGAAAAGACGTCAAAAATCCTCGGCAACCTAAACCTTTGCCAAAAATTTAAAGAAAAGCCAGAAAATTTCGAAAATATAAAAATTTTTGAAAATCTAAATAGTGTAGTTTAAAGCCAAATTTTTTATCTATTTTTACCTGTTTTTAATTTTAAAGTACTATAAAAGATGAATTTTTTACGAATTTTTTAAGTTTATTTTACTCTGAAAATTTGTTCGAAAAGTTTACTTAAGCTCGGTAATTTTTAGTATGAAATTTTTCAATGTTATTTTTGGGGGTAGTTTTTTCTATGTTGGGGTAGGTTTAGGGGGATGAAATTTAGAATAGGGTTGGTCCGGTTATTAAACTATAGTACGCAAAAAGAAATTTTGAAAAAAGTCCAAAAATGAATTTATTGTGAATTTATTTCGAAACCTCGACTTTTGAGTGAATTTGCTATTTTTTTCTGACAGTAAGTCAGGCTGCGTCTAAGAAAATTTTATATGAAAATTTTGAATATTTCCGAAAGTATAAAAGATGGAACCAACGAGTTTGGGGATTATGTTAGACCTAATAAAGACCTAACTTTTGGGTCTAGAACCAACCCTATAAGTCTTTTATTTCTAAAATGGTTAGGTTGGTTAGGTTAGGTTAGGTTAGGTTAGGTTAGGTTAGGTTAGGTTAGGTTAGGTTAGGTTAGGTTAGGTTGGTTAGGTTAGGTTAGGTTAGGTTAGGTTAGGTTAGGTTAGGTTAGGTTAGGTTAGGTTAGGTTAGGTTAGGTTAGGTTAGGTTAGGTTAGGTTAGGTTAGGTTAGGTTAGGTTAGGTTAGGTTAGGTTAGGTTAGGTTAGGTTTTTTTTTTTTTTTTTTTTTTTTTTTTTTTTTTTTTTTTTTTTTTTTTTTTAAAAACTTGACCTCTGATACAAATCAGAGACTTTGTTTACTAGTTTTGTTGTTTGCTTCAGTTGTAATTTTACTTTCTAAGTTTTTCAAAAAACTTAGAATTAATGTGAAGGATATATAATTATGTTATTCTGTAGAAGTTTTATATATACATGTGAAATTTGGCAAGAGGAGGAAAGAAAGAGTTCGAGAATCATTTTCATATTTACAATAATTTTGGCTCGCGCTAGAGCTTCGCTTAGTGTCTAACTTATCCTACGTTTTATTTACAATTTCTATTATATCTTATTATAAAATATATATATAATATAGATATTATTTATTGTTATTCAATTTACATATTTACAATTTATCCACCTGTTATTGGTGATTCGTCCGTTTTATTTCTGTTCACTACTTTATTAATTATATTTATTGCGTATTTTAAGAATTTTTCTTGTGTATCTTTGCTTTTTATTAAATTTGGTATTTCTTCAAGTTTTATTTCTGTTCCTATTCTTTGTTCAAAATCATGTCTTTCTATTGAGTAAGCCGGACAATCCACCAAAACGTGTGGGACTGTTTCTGCCTGACTCGGTTCACAAACACACGAGGGACTCGATTTCAGCTTGAAACGATGGAGATATTCAGAGAACCCCCCGTGGCCGGTTAGGAGTTGCGTCATTAGACTTGTTGGTACTAGTTGTCTAACGAACTTGTATGCATCATGTATGTTTGGGAAAAATATCTTAGTGATTGATGCAGTTTCTCCTTCAACGTACCTCTGGTTCCACAGTTCTAGAGACTCAGTCCTTATCTGTCTCTTTGCATGGGAGAGAGGGCATAGATCGTAGTCTGGTTTCTTTTTTAGTTTGAGTGCCGCTTCTTTTGCCATTAAATCTGCCCTCTCGTTTCCCAACAATCCCGCATGAGCACGGACCCAAAAGAAGTGCACTTCTTTGTTCTGGTTTCGCGCCTGTGCGAGACTGTTTCGAACTTGAACTGCGAGAGGATGTGGTAATCCATAGTTTGCGATGGTTTCAAGTGCAGACCGAGAATCACTGTATATTCCTATAGTTTGTTCTTTGGAACCGATGGCTACATTCATGGCTCGACAGATTGCCAGCAGCTCAGCCTGGTATACAGAGCAGTAAGACGGCAAGCAAAGTTTGATGACTTTTAGTTCCTTTTCATTATTCCAGAGTGATAGGGCTGCACCCACTTTGTCATCAATTTTGCTGCCGTCTGTAAATATTCTGAGCTGCTGGTTATTATGTTTATCAATTTGTTCTTGGCTTTCCAGGCTCTCAAAATGGAAGTCAATGTGATCTGCTGGGTGTGGAAGCTCTGCGTATGCCACCGGTCTTTCCATCTCACAGTCCCCTATGTACTTCTGAGATACTCCCTTCTTGACCTCATATAAGAGCGCCGCTTCCTGTATGCGCAGGTCGAGAGGGAGTATCCCAGACAGGGCGAGTGCTGAGTTGAGTGAGACGGTACGGTACGACTTGCACAGCTTCTGTACAAAGCCTCTTTGTACAGTTTCAAGTTGCTTCCTAATAGTGATTTTGTTTGTTGCAGGGGCCCATACGCTGGCAGCGTACATAATAACAGGTTCTACTGCTGCGGTGTAAATGATCTTAATCACATCAGGGTGCAATCCCCAGCTCGCTCTAGCCGCCTTCGACAACTGCTTATATATATCGATAGCCTTACGACACACGATCGCTGCGTGTTGGTTGAAGGTAAGTTTTTCATCTATTGTTAGACCCAACAACTTTATTTGCTTCGATACAGCGATCGATGTGCCAGCCATGTTAAGGCGCGGGACATCAAATTTAAGTTTCCGTGTAAGTACTAATGCGCATGTTTTATGCGGTGCGAAGTTGAGCTTATTTTTGATGCCCCACGCCCATACGTTGTTTAAGGCAGCATTGGCTTGTGTCTCTATGTCTGCTGCTGTGTCGCCCTCAAATGCCATAACTATATCATCGGCGAAAGCCTGACAATAATGTCCTTGTTCTTTCATTTGTTTAAGGAGGGGATCCAAAAGTACGTCCCATAGTAGAGGTCCTCCGATAGAGCCCTGTACACAGCCCTTTGTGGTGTTTCGTATCACCTCCTCTCCGGCGTATCGCAGTCTGATAGTTCTATCCGTAAGATAGCTATCTATCACGCGTCTCAAATTCACAGGACATTGTTCCTCAGCCAGACGGGTTCTTATTGCCGGCCACCAGGCATTATCAAAAGCACCCTCTATATCTAATGAAACTAGCGTAATTATCTTTTTGCTGTCTAGTTTAGCGTGTATGTATTGAAATAGATCATAGAGGGCGTCTTCTGTGCCCTTCTGTGGCATGAACCCATACTGGTGAGGACTTATTCTAGGTACAAGATGCCATTTCAACCTCGAAATTAACAGTTTCTCTAGGATCTTTCCCAGGATTGGTAGTAAGCCTATTGGTCTGTGTGATTTTGGGTTTTCATAGGTTTGTTTGCCCGGTTTGCGCAACACAACTACAGTGGCCTCTTTCCAAATCGCTGGGAAATAAGACAGCAGGAGGCATTTGTTTGCAAGTGTAAGAAAAATTTCAGAGTCCAAGTAAATCGCCTGCTTACAAATGTCAGCAGTGAGACCGTCAGACCCAGGGGCTTTTTTAGGGTTAAAACTTTCGAGAACCACTCTTAACTCCAACTTGGTGAATGGTGGGTCGTGTATCTCATCGCTAGTTTCTTTATTGATATTTTCAGCCTCTTGTCTCGTTTTGATGTGATCTTCATTGTCATTTTCTGAAAGATCTGGCGGATAGAATGTATCTGCCAGGAGAGTGGCTGACTCGGAAGGAGTGAGGGAGGTCCCATCTTTCTTCATAAGTATATCTTCTTCCCTTTTCCTTGTTCTTCCTATTACTCTGTAGATTCCTTCCCACACTCCCTCCTTATCCTGCCTCTGACAGAATTCCTTCCAGCTTTTTGTTTGTTCCTGTTTTGCTCTATTTTCGTACTCTTCTTTTTTCTTCAGGTACTCATCGACAACGAACTGTCTACGCACCGGGGCGGCGCAACGGATGCGGCGTCTGTACGTGACTACTTGCTTCTTAAGGGCGGCAAGTTCTTCGTTCCACCAAGGTACGTTTACTTTTTTATTATTATTTATTAATGGAATAGTATCATTGCTAGCTTGTATTATATTATTTGTGTATTGCTTTATTATATCTTCTAGTAGTGTTTTATTATTTATGCTATTTATTTTATGTACATTAATATTTGTTTCTGCATTTAATTGTGTTAACTTTTCTCTAAACTCTTCCCATTTCGCTTTTCTTGTATTATAGCGTCTAGTAGTTCTGTTTATATGTATTCCTTTACTTTTTTCAAGCCTAATTTTAAATATTATAGCGTTGTGGTCTGAACTTGTAACACTCTGGTCAACTCTCCAGTCATCTATTAGACCTAGCATGTCCGTACAGCACGCAGTAATGTCGACAAAGCTTTGTAATTCGCGACCTCCTCTGAACGTGTCGAAAGTCGGAGTGTCGCCAACGTTTAACACCTGGAGGTCCAGCTCAAAGAGGGTTCCGGATAGCTCATCTCCTCGGTGATCTATTTGTGGGCTTCCCCACCAGGTGCTTTTGGCGTTAGCGTCTCCTCCGAATATAATTTTGTACCCACTCAATGCTGATCTAATGTCCTTTATCTTTTGCAGGTAGGGCTCAATCGGCTGATCGGGTTCGAAATAAAAAGAGACCATGGCGATCTCCCAGGCACTTGTCCGGACTCTAACCACAACGATGTTGTGTGTGGTCAATTCCGGATGCTGAATCACGTCAAGGTCTGCTTCGTGAACTACGATGGCAGCCTTGACGGTCCCCGTTCCTGTATCAGCGCTCTGGAAAATCCTTGTACCCATGTATCCCTTCATACGCCGAATACTCCCGACATAAGGCTCCTGGACAAGCGTAACTGCTATGTTTCGCTTGGAAGCCTCAAGCATTAGCTCCGTGGTGGCCAACTCCTTTCGTTGGAGATTGGCCTGAGCCACGGTGTATGATGCGTCGTTGCTTGGTGTGCTGCTCTGATTTCCCAGTGAGACAACTTTAGCAATAAGCTATTTTGGCCCGGGCCAATGCGTCCCACCTCCTGCGAACCGCGCACTCAGGGCTGAAGGCGTTGTGCCTTGTTGCCTCATACTTTGCCTCGACGCAGTTGCAGCAGGTAGGGGTCGCACCGGCAAGCCTTTCGCTGCACTGGGAACTCATATGCGGCCCAGAACAATGACTGCATTTTGGCTGAGTCTCCTTGCAGTACTTTCGCCCGTGCCCGTAACCTAGGCACATTGAACACTGAACCAGGGGGCTTTGGTCTTCCACCCTGATCCTTTGTATATCGATGTGCACTTCACCCTTGTCGAGCATCCTGTTGTACAGAGCGGGGGACAGCCTCATCACTACGTGGCTTGTGTGCGGATTCCTAGTCTTCCTTCTATATTTAATTTCAAGCCTATCGTCGTCCTTGGAGAGTCCGCAGAACAAGTCCACATTTTGTTTGCGCAGTGCCTTTATGATGTCATCATCGTTGACTACTGCTAACACCCCCAGCAATACGACAAGTGGGTCTTTATTATGCAGCTCCTCCACCGACAACTGACTCTTAGACCCCTTAATCCTTTCTTGTACTTTGCGGGCATCTTCCTTAGACTTGCAACTAAGGACGACTTTGCGATTTTTCGCTTTGCGAACGCGGTCAACGGTTATCCAGCCATCATTCGCATCTGTCGCCTTAACTGCTTGCCTCACTTTTTCAAGGACCTGTTCGCCGGTGTCTGCTTCGGTGTTAGAGGTCACTACCACAGTGTGCAAGGCAGTTCTCTCAGGCGCAATGTTGCGCTGTTGGCGTGACACAGCGCCGGCGTAGGTCATTTGTGACGAGTAGGTCTTCTCTTCCATCCTTTCCATTGATCTTTTAAGACCTTCCATTCTATCAGTATTTTCCTTAATTAACTTGCTCTGCTCTTTAATCATTTTCTCTAATTCACTTGTGTTTGGTGTCCCTAATCTTTCGATGTTCTTTCCTTGTCCTTGTCCCTGTACTATGGCCTCCTTTAGGCCAGCCGTAAGCTCACAAGTGGTCCTACGTTCTGCCTCCGCCTCCTTTACCAGTTGGTAAAGGCGCTCGACAGCCTTAACGACCTCATTTTTAATCTCGGTCTTTGTATTCCGAGAGTTGTTGAGCTGCAGCTTTGCCTTAAGAAGGCAGTTCTTTGCCTCTTGGACACGGTTCACAAAGACCTCCGTACCCATGGCAAAATCGACCACCTCCCTTGTCATATCCTCGATCCTCTGCATGTTCGGAGTGCTCGGGCGGCCCTCACTAGCAGATTGCGTCGGGGGCGGAGTGCTAGGGGGCTGTTGCGACACAAGCAAGAGATCGTCAAAGGCCTGCGATGAGGGGCTGACTGGTGGTTGCGAGGAGGAGGTGATGCTTGAGGCACTCAGAGTCTGAGACGTCTGAGTGGCCGGCTTAGACTTGGAAGTCTGAGGGGGGGGCCTTTTGGTTGTTTGTGAAGAGTGGGAGGAGGATTTCCCGGCAGTTTGGGAGACCTTTACAGGCTCCTCTGCCATTTCCAATGCTGCCCTGGCTGACTGTAAAATTTTATCAGCTGCCGCCTGCTTTGAGGCCCTGGACGTAGAGGGGGGAGGGGATTTCCCTCTCGGTGGGGTGCGGATTCCGAACATATTTTTATGTTGCGGACAGAAAACTAAAACTCTAAATTTGGGGGGGGGGTGTAAAATTTGGGGGGGGAGGGGAGGTCCAAAATTGCCCTTGAACCGACCCTGAAATTATAATACTGAAACTACAATTAAATATTTTTGTTCAGATGGTATGCATCTATATAGACGACCTAGCAGAAATAACGGCCAAAAAGCCTACCTAAGCTCCGTTTATTTTTGTATGGAGAAATTTTTGCAAATTTTCAAAGTGTTAAAAAAGTGGGTTGGAGATATGCGAGACACACGGGAGGGGTGTCAAAAGACGCGGAAACTAATAAACTAAAGCTGATACTAAAAAGAATTACGCTAAGAAGAAATTTGGATTTTATATTGAATTTTATTTGACGACAGGAAATTGCAATTTTAGTATGGAGAAATGAACTCGAAATTTTTGTAAGTTGAAAACACTAAAAAATTTATTTCTGAAAAACTATTGGAGATAGACCCTTCGGGCAAAAAGTATGTTATAGACCTAAATTAGACGCAGGTTGGTTCCGAATTTCAGCAGCCTATCTTTCCTTTTCCGGTTAGGTTAGGTTAGGTTAGGTTAGGTTAGGTTAGGTTAGGTTAGGTTGGGGTCCTGCGGGAGTTGCTGAATCTCCTACCAGGCGCGTCCGTAGGTGGCGGATCACGGAACGCCGCACAGATATGTGCGGTATCGGGTTTACCCGGCGCGGACCAAAATCAGCATCACACCGTAATCCTCACTGAGAGGACCGGGGTCTCTGTTCTGGCAGAGTCGCGAGGAGAAAACCTCTATAAAAACTACCATACCGTAATCCTCACTGAGAGGACCGGGGAGCTGGCACAAGTCGGCTCGCGAGGAGAGCGACCTCTATAAAAACGCATCATACCGTTACTGCCCTTTTCAGGGCGGCCGGGGGTCCTGTCGTGGCAGGGCTGCGGGGAGTAAACCCCAGAAGGGTAATATTGGGTTTCGGGAAGGGTTGGCGGGGTGAAAACCTTGCCTTCCCGACCCAGAATCCTACTTACCCTGAAACAAATCTCCAAATCTGAGCCGCTGTAGTCCTCGGCGGCCCGGGCCTTTCCATGTGAAGGGTGGTGACGGAGGCGGTCACCAACCAGTTAGGGGCTCTCCCCTGGGCCAAGCTTGTCCCCCTTGGGAGTAGCACAAGCTACAAAAAATGGTTAAAATGGCAGACAAGAATGACTCTCCCCACGGGGTACCCGCCCAACGGCGGGGAATCCCCCCTGGCGCGGCGCAAGCCGCCCCAGGTAATCCGGGCACTCGTAGTGTGGGGGCCTGGACTTCGATGCCAGTCGGTAGTGAGGGTGAGGCGCGATGCCAAGACCCCTCTAACGTCCGCGGGAGTTCCGCGAAGGCGCCTTCGGGCGCTCCTACAGAGAGCAGCGGCAAGGCCGCGAAACCGGCCGCTAGACAGGCTTCCAAGCCGTTGGATAGCGGCCCACTTGGCGAAGACATCCGGGATGCGGTGCTGCGCGCCAAACGCGCTCACCACGAGCACGGATCGAACTCCGATGCGTACATCTCGGAGCATTTCAATATTGAGCAGAAGCTCGCCCGCCATTTCCAACTGACGGGCCTCAGCCGAGACGAGGCTTTGGACCAAGCCGAAGTCCAAATGAGGGAATTGCTCCCTCCAATAAGCCGGAGTTGCAGCAGCACTCGAGAGGAGTCGCTGGATCGTCCCAAATCTGTCCGGCAAGTTTCGCTGCGTCGGCGTCTTGAGAGCCGCTCGCCTTCTGCGGCCGAGTCTAGGTCCCACTCGGCGATGACGATGACCTCCTCCCAGGACATCACAGAAGGCGACGACGAAGAGGAGTTGCCGAGTCGGCCCAAGGTCCCCAAGACGAAGGGCCAAATGGCCAAGCGCGGGCGCGGGCGTCCCCCCACAACGGGGGAGTACGTCGGTGCGCGCAAGGCTCGCGAGGAACTCAAGGCCTTCGCAGCGCAAGAGGCCAAGGAAAGCGAGCAGCGGGAGCTGGACCGCCTCATCTTCCATGCGAGTGAGAAGATGGAGAAGGCGAAGGAGAGAGTGCAGGGTGAGCAAACTGGGCTCCCCGCACACGAATTAGTGCGGAATGTCACGGCCGCCACCAACACCATCGTGCAGTGCGCCGAGAGGTCCAAGAACCTCAAGGGCACGGTGGTGAAGGCAATCAAGGACGCCGCCGTTCTGATCGCGGCGTCCGTTGAGGAGCTTCGGACACGGACCGTCGACGACGAGGTGAAGAAGCTCAACGCGGCGAACCAAAGACTCCAGCGTGAGCTGCAGGAGCTGCGCAAGGAGGTGGAGGCGCTAAAGGTCCTGCGTCTAGAGGTTCCTCCCGGGCCAATGTCGATGGACGAGGGCACGCCGACCGTCGCACCGGTCGAGCGGTCCAGCATTGTGTCCCAAATCGGGGCCATGCTGGACGCCCGTTTCGAGGCCCTGGAGAAAGACGGGCGGCTTCTCCCGCCAGCCCCGCCGGCAAGCCGCCGCCCACCACTTCAGCGCGGCAGGCTGGGGATGACGTCAGAGGACGAGGGCACGTTCTCCACGTTCGTGGCTAATCCCCCCAAGAGGAGGGCCGCTGCCCGGGCTGCGAAAGCGCAGCAGTCCGACGCTGCCCCTGAAAGGCAGCCAGCCCCCGGTCCGGCACCCAAGCCGTCGACCAAAAAGGGCAAGGGCCAGGGAAAGCGCACTAAAGTGCCTCCCCCTCCGGCCCCCTCCAGAGAGCCTCGCCCGCTTCCCCCTCCACCCGCCGCGATGGACCTCACCTTCGCGGAGATGGCGAAGCGCGGACGGGACAAGGCGCCCAAGGCGCCTAAGAGCCGAAAGCCCCAGGGCAAGGCTCCGGCCCGATCCGGTCCAGGACGGGCGGAGACCAAGCCCAAGCGCATTCGAGTGCCTCAGACGGCGGTCATCCACGTCAGGTACTCGGATGATGCCCTCAAGAACGGAGCCACCTACGCCGGCTTCTTCGAGATTGCAATCTCGGAGATAAAGCTGGCGGACGTCGGCATTTCTGGGGGCATGGGCTTTAAGTGTGCCCAGTCCGGCGGAAAATTGATGGAGGTCCCGGGCCCAGACGCTGACGCCAAGGCCGACCGTCTGGCCGAGAAGCTCCGCGCGATCCCTGGCATGCGGCCGGAAGTGATTTCCATCACCCGGCCGCAATTGCGCACGGATCTTCGGGTGGTGGGTCTTGATGACGCCACCACGCCGGAGATGGTGAAGAAGGTGCTCGCGGAGCAGGGAGGTTGCCCACCGGACACAATCCTGGTGGGCAAGATAGCAGAGTTCGGCCGGACTCAGGAACGGTCGACAGTGGCAGCGGTGCCTGCCAAGGCCGCGAAGCAGCTCACGGGTCTCCGTCGGCTGCTCATAGGCTGGTCCTCGGTGCGGATAGTCCCGCTGAAACCGAGGGCCAAGCGGTGCTACCGCTGTATGGGGGAAGGCCACGTGGCCTCGAAGTGTCGCGCCGCTGAGGACCGCTCGGAACTCTGTTTCCGTTGCGGTCAGAGCGGGCACAAGGCCGCGAAGTGCGCGGCGACAACGCTGTACTGCCTGCTGTGCGGGTCAGCAGGCAGGCCAGCTAGCCACATGCTGGGGAGCAAGAACTGCCCCCAGCCCAAGATGCTGCCCGCCGCCGTCTCCAAACGGCGGCCTGAGGAGGTGCCCGAGGAGATGGAGGTGAGTGAGGTTGCCGAGGCGAACCTCCCCTCCACTTCAAGGACGGCCCCTGCTCGCTCACGGGCAAAGACTCGGGGATCGGTCTCGGGGGGGACCGGTTCCCAATAGAGTCCGAGAGGTGCGCGCGGAGTCCCCGCGCGCCTCTCGAGTGGGCCCGAGGAGGCCTCTTTAGTGACGCCGGTTGCGGCGGTTCGCAGGGGCGCTGCCCGGTCAATAAGCTTAGTGCTTGGAACCGGGAGGCGCTGCCAACGCGACCATGAGGGACCCGATGGGGTTTAGTGGGTAGGACGCAGTTCTGTCTGCGGGAGTCCCACACCCCCCTCAGCCACCCCCGTGGCGGAGGATGTGCGTAAATGCATTCCCCATCGCAAAAAAAAAAAAAAAAAAAAAAAAAAAAAAAAAGGTTAGGTTGGGGTGGGGATGGAGTGGCCTCTTCGTGCGGCGGGGCCTTATTCTTGCGATCGGATTAGTTCGGTCGGAAGGGTAGTGTCCTGTCCTGGTCCACCCTAGGCAACGGCGGGTAGTCATCTCTTCGGGCATTGCTACCCGACGGCCGACACTCCATAGGGGGCTGCTCTCTTGTCCCGTCGCGTTTCGCGACGGCACAGAAGAGTGGCCGGGGGGCATACCGTAATCCTCATTCTGAGGACCGGGGACTCTGTTCTGTCAGAGTCGCGAGGAGAAAACCTCTATAAAAACTACCATACCGTAATCCTCACTACGAGGACCGGGGAGCTGGCACAAGTCGGCTCGCGAGGAGAGCGACCTCTATAAAAACGCATCATACCGTTACTGCCCTTTTCAGGGCGGCCGGGGGTCCTGTCACGGCAGGGCTGCGGGGAGTAAACCCCAGAAGGGTAATATTGGGTTTCGGGAAGGGTTGGCGGGGTGAAAACCTTGCCTTCCCGACCCAGAATCCTACTTACCCTGAAACAAATCTCCAAATCTGAGCCGCTGTAGTCCTCGGCGGCCCGGGCCTTTCCTTCGGAAGGGTGGTGACGGAGGCGGTCACCAACCAGTGAGGGGCTCTCCCCTGGGCCAAGCTTGTCCCCCTTGGGAGTAGCACAAGCGAGAAAAAATGAATATGGCGGACAAGAAAGTTTCTCCTCACGGGGTACCCGCCTCTCGGCGGGGAATCCCCCCAGGTGTTGCGAAAGCGACGCCTGGTTACTCGGGCGATCGTAATGTGGGGGCCCGAGATTGCACGCCAGTCAGTAGCGAGGGTGAGGCGAGAAGCCGAGACCCCTCCGACCGCGGGAAGTCCGCGAAGGCGCCTTCGGGTGCGAGCCGCTCTGGTTTTGACCAGAATCTTCGCGGCATGTTTGGTGGGAGCAGCAGCAAAGCTGCAAAACCGGCCGCGGTACTGGGCCCCAAGCCGACTCCAGAGTCTTACATAGCTCTGGAGGATGGCAAGGAGTTTTGGTACACGCCGCCGTCAAGCGAGGGTATTCTCGGAAAGGACGAGATCATGGATATGACGCAGCGCATTCAGCGCGTATATAAAGAGTACGGTTCGGACTCCGAGATGTATATCGAGGAGTCCCAAGGATTTTCACAGAAGCTCGGCCGCCACTACGAGATGTCGGGCTTCAGTCAGGAGGGAGCGGTAAATTACACCCGCGCCCAACTGAACAAGGCGATTCAGCCTTTCAAGAAGGATTGGGCTCGCAGGAAGGAGGAGTTGAGTCAGAAGTCTCCTCCCCTTCCTCAAGACTGTGGCGCGATGGACGATGTGGAGGTCAGTCGCGTGACGTCCACTATCAAGCGCGTATACATGGAGCATGGGAGCGATCACGAGCTCTATAAGGCGGAAGAAGACAAATTCTTCGACCAATTCCAGCGCCATTACGAAGCCACGGGCTTCAGTCAAGAGGAAGCCGCGAGACAGACCCGCGACTACTTTGAAACGGTCCTCCGGCTTCCTAAAGCGATGAGAGCTAGCAAGAAGGGGAAGTCAAGCCAGAAGCCTCCTCCCCTTCCTGCATCACCGGAGAAATCTCGGAGTCGTAGCCGTCCTCGGACTCGTAAAGAGTCAGAGGATCAACCCAAACGTGTCCCTTCGAGGTCCAGCTCTCGACTGACCCTAAAGGTAGGGGGAGACCCGTCCTCCCCCATTGTCGGACAAAGTCCCAGCAGAAGAAGGCGGCTGGAGAGTCGATCGCCGTCTGTGGCCGACTCAAGGCCACAATCAGTGATGTCCGTCATGACGGAGGGGTCCTCATTCCTGGACATGACGGACCAGGATGATTACGAGGACTTTATGGCGCAGCCTAAGGTCCCTAAACTGCAGGCCAAGGGCCAAACAGCGAAGCGCGGGCGCGGGCGTCCCCCCACGACGGGGGAGTACGTCGGCGCAGCAAAGGCTAAGCAGATACTGAAAGCTGCTGCCGAGAGAGAGGCTAAGGTCCAACAAGAACAGGACCTGGACCGCTTGCTATATCACAGCAGTGATAGGCTGGAGAGGGCAGTCGAACGAGCGCAGGTCGAGCAGGCTAAGCTCCCTGCCCACGACATAGCGAAAAATGTGAGGGCCGCCACCAACGTGATCGTTCAGTGCGCCGAAAGGTCAAAAAACCTTAAGGGCACAGTGGTTAAGGCCCTCAAAGATGCCGCTACCTTAATAGCGGCTTCGGTGGAGGAACTTCGTGTCCGAACAGCTGACGACGAAGTTAAGAAGTTGAACGCGGCCAACCAGATGCTCCAGAGGGAGCTCCAAGAGTTGCGCCGCGAGGTCGAGGCCCTCAAGGCCTATCGCACGGAGTTTCCGATTGGGTCCACGCCCATGGAAGGGGGCACGTCTACCGTCGAGCCTGTGGAGCGGTCCAGCATCGTGTCCCAAATCGGGGCCATGCTGGACGCTCGCTTCGAGGCACTCGAGAGGGACGGTCGATTGCTCCCCTCAGTGTCATACCGCCCACCCTTGCAGGGCGGCACATTAGGGATGACGTCGGAGGACGACGCTCCCTATGCCCCGTTTGTGTCGCGACCTCAGCGTCGAAAGGCCGCGAAACAAGCTGCAAAGTCAGTGCAGCCGTCCGAAGCCGCCCCTGAAAGGCGGTCAGCCCCCGGCCCGGCGCCCAAGCCGCCTGCCGACAAGGGGCACAACAAGGGCAAGGGCAAGGGGAAGCGCACTAAAGCGCCGACCCCTGCCACAACTCCTGCGATTGAGTCCCGCCCGCTTCCCCCTCCACCCGCAGCGATTGCGTCAACATCTTTCGCGGAGGTGGCGAAGCGTGGCCGGAACAAGCCCGCCAAGGCGCCCAAAGCGCCCAAAGGCAAGGCTTCGTCCCGCTCCGGTCCCGGACGGGCGGAGACCAAGCCTCGACGGATCCGCGTACCGCAGACCGCAGCCATCATGGTGCGGTACAGCGAAGATGCCCTCAAACATGGTGCCACGTATGCCGGGTTTATCTCCACTGCTATAGCGGAGATAGACCTGAAGGACGTTGGCATCAGCGGGGGCATGGGCTTCCGAGTGGCACAGTCGGGTGCCAAAATAATGGAAATCCCGGGGCCTGACGCCGACGAGAAGGCCGATCGTCTCGCTGAGAGAATGCGAGCGATACCAGGGATGCGGCCGGAGGTTGTCTCCATAACCCGGCCGCAAATACGGACAGATTTGAGAGTCACCGGCCTGGACGACGCAACGACATCAGATGATGTCAAGGCCGTGCTGGCCGAGAAAGGGGGCTGCCCACCAGATTCCATCCTGGTGGGCAAGATAGCTGAATTCGGGCGCTCTCAAGAGCGTTCGACAGTCGTAGCGGTGCCCGCCAAAGCCGCTAAGCAGTTGGCCGGCTTGCGTCGGCTGCTGATCGGCTGGTCCTCGGTGCGGATCGTTCCGCTGAAACCGAGGGCCAAGCGGTGTTACCGCTGCATGGGCGAGGGCCATGTGGCGGCGAACTGCCGTGCCCTGGAAGACCGGTCGGAATTCTGTTTCCGATGCGGTCAGAAGGGGCACAAGTCCGCGGCCTGCAAGGCCACGGCTTTGTACTGCCTGCTTTGCGGGGCGGCAGGAAAGCCGGCTGGGCATAAGCTGGGGACGAAGAACTGTCCCCAGCCAAAGAAGTCGCCCCCCGCCAAACCTAGGCGGGAGGAGCAGGGGTCCGAGCGGATGGACGTGGTTGAAGCTGCTGAGGCGAGCTCCCACTCCTCCGTAACGACGACTCCAGCCCCACGTAGGGCGAAGACTCGGGGACCGGTCTCGGGGGGGACCGGTTCCCAATGAGTCCGAGAGGTGCGTGCGGAGTCCCCGCGCGCCTCTCGAGAGTGGGCGTAGGCCCTGAAAGAGAAGGCCGGTCGCGGCCGTTCGCTGGGGCACTTTCCGGTCAATAACAACATTGGTACCGGAGAGTGTCACAATGCGACCTAGAGGGACCACTCGAGTTTTAGTGGGTAGGACGCAAATTTGCGGGAGCCCCACATAACCGCCTAGCCGCCCCCGCGGCTAGCGGTACACGTAAATGTGTTTCTCGAGTCTAAAAAAAAAAAAAAAAAGGTTAGGTTAGGTTAGGTTAGGTTAGGTTAGGTTAGGTTAGGTTAGGTTAGGTTAGGTTAGGTTAGGTTAGGTTAGGTTAGGTTAGGTTAGGTTAGGTTAGGTTAGGTTAGGTTAGGTTAGGTTAGGTTAGGTTAGGTTAGGTTAGGTTAGGTTAGGTTAGGTTAGGTTAGGTTAGGTTAGGTTAGGTTAGGTTAGGTTAGGTTAGGTTAGGTTAGGTTAGGTTAGGTTAGGTTAGGTTAGGTTAGGTTAGGTTAGGTTAGGTTAGGTTAGGTTAGGTTAGGTTAGGTTAGGTTAGGTTAGGTTAGGTTAGGTTAGGTTAGGTTAGGTTAGGTTAGGTTAGGTTAGGTTAGGTTAGGTTAGGTTAGGTTAGGTTAGGTTAGGTTAGGTTAGGTTAGGTTAGGTTAGGTTAGGTTAGGTTAGGTTAGGTTAGGTTAGGTTAGGTTAGGTTAGGTTAGGTTAGGTTAGGTTAGGTTAGGTTAGGTTAGGTTAGGTTAGGTTAGGTTAGGTTAGGTTAGGTTAGGTTAGGTTAGGTTAGGTTAGGTTAGGTTAGGTTAGGTTAGGTTAGGTTAGGTTAGGTTAGGTTAGGTTAGGTTAGGTTAGGTTAGGTTAGGTTAGGTTAGGTTAGGTTAGGTTAGGTTAGGTTAGGTTAGGTTAGGTTAGGTTAGGTTAGGTTAGGTTAGGTTAGGTTAGGTTAGGTTAGGTTAGGTTAGGTTAGGTTAGGTTAGGTTAGGTTAGGTTAGGTTAGGTTAGGTTAGGTTAGGTTAGGTTAGGTTAGGTTAGGTTAGGTTAGGTTAGGTTAGGTTAGGTTAGGTTAGGTTAGGTTAGGTTAGGTTAGGTTAGGTTAGGTTAGGTTAGGTTAGGTTAGGTTAGGTTAGGTTAGGTTAGGTTAGGTTAGGTTAGGTTAGGTTAGGTTAGGTTAGGTTAGGTTAGGTTAGGTTAGGTTAGGTTAGGTTAGGTTAGGTTAGGTTAGGTTAGGTTAGGTTAGGTTAGGTTAGGTTAGGTTAGGTTAGGTTAGGTTAGGTTAGGTTAGGTTAGGTTAGGTTAGGTTAGGTTAGGTTAGGTTAGGTTAGGTTAGGTTAGGTTAGGTTAGGTTAGGTTAGGTTAGGTTAGGTTAGGTTAGGTTAGGTTAGGTTAGGTTAGGTTAGGTTAGGTTAGGTTAGGTTAGGTTAGGTTAGGTTAGGTTAGGTTAGGTTAGGTTAGGTTAGGTTAGGTTAGGTTAGGTTAGGTTAGGTTAGGTTAGGTTAGGTTAGGTTAGGTTAGGTTAGGTTAGGTTAGGTTAGGTTAGGTTAGGTTAGGTTAGGTTAGGTTAGGTTAGGTTAGGTTAGGTTAGGTTAGGTTAGGTTAGGTTAGGTTAGGTTAGGTTAGGTTAGGTTAGGTTAGGTTAGGTTAGGTTAGGTTAGGTTAGGTTAGGTTAGGTTAGGTTAGGTTAGGTTAGGTTAGGTTAGGTTAGGTTAGGTTAGGTTAGGTTAGGTTAGGTTAGGTTAGGTTAGGTTAGGTTAGGTTAGGTTAGGTTAGGTTAGGTTAGGTTAGGTTAGGTTAGGTTAGGTTAGGTTAGGTTAGGTTAGGTTAGGTTAGGTTAGGTTAGGTTAGGTTAGGTTAGGTTAGGTTAGGTTAGGTTAGGTTAGGTTAGGTTAGGTTAGGTTAGGTTAGGTTAGGTTAGGTTAGGTTAGGTTAGGTTAGGTTAGGTTAGGTTAGGTTAGGTTAGGTTAGGTTAGGTTAGGTTAGGTTAGGTTAGGTTAGGTTAGGTTAGGTTAGGTTAGGTTAGGTTAGGTTAGGTTAGGTTAGGTTAGGTTAGGTTAGGTTAGGTTAGGTTAGGTTAGGTTAGGTTAGGTTAGGTTAGGTTAGGTTAGGTTAGGTTAGGTTAGGTTAGGTTAGGTTAGGTTAGGTTAGGTTAGGTTAGGTTAGGTTAGGTTAGGTTAGGTTAGGTTAGGTTAGGTTAGGTTAGGTTAGGTTAGGTTAGGTTAGGTTAGGTTAGGTTAGGTTAGGTTAGGTTAGGTTAGGTTAGGTTAGGTTAGGTTAGGTTAGGTTAGGTTAGGTTAGGTTAGGTTAGGTTAGGTTAGGTTAGGTTAGGTTAGGTTAGGTTAGGTTAGGTTAGGTTAGGTTAGGTTAGGTTAGGTTAGGTTAGGTTAGGTTAGGTTAGGTTAGGTTAGGTTAGGTTAGGTTAGGTTAGGTTAGGTTAGGTTAGGTTAGGTTAGGTTAGGTTAGGTTAGGTTAGGTTAGGTTAGGTTAGGTTAGGTTAGGTTAGGTTAGGTTAGGTTAGGTTAGGTTAGGTTAGGTTAGGTTAGGTTAGGTTAGGTTAGGTTAGGTTAGGTTAGGTTAGGTTAGGTTAGGTTAGGTTAGGTTAGGTTAGGTTAGGTTAGGTTAGGTTAGGTTAGGTTAGGTTAGGTTAGGTTAGGTTAGGTTAGGTTAGGTTAGGTTAGGTTAGGTTAGGTTAGGTTAGGTTAGGTTAGGTTAGGTTAGGTTAGGTTAGGTTAGGTTAGGTTAGGTTAGGTTAGGTTAGGTTAGGTTAGGTTAGGTTAGGTTAGGTTAGGTTAGGTTAGGTTAGGTTAGGTTAGGTTAGGTTAGGTTAGGTTAGGTTAGGTTAGGTTAGGTTAGGTTAGGTTAGGTTAGGTTAGGTTAGGTTAGGTTAGGTTAGGTTAGGTTAGGTTAGGTTAGGTTAGGTTAGGTTAGGTTAGGTTAGGTTAGGTTAGGTTAGGTTAGGTTAGGTTAGGTTAGGTTAGGTTAGGTTAGGTTAGGTTAGGTTAGGTTAGGTTAGGTTAGGTTAGGTTAGGTTAGGTTAGGTTAGGTTAGGTTAGGTTAGGTTAGGTTAGGTTAGGTTAGGTTAGGTTAGGTTAGGTTAGGTTAGGTTAGGTTAGGTTAGGTTAGGTTAGGTTAGGTTAGGTTAGGTTAGGTTAGGTTAGGTTAGGTTAGGTTAGGTTAGGTTAGGTTAGGTTAGGTTAGGTTAGGTTAGGTTAGGTTAGGTTAGGTTAGGTTAGGTTAGGTTAGGTTAGGTTAGGTTAGGTTAGGTTAGGTTAGGTTAGGTTAGGTTAGGTTAGGTTAGGTTAGGTTAGGTTAGGTTAGGTTAGGTTAGGTTAGGTTAGGTTAGGTTAGGTTAGGTTAGGTTAGGTTAGGTTAGGTTAGGTTAGGTTAGGTTAGGTTAGGTTAGGTTAGGTTAGGTTAGGTTAGGTTAGGTTAGGTTAGGTTAGGTTAGGTTAGGTTAGGTTAGGTTAGGTTAGGTTAGGTTAGGTTAGGTTAGGTTAGGTTAGGTTAGGTTAGGTTAGGTTAGGTTAGGTTAGGTTAGGTTAGGTTAGGTTAGGTTAGGTTAGGTTAGGTTAGGTTAGGTTAGGTTAGGTTAGGTTAGGTTAGGTTAGGTTAGGTTAGGTTAGGTTAGGTTAGGTTAGGTTAGGTTAGGTTAGGTTAGGTTAGGTTAGGTTAGGTTAGGTTAGGTTAGGTTAGGTTAGGTTAGGTTAGGTTAGGTTAGGTTAGGTTAGGTTAGGTTAGGTTAGGTTAGGTTAGGTTAGGTTAGGTTAGGTTAGGTTAGGTTAGGTTAGGTTAGGTTAGGTTAGGTTAGGTTAGGTTAGGTTAGGTTAGGTTAGGTTAGGTTAGGTTAGGTTAGGTTAGGTTAGGTTAGGTTAGGTTAGGTTAGGTTAGGTTAGGTTAGGTTAGGTTAGGTTAGGTTAGGTTAGGTTAGGTTAGGTTAGGTTAGGTTAGGTTAGGTTAGGTTAGGTTAGGTTAGGTTAGGTTAGGTTAGGTTAGGTTAGGTTAGGTTAGGTTAGGTTAGGTTAGGTTAGGTTAGGTTAGGTTAGGTTAGGTTAGGTTAGGTTAGGTTAGGTTAGGTTAGGTTAGGTTAGGTTAGGTTAGGTTAGGTTAGGTTAGGTTAGGTTAGGTTAGGTTAGGTTAGGTTAGGTTAGGTTAGGTTAGGTTAGGTTAGGTTAGGTTAGGTTAGGTTAGGTTAGGTTAGGTTAGGTTAGGTTAGGTTAGGTTAGGTTAGGTTAGGTTAGGTTAGGTTAGGTTAGGTTAGGTTAGGTTAGGTTAGGTTAGGTTAGGTTAGGTTAGGTTAGGTTAGGTTAGGTTAGGTTAGGTTAGGTTAGGTTAGGTTAGGTTAGGTTAGGTTAGGTTAGGTTAGGTTAGGTTAGGTTAGGTTAGGTTAGGTTAGGTTAGGTTAGGTTAGGTTAGGTTAGGTTAGGTTAGGTTAGGTTAGGTTAGGTTAGGTTAGGTTAGGTTAGGTTAGGTTAGGTTAGGTTAGGTTAGGTTAGGTTAGGTTAGGTTAGGTTAGGTTAGGTTAGGTTAGGTTAGGTTAGGTTAGGTTAGGTTAGGTTAGGTTAGGTTAGGTTAGGTTAGGTTAGGTTAGGTTAGGTTAGGTTAGGTTAGGTTAGGTTAGGTTAGGTTAGGTTAGGTTAGGTTAGGTTAGGTTAGGTTAGGTTAGGTTAGGTTAGGTTAGGTTAGGTTAGGTTAGGTTAGGTTAGGTTAGGTTAGGTTAGGTTAGGTTAGGTTAGGTTAGGTTAGGTTAGGTTAGGTTAGGTTAGGTTAGGTTAGGTTAGGTTAGGTTAGGTTAGGTTAGGTTAGGTTAGGTTAGGTTAGGTTAGGTTAGGTTAGGTTAGGTTAGGTTAGGTTAGGTTAGGTTAGGTTAGGTTAGGTTAGGTTAGGTTAGGTTAGGTTAGGTTAGGTTAGGTTAGGTTAGGTTAGGTTAGGTTAGGTTAGGTTAGGTTAGGTTAGGTTAGGTTAGGTTAGGTTAGGTTAGGTTAGGTTAGGTTAGGTTAGGTTAGGTTAGGTTAGGTTAGGTTAGGTTAGGTTAGGTTAGGTTAGGTTAGGTTAGGTTAGGTTAGGTTAGGTTAGGTTAGGTTAGGTTAGGTTAGGTTAGGTTAGGTTAGGTTAGGTTAGGTTAGGTTAGGTTAGGTTAGGTTAGGTTAGGTTAGGTTAGGTTAGGTTAGGTTAGGTTAGGTTAGGTTAGGTTAGGTTAGGTTAGGTTAGGTTAGGTTAGGTTAGGTTAGGTTAGGTTAGGTTAGGTTAGGTTAGGTTAGGTTAGGTTAGGTTAGGTTAGGTTAGGTTAGGTTAGGTTAGGTTAGGTTAGGTTAGGTTAGGTTAGGTTAGGTTAGGTTAGGTTAGGTTAGGTTAGGTTAGGTTAGGTTAGGTTAGGTTAGGTTAGGTTAGGTTAGGTTAGGTTAGGTTAGGTTAGGTTAGGTTAGGTTAGGTTAGGTTAGGTTAGGTTAGGTTAGGTTAGGTTAGGTTAGGTTAGGTTAGGTTAGGTTAGGTTAGGTTAGGTTAGGTTAGGTTAGGTTAGGTTAGGTTAGGTTAGGTTAGGTTAGGTTAGGTTAGGTTAGGTTAGGTTAGGTTAGGTTAGGTTAGGTTAGGTTAGGTTAGGTTAGGTTAGGTTAGGTTAGGTTAGGTTAGGTTAGGTTAGGTTAGGTTAGGTTAGGTTAGGTTAGGTTAGGTTAGGTTAGGTTAGGTTAGGTTAGGTTAGGTTAGGTTAGGTTAGGTTAGGTTAGGTTAGGTTAGGTTAGGTTAGGTTAGGTTAGGTTAGGTTAGGTTAGGTTAGGTTAGGTTAGGTTAGGTTAGGTTAGGTTAGGTTAGGTTAGGTTAGGTTAGGTTAGGTTAGGTTAGGTTAGGTTAGGTTAGGTTAGGTTAGGTTAGGTTAGGTTAGGTTAGGTTAGGTTAGGTTAGGTTAGGTTAGGTTAGGTTAGGTTAGGTTAGGTTAGGTTAGGTTAGGTTAGGTTAGGTTAGGTTAGGTTAGGTTAGGTTAGGTTAGGTTAGGTTAGGTTAGGTTAGGTTAGGTTAGGTTAGGTTAGGTTAGGTTAGGTTAGGTTAGGTTAGGTTAGGTTAGGTTAGGTTAGGTTAGGTTAGGTTAGGTTAGGTTAGGTTAGGTTAGGTTAGGTTAGGTTAGGTTAGGTTAGGTTAGGTTAGGTTAGGTTAGGTTAGGTTAGGTTAGGTTAGGTTAGGTTAGGTTAGGTTAGGTTAGGTTAGGTTAGGTTAGGTTAGGTTAGGTTAGGTTAGGTTAGGTTAGGTTAGGTTAGGTTAGGTTAGGTTAGGTTAGGTTAGGTTAGGTTAGGTTAGGTTAGGTTAGGTTAGGTTAGGTTAGGTTAGGTTAGGTTAGGTTAGGTTAGGTTAGGTTAGGTTAGGTTAGGTTAGGTTAGGTTAGGTTAGGTTAGGTTAGGTTAGGTTAGGTTAGGTTAGGTTAGGTTAGGTTAGGTTAGGTTAGGTTAGGTTAGGTTAGGTTAGGTTAGGTTAGGTTAGGTTAGGTTAGGTTAGGTTAGGTTAGGTTAGGTTAGGTTAGGTTAGGTTAGGTTAGGTTAGGTTAGGTTAGGTTAGGTTAGGTTAGGTTAGGTTAGGTTAGGTTAGGTTAGGTTAGGTTAGGTTAGGTTAGGTTAGGTTAGGTTAGGTTAGGTTAGGTTAGGTTAGGTTAGGTTAGGTTAGGTTAGGTTAGGTTAGGTTAGGTTAGGTTAGGTTAGGTTAGGTTAGGTTAGGTTAGGTTAGGTTAGGTTAGGTTAGGTTAGGTTAGGTTAGGTTAGGTTAGGTTAGGTTAGGTTAGGTTAGGTTAGGTTAGGTTAGGTTAGGTTAGGTTAGGTTAGGTTAGGTTAGGTTAGGTTAGGTTAGGTTAGGTTAGGTTAGGTTAGGTTAGGTTAGGTTAGGTTAGGTTAGGTTAGGTTAGGTTAGGTTAGGTTAGGTTAGGTTAGGTTAGGTTAGGTTAGGTTAGGTTAGGTTAGGTTAGGTTAGGTTAGGTTAGGTTAGGTTAGGTTAGGTTAGGTTAGGTTAGGTTAGGTTAGGTTAGGTTAGGTTAGGTTAGGTTAGGTTAGGTTAGGTTAGGTTAGGTTAGGTTAGGTTAGGTTAGGTTAGGTTAGGTTAGGTTAGGTTAGGTTAGGTTAGGTTAGGTTAGGTTAGGTTAGGTTAGGTTAGGTTAGGTTAGGTTAGGTTAGGTTAGGTTAGGTTAGGTTAGGTTAGGTTAGGTTAGGTTAGGTTAGGTTAGGTTAGGTTAGGTTAGGTTAGGTTAGGTTAGGTTAGGTTAGGTTAGGTTAGGTTAGGTTAGGTTAGGTTAGGTTAGGTTAGGTTAGGTTAGGTTAGGTTAGGTTAGGTTAGGTTAGGTTAGGTTAGGTTAGGTTAGGTTAGGTTAGGTTAGGTTAGGTTAGGTTAGGTTAGGTTAGGTTAGGTTAGGTTAGGTTAGGTTAGGTTAGGTTAGGTTAGGTTAGGTTAGGTTAGGTTAGGTTAGGTTAGGTTAGGTTAGGTTAGGTTAGGTTAGGTTAGGTTAGGTTAGGTTAGGTTAGGTTAGGTTAGGTTAGGTTAGGTTAGGTTAGGTTAGGTTAGGTTAGGTTAGGTTAGGTTAGGTTAGGTTAGGTTAGGTTAGGTTAGGTTAGGTTAGGTTAGGTTAGGTTAGGTTAGGTTAGGTTAGGTTAGGTTAGGTTAGGTTAGGTTAGGTTAGGTTAGGTTAGGTTAGGTTAGGTTAGGTTAGGTTAGGTTAGGTTAGGTTAGGTTAGGTTAGGTTAGGTTAGGTTAGGTTAGGTTAGGTTAGGTTAGGTTAGGTTAGGTTAGGTTAGGTTAGGTTAGGTTAGGTTAGGTTAGGTTAGGTTAGGTTAGGTTAGGTTAGGTTAGGTTAGGTTAGGTTAGGTTAGGTTAGGTTAGGTTAGGTTAGGTTAGGTTAGGTTAGGTTAGGTTAGGTTAGGTTAGGTTAGGTTAGGTTAGGTTAGGTTAGGTTAGGTTAGGTTAGGTTAGGTTAGGTTAGGTTAGGTTAGGTTAGGTTAGGTTAGGTTAGGTTAGGTTAGGTTAGGTTAGGTTAGGTTAGGTTAGGTTAGGTTAGGTTAGGTTAGGTTAGGTTAGGTTAGGTTAGGTTAGGTTAGGTTAGGTTAGGTTAGGTTAGGTTAGGTTAGGTTAGGTTAGGTTAGGTTAGGTTAGGTTAGGTTAGGTTAGGTTAGGTTAGGTTAGGTTAGGTTAGGTTAGGTTAGGTTAGGTTAGGTTAGGTTAGGTTAGGTTAGGTTAGGTTAGGTTAGGTTAGGTTAGGTTAGGTTAGGTTAGGTTAGGTTAGGTTAGGTTAGGTTAGGTTAGGTTAGGTTAGGTTAGGTTAGGTTAGGTTAGGTTAGGTTAGGTTAGGTTAGGTTAGGTTAGGTTAGGTTAGGTTAGGTTAGGTTAGGTTAGGTTAGGTTAGGTTAGGTTAGGTTAGGTTAGGTTAGGTTAGGTTAGGTTAGGTTAGGTTAGGTTAGGTTAGGTTAGGTTAGGTTAGGTTAGGTTAGGTTAGGTTAGGTTAGGTTAGGTTAGGTTAGGTTAGGTTAGGTTAGGTTAGGTTAGGTTAGGTTAGGTTAGGTTAGGTTAGGTTAGGTTAGGTTAGGTTAGGTTAGGTTAGGTTAGGTTAGGTTAGGTTAGGTTAGGTTAGGTTAGGTTAGGTTAGGTTAGGTTAGGTTAGGTTAGGTTAGGTTAGGTTAGGTTAGGTTAGGTTAGGTTAGGTTAGGTTAGGTTAGGTTAGGTTAGGTTAGGTTAGGTTAGGTTAGGTTAGGTTAGGTTAGGTTAGGTTAGGTTAGGTTAGGT